>CAJZCY010000001.1:37110000-39787500 GCA_914969975.1 Anopheles atroparvus
CAAATCCACTGGTCATTTTACCCGCCGGTCTCGGTCTCAACCCCGTCACCACGTGTCGGAAGTGTCAATGTTCGATGTCGAATGTACCCGCCAGTATCCCATTGTCCATTCCTTCCCGACCGAGCGTGGTTCTCGTCCACCCCTCGATGTGGTAACGGTGTATTTTATTTATTCACTAGATTATTTTAAAACCTAACGCTGTTTTCTCAGCGGACTGCTGTTACACGATGAACATTGCTTGAAAAGATACCTTCTCCGTGAATCGGTATCGAATTCAGACACAACCTGTTCAAGCTAAACTCCCGCATGCCACCAACGTTCCCTTAAAGCGTTAAACGAAATATTGTTATAGCGAAAACATATTTCATAAAATGGTCGAACGCATCGTGATCTCTAAGGTATCCCTCAACAACCCTATGCTTGTGTAATGCAAGAAGTTCCTGAATTCAACCCCTTTCCTAACTTGCATAAGTCTAAGAGATCGCCAACCGCTTCCCTAAAGCTGCGTTGTACCATTCATCTAACAGCTTCTTGGTGAATCCCGTGATCCGCCAAGTGAAGTATTTCTGCAAAAACCGATGTCCTTTATCATGTTGATGTTCTCGATGTTCAACAATTGGTGTGTCGATGCTGTAGACTCCTGCCCGACAACCTCGATTTGTTCGTGGTGGTCCAGCAATCGAAGGAAGGAATCACAACTTTTCCCAATGTTCCATGGTACCAACCCTGATCGGGACGCTTTATTGTGTAAAATGCAGACTCTAGACCTACAGAAAACATAGAAGTACTTGTTTTGTTTTTTGTCCGGCTTTGCTTGAGGGTAGTGAGGATTTAAAGCCCCCCCCCCCTCCTCCCCCCTCTGCGTTCCGAAATTCATGACGATCGGTGCAGTAGTTTCGGCGTCCATTCGGGACAAACAGACCAGACCCAAATTATTTATAAATAAAAAGATTATTTATATCCTGCAAAAGGAGGAATGGTTTAGAAAATTGCCATATACAATGCACAGGCTGACGTCTTCCGGGCGTCGCTGTGGAAGCTGCATTAGCAAGCTGTAGAGGAAATTGATTATAAACAAAAAGTCGCTGTTACCTGGTGTAGTTCTTTGGGCCGAAACAATGTTCACTAGGCCCCACGAACGTAACCCGGGGGACCATCCTCCGGTCCACCGGGTTAGAAAGGAAGAGAAACAAGCTACGAGACACGCGGAAGAAAACATCATACTGAACTCCATACACCCAACAAACCCCCCGGATCGGGTCAACCCGGTACGATGGGGGAGGGGGCACCGTGTTTATTGTGTTTTAGCTGTACATTGTTGTCCTGTTGTGATTAGAGCTGTTCGTTTTCTGCGCCACCGCAACTCTACTGGAAAGTTTAAACCCTCGAATCTGCCCACCCCGACCACGGGACCACGTGGGTTGCGTTATGTTTGTGCGCATCGTTCGCCGTCTAGTTGTTGCTGCCTCGAATGCCTTTCGTGTTAATCTTCTTCCGTTCGATGCCCGATCGATTAGTGGTCACTTGGCACTCCTATGCTGGTACGTGTTCTTAGTTCCTGAAATATCCCAAGGTACAGGATTGAGAGAAAGAGAAAACAAAGGACGACGAGGAGGAGGAAAACAATGAAGAAAAAAAAACCAAAAACAAATACACTTTCTCAATGGCTGTTGAATATTATTATTATAAAATATTTATTATGATTATGTACATACATACACATACATATACAAATACATTTACAATATATACATTACATATATAGATATATACATATACGAAATATATATATATATATTTATCGTAGTTGAAACTGGGCGAACAAAAGCAGAACGTGTCTATGGTCAGAAAAATTAGTCAGATTAACTGTGTACCCTGTGTGTTTGTGTGTGAGGCACAGCTCGAATACAGATACATATTTCAGATGCCAAAATAGTAGAGGAAAACAAAGGTTAAGCACAAGGAAGCAAGAGATCGCGTGAGGGCGCAGAGAGATCACAGAGCAGGGAAGGGTAAGAGAATTTAATGAGCGTTTGTGCCAAGTGGAGCACGATATCATCCAAAGGACTATAACCATAACCCAAGCCATACTGAACAAATGCGAGCTCTCCTCGTGAACTCAAACACTTTTGATGGCCATTTCTCGGAGGTTTCGGACGATACAACCAACAGTTTTATCAATTTTAAAGCAGGACATGGCGCCTCCTGATCCGGAAGAGCCGGAACAATGTATACAACAATGGCAGCGAGCGGGCGTTGTGCTCGAAATATACAAGGAAATAACTAGCAAGGCATCATCAAATGCATTACTAAACAGCAGCTTACAACTCATAACTGATTCAATGAATTCTAAAAATGGTAGCAAAGAAAATAGCAGTGTTAAGGATAAGGATTGAGGCCAAACTTTAAGCGCGGCTAAATCGATGACCGAAATGTCCCTAACTTTAACCTAATTAAAAATGTTATGTTCGTGAGGCGGTACGCAGTAAACTGAATGTTAAAATGCATAAACAATTGGACAATGGTTTCCTGCATCGTTCGAAATTGCGCTTCAATGTGTCCTGTAACTGCAACAAATAGATAGCAGAGCCACAACGAACAACCAGGAACTCGATCGAACTCGAGGAAACGCGTGCGAGACAACCATCCGACCTTTTCTCTTCTCTCTGTGTTAACCCTCCAGTGCCCGTTTTCCCACCCCATTCAATCCAATTGTATGCATGTTGAATGAATGTCGATGTATATGTAAATAGAGGAAGGAACAAAGGAAAAAGTATCTTTTCGAAGGCGCGATGGCATTACACAAAAAAAAACAGAATCGATTCCACGAAGAGAAGCAAAAATTGAACCAAAAAAATAAATAAACTAAATATTGGATGTTTATATATTGCAAATGGTGAAGAAAATAAGAATGAATCTAGGAAAACTGCGCCATACGGATGTGGAAACACTGTAAGGAAAACAAAGGAAACTAAACATGTTGGTATAAAATGCAAAAAAAAAACAAACTATTCGTACAAAAGCTTGATCCTCATGTTGTACTTTCTTTAGTTTTCAGTCGAAATCCGGAAGCCATGCCAATCGATTATTTGATCCGAAAAATGTCCCAATATTTTGGAGTTTCAAAGCATCTCTGCGAACAAACCGCTTCTTTTGAATTACATGTGAACCGGTTCGTTTCTGAAACCAACCGTTTCAATCTCCCACCCCATCCCCGCAAAATTGGAAATACGGTGAGGGTATCGATGAGCTATCGAAGACATTGCCGTCCTCGATTTGTGTCCGTTGGGCATATGGAGCTATCTAGAAAAGCTGTTGCATCCGAACGGCTCAAATTTTTGATTAAGTACATTTTTGGTTTTGTTGGATATTTTTGGGACCAAAGAGATTAGAAAATCCATATCCGAATAGTTCTAATTTTCAAACATTTCCACATCATCATGTGTACGTGGAGGACAAATGTGTGCAGCGCGACTATGTAAATAGACACCGAACTACCACGATTATAGCAACTGTGCTATAATCAAAGCCGCTGCCACTGTAAACTCTTGTAAATGACGGTTAGCGGCTAAAACGAGACAGCAAACGAGGCTTGTTGTGTTTGCCACCTCGCTTGTACCGCCTGAGCAGCCTCTAGCCCTCCATTTGCACCCAGTTCAACTCGTACGCATCTCGGGAAACGTCACTACGGAGTGTAGAATCCGTACAGACGAAACGCATTTTCACGATTTTCTGTGAGAAAAATCGAGAAAACTAGCGCATTCCCGAATTGTACGCAGTGTATTCCATCGTCGGACGCTAGATAATCACGTTTTCGATAGGGGAACTGCAACGCGCGCGAGTGAAATCGTCGTAAAAGCGATAACTCTGCACTCCGCCATTAGCAGCGGCAGAGATGGTTAAGATGGTGTGAAATGGGCAGAGAAAAGGGTAATAATCCGGCTACATGTTAACAGTGTTGCAATCGACGTGAAGTGAAAATAAATGCCGACCGTCAATAAACCAAGCCGTGTACATTTCAGCTTGTACGACAGCGTAGATCGATATGAAGAAGAAAATGACTGTGTGAACACGAATACGTTGGTGTGGATATTCGGATTTCAGAGTGGACCATCAATAGCAGCTGGTCAATAAGGCGGTAAACGCAGTGCCATCGCAAAACGTACGACCCATCCGTTTACAACAAAGACTTAAACACCATTCTTTTCGCAGACACAAAACACTCCTACTCGGTCAACTCCGCCGATTACGACATAACCTCCCCCCTCCTCGCGGCAAAAGCCATCAAGTATATGTCCAACTCCTTGCTGTAGCGTTTCCGCTTTGGCTCAATTGATAAGGAGTCCCTTTAAATTGTGTCTTATCAATAAACTTCCTTTTCCTCCAAATAAGACGCTCCCTCCAAATTCAGCGCACGATGATTGGACTGTTCGCTGTTAGTTTGGTGCGCAAAATGTGCAATCGGTTAAAATGGTGCAATGTTATGTTTATTTTGGTTTTTTTCTAATACCTGGAAGTATCTAATTTGTCTGGTGTGTCTGGTATCGCGTGGGACGAGTTAATAATGCATTTATAATTGCGCACAACCCGCCGGAACCAGGTTGAAAACGTATTCAACAGTAGAGTACATTTGCATGCTTCGGTAATTGTTTAAACGATTTCCTTCGTTTCAATGCACTTCCCATTTGTGAATCATTATAGTGCGCCCGTCTGCTGTCCTGTTGCGTGTGTCGCCTGGTCGTTTTTTCTTTTCACAGAACCATTTACTTTTAATCGAACCAGTTCCAAAGCCCATGGAGTAGGCGAGTGAGTGAGAGAAAAGGAGGCAAAGTGCGGTGGAGTACTACAACGAAAACATCAGAACGTAAATTTAAAGAGTTCTCTTTCGTACCGTTACCGCGCTGCCTACGTAGCCGTATAGAGTTGTGGCCTTTCGCTGCGAGCGAGCGTTTTCAAGCTCTCTCACTCTCTCGCGCTCGCATCTCGCGTGCTCTCCCCTTGTTTTCCTAGACTGCACACACACGCACACATCCACAATCTCACGGTTGTCGTAGCAAGCGAACTGTCATTTCGTTTCATTCCTCTGTCAAACCTCAACCGACGCGGACGACGGTTGCAGAAGACGAGAGATTCAGTACGCGCGCGCGCACATCAGTTTTATTTTCGTACTTCGTCAAGATTATTTCAGTGGTCTACACTTTGAGTGGATTTTTTTTGTATGCCCAATTTTTTACATCCCCTTGTTGCCCCTTGGTGAAACCCGGCGAAAAAGTGAAACTAGTGTAAATTGAGTCGGTTACTACGATTTTTTTTACGTTACTTGTTTTTAAAGTCGTCAGAAAAAAAAACTCCAGCAGCAGAGGGTCGGCCCCACCGGGAAGGGCGTGTTATGTCTACGTCGTGTTGAAAAAAGTTTATTTAATATTCGTTTTCTACAATTCGCACTCTCATTCAACCCGTTCAGCTGCCGTCGATTAGTGTGTGCCCGTGAATTGGATAAATGTGATTGTGCGTCGTTTGAATAGAAGAAAAAAAAAATCGTCGAAAAAAGGCAAGAAGTTACCCTCCGGCACATAAGCGGAATCGAAAGCCGCTACCGGCAGATACGACAAAAATCTCCCAAAAGCGGCAGCATCCTCAACCGAGATAAAATTGCCGCGTGTCAGTTTTATCGGCAGAAATAGTTTCCCGGACTACTGCGTTTCGTTCCACGTTCAGAGAGAAAAGACGAGGGAAGCCGGTGTCTCTGTTGATTCAGCCTGCCGCTTGTACACCGACCGACATCGTCGTCGTCCTCCACACGGTGCGCAGAGAAGAGATTGTCCAAATTCAACGCTGCTCGATCGAGAGCAGCCGGAGACAAATTTACCAACGAGGTCGACGTCCTCGCCGTCCTCCGCCTCGGCGGTGCTTTTCGGGCCAATAAAAGGCCGCCAGCCGGCGTGGGTGCATTTGCGAACCCAATTGAAAATTGTGGCCATCTTGCCCGGCATCCAAACCGGGCCCGTGTGGGGGTTACCAAATTGGCTAGCGACAAATCGGTCCCCCGGTGTGGTGTGGAATAATTAGAGTGAGATCATCCGACGGAATACAAACCAATATGTTCAGCCCCGAATACGAGAAGCGGTTGCTGCAGCACCGCAGCCCGGCAGCGCGCAGGTTGTTCGGTTCTGGCGAATCGTCCTCCGCACACGATCGCTTCATTCCCTGTCGGTAAGTAGGAAAAAAGGACCTATTCCGTCCTCCGCCCCCTTTTCTCAATCGGACAGTGTCTGACCGGTTCCGTTTCGTTTATCCTTTCTTCGCTTTGTAGAGCCAACAACAATTGGACCACAAACTTTGCCACACTCAGCTCCAAATCGAACGAAAACTCGCCCCAATCGACGAAGAAGCAGCGCGACTGCGGGGAAAATACGCGTGACAGTCTCGCCTACAGCTGCCTGCTGAAGAACGAGCTGCTCGGCACGGGAATTGACGACGTGAAGCTGGTGGCGGACGATAAGGTCGGCGGTGGCGGTGGTGGCGGAGGCAGCGGAGGAAGCGGTGGAAGCGGAGGAAACGGTGGTCTACAGGCGAACACAATCCGGACAGGATTGTTCAAGTACCAGTCTCCGACGAAGCAGGTACGTCTTCAGCGGGTCGTCCCCGGGATCAGCGCCATTAGCACTAATTATTGGCCGAATGCGTGACGGTGGAAAACGGAAGGAAGTGCGGGAGACATCGGCACGCACTAATGCGCTGAAAGATCACCTGTCGGTAGTGCCCCGCTGCGCAGGTTGCTATTCCGTTCGGGTCACGAGTAGGTTTCCCCATGGTTTCGATAAAAAACTGTTCTTATCAGCGCTCGCGAAGCAGATAGCGTGTGTCTACTTTCGTGCGCCACGTTGTCCGACTTTGTTGGAGCAAACAAACCGAACCCAAATGGGTCGAACAGGTACCGCCTTTCGTAATCTTTGTCGCGTCTACCGTTTACAAGCTAGGTGCAGTTTGTTGATAAGCGAGCGGCTCGGAAATTTCGTGCGCGATAAGAAAGACTTTATCTGCGGGCCGAGGGACACACACGCTTTCTCCTTATGACTAGTCGAATAATGGTCTAGAAGAAAACTTGTCTCCCAGAGACTATCCCTTGGATAAACCATGGAATTCTTAACTATCTCCGATTCCTGCTCTGCCTCGACACAGTGCAGAACTAACGGCTCATGAAGCAACATGTTTCTCGTTCGCACGGTCGATGGCACACGAACGTGCGAGGGAAGAACAAGACTAACAATCTGTATGAGCAAAGCGAGTGTTTTGTCAATTGTGCATGACAAATACGGCACAGCCAGCCCGCGCCCATTGGAGCGAGGTTAACACAGGCGACCTTCCCTCCTTCCAGCTGATGTAACACTCCATTGAGACCAGTTTTCATCCGTCTCGAAGAATGTGATTCACATTGCACGTTGCCAGTTTAAATAATGAAAAACGTGAAGTAAATTGCTGCACGTTGCGAGAATCGTATTCTCGTCGATTCCGATTAAGCCTGTTTGAACCTTTTCAAAATGCCTCCACACGTCAGAATTTATGGAATGCAGGACTCATCATCTGCTGACTATTATCATGAGATGTTTCACCCCCCCTCTATTTACCATACAACACTGCGAACTCTACCGGATACTTACGATATCGTTTCCAATGTCATGTCTTTTTATAAAAATAGAATCGCGTGCACACACGCGTGTACACATTTTTTCTACAACCATTGACCCGAATAGAGAAGCATCCATTTCAGTACCGACCGAGAAGCAAATTTTCCCCGCCTTCGAACGAGACGATCGTCTATTTTAGCTTCAATGTCTGGTTTTATTTTTATCGGATCCTATTCTCCCGTTGTTGCGGGAAGGAAAAGCAGGAACGATTACTCGCTCTTCAAAAGACGGCTGGAAATAGACCTTCTTCTTCCCCGGGGGGAGGGTGAACAGTGAAACGTCGACGCTCCCGGTCCATAAACGGACGATCGGAAGTAGGTTCCGCCTAGTGTCTTTCCTGCTTCCTAACCGCGAACAGCTCATTGACAATCGGCCATTGGCCACGGGGTAATAAGCGGTCGTTTTCATTATTCGTTGACTTGCGCGGAGCATGGATGGAATGCCTAATGGTTTCTCTCCATTGCCTGCGTCGTCGTCTCCCTCCAGGAAACAGTCACCCGGAAGGAAGCGCCCCAAAAAAGGGAACTGGTTCCTGGTTTTACGTTGCTTGATTTTTTTTTTCCTCCATTATCGAACAATGTTTATGGTGTGTGGCGAGAACCATATTTAGAACACTGCCACGTGTGTGTCGACCCGCGACGATGACGGCGACGACAAATCGTTAACATAATACAACATTTCACAACCGCAAAGCAAAAACGTTTCCAAACACGAAATGAATGTCTTTAATCTGTTCGTTACACATTTTCGTTATTTCGCTTAAAGCGATAGCAGCGATAGAGTGAGAAGCAATTATAAACGAGGATGATTAAAAAAAGAAAAGAAACACATAACAATTTCACGGTTGACACACAGCAGGGGACACCTTTTGTCGAGGCGCGTTGATCGCTAAATAATTCTGACAAAATGATCGCGGCGCGCGCAAGCGCGCCAAAAAACCTACGGGAGATCGCTTATCGCTCGAACTCCCGGATCGTAGCGGCGGCTTTCCCGGGGACCAACACGGCGCTTATCGCGCGTCCCCTCCGGTAGCCATCGGTCGGTGGCCTTCCGCGCTAAACGCTAATCAAATCTCTTCGCATCCATCTTCGGGCGAATCGTGCGCGAATGCCCCCCGCGAAGAAAGATCGCAGAAAAAGGCAGGGGACGAAATTCGCGAATGAATCGTAAGAAGGAAGGGGAAATGGGTGGAAATGGAGAGAAATATGCAAAACATATCCGATGATCGGTCGATGAAGTTCGTGGTTAATTTTCGCGTTGACAGAATGCGCTCATCAACCATAGCGATCAACGCCGGTGGGGGGGTGGGGGAGGAGCGGAATAATCGGACAGCACGTCTCCGGTCGGTCATGGTGTGGCCATGCGGTGCCGGCCCGTTCGATTTGATGAAGCCGTCAAAAGATTTGCGGGAGACAAAAAAGAAAGGATATTCCTTCCGGAGCTCGGAAACGCACTTTCTTTCGGGGAGTGCTTTCGGGTGGTGGTTTTTTGGAGGCGGGCAGGTTTGGCAGGTGATCCAGGTAATTAAAGCAATTATCATACGAATCGGTCCGAAACGGGGCCGAAAATCGCACCGGCAATTCCGGCCGAAAGTGAATTTCGCAAACATTGTCCTCCATCCCGCTGCCAAAACGTGCGTAAGAATATCCACGATCGTGGCGGCGTTTTCCTTTCCTGTACCGTAAGAGGCGAAGAGAGGGCACGTTTAACATATTAATTTGCCCCCCTCCACAACCGTCCGACATGGGTGCCCCGATTAAATCGAACGCGTAAAATATTCGCAACGGTCGCGAAATCGGTACGCACCGGCACGCACCGCTACGCATCGGGCCATTCCATATGGTTTGACGGTTGATGGGAAAAGAAATTTGCAAATGTCTATCAGCATTTTTCCTACCGGGGGTTTTAGTCCTCCCTCGTTGCATTAGGTTTACCCAGGGCAACAGTAAAACAAAAAAAAACCTGGTGAACTTCAGGAAGCGCTTCGCAAAATGGGGAAGTTATGCTGCGTCTCAGCCCGATAATGGGCTGGAATTTAGTCAAAAGCGATGCATCGAGTTGAAATCCGCTCGTTCGGCAGCAATTACTATGTAAACGAGCCGGACTTTGGGAGTTTGTCTAAACGACCGTATCAATATCCACTAATTGCTTGATTGAAACATTTAAAATTTCCCCATTTTTGTGCGGTGGAAAGAGCGGGCGAAAAGGTCGCCTCGCCTCGCTGCGAAATATAGGCCAGCCAGAGAGTGCGTACGACGGTGCGTATCAACAGTAGGAAGCGGTGGCAAAAACAAAAAATCCTCGCCATTTGCTGCCTTTGTTTTATTATCATTTTGGCAGCCCAATTTTTGCAATTTCGACCGGAAAAAAGAAACCTTGCGTGCGTTGGCCGTGCAAAAAAATAAAAAAATATGTGAAGAAATAAAAATAGAAGATCGATGAGGGTAATTAAGAAATCCGCAACGGGTATGATAACGAGCAATAGGACCTCCCGTTTGTCTGCACACACACACACACACACACATACACCACGCGCTTTTCACTCAGGATGGAAAGGAGGGGGGGGGGGGGAGAGGGTTGTGGGTGACAATTAATTGCTGTATGTTATGGCACCGGGGTGGTGCGTAAGTGCGTTAGCAGCACGGTGCTTTTCCTCCGTTGGATTGCAAAAATAATTCCGAAACCAATCCATCCATAACCGCAAACGCAGCGCGCTCGAGGTCGACCGGGCCTTGTGCCTTGCGAATTAGAGAAGCTTACACGCACCGAGACTGAGGTTGAAAAAAAAAAGAAATAAAATACAGCTACAAAATAAGCTCCTTGAACAAATTGGAAGTTCATCCAAAATTTTGCGCCACTGGCGCCGGCGCCGTCCGGGGAAGAAAAAAGAACTCCAAATATGATGCTGCTCATTCTGCTGCTGCGTTTCGCTAAATGATAACCGTTAATTGAAAAGGAAAAAAATGAAGCCATTTTCAACAACCCTTCTCAGACACACGCACTCACGCACCGCCGCGGGTGGTGATTGTTTTACTTGTTTTACGTCTTTTCTATTCTATTAGTGTTTCTTTTTCTTTTTTGTTTTGTGTTGGGTGATGTTTAATTTTCAATTGACCAAAGCGAACAAGCCCGCCAACGCACCACGCACCGGTGGCCATGCGGGGAAGGGGGAATCGTCGGTGCGTACACCCTGAAATGCATGCTTAGCTCCGTCCTCTGGCGCTGACGTCTTATCGGGAAAAAAAAAACGTGTGCGCCAACCTCCAACGGCAAAATGTCATCATTTTTCATCCACTTTATTGGATGGACTAATTGTTTGTCTGTGGGTACCGGTTTTTTTTTTTTTTTTTTTGGGGAAGGGGGTGGTATTGGGTGGAAAGAGTAGGAAACACCCGAGCTTTATGACCATGTTTCTATGCTACCCAGCGATATGGTTCCGATGCCTCAATCTCCGAACGCCTTGCCAATCCGATCCGTCCAGTGAGCCGTGAAACATTTGTCACGCTGTTCATTAAAATATAAAAACCGGTCGGTGTAAATTATCGATTCGGAAGCAACCATGTGGTGGAGTCGATGGAGCGAGCCGTTGGAGGAACCGTTTTGATTGAGTCCTCCCTAAGAACGGTCAAGCACCAATTTCTTGCACCGATGATAATCACCGACTCGTCAGAAGTCAGCTGAACCTGAACACCACCTCGGGACAAGCTCTAATCTAAAGGAAGGTTTTCTTGGGATGCTTCTTTTCTCCACCGATGGTGCATGCATTCTGGGGGTTTTTGCACATTCTGCACCCTAATCTCGGCGCCAAGTCTAGCCAATTCCTTCCATCGTGCTCTCCAATTTGCCGATGTTTGATGCCACCACTTATCTCTAAACTTAAGGCGGTGCAATTTCTGCGCCCCAAAAAATCGTCGGGTGATTGTGGGTCACCGATGCCAGTGCGCGAGTGATTGCAGATTTAGGACCTGCAAGAAGCATGTGAATGCGCATTGCATCTCGCCTGCAGGGAACTTTGGCGCCGCCCGGGAAGAACTCCTGATAAGATTTAATTGCGGTCACCTTGTGTGTGTGCTAGCTAGGTCTTCCTCCTGGATTTCAGGAGTTGCAGGTTGTTTTCCACCAAACTCTAGCAGATCGTTCCCGGAAGCTTTCTTCTTGCAAATGGCATCGATTTGGGTGTGCACCTACGTCGGAGGATTGTTCTGAGCGATGTTTCTAGGCCATCACCAAAGGCCCCGCGCGTTGATTAGGCTTCGGGCGTACGTTGCAATCGGCAGAATATTTTTGCAACAAGTCGTGCTTTTACGATCCACGGCCAGAGGGTCAGGTCACGTCGATAAGGCACCCCGAACCACTTGACTATTGGGAGTGGTGCAGCGGTTTTTACCTATTTTCCGACCATCCGGTTTTGCTGTGCTTTCGCTTTTGACACCTTCCCCCCAAATGGAGATGGCGAGAAAAAAATAAAGAGAAACAGGTTCTCCTTTGATTGACGTGTCGTGAAATGGCGTTTTGCGTGAGTGTGTTTTATTGCCCCGAGGTGTTGCCATGGCGCTGGCCACCGTCACCTGTTCTTCCGTTCTCCGGCAAGGGTTTGTAATTCATGGAACTTCCTTCTAACTGGAGGAGCCACCGAGGCCTCCGAGTCCACCTCTGCCCGAAATCTGCGCTCCCTTTTGGCCTAGTGATTTACTACACCTCAACCGCGTGTGCGGAAGCCCTACGAAACCGTTCCGAGAGACCTTTCTGCTGGCAAAGGGTGATCCAATTCTAAATTATTCTATTGCCCTCCCCTTCCAGTGCTGGAGGAGACGTGATTCTTCCTCTTGATCGAAACTCGTGGAGGCTCGTAGAGATTTGCCCTTCGGTGCTTGCCGTTTTAATACAGAGCGCCGGGATTCGCGAACACGCAGCGCAATCGAACCGTGTCCCGCTCTCCGTACCGATCGACCTTATTTTTTCCTCTACTTGCCTCCGGTTTTGCCGCCGAAATCTTTTCTAACCCCCAAACACGAGGGCGAGGAGTCCACTGTGTGTTCGGTGTCTTTATTTTTCCTACTTACTTTACTGTCCAAAGTTTATGGCACTCAGCTTACGCAGCGACGGCGGCGGCACCTTGACGCCATCCCGCCATCCTTGGGGGCACACAAAGTACTGTCCAATAAATTCGCGAAATTCTACCACCGCAACCAACACCAGGCCATCGCGGCTCGGATGGCATCTCCGTCGGGTCCAGCTCAACGCGTAGCACAGTGAGCGATTTTTGTGTCTTTTTTTTTTGCTTTGCTGATTTTAAAAAGGCAATTAAAATTGTGAACAATTTTGACGATCGCGATGGCGCGCCTCGCTCGTTACCGGGAGGAGCTGGAAGGGTCAGTAAAGTTTTGGAACGGCATCGATAGCGATTTCACTTTCTGTGTCGGCCCAACCTGGCTCAACCTGCCGCACTTCATTTGGACTTAATGAATGGTTCACATTGATCGTAAATTTCGTCCAAGAGGTCCGCAAATACTAGAGGGACCGCGTTAAATTGGGTTTCCAAGAGGAGCAAGTTTTCAAGGGTTTGTATTTATGTTGATGCTGGAACAGTCTTGCCAATTTTTGCTAAAAATTGTAAATTATTTTCCAATGAAGGTCTGAATTTATTTAGAATAAATTAATTAAGTTCCATCGTGGTTCATTGTGTGCTTAGCCAAAATAAATTTGATAAGCCGACGAGGCCAGTTTTACCCGTGGGATACTTTAGTTGGTAGAAAACCGCAACCAGTGGCTTATCACCGCGGGATATTTATTTCAAGCTATTTATGCTGTCAGTAGGGGCGTTTTTAGATAACGTTACTGTACCGCCATGAAAGGATTTGGTGGTGAACACAATCTGACCAAATTTTGGGCAGTGTTTAAAAATTATGGATAATCGGTAACAAGAATTACTCCATGTTGTGAAGGATTTCTCTTGTGCACTGTAACAGATTTTTCTTTCAATCTTTCTTGAATAAGAAATTCGATAATTCGAGCGACATTTTAACCGTTGCAGGGCACAAATATTTTCACTTGGAATGCACTCAAAAGGGCCAACCAACGTTGTTCCCCTGCACCGTTGCACCGAAAGCAGGAAGGGAAAACCGTAAAGGTGTTAAAAACTAAGCAAACACTTGGAAGAGGGGAAACAGAGGGAAAAGAAAGCAGCCATCATAGCTGTTCCGCTGCATATGCATATGCATTTCCATGCACTGACCGTAATCCGCATCTAAAGTGGAATGCATCGCAATCGCACCGTTCATTAACGCGCCGCGGCCTGCCCTAACTGTAGTCTGGCGTGTTCGCCTTCTTGCCTTGCCTCTTTCTAGCTCCCTCGAAACTCGGTTGTCCCCCGGAGGCTTCGCTGCATTCGCCTCCAGAGTGCAACGACTTTCGCGCCGTGCAAGTCCGCCGAAGAAAAGGCCGGCTCTCCTCTCGTCCGCCAAACGGGGCATCATCATAAAATAAACAGCGCGATAAGTGCCGGCTCATAATCATCTTTCGCCGGTAAATGGGGCCACGCAATGTTGGTGTATAGGGGGAAAAAATGGAAGAAAATGTAGCGTAAAGAACCGATCCCGCAATCCTGGTGCAATATGCTGTGATTTTTTACCGGTTCTGCAGCGAGTGTCACAATAGCTCGCACTCTCTTTCCCTCTTTCAAGGGACGTAAAGTGCACTTGGCAAGCGTCCCTCTAACCAGGAACTTGATGGCAGAAAGCGGCAGCAGCACCAAGGGAGAGGGTTCAAAAAACCTCACCCAAATCTTCCACCAAAACTGGAAGGAAACGATTTGCGGTGCCAACGGACGGGAGAGGAGTGCGGCGAAATTGATAATAAAATTTGCATTTAGTGCAGTAATTTAAGAAACGCGCAAATAAAATCCGAGCGTGGACAGTTTGACCGCAGAATGTTTGGTTCCCACTTTCACCCTTCTTCCCATTTGCCTTATTTGATCGGCATGTTTCGATTTCTGATTGCATCGGATTTGCTCGCCGTTTGTTGATTGAAGGATCGCCAAAGTAGTGACCCTTCATAAGCCGTTGAGACGTTGGTGTTGGGCTGGTTTGCAGGAAAATCACACCATTCTTTTGCTGTCCATCTATGCTGTTATCTCATTTTTGATACAGAGATAAAAACTGGTTGTTCATGCCAAATTATGTGACTTAGTCGTTCATAGTTAGTAAGATTTGTTTTTGTTAACTTTGAAATAATCATTGAAAAAACATCCTTTAGTTATTTCAATACGTTCTTGCGAAAGTGAACTTATTCTCTTCTTAGTAATTCTATCTTTCACCAATTGGTGTAAATAGAAAAGTAAATCCGAAGCTATTTTTGAAATGGACATGTTCCAAAATGACAAAATATTCGATGGGCAGAAAATGGTAAAGAATAAAATGAAATAAAGAACAGAAATCTTCAACATTTTGGGAGCGTATGGATTCCCGCACTCCAAATCTCCATTCGGGCAAATGCCATTTTTGTATCCACTCCAGTCAGAGCATAGCATGTGGCTATTTCCATAAAGGTTTCACTTTATTTGACACTCCGTAAAAGGCTACAACGCGGACCATCGAATCCACTTGGCAGAATACATCCTACAGCTCACTCGCTGGATGTGGGAGGATGTTTCTTCCTCTCGTTTTTATATGCTGTCCCTCGATGCTTTTTATTGCAAAGTAAGTGTACCTATTTTGCAACACCCTTCCCAACACCTTGACTTGACACCTTACAGTTCAGTTTTCTTATTGCTGGGCCCGATGGAGGTTGGAAAATGAGGTTGATCCGCTCGCCAATTCGTGCCATATAGTTGTCGAGCAAATATTCAAATTCGCGATTGTTTTATGCAAGACCAGCGCAGGATCATTACACTCCGGTCTCCGTCCGCAGGTTGGCTTTTATGGCTGGTAATTTATGCGCCGGTAATTTCACGACGCTCGGGAACACGATTTCACGATTTGGTGTGTGGTTGCATTCTAACCGACGACAACCTCTCTAGGCTTTCTGCTCCGTCGTGGCCAACTTCCCGGGTGTCAGTCCGAGCAATCAGCCTGCAGTTAAGCTTCATTTTAACGGTTGCCCGCGACAAGGACATTGCGCTTGCTTCGTAGGTCTTTTCCATGGGAATAGAGGAACAATTTGTGTCTGTACGGTCTGTAGCTGACTGCCTGGCGTCATCGCTTGGTAGAAGTGTCTCTAATTTACATTCCGCATGTACCGCCCGTTGGAAAACTCATTAGTAGCGCGACGCGATTTATGCACCAAACCAAACCGTTCCAAACAGACGGCAGTTCATTAATGGGTCATTCGCTTCTGGCTTGGCTGTGTTTGAAGAAGACATTTCTTTTATTTTGGGGTACTTATCGTTAGGAAAACCAGTCAAAGCTACAACATTGCAGAATTTCTACTGGTATGTAAATATTTGTTTGAAATTATTCTGCACATTCATTGAACCACAACAAAATGGGGCAGGCTCGTTTTACCCAATCTAGAAGAAAATCAAATAACACCATTTTTAACTCACGAGGTTCATTGGTCGAAAAGTGGAACCATGCAGGAAAAAAAAACCAGACAATTTAATTTAAAAAAAACCGCATACAGAACGATATAAAATTTCATTATAAAAAATAAACCGCCCATCGTATCACTGTCCATCGTTAAATAGGAAAAAAAAGGTGGATGAAAAAACGGTCCTAAAGTATGCACCTCATTAATGCACCCCGAAAACCGCATACTCATCGCAAGTGTTTTGAAAAAGGAATGAAAAACAAAAATTGGAAACCTTTTGAATGCATTTTTAACGAACGAGAACCACCTTCACGGGGTTCACGCAGGGGAATTCGTTAGTCACGTGTCCGAATCGGTGACCCCCCGTAATATCTGCTGCGGTAACCCTGTAGAGGGTTCCGGAACAAGCTCATCATTGCAGTACAGTCGGTAGCTTCAGTTATCAAACGGCATCCGCTCCAATTGAAACGATCCCGGCCTTCGTTAATGGGCCGCTACCGCACTCGGAGACCAGTGGGAGGTCTATTACAACTCCCGAAAACTCGTAAAACACCGATGGGCATCGATGCCAAACGTCCAGACAATAAGAAGAAGAAAAAAAAAGGAAAGAAAACCCCTGGACGACCGTCTTGGAATCGCGTGCGCATGGTTCTATTGCCAATTCAAAGGTTGGTAGTTAAATTAAGCAACTACGCGCCTCCCGCGGTGATGGTGCAGTGCCACCGCGGTCTGTTCGTCGTTCCAATGCGGTGAACGACCGATTTGTGGCCCCCCGCTAGGTTCGATGCAAGCCAGTCGACACTTTTCCCCCAGTTTCCTCCTCACGGTTCAATTTTATGCTGACCGCGGGCTGGGGTTTTTTTTTGCGTTTGTGTTTTGCTAGTTGTTGTACATTTATCGGACGGTAGCTCGCGATGACGGCATCGGGAATCGGGTTTCCATCGGTCCTAGCTCGCTCGGGTAGAGCTCGGAGTTGCGAAATTTGGCACCTTTCCTCCGGTCCGGTCAGGTGCTAGCAAGCAAGTGGTGGTCTGCACTGAAGTTCCCTGTTAGATGAGCCAACCCTTTTCTTCGAAAAGTTTGTACACAACGCTCCTCTTGAACGTGCTTGCAGGAAGTGGGCTTTTGCTTCCCTCTGGCCATCCGGCCCGTGTTAAGTTTCTCCCACGTTGAGTGAAGATTGCCGACTGAACGCGACGAGAACGCGGGCGGGGGAAATTGGAAGAACTGGTCCAAATCTCGGTTGTTGCCTTCGACTAAGGTGCGAGCTTCGAGTTGGGCTTGGTCATGGTCCATCTAACCCGTTTAGTAGTGGTCTTTTTCTCTCGTTTCGTCTTTTGTTTTGGTCCCACCCCCGGAGGAATGGTATGTACGCGTGTGCGCGCGCGACCCGTTCTAGACACACGCGAGCTGGAGCTGAAATTGATGAACCGTAGTCATCTTATCGCGAAAACGATAGGCTCTCGTGGGCACGGACATATTCGCAAGTCCGTTGCACGATGGTTTTGCACACAAGTCAGGTCGCATCATACCAGACCACGGATGCATCGTAAAGCCAAGGCCCACTATCAGCCCCATTCGATCAAGTTTATGAGATCGAGTAACCGCAAGCAAACAAGCATCACCGAGTGGAGCCGGTTTGAGCCCGTGATTGCAATGTTTACGATCAGCCGCAGAACTTAACTGTCCTCTGTGGTTGATAAGGATAAGGGGACCTGAACACCGACCGTCTCGGCGAAGTCTCTAGCAGATTGTGGATTAATAATTTTTAACGAGGCACGTCTTTTTTCATCCCTGCTGCTGACTATCGTGTGTCGAATGCATTTCCAAAACACACCAACCGTGTCCGCGCGCTCCGACAATCCGTCACCGGCCCGATAGCGTCAATCGGTAATGCACCATCGTAAACGATGGCCCCTTTTTCCGACGCTCATTACTTTCAAACTTCGGTGCAAATTAGCCAAAATGTTTGGAGTGGCCCGTGTCGCAAAAAGTGGTCGTAAATTTGCGCTTCTCCCGTCTAGACGTCCGTGGTGCACTTTTGCATTTGCATACCATCCCGCACCGGTCCGGTATCAGTACGGTGGGTTCCGTGTGTGCGGGTTATTGGAATAACAAAAAGTTCGCCTAGTTCGACATCACCCCGCAGAAGGTTATCAAAGACGAAGGCACATAAATACAAGCGCGACGCTCCAGCGGCAAATGACGTAAACGGTTGCAAATTTATAAGACACATCCTCTCTGCTGATGCTGATGCCCTCGTTTGTTGCACAGTATGCGCTCCAGCGCTCCATTATGCACCGACGGGGTCATCCGGACGTACCGAATCCGTCTGCATGTGCAATCGTATCTCATTCGGCATTCGCTCTCATTTGCCATTCAGCAGCTACCTTCAAGTAGATCACTTCACTCCACGAGCGCATTGATCAACAAGGAGAACGAAAAGGGGAAGCCCTCCAATCAGAACACTGATGGCGCGAAGCAATAGGCGACTTTCTTTGTGCGCTTTTGCACCGAAAGACGGTTGACCCAATTGCATCCCGTCTTACGGGGTCTGGCCGATGTTCCAAAAATGGGCCGTAGATGCGCATCGAATTGATTGCATCAATGTGAATTGGCCCCGCAGACTGTATTATTCTCCGTCATGAGGAGTTTCAAGTGGGTGAAATGTCCATGCTTGATGAGCTCCTTTCAGTTGTCCAAAATCCGATTCCCATTTGGGTTAAGGGTCAGTTTAAAAACTCATTTAACGTTTCAGCTCAATCAACGTATGTTCGTAAATGATTCACTTGAAATATGCCTTTATCGTCCACCATACTCATCTTAGCTTCTTTTCTTCCCGCAGGACTACAATGAGCAGTGTCCGTACTCGCTATCGCCAGTCAGTATCAAGAGCCAGAAGCTGCTACGATCGCCCCGCAAAGCGACCCGCAAGATCTCGAAGATCCCGTTCAAGGTGCTGGACGCGCCAGAACTGCAGGACGACTTCTACCTCAACCTAGTCGACTGGTCCGCCCAGAACGTGCTGGCCGTGGGTCTCGGTAGCTGCGTTTACCTTTGGAGTGCGTGCACGAGTCAGGTAGGATCGGTCGCCGGAGCTATATCTGGGCAGTTCCACCGCACTTCCCCGTACAAATAAATTTATTCTGTTTGGTTGCGTTTCGTTTTAGGTGACGCGACTCTGCGATTTGAGCTCTGACTCGAACACGATCACGTCGGTCTCCTGGAGTGAACGGGGCCACCAGCTGGCGGTCGGTACGCAGCACGGATACGTCACCGTTTGGGATGTGGCCGCGAGCAAACAGGTAAAGAGCGGCTGCGAACGCACCCGACCAGACATTCCGACCATCCATCCATTCCGAATCGACGCGACACGAGAAATGAAATGTCCCGCCCGATGACCAATGTTTGGCGAGGGATCAAAGTAGTTCGCAAATACTTTTACGAAGGATAGGCTGACCTGGCAGACGCCAGTGTGTTCTTGGCTGCTCCCTTTTGGCTATTGTCAGAATATGGACAAAATCCATTTACTTTTACTAAAACAGCAAATACAGTTTGCTGCTCTCTGTCCATCGTGAACATGTTCCCCTTTTCTTGCGACTCATTCTCAAGTGCATAATGCCAGGGGCCGTTTTCGGGCAGGTCAGCCTACGGAACGTGCTGCTGGGGTGTGACATGAAAAAAAGAACGCTTCAACTCCGCACGAATCTTTAATTGATCTTTATTTGCAGAAGCACTTCACGGTGAACGTCCCCCCTCGTTAAATTCCCCATCGTACGCTCGTCTTCCGATCTTTCTTGACCGATCTTGAGCGCAGGCGGCTCCGTTTGTTGCGCGTTTACGTATTTGCAAACACAAATCTCGTGGCAACAGCACGGAAAGGGAGGGGAACGGTAGTGAACGTGCGACTTCCAGTAGCTGAAGCTCACTCCGAGTGTGCCCGTTGCTTTTTTTTTCCTTCTTTTTTAAGACAATTTCATGAGACAATTGACAAGAGCCCTGTTGTGTGCTGGAGAATTCGTACTCTGTTTGCTCACGGTCAACAAGGGGGTCTCCTTTTGGCGCAAGGCACAGTATTTATTGCACTTTACTGTTGCATATCAAATTTCGTTTACATTAAAGTTGTGTGTTTTAGCGATCCATTGCTAACCAATCTGTACCATATTCGGTGAATATTGTATCTTTTTTTTTTAAGAAAACATTTTTATGAATTGTGGCAACGAAAACAGGAGCCACATTTCAGTTTTCAACACAACAGTTTTCAATCTGTTTTTCAAATTATCGCAATTTTTCTAAGAAAAAAAGTTTTTTTTTTTAAACGGATTGGTGTTTGTTTAATGTTATTTGTACAGTCCTATTTTATTTTTTCCATATACTCTGGTGATTCATATGGATAATTGTAGCTCTGCAAGTTTTTTACGGGCGTGCTATTATTCATCACAAATACCGAACGTATTTATCATGGTTTTTTCCTACTGAATAAGTAACGCTTACTCATGTACATACTTTCACGTAATGTTCATTCGTTTTCAAAAGAACGAATTGATGAAAAAGAATTCTCTAAAGGTAGTTTTTGCAGTGAAGTAAAGTTTTACAATCATGATAAATTTGTTTGTGTGTGAATAATTTATAGTTTGTGCTCCTTCTACTCCACTCTTCTCCCGTTGATTTTTCTGCCTCGGCGAAAATGAAAGTGATAGAAAAGTTGCCAAAATTTGCGAAAAGCATACACATTTCGCTACCCTTCGTCCTACCACTTCCTGCCATGCTTCCGTAAGCAAACGTGGGACGGGCCAAAATGGTTTTGCGAATTTTAATTCCACCGCACTCGGAAGGGGATAAGCGCATCTTACAGTATGCGTACGCTAAGTCACATCCGGATTTCTATTGACACGGCCAGAGAAAATAAACCCCACCGACCACAGGGTGGTGGTGAATTCCAGAGTGCAAATTCGCCACTTCATTGGCTTCCGAGCATGGCAGGCAAATATATTATCAAAGCGACGCACACCGTACGCACAAGTGCGTGCTGCAAAATTAAACTAAAAGCAAAAAAACAACTAAATGGGAAAACCGATGCCGATTCAACGACGTCTTTTTGCAAACCATTCCATCACCTTTGTCTTCGTTAGAAAGTCTTCTCGACGCTTGTTGAGCAAGCAAAACAAAAAATTTGGCAAACAAATTCGCAAACTCACGCGTAAGCGGCAAAAAGTGGCTGACCTAACCCACGCACGCATCGCGTCACCGCGTGACATGAATTTAATAACCACGCATACGCCTGGTGGTTGGTCTTTTATTCTGTAGGTGTTTTTACCTTTCTCGCAGTGCCTTGTTTGTTTTTTTGCAAGCAAAAAGAACACGCGATTCGCGTCAGCTGAGTTCCGGTAAGTGCGTGTGCTACTTTTCGACGGTTAAGACATTTTTAATGCTATGAGGAAATAAACGTGGTACGCACTTCGTAGAAACATCATATGGAAAGGATTTAGGTGGATGGTCGGTGGATGGAAAGATGGTTTTTAGGTGTGTTTGGTTTTTCTTTCTTAATGTTACTCACGCCGTTTTTTTTCTTCTTCTACAGGTAAATAAGCTGCAAGGCCACTCGGCGCGCGTCGGAGCGTTGGCTTGGAACGGGGACGTCCTTTCGAGCGGGTCTCGGGATCGTCTGATTATGCAGCGCGACACGCGCACGCCCTCGCAGGTCCCGGAGCGGCGACTCGCCGGCCACAGACAGGAAGTGTGCGGCCTCAAGTGGTCGCCGGACAACCAGTACCTGGCGAGCGGCGGCAACGACAACCGGCTGTACGTGTGGAACCAGCACTCGTCCACGCCGGTGCACTCGTACTCGGAGCACATGGCGGCGGTGAAAGCGATCGCGTGGTCACCGCACCACCACGGCCTGCTGGCCAGCGGGGGCGGCACGGCCGACCGTTGCATCCGCTTCTGGAACACACTCACCGGTCAGCCGATGCAGTGCGTCGACACCGGGTCGCAGGTGTGCAACCTTGCCTGGTCCAAGCACTCCTCGGAGCTCGTCTCGACGCACGGCTACTCGCAGAACCAGATCCTCGTGTGGAAGTACCCGTCGCTGACGCAAGTGGCCAAGCTGACCGGCCACTCGTACCGGGTGCTCTACCTCGCGCTCAGTCCGGACGGCGAAGCGATCGTCACCGGGGCCGGCGATGAAACGCTGCGCTTCTGGAACGTGTTCAGTAAGGCGCGCTCGCAGAAGGAGAACAAATCCGTGCTCAATCTTTTCACGAACATTCGGTAAAACTGCTGCTCCCCGGGGGGTTAGTGATCAAATCAACAGTGAGCGCACTGTGCGATTAAGGAATCCGGGCGCGCGCGCACCAAGGATGCAGTTTCCTGTCATTATTTTATACCAACTCGGTTTTTTTTTGCTACCTTACATTTTTTCGTAGCTCCTGTTTTGCATCTAACATCTCATAGGGGTGCCACTTGTGGGACCTTTTATTATTTTCCGGATGTGTCTCCCGCTGGACACGATAGCGAATTAGCGTATAATGTATGTAGAAGCGAGATGTATATGTTTTTATTGTATAAATATTTTCGTTATTTACTACTTTATGTTCTAGTATCGTCCACGTGCTAGTTAAATGGCTCCGATTTACACTACTACCGCTGCAAGCTCAACCCCCTTTTTTGTTTACAAGAGTCCCTTTTTGGGAGGTGAATTAGGGAGACGTTTAGTTTTTTTTTTTTTTTCTTTGAATTAGGGTAACAAATTTGTCATGGGTTTTTATTATTTTTCCTTAAGCTAGATCTACCTACTTCCAGTTAGGATAATCAATTTAATACCGGCCCAGTTGGAACTGAATCCAATGGGAAAGCTTCTCCCAACCAAAACTCGGTCGTTTATGCGTTTATTTTAGGCATACACAAAGAAGTATGTTTATGGTAGTGGTAAGCATGGCCTGGAGAAGATACCTGTTAGGGTGAATTAGGGATACATTTTGAGCTGCTTTTCCTCAAATCATTTCCGCGTGTGCCAACAATTGAAGGAGAGGGAACGAGGACACCCGGCAGAACCTGAAAAGGCAGTACATACAAACGCTGCACGTAAGTGTTTTTTGCTCTCTTCCACAATATGCTAAATGTGGCGAGCAAAACGCATTCGTTCATCCGATAGGGATTTACTGCTTTTCGGCGGTGGCTTTATCCGAGCCAGAGCATCAATCTTCCATTAACGTGTTGGCACAGGAAAAGATTTCGACGATTTGCGTACTTTGGGATGCCACAATCTCAACCAAGGTGATAAAGTATGTAGTAGGGAAGGGAAAATGGAAAATTATTTATGTTCGAACTCTTTCGGGGAGAAAAAAAAGTGTGATCGAGGATCGTTTTAAGACTTATTCTTAACGACTTTTTGTTGAAAAAAAAAACAGGGAATGTTCTTCCCGCAAACAAGTCGAGGAACTTTTCTGAGAGCATTGTTCGAAAGTGAAGCATTCAGAATAAATGCACACAACCGCACTTTAGAAGCATCCTTTCAGTTAAAATATAATATGAAATAGGCAAGCAACGGCGGTTTCCAATAGAACAGAATTTCCTTACCACGCGAGGGAGTGTGTGTGTGTTCGTTTGAAATATGTTTTTGTGTTTTTGCTGTAGGTTGCTAGAATTAAGGAACGTTCTAAATAGAAGAAAAGTGTCTTCATAGTACTGCCTACCTAGAAGTCAAAGCACCGAAGGGTTCCATTAACGTTAAGCCGATCAGGCAAGGGAAGAGGCGCATGGGTGTGGATGTGGAGAAAGTGTAAAACGATCAAAATATATGAAAATCAGAGAAAACAACGCGCTACGATTCTTCTATGTAACGGTTCCGAAATTGAGCAGATTGTGAAGGATAAAAAATGCAAGTTTATGGTAAGCTCTTTAATAACTGCTAATATTTATTGAATTATTGTTCTCAAATACGAACAGATCTGCGATCGTTCGCAAACTTCTACGATACTATAAAATACAAATGGTGGAAATACATAAGTATAACTTTGCTTGGATTTTTTTTTTCTTCATTTGCGCGGTTGCAACGAAGATTGGTGTTCACCATTACAAAACATTTTGGTATAAACGTTGCCCGAAAGCTCCGGGGAAATCTTGCGCCGATTGGCTAAGCGTTTCAAATGCACCAACGTCTCTATTGACCCCGATAGGTGGGCAAACTCTATCTCTCTCTCTCTCTCGTGCCATCTACTTTCTGCTTCCGGTAGCCTTGAAGATCATCGCCAATCCTGCGCCAATCGCTAATACCGATCCGGCCACCAAAGCTGACCGCGCTGCTGGCGTCATTTTGGAACTGGAAAAAACAAAAATCAGACTCAAAGTCAGCAGAATTACAGAAGAAAGGAAACTATTGGGAACAGTGTTATCTCTTCTTTTTTTGTTTATTGTTTCTCAAAGAAGTAAAAACAAAAGATTCAAGTGTGGAATAAAAAAAAACCTCACCTTGAACTCAGCGTGAGCATAATAGCCAATAATATAACATTTTCTAACCGATAAGATAAGCATATAGTTAAAAGAAAAAAAAGTGCTCAACCCTAACCCGGTAACATTTTTTTTTATTAGATTCTGCGCAAGAGACCATCCATCAAATTGTATTACTTAAATGCTATAACATCACAAGAAATTTGTTTAGAAATGGTGGTGGTGAAAATTCGTTTAAAAACTCAATTTAACCTATTCCCTGTTAGAGCCATTTGACTACCCCATTGAACCACCCTGGACGCTGGACGAAATAATAAGCACCATTCAGTCCCATCACACAACCCAACAGCGTACAAGGACGAAAGCGGCTAGGGTTAAGGAACTGGCAGGAGATCAACCGAAAAATTTCGTCTTTAGCGATCCAAGCCAGGACGACGATGAGGGGGCGGTAGTGGTGGGAGTACTTCTAGGCAAACAAAAAAATACAGCAAAGAAAGAAAGTAAATAATGAATGTGATCTGAGCGCCAAGGGGGGGCGGGACACGAACGTTAAGAACGAGTCGAAAAGTATGAATCATATTAAAATAAAGGGGGAAAAAACTTAACGAACACGCCTGCATGATGTAGGACAAAGAGTTTCTCTGCCGTGGCATTCTACGGTCAATTGGAAATACTTTGTTTGCTAAAACGGACGTAGTACTTACCCATGGCTCTTTTTTGCTTTTCGTTCAGCTTCGATCACCTCTCCAACGAGAAATTTCTTCATCGATTCTCTAAAACAACAACAACAAAAAAACACATTAAAGTAGATTAGCTCATAGGGAAAGCCCCCGCCCCGGTGTGATGAGAAATCGCGCCAAACGGTGTGTGCATGCGTTCCGTTCGTGACGGTCATTCGTGACACCCCATGTCAAGGCCGCCTGGTCGCCGATTTGCTTCGTGCTACTACGTACTTGGCATCCGTGCTGTGGCCAACGTCATCAAACTCGCTGGACGCCTCCTTTCCAGCAACCTCGATCAGCACCTCTTCGCCACCGGGATGCTTAAATGAAGGGCAAAAGGAGATGAGTACACGGTACCCAGTCTGAAGTGTTTCCACCTCACCGGATCGATGCTTATCAGCGATTACATTATACGTACCTCCTGGAGAAACTTGGTTACATCGTACACCTTATCATGAATAATCATCCACAAATCGTTGGGCTTATTGTGGCTGGCCACATCCGCGAGGCTGTACTGTTTCAGTTCCGTCGGTGCCATTCTTAGCTCGGATGGTTTCCCGGGCGAAGTTATTCGATGGGTGCAAGAATAGGGAAGGGCTCTTTTACAGTCGCCTGCAATATGTACCGTTCACCGAAGGCTAACGAATGCAACCTATGCAGCCAGTACGTTCTCGCTCAACTTATCTCGTTCAACTAAAGACAGATGATCGATCGCGTAGTAAACGTTCCAACAGGTGACGGAGAAATCTAGTGCAGCGACGGCATGCGGCTGTGTGTGTGTGTGTTTGTGGCAGTTTGACGGGGAATTCTTTATGGCTCAATAAATGATACTCTACAGGGGTTTATGGAAGAAGGACAAGAGTTCAAAACATCGTTTACAATTTTACAACACTTTTATGTAGGGGTAATTTATATTTCAGTAAAATTTTCCTTTTTTAACGTGACAAATGCAGCTGATCGGTATACCCACCTTGTGCAGCGTGTTCAACCGTGCAAAGTTACCTTGGGCAGCAGAGCTGTCAAAGTTTGTTATCGATTGAACAAAAAAAAAAAACGGTAAAATAAACCAAAATAACTATAAACCACCTGCAGTTGGGATTTCGTGTTTGTTCCGTCTTCACTGTGTGGATCGGAAGCCAGCTCAATGTTCGGCAACGGGGGACGCGGAGTCGGTGGCAAGGAATCAGATGACGATGACGACTTCTTCAGACCTTCCACCGGGGGCAAGTGAGTGTGCGAAATTGTTCTGGCCTCCCGCTGCTATGATTCATCATCACGGGTTCCTTTGTAATGCCTTCAACCTCCTGTATCCTCTCGCAGATCCACACTGGCCAAAATATTCGGTATTTCATCCAAATCAGCCACTGATAATGATGAACGAGCCAGAGCCACGGTGCCACCGAAACCGAAACCGAACCGAAAGATTTCCGACCGTTACGGTCCCTCCAACTTTCGTTACATTCCGTCGCAGTCCAGTGATGCGGAGCCGTCGTCTGAGGAGACTGGAAAACCGCCGGAATGGGCCATTGTGCGGGCCACCGTAGTCACCGCTTATAAATTGTAAGTGTGAAGGGAATAATCCATATTATCGGCTCGAAGACGATATCTGTCACCTGGCATGAATCTCTTCATTCCAGAGTCGACGGCGATAATGTGTTCCTCGGCAAAGTAGGTTTGGCATTGCTAAAGTCTTCCAGTGGCCACCGTTTGTTGCTGTACCGCACCAAGACCGAGGTACTCGGGACGATCACTTTCACGCCCGAAGTGAAACTGTTCCTCAAGCAGGACTATTTGCAGTTCCGCACGGACGATTCGAGCGATTTCTGGAGTGTACTGTTCGAGAGTGAATCCGACCGACATGCAATGCTGTCCGTGCTCGAATCCTGGTGCACGGTCGAGCGGGAACCGCTGGTAGAGGAACCGATGTCCGAGGCGGAACAAAATGCCGAACCAACCGACACGCGCTCGAACCTTGTGGCCCGAATGGCGAAAATGGGTGGACAAGCACTGCCGCTACCGGAGCGTGCGAACGCACCACCGATCCCCGCCACCGGCCCCTGTTCAGATTCGTCCGACACGTCCGACTCGAAGATTGAAACCATCTCCACGCGGCCAGTCCGTAGGCAAAATATGCTACCCGCCACCGGGATGCAGATGGTTCCGCTTGCCGGCATGATTTCTTCGGGTTTAAACGCTCCGAGCGTACCCGGGCATGGTGCGCCCGGTATAGCCGACGTAAATTTCAACCTCATCATGAGCGAAACGCGCATGCAAAACACCGAGATGCGAATGAACATAACGAAGCTCGAGTCAAAGCTCGATCGCGTGCTCGATCGCATCGATTTGCTCAGCTTGCACAGCACCACCGAGCGGCCCGCGAGTGTCGCCGATAGGGAGGCGGAGGTGCTGGCATTGGAGGAAAAGCTGCTCGAGCTGAAACGCGAAAACCACGCCTTGAGGAGCAAAGTACGCACGTTGGAAGCGACCGCAGACGAGGGCAAACGGCATGTCGACGCAAAACTCGAACAAAAGGTGCAGGCAATGGAGGTGACGGAGCGTCGGTTGAAGGAAGAGCTTGCAAATCTGGAGCAAAGAGTAGAGGCATCGCGTGGGGAACAAGCGCGGGTAGGTGAAAGGCTGGCGATGGCAGAAAAACAGCTAACGGAGGCTAAGGAGGCAGCCGACCGACAAACCAAAGAACTCGAGTCCACGCTGGACCAACTCAAAGAAATCAAGCAGGAGCGGGATCAGTTGAAAATTAAACTAACGGAGGAAAACAGTCGATCGATGGATGCGAAAACGCTCATTGAACTGCTTCGAAAGGAAAACGATACGTTACAGCAAACGGTGGCCAAGGAAAAAGAACGCCGCTCTTCATCACAAACGTCGAGCAGCTCGCTGGTAAAGGACATCATGAACAATTGCTATCAACAGCTGTGCGATCAGATAACCGATCCACAAGTGCTACGGTTGATTGCCCAAACAATCAAGCGAGAAACGAAGGCCGTGCTCGATCGAGAGAAAATAAATAATTAGCATACTCCCACAGTCCACTTTTCAGTTTTTTTTTATTGGAATAAATTAGTGGTGCGCCGTTTAAAATATCGTCATCTTCCGTTTGTCATTCCGCAGCCGCTGCTCCGTCGAGATGCTGTGCTCCGTCGCCTGCAGGCGCGTAATTTCCGCCCGTTTCGCATCGATTTGCTTTCGCAGATTCTCCGAGGCCGGAGTACCAAGCTTGTGCCGCGTGAGAGCAACTTTGAGTCGCTCGATATCGGTCTCCGTGCGGCGGATTTCTTCCGACAGTTTCAGGCTGGCAATGTTAAGATTTTTCGATGAGTGCTCCTTTAAATCACCCCCGATGCTGGGTGGTTTGCCGTGCGATAGGCTTTGTCTGGACTTTGAGCTTTCCCCACCGTTAAACACCTGCTCGTTGATGAAGCTGAACACATCCTTCGACCCGCCCGCCGCACTGCGTCGTGCGTAATCGCGCGCGTCCTTCCGTTCCTGCTGCTTCTTCAGCTGGACCAGCTTTTTCTCCACGCTGAACAAATCCTTATCGCCGTTCGCCTGCTCGCGTAGTTCCATGCAGTAATCGAGCGAGCGGCCCTGGGGAAGGACCTGGGCGCTCACCGGCAACACCCTTCCTTCGCCCTCCTTCCCAAGCCCCGTACCCACGACGTAGCCCATTTTCTGCATAATTTTCGTCCCGATTCCTCGTGTATGTTCTTCCCACTCGCCAAGCCGTCGATCCGGGGCCGGCTGGAAGAGACTCTTCTCCACCATTTGGGCCTTGCGGATCGCTTCCTCATCGGGTTCCTCTTCACTGGAATCATGATCGGTGTGTTCGTCCCCTTCCGAACCATCCGCGTCGTGGTCCAATGGGAAAAGATCTTCAAACGGCACCTGCTGCCGTTCCCGTTTGCCTTCTTCCAGCTGTACCGTGCACGTCTTTGCCTCAAAGTCCACCTCCTGCACTGTTCCCTTGGACCAGAGGCACGACGATTGTTTCACCAGCGCTCGGCTTCCCTTTCGCCGCAGCCGCTCGAACTGGGGCTCACGGTAGTCACGCAGCTCATCCAACCGCACGATTTCCCCGTGGGAGTACTTACACCGGTCATCGGCGAAGCGACATTCGCCCTCAAGGAAGTAAGAACACGGGATCATCTCCTGGTGCGTTGGGTTGGTGAACAGAACCGTCGCCGTTGCATTGGCCAGCTCGGAAGTCTCCAGGCTGCATACCATCGCGTTGTGGTACACTTTCGAGCCCCAGCTGTGCACGTGCGGTGCCGAGCACTTGCTTCCGAGCAGACCGTCCAGATCCAGGTCGTCCTCCGTTGGACCGGGGAGGTCTTTCACGGCCGCATCTTGCTTGGTATCATTCTGTTTCTGATCGAGCTGCTTTATTTCCTTCATGAATTGTGCAAATTCATCCTCTATTTGATCACCGGCGGTTCCAAGCTTCCCTTCACATTGGGCGGGTTTGGCATCGACGTTTGTGTGATCCAGTGTTTCCTGGGTAAGGTGCAGCAGCTCGGTCAGATCGAGCTTCAATTTTTCCAACTCCGACCGTTCATTTTGGGCCGTCGTCAACTGCAAAGCTTGGTCAATTTGTTTAAGCTACATTGCAAAGGAAAGTTGGATAGTTATAATGGATCGATCACCATTTATTTTAAAACCCCAATTTTCTTTTGGTATTGAGTATGTTGACACACATCATACAAAACATACCTGTGCTGTGTACTGCTGAATTGATTCGTTCAATTCCTCAACCGAACTCATTGTATCATGGAAAATAAAACAGTCTCACCAAATAGATTCTACCGAATACGTACTACTGTTAATTAGAACAGAAGAACATATGCCTGAAAATTTAAATTTTACGGGATCTTTCACTCTTCTTTCGATCGCCGAGCGAAGTTGTTGTGCGTTGTTTGACTTTGTTGACATCGCGCCGCCCGTTCGTGACAGATGTCAGATGATTTTGAAGAGATTTGTTGTTGTATAGGACGCGAACTAAAAGAGAGCGAGATGGTTGGAGAGTGAGAGAAAACAACAACTTCCTTTTCCCCTTTCCAGGAGAAGCGCAGGGCGAACTGGAGTGGGAAGGGGTGGAAAAACGCATTGACTCCCGCGTACATGTGTACGAATACAAACCCCTTTCGTTGTCGCCAGTAATTAAGTAAAGTTCACAAGCGAAAGATATTTTACACCGTAGCATATCGCTGTTTACTTTCTTTCCTCGATCCTTGTAATCGAAGCAGCAGCAGTGGATGGAACCTCGTTTATGGTCGCCATAACGACCTTTCGAGCCATCTCGCTCCTGCAACGGCTGCGTTGCCGCTAACCCATCGGTGAAGTCATCGCCGTTCGCTCTCCCTCTCTCGCACTACGGCGGCATACGATTTATTACCGTAGCCCAGCTGTGCGCGCATCCCGCTCGCGTAACCAAAACGGCGTCAACAAACAACAACAAGAACGACGGAAAACACACACGTTTAACTAGCTTTCAGTGCTGGTGTGCGTGTTGTGCGGGTTGTTGTTGTTGTTGCTGCCGCTCCTTTCGCTTATCGATCTCTCCCGTTTACTCTCGCCATCTCAGCTGGTGGTACGCTCCCGTGCTCGCTCGCACCGAGCGTTCCTGATGGTGCCGTTTCGCATACAGCCGCGATGCAAGCGTGCGATAGAAAGAGAAAAAGACAGTAGCGGCGCAGAAGAAAGCAGCAGAAGCAGCAGCAGCAGCAGCAGCGCGCTTCGCTTTCTTAGTATCCCGTTCGAAGTACGCCGTGACGTACCGTTTTCTGCAGTGTTTGCGAAGCTCAGCATCACTTCTAGTCATTTTGTCATTCTGTGAACCGTGTTTTTTAATGTTTACTCCGTGTTGTTGTGCCTGTTGTACCCATTCATTACTAGACATTGTTGGCGAGCATCAAGAATGAAAACGAAACCGTCGTAAAACCAATTTCTCCGAAAGCCACGCTACCCCAAGCACCCGAGAGAGCCGAGCGAGCCATTAATCGTCGAGTCCCGTTGTTTTCGTCGTCTGCGTCGTTCCTGGGTGTGCGTGCAGTAGTTGTCTTCTTCGCCGCGGCGCGTTCCATTTGCCCGTTTTTTTTGTTGTTGTTTTTTTGTTGTTTGTTCATCTTCATCGGCCGTTCGTCTGAGCACTACCTCCACCCTCGCCCTGCTTACTCGAACGAATCATCATTATGCTGGGCAGTAAACATCAACAGCAAGAGCAGAGCTGAAAACAACAACAAGAACAACAACCAGTTCTCGAAACGACGGGGGAGTGACTCGCGGTTGGCGTTCGCTAAACTCGCACGGAACTTCGCTCACTCTATCTCGCTGGTTGTCTCATACTTACACGAGCCCCCGAATCCCCCCACCTCACTCTCTCTCTCTCCCTCGCACGCTTCGATCCCATTCCCGTTCCCGCGACTCGCCGAACCGATTCCCTTTGTTCTCCGGTTGTGAAGCAGGCCGGATAGCAGCGGCGGCGTGCGCGAGGAGTAGTAAACGTCAAAACAGCGCACAAGCAAGCGCGTGTTTTTTGACGGCTGCGGTAGAGTTGGTACCCGAACCCGAACCACGCCGAAACACGCGGTTCTGGAAGCTGAAGCAGTTGCATCTCGGCGGAAAACCGGAAACATATTCAAACCGAAACCGAAAGCAGCGCACTCTCCTGGCCAGCTTTTGGGAATGGATGCGGATGAGGGAGAGAGAGAGGAAACGACTGTGTGCTAGTAACGGAAAGGTGTAGGAACAAACAAAAAAACAACCAACCTCTCCCCCGCCCAACCTGTGTGTGCGCGTGTGTGTGTGCAAATGCAATTAATCGACCGTCCGTCGTTCGTCGTCGTCGTCGTCGTCGCCGAAAAACGTGTTGCATTATCAGTGGAAGGCAGTAGGCGTGCACCGGAGGCTCCAGTTTAATCAGTGCAATAGACCCAACCACCCACCTTCGCAACCCCTCGCCCTCGCTATTGGGTTGCAGTGAGCCACGCCACCCCACAACGCACAGGAACCACAACCCATCTCAGAGGGAAGGAAAAACAAACAAGAAGAGGCTACCAGAGTATACCGATCGAATTTGTTTTGTTTTGTTGTTGTTGCACCTCGCTGCAGCACACTGGAAGAGAGATATAAACGACCGATCGAACCATCTAGCAAATGAGGTTACCTTAAGCCAAAACACGCGTGACAGAGAGAGCTAGAGCGCAGCTAGAGGGAAAGGCATTCCGAGCATGTACTAAACATAGTAGGCATTTGAGGGGGGAGGGCGAAAGAGCGGCGAACATCACCAGCTGAGCACAGGCGAAACGGAAATGCGAAAGAAAAGCGCAGTGTGCGAGCAGTAACACACCTGTGCTTTTAGTAACCCCCTTAGCGACGACGCACGTCGACGCGAATGCAGCGAGTGAAAGAGAGCGAGAGAGAAAGAGAGCGAGAGGAACCGAAGATGGTGTACTACTAGGGCTCGCGGAGGTAGTCGCAGCACGCAGCGGCAAGCGAGAGGCAAGAGGAGGAAGAGTTGCAGGCAAAGGGCACGGAAGAGCTGCAGTCTCGATGCTGCTGGTTGCTGCAACAGCAGCAGCAGCGATCATCACCATCTCGCAAAGCACATTTGGATACAGCGATGAACGGATGAGGTTGTCCGCGTGCGTCCGCGTGCCAAGTGTTTTGTTGTCATAGTTTATTTGCTTCTTTTGGCGTGCTTTCCGGAACGCCGCCGTCATCGTCGTCGGAAGTGGAAAACACGCGGCGTAACCCTTGCAAACGGAAGCGGAAATTGCCGTCAGTTTCGTGCACCCAATAACAACAACCTACCATCCACCCACCCCACTCACACATACGCCTGGTTGTGGGAGGAGAGGCTCATACGCATACGCCAATTTCTGGAGAGCAGGCCGCCGCGAATTGGCGTACTCAGTTGACGGGGAAAACGCAGCACGCGGTCCAGAATCACTGCAGAGAATCGGAAGACGGAAGACGACCAGGTGTGTGGTGTGCTGCAAACCTCGTGGTGTGGCCGAAGAAACCAATGCTACGCAGCGCTGCGGCCGACGAACCACGCGGCTAGCGAGGCAAGACGGCGTTAGCGAAGGAACAGGCACGCGAAAGGAGAGGATAATTGGCCGAAGGATTCGCAAGGATTCTGCACAGAGTACAGAGCCCCTGACCTCGTGGGAAAGTGTGTTGCGCCGTACCGTGTACCGTTTTCTTCTCTTTTAGCGAAAAGGGAAATTTCACTTTCCTCCTTCACCGTTGGCCGGACCCACTGGCCTGGTGCTCTCGGTATCGACGAGCAGTGGAGCACCGTCCCCGCATTCTTCGCGTGAAAACGAAACGCTTTTTTCGCGAAGCAGCCCACACGTGCTTTCCGCGACACCACCACGGGAAATGGCTGCCTGAGGTTGTATGGGTGCGTGCAATTGGCGACACACCAGCATCAACAGCATCATCACCAGCAGCAGCAGCGGAAAAATACATGCAAGTGGCCAGTTGGGTGGCTTTTTTCTTTCCTTTTTTTCTTGCCATCGAAATCGCTGCTCGTAACGACGCCTTACGTTGGTGGCGACGAATCTTGCCAACCCCACCGAGATCTCTCGCGATCTCTCCCATCAAACGCGTGCTGTGCAGGCGATATTACAAAGATAGTCTACGCCGCGACGAAAACGGCGTGCCAACGCAACGGCGGCCTCCCTGGCGGGTGTGTTCTTGCACAGTTGTTTTCCAGTTCTCCAGCAAGCCGTACTAAAATAAACCCGATCGGCGGTGTGGCCTTGGACGCGCCGGTTCGCAGCAACTTTTATTTTCTGCATCCCAGCAGCGCGATCGTGCGCCAGCCCGAAGAAAAAAAAAGGGAACGTGAACAATATCGATCAGCAGCAACAGCTTATTGCCCTCGGTTTCTCCCCCGGCCCCTCATCATACACTATAGTCAAATGAGGCGACTCGCGTGAAGGTGGACCGCGCGCAACTTACCAGAAGCAGAAGGGGCAAAAGGAAAGGAACGCTGCAAAATCTTCCATTGCAACCGCGTGCTCCTTCTCACCTCCATCGGTTTGGCAACGATCCATTGTCGTCGTCGTCGTTGTTGTTGTTGTTGTTGTTGTTGCAGTGCTTTATCTCGGCCCCGCGGTCCACAAACACACACACCCAGTGCAGTGCATTGCATTGCATATGGGTGCAGCAGCAGCAGCAGTAGTCGAACGCGACGCGCGTACGTGACAGCGCCGGAACGGCGAGGAGGGAAGATAATCGATTCAACAGTGCCGCGCTCGCACACACAGCACGCAGCGGACTGCTGCAACGGCGCACGAAGGAAACGAAAACAAAAACAAACCCAACAAAACGCAACCGCGTGTGTGGGGTGGTAGAAGAAGAAACCGTGCGGGTTGTGGCGGAGGCTTGAGAAACGTCAAACCCAGGTTGACAGACACGAAGCGTCTCCATCGGCGCTCGGGCAGCGAGCGAGTGAGCGAGACAGCGTGCGCTTCGCATCGCAAAACCAGCTGAGAGCGCGTCGTCAGTGATAGCACGGCAGCAGCAGCAGCAGTAGCAGCTGAGAAGCGCTTTTTTTGTTTTCTCTGTATGTTTTTCTTCTCGCGCTCGTCTGCTCCTGCTGTTATCGACATCGCAGTCGTCTCTGCCTTCGCCGCTGTGCACTACTGACAGCAGAGAAAGGCCGTTGCAGCCAGCAGTGCCTACTGCCTGCGAGAACAATTGGTGCAATTGTGTGAGTGTTTTTTTTTTTGTGGGAGTGCACGAAGACGGTGCAGTGCGCTGCAACGGAGGACGACGGATCCATTCATCCACCCCCACCCCCCACCTCTCCGCGCTTCATTGGTCGAACAACTGGATCTTCGCGATCCGCGTGACGGGCGCCCCGAGGTCACCATCGCGTGCTGCACGTTCTTCAGTTTCGAGTTCGGTCGCATCGCAACACAACGACGCAGTTTTAATGGTGCAGTTTTTGTTTGGTTGAATTCGAGATTTCTAACCTGCACAACAAGTCATCGTCCAATACGCGACGCGAAACCATGGCCCAGCATTTCGTCTAGTGTTGCTTTCCATGGTGCACTTTTTGGTTACGAGAAGTATACAATAAAAAAAAGGGACAAGGTACCAACAACTACAATCACTACACCACCACCACCACCGGAAAAGGCAATACCTACACCAAACAGCGGATCAATATATTTATAAAGAGAACGTGCAATAGAGAACGAGATTGAAAAAAAAAAAATCAAAAATCAAAAATTCACCAGCCAAGAACGGACATTAGTGGAGAGGAACAAGCAGAAGATCACGACCACGAGGATCTGGACCCGAGGAAAATAAGGTGGAACTTCGCCAAACCACGTTTCGGAAACGGTCAAACGAACGTACCAATAGCAGAAGAAACGGTGGTTTGCAGGTTCGTCCGGTTCGGTGTGTGTCCTAGATAGGCCGCCACCCTGCCGTGTGCACCACGGGAAGAAGGAAGGAGGAAGAAAAGCGCATCGCTAGAACCAGCGCCACACACTGCACCACGCGAAACGACTGCAAACGGGTGTATTATTTGCTGTGCCACTTGCTGCACAGGCGCTTCCCAACCAACACCAGCACGTTCCCGCTGCTGCGTTGGTAGCCGCACTAAGCGTACGTGATATTACAACATTCGCACAATTTCCTTGGCATCACGTCACCCCGACGTTGGTCTCGCGCACCGAACCACGCGGTCCTGGGGGGTGTGTGTGTGTGTTTTTTTTTTCACTGAACAAGTACAAAGAGCGCAACCTCCAACAACGGTAACAACAAAGAGGCTCGTGAATAAGTAGAGAATTTTTTAAAAAACACGGATAACGGCAAACGATCGCAGCAAGCCTTCCTTCTGTGCGGACGGCAGTTACTTACCTACAGCCCGCGTGTGTGTGCGTCCTTAAAAAAAAAGAAGGTGAAAAGCGGCCGAAAAATGAACCAGGTTGGCCAGGAGCAGCAGCGGTGCCGTCGCCCGCGGCAATCGCGGCAGGACAATGACGAAGAGGACAATGATGGCCATCGCACCGCGAGTATTGCTGCGTCAGAGGGGAGACGGGTGGAGGCTGCGACGGTCGGGGCCGCGGAGGCCGACGCTACGGGTGCTGATGGAGCACCACCGAACGGAGCGGTCGTCAAACGGGGACGAGGATCGGAAGCGGTGCAGGGCAATCAGATCGAAGGTAAGCAATGTCCATAACCAACTGTCATTTCGTATCGTGGATGCGTTGCACACCTATGCATCGCTGCATGTGTGCGAATGCGTGTGGGGGGGTTATTTCTGTTCCCCCAAAGGAACCATCAACCCGGCAAAGGTTGCCATCGTTCCGAAGGTCGTCAATATGGAATGCTAAATCTATTTTTCGTTCTCTCTTCCTCTCCTTTCGCACGACGCATGCTCACTGACGCGCATTCTTACGTTTGACACTTGTTCGGTTGCATCACAGCAGGCTGCGTCACTGCGCGAGCGGAAGGCAATAACAACAACGGGAGCGGAAGCGCTGCGCCTGCTGCGACGCCCAGCGCAGGCAGCGTGCAGGAGCAGATCCCGGCCATCATGGATCGGTACGTGCTTCACGGCAAGATCGACCGGGGCACGTTCAGCACGGTGTCGCTGGCGACGCGCCGGGACGAGCAGCATCTGCCGATGGACAAGCGGCGCATGTTCGCGATCAAACTGATCACGCAGACGAGCCACCCGACGCGGATCGAGCGCGAGATTCGCTGCATGCAGGCGATCGGCGGCCAGAGCAACGTGGTTATGATCGTCGACGGCTTCCGGCACCAGGGCTCGGTGGGGCTCGTGATGAACTACATTCCACACGAACCGTTCCACGTGTACTATGCGCAGCTCAGTCCGGCCGAGGTGCAGCGCTACCTGCGCCAGCTGCTGGTGGCACTCGCCCGCGTCCACCAGTACGGCGTGATCCATCGCGACGTGAAGCCGAGCAACTTTCTGCACAGTCGCCGCAACGGGGGCACCTTCATGCTGGTGGACTTTGGGCTGGCGCAGGAGCTGCGCACCGTGGAGCCGCCGACGGGCAGCTTCGAGCAGCCGCCACCCGTCAAACGGCACAAGCCGCTCCCGAAGGAAGGCAGCGGCAATGGTGCTGTGGTGGCGACCGCCGAACAAGTCGTATTCCGCAATCCACTCAAGCAGCAGCAGCAGCAGCAGCAGCAGGGCAACAAGTATACGATCTCGCCCCTGAAAGTCTCGAATAACACGCTGAAAGATCTCGTCCAGTCGCCGCTGGCACGGCAAATCAAGTCGGCCGCCATCGGCATCGGGAACGGCCTGAAGAGTCGTCGGTCGATGGCGGGCGTCATCGGGACGCCACCCAACTCCTCACGCAGTGAAAACACGCGCCAGAAGACGGATCTCGTTGGTGTGTCGCCACTCGCGCGGCAAGTGAAATTGGCGGCCGCCGGGATTGGTGCCGGGTTGAAAAATCACCGCTCACCGTCCAACCCGGCAGTCCCATCCCCAACACCGGCGATGGCGGCGGCCGCGGCCCGCCAATCTTCCGACCTTCCGTGGTGCGAATGCTACGGCAAGGCGCAGGTGTGCAACCGTTGCCTGGTGAAGCGCGAGCTGCACGCACCGCGCGCCGGTACGCCCGGCTACCGGCCGCCCGAGGTGCTGCTGAAGTACCCGGACCAAACGACGGCCGTCGACATGTGGGCCGCGGGCGTCATCTTCCTGAGTCTGCTCTCGAAGTGCTACCCGTTCTTCGGCAACACGGACGACATGACGTCGCTGGCGCAGATCATCTCCGTGTTCGGGTACGAGCGGATCAATGAGACGGCCCGCTCCCTCGACCGGACGCTCCTGGTCCCTGAGGAAATGATGCGCATGAAGGCACTCAGCTTGCGCCGCATCTGCCAGCACTATCGCAGGCTCGTGCACCGGCGGGATTCGACCACCGGCAGCGGCGGTACGGCGATGGCCGCCCCATCCGGCGGTTCTAGCCCGCCGCCCGGTGCCGACGATCCCGGCGACGACTGCTGCAGCAACTGCGCCAAGCCGCCCGCACGGTGCCTCTGCCAGGAGCGGAACGAAAGGGAAGTGAAGAAGGAGGAAGACGAGGAGGGCGGCGGCACGGACGACTGCGACAAGTACGGTTCGGCAGCGTACGATCTGCTCGAACGTCTGCTCGAGACGGACCCGCACCGGCGCATCACCGCCGGCGACGCCCTGCAGCATCCGTACTTCGCGGTGCAGTACTGAGGTGAGCAATGGAGAAAGAGAGAGAAGGAGAGAGAGAGAGAGAATGAGAGAGGCATAAAAGAAGACCCCCACCGGTCAGTATCCGTACTAATTAATCTACCAGCGAAGCTACAACAAACACACACACCGCCATTACCAGCACCACCGGTACAAAGAGGAAGACGTTGAAGGAGACTAGAAAAGAAAGGAAAGGAAAGCACTTGAAGCCCAGCGGTCAATTAACAAGCAAACAAACAAACAAACAAAAGAAAGCCAGTAGAAAGCTAAGGGAAAAAGGGAAATAACGCTGGACAGAGATCGAGAGAGAAAGAGAGAACGGCAAAGAAAGAGATCTATAAAGGAAATGATTAGAGATTATCTTAAAATAGTTCGCTACCTTTTAAGTTACCACCGAATAGATAACTCCGCTCAGCCCTGTCTGATGCCACGACCAAATGAAGTTTCCTGCGCATCGTGCCACTCCTCCCAGCTAAACAACACCCTCCAAACACTCCCCAACATCCCACAACACGCGTAATCTGAATGGCGGGAGAAGGAGGGGGAGATGTGCACACACACACACACACACACACTACCATAGAACGCAGAACACAAACGCACTCACATTCCGGGGTGTCCTTTTTTTAAGATTGCGGAAAAAAGGGGGACAATAAGAGGCTCGGGAAGAAGATAGGACAGGACGCGTACTCATACCGAACCTAGAGCTGTTACACACGCTAACGCAAGGTGACACAAAGTGTACGCGTGAGAAGTGTGTGTGTGTGTGTTGGTGTCTTGTCTGTCCTTTTGCGTGCACAAAGACGGCAGGAGAGTTTTGTTTTTTTTTGTTTTTTGTTAATGCTCACTCACTCACAGTGCGCTGCGTAGTGCGTAGCACACACCCCACAAACGTATCGATTGCCATCTGATTTCTGTTTTCGTCAAACCCGCCGCCTCAGGCGCCACTTCTTCCTCCTCTGGATGGACCCGATGGGGTGGAAGGGAGGAGGAGGAGGAGGGGGAGGGAGTGGTGACGAGGACTAAGAAAAAGCATTGAATGTTTGTTGATTTTTGTTTTCTTAATCGTATTTAAATTATATATTGTATTTAAAAACAAATCGACTACAGATTGTTTTGGGGGGGTGGGGGGCTCCTGCCGCCCCATCCCCCAGTTGCGGAGTAAATTATTTATTTTATCTATTGTCGAGGCACCGCGCCAGCCGGCCGTGACAGGAGAGGGCAGTATCATTGAGCGCGAGAAACCGGTTAAGAAGCGCGTGGCAGTTTGCCTCCTCCCGGTGGTCAAACATGCGTGTGCACAATTCACGCGGCTGGGCATTAATTTTAAATCTATTTATTGTTTACCATTCGATCTTACATTGTTTGCCAACGTCGTTACGAAAGGAGGAACCGTGAGGAACGCCGTGCTGCTGCAGATCGGATAGTTCAACATCGCTTCTTTCCAATGCAATGCGCTGCATCGTCACCGGCACTGGTCGAATGCATCATAATGCTAGGAAGAGGGGAGAGAGAGAGAGAGAGAGAGGACATATGAAAAGCTAATGGCGCAACCGCACTCGAGAAAAAGGGCATTAATTGTAAGCGGAAGGAGAGGAAGGACGTGGCCTACGTAAGCCAGCAGTATGGATGTTGTGGGGGATGGTCCCTCTGGCCAGACGTGTTCTAAACGCGAATGGAACGCCAACTAGCAGCGGCGGCGTGTGCGTTGCTGTGGGAGGGCCACAACATTAAAACAAAATTTAAAAGATTAACGATCAAAAAAAAAACACAAACACACACATACACATACACTATAAAGTACAACACTAAACCAATGGGGGGAAACATTTAAGTAGAACACGAAACAGAACAAAAAAAAAAAGAGAGAATGTAAGATTGTAGCCAATGGGGAACCCGGGGGAAGAGAAATACATCATCATCAGAGAAAAACATAAAAAGAAAAGTAAAAAAGCTGTCGGCTGCGATGTAGTAACTTTAAACGTATATATATATAAGTATATCTATCTATCAATCCTATCTATATGTATTTTTAAAATTTTGTATATGTTGTCGATGGTAGCGCCACCGTGTGAGAATTGTTTTATCCTAATCGCGAACACGATCTGTCCGCGCATCAAAGGAAAAGCCATGCGTGGGACACGCGATGCGGTAGTGCACTGTTCTATTCTTTCCAAAATTCCATTGTACCCTCACGAGGCACACACACACCACCACCGAATATGGTGCACCTTTCGAATAGCTGCCCTATTGTGTGTGTGTTTTTGTTTTGTTGTCTTGTGGTTTGTTTGTGTAAAGATTATTCGTCGAACGCCGGGCGCACGTCCCGCCCGGCCGACCGGCATTCCTGCTCTACCCGTTGTATTTGCAATATGTTTTAATGTTTTCCCGTCTCTCGAGAGAAGATCTCATCGGTTGTGCTACAGGTAACGGGGCTGATCAAAATGATTCCATAAAAAAGGAAAGGAACAAAGAAAAACAAGCAACTAGTTTTGGTAGGGCTAAATTTGGAAAAGAAAAGCGAAGCGCGAAGAGTAACTGAAAGTATCAAGGAAAAGCGTGCGTTCGAAAGGGAAATGGAGCGAGTAATGTGTAGAATCGAACGATAAAATTATGTAATGGAAGTGACTGGACAAAAGGGGGGATGTGTGCAAAGGGAAAAATGAAAACGGAACGAACGATAAAATAAAACCCCCCCCCAAAATGAACAGGGAGAAAGGGTCTGACGCAAAGTGAGTTTTGCGTGTATTATAACCCGTGCACACCTACAGCATACATTGCGTGTCTATATGGTGATGCCGCTGCTGCCAACGACCAGTAGCGAAATTTGAATGTCTGTATTTTAAACGTAACGCCCAATACTGAATGGAAAAATAAAGCAAAAACCCAAGCGTAGTTAAATTAAATGGAATAAAATGGGGGTTTCTTTTATACAACATGGTTTCATTACAAGTGTGTACGGGATGCTGGGCAAAAAGAGGTTTAGGTTGCGGAGGGTATAGAGCACTGCATTCAATAGTCTGGCCGTAGTCAATCCTCGTAGAGAAAATATGACACCAAAACGGGTAAGTTCCAGTCGTTCCTTCAATAGTAACATCATCTTTAGAGGTTTTTTCAATGGATAGGATAAGCGTAAACGCGTTTAGCCGATGTGCAAAAATGGGCTATCACAGTTGAAACCTGAACAAGCCATGTGTGAACCCATCAAGCCAAATGTCGTATTCATCAGCATAAACACACAATCGAACACCAGATATTTAAACCTCATTAACATAAAAGTCAGATTCGAGGCCGGTTTGTTTTGGTTTTCATAGATGCAAATTGTGTACACATACATATACAGTTTTTTTCAATGGATAGGATAAGCGTAAACGCGTTTAGCCAATGTGCAAAAATGGGCTATCAAAGTTGAAACCTGAACAAGCCATGCATAAACATCATCAGCATAAACACACAATCGAACACCAGATATTTAAACCTCATTAACATACAGGTTTTTTCAATGGATAGGATAAGCGTAAACGCGTTTAGCCAATGTGAAAAAATGGGCTATCAAAGTTGAAACCTGAACAACCCATGTATAAACCTCATTAATCAAACTTGTGTGTTTATGCTGATGATGTTTATGCATGGCTTGTTCAGGTTTCAACTTTGATAGCCCATTTTTGCACATTGGCTAAACGCGTTTACGCTTATCCTATCCATTGAAAAAACCTGTATCTTATCTCCGTAAATTCTTTAGAAAAAGTCATTTCATTATACCATTTATTTGAAGATAGTACTGGATAGTTTACGCTAGTGATAAAAAGGTTTTTTCGAAAAATCAGATTTTTTTTTGTTGAGAAAATATAAACGAATCTGACGAGGATATGTGGTGTTTATTCGGACCATTGATGGGCTGGCATATAGTTTGCGAATTGTATCGGATGTCTCAGTCCGTTAAATCTGCTTAAGCTATGCCTAAGCATGGCTGAATATGACGAGAATGGAGTGCGTCCATGGACATGCATGACCGATCAGTTCTTTGGACCCTTTTTTGTTTGTTGGAGTTTGCTTTTAAAATTAAAAAAAGGTGTGTTTTGACACTCTATTTCAGCATATCCCTTTTAGTTTTATGGACTCTAAAATAATCGACCGAATCGACCGATCGAATAATAGATTCCCAACGGCAGTTTTGAATTTATAAACATTGCGTCATGCTCTATTTTGTTGGATCCATAACATCGCAGCGAATGTGTTTTCGCCCGTTCGGTTATTCTGCTGTGATTTTCGCCCCATCGCAGCTGTCAATACTGGTTACGCTCTCTAGGGCAGTGGTCGTCAATCCCCTGGGCCTTTATGCTAAAGTCGTTAAGTAAAGGATTGAAATGTTTGTAAACTACCACATTTTTAATTAAGAGAAAGCACAATATTGGATGGAAAGGAAAGGTAACATGGAAAATGCAAATTCCCTTTAAACATTTAAAATCCGTTACATCTGAAAAAACAAGAAAGCGCCACGCTTGCATGACAGAAGGGCCGCATGTTGCCAACCACTGGCTTTGGGAGAGTCCCCTCAATAAAAAAAAAAAAGTTGCTAGTGTTCGCCAGTCGGTCGACGAGACTTCACAAGGTTGGTGGTTGTCCATCGTAGCGGAGCGTGCAGGAAGCAGTCGGTCATCCGGTGGAATTTCGTTCCACCACGAGTTCCCCCCGTTTCCGCCACGCAAGATACAAACCGGTCCTAAGGGTGTGCGAGTAGTGTCGGCGATTTCGCAATGGTGCCAATTGATAGCATCCAGTATCGGTGATTTATCCCTCTGGTCGCTGATTCGCAACACCTTTCCGCAGCAGCGTTGCAGTACACAGTGAAGAGTAAGTGGAGCAATAACCGTTGCGAAACGGCCAAGAATAAGAAATCGCAAAGATAACAAAACAAAAAAGAAAGAAGAAACGCCAGTCAATGTCAACACCGTCGCGCTGGCTCGGTTGCATTTGGCTCGCCTCTCGTGATTTCCACTTTGCGCTGCATTTCCGAGCTGAAGTGCGGTTTCGTTCTTCGCCCCATTCGCCGGCTTCGCGACACGGTGGCAGCAAAGGGAATCAAGTGCTGTTATCAGTATTATCTTTAGGTTCAGTTTTCCAAGCAGCGCGCTTGCCGTGTCCGAGGCCAGCCAAGGTTCTTACCCCCTGGCAAGAGGGTGCGGATTGATTGAACGACGATAGCGGAAACCGGTACAGTGTATCCCCAAATTGCGTATCGGCAGCCGAGTGATAAGGTAATCAGTTCTACCCCTCCGAAGACGCACGGCATGTTGGCAGTAGCCCAGCGCGATTGATCTCGCGCAAACGCAAGTGCGTACGTGTACGTGTGTATGTTTAGAGTGTTTGTGACACGCAATAACAGAAGTAGCCAGTCGGTTGAAACCTTGGAAACCACCTGAAAGTAATCGTCAGCTGGACGATACCCAGAATTCAAGGCTTCGAACTGTGGACCGCGAAAATGTTTCATTTGTTGCAGAAGACCTAAGTATAGCCGCCTTGCTTCATCTTATCATCGTTAACAGCGAACAGAGTCTGAAAAACAGTGCTTTTTGTAATCTACCATGTGGATCGGTTACATCTGCGTTACATACATTTCCCAACAAACAGCGTGAGCTCATCGGTGACGTTTCGTGTAAGCCCGTTTTTGCTTGTCAAAAGGTATGTTTCGGTTTGGTCAAGTTGTAATCGTCGCCGATTCGTCAAATCGCAGTTCACATCGAAATGCCGTCGTAACGTGGATTTGTGAGCAGAAATGCATATGGCAGTAATGGTCACAATTCGCAAGCAAAGGCCCTCTCTGCAAGGCATATCCTTCTCTGGGCGAACTCTTCTTGACGGCCAGAGTTCAAACTTAAATATAAAAAAAGGCACACAAAAACCAAAACAACGGGGGCTTTCCGTTGCTCATTCGAGATGAAAGGTGTAGCCATATAATGGAGGCGTGATGGTGGTTTTGCTCACATCAATGCAATTAACGTGGCCTGCGATTGACGGGCTCGAGATGGTTTCGCGTTTGCAACCCCCGGACAACATGGACTCCGCCGATAAATCGGCCGCTCGGTCCAGTCTTACGTCACTCTGGTTCACTGAGCATCTGACGTTCATTCTCTCGCTCTCTTGTGTGCGCTTTTATTGTTCGCGATCTCTCGCGCCGTCTCCCTCGCGCTCCCTCGTCTTAACCGTATCGTGATTCTCGGCGCGCGCGGTTGTGATGCAACCCAAGACCGCGTGCCGTTCGAATCGTTCGTTCCTTTTCTCTCTCTCTCACGCATGCACGCCTCTGATGCAATCGTGGAACGCGAGAGCTGCCGGTGCCGGCCGCGCGGTCATTTGATCTCGTGCAAAACCTAGCCGAGTTTCCTCGTTACTTTGCTCAGCTTCACACCGAGCCGCAAATTGTCTGGCAGTTGGCAAAAAAAAAAAAACCGATTGCGAAAGAGATTGGGGGAGTGATAGCAACAAGCACTTCTGATTAACCAATATGCAACACCGTTCGTTTTAAAATATTGTGTACCATCAATTATTAATTGGCAACATTGTCAATTTTCAAATTAAGTAGGATGGTTCCGTGTGAATATTACAATCTCTGCATTATCATCAAACAAGAACCTTCCAAAGATATTAACCGAGGATAGAACAAACATTAGACGTGTGGAAAATAAATAAATATTTCCGAAAAGGAACACACCTCCCTTTATAAGTTGGCGCTAATGAGCATTTTTGAACCTTCCAACCTTCCAACCGAACTGTTCCCCCGTTTTCACTGTGCTATAGTTTACGAGCAACGCGTATGCGGAACTTCCGCAGCCGTGTGATGCTCCGTTTTTTTTTTTTACTTTTTCCTTAACCAAAAATCTCACCACCCTTCGTCGTACAAGTGGCTGTCAATCTAGCAAGCTGCCGACGGTTTATGTAACGCAGCGCACGTGAATTTTTGTCGTACCACCGGTTTCGTCAAACAGCATGGCGAATTTTATTTACGCTACACCAGAGTCTCGCATTCACTCACCGAACGGGTGGAAGAATGGCTGGGTGGATGGCACGTGGCACGCGGTCCTTTTCCCGAAGATTTGCCCAACCCCACCATAGATCGGAAGATCAATGCGAAGCGTGTGCGTTAAACTTTGCTCCACTTGTGGGACGTCGACACCTTTATATGATTAAACTTGTGTCCGCAAGTTGATCGAAAAGTTCTGAACAGTTTTGCCGTCCGTCGCTCAGCAGATTAATGACTTTTTGTGGGTTCGCCGGGCTGAACTTTTCTTAAAAATTAGTTTACCTACGAGCCAAAGAAAAGCCAATTTGTTGCCAATTTGTTGCCTCTAAATCTTCGGTATGATTTCTCGAACGGGCAATTCTTCCCGCCGGGGCGTATGCGGTGCTGGGAGTGGGATGGAATGCCTTACGTGTCCAGTTAAATGACCTACCTTCTTGAGTTTGCCACGATTTTGAAGGCACTTAAACCGGTTGCGTAAACGTTATGCGCAATGCGAGCCAACCATTCACGTGTCAGCAAATCATTGCGAGGCCCACCTTTCACAGTGTCCAACGCTGGTTGGAATTTATTTTAAGAAAAAAAAAAAAGGTTAATACTCGATGGGACAAAAAAAAAAAAAATGACACGTTGCTAGTTTAAATTTTGGTTCACTTAGTTTGGCTTTAAAATAAAACCAGACTTATTAGGTTTTTACAGCCCTTTTTTATTATTGTTTGGTCCGGTAGCCCATAAGATACAGATTACCCAATGTTCCGAACCGGAAGAACCGTAAGAACAAATGCCGGCAATCGACAGCCCAACAACGTCCATTCGTTTTCCCTTCCCTTGAATAGGTGGCTTCATTAAGCTCCAAAAATAAAGCATCCGGACAAAAAAGGATCAGGCCGGGATTTGGGCCCCGGGGGTGGACTCAATTAATATGTCATGCAGGCGACTGTTGTTGAAATCCAGCTGCGGGCTAAGGGCAAGCACACCCCGGCCGGTCAGCTCGGAAAATGTTGAGCGACGGGATCAGAGAGCAGCAGGCAAAATTTTCCTTCCTTTGTTGTTGTGTTTTGTTTTGGTTTTTTCTCCCGGTTTTGTACCATATCTTTTTCATTTCCAACTCGTCTCCAAATTATCTCTCATGTTACACTCAGTGGGTTGAGATTTACCTTTATGAGGGAAGGACCCTGTTGGATGTGGCTCTTTTGGAATCGGTATGCTTGTCTATTGCTCGCGAATCGCATTTTATATTTGATTGTTTTACCTCACTGCTCTGCCAAAAATAAAAATAAAATCTTTAGAAGAAAACTTTGGATGATAAATGTCAATTTAGCCTTGCTCGTTATAGAATTCCATAAAATCACGCGAAAGATACCGGTTCGCAATATTTTTAACGAAGAAATTGCGGGAAAATATAAATTATGTCTTTCAGGTGTTACTTTTTGCTTTCCTTGCAAAAAGAATGAAACCGGTGCATCGACATATTTTGCCACGGAAAGCTCCGTCAGATGATGCCCCACAATGGATGTCTTCGAAAATAAAATTTATCCTTACTTTGAATAATCTCCAGCCTTATCCTTCTACCCTTGTTTTCCTCTCCATCGCTCTTACTCTTCACGAAGTTTTATCATTGTGTGGGATCAACAAATCACAGCCGGGGCGGGAAGGAAACTTAAAAGGAAAGCGACCGACAGAGGGAAGGAGTAGGCGAAAAGTTGCTTGTTTGAAGTAGGAGGATTCTCTATTGCTTCCGAATCTAATGTGGTGGAAAATTGGAGCATGTCTGCAAGACGTTCAACAGGGCCAAGGGCGCACTCGGCTCGATTCAGTCGCTCGATAGATAATTTTTCAATTTCTTTGAGACCTTCGTTTTTGACAAAGGGACGATTTGCTTCCCGTCCATTCACCGCCTTTTTATTCTGGGTAAGTGAATTTTCAAACGTAGGTTTGCATTTTTTAGCACCCGACCGAGCGGAGGCGTGCCGCAATTTGATCCTCTCGAATATTCTGTTATTGAATTCCTATAAATTCACGCTGCTTAAATTTCTCGATCCCTTGAATAATGAACTAGCTTGGGCGCACGGCGCAAAGACAACAGGATGGAAATCTTTTGCTTCTTCGCCAGCCTTTGGCCTGAATGGCATCATCGGTTTATCCTTGTTGTATCCCGAGTCTGTCTGTTGGAACCTAATTGTGTGTTTTTTTATCCTTCGCTAGCAATCAAGAAAAACTGTAACGCTGTCAGTGGACAGGTGAACGGAAGCTTCCACTTCCGGCTTCTGTCGCCGGTACCAGGTGAAAATCAAATTTTGTGCACCATTCCGCCCCAGTATCTTTGATACGATTGGCAAGAAGAGGACACGGTGGACATGGTTGTTGACAACAAATGCACCGGCTGTTGTTTATTGCACAACTGCGTTCATTATAACGCACTAATGAACTGTTTCGTTACTTTTACGAGCACGATGTTGAGCACGATGCGCGAAAATATTATGTTTACGGATGTCTATAGGTTCAATGTTTAATACGCTGCGAGGGAGAAATTCGAAACTCCATCTAGTGGACAATATACGTTAATGATTAACTTAACATTTTTACGTTTGCCTAACATAACGATTAAATCGTGTTTAAAAGTTGCTGGATTCAAATTCGTCGGCTTGTTGGGTCGTGATTAAGTTTGCTAGACATCTCATATGATGTTCTGAACATTGCTTTTAATTAGTTTTGAGCAACTTAATAATTTAATCAAAACTATACAGACTAGCTTACGCGTGCGAGCCTCCAGTTTCCATATTTTTCAGCACATTGCAACGGACATTCCTTACTGCAAACCACTAACAAATGTTGCGCATTCGCAGAATTAGGCGGTTCCTTTCTTGCATCGCATTTTCAACTAGTTTATAATGTTAACTTTGAGGTTGGTGATCCTCAAAATATCGTTATGCAAAGTAATTCCTGTGATGTGATTCTACATTTTTGCCCATATTTATCTCCCTAAGGCGTGTGACAAATCATGTGCGTTTGTCTTGAGGCTCGATTAAGTTCATGTGCTTTTTTTTCTATTTGGCCTTGTCCGAGATTTGGAGCTCGTGGTCGTGGCAGAGTAGTTTCTCCGCATTTCGGAAGGTGTATGTATGCCGCGGATCGTCGAACCGGAGAACGCCTTTCTCTTTTTTTGTTTTGGGTTTCTCCTGAAGTTTCGCCGCCTGAACTAGAGCAACCCCCGAAAACCCCTGGTTTACATCGAGAGATTAAACGGTAATAAAACATAGTGCGAAGCTTGAGAGAACCACCGTAGTCTGTTCGTTTTGTCCAGCTTACGGTAGTGCGGCGCACAAACGCCACGTCGACTTGTGGAATTAGTTTTCCCATCGGGAATGCAGGGCTTTTTTTTGTTCGTTCCTACCCTCCATTTGCTCCGTGGACATCAGCATGGTGCTCGCTAGGGACGGGTAGTGTGTGGGTGAAGATTTTAAGCGTTTTGGCAACGATTTCGACTCCGCTCGTAATCGCTGTCCGTGCACGCGAGTGAAAGGATCACGAAGCCGACCGTAGTTGATTAATAGTTTTGCCAGCCGGATGCTGCTAGGAGTGTCTATTCCAGTTTATCTCAGATCTGGGTTTTGTCTTTGTTGGACAAAATCGGTTTGTGTTGCAAGAGCAAGCAAGTTGACATTAGTTTAGGCCTCAGTTTGTCAGCATACCCTTAGAGGTGTTCAACAATTGTGTTTCTTTTTGTTAAGGGGTATTCCAATTTTCAGCGAAGATTCTATTCTGTTCAAAAATCTCAACCAAACCGAATTGAATTGAATATGCATACAATTTGTTGCCTTTTAAAATCACAAGTGCAATGACGTAAAATCAAAGAATACTCGAAAAGCTTCAAAGATGAATTTAGGGCTACAAGTGTTGCTTGAATGCTTTGGTCCTCTATTTTCCTAGCAGCCAAATGCCGCACTCCGCAGCCGTCTCGCACGTGACGCGATAGATGCTAAAGCTCACCGATATGCTTTGATTTTTGATGAGGTTTATTTTACCTCGGCTAAAAATATATCTTCCAACTTCAACCGAAACCTTATCCAATTGGAGATTGGCAAACAATCTGGCTGAATGGAAGGAATTGATAAATTATCGAGCAATTCTACCGCCCTTCTTGGGTCGCACCCACATGCTAGGGAAGCCTACGAATTCTCCCTGGGGATTTAAAAGTTTGTGTTTGGTTTGCATTTTTCTCTTCTACGAAGCATACACTTTTTCCAATTTGAATTTCCCGCCAACGTCACGTTGGAGCATAGTTTTCCCAAAATCGAGAAAGGAACTGAGCGGACGCAAGTAGGTGAAGGACGTGGTGCGCTTTTCCTGCTTGCCAGCAGTTTTCTAATGTACCGCTTTACTGGTGGGGCTATGCTAAAATTCGATCTTTTATGCTCAATTTCAGTCGAAGCAGGTTGATTGTTTTTCGTGGAGCTCATTTTTCATTCTTGACCGATTTGTTTAACTTAATCTCGGATGCTTACTTGAATGTGTAGCTTTAATGATGGATCTTTAAACTGTCCTTAGTGTAATAGATTTGCACCTTCAATCATTCATTCCGAAAAGTCTTCAGGTATGTCAATCTCGATCTCTCTCAGATAAAGGCATGGAAAATACATCACCCTGTGCGTAATGCTGTCTATTGTGACTCGAAATTGCGTATCCCGGTACAAGACCATTTGATCAAACGAAGCGCACCGAACGCATTCGGAGTATTGAACCGGAATGCCAAAAACTCACACGGCAAGCCCGTAATCCTGCCTCGGCCGTTGCTTTAGCGATGCTGCTCACATAACTGGCCTTCCCGGGTGGCGCAGATGAATCCTCTTCTTCGCTAGGTGCGAACAAACTCCCGTGGTTGAAGTGGTCTATCGAAGTGGATAACAAGAGAAATGAGGAGCTTTACGCCGTACCGTCTCGCAAGCTTTCGTATAAAGAAAGTATGGGATACTTCTGATCAAAGATATGTTTCCCTCTATCGAACCGGGTTCTAAAGAGAAATGTCTGTTTTCCAGAATAAGGGTCAATCTCGTGTTGTCTGCACCGGTCAGGGATCACGCTGGGAAATGATTAGCCTGAAGCATACTTTCTTTATCTTGTCGCTCTAATGAATCTTACGGGTTGACTTATGATATGAGTTTTCCTCTGATAAAAATTATTAAAAATTCACTTAAATTAAATGCGATTTCAAGCTTACAGCACGCATTTATAAATTTTACAAACCGCTATCGAATAGTACGAGTCGCTCATTAAACGGGAAGACTATGGAGTACTTAACTGGGCAAATTTACTATGTATGCTATTAACTGGGAAAACCTGCAATACTCTTGTTTGTTTTATTAACCGCAATGGGTACAATCGCAATCCACAACTTCGTAGAAATTCTCGACCTACGAACGATCCAATTGGACGCATAACTAATAGCTCTAACCAGCAACCGGACTGGAGATGTGGTCCCAAAAACTAGTAGATAAAGAAGCTTAATCTACTCCAATGATCGACGTCGATTTGCGTCGATAGCAACACTCTCCTCTCCTGTATTTGTTTGTGCCCGGGGTGGCTGCGGTTGGTTGGATTCCTGAAACGCACCCAACCCAGAAAGTCGAGTGTGTACGGTTGGGTGCGTTCGGTTCTAAAACCGCAAAGGACGAAACAAACGAGGCTGCCGGGCGAAGCGGAACCGGTAACTAACTCGAACCGGTGGCACCATCCTGGCCGGGGTTCGCACTGGCGTGTCGTCCTGGAGCGGGCGGATGCATTGCAATATGTGGTGCCGGGCGCATTTTACTATGTTTGCCGTTGTTAGTATCTCCGACACCACGGAACCCGTTTGCTGGCAGGAGGAAGTCTCGTTGGACAATAATTGTTTGAATGCGGACATCCAGATCACTGCCGCTCTCATGGAAGCCCGATGCAGATCCGTTCACACTCATTTAAACCGCAGACCGGTACTGTCCGTACCGCTTGGTGCAGTGTGGATCCAAAAAGCGGCCAGCACCCGGACTGACGACCGGCCTGGACTGGATTGACGGTTTCGCGGGGGGTGGAAGATAATTTGATTTTCTATCTCTGACGAATCGTCGCCTCTGTTCGCAAGTGCAGGTGTAATTGCATGGTCTGATGGTTGGCCTTAACTCGGTGTAAAATAAAATATCTTTGCGCATAAGTCATCATTAAGGGATAAATACTGGACATTTTACGGTCGGAACATGGGTTACAGACGATCCCTGTACAGATATTTAAAACAAAATGCAAATCAAAAAACATTGTTTTCGGTTAGTTGTACAATAACAAAAACTAAACGACTCCTGCAGCTTATAACAGTTAGGGAAATGGGTAGCAAATAAATTAAACTCCAATTAATATGTATTTTGTCCGAACAGTTTCAGGTGTGATGGTACTAACAATACACGACACCACCAAACCGTTTCAACGTGACGGAGCGACGCCCTGCCCGCCCATAGCTCACAACGGATACACTGTGGTTTATGTTGTAACCACCCAATAAATCCATTTGCGTGTTGTGCGGATTTCAAGCGTCACCAAGCATCCATTACGCGTCCACTGGTCAGGCGATTATTTGTCGTTCCGGTTTGCACTATTCCCAGCGTTACAACAAACGCGACCCGGCTCGCTTGTGCCTATTTTGCACGGGTGATCAACAATCACGGGTGACAATGGAGAACTAATGGGTTGAAAAATGCCCCTTCTGTGCATAAAAAAAAACGAATAAAGCAAGTGCAGTACTTTTAAGCAGATCCATAAAACGATCGTGCAACATGAAGAAAAAAAAAAGCTGTTCTGCGCTTTTGCGATAATTTAAACAGAAAAAAACCAGCAAAATAAACATTAAATCAAACCATCCACCAAACGAATCGAATGAGCGACACGCGGTGGTAGGTGTTTCGTCCATTGTCCATCGCCCGGGATGGGATGCCCCGCGCGCCCTATGCACACCCACCGCCCTACGCACCGGATGTGGTGTCGATAACCAACGGCGGACGGCCCCATGTGCAGTGCAGCTTTGCTCGATACGCAAACCGCAAATCCGTGCGCACGATTGCGATTGCCTTCACGAGGGAGTGGATCCTCAAGTTGACACTTTACGCGACGACCAGGCGACGTGGAAGGAAGGGATATTGATACGACCGAAATGCGACATGCAATGGCAAATAGTGATCCGTTGGCGAATTTTTCTTACGGCTTGGGAAAAGCAAAAAAAGTGCCTAAAAATGTGTGTTCAAGTGCATGTTTGTGCGGGTTTCAATCATGCGGCCTGTGCATTGCACGATAAGGCTGACGTACAAGATTAATTGCATTTTCGCCGAACGGTTTCGGTAAAGGCGATTCGGAAATTGGCAGCTTAATAAAGCCTTCGACAGCTTTCTTCACTGATTTGCAAACGTTTTGTTTGCGTTTTAATTGCGGGGAATATTGATCCTGCAGGAAAAAAGTCGGCCACCTAATGTTAAAATACCTTTAACGCCTAGATGTATGCAATCCTGGAGTATGCAGTAGTTCTTAAAAAAAATTAAATTGAACTACGGCTGTAGCATCAAGTGGTGCGAAAAATAAAAAGTGTAAAGGAAACGGAAGAAAAAACGACCCCAATACTTACTCCAGTCACTCCAGCTGGATTGGGTTGGAGGGCTTGTGAATATGGAACTCCCCGGGTGGAAAGATGCAACAGCACAAGTAATTTCATACACCGGCACCGGAACAACGCGCCGGCTTACCTGTTTTTCCATTCATCGTATCGGCGTCCAGCAGCAACGCTCGATTGTGCTGGTAGCATCCGGGCCCGTGTTCTCCTCCATCAGCTGACGTCGTTGCTAAGATTTTGATCCCCTTATTCACTGCGCTTGTTTCCTTTGCTGCTCTGTGAAGTGCGATGCTGGAGTGGCAGAGGTCCGCTTGGGTGTAAACCCTCTGTTCAACCCGTTTTTCTTTCGATAAGAAAAGACGTGGCGACACGTCCTTCCTTCCCCGTCTCGATTGTGGTTCGATCGCGGGCCCCTTCGAGTCCCGAGGTCGAAAACGGTAGATAACGATTAATTCGTTACGGCCCGCGCAAAGATAGTGCTGCGCAATCGGGGTTTGGCCGCAATCGTGATAGCGAGATTGGTTGAAATAGTTGTACAGAGCGTTGTACAGCCGGGAACCGATAAAGGAAGGGCAGCCTGTTCTAAGAAAAAAGACCCTCGCGGTTAACCGCTTCCGGGATTGACCTTGAACAGTTTAGTATGCTGTGAGTTAAAATTTCGCAAAACTCGAACCGAACCCCTAGAAGACTATCACTGGCGTACGTGGCAGACTCAGTTCGTCGTGATCGTTCCTAGCGGTAGCTGCTGGGTGGTGGGACCTCCGCAAAACAGTGTGGCTTCCTCGAAGTTGTGGTGCGTGTTACGACTGATTGCAACCATTATCCAGACGGACGATTACAGTGGCATTCCAGCGAGTGAAAAATCACCTCCGAACGCGCTTTGTCGTCGTGCGTCGACGAACGAACTTTCCACCGCGCCATTTGGACGCCAAAAGCACTTCAAGTGGCGCGCAGTTGAGCGGCGCATCGAAACTAGGTGAACTGAGGCTCTACTGCTGGAGTGCGAAATAATCCTGGCCGCAAACACACTTGCAGATATAGCGACGGGTCGGTTCCGGGTCTATAAGAAAAAAAAGGGTAACGGCCGAAAACGAATGGCTGCTGCGGTCACCGCCAGCGTGGGCAAGCAGCTGTGACGGTTTGGTGAAAAATTGGTTTGCATTTCGCTCGTTTAATCGTTTCACACCGAGATGACTTCAGCTTCGGTGGCATTCTAGAAACGATTCGTTTCGACGGAGTCGGGATGCCCTGAAAAAATGAAGCAGCGAGCTTTTGGAAGTTGTTTTGGAAACTGTTGCGTTCGGTGTTTGCTAATCCACCATTCTGAACGATGGTTCTAAAAGACTGCATGGCATCGTGAACTTCCAGACGAAGGTCATTGGGTTTTTACCTAACTCTTCATTCACAGCGAAGGCTCAAGACTTTTCCTTAGGTTAACCTTGTTAAGTTCTCTCCGTGGGTTTCGAATGTCGTTTTCTTGCAATCGCTTTATAAAATTCTTTCTGTTTGTCGTTCATTGTTGAGTTCTTGCATGAAATTAATTAAGCTTCAAAGAGAAACATGAAAAAAAGAAAAGTTGTTGCTGTTTTTTTTCCATTGCAAAACATTTTTTCATTGCTCTTCTGAGTTGTCCCGCTTCAATTAACGTCGCGAGTTGGTAAGGTTCATGCTTTTGGATGAAGTTGTCGGTGCTTCTGTTCCCTCGTTTGAGCCCATTTGTCTGTTCTATTCTTCAATCTGTATAATACGACAACTTGTACTCAAAACGCGCAAAACAATTCGCCCAACAAGCGTCAGTCTAATAGTTTGTTGAACGAGACGCTTCGGTCTCGCCCTCGTAAACTTGGTTGCAACGGTTTAATTTTGTTGGTTTATCAAGCAGCGCGTCTTGGGCAATCTGCTGATTTGCACCAAAATCAACTGCCCGTCATCGTTAGCGCGCAAAGTTGCTTCGTGGAAAGCAAAGGAACGTGAATTTTCCCTGTGTTGTTCGCAAGCCATACTGGTGTGTTTGTCCCGGTGTTTTTTTTGTTTCCTCAAACTGCCAAGTGAAGTGTTTGCTCGGCAGGAATCATCTGGCAAGTGTACGGCTACATTCTTATCTTCACAGAAAATTCTCCGGAATATCCTAGTGTTCGCTGCAGAGATCCGCTGCAATTTATCCTGTCCAATTAAACATTTAATTTCACATAGTTCACGGTACAGCGAAAGCTGTCTCGGGTTGCAGTTTTGCAATTAGTTTCCAATTGGATTCGATCGCATTCCTCCGCTGGGCACGATTAGTACGGCAGGTCGGCGGGAAGGGGTCCCAATACGTTCTAGGCCGCGGAAAAGCGCCAGCAAAAACAACCTCCTTTCGCAACTTTAGCCGTTCCAAGGGCTGTCGGATGCCGAGCCTATTTTTGGGCAGATATGGGTGCATGTACCCACTCGGTTTGCGAATGAGTAACTTTGCCGCTCGGGTGGTCGGTCGGGAAGGAAAAAGGACTATTGAATGTATGTGGTTTGATTTATGTTTCCAGTTCGCTAGCTACCGACGAACGGTGTAGGACGTAGAACTGCTTTTAACCTTCAAAAAGCGCACACATAAAAAAGGGAACCGTAGGATGAGTTCAGGTGAGGAGCACGCTTGTCTTTTTTTTTTATCGTGCATACCCTTCCGAGCACTTTTATGTACTCTGTTCTTCTTTTTCTCTTTTCGTCTGGTGGCTCAGCATATTTGGATGAACTTTGCGCAAGTTAGTCAACCATTGGAATGTTACAATGCAACCACCAATCAGTTGCAGGCTTGTCCGCAAGATAGCCCGCAAGGAAAAGCGAATGAAACGTCGGAAATTGAAAATGAACGGTTATTCTTTCCATCTGAGTTCGCCTTTTGCTTTCTTTCTTTGTTGAGCTTCCTTTTTGCGTTGGTGTAGCCGTACGGCTGTGCTAGAAAAGGATGGTTTCAATGTTTATCAAACCGTCTTATTTTTTGTCTGAGTGGAAGTGAAACTTTCAAATAGTTCCATCGATAATCATAAGGTTAATATGTCGATGTCATACTCAATTTTAGTAGCTTACTCAACAGTTCCCTTTGTCGATTCTTCACATAATTTTCGTTGTGCAGCAGAGCCCACGAAAGAGCGTCCATCTCGGGAATTGAATTCAGACGATCTTGTTCAAAAATGCTCTGCGCTTTTTGTGAGTTGGCAAAACATTTCTTGTTAAACCATGCGAATCGTCGAATGAAAATATTAATTGGTAAAGCCTAGGGAGTTCGTGGAACGATTGAATCAAAAAGGTAGGAACAGATAATTGACTTCCACTGGGTGTTACGCAAAGAAATCGCTCGCGTTTCGCCGTAATTTGCTCAGCAAGACCGTTTTAAGACGACTGAAACTGGCTGTTGTTGAAGCACCTGAAACGCAATGCTGTTGGTGAGGATGCGCAACTTAGCAGAAGTGAAAAGTTTCACAGAAATCTTATGAAATTATTCGACCGACTCAAGCTGTTCCGTCTGGCCCGGGAATGGCGAAGGTTTCTGGGTGTGGCGCGCACGTTGTAGAACTGTATTTGCTTACGGATAAAGCTGAAGCGCGTTTCCAAGAATGCCGTGTTCTATCTGTTCTCCGGCCACCGGGGGTGCTTTCCAAATGCTCTCAAGCTTAATGCGCTGCTCGTGAAACTTTTTGGCAACCTCCTGGAGGTTTTCCGATAGAGCCAACCGAAAACACGACTTCGATGCGATGGAAAAGCGACGTTTGAATTCTGCAAAGTAACCACACACATTTCAGCCATGTCTAGGCATTTTTTCCCGAGTGCTTGCTTTGCTGCACATGACGGAAATCAATTTGTGTGCTCGGAAATGTTTTAAAATCATTGCAAATACAGCAAGTTGTTTGATCCCCCGGAGCGACTGCTGGGGGAGATGGAATAATCGAATTCGTAATCGAATTGAGATAATTAAAGCTTGAACTGCGAGACTCAATCCTGGGTGATAGGGAACGAAGAGAATGAAGCACACACAAAAAATCATTTCAACGCTCTATTGTTTGATTCTTCTAGTTCTGGTGGGTTCGCTATTTAATCTATTTGTAGTTAAAATTTCCATCATGGTTTTTTTAATCTTTTAGAAAGTAAGTCTATGCTTTAAAGACGACCAGCACATTTCGACTCAACATCCTGTTGTGGAGCTACGCTAAATGTGCCCTTAGCAGAATTCTTTCCATCTGTTTTTGGCATCGTTAATGATGCAGGCGAGTTTTTTAGAGGTTGCTGGCGATCTCTTAATTTCTCCGAAGGCAGCAGAAATATGACATGCAAATTCTAACGATAATGCTTCGTCCTTTTTCGTTTTGGCTTTCGGGGATTTTAAATTAAAACATTCTGCCAAAAATTGAATGAATTAATTGAAACGGGAGAAGGACCGCCGTTCAGCTGCACCGGCTACAATCCCGGTGCTTGTTACTGGCGAACTTTCGAACGTCGTGTCCGTAAAAAAAAAAAAACAAAAAAACACCGTGCCCCGGTGGAACATTGCATCGCAAAGGGAGCATTGCTGGCCTCCTTAACACGGGCCTGGCACATCGACAACAATCCGGTTCAACAGCAATAGCCATAACCATCACATTGTACGCTCGCTCGCGTTTGTCGTCGTTTGGGGCTTCCGAAAGCTTACCGCGGTGGTCCCCTTTAGTTTCCGTTCCGAGAATCCATCGCTGGGCTTTAGGGCTCCCGCGGTGGTTTTCGTTCCAGCCCGGTTGGCTCGCGCGGCGGACGTACCACCGTAAACTTTGCACACTACTACAACGAACCAAGTCGGTCGTAGGGTGAAGGGCGGTTAGTGGTCGGAGAGAGCAGACGGCAACAGCAGCCAACGTCGTACCAGTCACTTTTCAAGGCCGACCAGTCTCGTTTGGTCGATTTTCCCATGTCGTCGGGCCGTCCGGCTTGGTTGTCTCAGCTGCTCCGGCGGTTTTACACACCAGCTGAGATCTTGATTGCGTTCTCCTGATGGCTTTTGTGTGGATGAGTGCGAAGGTGTGTTTGTTTTTGGAATTTTGGTTTCCAAACACCGCCGGAAGGGAATGCAGACATCGAAAGTTGGTTTCACGGACGAGGAAGAGCATCACAATATATTGAAAGGGATTTAAATAAACTAATCAACAAGCCAAACCACCACCGCTCTTGCCGGATGCCACAGTGCATCCTCTATGCACCCGTGCGAACGTTCTTCAATCGTTTATAGATAACTTGATTAATTGACGATTGATTGAATACTATATATGATGCAATTAAATTACAATAACGTCCCCCCACCTGGGAGCGCTGGCTGGTTAATTTGAATGTCTTTGATCTGCAATCGAATTCACGCCCAGCGAACGAAGCACAGAACGAAGTGTGATTAGCCTGTGAGACAATTGACTCCGGTTGCATCTATCTGGGTCGCGGTTTCGTGTCGCATTCGATAATTGAATTATTACCCTCGCGTGAGGAAGTTCTCCAGAGCAAGTAAAACTCGGTGAAGGAGGGGGCTGCTTGTCCTATGACGACCCAGGCTCCAACATCAGTCGATGCCTCCCGATTCAGTTCTGTTTGTTCCGCCACGCGGGAAAAACGGTAAACATAATCAAACCCGACCGCCACACACATCATCCGGTTCCGTATGCTTTTACAAGCGAAACGGAAAGCGCTCCCAAGTGCAGGCGATGATGATAAGAGTATGGGCAGAACCAAAAAAGAAAAAACAAGTTGGTTCCCCAATGGATTGAATTCGAAATTAACATCGTCCAGTACGTGACGGTCGGTATTCGTCGGGATGCAAAGCCAGCCACGGGTAAATACATTCCCACCGAACCGGACCGGATGATTACGAACCTCGACGTAATGAGAGAACGTGGCGCACTCTGCGGGATAACGGCGATGATACGGACGAAATATGGGCAGGCCCGTATTTATGCCACGTAGCTCGAATAAAAGGGCAAGCACCGTGACGATGTTCAACCTTATCCATGGCGTGGCGAGCGAAAAGCAGGAAGCTGGGGGCGTCGTACATGTCGACAGAAATTTGATTGTGGTCCATACAGCGCGGAAGATACACTTGCTGCAATCGACCTCCGCAAACTGAAACAACAACTCCCGGATACGGATAGGATGGGAAAAAATCGTAACATTTACGATGCAAAAAAAACTTCTCACACCCTCGAACGAACGGGGCTTGAGAATGACGAAATGGAGCATCGCTGGTTAGTTTCGGTTCTCTTTGCTTCGCTTCTATCTCTACCGGTTCGCTTCGATTGCATTCGAGGCGCTGCAGTTGACAGTGATTGCATTTCAGGCCCGTCGCGCGAAACCGGACAACTGCCGCTAATTGAGACGAATCGAAACAATTCCGTCCGCGACGACGAGTGGCGCTCACTCAGCCCCTTTTTGACTGGCCTACTCCTCCAAGCAGCAACGGCCAGGGGGAAACCCTCGACAGCGAGCGGAGCATACCGCATTCCCTCAGTTTATATGGTACAGTTTTTGTTTTCGTTTCTCGTTTCTGGGCGTTTGTTTTATTTATGTGATATCCTCTTTATATAAGCTGTGGAAAAGTTGAGTTTCGCTGGAAAAGTTTTTGTTGTTTTGCCCTTTGCTTTGTCAACCAACGCTGAGCAGCAGAAGTTTGGTGCAAATAACGTTCCAAAATTGTACGCTGTTTGAATGACCATACTCTTCCAGGTAAAGCACACGCGCATGACACTACAGTATAACCGAGAATTCTGGTTTTGAATCTTGTTTTTATGTCAAAAATGCACATGCTGCAACTTATTATTTAGATAATGCGAGTGTCTGTTACGTTGATTGGCTAACATTTATTGCATATTCCAGATCATTCAACGCACAAAGAGTACATCCCCTTTAGTTTGGTGTGACGAACAATCATACACCCCTCGGCATTTGGCCGCCATCACCGGCAGCAGAACCCGTCGAGTCGTGCTTGAATCAACAATCAACGGGCCGCCGCCCGGGTTTGGCTCCACTCTACATTCCTTTTGTAATGAATTTAAATTTGAATTTAAATCGAACTATGGAGAAACTGATGGCCAGATGCAATCACGACTGGCCCAGAGGGGGTGGCGGGTAGGGGTGTTAAAATATCGCCCGCCGAACACGTTTCCTTTTGTCTTTGCCACCTTCTTTTCTGGACTGCGGTCGGTCCTCGTCTGCTGTGCGCAATTGAGTTCTCACACCAGTTCCGTCCATCCTTTATCTCTGTGGTGCGGGGGTTGGGATGCGGTTACTCGCATGCGCTTGAATCACCGAGTTTAAGTGACATTAGTTTGCGGTGCGATAAGGCTCAATCTCAACGCTCTCTATCCCTCGGTAGGGTATTTGTTTCATGTTTGTTCGGTAGGACATCGAAGACGACGGCGGAAGCTGTGGTTTGTGGATAACACAACTCACTGCCAAGCATTTCATTTAAACAAACCCAAAAGTTTGATATATTTTTGCATTAAAAATGGACGTGAATGAGTTTTAAGTGAAGACACGATAGTCCAAGTAAAGTGAAAAAAATATGTATGAACTGCCTAAATTCAAACGAAGGGTTGTCAACTGTTGCACCTCATTTCTACAATTATGGATTGGGCTGGAAAAGCCCTGTAAGATGGTGGCAATATACGTGCGCCTAAATTTATGCAATCGATGTTTGACTTTCCGAAAAACATTCTAGCTAAATTATGGTGTGTGTTCCAGGAAAAGGATTAAACGCACATTTCTCGGACGTTAAATAGACAAATTAATGTGAGATGCAAATCACAAATTTGAATAACACTTCTCTAACCAAACAACGCCGGTTGGATGGCTGCCAACGTTGTCAATGCGACGGTGTGCGCTCTCGTTCCGGCCTCCCGGATGACGGTATGTTTCATACATGCGAGCAAGCATGTCGACATATTTTCGTTCGGGCTACGGGAGCGTCGTTCCTATTCCTGGAAAATAATTAAACCTGCCCGCCCAAGCATTATTGGCGATGGCGGTGCTGCATACGATTAGTGGGTTTGTTTTCCATTCGCACAGCTGTGGGGTCGTGGGAAATTATGAAATGGGTAACCAATGACTGTGGCGTATGGCGACCTCAGCGTTCCGATCCGGTGTGGAAAACCTGTGGACACGAGTGCATAGCGTTGCACGGCGAGTGCGATTGATTTCCGGGAATCAGGCAGAAATCAACTGTCGCTTCCGTTTGCGACGTGTTTGTGCGAACACGCGCACACCCTGCCGTTCAAGTAGAAATTTGCTATTTCAATTGCAATATGCTTCCGGAAAAGGATCCGCCTGGTCGCGGGTTGGTAGAACTCATGGTGCGATTGCATCGCGCTGCACTATTTGTAGATCTATCCAAAATGTCGTATTAGTGAAATTGATACGGGGTATTAGCAGCAGGATTATGCCGGAATTATGCTGTCTATTATTCTCTGTTTTCGAAGCTGTACCCGAAAGCCTATTAAAATACATTTTCGAGACGAGATGAACGAGCTAGATGTTCATTTTGTGTGTGTGTGTGTGTAGTATGCGTTGTTATGTCGCTGATAGAAAAAAATAATCATGGAATTAATATTAATTTTGATCCTTTGCCTCTTCCTCGGTAGACGACAAAAAAAAAATGCATGGCGACTCTTCTGAAAAAAAAACGGTGTCATCGTGAAACCAGGCGTGTCAAGGATAATTCCCCGCTTGTTTTTTTTTTTTTTTTACTCAAGCTTGGAGTTAAATGTCGAATTCCACACCGAATTGCGCGTCCCCGGAACGGAAGCGGTGCGTCGGCTGCATGCAGATGAGATTAAAATCCATTTCCGAAATGGGCCCCCACACCCGAACTCGGAAAACTCAGCTTGTCATCTGGTTCATCGCTTTTGCCAGCCTAGAGTGGGTGAAAAAATTGAGCTGGGGTGAAAGAGTGACACGGAAAAAGAAAGAGTTTCCCGCGCGCTTGCGGAAAGCATTTTCCTGTTTCATGCCGCCGCTCCCATCCCCCAAGGAAAGGTAAAGTCGCTAGAGCGCATTATTGAATAAAAACGACCGTACACATTTTCTTCGTACAGTCTCACAAACCGACGGGACGGCCTTTTTTCTAGCTTCATAGGCAGTTTCCTCGCCGACTACCCTTCCGGTAATGGGGAGGGGTAGGGGAATTTGGTGGCACAAACTTTCCCAATGATCACGTTTTTCCCGAGCAGCACAGGACCGCCAAGACACGCTCAGCCAACGTGATAAATTCTTGGTGACATTCTTTCACACGCCCTCGCCGGAAACGGACTCGGAAGTTTCTGATCCGGTCGGGAAGTGGAGAAGCAATAGTCGAGAGGAACACAAAATGTGTCCTCCAGCTTAATGGGGAAAAAAGTTCACCGCATCTTGCTCGGCCGAAGGTGCTTCACCAGCGACTAAATTGCCCTTTTTCTTACCGATGCCGATGCGGTGGTCCAATGGTGGTCCGATGTCTTCTCAAAGTTGTCAGCCTGTCAGTGGCTTAATTTTGGTTTCCAAAGTACTAGGACTGTGTTTTCTACATGAACAGATCTCCGGAATCAGAAAAGCAAAACGTAAGCCGTGTAATGCCGATTGTATATATTTAGGAGCGAAAGCTACTGCTGCACTAAAGCTACCATTTTTTAGTAATTATTTTATTAAACCATATCAAACTCTCTGTCCATCCAGGGAAGCGCAACTGACCCCAAACCCTTCGAGTGGGCAGTTTATGCCCGTTAGGCTTTAAAAAGCCAACCACTGTGCCTGACAAGGCGTGTTGAGTTATGACTTCCATTAACGTCCAATTCTGGGGTTTGTCTCTTCCGCATTCCAGCCCCAGCAGACGGTCGGTACGTCGGAACACCATTACATCCCCGAGCCAACCGTCGAGTGCAGGCGTCGTAGTGAAGCTTTTAGATAGCTGGGAAAAGGACATCGTCCGTGAAGAAGCCACAGGCGCATAGATAAACACATCCATACGCACACAAACGGAGGAGGAGGAGGAGGATACTCATCTCGTGCGACCGGTAGCAACACATGGACCACTCGGAGCACCACGACGATAGTCGGCACGGGAACATGTCGGGCAGCGGGGCCGGGCACGCCGGGCATGGCATGGTCGATCACAGCGCACACGATCACACGATGATGGAGCACGGCCACGGGCACCACGGAGCGGGCGGGATGGGCGCCGGGGGCGGCCCGGGTGCGATGGTGCACCATATGATGTCGATGTCGGTAAGTTTTTTAGTTTTTGGTTCACTTTCCCCCCCCCCCCCCCCCCCCCCCGCTCGACGGGCCTTGTTAGGCCGTTCTTGCTGTGCGGCCTCTTTTTCGGAAGACGGAATGCGCTAATCGGGTTTTTTCCCCTCTTTCTTTCCCTCGCTGCAGTTCCATGGTGGCTACGACGAAACGATCCTGTTCGAGCAGTGGAAAATCGATAGCGTCGGTGGGCTGCTGTGGTCGATGCTGGTCATCTTCGTGATGGCCGCCCTGTACGAGGGCCTCAAGTACTACCGGGAGCACCTGTTCTGGCGGACGTACAACGCACTCCAGTACCGCCCGGTCACGGTGACAGAGAAGAGCAACGGCAATGGGGTGGCGGCGTCTGGCACGTCCACCAACGGAGATCGCCGGAGCGGAGGCGAAGCGGGCGACGGTCTGAACGTGCTGATGGGTACGGGAGGCGGAGGCGGTGGCAGCACCAGCGGCAGTGTCCTGAACGAGGATGCCAACCGAGTCGTGCAGTAAGTCGAGCGTCGGGTACCGGCCCGGCAGACATCTTTTCTACATGTACCGTAATGGCGTTGAAGCCTTTTTGGTCTCTCGTGCACAGAGGGAATTCGGTGGAAAAGGACGTACGCTGTAATGCATTTTCTCACAAGTTTCCATTTTTCTCCTCTCTCTCTCTCTTTCTCTCCCGTTTTTTTATTGTTTTCTTCCACCACTTGCCCTTTCGGGGACGCTGCGTTACCTCCTTGGTGGATTTCATCCGTTATCAACCGATCCGACCATCCATGATGTACATAAACATACACACGAAAAACCAACAAAACAATTTTCCTCGCCTCACGTGCTGCAACATTCGTGCATCCATGGTGCAATGTCATCGACTGCTCTATTATCCTGCCGGGGTTCACTTCCATTTATGCATCCCTCCCACTCCTCCATCGTTTTCATCCGCGCCTTCCTGCGATGCTTATGTCTGCATCCACCTCCACCTGCATACTGGAACAACATTTCCCAACCTTCCCCCCCCCGAACGCAGCATGGTTGGCGAGGTGATCCACAAGCAACCGTAAGTTTCGGGCAGTCCATTGCAGTTGTTGTATATATTGTTGTTTTTCGTACAAGGTTTAGATTTTGTTTTTCCACCCTCTTATCGACGGGCATGCGGTCAACATTCGATGCGAGAGAAAATGGGTAAACAGATTCCGAGCGAACGAAAATATTGCCAATAATGCCCTTACGTGCCCCCCCGTCAACAGCTCGCCGATGGCGCTGGCGTGTGACCTCGTCGAGTGCTGGAGAAAGCGTGCAGTGGAATCCTCGACAGTAAGCCAAGCGCAAAGTTGACAGGGGCAGCTTTTTTTTTTTGGTTTTCTCCCGAGGGCCATGACAAATCATAATCGAATGTTGACCGTGTGCTTACGGGCAAATGGTCCACGGTTAGATAGTGCACAGCATTCTGCATAGATTTGTTTTTCCTTTGCTTTCCACACACAGCTGCGTGAAAGGTTTGCTCTTGCACTTGCTCTTCCTTGCTTGCAGGTTTGCTCTTCCACCGTATGGACACAGGGACTTTCAATTTACCTTCTCTGCTCAGTTGTCGCAACTATTTCCTGTCATTTCGTTTTTCTCGATGTGTTTTTTTTTCCTTCTTTCTCTCAAACACTCATGTCCCTTTGGCTTTGCTGGGAAAAAATGGATATATGCCCTGCATGAATAGATGAATGGATGTTTTACAGAACTTATCGGTAGAAAGTTGCCACGGGGAAGATTTTTCCAGTGACACTTTTCTCGACAACTTAGTCAATCCTATTAGCATATTTCAACCCCCTCCCCGAAGGTTCTAGAAGCGAAAAAGTAATTCATATCGGTCTCGTTGCATCGTTTCAGGGCATTTAGCCGCCCCGGTCGTGTCGGTTGACGTGATCTGTTCCACCTTTTTTCCCCCGTCTTTCGCAAGGTTTGTTTGCAGAAAAATTTCAAAGAAACCATTAATCACACACACACACGTAAACGAAAGGACGACAAACGTGTTTGCAATATTGAATAGAACTATTTCCACTGCTTATACACCCAGTAGATGGGGAGAGAGAGGAATTGACATCTGACGGCAGCAAGCCTTAAGAATGATTTAGTATGTTTGTAGCAGCATGCAATTTTGTTGCACCGAGTAGTTTATGTATCGTTCGTGTGCCTCTTGCACTCGTGTTTTTTTTTTCTTCTTTCCTTACAAATGGCTTGGCCTCCTCCTCTCGGAGCTATATGTGTGTGTGTGTTTGTGTGTACCGGAAGGACGTGCTTTGCCTTTCCGAGGACATATTTGTTCGATTCGTTTCGACTTCTTCTGGAAGGTGAAAGATCAGCTCCTCAAGCCTTTCCCCGAACTCCCGACGCTTCCGAGGGGCCAGATGCAGTTTATTGCGATTCATTTGTTAGCGGGCGTCGGTGGCGTGTACTGTCATTTTCTAATTTAATTTCTGATTGAATGATCAGAAGCGGAGTAGGCGTGCGTATCGACTAATGAGGGATGTTTCGAACAACTCGCAAGAAAAGCAACAAAAGTACATGGAATTAATCTCGCCAATTCCCCGGGCAAAGAGACGCTCCATCATCTATCATGCTTTAATCAACACTCTCTGCCAGTCGCAAATACGTCGGGACGGCGTAGAGTGCAGAGTGCCCGGAATGGAGAACCGATACGTTAATTTGCCCCCCCATCCCCACGCGCGTATCCAAGGGAACGATGGGCGTGCGGGTGTATGTTTATTTGTGTCAATTAGCAGAAGAAACCAGTGATGCTTGCCTAGGATAACACAAACACACACACACACACACATGCATATGTTCCGCTTCGCGAAGCTGAGAGATAGTTACACAAGTTAAATGTCGAGAGCCATTGCATCCATCGTTCGTGGAAGAGTTTTCGAACTGGCGGTGGGCGTAGCATAGTCCGTTGACCTTCGGTGACAGTGGTTATGGCAGGAATGGAGTGGTTGCTGGGATCGCTTAATGGATACAGTTCGTTGCTTTTCCGGGAATTTTCCCGTTTTTGGTCGAATGTGCTTCATCGCAGCAACATCAGATTTTGCTTCAGTAACATGAACGCCCGGGTACCCCTGAGGGGAACTGTGAATGGCATGGAATTTGTAGAATGTAGAATAGTTTAACCCGCAGTTTTGTGCTTTTCGATCTTTCGCCCCTCTTCTCCACCCTTCACCGATTGTTTTTTGTTTCCTTCCAGACCGACGATGCTGTCGCTGATGCACCTGTTCCAAACGCTGCTGCACATCCTGCAGGTGACGCTGAGCTTCCTGCTGATGCTGATCTTCATGACGTACAACACGTGGCTCTGCCTGGCGGTGGTACTGGGGGCCGCCCTCGGCTACTTCCTGTTCGGCTGGAAGAAGTCCGTCATCGTCGACGTTACCGAGCACTGTCACTAAGCGAAGAGAGGCGGAGGACGCGCGGACGCGGACGTGTCGAGAAATCGCGATGGTGGCCCATCGGTGGGAAATGTGGAACAATGTGTACCCCTAAAAACACACATACACACACACACACACACACACGGAACGATGCACGCGTTATTTTTTTAAAGGCTGTTGGAAGGAAGCAATTGGTTGGGTCGTTTTAGGATAGTTAATTTTCCCCGGATTCTACGAAATCACAACCACATAGTGGGGACACATTCACACGCACCACCGCTCTGGGACCGACGATAAGATGCGCTCGACGATGCTCCTCGGCACGTTCCACTCCGACGGCATATCGAGGAATCTACGGCCGGAAAAAAAAACTCCCTCCGGAAAAGAAAACACACTCCTCTGGAAGCACAGCACCAGAAGGCGAAGGCGCATTAACAGCGCTTTGGGCAACCGAGCATAGATCGCAAAAGAATCGAGTTTAGCGTAAGATATATCGGCACGAATTTAACAGCGTTGTCAGCTTGTGAGGGGAATGAAACCCAGCGTCCTTGGGAAGGAGTCGCGTATGTTAGACACACTTCTGGGAAATATGATGTTGCGCGAAGCGGGCGAGTTTTATCTCTAGATAAGCAAATCCAATGCCCGGGGGCTTTGGTGTTCCCCGGATAGGAAAAAGTGCTCCTGCTCAAAGGTGTGCACAAACACACACAAAAACAAAACCGCTACCGTGGTGGTACAGGCGGCAAAACGCTCAGTGTAGGAGATGTACTAGCACGAAGTAACCGTAAGCACCGTTTGCGCAGAAAGGAAACAAAAAAGTAACTACAAAAATTGAAGACAAAAACTGTAAATAATATAATCGAAGGTGCTGCTGATTGAACCAGGATTGATCACTACTATAGAAACCGAAGCGGAAGAATGATGAAACACAACAACACAAAGATGATATCGTACTATATACAAAAATCCTATATCTGAGCTTTTTGTACAGGAAGCAGTGGAAGGCGGTGAGAAGGAAAACAGGAAGGCACAGCGACAGCATATTGGGGTTGTCTGTCCCCAGGGGAAAAAAACGCTAATTGCTGGATAGGGAATTGCGAATGGCTGTTGGTGATAGTTTTTGAAACATAGATGTTGCATCTGGGCAGGCTGCGGCGGCGGCAGAGCAGACAGTGTATCCTAGTAACTGTGGCAACACAAAAGGGCTCCGCTAAGAGGAAGAGGAAGGAAGGATACGGAGTTCGAAGTGAAAAGAAAAGAAAGACAAAAAGGAAACAAACACTATTACACTCTTACCAATTTTGAGCGAAGGCCAACCTGATCCAGACTCCACTTCGAAACAGTAATCCATGTGTCTCCCTGTATTGGTCATTGTTGCAGAGATAAGGAAACACGTTTGTTTGTCCTCTAAGTTAAGGTTTTTTCTTTGTTTTCTTCGGTTTTTAAGCATATTTTGCCGTTTTGCCTAGGCAGTAGACCCTTCTGGTAAGAAAAAAAAATGTAGCGCGCGGAGAAAACGGAACAACATTCTTCAACGATTCCTCCACTCTGCAATCTTGCCTAATCGAAAAGCAATTTGGTATCGTTGGTCATTTCGTTTTTCTTTTTTAGTTTTAAAAGCTGACGGTTCTCGTTCGTTAGTTTATTTCGGTTTTATCTTCCGCCCAAATAGAGAAGAAATAAATCCATTACAAATCGCTAAATGATGCTGTGTAGATAATAAGCGCGCCCACAGTAGCGAGGAAAACATTATCCACCGTAAACCGTAACCACTCTAGCAAACATTCTTTACTCGTACCCCAGGAGAGAGGCTCGACGACGTTTATCCGTAGGTACTGCACACCGTTGGATTGGGTTTGCTGAACTGATGGGGTTTTATAGGAGGAAGGAAAAGCAAACGAAAGCAAAAGGTCGTCGCGCGCGGGCCTTCTGCCCGGAAACTGCCGGTTGGCTTTTAATGGACAGGTTTTCGGTCAGTTTTCGGCTTTTGTTGTTAGGCTGTTTCTCCACCTTCAGGTTTACCTTACGCGTTCGTTTGAATTGGTCATTTTCGCGACAGTTTTTCATCTTACCGTTAGAAAATTTATCTCCTAGTTTAGATTGTTAGATTTTAAACGAAATGATAGTGATTTATTCTCTTTTTTATACAAAAAAAAATCATATATACACAAAATACACACGGAAATTGTAAAAACATGCTCGTACGCCTTCACGGGCCAAAGTGTTTAACTATTTGGGAGAACAAACCTTGGATGAGCGGTGAAAAAAGAGCCCTAGGTGAAAATGTTTGTCCCACAATCGTCGATCAGGTTTGAACTCCTCATGGCCATTTTATTGTGTGTTGCAGTCGATTTTACTTTAAACGCAAATTTGATTGGGATGCTGTTTCGTAATGTGTATAATGTTTATTTCTTTGCTTATTTGTTTGATTTTTACTACGACAGGCAGATTGTAAAAACGGGATACTTATATAAGTCATGCTTTACCGCTTGTGCGCATAGAGATGCCTTTAAGATGTATAAATGATTCTTGGTTTGATTATCATTAGTTTTTGCGCAGTAAACACTACTATAACATGACTTTTACGTCCACATTGTTCAAAACGATACATTTCTGTTACATGTTTAATTTTTTTTTCTTCATACTTTGGCCTCTTTTCGTGGCTTGCTTTTCTTATATTTTATATTGGGGTTTTTCTTTGATTTTCTCTTGGAGTTTTGATTAGGGTTTCTTTAACGCTTTTGAGCCTTCCGAACGTTTACACCTTACTTGATGCCAGTTTATGTTCCCTCGGCGGGAAATACCATCTACAGCGGACACACACACGTACACAAGCACACTCGTAGCACAAGAAAACGTCGAGTAATACATTTTATAAGAGCGCATTTCGCTTATTGCTGGCTGTATGAAGGTTATTGAGTTTTAAATATGTTATTTTGTTGCTCCAGCTTTGTACACGACAGTTGGGTCGATTGGCGAATTTTGTAAGCACGCTAGTAAATTGTATAGATTATTGTATCAGTTTATTGCACATTTAAAGGCGCGTTTGCCTCTACTACGTACTACGAATATCCTGTACTTTATATCAGATTCGCGTTCGCTTTCGCGTGGTTGCGTGTTTTCACTAAATATTTCCTATATTAAAGTAATAATATTATATATTTGCCATGACCCGTTTTCAGTGTTTTCCGTACTGCCAAAGAATTAAACTTTTAAAGTACGCCGGTACCCGTGACTCAATGAAGCACGAGTTTAAATTTTCAAATAGTGAAGCTCGCTTTGGTGCTGCCAGTCTCTGCCTCAGCTTTACCCCGCTTCCTTCGCAATAGTTGTCCATTCGTCCCAAGATCGTCACACCAGCACAGTTTGTACTTTTCAGCACATGAATGCATGAACCGAGATAAACAGGACACTCGACACGCTAGAACAGAAAAAAGGCGTAAAAACCCCCCCAGTCCACACTTCCCAGATGAGAAACCGACTTCCGGTGGCGCTCTTGAGCAATTGCGATCATTTGTCCTTTTTCCCATCGTCTTTGTTGCTTTTGCATCTGTTGCTCGCTTGTTGGCAATTGTGGCTCCAGCGCACGAAATCGATTTAATTTCCAATCTCTGCGTTTTCACCGAGACCGGTGATGGTTTCCGAGTGAATGATTCCTTTTTCATACACCCCACTCCCGTGTCCCAAAAGGGTGTGGTGTGCCATTGGGACGATTCATCATCTGGCACTAGTGTCGCGAGAGACAACCGGGTGGACGAATGCTGGAAAATACATCCATTGACCTATTTTTAGCCGTCTTCCATCGATCAGCGCGCGAAATGACGTGCAAACCGCGCTTCGGTACGGTGTCCTACCCACTCCAGCACAAGCTTCCGGAGAATGATGTGGCGAGATTTAGCTATTGTCTCTTTCGATCCTTTGCCTCCTCGATGGCGCTCGACCGGGCGGCTCCCTCTCCCTACCGCACTAGCTCATTTGCATCCCTTCTTTATGACGTTGTTTGGCTCGTTTTATTTTCCCACTAGTCCGCTTGCACACTAATTCCTTTTGCCTTGGCCTGGCAGATCCGGCCATCGGAGATATTTATAAATTACCCAACCGGCCGTGACGCAAACGGTGGAAAACCGATAGGAAACATAATAAATAATGATGACCATCAATAGTGAATGAAGCGTGTCCATTGTTTTCCATTGTCTTTGGTTGTCGCCGGGTGCCGTCCCGTATCGTGTCGCCGCCATCCCTTTACACGCCTTTACACTGTAACCTGCACGTTCTGCACCACGGTCGAATACTCCGTTTTCGAGGGAACGAGATAAAAGGCTGGGAAGATTTCGGCACCACACGGACATTTCGTCGCTGAAAGGATGGAACAGAGGGAGTGGTAGAAGGGAATAACTAACCGGTAATCGATGAAGCTAGCTGCTTGGCCGCTTTTTCGGAGACTCACCCATCACCCAGTTGAAGCTCCCCAGCTTGACGGTACACTTCGGGCAGTACAGCCGTCCCTGTGTATTGCGGTAGATGTCCGTCATCCAGGCGAGGGGTTCGATGAAGAAAATCTTGCTGCACATCGCAGTATCCTTCTCGGACGAGCGGTTGCTATGCTCGCTGCTGATCGAGCTGCGGCGAATTTGTTCCGTCAACTCGTGCATCCCAGTAGCCGGCGATTCCGTTGGCATGCAGTTTTCACTCGCACCCGCCGCCAGCATGATGCCACCTTCGGCCTCGGCCCCGTTCGAATCGAACGTTTCCTCGGTGCCACTTTCCTCCAGCGTGGCCTCGGGGTCGCGTCTAACTTTTGCCGGCGATTGGACCCCCATGGCCGACTTGGGCTTGTGGAGCATTAGGTTGCTGCGGGTGGCAACGACGCGCCGACACTTGCGGCACCGGTACACGTACGGCTCAGGGGACTCCTGCGTGACACCCGGATCCGCCTTGACCACGTCCATGCACTCCGTGGGCAGTCGTTTCGCCTTTCGCACGTTGTCGCCGGCCAACCGCAGACGGAACAGCTTGTACCGCTCGTTGCTGCGATCGATCCGGTACGCCATGCGTGCGTACAGCTTCAGTTGGTTCATGAAGCCCGGATTGGGCATCACGAAGCGCCGCTTCGCCTTGACGCGCTGAAAGGCCGCCTCGTACCCGAGGCGGTACTTTTCCATCAGGTACGCGATCACAATCGTCGCACTGCGGCTCACCCCGAAGTAGCAGTGCACCAGGACGTTGCGGCCCTCGGCCAGGCTATCCCCGATGAACCGATTGGTGTCCTCGAAGTGGCGTATAAGGTCCTCACGCGGAACGTCCACCGCCTGTATGTGGCGAACGCGCAGATTCGGGTGGTCCGTGATGTGCACCGGCAGCGGAACGGAATCGATGGAGAGGATGCTCTGGATCGCGTGCGCCTTGAGCGTGCCGATGTCGGCCGCTGCCGAAGCATTGCCCAGCCACAGCCCGGGCTCGATCTCGTCCAGGTTGGCAGGGCCCGCGTCCAGATCTTCCCGCGTCAGCATCGCCGTCGGGTCCTGTGCGCGCTTTACACTGGGGATCACCTTCGTCACGACCGCGATGCCTTCGTTCATGGACATGCTTCTGGCTTGACCTATCTTGAACGACTGCTCCTATAAACCGCAACGACGACTACTACGATACGAGGGGCACTGGCGCACTGAAGACTTTGCTTGCTGGTCGTCGAAGCGTCGAGCAGGAGTCACTAAGTAGGCAGAAACCGCTTTTTTTTTCACTGATCACGTTACCAGATGGTTGGAATGGCACTTGAGTGATGGAGTATGCACTTGGCAAAAATAGATCCGCCGGCGTTTTGCTCCTACTTTCCTCGTTGCTTTCCGCTGACTGTTGGGTTTCTGCCGGCGAGCGGAATTGGTGGGGAGCGTTTGTTTTGTTTACTTGCGTTGCGTACGCGAGAAAATCGATGCAACCACGGGTCGTCCTGACGTTTGTGTGTTTTGAGCGCGGGAAAAGAAATAATGAGCGGCAACTTCCAAGAAACGATGAGCCAATTTTCGGCCTGGATGATCTGCTTAATATCGATTTTACTTGTTAATATTTATAAAACATAAAACATTCCGTAATATGCGAGTTTTTATTGTAAACACAACAAGCCAGCCCCGATGGCGGCTCAGAAGGAACTAGACCTAAATTTATCGTTTCTATCGTTCGCCGCTGAACCGATAAGAACCGATTCCATTTTGAACCGCATCTAACCGATATGTCTCAGGTTTTGTCTCATAACCGATTTTGCGAACCGGTCGCCCGAAGAGGGATTTTCGAGACAGCCCGCCCAAAAATGCAATTTAATGTGTAACCGGTTCAACACGTGACAAATATCGTTTCCAGCTGAGACATATCGTTTGGGAGCCATGGAACTACCGTTCCATGAACGAAAGTTGTAGCCTGGAAGGTGTAGGTCATCTGCCGGCAAGATAGAAGTTTCCCGAAACGTCAAGAATAATAACGAGGGAAGGAGGGGTTGATGTCAAAACGCCCGAAAGTTTGGTTGTTTTATTCAAGACGAAAACGTGAAACGAAACGGAAGGCAGAGCGTCCTAAGTGTGTCTAGCCATTTTGGGTTACTTCTTTTGCAAATTAATTGGAACCATTCACCGCAGTGTCGCAATTCTGTAAGCAGCAGCGATGTCCCGCGAAGCGATTGAAAATGTAAGTATATGGGTGTGTCAGGTCGAAAATGCGGAAAACTTCTATCGGGTGGTTGGGGTTTCCTTTGTTTCAAAATAGTTGACGCTGGATCTGGAGGAGATGCGAAAGCTGGCCGCAAGCGCGGAGCGAAGCCGGGTGCAACAGATGCTCGCGATCGATATTCGCAAGCTGGAGACGGACATACAGCGCCAGCGGGATCTTTTGGCCGCCCAGGCCAGCAACGAACAGAGCAGCGTTTCACGCCCGCTACAGGCCCCGGTGTCCGCCCCCGGTGATATCAGGCGGTATCAGGTGGAGCTGAAGGAGTACGCCTGGGATCAGAGTGATAAGTTTATCAAAATCTTCGTCACCGTGAATGGCGTGCAGCAGGTGCCGGAAGACAACGTGAACGTCGAGTTCACGGAAAACTCCTTCCAGCTGGTAATCAGCGATCTGAACAATAAGGATTACATTTTCGTGGTAAACAACCTGCTGAACCCGATCGACTCGGAGAAGAGCTACCGTCGCGTGAAGTCCGACATGGTGGCGATCTATTTGGCGAAACAGAGCACGACCAAGTGGGCCCACCTGACGCTCACGGCAAAGAGACTGCAGGATCTGAAGGACGAGCGATTATCTGACGGGAAGAAGGCGTCCACTGACGATCCATCGTCCGGGCTGATGAACATAATGCAGCAGCTGTACGATTCGGGAGATCCAGAGACGAAGCGCATGATCAATAAGGCTTGGCACGAATCGCAAAACAAGCAAAAGACTCCTTCCCTGGAGTAAGCGGGCCTATGCGAGTGCACTGTGTAGGGATACGCGTTTTGCTCCATCTCATACTGGTTAATTATTATGGCCAACAATTAATATTCCTAAGTCGACGTAAAATAAACAAACCTAAAAGTCACCACCGGAGTAGTCTATGCGAAACTATGGTAGTGATGAAAGAAATTATCAAAGTGTACCGGTACCCTCCGACTGCTCGTGTTTTATCAGAACATTTTGAAACCTCCTTTTGAAAACACTGCATTCTTTGTTAGAAATTCTTTGTTAGGAATGGCCAACGAAATTAACGGTGACAATTTGCCTGAGGTACAGGTCGAAGAAGTGGATAACGAGATAAATATCGTAGAAGAGAATGTTCCCGCGCCCCCTCAAACTTTTGAACCTTCGCTTTCAACCATTCTCGAGGAAAACTCCGTTCCCGACGACAATGGCTCTACTGGACGTTTCGAAAAATTGGCCCGCCCGAAAAGAAAACACCTAGAAGAAACATTGTCAAAATATGGCCAATATCTTAAGGGAGAAACCGTAGAGCGTATTCAAACTCAAATTCGAGAGCAAGGGTAAGTTGGAAAAGAATTTGAACGTACGATTAAAATGGAAAGTATATTCATTAGTTGGGATTTTATTTTACAGGGGGAACCTGGTCAAATTACGGCGGAAAAAGCATGTAGATGATGCCGTGAGAAGGGGCTCATCAAAATCTCAGGAGATTTACGGGAAACTGCAGACAAAACTGCGAAAGGTTGCCTTTGATACGCTGGCTGAGAGGATGTTTGAAAAATTACCCGAAATGATACTGTCAATGGAGCAGCAAACCGCTGAAAACATGCCGTCCGCTACAAAATGTCTGTGGCAAACTCTGCAGTGTACATTGATTGCACGCCTGGGCCCACCGGCGAACGAGCACGAGGAGCGAATGTTTCGGCATATTTGCTTTGGGCTTACAAAATTTGTCGAAACCATCATAGAGAACGTTCCTAATGACCAGCGAGAGTTTGGGATGCTGGAAACAGCAGATCGGCCTCGTTACTCGGAAGAGGTAGAACTGGGTAGAAAAGCATTAAAAGAACATAACCGCTAAATGTGGGTTATGGCGCGAAACTTGGTTGTCATTGTGTAGCCAGGAATCTTCCAAATTAAACGTGCCTATCTTAAAAACTGAGAAAACGTTGAGATCTTTCTTAGGGCCATGTTTCTAGATATTTCCATGTAGCGAACTTGACCGCATTTGAATATTCTTCTTGTAGTTTTCTTGCAGTTTTCTTGCACCCATCAAAGCAATATCAAAACAACATTTTTGACAGTTGAGAAGGGTTTGTTTTCATATTTGGCCATTATTATTGCACGATTTGTTTCCAAACTGAGCGGATCGGAGAAATATCGCTCGGATGTGAAGCGATGGAAAAACAAGAGCATTAGTTTGTGTGTTGTGTTTGTTGGTCGTTTGTTTAGAATTTAAATCTACGCATTTCCTCACGTGCAGTAGCTCAATAATGGATGATCAGAGTATGTACGACGATGTTGAGAACGAAAAGGATGCTGAGTCCGCATCGTCCGTGGCGGACTTTTCTGCTAGTGAAGACGAATGGACACCAGAAAAGGTTGGTCCAACAAAAGCTGCAAACACTGAGACAAAAGGCAAAGCGAAGAGAAAAGTAGTGAAGAAAGCGTAAGTATTACCGGTGCCTGTCGGCAAGAAAATTTCACAATAAGACGTAACGGGAATTCATATGTGTTCCTTTTTGCAGGCCAATTCCGCTCAAACCGGCTCGGGTGTCGCGGAGGATCGCTGCGAAAAATGGTGTCGTCTTGCCGGAAGAAACAGACAATGAAACAAAAGAGCAGGCATCCACAACGAGCGAAGATGATTCGGACAGCGAGGAGGAAAAGAAACCGGCGAAGAAAGTGAAACGTAAGACCGTTCGTACGAACACAACTGCCAAGCGAAAGCAGCAAAACATGGATTTGGCCAACGAGGAGCCCATTAAGTTGACGACCTTCACCGTTGAGCAACTGTATCGCAAGTATCGTCCGGATTTAGCGCTCCCTCTCCCGCCAGCGGATAAACCAAGCACTTCCAAGGGAGCCAGCTGGAAGCAGCCCAAGGAAAAGAGTGATGGCAGGGACTCGGAGAGCAGTGGTGACGATTACCTGGTAGACCCGAGTGAGCTGGATCTGGATTCGGAGTTCTTCCGTCCCACTGCGCAGGAAAGCGAGCAACGGAAGGCGGTTGATCTGTTCTTCGACTGCAATGCCGGTGTCGAATTGACTGATTCGGAAGATGACACTGAACCGACGGATGTGGTAGGTGTTGGCTCGACGGAGGAAAATCAGCGAACCGCCGATGTAGAGATGGGAAAGAAACTGATTCAGCAAATTAACCAATCGAGCGAAGCTTACGTACAGATGCTACGACTCGCGGAGGCTACCAAATCGTCCAGTGCGAAGCAGCCCCTCTCCGAAGGCGCAACAACGAGCAAAGATAACAAGAAACCTTCAGCAGGGAATGCTCAGGAGGACATCGATCGGCTATTGGTTGCGGGAGAAAAGCTTCCGAATCTTGGTGGAAAATCTCTCACGACTGGATTCGGACGACAGGATTTCGTCGCGGTAGTACCTACGAAAACGGCAGCGGATTCCGAAAGACCAAAGGATATTGAAATAACGTTGAAACTAGGCCCGGAAGTGGACGGAAAAGGACGCCCACAGAAGCGCACGTTTGACGTGCTGACGGCACTGAAGCGTTTCATGAACCGGGAGAAACGCAACAATCAGATTAACTTGCACAAGGTGTCTCTGCTGTGCTGGATCGGCCATGGGACGTACGTGAACAACGAGCTGCGGAAGCCATCGCTGATGCAGTTCGCGCGCAAGAAGTTGCTCCCGGGGGTAATGGGCGCGACGGGTAAAATATCGCGCCCGAATGGGCTCACAAACCTGCGGTACTTCCAGGAGATTACGCGCTACTACCGCCGCACCGTAATGCTCAAGGACGATACGATGTTCTACCGTCAGCGGCGCCATCCGTTGCTGGGCAAGTTTCTCATATTTGCCATCGCCAAGAAGGCAGTTTACTGCAAGCGTGACTACATCCTGCTCTTCCTGCTGCTGCTACGCACGCTCGGGGTCCACTGCCGGCTGGTCATTTCGCCGGCTGTACCCGCAAAACACATCCCAACCGATCAGTTGTACAAAATGAACCCCCGGACGGCGCGCGAGGTCGCGATGGAACGGCAGCTGCTGCACGACTTCCGACAGGCACCGCGCGAGAGTATGGTGTACGCGGCAAAGGAGAAACTGCTCGCCCTAATCGTGAAGCAAAAGGAAACGCTTAGCAGAGGCAAACGGAAAACGAGTGGGTTCACCATACCGCAGCTGGACGGCGGGGCAGACGAGACGATTCCATCGAGGGAGAAAAAGCTGAAGCTAATGCCGGGATCATTTCTAAAGGCGGAATCAAATCGAACGAAGCGGGAACTCACAGCCGCCGTCAGTGCAGGCGGCACGGACGACGTCGACGATGAGGTGCGTAGGCGACGTGAACGAATTTTGGCTGCGTACAGAGCGCGGGCGGAAAAGTTCGGGCGCCAGAAGAAGCTCGCAAACGCACGGAATGGTGCGGAGGGGAAAAAGAAGACGGGGGCCACGAAAGCGCCAGGGGTAGACTATTGGGTGGAAGTTTTCTGCGAGCACGAGGACAAATGGATTACGATCGATGTGCTTAATGGGAGCGTCTACAAGCTGGAAGACATCGTGGTCGGTATTGTTAGATCGAGATCCATAAATATTGCTTGAGATTGATGATTTTCTTTTTATGTCTGGATGTTTTTTTTTTTAGAAACAAGCAACACAACCGATCGTTTATGTGATGGCTTGGAACAACGACGGCTCGGTAAAGGATGTGTCCCCGCGCTACATCTCGCGCTTCGGGAGTAAGAAAAGCAAGCTGCGCGTAGAAGATGAGTGGCTCGAGCAGGCCCTTCGTCCCTACCGGGGAAAGCGCACCAAACGGGACATCATTGAGGATATCAAGTTCGACCGGTTGCTAAACAAACGGCCCTTTCCGGAGCAGATCAGCGAATATAAAAACCATCCTCGGTACGCCATCGAAAGGTATCTGCTACGGAACGAAGCGATCTACCCACCGGATGCACCGATTCTCGGTCACATTCGTGAGGAACCGATCTATTTGCGCGATTGCGTTCATACGCTGCACTCGCGCGAATCCTGGCTGCGTCAGGCGAAGACCGTCCGAATGCACGAGCAGCCGTACAAGGTGGTAAAGGCAAAAGCAAAGTACGATCGTATCACCGGAACTTCGATCACCGGCCAGACGGTGGAACTTTTCGGTTCCTGGCAGGTGCACGACTACGAGCCACCGGTTGCGAAGGATGGTCTGGTGCCGCGCAGTGCGTACGGCAACGTGGATCTGTTTCAACCGTGCATGCTACCGAAGGGGACCGTCCATCTGCAGCTGCCGGGGTTGAATCGCATCTGCCGACGGTTGCGGGTCGACTGTGCCCAGGCAATCACGGGCTTCGAGTACCGGAATGGTGGTTGCCAGGCCGTGTACGATGGTTACGTTGTGTGCGAAGAGTTTCGCGATCAGGTGCTTGACGAATGGTACCAGGAGCAGGTGGAGCTAGATCGGAAGGACGATGAACGGCGCCGGAAGCGTATATACGGCAACTGGAAGCGGTTGATAATGGGGTTGTGCATAAGGAAGAAGCTGAAGGATCGGTACAACTTCGATAACATGTAACAGGGAGGGAGGGCGCACAGCTGAGCACATGGTGAAATTGGTACAATCGCGGAGAATCTAAAACATCCACATTGCAGTTGTTCTTGAACGTCTTGAAACATTTCAATGGAGGCGCCCAGTGTTTCAACGAAATATTTCAATCATCGCCTGCTATGGAAAAATAATTGACTGAACAATTGTACTACTAACATTATGGACGCGACAGTGATTTTGTATTATTAAATCTAGGAAATAATTCCGTTCCCGAGTGCTGAAGGAAAACCGAACATGTTCTCTTCGATATTTTGCGATTGAAACAATCGTGTATGGTTATTGTAATTTATTTCGCACAATAAAGCATACGTTAACGTCACGGTCACCGTACCACAGTGCTTTTCGATTGCCTCGTTTCCGGGTAATTCGCTAAAGGAAATTGGATATCGAATTTGCCGTTGCGGTCCACCCGCCACGGCGCTGTCTCTTCGACCCGTCTAGGTAAGCTACTGTGTCTACGATAGGTATGAAAAATGGCGTCCATAATCGACTCCGGTGCAGTCAAGTGGACAGTCTAGCCATGGTTTTGTGGCACTGACGGTTGCTGGTCGTTCGTCTTTGTACGCCTTCCTCCGTGGGTCGTCCCGGTTTCCAGGAAAACGAAGACGACGACACGCTTATGCTACCACTCGAGTACATAAATCAGCGGCACCAGCGGTTTTCGGTACGGTTTGCTTTACTTTTTTTTCTCGCGTCGATTTGTACCGATCTTCAAAGACGCTTTGTTTCGAGGCAAAAAATCCCGCTGGTCCCGTTAAAAGCTGAACAGTTTGATGAAATGTTGCTCATCAAATTAAATTAAAAAGACGAGAAGTTTTTAAGTGATGAGTGCGAACACGAAGGAAACCCCGGTCCGGTTCTTACTGACGAATGACGATCATCGGCGGCCAGACGAAAGGATTGAACGGCTGGCTGAAACCCTGCAATGGTGTGCGCTCCTCGGTGGACTTTGGCGGTTCGTAAATGGGAAGATTTATTCGTCGAAATTAACACAAAATTAATCTCCCTCCGTTCGCTCGCGCGGAAAGATGGGGTTTCGCTTTATGACGATAATTTCGGCCGTTCTCCTTCGGCAGCCCAGAAACAGCTGATAAGGGTGGTGGGTTTCCTTGAGCGCATAAATTCCCGGCTGCCGGTTTTAATCTATCCCTCCGTCGTCCGTCGTGTGCGTCCGTCCGAACTACTCACAACCGCCGTTGTTGGAAGCGTATTGTTCTTTCTCCACCGTCTCCGGGGCATCCTGGTGCGCCCGCCGGGGCTCTGGGAACATTTGGCATTGGAAATCGGCGCGGCACTTGCACGTCACAAACATAATCCGATCTTCGGCTGGACCGTGCCTGGGAGGGTTTCTTCCAATCTCTACAATCCATCTTACGAGCTCTTCCATTGACACCGGATGCGCCACATCGGATATTCGTGTTTTGTGGCTTCCTTTCTGGCGTTTCCGGCTCGGTTTCCTGCAGCGGCAAAGGGTGAGAAAGCCGATTGGGCAGCCGAGCCGAATGGGGGGAGGGGGTAATTTTACGAGCCAAAAATGTTGCACACGAAGCAGAAAGCGACGAGTGAAGAGATTTATTTCCAGCCAAACTTGCGGCCAGTTCTCCCAAATACCCTCATTCAAATAAAGAATTAATAAAGGAAACCCACAGAATCCTTCTCCCGGCGTTGGTGAAATCCCATCATCAGGGCAGGGGAGGGGTACCGGATGGGTGATTCACTTTAAAAGCGACCACTTTGTCCTGCACCGCACGTGGCTTTCGTGATAAATGGAATAAATGATTAGATAATTTGCAACGATTCCGAACGTTGGACGGATTCGAATGAAATTTATTTAATTCGCTTCGTTAGCTTCGCCGGTGGCGTCTCCTCAGTCCTTTTTTTTTTGGAACATCAGCTCATTCCCGGGAAACGGGCACGGGGAGACAAATCGTCGCTGGACCGTACCGTCGTAAAGCCATTCCTTCGTCATCGGATCTGGCTGTTGATTGGCTTCGGGAACTCGGAATTGTAGCTCCACGCGCGGATACCGCGTCTTCAGCATCGCATCGGTTTGGTTCGCCCGAAATGGATTCCTTCCTTCCGAGAGCAGTTTCCGGACCGGGAGCTTCGGGTTTGGAGTGGGAGCCGATTGCACAAGAGAGAACTAGGTCCCGTTTCGTCCACGGTTTCGCTAAAGTAGCTGAACGTGCGCTGGCGGTCATATTTCAATGGAAATTCGATGAACATTGACAGGGAACCATTTTGGGCGGCTATTGAGGCTTAAAGCAGTGCTTTCCGAACTGATATTGTACAGTTTTCGTGAAAGCATTAATAAAAAAATATTCACCGAATGTATGACAATAAATAAACATCCTCCAAATGTGCGTATTTTCACTTGTCTTGCTAGGATAATTTAATCGTTGTAGGATAATTTATGCCAGATGCAGTTAAGGAAAAAATAAGCTACCTCATAAAGCACCTTTTTGTTTGTCTTATTACGCCCTTTTTTGTGCAATTGCTCTTTCGTGGCTCGTGTTTCAAATCAATACATACACCATGGCCGCTTTACATCGCGCTAACATTGCGAATTGGACAAAAATGCACATTAAAATGGCATGGCATTTTATGGCACAGATAAGCCGATCGGAACCACCATTAGTGAGCCCGCAAAAGGCCCGCAACCAGAACCAGGCACATGAGAGCCCGCGGGGCCACAAATCTCGACATCAGCCCATTCATGTCATTTTCAACGCATGCGGGCAGACCCGATAACAGGGATGACGAAAAAAACAAAAAAGCCAACGAATGCGAAAAAGAAGTGGTACATGGGCGGAACGAATGCAATAAAAAAAAATGCGAACTGGAAATCCAAAAACGGGAATAAAAATTACAGGATCGAAGAAAAAACAAACAAACACACACATCACATTGAACACCGTAAAATTGCTTCGATAACGCAATAATGATTAAATTAAAACAAATGAAGGGTGAATTTTGGGTTGTGCAGGTTTATTTGGTAATTTATTTTATTTTTTTGCCGTGATCCCCGTGTGTACAGTTTTTGTGCATTATGCCCTCTTTCTTTCCCTTTTTAATTTCAATTCCCCGTTCGAACCCAGGTTCCCTCCCCCCTTCGTCGGTGGTTTGTGCCAGTTCTCGCCCTAACGCACCGACCCCATCGATTAATGTCCGATGATGTTGTGCGTAATTGTTCTCATGTGGTCATTTCCGTTTCCCGCCCTGTGTCATGCCCTCGTCCTCCCCACCCCTCAGTTATTCTGTCAGCCCTTCGGGCAGCTATCAACAGCCATCACCAGCTATCCGATCAACCCTTTAATGTAGATAATATTGCTGCCCGTCGGATGGTTTTTAAATGTTTAAATGTTTCTTAAATGTTCGGATGGTTTGAAAGTTTTAAAAAGTGGTCTCAGTGAGATTTCTATTTTCTTTCTTCATTTTATCATTTCATTTTATATTGGCGAATTTCTTGACTTAATAATATGAACGATCTGAAGTTCTGGCAGCGATAATGCAAAGCTTTGAGAACCAATGGGAATGGAAGAGTTTTTTTTTACTCCACTTCACTCCCCAGGTCCACCTCAAAGTTCGATGCCAAAAGGCCAAAAATACTATTAGCGCTCGATAAATGGTAGTAATGAAGTGCTATCATAAAATGGTGATAACAATAATGATAACAACGTTGAACCGATGATTATTTTCGAACGGGGTACGCGCCGCATTAAAATGTACTCCTACCCTCTCCCCGGGCGGGAAAATGCATGCGGGGCAAATTTCGGCCAAACACGAGCGACACCGAAACCGCGGTTTGGTTTATCCATTCGTTTGGTTTGGTTTATCCATTGGTGGTGTTTTTGTTTCCCTCGCAGTATCTGGTTGCCATTCACCCACTCCGACGCCACCTCCCCCCCCCCCCCCAGCCCACCCTCTTTGCATGCGCCTTTCCCTCCACCATCATGAGTGCCTCGGGTGGAGTTCGATTGTGTTTGAAGTGAAATAAAATTTCCATCAAAACCGCACCCCATTTGTGCAAATCGATGGTTTCGAAATCATTCCGAGCAGCCGAGGGGATTCCATTTTCACCCACGCGATGCTATTGAGCCACAGCAAAATGGAGGCTAATGGAAAATCACCCCTCTGCATCCCCCCCCCCCCCCCCCCTTTTGCCCTGCTTGCGAACTCGACGTGTCGCGAGTCTCTCTGTTGCGCCACTTCGGTCGGTCAGTCAATTTGGATTATTGGTTTAGGAGAAAATCTAACACTCCAGTCGGTTGGCTTCGGTCACCTTGGTTACGCGCTGTTTGACTGTTTGCTCGGTACACCGCATGGCGGTAGGCGAAAGCAAGTCAGATCCCAGAATGCGCGGAAAACCGTAGAGTACTTGGACAACTTTCACTCGTCACGCCTGATGAAACTAATATTTGTACTGCAGCTAGATGAAGTGACCGTGTGCCATGGTTTGCCATCGCATCCATCATAGTTATGTTGGAAATAAACTGACAATGTTTACTTTTTTCACTATCCACTTGAGTTTTTTGCTTTCTCAATGCTTTCTCCCATCGGAAGGATCGAGATGCGCAACCAATTAGGAAGGTAGACGTAATAATGTACCTTCGCGAAATTGAACCACACATCTTGCAAAAGTGACACAATGTCCCATCGCATGCAGCAAAATGCTTCGAAATGTAGTCTGCCACTGATTCGTTTCTATAAACTTTCCAAATGTTGTCCCTCAAATCGTGTGTGTGCTACAAAACACATCGCACCAGTACCTCACCGTCACAATTGAGCACGGTGATGAACAAATAAATAGGACACACGGAATGGGGGAGAACCGACCCAAACTATTACTTCACCTTCGAGGAGAGCTGCCACCTGATTTTCCTTCTCCCGTAGCATCTTCGTTTCATTGTTTGCTATGATATGTGCTTTTGCCCGTACCCAAAACCGTCCGAGCAACCTGCCTTGCCTTCGAGCATCGAAGCAACCTACGCCGAAAAAAGAGGTGTCTGCGTAATGACACTCTTCAGCTGGCGTCGTCGTGGAACAGACACATCATCTTCAGCCTTCGGTTGTTCGGCAAGAAGCTTTACCGGCCTTTGTTTTTTGTTAGTCTTCGTCGTTACCGGGGAAAATAGTTTTGGTTTCTATTTTCCTTTGCTTCCAGCCAGTTTTTCTCCGACCCGAAGGTAATCTGTGCCGAACCGATCGAAAACCGACCCGGCTTTCCGCCAGCCCAACAAATCCGTCCATCGCCCGTCGCCGAGATTCGTCGCTGATATTTGTCGGTGAGTGTTCCTTTTGTTTCCTTTTTCCCCTGGTCTACGGTCCAGTCCAGGCAACCCACGCCCTGGCTGCGAAGGGAAAACTTCCAAATTGACAATTTATTACTTCTGATGGCACAATATTTGCGAAAGCAATATAAACCTGCCCGGGGATGGCTTGGGGACGAAATGGGCGAAAAGCAGGGACTGGCCCAAAATATACCTGACCTGTCGTGCTAAAGCAGCGGCGGGGAGCGGCTGCCAGTGCCCTGGACTTGCCGCGCTTCGGATCGGAGAACTCGAGAACGAATAAAAGAGAGTCTGCCTCGTATCGGATGGAAAATAATAAAACCATTAACAGCCCACCTCGACAGGCGGGACGATTGAGCCTTGGGGCAGCGGAACGGATCCACCCGAATCCAGATTATCCTTCTCATATCGTGTTTCTTTTTCGTTGCTTATAGGGCCCACGACGAAACAGAAGAAGTCCGTAGACGCCGAACGACGCTGCTGGGATAAAGGTCCTTCCGAGGAGACAAACACACCACTTGAAGGTGAGCCAATCCGGGGGGGCTGGATCGGTGGAAACTACCGGGCAACAACAGCTTGTAAAACCTGGTCGACCACCACTTCACCGCCGCCCTGTTTACCCCGATACGTTCTTTATTAACTCCGCTGTTTTATGTCCTTCTCTCCCATCCAGAACGGCAGTGCGGGCTCGAGGAACGGGAAACCGGAAGGCCAAACAACGATGGCCACCACCAGGTCCGTCCATTTCATCGATAGTGAAACGATTTCGAAGCAAATATTTGCCCCGGCCCGCTACAATCTGCCGCTGTTCCTGTGCCAAAGTTAGTGAGAAAATTATACGCCGCCCTCCGGCAGCTCCTCGTTAACCCTTGCTACTCCTTTTTCGACTGGGATCGGAAGGGCAGGTGGACCATCATCATCCCTTCGGTTTCCTTTGGGTCGCTTCGAATTTTGGACCATTTTATTTCTACCTCTTCCTCGCTCTTCTTCCTTTCGTCTGTCCTGCCGAGGCATTTGCAATCGTTTTCGCATTGCAACAACTTCCCGGCTCCGGTAAACAGACACATAGTCCGATGCCGCGGTAGATTGACATTTTAGGTAGCAAAACTTGCTGATACCCGGAATAGGGAGTCGCTGGAGTTACGTTTGGCAAATGGTGTGCCGACTGCAAGGTGGCAAAAACAATTGCCCAAATTTGCCAGCAACTGGAATGATTTGGGGGGCAGGAGGGCAAGCATGGGAAAACCTCGCCGTTCATCTCGTGCAGGTAGCGGGAAACCCCCGGAATACGGTCATGGTTCGTTGTAGCAGCTTTTGGGTCTTTTCCGGCCGGTTTCGTAGTGACGAAAAAGTTTGTTTTTCTCATTTACTGCATCAGTTTGCTTCGTGCGGATTCCAGTTGTGGATTTTCCGAATACGGCATTCGCTTCCGGCCGGTTTGGGTTGTGGGCTAAGCTGATCGATTGAGCAGAGTGTTGGCAAAGGAGTGCAGGAGTCATTGGTAATGTCTTTCTTTTTTGCAGCCCCTAAGGCTTGTCGCAAGCGGCTACCGTTTGTCATTTCGTTCTATTTTCCGAAAGGTGTTTGGGTGCTTGGAACGTCGTGCGCAGCAGAGGAACAGCAGGATGGGACGGGCACCGAATTTTACTGTGGTGAAAGATAGGCAAAGTTTTATTGCACATCGTCCTTTGCCTCTGGCAGAAACTTTTCTCTCGGTCGCTCGGTTTTGATGGTCAATTTGTTTCATTTGCCCGAACAAAAACAATACTCCGGGCGATGCGTCCTAACTTTGTTCCATTCCTGAGAAGTGCACATTTTGGACTATCCTAGCTTAGACTAGAGTATAAATTTCCTTGAAACGATGTTATTGACGATTGGGACGATGAAACCATTTTTATTTAATTTCATGATTTCGTTTTACTTGTTTTTTTTTACACATTAAGTCCTATTCAAAAAAGTTTAAAGATACTAAACAATATGGAATATTGTTAATAACTATATTTTATGGATTTTTTTCATATTGTCAGAACTTCAAACAGGTACAAAAGGTGCTGAGAAGAAAAAATCGACTTCAGAGGAGTTGCAACGGGAGTCATTGTTGGAACGCATGAGGAAATATCGTGTGGAGGTAAAATCAAAAGGTGAGCCAAAACGTTATTCTTCTTTCAATGCAATTTAATAGATATCTTTCGTATCTATTGAACTTTGAATTGAATCGTGATGGATGCATAAGACGAAGTCCATCCATTAGAAATATAGGATAGAAGAAAGGCTTTGACCTGCGGATCTCTTACTATTATCCTGTAGATAAATCACGGCGCATGGTGGTTTCTGATCCTGTCCCTGCGTGGCTTCGTCTTTCTACCTCATTCCGAGGTCCCCTCCTGTCACGTCGAAACGCTACCTTAACGTTCACCCGTCTAAGTGCCGCAGCTTGGGCTCCTGCCGCACCGGGAGAGAGAGCATTCGGAACGTCCTGCAGCCGGCGCGATGTGGATACGGCGGCTAAATTTGTAGGAGCCAGTCTGGCCACGATCGGCGTAGGCGGCTCCGGGCTGGGCATCGGCACGGTGTTCGGTTCGCTCATCCTCGGCTACGCACGCAACCCACCGCTGAAGCAGCAGATCTTCTCCTACGCCATCCTGGGCTTCGCCCTGTCCGAGGCGATGGGTTTGTTCAGCCTGATGATGGCCTTCCTGATGTTGTTTGCGTTTTAGAGTGCGCACCAGGCAGTTCACAGTACGAGTCAATATTGGTCGTTTGAACTTTGTAATGAATGGATGAATAAAATCAATTTGAACTGTTTCAAATAGCAGGATTGATTGTGAGGTTGTCATTAATTTGTTCCGAATTATGTACCGTAGAAATAATCAATGATCTATCGATAAGGTTTCTACCTCACCAACGTTAGTTGTTTTCTTTAGTCTTTCCCCAACTGGCGCCAATACATTATCGTCGCCCTCTGATGCTAGTTGTTTTATTGCACGCGATTGAATTTGATGGCTTCTGAGTGAGGCACTTTATTGGCAATTTTGAAGTTTTTATAGCTTAGATCCAGCATCCAGCCTGCCGCCTAGCGGTGCATGGTTATTTATTTTATGTCCCCCGCTCTCCCACGATAGCTCAACATAGGCCAAAAGTCGTGAAACATAAACCGTCGTCATTAAAGGGGCACAACAATGTAATGTAAACCACTAAATCGATACATCACCCGGTTGTACTTTTCCGGGGACGACGTTTTTCTTCGCTGAAACGACTTCTTCCGGTTTTGGGGTATTACCTGGAATCGATTTTTATTTTTTTTTCCCGAGACAATTCCGGGCAGAAAAAGGCACTGGTGTGTGTGTACAATTATTTTCTTAGCATTGGATGGGGTCGGAAGCAAGGTCGAAACAATCAATTTAAAATTCAACTCATAAATTGCACCATTCGATCACAATTTGTGTGTGGAAAGTTTGGTGGCGTTTATGCGATATCTTGTAACTTTTACTGCGACCCATGGATCGGCTTCAATGTTTGGAATGAGAAGAAAATAATTGATTTATACGCTTTAACCCCAATAAGTAGAGGGTGAAAGAAAACTTCTCCACATAGTCATTTTTCTTCGCCCTCTCAGTAGAAAAAAAAAAGCTTCATATTTTACTCAATTAACGAACTTTTCTTTCACGGTTGCAGATTCGAGCGCCCAGCACAAGGAATCGGTTACAGCAAGCCAATCGGGCTCGAGTCGTTTTCAGTATCGCCAAAAATGGCCCCGCTGTTCAGCACCGCTTCGGGACAGCCGCAAGGACTGGTTCCTTCCACCGGGCAGGTAAGCAGCTGTACAGCAAGCCGCTGGCCTTACTCCTTCACGACTGCACGCTATCGCGGAAGGCGAACGGTAAAGGCCCGAGCGTTTCCGGTCGCTGCCTTCCGGCCAGGTTCTCAGGCGGCTCACGTGCGGCACTCAATCAAATTTATCTAAATTTTCTCTTTTTATTACCGTTTATGTTGTATCGGATATTTTTATCACTCCCCGCTGACAAAGCAGACGGAAGACTAGAGTGTGGGAGATTGCGAAAAGCAGAAATGTGAGAAGGACAACTCTACAAGGAAGTGGATTTAGAAAAGGGGAGAAATGCGTTTCTTAAAAGCTCACTTTCGTTCCGTGAAATTGTGGAAGGCAGGCGTGTGTCGTTTCCTTTAAACAAGGCTTAGGCGGAACGGCGGATTGGTAGGCAGGAGTGAGAAATGAAATTTATCTTCTCCTTGTCCCGTGCCGGCATCGGATCGGAGAGGCACGTTTTCGAATCGATATCCATCATCTTTCCCGGCACGCACTCGCGCAGGCACCCCACCGAGCGCGCCACCAATTTTCCATCTCGGAAAGAGGAATTTTCCACACGGGTCGCTTCACAGGGTCTACACATTTGCAGCCAATCGTCGTGGGCCGTTCTTCCTGCCGTGTGCTAATGTTTATCACCTTGATCCGATCGGATCCGATTGCGTTTTGGCACGGGTTCCGGCCTTTCCGGTTTTGCTCGACGCGTCCTCAGATCCTGCCTTCGGGGTCGGGTGAAGATGAGTGTTTCCTTTCAGTGGGGCCCTTTTGAAAGACATCGCTTCCACCATTCTCTTTGTGCTTTCATTTTCCAAACCCTTCCACCCGGTAAAATTTGATCCTTTTTTCTCTTCCTCTGCACCTGGCATTTACCTGCCCACCACAACGATGAAAACCGTACCGACGATCGTGGTGCTGCTATTCACGACGACGACGACAACGATGATGATGATGATGGCGTCTTTGCGGTAGATATCGATTAGGTGGAAGTATCGCCGATTCGGTCAACATATCAACAGGTGCCGGGGGACAACCGAGTCGCACCTTTAAAGGTAGGTTACAATGTTTCCTTTCACTTTCCATTCCAAGCGATGTCCCGCTTCCTTCCGTTCCGTGTGGGTTTTTGTTTTCAGGAAGAGGTATAGCGAAATATGAGAATAACAAACCCACCCCAAAACGTATTCATCCGTATTCTTGGGTAAAGGTAGGAATGCTAAACCACCCTTACCTTCCTTTTATTTTTGAGCGATCGGAGATAGGAAGAAGCACATAAAAAAAAAACGTCAGCGTGAAACCGGAAGTGTGAAATCGAGAGGATTAAGGTTACCAGGCTCCATCTCATACCAAAAAAGGGAAAATACTGTTGGCAGTTCGCTTTGATTGGTAAAGCTGTTCCTCCAATTGGCAGCGATGATGATGGATGTGGAATATAAAATAGACAACGAAGCCAAGCGCACCGAGGGTGCGAGAGGTTCGGTTCCTTACTGTGGATGGTGAATAAATTTAGGAAAAGTTAGCAAAAGTGCCATTCCAGTTTCCGTAAAGTGGCGTGGAGTTTAGGGATCATGACTTAAGGGATGTTGGAATGGGAATGGGTAAATAAAATCGAGGGTTTCTTTAGGAACCGTTTTTTCATGAGTTTAAGATGATCCACGCTTCCACGAATGAGGAAATAGTCGTACGAGAGGCGCGTTTCAAGACGAACAGCGTTTAAGGGGTTCGGAAAACATGTGTGTTTAAATTTGCAAATACACACCAGCGAATTACAACGAAATCAGGGATTGATTCTGGAAGTGGATCTACAAATTGCATGACTAATTAGACGTTTTAGTTGCCTGGAAGTTATTAATAGTTAAAACCTTGATGGGAAGCGATTGGGTTAAGAAAAAAAAAAAATGTTGAGGATTAAAATAGCAATGGAATAGATTTTCCACCTGTTCACATCCGTAATGTGTCATAATGCTCGTTAAGGATCACGTAGCGATGTTTCTAGCCAATGGTGGCCTGGACATAATTGTACGCCGAAATGGTTTCTCTCATTTGTCCTCTTGTCTATCTTCACCTTCAACCTCCCGCACGTTCTCTCACCTTCCAGGCTCTGTCCGAAGCGTTCCCAGGCCTCCGCACGGTTCTCAGGTTGGCGCATTGCTTTCGGAGGACCTCCGAGCTCCCGCAGGTCCGACCACGGAAGTGCATTCCCCTCGACCGGTCCGCTACGAGATCAACATTCCGACGGAGATGAATAAATTATCACATCCGCGCAAACACTTTGTCGGTAAAATACGACCCGGTAAGTATTATTTATGTTTAAGAAAGAGTTTTTTTTTCAGCGTTCCTGTTTTCGGTTCATGATTGTCTGCGTGCTTTGCCCCGAGGTGCAACGTTCGGGAAGAATGCTTCAAATTTTTATTTCCACCTTTATTTGCTTCGGTTAGTTTTTTCATTCGTTCACCCAGTCCTCCGTGTGTCTTTGGCCCACCGTCACTAGAATATTATTTTTTATTACCCTCAGTTTTCATAAAAAAGAGACTTGCGATTACTGGCTGAGAGTGGATAAAGGGCCGGATGAGGCCACGGACTGTAAGTTGCCTAAAAAGGAGATCTCCCAACACATGTACCGTAAGCCGCCAACGGATCAGACGTCCTGTTTGTGCTGGTTCCGTTTCCGGGTAACTCTTTCAGGCATCTTTTTGTTTGTTTTTGGTTGGTTTACTAACCTCACACCAAAGCCAACGCCGGGAGCCCGAAAGGCTAGATTACAGGTCGGTAGCCTATTTAATGCGCATCAGCTTGTCCGGATATGATTTTTACGTTCGTTGGTGTTTTTTTTCTGCCGGGTTTTTCCTGTTTGTTCCTCCTGTTCATCCAAGTGACTCTGACCATTTCCCTTATTCTTCCCATCTCCGCTCAGATGGTGGTCCGCCGTTTCCGTCGGTTTATTTGAAATAGATTTACTTCCTAGACGGTTCATAAAACTTTGCATTTTTTCCCGTTTACTTTTTCACAGTTGTGTGATTTGGTAGTGTGTTTACCTTTTATTTATGCATTACGGAGGAGGAATGAAAAGAAAATATTACAGCTCCCCCCTTCCCCTGTCCGATTTTCGCCATGGTGCCTCTCTTCAATCCGAGTGCAAATGGTGAAATGTAAGCCTTGCTTTAAATAAATAACAAATAAGAAAAAAAAGTGAACTGAAAGCATAAACCAACGGATGTTTTATGTGACACACGATACGACGACGATGGTCTGTAAATGGAATTGTAGCCCAGGGGGAGGGTTTGTTGAAAAGGAGCTACAGGCTGGTGGATCAGAGTCAATGGAGACTACCTTGTGTGGACGACGGGGCCGAAAGTGGGAAGAAAGATTATTTAAGGGCGATCTAAGCTGATTGGGTGGGTGTGGATGGGTCTGCCTTATGGAAATGGAAATGTGGGACGCCAAGGGTCGAAGGGACGAAGAAAAACGTGGAAGCAGGAAAATCCGGTTGCCGGTGGAATAGAATGGACCGGGTGGGGCCGGGCCGGCGAGCAAGTGCGAAAGAAACCCGGCGAATGATTTATAGCCGGAGCAGTATGAATATGAAAGTATTCGTCGCCGTGTGTTAGTGTGGCTTGTGCCTTGCCCGTGTCCCCGGCGGGCCACAGTGCGTGCAAACGTCAAGCCGCATGTACACACATCATTGAACCTATTGAAAGCTGGTTCCGAGCCCGAGTCACGACCCAGCCGGGGTTTTTTCCTTCTACTCCCTCCTCGGAAAATCCTTTCCGGAAAAAGCTGTGAAATAGATTAAATAGCAGCGTGGGAGGACACGGTGAGGGGATCAGGTCACGACGATTCGTGACGAATGAAGGAAAAAAAAAACGAACTGGAGAGGAGAAAAGTCTTGGCAAATAAAAAACTTTCCCGGATGCGATGATGTACGAGCGTCTCATGTGCGGATGGGAGCGGAGGATAGTGGCGGGAAAAAAGGGAACTTTGAAATCAGAACTGATTGTATGAGCGCTGGCCCAGTTTGTTAATGTGCGTTAACATGTTCATTGAGAGCTTGTTTGTACGTTTGTTCGATATTTTAAATCTTTTTCCAACCCCCCTAGAATAGAACATGTACTCTCGCATAGAGATGGTATCAAACGAGGTTAAACGAGGAAATTTTCATAAAAGAAAAGAGTTCGTACTAAAATAGTCAAAGAGAGAACCGTGTTTTGACTATTTTCGTATGAAAGCGATTGAATGAATTTGTTCAGCTTTTCAAAATAAGTACGAAAGTCGCTTTTTTTGTTTCGCTAGTGCGTGATTTATACTTTGAAATGTTTCTATTTGTATTCGTTTGTAAAAAACAAAAAAATACAACAAATTGATGTACTCTGCTCTGATGCTCTGGCTCGCACTTCCCTCCACGAGCAATGCGATCCGATGGCACGTGCATTAATGGAACATCGGCGCACACATGCAAATAAATTGGATATCATTACAATTCCAGTCCATTCGCCGGAGGGGGCGCTAAGTGTGCTCGTGAACGTGAGCCAACGTCGACGGCCCGGCCGGAATACTAAATACTTCCAGCCCACTTAGCGTCTTAGGGATTGTTACTCTCTTCCTGTGTTGAAAAACGAAGACGAGCATTGTGGCCATTTTCGTCTACTTTAGCCCTTCATTGCGGGCTGCTTTTCGGTTTGTTGGTTTTGTTTTATGATTCTCGCCAGTTTATTAGTTGCTTGCCGGTCGTCGCAACGAGGTTCCACCACCGGCCACACGGGGGAAATAACAGCTTCTGGTGATTTAATTTAAAAGCTATATGCGTTCCATCCCAAAGGAACGACCAGCGAGCGGAGCAGAGGAGGGGGAAGTAACGGAAGGAATCTAGGCCGCTTTAATCTCATGCGAGGAAGTAATATGTCAGGGCATTTCCTCAATTTACATTCCATGCTGAAGCAATAATAATAATATGCTGAAGAGTGGAAGGCGCACCGACGTGAGTGGGATTTCGTTTGCATTCTTTTTTTTTTATTTCCCGGGCCCGCGCCAGAAAGGCGCATGTTATGTCAAATCTTTCCACGCAATTGATGATTTATGCGTGGGTCTTGCTTTTTCCCGCTTTCTAGGGATGAATTATTTTTTAAGGATGGATTTGCCTGCCTGCCTTTTACCAAATTTACCAAAAGAAAAACTCGGGGGAGGAATGAAAGCTCAAAGGAAATCGATAAATTATAGTGATCCTTGCAATTGAGGCATGTTTAAAATGTTGTAATATAATGTTGTTAAAAGTATTTTACTTACTATTAAATCAGGCTTAAGGAATCATGCCACTGTAAAGCATGGCGCATCTGATTAAAACGCCAAATGGATAGCTGCTAAAATGATTTCAAACGTTCTTGCAGGTGATCGAATGAAGGAGCGAGCGACTTCGCGGTTGGCCTTGTCGGAACCGACCGTTTGTCAACGGAATCCGGACGATCCGGGACCCGGACATTACGAAACGGAGCCGGCTTCCTCGGGCCGACCAGCGACGGAAAGCGGACGGAACAAGCGGCGAACGGTTTGCGGTTACACGTACGACCGGTACTGCCGGGAAGCGTTCCCCCGGCCGCCTCCGGGTCGGTACGAGCTTCGTCCACCGCTGCCCCCCGTGCCACCGTCTCGACCGAGTGCTGGCGAGCGCATTCGCATTCCGCTGGTCGCCTGCGTGGGCCAGCTGCGCCGTGAGGCTACGCTTCGTTTGAATTCCATCAATATCCCTGTGCGACCCCGGAAGGGACGACGCAGCCGGAAGGTCGCGTTTCTCAGCGGAAGCGCACGGTTTCGGGACCGCGAATTCTTCCCCATCGGGGGGTTGAGCTCGCGCACGACTTCCACCGGCAAGCAGCGCCTCGGACGGCCGGTAACATCAAAGCGATCCACCGTCGACGGCCAGCGGGGCGAGCGCAAAGACCGAGACGCTGAGGAGGACGATGATCTCGGGGTGCGTCCGGGTAAGGCATCCGGCGGAAGTGCCGTCGGGGAGGTTCTTGCGGTGCGGTTAGCCCAGCGGATGCTGGAGGAGTGGGAGGCGGGCTGGCAGCTCTCGGGAGGCATTTCCCGGATGCGTTCGCCGGACACGAATAAGATTCCGACCAGATTCTTCACGGTGCCGTCGCTGGCGGGTAAATGACGCAGTGAATCGTTCGCTAGGTTTCATTTTGATGAATCGTGAACTGGTAAGAAAATTGCACGTTATTGCGTCAAGGATTTGTTTCTTTTGGACTTTCGAAAATATATTCTTGGGAGGTTTTTAAACGTACGGCTTTTGGAACCTTCAAAAAGCAGTTTAAATTCATATAAATACATCTTTCGTTGAGCCTTTTTCATAATCTTCCCACCAAAGAAATCGTCAACGGACGCTAAGAGAGGTCACCGTAAGATCAAAAACTATTTGCCAGAAGCAACCGAGCTGTGCGGGAGGGGAATCAGATAAGTGAAATGAGTTGTTACTGGCGCTGGTCGCAGGTTTTCTCACCTACAAATAAAGTCCCCCTTCCGCTCTCAGGGGACGTTAAGAGGCGAACCCTCACGGAAGGGACAGTGAGACAACTGTAGCGTATGATTGCCGTCGCTTTTGTGTGTTGGGAAAAATGGATTTTCCTACGGTCTGCTGCTAGCCCAGAGGACCGCACACAATCGAAATGAGTATTTTGTCCTCTCCACCCTCTCACTTCCTCTCTCTCACTCATTCGTACGAATGATCCATTCCGAAGGGATCGATTTGCCATTCGGTGTGTCCCTTTTTGACAATTGTTTTCCGATTCGTGTCGGTCGGGCGAAATGGCAAGCACGATGGCATGGCAAAAAAGGGGTGTGAGGAACAGAAAGAACATCGGCAGGCCAGGCTTCACCCTTTTTCCTCGTTCACGGGAAACTAGATAGATGGACGGTTGACGGTGCGGGCACAACATTCAAATCCTTTTCCACACCGTCCGCCAGATTGTTCCGTTCGATCCGGTTCCACCCAGTGTCCATCTCATGGGAAGGATCAGTCCAGCTAACCTTTCGCTTCACCCTGCGTCTGTTCCCGGGGTGGCTGTTCCCGGGGAGTGAAATGGCATGAAACGGACGCGTCAGATGGGAGGGAGGGATCATCCTTGCGCTCGCTGTCCCACGAGACCCGTGAACGTGAAATTGGGCGTTCGTTGGGCGATGCCGGTTCAAAAAATGAACCGAATAAAAAGGAAACAACCACCTAACGATGATGGTCGTGGCGACCTTCGGAAAAGTGTCAAATCTAATCGACGCAATAAAAAAGATAATCCAAACAAATTCTTTTACCCCTAAATGGGAAAGACGGAACAACGAACGAACAAAATGGTAGGTGTATGCCTTTCGATTAGGATGTTGTTTTCTTAAATGTGTGCGATGGTGGAAGCGATTGAGATGATGATTACCGTAATGACAAACTGAACCATTTCGACATGTTTGTGCTTCGATTTTTTAAAAATAGTTTTGAAGAGTGCTTGATTTAAACGTTGAAATACATTTACTTTCGTAAAGTTTTCCTACAAAATATTGATTGATTTATAGCCCTTACAATGATTTCATAAAATGGTTGATAAAGTTGTCATGACCTACCCATGTTCGACGCTAATTTATCAATATCATATTAAAATCTGTGAGTTTGGCAACAATCTGGTTTTTGAATTTCAGGTCTTTGATTGGAATTTGTCGAGAAAATGACGGGTGCATTTGTTAATTTTAAATAGTTTAACAAATGTAGCAACCGTGCTTTGAATTGCGTTCCAAGAAACGCTTCTGTTATCTCCGCTCCGAAAGGGGGTTCGAAATAAGTGCAGCAAAACAGAAGTGCACTTGTCCATGTCCGATAATTTATGATTCTTTCCGCTCGGCCATCTAACTTGGACCAAGTGCTCGGCACGGACAGGAAGTCAAACATATTTGCTCGACTCTAATATAATAAACAATTATTAATGCATGATGACATACTGCATCCTGGCGTGCGGAAGGAAAATTGTGTTAAAAGTTCGACCCCAAGAGGATGATCGGAATAACGGTGACGACCGAACGGAACTCCTACGTTGCAGTTGTACAATTCTCTCCCTCTTCCCCCTCTCACCTCCCTTACTCTATCTATTAGTGAACAGGCTTTAGTTAGTAAATTCTCAACTTAATTACTTCGTGTGTCCTGTGCAAAAGGTGGTCCCCGCTAGCAATGCTGTATGTATGCTGCCGGCGTCAAATGTCGGGGGAAAAGTGAGGTTCGTTCGGGTTTACTTTTTTACTTTTCCCGCCCAAGCTCCAGGAATCGGAAGCCTTCCGAGTCGGTCACGTTTGTGCTCGTGCTCGAGTTGGAAGTATAATTGAATATTGTGGCAAGTTAATTGGAATTCTTCGCTATCAGTGAGGGCCGAGCCCGAGGAGGACCGGTTTACGGTTGGACTCTTCTCTCGATTGTATCGAGCTGGACGTTGGAAAATGGTCGCCAGCCCCGCCAAGGCCGGGCACCGTCAACCCATCTGGTTTATCTGGGTGGAAAGTGTCAAAGTTTTTGCGGCTTACGATTCGGACCGATCGACGATGAGCTGGATCCTCGGACCAGCTTCTGCCCTGCGCGCCCAGTTTGGGGTGTTTTGGGCAGGGATTTTTTTCCCCCCTAACCGACAAATGCGGTCACAGGCATGGGGTGACACGGGGAATGGTTGGTGGTGGTGATGGAGGGCAGTGAAAAAATGTAAACCGCACCGCACCAAAACCCGTCACACTGTCCTGCTCTGCTTATCAGAAATCTCTCTATCTCCATCACCTTTTGATCGCACGGGCCATGGGTGAAACAATTTAATTTTGTTTAACTTTGATCTGGCAGAGAACCCTCGCCTCGCCTCGCCAACCTTCCGATCCTTCACATCCGTCGGAGGGCTCTGACTTCCTGTTTAGGGGTTTTTATCGAACTTTTGCCCCACCTTGGAGTGGGGAACTGGGGAGGAACGCAAGGGCGTGGGGTGGAGATCCAATGCTCGAGCATAGCGTTTGGACTGGACTGGACGCAACTTTCTCCGGGACAAAATGGGAATGAGAGGGTGAAGCTGGTCTGTTCCGTTTGGTTTGGCAGTCGTGGGTATCGTTCAATTGCTTCGGTATGGTTAGGGTTTTCGGCTGCACGACGACGCGGCGAGAGGGCGAGGAAGGGAGGAAACCAAAGCGGAACCAGCATGACCGATCCGTGTCTGCAATGGATTTTCGAACGACTAATGGTAATAAATATTTTCCCCCCCTCAAACAGGGCTCCAGTTTCTGCCCGTGTGGATTCGAGAAAGGAATTTATCCTCGCCTCCTCCTTCCTTCGGCCGCAGTGCATTCGATGGAAGCAAGACGTTGCGAAACAAAACGGTTTGTCCGGATGTTAATCATGCTTAAGCGCGACCATTTGCTCGGAGAGATTCCGCTGCGGTATGTTTGTGAATTTTGGACCCTTTTTTTTCCTCCACCCACGGGGAATGTAAAAATTAAGATACACCATTTTGCGGTTAAATTATTTGAGGACGGTTCTATGCACGCACAAAAAAAAGAAGGGTCGCTTGATTAGCTCCCGCTTATCCGACCTCGCCCGGAACGGGGTCAGTATTTATGTAGGCGAAAGTTTCCGAGAGCTTCAGATCATCCGCTTTATGGTTTCGACCCACTATTACCTTTAATGAACTAGGAGAGGCTTCTTTTTTAGGACGTGCCTTTCCCCGGTTGCCCGAAGCATTATCCAGGGCATGAGTAAAGAACGAAAGTTCATAATAAAGTAGAATTGTTTATTTGTGCCTGAAAATTAACCCATTTGTATGGATGACTTGTTTATGGCATGTCCACTGAGAAGAGTTATTCTGAGCAAGAATCCGCATAATATCTTGCGAATTTAAACCCTTTAAGGTTTGTTAAGAACTGATGATGAAGGGAAGTTGAACAGTTGCGATGGTCATTTCAATGTACATTTTGTGATGTACTAAACCGTTTTGGTTCGTTGACATTACGTCCTTAAACGTTTCGGCACATACCTTGTGAAGTTCCAGAAAGACGTGTTTCTGTCGCCTCTACGACGTCCCGATACAACAAAGGATAATGTTGCAAGTTGAACCCTTTCGGAATGGGAGTGTCGAAACTTTACACTCGACTTATTTGAAACGAAGTTTTATGCCAACATCGTTTGCCAACGAGATGCAATAAAAAAAAAAACTCCCCATCGCATCAAACAGATTGTTGTGCTTCAGTTTGTTCGTTCGATCGAAACACGTTTCTTTTTATTTCGAGTCCAGCTGACACGCCGGACAAAGTTCCTTATCGGAGCGGATGCAACCGTTCGGCATAATTTTTGTTAGAGGTTCCTAGGAGTTTTCTGGCAGCCGGAATGTTCGCAGTGAAGAATGTCCGATGGACGACGGCAACTTTCGGCACGCTGACTGCATCTGTTCGTGCAAGTGGTGGAGGAGACGAAATTTGCAATTTCAAAAGTGAAGCACACGGTGGTGAGGTGATTTAAATTTGTATCGCGTGCCGGGCAACTTTATGTGCGAGTTATTTGTTCATCGGGAGAAGGGAAATTTTCGGACGGGGGCAGATGAAAGATGTACCATTTACGCACGTATGTCCATCGGAGAAAGGCACACAAAGTTTGACCATAAACTTCTACTCCAGCGGTTGAGCGGGTGGAGGAGAATTTTCATTCCCTATCACGTTCTCGATGTTCAATCAAAAATATATGAAACATTTTTAAGAACAACATAAGAAGAAACACCATCTCCGAGATCCTTTAGGGGCTCTCAATCAGTTCTTCCTTCATTACAGCCAAGCCAATGCCTTTCGTGCTACCATTTGCAGTAAATAAGGGCAAAAGTTTTGCGGCAACCACACCTTGCTTGCCATGCTAGTGCGGTCATTTTCCACCCCGTTTTCCCGCCCGTCCGTTGGCTAACTCTTTTATGGGCACCGTTTTTCCAATTAGTGCGCTTATTATCCAGTGCACAGGACCGTTACGGAGGAAACGATCGGTTCATGCCCGTTTTACCCTCAATTCGCTGTGGCTTTTTCCAACTTTTCTTCTTCTTCTGATTTTTGCGGTCCCCTTTTCAATCCGTAAATGGCGCTAATTTCCCACCCCGGCCGGCATTCGTTGGCCGCGGGGAAAGGATGATGTTAGTGAAACGGTTCATTCGGTGTATCATTCCGACGCAATGACGTCGTTTAAGCAAAGATGTTATTTTCACGCACCGTTTGCCTCACCCCGTGGTTTCTCGGTTGGAGGGGTTTTTTTCGTAACCATTCGTGAAGGATCCTGCCTGCGCTAAGAGGAAACTCTTTCACAGTCTGCTGCCTCGAAACGATCAATATGGTCGCGCGGGAAACCGATGGGAAAACGGGGGATTAATGTTATCGTAAACAAGTGATTCACTGTTTAGTTTTTTTGAGACGGTTGTTTTCTGAAAACGCCTTGAACATACGCTAAGCTGGCTAGAAACAGCAATGTTAGGACGAAGATAGATTTAGGGGGAATTTGTTGAGAAAGTGAATTTCTACATTAATCGTCAATAAGGTTTAATTATCTTGAACGATCGTGGTTTGAAATTTCATACTTTCAAGGGGTTTGGTGTTATAATCCTAGTCCTATCTGAAGCGAACTATCTTTATGGAGCTAGAAGAACACATAGCATAATATTCCATTGCTAATTTCATGTTTGTTCATCTTGGTCCATTGCTGGAAGGGTTTGAGACAGATTAGCAACCGAAGCAGAGCAAATACGGTTAAGGGCACATCGGTTTTTCTTCGCTAGATTTTGCAACCCCTGCAACGCAAGGCTCTAATCCTTCATAAATACATACGAACACACGAACACACAAACTTGAAGAAAAGTGCACTCGTTTGTTTTGCACCTAAACAATCTCTTCACTTTCTAGCTCTATTTTCTTCTCCTAATGCTCAATTGCCACCTGCGAGCAAATTCTTTCAATGCCATCGTTCGTGCTTTTAACCCCTCTGCTTCATGTCGTCTCTCTCCCCTTTCCTCTTACTGTTTCAGGTTTATCCAACCTGTTTCTTTTTCGTTTTCGCTTGAGTTATTATTTTACACAACGCAACCACTTGAAGGGAAACTCATTACGGTTCACCGTCGGAAGGAGTTTTCTCCTTGTGTTGATTATTTTCCTGTGCTCACGAGAGCGTTTTTCTGCGCTTAGTGTGCCTATGGTTGTGTGTGTGTGTGTGTGTATGTGTTCTTCTGCCTGCGGCAAGCCACCTCCTGGCACCGTGTGCCGAAAAAGGTAGCCGGGAATGGCAGCCGTCGGGGGAAAATATTACAGAAATAATTTCCTTATTAGAAAACTTTATCACGCGGGGTTCCGACGGCGACCGCCGGGCGAGGAAAATCATTCGGCACCATCCATCCACCTGCAGCGTCGCTGGACCGTTTCACTTTCTCCCCTCGTCCAAATTTTCGCATCTTCATGTTTTCCCTTCGGTTCGACGTGGAAATGCGTGCTTCATGCTTTCGGCTCTTCGTTTTTCCGTTCACTTCTTGAATTCTCTCTTTTGCGCCAACACCCTCCCACCCCCGAAGGCGTTTTGGTTCGCGCCAAGGATCTCGGAAGCGCAACATCATCATTGGCATTCCGTAGGATAATTTTCTCGCCCTTCCTTTGCCGTCCCCTTCGTCTCAGTCCGTTCCCCCGGCAACTTCGCTCACAGGTGGCGAGCCCGGCGGTCTGGCGGTTTTTCCACCGTGCGGGCCCCATCGCCGCTACGCAGCTTTTCCGTCCGCTCGCGCAAGGGTGCGCTGCAAAGCCACTTCAATAAATTATGTTTTAATGATTTTTCCACGCCAAATTAAGCTGCTAATGTTATTGTTGCTCGCCCCATCACTGGATCGACCGTCGGTTCGGTTCTGTGGCCGTCGCAAAAGGATGAAACATCTCCAACAGCCTAAAAAAAAAGGTTGATTTTGTATTGTTTCCCTCGCGCTGAAGTATCCCCACGAGCCCTAAGGTCCCAAGGTTCGGGGAGTGGCGGAGGGGTTTCTCAATTGTTTTGTAGGTGTTTGTGTTTGTACGTGTGTCTACTCGCTACAGTTTTATTTGTTCTCTCCGCTGCCTCCAGCGCCACCAGCACCGGCGGCGAAATGTTTAATGACCTCTGGACGAAAACTGGACCGGCACGCCGTGAAATGATCCGTTGCACGTCGGTGGAATGGCGTTGGCGCACCCGTTAGCTGGAAAGCGTTTTGTTCATCATTTGTCCATTTATGCGATGTTCAATTTGCAGTTCATTTTCAAGACAAACTACAACCGTTAGCACAGGTTAATTTTTTGAGTGCCGGCAGAACATGGGAAAGTGTCGAGCGAACGGTAAAGCACGTTTTGTTCAGGGGGAGTTTACGAGTGAAAAGTTGTTGCTCGAGGATCATGATTTATTGTTTGAATAACATTGTCTTATGCGTTTCAAAATGAACCACAACAGTTATTGGGGTTGAAAGGAGAAATGTAACTCCTTCAAAATCAAATGATTATATAAGAGAAAGTTTTGGTATAAAACAAAATATTAGTTAGGTTGAATAATTAGCTTTTTAAACAGAAAACTTCATGACTACTTTCCCAATCTAGGGTTAGCTCATGGCCCTGTTTATTGTCTTTTTTTGTCTACTTTCATACACACGTACAGATTATCATTTGAACATTTTTACGGTTAATCTCGGGCGGCTTCTCCCGTTTCTGCTATTTTTTTTTCCAGTGCATGGTAAATCTGCGTAAGCTTCCGCCGCTTCGACTCATTGATATAAATTGAGCAAGATAAATGCTGCCATGTAGACATCCAGCGGAAAACAATCTTGCAACAAAGCGCGTGTGTGTATTTTTTTTTTTCTAGTGTAGCGCCGCCGGAACAAGCATCGGCTTAATAGAGTGCCATCGCATTTTCCCCAAGCTTTTGTGTTGAAGAGAGCCTCCCTGTCGCACCCCCCTCCCCCCTCCCCCCTGCCCGGTACCATCCACTTCACGTGTTCCATCTTCATCAGCGTTTTATCAACTGTCTGTTGAATTAATTGTATTTGTGCGGTAAAATTAGGCACCATTACGAGCGCGCGCAGTCACGGCCGAGAGTCACGCCGAGAGGCGGAGAAAATAAAATCAAGCACGAACGGCAGCAGCAGCCTGAAGCGGAAGCACATGCACGGAACGTACGCACCGGAAACGCCCGGACTATCCGGAGAGCGTACCCCATTTTACCGGATGGTGCAAATAGTCGGACGCATGTTTACGTCAGAGATCATTATTCTTACTTATCTCTTCGTCTTGAGTTTCGCTCCGTGCGCGCCCCGCTTCCGAAGCGTGTTCCTTTTCACTCCGGGTAGTGGGATTTTGTGCTTGCGAGCGGAGGTAAAGTCGAGACTTTGCTTTTTGTTTCCACTCCTCGGTGCCGATGACCTAGGGTTGTGTTTTCCTTCGAGAAGCTCCAGGACGACGTGGAGGGAGAGTATCAACGCAGCGCAGGGCAGAAGCGGCATAATAAATGAATCCTGCCCATGTACGCATATCGGATAACGGCATCAAGAGAGCACTTAAAATCTGCTTTAAGTAATAATTTTTCCACCCTCCACTTTTCTACGAGTGAGGAAGTGTGTGTGTGTGTGTGTGAGCGAATGGATGATGGTGAGAGGGCGGATTGAAGTGAACAATCCAAGATGAAGTTTCTTCCTTGGCTAGAAAGGCTTCGTTGGGGCTGCAGATACACCGAAGCCATGCTTCTTCTGCAGGTTCTGGCAGAGCTTTTCGAAGTTATGAGAGCAGGGGCCCTTGACGGCAACCGGCTACTCGGCTACTACCACTCGACATACGCATCGCATATCTTACGAACTCTTGCCGAAACGGGCTGAACGATTTCTCAAACGGGTGCCGGTTAGGGTAGCCTCCTCCAACTTTCGGACATAACCCGAAAACCCCACCGAAGGATTAGTTTCAATAAGGCGTATATCGCTTGCGGGGAACACTTTTCGTTCGGGCGTAATTGATAAATAGATATCCGTAGTATGCCGTTTCCGTAACGGAGAGGGTAAACTATCTACGGCTTTTAGCCAACCTCCCCCCTCCCAGCAAGACCGGCTTCTAATTCTGGGACTCCTAAGACGTATCGTCAGGTAAACATTTGGAGTATCGCTCACTGGACTGGCATAAAGCTGATCGCACCTGCAGCACCTGCAGTGGATACGGTCGGATCTGTTTGAGAGCCGCTTTTATACACGGACGATTGGGTATTCGGTTTCTTCGGAGAGCACTCTGGACCGGGCCGGTATTGGATCTGGACTAGAACGCTACTATTTGTGCTACGATGAAAATATTCATAAGATCCGCAAATCAGTTTACGGCTAATGCCGGTGATCCTTGATCGGTGGGATCACGTTGCGACGCTCGGCGTGTATGCTATCGTTCAAAAGGCTCCGAAGGGTAGGAAAAGAACAAAAAACGAACACGAACACCCAAGCTCGCTACTGATTCCATTTAATTTTTCGGCATAGAGCGGACGCGCCCAACCAGGCTCGGAAGGATGCTGTTGAAGAATTTGTTTTGCCTCTTCTCCTTGCGGATCCCGTTCGATCCGAGCTCGTCCTTATGGCAGTGGAGAGTGACGAACGAGTAAGAGGGAGGATTCAAAATGTACCCAGCGGCGGACATTGGTTGATGCTTTGATCTTTTCCGATTTTCCCGCTTCGCTGAGGACACAAATACGGCTCGTCTCGCCCCGTCCATCGACCTCACCGCCTGGCGGGTAATTCGCTTTCAAGTAAACGTTAACACAATTTCGATGCGCAGTCTTGCCGATAGGACAAATCTTCCGCACGGCAGATGGATTTTATTCGATCCCCTCAATCACCTTCTGCCGGGCGGCGATCTGGAGAGTTTTTTTTCTCTATGCCAAGCTGCTGCTGCTGCTGCCTGGAGATATAAAATGCTCGGGCCGGGATCCAACTTAAACTGGCACCCCGGTGGGGGCCGTGCGGAAGATGGTTGGCGGTGCGCGGAGTTAATCTAATCAAACTGTACATTATTGACGAACCGAGACGCGCCTGCGAGGATAAGCCCGTTGACGTGGAAAATGAGTTTATAAGGGAGACACTTTTTTTTTATGCGCCTCTGTCGTGCGAACCGACGACAGACTATGACTCTAGCTACTATAATTTTATAACAATAAATTGCACTTGGCCTTTCCAAAAGTGATGGGTTCGCTTAAAAGGCTTGCTCGATGGATTGAAATAGATTTCTCGGCGGGATGAGTTTTATTCAATTCGCCTTTCCCCACACGAAGCATAAGGGGCATCATATGATGATATTTCACTGACATTTGTTTGCCTTTTGTTTAGAGTCCCATAAAATATTCATCACTTTCATTTGTTTGCACAAACATCGTCTATCATCCGATGAAGCATAGGAATTAAAACTCTGTCTCAGGGCGAAAGCCCATCCGTCTCATTTCGAAAGCCCTGCCAGTCGAGCAAAATGCTGTACACTTAAAAACTACTATCGCAAACGACGACCAAACTTGGGCTTCAATCGATAAATGAACGGTACTTTGGGCAGCAGCACCAGCTAAAACATGCCGTTTCCGTACCCGGGAAAACCACAACCATAATGTCGTGCCGCATGTCCAAGAATTGCCGAAAACTGGAGCTCTCCAAGACTCGTGGAGCTACCATTACCATTACGAGAAATTTTTGGGAAGTGTTTACACAACCACAACAGCTGCCGGCAGTTGTTGTGTGTTTCTCGGGCAGCGGAGGAAACATTGGGTGAACTTCCGGCAATTTCGGGTGCTGCCATGTACTGCTTGGTAGAGGATTTTGGGACGATTTCCGGTGACGATCGGTCTTGATGTTGGAATCCCGGTCCGTCCATTTGTGCGAGGGTTTGGTGGGAATGAATTTGTATGGAAACCTCATCACCAGCACTGGCACTCATTAAGGCGGGGAGAGATGGGGGAGTTGTGGTTTGAGGCGGCCGAGGAAACTCTGATCCATGGGAAGTGATCGAAGTCACCCGATAATGCCACCATGTCCTGTGTCCGTTGCTGGTGGGCCGCTTACAACGTTCGAAGATCGAACAGATGCGCCTGACTGGGAAAGCTGGGCTTGGGTTCAACCAAGCGTTCTTGGTGTGTTGCATAGTTGCCGGGAATGCATTGGACAGCATTTTTGGTTCCTGGTTTGAGGGTAGGCAACAATTGGCCGACATTTGGAACGGTTCGTTTTTCTGTGTCTGCGCATTTGCCTCTCGACACTAATGGAAATCATCCCCCTCACCCACCCCACCCCATTTGCAATCCTTCCACTCCATAAAGCAGTCGTGCCAACCTCTACGGACGGAAGTTGTCCTGCTGCGAGACAGGACCACTTCTTGGTACACCATCGACCAAGGGGGGTTTTGTCTTTTACACTGTCCGTTGAAGGGCGCCGTCGTCCCAAGTCCGAGCACGATCCGTCCGTCCCACCTGAGACAACGACAGGGCCCCGTCGTGGTGCGCCCAAAGTTGGCCCAAAGTGACACGGAGCTGGGGACCTGTGTCCAACATTTTCCGATCCAATAAGTTGGGGTTAATTTATGTGCGGCCTGCACACTTTTCTAATAATATATATCTGCATCCTACCCGGCCACAAGGGGCCACTTTCCCCCTGGTCCACTCACGGAACGCATTTTCTTTCCTCCAGTCACCCGGCGGAGAGAAGAGGAGGGCCTCCGTGCGAGGGACAATTTGACGGAGAGCCGGCAGGCCGGGGCCTTCGGAGGCAAATCTCCTGGTGCCATTTTTCTCACTCACCTGTCCTGCTACCGGGGGGGGGGGGGGGGGGGGGGGGCTAGGGTGAACGGTGGCTTTTATTGGTGTTGTAGTTCGGTTTTCCCTTCAACCCACCAGCCGCGCCACACCAATATACACACCCACACTTCTGGTGATTTATCGTTTTAAAAGCAACCGGAAATAAACATAAACTCCTTCGCAGGTGCGACGATGCCTTTGTTGAGGTTGAGCTGCCGACTTTCGTGTTTGGCGGCGACACACGTCCGCTTCACATGGGCTTCCGGTTGTTGATTGAACGGAGCGAAAGGAGTCCGTGGGCGTAAACGATCGGTATGGGGGGGGGACGTGGGACGTGGTTTTTCTTAGGGCAGACTTTTCGCCGGCCCGTACGATTGCGATGTTCAATCAACAAAGCTCCATCGGCCGGAGGATGCACACGTTCGGGGTATAAATTCGGTGCGAGAGAATAAAAAAAAAAACAAGGTAGATGATGATGAATATGTTTACACACACTACAGTACACAGAGGAATAAGTGCCGGGGCACATTTCTCGTGTGTGGTTTCTGAGTACGAGGGGAGAACAGGATCATTACAGGGTTTCCATCTACGAGTTGCGGGAGTTCGGGTGGGTTTGATAATTTCCTCCTCAAGGGTTCCCGTGCTTTTCGGTTCGATTTAGCGGACGTTAATTTCCTTTTGATCCAGTTTAAACAAGTGAGTTCGTTGTGATGGGATTTGAATGATTAATCTATGGCAAGTATTTAGGATTCCTAAGAAAGAAATCATGGATTCTGGCTAAAAGGCAAAACTATCTTCATTGTGACAGAAATAAAGCCCACCTAGCGAAGATAAACGAAGCTACAGCTTCGGACAAATAAAAAATTCGGGAAAGTTCACAAAGTCATCGAAAGAAGTTAACCAAAAGGTAACTTCTTCTTAGCTATCTTTTGACGGCACTCGAGAGTCCATTCGACAAATAACACTGTCACCCTCGGAGGCAAACAGTTTGACCCTTTCGCCTTTTTCAACAGGGCGGTTGGCATGAGACGAAAACCAGTGAATCTGTTGTGCTTTTAGGGCGGGGAACGCTTGAACTGTGGGAAAAAGAAATCGCTCCTCGGAAAACGATCGCCTTGGGAGAAGGCTTTGAAGGGCGAGAAAAGTCCTCTCCCTTCCCGGACGGTCAACGGCAAACGGTTTGACATTAAGGGCACCGACGTGACCGTTCGATTTGTCGTCGATTGTTGTGCGCACCTTTCGAACCACCGCCAATCGGTTTTCGAAACCCCGGCGGTGTCGCTCTTGTTTGCATCGGGAAGAAGTGCGGGCTGCGCTGTCTCATTTTCACAGGATAACTAGAAAGGCGACCCGAGAAGCGCACGGCAAAAGGTCAACCGAACGGGGCCACGTGACTGCCCTTTGAAGTCGAACCCCGGTCTAGTGTTTGCTGGAAGGCTTAGGCGAAAGTGCGATGCTCTTGTTTGCGGTTGTTGGAGTTTCGTTATGCGTTAAGTGTGTTTTCACACTGAGAAGGACAGATTTTCTTGGGTGATTTATTGACCGAACCGATGAGAGTTAAACTAATTTGCAAAGCTTTCTCTTTAGATCGCAGAGGCATGAAATGAAAGCTCCAGTACTCGAATGAATTAATTCTACTTTACACTATGCATCGATACTTGTACAAGTATTTGCCTATCTTTGATCTTCTATTTTCTTGGATGTAAAACAATAAGAAATTCGTAAAAGAAGCGTTTTGAATATGATGAATTTGTTTATGTTTCGAGATACAGCTCCTTTAAATTGAATAAAATCAAACTCATTTGGTTAATTGACACCAGGATTAACGAGACAGTGAACTCATTAAATTAAACAAACGAATTAGTTCGAGTAAGCGAACAATCAAAAAACCTGTTTAAGTGGTTTGCTTTATTCGGCGTTTTTGGAAAAGGTATTTTGGGAAGCAGAGTGCTGCTGCATCCAATTAGTTCCTGCCTTAGGGCAGGAAAAAGCTCCCTCTAAAGAATATCCACAGGATTTCAATTCTGATGGTGGCCGCTTATGGCGACTTGTCCCTCCGACTGCCTCGACGCTTCACTACACGATTGATTCGGATTTTCCACCACCACGTTCAGGGTTTCCAAGCCTACCGATGATTGATGACTTCTGGCGCATTTGGATGCACTTTGTAGACCCAGGTGTGCGTACACCCGTTGTCCGCTCACGAGATTTCTCATCGCACCAGCATCCGAATGATGTCTGATTACAGCGAGCCCCTCTACTTAATTCATGCCCGGACGTACGAGTGGGATCTTGCCGGTGTTTTACCCAGCACCGAGCAGGTTCGGTTGGTAGAGAACCGTTTCCGGGGTACAGGAAAAAGCAGCGATTCGTACTTCCGAGAAAAGCTCGCTGGAAAAGGGGAGGGGGAGGAGCGAACGTGAAGCATAAATCTATCACCGACAGACAGCGACAGACACACACTAGCCCTCCGGTTTTGCCCAGCATCGGTGTCGGAGGGTGCGTCAGAAATTTTCCATCATTTCTACGAACCGTTCGATGATGGAAAGTTGTGCTCTTCCGGGGGCAACTGTGAGATCGTAAACGAGAGCCCTTGGATGCGGAACTGGAGCCCGATCGTAAATAAACTTCCATCGGGTTGGTTTCCTGGTGGCAATGTTCAAAATTTATTGATCGGAGCATGGACCGCGGGGCCTGGCATCCTGCTTTTCTCCTCCGTGGGGCAGATGGCTAATTTCCGAGGCGGCCATTCTAGGTGCCTTTCCACCCAGCGTTGATCGTGTGGCAGCGGAGACCCGAAAGCGAGCCCGGAAGATGGAGGGAACCAGCGCGGATGGGCCACGCTAATTACGTTAATGCTCCATCAAACGTTGTGCTGATGAGTGAAATGATTTACTGGCCAACCGTTTTGGGCATCTCAGCTGCCGTCGGTAAGAGGTGCGAAGCAAGGGCAGGCGAGGCAGCGGAAGAGGACAGTGAGCGACTCGGAGGCGACACAGTTCGCACACTAAAACGCACCCAACCGAAAATGGCAGGACCTCGGGGTTGGGCCTGTCATTGTTGGCCGCTCGGCTTTATTGGCCGTGTTGCCTTCGGGGTTCCTGCAGTGAATTGGGCAGGCGGCGTACATTTTGATGGAATGATTAATTACTTTACGCTGGGGCTCGCCTGCAACAGCCGCGAAGGAGCACCATCGAGTGGAAAGCACATGGTCGGCCGGAGTACGACCGAAATATGGACCGTCCGAGTTTGTTGTGGAGCGAAATTACATTTTAGAAATAGATCGGGGAAGATGCGTTTCGAACCCCTGCGAGTGCGTTTGTCGTGCTCCATTATCACTTCGCGTTGATGTTGGCTACAGCTACGGAAAGTGAAGCAATGATAGAGCCCCGAGTCTTCCCGGATATTTGATGGCATGAAATGTGCAGAAAATGATTTTTTTCCTTCAAATTATGAAACTAAGAAAGAAAAACATTTAGCTCCTGAAAAACTTCAGAACATCACAATTTTTTTTCTTGCCTATATTTTCCCAAACTCGCAAGCAGCAGAAAATCGAAAAATCTTTCCAACAAACCGTATTTCGACAGACCGATCGGTGACTGATCGGATCGGTGCCGTTTTAACTTTGATTGAATTTCAATCAAACGTTCAAGCGTCCCTTCTGCGTTCTGCTTTACTTAACGAAAGCGCCACAAACAAAGGACCGAGGAGGAAGAAAACTGGGGAAAATAAATTCATCCATCCAACAATCTCAAATCTAGCGATCACGAGGGGGAGCAAAGTGGGCCACAGCAGGCCGACACCGTTCCCCTTAGTCAGCTATCGTTCGATTAAGAAGAATCGGTTGTGAGTGGAAATCGTTTATCTGCGAGCGGGGAAAACAAAAGCCAAAAAAACAAACCCAATCCATCCTCCGCACCACCACCGGTGTACCGTGAGGGAGGGTGGAGCAGGAGGAGGAGGGGAGGGGGGGGATTGGGAAAAACAAGTCGAGCAGAAATCGAACACCCCAATAGCGATTATCCTTGCAATCCTTGGCGTGACGTGATGGTGCGACAACTGCAACCGTCACAGTCGTCTGACATCGTTCGGATGATAAAGTGCGTCCGCTGTGGTTGCGTGCGTGCATGTGTGTCCCTAGCTGCACGGGAAAGCGCTCCACCGGAAAAGCGCCGTGCAAAAGCCAGCCCCGAACGCAAACTAACGACGGAAAACAATTTCAAATTTATTGCTCATCTCCATTCTAATCTGGGCTGCAATAAAATAGTGCAGTCAACCTCGAGCAAGAAGAGAACAAAGGGGACAGTGAGAGAGAGAGAGAGAGAGAGAGAGAGAGAGAGAGAGAGAGAGGGAGAGTGAGAGAAAAAGAAGACGTGGAACCTTGGTGCAATGGATGACATTGTCATTTCCGGTGGAAGACATGGTGGCGTTTGTTGGGTTATTTTATTTTTCGCTCCTTTTTCCTCTCGCTTGTTTTATGCGCCAAAATAGCGCGAAGGAAAGGTGGGTGAAAAATAGGGAAATATTTCTCCATTGAAACGCCAACCGGGAGCAATAGCGAGTGGAAAGGGGATGATAAATAAAGCGGCCGAGAGCGCGGGACAAAACAGGGGCTGAACGGAAACGGAACCCGATCGGAAGTTGGGCCAATGCTCGGCAAAGTTGATGGAGGTGGTTCATTTTTTAGACACCTTTTTTTGTGTGTGTGTGTGCCGAGACTTCTGCGACCTCGGGCGCAGGAAATCGAGTGGTACGTGCGAGTTAACTGCGAACTAATGCCGGAAACTATCGGCCCGCGATCAGCCCCGGAAGTGGCACAATCAAGCAGCGCTTTCCGCCGGCGAGTCAAGTGATGGACTGGAGGGGATTTTCTCGAGCGGTTCTATGCTTTGCCTTGCGTTGTTTTCATTACTCTCGCTCACTCGTCGTCGTTGTTTGTGTTGGTTCGATTAGACGATGCGTTTTTTTGTTTGTTTGTTGCTGTTCGGTCCGCCAATGCCACCGGAGGCAAAAGGAAACGATCGCTTCAATCCATTCGCAACGGGGAGCGAAAGGATATACGATATTGGATCGCGCATCGCAATGGATGAGCTTGTCCATGCCAGCGTGGAGAAGAGTGTGTGTGCGAGAGAGAGAGCAAGAGAGGGGTTGTGAAGTGAAGGAAACGGCGAGACGAATTTATCTTCGGCCGCGCGCTTTCTCCAACATTTTCTCCGTTTGGGTTGCGCTGAAAAATACCGCAAAGCTACCCGATGCTTGCCTTTCTTCGCCCTCTCTTTCCCTTTTCCCTCTCCCTACGTCCCTTTTCTTTCCGCTATTATTTTACAGCTCTTTTCTTCGCTCGGGGAATAGATAAATGATAATGACGAAAATCATATCCCTTTCCGCAGTGGCGCAGCAGGAGCTTCGACGTCGGGAACGTCGCGTCGCGGGAAAGAATAAAAATAAAACGGGTTGAAAAATATACGCAACCTACACATGGAGGGAAAATAAAAACAAATCCCGACGCCCTGCTAGGGATATAAAGGGAAATTCGAAAACCTGCAGGCCACCAGCAAGGAGGCGGAAAAGAGTTATATCAGTTATTCGAGAAAATATAAATAATGCATGTCATTAATTTGATTGCGACTGAAGTGGAACATGGAACGCTTCCGGGAGCGTACTGTTTCGCATTCGTACTGCGTTTCCCTGAGCTTTGAGGCATTGGGAGGTGAGTTTCTTTTTCAACCTAACTCCCGGTTACTCATGGCGTCGTTCAAATGGTGTGGAATTTGAACAGAGTGTGAGAGAGAGATAGGTTTGATAGTTAATGAAAAAAAAACAGGATATGCTGGAAACAAAAGATATTTTAGCCTTCCCACAAAAAAGGGTGATAATAAGGCAAATCCTGAAAAAAGGCATATTTTGGAGGAAAATAATTGAAACAATTGAATCAAATATCGTGTTATGAAGCGTTTGTAGCCTTTTACCATCTCGCCTTATTATTGCGAGTAAATTGACGAACCCTGTGCAATGAAAGTAGTGGAAAAGTTACTCCATTTTTTCCTTTATATTGCACTTTCCTACCGGAAGAGTGTTCTAGGAAACTTCAAATGTTTGTCTTTCTGGCTTCTCGAACTTATGGAGTGAGTGAATCAAGATGCCGTTCGTTGTTTTTCTTTCCCCCGTGAAAAAGAAAGTTCAATGGTTTTTTTTTAATTACGTTACTAAACTGCACAAGTCATAAAACAAAAGCTCCTTAGTACGTGCGGGTTAGTAGTTTCAAGGCGCACATTTTTTGCCCACCAAAACCCTTATCTCCGCCGACGGAAGAGTGGGTTTTGTTACGTTTTGTCCCGCGGTATCGTGCAAGAAAGGGATACAACCAACCAGGAGGAGCACACGATCGTACGACGTGTCGAGTCGGGAGATGGAAACATCATGGAAAAAGTTTAACACATTCTCCGGCAAATGAAAGGACGTAAAACTGCAGGCAAATGGGTGGCTACTACCCCTGGAAACTGCTTTACACCGGGAACGAGGGACCGTTGCACCTTCACAAGAGAGGGAGGAAAAGGGAGCAGTCAGGAGCAGTCGTTCATGCACGTAACTTTTGATTCTTTTCCGTGCGGCACCGTGGCGGGTTTTGTTTGATGTAGCTTGTCGGTTTTGGGCGCACGGTGGGCTATCCTTTGCCGGTGAAGCGGTGGAAAACCGAGCAGGCAAACTAGCGCAACAACATAAATTACTTTTCCAACAAGATTTTTCGCTTGAGACGAGCACAGATCCTTTCCCGCCCAGGTTCGGGGTGTCAAACGGTGCATTGGTGACTTTTTTTTTGTTGCCTACCTTCATCCGAATGGGAAACCTCCCTCACCAACCTCCAGGTACGCTTTTGGTACGGGGTAACACACACACAGAAACACTCGTTGGTGCAGAAAACGCCGGAAATTGAAGCACCTTTGGAGGGGAAAGGTGCACGGAGAAAGTTTGATGAATGACTGCACTGTTGTTTGGCAAGTTTTGATGAAAAGTTTTCTGGTCGTGGCGCAGTGCCACTACCCTTTTCTGAGGTTTTTTTTTGTATGTGTGGGTGTGTGTTTTCGGTTCGGCGAACCGTTTTCTTCGAACTAGTTTTCCGTCTTCCCTTTTGCATGAAGTGTTTTGTTAACTCGACTGGTTTGGCACACGGATATGACGGTTCGGCCAGACGTTGCCTCGGGGAGAGGGAAAGGACGAGGCACGAGATCCGCACGACGTTTGACAGATGACAATCTTGTCCTAACCAAGATGGAGGATCGTGCAGTGCGCAAGGTAAACAGAAGTAATTGGAAGGACCTAGTAGATGGGAAAGTTTTTCGGAAAACAAAAGGGGCGCTATCAGCCTCGAAATGAAGGCAACAATGTTGTTCCGGGTGGAAAGCAAACTGAGTAAATTTAATCAGCGATTGCTTTACGACATACTTGTTACAAAAAAATCGACTTCTTTCGCAAACACAAAACCCCGAGGAAAAGTTTTCGGTCGAGAAAATGAGCGAAATTTCTGTGTTGCCTCCTAATGCTTCCGTTGATGTTGCAACATAACGCACCATGGCTTTGCCGCACAATTCGCACGCATTTGTCGCCCGTTTCCGTACCGGTGTGTCCTGATTTCTGAACCGCGCCCTTTAATGGCGCTCGGAAACGCAATTGCAATTGGTGTTCCGGTGGAGTGGGTATAATCGGTGGTTCGTTGATTGACGCATCAGAGTGCATCGGCCCGACCGCATCCTTATTGTTTGGCGAGCCGAACGCTGGCCAACGTTAGTGGTGGTGATGCAATTACGTGTGCGGCGACAAGCTTTCTCGTTCAATTTGCTAGGTGTACCTAATGTAACTTGACTTTATTTTTTCGCTTAAATCATCAGAAACGGGTTTTTGTGTGTGAGTGTATCACTCATTGGTAGATAAGAGACACACACACAAAATCGCTGCAATGGTTAATGAAGCCCTGTTGAGGTAACAATTAAGCACACAAGCATACGTTTTTTTTTAAGTCGAAAGTAAAGTTGAAGAGTAAAGAACCCATCCATTTTCCGGCGGTCGGAAAGCGATGGTTAGTGTAATTTAATTATCCATACTTCATTAGTGTGGCGAACGATGGTTTGGCCAACTGAACCTCAAAGAGTTCAGCTGTGAAATTTAATTGGAATTCAATGGAATGTGTGGAACGCTTAAAACGAGGAATGTCGATTACATGCGTTTCCTTGGTGAAAGCTGGTGGAAATCTGTAATTCTCGTTAGCTCAATCGAACCAATTATCGAACTCATCGGCACACTGCATCGCTGTTGATGGAAAAAGGAAAATGTTATTCAATGGTCAAATAATCATGCAGTTCCATCGCGGGGTATGTTACTAAGGTTAATTTATCCATCGGGAAATGCTGCCTCGCGAGATTTTACCAAATCGGTCCGAGCCTTTCCTGATGCTTTAACGCGTGGGACTATAAAAGAGAGATTTGTTAAGCCCAGCAAAGTGAGTAGGGGTCACAATTCCACTGGAGTGCGTCCGGAAGCGGGCTCTTAGCTTAAAAGCTTTTGTTTGACACCGATAAACTCCACCGTAACTGTCATCGGTCACCGGAAGGACCACAGCGGATACTTTTGCTACGGAGGGAAGAGGATAACGGCGTGCCGAACGGGCGAGAAAAATTGGTTGCGTCTCCTTCCACGCTGCTCTGCAGCTGCAAACTTTCTTCCTCGCAAGTGCGATCAACGTTCATGTTTGCCCTTCGATTGTACAGCAGTTTGTATTAAAACAATTTAAAATTACAGCCGCTCCACAGATCGATAACTTTTCCCACTGACGTCAGAACTTTTGGTTAGGCAGACAAAAAGACTACATTCTTCCGGCTAGGGAGGACGGCAAAATCTGTTCTTCCCTGAACCTGCTTTCCTGCATGGGACGACGTTGGCGATGGGATCGAACGGGGAAGTTTATGTTTGCCAAAGTTACCTTTTTCGTAGTGTTGCTGCGTCGACAATTTAGTGTGTTTATCTTTTGCTGAAAATATTATGACAGAAATTAATTATGTCGCTCGGTGGCCGTGTGTAACTTTCTTGTAGCCGGCGCGCGATCGCCGGCTGACCATTTTCCCGGAGCTGCGTAGCGCTCGAATGGATTACGCCGCAACACGCTCGCGAGGGGGGGGGGGGCGTGAGATGTACCGAATGCTAAGGCACAAGGCACACTGTCCCCTTTCTGTTGCCCAACCCGTAGCCTGTGTGGGAGAGTGTTTACGAAAGTGGTGCGCAAAAGTTTTCCGGGGCGAAAAGTCCGGCAATTTTTCAGCAGATAATATTAACGGTAAAGGTGTAAGGTTGGTTGCCCAAGTTTACGGACCGGGTGCGAAGGACGGTAGGAAACAAAGGGTGGCCAGGGGAAGAAGGTGCTTCGCGCGGAACGGCAATAAAATAATAGAAGCACTTGGTTTGTGTCATTCGCCAAGCGAACCGGGAGCCAGCTTCGGCGAATGGAGCGGAGGCTAATTTATGCATCATAAATGCATCATCGTCCGGGCGTTCCCTGGTCCGACTTCTGGGTGCACTGCGGCAACGAATGGCTAGCAGCGTTGGGAAGCTACACATAGCTGAAGTTACAACTCTTCACGGGACAACTTTGCCCCAGCGAATCGTACCGGGGAAAACTTTAGAAGCGCTTACAGCGTTGGCGACCGTTCTAGACCGCGCGATTTTCGACGAGATTTTCCGCGACAGCGAGGCTAATTTTCGACGATAAAAGTTAAATGAACGGTGATCCTGTTGTCCGCCAGCCACTGCAAGCTAGCTGTCGACACGTTGAGAATTGATTTGTGAACAGATAATAGGTGTCAGGGATATATTTAGACATCGCGTACTATTCGCTTTGGACTTTAGTGTGTGACTCGACGGATGCAAAATTCTTTAGCAGAACTGTAATATATTAGTTTTTTTTTCTTATGGAGGGAGATAAAATGAATTTCAAAACTAAAATAAATTCCTATCTCACATCTTTTACCAAACAATTCGTATGACTTGCTGGACCGTCAGGTATCTCCATTAAATACATCATCCTATCACAAATCAAGAAGCCTAATTACTTAAGTGATGCTTTCATGACACAGGATGGCTGCTTTTGGCACTCGAATGCTGTGTGCAGACTTCTACGTTGACCCCGCGAGCAGCACTATCAAGGCAAGAAACTGAAGTTTAAGTACCTTTAAACTACCCACGAAGATTCATGGGAGCACTCTTTGAAAGGAAATCCCCCGCAGGCCCTAGACGGGCCATCGTTTGTAATCAAACCGTCGGCATGGAATGGAAGGTTGCTTGTACCGAAGGGCCGATTAGGCTGTTGATGGTAATTTACTTACGCTGAAATCCCATTTCGAGTAAGTGTGTGTGTTTTTTTTTCTGCTCCTCGGAGTGAAGCTATGGCGCTCTTCTCTTTCTTCACGGAGCCAGGGTTATTGCACGTCCACCGACCGAGTTCCTTTTAACGGGATTACAGCTAACTAATTCAAAACTGTCCATGCTTAAAAAAGGGGAGACCCTACGCGGCGAAACACCGGCCGTGTTGTGGCGGAAGCAGCACGGACCGCAGGCTGCGCAATGAGCGTAAGTTATATTTATGCGAATGCGTTATTTATTCGTCGGGTGGCGCGGCGATGGCGGCGTTCGAATGGATCGAGCTGCGAGAGCAAGGGATCCGAAAGGCGCATCTTTTATGCCACCCGGACTCACTCTCTGTTCCCCGGCCCGGCCTATCCAGGGAGCCGCAGTTCCTTCATTCGAGCACAAAACCCCTTTTTGGTCGTTGACCGGAAGGAAGCATTAGTGAGTTAGAATGTCCTTCTGTCCTGAAACGGTCCTTGCGCTTCTTTTGCTTCGGGCGGACGCAAACGAGGACGACGGCAACGACGATGACAGTCGGTGTTAGTTTTCCACTGTCAGTGCCCCCGCCTCGCCGCGCCTTGCCGCCTTTGTGCTTGTTGGGTGTTTGTTTTTCTTGTGAACCTACCGCAAAATTTCACAGTCGTTGGAAAATGCGTCCACAGCTTAGGAAATCGATGCCGAATCGTGTGCCTTTGGAATAGGGGGAAACACACACACAAACACACACACACAAACACGCGTGCGGTGGTAAAAAAGGGTAGCTTTTAGGCTTGTCTTCATCCGACCGGAAAAGCTCCGTTTTTAAATCATCGGGAGCTGAAGAGGGTCTCTTCGGTTGACTCTCCGGGAAAAAGCAGGACAATTGGCAGGATGCCTGCAGAATCCCGTCCCAGCAGTCGTTGTGGTCAAAAGGGGAAGGTTTTTTATTTTCTCGCTGCGTCTCGGCGTCAGAGCGAACCGAACGCAGTGGAAAATGTCCCTCAAAAACAGAACCGAATCGGCGGGTTGGCGAACGAGAGTGGCGCACCAGAATGAGGTTGGCTCATTTCCTGGGCGAGTCCGTCGGTGGCTGCGGTTTGGCAACACAATTTCGCCTCCGGTAGTAGGGAAGCATCGATGAATCGACGTTTGAACTTCTTCCACAACGACAGAATGGTGATGTTTTCCGCATGCCAATTGCAAAGGTTTCCCGAAGGCATGTTTGTTTGCTTGCCAGCATTGGTTTCCATTACTAGTCCGATTTTCAAAAGAAAGTTTAATTAAAATTTATCGAAATCATTTATTCGTAAGACTGTGAAACTAAGCCATTTTTGCAATGATTTGTTTGAATTTAAGTTTTTTCAATAGATCAATTACTGTTCACCAAGTTTTCCATTCACTTTATAACACTTTATGCTTCTACAAAACGAAGCAAAAGAAGATGAACAATTGATTAGCATAGAAATGAGCCGTTAATTTACTGCCACTGTCGTTAGCTTGTCTGCGTATAATTTCTTGCTGTGTCATCGCCGTGGGGAACGGCATCGTGTGCGAGCGTGCCCTCCATAATAAGGGAGGCGTATCGGAATCGGTCACCTTTTGGCGCTTTTGCCTCTTTCACCCGAGTACGCACTTGACAAGTCAATCGGTGTGGCAACAAATTGAGGCAGTGCAGAGTCCTACGAACAATGATTCGGGCAACGTCATCGTCGGCTGGCTCACTTGGGAGATAAACGCCGCCCAAACGCCCGCCAAAGCAAACACACCGCGTCATCTGGCGGAGTTGATTTTTCTCGGTTCTCGGAAGCCGTACGAATCAAAGCTGAAGATGTTCTTGTCTTCATTAGATGCCGATGAACAGTCATGCGCCAAAAAGAAAAAAAGGGAAAAAGGAAAAGAATGAAACCATTCTTCATTTATCATTGGAGTAAAGATTTTACTTTTTCTGGTTTCACGGGAAATTCGAACGCTTACCATGGCGAACAGATATCCATTACTTTCACCGTAACACGAGTGGTTGTGTTATTTTAGCCTATTTACATTTTAAGATGTTTCTTGTGCTTTGGCTATATAATAAAAAGGGGACCTGCTCGTTAGTGAACGTGTTTGGAAAATGTAAAATGGAGTAAAACATGGCCAAACAAAGAAAAGGAGCGACCACGAGCCAGTCCGGTTAGCTGGAAAAGAATTCGTTCTTTCCTCATGCTCCAGCACAAATTCCACATTTCACTGTCTGAGGAAAGCTATCCCCCTCCCTGAGGGGGAGGCTGGAGTGAGTGGCGGTAGAATCGAAAGTCAATGACTTGCCGGAAATAAACAGTATCGTTAAACAAAGCAAACAAGCACGCGGTGCAGAGTCAGTTGGAAAAATCACAACCTCTAACGAGATTCGGTTGACTCGAGGGTAAGGAAAAAGGCAAAGCAGGAACTGTGAAATGTGTACGCGTGGGAGCAAACCGCGATGGAGGAAATAGAACTCGATCAACCGACCCGAGTGGGACCGCAACTGAACGAGCCGAAGAACTTGTTGCCCGAATTGGAATTGGAATAACAAAACTTTTCGACTTCAGCTGGAGAAGGTGCACCAGGGAAGGATAAAAATGCTCGGTGAAATAAACATTGGCGAAGAAAGGACGACACGGTTCTCAATGGCAGTTTTGCGAAGACTTTTTCGACAGACTTCATGTTCTTTAAATGGAGTAACGAAACCCTTAAGGTACACTAACTGAGAAACAATATAAAACCATTTAGATACGAAAGGGAACGCAGTGTCGCAGAATGAGGAAATGTTAAAAATCGGGAAACATGGAAAAATATGGATAGGATTTTTCTTTTTGAAGAACCCAGCTGGAGAAGTTTCCCTGCCTTGTCAGTTGCGGAGGAGTCCCGAAAGGTAATGGAGCAGGCGGAATGAAAGATGATAATGATGTTGCGGATTTGTTTGCAAATCATGGCGGAATGTAAATTCCTCATGAATTAATGATGTTTTTTTTGCCATACCATGTGACGCACGAATGTTTCCGTCTGCTTTGTCGTTCTATCATTTTCGAGCCTACCGCTTAGCAAAGCGGTTTTTTGTTAACTGTTACGGGTGCAAGGATTTTATTCGTTTGATTAAAAAAATATTTCTTGAATTCCTGAACGCTGCTGGTGCGAATCGATATCGATTTTGGGTTTATGTTTCTCTCAATAAAAAGTTTAACGTGATTTTACACTTTAAAGGATTCCATGCCTTGTAAAGAAGGACTTCTGGGCTTCCGGGAACGTTTTATTCATACTTTAGACTGTGACGATGGATTTCTGCACGAATGGACTCTCTGAAATGTTGTGGAGAGCACTGGAAGTTGAGGACCGCTGGTTCTTTCCAAAAACTGTCCCCAAATTCACGGAAAACACGCCGACCCACAATCAATCAACCACCGAACCATGTCTTCAACGATCGACCGTTTCCGGACACGTGCTTAAATTGAAGGTTAAGGGTAAACGAAAGAAAGAGAGAAAACAGAGTATGAGAAGGAGTATTAGTGCGCAAGGATTATACACTGCGGACAAAGGAAGGAAGGGGAAGGAAATCGGATGCCGGCAAGGGTTAAGATATTCCGCAACATTGATCAAGGACTAGGAGATCTATGGGATTAGGAATTGCGGTTTGCCGAAGGGAAAGGGAAAAAGGGAAAGACGAGTCCCAACCAGCACCGAGAGTGACCCATGTCGTCCGGAAAAGGGATTTTCCGGTGGGTGCTAGGCCAAATCTTTCACTAATCATCGTGCTCAAGTGCCTGTCAATGAGGATACAGTTTCAAATCAACAAGGATCGACCGACACACGATGCTTTTGGGGTGGCCAAAAAAAAAAACGCCAACTCTTCTTCAGGCTAGGGATCAGACAGAGTCATCGAGTGGCCGAGCAGACGGAGGTCCTGTGGGTTGATCGTTTCGGTTTGAAAAGCCCCTTGCATTCTAACCCGGCGAAAGGCCACCGAATGTTTTGACCGGCCGAGAATCGGTTCCTTGCGAGCGTTTCAACGATTGATGGTGGCAAACAGAAACGGCGTTGTTGTGAAATTGAGTGAAAATTAGTGCACAGCAAAGCACGACAAGATGAAGGAGCGGTGAGCTCGAGGAGCGAGACCCGTTGCGAACTAATCGATCGCATCGCATCGATCGCAAGCACCATCCCTAATGAACACCGAATTTCCTGGCGTTACCGGCCGGTTTTGCCCGTCGACGTACGTTTCGATAGCGCGATACTGTGCCACCAGCGGAAGAGTCAGTCAGTGCCCTCCAGGAAGCGATAGCGGAAACTCAAAAAGCACTTTCCTCCCCAATTCGGTGGCCGCCGGCATCGAAGCGGAAGTAGCGCCCGGCCACGGAATTAGGCTTCAATCAGCGATTAGTGGGCGACTGTTGGATCTGCACGGTGTGTGACTTTTATCGAACCATTGATTGACGGGAAACGCGTCGTAATTGAGCGCCGATGGCCGCGGCGATATCGGCAGCATCGGGCCGGTAGAAACCCCGTCGGTGAACCTCCCCGGGGCGTGCGGCATGCGGAATCCCATCCGTTCGGGCGCTTGCTCGAGGCTTAATTTCAAACGTCTACTTCCTGCACGACGTCCTCGATTGCGCTCCATACCGCAGCAATCGCGATATTGATTTCGATTAAGATAGCTTACCAAGCGCATGTAATTCACGTACAGCGTCGGGCCTTCCGCTCGATGGTTTTAGGGCCCGAGGGACGGAAATCGAGTCCAAAGTCTTCGTTGGAGCTGGAGTTACTTCCGCGTCCAATGCAGCACGGAGCAATGAATGTAGTAATTTTCGGGCGTATGTGTAACGATAAAGGTAATTAAATGTGAGCTTAACTTTCCCGCTGCGTTTCGCCGGCGGCGCCATAACGGATAATCGATGAATTTTGTTAACTCGTTTTATCGCAACCCACATTTGCGCTACACGCGCAGCTGGCGGATAGCGTGTGCGGGGTTGGGGTCATTATCGTTGGCTTGGCAAACTTTTCATTGATTTTCGCCGGAAAATCGGTTATACGGATGTGGTCTTGCCCTGTGCGCGCGTAAGTATGTTCATTCGGATCGATAAGGGTTATTTGGGCAGGGTTCTTTTGCTAGGAGCGATAGAAAAGGGTAGAGAAGTTTTCATATCTTCAATAACGGCTTCTCTGTCGACCATTCGGCAATGAATTCACTTTGTTATCGTGTTTAAACATGATAAAATCTTACAGAGAATCATTAGAAGTCATCAGAGATCAAGCACTTGAACATTCCCCCAATCGTTATTAAAATAACTTCAATAGTTTAAGCTGCAAGGATTATAAATAAGCTGTTGGAAGAAGAAAAAAAAACCTCATACACTCGATTGTTACGCCTCAGTTTTTGTCTGAGTAGTTTGCTTCCTGACAAGATGAACGCCAAAAATCAACGGGTCATCGGATGATTCTTGAAACTAAAGTGATTCTTTTATTCTGCTTTTGTCTGCTCCTCACTTTTTTTGATGTTGTTGTTAGTTAAGTAAGAAAACTGCTTCACCACCAACCGTGATTTGTCATAAAGCCATGAGGTTAGCTCCTTCATCCAGTCGTGTGGTTCGTGTTCGTCTCGTTTAGTGGTCGTTACAAAACGGTGCCTGCTATTAACTTTTGTCCTCCCCCCCCCCCCACCCACCCTTAATTTCCCCAGTAACAGTTGTTTTTTCCTCCCATCTGTCCGCACAGCTGGATACAAAACTACCGAGTGGCCAACGCCGTCCCTCAGTGCCGTTGTCCTGGTGTGCCTGGCGAGCTGAACGCAGACGCAAACAATTAATCACCGTCGGTGCGAAACGGAAGTTCCGGTTTCCGTAGGAAATGAATCTCTCGTGCCGGCCTTCCAGCTGGCGTTCATTTATGATGTCCAACATTTATTTTCGACTAACCGCTTACTTGCACCGCCCCACCCCACCCGCTTCGGCCGTTGTCAGGGAGCTGGAAAATGGAATGGTTTTCCTACTGCCCGCTTGACGCCGCTCCTCCTTCTCGTCCGCACGCAGTGCCTCTTGTTATTCACCTCCCAGCCGCACTGGAACCACATGGAGTGCGCGCGGTGGAGTGGAAATTATCTTTACTGAAACCTTCCTCTTCTTTTGGCTGCCGGGTAGGATGGGAAAGAAACGGAGCCAGCATGGAGGTTTTAGTGCTGGTAGTAGTATGTTCATTCGATTTGGCATGGCGAATAATTACGAACGAAGCTGTTGTGTGCCACTTCCCGGCGAGTGATGAAATGTATATCCGATTGCTTTGCTGGAGAAAAACGGCGTCCGGGGATGTGATACTTGATTTATTATCATCACATTACCGTGCAGCACATCTCCGGTCTTGGTGGGGATTCGCACGGAATGTTTCGGAAGCATTTCTAAAATCTTCAACGCTCCTTAAGAATGAACTTTCTAATAGAATTGTTGTTCATTAAAGTAAAGACGTTCTTTGCAATCTTTGGGAATGAAATAAGAAATTTTGTATTCCAAACTATCCGTGATAAGCATCACAAATAAATGTTATTTTTTTGAGACAAATATCTTGCCAGTTGGTAGCCATCTTGGAGCCCTCCGTGTGATGAATAGTTCATGGCTCTCGTATCCCGTTGCTAAGCGACTTTCCGCATGGCCAATGATGGCTACTTCCGCCTATAGAGAACCATCCCTATGGTGACGGCTTACTGTGTAATGTATGAGTGTTCCGTTTAGGTTCCCCCGAAATTTTCCCATTAAAGCGATCGTGAGTGTTGTGTGTGTGTGTTTTGTGTTTTCTGCTGGGAGCTCCTAGCGGGTTTCTACTGCTGATAAGTCTTCGTCGCTGTTCCTAGGCTCAACCGGACTACCGTGTTGTAAACATGACCGTTGGACATTGCTTCGTTGACTTTCTTTTCTTATCAGCCCTCCGTACAGGCAGGTGGTCAGAAAACCGGGCATGGCATCTGTTATAAACGAGTCATTTGTAACATTTAGCAGGAGACCTTTGTGGCAACCGGGCAGGACATGAGCCTCCTAGGAAATGCTTTTCGTTTTCGAAGCCGAGCCAACACGTTACAAAGTTAATTGTTTGTGCCCCTATCTGCTTCCAGATTTCTTTCTACTTGTAATGTCCAGGATGGTTATATCTAGTATACGTGATGAATTGTTTCCTAAGGCTCCCGCTGAGAGTTCCATGGCAACCGAAGCAAACAGCGTTGATTTCTTCATTCTACGTCGACTTCCATAATTGGTTTGCAGGTTATTCTTACGGCTGTCCATATGGATTGCTTGAAAGAAAGTGCTTTTGGTACCTTTTACCTAGCTGAATCCCATTCCGTTATCATTTGAGTGCCGAATTGTGACTCATATCGCAAAAAATGGTTCAGTTTGATGGAGGCGCCTGGTGGTTGACCGACAGAGCATTGACCGGATGGTGCTCGCAGTTTTGCTATTCGCTTATTGCTTTGCTATTGTTTGTTATAGCAACAATATGATAAGCTGAGATAATGGATTAAAGGCTCTCTTGTTTACTGTCCACTTTCAATCAGCTAAGAAACACAATGGATCATTTCCACGATATCACACCGAGGACGAGGGTTTTATCTGTAAGACTAGGTTAAACAGTAGCTGACAGTGGAAATTGGAACCAATTGAACTATATGTAATTCATTAAAATCATAACATCAAAGGTGTTGGTTTACGTTACATTTCATCTTCTAACATAAAGGAAACAATTGCACTGATGATGCTCGTTTTAGCGAGAGATTGCGCAACAGTGTGCACTGAGCTGGAAGTATTTAAATTTCCCACTCACCCCTGATCGTCATCTGCTTGATTCTGAATGGTAATCTATTTTGATCATTTTCTCGATGGCTTGCATTGTATTCCCATCTCAGCAAGAGAACACATCGGAGGGTGTGAAATTGTGGTCCGTGCGTGTTGAGTGCCGTGAATTGAGAATGTTCAAGTGTCGCTGCTGAATTTAGAATGTTTCCTTAGCCCACACTCCTAGAGGCCAACTGGTAGCACACACAAAATGGTAAGGGGTCTAGAAATTTTATTGCAGTTTTTCTCGTGGCTGTGGTAAGATTTTCACTTACCATACGTTCACGTCATCATTCCGGTGATCCAGAACCTGCGACTGGCTCCATTGCGCCTCGTGACGGGTGGAATGAAACGAAACGGAACGCCTATTGAATAGACTTTTGGGACCCTTGTTGCCGTTTTGAGGAGAGTGGAGTATACCGTAGGTGTGAGTGGAACGCATGGAGGGAGCAATCCTGAAAATATTGGGAATAGCATAGATGGAAAGTCGACCGTTACCAAGGCATGGTGAATTGGTGGTTCGAGTCGCATTCCAATTCCTTGTTTGACGTAAAAGCACCCAACAGGAACACACATTTTGCCCCACCGAGGTTTGCCTCCTCTCATGGTTCGCCGGGCACATGGCCGGGGAATTCAAACTCCATCCGATCGGGCCTGCACAAAGTCGGGGCTCGTGCCGTGGAATCGCTGCGAGTACTTTTGAGAGTGTGTGTTATGCTGATTCCCTTTTTATGGTCGCTTTTTCCCCTTTTTCGAGCCGCGGGGGTGCATTTTTTGTTGTTTCCTCTGTCCTTCGGGGGTTTGCTGGTGCACGAGGGTGGGAGGTGGTGGTAGGAGGGGACGTTGGGACGTCCCGCCGCTAGCAGGCACGTGAGCCCACACGAACCAAAGCCAAGGCCTTCTCGGCCAGGATGTCAAGTGACTGTGGAGTGTGCTTTTTGCTGCAAATCTGCCGAGCATTATAAATATTTATAGGGAAAGCTTCCTCGATCCCGACCGCATTCCCGGGTTTGGTTGGGAGAGGGTCAGAGGGAAGGAGGTCGGATCGCCTCGGGTGATGCAGGAGGGGGAGGAAATCCGAACAAATAACATAATATATATTCAGATAATGCGGAATAATATCGCGTTTCGAAGAAATTTCATCTTGGCGTTCGCATGAGCCTTGTGGTTTTTTTTCTTTAACTCTCTCTCTCTCTCTCTTCCTTTTGCTTGTACACTACCCACTCACATATTTTTACTTGGAATCGTTCCCGCATCGTCTACTTCCCGGTGCGTTCCTTGCATACCACCCGCCGTTTATCCAATCCCGTTTCGATCCTCATTTTGAGTTTCGCTATTTGTTGCACTTTGTTTGTTGTTTGCGGAACGAAGATAGAGATCCGGGAATCACGATTTCCTTTTTAAATTGTTTCAAAAACCTCCAGAGAAGGTTTTGGCTGCCTTGAAAAAAAAAAAAAAAACTCACTAAACGACCTGCTGGATTCGAATGTTGCCTGCGTTCCAGCCTGCAGAGGAATGCCGCTTATGTTTTGTCAATTGTTTCAATGACTAGAAGTATTTCGCTGCACAATTTTATTGGATTGGTGTACAGTCAGTTGCCCAATTACGAGCGTTCTTCGAGTTTTGTTTTTATTGAAGCGAATTTCGATAATGTTAGCTTGGAATGTTCGACTTGGTTTGTAAACTTGAAAATGATACATGCGCCTGAATAAATGCAGGCAAATGTCGTCAGTTTAGTGGAGCTAAGTTAATTTTTATGTACACGCGTAATAGAATCGGAAGAAAGAGCAATTAATCTAAGCCTCTCAATGCGTGAGTGAGCATTTGCTACCAGAATAATAAATAAATTTATCGCTGCAACCTATTCAAAGATTTAACGTTGAGAGTTCAACCAGGCTAGTATAAACACAACGATACGTTTTATTTCGCCCTTCTTCGACCATTGCAAAAGCGACCGGACATACATTTGTTCCACCGTAATAAGGGCCAGCATTGGTCTGACCGGATCTGTCGTTTCCCATGCATAACCAATGGGCGCTGTAAAATGGAACGCAAATAAGCTGGGAAATGATTTGTGTTCCATTTTCTCTACCCGGTTGATTACGGCGAACCGTTCGATTATCGTTGCGGTTCGTTGCCGCCTGGTCGTTCGTAAACAAGCGGATTCAACGGATGGTTTGCTAATGGACGAGGTTAAGGATTGAGGTGATCGTAAGCAGGATTAGACACGTGGTTGTCGTAAGTAATGTGCAAACAATCGTTTGATCGCAAAATTGTGGAGTCAAGCGCAAAATTTACAATAACGGTCACTTTTCATCTATTCGACCGGGAAGGAAAATTATTCCTGATGTAAACGGTTTTGCTAATCTCTCGCAGATGGTACAAATGGAAGGATAAAAGTCCTCTACAACATCCTTCAATAGCGTATCCAGGTTCCAGACTTCCCAATCGGAAGGTCAACAAACGCTGCATGCCACTGAGGTTCACGAAAAAGAAAAGGAAAATCATAATATGAAAATAGCTACAGGGCATGTTGGAGGTTTTCGAAGAGTCGTTGACAGTCGGCAGGCGGTGATGAATATTTATCTTCTCGTTCATTTCGAATTCAAAACTTATACCTTCTCCGATTCTGCACAGAGTTTATCACAAGCGACGCCAACAGTCGGCAGAGAAGAAGGGCAGTGCGCCAGGCAAAGGTGCGTTTCTTTTCGAGACAGCAATTTCTTTGATCCGGAGTTTTGCCCACAGCTACAGGTATGTGAATGCGACCGGTATTGGATGGAGCCCAGCACGGTTACTAGACTCGAAGGCTCGTCCATATTTATAACGGCATTATTTGCCCCAGAACACATGTGTACGAACATCCCGGGGATCGGACTTTTCGTTGGCTTGTGTGGAAAGTAATTGCAAATAATAATTTATTCCCTTTTGCAACGACACAGTCTTTCATTCTGCTTTAGAGGCGAATGAAACGCTTGCATTGGAAAATGTAAAACGAATGGTTTGGAAGTGGAAGGAAAAAAATGGTTAAGCGAAATTATGAAATTTTTACAGTCGGTAAGAATTATAGTAGTTTCCATGCAGGTGGGCAAACATAAAAATTACTGCTTAGATGATGACTCCCGCGTAGGGACCTTGAATTATTCATACAGTTTTGTACCGGTAGACATTTTTTTTCTGATACAGAAATCCGCTACCGCCCGAAAGCTTCCACTTTGCAAGAATAATTTCAAACTGCTGAAGGCAGTGTCGAGAAGGTGGACACTCCTATCCTCTTCCTGCCTGTGACATGATTCAAACACACAGCGGAAGGTCAACATACGACCGGCGTGCCGTATTCTCGAAGCGTATAATTTTCGTCGCTCGCTCGCATGTAATAACGCAATTTGTGAGTCCATATTTTTTCCCCAACAACACCAAGCTTTCCGGATCGCTTGAAGCGTGGTTGTTCTTGTACTCTGGGCACTGTATTGGAACGAAAGCAGAAGTAACGGCAACGTTTGTTTGGTTGGGTAAAAAATTGCTTACCGAAAACAAGGATACTTCCGAGAACATGAGGCAACACACAAGGGGGGGGGGGGGGTGTAGGGGACAGATGACCAACATAGATGTAAAAATAGTATCGTTATTCCATGCTTAGGAAGGCGGAAGGTTACATTTTTCAATCATGGAAAAGCGCTTTCGTAAAATTAAGATCCGTGAGATTTGCGCCACGTGCGAAACACGCGCAGGGCGGAAACTTTAATACTGGGAAATACTGCTCACTTTCGTTCCGGGAAGAAATTCGGTCTGAAGGAAATTGTTTTTCCTTCGGTTGTTCGGTGCAGACATTCTCTGGACGAACGTGTCTTCGGCTATAGCCCAATATGTGGATTCATTAAATTTTCATCCAAGCCAAAGTGCACTGCACTGAGTCTTGTATCTTTTCAGCGCACTTCCTGGTAGTATTTGCCACCAGCCCTCCTGCTTGTTAAAGATTCATACTTCTTCCGCGCGTCCCTCGGGCGGTCGGATTCCTTCGCGCCGGCGAAAGAAAACTTTTCCTGGCCGTGGAGAAATGCAGCACAATCTCGCATTCTGCTTGAAAGGCTGCAACAACTGGGCCATGATTGCCCCGGGTTTGGCTGCGAGTCGTGTAGCCCTTAAGCCCCTCCGGAAAGGCCCGACCTCGTCCCGGCCTCGAACCCGGAGGATAATGCTCTGCCCGGGCTGGTTTGCACAGTTCGTCATATCCCACTAACGCCCGCATGGGTGTTTCCGCGGGGCCCAGGGGTTTTCCATCCGCAATTCGGCAGGGAGCCGACCGGAGGCGGTCGCCGGGAGATCATGTCACTGGTGCATTATGGATGGGACGCTGGTCACATGGTGTGCGCTGGCTCGGATGGTCCATTTTCTCTGGTCCTTTTTTTTAAATTCCTTCCCTTTGCTTGTTTTTGCCACCCGTTCCGTGTCGGGTCCATGTCGAAAAAGTCACTTCGATTTACGCGCCTTGTAAACTGAACTGACACTGGCTCCCAAAGTCCGCACCCGCATGCACGGAGCAGGAGGAGGAGTTGCCGGGAAAGCCAAGGCAAAAAAAAACCCCCAGCAACACTCTGCAGCTTTAGCCACGGCGTAATGCATGACTGTCGCCGGCACGGATCCTGCGCCACGAAATTAAATTCTTATCACGTACGCGTTCCTCCACTCGCCTTCTCCCGGAGCACAATGAGCTGCACGAAATTTCTGGAAGCAAGTGGCACCTTCTATATTTTTGTTTTTCTTGTGCTCCACCCGAGCTAAAAAGTCGTCCGCCCGTTTTCGTTGCCACCGTTTCGGCGCTGGGGCGCGCGGCCGGGCAAACGGGTTTTCGCCTCGGTTTCGCTGTTCACAACTATGTTGCTTACTCGGTTCGGTTGCGCTGCGTTGCCGTCTCCACGCCCGGCACGTGGAAACCGACGGCGGGGCGCATGCTGGTCGTGCATCCCGCCGACGAACCGTACGAGCGGCGCTAGAAGTGGCTGCTAAGTGATGAAGAACAGCGCCATCCGGCAGCCGTCGGAGAAGGCGGATCCTGCGAGGGAGTTTTTTTCGTTCAGCCCGTGCAACAATTTATCAGCCTTTTCTTTTTCTGTACAACCATTGTTCCGTGAGGGCGGCTCAAGCTGGATTGCTCTATTCGACAGGAACGTCTCCCTGCAGCTGGACGCTGGCAAAGACTCGAGCTGGAGTACATATATCGTGGGCTGGTGTATCGTCGCATAAAAGTTGGTGTCGGCGGTTAAGTTGATTGACAATGTAGGATCAAGGATGTGGTGGGGGTGGCGATGAAAAAATAAAGTAAAAAATGCTACCAATCCGATGCGATTATTTGCGCTGCAGTGATGAATGTGATAGGATACGATTTGTTCGGATTAAAGACGTGAAACATTCACTTAAGATTATTTCTCGATGCTGTTTTCGTTGATGCAGCAGAAATTGTGTGCGAGTGTGTGAAGAAATATTATTACATCTGAAAGAATAATATGGTTATAAGATAGTTCTAAGCCACTCACATTTTAACAACATCCTTGCAATCCTTAGGGCATCAACATTCAATTAAGTTCAAAAGCAACCCTTCATACTGGGCAACCATGAACCTTACACGCAAACTTCGATGATTCCAATTTGTAGGCGTTCTTTGTGGCATAAATAGATTTTCTCAGAATCGTTTCTAAGCTTAAGTGAAGTATCGAGTATGTGGTATGCTTGTTCAACCATTTCAAACAGCTTGTCAAGAACTAAGGCATGAGAAGAAGGGGAAGCTTCTTCAACTGTAAAATTTCCAAAAGATACTGAGAACCAGCACAAAAGTATCTGTTAACACAGCATTGATCATGTTTAAATTTTAATGCAAAATTATACACCAATGCGTCGTTCACCAGCACGTAAGGTTCAATTAAGGGCATGCATATGCGACAGCTTACATTACCTGTGACTGAGTGCACATTGGTTCAAAGTGTTGACGGAATGGATTGGTGATGGAATACTAATTACACTAACTATGGGGAGAATTGGGATAGCGCATAAAGCTGCAAGGTAACTTCAATTTGAGAACTGTGCATCATCAAGCAAGGAAGTCGAATGGGGATGGCGACAATTTTAATTTTAATTCTTGTTCATTTTGTCAATTTTCCTTCTCGTTTGAACTTTAAAATTTCTTTCACGTTATCTTCCACCATTTTGATCGGGTTTCAACTCAAGCAAAAAGGAAGCCAACTGGAGGTAAGTCAAACACACTGAAAGTTAAGATGGAACTTAGTGGAAAAGGATGACATAAAAGTGAAGCGAATGGGTTCTATACGCTTCAACGGATAAGCGAATTGAACAGAAGTCAGCGAACAGACGACATTTGTCTTTGCAGGACAATTGAGAGAAACGATGATATTTCATTTTACCAACGCCGTTAGATGAGGCACCAATTTCCGAGCGGGAGACTTCTTGTTGGACGACCTTTGCAGACAGATTAAAGAACAGGGGAAGCGGCAAAGTTGGGACGGTGAAGGCAAACTTAATTACTTGGATTGTTTCGGAATACGAGTGAAAGGCTAAAAGTGATGGCTGGAAAATTCAATAAGAAATTTCTCTCTGAGGAGACAATAGGCGTGGGAAATGTGAAATACGAATTCGATTTTCAGGATTCTTAGGATTCACTATTGTTTTCCTATGAAAAGATTAATAAAGGCAACGTTTGGCGATTCACAATACTTACCAAGAGCGTTACGGTGGTGCATGGAGGCGATGAAGGGCCATGATTGCGTGATAGTAGGATTGGCAGTTAATTAATTAAATTGTTTGTGATCTTGGCCCACGGTCTTGTAACAGTTGTGTTTTTTGACAATACAGGTTTTTCAATGGATAGGATAAGCGTAAACGCGTTAAGCCAATGTGCAAAAGTGGGCTATCAAAGATGAAACCGGAACGAGCCATGCATAAACATCATCAGCATCAAAGTTGAAACCTGAACACCAGATATTTAAACCTCATTAATCAAAGTTGAAACCTGACAACCAGATATTTAAACCTCATTTTAAACTTTAATTAATGAGGTTTAAATATCTGGTCAACTCATTTTCAACATCAATTAATGAGGTTTAAATATCTGGTGTTCGATTGTGTGAATGCTGATGTTATTTCAACTTTGATTAATTTTAAAGGTTCAAATTAAATATCTGTTAGTTTCAAATTCAAATAAAATATCTGTTCGTTTACGTTACGGTTTCAACTTTGATAAATGAGGTTTCAAATTTGATTAATGAGGTTTCAATTTTGATTAATGAGGTTTCAAAATTGATCAATGAGGTTTCAAATTTGATTAATGAAGTTTCAAATTTGATTAATGAAGTTTCAAATTTGATTAATGAGGTTTCAAATTTGATCAATGAGGTTTCAAATTTGATTAATGAAGTTTCAAATTTGATTAATGAAGTTTCAAATTTGATTAATGAAGTTTCAAATTTGATTAATGAAGTATCAAATTTGATTAATGAAGTTTCAAATTTGATTAATGAAGTTTCAAATTTGATTAATGAAGTTTCAAATTTGATTAATGAGGTTTTGATTAATGAGGTTTAAATATCTGGTGTTCAGATTTCAACTTTGATAGCCCATTTTTGCACATTGGCTAAACGCGTTTACGCTTATCCTATCCATTGAAAAAACCTGTATGTGTAAACAGTAACTTTTTTTTCAAATGGTTGAATTTATATGTACGTGTACACAATTTGCATCTATGAAAACCAAAACAAACCGGCCTCGAATCTGACTTATGTTAATGAAGTTTAAATATCTGGTGTTCGATTTTGTGTTTATGCTGATGAATACGACATTTGGCTTGATGGGTTCACACATGGCTTGTTCAGGTTTCAACTTTGATAGCCCATTTTTGCACATCGGCTAAACGCGTTTACGCTTATCCTATCCATTGAAAAAACCTGTAAGATCGATTTGATGATAAATGTATCTTCGGCACAAAGGTAGTAGAATGATTAGGAAAGAAGGAGCTATACATTTAACGAAAGATTGTCAGCAAATTAACTAAAACTGTTGTCAAATCATGTTTAGATTAATAAGCTGGAAAAATGAAATACTTCATTATGGATTGTACAGTAGAAAATCCCTTCTTTGATCATGGTTTTAATAGCGCTGACAAGTCTTTGTGGATCTATTTCAAAACAATTTGTAATGAAAGTAAAAAAAGTCATAATTTGTAATGAAAGTAAGATAAACAAAGTTATGTCAGAAGAAAACGCTGAACGCTCATTTCCATAAACCGTGACAAGGTCACGAGGCAAGTCTTGAAGTCTTTGAGGAGAAAAATTGCCAGCAAGTCGAAAATATTACAACTTTGCGAGGGTCGGGGTGCAAATATTTACAAATTTCTTCCACTATCTTCATCATTCACGCTCGATGCAATTTCACCATCGGTGACGATGATGCTTCAAAGATCCGGCGAGGTTTCAAACGATGCAATAAAGATCTGATGGCAATGATGACGTTTCTTTCATCAAGAAGTCGGTTCTATTAAGTAAACTTAAAAAGTCTGTTGCAGCAGGTTACAAAAGAATTCGTTCATCTTTTCATTTGCTTAAATCAATTTTAACTTTATGAGCTTACCGTTTTATAGTAGATAAATAAAAGTTGAAGAAAACAGCTGCTGCAAATAGACTGTAAATTAATTAGCAGCTTAATTAGCTTTTGTGTACCAAAATTCGTTTGCGTTCTTTTCTCAATGTAAAAAAAAAAAAATAATAATATAAATAAAATTCAAACAATATTAGACAAAGGATGGAAAGAATGATTATTTTGCATTGTGAACAAATTTTTTCCGTCCTGCAAGTTCCGTCCTGCAAGTACATTGATAGAAAGTGTATCACCTCTTTGTTTCAGGGCTTTTCATGCAGTTACATGGAGTACCGGACAGAAAAGGCTGAAGATTAAGCATCACGTTTCCCACGCAACGAGTTGCTTTGTAGAACATTACGCTTTCACTTTGTGATGTGTTGGTGAGCCTTGACGCAGATTTCAATTCATGAAAGCTTCCGCAAAGTGCCTAGCGGCTGCTTGCCATCTGCATACCATGGCCGGTGTGCAGGTATTGCAGTTTCGAGGAGCAAGGTAAGGAAAACAATAGGCACTCACTGCACAACACCAGTCAATGTTGGCCGCGTTTCGTTTCCCTGCGCGGACACCAGCTTCCATTTTGCAAGCCAACGAACGAACGCACGACGAAAGCAAATGCCGAAGCCGTCCTCCATGCTGCCACGGCCATTATGAGCTTCCAATGCCGAGTTGCATCGCTGCAAGGTTGGTCAGTAAATTGTACCGTGTTTGTTTAGGCATAATTAAGAGCGGTGGCAAATAAATTAGCGCGAATAAACATTGTATCGAATCGCTCGGCAAGCGTTTGCGTTTGGGAGCTCACTTGCAGATCCGCAGGGACGCATCTCCTGCCCTTACGCGTAACACGTCGTGGCAGGACCGACGCCCGGGTGCGTGCCATTGACGGAAAGCGTAATTTGGGCGTCCCTCTGGCGGGGGAAGCTGTGTACCGTTTGTAGGGGCGCCATTTTCGGTGCATTCGCGGACTGGTACTGGAATAATAAATCTAATTAGCCTGCAATTAGCTTGCGTTTTTCCCACCGCGCACCGTCTCGCGGTCCCGGCACAGGAGACAATGGAGTTGACCACCAATGGGGAAATCCATTTTCCAAGCAAAGCCACCATCGATCTGTCATTCGATACCGTGGCCGGCGTAAGGGAATACCGGCTGAATGATTTATGATGATTGATAGCATAAAGCCACGAGTGCATTAATGAGATATGCGCCTTTCGTTTGGCGCTAGTTTATGGTGCCATTTTTCCATTGCATCGGCATGACCGCTGGTGTGTATGCACGCGGTAGAACGTGTGTTTGTGCAGTCTGTTTGCGTTCCAGGGCTCGAGTAAATGATATGCCCGCAAGTCGATCCAATTGCAGCGCGTATCGTTCGGGGATAGTGGGTCGGGTTTCCTTTGGTTCGGATTGTTTTTTTTTGCTGTAGCTATTGCTGTTTTAAATTCACTGATGAGCTGCAAATTTTGCATAATGCACTGTAATAGGATATGCTTCTATCGATATTAAGTGCCGTCATAAATTCAGGCTTATGGCAATTCGGTAATGAATAAAATCTTTTCAGGCAGTGAAGCTGGTGATCATCGACACGTATGCAGTTTTTACACTACATGTTTGAGCACATAATATACTAACTTTAAATGTACGATTTTCGTTGTAAATGTATCTTGTTTGTGCGTGTTCAGAGTTCAACGGTAGCGTCTAAAGATCTGCCGTATGCAGTGGTTCCATATTTCCATGGATGAATTTTCATCCTTGTGTTTGCTGTAATTATCAATAGCAAAAAGCTTTTTCGTGATTCTGTCTAATTTCTTATTTTTCCTGCATTTATTTTCACTCAATGCAAAGTCATTTGCGTATTGACACAGGAAGGTGATTATTTGTTTCTAGCGTATGACCAAGATGTAGAGAAATGCTCTTTTTTCTAAAACTTTACCAGTTTACGCCGTTTATCATGGCGAGTGTACACATAGTCCAACTATGGCGAGCATCGGCCCGCTCTTCGTTCTTCGGTTGCAAATGGGTTGAAAAATGCCACGATCTCGCCTGTTTCTGTACCACTTTTCTCGATCATGCCAGCGGCAGCATGAAGGATGGTTTTTACTTGGTTTTGCATCGCGGGAACAAACTAGCCCTCAAAAAAATCCCGAGGGGCGAGTTGTCCGGGCGCGCGGCTGGTAACTTTTTCAATTTTTGAGTTTTAATTTAGTTTCCTTTGTGGTCGCCTCTCGTGTTGCGGATGTACGGCGATGGCGGATACCGTCCGGAAGCCAAAGTGTCTCTGATGCTGACCGTCTGGGGGCGGTGGTGAGGTGAGTTAGCACGCCGCCACCTGAACGCGACACCAGCCATGCGCAGACGACTTCTGAACAGGACACCAGCCATGCGCAGACGGCCTCCGAACGAGACACCGCTGCACGTGGAGAACCAACGTGACCCAGCTCAGGCAGTTAGGCATTGCAGGGCACACAAAAAGTTAGTCTTAGTTTAGCATTCAAAGGGAATAGATTGCCTAGTTTAAGTTTAGCAAATAAAGATATTTTTTTTATGCCTGAATAGGTAGAAGAAAAATTAACTGGCGCCCGAATAGGGACCTTTGGTGAAAAAACCTAAGTGTTTGTGTAGTGCAGTGACAGCGTTAGAGCCAGAGTCACGCCAACATAGACATTTGGACAGTTTATCCCGATCGCCTAAAGGAGAAAAAACAAAAGTGCCGTGCAGTTTAGTGACAGCGTGAGCGCCATAGTCACAAGTGTATAGTGCAAAGTTTTATCGAACAATAGGCAGCCGTGCGATAAGGTACCCAAGTAACCGATAGTTGCTAACAACAGTCTACCGGAGGAAAAGGATTCTGCCGCCGCACCGAGAAGGAAGACATCACCAAAGGATTCCAACCAGCCCTGTCAGAAGAGGTGAAGAAAATCAGCCCCGTTAGAGGAGGTGAAGAAAATCAGCCCCGTCAGAGGAGGTGAAGAAACCAGCCCCGTCAGAGGAGGTGAAGAAAATCAGCCCCGTTAGAGGAGGTGAAAAACCAACCCCGTAAGAGGAAGTAAAATAATGGAAATTTTCATGTAAGTAAAGAACCATACAAGAATACATATTCATATTTAAAAAAAGAAGTGAGTGAATTTTGTGAAAATCAGTTAACACGTACTGATTAGTAGAGATTACATTTGTGTTGTGCTATTTGTGAAACAATTAAGTAATTAATCAAACTGGAGGAATTAGTAGAGTCGTTGCGACAATTTTCGGTCACAATTAAAGCCAACCACGAAGAAGTGTCATATTGCGAAATGGAGGCGTTAAATAGCAGAATAGCAGCCTTAGAATCGCGTCTAAGCGAAACCATCGTGACAAATGATTATGAAGATCCACCACTCTTTTTTACCAAAAGTGACGGTAGCCCAGTGAATCCGGAATCTTTTGAGAAGATTCCCGGAGTAGTGAAAGACCTACCAGTTTTCTCTGGCGATCCAAGCGAGCTGAACAGCTGGATCAACGACGTAGACGGATTAATAAGGTTGTACCAAACTACGTCCAACCATAATGAAGAGCAACAAAACAAGTTTCATATGGTGTGCAAATTCATCAGAAGGAAAATCAGAGGTGAGGCTAACGACGCGTTAGTTGCCTCAAACGTAGGGATTAATTGGCATATGATAAGGAGAACTCTTATCACGTATTATGGTGAAAAACGCGATTTGGAAACGCTCGATTTCCAATTGATGAGTGTTTACCAGAAGGGTCGATCGCTAGAAGTTTATTATGACGAAGTGAATAGACTTCTCTCTTTGATCGCGAACCAAATAAAGACCGATGAGAGATTCACTCATCCCGAAGCTTCAAAGGCCATGATAGAAACTTATAACAAGAAAGCAATAGACGCTTTTATTAGAGGTCTCGACGGAGATGTTTACAAGTTCATACGAAATTATGAACCAACGTCATTAGCCGCAGCGTACAGTTATTGCATTTCATTCCAGAACTTGGAATGTCGTAAGATGTTAACAAGACCAAAACACGTTAACATACCCCCGTCAGCCCCCAGGAACCTCATACCATTGCCAATACCTCATCCACCACCGAGAATGTTCCAAAATCATTACAGACCAATGACACCAAATAATATGAGACCACATTTTGTATCCAACCAACCAGTTCAGAACCATGCGAGAAATTTCACGCAGCGTCCAACTTGGAATCAACCAAATCAAACGAGACCATTCTTCCAACGCACAGGTTTTAATCAACCAAATTTCCGTCAAAATAGACCGGAGCCTATGGAAGTAGATCGATCAATAAGATCGCACCAGGTCAACTATGCCAACAGACCGAACTCATCTAATGTTCGACCGTTGAAAAGGCAAAGAGCGTTTAACTTAGAAACCTTCGCGGAAGAAAGAAACCCATACGAAGACGAAAGTGATAGCCAATCGTCTTACGAACGATATATGAGGAATATAGAAAAGCAAGAAAAATTTAATGAAGCTTCCTGTGAAGCAGAGTTGAATTTTTTAGAATGAAATCGGCTTTGCCATATTTCATATATAATGGCAAAGCTGGACAACAAATAAAAATTTTGATCGACACAGGATCCAATAAAAATTTCATTAATCCAAAACATGCAAAAATTTCGCATGACGTAGCAAAACCTTTTCTTGTATCATCAGTAGGAGGAGACTTACTTGTCACAAAATATTCACAAGCTAAAATATTTGCCCCTTTTTCAGATGTAAACGTTAAATTTTATCATCTACAGGGACTGAAAACATTCGATGCACTTGTCGGCTACGACACCATCAAAGAAATGGGAGCATTCATAGATGCCAAAAGAGACTATCTCATTATAAAAGATAATATAATACCACTCTTACTCTACCCATTACAGGAAATCAATAGGATCGAAATAAGAGATCAACATCTTAAATGCCATGAAAAGGAAAAATTACATTCATTCCTTAACAAATTTCAAGATTTATTTCAGCCACCCGACGAGAAACTACCATTTACAACGAAAGTTGAAGCAACTATATCAACCGATGACAACGAACCAGTTTACTGTAAATCATACCCATATCCCTTGTCTCTTAAGCAAGAAGTTGAGACACAGATAAAAAAATTATTGAACAACGGTATTATTACACCATCCAGTTCACCATATAATTCACCAGTTTGGATTGTACCCAAAAAGGCTGATGCATCCAACGAAAAAAAATATCGACTTGTGATCGATTATAGAAAATTGAATCTCAAAACTAAAAGCGATAGATACCCCATCCCAGACACATCAACAGTTCTTTCCAATTTAGGAAACAATAAATACTATACCACACTTGATCTAGCATCAGGTTTCCATCAAATCCGTTTAGCAGAAAAAGATATTGAGAAAACCGCTTTCTCAATAAACAACGGGAAATATGAATTTTTACGACTACCTTTCGGTCTAAAAAATGCACCTTCTATCTTTCAGAGGGTCATGGATGATGTTCTTAGGGAACACATTGGAAAAATTTGTCATGTTTACATTGACGACATAATAGTCTTTGGTAAAACATTCGACGAACATTTAAAGAACTTGGAAATTGTGTTGAGCACATTACGTGAAGCCAATTTTAGAATACAGCCAGACAAATCAGAATTTTTAAAAACAGAGGTTGAATTCTTAGGATTCATCGTCTCAGAACAAGGCTTGAAACCAAATGAGAAAAAAATCGAAAGCATTCAAAAATATCCTGAACCTAAAACTATACGAGAGCTCAGAGCATTCTTAGGACTCTCTGGCTATTACAGAAGATTTGTTAAAAATTATGCCGCTCTGGCAAAACCTCTAACAAAACTCTTAAGAGGAGAGGATGGCCAAGGCCACTGCAAAATCACGAAAAATCAATCAAAAAATTTTCCGATAAAATTTGATGAAGATGCCATACGCGCATTTAAAACTCTCAAAGAAATTTTATCATCCGAAGACGTTCTGGCATACCCCGATTTTAATCATGATTTTATTTTGACCACAGACGCGTCCGACAAAGCCATCGGAGCTGTTTTGTCACAAAAACTCAATGGTATTGAGAAACCAATTACGTTCATATCCAGAACACTATCGAAAACAGAAGAAAACTATGCTACAAATGAAAAAGAAATGCTTGCTATAGTATGGGCTTTACATTCCTTACGTAATTACATTTACGGTGCAAAAATAACAATACTAACAGATCACCAACCTTTAACATATGCAATGTCGCCAAAAAATAACAACGCGAAACTAAAACGATGGAAAGCGTTCATAGAAGAACATAACTACGAGCTACGCTACAAGCCTGGCAAAGCTAACGTTGTAGCGGATGCGCTATCGAGAATCCAAATTAACTCTCTAACACCAACACAACATTCCGCTGATGATGATAGCAGTGCATATATACTGTCAACTGAAGCCCCCATCAATGCTTTTCGTAACCAACTAATTTTTAAAATATCTAACAATTCATCATATGAAATGGTCACGCCGTTTCCAAAATTTAAAAGGCATATTTTCTATGAATCAGAATTTACTAACCAATATTTAACTAACAAACTAAAAAGATTCCTCAACCCTAACATTATTAACGGTATACTAACTGACGAAGTAACCATGGGTCATATACAAGACGTATATAAAAATATGTTCCATCCGAAAACAATGCGATGTAGATTTTCTCAAATACAAGTTGAAGATTTAACTAATGAAGAAAGACAACTAGATGAAGTCAAAAACATTCATAACTTTGCTCATAGAAATTCAAAGGAAAACTCATTACAATGCATTAAAAAGTTTTATTTTCCAACAATGAGGAAGATAATAGAATCATTTGTTAAAAATTGTGAGATTTGCAAAACAGAAAAGTATGACAGGAAACCTCAAGAGTTTATACATATAAAAACTCCAATTCCCAGATATTCAGGTGAAATCGTTCACATTGACATATTTGCGTACAACTCAAATTTACTGTACCTTTCATCAGTAGATAAATTTTCCAAATTTCTTAAGGTAAGATTCATCAAATCAAAATCTATTGCGGATATAAAAGAAGTAATGCAAGAACTCTTATATGATTGGAATTTGCCCAAGCAAATTGTAATCGATAATGAATGCACATTTGTTTCAAATGTCATAGAGCAAATGATTAAAAACCTAGGTATAACTATTTTCAAAACTCCAGTCAATCGATCGGAGACAAATGGTCAAATTGAAAGATGTCACTCAACAATTCGTGAGATAGGTAGATGCATTAAGGCATTAAATCCAGACATTACAGATAAAAATTTAGTGCAACAAGCTGTATACAAATATAACAATACAATTCACTCGTTTACTAAAGAGACGCCCAAGAACGTATACATTGGAGAACAGTCGGAAGAAATGTCCTTTAGAGACAGAGCACTATTAAGAGAAAAAATTGATAAGAAAATCATAAAACTATTCGAAGAAAAAAATGAAAAGATGAAAGATAAGAAATATAAAGATTACGAACCAAACCAATACGCGTACGAAAAGAGGAAAACGAACAATAAACGCGATAGTCGTTTCAACATGGTAAAGGTTAAAGAAAATCATCCTACGTATATCATCGATACACATAACAGAAAGATACATAAGGTAAATTTAAGAAATCCTACTAATTAATTATAATCATTCTTATCATTTCAGTTTGTTCCTTATCGCTATCTCATCGATAGAATCAAGTAAAATTAAGATACATGATGTAACGAATAATTCTCTTGTAATCATTCCATTGGGAAAAGCTAAGATAAGAATAGGATACGTTAGAACGGTACATCCGATTAATTTAGAAGAACTATATGACTTTGTTAATAACGTAAGCACCATTAATAAAAACGATTTAGATAACCAATCTCTCAGCAAGTTAATAGAAATGAAGGTCACCAAATTAAAAGAAACGTTAGCCAAGATTAGGAAAACTATAAAGAGACAGAAAAGATGGGATACGGTTGGTCAAGTATGGAAATGGATCGCTGGCAGCCCAGACGCAGACGACTTGAGAATTATCAACAGTACAATGAACGAATTGATACATCAAAACAACAAACAAGTAATGTTTAATGATGGAATGAATAGCCGCTTACAAGCCATAATCCACGTAGTAAACAACGCAATGAAGGAGCAAGAAAAGAGTTATAGAATACATCAAACAGAAATCGCCCAATTGATAAAAATGTCACACATAAACACTCTACAAGATCTAATAGAAACAATAGAAGAAGCTATGTTGACAGCCAAGCACGGTATACCCAGCAGCAAGTTACTTTCTATGGAAGATTTTGATAAAATAGATGCATTTCTAGCATACAATGGCATGCATTATGCAACGGCAGAAGAACTACTCTTACACGCATCAGCACAGATGGCAATCAACAAGACACATGTAGTTTATATCCTTAAGTTTCCCAGGTACTCCACACAAACATACGAGTACGAATACGTCGATTCAGTAATAAATAACGGAAAAAGGATAATACTAAAAGAAAATCATGTCCTACGAAACGAAACACATGTGTTAGAAACCAAACAACCATGCGAACAAAAAGCAAGTTTCTATTCGTGCGAAACCACATTCCTACAACAGCCGACGGAATGTATAAATGATCTTGTTCAGGAAAATGATTCCGAGTGTCCCTATGAGAAAGTTTATGCAAACGGTATCATCAAACGTATAGGCGATACGAACATCTTCATTAATGATGCAACCGCAAAAATAACATCAGACTGCAATCATTTGAATCAGTTCATCAATGGATCATACGTCATACAGTTCCAGGATTGTAATGTACTTATTAACGGTGAACTATTTTCCAACACAGAAGTAACGATCAATTCATTGGCTTATCGATCTACCACCGGCTTGTCCATCAAAGAAACATCCATCAGAGATATACCATCAATTGAATACGTCAGCAACCTCACCTTAGCACAGCGAAAAACATTACAAGACATCAAATTGGAAAGCAATTCATTCTCATGGAAACTTAATCTTTTCGGTTCAACTAGCGCATTGACGATCATCATATGCATGGCAGTAGTTGCATTTTTCTGTATTTCCAGAAATCGACAAGCAAGCTTCAAGATTCAGGTCCCACCTGCAACCGGATCAACAGACACCCGCCAACCACCGTCAGCAGTCTTCATAAGCACCCCCGCCACCTTCCAAACCATCCAGAAGACTTTGCGGACAAAGTAACTAAGAGGAGAGGAGTTAGCACGCCGCCACCTGAACGCGACACCAGCCATGCGCAGACGACTTCTGAACAGGACACCAGCCATGCGCAGACGGCCTCCGAACGAGACACCGCTGCACGTGGAGAACCAACGTGACCCAGCTCAGGCAGTTAGGCATTGCAGGGCACACAAAAAGTTAGTCTTAGTTTAGCATTCAAAGGGAATAGATTGCCTAGTTTAAGTTTAGCAAATAAAGATATTTTTTTTATGCCTGAATAGGTAGAAGAAAAATTAACTGGTGGTTTCCGCGACATCGCGTAAACAGCCCTTCTAAAGCAGACGCAAAGTGTTGGCGATCATGGTGGTGATGATGCCGTCCGTTCGTTTGTGGCGCGGAGAACCAAAGTTGTTCACGGGTTCGTGTCAAGAGATGTCGCGTGGTGCGAAGCAAACGATGAGGACGATGAAGATGGGGCCGGGTGATAGTCTGGCGGGCTTACCATTTTAGCCGCGAAGATGACACAAAGTACGAGAGATGTGAAGGAGTGCGGATAGATGGACATATTATTTCTGCCTTCCTTGTGATCTTAACCATTGCTTCGAGCTGTCCCGGAGCGGGGATAGTTTTTCCTTACTCGAGTAATGAGAAAAATAATCATTTCCATCGCAATTCCCGACCGTAATAGTAATGACCGTTCGCAAGCAACTAAGACGGGTGTACCGAAACTTCTCTTTCTTTGAAGATCAGCTGCCATGAAATTATCTTCGCGCACTTTAACTTCGACGGAGACGGAATAGACGGAGAGGAAAACCTTGAAACTACCTCAGAAGGACTTATCCCTTTTTTGTCCATCCTCGTCCCACCGCGCTGCAGTGTTCTATAAGCTTCCATTGAGGTTCCACTTATCTGCATTTTCCATCGGCTTCTGAGAGAATTTTCCAGAGTGAGGAGTGGTCAGGTTAGTTTCGCAGAAATCGGCCGCGATCTTTGACCGATATCATCTCGACCCGAATGGAAGGAAGAAAAGAAAAACATTGCCAACCTGCCTCCGAGGATGGCTTCATCAAGAAGGAGGAAAAGATAATTACTTTTTCGCAAACTCGCGTTTTTGTGTGTGTATATGTGCGGCAGCAAACAAGTGCAGTAGCTGGGAGGAAGGGGTGCGATTTGCATTAAGACGACATTAGTTGGTCATTACAGTTTATGGGCTTCGGGTTTCCTTGTGCGCGCGAAACGGTGAAAGGATTCGGTCAGACTGAGGAAGCTGTAAGTAACACTAACACCCGCAGCGCTATCGTTGCGATCGGTCCTTTTCGCTTTGGCCGGGGAAAACTTGTTCCGCTTCGATGGAAGAACCTTTTTTTCTTTTGTTTTGACACAGATCTGCCGCCATTGCTGTCGCCATTGCTTGGATATCCCCCAAAATCCTGTCGGGTGGAATTTGGCATTCGGTCAGCGCAGAATGGACCGGTCTTTTACAGCACTAACTAATTATTTTATGGTCTCTTAGTTTCACCCCACGGACCAAGTGGTCCAATTCACTGCATTTTACCGTAGCGCAAAGGAAAGCAATGTAACGCAACCCATCGAGCTGGTCCGTTACCGTCCTACGCTCCCGGTGGACTAAGCTAAGTATTTCCATGGCTGCAGCCGAGTTTTTACCGGTTGTGCCGAATGGATTGGTTCGTTTTCTGCACTTGTCCCCGAGTACTCATCGATAACGCGCTAACCGTGAAAAGCGCAGTGCTCGGGGTGTGCGGAAAGTGCAATTCATGGAAACGACTTTTGAACTTTTATTTGCCACCATTGTTTTTCCGGAATGACCGGCGATCGCAACATAAAGCGTTCGGGACGGAATGGTCGCTATTCCGTGTTACGATATGGGGCCCGGCTTAACGAGTTTATTTTGGCGTAGTAGCGGGGGAGAGTCGTAGAATAATTTTAGGGAAAGAGAACAACTGGGAAGAAAACAACCAAACTTTTTCTGCAATTCGATAGTTTCCTGGCAATTGTCTTACAATCTGGTCTGGTTTTACATAATTCGCATACAAAAATTGTCAATCAATGAATTATTTGGAAGGTTTTTTGTGTGTAAAGTTGTGGTTACCGTTGATCCGTTTTTTACCAACAAAACGCAATCGCAATTCAAAAATTGAAATCAAAGAATTTGAAAACAAGTTTCTCCGAACCAAAACAAGTAAGGAGTCAAACACTGTAAAAAGAGCGATAGCATGTGTCCAAATTTCTTCTCACCATTCTTATAGCCAGTTCCGATGGTACCGTGTTGTTTTTCCGCCCAGCGTCTAGTTTAAATATTCCACTCCGCTACCGTGTACCGCCGAAACGTCGAATAAACATTTGACAGCGGAACGTGACAGGAATCGATTCCGAGCAGTTTATCTGGTGTCGAAGTGAAAGCCCGGTTGCCGCTTCGCCTAATCAGAAAACTCCTTCCAAAAATCATCTCTGCACGGTATTGGAAAGCGCGTTGCTTCCTGGCGCTGCCCCTCACCCGGCAACCGTGACAGCCGTGACACAGTGGGTGCGAAAAGAATTGCAATTTGAGTAAAGAAAACTGATCAAAAACTTATATGTGCCGCTGTCGCACTTGTCACACGGTGTTCGTTTGGGCACAGCAAAAAAAAAGGGTCGCGTTCAGGAAATGAATCATTCGTTCACCAGGCTTCCGGTGCGGTTCGCCGTCGCGGTGTATGTGCGTTGGATACCGATGGGAACGATTGGAAGTGGAATGCACACCAGTTAGACGGTAAGGAAGCAAACGCGTGATACCGATGGGGCGAATACTTCCACCGACGGGAAGCGTTATGATGGCTTTGGGCAATGTGTTTCTTTTTTATTTGGTTTGGAGTGTCTCGGAATCACCTCAAGAAAAATTCGGAAACGTTCCTACGGGGGAACGGAAGACCGCGCGTGAAAAACTTTGCAATTTCTTTTTTGCTCGGAAGGTATCGCACGCGATTTAGATGCAGTAAAACAAGCTGAAAAACTCACACGCATATTCACACGGATGTTTGGTTGAATGCGAAAGTAGGTGAGCGCGGAGTGGAAAAATATGTGACGGCCGGGGAAGGGCGCAGAAAGATCCCTCGTCGTGGTGGTGCGAAAAACGATCGTCGCTTTCGATCGCTTCCCTTCACGCTGGCAAGCGGACGCTGGAGTGGTGTGGGAGACAAAGAAAAAAAAAAAGGAAATATGCAAAACTCCCGTTGAGCTGCGCTTTTTCGCCTTCCTTACAGCAACCACGATGGAAAGCGGGAAAAGCTTTGCCAGGGAAATGCGGCCAATGCCTTTTTCCGGCTGACATGTGGAAAAACATTTAAAATTTATGGCTAAAATATGCACGATATCTTTTGTAAGTTTCGCTGGCGCGAACCGATGAACAAACGAACGGACGAAAAGCGTTTGCAAGCGGTGCAGAAGAAACGCGAAACGGCTGCGGTTTCGATACGGCAGTGGAAAACCCCAAAGATGGTTGCATGGTATGGGGAAACAACGAGTGAAAAATGTTGATACTGTTGCTTACACTTTGGTACACGGCATCATTTTTGGGAAACTTTGATGGTTTTGAAGTGGTTGTGTTTAGAGTTTTAGAAAGAAAAACAATGAAAGCCAACAGCTTGCGGAAGCATCAAGTTAAGATAGATAAATGATGAAGCACAGTAAGGTCAGGCAATTGATGTGTGTAGCTTCTTTATCGAATTTCAGACCATTTGTAATTTTTAATATCAAGATTATAAGAAGGGAAAAATCTCAATCGAGCTATAGTAAACACAATGGATTGTGGGTTACACTAATGGAAATAATCGGACTCTTGTCTAGACATTTGTTCGCCATTCGTCGCTGGAAACGTTTGTTCCGAATTAGCATGTTTGCTAATGATTTCTTCTTCCATCTGAGTGGCCACCGCATTTATGGTCTTCGGCTTGGAGTTGCCCTACAGCTCGTACTCGCCTTCGAAGTAACATTGACATCACTAATGCACTTTACTTCTAGATGCGCGTCTCCCAATGCAAATGATGAGTGTACATAGGAGCGAGTCGCAAACAGCGAAAGGAAGTTACAGACGCAATGGCAAGGTTCATCCCAGCGGGAGCTGACCAACCGGATGTAACTAACGTCCGGAGGATGGTAAATTTCAATTAACGAAAAGAAGCTTTCGCCAAAGCATCGATTTGTTTGGCAAGGGGGGGTTAAATTTAACCAAGCCACCAGAAAGGGTTGAGAGGATCAGACCCCGTCCCTCGAGAGAGAGAGAGAGAGAGAGCGAGAGCGCGTGGAACGAGTTATGGAGGCTGCACGCTGGATGCGCTGCAAAGTGGATGCCATTTTCGAGGGCCCGGGGCGCAAAATGTTAGTCGAGCACTTTATTGGCTAAGAGCTTTTCGTTTGCAGATTTTCCGTGGCTGAGCTAAAAAGCGTTCGGTGGTTCGAATTTATTTGAACGGCACGAGAGATAGATTCTGTAGAGTGCGCATTATTTGTTATGGCAGTCAAGCTGGAGCAAGTGCCTGAACCTGGATCGTGAGAAGAGTGGAGCATATCTCACGTTCCGGGTTGTTTAAATTCCGGCAAAATCTGGTGCGTTGCCTAGAAGTTTCATTCTAATATTATAAGATGACTTGGAAACGTTTCTGAGACTGATTTCCCCAAGAAATTGAAGCATAACATTTCTAGCATTTTTTTAACAAATAAAATTAAGTTTTATTATTTCCAATCAATCCATAATGAAGCATGGACGTACACAGAACCTTACACCTGCAATGTCTGTCTTTCCAACAATGTGGAAAGCATCGGTAACAAAATACATACGCGTTCTACGATGCTAAACACAATGGAGCGTTATTGTTTAACAACCAACGGTAGAATATGTACAGCTCCTTACCCGCCTTGTGTCATAACCGTAGCATAAAATGCTCATTTATCGGTCACCATTGCTTTGTTGGACAACAACGGATGATGGCAAACGGCAAGCAGTGTTCGTCAAATGATTTTCCACAGCCCACAGCTTCCATTTTGCTTGCTTCCTTCCATTCTAAGCCAGCGTTCTTTTGACAAAAAAAAAAAGACTGTGGCAGCAGCATCCGAAAAGGCTTGCTGAAAGGATTTAATCTCGCTAAGTACTTTCGCTAAAACCATGCACATCCACACACTCGCACTCTGGTTGGTCAGTCAGTCAACGAGATCTGACATGGCTCGAAGCGAAAGGGAAGGAAAATCACGTACTACGATGTGGGAAAACTTCCTCGCTTGCTCCAACCTCGCCTGCGATGCTTCGACAAGGTTGTAGGAATAACCCAATACATACAGCGTCATGGTTTCATATTCTTTATATCATCGAGTCGGTGCGTTTGCTAATGCCAAGCAATCGTTAAACGCAGTGGGGGCGGTGGGGTCGAATGTGATGGAGAAAATCAGAACTTTTTGCTCTGTTTCGTCCACCGGCACCGCGGGGCCGGGGCGGTGAGAACCGGGGCGGCGATGGGGAAAGTTGTCCCTGCACACGAGGCGGCACCACACAAAGTGCCGTCGTTTGTCAACTTTATTGAGCAGTCCTTGAGCAGTTCGCAGTGTTTGCCGTGGCGGAGGGTGGAACACGGACGGCCTACCAGGCGCGATGGGCGCTCGAGTGAATGTATGCGCATATTGCACAGCAACATATAGAACATATTCAATTTAGACTGTGCGCGCTGCGAGTTTGCTACGGGCGAGACGCGCCGGTATGGGAAAAGTTTGCCCGGGATGAGATTTGGCCGAAGTCAAACTAATCGACGAATGGACGGTGCGAGCGTGGGCTATGCATGTTGAGCAGGAAAAGTCCCCCCCCCCCAGCATCCCCCATCCGGCCATACAGGCACACATGCCCAAGTGAATGGGAAAGTTTGGTTGCAGTTTAGAAAGCGAGCAGCTTGCAACATCTGTTGTGATGAAGTTGATCAGCTTGCTGGCAGTCTGAGGGACTTCGCAGGAGGAAAGTTTGGCACATTCGTCCGTTGATTGAGGAACCGATCGTGCTACGGCTTAAAAAGTATCAGCAAGTGGATTGTTTTAAATTTGTCCGGTAAACTCCGAAGGCTTATGGAAATCACTAAAACAAATGTAGTGTTGAAAAGGGGGGGAAGAAGAGCAGAATAAAGTTGGTGCTAGTTTCAACGAATTGCGAAATAGTTGTTTTCAGATCATGTGCTTAGCTTGCTGGTAAATATTGAAATTATAAATCTGCTTTAACGTTCTTTTTCAATGGAAACTGGAATCACGAAAGTTACACGTTTATTTCGCCTTGAATTTTACTTCAAAAAAAGAGAAGCATTTAATTGCAGGAAATAAGTTTGTTATCATTTCCATTAGCGTTCCCCCTCCCGATGCACGTTAAAGAGTTCGGCAAATTTCGCATGATTGATGATTGCCTACCTGACGGTCCCGAGGGAAAGCTTGCGCCTCAATTAATGCTCCCCAGGAATGATTCGAGTCCCTTTGGGATGCCGAGCGAGCCGTCGGTCATTAGCGATTGGTATCACTTTCAAACTCAATTAGCTACTGCACGGCCACTACTTATACCCCGGCCTCATTTGGAGGGGGTTTCAGTCCAAGCGGAGGCCCGGGGCAGCATTGGTGCAATTTTTGTGCGAACGGTAACGGAAGACTTTGCCGGACGGACGGAAAAAAGAAACGTAGACCGCACGAGGGATCGATTGCATTGGGAAAATTCAATCAAACTCCGAAAATCATACCCCTGCTGAAAGTGTCTCCAAAATCCCACCCGTGATGTTCGGAGGGAGTCGGTTGATAATGATGGCGATGAAGCGGCCATTCGGAGGGTCTTCTCGTGTGGAGTGTTTCTCACACTCGGTTGCAGGGAAATTTCTCCGGTGTGGACCTATCAAACCCAGCGTCCGGTATCAATTTCCAGCCGAACGGATTCGATTCAATTAGCGCTTAATTATGGATGACTCTGTGGAAGAAAGGAGGAAGGACAGGAGAGGCAAGGTGGGAAACAACGGAAGCAGTGGGAAATACCTTATCGAAGCGAATGGGGCCAAGTTTCACAACCAGCCGATCGGCTGCGATCGATTGAAACCAGACCAAGAAGGTTTCGGCTAGTTTTTGCGGGAAGGTTGTTGACGCATGGGGTGGATCGACGAATTTCCTTTGAAACTGTGTGCACTGCGAATGCAAACTGCACTCCTGCACCCGGGTAGAGTGAAAGTACCAACGGGAAGAAGCGGCACAGACATTCCGTAGCGCCATCGGAGGGAGTCAAAGAAAACATCAAAGTCATAAATCGTTTCCATAATTCATGCGCGTTATCGGTCGAACGGGGGACGTTGCATTCGGGTGTTGCATCACCGTCGGTTTCTCGGAAGCACTCTGCACCTCCTGTTTGTTCCCTTTTTTTTTTTGGTGCAGCTTTGAAAATAAGCCTGCAAGCTGCAAAATGTCACATTTGCTGATATTTCGCCCATAAAAGCCCCGTTCCAAACGGTGCAGGGTTTTCTGATGGATCTTAACGGAGCTTCTTTTTCTCCGAAAAGGATTAAAAAGAGGTAAAGAAAGCGAGGATAGGATTGGGTAGCAACCCCAATGGGTGGGTTTTACCTTTTCCCTGATATGTTGCTCTGATCTTTGCAGGCGTTGTGCGCTGTGAGTTTCAGCCTTCCCCCCGCAAGGTGAAAGCTTCTTTCAGAGCAAACTGGAGAAAGGCTGCACTTTACTTCCACCTGAGGAAGCGCAGGAGAGTGCTACCGGATGCCCAAATGAACTTTCATCGATTTTGACACAAAGCTGACATCGAGCCGTATCGCGGTTCCGACCGGATCCCGCAGCCCGATGTTGACGTTTGCTGTGCAAACAAGCACTCGGAGGTCGAACCTACGTGCCTTTGATCCTGTGTTGGGTCGGCAAGCTACTTAGCGTCACGAGAACACGCTCCCGGATGTCGGACAAATCTTGTCCAGTCTTCCCGGGCAGCACCGGGAAAGCTGGAAACGACCGAAGCAACGAAGGAACTCACGTAGACATGCTTCGTCGTGACACCAACGGGCAACTTTTGCCACCTGGCGGTGAAACGAAGCGAAATGTTGGCGGCGGTGGCGGCGCCGTGAAACTTGCTACGCCCGGGCTTCGAACTTTGTCCGGCCCACCGTCGGGTTGATTCGATTTTCCCGCAACATTTCCCACCGGCGCGCGGGCTGAAATTTGCCACCGTCGTGAAATGCAAATTAATTCCATTAGTTGCCGCCTTTCGCCCGCTCCAGGTGATATTACCTGCACTAACGATTAAGTGTTTTCGGGACGAAGTGTCTTTTCGTGGTGTTTGTGTGTGTGGGTGTGTGTGTATCGGTGTTGAACCATTCGGTTGACCGGATTCGAAGTGTGTTGGTGGGGGCATGTATTTGCGCAGACATGACTGAGTCGCGTCTTGGCAGTGCATCCGGTTTTGTGGGGAAGCAAAATTCGTAAGTGTTCTGGCGGTGCATTCCGGATCATTGTAGTTGCGCTGGAGTGCCACCGGAGATGCGAGTTTCAATTAATAACTACTGCCAAGAACCTTGCTTACCGCAAAGACGAAGCACTAAGCTCTTTCGTGGTAACTTGGAATAAGGTTGCTGTCTTCATGGGGAAGTTTTATTTAAGGTACATTGAATGCAAACACATTAAAAAAAAAACAATGTTGGCTGGACGTTTTACCATATCATAACATTTACCAGGCAAGATAAATGCATAACAATGAAGTGAGAAAAAAGCTGAAATTTTTCCAATTAATTCGTTACGTACAATGAAATGGACATGTTCATATCGAAGGAAAATATTCCAACCGACCCCTAAAGTAGTTTGGAAAGTATCACAAGTGGAGAAAACTAGTATTCATGAACATCTGATACTTAACAAATCACTTAACATTTCGGTTAGTGTTCGTTAAATCCGGATCTGCCTTGGGAAAACTTGGTTTTTTTCCATCCATTTCCAAAGAACTCAACTCGGGTTAATTTGACCATCTGGATCGTTTTACTGCTTCACGATTCTGAAAACACCCCAAATGATCGTTTAAATGATCCGATTAGCACTCATTTTCCGGCAGATTCTCCCCGTTTACTGCACGTTAACGAGTAAGGTTTCCTAATGCTCGATTCGTTTTCGAAGAACGGATGGTCTTGTTTTTCAGTGAAATATTTCACCCAATGGAACGGGGTGGTTCTGGGCCAGTGTTAGTTTTGACGCAGTTCGGGGAAAACGAAGCTTCCATTCCAAAGTAATCTGCTTTTAAGAATGTTAATGGCTACTCGAAGCGTCGTTGTCCGTTACATTTGGGAAGCAGGATGTTTCCTTGCCAAGTGTTTCTAATGTAGGAAAAAAAAATACACAACACTCCCGTCTGCTGGAAATGGCAAGGGATTCCCGAGAGGTCGACAGCGAACTCGATTACGTGCGCTCGAACGTGCGTGAGAAAATTGGGAAAATTAGAAAGTCTACCACCACCACATGCTGGTATGATTAAGCGGTAGTAAAGATGGCTTCGGCAATCACGTTTTGCATATCTTACTTACTGATGTTGAGGGGACAGAAAATAGAGAAAAAAAAAAGCTTCCCTCAAGACACTGACACAGCTTCTTCGACACATCTATAAGAGGCGGTGACGAGCGAAACGTAACGGCAGACGACGTGAGCGGAATGTTCGAGTTTAGTTTTCAACGCCTTTTCGCTTGAATCGGTCTGGGCGTTGATTTGCGCCCTTTTCCCGCGTCTCGAAGGATCGAAACCGGGCGTGCCAAAGGATAATATTTATTTAGATCCTTCGCCGGGTGGAGCTTTTTCTCACCCGGGGCGATTCTTTCGAGTGAGAATCAGATTTTGAGAATCGAAGCGCAAGAGTTCGCATGTGGAAAATCTTTGTCTGTGCACCGCGCACAGCTAGCATAGGAAAAGCTCGAGCACCAGTCCGGAAAATCGAAGGCGCAAGGGCGCGCATTTTGCTGCTAATTAGTATGCTGACTTGTCTCGCGAGCGAATGCCGGCGTTCGGTTCGATAAAGGTTCCCGTCATCGGGTTACGTGGGACCAATTTTCAAATAAGGACTTCCCGCCGTTTCCACCATGGCGCAAGGGCCAGGACGGGTGCTATTAGGTAATTTCCATGCGATGGGTTCTACGCGTTACTGTGGGGTACTGATGAAATTACACGTCGCAACGTTACTTCAGCTGGCTCCGATCGATAGCGGAAAGATAAACGTTCCTAGTAAAGGCGAATGAATGCGATGGAGCAGCTCTTTTTTTTTTGTTCTAAATTTAACCGCAACGAACGTCTCGAAATGAGAAATTTTCCTTCACTGGCTACAATTAATGCATGCAAAACATTGTTTTGAACCAAAGCAATGGCGCTTAGGCAAGCGAATAATATTTAACCATGTTCCATCCAGTTGGTCCAGAGGATGTTATTGACTTTAAATGAAAAACTTATTACATGGGAGAAAGTATTTCACAACACCACGCTTTTATCTGGTGCCTCCAAAAGAACAACTCCATCGGGAAACGTTGCTCACTGAAAGTTAATTAGATACTTCATCAAATGGCGTTGTATCGCCCGAAGATCCATCGGAGCCGTGTAGCGAGAATCCTCCGTACCGAGCACCGAACCGTTCGTCGCCCTCGGGCTCTGATCGAAAATTCAGGTCGCAAACAGCCTTTTCCTGCGTGGTCTAGGCGCGTGGTGAAGTGAAAAATGCGTGAACGAACCCAAGGCTCGGACCCCGAGCGCGCTGTCATCATTTTCGTCGTTTAGCAACCGTAGACCCTGCTCAACGGTTCCACTACCGCCGGTTCCACTTCCGCTTTGCTGCCCAGCGGTATACTGTCAATTTCAATAGGCCTAGATAACGAGCAAAGATAAACATGTCCCGGCGAATTATGTCAATCATCACTTATCGGTCGAGCAGTATTAGGACAGGCTAACCAAATCACGTTAAAAAAAAGTACCTCCCAGGGTGGAAAAAAACAGATGAAGAGACAGTACCGATAAACCAGTCCCGTATCCGAACGATTCCTCGAGTCCTTGCGGCGACAACTTCGCCCAGCGCCAACGGAATGTGTGTCGGAGTGTTCTTTATTTTTTCGCTTCGGCGTCAAAGCGGGCGGGAGCGCAATTATCATAAATTAATGCATCGAAGTGTGGATTTTCGGTGCCGACGCGGGAGTGTATGCGTCTTAGGCCACGTGCCAGACGTTCAGCTGAACGATGCGTTTGTTTTGTCACGCTTGCGAAACTCGACCGATGTAAGTGGGTGGATAACAAGATAGCGTAATCCAATCAAATGAATGCTTCGGAGCATTCCGGGTTTTTAGTTCCATGGTTGTCTGCCGGTGGCGGTTCAAATCATCCAATTCCCAGTCCCGAGTGCCGTGCCCTAGGTGTAGAATATTTACTTTATCCAATCGGCGAATCGGCTGTCAAAACACTATCGGTCACGCCATCGTGAATGACTTAATTCTATGAATAATGCTGCACGAAATTTGTAATTAAATGTGGCAAATTCGTCAAACGGACTTTGTGGACATACTTTTCTGTTTTATTTGGCTGCCTAAAAATCATTCAGAATTAATATTTCGTTTCTTTAAAAATGTATCCCGAGGCTGCGTTTCGGCTTTGTGCGAATTTCATAAACATTTTGTTATTTCAGTGGAAATCAGGGATATTCTAAGAATGCGATTTCTCTTAAAATATCAGTGCAATCAGTGATTCGTGTTCGACAGTAAGCCTCACGTCACTGCCAATGTGGTATAATGGAGGCGCATGGTGGCTTGTAAATGGAAAATAAAAATCCTCTAATTTCCCAAGTCGAATTTTAACAGGGAACACAATCGTACGTTAAAAGGACAACATAAAAATCATAAGAAAAGTAACGAGGGAAACATTAGCAAGGTTGCAATAACCGTCATTTCTCATTTCTAGGAAGGCGGTTGTTGGCTTCGATGGAAAAATGACTGGATAACTCAAACATGTCAGAATAGGTTGCTCGCATGCCAAGGAAATTTCAAGGAATTAGAAAAAATGAACCTTATTTTTTGCTAAGCCTGCGTAAATAACAATTTTTATAAATACATGGACACTTCTTATGAGCCAACTGATATTAAGTTATGATTTGCTAACTCTGTATATTTTCGCTTGTTATTCTATAGAGTCACGAAACCCACTGGTTTCGTGTCATAATGTTCTATTTTTAACTTATCCTTTTGAACCTTTAGAACATCTTGTTGACCATTTACTGTTGCGGTTAATACACCGCGCAAAACGCATTATTTCCGTTTTGTTGATCGTGAAAACTAGATACGACGCGATTCAATGTGACTCGTGAGAAAGCGACAAGGATTAGAAAAAAAAACACTAAAACTGCTTCGATCGAAACTCCTTTAATCTATTTTGGTTCATTGAAGAGGGACCGAAGGGTAGCCGATTGCTTAAACCCGACCCTGATCGGTTTGGGGTTTTCGGCGTACAAATCGGAAAATCGGATTGCATCAGTTTGACTTCCGTGCGCCGGAGACGGATGGCGGAAACTTTCTGCGGTTGCCAGGCTAGCGAACGGGGAAGCCGACGGATTCCGGGGTGCGATGAGACCCTCGGTTCCCGATCGGCACGCCCGAAACTTACACGACCGCAAACGTGTGGCATAAGTTTCTTGCGGTTATCGCAGTCAACGCAGCTGCAGCCGGACGCCTCCGGAGTTTCGGGGGAGTTTTCCGGCAGAGATCACCCGAGAGGACGGTTGAACGTGCCGTGAACGGGATTTGCGTTATTTTGAAGTGTGATGGCGCTGCTTGACAAACACACCTACGCTACATATACACCCCCACGCACAAACCCTTACCCCTGTAGACGCAACCTCACCACACACTTGGATGGAGGGTTGACGTAAGACGACTTGCTGGAAAGTTGATGGCTGGGGATGGATAAGCATCTCTCACGCTTCCTTTGGGGATGAGCAGAGGCACCCGAGAGGACGCCGCACGGGAGTTTTGTTTGCCAGTTTTGTTTGATGATCCGCTGGGCGAAACGAGGGGGGGGGGGGGGGGGTGACGGAACGAAACGAATGTCTACGCCGCGGAACGAATGTTCGGAATGTTGATAAATATGCCATTGCCTAGGGGGGAAGTGAGATGGCGATGTGAGGGGGGAAAGAGAAGGGAGGCAGTTTGGGAAAAGGGGAAGATTTTCTGCCACATTCCACCTTCCAATCTGGTGTTGATGCTGCCGGCTTTCCGCTGGCATTTCGCTGGAGCTGTTGTGCCGTCGACGATAATTATGCTAATCATGACCGGCATGGAATTTGATCCCGGGGCCCGAAACATCTGCCCTTAATCTCTTCTCTGCTTCGCTGCGTTCCACTCCGCACCACTCCCTGCCGCACCCCGGAATGATTTCCTTTTGCCTTTCCGCACGAACGCCACTGGGGAGCAATGCACCAGCAACTCGTGACGATAAGTAGCTAGTATCTTTCTCATTATTGCCATTCTCCGGACTGGTGAATGAAGCAAATGGTGGAGAAGAAAGTCGGCGGAACGGAGCTGCAGTACTCCTGTGCGGGACGCCATTGATACGGCCGGATGTGATTACCGGAAGTGGATTGTATTGTCAGTCAAGCGAGCTGGCGCATGTAGCACATGTAGTTGTGATTGAGCTTCGTTAAATTGACTTGATTGCAGCTTTGTAATTCGTTTAATTGAAAGTGAATGTACGAGATTTTGCTTCACAGGTACATGTTATGTTTCATACTAAAATATTCTCTTAGAAAAGGGGATTTAAATGAATTCCTGAAACAATTTATGATTTAAACATATTTTTGCTGAGCTCAAAAATGTTTAAATCAGTCATATCAAATTTCATTGCACGAGTGTTCCTTGCCTGAAAATTCATCACAAGCGTCCCAAGGAAACACTTTTCCAGTTTCTTATTTTGGATAAAACATACGATACAGCGGATCGTAACATCCTACAGCGTGGACGCTGTACCATAATTTTTCGCAATTTTATTACCATCTGCGTTTTCCCCTTTGGTTTCAGCAACGAAATAGCACGAAGAAAGAGTTATTTTTCAACAACAAAAAAAAAATGCAAAGAAACAGCTACCAAGCCGAGATTTCGCTTTTGGGGGCGGAAGTTTTCATGCGCAGGCCACAGAATCTCGTTGTTGCACTATATGAGCTTTTGTGATCTGCTGCTTCCGTGGATGCAATAGGTGCAACTCACCGGAGAGACATGAACCTAACAAGGTGAGAATAAGTCATCACGGCTACGGTTAACTTACTCAGCTAGATTGGACCATGTACGAATGTGTCGACGATAGTGTTCAAAAAAGGAAAACCGAGTGATTTCTTGCTTTGCACCCAGCACTTCCGGGAATCGATTTATTTCCCTTGTTTTCACTGGCAACGACATGAATATAGTAGAGCGATGGTGCATGGAAGATGAGCAAAGATAAATAGTTAATCCCAAGAAACCGACTTCCTTTTAAGGCCCATGCAAGGTGTCTGTGTCTGCTGCCATTTTCTCGGATAAGTTACAGATCTACAGCCGTACTATTTCTTCAGGTAGCTCCAAAGCGAGGAATTTTTCCTTAAAAAAAAAAGCTCCCTGTGGAACATTGCAGGCACCGGATGGAGGAATATTTGCAGAAAAACAATCATTCCATTCCGGTTCCTGACGAGATGCAAACGTAGTGCAAATTTCATTTTACAGTCACATGTCAGAAGTGTGACTGCTTTACGATGGTTTCATCATCTTAGTTGGGATGGACGAGTTGTGACGCCACAAGAATTGCATTCGTCATGCATTGCTAGATGGATTTGATGGACGCAGTGGAGAAGCGAAACGTTTTCAGAAGGTAGTAAAGTGAGTGATAATATTTGAAGATACGAGCAGTAGGATAGCAATCAATCAGCAAACACATGATGTACAACCTCAAACATTGTTTTCACCGGGATTACGTTGAAACCCAATGAATATTGTTATTTTCGCATAACATTTTACTGAGAAAAACTTCATTAGGTTTTGATGGTTCAATAAAGTTACATTTCTGTGAGGTAATGATGTGAGTTTCTCAGTATGATCGACTCACTGTCATAATAATCCTTACCTTCCATCTTTTGGTTTGGCTGAGCGAAGCACTTTTTCTCTGACGCTCCAAATGAAATAAACGGAAACAATGTGGACCAACCATAAAACGAGTGAATAAAACATAAGATCGCGCTTTTAGTGCTGCAAGAAGGTTAAATTTTCAGTATTTACTGGACAGCAGCCATTCGAGGATGTTATGGATCAAACTGTAGTAACAACTAACGACCGGTGAATCAGCACGAATCAACGCAAATCACAAATTGTGAATCTTCCGTTGATTGCTCCCCATAAAAGTTACACGCACCATTGGATTCACCGAAACGATGGGCACGGGCAAAAAAAAAAGAAGAAATTCTCGAGTCTCCATGGGGACGCCTGGTAGCTCACGACAACGGAATCGAAATCTTTGGGACGAAATTGCGCCTCGCCCTTCGCTGAAACCGGAAAATGATTATCTGGCTCCCGCTTGACCAACATCTTTGGAGCGTCGGAGTTGAAGCCCAATTGACCAACGGTAAGTTTTCCCAACAATATAATGCCTACCTTTCCGTCTGCATTTTGTTATTGCTCGCTCTGTGAGTTTATCGAGTGAAGGAACGAACCCCGATCGCGTTGGCATTGCTGAGGGTTTCGTCTTTTTATACAAACGGGGCCTCCGGATGAGGGTTACACAATCCGTTGCTTCGTCAAGTGTAATAAATAATCGATGCTATCGTGCGACGCAAAACCCATCACTTTTGCCCGCAAGGAAACCGTTCTCAGAAAGCTCATCCTACGCGTGTGAGCAGGAGGCTCGCTCAATAAAACCGCACACTTCGTATTCACCATTGATTCCACGCAGTCCTGCATAAACTGTGCAGTTTCTGGCGCGGGAAAGTTGCCACGCCCGATGTTCAATCAAATGGTGCGTAAATATTAGAAAAGCTTCAATGCGACACCTCGCCTCGTCCGAAATTGACATTGATGTCATCATTCTTTCATTTCGGTAACAATTCCGAGGCGGAATTTGACCACATCGTAAAGGCGCACCCCACCGTCTAGCCGCGGTCTCTTCGTAATCAACCTGCCTACACCTACCAGTTGATCGAAATCCTTCCCGGTAGAAAAGGAAAGGTAAATGGCCCGACGAGAAGGGAGGATTTCATCTTTCCTTTTTTATGGACCTCCTATTCCCGGGACCATTTCCCGCTGGTCCCAAGCTGATTGCTTCAGGTTGATTTGTGGGCATGGGAAGCGGACAATTTCACTTTCACACCTTCAACCATCACGCTCTGGCAAGAAAACTGTCAATTGTCAGTTGCGATCGTTTGGGTTACATTTATTTGTCCCATACCCGGTCGCCTCCGTTTCAGCCTTGCGCCAGTTTTCTTCGATCGTGCGGCAACTCATCAAACGGAGGAATTGATTCGGGTTCGGGAAAAGATATTTCTTCGTGGCTGCACGTTCATCGGTCGTTCGCCCGGCAAGGGTGGATATTTTACGTACGTCTTCCCGGAAAAGGGGATGGAATATCGTATTTTTTATGGGACATCCCATACGTCAGTGCCAATTCGGAGGAAATGCGTTCGAATACGAGCTAAGGACGTGCTTGAATAGGGATACGGAAAACATTTCTGCACCATCCTTCAGGAAGAACTTATGCAAACCGAAAAAATGAATGAAGTGGAAACGGAGTGAAGGGAAAAAATTGGTTCAGATTTATTTATCCACCCGAAGGATTTTCGCTGTCAGCTGAATGACTTTAATGGTGGCGAAAATGATGCCATGGAGAAGCAATAGAGAAACAACGAGCTGAGAAAAAGCGCAAGAAGGAAGAAAAAAAAACAACAACTTGGCAACAACATAAAGAAAGCCTAAGCCACATCCGCTTTGGGTAACCCGATTGCCAAGAACGTCATATGATGTTTCGCTGGGAAAAGGAAAGGGAAATGATTCACGAATGGGGAGAAATTCGATGGGGGACTTTGAGTGCGCGGTGGAAAATTGCCACACGATGACACGTTGAGACCGGATGAGTGATGAAGTGAATGATGATGATCCGATTGAATGGGAGGGTTTTCCTACCCCAGCGCTTCTTTTTGGATGTTTTAAAGGCAAGGAGGTTTGCAATTTTCGTGTCACGTAACCTTTTCCAAGGGTCTGATGAAAAATACATGTAAAAGTATTTAATTTTTATGTATTGCTTCGTGTTTTTTGTGGAGTCAGTAACCCGCAGGTCTTGTGTTGGGTCAATGCCAATGTACTTCTAAGTGAGTCACAACTTAGGTCAAAAACGGAAACCTCGAACGTAACTTACTGACAGTAATCCCTAGCAATGACGGATTTGATGTCAGAGCATCGTGAAGTCCACTTAGATGAGATGTGAAGGAACGGGTTAATGTTTTCCAAGGGGTCAAATAGATTTTTGGACACGCAAACGAATAAAATCATCGCAGCAAAATCCTTCGTCCCCTAGCTGGGCAGCAACCATAAATCCATGAAGGTCCTAGGATAAGATGGATTGCGGCCGTCCACGAGAGAAACATCGGTTATTGCTAGATGGGCTCTTCATCAAACCGAAACGCATGTGATCGATTATAGTTGGATGCAATAAAAAAATTATTGAGGGTAAAAAACTCCTGCTCCGTACAAACCACGACGTGCGTGTGGCTTAAAGAAACCGACCGGCTACCCAAAGCTACCCTGAAACGGCCTGCATTTGAATATCCTTCATCCATCATGGAAGTGCTTTCTGTCGTACTGGTAGTCAAAACGAATGTAGGCAAGAAAGGTTTGAAAATATAGACGTTTCTCTTCTTTTTTGAAAGAAAAACGTGCCAAAGAGTTGGGTAGGGGTTTTTGTTGTTGTTGCAAAAAGACAGTTTCCGGAGATGAGGCAAAGCATAAGAGAAATGGTTGATGTAGTATACTCTTGGCATAACAACAGTGTACATGATTTGGTTGGAAATGTATAGTAAAGATAACAGACATAGGTTAAAAAAATGTTGATAAAAGGTTGCACCGTTCAGTTAGTTTTCTTTTCGATAACTTTCCATCCACTAACGTTGGACTCAAGTCCCCTCAAGATTTAGCTTTTTCAAGTCAACAGAAACGCGTTCGTTTTACTTTGACTCGAGCGTAAGTTGATATTGCCCTCGAGTTTGTACAGCGCTATACGACGCTTTGAGTGAAATAGAATGAACGATTTGAGCGAGCAGTCGCAATAAACGCAACACAAAAACACCGACTTGACCGGAGCTACCGGAGTTGGCAGTCGCACGAAAGTCTCGAAATCGAATAAAACAGCATCAAAGCGAAGTTTCCAGCAACTTCTTATTCGTCCGATTGGTGGACGGATGATTACAATTTCTTTTCGTCGATCGTTTGCTGGATCACTTTCCCGGTTTTTGTTTCCCGACGCCCTCTGCCACTCGAAACCGAACCGTGTATCGGGCTTCGGATCGTTTTATTTTATCTCGCATCGAGTGCCCTAATATTCCTATGAAGTCGTGGTCGACGCTGGCGCCAAACCAAGTGCCGGCATCCTGGCGGGAAGTCCGCTCGTGCTCGTGCTGAACGGCGGTGGCTTCCAGTGGCTCACACAAGAAGGAAAGCTCGACCGGATCAACCGAATCCCGTAGCAGCAAAGCGCACGGGTTTTTGTTTCGCTGAACATTTTTCAAGCACGTCACTTGCTCGTAGAGGATCCGGTTACAGGCGATTTTACGAGTTTTACGAAACCGAACTGAAGTAAGTTTTCTTGCCCCCTCGGTCTCAGTAAATCCCTTCCCTAGCTTTTTTTTTTTACTTTTTCACGATCGCAAAACGATAGGATTCTCGTTGAGCTGCAACAGAGCGGAGGTGCTGGGCGGTCGCTGGAGTCGCCAAGGCAGCGGGAAAGCAATTCGTAATGATTTTTCTGAGGAACCAGTGATCAAATGAGTTTGTTTGATGTTTTGTAGTGTATTTGTTTTACGTTTCACTCGAAGCCAAGGTATGCTCGTCTTTTGGTCCATCCCTGTCTCGTCGATTGGTGTAACGCTTGACGTACAACTTGAACGGTAGTTGAGAGAAATATTTGTCTTCGTCAGCCCGCGGTTGTTGTACTCAACGAGTCGGTAATGTTGGATATTGGCCCTCGTACTCCAACTCCGGGCGTCGTTTTCATATGAACAGTGCTGTATTTGCTCTGTATGACTGAGTATGACTGCATCATCGTTCCAGTAACATCATGCTTTGTTCTTATCATAAAACCCTGTCCATATTGTGTGCGCAAAGGAGGACGGGAATTATCATTTTCCGCTAAATAACTTCCACATCAAACTCATGAAGAGGTGCGTTAGTGAATTAATTCCAGGAAGTTCAAAAGGTAAGGTCAGAGCTAAAACAAAACGAAATAATAAGGCTCACGGCTGAAAATAGTGTAGGGCAAACATGAAAACGGAGGTAAAACGGTGCTGGGGGAGAGGACTGGCCTGGCGGTCCTCTGGGAACGGCACCTTTTGTGGTTTCTTTTCCTGAACTCATCACAAAGAAGTGCATGTAGAGCACACCATGAATCGCGGCTGGATAACATAACCAACGAGGCGCTTTTTCACAAACACTTGTGCACAATTATCATCTCCTTTCGCTTTGATAAGCGTTGGACAGATCAGGTTCTATGCGAGCCAGTTTTTAAATAAAATTTTTATTACCCGTTGCGCAATGGCTTGCAAGGAACTTTGAAGAACCTTTCAATACAAGTTCTTAACTTACTCTTTTTTTTAAATTATTTCACTGATGATTTGCTAGTTAGATTTTTCATTTTTTTAAATAAAAATCAGGTAACGATAATTTTTGATCAAGTCAAAAACTTCTTCAAAAGAAACAGAAAGCATCGTACTCCTTCTTATAAAATTTGCACCATACTCATTAGTTTCCATATTCTGGCTATATTTCAATGGGGAAAAGTTCTACAAAACGTAGTGGAACAAACAGTGGACATTTCTCGGAATGGCAAAAGTGACCGGAAAAAGCTCCCCGCGATTGTCACACCTGCTGTTGCACTTTATTGCAATTTGCCATCATTGCGCAGAACGCTGGCTGGCTCGTTTGTGCGTGAGGTATTAAAATGATTATTATTATTATCGCCTTCATCTCTTATTTACACGCACGCAATTTACGCTGAATTATTGAATGCGTAAGTAACGCAGCGTTGGACAGCGATGGCGTGTCACGCGGGACGACGTTTGTGTCGGTGATGGAGACCCTGGAATGGTGTGAAATTAAAAGTTGATGGAGATACAACTGGTTGCAATTTTGAACGCATCAATGATTCAACAAAAACAGTTTTCATCGAGCCTTTAAACTAAGTAGTAGTAGTAGTAGTCTTTTATTGCTTAGAAAACATAAGTGTGGCACGTATTAGTTCAGCTTTACATAATGGGTTCGTTCTGTTAACTTTCCACATTGGTGATGAATAGTGATTCGTGGCATTGACGTATGAATAACTCGAAGCTCAGTGCTTGATTAGGCTAACTATGATTTGATGAGGGAAAAAAATAGAAAAACCCTCGCACAAGAGAAAAAAAAAATTATAATATTTTACTTAACCTATCTTATAAACTAACTTATTCTGTAAAATCTTAACTGTTCATTGTACCAGTAGTTGTAATGTTCTGTGTTCGCTATTGCGGCACTTATCCTTATATTTGATAGTGATGTTTTGGATATACTCGTCTAGCCTAACCGAGTTGGTGATTTGATGTAATTCTTTTGTGTTGAACCAGCGTGGGACGTTAAGGATTATTTTAAACATTTTATTTTGGAACCTTTGGAGCTTTTGCTTGTGGCATTTTGCAATGTTGGACCATACTGGGGCCGCATAAGTTAGAATCGGTCGGAAGCAAGCTTTGTATAGAAGTAACTTGTTATCAGTATTTAATTTAGATTTTCTGTTCAGGAACGGATAGAGAATTCTTAACATTTTTTCGGCTTTTGTTATTGTGTTCAAAGTGTTTAGGCTGAACGTTAGTTGTTTGTCAAGATAAACGCCTAGGTATTTTATGATATTGTTCCATTGAATATTAGTTCCGTCTATAGCTATGTCGTTCTGTGGTAATCTTCGCAGGCTTCTATTTCTAGAGAAAAATATTGTTTCTGTTTTAAGGCTATTGATTTTCAGTTTCCAGTTCCGGCAGTATTTAGAATATGTATTTAAGGCCTTATTGATTGTCCGAACTATAGTTTTTGGATTTTTTGCTGATGCAGTGACAGCAAAGTCATCTGCATATAGGAACTGTTCGCAATTCATCATGATAGGGAGATCCGAAAGATAAATGTTAAATAGAAGAGGCGAGAGGACGCTTCCTTGTGGTACGCCAGCTTTTGGTACGTATTGGTCTGATGTACTATTATTTATAATAACGAAGTTCTTCCGATCGTGTAGGAATGTTTTAATTAATTGTATTAAATACGCTGGAAATTTATGCCTAATCAACTTATAAATCAGTCCTTCATGCCATATGGTGTCGAAAGCCTTTTCACCGTCTAATAGTGCCATGCCAGTAGATTTTTTGCTTTTCCTATTGTTTAAGATAGTTTGAGTAAGTCTCTGTATTTGATGTGTTGTTGAGTGGTTTGGACGGAAGCCGAACTGATGATTAGGAATTATTGTGTGTTGTTCCGTATGAGAGCGGAGCCGGAGAGCGATAGTTTTTTCAAATACTTTTCCTACGCAACTTAATATGCTTATTGGTCTATAATTTTCTGGCTTAGTCCTGTCTTTGTTGGATTTAGGAATTGGGACAACTTTTGACATTTTCCAGGCATCCGGAAAGTGTCCTACTTTAAAACAACTATTGAAAATATGTGCTAGGTGTTCAATAAGCCTTTAAACTAAATGGTTTGTAGAATAGAAGGAATGAAAGTGTTTCTGTGTTGTACAACATTTAAACAAGTTAATTCATTCTTTAGTTTCGCTCAAAGCATGTTCATTCACTTCAGGGGGTCAGGGATTTTTTTTTTCGTGTTAGGGAGAGTGTTGGAACCGCTGTAATATTATGTTTCGGTCCAACGAAGCTGGCCGAACAGAATCCAGCGAAGCTGGCCGAGAAGAAACATCGCCGCCGTGGCGATGTTTTATTACATTTATAAAGGGTGGAATGATGCGCATTCGCTCTTTTTTTTTTGGTAAAAACGCTGGACAATTTTTTGGCACGTCACATCACGTTAATAAACTAATTTAGGCAAAAAAGCTAGCAGTTTTTCTTTCGACCGTTGAGGAGAGCTTAGTTAGAGACAATCCGTCTTTAACAGAGAGGTAAAACTTTAACCAAATTTATGCCCAAAAAAAGTTGCTCCAACAAAAAGCTGATTTCACTTTGCCAAACGTTGCGTTCGGCTTTGATCATTTTTTGACACTGCAGAAAACAAAATGGATAACTTCGTTGGTATAGTTTCACCATTCGCAAAAAGCAAACAACCATCACAACCTGACAGAGGTCAGCTCAAAGAGAGAGAAAGAGAGAGAAAGGGAAAGAGAGAGAGCGAAAGAGATCATCGTAATCCGAAGCATTGACGTTGCTTTGTTCCTGCAACCTTGTTTCATGTCGAACGTTCGGTCTCTGGCTCAGTTTGCGTCATTTAACCATCTCCTCCTCCCTTTTCGGACGGGCATCGAAGCGGGAGCGAGAGATAATCGAATAATAAAATAGAAAGTTGGAGCAAAAATTAAGTGAAAAACTTTGCCACCCATCCCAAACGCGTCACTATAAATAAACCTGAACCAGTGGAGGGCAGTGATTTCGACGCCCGAAGGCTTTCGCCCTTTGATCGGGTTTGAGGCGCAAGGATTAAAGTGGCCGGGAACTCGGAAGAAACCCTACTCCCATCGCAATGTGACTGATGTTTGCCAGTGTGGCGGTCCGGGAGTGTTTGGAGTGAAATTTCTTGCCTTCATTTTTTTCTCATGTTACCGCTCACGGCTTGGCCGAGGGTGAATTCCCTTGGCTCGGCTGGATCACAGGGTTTCATGCCCTTAATTGACCGGAAGAATCAGCTGCACTGGTTTCGAGCGGCTACAATAGGGGTGCGCATCCGATGAAGACATTCCGTTTCCAACGCTCAGATGCTCAACGGCCGGGAAGAACCTCAAAATCCGTCCCTGTGCAACCAAATAATGGCTCCGGGCGTTTGCTCAATTCCGGTCATTTGCTTTCGACGTGCTGCTTCGCTCTTTCTTCTTATCTTCTTTCTCCCATCGAATCGGCGCTAGACCACTGAATGTCCGTTACTCGTTAACTTCCCCGTACCGGTGATTAATAGTGACCGTTAGCCGGCGGAAAGCTTCCAATAATTCACACAAACCGCAAGGAGGTTCGTCCCGAAGTGAGGAAGATTGTTTTTGGATGATAGTTTGCGAAAACTTTTCCGGCGGTTTACGGGCGATTCCGAGAAGGGGAGGTAGCTAGCCCATTGTGACCCGTTTTCCGAAGGTCAGAAAGGGTGTTTTGGCGGAAGGGGCGGAATGATCGAGGTAAGGGGACAGCGGAAAAATGCAATCAGCTCGATGGATTTTCGTGTAACATTGCGTTTATACTTCGTTGGGATTAAACTATTCGTTGTGTGCTCTTTTTTATTCACAAATCAAATTTATTGTCTTTCTTCGATGGTTTAATTATGTTATAGCTTCGTTCCGTTAAAACACATAATACGGTTTCGCATCTTATGGATCGACCTCACCTTCAATTTCTTAGTAAATTGTTTCAACATTTACAATTTAAAGCTTTGGTAAAACTGAAATGGTATAAATAGAATTCGGAGTTGTAGGTTTTGGGGGGGTTTGAATGGTTACGACATTTGGCGATTAATTTTCCATTGTGTTGCAGAATTTCATTTCGTTCATTTCATTTTGTTTCGTGCCTTAATCAATTCTGGTTTAACTCCATCTTGCAAAATTGAAAAGAGCTGGTGCGAGTAGCTCGTGAAAGAAGCAATCACCTTTTTCACCCGTTGACACAGCTTCCAAACCTTTTCTTCTTTTTTTATACTGTGCCAATCAATTTTCACCCTGTGCACTATTGATGTGGAACCAAGCCATATTCACAGAACTGGATAATGCAATGAAAAAATGAACCGTGATAAAAATCCGATTATGGCTCCATTATCACACTTTTCAGTTAAAAAAAAAAAGCGAGGCGTTAATACTGGCAAATGGAGTCGGTGCTCTCGCACCGTCACCTTGTCAATAAGTCGTTAATAATCGAACCAATTTGCTCGGTCAATGAATAGAGCCAGTAAGGCTGGTTGCGTCCTTTATGTCCCAGCTCGGGGAGCAGCAAAGAACAAGGTGCGTGTAAAGGGGTGAGGAATGGTTATAAAACACGCCTTAAGCTACACCATTTTTTCCTTTTCTAAAATCTTAAAGCTCTTATACAACAGAACACCTACCGGTGAAAAGACCCTTTGCGCGTGCTTATGATTCAACTTCTTGCCATTTCGTATCGAAACCCTTTTCTCTGTCAATTAGGCACCACTCTTTTGTCACATTTATCACCTTTACCCGCCTCTAGGAGCCTGCACGCGCTTTGGCCTTGATGAGGCTCCGGGGGGCAATTACGGTGGATTTATGACTGCTGTCTTTCGTGAGCATTTTTCGCATTTTGCTCGTCGCGGATGACGCGGGCGTTGTACGAAACTCCGCATTCGCGGGCATGCTGTGATATTAGCTGGATGTCTGCTTCGTGTCTGCGTCTGCGGTGGAATTGCTGAGAACATTATCAACCCGCAGCAACTAATTTGGGTAGATTAGAGACATACAAATGTCGCGTTTCCTCGACGCATTTTTAAATCCTATAGCAGTTGTTTAAATGAAAACGTTCCTAGTCTTCTCGCAACATATCTCGTAGTTAAAAAGCTTTTTAAAAAGATGTTAATGATCCTTTTCTATATCATTATCTGCATCATGATGTTAATTGGAAAGACAACACGTTTTCAACACATGAGAATCTTGATTGTACCTAAATAAGGGTCAAATTTTGTGTTTCTATTCATACCCATTTACAAGACTAAGCTACTGAAAATCTCATTCGAACCCATGATTACTTGTAAAAAGAGAGAATACCAAGAATGGTGATAATTTTATGTCACCCAAATCTCAACCATCTTTTATCCCTAATGACAGCACAATGGGGATACTTCTTTCCTTTTCAAAATTCCTCACGGCGAATGATGCGCCTAGGCTTTCGTTCACTACCCCTCTTTCTCACTCCCTCGTTGGGGGAGTACAGATGGCAAAGATGGCGAGAGCTTATTAAGTGCTTTGGGTGCAAATGGGAGCATAAACTCTGGATATGAATTTTATCCCGAGCCGCCTGTCGATGCCAGTCAAGGACACGCACTTCGGCCTTTTCGTGGAAGAGCCAGGAACGCAAAGGCACGACAAAGGATCGGGAGAAAACATCAGCATTTATTCAGATAATTACGGACGGATTATGTAGCCCGTTAAAATTAACTGCTACAATGTTTCCTGCACAGTTCCAATTACCGCGCCCGTCGCTGCAAGACGCCTGGGATCGGGTCAATGGAGCGACGTGGCTGATGAACGAAAGGATATGCTTTCGAGCGCCCTGGGAAGCATTCAATCGAAAGGTTCCAAAAATAAGCGTGACGCCGCAAAAAGCAAACGTATGATGCTCGCGAGGGAAAAGGCATGCTTGCGCCATTTTGCGTTAGTTTGATTGGCACGAAATATTATTTTTTGGTTAATTAAATCCTCATCGGCAGGAGCCCCGGTATTGTCGAAATCCGAACACATTACATCCCTCTCGACTCACAGACTTTCCGTTGCAAAAACGACGGATTCCGGACCCATTCGGAGAATGACTTCTGCAGCTACCTTACGTCACCCCAGCCCGAAGATGGGTTTGTTAAAAAGCTGCCAATTGCACCTGCGAGAATAGAAAGAAAGCTTTTCATCTGGAACCGGGTATGGTCTGCCATTAGGTTAGGCCATTAGGTGCGTCATTTACGCGACGAAGCAATTTGCATTTAGTTATTATTAAACGCAGACAAAACAAATGAAATCATATTTGATAACTGGAAATGCTTTGATCACCCGTCGGATTGAGTCGTTGTTTTTAATTTTAGAGGAAATCCCGTAATGAGAAAAATATTGAAATGAATTAGGCGTAAACCAGACTTTCATCCGGTGTTGAAAGGGGAAAGAAAATCATGTGTCTAAGTAACAAAAAGAAAGAAATTACTGACTTATAAATAAAATAAGAGTTTTTGCAAGAATCAATGAAATATGATTTTTTCATGAAAAAGTTATCATTGCTGACGTTATGTAACAAGTGTCGTTTATCAAAAATAAGAGCGTTTTCAAGAAAGAAATTGAATGATGTTTTTTAAAGAAATCATTGACCATACAATTGAAAATAAAAACATAGATGAACAAAAAACATTAATTATGAACAGCAATAAGTTGACGATCTCACACAACATTTGAAGAGTGCAGAAATGGTGTAAAGAATAAAAAAAAAAAATATGAAAAAATTGGTCATTCACTAATGTACCGGTGTTGTTCCCTTTTTTTTGTTACTTTATGTGAAACCTTTAGCATAACCTTGTAGAAGCATGATGCCTGGGGCGCATCCTCAAAATCTGTGTGTCACTGATATTACTGTCCAAATAGAAGATATCCTGTCGTCACCCGGGTTGGCCATTTCGAGCCGTGCGCCAAATGTCCGCCTCCCCCAAAAAGTGCACGTGACGAAAAATAAAACTCCATAAAAAAGCATCTCACCTCATCTCAGCAGTGGGACACTATCGGATGCAGGAATCGCACGCCCTGGACTAGGGTCGGTCGGTTGGTCATTTTTCATCAGAAAACTGTTTAAATATTTATCCTCCGTTCGTGCCGATGGAAAGGGCGTATTCTTTCAAGTCCTCCCGGGTAGCGTCCCTTCCCCCCGTAACACCTCGACCGGAGTTAGAAAGCAATCTAATATGGTTTCGAAAGAAGCTGGAACCGAGAAGGAGGCGGGAGTAGATGAAGAAAAAAAAACGCTCACACCGACACACCGACAAACCGACTAAAGGTTTACTGTCAATTCGGTGAAAATTTGCTCCTCATTTAGGGATTCGTCGTTTCGCTCCCCAGCGCTCCCGGGGAATGCCGCACCATCGCCCGGTATGCTGAAAGGTAAACAGGTCATGTTTTCTTTTCATCCATCATGCCCCGGGTTGATGCCTTGAAGGATTTCTGCCGTCACCTTTCCCGCCTCCCGGGATCGCCACCCGCTTCCGAGAAATTCAAATCGAAATCCAACAATGCAAACGCAAAGGAAAGCGGCCTGCTTCCCGGGAGGGAGCGAGTGAGAAATTAAGGACCGTAGATTCCGCATGGGGAAAACGCGAACCTGAAAAGAAAATATCGCCCCAGCACGGAATGACCAGCCCCAAACTGACGGACTGACTCCCCCCGGAAAAAAAGGGCCGGCAATCGTTGGCATTCGCACGAAAAGGGACGGACCCGCTTTCGGTTCGGTTTTGGTATTCAAATGGCTAAGCACGCTTATCGAGGACGGACGGCAGAATGTGTGTGTGTGTGGCACTGTTAGGAGTGGGTGTGTGTAAGCGAGCGATAAAGTATTTTAATCTTTTCTTAATTTTCACCCTTGATCCCGCCAAGCCGAACGCACGCGGGTCGGAAAGGAACAACCTCCCAGGGGGCAAACGTCGCTCGTCGTCAACCCTGGGAGCGTTTGTGTGTGTGTGTGTGTGTGTGTGAGCCGAACATGCTGTTTCTTCTGTTCCCCTGTGGCCGGCTACTGGGTTCCATTGTGCTCAACGTCTGGGGGGTGGAAATTAACAACGAAAACTTTCGGTGTTGTGTTTCCTTTTTTTCTTATCGTACGGATTTCAGATGAATTTGCGTAAGAAGAAATCCCATCCGTTCGGGGAGCGAACGACCACTGGCGAGGGTAAAGGTGACGGCGGTCCACTGGAAAGGCGGGTGACACCTTGTTTCCTTTGTGGTGCACGAACAAAAAAAGCAAAAGGGTGCGGCTTTTCTGCCACTGAAATAAAAAAGACACCCGAAGAAGTGGAACGGCGTTTGGTCCAGCTTTGGACAGCTGCTGATTCCGACAAGATGGGAAGTTATAGAAGCAGGATGGCGCGGATGGAGAAGAAGAAAAAAAGCAAAACACATCCTTTCCCCAAAGGCAAGGTATGAAAAAAGGGTCAAATTCTAATCCGAAAGGGAGATTTAAGAGAAGAAGAAAAAAAAGAACAACGACGAACATACCTTGCCCATTTCTCGCAGCTCATCCTAAGACACGGGTTTGGCGCTGACGGAAAGGCACGAATTTTAATTAACCCTTCCACAAATTGTTGGTCCATTCATTTGTCCTGCCGGTGACAGTTTATCAGCTCGTCGTGGTAAAACACGTTTCAACACTAGCCCGTTCCAACGTCCAGACACTAGCGAGAGGACGAAATACAACACAACGCAGTTCAAATTAGGAGGGAGAAAAACGAAATAGAAAAAGTTTTAAAAACAAAAAGGTGTATGTTTATCAAGAAAGGAGAGTTTATGATAGAATTTGCAACACTTTTAAAATGTTTCAGCATTGATGACTTTTATCAATTTATGTTATAAAAGATGAAATTATTAACTGAAGTTAGTTAAGAAATTGTTCATCAGTTAATTAAGAAATTGCTTATTGTGATGCAGTGCAGTTGGATCATGCATCATCAATCAATAATTTATTTAATTAATGAAAAAAAAAAACACTTTTACCAACATCTTTTCATCCGTAGCAGGTCCTCACTGCTCCGGAGGGATAAAACCATTTGCATGATTAGTTTCCTCTATTTCCTGCTTGCTTACTGTGACTTTTGTTGGTGTTTACAAAACGGAACATTTCCATGGATCACGTCGCAGAAAAAGCTCTCATTCCTACCGATTTCACACAATTCACCCCGAAGGCTTTTTGGCGAATATTTGTGTGTGTGGATGCATTTTGTTTTTTGCTTTTATCGTCAAGCAGCATGTTTGCTGAAGTTAAATATCATACAGTTTTCCATGAAGGTTCGCCCTCTGTCGTGACGTTGACTCGTCGGCTCACTTTACGACTGGAAGAGCTGGCAGTGACGATTGTTTCTATTTTTATTTACTTTTCCTTCAAACGAACCCCAACCCCCCTTCCCCGAGCCTCCTTCGTACGTGTACAATCAAAGAGTTGACTGCAAACTTGCATGGCCGGGGTTACAATTTGTACTCATTTGCAGAATGTGGATGTGGAAGCTCAATACACGACGCCGACACTTTCCCCACGTGGGGCGATGTTCCGTTGTTCCCGGAAGCGAAGCGTCTGGATGGATGAGGAAGCCTGTTTGCGAAGTGTGATGAGAGTTTGAAAACTTTCGGCCGAACGATTTGCGGAAATTCGCAAGATGTGTGTTGCATGTTTTGCGCGCGAGGGGAGTCCGCAGAAGGTTCGACGTAGCTTGTAGGGGTCTGAACAAGACAACCGCTGTCCTGTCGGCTCAGAAGCTGCATGCTGTTATGCATCACAACCGGAAACGGCACGGGAGGGGCACGAACCGGAGGCCTAGCCAGCGCTGCACATCGGTTCTTTTGCCCATTTTCTATAATATGGTGCGATGGTATCCAAAGATATCCAATGTGCGAAGCGTCGTGCGATGCAAGCTGTGTTTGCCCTTTTCCGGGCAACATTCTCCTGTTGCTTGCTGTCGTTGCTGATGGGGTGGGAAGGTGGGAGGGAAACACTCTAAAGTAGGCTCGCGCCGAAATCGACCGTGAAGATAGTGAAGCACAATGCACCAACCCGGGTTGGGTTGGAGTCGAGCATGTAAAGCATTTCCAAGGGAAAGACATTTAATGAAACAAGCACTCCCTTTCTCCGCCGGCTTGCAGATGTCGTTGTTGAGCCTGTTGACGATGTGCTGTACTGTGCGATACGTCAACATTCCAAAGTTGGCCTGGCCTCCCGGGAGTGAAATTGGATAAAAGCGAAATAGTGTACGATCTAGGATGCCGAACAGATGAGAAGGTTGCGTGCCAGCGTCGGAAAAGATAAGTGTTAAAAGCGGAAACAGGCTCAACTCAAGCGCGCCAATGGGAAGTGCAAAACGCTCCTGCACACTCCTGGGAACGATCGAAGCTTTACAAATGGGTGGCGGTACTATGATCCGTAGTGTCTTGGCTGTTTTGTTCCGCACTGCGGTGAAGAAAACATGTCCGCCCCGTTCATCCTAGCTCGAAATTGAATGACACAAACGCAGAACACTGAATAAAGCACGAGAACAAGAGCCCTGCAGTGCAGCCGAATTGAAGAAGAAGAAGAAGAAAAAAACGCGTGACGAAGGAACTTGATGACATCGACGCCAACCAGAACGACGCCAGACCAGACACGACGGACACAATGCAAACAAACTATCAAGGGCAAATATTTAGCCGAAAGTAGCATGTAAATAAACTCGCATCCGGGAACAACTCGCTCCCGGTACAAAGGGAATTAGGCATCCGACATCCGGAACGGATTGGGCAGGGTTGAACTAGGCGAGAGAGAGAGAGAAAGAGAGTACTAGGGAACGAGGCACGATATGGCAGGCAGCAGGAACGAATGCATGTGGACTCAGCTTAGGTTGAAGTTAAGACGGAAGCGGTGGCAAACGTTCGCTTACATCCTGCGTCATCCGAAAACCGAACCGGGCATCGGCAGCATCAAAGGACTGGCGAGGCGTGACGCCATGTCCACCGAATGAAACGCGTTCTTCCCCATCACCCTCCGCAATGACGTCCTCCCCGGGGGGATGTACGCCGAAAAAGGGAATTTTAGAGCATTGCCAGCGAGTTCCGGCACTCCGGATCCGGCGGGGATAATCACGGCAGCGATGACGATAATGATAGTCTTGACTTTTGGCTCCAGTTCCGCTCCGTGTCGGGTTTGGCATGCACGTCCGGGGGGGTTTTTTGTGTGTGTGTGTGTGGGGGGAGTTCGCCTTTGAGGCTTTGTTGCCGCTTGTTGCTTTGGAGTTGATGTTGTTTGCCCGTGTGCCGCTGTTTGCTGCGTCGTTTGTCATCCGTGAGGGAAGAACAAGAGACCACCACTAAGGCTTTGTTTCTGACGGAAGAAGATACGCACGACAAACGGGCTGCCAGAGCGGGCTTTTCGGACGCGACGTTGAGCCATTTAATCTTTCTAATTTGGGCAGGATTTGCTTCATTTTTTTTTTAATTTCATGACTTAATTTTAAATTTCTCACATTGTTGGGGGAAAAGAGGCATCAAAGGAAAACAAGATTGCATTGTTAAACATAGTCGTTCAGTGGTGTGAATGGTGCAAAACATGCCTTGATTGGTGGAAACAGGAAGAAACACGAACGCGAGAACGTGAAGACGTGAAGGCTACGTGTTCCGTCTGGCACAACCCACCGATGGAAGGCTGTGCTTTGGGCCGGCTGGCTCGTTCAAGCGAGCGCAACATTTACATCGACTTTTTTTTCCGCACCAAGGGGAAACATCGCGCCTCTTGACGACGAGTGGGTTAACGTCGATTATCGCCCTGGGAACGATTCGGACAGCAACATTGCCACCAACTGTTCGACCGTGTTTAAAGGTGTCGGTGGCCACGTCGAACTGTGACAGACACTGGTGGCCCCTGTTTTTTTTTAACCATACCATCCAGGGCTGTCGTTACTTTTAATCTCGTCGTGTCTATCCCGCGTCGTGTTTTGAATTTTACACCCCTCCCCCCCCCCCCCGAGGGCAATGCGTGCCATGTGTCATGCTCCAGGGTGCAGTTCATTGCTATAAACACCGGAGTGTTGGCCGGAAATCAGTCGCAAATCGTTGATCTGCAGTGCGCCACCGTTCGGCTTGCGCGTAAAAACGTGGCCACCGCATCCCATGCTGCGTTGCGTGTCCATTTTGTCACCAATCAGCCGTGACGCAGTGAGAGGAAAATGAATGCCGTGCAGCAGGAGGAAGAAGAAAGCAATCATAAAGAAGTTAAAAACGAAAAAACAAAGGCTATCAAAAGTTTGGCAGGACGGTTGCGACTCGCAAGGGACAACGTTTTCGACACTTTAAACATTTATATCCGCAACGTGATTATTACGCTGTTGTTGGATGCTGTGGGATTGATGGAATTGAACGGAATGTTATGCTAAAAGAAAGGAAAAAAATATGTTCGTCCGCTTGAGTGGCCTAAAAACGGTGGTGTCCTTTTTTGAACTCAAAAACACATCCTCTTCTTCCCATCATGTCTCAATTTCCTTGTTCTTCGATGCATGTCAAACGACAAGTCACGATGTAAATGATCGAAAGGAAACCCATCATAACCGGACGGAACGGCCAGGGTGTGCAAACAGAAGTTAACTGGAGCAAACATTCATGACGAGCGAAGCAAAATTGAGCCATAAATGTTGACGCTGTTGCTCAACGGTGCTCGATGAACATCGGTCATGTTGGTATTACTGACTTTTTTCGGCGCCGTTCTATTTGCCCATCGTTGGTGTCGGTGTTGGCGTACGGTGTTTGAACAGTTAAATAGGGGAAATCATATTTCAGTCGATGGTCGGGCTAATGGTAGAATTGTTGGTCCATACATGGTTTAGCACCGCTTGAAATTTTCATGGTTGAGGACATTCCATGTTATACCCGTAATTTCTATGTGGACAGAAAAGACAACCAGTCGGAAATTCAAATTCAAACCTTTCTCTTGCCTACAGTCACGGTTGGTGGACAATTGTAAGGAGGTCAGATTCTTCGCGTTCATATAAAGCTCGGTTAACATTTTACATAACGATTCACGGCTTTCAATTGCATGCAAAAGTTGATGGACCTGTCAATGGCATTAAGCGATCCAACATACCCGACCGCAGCAGCAGCTTGTCTATGACGAGGAAAGTTAATTTGAATTGCATTCCTGTTCCCGCCGCAACCGATTACGCACTGGTTCATGCCATCAATTCGCATCACAGCTGTCGGTCACTCGTGCGGTCCAATGCCCAGCAGACGAAGAAACTTCACACCCGGTCGGTGTTGGCGTGCTCTGCGTGGGGGAAAGAGGGCGGCGGGAAATAATTGCCGAGTCCGAAGCGCACTCACTGGAACAACATATTAATTTCAGCCCGCTTCCGAGACCGGGTAATACCTTCGGGACCGTCGTAGACCAGGCGACGTCATGGTGTTTTGTAATTTCTAACAATAATTTCTTACAAGGCCCCGTGCGTGATTGCACGAGGAACTGGTGACCGGAGGAGATGGAGTCATCGAGTCACTTCCTTCCGGAGCGGTTTCGCTGTAATCAAAGACATCGGCAGCAGCACAGCACAGCAGTGGCAATAATTTAGAAGCAGTGTAAACACGTCTCCGTCAGCGATGTGTCGTCTCGGGGTTGATTCCAAATGGCCGGCCAGCATCTTTCCCAGGAGAAACGACCGGGCGGTGTACCCTTCACCGAGCACTGTCGACCTCGCCGACGGCAGCCCATTTCGGCGAATCAACACGGCTGCAGCACGTCTGCAATGTCTGCAACCAACGCCGACAGATGTGATGCTGCAAACGGGCATACGTCAGCTGGGTGGACAGCATTCGATGTCGTCGTCCTCCGTGGTCCGTGGACCTTGGAATGGTTGGGAACGTTGACGCCGTTTTCCATTTGTTTATCTCCAGCGTGCAGACGCTGTCGTTGGCTTCGACACGCTGCACCTTATCAGCATCGAGCCTGGAAGGGGGCGGGAAGGTCAAAGGTTTCCCGCAGCGAAGCCACGTGAAGGTCCTCACGAGGGGCTGGCGTGACTCGGTCACGTCGCCGAGGTGCCTGCTGCAATTTAATTATGATGTTTAATCTGTGCTTAACTCTCTGTTTGTTTCTGTATTTGTTTTGCGTCCGACCGACACCGTCCGAAGGGAAACGCGAAGAATAAAATTTAGCCGCTAAGGAATGGCGAAGGTTGCTTACTGGCCTTTGAACTTTGAGCTCAACTTTGATTGAATATGATATCTAAAGAGCGCCTCTCCGTTTATAATCAAACCAGGTTACCATCAAACTCAGCTCAACTTTTGGGCGTCTCATAAAAAAAGAGAATATAAAGAGAGTTGCATACGCATCGCGGTGTTTGATTGAAAATTATTTTTCAACAACGATTAGTTTCAGCCGGTTGGTGATGTTCCTTACGAGAACCGATTCAATTATGCAAGAAAGTGTGAGTTAATCAGATAAGCGAGTGCATTTCCCGGTTTCGCCAATTTCCTACCAAATCGGTTTACGCTCAGCCTCAATGACAAGCGCCGCAGGTGCCTACTTAAAGGGCTTTCATTAATTTCCTCGCGCTCGCTCGCTTGCCGATGAGAGTTTCCGGCCGAAGGCGGCCATTCTTTAGCACCCCAAACGCCCCAAGGTCTACCCAAGTCCCATTGAAAAGCCACCGGTTCTCGGGGGTGGGGGCCAAAGGTGCGCGGTGTTCCGGTTTTGGGTCGCGTTTGCGTGTAAGTGTTCCCGGGAAGGCGGTCAGGAAATTGTTATACGCATCCGCACGGTGTTCGCTCTGATGATAATTTTCTTCGCACACCCGCCCGCTCTTTGGCAATGGAGATCCAAAATCTTCGAGCTTGGAGCTGCCACCGTGAGGCCGAACGACGCGCATCCTGTGCCGCTACGCAGGAAATGGCCGCGGAATAGATCGGAAGGTGCTGATTTATCGTACCATTTCCGCTGCCATCACCAGCAACCGCGACGGTAGATGGGAGTGCGGGCTGGCTCTAGCAAGCCGGATGGACAATTAAGTCCCGCTTTTGCCTAGGGCACTTTCCATCTTCCTGCTGCACGGGTTCCGTGGGTTTCCGTTTCGATTAATTCTGTCACCGCCGTACGGGGATGCGTTATGGCATGGGAATGAAGTAGGTGTTGAAGAGAAACGCGCCAGCAATAGATCCGGGAAGGCAAATTATTCCCGTACCTTGTTGGTCGTTCATCGCGTTGAGAGAATTAGTTGCCGAAATAGAATAATCCTTTTGTGGAATTGTTTTAAACGTACCTGTACTTGTACCTTAAATGCATACTTTCAATAAGAACATAATTCAAAACTGCATTTGGTGTGCATCAAATTACTTGATCTCTCTCTTTGCTCATATAAGTTACATCACAAAATTGAATGCATCAACCTCATCCGGTTTTATATTATGTTGCTCCACTCTGGCGGGATGCTGACGTAGGAAACACGTGAGTGGATTGGACTGCATCCAAATTCAACCATTTCCGATCGTATAACTTTACTTCAAAGGAAAGTTTGAGCTAGTTGAGCTACGTTCGCTACTTCAAAGCCACCACCGTTCGCCATAAAGCGATAAGCGGATCTGTAAAATGCCGTTAGTTCGGATTGCAATGTTGCATTACATACTTTCAAGCACAGTTTAGCAACCGGGTACTAATTGCAAGAGCTTCCGATCCCTTGCATTATGCCGTGTGGAAATAACGTTTCATTAACCAACGATTGAACAAGCTCACTGGAACAATAAACTCTTGCAACGCGAGCTACCTACTGCTGTGGAACGAGAAGAGGTAGATTTAATGTGCTCGTAAATAGTTTAAGCCACGAGCTTTTTCCAGCACCACGATTTGCCTTTGAGTCAAATCTAACGGAACCATCATTCAGGGTATTTCAATAAAACGAACTCACTCACAGTCATGCCATCACGTTTTGCCGATTTCTAGCAAGAAAGGGAATAATTTATGAGACTGGCTCGTTGCCAAAACACACACACACCGAAAGCAGTGCTGTCCACCTTCGATGCTTAACAATGCGAATGAGCGAACATGGGCGCGCACCCGGCAGAGCATTAAACAGTGCTCGTTACATAACGTTTGGCGTTCGAACTACGTTGACCACTACGACAATGGGTAGAATGGCTTTGCCGCGTTCGTTGGACATCATTTCCCGCGCTTATGGAACTGAACTGGGTGTACTTAGTATTGGGTAAATATCGCCAAATTGACTGCACCGGCAAATCCGGTGGTGGTCAGTCGAAATTTCAGCCTTCCGAGTAGCGCTAGCGTGCTGGCATTGGTGGCGCAAATAAATATTTCAATAAGTCCACCGATCGAATGTGAAAGTTTGCCAGCGACATGGGTAAAATGTCGGACCATGACAATAGTATAATCCAACAGCAAATTGCGGTTCAAATGGGAGAAATACTGTGTTAGATGGCTGAGAATGACGCTGGATTTAAGGACTATTAATTTAACTTGGTGATCTCTAGCAAAACATACCAGAAGTCGCAGGTCTTGTTTGACTGTTCAACAAACAAGTTCTTGTGTGTATAGTTTCCATCTAATTGGTAGTCCTTCTGGTGATGGTGAAAACTGAGAAGCAAATTCTGAAACTTTCAAAATCATCTCAATGCTCTTCTTCTAAACCAAATTGATCCCGGCTAGATTATCGATCGATTGACTAAAAATTGTGGTTCGGTACAATTTGACAGCGCCAAGGAAAGTGTTCAGATCAATCAGATTTGAAGAAAGGAATAAAAAAAATACTCCCGTGAAAATGGCAAAAAGCGTTACTGCCCAGCTTCCTCCAGATGAACAGAGGGTTGGGTAGAGCATGATTGAGTTCGACATCCACCATGGGCGCTCTTTGATGTTGACCTCTACCAATCGATGCACCAATCGAATCGCAACCGAAGCGGAGTGGGAACCGCGATGGGTCTGACGATGGAATGGTCGGAGGTTAGAAAATTGCATTCTGCTACCAGCTGATTGCAGCCCGTTCGGCCGACTCTCGTTAGTGCGTTTGGTGAGCGTTTACTCCCTTCGAGCTCCATCAGCTTCCTAGTTTCTTTCCCCGGGCTGAACCCCGCGTTGGCCGACCATCAATCGATGTGAGAACGACTGGGCGAAAGTCGAAAATTCGTTTCGGTTGGTGGTGGGTGATGTGTGATTAGTTACAGTGCACCGATGGGAATGGCCTGTAATGAATGCTTTGGTCGTAGCGATACATTCGCCTTATGGAGCACTCAATTTCCTCGGGGATGCTGATTGCGTTTGAATGCCTAGTTTTACGTAAGGGATGTAAAGTAATTTATTTGACATATGTTTGATTTGGATCTTCCGGGATGTTACCATCTCTTAACAGGTAATGATTTGTTGATGATGAACGAATAAACTACAGTATTTTTGGATTAATTTAGTAGTCACTTTTGAATTTAAAATTCAAACGATTCCCAGACTCCCTACAATGCCTTCCCGTTTGTTTTTGTACATCATTTCATTGACTTCAAAAGCATACATTCATGCTTCCGCACATATTCGCGTTAAAAGTAATCAAATACTGCTTGCAAACACATCCCTCGTGCCAACAATTAGAAATCGTGAGGAAAGCAGGAAGAATCGCTTTTACACCAACCACCAAACGCGTCAATACGGTGGCACAAAAACCATTTCCCTTTCCCGTGATGCGAAATTCGCAGGCAAACACCTTTTCAAATTAGAACTTTCCCGCACTTTCCGGTGCGACACCGTGGAGAAGATTATCCGTAAACCGTTCGAGCGCGTAGAACAAGACGGTGGAAGAGTCCCCAAAGACGAATAATGAGCGAACGAGCGGAGGATGACGCCGAGATCACGCCCGCAGATTCCTTCCAAACAGGAAGCCCGAACACTCCGCGGGGGCCGGCAGAGGCGAATGAGTGCGTGTGCGTGTTTCCGTGTCCCTGCAGTAATTTACGCCTTCCCGGAACATCCCCATTGCGGCCGGCTTCAATGCGCGGCGGAAGGTGGTTGAGCTGGAGCTCGGAAAGGTGCTCCGAGAGCTCAAGCACGTAGATGGTATAATTCATGCGAATCGCCAGGTAGTGGTTCGGAAGGGTTCGTCGCACGGGCAAAAGATGACGTTCCCATAGCCGTGCTTCTCCCTGGTGCCGGTTTTAAGAGGTCGCCCGACTCATCTTTGGATTTATGCTGGCGCATAATTTGAGTTTCCCTTTTCCGGCGAGACATAACTTAAAGACCGAGCGGCTCTCCCGGGGGATAGCTGGGCCGTTTGGCATGAAGAATTACGATAATGTAAGCGAGAGCACACCTGAGGGTCTTCCCGGTAGGATGCGATAGAGGTGCATTTAAAAGCGCTCCTTTGGAAGAAACGTAAAAGTGTCACTTCTGAGGTAGATAATATTTGTTGCGGGTTCTAGTGAAATAAACATCTCTCCAATTACAGAGGGTCCTGGGGCGGAAGGGGTCTTTGACTTTAAAGGAGTATATATAATGGGTCTGATGAGGTCCTATAGGCAGTGACCATTACAAAATCCAGCTATTTTCAGCTATGGGTTTGTTAAAAGCACTCAATGGTTTTGTATCGGACGATAAATTGTCTATTTCCCAAAATGAGTTGTTGTATAAATCGGATTATGAATTTAGAAGATAATTTGACTGTTTTTCCTCAAATACCTGGTCTTCTGGTAGCTGTCCAGAGCACAGAAAATTATAAACTTTACCTTTTCAACAATAAATATTACTTTTTACAAAGCCAATGCCAAGTGATTTCAAATTGCTGCCTAGAAATCTGGTTCCGTGGTAAATAACCTACCGTTTCCAAGAAGTACTAAGCCGAAACATTGTTCCCTTGATTTTCCTGAAGTCTATGCCGTTGATTTAATTTGATGAGCCTTTTCGTGGTTTCAGGTTGCAACTTTTTTTCAGAGAAACTTGAACGAACATACTTTTTTCGAACCACTATAAGGCCAAGCCACCATAAGGTCAAGCATTCACGCAGGGCTCTATAGAGAACATAAATTTAATTTAAAAATTGTTCTATTTTATTCGCAGAAAAGCGCTCGAGACAGTTCTTACACACAGCCCAACGCATTTCGCTCTTTCAACGGTCACCCACCGAAACTTTCCCTTTTTGGACTTGTGCTAGCATTTCTGAGACTGCAAAAACACACCTAAATCTTGCAACGAATCGAAAGTTGCGCTTCATACTTCCCCATGGATATGGCTGCCAAAGGGCGGAGTGGTCAAGTGGTTTTGCAAAAATACGATCGTAAATTTGCACCCTTTAATGTGTTTGTCACCAAAGCTGTTATCACGCACACGAGCGGAAGCCGGTGGAAAGCTAGCTCACGATGGAAAAGTTACAAGTGAGATAAAGCTGCAAAATCAGAGCGCACTTTTGGCGACGGTGGGAAAAGGATGAAAAAGTTGGAGGAAAACAAAAAAAAAACTGACTACCATCCTGGTCGCCCGGGCGAGGGCGAAAGTACTGCTGCAAACTCTAAACTGCACAAACAGATGACCCAACCCACCCCCGCCTGCGGTTTCCCTGCTCACCCGCAAACAATCGAATTCCGGTTTCCTGTGTTTTTCGGAGGTCATTTTTCATCCTTCACGTTGCGGTCGTCCCTCCCGGACGGATCGGAATGCAGTCGCTCAGCGGGAGACGCGTTCGGCGAGATGACCCCTTTAGGAAAATTACTCCGCAGCACATGAACCTAACCACCACCCCCTCCCACCCCTGTGGTACGCGGTCCCCCTGGTCGCTCTCTTACAAATCACCCGCAGGCGGACGCAAGCATAACTTCTGATTACACATGGTTATGAAGGCAAACACCATTTTCCGGCAAGCGAAGCAAAAACGAACCAACACTGGCTTTCCATTCGACAATTCGAAAGATGCGGCAAGGATTGGCTGGGTGGTATGAAGTTGTGGGAGAGAAAGAGGGCGACTGAATCCTTTGTAGATAGAGGGATTTTAGTGGAAAGTTTCCAAATGAAAATCTTATGATGCGACGATGGATGGGCGGTAAAGTGTAGTTGTAATTGCAAAGTAAACGGAAGGTTAATTTTTTTAGCATGCCTTTCAAAAGTTCTTTGAACTGCTAGCTTTGGCAAAGGGTTTAGTTTTATTATTGATTTATGCAAACATAATCAATGAGAACTTAAAAACAAATCATTGAAATTGCTATTTATCATGAACCAAATGTTTGTTTGTCTCCAAAGAAAATCGAATCAAATCGTTCAAATCGTCAATTTTTGTACGGTATTTTACATTAACATGCATTTTAATAGTCCTTTAATAAATCCTATAATAGACATTTAAAGCTTCCTATAATCACAAATGGCAGATGAAATTTCAGCTTGACAATTAGCTCTTGTGCAATCCAGGGAAGCCATAGAACTATAGTCTAATTTTCACATTTTGCTGCATTTTTCACGACAAGTAAATCAACCACAGTCCTATGTTATGCTTTGTTTTGTCTGGACTGGCATTGAGAAGAAGGGAAAAGAGAAGAGAGAGAGAAAAAAAACGTATCTGAAAGATTAGGCCACGCAAGATTGCCTCCCTTTAGGGAGCATAATTTACGAGGTTTGTTCGTCCCGGGATCGCTTTCCCATAACAAGACGCGAACCACATTTCTGCTGCGGGTGCCCGAACAACAATGGACAATGGAAACCCGCAAGGATTTAATGAAAACCGAACGCCGTACCTGCGTTTCCCCCTTAGCGAGTGGAAAAGCTGGGAAAGTTTTTTTTTTCCCTCCTCCTTTATTTTTTTCACCACATTGTTTCCCAGCGTTCATTTTTTTCCTTTGTCTTCAACCTGCTGCTGAGCGGCGGAGTATCGGTGGAGATTTGTACCTTCCCGTTGTAAATCTAATTCTTACAAAACAAAACAATCATTTCCCTTCCCGTCGGAGCTCACGAACACCGTCCCGGGGCTGCCTTTTGCCCGAGGGCTCAACAGCAATCCTTTTTCATCACCTTTCGGCGATGTTGGGCTTGGGTGGTTTTTAGTGTTGTTGTTGCCCAGTTTGCTTGTTTGTTGCTGATGTTTTACCGATCCCCTGGCGGGACGGGGTGTGCGTGGGGTTCGCTCACACGTACGCACATGCAGGGGACGTGAAATTAAGCCACCAGTTGGGTGATAAAGAGAAATGGAGGGCCCGGAATGGTTTAACGGAACGAAAAAAAAGAAAAGAGAAAAGGACCCTGCTGGTGAACGCCATTGGTTCGTTTCGGTTGTTGTTGCTCGTCATGAGCCCTTTGAAAGCAGACCCGGCTTGTGCAGGTTGCAGGAGATTTTAATTCACAACCGTACTGAATAATTTATCGACTGTGAAAATTTATTAACACGCCCTCCAAAAGAAAGAAGCGTTGAATGGGGTTGAGAAGGATTGTGGGACGGACGCGGGGCAATGTTTGCACGTTGTTGGGTGTCAGAATTCGTTTTTTCACTCTTTTAACACCCCTCGGAACATGCCGCCCGGAATTACACCCATGGCTGCCCCCCCCTTTTCGAAATTGACCCGTGTTTTTTTTCTCTTTCTTTCCTTCTATCATGACGAGGGCTCATCGGATAAGCAAGGGGATGGGCAGGCAAAGATGCATGGGCTTGGGTGTTACATGCGAGTCTCGTTGGAGGATGTGTTTACAGCCTGGTAGTGATTTGATTTGCTTTCTCACCGATGGCGTGAGGTGTCGATATTCTGGAGGGTACATTAGTTTCAAAGGTGGTTGTTTTAATGAAATTAACTTTCCATTGCGAAAAGGTCTGCAGACTGTTGATTGACAATTGAAATGATATTGTTTAATTTTACAACGATTGTAATCTTTGATTTGAATGCAAATCGAAAAAAAAACTTGTTTGAAAAAATGACAAGGAAATTCAAATTTAAAATAATTTCCAAAATTTATTCTAAGTTCATTCAGAACTCATTCGGAAAAATCATTGCCAAAGAATTTGGTTTTCCAATTTCTTTTAGCCTCCGAACAAGTGGCGCTTTGTAAAATCGCTTCAAGATGAAGACCAGCAATGGCAAAGCAACTCATTTCGCAAACGAAGACAAGCAAAAAGCATTGAAAAACAAAACCCCAACCATATAGAGTCGGTCTGTTTCCTTCTCGAATAAAAAAAAAGGATCTGTACCGAAGGGTAACGTAAACCATAAGCATAAATTCCTCAATTTAGCCACGCTTGCGTGACGTACCCTGTACGGGAAACCCTTGCCACCTTTTGGCGTAAGCCGTTGCAAAAATTAAGAACGATCACAACAAAGTCATAAAAGAGGGTGTTAAAACCACTGCCGGTGAGAGTGAATAAGGTTTTTCCACGCAAAGAAAACATAGATGAACCCATCCAATGGAACCAATGCGAACCCCAACCGCACGTATGCCGGAAAAACGCTGAAAACACACATGTGCCTCCATTTGAATGGTAATGAAAATTAAAGACGGGAAAACAGAATCCATTGAAGAACAGAAAGCGGCCACAAAGCCATTTCCGTACACCGTACACCTCCGATTGAGATGCATTGGATGGATGCCGCCGTATTGTTGAAGAGACACGGGCAAGAATCAACAGCAGCTGGTGCGAGAGAGGAGATTTACAACCCATGGATTTGACCTAACACACACACAGCCAACAGGAAAATGAAAGGAATCTCCGACTATCGTTTGCGAAAATATTTGGATTTATCGCGAGATCTACACGCACAAACGCGGTTCGTGTGCCGAGTGAAACGTGTGCAACGGGTTTGCGGATATTTGGCTCGCATTCAGGGCGATCCGGATGGGAAGGTCTTCTCGGAAATGGCTCAGCTGTCGTACGGTTAATGACCGAGTGGGGATTTCATCCGAACACACCCGTTCCCGTTTTTCCGACTTTATTCGTCTGCGGTCGCTGACGTCAATTGACGATGTATCGTCTTTCTTTCCGCACCGGTAGACACGTTGTAAGGGGTTTTCGTTCTCGCCATTACATTGAAAAGCGATGTTATGTTGTGGCAAACGATGTGTCAGCTTCGGGTGAAAAGCTCCGCGATAAAATCCCACCCCATTAGTTAACGACCCCCGCGCGGTTTTGTGCCATTCTTCCTGAGCCACTAAAGCTACGTTTGCTGAGCGTTTTGACGATTAAATTATGATTTTTCCAACACCCCCGTACGGAAACGCAATTGGTCTGAGTTCCGGTTTATAAATATCTATCAATCGTTACTCAATTGATTCGACTGCAAATGAATGGTTTCACCCGAAAATGGTGTGAGTTTTTGAAACCAAAATTAATTTAAACCCCACACGCCCACTGCCTCCCGCAGCTTCCAGCCGAGGGCGGACGGTCCGTTGCGTTGATCGCAGGAAAAAATCACTTTACTCAATCGACTTCGTTAACAAATAATGAACGTTCATTATAAATGATCAAACGTCAGTTCGCGGCAGCAGTTGGCGAAACGGTCGCGGGGGAAAACCATTTGGACGGATTAATCTGATCGATGTAAATTCGTCCACGGACTACCCGGGCAGGACTTTCGCGATCCGACAGGTGCAGCTTTCCCGCCCTTACTCTCGCTCTCTCTCCGTCTCGCTCTCTTCCATCGGGGTCATCGTTCTGTCGTGGCGCTATTCCCGTCGGACATTCGGATTTGCGGCAGAGTAAATGATTGCTGCGAGCGTCGGACGGTCCGGAAAAGGAAAGCCCGCCATCCAGCTTCCGGATCATTCGTCTTGTGCGCTCGGGACGGCAGGACGAACTGAAAGAGCCCCCGTTTTTTTGTTCCTGTCGACCCGTCGGAATCGAAACAGTTCGGCGGTTCGTTTGCGCCAATGAAGCGTCCCATTAATTTTGCATTCAGTCCAATTTGCAATAACTGTCGAAAGGCCAACCGATGGCGACGGGAGAGGGTGGTGAACGGGTGGCCGGGCAGCTCGGTGCAGGTTTTTGCATTCGGTGCATGCATTCCGGCATGGTGGCATGGCTTCGGCGAGATGGCAGTTGTCGAGTTTTGTTCCATTCTCGATTTTCTGCTTCCTTTTTTCTTTATTGCTCTCACGATACGGAATTTGCCACGGTATTTCGTTCTTTCATGTAACCACGCTTTCAAGTGCCGGCAGACGTTTGGAGGACAGCAAAAGCGCTTCCTTCTCATTTTGTGGCAAGTCACAGAATGAAAAATGTAACTTTCATCTCGCCGCTGATGGCCCGCTTTCAGCGCTGTTCGTCGAGGCAACGTCGGGCTGTAACGTTTCCGTTGCCTGACGAGTGCTTCGACATTCCACCGGAGGAGCATTCCAGCGGTAGGAGAAATCAGTGTTCTATTTCCATTCAGTTCCACTCCAAGCCACAGGAAAAATCAGAATGGATGAAAGTCGGCAAAATGCGTGGATAAAAGAGATCCAGGATTGCAGCTTTCGAACGGGTTGACGATTAATTGGCTCGTCTGGTTCTACAAATGCCAGCTCATTAGGGAAAGCGGCAGGTACGATGAGAAAATAAAAGTCGAATATAGTCAATTAAATGCTAGTGACCGAATAGAATTTGTATTTTTAAATTCTCAAGTGTAACTTTCCTAGATTTGTCAGCTGTAATGAAAAGCTCTTAGTTGAAAAACCTTAACAAGCAACTTGACAATTATTTTTGTTTTACATTTCGGAAATCTAACCACCCCAAGAAAAAAATCATGAAAAAAAAACACAATTGGTGGTTAAGTTAAATAATCCCTGCTTTTTTTCATTTATTTCAAAACGACCCTTCCACCTTACATCCTAGTTGGCGCTGGGAAAGGAGATACGCGGTGGCTACGTTCCTGGGCTTTCTTCTCACATTTAGCCTATTTAACAATTAGTTCCAGGAATCGGCTGTCCTTCACGCACCGCTCACCACCACAACCTGTACAGTACACATGCGTCCCAGTTCCGCGTCGTCTCACAAGGTTTGTTAGAAACATTTCCGGTTTTGGTTTCACTTGGCTTTCCATTTGCTATTTATTAAATCTATTGTACAAACGAAAACAATTCGAGGAACACGGAGCGAGACCGGCTTGCTGTACAACTGGCCGCATCGGTTCGACCACAATCCTAAACAATCCAATTCGTGCTATGCTACTCCATGCTATGCAAAACATTCTAACCACTTCCGTTTCTTCCATCCTCCACACGCTTTCCCAACGAAAAAAAAAAGAAAAAAGAAAAACTCAACCAAACTTGTTGAGCTACCGAGAGGGAAGTTCCGTTTCTAATTCGCTAAAAAATAACTTCCCAATCCATTAGGTTTTTCTTCGCCACCTCTATGTCCGTCTGCTTTCCTCCCAGTTTTTCGTTTCTTCTTTCATTCGTTTAGTTATTGTATTGTTAGTGTACCATGCTGCATCTGTCCCCTCTTTTACACTGCTCAGCTATGGATTAAAGTTTTGTTTGTAACGTATCTGCAAATATTATTTATAATTACAATATTTTACATCAATTTCACGCCATCTCACCTCGTTGTACACCGTGTTCACTACAAAAAAAAAACACTTCATTCCACTCCACGCGTTCCGATTTGTATCTACTGTTCCACTCTCTTTTCTCCACATTTCCCTAGCATTCTTTCGGACGTTCGTCTAATTTGATTTTGTAGTATCGTTAACTACTTACACACACTCCGCGTTCGTATGTTTCAACCAACTTAACTCTCTTTTCTTTAACATCTCATATCTTCTTCCAGCTAGTGGCGTTTCATCTGGCTAGTTTTAAACGTTCGTGTCGAAGATGCGCTTGTTGTACATTAACATTATCCATGCGCTTAGTCAGTTTTAGAGTAGAAGATGATTCTTGCGTTTACTTATATGATTTGTTTTTTTTTTTCGTTATGCTTGGATTGTTTTGTTATAGGTTTTTTTTTGTTCTTTTCCGTTTCACTTTAGGGTTCTTGTTTAGGATTTCGTTTAAGGGCTTGGCGATTACAGACGTAAATAATATTAGTTATGAACATATGGCGTAGTTCCTCGAAACGCTACGCTTCGTTAAGGTTTGATTTTCTCTCGCCTTGACGGATACATGATTAAAGTTTTAATGTTTGTCTTTGTCGTTACTTTAGTAGAAGGGGGAGGTTATTACTAGGTTGGTAAAAATTTGTTGTTTCTATGTTTCTCTTTCATTGTCTTCATTATCTTATGTACAGAGGAGTCAAGGGGGGAGAGAGTGATATTTTGAGAATATCGTTAAATGCCTTTTAGCTGACTGCAATTCATCTACCACGCATTTGTTCATGACTTTCATCATGTTGGTGCCGTGTAGATTCTAATTGAGGAGACTATGATTCAACCATGAAACAACACCAGCAGTACAGAATAGACTCAGTTTGGATGCAGTTCACTTGCCAATATCGATAATTGGGAGGCATTTCACATTAGGACAGTATATTGGACTTGCGGATAACTCTCTCTCTCTGAATTCGTTGACCACCAAGAAGATCTTTAGGCTCATCCGTTTGGGAAATCTTGCTGATACGGTTTGTAAAAATAATTAAACACGTTGGCATTCACCAGCCTAATGTCGTCCGAAAAGGGGAACAATTGAAGGGTGAGCAGCTAGGTAGCGTCGAATTCGCGGCTACAATTCAGTTCGAAATGCTGATGCTGAATGAATCCAGTAGGTGTACAGATTGGTGCATCATTTCACACTTCACCGTTCAGAACGAGGGACGAAGGTCACCCCTGGCAGCAGCTCCGCACCGTTCTCCGTTCTAGAGGGCAGTCGTTTGGTGAAGCTGGCGGGCTTCCTATCAGAAGCGAGTGGCGTGATTCAGCAACCGACCCTCGCCGATCGTTGGCAGGCCGCCGCCGCCACCGCCGCCACCGCCTCCCGAGGGCAGATCCTGCGAGGTCCCACTGGCTCCCGGGCCACTTCCGGCTGGATTGTGACCCATTTCCGGCACCGTCTGCAGTAAGCTTGGCTGAATCGGTACGGGTTTCGGGTTTGTGTATGTCCGTTTGTTGATGGTGAATGGTTTAGTAGCGAAATGGAAACAATGAAACGTTTATGTTTATAGTAGCGGGTCGATGGAAAGCTCGTCGAGGGAATGTTGATGATGCAGCTGTGCCGTAACCTGTCGAAAGGTTCCAGCACCCGTTGGTTTTGGGGGTGGTATTGGTGGAGGAGGCGGTGGAGTAGGAGGCGGAGGTGGTATTGTAAGAAACTAAACGATGTAGCAAAGACAGAAAAGATAGAAAAATAATCATAACAAAATTGATGCAAACAAAACGCACTTAACTTTGAATCAAACAATTTAATAAAAGAATTCATAAAGTTGTAGAAGCAAAAAACCGACAAATAGTTTCCTTTTCTTCACTCAGAGATTCGTTGCAAATAAAGAAAATCTTCACGCTAACAGTCGGCCAAAAAGTGTGGAGTTGTTTCGTAACGAAACGAGCTAAAAATAACCACCGGACGCGTCCAATAAAGGCGCCACTTCAAAGAATCTCGTCAAAATACGGAACAAAAACCATCCCTAATAGCGTTTTTCTTCGGAACAAATGGGTTTTCTTCCATCAAAACGAGCAAGAAAAAAAACCTCAATTAGGGATTGGAAAAAGAAAAGTGAAACCCTCGGTGGCACAAAGGCCGGTGGAGGGCACATTGTCGCCGAAGCGATGGATCGAGGCAGCGAGCGCATGGAAAATCCCATTAGCCCAAGGACTCTTCCATCATCGAACGACAGCTTAAATAAAAAGCAAACAAAACTCTCGCAGACACATAAATCATTCGATCGGGCCTCGGCGCTCCCATTGACTTCGGTCGCCCATCCGAGTCGCCCGGCGATGAGTCCGACGTATTCGATTTACTTCTGCTTTGTGGTACCACTTAACTCCCCTGCTGGTCGTTTCCCTGGAGAGCGCTTTCCCCTCGCTTTTCCCGGGCAGTTTGGGTTCGGTTGTGCTATGATATCGTGCCCCGTTACATCGAATGCCGTCGCTAGCCCGAGGCTGGTGACTTTCAGCGAAAGGCCAGTGGTGAGAGTGTCAGGCTTCTGTTTTATCGCAGCATCCGGTTCCGGTGCGTCCACGGGCGGTTCATCCCACGGGAGCCGGGGTACGGAAAGGATGCCGGTCTGTGTCGAGTTTTCCGACCAATCGAGCCAAAGTCGAAGGTGAAATGAAACGCCAAAGCCGGCAGATCAATCAATTTAAAGCAACAGTCGCCTACACAGAGCAAGCTTGCTGGGTGAAACAAAAGGAAAGAAAGAGAGCTCCTGAACTTCCTGTCAACCCCCCTTTCAACCTACGCCAGCCTTTTTTTCCATGGGCACCTCCGACACAATTTTATCTGTTTGTGGTCGAGAGAAATGGGCATTGAAAATTCCCTCCCATTATCATTTTCGGTAAACAGCCAGGCGGGGGAAGTAGAACGCTGGGCAACGAGTAAATGAGTCTGGTAGCACCCATTAGGGAATGAAATAACAGAGCCGAACCGGATTGATTTTTCCCCCCGGGGTGAGCGCTCATTTTCTGGGCCCCAATCTAGCACATTCCAGTCAAGGGAATATTTCGCATTCCTCTTCCATCAATCGTCAGATTTTTATCGACATACCATTCCATTCGACGCGTTCGATAGTTAAGGGTTCGAATTCTATTGCAGAAACTCGGAAACTAATATGGAGGAATTTGTCAAGGACGCTCTTTTTTTGACTCTTTTGTTTATACCAATTCCACCAGTAATATGCATGCGTATTTTACGTCACATGTTTGATTAACAGTGTACTTGATTTAGGCAAATGAGATCCTGGAAAACTGTAACATTGTGTCAGTTCTTGTTATCAGTAACATTCCATTCTACTCTTCTCTTCAAACCCCACCAGTAAATTAGAAAATTTCTGCAGATTAATATTCAAGAAGGCCTCATCCGTGGTAGTTGGTACTTCAATGAAGTTCGGTTTCCTCATGAGTTTGAGAGCAAACACATTCGTGGTAAACATTGTCAAAAACACTTTCAAATTGTTCATCGGATTCTTAAACGCATATAAAAAACTGTCCACCAAAACATTCCATTTTTCTAATGGAATCTCAATGGAATATCGATGGAATCATCTTTAGGAAAAATTAAAATATAATATTTAAAGAAAGTTTTTAAAACCAATAAAAACACCATAATAAGAGGAAAACTTAAATGATGGATAGTTCAGAAATGTTCCATCATCCAAACCAAACAAAATTAAGAAATAATTTTTGTTCGGTTTCAAGGATAAGGTATGCCAACCAATGACCAATCGAATGGTAATGGGGTTTGTACAACCTGTTATTTCAAACATCGTGGCATAATCCTTGGAAGGTCGAGGGTGAATCCATTTCTGGCCGGCGAGGATGCTGCTTTCGAGTAACAGTAGATTGACTTACCGCTTCGTTGGAAAGGTGCGGCTGGTTGCTGACCGGGAGCGAACCCCCGAAGAGCGGTGGCGGTGGATATCGTTCCGTCAGCGAGGGCTGACCGGACTCGGACGTCCTTTGAAGTGACCCTTGCACGGACTGCTGCTGTTGCTGCTGCTGCTGCTGGAGGAGGTGGGCGGTGGTGACCGGCAGTCCGCCGGCATGGGAAATCGGAATCGACTGGCGAGGCGCGTTTGTGTAGACCAGGTTGGTCGAGTGCATCGACGGATGGTGAGCGAGATCGATCTGTCGGTTTCGCCGGCGCGTTGTTTGATGGATTCCGCGAATTCCACACGGCCCAGGTATCGATTCACATAGAGGCAGAAACGGCGGAATGTGGAAGAAAGAAAAACAAACAAACGAAAACAACATTACGGTGAGCAGGAGAATGAAAATCGAAAGTTCGCGTCCCAGCCGCCTGCGTTCGGCACCGGAACCGATACCGATTTTCCCTCATGAAAAAATCATACCCCATTTTACATTCCCCACATCGTGTGCATACCTTCCGAAACGTTAAGCTTGCGCAACAAATTACTAAGCATAAAATAGCGCCCGGTTTTCCGATGGCTCGGCAGCCGGTTCGGTCATAAATATTGTATACGATTGCGTTCGACACGCACCGAGCGGAAATGCCCTTGCAAAATGCAGTGGTTTGCATAATTTTCCATTTGCATTCACAAAATTCGCATCCCTGCGCCAAGCCCTGCCGCCGTGTGAGATGAAAGCGGGTTCAGTTTGGTCGAAAAGATTAACTGGATCCACCGTTTGCTGAGTCGTAACAAATCGCGTCCTTGGTACCAATCGAACTACTAATCCGTACCGTGGTTTCAGCGCACCTTTCGGCATCCTCAATTTAGCAACAATAGCATTCTGGTTCAATGAAACAAATTCACAAAATGTGAATAGCACGGAGTTCGAAGCATTCGGATGGGGATTAGATTTATTCGATCGGTGCATTTTGTAAAATGATGAGAGTTTAAGTTTGGTTCATTGTTGCACCATGTTTCCCAAACAAGTGGAATGTTTGATGAGTTTAATTATGTGGCACGTTCAACATAATAAACCTTGTTACATCACGAGTTTATCCTCTCCAGCAATTTGTCCTTTCCAATAACGAAAGGAAAATGAAGTAAACAGACCAATCTGTGTCAGCTTTCACATGTCCACTATGCAACCGAGGTACCATCGATCTGTCACGTTCCGGTCAAGCCAATTAGATTCGTCCAATTTCCCCGGAGACAGTTGGTCACACGCTTAGCAACAACTGACCATTACGGTTCCGTTTCATTGGACCTTTCATCGCCGTCATTCATTATCATCGCCTCAATTCAACAACTTGCTATCCGTTTCTCTGCATCTTTCCCACCCCATGGCATGGGAGTGTGGAAAAAAAACTGCGCCAGTGGTAGAGTTCCCTGGACCCGGGGCAACATTTTAGTGATAGAAAGTTCTCTGGCTGCCATTAATATGCTTTCATTTGCATCCGGGACGTTACGGGACGCGTGGCTGTGTGATGCGACCACAACCCGGTGGACAGTTTTCTGGTAGCCGGTTCGGTTTCAAGTTCGAGCGAATTGGACAAATGTCGATTGGGGGTGCCCTGAAACCGGATCCACGTAAAAGGCAGCCAGCTGGAGCGTGGGATTGATGATGAAATTTTAAATATTTCATTATAACTTTTCCCGATCTGTGCGGGCACGCTGGACGGTGGACAACATTCTCAGGCACGCACGTGAGCGGAAATGCCCTACGGAACCCATTGCGCCATCCTAACTTGGCTGCCCGTGTACCTGCGAGCCGGAATGTCGGATGTCACCTGGGCCAGTAAGGTTGCTGCCAAAGGCTGCGTGCGGTCGAAAGGTCAATCGGACGGTTGTGTTGACATACCGGAAGTAGGTTGTGCCTTGTTGCGAGTAAAAGCGGATGGTGGGAGGTGTGCCCAAGCTTAGCATAACAAAGTGCCAACCTGGTCTCGGCGCGGAACGAAATTATAGTGTGCCCGGTGCATTGAATTTATGCTCGCAAGCATCCGGACGACGCACCGAGCGGACGATGGACAACGAGCGAGTGGTATGCGAAACATGAGGACTATTTTCGGTCCCTCGGCGGTAGCTCCCGAGGTGCCTTTCTCCCGTGTGAGGGATTCCAACTGGGGAAACGATCCCGGAGGATTCGCGTCCCTTCCGGCCCTGCGGTTGGCAAGTGGTGGGAGAAAACGCGTGTGCAAAGAACACCGCTTGGCCGAAAGTTATGATTTGAATTTTCCTACTGTACTTCCAGCCAAACGCCACGCTTCACCGTGAACGGTTGTGCTATTTTCTCCCCCTTGGGACGCCTTTCCCACCGGACGTGAGGGCACAACACAGGGAGCGTCACAGGGCAGTTTCCGTGGGAGGTTCCTTGCGCGCTGCGATCGATGAGCGAACTGATGACGGTAGATCCGGGCTTTCTGCTAGCTGGCATTGTTTATCCGCTAATGAGAAATTTGCCCAATCAGTTGTGAAACGATTCGATACGATAGCTTCCAGTGTATCTGAATGAAGGGACCGGTTTAGTTCCTTTTCTTTCCCTAGCTCCCCCTAGGGCAATACAGGACTGTTTCTGTAATTGTGGATGAAAGAAGGATACAATAAAAATCCATACATTTGCAATGGATCCATTGCAGATCTGTCAACGTTTCAAATGTTTAATGTAACTGTGATGTTGACTGCAGTTTTGAGCATTACATTTCAACCACAGAATTATTTCAACTCAGAAAGGTTTGATCATGCCCTAAAATAACAGAGGTTCTAAAGTCCAGCTTATAATAATCACGATGCGTGCCATTGGAGGGAGAGGGTCATTCAGTTAAACTCGTTTAAATAATTGGTTATGGATGGTGAAACTTTCTTTCGTAATCAAGATAAATGGACCCATTTACGAATATCGTGCATGGTTGCAACAGAGACATATGCAACTGAGTTTGTTATGCAGCAAATGCATACGCAAGTTGGAAGAATGGATAATCGATCAATTTTGTGATTCAACATAGAGAGAAAATTCCGCAAAATGCTGAAGTTTTACAGTTGTAAAGCTAATTGATTGATGGATGATCACTCCTTATTGATGAATGAAGAACATTGATGACTTGTTTTGTATGTTCAATGAAGCATCGTTCGCGATTTTACGGAGTTTTCTCCAGTTTCACTGATAGCTGATCGAGCCGTTAATGGTTTATTGAAAAACTTAAACAAGCTTGAATGCAGATGTTAACTCCAAGCTGCTTGCAACGAATCGTTTCGGTCGATTTAACCTTCAGAAAACTAAGCTATGCAAAGTATTGCAAATGAAGCCACCGCCGTTGCAACTGCAGAGTAAATCAAAAACATTCCACATCCAAACCGTGCCCTTTCTGCCGGATGCTAATTTACTACCCCCGGCACTCACCTGCGCGTAGATCGTTGGCTCGGACCGTTTGATATCGGATTGCCGGGGCCGCCCGAGGGTTGCACTGACGTACATCTGCGGCTGGCCCGTATTAAGCTTCGGCATTCCGCCCCCACTCATCGTGAGGTCGGCGTAGGTTAAATCGTGCTGCAAAGTGGGGGGAAAGAAAAAAGCAGTACACAACTATGAGCACTCGTTTCGGGATGCATCGGCAAGTGGAGTGTTACCTTATGCCCTTCGCTGCCATATCCCCCGATGATGGGCGTCGGGATGATGGTACTATGCACCGGGATGTAACTCTGGCCGTCGGAGGTCGCCACGGGGTAGACGGTTTGCTGCATGCAGTTTTGCTGCTGCTGCTGCTGCTGTTGAGCATCCCTGGCGAGGGCGTAGAAGGCGCGCGTATCGTAGGTGGCGGCCGCGTTCGGGGGCAGCATGCCGCCGCTCTGCTGCTCGGCCATCGCCGCCGTCGCGTAGAGGCGCGGGTGGGCGGCGTTGTTGAGCCACTCGAACGCTTTCTCGTCTTCTTCCAGCAGGTGCGGCAGTTTCGCTGCGTAATGAGATAGACTGAAACTTATGGCAAACGGTGGCCGGGCGGTGGACCTACCTTGCGGGATGATGTCCGGGTTCTTCTCGATGCTGTCGATGCTGCCGTTGCACTGCTCGCGGGCCAGATCGGCGTCCGGGATGGACTGGCTGATGCCGGAGGCGTCGTTCGTCGACATGTTGCTGCCGCAGTCCCGATCGCGGCCCGCCGATCCGCGGAGTCGCGTCACGCACACGATGATCGACGCGATCGAGATGATGGCAGCCACCACGCCGAGCAGCGTGCCGATGAAGGGCTTAATTTGCAGCAGGGTAGGCGAGTAAACGAGGGACAGATCTAAGGGAGGACGAGAAAAAAAAAGGAAGGAGGGAATTACTAAAGCTGTAATCTCCCGTCATTTCGCGGCATACTCACCGGTCTGCTTTTCAGGATTCTTCAGTGTGAATGCCTGCAAGTACGTTGGATCGCTCGAGCCCTTCGTGTTTTTGGCAGTGAGAATGATGTTGTAGCCAACGCCTGGCTCGAGACCTTTCAGTTCAAACGATGGCGTTCTGGAAGGGGAAAGATTCATGAAACTTAATTTACTTAGCATTCCATGTAGACGTTCAAACGTGTGTCAAATAAAAAACATAGACTTTTTGCTATGATTGATGCATATGTGGCATAAAATTTGAAACTTTTTTGAAAATCTTTGATTCCATTTTATATATCCAGTGCAATTACGTAGTTTGTAATAAAATCTGTTGGACATGCCTGGCAGCATTCTTGTAGTTTAATTTTTTTCAAAGTATTTAGTAACATTTTATCTTCATCGATTATTCGAATCGATTGAAACACGAGTATGAATTTAACAGGACAAAAAATAATCTTCCGAAATAAACACAATGATGATTTTACAGTTGAGCCTTCGTCAGGGTTTTCCATACTATCCATCAAATCGTGCCGCTTGTTCCAACTGGTTCGATGCAAACGCAAAGTGACCCCACCCCATCACAAAGTCAGCTGACCCTCTGCCTTCCCGCATACCTTTGGTCCGCTCCTCAAACCGGTTGGCTGCGGGATGCAGAAAATTCACTTAATGAAAAGCGCGTGAATGTCGCGCTTCAGCTGCAGTGCCGATAATTACCACCTTTCGATGCGGACCGGCATCGCCGACCGGTCCGACCATTGTTCCGGGTAATTGCACCGGAAGCGCGATTTCACGGGTCATGTCAATTTTCCTCACATAGCAGAAGAAGCGTGAGGTAGTGGGGCAGAGAGGGGCGAGGAAAATGTAAACTGAAATCAATACGTCGAACTTGCCCCATTGTGGGACAACTTTATCGCTTTGAGTGGAGCGCGATTTATTCATCCATCGTTCGAAGTAAATCGAGTTTTTTTTTCTACCGAGTGAAGTTTTCTGTTTTCTGTCGTTTTTGTTCTACGTCCTAGACTTTTGCCTGAACTCCTTTCCGACCCTAATTAGTCAAGTGAGTGAAAAAGCGTTCATTCATTGTTGGTCCAACGACGTGGGAAACAACGGCACAGAAACGAAGAAGCTGTAGCAGAAAATCAGCTAGACTGCTAAGAACCGGAAATGGCCAAGTTCTATGATAATTAGCTTCCATGCACTTTCTTAGTTCACTTTCACTCGTGCCGGCACCGGGCGGTTGTTTTGGGAAAAAAATATTTACATCTCTTTCACTGGCCTGCGGGTTATTTAAACGAACACTGGTCGCTCGACCAACAGCTACTCCTACTAAATCAATCGTCGGAGGGAGACAGAGCCAAAAATCCACGGTCCCCTAACGCTGCCTGGCCTGGCCAGCGTCAACGGGGAACGGTTTTCACTTTACATTCTCGCCATAGCGGAAAATGTTTAACTTTTTAATTAACTCCTTTTGCGTAAAGCTCCCTTCACGCCCGGCACACTCAGGGCCGGAAGGCATTTAAGTAGGGTGGCTAAGTTTTAGAAATTCTACGAAATTTCGCGAGAAAAACTCTCGCTCCACTTCCGAGACTGAGTCCGAAGCGCCGGAGTTGCGTTTCGATAAGTTGGACAGGAAGTGGAAAGGCCAAACTCCAGCATACCAACGTGCTGCGTATTGCGGAGGTGTTTCGTCCTATGTGTCCGTAGCAGGCGGTCGAGTGATTAAAAGGCAAGCTTTCGCAGTTTGGTGGAATGTTCCGTGCTCTAGAAAGGCATTTTCCGTTGGAGCGAATAGTATAAATGGAATGATTTCGCACAAGTTCCATTTGTGCATTTGCAGAATGCGCCAAAATTCGTGCTGAAAAGCGACTGAATTGCGGACAATTAAACAAAAATTTACTCTCAAAAATGTGAAAAGCATTCCTAGCGCCAGAAGCAAAAAATGGGTTTGAAAGTTTATGAACTAGCGTTTGAGTGCTCTAATAGTGTTGAGTACATTTGTTAGTGAAACACGACTTTTTGCTTTGCAGCTAAAAATCAAAGTTTTTTTTAATTTAAAATTAAAAGTGTTCGTACAGTGCTACAATGAAATCTGATATCCGGCCTTGCAAAACTGGATACTGCTAGGAAAACCGTTTATCCAACCAGCACGCCCTGGTTTAATGGTTTATAATTATGATAAATTGATTAAAAAATCCCCTCAACGCTTTCATACATCAACAACCTGGTCACGAACGCCCGGGCAGTCGAGCTTATCGCGAAGCAATGCTAATCCGAAATCGATGCTAATAAATTTTAATTGCCCCACTGTAGGCCGCCGGCAAACGTCGCACTCGTCGGGCGTCTGCTTCATGCTGCCACCGTGCTTCCAGTGGCTTCAATTAATTTTAATTGGTTCACTCCAAAGCGGCCGACACACAATAGAACTGGCGGCCGCGATCTTGACGGGCCTGGTCTTACTCCCTTTCGTGGCGGCACCGATAGTCGAACGGCGTCCTTTCTCAATCGAACCGAGCGATTCTGCAGCTGTGGTTTGGCATCTTTCATCAACCCGGGGCTAATGATGGTCCAAATGCGCGCCGCCGCTAAGGAAGAGGGGGAAAATGGAACGGCACCACTCCGCCGCGTTCGTGGGTCGCTTAATATCTACGAAGGACTGGGCGCCTCCATTGGTATTTTGATACTGCCACGGGACGTGCCCCGGCGAGCCGGGTCGCCTGGTTACTTCCACCTTCTCCTCCTACACCGTCCGTATCCAAACCGATGGCTGTTGCTACTCACTTTGATTTAACCGAAGCCATTAGCTGCCGGTTTCCGATCACGTACAGCTCGACCAGGAAGTCCTGCGGCAGCCCTCCGTCGAAGCCTTCCAGGCACTCAATCTGCAGCATGTCAAACGTCTGGTTGAGGATCGTGCAGTTCGACAAGGGATCCGGTTTGCCTGCAAAGCATGGGAGAGAGCAAGAAAGATAGAGTCGAGGGGAAAACGAGGGACCAATTGAAAGAAATGGGGGAAGAAAATTGAAATTAATAATGGTGTCCTCGCAATGGTATGCTAACGAGGCAGTGAACGACGCGAGCGAGAGCTGCAAATTGGCACTGGAGAAGAAAAGGCTAATCGTACGCTCTTCTCTCGCTCGTTCGTTGTGACTGGGTTTTTGTGGGAAGCCATTGGAATGCTTTGGGTGGAGAATTAAACATTCTTTGGCGTTTTTGAAATATGATCGAAGTCATTTTTTTTCCAAGTATGTTCATTTACGCCTTGCGGTACGTGTAGCATGAGCAAAAACAGCAAATTTCTTTGAGTTTTTTCAATGATTTTCGTGATTTCAAAGAGAGTTTTCTCTTAACAAGCCTCTTGCGGTAAGCCTTACCTGCCGGTATGAGATTGAACAAACATGGCTCCGTTTGCGCCCCGATCTCGTTCCGTCCCCAGCATAGTAGCGTCCCGTAGTCCTGAGGAAATGAGGAAAATAAGAATCAGAAATTATGTGTCAGCCGGCAGAGAGCTAACCGGCAGAGAATTGGATCCCCAAATCTAGGCCGGTCGGAACTGGTTGTTGTATGTTGAAAAAATCTATTACGAAACAACACTGGCGAACGACGTAAAAAGGGAAAACGATTTCCCTTGCAGGATCAAACGTTCTCCACCACTGGCTATCGTCGGACCCGAAATCGAACGCCAACGCCACCGGGCCCGATGATCCGATGCCGGCGAGTGAACGGACGAAATAATGGGCAGTCGGTGAAAATTGGAAGCCCTTCTTCCACTCCTGGAGGATGCCCGGGTCTCCGGTAGAACCGCAGCATGGAAATTGGAGATCAACGAAGGATGATGAAAAATGAAAGGCTTTGACGTGATTGACAGAAAGCAGCCGTCGGTGTCTTCCTTGAGCGAAGCCCGCCAGAGGTAGCAACATGATCCGCAGAATAGCAGGCCGAAGGCAGGGAAGACGATGGACCGACAGTGGGAAGGAGGGTGGAAATAGGCGAGGCATCATTTGCAGTTGGCCGGAGTTGATGAAGACGTATGACCGAAATTGTCATTCGGGCTGATAAATTATCTTCCGGGGGCTGTGTTTCACAGAATGCGTGGAAAGTGTTGCCGCATCGAGGGAAAAATCCCAGCCTGACCACAGTTGGAATTTGTTTTATTGACTTTTGTGATTGAAAGTTTGGGTTGGCAGTGAAGATGGATGAAAATGGGATTTCAGTCAAGATCAGGTTTGATTGAATACGCAATCTAATGCCCAGGATAATATTTGACTTTCAATTTAAGCAAAACTTTCCAAAAAGCCTGCAGTTGTGTCTAAAGAATACGTTAAATGATGGATGAAGTTCGGATACATTTATACTTATGAACATAACAGGCATTGAAATTTCTGTTCTTTATCAGTTAACTGTAAAAAATTGAAAACAAGTACGATATCCAGTTACACAAAACTTGCAATTCCTTTTCCCATTTTTGAGCTAAAATCCAATCGTGAAAACAATTGTATGCTGCCGAAAACGCTATCAACGCTGGAAATGAGGCGTTTTAGAGAGGACATAATTTTCTCATCACTAAATAAAACGGAAAAAGAAATCGTGAAGTGCGAAGGCGGATCATCCGTCAGTTTGTCTTAGCAGTCCCCTTGAAATGGGTTTATTTGCACGGAGATACACAACACAGGAGAACCCATTTGACGCTACAGAAAAGGGCTCTGAAGTGGAAAGTTGTCTTCAACTTTTTTTTTTTCGAATCGATTAAAAGAAATCAACACGACCGCACCCTTTTGAGATGCGCGGTAGAAAACTTTCCAGTGAGAGCATCCCGCAACCCACCGAGGCACCGACTGTCAAAATCTTTGGCATCTTTTTCGAGTTAGTTTGGCCCTTTCGCGTGTCGTCGCAGGCGGGATGGGACAAATTTTAATGAATAAATTATGAACAGTTGCGAGTTGAGCGAAGGGTTTTTTTTTTGCTGCTGTCGTGACCATTTTGGTCAAAAGTTCCCATTGTCGGGCACACTAATAGGCGAACAGGGGGGAGGATGAAAGACTGTGTAAATTTCCTCAAAGTTTTCATCCACTGGACAAAAAAGGGTTTCATTTCAACGAAAGATCAGAACGGAGCATAACTGGATTTGAAATGATTCCAACGTCATCGCAGTTGGGTTCGGAGTGCGAGGGAAGAGCAAATTACACCTCAAACACAGTGACGAAAGATGTTGCTGTCGTAAATTCTTTAAAAAGAACGAAATGCAGCCAAGGTTTAAAATGATGAACATAAAAAAAACGACAACTAGACCGATGTTTACCAACACCCTCATAATTACAAAGGACTTCATCTTTTGGGCTGTCTGAGGGGTGATTTTCCTTCCTCCAAGCATGTCCTTATCTACTGTCAGCGAAAATAGCCCCCTTTAAAAAAAGCGTAAAAACAAGAGCACATAATCTACGCGTAGGCCCGGCGTAGGTTTCGGTCCGCAAATATTCGTTCCGTGGTGTAAATCTTACACTGACAAGAAATTGCCAACCGACCGTGCTGGTGACGAACACGGCCCACCGAGCAGTTCTTCCAAGAAGGATCTTTATAAAGCGACAGGAAAATTCGGTGACGAAACCGTGACACCAGCGGCGCCTCCAATTTCTCCATTCTTGCGGCTATCGGTTTCCTGTCCTTTCCCACTGCCTTTATGTAAAAAACATAGGAAAAAGAAAAAGATAGGGGCTATAGTTTGTTCTCTTTTTTGTGTGCTTTTCAAATCGGCAAAGAGTTCTAATCCTTCACGGGAAGTGAGATCGGTGCAAAGAAAGGAAAAGAGCACAAAAATGGTAAATGGACCAAACGGCCTAAACATTCCGCAGGATTATGGTTATCAGCGATAACCGGACTATCGGTCGAACGCTGTTTTTTTTAGGACTTGAAAGGTTGACTAAAATAGACCAGAAAAAAATTATTTCTTCTGTGGATTTCACGAGAACCCTTCGAACTAAAGGCGTAGAGTGGTGGAACATTTTCCTTCTCGCCAACAACTCGGTTGTCAAGGATAGCCGGCCGAGGAAGGGCAGACCAGAGGGAAAGAAAAAGGGGGTGAGGTGTAAACGAGAAATTATGATAATTGAAAGCATAATAGGTGTCGGTGTTGTTTCGCCATGTAGTAGCACGGTTTTATGATTATTTTCCGGGTTCCGGTCGGTGCGCTAAGGCAGCGAACAAAAGGGAAGGTACATTTGAGCTTAATTTTTTCCCACTGCCCTATTCCGAACCGGAGGCTGCTGAAAGGCTGTGTAGGTTTTCAACAAAACCCCAGCTTGTTGGCCTTTGTCGAGTCGCAGGCACAGTGCTGCCTTAAAAGGCATACAGCCCGAAAGTGGAATGTCGTGTCTTCAAGTGGTGTTTTGTAGGTCTCCTTAGTCGACACTATAGCGAGCAACGTTGGGAAATGCTCATGAGCAGTAAAGAAAAATGCTGGTTGTTTAAGGAAGCAGAAAACGCTTGTTCTCTCGCCCACATACTTCATTAGGCTCAACAAAGGGTACAATAACGTGAGGAAACGTCAATGACGTGACGAAAGCTACGTCTGGGTTCCTAATTGTTTAATCCCACTGTAGTGTTCTGCATTGGTTGTGGCAAAGGCCTGTAGATCTAGTTAGAATTAAAGGAATATAACTCTCCCTTTTTTCTATAAAACTATTCCATAAAAAGTGTCATTCAATTCGAGTTGAGCAAATAATTACGCTTACCTTCTCCGTTACCGGCTTGAAGTGCGCCACGCTCTTCGTGCGGTCACTGAGCACCTCCGACGCCGGGATGTCCAGACTTTCCGACACGGACGTGTTGTACTTCCAGGTGAACGTGACGTTCGTAGGATTGGCCTCCAGCTCGCACACGATCTTCGCCAGCTCGTTCCGGCCCACGTTGTACGTCGTCACCAGCCCGGGGCGGCACACGGGAGCAACTGGGGTTGTATGGGGGAAAAGAAGAAAACAGAGCAATCCACAAAATGTTAAGAAAGTGTAAATGGAACGACGGTGAAAGGAAAACGGTCACCATTGCGTACGAGTCGATAAGGGGTCGGTGCATAAATTGCGGGTTCTCCAACCCGCCGGCACTGTAGATGCTTTGGATTATTATCAGATCAGACCTACCTGACAAAGTTTCACTTTCGTCGCAAATACTTTAACGCCCTTCAACCAGCACCACCTTTGGAGAGGGAGTGAAATTTTCCCATTTGCGTGATTGCGTATTTAGATTCCGGGCAAGTGCGGTGGTCACAGTCCCGGGGCGACCCTCTTTGCATTGTAAATACGATAATGCGACGATAATGCGCCTCGTCGAGCGCTTGCCCTTGTCGCGTTTCCGACGATTTCTCGACGAGTTGGTAAGAAGTATTCCTGGTTTTTTATTTTATTTTGTGTTGCTTTGTGTATTAAACTGGGCTACCGTTACTTCGATCAGCAAACGCTTCGTGTGCGCTTAAAGTAAGCGTTTTTGCATGCCATTGACATCCAAGTACACTCTTGGCCGCACCTGAACGCGCGGCTGGAACCGATAAGCGGAAGCTGTGGCGGAGAGCTTATCAGTGCCAACCGAATATTTAAACGCGCCGGCCGAAACGAGGCTCGACTTCCGGGAGCAGGAGATTACATTTAGAGACACGTCGATACCATCTCACGAACGGCTCGGTATGGTTTGCGAGCCGAGCGTCGATATTATTCAATTACCGGACGCGTGATGGGAAACTGATACGCGAATCGAGATCGGATTAGTGGAAAGTATCTGTGCGGCAGTTGGAGCAAAGCCGGCCAGAATAAAGTGCAATGGAGAGTTGTAAATAAAGTCGGGCGGAAGAAAGCTGCTGAACGGTGGACGAGATTTTCAATTACCGCTCAAGCCGTGCCGTGGCGTAGAGGGTGGCAGGAGCTGATGGTAAAGATCTTATCCACCAGAACCGACCCGGAAGGAGGGTGGACTTCGGCTCGGCTCGGTGCCGGTGGATGTGGGTTTTAATTGAAAAGTAATATTCTCTACTCCCGTTACTCCCGGTACCGATGGACTGAGGAAGGTTTGAGGTCGGGTTTCGGCAACAATTAGGCAACTTTTGCGAATAGAAGGAGCTCAACGGATAAACGGGAGTGAAGGAAGGAACAATAAATGTAGGAAACCCCTGGAAAAGCTCAAACGCGCACGCGGCACGTTACGCCCAGTAGTGGCGTTCTAATCGGAAATGATTTGGGTTTAATGTAGGAATGATGTCGATCTTAATGATCTTATTAGATGGTTTTATAAACATTTCGCCACCGCCACCGGTTCGCTTCTCGCCTTATCGTGCTATAATGAGCATTAAGGAGCATTTAATAAACTTTACGTAAACTTTTCAATTTTTTCCCCTTTAAAATAACACGACCAGCCACAAGGGCGGGCGTTTTTCTCCCGAGAGGAAAGTGTGGCTAAGAGTGTCTCAACCTGACTTTGTTTTCATTTAATTATCTACCCTTATCTCATTTGACAGTGAGTGTAATGGTTTTTGTAAAGATGAGGCTTACCGATTGAATAAATTAGAACATTTTTAGATAGAGTTTTCTCTAACGCTAACATACCTTGAGCAGAGCACCATTTTCATTTCACTTGACCTTTTACTCCCTGAAGATAATGTTCTTTCGTTTTATTGAAGAATGAAAATGCATAACCTCCTAACAACATTTCCATAAACCGATAGATTTTCTTATCAGTATCATACCATACATCCAAACCGTCAAGGCGAGAACATTTCTTCACATTTGTGAGACGAACTACTAGGGCGAAAAATGTGCTCCAAACGATCCAAACGGAGACAACACTTTGCAGATGGCATCCCTTTCCGGGTTCATCCACCAGTGCCAGTCGGTGTGAATCTACTCACGTTTTTCGCACCTCCGTCCCTTCGGTTTCTCCCCTTTACACACCCCGTAACAGATGATGAAGCGTCCTTGTAGCAGGTGCAACGAGATTGGCATGAAATGTATCACAATATTACGCATTTTCGCAGCTGCATGGAAACTGGTTTGTACCGTTTCCCCTGGCGACGGTCGTGTTTCTTCTCGGGAAAAAAGGCGGATGAAAAACAAAGTAGATCGTCACCTCACGTCGAAGGGGAAAGGGCGCAACAGAAAAAAAAACGAGGGACGAAAACGTCACGTTTTTCCTTCCCCTGGCCGCAGTGTGGACGAATTGGGATGCCAATTCATATCTGTTACTGTAATGGAGCAAAGTTTCGGTGTCGTAAAGACAGAAGCGAGTCTCGTTCATGACGTCGGAGCATGCCTTGGGGTTCGCGCCCCTATTTGTTTGCTGCCTTGTGTTAATTCAATCAAACACCGGAAGCTGGCACGGCTGCGAAGCCACCACCAATCGCTCGGTAGCCTGGCACTCCACCCCGGAACGGGATCCGGGGGAAAGGATATTGCCTCGACTTCCGCAACAGCGTTTTTCCATCGGGGCGCTGGCACAAATGGAATCAGCTCGCAATCGATCCATCGCAACCGAGCCATCACGAGGGATGCTGCTGCCGCCGCGTCGGTGAGTGATAAAATTGATTGTTTTCCTCCGTATCCTTAGTAATCATTATTTTACTCGCTGTGCAGGCGCAGGACACCCCTGCGTCGTCCGGGCGTGTCGTCACGTCGCCAGTTTCGTCGACGAGCAGGCAGGCTAGAGTTTTCAAACATCCTGCCCGAGCGACACGCTTGCTAGCGCTGATAAGCTATAGTCCTTTTCTTCCGGCACTCCTCGGGAAGCGAGGGCATCATATGGCTGGTGGCAGACAATGACTATCCCGGCAGTCAATAGTAGTAATCCGGCAGTCCTTGAACAGTGGGGGAGAAACTATATCGTTTGTCAGCGCGGGTACAGCATATGGTAGGCTTTCTTTCATTTTGCCCCTGCCAGGACGACGGGAGGGTGAGGTGTTGCCAAATTGTTTTTCCCCACGCTGTCCTTTTCTTTGTTCCCATCTTTTCCACTCGCCGAAGGGATCAAGAAAATCATCATAGCGTGAGGGAAACCCTTAGGCTTAAAGAACGGGATCTCTCGAAAGCAGCCTGACAAAAGCAATTCAAAACGTGAAAGAAAGAAAGAGAACATCACCTCCAACTAATGTTTTGTGATTTTTATGCGCACAGCAACAGCAAAGCTTCAATTTTTGTTCCCTCGATGAAGTCAAATCAAAGCAAAACAGAAGCATTCCAGTGAATAGACATAGATTTCAATAAACATACCCATTTTAAGACCTGCGCTCCCGGGCTGGGAAGTGGGATGGAAAATAATCAAAAAGGAGGGGATCGTGGCAAGCATGGAAAGGAAAATGATCACCAACATGGGCAACATCCACTTGAGGTAAATATTTTCCAGCCACTTCGCTTGAACCTTCGTTTGGTTGTTTCCATTTACGTTTTCCTTTGAGATAAAATCACCGTAGAATTGTGATGACTTTTATCGGAGGAATACAACGTGGCCTGTTCCGGTGGGACCGCATTGCGGTTTGTTTCAGGTTGAGAGTTTGCTGAAGTGTGGCGCATAAATTTGGAGGGATGATTTTGTTGGAAAGATTGTAACGTTTGCTTAAGTTTTCCTTAACTTTTTCCAAGTCCAAGCTAAGAGATTTTTTCTCTCTGCTTGCCAAGTCTAAGGTGAAAATTGCTAGTGAACATTCGGGATATAATTTATTCGAGAGCGAAAACTGTCTTTCATGTTTCATTTTCTCTGTTTTCCCATTTTCACTTCAATCTAACAGCGCAACATAGCGACGCATCGAAAACGTTAAAAACACACCAGCCGCAAATGATCCGACCGGCTTTCCGTCTTGGACCGGCAAGGGAAAAGGTTCCATCCATCCAGTGCAACGGAAGCCGCCGTCAGGATGTTGGTTTTTGCGGCTTTATTTCACAGGAAATAACTTTTCACCCCGATTCTCAGCATCACCATCGGCAGAAATGGCTCGGAAGGGCGCCCAAGATGAAGACGAACGAGCGGACCATCTCAAGAGCCGTCTGGGCTGCGGCTCCGGAACCGAAACGCCGAACGGAAGCTGATGCCATCAAAATTAAAATTCCACGTTTCCCATTCCCATACACAGACACACAAAAGCACACACTAGGGAAGAAACGGTCGCCTGAAGTAGTGCTCAGCCGCTTCCTGTAGGCCAATGGCCGTGATGATGTGACGTCGTTCGTTGAGAAGAGGTTTTCCCCAAGAAGTTAACCGAGAAGAGCCGACACGTGCGAGAAAATGACACGGGGCGAAAGAGATATCGGGGTATACAATGAGGTGAAGCAAGCGAAGGAGAGAGAGAGGGAGAGAGGTGGGGGGGGGAGAAAGGGAGCATCTAATAGACGATCCTTTTTAACACCACAAATCTAATTAAGAAACTCACTGAAGCTTTCAGCGCGTTTTTCGTACCGGCTTTCGTAGGCCGGGCAGAGCAACATAAAAGAGAGCTTGCTTCCAGAAGCGGCTCGAGGACCTTTCGCGGCGGACGGCGAAGGACGGCGGATTTGACCAAAAGGTCGAATCGCGATGGCGATGGTGGGAAGAGCACAGGGAGTGTAAATTGTATCTTTGCGACGGCCGCAGCGCGAAAGAGGGTTCCGGGGCGTGACACGTGTGGAAAATGAAATTTCCTCGGCGAAACGTGAAGAACAAGGGCGCACTGCCCGTCGACGACGAGCTTGGCAGTCGGATGGAAAATTATGAAATGCAATAAACAATGGCGAATTGCGGCGACCCGATGCCGCAAGATCGTATTAGAGAAAAGAAGAAAAAAAAAATGCTCGTTCTCTTTTCCAAAAAAAGAATCGTTAGTATCCGACCCTGGAAGTTTCTTGAAAGAAGTAGTTATTGTAATACTTGGCGACAGAACCAATACAGGGTTGCCCAAAAAATGCGTTTTTGATCATGAGATGAGCTTCCAAAATTAATTCTTGTCTTATGACAACGAAGCATCATATCCCCATATTCGTGTAAGAAATGACATATTCGTGTAAGAAAATTATACACTGATCAGTGTGCATGATTTAAAATGCACTGACCATTCAACTTTAGATGAATTACTAAAATGTTTTGCAAATATGATGTTATTGAACTTCCATTTCTTGTCGAGCGTAATGAATATCGTAAACCATGTAAATTCCTCTATGTGAACATGCCAGTGCGGGTACGTTAGAGGCAAATGCAGCCATTAGGCTCAAAGTATAATATCTCTAATCCAAGAAAAAGGAAACAGACAAGGGCAAAGTCACAGCGAAACATTTGCTTCGGTTAACTTTGTTTTCCAGCAACCTTGCGGATTTTTCATCGCTGCGGTACTACCACACAAACGACATACGCATAATCAGCATAATCGACCGGGTTCAATGGAGGAACCAAGAGAGGAACCGCACGAAACGCACCAGAACCGTCGTCATCATACTTACACTTTATGTCAAGATGAACGGGATTGCTCTCACCGTCGCCCTCCCGGTTGCTCCCGACGCACGTGTACAGTCCGGCCCGGCTGCGGCTAACGTTCTGCAGCACCAGGCTCTGGTTGGAGACGGTGACGCCTTCGGAAGGATTGTTCACCAGCTCCTTGCCCTGAAACAATCGTGAATCGAAAGAACGAGTGTAAAAAAATGTACGCAATCGCTTGCCGGAGGCAGGAACAGGGACAGAAAGAAGAACAAAATGGACGTCACCGATGGATGCGACTCGTTCGACATAACAGAACGCTGCTCGGTTTCTTTTGGCAACGGTCAAGTACTAACGAACCCGCTTCCGAAAGAAACGAAACCAAACGAACGTAATGTCTCTTCCGGGTCACCGAGCATCTCCGGCTCGAGGTCATCACCGAAACTGGCGTCCAAATACAGCGCAACACGACGACGCGAAAAGAAAGCAGTAAAGGGCAGGCGATTCGCAACCGCCGGCGACGCCCGGTTGGTGCTCGGCAATAATTATGACGCCCTTTCCTACCAAAGCGTTTAATTTGGTACACACTTAATCTACATCTTGGAGGCTTTACTTCTTCTACCGAACCGGACGGGACACTTGTGCTGCCACGCTGCTGTCTGGCCCTGATCGTTGCTCATCAGCAAGGCGGAAGCTGGACCGAAGATGGATCTCGCAATAGCCATTTCCTTCATTCACTGCCGGTTCGTCCTGCCGGACACTAGGACCCTTTGGCCTTTGATCCATCGTTGCGGATAACGTTGCCCAGCACTCGTGCGTTACCTTTTTTTCCTCCCACAGCCTTTTACTTGTGCAAGCGAAAGCAGTGATGTTGGAGGTACAACAAAAAGCTTCAACCCCCAAAGATAGCCTTCTAAATTAATAACATCCAGCGTGGCAATAAAAGAAGATAATTAGTGTTACGCATCACTTTAGGCGGTCGTCCGCTTCCCCGTCGCCGGCTTTCCTTTCCCTCCCGTCGACCGATCAGTTTGATGTGTAGTCTCATGCCGCTTTTGCATTAATTTTTTTTTCTGCGCCTGTGTGTTTTGCATGCAGTCCCCGGAATTACGGAAGGACACACTGTCCTGAAATCCTGTCCCATTCAGGGCACCCCATTTACCATCGCCATCGGGCATTAGTGTCGGGGCCGGAGCCATTACCGGTGGCATTTGCCTGCACCCTCCCTCCGGGAGCATCGTTTTGTTCTCCAAAAACCCTGCAGTCAAATGGTAATCACTACCATCGCCACTTCCACCATGACCATCACCGGAAGTTGCTTCCCACTCGGCGCTGGAAGGGAAATTCGTAATAAAATAAACGACATCAGATAATGACGTCGAGTGTGGTTGGGAAAGAGGTACCCGGAAGAGGGCATCCACGTGACGGTGGACGAGTAGGTGGGCCGGAAAGGGCCTTCTAGGCGACATGCAGCACCAGCCCTCATCAAGTGACGTCCGAATTGTGACCCTTACGTGATGTTAGCTTTTTTGTAATTTTTTGCGCTCTGCTCGGCGGACGAAGAATCAGGCAAACTCGGGGTGGATACTTCACGAGAATGAACTGCAGGAAAAGGAGTGGGGAAAACGAGCGAGTTGCTTCATCATAAAACATAAGGATTAATTTATTTTTATATGTGCCACGAGCGAGAGACAGTTTTTGTTGCTTCGTCCCACGGTCCGGTGAACCCGCATGCTCGGAGGATTCGTCCCGCCTGTGGGTTTCTTTTTCAGCCCTGCTTAATCCGTGCATGGCAAGTGAACAAGGAACGTTTAGATAGCCAGTAACCATTGCGGATAATCCAACCAGGAAAATAAAGGCAAGGGAAAGGTTCAGCAATAACGTGGTAACATGAATACAAACGGGTTGGCATTGGGGCGAGGGACGGCTACCCTAGCCCTAGCCATGGCCATGGACACTTACGTAATGACGCCAGATCACTTTGTAGACCCACGGGTTGGATTTGATGTTGCACTCGAAGTACACGTCCACTCCTTCCGGGATCGAGGACGTGTAGTTGTAGTTCGTGCCGTACTCGAGCGTCACCACGGGAACGTCTGTGGATGAAAACATTTCGGTGGGCCAGAAAGGGAAGTGAGAATGAGTGAGCGAAGACAACACGGGTAGCCGGATCATGCTGGCCGGCAAAGGCAGCTAAGATAGATAAAAAATTAATTAGCAAACAAATAGTACGCGGACACCATTTTAAAATGGGTAAAGAGGTTGTTTGGACAAGCCATTGTGTGTGAGGACGGGAGACGAGCGTTTACAGAGGATGGCAGCGGTCGAGCGGTCTAATGGACTTGTGTAAGACCGAAGATTAAGGTTTGCCATGGAGTAAGCAAGCGGTTAAAAGAATGTTTATGACTTATTAAATTTTTAAATTATGCTTTCTTCTGCACAGTGTGGCCCAGAGTTGCTGGAGGCATTTAAAAGGGTTTACTATTTATAACCGCCGAGCCGGAAGGAATAGGATTCATAGAATAACCCAAGCTGGAAAAAAGGAGTAACCCAGAAAATTATATTTTTCTAGGAAAGTAGATGAATGCTACTGGTTAACAAAGGAATAACTGTGGTGAATTGGAATAACTTTTGAAAATAAGGGTAAATTAAAATACGAAACCATTTTAATAGCCAACAGAACAGAACTAAAAAAGCATGAAAGACATTGGTTGTATAAAATAATTCCAATTAAACTGTTCAAACTTGAAACGTCTGTCAACAACGTGAAAAACATCCTAAACTACAATGTGCCGAAAAATAACGGACAACTTTTGGGCATTCTAGGAAAATAGTAAATTCCACGCTGGCTAATCCCAGGGAAAACTTTAACACCACTCCCAAACGCCGAAAGTGATCCCATGAATCCCGATGTCGTGACGTTCGGCAGATAAACCTTCATGGCTCAAAACGTCCACCATGCGTGCTGGGAGCAGCTGTTCTTACGCAGCCCGGTGGAATAACGTCCTGCTTTTGACACGTGTGTCTAAAGTTGGTAAAAACTTTCGTTTCAATTTCCTCAAACCTCCGAATACGAGCGCCCGGCGCTCCATCGGAGTTTGAAGTCATCAGTCACTTTTTGGTCCGTTCGCCAAAGGGGGCTAAATTTCATCACCGTGACCATCCATCGGAAGGTTCTTCGTGGAAATAGGGTTATTCGGTTGTATGAGGGTTTTTCTCGCAACACCGCGAGCATCCCTAGGTAAGCGCAACCGATCGGGTCTACAGGGCTGACAGAATGATCAAAGAAACGCTAGGTAGTTAATAACTTGGTCGAAATTGCTATCGGAACTGGCCGGGTGTGTCGACCGATCGTGGCTAAAGCAGTGGCCTGCTGTGTGTTGAGCAAACTAACCGACGAACGCAAACCAAGTACTGGTGGAAGTCAACCTCGCCGGTAGTGATCTAAGCTCATAAGCATTCATAACGCGGACTTTGGCAAAGACTTCCAACGACTGCTCTTTGGCCGGACAAAAACCTCTTCTATGATCGGCCCCGGCTAGGACACTGCTAGGGGAGAAATGGTATACTTTTAATTAATATAAAACTCATCCCCGAAGCGAACAGTGAGAAATTTCGGAGGGGTTTTCGGGGAGTTGCTGGTTCGATATGGACGACAGCACTTCGCGTCATGTCCTCGACTTTTGAACCTCAACCAGAGCAGGCTTATTCTGACTCCCGCTCACTAACGCGATGTACCAGACAAGCCGAACTGACTGCTAGCTACACGACGACGTCTGGGCGACTGAACATTAGTAACCCCGGGGGGTGAGGGTTTGAAAATCATGGTAGAAGGAGCACAATGAATAAATCATGAGAAAATGCCGCTAATGTGCGTCCGCTGGTCGTCAAACCCCTTGGCTTGGGAGGGGCGCACTGGTTCAAAGTGCGCGGGATGCTCGATTCAGTTATAAAACCATAAACTTGAGTAATAAGCTCCCTGCAGCGTCCATATCTCCCGCCACTCCGGTGGGCGAACAATTTGCCACAAGAAAACCCATCGCAAACAAACGTCTCGTCTAGCTTGCCGAGTCAATGCCTTCGAGGAGCGTGAAGTCGAACAGTTTCTGCTTGAACAATGGGTGGAGTTTGCCCGTAATGAGTTTTGGGAAGGATAACGATTTTGTTTGTTGCTGTTGCTGATGTTTTCCCTATCAAAGAAGACATACTTTGGGTATACTTTTACATGCTGTAGCTTCCGTTGCAAAAGAGCTTCTCAGAAAATGTCGTTCAATCTGAAACCTTACTATATCCGCTTAGTAATTAGCACTTCAAGTCAAAAACGCACAGGATGGACTTCATTCATCTTTTAAAGGTGTTTGCATAAAACACCTTTACTAAACTAGTTTCTTCCAATAGTACTCTAATAAAACAATCATGTTTTTACAAACCTTACACCGTTGCCGTCAGCAGGCGTTTAAAATAACATGCCCACGAATTACAAGTGAGAGAAGCGCCACGGATTACTACTGAGAGAAGCACCATTGCCCCAAGGGGTCCTCACGTTGGAGCAATGAGGTAAACGTCAGTGCCACTCCTGGAACGAATTAGTACCAGCCATCAACAACAGCTCCGGATCACCCAAAGTACTTGCCTTCGCCATTGCGAACCAAGGCCCCTTTAGCGCAACACAGGCAACTTGGGGGAAAATCCTTCCTCAAACATCAAGCACTCGGGTCCGGGTCGTCACACGCCACCACGATAGATGGATGCCGGTGTTGGCTGGCAATCGCTCGCTCTAATGACAGCCAGGCGCTCTGCGATGACAGACATGACAGCTACACCCGTTTCCCGAGACCTTCTCATTCCATGGCCCTTGCCATGGCGTCGCTTGCTGCTGGGAAAATGTCCAATCCGTCTCCTGGTGGATCCGAGCTGCTACAATCCTTTCTGCAGTTATTCGTTCGTCCCTTTTTTCTGTGCGAGAAGTTGCGGGTAACCGGCCTCTGCAGCGTCGGTTTGAGTTGGGTTTCATGGGGACGGAAAAAATGGAAACAATCGACCTACAAATGGTTGTAGATTTGATTAAGGTCCTGTTTTTTGCCCACGGATGAGACTCGCCGGGCTGGGGTGCAATAAAAAGGTCAAGAGATTGGAAAACAGATGCACAACGGGTACAGGGGTCCCGTGATAATCCCGTGTGAATCAGGCGCTGGCAGTTGGTAAAAGAACACTTCACTCGCCTGTAAAATGAGAGATCATTACGTCTGTATTTACCCAGTAGTCCCACCCTTTTCGTGGAAAATTATCCAGGGAGTGATCGTCCTGGGAAACAGATCATTCTCCTTTAACAATGGACCGCAAAGACAAGTTAAGACAGCGACCGGAATGCGAGGGGGGAGATACCCACGGGCAGTTTATTTTCCAACCACCAGACGGTATCGGGCCGCGGACGGACGTAATGAATTTTTAATTATCTCCTTCTCCGCTCGTTGGTTCGCCCGGCGCAGAATTAACGCATCAAAATGCCAAAACCTCTCGTCCGTGGTGAAAGTCTGCATGTGTCCCTGTTTCGACGACATCGAGCTCTTGATGGCGTTGTCAAGGATAGGGTTCGAGGTGGGAGTTTTGTGAGGAAAAAGAGCAACCCAGGGCGGGGCAACCACAGCCAACATCATCATGACCTTCCCTTGCGCTATCGGGTTCATCGGAGACAGCTCGGTGAGATGTACGCCATGGCTGCCGTACGACGATGGCATGCAGCGGCAAAACGGTGGATCGCATGCACCAACGCTAAAGGAAAAGCTATACTTTCCGCCGTCAGCGGCAGTACTTACGGTAGATGTCAAGTTTCCAGCCATCCTCCTTGCCCGCGTCCGGGATGACGGCCATTTCCGCCCGGCAGGACAAATATTTGCCCTTATCGTCGATGGTGGGCCGAAAGCTCAGTATCGATACGGTGATATTGCCGTCCGGGTCGGTCTGGAAAATGGACAAAAGAGAGAGAGAGAGAGTGAAAGGAAGTTGAAGCATGAGGACAGATTAGAATTACATATGCATTTCATAATTAGTGTGTCAAGTGATGGGGCTGACGTTGGATCGCGAGGTTATTAAAAATGGAAGCACCATCAGCAAGATTTCCATTCGCTGCATTATCAGTATCTTCTGCATATTCTGCATAAGTTGGATGTAAGAGAATGTTCATTGGAAGTGTTTAAATTTATTGAAAGTGTTTGCGCTTTTTTATTTAAATTTTGCCTTGAATCACCCAGATCAAAATTTAATCATTCGGCATGAACTACACCAAGCACCTCTGATGATACATTTTGAGAAACCCATAGAAAACGCTTATCACGAGTGGCCAGGGAAACGACCTGGAAAATCGCCGTACGTTGGCTTCTTGGCACGTTTTCGGAGATTAGCTTCATGTGATCAATGTTTGCTTGGGAATATCACGTTCGTGCTCGAAAGTGTCCGAGGTAGAACTTTTTTTAGTGTCCGATTTTTTTCTACTGACATAGCGATGATGCTCATATAGTAAAGTGAATTCGTCTTTTACGCCTGATGCCCGCCAGATTGTATAGATAAAGACAGTTGTACGCGTGCTTGGACAGAGCTTATGGACACCTGTAAATGTATTTGAGACCCCTTCGCCGATAGCACCACCACATACCTCAGCATAATCACTTCAATGATCGGTTGATAAACGGATTTCATTTCTCTGCTAATTTAGCTGGCTCGAACATAAATTGTCCACCTGCTAACACCGTCCTCCCGTGTGCCCCTTTACTGTCCGCTGCAGCGATTGAACCCGGATTTCAAACGGTATTCTCCCTCCACGTTCGCCAGGGGTGGAATGTGAGATCAGGAATGAGCGAAGCACAAACATCGGGACATGCTTGCGCCGGGAATGGTCCATGTTTTGCCATGTTTACGGTGCTCCGGATTTTTCCACCCCTTTCTACGCCAATCCGCTTCCCACGTGTGAGCCGATTTTCTGGAACCAGCTCCGCCTCCACGCGAGCTCGGGCGGGGGTTGCGGGCAGGACGTTTTTCCCCGGCATTCACCACAAATTATTGCACATTCCAGAGTTGCACGAGCGAAACTCGTTAGAACAAACGACGGTGAACAAAGCGACGGTCGGTCGCCCTAACGAACGCCAGCTCGAGGTTGCGCGGGCGAACGAATTTTCCGACCACCGCTCAACTATCACAATCATTCGCCGCCGCAACCTTGCCGCTTTCCATGGACGGTTTCCCGCGGAGGAGTGTCACAATGTAATAAATTTGGTATTATTATTGTTATTATTGGGACGAAATTTGCATACAAATTGCAATTTTCTATCAACACCAACCGAGTGGAACTCCGTTTTTCCACCACCATCTTTCTCCGGTCGGGAGCAGGGAGAGCGAGCAAGGGAAAGGAAGATTCCACCGTTCCACAGCTCGTGGCGTTTGTGGTAGCGATTTTTCCACCGACTTCTTCTTTTCGTCCGTCTTTGTTTCACTTTCGCCTGCAGTTTCCCAAACCGCACTGATTTCTATGCTGCCTCCATTCGTTTTGCCCGTAGCACAGCATGAGAAAGGGAAGTGCAAAATCAACTCCCGGCAATCCCGCTCGGCTGCGCTTCCCTCCCCGGGAGGAAGTTACGACGTGAAAATAGGTTGTCCCCATCACGAAAGAGGATTCCAGCCCTCCAGGCCGTGCGATCACGTCCTCGTGCATGCTCATTTCTTACGTAAACGTAGCGACGGGTGGGGTCGTTCCACATGTCGTTCCGTTCGTGCACCGGAGTCGGGTGAATCTGTGATATTCGCGCCGTTGACATAGTTCCGCCATACGCAGCGGAGTCACATTGGGGAAAGCAGCGACGGTTTTGCTTTTGCTCGGCCAGCGAACGTTCCGGAAAAAACAGGGTTGGGGCTGGCATGCCAGGCGTCAAGAATACGACAGGAGCGTATTACTTCAGCGCTGCCGAGGAAAATGTGTGCACCGTTTGCACGGAGCAAGGGAAAAGGATTGTCTACCCATTGGGAACTACAGGCAGAATAGCAGCGATAGCATTTAAAATGATTCCGGTCAAAGGAATTTGCATGACTGTCGACGTTTATATGTTTCAAGGTTCCAACAGACAGCAGTTTGAGAACAAATATTAGTTCGTGAAACCAAGAAAAAATCTGCTCTGCATTGTGGGAAATATTGAAAAAAGAAGAGTAGTGTATCCAGGGGGAAAGAAGGTTCTGGTTGATTGCCTGTGATTTGCCGCCAACCGATGCGAAACCGAATGGTGGGTTTCCCCTGAGCAACGTTCAGCTTCCATCATCACCTGGAAAATGCAAATGCAAAACGGTTTCGTGGAATAGAGAGCTATGAAAGGATGTGTGGATTTACAAAAAAAAAAAAGTGTGAAAACTGGGATGGCTTCACAGGCAATGGAACTGCGGTATTCTCATACGCTTGGCAGTGATCATACTCGCCGTCAAACTTATCGCCAACGATAGCCGGCCTGTTGAACAATTTCACCATCGAGGACAACCCACTACAGCTGGCAAAACACTATGGATGCCACGAGCAACTCCAAAAATGGCTCTTTTCTGACGAATTGATTACGTTCCCACGCAAAAAAAAAAAATCTCCAAAACCATTCCGACCGCAAATCACCATCCGTTTTATGCGCGTTTCTGTGTATATATTTGTGTGTGTGTGTGTGTGTGTGTTTGTGTTCACTCAGTTTTCCGGTGGCCGTCGCTTGGCACAATCGTTGGCAAAACTTAATTGAAAATTGATCATTATTTAAACCGCAGAAATGATGTGCGTGTTGAACGTAGGCGTTATACCAACAAACACTTGGAAAAGGGACGAAATGAAAGAAGAAAAAAATCCACGCAGGTGTTAGAAAGGTTCGACAGAGACCCTTCTCTCGTTGCATCGCCGCCAAAAAGAGCGAAAAAAATCTTCACTCGCGGAAAGGCTCGTTAAGGACAATATGTAGGATCCTTTTGTTTTCTTTTTTTCTTTTCAACTTTCGACACGCTTTGCCGTCGAAGGTGGGATACTTTTTTGACATCATTGCAAAGCAGGATATTCTTAGATCTTGAAAGATTATTTGAAAAAATCAATAAAACAATGTTATGGTAAAGGAGAGCAAGTTTCTTAGAAAAGTTCCTCAAGCAAGTGTGTGCACTTGTGGTGGCCTGACATCATTAAAAAAAATAACAAAGGCCAGGTGTTATCTATGTTGCATGAGATATCAAACAACGAGTATTGTGTAAAACACCATTCGTAAGAAAAAGTTCGTACCTCACCTATCACTTTCTATATCAAAGTTCATTTATTTCATCACTTATCGGGTTGAGTTTCCGTATCTTACATCAAACCCTTTTTCTGGTGTTGGACAAGCTCTCTTTTGCAGAGTGAAGCGTGCGGAAAAGGACCCGTCATCAGCGTGACATTTCCGGAGCATTTTGGTGGACAAATTAATACAGCCGGTCGCGGTCGGTTTCGGACGCGTGGAAAGGAAGTTCATTAGATGCAAAAGCTCAAAAAGGTCACCAGAAAATGAGGAAAGGTCAACCGGGTTGTTGTAATTAATTTACTTGTCGCTGTTCAAGAAACAACGATTTCACAGAATGAAAAGTAGATGGCATTTGATTCATTAAAAACATCATAGTAAAGGCGATGCAAAATTTAACACAAATGAATATTGGAATTGAATAAATAATTAAATGTTGGTCAAACTTCTCGAAGTAAATTTAACATTAACTTCGAGTTCTCCTGAAGACTGCTGTGTGAGATCGTTCAGTAAATTTGATGCCCAAATGGTTGTTCGCATTAGCTTAGTTCATTGTTGCTCAACGCTTGCTGTAAAATAAACCTTTATATTTCTATTAACACTTGTTCACTGTTGCTCAAACATTTCCTGTTAACCTTTCATCGCCACCAAATCTCATGTTAATTTTATTGTTAATCATTTCAAAATTGATAAATTTCATGTCCTGCATTTGCTAAATACCGCCTTACGGACAGTGAAACAGATCGGAAACACCACGTGTGGTCAGCGCAGCGTTCATTCGTGTTCGTTTGTGACAAAAACGCGTCATCAGCTCCGACATCCGCTCCGGAGCGGCTGGTGAAGCTCAACGTTAAAAAAACTTCAAATGTACACTAACGATTTTGTAGCGCACGTCACGAGCAAAGCACAGTGTGACAATAAACTAACCGTGTATCCTTAATCACACCAGCATGTTTAATGATGTTGTCCGGTGGGTTAGCATATTTCCACCGCAGAAAATGAGGCAACAAGTACAGGGGAAGGGCTCACTGCGGAGCCACGCAACGGGCACAACTAATGGGCACAAAATCAGGACGATGTAATGCAATCGCAATAAACCAATCCCATACAGCGCCCGTCCGTATGGCAACAACTGTTGACCGGTGGTTTTCCGCAACCTCGCTTTTCGTGTCCATCGATAAACGCCCCTTCCGAACCTTGACCACATCAAAGTCAGAGCCGTTTCGCACCCCATCCGACCCACGTTACCTGCCGATGAAGCCGAGGCGCGTCCCCTGCATGACTTTTTGCTACATGGCATCAATTTTGTACAATTGTTAGTGCCGGCAAAAGCCAACTGATTGAAATTGTTGGACGATTTTGCGATTGTGGAACATGAAAACCAGGCACCAGGGCTCAGGATGTTGGAAAGGGACAAGAGAGTGAGGAAATCAATCAGTAAGTTCGCTGGCTTCCAGTAATGTTTGGAACATGGACTGGTTGTGGTAGCTCTCTTAGGCGCCATGTTTGTGAGGAAAAATTCATAGTAAATTCACAAATTTGCAAATCTGAACGCTGTCAACCAGTAAACGATTAATAATACAGTTGAATAAATATTGCTTCATTAGCGTACGTATTCCACAAAACATGTTGCGTTAACTCACATTAAAAACCCCAAGATAAAATACAACATACATGGCTGAACCTTTGAAGCAAACTATTCACTCAGCAGTACCGCATGCTATTAAAAACGAACGCGAGCTGTAACTCGAGCAACATACCCGGGCTTCCTTTGAACGGCAAGCAGAACCGATCGGTTCACGTTCCCCTGGGCGCGTACTTCCGGCTTCTGCCAGCTCCGGAAGCGGCTTGAGTTATGAAACTTTAGCACATTTCGAACAAATAATTGCTTAGCCCCACAGAACGGAACAAACGAAAGTACGTTGAGCGGAGAGCCGGAGCGGAACAAACGCAGGAAAGGTAACGTTTGCGAAACTGGAAGGCAGCGAACGAACGTAGGGAAAGTTGTTCGGCAGCAAATCGGACTGCAGGATGTGAGCAAAACAGCACGGTTCCTACCAAGTTTTGGAGTAGTACCGGGAAAGGGCGACGGTCGACAAAACAACGGCCAACGCTGGAGCTGCCACCCCGGCGCTCGTTTCCCGGGCCTCGTTTGCAGCCTTTGCGTTAATGAGATGTTTATTCCGGGGGAACGATAACTGGTCCCCCGTGAACGGAACTGACATTGGTCCCGAGTCCGATTGGGGATAACCCGTAACCCATTAGACACTTACCGTCTCGTGATGGCCGCGCATCTGCGTGCTGCCCTTCCACCAGGTGATGGTCGGAGCCGGCCGGGAGCCGAGCACCTCGCACTGCAGGTCGTACGTGTGGTTGGCCGACAGTGGGCGGTTTTTGCCCTGCAACCGCACCGCCAGGGGGCGCACTGGGGAGAAAAAGAGATGAGCGATAAAAGATTAACAATGAAGTGAAAGAAAAAAAAACCGTTTTGGAGTGAAAACCATTTCGTTTAACTATTCAAACCCCCACAATAGCCCGCAATTAACAGCAGCGATATTGCATTCCTCTCAGCCTGGGAAGAAATACACCAGAGTAAAGGGAAAATGCAGCCAGCATGCGGCAGCCCTTTTTCTTCCTTTTCCTGGAGGCTGAGCTTTCTCCGAAACGCTTGCGTCACGCTGCCGTCCCATGGGGATATTAATCCAATCCTGCCCGAGAAACCCCCCGAGATTTGCCCTAATGAATATGTTTTGCTGCCGTGGTATAAAACTTCAAACGCTCTCAACGACAGCGACCGAAGAGCACGTGCAGTCCCACAGCAGTTTGGATTAATCCGCCCAAGGAAAGCCGACGCCAGCGATTGACACTGCAGTGCGCACAAAATTCCAACGCCTAACTTTAAGTCACCTCAAAGGCGGGCTAAAAGATACCGCAGCGAATGTGGACGGCAAATGCTGGCAAGGCCGGGCAGAGGGGGGGAATTCGAGAATGTATCGTTCGCCTAGTCGAATGGTGTCGGTTCTTTCTCACGGTGCGGCAGGGAGGGGTGCACGAAACGGGGTCGTTTGCTTGTCCGGTTTGGCTGAAGAGATGAGCCCTCCAGTGCGGAGGCTCTTGATTCGGTTAAAGGAATTTCCCATCGGGGAGATGAGGCGCTGACGTGCGATCACAGAGCCGCCCGACGGAAGGGCCGATTGTCGAGGGTATTATTGTATCATCATCATCATCTGGGCCAATTTTCCGTGCCCTGATCATCGATATTAAGTGGAATCTCATGAGGATCATTTGCGGATACACGAGATCCGACGTCCCCGGGAAGCCGTTTAACGGTTATCGATATGCGACACGTCCGCTGGTTGCGACCTCAGATGATTCAAATCAATTCGAATCAATGGTTTAACGTGTATCTTTTAATGACAGAAGACTTTCTCCCGGGGATCATTTGTTCATCGAGTTTATTGTTCACAAGTAGTGTTTGACTAAAACCTTTATTTTATTTATGTTTTGAAATGCTTTGTATTGATGGAAAATTAAATAAAATTGAAAAATAATCTTTTCCCGAGCAAACCATTTGCTGAAAGCGCATGTTTCACGGAAAACGCTGAAACACACAGAAAAGGTAACCGTGCATGTTTTAATTAATTTCCACCATCATTCGGTCCGTGGACAGAGCGTGTACGCAAAAAAAAGATGCTGACACTTATCGCCATTGAATTTGGTGTGTATAAAAATGTCGAAACATAATGAAGCCAATCCCACGATGAAATGTGTTTTAGCTTGTACAAAAGAGGAGGAGCTGCCCAAAAACAAGCAAGCAAGAAGATAGCGGACAAAGAAAGGAAAAACGATCCTAGAGATGAAAGTTGGCAATCGAATTATGAATTGGTCGGTGAGAGTGGATGAAAAAATCCGAAGCAAACTGTGTGGCTCCATTTGCTTGGAAAGTGAACCAATATACGAGCTTGCTTTTCCCACGGGACACTAATGCACGCAAGGACATCGGGACGAGAGTGCTCCCTCCATTGACTCCTGCAGTGCCACTCGGGATAAATGTACGGCCAGCAAGAACAACCAAATCACTAGAAGAGCAATGAAATGGACGCTGCAATGGCCCATCAAATACGGTGGGATGTACTTTTTCTTTGACGACACAAAACTTTTCCTACGTCATGAATTCATTCCACCGAACGGCATGGCAACATTATGGTATGTGCCCAGCGCGCCGTGAAACGACATTATTTTCCCATTGCCAATTCACCCTAAGGCCAGCCCTGAACGCTGATGACAGACGACAAAGGATACCGTAAAGGGCCGGGAAGCGGGCGGACGAGCAGAAGGGCCGATGGTGGATGATGATGAAAGAAAACTTTGATGCTCCTGAAAAATTTATTTAATAAAAGCGTAAAATCTCAGCGGGAAGTTCGCTTTCAGAGTCAATTAAATTATCAATTTTCCATCGTGCCAGCATCGAGATTGTGGGTGGATCATGCGGCTGGCTGGAAATGTGCTGACGCAGTCCCACGGCACTGGAGGGAAAGGCGGCGCCGAGTAGGGCGCTTCGTCATCGCACCACCACCGGCGACGGCTGATAATGGAAAATCGGCACGACCGGCTAACGTAATCCGCAAGTTTACCCACCGGCCGGCCAACCCCGGCAATCGTAGACGCGGCGCCAAATGATGGGACATAAAGAGCACATCGAACGGTTTCGGTGCTTGATCGGCGGCGACGGCTTGGTGGCGCCATGGCGGACGGGAGTACGGCGGCAAGATGACGAGGGGCGGGCCCCGGAGAACCGATATCACTTTTAATGCTATTAGCTTGGCGTGCGCGTGGAAGGTTTCGAATTTGCCAAGCAGTTCCTTCACGGCTATTGCATCGGAAATCGATCTTTTCTTCGCTACTTTCTCCATTAGCGTTTTGTGATCTGCGCTGAATACGCCTGCAATTGTAAGGTTCAGCACCTCGGGTGAATGGAAGCATTGATTTGTGCGCACGGTTTGATGGTTTACTGTAATTTGTTGCTTCTTTAGAACCGTTTCCCCATAGAAACCATTTTGCTACTATTCATTTATGTATCCTATGAAAAGGCATAGCCGAAAATCATCACTTGAAATTGCTGCTGACTGAGGAACTTTTGCTAAGCTCAAAAGTATTCTTGCATCAAACATGAATAAATTATGTCAATCCAAAAGGCATCAATAAACAACAAATAAAAAACACACTTCACATTTCTCTGCCGAAAAAAAACTACGTGAAAAGTCTTCCAAACAGCCAATCATTCGCGCCCTAATAATCATCATCGAGCCGCACCGTCGCAGATTGACTACCTGTGGCGCCATTTCGACGTCTTATTAATCAACACCTGAATGGTGGTGAGATTTCTATCGCTCGCTTTTCGTACCTCCCGCCCTCCCTGTCCAGGATGGCAATGAGGCGGAAAAGCAGTTTACTTCGCATCGCTTGATGCCGGCCGTTCCGCCCAAGTTCCCTCGGGAGTGGTCGAAGAAAGCGATCAAAAACAGATGCGACTCGTTTCGTTGCGACAGCGGTCCGTTCTGATTAGCTGGAGCACTTCACCTGCGCTCCTTTGAGCAGTGGTTTTTGAAAAAGGCCTACGGTATATCGTACATTGCAAGGAAGCGGTTTTCAGAACACTACCGGTTCTTTGTTCTTTTAATAATCATGTTTCAAAAGCTTGTCATTTCACTCTGCTGGCGAGCTTCTTTGTAGACATAAAAGAGAAGTTTTTTGTAAAGAAATTTGATTAAAACATTTTCTTTGTTTAAGACTCAACCATTCACATTGACAACATGACACAAGCACTGAACATGAAAGGTTAGAAATTAATATTTAAATTATCGGTTGATGTTTAGAGTAATTGATTAAATGTGCTGTGAAAGTGAAAATTCTGATCAGTGATTGCTTAAGCAACAGTAAGAAAATTCGTAAGTAAACCCTGCTGAAACTTTTCAAACCACGAATCAAAATATTTAAAACAAATAGAAACTTATGTTCAATATCATTTGTTCTTGAAAAAAAAGTTTATACCAGTTGAAAAAAATATCAATGCAATCAACATAATTAAAGTTTTCCATATTGGTGCAAAATTAACGTAAACAAAACAGAAGCCTATGTTTTCGATTTTATGACAGTTTTCAGCGTGAAAAACAATGTCCCTTTCGAGTTACTGACCCGGTAGGTCTGCTCAGCTGCATAGATTTTGACCTCGTACCCTCTTCGTGTGGATATGAGATACACTCCCGTCCCGTTGTGAAAATGAACAGTCCAGACGACAGGAGCTCCGTGCGCTAGTAATCAAATAAAAATAGGTTCCAATTTGGCTGCCGGCGAAAATGATGGTTGCATACATGAATTTTGATGAAAAATCACCGGCAACAGCGGTCGCAGCTTACCGGTGCAATTTTTCACAACTCGCGGGCTCAGGATGTGCATCAACAAACCACACGATGATTCGATTTACAACGAAAAGTTTCTGATGATGGTGCAAAAGAAGGGGCACAAGCGCGAGGGAAACATAATAGCAGTACGTCGACAAAATAACAAATATCTCTGCTGCCCTTACCACATGCTTCAACCCCGCGGGTGGCCAACCTGCCCAGATGCAAATTTTTCCGTACCTCCTAACGAAGAAATGACAAATTTTTCCCAACAGGATGCAAAATAACCGACGAACAGTAATTGAATTCCAGCCCTGCGCCGGAAAACGCCGAAAGGCACCGGAATGGCAGCGTCATCATCAATTCCTGTATTGGTTCGTACGAATATGCATATGGGTGTGTCAGGCAAGCATGTGCACGTGAGTGCACATGGTTGAATTGGACACGGAACATGCCATGGACACACGGTGCCATGATATTTGACCTTCGTTGCAAGCCATCACCGGAAAGAACGAATGCAATGGAAGTGGAAGTGGAAAAAAAAACCGCAAGCTAACAGGAAAAAGAACACCCAAATGGCCAAAATCCTGCCTTAATCTACGTGGATTTAGGTTGTTTGCGGTTGAACGTACCGGCGAGCAAAAGGGCAGCATCATCTTTGCAATCAGCAGCCCCGGAGCCCGACCACTGCACTCAACCACGGCCAAGTACAACAGGTCCTCGAAAAAGCATAACTAGATAGTCCATCACGAGCCAAACAGGCAGAGATGGTTTGGGGAAAAACACAGAACGACCGAAGTAAAAAAAAAAAATGGCATGAATCGAAACTAATGCCCGGACTCGTTCCCAGTAAGAGTCGAGGCGAAATCGAATTGGAGATGAATTTTTAAGTGAAAGTCCATTAGTCGCATTTCGATAGCTACCTCAAGGAAGTGCGGGGAGCCGGAAATAAATAAGGAAGGAATCTTTCTTTTCGTTTTTCTCCGAGACCGTACGAACTCGTGCTCTCTTTCTAGTGTGGCGAGTAAAGCTACTTTAGGTTTGTGCTGCATTTTTTTTTGTAACAAAGTGCTTGCTTTTTACCTCGCTTGGTTCGTAAAAACAGCCATTAGAATTGTTTGAAAGCTCCGTAACCGAACCGAACCCAATCGAACAGAGACAGAGAACGGAAACAGCAGATCTGCAAGGGTGCATTCTAAGATATGCGATGGAATATGAACGTCCGAAAAAAAACAGTCGCACGATGGCACGATGTAGATGAAGAAATAAAAAGAAGCTTTAAACTGTCCGGGCGCGGAGCTGGCGCAACTAAATGGGGACATCAATTAGTGACGAACGATTTCACCACGAGCTTAGTACGCTGCAACTCGACGAGACGAGCTTCTCGAAGCCTTTGTTTTGTACCACCAGCTTCGAGCGTTCTTCGTAAAGGATGTTTTGTGAGAGTTTTTTAAAAATAAAAACAGCCTTTCCTTTTGCCTTCCTGTCGTTTCACTGATTGAAATTGGCTTCCTCGAAGTAAATCTAGTAAATCCAAATCCAGTGAGGCGAGTAAGTTGAAAGATTTGAGAAAACTTTCGTCCTATTTTCGATCTTATGATTTGCTGCTTTGAATGGGAATTGGTTCCTTTTCATGATCATGATGTTTTGTAAAATGCCTTACTGCCGCGAATTAAAGTAAAAAAACGAAAATGGAGCCTTTCAAGGGTATCGAATGACACAGTGTTCCATAGAGATTTTACAAGAAAATATCACCATAAGCATGTTGTTGCCATTGATTCATGGTTGAAGCTCATTTGCTTGAAAACCAAACCGTTAATTAGTAGAGTATTTAAATTGTTGAAAAAGGTTAAACGTTGCTGAAACTTCCATGCGATCGAATTAAAAGCACATGGTAAATTGCTCTTTGATTTTCAAATAAGTCCCATGAAATGTCATAGGGTAAGCAAACACACCAGAGATAGCGACTGCTGTCCAGAGCCAAGGGTTAAATAGAAAAGGAATTGTCGTATCGTAAACCAATGATAAATTACTATTCCGACCTCCAGGGTGATTCATTGAGGAAGCTCCCTGCCGAAACCGTGAACTGATCCCGAAACACCATCGCTCGTCGGCTGTCGGAAACGGCAATGATCAGGAACACACCCTTTTCCTGTTGCACATTCGAGGCGCCCCACTCCCATTATCCTCGGTGTGGCCGATCATCAAGGAGCGTGTTCCGTTCGGGCTGGCCGTCGCCAGTTCGCACGAGATGATTCCGTAGCAACAAGGATGCCGACAGAAAGCATCGAACATATCCTCCACCGTTTCCCGTCGGCCGAAAGCGCATCCTTGAGCACGCGACTTTTCCCGTCCTACGACCCTTACGTCGCACCGAATCTTTGCCCCGATCGTCATCGGATTGTACGCTGTCCAACTACGCCAATACGTGCAATGAACGTAGGAACCGTAAGAATGCAACGGATCGGGCAGATAACTGCCGTTCCGGCGGGCTCGTATGGTGCCAGTTTTCCCGTCGAGTCGAGCAACGATTGTTGGAAAACGGGTGATAAATCACCTTTGGTTCACCTGCTGCTACTGTATTGTGCCAGCTCGGGTTGCCGGGGCTGGGTGCAATGGGGCAAAACCGGGGCTGGGTGCAATGGGGCAAAACCAAGCCAAACAAGAGCAGGGAGTAACAACAATGCAAAGGCGCATTTCCGGGTGACAAAAAGTGGACCCAGAACAGACCGATACCAATCACCCCACGGAGGCCGGTTAAGGGAAGTCCATTTGAAGATAGGAGAACCTTTTTACGAAACCACAAAGGTTAGTATTCGTAATTTGGAATGCTACGCCATTGATTGATTAAGATACATCTTTGTTTGGTTGATACTTTTTGAGGCGTATCATGTTGATGTTTAAATAGTTATTCATAAAGCTGAAAATATCGCTGATCATTTTGCTAAACTGCTTGATTGTGTTGTTCCGTTTGTTCCCATTACAAGATTAATATTTTTCCAAATAAAAAAACACACAATGTGCCTACTTACGATTCATATCCAGCGTCACTGAGGCTGAGATAGGATTCGTCACGTTGTTGTTTGCGGCCTGGCAGGTGAATACCGATTTGAGATGCTTCCGCTCCAGCCGATGGAGAACCAGTGTGTTTTTGACTCGCTTGTCGGACAGCACCACTGACGTATTGTTGATCACCTTGTTCTCATACCACCATTGCACCTTCGGCAGAGGGCGACCTGAAAGTGGAAGAAAAATCGTCTTGAGTGTTATACTTTTGCTGATTAAAATCTTCTTAAACTAAACACAACGTTTCAGTTAAACACAAACATACACGTCTTTGATTATTTTCGATACGTCCACTTGACTTACCTCTTAAGCCACTTTAATGAATACCAGAAAAGCACTTTCAAAGGTCAGAAAAATAAGTTCCGCTAAGGAGATTAATCTATGGACTGGGAAGGCTGCTTTGAATTGTTTCAATCTTTGAAAATATGCTAACGATCCCAATCTTGGAATCGAACAACGGAGGTTCTTATCATTAACTGTCAAATCGTTTAGCTTCATTTGAAGTGACTAACGAGTGGTGGACCACTCAACCATGTAGAAAATTGAGCAATCTTGCATTGAAAGTGCAATTCAATGAGAAATGTAATTAATTTTTTATAGCTTCTGCCATTCCCGTAGAAATGCTATGAGCTTTTTATTTTGATTGAACTAATTGAAATTGTGAAAGAGATCAAAGTCGACGAAGCACTTGTTTTTTTCGTTTATCGAATACAGCTTACCTCCTGTCGAGATGCACGTAATGTTAATCGTAGCTCCCTCGTTGTACGGTCCCAGGATGTAGTGACGGATGTGTGACCCTTTCTCGTCCACAATCAGCAGCTTCTCTGGAGGCACTGTAAAGCATGGAGCAGAAGGAGGAGGAGGAGAGATCAGAGCGTGCAAGAGAGAGAGAGATGATAGAGGCGGAACCTTAATGAGCATTTATGGTGACAAAACTACATTTCCGACACATTGACCAACCCCAGAGCGGAAGGCCTCAGGTCCAGGGGAAAAAGGGAGTTCAAGAATGTTTTTCTCGTTCCCGTTCGCTACAACCAAGTCGGGAAAATATGTTCTTCCCACAGCCCGAAAGGGCCGTCTTGCCTTGTGGCGCTGGAGTCCATTAAACTCTCCGGTCCAACGCAGTGCTTTGCAACATCAATTTCCTTCGCACCGTGGGAAAATATTGCTAAAGGAAAAGCAAACTTTTCCCTCTCGTCCCCTCCACCGGACACGCCGTTCCGTCCATCAACCGTCCGTTTGGCGTTGGGACCGCTTGCCATTCTGACGCCGGTTGCACATGCAACTGATGGCATTCGGCTCACGCTGTTGCACAAGTGTAGCTCACGTTTTTGTGTGTCTATTTCTACTGACCACAGAACGGGACGCATCTTCGCGTGGAAACGGGCGGTGGCTGGGGCGCGGTTCCGGTGACATTTGACTGCAATAAATTTACACCATGCCCGGGCAACCAAGCGGACCAACTTCGGATCCAAACCGAAGCACCGCAAACTCACCCTGGCACTGGCTGTAGTTGGCAACCGACCGCCACTGCCGGAATGGAAGAGTTATTTAATGTAAAATGGCAGGGAAGACAGGGAGGGCGGTGAAAGCGGCGGTCGCAAACATTCCTTCCGTCCCGGAGACTCGGGCAGGACTTTGATGTTGGCACAGTAAACATGCGAAACTACGTGGATTCTTCTGCGGTGAGTACTACCACCGAGGGGCAACAAAAATGGAGGCGTGTATCAAGTTTTGGATTCAGGGAAAGAACGCAGGATTAACAGGGTATTCCATAGAATTCCATCACTTTAATCCCCAATGAGATTTCATTGCTTGTTTCGACCGATTTAAGCTTCCGAATTTCAATCGCAATAGAAAATAATTGCCGTAAGCTGCGTAGTTTTAATTCTTATCGGTTAAAAATAAATGCTATTTCGGCCAGTCGTTAGGTTCATTTTGCAGACACATTTCTTTTGCTAACCGAGCAACTTGAGTTTCTCGTGTCATCAACATGTGATGCTAGAATTTTGAGCTGGAACTACAAACTACACACTTTATTCCTATGTTTGCACATCTATCCTAAGTTCCGCAGGCGCAGGGGGGTTGGCCGCAGCTAAAATTCTACAGCCTGGAAGCAAAACCTAAACGCCTGTTTCGGTTTACGAATGCTGTCAGCTCGGAATGCTATACTGCAGATATAAATTATGCTTGGGCACCCGAGCACTGGCATGTTTTATAGCGGGTGCTTTTGTCTGCAGCCGTTTGGAGGCGGTACAAAAGAAGCAAACCGATGTTTCATTATGGCAGGAGTGTAAGGAAAGAAACACCAATATTAAAAAATATCTGCGTAGAAGAAGACATTGCTGCTTTTCCAAATGTTTCTTAAATGCCTTTTGGAAATAATGCTGGAAAATGTACAGCTACATATTAATGTACAAATCTATCTAACAAACAGTTAAGCAAAAGAGACTTATGGTACAGAAGCGATGCACGTGCGAGGCGTAGAAACATGATTTAACATGATTAGAAACATGATTTCGCCTTTTTGCCATCCGGTCCAGATTTTGTCAATCCCTGACGCACTGTGCAATGTATGCGGTTGTGCATCATCTGGAAAGCATATTAACGATGCCATTACGGAAACTTCAGCCAAGAGAGTGTGCTTGATATCGAGCGAACATAAAGAAAGCCGGTCCGTGATGTCAACGTAAGGAATTCAATATCTTATCAATATTCCAACGAGAAACTCTACGTTAAACTTTTCATACCCCACATCGGAGTTGGGGCTTGGCCTGGCCGCAAAAGGAAACCCGTGCGCGGTGCGTACGTTGTGGTGCATACAGAAACAGACCACTTCCCCAGGGCGTTTCAGCGGAGGGATGGGGAATTTGCGTAACGAATTGCGAGCGTATAATTGAATGAATTGAATATGCATCGGCTGACGCCGCCGGGCAGAGTGCAGGGGAGGAACTATTTCACATTCCAGATCACGATTTTTCCCTAAATAGACTGATAAACTAACGAGCTAATGCACTAAGCGACCGATTTGCGAATGTTTAATGCCTCTGTTGCAGATTGGCACGGGGATCGCAGTCGATAGCAGTGCAGCCGTTTTTGAATGCACCTATGCCGTACCGAGCGTACGAACCGGTGCACACTCGTCGTGGCACTTCAATCGAGCGCCAGGCAGGAGAGAAATAAGAGCTGCTTACCAGAGATTATTCAAACCCCGCATCCGGCAATCCGGCTGCAAGAGCTGGCAAGCACTTTTGGGCTGGCAGACTATAAAACACCACCGGGCACTTCCGGCTGAGCTTCACCGCAGAATTGAAACTGTTGCAATTTTAAATAAGCATTCTCATCACTAACAAACCCCGGCCGCAGCAGTTCCGCAGACGAGCTGCACCAGCAGCAGCGGCAGTAGTGCAAGTGCCAGCAAAACTTCGGCTACCGATCTGCTTCTGTTGACTTAATTGAATTTACCATTCGGTCGGGCTGCTTCCGAAATCGGCACTATTCACAAGGATGGCACGCGGGTGCGGGCGGAAGTGGTGATAACCAACGAACCGTCGGGATTCGCAAAGCAGCATCCACAAGCATCCTTGAGTACTCGGGAGCATCTTGGTGATACTTCTACTGGTGCATGATATTTTTTTCACCCTTCAACTCGAGCACTTCGCTTCGGCTGCGCAGACAAAAAGTAGCACTATGCTTCACGACTCCGTAAGCCAACGCACCGCCCTCCATCCTTCAACCAGCGAGGGAGTGTAAGCGATAGAAATCGGTGAGTATGGTTGCAAGTACGCCACACGGGAGGAACTTTTCAGGCAGCTCGGTTCCATACTCTGAATATGCTGCACTTCGACTTCGGCGCCTTTTTGTGGCCCCGCGCAACCCGTGAGTGATTTATGTTGCATCTCGACTGTGTTTTTCTGTGTGCGTGTTTCGCCTGCATTTGCGTTGCATTTGCGTTGCAGCTGAGGTGTCACTTCTGTCTTCGTGCTCGCCTGCAGATGGCGGCGCTGCAAAAGACAGTCAGGTTTCTTTTGCCCGCCCGAAGACTTTTGCAGCTTTAACTCGAGCATCGTGTACGCTTGCAACCGAACCAAATGCCTCCGAAAGTGCACGAAGTTTCTCAAGGATACAAAAACACAAAATCACCCGGAACTGTTTTCATGGTGAAGGATCTGTCGGGGCTAAGCCATATTTCAACGTCGGTAAAACTTATTTCATAGTGTGGCTCAAGCACTCACGAAGGGCTTTTGGTTCGAGCGTAAGCATCCATTATCGGGGTTACAATTGCTGACAAATCGGTGGCCAATGTTCTTGCGAATTTTTCTATGCAAACTTTGCTGCGCCATCGATCTACCGTACCGGGGGAAATGCATTCAACACACGTACCTATGACGGTCAGCTGGACCCGCGTGTTTCGCGTAGGGCTCTTGTGGAAGTCGACCCGACACCGGTAGATCCCGCTGTCGGTCGGTTTCGTCTGAAGGATCTCCAGCATGGCCGGGGCACGGTTTGGGTAGAAGTTGGCCCGCCCGTCAAAGGACGAGTTCGAGCTGCGATGCGATCCTTCCCGCACGTCTCGGGCATCGAACCTGCGAATGAAACAATATGGATACAGTAAGAAAGATGAGGAGTTGAGGACAGTGTAAAATTTGGTTTAAAAAACAAAGAGTGGTGGAAACAAACTGATCCAAGTTTCAATTATCTTTTACAGGCGAGTAATAGACAATTTTTATACAAAACAGATGGTTTTGAGGCATGCTTATGATAAACTAAATGTGGTTCCATTTTCATAAACATTTTAAATTCCAAAAGATGCGAAACAAAGCTAACTATACAACAACAAAAGAAACATGGAAATCATTTTTTTATCTTCGCCTCAGAGAACGTGGACCACCACAACGAGTGCCTCTATTTGTGACCCCCAAATAAAGGCCCATCGAGCTAGAGCATGTGCAAACATTTCCGAAATCTACTTCGGTGAATTACTTTCTCATTAAAACTTAATCAAAAACACAAATTGAAAATGATGAAAATCAAGCAGACGACGTTCCGTCCCGTCATGACAAGGGTCTGGATTTTCACCAGCGCACGTTGGTGATGGTCTTCGCACGGGCACGGGCAAGGAGTGCGGGTGTTGCTGTTCATTTCCTAACGACTGTGTTTGACTTCTTGTTAACACCACTAGAGCCACCGTTGTCGATTTGTGGTCGGATGATAAACCCCCGGACGTCGCAGATGGAGCCACGCCAGAAGCACGCATGAAAGGGAACGTAATCTCACGATAAAACAACCTTGCCCTGACGCGTTTCGCTCACTTTCATCTTTTCGTGGATGGCTTGAGGCTTGAGGTGAAAAATTATGACACTGATTACCTTTCCGACATACGTTCATTTATCATGGAAAGCGATAATAAAAAAAAAACCAACGTGGCAGCTCGTCACATGAATCATTCCTTTGCTCAATGCAAAATGTTATGGAATGTGAATCTTGAAAGTATATAATCCTACGAGAACAAAGAATTAGGTTCACGTCGATTGGTTCAGAAGAAGAATGGAAATTTAGTATGAATTTGTATGGTTTTCCTTTTCAAGAGATTATAGGTGTTGTTAAACCAAACTTATCCTCGTCGACTAGAGTCTACCTTCAGCCCATACCATTCACGGTGATCTAAATAGAAACTGTAGCGCAATTAGTAACGGAATATATTTAACTAACGTTGATGGCGAGCTCACAAGAAATGTAATGAAGTGTCCCAGTGGGACAAATCTCCATTACAAAATGGTTCATTTACTTCACGTATGCAGATTTCATGAGGCTCACTTCACAACAGCATATGCATCATCCCAAGGGAGCTTGCTGGCACGAACAAAAATATGCGCGGCAGACAACTCAAAAGGTCCGGAAGAAGCATTGAATGCAAACTAGCGTGCCAACCATTGTGTTGTGCATATCAAGATGCGGAATAAAATCCCATTCAAGGTACGTCCCATTGCGAGCCTGCCATTGAAGAAGGCGCACAATCGGATAAAAATGAATTTAAATCCTTTTCCGGAGGATTATATTTTCGCGCACGACGCTCGGCCGCACAAGGAACCAATGAAGCGTGGACGTGGAGGAGCTCCGAGCCCCTATTGGACCGGGGTGACCTCATCGGGCACGTTGGCGAATAAGCGAATAAAAAATACATGACAGTGAAGTGAAAAAGAAAAAAGTGTGAAAAAAGCCTGCTGCCGGCGGCCAAAGTTCAAGCTACGGTCGAACAATCTTCTGAAAGATTCAAACCCGCTTCGAAAGATAGCGACGCCAAGATAAGCCCGCTTTTATGAGGTCGTATTCGTTCAACATTTGCTATGCATCCCGAACCGTTTCGCAGGAGAACTTGTACCCCGCCATCACCCTTGTCTTCCATTTGCTTTTTCATGTTTCTATTTTTGTGGTTTCATGTGTATGTATGCGTATAGTGTAATACGGAATTCAGAGGAAAAATCGAAATGCAAGCGAAGACCAAAGAATTTGCTGTTTCGTAGACCCCAAATCGAATAAATCAATAATAGCTTGCTAGCCTGTTCATCAAACTAAACATATCAAATAAAGTGATAAAATAACAAGTAATTTTTAATATTTGATTACACTTGGCTCAAGTTTTGCAGGATGTCACAAGTTTAGTAGTGGAACAAAACTGTAAGTATTAAAATACATGAACAGCACTTTCATACACAAATCATTCCGAAACCAAATTGCTTCTCTGATACATCAGCATGGTAAAAAAGAAAAAGCTGAGGCAGGCGACAAGAAACAAAAAACCTTCAACTGTAGCACATGGTTTCTTATCTGGTTCCTTGCTCCGTTAGTGGAACACTCATATTTTTCCCTTGGGCTCAGCCTCATGGGCTCATTTTATTTTCCTCTCTTGCTGTTGTGATCTGGAGGATTTTTATAAACCTCCGCCTTCTTTCACGCGCGTCCCTTTGCTCCCTTGTTTACCCCCCGAGGGGGCACACATACACGATTACTATTATGCGGCAGCTTCCGATGGCATGCATGGGCAACTGATATGATTCTATTCCCCCCCCCCCCACGCCCCCCCCCCCCTCCCTCTTTCGCTGTTCCACTGCGGCACTCAGCCTTCCTCCTGTGGAGTTTCTTTGTGTCTCCCTGGAACCCTTTAAATGGTTCTGCTCCAACGAGGACAGTAATGCCCACAGCCGCTCCCGGAAGCGACAAGGACCCCGTTCGGCCGGATGAACACAAACCGAAGGAGGGCACGGAGGAAGCAAATAAAAAATTATCGTTATTTATTTATTATTTTTGCTTCATTGCAGTGTGGCAGTGGCCCAACCCGGACCCGTACCAACGTGTCGGCGATGCTTTGGCGATTTCCCACGAGAGATGTGCTTTCGTACTCCGTATGCCTGAGTGTGCGCTGGCCAGCATCGTTGGCTATTGAGTACTGAAACAACGAGCCAACGACAAAGTAGGACAGGGACATGGCTTCGGGCTGAAGGACGACCCCGCGCTGCGGAAACGGCTTCGATCAGCAGGAACAAAAACACGTTATGGCGCACAACCTCCACCCGCAGGAGTGATGGTTCGTTCGATTTTTTTTCCACACCCGGTTTTCCACACCCCCCGATCGGTGAAAAAATGCCTGGAAAACAATCTCGGTTCCATGCCAGCCTTTCGCACCGTGCTACCGCCGGGAGATGACGGTTAGATGATACTCGATGTGGAAAAATGCCGGAAATGAAAACAACATCCTCTCTGAATAGAGAGGAAGTGAGGATGGCGTAGGGTAGGGAGCCACAGAGTTGACTGCAGTGTAGGCCACAATTTTCCGGCAGGATTTATATCTACTTGCAGTTTTTCTTTTTTTCCTAGTAGCTCCTCATGCAGGACATCGCTTGTGTTCGAAAAGGGAAACCAAAAGGAAGGTGAAGAAAACGGGGATCTCTAGTGTAACCTGATCGTTGCAGGATTGAAGGTGAACGAAGGACATACAAAAGCCGAGTCGATTGGTTGGAAACAAGAGAGAAGAGTATGGAGTTTCCACGGAAGCAAATCAATCAATTTTCCTAGGATAAGTTGGTACAGGGTGAAAGAAGATCTAAAAACCACTTCCCATGAGGCACTTGCCGTGTGTAATGAAAGCGTACAATCACGGCAAAACATTCGCCATGCAATGGCCATCGGGTCACTTTACGGAAACGGGAAGGAGACACGCTCAGCGAGAACAAATACTATATTATTTTACTTCATGTGATTTGATGTCACGGAAAGAAATCTTCGACCCCATCGGACTGCTCCGTCCGGAAGTGTTGATGTGGCGTTGCGGAAAAGTGAGGCTTTGTTGACGCATTACTCTTCCTTTGCGTCATCGAACCGCGCATCGTTTGCTTGTTTTCCGTCGGTATGAACGTTTCCTGGGCGGAAGAATTATGTGCTCGATTAAATAGACGGGGGATCAAATACACTTCTAGGTTGACATTTTTAAAGCAATGAGCAACGAAAAAGTGTTGAAAATTTAAATTATGGTTTTTTAAATAAACCAAATGTTTCGTTGTTATTTCATGAATTTTCGTTGAAATGTCCATCCATTTCTTTCATTTAATATTAAATCCGTTTAAACTCATTCCCGGTAGCCACGTGGCTTCAAAATGCTTCACACAACATCCACAACCACACCGAATACGACTGTCTAAAGTAATCAAACTAATTGTCATTCTGTCTTCACACCCAGGACAATCAACACGGTTCGGCAAGCACGAGACGATCCTGCAAAGCGGGAACAGTGCGCAGCTTTGCCCGGGGAAAAAAAGTCACAGAAAAATAACCAGCAATAAAAGCCACTTCTGTCATTTTAATTAAGGCACTAACGTGACTGGCGGCAGAATGTTCGGTGGAAACACCAACGCAAACGCCCGTGATGGCCATGCAACACTACCCAAACGCTGATGATTTCGAGTGTCGATCTAAAATACGAAGAAGGTACGAGCACAAACTGCGGCGAGGTAAAACAATGAACAGAAACAAGGTGTAAAATGGCAACACTTGAACTTACGTGTAGAAAGGGATCGTCTGGGCGCCCTTGTACCAGATCACCAGTATCGCCCGGTCGCCGCTAATTGGCGATGTGATGTTGCACTCCAGCTGGCCAACCATGCCCTGGACGGCTTCGGAGAGGTGCAGTGGCGCTGTAATGAAAGTTGGAAAAGGAGAGTGGGCAAAATTAGACAGGGTTGCATCGTCGCCCGCAACTAAGAACAAATGGCTTTCGGATGAAAGGCGGCGTGGGTTGAGGTGTACCGTAAAAAAAAAGCTACAGAACAATGACAGGAAAATGGATGAACGAGAATAAATTTAATTTATCGCACCCTCCGACCGGCATCATTCGTCTCTTTTTTTTCGGAACAGCAAAGCTTCTTTCCACCCTACGACTTCCTTCGCTCTATGAAGGAAAGCAGGGAAAGCTATCGGCAGCATTGCTGTGGTGCAACAATGTAAGCTGAAAACGTTTGCAGTGTCCATGCGCTTCCTTCGGCGCACTAGGGAAGGGAAATATACGTGAGCCACCACACAAAGGGTGGAAAAACTACTCGAACACGCTAAAAAGAGCGAAACGAACACTGACGCAGGGGGGGAGCGTATCAACAGCAAGCAAATACTTCTTTGCAAAAGGGCCACTTTGCTGGATTTTAAACGAGATCGAAGCAATGGTATTTGAAATGTCGACAAAAAGCGTCGAACACATCGAAGGGTAACTGCCGTTTCCAAATGGAAATTTTCACTCCGGCACACAATGGCATTTCACTCGTACCTTGAGATAAAGGAATCGAAACTAGTGGCACAAAAACCTGTTCGTGAGCGATTATTTTCTGACCGTGGCACGACAAAACGATGACTGATGCAGCTTTTCGTGTTTAATTACTTTACGCAACTCTTGTTTTGGCTCCAGGAGCAAATTTTATTTAAACTGGCCAAAGGTTGTTGCGAAACAAATAGCAAGAAATTGAAAGCATGTTCAGCTCGTGGAGCTCGTTTAGTCATTTATTTATTATTCTAAAAACAGAACACGGGGAAACTATAAAAAGAATAATTAATCTGAAAGCCAGGCCAAACGGTTGGCAAGCGGTAGAAATGCCATGAACGAATTGTGCGCTGCTTTCCATGAAAGCCGACCGTGCGGAAATGCATTTGTAATGTATGTAAACACCCCGGAAGAAGAGGAAGCCCACTTGTGCCAAACCTTTTGCGTGCTTTTTCCCGTCCCAAGGAGCACCAAGTCTCCCCCCAATAAGGGAATGCCATTAAGTCATTTATTCATTGCTTCGTCAACGGACCGGAACCGTCAATGCCACCCACACCGACACACACACCCAAATACCAACACACACTTTCCTTAAAACCCGCCAGTAACGCCACTGCCCAGAGCAGCACGTTCGTCTATTCGGACTGCAAATGAATAACTAATTGTAAACACAATTCGAGGCGGCTTTCTTCAACGGTATTGTTTTCGAGTGCCAGCCCGGCAGGGATCGGCAAGGGTTTTCCTCGTGAAAGTGAATGAAGGCGATCGTCAGTCGGGCGTCGGCATCGACTGCATGGGAAGTTGTAAAATGGGATCTTTTGTTTTCCGCCTCGGAGTGCGACTCATCGGTACAGTGGTTGCAATAGAAAGGGGACGCAAATAATTTAACATTAAAGAGGGGCTCTCCCTGAGGCCCAGAATGGGAATCCTTTAAAAGTGGCACGAAAAGTCTAGAAGACAGGCTGACATGTGATTCACTTGCAGATGTAATAGATCGCAGCATTAGCGACACGAGTAACATTAATATGTAATGTTACGGAAAGATTTTCGAATAAGAATACCTAAGCTGAGTGTGTGTGAATTATTAATGTGCCAATAACCTTCTCCATTCAACAGTATCTCCGCTGCCAAGATGAATGGTTGATAAAAGGTTGGAAAAAATCCAAACCAGGCGCATCGGAACCCGTTTGCAGTATTTGCTACCTTATCTGATGAAAGGGCAAATCACCGAAATGCCAGCGACTGTCAGCGGCAGTTTGATGATTAATTATCAAAGGCAATAAGGAAAAATCCACGTTCCAACCGGCTGATCACTATCAATCGTATCGGTGGTACGTATCGTAAGCAAGGGTGTCAATAGCAGGTCCATTTGCGCCTGGAGACGACTCATCATCAACCCTCCCCGGCTCCGTGCCCTGCTTCCGTCCGAATCGTAGTGAAATCACACAATCGCAAATTCATACCAACGCACACGTTGGGCACCCCGTCGCGTGACAAATTATAAATCACTGCCCAAACTGTGCTGTTGAATTTTCGATAGTGAAATACCGGCACCTTCCGATGCATAACCTTCCCTCCCCTTCCATGGAACCGGACTTGGAAAACGGCAACGGATGCAAATTTCACACTAGCTCACGCCCGCGTGAAATTGAATTTGAAATATTCGCCCGAAAATGCTGTTTGACAAGTAAAGTGTTAAACATTTGCCATTTTCCGAGCTAGTTGGGGCGAAGGGCGGAGCGCCGGGTGGCTAAATTTTCAGAGGGTGTCCCTCGCACTCCCGCTTCGCAACTTGCTACCCGTAGCCCAAGGACGTTGGCAGCAGCATCATTCATCATTTCCACTTATGTTTGATTGAAAATTTATGATACACGACCTCCAGCGCTCGGGTCGGCTTTCCAGCCGAGCAAACAAACGCTGGGACCGGTGTGGAGCTGCGATGTTCGTTATGGGTTGGTGCAGGCTGTACGACACACGCACACACAAACGCGTGCGTACAGCCACCAGTCTTTCCTACCCGCTTGCCCCATGGTCGTCCCCGAAGAAGCATCTCAATGACAGATGTCACATTTATATTGCGTATCTCGTTGCGATTTCAGCGGACACAAACGACACAGCAGAGGTTATGTTTTGGGCCGCATTATGCCCTTGACTGGTGCTACTTCAACATCCGCCAGGATTCTGCTTCCTCCCTCGGTGAAGAGCTAACCGGTAAGGTGCGAGTTTTTTTTTTCATTCTTCTTCGCCCTTCTCGCGACTTTATGGCTTTTCGGTAGCCATCAAATTCACATCGACAAGGCGCAAGGCACCAGCTCGACGGTCTTCGTGGCGTGGCCTAATGATGGTTGATAGTGCGGCCACGAATCCACTTCGGTGAAGATTTCATAAATGGCCGACCCGTTGCTCACGCGCGCCGGGACCCGAAGACGGATGGCATCAGGAGGACAATTCGTGTACCAGGCGTTAGGCGTCAAACATCCCTGAGACAGCGGGATCGTGTCGGTGTTCGAAACAAATTTGGAAGGACCACTGGAGCGGGCACATTTACATCGATCGTTACATCGAAATGCGGTCGAAATCAATGTTCAAATCAACTGTCAAAGTTCTCACATCAGCCGAACTGAAAACGGAATCACGATTGGGCTGGAATCGGAAAAGCCCATAAAAGGGACCATTTTCTACGGAGTACCACACGGATCTCCGAAGTGTGGTGTGGCCGGCATTTCCAGGGATTTCCTCTCATCTCGTCTCCACTGGCGGCCCGAGGCGCCCTCGGTGGTATTATTTATGACCTTCCGAGAGGTCTGACGCAACTCGTAATCGTCTCGTAGGAACATCCTGTTACGAGATGCTTCGTTTTTCTTCCCATCCTGGCTTGCCTGCTTGTTTATGGCAATTGCGTAACGTTCGCCGAGATGCCTGTGCACTGTCGCAGGTCCTGCGTAACGGCAATACGATTATAGATCCTCCGCTGAACGGTTCCGTTTTTTCATGTCTTTGTTGTTGTTTTGTTTCTGCCTTCTTTTGCTTCACATTTTTGGCACTCATCACCCATCAAAGCGGGCGTACTTTTGGCCCGGTGTGCGAAGGTTGCAGAACAATGCCTTCCGGCCGAACGGCGAGGAGGGGGATGGCCGGAGGCCATTAAGTGTCATTTTGTTGTTTTGATCTTGCCGAAATGCTTTGACCGGCAATAAAATGGCCGACGCGCGGTGATAAACTGGAGCCCGGCTCGGTTCTGCCGTACATAAAAATCGTACAATTGCCAAGTTTATTGGAAAAATTGAGCCCCTAAGCAAGAGCACGGCGAGCGTGCGGTGTTGGTGTTAAACGGACTGCGAACACGCCGCCCAACGAGCACGAAAGGCACGGGGCAGGGAGGCCGGCAGGCAGATCGTAAAGAATTTATTTCCCTCCGACGATCAGCGTCGGTGTGTTCGGTCCGTCTCGAGCGCCAAAGCCACCTCTTTCGTTCGGTCGTTTGATCGTGGGGAAAAGCGAATCCAGCTAAAACTCTCCGGTGGAGGCGCCCAGTGGCCATCACGGGGGGCACCAGATGGCACCGCAAAGCATCAGGTAAGCCCGGCTCGGCTAGGTGTGAATTGGGAGAACCTTTTTCACACGACATTCAAACGTTCTGCTGCTTGCCAGGCTGCTTCGTTTCGTGGAGTTTAGTGGACAATTTAAAGACCATTTTATGCGCACTTCAAGAAGGAGGAGTTTTTTTTTTCTTCCTAAACCTAGGACCGGAGGCGCTGGGCATTCATTTTCTATCGTTTTGAAATTCGTAAGAATAATGACAGACTTTGACCTCCATCTAGGTGAGCGAGCGTATGGTGGTGGGTCTCGTGGGATATGATTGATTCGCGGATTAAAGCAAGTTTTTTCTTCAAATTGTTTTTTTTAAACTCCAAGAGAGTTCTCGCTTCTTTTTCCTCGCCTGCTATGAATTTTATGAACAAACGCTTATGCTAACGGCAAGTCATTTAAATGTATCATGATAGGGAAAAGACTATGAAAAATATTTTCAACAGTACACGAGTAATCATAGTATTCGTTCTTAAATATCAAATATAACATAACAATACTATACAAATCTCATTATCAGATCAGCTTTATTTTTCAATTCAAACAGAAGCTTAATCTGGGCAAATTGTCTCAATCCTTTCGGGCTCAAACAAACATGCGGGCGTGCTGGGTGAAATTTTACAACGGCTTCATTACTACGGCATTCAGAAAACAGCCTTTCTGAACGTTTCAGACATCTTGCTGCATTTACCAAATTCTGCCAAACGAACTAATTCCTAGCAATCATCGTGAAGGCCATACGGGAAGCGTAACAAACGTACCGCTGGTCTAGTAGTAACGGGTAACTCGCGAACCGTTGCTCCCCGAGCCCGGTACGGTCCTCGTTAAGCGCCGCTTACCACCAAACCTGTTCAGGGTGGAGCAAGTAATACAATGCTGAGTCGATTTGACATCGGAAAATAATGGTTACGTCTCGAGCACGGAACAAGGCAGCTTCGATTCGCGTTAGTAGAACCACATGAGATGTTTTCCGTGCTAAGCTTAATCCGTTTGCCGATGGCAAAGCAAGACCCGGGGATCGGGGATGCACAGTAATAGGGGCTTCCGCAAACCGCACCGGGCTGGAGGCTGGTAGGTAGCAATGTTTTCCCCGTGCCGGTAGCTAGTTCCGGCTCCTCCTAGCCTTCTTCTTTGTGCCAATATTCAACTTCCACCGTGGCGGAATTCCACCACCCTAACCGTTCAATGGCATTCCACCCGAACGGTGTACCATGCGGGCAACTTTAGATCGTGACCACGATGATCAAAATTCACCCGCCAGAGGATACAAACATTCCGTGTGCTAAGGACTTAGCTTGGGCCAGAGGTGAAGGTAGAGGACAGGCGGAGAGAAGCGAACAAACACGGTGTTCTTGCATGGCGCGATAAGAGGAGCATGTTTTGGAGCAACATTGTCAAGCCGTGTGAGCAGCCCAAGCTCTACCAACCACTTCCCGGAACCAGGTGCATTATCAAACACGCTCCGGAGGTCCTTGGTGCTGAATCTCAAAGGATGCACAGACACACACACACACACACATACTCATCCTCGCTGAACCACGCTAAGTAGCGAGCAAACAATAGCTCAACTGCTTCGTATCCTCCTTTATCCTGTTGGGAGATTTTGCTAGATGATTCGCTGCTTATCGTAGCCCGCCGCGCTTCAGTGGGAAAGAAGGTGACAACAGGGACCCGGGAGATGCTGGGATGAAGCTGCAACAGAATTCCTTTGTCCTTGCCAAGGAGACACCCCCGCGTTCTCCATACAGTCTGATGCTTCCTACAATCCGAAGCAAACGCTGGTCTCAATAGAAAGTGAACTGTGCGCGGAAGGTAGCGAGCGCTGGAGAAACCATGAGTCAGCGGTCCCTTTGATTGACGGAGCATCCGTGTCCGCGGCTGCGATCGGTTTCGGATCAATAACAATGTCAAACAGATTACGTCAGAATGCTCGAAATTGATCCACTTCAGTCGATCCATCATGTAGGGCAGGCAGGTCGGACGTTCGAGCACGACAGGCTCGACCCATTTCTATCTTACACGGCCCAGTAGAGGGTTCCAACACGACCCCCCTCTCCAATACCAGAGATGGTCGGCAGAGCATGAATTCCTAAGCGATGCGGCCCACTTTGAAGTGGCACATATTTACTTTCGAAGCCACGGGCCTCGTGGCGTCCAGCACTGGATCAGTGCGGATGATTTTTGATTGTAAAATATTCATTTGCACACTGCTATGGCTCCCAATTTCCTCCCACTAAGCATCTCGCGCCAGCCAGTGTGTAAAGCGTACTGCTGAATAATGCAAATGTGTGTTTGGAGAATCTTTCAAGATCAACACAAAGGCCTATGCAATCAGCATTACTTCAAGTTTTTACTGGCGCTAACTTTGTGAGAGTATTCGAACATGATCATGCTTAAACTGGAACAAACTAGACTATTTAAGTGTTATACCAATTTACGTAAGCTTTTGCAAAATCGATTCTTGCATACAATAATAGGTCCATATCATTCGATCAACTAAAAGCCTTGCTTTTAGATCCGTACAAAACGAAAGGAACTTCCCAAATTTTCTTAGCCAAAAGAACGTAAAAGAAAAGTGCACGTGATTGCCAACATTTGCGATTGTTCTTAATTAAAACCTATGGTCCTATGGTTTAATAGTTCCCACCAGGCATCGAATCCTCGCCGTTGATCCGACGCGCAGAGGTCTAATAACAGTAAAACCTCAACGAATCCCCGCCTGGTCACAACCAGGCCAATAAAACAAAATGTCACACAAAACACACAAAAATCCCTTGTAACATTTGAACGCACCGAAATTGGATTAAATTGTTGTTCGATTTTCCCGAACGAGGCTTCTCCCCAAAAGCCAGTGGCGAGGCAAAGCCCATGTTATTACCATGCGAGGCCAATTTCGTCCCGTCGACTTAACCTTAATAATGAAAGGAAACCACCATGTTGGCTCCTTCTACCCCATCGTATCGCACGTCCCGTCAGCGTGTTGTGCAAGCGACTTCGCTTCAACGACCCGTAGATTTTGTGCTGCTAGTTGTGGGCCGAGCTAAGCCGCTCAGGTCGTACGTTTTCGGCCCGAGTAAAGTGGCAGGAAATGTTAAATGTCATGTAAAGCAATAAAATTCAATTTGACACCCATAAAAGGGAAAGCGAGGACGGTGGCTCTCAAATAGAAACGACCAACAGGCGGGGTTACGGTTCGGGTGTAGAATTTCTTTTCTGGACCCTCAATAGAACATATGCCTCCAAGTCCAAAGACTTCGTTTTATGTACCGCAGGAGTGGAAGTTGGCTTTTCTATGACTTCACATCGGCTTACGTGGTCGGGAGGCCTTGTGGACAATTTAGAGGATATTTTTCCTCACGTTGAAAGCCGAAATGTTTATGTAATTTCTTCTTTCCCTTGAACGCCGGGCTTAGTAACGTTCTGCTATCGGTTTTCCTTTTCCCCTTTTTTCTAGAAGAAACCCGATCGTAACCAAGAATAGTATAATCGACCAATCCGTGCAGAGCATGGTTTGGAATAAAAAGGAGTGTAATCCTCGTAATATAACACTCGATGACTAGCTGTCCAGAATAGAATAGGCTGTCGCGAGAAAATAAGAAGTAATCAAACGGCCATATGAAGCTCGTACGTTTTCTTCCACCAATCTCTGCTGTAAAGGGGTTACATGTTTACGAGCGATTTATTATTCTTGAAACGTGTGTGTTATCTTTAAGTTTTGCCAGGTGCCAACGATTAATTTATAGATTATGAAGTTCACAGCTTCTTGCATAGCTTTACTTGCTTTAAGGCAAGATTTTTTTCAGAGATGATCCGTTTCAATACAAAATAAGTACCCAATTGAATGGTTGCAAATAAATTGTATCGTCATGATTAACGCAAAAAGCATATTCAAACACGATTATAACATCTTCAACAACTTTTCAGATACTAAACGAGTTGTTTCGCATCCATGAATTCTATCGATGAAATAAATCGGATTCAACGGTTACGATGCCGAACCACAAATTGATCACTCAGTTCAATTATTGCCCTTCAAATTGGCAGTTTTTGGTCCAATAGTTCTTTTTTCTATATAAACCTACCATTTCGTAGGTCGGCAAGATGAAAACGAATGATAAAATCTCGAAAAACTGCCCCAACTCCCACAAACGCAGACATCGTAACCGTGCGGGATCCACTTTACCACGGCAAAGCGAACGATAGCATCCGAAAGCCCTCACACCTGACGGCAACCCTTAAAAATTAGTGCAAGCTTTGAAAGATAAAATGCCGTATTCATGTGTGTTTGTGTGTGTGCAAAAACCGCGGGATCATCCCGAACGTTCATGAGTAGTGGAAAAATTTATAGAAAGCTATTTGCTCGAGTGGTCCAGATTGCTAACTATCAAACATAGTTTCACAAAAAAACTGCATAGAATATTTTCAATGGATCTAACAGGCACTCACAAAAAGTGCTTCGGTTCGTTTCCTTTCCTGCAATACCGAGAAGAGTGTAATTCAACACGCAGCATATAAAAAAAACACGAACAAACAACGCGACATAACATTCTACCCACATTTTTTCGATAGCTTTGAAGCCATAGATCATGAACCATTTCTTTTCTCTCCTACTCTCAAGGCCAATCCATTGCCAATTGCTCTATCGAATGCCTCTTTTGCATCTTTTGGAGATAAAAAAATGTCGAGCACGCGAATTGCAGGAGCTTTTTGCTCACCAACAATCCGGTAAAGCCGGAAAAAGCTTGGCTAGTAGATTTCTCAATCGTTTTCATTTCCAGTTGTATTTTCATGCTTCAAATAGCAGGAGCGCCAGAGATGGACGTTAAACATAGGGTCCTACAAGTTCTATCTCGTTGTTGGTCCTTGTAATTTTTATGATGATCACGACAGCAAATGTAGCAATGAATGCACGCAAAAAGAGTAACGACTGTTTTGTATCGAGATTCTGCTAAAAGTGAAGATATTTGTGTTTTGAAAAGCCACTTTATTTTTCACCTATCTTATGTATCGATAAGCAACGGAAGCTAATACATTCAATGAATATTAAAATGATGAAATTTACGCTTTATGAATTTGTGTATCTAATGGGAATGATGTGCAGTTTTATAAAACATCATATAAACAATTGTATACTACATGGAGAATGTGTGTCCTTCTAGCACAGCGAGTAAGACACTTCGCTTCACTGGAACCGCTTTTCGGTCGCTAGCAACTTTCTTGGCCCTGTCATGCATGTTTTTTGTCATATTCCTGTATCCTAAAGGATGAAAGTACAGATTTAACAGGCCAGTGCCGACTGTTTTTGTTGTTAGAACGCGAACGAGTTGGGTCGGTTCCAGAGGACGACGTCCATTCCGTGGATACATTCTCATCCTATATCCTTCCCCGACTCGAGACACGCTTCGCAAACAAGTAGGTTGCGCCGCGTGGCTAAGAATCAACCGTTCCGTGTGTTGACTGAAGCAGGCGTCGTGACTTGTGTCGATGGCGAAAATGGCCAAAACCTCAACGTTCAATACGTTCCAAATCATCTGAATCAAAGAGTGTGAATGTGTATTTGGAAAGTACCTTCCACCGGAGGCCCTTTACCAGGGGTTGCATGCGAGTTAGAAAGCCAGCGCTCTAGGTGGTTCACGGTTCGTACGCATTTGATCCTGTCCAGCGAACCGATTGGATGTTGAGTAAGTAAACATTTCTTCGACATATCCGTACTGATTTACTCTCGTTCCTTTCTCGATGAAAGTTGCCTACGAGAGTTAATGCGTGTGAAAGTTTTGATTATCCACGTGGCAAATGGTGTACGTACATGGATGACTTTTATCCATTTAATACTACACCGGTGACTAGTTTCAGTTCATACTTTAAGTATTGTCTTTACAGGTGAACTTTTTTTTATATTTTACAGCATTTGAACAGTTATGTCCAAACTCGATTGCCTGTAACGACAGTTACGATCAAATCATGAGCTGTTTCACGCTTCAAAATAAAAGAAGGAGTCCCACCAACATACAGCTTTGACGCAATAACCATTCAAAGGAAGTTCAGGGCTTGCTAAATTCTCTCCCACACGTCTATTAAAAGGAGAAGGTCGCGATACAAAAAAAAAAAAACGCACTCAACACCTTTCCTCGAAAACGACGTACGTAACATGTATGAATCGAGCAAATGTCTCCGGTTCATTGTTTGTAACAGCTTCCGGAATTGCTTTTCTTTCAGTGCTTCCTCGGAATGGTAGAGACCCGATCAAGGTGCTTTCAAGAAGATGTGTTTAGTTGCATGTATGCTTGTGTGTGTATGAACTACATTTAGCTTTGGCTTGTATTGTTGCACGTGGTGCTGTTCCAATCAGGATTTCCCTTTTTTCCACCCACCCTCACTGAAGCGTCGTTTGATGTGAAACAGCATTTTCACAATATGGTATTTTACAATGCTGAGCACTCATGAACCTTTCCAAAAATAAAAATCCTCAAGAAACATATGAACCACCAGCATGTATCGAATCACCTCTCTCGTGGTTTTTGCTTTTTGCACTGTAACGATTCGCACGAGAAAAGAGAATTGAATACTTGTTCTTCTTACTCATACACGGAACCGTAAGCACTGGCGTAAAAATGTAAAGCCCAGCACCAGACTCCCAGTAGAGTCATTGTAAATTATGAGCTCAAAAGTAATGTTTATTCAATTTTTCCACGAGAATGTGTCTACCAAATTCTACGGATGAGTTCTACGGAAACCGAACGGTAGAGGTCGCCTTTGGCTTTACACAAAATCTGAAAGCATGTGAAAAACATGGACCGTTACATGTATACATTTTGGTTTTAGGGATCATTTTTATTTAAATAAACATGCAATTATGATAGAGCGTACGTTTATGAACAAGCTAAAAACATGTTAATTTTATAAATAGCAATTTACTGCACCTCTTTGAGGATAAGGAAAATGTTCCAGCTTCCTGTCAACGAAACCTTTATCCGACGGAGAGACGCGGCAAATAATTTCGTTTCGTTTTTTTATTCAAATCAAAGAAAACGGAACAAAACCCAAGCTGCCCCACTGTACAGTCGTCATCAAGCTCGTCATCATCGTCGTGAGCAAAGAAACCACAAAAGCATTTGCACCAGGCGGTGGCTGTATCATTTCTGTTTCCTTTTCTCTTAAATAGCTGCTTTTACAAACGAAAGCTGCAGTATGGCTCGTGGCTTGAAGTCTAATTCTTCAGTAGAGGAACCGGTTTTTTGTGTGTGTGTCTTGTTTAGTTCTTTCTTCTCAAAGCACTGTTCTTGCATGCTGTCCGATGGCCGTCATTTTCATTCCCCCCCAGCTATTCCCCATCATCCAGATTTCCACCGACACACCAAAGGGCCACCGGCCAGGATGGGTTGTTATGTGTCAGAAAGCTAACGCGCTGCTTTCGGGAAGAGAAAGCGGTTATTTTCTTCTTATTCTATTCTCCCACTGAATGAAATAATAAACCATTGTGCGGAAAACGGCAGTGGCTGGAAAAAAGGCTGTACCGCTAACTTTTTCTGCCTTCGAGGACGCGCTGGGCGGTGGAACAGAACCCATGCGCTGCGGTTGAAATTCAAGCATCACCGGTTGAAGTGCGCCATTTTTCATTCCTCACGTCGGATGCTCATTCAACCGCGCGCTGGCTTCTTCTTTTTTAACCCTCACCCTAGGGACTGACTTTTTTCGGTCACAGATCTGCCTGGTTTTGTGTGTCTGTTTAATTTCCCCGCCCGTGCACTTCACTACTGTCCACAATACAAGTCCGCGAACTAGCTACGGTTTTGTGACCGGCATTGAAGCTGTTTTCTTGGCTGAACTGTTACTCATTTTGCTTGTTTTCCGTGAGTAGAACTAGCGCGTTTTTCCCGAGCATGCCAACATTTTAGTCCGTTGAAGTGCGGCTTGTTTCTTTCTCCGTTTTTATGAAGAAAAAAAAATCTCTCCATTCATTAGCAATCACGTAGCGCATCTGAGGCTCTACTATCTCGCCGGGCCAAATCTGATTGTATAGAAGGTTCAAAATATTCTCTTTTTTTGCCATGCACGAAAGGAGATCTATGAGCTTCGCAGCAGCAGCTCCGTTGTAGTTCGCTTGGTTACTTTAGCTTAGCTGAATTTTGGAAACTCCGTGAATTGTTCACGATGAAAAAGATTTTAAAAGTTTTTCACAAGAACCAGTGTATCGTAACAACTATGTTTGATTTTGTTTTTTTTTTTAATTTTATTTAAAACAAATCTCATTAAGTATATAGTTTAGGACAATTTTCGATCGATTTATTTTCAAACTTGTCCGTAGGCATGCCAACTTTCTTTCTGCCACCTCAAAAAGTCATCCCAGCCCTGCCATACCATCTCGTGGCTCCATTTGACTCAGTGAGGCCGAGAAAGTTTTCCCTCATCCGTCAGCTGAAAGTCGCCGAATCGGAGGAAGAAAAAGAAAACACAGCGCGGAGAAAATCACTAAAATTCTCGAAATCACTCAACTAAACTAGGCCATTAGCGGCGGTGAGCGGTTAGGCTGCACGTCCGCGGTTGTGGCTCAGGGTGCCGGTTTGCGCAGCGAAGTATCTCTGCCAGTGTTGAATTTCCGTCCCGCGTTGGCAAGACTTGCAGAAACGTGAACGGGATCGGTTATTAGCTTGTGGCCCTTCGACAAACGGTTCAAGTAACTCCGTCAAATTTCGCAAATGCTCCTTTTCGATGGGTGCGCGTGGAAAAGAGTTCGCTGAAGATGGGCGGCACCGGGGAAAAGTTTCCATGAATTTCCATCTCGCGGAGGGAATCGAAGAGGCCCCAAGGGCAAAGCATATCAGATGTTTGGGCAAGTGGAAAGCCGAAGCGAGTGAACTCTGCCTGAGCTTTTGCTCGCAAGTCAAAGTTCGACGTGCAAGCGTGAAGATGATAAATTGATAACCGTCCAGCGTGCGCCAGCTACTACTTCTAAGTTTAGCTTTTGCCTTCATTTTCCTCCCCACCGGACGGGCGAAAATTTCCGTGACGCGCAAACCTTTCCAAGCTCAACTTTAAACGAAAGCAAACGTAATCAAATGTATCGGCTAAACTAAAAACGAATTAAAAAGAATACCAAACGGGAACTAGTAATGATGAACAGGATAGCTGGGCTCACTTTAAGATAAACATATCAAGGATGTCTGGTGTTCTTCGCACTTTGCTTTTGCCGGTGGTGGACGTTCACTTCGGATGATTTGATGATGATGATGGAAAAGAAAAATGGAAAGAATGGAAAAAATGGATTCTAGAGAATTTTTCTAATACGCAGTTTCATTTCGACCAAAAATTCCCTGCGGGTTTTAAGCACATCAAGCATATCAACCAATATCGTTGGCTAGATCATTCGAGCCACGGCCAGAAAATATACAAAAGCACCAGAAAAAATGCGTTTCTATTGCCTTCCGGAAGGGTACAGCAATAACAACATGGCAAACGGCGTGTTTTCTGTCTTTCCGGCCTTCCGTCGACAGTTCCGACTTCGTTATAGCAGGCGCTTGCCTTGTCACTTCAACCGGGACATCAAGTTTTTGGGGTTTTGCATCAAGCACTTATTGAAAAATGCCATTCAACCGCTCGAGCTGAAGTATGCTGTGTGTCGCATTCCGTCTGCTGGCTACCTTTCAGCCGTCCCCGGTCTGGGAATGTACTTTTTATGCCCCGGGGCAGGAATCCTCGTTTGTCTGCCCTGCCTTTTTCATCCTCAGCTGCAAACTAGCTTCTCCTTCCATGAACGGTTAAACTTGCTTATCTATTGCCTGCAGACGATACAGCCGTCCTTCGTGAAAAACTTACGACCTGCGGGAATTATTGGAAATATTTCATACACTGTAGGAAAATGAGCCTGTCGTTGAAACTTTGAATTTTTAAATATTTTCAATAATGAATTCGTGAAATGATTTTAAATATTGAGCATGCGTTTTTAATGCAAAAGCTACCACGGTTTTTTTGCTGCAATTTGTTAATGCACATAAAACAAATGCTCAAATGTCTTATTCGTTGAGAAAAAACGAAAACTACCTCCATAACAACAGAACGTAGGAACATAGAGCTTTTTTCTCTGTTCCCCTCGCTTCTTTTCTTTTTCGTCGGTTTGCCTTTTATCGCTTGGCATCCAACATCGAGCTCAGTCAAGCTTCTAATAGGCAAAGGACGATAGACAATAGTCCATTTTACGGTTTCCGGCTCCGGAAGCGATTCCGGGCTTTCATTGGGCAAAATGCAATTAAAGTCGACCATCGATCGATTTGAAGCAATCTTCCTCCATTTTGAGATGTGCATTCGTCCTGTGTGGGCTCAAGGAACCTCCAATGCGTCTCATGTTTAATCCAACTTTTTTTGTATTTTAACGCTTGTGTTGGAATTTTATCATGAGTGCAGCATTTTTTCCGTCCCCGTGCACCGTGCACATAACTTCTTTGTGGCTCCGTGAAACTTTTTCCTATTCGCATGCATGATTTATTGGTTTTCCATCCAGCTTCGCTTGCAAAGGATCGACATTTCCGAGCGTCACCGTTTGAGGTTTTCGTTCTTCTGCTCCATATGAAACGGAAGCAGGAATTTTAAAACATTTACCTGATTTCCGATGGCCTCCCAGGCACACGGTGTTTTTTTCATGTTTTATTTTTTTTTGCAGACATTTAATTCATTTACCTTCTCGCAAACTTTTAAATAAATCGATGAAAATAAAGCAGTAGGTGGAACCGTGCACCGCATCCTATCACCATATCACTGTTGGTGAAATCCTTGTGAAAAGGACGCCGGTGTTGGCCATCAGAGTTCATTATTTATAGCTAGCCACAACCGAAGGGGCACGGAGAAACGAAGGGCTTCCGAAAGTGTGCTCAAACCGTCGCCAGTCATTAGAATATTACTTCGAGTCGACGACGCTTGCCGGGCATTCCAACCGATTCCGTTCCAGCAAACGCTCGTCGGTCCTGTCGATCTCCCGAGGTTGGCTGTACCAGCGATTGAAGATTCTTGAGTGTCGGTGCGGGCGTGTGGTGATGGTGTTTGATAAGGCCAACCAAGTGCCACCTCGGAGCTTCGAAAGCTCCCTTTGGGGGCCATGTCGTTCCGAGTGTCAACGTTGCAACCGAACGCACATAATCCGGAAAGTGTAGGACCGCAAAATGGAGCCGATGCAAGCGAACATCACAATTGCCCGTAGGTGTGGTGAATAAAGCAGTAAAAGCGCACTAATGGAAACAGGTGTGTGCAAAATGGCAGCATCTTTGTGAGTAAATTTTCCACATATGACATAAATTATGCGGGAGCATAGAAATGTAAAGAAAAACAATTATGTACCTGTGGTTTTTACCAGCGTTAATTCCTGAAATTGTTCTGCATATTATTTTTTGGAAAAAAATGTCAAGAAAAAGTATATTTGCCGATGCAATCGCTCCTCTTTTGCACAAGAGTGTTGAAAAGGTAGAACAATTTGCTCTCTCAGTAAAATTCACCTGCTGAAACCTGGTCCTATCGGAATCGGAACTCCCAGGCTCCCTACGCTGGGATCGTTCGGCCGGTGATCAATTTATCAATTATTGAAATTTGTCATATAATTGTACTTGTCGTTTGCCACCGACTCGGGATTGGCGTCCTTCGTACGGTCGATTCTGCAACCAGGCAGCCCTTTTCGATGGCTCGTTGCCGGAAGGGACATCACCAGCCTGGTACTACGGGTTAAAAATGTGTTCGACACACATAAACCCGAGACTTACCGGTCCCTGGGCGCATGGAACACGTCGAAGAACTTGTTTCCAATCAAGGTACGGAACGAAACCGTTCGGTTTGCCTGTGGTTTGTTTTCGAACATGCCTGGATTAACAGTCTCAGGCCGTGTGCTTTACCGGATCTGGATCCGAACGATTACGCTTGTCCAGCGTTGGTCGTACATTCGTAACGCCGTCTACTCTCCACCTTCGAGGAAATTCCCTGCGGATAGATCCATGAAAGGTCGACATTGCTCGACACGGCGATGATTACTTGAAACTGCCGGCATGATTTCGAAGTCGTCCCACATCGGCACGATCTGCAGCCACCGGAACGGCAGAGAAACCGGGCAGACATTCGAGGAAACTCAGCTCAACTGTCACCAGCATCGACGGCCGGTACGGACGGCAGATTAACTCCATCGGAAACCATCCGCCGGGAGCTTACGGGAAAGACTTTTGATCGATGGTCCGCAAAATGGGCGCCATTTTCTCAGAAGCCGAAGCTAGAGGACAGGGAAAAACGCATGGCAAAGGAGAAACCACAGCCATTCATAATGCCTCTTCAAACTGCCTTTTCGTCCTCTACCAAGCGGGAGATGCGGTGATGAAGCTTGTGATATTACCTTTGTGTGTATGCGTGTGCCCTGCTTTTCCAAGTTCTGGTTTCAGAGCAATGCTCGAGACGCTCTCGAGATCACACAGGATTCCGCACTCGATCTTGCCTGGTGAAGATTAGTTCGAGATTATACAGTTAATTTGCAGGACAGATTGAATTAAAGAGTGGTACACTTGTCCGCTCCAACCGGAAACCACAAGACTATCCAGACATACGCTACGTGCACGATACGGTTTCTATAATTGATGTTTTAATTATACCAACTGTCGACGTAGAGAGTGCTATGAATTAAATAACACATGTACAAAGCTTAAAGAAAGAAAACTGCAATAAACCATCACTTCGGTTGGAACACACAATAAAACATAACAGTCCTATTCATTTATGATGTTCTTCCCTGTTTTCCAACAAGCTTCAGTAGTACCTTTACCTTTCCCAGGCAATAAATCATCTAAAACCATCTAAATGAATCCAAACCCATTTTGAAAACTATTCGGCAAAGCTATACTGTTGGATGTTCATACGTAGTTTAAGGCAACATCGTTGACAAAAATCCAGGTTACCGTAATTTCCCACTCTTTTGAAGTATTATTTGGCATCCACTTTAAACAAATCCCTCAAAGACGAGTTGAAATAACGGGGGAACTGGTTTACGAGGAAATTCCTGTGTACCGTTTCGTATCCGCAAAGAACCTTTGATTTTAAATAGGATGTTTTTCACATTTAACAGCCCTTCAGTTCAATAGAACCTTTTGGAAACTAGAGCAAACACTTAGGGCCACCCGAATTGAGCGCCGCCTCAGCCGTAAATCGTTTAACTCCGTAAGTCATTAAGAGTTTCGCTGGAAACCTTTTTCTGATTTCTTCACACAGTTGGGCAAAATGTGCTACTCAACTAGGCTCTGCCCTTTAGAAATTACCATCCTTTATACACTGTCGCTAACGTAGGGAAGGGCGAAAATCGGATTTAACGCAAAACAGCGTACAATTTCAATGTAGTGCCACTTCAAACGTATTTTGAATCATTGAGAGTGTATAGAGAGGATGGTTTAAACTCCCAAGAAGCGCTTTCTAAGGCTTTTGAATGGAAGAAAACGCTTGTGAACAGCAGTCTACTAATTGGAAATCTTTTCCTCCTGTCAACAACTTTTCAACGAACACTTCCCTTTCATTTTGGTCACACATTTTCCTGCAAAAATTTTTCCAATGTCTAAAATTTCGTAATACACAAAAAACGCTTTGAAAGGAGTCGGTCCTCCTTCTCCCGAAACGAAACTAAATTTCTTCCCAGAATTAAACCGTAACCGGAAAATACTTCTTCCAAAAACCAACAACGCCAAAGGGTTCGGCCGTCTCGAAGCAGCCGGCTAGAGGAATACTAGAGCCGGGACGTAGCGATTAAGTGCTGCATAAAGGATTTGAAATTTACCACTTTTCAAACGGTGGAGTCAGCCTCACGCCGATGAGCCTTAAACTGTAGAAACTTTTCGGACATCCCCTCCCATCTTACCGGCGGCTGTTTATGTTGTTGATTTTCAGTTGACGTTTTTCTACCCCGGCCCTGAGTGTTTTCCCGCTCCAAATCTAGCGCACGTATGTTTTCCACCCTTTGTGTGTGTGTGTACATGCCTGTGTTTGTATATGAGTAGGATGCCTTTTGCTGTTTGGGTGTGTTGCCTTCTTCAGCAGACGGTTACGTGGTTGCTTTCATTTCCTTCCAATTTGCCGGCAGTTATTTTCATTGGCATGCACCATCCATCTTTGCACCCGAGTCCTCCCCATTTTCTTCCCGGCTTCCTTCCCGTCCGTGCCCTGTTCACTGTTCGTTTTCGAAAATCTAACTAAACGTGACCGACCCTCAACGGGTTCCCTCAATTGTGCAGGAGACAGAATGAGACAACAACAAAAATAACGAGGCTTAAGTCGCTAGATAAAACAGCGCCAGGGAAAGTCAAAGCCCAAGTCACCGCCTTCCCCCGCATGCGTCTCTGTTGCCCTTCCTTAGCTCACCTGAACCACCGGGTAGGATTCGGGATGCATAAACGTAGGATGCCCAGCTTTCAACAAAAAAGAAGACTCCCGGCTATCGGTCGATTCTGAGGCTGGCAAGGACCAACGGGTGCGCCTTACGGTGCCCTATTTTTCGAACCCCCCCCCCCCCCCCCCCCAAACCGTCCCTGCTACTGACCTTTCCCCAACCCCGCTCAGCACGGCGGAACGAAACGCAAAAATAACACCAGAAATGCAAATAAACAAACTTTATGTTTGTTTTACGCGACGGCTCACCCGACACCCGAGCACCGGTGCGCCGGGAACGGCTGACGTCTGTTTGTTTCACCGCTCGGCAGATTCGGAAGCCGCCGGAGGATGGGCTTTGCGGAGACAACAGCCCCGAGGCCAGCCGAACGGAGCGCCCGATGCAACAGTGCGGTAGAACAACCAAACCAAACCCACCAGTTTTCTACTGCCTAGCCCTTCGGTCTCGGGCAAACAAAAGGGCCGAATAAAAACTAGAAACTGTTTCCCAAAATGTACCCCACCCCCTACCCCCCCTCTCCTACCAGACGGCGGGCAATGTTTTTGTTGGTCGCCTGCAGACGGCAGCCGGAGGCGAACGCGATGGGAAAATGGCCGCGCACCAGCGAATGAAATTAAAAGCCCCAAAACCGGGAACACTCGAGCGCAGAAGGACCCGAACGCAAAAAAAAAAAAAGAAACAATAGCGCGGAGAAACGGTTGCATTCGGGTGCAAATACCTGAATTATTTCTCATCTGCTTCGCTCGTGTTTGCGTTGTAGCGCACCGAATGGCGGCCCTCCGCGCTTCCGGAAAGAGTGTCGACGAAATGAATTAATGCAAAACTTTGCACCGTCTGGAGCCAGGTTTTTCCCTTGAAATGTTGTACTTCTAGTTAGTCGGCCTGGCAGGACAAAAATGGCGGACGCAACCCTATGAACAGCGAAGTTGCATTTTATAGCAGGTTTCGTTCACTAACATCTCCTTGGAAAAGCTTCGCTAGAGCAAGAGAAAGTAAACTCCGCTCGAAACTTACATATGAGCGTTTTGTGCTTAAAACCAAATATGTTTCATTACACTACACTTGTCTTGAAACTAATCGTGCAGAAGGAGCGCAGATCAGTTCCTTCCTCGAGCGCTGAAGCCTCTGTTCTATGTTTGAATAAATACCGGACCAAACCCCGGAAACGTCCCGTACGTTGTCAAACTCCTGTGTCCTGTGCGTCCCCGATGTCCAGCTATCCAAACAAACAAGGTCACGGTAGCCTGACTGGTTGCGCTTGAGATCAGCGGGAACAGAACAAAAACTGCCACAAGTGGACGCGAGTTCGCGCGAGCAGATTGCTGTGCAAATAAACACGGACGAGTAAAACAAACTAATCGCCCGCTCTGCATTTCCCGTCAACGGTGAAGTACCTTCGACGGCACCGTCAATAGAGGTGTCAACAGGGGGCAGGCTATTGCTTTAGAGGTGCCCAAGAGTCATGCGAAGTGTAGGCGAAACATATTTGAATACGCCACTAAAATGTTTGATGAACGATAAGTCGGCAAGAACAAAAACGAACAGGATGATCGAACGTGCAGGAATAAAATGGATTAAATTTAATTGTCACTTTCGGTTGCTTCAAAAACTCTACCCTAGTTTATTGACTCCCTATGCATGATTTTAGACGATCTAAGCATATTGTCTATTGTCTTAATCTATGGGAGACGCTGGTGGCAATAATTATTTCTTTCCTTTAGCACATTGTAGTTTGGAAACGCACGGTCCGTTGGGTTGCATTCGAACAAATCCCAACTTGCAGTAGCATGCCTTCACGCAGTTCTTCCCACAGTTGCGGTTGATGTAGAAACAGTACACGGAATAGCATGGCTCACAGCAGGCAGCCACTTCATTCGCTCCACACTTCGCTGTTGATGTGTTACAAAAACCAACGTTAAATTCATTCATCTGCTTTGGGAGTTCAATTGTATACAGAAATTGTTTAAACTCACGCAAAACGCCACACCCAGTAGTAATGAGACCGGATTGAGCTTCGCATCTAGAGAACGCAGCTACCAGCAGGACAGCAATTGCCAACAGTCTCATTTTGAGCGAAGTTCTAACGATCCTCTTAGATTCGTATCACCATCTGAACTGAGTCTAGTGCGAGGAAGCTGTGTGAGATTTAAACAAGCTGCCGAGGAGCTCAAAAGCTGCCCCGCAGCTGTTCTGTACCACGTGAATAACGTCATACCTCTGCAACTTGGATAAATAAAGTCTAGACGTTGTTTCTTGCCGACAGGGCCGATCGATCCAGTATTTAATAACACAATACCGGAAGTTGCACCTGAATGCACAAATTTTAAGGCGGAAAAGGTCAGGTTTGTTTCCTTCTCAGCACAAACAAAGCTTGAGTTGGAGACTTTGAAACACTTACTACGTCGTCAGCATCTTTTAATGAATCTTTTTGATGGAAAACTGAAAGAAAGCGAATTTTATTTAGTTATGTACTTCAGTAAATATTTTCTGATTCATTAATATTAGATTGCTAATAAAAATAAATAGTCATTGCTATTTAATAATCATGAGTCCCTCCACCAAGGCTCGGTAAGCCCCGGTTCCACCAGGCGCCGATGGTTTTAGAACGACAGCACGAATAACGTCTGCTGACAATACTTTGATCAAATGAAGTGATTTTGATTTTTCATCACGTCTCAACGCCGGCACCCGGGCGTCAGATCATTACTCTTTCGTGTTTGTTTCGGTGACGGTTTCTCCCAGTGGGAAGGGTGGCATGCCAGGCAACGGGGGGCAAGTGGAAGCGAGCAAAACCAACGAGCCAAGCGAACCAAATGTGAGCGAACGTCGAGCAGCGGGCTAGGGCAAGTGGGTTCATTTTGTTGAAAGCTCTTCAATTGCCAGCCCTCGTCAGCAAAGCTTTGACGCTGGAGGATACAAAGGACCAAATGTGACAGAGCAAAAGAAAAAACAGCAACAAGATATCTTTTCAGAAAACGTGATACTCTCGCCATGCATGTGTGTGAACATCGAAAGCAGTGAGATGTGTTTCATTTTAATGAAAAAAAAAAAACATCCTCTGTCGCGACGCTCGGAGCTAAGCCATGCTGATAAATTGTTCGCCCGTAATCCGCTTTCCATTTTTATCATCCACAATCCCGCTCTGATTCTTGAGTTACGAAACATGGCACAATTGAGCGTCGTTGTATCCGAAGGTTCATTTGCTTCGATGATCATCATTGCCAAAGGCTAATGTAGGTTCAAGTGTTTGATAATATAATTGGTATTGAAGTTAACAGTTTGAGCTGCGAGCCTGGATAACTTTTAAACAAAAATCTGAACGCAATCCAAATGCCTTACAGTTTGTCACAACTGAAGTCAAATTGTGCAACAAACAAATATTGCTCCCAGGTGCATTGCCTGGTGCGCAACACAAACTTCCCTTTCGTAAAGCGAGAGTTATCCTTATGCACGTCTATCAATTCGCCACGCAACGGTTCTCCTCGAAAAGGAAACCTCTGGCAAGTGTTGACGCTAACGAAGAGGACTGAAAAATGATACACAAAGCATCTTTCACGAGCAGCGAAAATGACTTCAAAAGCTGCAGACGCGCAGCCTGATGGAAGGTAGCCAATCCGGGGAGCGTATGACAATGAGATGGCTGCGGGGTTAAGAAAGATCACTTTCACAGCACGACAAGAATATAAAGAGGGAAAACAATCAAACCGAAAGCTCCCGGGCAAGAAGGCTTCTGGCCGAGTGCTCCTTCAGGCCGGCACAAGCAGCCTGCCTATGCTTGCCCCAAGGACGTGTGGATGAAATTGCGTACAACCGGCGGCACTTTCTTTCCCCTATTCACACATCCGAGAGCACAAGCAATCTGCCCACAATAATGCTAACAAACAGTGGGAATCACTTATGCATCAACTTGAGCGATGTCGGGAGCTTGGAGCGTCGAAGCGTCGTCGGTCCATTTATACCCCCACAAAAAAAAAAGCACAAAAAGTGCCGTCACGCGTTAGCGTGGAGAATAAACAGCACAACAAAAAGAGGCTGTAATAAAAGCAGCAGCAGCAACAATAACGACGCTGCCAATTCAGCCCAGACTGGCCCACGGTGAGCCTTTTCAAAAGGAAAAAGCCGCCGCCGTCGCCGCTGCAGATAATGGTTGTACAGAAAACGAATGGAACACGCGTACGTCGGCAAGGATTTCCCGCGGCAGGGGAAGCTAACCCGTGGACGGGTGACATTTGATGCCTCGCACTTTGCGAGTGGAAAAAATAATTCCCGTAATGAATAACAAATACGTGAATGGGATGAGTCGACTGTGTTTGCGTCGCCAAGGTCGCCTTTTTTTATCAGTTTTCTCACACTTGCGTGCGATGAAATGTAGGCTGGCGCTTGCCACGACAACCACCTATGCCGCTCTCCCTCGCTAGGGAAGACATAATCTGCCAGCAATTAAAAGCAATTGCAAGCGACAGACTAGGAACGCCGCTAAGAACATAGCGTTTCTCGGATAGAAGAAAAAAAAAAAGAACCACAATGAAGTACAGAAAATATATCCCCTCTGGCAGCTGAGAAAGAAGCAAGATACGTGCTGTGTTTAGGCCGAATGTTGCAGTGGCACTACGGGTCACAACATCGACACGCGAGAAAAAGGCAAATGTTCTTCTGGCAACGGGGCAGAGAAGGGACATCAGCCGCCCGAGCTATGAGGAGGATAATAGGATACTTATGGATACTCGACGACCACGCATTTTCCTATGTCGAGTTTTGCCTGTTCTGCCACACGGAGGACTGTTGGGATCGCAAGATCCTTTGAAGGAAAAAAGAAGCGTACACACACACACACACGCACGCACTTAGCGACGAGAGACGTAAAAACTGTGCTCCAAGAAGAAAAGCTGCTTAGCAGTGCGTCGTGGGCTGTTTTGTCGTGCTAAAGACAGACACAACCTTTTGGGATTGTTTTTTTTTGGGCTGTTCTTCCCCTGCTGTTAAAGGGCAGAAACGGTAAGCATATGGACGATGTGACATCATCTTTCGCTGCATCTTTTCCATAATGTTCAGCCATAACGATAAGGGAAATAATAACGCTTAAGCTTAAGTAACCCACAAGATGTGGAGGAACGTGTTGTCTGGCACAGTACGCTGCCCCAAAATTAAGTAAATACGCTCCTTGAAAGCGTAGATTCGCTCCTTTAAACCAATTAATCGTAAAAATGAACGTCATAAAAAGATAGAATTATTAAGTTAAATTAATTAATGAGCATTTTTTTAAGGTTTTTGCAATTTTTTAAATATTTGTTCATTTCCAGTGCGCTAAAAGTGTTCGTTACTGTACTGTTTCAGAAATGGCTCGCTCGCCTTGAGACAACCAATATCCATCCGCCCACGGACAACACAACCCGAAAGGAATTAGACAGAACACGAGCACACGTATCCTGCTGCCTCGGAGGTATGTTTTCTCAGCTTGCGTGACACTCCGACTGCGGCCCTCGCGGGCGAAAGGGGGGGGGGGGGGGGGTGGAACGCCTGGCGCCGGAAAAACAGGAAAGGATTCACGACGTCTCCATCGCACGGTCAAATGGCAAGCGTCTTAGCGACGGACCGCATCCGAAATATCTGTGTATAACGCGCCTCCCAGCAGGCAGCGACGCCGTACGGACGGATGCGATTAGGGAAAGGAAAAACCCGCACGTTCCGGTGCGTCCGAAATTACGCCCGACACATATGGACACAAACCGGAGCAATTTTCCGGTCACCAGATGGTGCGGAGAGTGGGTTTGCCGGAGCAAGTGTGATCTGAGCTTGAGGCCAGCTTTGCTATATTTTTGGTGTGTGTTTTCTTTACCATCCCCGCCGATCCGACCCGAAGGACAATTCTTATGGAGCCTGCATTGGTGTGCCGGGGATGTGTTTTGTAGTTTAATAAGGTTTCCGGTCAGTGAAACAGAACCATCGAGGGTTCACTGTCTAATAGGGTTTCTAACGACAGATGCTTCCCCGCTAAAATTTATCCAAATTTGCACTAACACCCAAGTCACAGATAAGGACAACAATTTAACTACATTTATTTTTAGCAAACCAATCACGTTTATTTTTTCCTAACTAGCTTCGATACTCACACGAGGCATACAATATTAATTATCCTCTATATGCACATTAACACAACGGCCGTGCCATAAGCATCAATAATCCATTCAATCAATCCACATTATTGGCGCGTGTTATGCCGCTAGCGTGCGATAAGCTATCGTAAAAATTCCCTGATGGTCGTCATAAATGGCACCTGGGCTAGCTTTAAAGCCGCCACACTCAACAGATGGATCCGGGGTAGTGTGACGCTGATCCATTATCCAAGCGTCCCTGAGTGTGGAAAAGGGACATCCAACAAAAAAGGTGGAGCAAAATCTCGACTCTCATATTGATATTCCCGTGGGTTTGCGGTGTGTCACACTACTTTACGACACAATCCCGGGGATGTCTGCTGACATGGTCTTTTTTGTTTTTTTTTTTTATTCCCGCCAACTTGGCCGTGCAAACATATCGATCGAACGTATAACATAATCCCGCCAACAGGCAGAAACAATCTGCTAACGATCGGCGGCAAAACCTGGCCCCGGTGGCCGCACGGTGTCAATAAAATCTTATCACCTTTCGGTCGGGGCACCCTCCAGGAATCAAACCGTGCGCCGGCCATCGAGGAGGGGCGTCTAACATTCGACAGGCCATCATCGGGATGCTAAAAGCAGACACACACATCTACACACTACGATAGGAGGGAAGGGAAGAAAATTTAACCTTTGAAGAAAAAAAAACACAACACCGATCCAGTCAAACGGGATCCATCAGCGGTTGCACGAAACCGGAGAGAGGATGAAACCCATGGCGAAAGATTTCACACATTATCAGCACCACACATAGCGTGCGTGCGTGTGTGCGTGCGATCCTTGAGCGCTTTTCGACGGGATGTGTTCTTTTTTTCGGATTCGCATAAAAATCCTCATAAACTCCGCTTTCCGAAACGGCGGGAACGAAATGCGCTCGTCAAATTTAACATTCATCCCTCGTGGAAATGGTGCTTCCTCCCGTCAGTAAGGGGGAGGGTTCGAAGGTGGGTTGGAAAAGTGCCCACGAAAGGGTTACATCATTTACCGGTCGCCAGCTCAGAACCCCTTTGCCACTGCCGGTGTTGCCGATATGCGAGACCTTATCAACGTCGCAACATGGAAACCAACGAACAGCTACCAGCAAATCGATGGAAACCAGCAAAAACAAAAATAAATGTTCGCCGGGGTGGCTCCATTACGATTACGCCGGGAGGGTGGCAGGGACATGCGTCGCGCAAGTGTCACTTCATGATTGTGACAAACACACTGCCCGGAAAAAGCAAGCGTCGATTGGTCGAAACATGTGTTTTATTGGAACTGCTGTACGGTGTCGCACTGGACGGAGGGTTTATCGATCTGTCCAGGCAGCCACATCTGCCTCCGACGCATCGACACCGGGTTTCCGGTTTGGTGGGGAAATGGGTTTTCACACAGATTTCCCCGATGAACCATTCCGTGCCCGGAGATGGCACTCCGAATTCAAGCCTCGGGGTTCAGCCTCCCCCTGACCCGCAATCGATGAATCGTTCCTTCGCAATCCACTTCCCCTGCCAGGTTCCGGTTCCGTGTACAAGCAGCTGCTGCCCGAAGGCGGCTGCGTAGTAATCTAATGATTTATTCACTCGCCGCTCGCAAAACATTCTACCGAGCCGGAATCGACTGGTGGAGCCTGCCTGCTCGTGTTACGTCCCCCGGTTTCCCCGTCGCCCTCGTTCTGTGTCCATGTGTGCTGCTAGATTGTTTCACGTAGTTTCAATCCGGCCGGATCCCGCGTATTTCAACGTTATTATTTTCGCGCATCCCCGTTTCATTTTATTTTCCGGATTTTGGCTGGCGCGGCTTCAATATTTTAGTGACTCACCCGATCGTCGATACCGTCTATTGCTGGGGCCGGGGCTCGCCGTGTACGCAGCTGTGCGCGAAAACATTCACGTACACGCCAGCCAAAACCCGCGTGCCATGTTCCGTGCCGCCAAGACAAACAAGGAACAAGCGAGAAGGACGGGGGAGGGGGGGAGGGGGAGGTGTGGCAAGGGGATACAACCCGCAGCCGGTGGCTCGGTCATCATTTTCACGTCGCACTGATTCGTGTGTAGAATATTAAAATTTATGTTTATAGCATACGTATGAAGCCGGTACCGGTGGCGCTAAAATGAACCGCTCACGTACGACGCGCGAAAACTCTGCCCTTCCCGACAGAGGAAGGAGGCGGAAGGGCACAGCAGGGAGGAGCAAGCTTCTCCCTCGAAGGACCGACCGAAGTGGAACGACTGAGCGACAAACGGAAAACAACTAACCAACAGCTGGGGAAATACTAACTATTCGATTGACTGCAAACCGATTGGCGCCGAGGGACACATATTCTAAACTTTTCCCTTCCCCAGCTGGAAGGAGGTGCACAATTCGTCGCACATTTCAACGGAAATAAAGATGATACACGGAACGTTCTGCCGGTGTGATTGTTTCCCCGTCCATCCAGCCGTCCAACCGCAGTCGGCTGCGACTGGGTGGAAACGAGAAAATAACACTCTCGAATCAAACATGCACACAAACGTTCCCTCGCAAACATGCACACCGCCATCATCGAGGTGCATCCTTTTGGAGTCGGAAGCAACGAAAACAACTGGACCGAATCGGTATATCACGAAAAAGCCTTCCTAGGCCTACATTCGTGCCGATCGCGATGATTTAGATTTCTATAAAAGTATCGTCCCGCATTGGGGACACGTGTTGCCCAGGAAGTTTGTGGCCGTCCCCTGTCTTCTTGGCAAGCGACACAGCGACTGCTTGCGATGAGTTGTGTCGATGATGACGCGAGCAATGGTTCAAAGTTTGTGGCTAGGACTTTTTGTTCTCGCATAAGTTTGATTTTATCATTGAAAAGGACATAAAATCCTTCAACCAAAATCCTAGCTGATTTCATGCCGTTTTATTTATTTTGTCAATTTTATTGATCAAAAAAGAAATAAATTCAGTATTTCTTTCTTATAATATGTCATAGAACTCTAACGATCAAGAGTTAAACCATACAGAAACCAACTTTGCTGATTAACCTAATGGTTCCATGAAAAATAGTCGCGTGTTTTCGGCCCGTAAATAATCTTCATGTTTGTGGATCAAGTGAAACTTTTAGAATTTTTTTGTTTAAGCAAATTGAACCTTTTGTTTAGAGTTATTAGCATTTTAGCCCTCACCACCTACAAATTTCTAGTCTATGCATCAGCATTCCCCCATCAATCAATTTTAGCTGAACACCCAAATCCAATCGCATGGGGCTTTTCTAAGACCACACCGTGGGTTGATTGATTTAATCAGCAATCAAGAGGAAGATAAAAGATACCCTTACCAACAACAGGATTATTATTGGCCCCAGCTTTCAATATAAGACAGCCAGAAACCTTTCCAGTCAGCAAAAACAATCGCACATCGAAGTTTCAAAAACGTATGTTCCCAAAAGGGGCGAAAAAAGGAGTATAATTTCATTCTCGCCTTTCTCTCGATGACTGCGTATCATCACAATATGCGTATACGTGAGTGGCTTCCACTTCATATGATTTCACCCATGCATAGGCTTCGGGCAAGTGCTGTGACGTGACGCGTAGAGCGCAACGTCAATGATAACCATATGGCGTAAATTGAAAATGATAATCATAACCATCATAACCATCAGCATCCCGCTCCCTCAAGAGCGTGGCTAGCTTTCCGGGGAAGAAAATGAACACCGTCCGAAGGTGCAAAGGCTGCCCCGTGGAACAGTTTGTGGGGTCTTTACATTTACCTTCGCTGTTGCTGTTGTCTTTGTTCCAACTCAATGATAATGCCGCATCAGGTAGGCGCAACAAGGCACCAACGCGCCGTGGTTCTTCGATGCCGTGGCCAGGAAAACTATCGCACACCGAAAAACCCTACGCAACCATCGTTTCCCATACACGTCCATTATGGCCGGTACGTGCTGGCGTAAAAGTAGGGACACGCACCCGCTGCGCCCTCCTTAAGGGCCGCCGGTCCACCGCGGGGACAAGTAATGCGAGAAAGCGAGCCGCAAGAAACCGACAACGATAGTCCGCTCGGCCAAAATTGTTTCCTCAACCGTGAGCCATGAGATAGAGCGCTCCTCCCAGGGCTGGGCCATTGCCGATGGAGCGGGTACATTTCTTTTTGTGCACTACTTACACTCCGTCCACCCCTTTCCGGGGGTTTGTGTCCCCATGGCGTACAATTTGCAGTTGTCATCGTTTCGCCCTCTTTTTTCGCCTGCGCCTGCTCGGCATGCGGCTCACGTGCCAACGATCTAATGTGGTCAAATTTTTGAATATATTTCGCCCGCAGCAGTGTGTTTCTTCCCTTTTTATTCCTCTTGCGACGGTCACCGATGTATCATTATTGTGCACTCAGCAGAAAACCCGGTCCTGCCAATAGGGTGGGGATGGTAGAGGAGCCGGGGAAGAGAGGGAATGAAAATGCCCGTACGTCAGGCTCGTTTGGGGGAAAAGGAATGAATATCCTTGAGACACTCTCGACCGAAGTCAGCACCGGAGTACTCCACGGCGGTGACTCCCAGGCGGAGGACACCTCGTAAAAAAGAATTGTCCTTTTTTTTTTGCACATATTTTCTCTTCCATCGTCTGCTCGCTCGAGGGCTCTGGAGCCCTTTGATGGTACTTTTTATATCTGTCGCTTTTTTCTCTATTTCTCTCCCTTTCTCTCTCATTCTTTCTCGGTGTCGGTGCGACATCTCACGGGTTTCCATCCTCGACCCCTTTATCCTCGGGCCAGCCGTCATTTTCGACCACATCCGACCGCCACGATATTGTCGATGGCAATTGGATGCTCATGAAGACGGCCCCCATCTGGTCCGTTCGAGGATTTAGTGACACAAAAACACACACCACACATACACATGCCTACGAACGTCGTAACGAACACGGGGAGCCGAAAAAAGAGGCGACCCAAACGATTTGTGCGATGAGAATCCAATCAAAACGGACCCGAAACGGGGTTCCTTCCGTACGGAACGGGATTTCGTGAGGGGAGAAAAACTCCTTCAGGAACGGATTACAACGGCCAAGTGGTTCATATAAAAATAAGTACAGACAAAATTTCGATCGGTTTTGGGTGCATAAAATAAGATTTGTTCTCGTTCCTGCTCCGTTCTGCTCGCCTCGCCCACGGTGCCGTAATTCCAACCGCTCAGTCTCGTGCGACAACATTATTCCCTTTTACGACCGTCCATTCCGTTGAGCCAGCTATCGGGAAAAAAGTGTCTGCCCACTTGTGGTCACTTTTACGACCCACCGGAGGGTTCGTCGCGCTTCGATCGCATACTGATGCTCCCTCGGAACGCCGATGAAACACCTCGCACGGTAAAGATGAATTTTATTCGCTACAACCATAAATCTGTACTTGCGCCAACATATTTTTTGTTTCATTCGTTCCAACCATCGAGCCCCTTACTGCCGAATGAAGTGTCCTAATTGCCATCGCCAAGACTTCGAAACACTTACTCCAGCCACACTTAAAACACACAAACTGGTCGAGCACAATCTAGAGCCGGCACAGACGCAAAGACGTAACCAAGCAAACAGAATAGACTTGTACCAAAAGCAGCATAAAAATACACCACCATTTTACTGCAGTTTAATGACGCAATGATAGAAGAGCGGGAAAAAAAATCACAAATCCCTCAAGCAGGCACTTTTTCGAGCCCGGTACCAGCTGGCTGTGTCAAGCTTGGAGCATTTAATAAAACAATGAACTCGGGCACTTTTTTAACGAGCCGAACGGTCAGCCCTCGCATGTTGGCCGACTTGGATGATGAGTTTTTAAGTAAATTTTTATGCGCCCTTTGTCTGAGTGGGTAAAGCAATGTTGTCCTTCCCAAAGGTCCAAGGATCGGTTTTGCAAAGACCTTTGAACAAGTCACTGACGTTTCTGTTAAGCTCAAAGGCGTTAAAACTTCAATCGAAAACAATGCCAGCGAAGCAGTACTATGGACCAAGCGGAGGTACTCTACTGCAAAACAAATGGAGAATAAGTTGAAGCATCCTACAGACAATTTGGAGCTAAATTGATTTAAAAATCATCAGCAGGCAATCGTATCCATAATGAAATATATCCCTCCTTCCCGTCCGGTTGCTACGTACCTGAAACGAGAAAGAGAAAAAGCAATAAAATATACATTAGTGGCTGATCGACGCTGGGAAGCTGTATCTAACAGTATTGAGATTTAAAATTTATTAAATTAAAGCTCGATTGGAACCGATGCCGGTCTGTGAGAGGTTCCTTTCTCGCCCCGAAACCGGTGGACTGGCGAGCGGATGGACATGCAATGAAAATTCGTGGCATCGGAAGAGACAACCGTTAGTATCATCGTCTCGGGCACCGTTCGCCGTCGAACACACCGTGGCGTCGGGCAATCGATAGGGCAAACATACAACCGGGCCGGGTCGATTCGGAGCCAGATTCGAGTCATACGATATGGCTGTTTTACCGGTGAAGCGTGAATCGAAATTGATTGTTTCCGGTGAATGTCCTAGTTCTTTCGCTCCCGCCGTATCTTCCCCGCATTGTCTGGGCGGGGATTTTTGCTTTCTTTATTTCTGTTCTGCTCTTCACCATCACCGTTGTGGCTCAGACAGGCAGCCACTTTCGTGCAGCGCCACATTTGAATGTCTCTTGGGGTTCCAGGTCGACACCGGCCGGTAGTAGAATATTGTACGAACCTGGGGGTTTGAGCCAAAATCAACTATCCTTTCCCGCTTTCCGACTGTCTTTTTCCCAACAAGGTGAACGGCTCCCGTCTACTCCTCGCCATACACCTGACGGACCAACTGCATTATTTTTGCCTTTGATCGTGTTCCTTCCCAAACCCCTTCCCGTCCAAAGCTAGCAATGAGATGCGAACAAGGAACACGAGCACCGACACGTCCTGCGGTTTTTCCCTACCCTCACATTCACCCCACTTATTCTTCTCGATTACCTTGGATTCGATGTTGGGTCCAACTTCTGTCGAATCCTTTCTAGAAACCTTAAATCCTTTCGAAACAGAAGGGGAACGGGACCAGGGACCAGCCGACTCTCGTTATCTGACAATCGAAATCGCAACCGGAACTCGAAAGAAGTCGCTTGCGACAATGCAAAGAACATCTGCACTTGTACGCCATGGCCGCTCCTTGTGCTGCCCGTGCTCCTTCGGTTCTCCTTGAGAGGAATAATAAATTAAACTACCTTGAACTTGCCGTAGAAGACGGGTCGCTCTGCTCGGGGGAAGGTTGGCAACGGGAAGAACTGACATTTCGAACCGTTCGACATCGACCCAAGGTGCAAATCTGCACCGGACCGAACTACACGGAACACCTTTCCGTACCGGAAGTGTCTCTTCGATGCCCTTGCCTGCTCTCTAGCTCTGGGTTTGCCTGCTGAAACAAGCAAAAGCATACCGAACCGACCGACGATGTAGAGCTGTGTTAAGCAATCCGAACCAGCTGCTAAGGAAACATCCTATCCCACAGCAGCAAAAGACGGCACGTGGCGAGCGGAGCACAGGGACCTCGGGTACGATTTCGAAGATCGATTCCAAAACCCAGCGAAGCGACAATCGTTACGGCCAGAAATTGATGGCCGATAGTGGAGCCATGCCGGGTAAGATTCCGGGTCGAAAAACTAACCCTAGCCGTACGGGGCCCTGCCGTTTGTCGGGCCGGTTCGAGAAAGAACCGTTTGTGGGCCACCATTCGAGGCAGTACAATCGCTCCACGGTTCCGATAAACCTACCCGGTGTATTCTACGGAACTACGGCAAGGGTAGCTGCGGACGGAGAAAAGCCCGGTGCTAGTTTTCCCAGCGGAAATTTACGAACGATTTATTGAGCCCGTTATATTTTCCCCAGTTGACTGTCCGTGCCATCTTCGGGCCGCCAGCTCCATTCGGGAGCGGCGGCTTGGCGGGCTGTGTTATGTTTTTTGTGTGGACCCTTTTTTCCACAACCGCGCACTGGCGAGCAAATATTTTGCCATTTTCCTTTTTCGTTGGAACCGCCGCTCGGTTGCTTTTCCCTGCGGGACGGACGCGGGACCCGGGAAATCGATGGTGAGATTTTTTGTCTCTTGCTTTATTTTATTTCCTTCGTTTCTATCACAACGAAATGCCTGGCGCGTGAAGAAGCAGCGCTGGGATTCCACCGAAATCCCGCCAAGTTCGGCCATTGAAAGTAAGGCCACCGTGCAGTGGTGTATAAATACATTTACGTATCCCATTTCGCTATGACGTCATTAATGTTAAATGGCTCATAGAAATTGCTCCGATTTCGGAAGCTCGAATGAAATGTGGCTTGTGAGCGGTGGCCAAAACTTAAAAAAAAAATCAAGGAAAAGCTGCACGAAGAAGCGATAGTAAGAACTCATGCCCTTTTGGCACAGTCTCACATGACTTAGTGTAGTGCAAGAATAATATGCCCTAGAGACGAAAAGAGACAAAAAAGGGTGTAGGACTAAAACTGGAATAATATAATTATTAAAAAAATTCAAAACATCATCTAAAAATCTTTATCATACTTCTGATTAATAATCCGAGAAAGTAAAATGTCTCGAGAAGATCAAAGTATGTATCACTGCTATTCGAACTGTTTTTAAATAGATAAAGATCTCAAAAAGCATGACAACTGACACATTCTTCCGTGACTTCTGACCTAAAAGCACAAAAATAAGCATCTTTACCGCTAGTCGACGACAAATGATGGAAGGGAAATAGATTTTACCTTCATGTATTTGGTGATGACGAATTGAGGCACGGACAAAATAAGTAACCTGGAGATTTTTCTAAAATTTCCAACTCTCACCTGCAGGAAAGGAGGATATAAAAACGCAGAGATTTCCATTAACTTATTCTAAATATGTGTCGGTTTCCGTGCGGATGCTGCAGTTCATTCTATCGCGTCAAGGCGTGCCGCGTTTCTTCCCAGAGCAAATGGTTGCTGTGCTATCGCCTTTTCACGGCTTCCCCTGAGGGTCACTTAATCTGATGCACGCGTTAACAGCATGCAACTGGAAGGTACAAACGTTCAAGCGTTACATCAGCGATAGGATTTCCCCCCAGGAAATGAGGAAGAAAAAACAAAAATCAATAGCACACACTCAGGCATTACAACGTTTCCGCATGCCCTATCCAATCACTGATGATAAGGATGAAGAGATCGAGAGAACTGAGTAGAGAGAGAAAGACAGCGAGAAAGAATTCGGTTGCATTTCGCAACGTCAGAAACGGGGAGGCGAAAATCTGAGCAAGATGACCTGGGAGGCTTTCAGCTTTTGGGCATTACACACAGTTTTCGCAGTGGCCTGTTCCTAGATCCTAGGCTGTCGTTTGAAAGCTGTCATATGCAAATGTATAGTCAATACTGGCATAAGTGATACCTTATCTCTGGGTTCTCTGCTACAAGTTTTGCTCGTCAAATCAAGTCTTAACGTCCTCTTTCGTTGATAATGCGACATCATGCTGTGATAATAATTTTCGGACCAAATATTTAAAACAACTATTTATTGATTAAATCATCACAATAAAAAAGGCCTCGATTTCAGAAATTAATGTGCGTGATCTAAGCGAACACCGCCCGAAACTAAGATGGCACAGTTCACGACGATAGCATTGAGGTCTTGGCTAACGAGAACCGGTCGAACAGGATTTCCTCTAACGAGTCGCACAACGAAAATGTATTCATCCATATACGAGAACTAAGAGTCAAATGTTAAATATTTTGGTGAAACCGGTTTTTGTGACTGAAGCCGACCAACTCAGGAATTACCATCCAAGAGGAAGGAATGGAAGGGAAAGTGAAATGTTACTCGCTCTGGCTAATGCGGATTTTTCGGTCAAGCAAATCCGAAATTTTTTACTCGATGTGGTTGAGTTTGAAACCTTGGGACTGATTCTGAAGAATTCAAAACAAATCGGATGACTTACTTTGGTGACTATAGTAAGCGTTCGGATATCTAAACTTCAAATGCTGTTTTTGATCATACCGAAATTGACCGTTTGCCTTTATTTTGTTGCATAGAATTTACTTCGGCTCAGATCCCTGTTAGGGATTCTTAGGCCTGTTAATTTTAGTTCCATTCATATTCGTTAACGAGGACGGATGCAGCTCGAAATTATCGAAAGATACACAGCTAATTTTTTTAAGTAGATTTTTCACAGCGAATTCGGGCCCCAAACGTTCTCCTCTATCCAATCAATGTAATACGATACCTTTGTGAAAACTGCCTTTGCTTCTATCTTGTCACATGTTTCTCCGAACGTTGTGAATCCCAAAACATGATAAATGCAACTCGTTGTGCTTGTCACCGTCTGCATTGGGCTCCCAGAGAAGCCCCGGCATGTATCATAACCGTCAACAAGACCTCTTGCGCACAACTGTCCATCGATGAGGCCGTCAGGCAATATTCTTAATTTATCAAGCATTTTTTTACATGCTTCAAATGGAATCTCTTCAAGCTGCACCTTCCTCATTATAGTAGAAGGAGTTCTAGAATCTGATATGGCTCCGAACCCGGATAAAACATATCGAGTGATGTTCCGCTCCTCCGTGTCCCAGAGACATGCCGGACGAATAAGTTTTGTCAAAATTAATTTCTCCGCCAGCTTCACCAACGCAATATCGTGGTACGATAGCCTTCTAGTAAATTGTGGATGCATTCGAATGGCCGCGATGTCCACTTCCTGCTCCTCTCCAGCGGCGAACGTGGTGTCGTATTCCCCAAGGCGTACCACTGTGGGTTTTGGATCCGAAACGCAATGAGCTGCAGTCATCACATGTTGATCACTAATCAATGTGCCTTCGCATTTGAAATCAAAACCTTTTTCACCATCCTTCTTCGGGTAGCCCAGCAGAACATGGTGCGGGAACTCGCCGTATTTTGCCACTTCGCCTCCAGGTATCGGCTTTACTTCGTTTGTACAGTTGTTGCTTTCGAGCTCAATGTTCGTTGGAAAAAGTGTTACCTGCTGGTACTCTTCGCATTCTGCAGAAAATAAGGACATTAAATTTACTTTTAAACCTCCAACCAACGCTTCAAGCAGACTTACTTTGCACAGCAATTCTTTTTCCTTTGATGGGATGACAAAAAAAAAAGAAAGATAAGATCAGTTTTGTAGCAGCTAACAACATGATTTAATTTCACCTTCCACAAGCCGTCGGCCACTACTACTCCAAGTTAGCAGCAGCATCAAACCGATCCACACCAAGCAGGTTTCTCGCTGAAACATTTTAGAGATTTTTTCTGGCCTCTTTTCAGTCTCCTCGACAGGCGATTGACACACACTTTGCTGCACACCACGCTGAAACGTGGTCGACACTCCTTGGCCGCTAAAAGCACACTGATCTTCGCGGTGGTTACGGATTCTATTAGCAGTCGCAAGAACAAGCAAGAAACCGGTATTTCCGCTTCTCAGCAAACAAAGATCTTGATAATACATAAGATCGTGTAAATGTGGTGTTGTTGAAGTTTTTGTTTTGTTTTGTTTTGTTTTTTTTTATTGGAGGAAAGTCGTATTTTATGGTTCATACACCATGATCATCGATGATTCATCGAAAGATATTTTAAAGCGTGAAATGTGCTGCAACCAGTTTCTGTTTTCTCCAGGTTTAACATAAGCGCGAATAAATACGGTAATCAGAACCGAAAACGTGTTTTAATTCTGTATTTGTGTAGGTTTAGCAGAAGCTCTTGTTTCTAAAGAAAAGAGGAAGAAATGGAGATGCAACTCATGGAGTTGAAGCTGCATACTGTAGAAAGCAAAAGGCGAACACGAAGCACCACGCTATCTCATTGTGTTAGAAATGCCAATGTGTAGACGCCTTAACCAATTTTTTCAGCTTGGCAGAGAAGAGATATTCCTTCGTCAACGGCCAACATTTTCCCATACCTGAATTCCATGAAGACGTTGATTTGTTTGTATATTATTAGCGATAAAGCGTTCGCCTAACGAGGCTTAACATGGACCTTAAAATAGACTTTTATACCATACAAATTAACCTGCTTCAAAATATAGATACAAGATAAAACAAAAACTCAGAAACGATCAAGTGGCGTAAATTCAAACAATAGGTAAACTGGGAGCGGTAATAACCTGCACGAGCACCAAACACATATTTGATTGTAGAATTAACTTATTGTTTATTTGCGAGTTACACATTATAGGCCAGCGTAGCACCAAAATTTTCTCCACAATTCAATCACGAAAAGGCGTTGTACACTGAGCAAAATTTTTCCAGTACGCCCGGTGAATTATCACCACGACGTGTCCCACGTATGTCCGCGCATCAAATCACGCTGGATCTGTCAAGTCAGGATCGAATGAACGGCCATGTGCCGCATTCCGCCACTAAGGCTCACCCGAAAAATGCAGGAGAGAGAGAGAGAGGGATACTTGACCGACGGCGGTGTCGATTGGCAGAATTTTCCTGCTGGCTCAGCAGATAACCTAACAGGCTCGGACGCGCTCGAGGACCCTAGGAACGTGTCGAAGTGCCGTCTGGAGTGAGCTCGAACGGCTCAGGGTGAAGAGGAAAGACAAACAGAGGCGGCTCAGAAAACGGCTTCTGTCCCGTCAGCGGAAGCTTGCGACAGTGTAGGAAATTATGTAATGATTCATTGCTCCGATGACAGCGCAAAGGAGGTACGGCACCACGGAAGGTACGTGCCGGTTTTCCGTGGAATATTGAAGCACGGTGGATCGCGTACGAATCTTAGCATTTCATTTATGGCACTGCATAAAACACTACCACGCATCGCTAGGGTTCATGTTGTAGCATGTGTTGCACAATCGGGGAATTTGGTGGAAGAAAGGTATACTATTCTTTTCTCGAAGCACAACTTATGTGTAGGGAACTTATTGGGCAATTAGTGGCTTTGAGGAAAATAAAGTCGAATTTCCTGGTATTTGGTAAATAAGTGAGATTTACTATTCCTGCATAATCTTGAATACCTTTTTGCGGCAGATTTTACCTTACTTTAACTCGAAACAGGGTAGCATAATATCAATGACGCAGCTTGTTCAAAAACGCATACTGCAAACAATCAAGCTCGGCCGGCGAAAAAGAAAACACACTTCACATGCAACAATCAATTTGCGCTTCCCGCCCTGCAACAAAGTATTTCCGATTAGTGGCAAACATGCACGTCTTCAGCATACACAAACTCACCAACCAGAGGCGCATAACCTCTCACAATCGATTTTCTTCACAACCGGACCGGAGCGCACGGACGTATTGTTTAGCGATTTGCCATTTGTCTGATTGCACCCATTAAATACCCTTGCCCGTGCACAAATTGCACCAAACAGACCCACCCACCTGCCCAAATCGCACTCGAGTGCCTCCATTTGGTGCGCTTCATTAGCCACTCGAGCCGCGTAATCGGCAGTAAGCCCGTCGCCGTCGCACTAAGCCTCAAGAAGCAAGAAGCCAAATATTTACCTACAGGCTCAACCCGCCCTGCTCAACCCGGCACCGGCCGGCTTGGTTGCGGCTGCACTTAAACATCGCTGTGCGGGTGGTGAACAAGTTCCGTGTTCCATTCAAGCAAACATCAACACACACGCGCGCATTGGCTTCTAGATGTTCCATCGTCGCAAGCGTGCGAAAGCAGCATGTGTTGTAGCGACGGTTGCTCTACGCATTTCCAACCTGCCCTCGGTGGCAGAGAGGTTTCTTATACCTCGTCGGTGGCCACGGTACTGCTAAAAGTCGAATTTAATTAACGTATCAATACCACCACCACCACCCTAGCGCCCGGACTTGGATTGCGGTGCGGTATGATAAGCGAATGGTCTAATTGTATGGTTTACATTAAGTAAATTCCAACACGAAATCGCTGGGAAAAGGCCACTAGGGCTCTTACGGCGCTTGATGTCTATCATCAAAATGTGTTTAAAGGTAATCACCTTCGGCGCGCTTGCTTGCGTTGTGTGAACAAGTCGACTGTAATGAAGCCACCCTGCACTTTAAAATATACTTGGAGCCTTCCCAGCACAAGAACGAAACTATTGGTAATAGAACCATCATAATAGAATGCGGGGACAAATGTGGACACCGTGACGAGAAGAATAAATTGCTTTTCCTCCGTGCCAGTTTAAAGAAACATTACAAGTCAAGGCAAACCAACTTTTCCGAAATTAAAATTCAATTAAAAAAATTGACCCACAACGACCACATTCAAACGGCGTTGGCCGATGTCAAAACTCAACAGAAGGACCTTCAATCACTCCGAAAATCTACTCCATTTACCAATAGCGCCCAGCGGTCTGTGTCTGCAAAACGACCATTTGGAGGGTTGCCGAAATTACAAGCCCACAATTGTAAAGCATGCAAACACGACCGAACGCAATGCTCAACACTCGGAAGCGTCCGCTGTAGGAAAACGGTCGATCAACTCGGTCGAGCGTATCGTTTGACAACCGAACGGACGATGTTGCATGCTGCATGCCGACTAATCCGAAACACAAATGCCAATTTCAACTGGCACAGCTGTGTCCAAGCGAACCTCCCGGAAACGACGTCAATGGAGTGACACGAACGCATGTAAGTGAAATGTACTGGGATGGTGTATTTTCTGACTGTCAGGGTCGAGATTTTAGCGTGACCTACGCAGTTCTGCGTTTGTAAATTCCAATTCCTAGTGATTCTGGAAATTTGAATGTGTGGTCTGTTTAATTGAACAAAATCAAACTCAAGTAGTTTGCCGTAAATGATTGTAGCACTAGAAAGAAGCACTCCAAATCAAAAGCTTGCATTGTATTAAAACTATCAGGACAAAAGATTCACTTGATTATCGATTTAATTTTCGATTAAGTTCGGTGACTTGGAACATACTAAACTCGATTCACTTGATTTCATAATAAATTCATAACAACGCGCAAACTTATATCGATTATTCAAAAATTGGATGCATATCATGTTGAATCAATGATAGCTCACAAAAATGCTAGACTATCGAAAAGAATAAATGTTAAAGGAATGGACGATATACTTTAGCATAATTTCAGAATATCCCCCCAAAAACATGCCCCTGGCAGAGCTCCAGGAATGCATGTCCGATAGGCACACGATAAGAGGAAGTAAGATTTCATTGTTTGCTCGTTCTCATGTTTCATGGACTTTGGTGCACTTTTCGCTCGATTGACGTTCCAGTGAATCGCATCAATGCATTGTACAGCCATATTTTCACAGCTCATACAAAAAGTGTTGCTTTCCAAAATCTCCAACTGGTACGACACACAGTTGCGGACTCTGGAAAAAGTTTCATGTTCAGAAAGTTCGCCTCTTTATTTTTCTCTGTTTCTTTTCCGTTTTTGATCAGCTCCGCAGCACCCCACCGACAGTTGGGGTACAATTGACTTCCCATGTTTCGTATGTTTGACTTATATAGGATTCTCAGACTCCAATCGGAAATCAAAAAATCCTTTACTGAAAAATCGATTCGATTGAGCGGCTGTAGCTTTGCATTATCTTCACAAATAAACAAATGAAGAGAAACATCTCCTACGTTCCACCCGTAGGCCTGCTGTCCTATCGACGGGATTTACGTGGCTGCTGTTTTTGTAAGTCTTCCCTCATTTTCCTTTATTTTCCTGCGCTTGTCGAGTGCCGAGCGTTGCCTCGCAATGTGTGTTCTTGTGATTCCGGTGCCGCGACAGCGTGCCGCCAGTTTTCCGCCTGAATGCAAAAATGTCTCGACAGCGGCGAGATGGCGTCGCTGCCGAGAACACATTCCTTAGCGGCAAACCCCTTCAATTCGTTCCCATGCACTGTCTCTCACACACTCCCTTTTTCTTTTTTTCGCTTTATCTTTCTTCCACTTCGCTCATCCACTCGAGGCTTCGGGCTGTCGTCAGCGTGACTTAGTACATGCATGCCGAAATATTATATTCGACAGCCGGCAGACTACATCATTTTCCAAAGAGAGCCTTCGCGAGGATGGTTTCCTCCTCTTGGGCGGCTTTTCGTCGCTATGGATTTGGTCCTCTTTTTTTTTCTTTTACGCCAGGCGTCAAGAGAAAACGTGATGCTCCAATTTATCCTGCTCGCACCAACAAAGACGTCCGCCGGATTTTCCTCCCATTAGGGTGGGAATTCCCGCTCCCCTTGGATGTGCTTTCGTTCGTTCTTTTTTTACTGTTTGGGCTTCTCGGGAAAATAACAAGAATCGCCAGAAGATCACGTTGGTATTTCATCGACTGTCGTTCGAGCTTTGTTTCAAAATATGAGCGTCCCTCCTCCGTTCTTATGCTACCACCGATGACAAGCGAGGGTAAGATTCACATGCTCTCTTTGCCCCTGCGGTACATCCGTCCTCGGTATCCCTCTCCCCCGCTGGTTGCTTTCATACTGTCATAAAGCGACATTGTTATTGAACGATACCATCATGATCATGGTTCTACACTCTTCAGAATGAATGCCCAACGTTTCTCGCTAGCCGGGGTGTGTTTTCTTGCTTGCTTCCATTCCCAGGCTTTTCCGCACCGCAGAGCCTGCCGTGAACCGATTGTCAGCCGGATGTTCTGAAACACACTGCCAGCACCGACAGTTTCGACAGTGTATTTATTCGACCGGATCTATGCTTTACGGTATTTGGATTTGAATTTCCAATATTTTCTCTCTCCCCTCAGTAAGTGGTTTTCCGTCCCTGCAATGGATGGGGCGGTTGCTGTGGGAATGTGCCCGTTCAAGCCGAAGGCTCGGGGCGCTCGAAGCGAAATCAATGGTTGCTGTGTATCGCACTCCATTCGAGTGCGCCAGCCCTCAGTGCTCTCAAGGCCGCTTCCAAAATGCCTCCTAAATGCTTGCAGCTGTCAAGAAGAAGACGTAAAAAATCACTCTCAGCACTAGAACGGATGCCCCCAGAATGGATGCTATTTAAAGAATGCCACCCGTCCGCCACTTCACCAACGCTCGGTGAAGCGTTTCATCAGACGGTCGTAATGTTGGTGAGTTTTCACATCACGTCATGCTGGTGTTTCGATACGTTCAAATGTTGAGTGTCTCAATCAAAACGGTAGAGTGGTGAAACTCATATACATTTTATCATTTCATGCTCTGTTTTGCAAAACCAGAAAATAAAATGGAACTTTTCATGCGTCTTATGTTTCGTATTTCCAGCTTCTCGGTGTGAATGAAAAAAAAAAAGTTAACAGAACTTAAATCAACGATTTTTGGTTCATTCCTTCTAGAAAAATTCCTATGTGATAGATTTACTGAGCAGATTGTTCGCAAATTATAATTTATTGACTACAGTTGAGGTCCCAATTCATTAACTACAGATCATATTGATTGAAGTATTAAATTTTAACACAGATTTTCATTAAACAACACACCTCAAGCTTCCTGTGTGTTTGTACCATTTACTCACCTTTCCACGTGATTTGTTAATGCTTTGCATCGATTCATGCAATGCATGCACCGTCACGACGCGCCACACCAGATAGGCGTATGAAACAAGTCAGCTCAAGTATGCGAACTAATTTCATTACAACTTCCACTCGAGCCGAGCCGGACGAAGCAAGAGAAAATTTCTTTCTGCATCAATTCTTCGCCACTGGAAAGCACTGGCCAATCGAGCTTTTTTTTTAAATTTGTACCGTTTTTGGCCCTGTTTTTACGTTATGCCTCTTTCAGCAAATACGCAACTCAGGTAGAAGGGAAGCCAACGGCGAACTGTTTGTAACAGTTTACGCTCCGCTCGGTTCCACGTTAATTAATTCCTCTTGTTTCACCGGTTGCCATCACTACGCTGGCCATTCTTCTCCGTCCGGAAGCGTCCGCGAACTGCTGCGTACCTGAGCTGCATACTTCGACAAATGGATTTATGGGTGGAATGCAAATTGAATAACCAAAACTAAATCAGTATCAGCAGTATCAAACCAAAACGTAATACAGAACCAACACAAATATTTTTTTATAAATTTTGCGTGAACATATTTGACGCAGGACTGGAAAAATATGAACATTTTTTTTCATAATAAGATACATTTTTGTTTAATTTCAGAGAAACAGCAAAAATAGTTGAAATAATTCTTACAATTTATAAACATTTGTTTTTGAACAATTCAAATTTATTGAATTCAACGTATTTGCATGCATAACAGCATACCATAACTAAAAACCTGTATTTACTAGACAAAAACTTGACGGATCCGAAAATTCCGAGCCGTTGCCATTTCCAACAGACTCATGTCTTATTCCTCAGTCGGTTGAAAATACGGTAAGAAAATACGTATAAATACGTTATGAGCACATCCAGATTAAAGTACATCTAAGCAGCTTGGGCCGGTTGAGATGATTCATGCTGAAAAGTACGACTCCGTCAAGCTTACCGAAGATCGAACGCACGACATGGCGCAAACTGGAAACCCAAAACCACCCACGTAACGCCCCGCCCGACTTCGCTTCACTCAGCCGCAGGCTCATGGGTAAATAAAATCGAACGCAAACCATCGATGTCGTAAATCCGGATATCACAACCTGCTCGCCCCTTCGGCTCCGGGCTCCGGGCACGGTGGAACCGGGTCCCAACGGATGGCTGCGGAAATCGATTCTCGGTCCAGTGTCGTACGCCCGGTGGAGGATTGGGAACACCTAACGCCCGCTCACGTTGAACAGCTGCCGCCAAAGAGTCACAACAAAGTGGCCGATGCTCGACGTTAAGCTGATCAGCGAGTGGGAAGCATGTTGGAAATTTTATTTCCGACTTTACCGAAGCACGGACAGGATTTACGAACGTTCTTTCACTGGTTTCCCCCAGGAGTAATGCTGAAGGACACCGGGCAAAATCCACCGAGCGAAACTCGAGTGCTGAATTATCGAATCTTACAGTACTTTGGTGAAGGCAAGATGGGCGACACACACGGTCACAAAAATAGAATCAACGCATCGGTATGACCGTACAAGACCGTACGACATTCGCCGCAAGTCCGCCGAAGCTGCCGAAGGCATTGGTCGTCATAAGAAACGGTATGCAAGGGCAAGTTTTTGTTGCCCACCCTCTGCGTGCCGTTCCTTCGCTGTTTCCTACTGCGTCTCCTTTCATGTGCTGCAGGTTATCACAAGACAGCATCAGCGACGTCGAACGTTGATTGCTTATCGTGTGCAACCATGAAAAAAAGCTTACACGAGCCAGGAACCGTCCAACCGAAGGTCCTGTCGAATTGCTTGCGCCGGATGGCTAATATGGTTCCGATGTCGTTTCGAGAATTGAATTTAATTTCAATTTATGTCTTAACTTTGTTCGCAAACGACGTCGAATGCAGTGTGCACCGGAAGGTCGTCGCAAGATCTTGTTGCTGCACTGGCTTGCGTTCGCTCAAGCGTTTTGTCTATTAATTTTCGCTGCAAAATGTAGAAATTATCCATCTTTTCAAACTAAGGTAATAAGAAAAATGCTTCGTATGGTTACTTTTAAGCACATTTCAATATGCGACCTATGATCTTCGTACATTGCTCATGAATTTTCATGCATTTTTACAACAACGTAGGAGTATTTGTGGCTAAGAAAAGCGATACTGTATTATTTTAATATGAACATTCATTCCCCCCATCACAGAGGTCATGAGATAGCAGTATATTTTTAATATTTATTGAAATGAATTCAACGTTTCCTGGATTAGTGAATAAAACATAGGCATAAAAAAGAATTCGCCATTCCAGAGTTGCTGCACTGCTGTACGCAGGGTTTCATTTACGAGCTAGAAAGTCGTGAAAATTAAATGGGGTCAAATGATACAATCGAACCATAAAAAAAGGCAAACTGTTCCCTTTTGCTTCCTGCTTCTCGCGCCGGGATCGATCGATTCAAAATCATAAACATTGTTTGCCTCTCGTTGTTTACGATGGATGACTTTTCCGGTTTCTCCTAACTATGCTTTTATCGCACGTCGTCTGCATTTTCAGAGCGCTTTGCTCCGTCCCCCGTCATCGCCAACCCGCTCGGTTTCGTCCATTAAAACGGCTCGATGATTAGAGGTGATGCGTTACCAACGCAACGAAGCTCAACTGTACGCATTGCGAACATTAAAAAAAGGACTCATTTTATGTATTCGTTATTTTTCCCTTTTTGTTTCGTTGTTCTGATTCTTTTTTATTCGATGAATAAACAATTCGCATCACAAGAGGCTGGCTGGCTGGGGGACTGGCTCCTTTGGCACTTAAATGGTGCGTGGAGTTACCCATGCTAAACAGCTACGAAACACTGCAAGCCAGACAAATTTGGTCGTATGGATTGCTTATTTCTTGGGAGGAGTAACAATATAATAAACCGAACGAAGAAAAAAAACGTATAATGCGACATCATTACGCTGTGGTTGCAATTAATTTTTTATGAGCTACGTTTATTTGACTTTCGGTGGCACCGGTGCGCCGTACAACTCCCGAAGCGCTTGTACTCTCCGTGGATTCGGCTGGCAGGATCCCTGGCTGAGCGGAAGCAGTACCAAAGTGGGCGGCAAAGGGTGGGATATTATTCTTCTCGCATAATGTTGAATTGATTGCAGCGCAATGAAACGAAAATTTAGGGCGAGTCGGAACGGAAAAGGAACTCTGATAACTCGCTTTCGCTGGGATAGGGTACAATGGCAAAGAAGTCATATTTCTGTACGTGGGTGTGTGTGTATGGTTGTGCGTGTTGGTAAATGGCATGGAAAATCTTGCTTAGCTATTGAAAAAGCATGTATTCATTACGAATAAGTAAGGGAGGAAAATGTAGAATAAAATTATGTTTAAAAAAAAGATACGTAAAGCTGCATTGCCAGCGATACAACATTCCAAAGAGCAGAAACATCACTATGGAACCAGAAAGTAAAAACTTCAACTCCACGGTAGATATTTGTTCCAGGGAATGATTTATAACAAAGTAAGATGATTCGCTACGTTCCTTGGGAAAACAGGAAACATGCTACAAAAAAGGAAGGGGAAATGTAAGCGACGTCTGCACGCGTTAAGAAGAGCAACTTTAAGAAGCCGTCCAGTTACATGTAATGCCATCGTAGCACCGGACAGGCAAGGTAAAAGAAAACAACAACTCTTCGAGAAAAGTGTCCGATTTAATCACAAAATGTTACAACCGCGCCGGATTGGAACGTTGCGGTGCGTGTTCGGGATTCTCTTAAAATGCTACTTCTGTTTCATCTGTTTCGAGAGTTCTGTTGTTCTTCCACTTTTGCTCCGGGAAATATTATTTGCCAGGGTAGATCAGAAACACGATCATGAATCGCTTCAAAAAGATTCAGCACACGACGCTAACACCAATCTTACAAAAAAAAACGACCAAATCTTGTAGCTATCTTTAGGTATTCCTTCGTCGCCTTCTCGTTAGGCTCCCCATGGACAATCCCTTGAGTATCATCTGATTTTCCACCATCTCGTTTACACCTTTAAACGGACTGCGAAAACAATGCCATTAGCAACGAGAGCAAAGAAGCCGTCAGCTCAGCTATGCTATAAGCGGACAGACGACAGACTGGTCTTTTTTCCAGTCAATGTAAACAATATTCCTTCAGCTCGTAACATTTCAGTATAAGATTCATCCCTCGTGCCAAGAAAGTTATCCGATTCGGTCAAGTAAGTTTACTTACTAGCAGAAATCCTCCTAGAAGGACATGGCAAACTGTCTGTAAAGAAAACAACAAGAAAGAATTGACTTGCTGCATAACAGTTGCCTTCAGCAATTCGTTTTCAGTACCTTTCGTTACTGTCCTCAGCCGGTTTTTTTTCAAATGGCCTAAGCCTGAGGTATTCGATCCTTGGATAGGTTTTAGCAGCAAAACGTACTGAATGAACTGATGTACCAGAGGTATTCGTTCTGCTGTGACAGATTCAGACGAAAAGTGAAAAATAAACCCTTGTCTTGCTGGCCTCGGAAACGAAAACAAACCGTAGTTGATCGACTGCGGAAGCGCTCCGTCAGGTACTTCAACTTCTTGTGGCGTGTACATGACTCGACCTGCCAGATGAAGGGGCCCGATATCCTTCCCCGAAAGCTATCCAAACAGCACCAACACCTACACCCGACTTGAGGCTGTCTCCGGCGACGGCGAAACGTGATGTTTATGGTGATGAGTCACTTAGTGGCGGTTTCGTCACCCCTCCAGCCAGGCACGCTGTCTTTGTTTACCTTGGACGAAGACAAGCTTCGGAGATCATCTTCGTTGCTTCCGTGCACCTTTCCCAGGTCAAGGTAAACCGCTGTGCCGGAGGAAACGTACCGTTACGTGATGGTAAGGAAGTTGAAAGGAAGCTAGAACGAAAGAATCTTTACGCAACGCCCTTCATCTGCTTCGCACGGCTCACCGAGACGGGGAAGACACTGTAAACAACACGAACATCGTCTTTGGCATCATTGGCACACACACACACACACACAGTGTCGTTGAAGCAAAAGGTTCAACGTCGGGAAGCTCGGTGCCTCTGGTTCGGCTCGTCATGTTGATTGTCCACGGCGAGGGCAACTAGTTCGCCCTGATTCTGATCACATGTTGACACCTGTCTGTCACGTGACGGAGCAATTTGCACGCCGAGCTCCGAGCAGCGAAGCCAAGGATCCCGGTAACGATTCTCTTCAGATCTCCCGAAAGCCATCGGGCTGCTCAGCATGGAGTAACGTAAGAAAGAGCCGTTTAATTACCGCAACGCCACTTTGACGCCCTACCTCACACGAGCCACCGGGCGCCTCCATTAGGAACCACCAGGCGTCTCCATTAGACACCATTACAGGCGCCCGGGACGTGCCTTCCCTTGTGCTTGTGAGCTCACCCGCCGAACCGCAGCAAACACATCCCTTAATGAGCATTCGTTGTGGAAATTGAGGCTAGCATTGGGAGGCGTTTTATGACCTCGCATATTTTTTCCCTCCTTTGTTTTCCTTCTACGACCCCAATTTGGTTTTGCCATCCCTTCCGACTATCGCACGACTGCAAGAAATCAAGATTCCCGTTGTTCTGGCACGGGTTTGCATTCGTCTTCGGTCTGGTTTCTATTTCTTACCATAAATGAACACTTTATCACACCACGACGCCCCAACCGACCGATCCCAAGATCCTTCCCGAACCGGAGCAGAGCATTCCAATTCTTCCTTCGAGTCAAGTTGACTGACTGCCTTCTTTGTGTGTTGCCTTTCTGACCCTCCAGAGCTGGCCAGATGGCCTTGGAAGTGGAAGCGTAGCGAGAAAGCCAACGAGGACGACTGGACAGCAACGTTCTAATTTGCGAACGCCCAAAGTAGGAGGCGGGGCAGGAAAGCAGGCAAAATGAAAAGAAACGGCAGTCGGATGAACGACCCCGCAGGGTTAATTACAGGCCGAACCCAACGCGTTCCTAGTGCGGCAGGAAACATAACGCAAGAGAGGGGGGATGAAGAAAAAAAGGAGAAAAACCACCCATCTGCCTCGAATAGTGCCAACAATGTTGCCCATTAGGAAAACATCGCCGTCCTTCGGTCGTCCTTAAGATGTTATTTCGTTTTATTTATTTTCTATGTCCCATCGACAAACGTCAATCAGTATCCATTTGACACAAAGCACTCAGTCAACTTTCAGCGTTCAGGGATCCAAAAAAGAATTTTTTTCCTGAACCCAAAAACTAAGATCGACATGTATCTGTCGTCGAGAATCAATGCAATCAACGATTGCTGGAACTTTTTACTGGCTCATTTCGAGTCTCAATCATCTCAAGTTTCATCATAATCTGACCTCGCACGAAGAAGAGCTGTTCAATATCGGTCTATTTTTCGCTCCCGAACGAGAGTGATTACACAGTTCTAAATCAACTTGTGTGAAGGCTACGAGTCCCGACCCTTTCGAGAAGTTATCTATGTTTGCCTCAAACAAAGAACAACCGCCATGGGAAGTTTTTCTCGTTAAAAGCATTCTTTTACGCAACTCTGTGGTTACTTTTACTCTAGCGTAGAGCACTCTCGTCCCGGGCTACGCAAGGGTACCCGAGCTTTTGCTGGTACGGTGTAAAACACTGCCTCGTAAATGCTTGCCAATCCCGTTTGATGGTCGGAAGGAATTCCTTCAATCCTACTCTGGTGTCCCTCGGATCTGATGGTGTGCTCGATGTGTCAGTGGGTGATAATCTTTGGAGGGAAGTGACCAAACGAGCTGTACCCCGAGCTGCAACTGAAAACCGAGGGAAACGTTTGCGAAACCAAACACATTCAACCGGTTGGAAGATGGTACTCTCGAACACCGGGAAAGTTTCCTTCCATGGTCAAATTCTAATGTCCTGTGCAGCGTACCCTCCCACCAAAGGTTCCTGTACATGCCTTCACCCCAAGTTGCTTTCAAATCATAACACACTCGCGCACACACACACTGCAGAGCTGCCGACCGAGAAACTACCGACACGACCGCAAGCAAGGCAGTCCAGGCAGTTGGTCAGGGCCAATTCAGAGTTTCAAATTTCTCTCGACACTTCCTCAGCCAGCCAGGAAAAACCAATGCAAGAGCATCCGACAGTGTTAAACAGCAACAGCACAAACGAAAAACATACCCACAGTCTGAGCCGCAAGTGCTTCTCATTATCACTGGCAAGTGCAACCGAGCGCGCGGATAGAAGAGGGGTGAAGGGAGGGGGGGTTGTACTGGTTTCCCGGAGGTGGCATAGTTTTTCAGACCCACTCTCAAAACGGGTAATGAGTCCGTCGTGGCCAGCAACATTTACACCGAGCCTTCTGCCGGCTTCCAATACAATCCATGCAATTAACGCGCGGAAGAGAACACAAGAGGAAGGTACACGATGTGCTACATCGTTCGCAGTCGTTGCGGAAGAAAAGTTTACTAATGATTCCGGGTGAATCTGGAGCGGTCGTGAAAGCGGTTAGTTACCAAACGGGATGATCCCCGCCGGCATGCTTGCCTTGCCTGCATCGAAGTTGTTGGATTGCTCCGTGATAGAAGGATTGAGACTTACCTGGAAAAGAGAAGAGGAAAAACGTTTTTATTACATTTTGAAATAGTGAACCTGCTACCTGAAAGTGTTGCACCGTAAATCATTTGATAAACAAAACTTATGCAGATGAATTGAATCAATTCAGATACGCATAAAAAAAATTCTGTATCAATTAGATCCTACCATCTGAAAATTTCTTTTCTATGTTATTATTCAACTGAGACCTCTTTTGACTCGTCAGAGCTTATCGTGTTTTACAAAAATGGCAAATGGAAAAAATATTCTCAGAACTTGGCTAGCCAATCTGAACTACCTCCTGGGAAAAGTGTATTTCGAAAAAACTTTTCCAATATATTGTAGCATAAACAAATTCTGCATGCTCTCGTGCAGGTTAAATATTGGCAGAAAATAACAACCAATTTCATGCGATTCCCCATCCATCTATCCATCAATCCATCGAAAACAAATTAAAACCAAAGTCAGAGCAATGTTTGATTAGTAAAGTGCACGAGAGGCTACGGTCAACATGAAACGATGATTTTCCCAAACCATCTCTCGATCTATCTTCTGCGCCAGAAGCGATTGAAAATTATGAGCTAGTGACTAGGAGATTGAAAATTATCATCAATAATTTATTTGCAAAGTAGCAAAAGAACCCTCTCCCGCCCGCTGCTAAGCTGCCTGCCTGCCATCCTTTCAAAGCAAGTGCTTTCCACCGAGCGACGAGCTCCAGCTTTAGATTTATCCGATGATAAATGTGCTACCTACCCCACCATCGCCATTCGCCATATGCTGCCATAAATCTAGATACTTTACAGCGCGTGTGACAGATACAAGAGGGTAGGGAAGAGAATGAAAGCGAAAACAAAAAAAAATACCGAAGAAAAATCACAGATCATCGTCATCAACCCACTTTAGCGTGGAAAAATTGGAACCGGTCCAAAGCTGGAACGGTTGGGCAACAAAAAATAAAAGCTAAGCGACGGTGCATACAAGGGGGAAAAACCCCAGCCCGAACACTCCGCCGCCGATCTGCCCAACCCATTTTCACCTTAATAAACTTGATGAAAAATCTTGCTCCCGATGTGACCGCCACTTCACGGTTTCATCATCTGCGATTGTGTGTGTGTGTGGGTGTGTTGGATACGTGTGTGCAGGCGTGCGTTCGTCGCTGTTTTCGTTCTTTGTTAGGGAAAAGTACCAACTTGAGTTCTCCTTTTCTCGTCGTAACCAGCGCTTTTTTCCCCTTTGCACTCGGCGAAAGCTCTTAGTGCAAATGACTTCTTTGGTAACAGGAAGAGCATTTTTTCCATTTTTGCCACCCGATTTCCCCTCTTTAGAGCCAAGAAAAAGTGAGGAATGTGCAAGATTTAAAAAAAAAAGCCAAACCAAAATCTCATCCCCACGACGATGGTCACCATTTAGCCCGTACGATCACCGGCGTGCGAAGGGTTTGGGAATCCGGTTTTCTTCCGGTTTTTCATTCCATTAGCGTAACCACGCGCAAAACCACATCCATTTCACTTTACGCGAAAATTGGTTGCAGAGAACAGAGGGAAGGGTTTTTCTTCTTTTATCCTTCTCTTTTCCACGCAGACAACTTCTTTCTTCTTTTATCCTACCCGCGTCCAATATATTGTCGCTTCTAACGGGAACTGGATGAATATTATCTTGCTCTCTCTCTCTGTCGCAAATTTCCATACCTATTTTTATCCATCCTGTTTTCCAGTCTCATCAACCACGGCATGGCCGGAACGGGGCAAATGGAAGACCCTTCGCCTGAAAAAAAATATAAATGCATAGACGAAAGCAAAACTAGACGCGCTGGAAGTAAACTCCTTGAATGAAAACGGGGAAAAGCTCCTCAGTTTTCCTTAGCGTACGGCCAACAGCACCATCGTCATCTTCATCGTGGCCGTCCGTTAGCAGAAACTTTGTATCCCGGCCAGCGAAGAACCATTTGAATGCTTTCACTCCGGCGGGCCATCATAAAATTTACTTCTGGATTACAACCCGGCGCTTTCAACCCCAGCCAGAGGTTATTCGTGCCGACGGGAAAGGGAATCCGCACGGACGAGGGGCAGATAAGTTTCTTCAATGAGTGCGAAGAAAAGCAACGCAACTACCGCCACCTTTTACCATCACCATAATGTGGCGTACTTCACCGACCACCGGACCATCGTCCTTCCAGAGGACGCGCGTGGCAAAAGCTTTTGGTGGTAAGGATTTATCATAAAATATTTATAACCCCCGCCAAATTGCCCCGCGGAAAGAACTCCCGCTGGATGGCACGCTCCGTTCCGGGAACGCGAGGCCACTTTCGCTGATGCATTGGCGGATCGCTTTGAGCTTGATATCTTGGGGAAAGCGGCACGGACTGGAGTGAAATCTAAGGCGTAACAGAATTTCACTTAGCCCCTTGGCGTCGTGTTTGCCCTTCCTTCCTGCAAACAAATGAAAAAGAAAGAGTTGCTCCGGCGGCAAGATGATGAAAGCTCTACCCGGAAGTTTTCCTGCCCTTGTCGACACCGGCTCGCTGTGAAACAAACATTCGACCGGAATGGTGGACAATTTCACAGCTTCCAGAAAAAGGTGCGGTACATTCTTTAAAACGCTCTTTTTGCTCTTGAAGATTGTGAGATTGCGAAAAATCTACGGGTAGTCAAAGAGGAGAAGCAAAACAGAATATTCCCCCCGGGCCCTGAAACCATCAATAATTAAAGAATGTTGAAACGGAAGCCCTTCCCATCGTGAGCACCCCAACGCATGCAGCAAGCAAATTTTAAAGTTTATAAAAATATTTTCCAACGCAATGTGCGCGGTGCTGTAAAAGGCAAATGGCAGCGTTGCAATTTGCGCGAGTGATCATAATTTAACACCACCGCGCGAATGCGACCAAGAAAAACCACTGCCTCACCGAAGCCTTTCCTACTGCCTACCAGCAATCATTATGTTCCCGCATCGCAAGGGAACAGGCGTAACGAGAAAACACCCCCACGGAACTCCCTGCAGAGTTCCAGCAAAATAAAAAAAACAAAGCATCAAATTTATCCATGATTCCCGAACGCTGCTTGGCAAAGGAAAAAAAACACCCAACAGCCAAAAAGAAAAAAAGAAAACCCTCCAAACCTTTCCGTACAGGAAATGGAACTTCACGCCCTCCGGGCTGAGCATAAAACCGTAAAATTATGAAACCCCATGCTGCCATCCTGCAAACCTGCGCCATCCATTGTCGGTTATAATTCACACCGGCTTCGATCGCTTGAGCGTAAGCGAAAAAAATTTGAGAAATTTTAAGGATGGACGCTAAAAGGCACTCCCACAGAGTTGTGCATTTTCACCCCTCGTTCAAAAGGGGATTTTTTCCTCACCAAAAATAATTCACTTCCAGGAAATGTCGTTGAAATGGTCAGCAAGAGGGAAGCGTTTTTAATTTGATTCACTCAGGCGCAGGGGGACATTCATAACCCTTCCTTTTGATTACGTTGCTTGTACAATGTGAAAATTCCAGCACGTTCCATGATAAACCTGGGGTCCTATTTAAACCAATCCAACTCACTTCACTTTAAACAGTGAACTACAAAGTGCTCCAACATCGTGTTTATTCATCTAGAGATCATTTTATGGCAGCCGTTTTTGACATCGTGCTGTTCTTTAGAGCGTCATAATCCGTTTTAAGATACCATCATCCATCTTCAAAGTGGATTTCGTCTCGCAAATGGCGGCCATCATAGTAACGAATTGGCAGTACGGAACACCATCAAACGCGTAAGATGTGACGCAAATCCATCGCGCTGGGAGGTTCCCGTAGTTGCGAGCAATAGTGCGATACACCTACGGCCATGTGTGCAACTACCGTGAGCCATATTCCCCAGCCGAGCGATCCGCGTCAGGCGCACAGCATGCTCAGCAATCGTGTGTCAAAATATGGCACAAACGTGTGACAGTTTTATAGTTCCACCAGGAGCGCCCATTTACGGCGGGGTGTTGAGATCTGCTGCGCCATGGTGATGGACACCGTTATCTGCACCAGGGTTTCGTCCTAGTTCTCGCACGCTCTTTCTCTGTCTTCCCTTTTTTTTGACACATTCACGTACCATCCAAGTCCGATTTATCGCCCAGTCAAAACGATGATGCTCCTGGCAGCTAGTTCTTTTTTCTGCCTGCCATCCTCCTACCAACACATACACACCCACACACTCGCATATGAAAATCGAAATATCCTGGAAGCAGGGCCACGGCCAGGCAGCACAAATTGCCATCTACTTGGGACATAAATCAAAACACCGTTTTAACCGTCTCGACATTCCCGGTGTTTCGGTTTTCGTCCTGGATGGCAAGGGTGTCGTCATTATGAACACGAAGCAACCAACATGACCACAATGGTCTGATCGGGCAAGCCCTTTCCACGATCCGTTAAATCGAGAAAGGGACGACACCGCCCTGCATCGAATCGTTTACGTCCGTTCCGTGCCGAAAAAAACCGGCGCAACAGCGTCTGTCAACTTCAGCGCATCCAATTCCGCCAGTACATTCACCATTTGGCAGCAGGGAATGGATAGTTTTAAATGAAAAGAACGAGTGGGAGAACTCACTTACAATTGCGATCCGAGCGTTTCACTTTCCCTGCTGCAGGGCGGCGAAATGATAACATCGAGCAAATGGCGAAAAAAACCCTGTGCAAAAGAATAATATGGAACCTGCCAAGGAAGACCCTTAACGAGCGTTACGAGCTCGGTGCATCTTGGCGTAACTCCCGGGAGTGTTTTTCCTTCCCCAATCTTCGGAGTACGGAGAGCATTGCATTGTCTCCACGAGCGGGGAATTTTATTCCAGTGAATCGCTTAGAGTATTGGTCTTTTTATTCCGGTGTCTTTCTTTCCAGCGATTTTTCTCACAGAAGCGCGTCTTTTCCTGGCTTTAAATACTGCTCGAGCTCGTGCGAAGAACTTACGATTTTATTTTTGTCTAATCAAACGGGGCGTAGTTTGCTTCACCTAACTTTTCCTCCCATCTACGTCCTCGCCCTCACGCGGCCGGCACGTGACGAAGCGCAAAGAGTGCTTTAAAGTGAAAATAATTATTACTAACCTATTTACTACCATCACCTTCAGCCCGAGTGTGTAGCGAGCGCTGGAAACCCCTTTTGCTGGTGGGTCTATAGAAAATGGGAAAATTATTTGTCACCGTCAGCGTCTTCGTTGTGCCGAGCGAAGGTCTCCCATTTTTCTTCACAAAACACCCCGTACGCAGATCGTACGATCACCGGGATCAGGGAGGTTTTTTTTTTTTCTTCATTCCTTTCCTTCCGGAAACTTTGACTTTCTCCACTCCGCTAACTTCGCTGCTTTGCTCTTGCGTTCACTCTTCGTCCGGTATGAAGATGTGGGGAGATGAATTATTTTCTTTACAGTTGCTCGTGTTTGGAAAGGGGGAAAACTTTTTTTCTTCTCTAAATTGAAGTTCGAAGTTTTTTTCCTTCTCCATCGCTCGCGGAGGGTATGTAATTTACATCAACTTTCGAACTAACGTCACATATTTTCACCGTCAGCGGGTAGCGATAAAACATAATTGAAAGCGCGTCTGGTGCCGGGGAAGCCGTGGAAGGGCTCATTCGTTTCTTTGCCTCATGTTTTGATAACTCGATTACCTTTCCCTGCAACTAGCGCTCGAGTGGGAACATTCGCTGTTACTTGTTACCCGCTCGTTCTTGGTTGTCATAATTCGACGAAACGGTTACGGAGCTAACGAATAGCACCTACGAGCAGCAGAAAGAGAAGCATTATGCCGCTAAAATAGCACCAAAGGGAGCCTTTCTTCAACCGTAATGGAACGAAAATGAAACTTTTCCTATCAAAAACTATGCGAACATCCTCGCGGCAAGTGCAGCGAAACAAAACGAGGTAATGCAATTTTTAAAAGGTTGAAGATGTAGTTGAAGAAAAAAGGTAACTTCAGAAACAAAATTTCGATGAACGAACAATATTATCCTGCAGCATTCATCCAATTCAAATGCAGTTTTATGCAATCAATTACTATTTTTGACAACGCTAAACTGGAATCAATCCCGCTTTCCAAGTATATTATACTAGAAATGCTCATGATCGACAAAGACCGTCGCTTCTTCTAGGAATTAAAATACAATAAATTTCTCAAAAACGCCTTATTACGAATCTACCACACAAATTGCCATGGATATGATGTAAAGTGAACATTTCTCGTGCAATGTTTGCTGTTCTCGGGGTTTTCGGAAGTAACGAAACGCCGAGTGCGAAACGAAACTCCGACGACACATTTCTGTGAACTCATTAGAACTTGGCTTTATTAAATTGAACTTCCTTTTCACTGTTCTCCTAAGGGGCACCGCGAGGGAAGGCCTTGTAAAGATAAACATCCGACCAAGCGACAAACGACAGGCGTGCCGTCCCCGTCCTCCGGCTTATTTTCGACTTGTCCCCGATCGAGTGGTCGTACGCCACTTTGACTTTACCTCTGTTCCACGATCGAACTTTCCACGCTTTGGGGTGACTTTGGGGGCCAGAGAGAATCGCGAATGCGAAAGTGAGAGCATGAAAGTGAAGACAGTCAAGGCTCGGGGAAGAAACTCATCGCCCCAGACGCAAACTCGCTACACCGCCGAGCCGGAAAATGTTTACTGCAACAAAATATTTGCTGTAAACAGGGCCGGCGAAAAGTAACGAAGCTAGGTCCGGGGGCGCTTCTGTGCCAAGCAACACTGGGTAAGAAGTGGGGAACATTTGGAGGGAACCATTTTGCGTTTGCGATTCACTCAGCATAGGTTTTGCAAAAACAAAATCTGAAACAAATCTGAAATTCAACCCCAAAGCTTCTCCCCTCCCTTCACAAGCTCCGCCTGCAAACAAGATTTGCGAAATCCAGCATCGGGTCAATCTGTGTTTCTAAAACCTCGCCAGGACACCCTGTGGCAGCCGGTGGAAGAATTTCCATCTCCAAGGCCCGCGACCGCCCGAGAGTAAGCGGATATCCGTGCCGAACTCTCATATTAATTTCTGCGAATTATGAAACCGTGTAAACACGGGCCACTTTTGCACATCGGTCGGTGTACGGTCGTTGCGGGGAGCCGCTTCTATCCCTGGCAACGTAAAGCGCTTCAATTTCAGAACAAAAAACCATGAGAGTCCATATTGGAGACTTTTTCTTTCCCTTTGGCTCTCAAAAAGGTCTCGTAATGAAGGGAAATAACAAATGCATTGGACACCCCTGACCGATTCGACGGTCATTTCCACTTTTCCGCCGTGGGGATGTCGGATTCAACGACACGATTCAACCGGGTGATCATTGATATGGTGAAAAGTTCGCCAAATGCCCTTTCTCTTGCGACAAGAAGCCGCTGCAGCTTCGCTTTTCTGGAGGCTTACATCGATCCCGCAGCAATCGGCAAAGGCAAAGGGAAAAAGAGCGACGATGGCGGCGAGAGCGACTACGACCACGGCAACCGCGAACACGGCCGTCCACTGGCTGCGTGCCACAAAGATAACGTACTCGCTGACAAAGTTTGTTTATTTTTATTGAACTACTTAGCGACAACTTTCTACGACGGTTATGGGAGATTCGGAAAAAGTTTGACATCCGCCGGCACAGAGAAGCTGAATTGCTGTTCCTTGCTGTAACACAACGACGGAGCCTTTGTGATCCTCTATCCTTAGCCGGATGAATCTCTCAAGGTAAAAAAAAAAAAAATGTTATTTGCTGAGCCAAATTTTTGCTGAGCCGTAGTACTGCAATTTAAATGCGTTTAAACTTTGAAGATAAAAATGATGACCTTTTGTTTTCCTCGAATAAATCAATGTTTTCGTAATTTTTTCTAATATTTATCAAGCATCGACATTGCACGTTTGTGCATTCTACATAGTCGTCAATTTTCATGCTAAGCAAACTTAATTTTTTTTTTTCATTTCATTCAAGCTTATCCCTAGTACCAATCAATCATTGACAAGGGGGTTGAGGCTTAAAGTATCGAAAAAAGGGAATCATTCGCCCTGCGCTTAGGGTGGGTTTATTTATAGTTTTAACAAACGACGTCCCAAAAAAAGTCTCCTCCAAGAGCCCAAAAGTAGTTTGTAAAACTTTTATGCCAACAACTTTTTTTCTCACATTTTCTACTGCAACACTTTACCTATTCCGTCGTATGGTCCAATCAAATCGTTATCCCTTTTCCAGGACCTTCGTTACGTGCGATACTTCAGCTCGATGTTGCACAGAAGTTTTGCAGGGAAAAACCAACACTTCACGGTCATAAAAAATCCATCAACAAAGACTTTTGTCGAAGTCTGCGGCAGAAAAACCTTGGGCACGCAAAAAGGGCTACACGCCAACCACAGGAAGAATTGTTAACGGAAAAAGGGCTACTCTGAACTCTCAATAACTCCCAAGAGGATGCGGAAGGATTTCCGTCACTGGTGTGGAAAAACTGGTTGAACCGGAAAACTTGGAAAGGTTTCTATGTTTCTACACTTTTACGTAAAACTGGATTTTTCCTCATCTTTAATTCTTTCGTTTTTCTTATTTTGTTGTGTTTCTTATGAACGTTAATCTCAGTACAAATTCATTTCCTCTTTTTTTCGGACAAAAGTTCAATCCGAAGGCGAAGATTTTAGTAACAGGTTCGTAAAATTCACTCGCTGATTTGTTTGGAAATACAAATAAAAGCCGATTGCGCAAATGCAAGTGAATAAAAAAGTTGGGAGTATTGCATTTGAACGGCGGTAATGAGTAGCAGCTGGGATAATTTAGCATGAATTGTAGGCTGAAATCCGGAAAAACTGAGTGAAGAATTGGGAGATTTTTTGTATACGATTCATTACCCACCAATTTATTTTCAAGATGACAAACTGGAAGAAAATCTAAACAGTCGCATAAAGAACAAGAAACATTAAAAAAATGTTCCTACCGAAACACATTTTCTCAGCGGAATGAGAACAAGTTTGTAATTTTTCTTTTTCTTTTTGCTATCCAAATTCAAATCAAACCAATCAAATTCGAATGGAAAATATTATTAACCGCACTGTAATGGATGATTTTGTTGCGTTTTTGTCCAAGAAAAATTCGACAAAGTCTGATACACGCCGATTGCAAGGAAAATGAATGGCGGAAAACTTCACCTCAAAACCAACGCCCAGTCGATCGCCAGTTATAATCATCAGGGTTGAAGTAAAAGGTGAATAAAGTTGTCCCTTCGAAGCACCACCGACGTGTTCCGAGCTGCCGGTGAGTAACGAACTTCATCGTCCGACGAGAAGCGAGCTGAAAGGGACTCAATATTCGTCCAGGGATTTGCCGGGTTTTCGCTTAAGCCTATACGATCCTCCTGTCGGCAGGGGTTTTTTTTTTTTTCATCTACAAACTCTCGCACACACAGAGCTACCAGGGACTTCTCAAGGCATCGAGTACTCGAGGCAAGGACACTTCGGCCGTTGTTCTTAATCTTGTATCGCATCTTTATCCTCGTCACGGCCAATGTTGAGACACAACTTTGGACAGTTTTTTTTTCTTACTCTCGTTGCTTCCCTGCCTTTCTCCTCCAATTTTCCGTTACCGGTGCCACTCCCTGACGGTGCGCAAGTTGTGCTGCCTAGAATGGGAACAATAAATGTGTGCAACGGCAAAAAAAAAACATGGAGTTGGGGAAGATTGCGGCCCCGAAGAAAACGGAGCAATAAAAACAAACTTTACTCACTTCCGCAGCCGTGTGCTTAAGTTCATGTCGCCAACCTGACCATTATCAAGGACGAAGAAAAGCCAGAGCAGGGTCCAAGGGCACCTCAGCGCTGTCAACTTCATTTCACCAATAATGCTGTACATGATGCATGGTCTTTTTTTTTTTGCTCACTTAGGGAACAGGCTTTAGCTGATCGGTACGTCATCATCACAGTTTTAGTTTTGCATCAACACTCTTAACTTTTTATATTCGTTAAATTAATGCTGTTTGCCCAATTGTGTGTCAGAAGTATCATACAATTCTTAACTCCCCAGTGTTTTAGTATAATTTATTTGTTCGCAAAATCAATGGCCGTTCAATCGATCCCTTTCCTTTTTCACTAAAACCAACCTCAAATCAACCCACCGTGCGTTTGTTTATTTCCCACAAAGCGATGCTGAATGGCCAACAGACAAAAAGTACACTTCCCGTCCTCGAAAAACTCTCCACCATTCAACGTCACACGCGAAACGTAGTCAATTTGTGGTGAGACTCTCGCAGACTTCAACCATCGACCTAACAGCTCATTGGGTTCCAGTTCGCAAACCTCACAACATGTCCATCGCACATGCTGCTTGGTACGGAAGCACGTACCCTGGCTGCGCTGGGCCGTCCCATTTCAACCCCATCCGACCGCCATCATGTCAGAGTGGTCTACTTTCAGTGTAGGCCTTCCCGTCAGAGGGCAGGGAACAGCAGAGAGCTTTGCATTTTCTGGCAGCATTCTGCTGTGGTCGGCCGGCTACGTGTGTTTGAAAGAGGATAATTTAATTTTCAAATTAATCCACTGAACATTTGAACTGCTAGGGGTAAGAGGCAGCCAGGGCATTGTTTGGACATTTTGGCTTAATTAAATAGTTTTATCTATCTGTCAAACTTTATGAAAAGCAGGCACCATCTGGAAGTGTTTGCTTGTTCGGACATCCACTGTTTTGTTTTGTTGATAATACCGGCCAGATATACGATTACATTTGAAAGACTACTGCGAAAAACTATTTAACAAAACTGGTTTTCCAAAGAAATCCATCGAACAGATTTTATGGACTTCATTGTGCCAGCTCGTTGTCATGAAGTCGTAATCAACTATCGATGATGCTTGTTTGGAAGTTCCATCATAGTACGTTTTCTTTCCTTTGTTCCTGGAGCAAATTTTCACTTCATACACAAACGCAAATGAACTCAATTACGTGTCGGTTTGGTGTCGCGAACTTTGCCTCCACAGCTGTAGGCCAGACCAGTTCAGCTTGAGCAGTCGCCATGTCGAACATCGTTCCCAGTGGCCGGAGGTGACTTCAACGGACCACACAAAAGCCAAACGATGACTGCCATGTTGTGGAATATATTTCAACGGGTTTTGAAATGCGGCGTCGCTGAAAAACTAACTGCACCCATACGGGTGCTAGGATGGATGGACTGAGAACTTTTCCGAACTACAACCAGCATCACAATGCAGCATCGTACGGCAAGGTACGTCGCTCGGTACGGCTGCTGTCGAAATGGAAAACGTGCGATCACGGTTCGAAAGACCTACTACAAAAGGTTCCCACGGAATCACGAATGAAGCGCAACAACTGCGCTGGTGGACCGCAGAAATTGTGTCACGCTAACATAATCCGTTGGAAGAAAAACTAACACTACATAACACTTGCTGGCTGCACAAATTTGTCGCACTTTTCAGCAGCGCGCGCAATGTTGGCCTTTTTAGCTCATCATTTCTGAATTTTTCGAATCCTTTCATGGGAAAACCTAGTTTGAGGGTGAAAAAAATTGCTTCAAAACAGCGGTTCTCGTTCACAAAAAAATATGTTTTATATTTTTACAGCGTATGCTCACTCCTGAAATATTATCTACATTTCTGGAAAGTTAGGTACCATTTCTAGAACCACTCCCAACATTTGCTCTGCATTTCTGGAAAAAACTGGTTTTTTCACCCGAACACGGCAACATAAAAAAAACACCACCAATTAACAAAAATTGGCTCGAGGCTCAAAAGGCATTTACCAAAACGGTTCAGCGAAACAAAATACCTCTAAAGTCTGTTTACCAAAACTGAAAGCTCATTGTGACTTCCAGGAACGTAGAAAAAACGGATCGTAAAGGAAAACAATTTCCTGCCGTCCGTAACATTGCGTTGATCTGCTGTAAAGGCTTTCTAATGAACGCAAAAGCGCTCCTCCTGCGAATCAAAAACAATCCCGTACAATTAATACTTTGTTTTAATACTTTTTTTCAGCGCAACCAGATAAGCTCATTACTGGAAACAGAATTTAAAAAAAAAATCATGACTCGATTTTCCTTAACTCTAAAACTAATGAGAAACCAAACAACTTTTAAGAAGGTAGCTTTCACTCTTTTCAAACGAAAGGGTAAACAGGATCCGGTATTCTTTTTGTTTTTCATTCCGGTGAAAATGAGAAGACTGTGTTGTGCAATCATCGCCTGTCTGCGCTGTTTTCTATTTGCTTTGCTCAAACCCGGGCACAATTGATATTTTATCCAATACCCAAATGCCCGAAGCAAAATGAATCCGTTCTTCAGCTTAGGATTTTTGTTTTCCATCGAGATCTGTACGAAGGCACATTCAAATCAGCGTACCGATCCGTTATTTTTTTTTTTTTTTGCGGCTCAACATTATGGAAGTACCTTTCAGCAAGAAGTGTGCTTCCTTCACGAACAACACGTCACATGCACACGCGAAGCGAATCCACGGCACGTTCATCTCAGCTCATTTATTCAACGTCTCTGCGGTGGCACTGCACACACACACACACACTAAGGCATACACAATACCATGCACCTCATACACCCCATGAACTAAAGCTTTCCCAGTTCGTCCCACGAGCTTAGTCTCAATGATACGCCAATATCTGTGGAAAAACGTGCCAATGCAGATGAATATTAGCTTAAAGTGGCTCTGCTTCTGTTTCTGCGATGGACGGAATGTGTGCATGTTAAAATGTACGAGCATTTCGAGGCTTTTGAGGCTGCGGTAAGGATGATTTTGACACGAAAAGAGATGAGAAACCCCCGGTGGTAGATTCAACATGCATGTGCACCGTCTAGGGCTTGCTATCAGCATGGGAGAAGCTAATCAAACAATTTGCACACAGCTTGAAGTATTCGATTTTCCAGTTTTGCTGTGCTGAGAGGGTTGCAAGAGAGGTGAGATAAGTGATTTAATGCACTTTATTTCAAACGCAGATTTTAAACAAGGAGGGAAAGAAATATCACAGATTTAGTATAATTCAGATAGTTCGTACTAGCTTATTTACATTTTCTGAATTTTTTATCCTCATAGATGAAAAACAGATGAACTTTTTGCCAATCTAAAAAACAATCATAGAGTCAACATTTAAGAAATATTTGTTCTGTTCATAAAATTGAAGACAGTTTAGATAATTCAACACTCGAACAACGCTTTGATACCAGCTAAATAATACCTTTCATTCCAAACAGTCACCTAATAAACGAGTTTTCTGTACAACTCCTGCCCCTCAGCACAACCCTCCGCCAACTACTGGATGTTCGCATCAACAAAACTCCTCCAAGCCCCATCGACGACCGATTTACAGTCGACATTTTCCGCGTCAACTGTGAGCGCGGCTCATGCTGCATTGTCAAGTCAATCGATGCAGAACACGAAACCCGAAAGAGCCAACAGTCAAACCCTCTTCTACCCGAGCGGCAGGGAAAAGGTGCCCGTGGCAGCAGCTCGTTGTACAAATCCGCTCGGATTAACAATCATCCTCGGTGGAACAACAGCGCCGAGCCACCGAAGAAAAGAGCAGCGATTGGGCCAATGAAAATTCCTAATCCCCGTGACCTCGTGACACCTACCATTTGCAGCTCCTTTTTGTCCTACCCCCTCTGTTTTCAGTTGCTGGAAAATCTCACCGACTCCTTGGCGTGAGGTGGGAGGACGCGTAAAACGTGTCAATGGCTCAACGCGCACCGCCGACCCGTCTGATTTCCGACGCTCCGCATGTTGGCCTGTCCCACGGATGGAAAGTTTAACAATCGTCATAATCATTTCACTTGTCGGATAACCTCCGGCACTGCATGGTGCGACCTCGTTTGAGGTGGCTCGCAGGATCGATCCCGGGGGCGTGTAGTTCGCCAAGGAGTAAATGGGGGAAAGCTCAGTGGAAAGGTCTCCGGTTACTCCGGTGGAAACGGGCAATTTCAAGGAGCACACAATTTACCATAATCCTTTGCGCACCGGTATGAGTGTGGCATTGGTGAAGCAGTCATTATTGGCAACCTATGAAGGCGTAAGTTGTCCTTGCCGAAAATTATCCGCTTCTTTGCCCAGTGCCCTTGTCGCTCCATTTGCCCCTTTGTGTCCTTGCTAGCAAGATGTTCTCAAAATTACTCACATACACACACACACGATCGCACACTGACACAAACCCTTGCTCATCTCCATCATAATGAAATCAGTTCGGAAAAGTCAACGGGAAAGTTGTCGCTGGAAACCGCCGCCCTTTTTACCCCGCTAGCAAACCCTCCTTTATGACCTTTGGTCGGATTTGGTTCGTCCTTTCTCCGCAACACACATGCTAAGTAGCTCACATTCACACACATACACACATGGTGACGCACAAGGACGATGGGTTCTGCGGCAGACAGCAGTACAAAAAGTTTAAAGGTTAGTTAAGCCGCTCTCAAACACTGTTTGATGAGTCTGGGAGCCAGGTCGATTGAGTCAATTTTGCACCAAACCCATGGAACCCTTTCGTTTGGTCGAGGGGGAAGGTGGGGGGAGTTTACAAAAACCTCACGGTGTTGCGGTTTGCGATAGCACCAAAAAAAAAGAAACGGAAACAACTTTAAACCCCCGACCGTGTACTTTTTTCTGTTGGCTCCCGCTCCTTCATTGGGCTCATTATTGAGCACCGACGTCGGAAAATGTTGCCGTCAGCGTGTGTATGCATGCTGGCGCACTTTTCCACTGGTGTTTCTTATACCTTGATCCCCTGGGGAGGTGTGTTTTTTATGGTGGTTGTGTTTTATTTCGACATGCTCATCGGATGAAAAGTTTTCCACACTGGCGCAAACGTTTTCCCAAACGGTCGTGGCGGATAAGCGAGGGATGTGGCTCAGAGAAAAAGTGCCATGTACGTGGGGAAGAAGCTTTGTTCGATTAAGCCTAACGGCTGGGAAGCAAATTTTTACAGTCACGTCTAACAGACAATTATTCCAACGGTTACATTCACCCTTAATTTGACGAGAGAGAAAATTGACAGCAAAGTCAACGGAAAGGATAACAATATTCTGTAATAAAACCTTCATTTTTAGCGAACTGTCGAACTGTCAATGAATCAAGCAAACGTTTAAAAATAATTAAACCTCCCATGTAATGCAATCGTTATTTTACTTGCATCGAAGTCTTTTATGAAAAAACATGTTGTTTATGTTCTTACAAAACATTATTCAAAATGAATCCCATTTTTAAATGTTTTATTTTCTGGTTCATTGAAATATGTTGGTGTACACAGTGAAGTGCCATCGTTCAACTTGCCAAATCACAAAATAATTGCCACCCTTTGTTCAATTATGTGGCAACATGTTTTCCAACCAATAACATTGTTCACCTAAACCAGTCCACAGCCATGGTATGTTAGGAGGAATCATTTGTTTTGCTGAGGCAGCGAATGTCTCAAATGTAATTACATTTTATGGAACCAATTATTTGGTTCGCAATTTGACTTGATTGACCAGCATATTATGATGTAAGCTACCCGCATAAAATCATTTTCACTTCTCCCAACGGGTAATTCAATCCCTGCTTCGTCTACTAACATCAGTATTAAAATAGCAATTATTAAAATGGTGTTTTAAACGCTATGATAGCGATTGTAATTAAATGTTGTTCTGGGCGATTTGAGGGGTGGAATTATACAAATAAGATTCGTATAAGTACCAAGTGCCGCAATATATGAAAAATCATCACGAAGCTTAGTTCATGTTGATTGCGTAACTCAAAAATAAGTTTGGGTGCGAATAATTCTCAATTGGAATTGCAGAAAAAAAATCAAAAAGCAAGTATCATCTATCAATTTTTTGATAAAACTAATTTAACAGGCGAGGATTTAATTTTCGTTTGTTTAACAAACCTCTTTTTAAGAAGAATAAAAAGATCTTCAATTAGTAACATCAAAGCCAGAGCCAAGGAATGTACTAGAGGGCTCAGATGAGTTTGTGTTTTTCAGTTAATCATACAGCTGTAAACGATGGTATGTATTTGAAGTTCATGGGTAACCGGCAACATTGCCAACAGTCTCATCCGCCTTACAAGGAGCAAAATTAACGTACAACAGTAATAGCTATCTTCGCTAGCGCAAATGTATTCATCAATGGAACGAAATCAACCGAGAAAGTACCACCGTCTATTTTTCTTTCTTTGCAAGGAAAACGACGACCTTGGAACGCAACTCAAAGTTCACTAAACGATCTTCGACCTTCACCTAACGGTGGCGAAAAGTACGAAACTCCAAGTTCAGTCCTTCAGCTGGAGAGGAAAAAAACTGCTCAGTAAAATGTACAGCCGGAACGCACCGAAGAGTCTGAGAAAATATTCAAATTTGTTCGTACTATTTGTCAGACGGCTTGCGCCTTCACCCTCCCGGAATCCTCGCGCAACTGTTTACTGAGTTTCTTGCGTTCCACACTGCGTCATCCGAGGTGAAGAACTCATCAAAAAGTAGAACATATCTACCGACCCTCCGCTCGCAAGCACACGAAGATGATGAGAAAAAAAGACATTACGGTCGCCCAAGCAAAGTTTGACCGAACCGAGCAGCACCCGGCAGCTGAAGAATCTGAATCGGTTTGGACTAAAACAGCCTCTACAACAAGGAAGGCAAAAGAAAAGCCCCCAACTGACCATTGGCAATGCAGCAAGCAATCATTATTATTTTATACAAATTTCCACTGTTTTCCGAAACCGGCCCAGGCAAGTGGCAAGCGAAACGTAAACGAAATAAAAACGGGACCGAAACTTTTCTCGTTTAGCATACTCGCACCCTAGCGTGCCAACAAACTAGCAAATTTCATTCGCCTAATGCCGCCCCGAAATTAGGCCCAACGCTGCTTCTCCCTAAACGGGGTCGAACAGAAAAGGAAAGCCCGTTGGATAAGCCACTCATTTTTACATTTTTCACCGAGGACCCGGGCGTTGATGATGGTCTGAAAGCAAGAATTTACGGTTTGATTGATGCCCAGACATCCTTCCGGGGTGAGCATCGTGGGCTCGAGAAAAGGGCACGGAGGAACCTGGAAGGCAGCCCACGCAGCACGGTGTTTGAAATACATCTACCGAGGTGGCCTACTTTCCTATTCCGACCGGATTCCTCCCGCTAGAAAATCCATCAATCAACACGGTCCAGTGAGCCAAGCGTTATGAATTTTTAAAGGTGTATTTATCGACCACAACATTGTGCCCGCTTTGGCCGTGTGAACGGGCTTCTCTTGGCCGTCTGCGCCTAGAGCACCGAAATAAGCTTGTTTTGGAGCACCAGTTGGGTAAGGGAAAATGAACCGTCTTATCGAATTATTTATTCAGACGGACGGCTCCAACAAGACGAGTTTGAACAAAACGAAATTTATGCGAACACGTTCGGTAGAAGCTTGAGCGAGCAATGTTTGATGGTGAAATACTCTCAACCATGCCGGATTGAGCGTCATCTTAAATTATTAGCGTCTTGATTATGAGACAAATAGCTGCCGAATGAATTTGCTGCAAGTATTGGAACGTATTTGCGCTAGAGGAAGAAACGCTGGAGTTTTGCTTTTCTAACCGAATGAAAGATACAACTGCAGTGAAGAAACGTTCCTGTTAGAAACTCATTTTCGAGAGATGAAAAATGAAATTATTAAAATTAAATCATTAAAGAAAAATTTTATGTTGATCCAAGATGAATAATCTCGATTTTCCTCAATGTTATCAAACATGACACGTAGTATAAATCCTTCCGGCATTCCGACCGTCCAGCAGAAAGCATGGAAACTTTTATCCTACGCTGCAGCCTTTAAGTTAAATGAGAAAGTTGAACTAATCGCAAGTGCTACACATTTAATCTATCCAAGGATCCGAACGAGCAAACACCCCAAAATCTGAATCCGAACGAAGTGGCCCTAGGACGCCCAGCATGGTGCCACAAATCGTTGCCGTACTCCCAGGCACACCCAGGGCCATATCTTTCCGGGCGAGCAGAGATTTTCCGGACTCGGTCCTTCAGGAGCACGCCGGCTCGCTGTAACACAGATTCCAGATATACTAGACATGGTACATAGATGCAGCTCGAGGGTGGGCCAGCTTTCACCTCCTCGTTACCATCATTATTACAACTCATTATAGGGCCGCCCGGCAAAAAGAAAAATGTGCAAGTTTGTGAAGCGACGGAACCATAGGAAGCCGATGGCCGACCGGCGTCATGAAAGCAGTGAACGTATAATTTCTACTCTTACAAGAATCCCAGACCAATCTCTCAATTCCCGGAAGCCTACCCACACCCCGTGAGGACCAGGGAAGTCCATTTTCCATATAGTATTATATTTTTCCTCTCCCACCTGCTGGCCATTGCACTATTTTCTAACCACTTCCAGCCATGGTCGGTTGGTAGTGCCAGCCTAAAACTCTGCTTCCCTAGAGGATCCAGGATGTTTAAGCATCGGAATAAAAAATTCCCACAGCTTCCCAAAACCAGAGCTGGAAGCGGGAAGAGGTGAGAGGCTGGATGAACTGCGCAAAACATGACTCTATGGCTTCCCGCCGCAGGTCCTTCCTCGGGACTTGCCTGCCCGCCCCATACAGCCCAAAATCCAATTGTTTTAATCAGCAGCCTACAATCATCGGTTGTTCCGTACGGGAAACGGGCAAGGGCCACCAGACCAGAGAGACCAACTTTCCATTGTTCCAGGCGGGCTTCCGGGGCTCGTTTATTGTGCCACTGGAACGGACCCCACCCGATGTTATTCCTTACCGACTGCCTCGACCTACCGGAGCACCCAACAACAGCCTAAAAAAGAGGCTCCCCGGAGAACTTTGTCCGCATGAATGTAACGCGTGCACAAATTCTCCGGGACGGGATGCGCTTTTTTCCACCATCGGCTGCGCCCTTCCCCTTCTCCAGGGGAGCGAATTGTTCCGCAAGAGGAGGGCTCAAGAACGAGTGTAAGAACTGGGTCGGGAAACTACTTTTAATCCTGTAAAGCGGACTTTCTGCGTGCAGCCGGGTGCTTCGGCATGGTTTGCGATGGCATGAGCTGACTCGACGGAGTGTTTCAACGTGTTTTTGGTAGCAATGTTTGCTTTTTTTTTCTTCTATACAGACAATTTTCAACTTCCTCGCCTTGTTTCTCCTTCAGGTCCCTGAATGGAGAACATGCTCTCCATTCCAAATAGAGCACCAAAATTTCACAAGCCATACATGTTCGTGCGTGTTTATACGTGTGGGAAAAGTTCACTCACACAAATACACATAGGAAACACACGAAAATCATAAGAAGCAGGGAAAAACGATTGCTCCATTACGTTCCGGCCGCCAAAAACATCGAGAATCACAAACTCGCCCGAGATTCATTTCAATTGCAAAGCGCGGTGCCGAATGAGCGCAGGAACGGCGGGCCAACAAATGGAAAATAGCGAACGCAGGCGGTTGATCCGGAATCACCGTCCCATGCTCGGCTCGACGCCATGACCAGGGTACAATCCACACGCGCCAGTTCCGGTGATTGCGAACAGCCGCAATGGCGCACGGGCCGGAAGTCGACCGGGTGGAGCTTCCGCTTGTTTGTTGAACTGGGCCAAAACCCGCGAGCTCTCTTCACTGGTGACAGTTTGGGGATGCCGGGGGCGGACGGATGACGGGGGACGAAAAATTTGCATTCCTCAACCTCGCAGGCTCTCTTTTTGCAGGCCGACGACCATAAACGTACGCACCACGCGTGCCAGCGTGTCCTAAAGAGTGTCCCGAAATGAGTTGACCTTTCATTTCTCGTAGTTCCGTGCTCCAAAAATTGAAATACAGCCGTTCGCAGTGTCTACCATCGTGTGATCCACATAGTGTGCCGTTTGCTCAACATTTATTATTGTTCGGGCAACAATTATTGTTGTTTTGTCCACCGTACCGACGAGTGGGCAAACTCTGCTAGCTTTTTCGCAAGCACTACCGTCTTTTTGACAGATCCGCCTCTGCTTGAAAAGACGGTAGTGCTTGAGAAAAAGCTAGCAGAGTTTGCCCACTCGTCGGTACGGTGGACGAAACAACAATAAATGTTGCCCGAACAATAATAAATGTTGAGCAAACGGCACACTGTGTGGATCACACGATGGTAGAAACTGCGAACGGCTGTAACTCTCCCACCGACCCTCCCTGCAGGTCTGACCGATCCAACCGATGGCCAGGAGCGTTTTCCTCTTGCAAATGATGTCGCCAGAATTTCCCACAGTTTGTTTACGTGCCCGACTTTCCATCCATCGGGGAACAATTTCTGACCCAGAAGAGGGTGCAGGATTCTGCCTGCGGTCTTCTAACCCAAAATTCCACACCCACGGCCCCGTCCTTCCGGCGAAAACACATACACACGAGGGTATCATGTTCGCCGGGCATGTCGTAGGGTTTGGGGCACTTTGCATTATTACATTACGTACGCAAACGACCCGTGCGGGTCAGTTATGTCGGTGCCGGTCGGCTGGCCCTGGTGCTCTTGAGTCTGTGCGTAGTCCGCAGTGTGTATGTTTGTATGTACGAGGGAACGATGAATAAAACAAGATTATAAATTTTCTACACACACTCCGCCGTTTAAGTATCCTTTCGGTTCGCTTTCTTTTTATGAATTCATTGTAATATAAGTCACATAAATCAGACGCCGCACGAGTCCCAGGCATCACTGCGCCACATTCGTGTAGGAAATTTATGCTCTCAACGCCCCTGCCGTTGCGGGAATTTGAGGGCTGAATAAGATTAACGAACCACTACGGTGTATACACACTGCGGCGAGAAGCATTATAACTAACGGGAACGGATTTCAGAAAAGAGCAGAGTTATTGTAGTACAATTCTTGAGTTGATTGATTTTATCAAATCCTTGATGAAGTGAAATAATTTTATACAGAAATAGTTTTACAAAATTGACTAAATGAGCTTACTGTTTTCATATTCGCTGTCTTTGCTGACGGCCGTCGTTTTATCAGCTGCCGATGCTGTGAATCCGATCACGGCGAGCAGCGCCAGCATTAGCACCGGATGCCTTTTCACAGCCTTCCATCCGGATCGATCCCTGCCCGCCTGTTGTCCGCATAGTTTCACGCACATAATTACTATCTTTGAGATATACTCTCGAGGAACAACTTTTCTTTTCTTTCTTTGCCTCCCTTCCGCTCCTAATCGCTCACAGAACCTTCCGCTTCCATTTATTCACTCTTCTGCTAGGCCAAACCTTCCGACCGGAAACGGCCACGAAGGGGACAGGGGGGGAGCGATTTCTTCAATACTTCATCCGGCAGCGGATGGGAAAATCAACTACACAAACACAACCACAGTGGCTTGCACACGTGCCACGGAAACTGTACCACTTTCGCACACGCTCACCACGCACACCGGTGTGCGGATTTCACTACGTACGCGCATTGCACATTGCACTTCACCGCCACTTCCGTGTGTTTGCTTCACCAACACAACCCCCGGCCACAAGGATTCACTGAAGTGCGACGTCTCGCATGAAAGACTCCTTCACCTGTTTCACGAAAGACAAATGCATGAGAACGACTCGAAACGGCGTTCGAGGTGGGATCGACAAAGGCATTGCGCAAATTTGACAACGCAGCCGCACCAAGACGATTGCGAACGTGATTACGACGCCAACTCCTCCTTGGCAGACCCGGCCACAAATCCAACCAAAGTTACGTGACGGATAAATAACACCACCTGCTGGAGGTATTATTTACGATTTCGGTTTCGGCGAAATTTCCTGCCGGCTCCCGGGAGCAGTTTTCTTATAGCTTATTTTCTCCCCACCTGGAGGATTTATCGCAATCCGGATACATGTGTGCCCAGGGCACCGGGCACCCTGCTGCTAATCAATGCTGGTGGGCAAAACTTTATTTATGCCTGCTTTTCGTCAGCCGGCGCACACCACGTGGGCGGGCCGGGATTGTCGATTGTTCGATGTTCGATCCGATTTCTCTTTCGTTTCGTCTCTTATAAGGAGGAACGAAATTCGAGCAAACTCTTCGATTCGGGGACGAATCACCCCAGCAATCAAGCGGGTGGAGGGCAAGGGAAAGCGAACCGAAAAGGTTTCCTTCTTGAAACAGACTTTACGTTTCGTGCGAAGTAAGGTCGGGAAAACTTGTCGGGCCTGTCGGTGAGAGGGCGGTGCGGGTGGGGTGGAAATTAATTAATTTATCAGCCTCTTTGCCCACGCGCACGCATTTCGACCCGATAACGTTTGTCGATACGTCACGTTTTCGCTCGCCTGCCTGCCTTTCCATCGATTCCGAAAACACTTGAACATCCTTCATTCGCCCGGCTTCAACAGTTCATTCTTTGCCGCCCTAGAAAAGGACAAAGAAAAACATGCGGCAAAAGTACAGACAACCTTACAATCGAACACCGTGGTTGCATTGTGTAAGAGACGGTGTCGTGTCCAACTCACTGATTCCTATCAAATGCCCACCGTGGGGAGTGGAAGATCACGTGGGAGCCAAGCGGGAAAAATTAGAGAAGCTCACAACGGCACCGCTGTGTTCGAGCTGTGGGTAGAGACAATTTCCACCCAACTTGTTCCTCATCTGCTCTTGTGTCAGGCCCACGTGACAGCTGCCAAAGATCGATTGGCGTGTAGTACGGATGTCCTCTCGTACAACGGCGTTATCCACGTCCGGCGAGTCGCTGGTTTTGGGGCAATTTCACGCACAATCAATAACTCCAACTCAACTGTCACGTATGCGGTGATGTACGTGCGTTCGATTCACCATTTTTCCTCTGCATCTTCTCACTCTTCGTCGCATTCGCACACTTGGACGGTTCACAAAATCACAATCATGCTAGTTGAACCGTACACCGCCACACACAGGTGCGTAAAATCCCCAGACTACCTCAACGCAGGAAATCAGCCTCCCGCTGTGCTTAATTCACACTGGTCAAACTGACACCTCCCGCAGCATCCCAGAGAACACGAGGGAATCTGTACAGACAGCTGGCTGCTCGTAGGTAACACAGTAAGCTTTGAATGTGATTGCTGCAAGCTCCGGCATCTGTTACCAACGAAAGACGAAGCAGATGTGAAGTGAAAAAAAACTGTCATGCAAGGGTCACTACAAATCATCCGAATTCGGGTCGTGCATGAACTGCTTGATTGTTTGCGCACCGTTGTTTGCCACGGGGTTTTATTTCGCGTTGATCTTCAGCACGATTCCCGCCTTGCTTCGTTAACCTTTTCATGGAACCAACTCAGCCGTTACAGTATTTTCACAAGGTGCCCTTTTCGTCATCTGGGCGCCACCGAAGAAAAAAAAACAGCTAAAAAACACGCACTGCAAGTACCGCCAGGCGACGGGTCGGACTAGACGCGCCCCGAAATCCGATCCCAGTAACAACGGGCCGCGTACACTACGCACGCCAGTTAACACTTTCCGAGTTGCGTTCGAACCGTTCGGGTTTGCAGCCAAACTCTCACTGACGGATTGGCGGAATGGATCAACGCCGAACCGCGAGCGAACGTGCCATCATCATCTGCACGAACCATCAAAACCACCCGAAGCGAGTTTAGATGGCCGCAGCAGCCAGAGCAGCAGGAGCAGGAGCCGAAAAGCGTGTCCTCGTAAAGGCACACGATGACGCAGCATCTCATCTCATCTGCGTTAGGATGAAATGAGCGGTGAGACGATGAGCACTCGCCAGATAAAAAGAGCAGTTCTGTACGAATAATAATTAAGTTTACTTTTCCTCAGTTTCAGTTATCATCGTAGTACTCTCGGAATCATGTAGACGTGCTCTCTCATTCGTTGCAGAATGCGGTACGGATAGCGAGGCGTGCGAAAATAAACAAAACTGTGAACCAATTTTCTCACCATGAACGGAGAAAAACATCTACAACTTCTCACCGCTTCTCCATCACGCAAAGATCTCTCAAGAGAAACACGATTGAATCAGTAAACAGATGATAACAATAATGGAGGTGAGAAAAATGATAGTGAGAAAGTATACTCTCGCAGCATCCGGATGAGAATGCAGCGCGACTCACGTATCAAAATTCTGCTCACGCTTCCAGTGAGTTTAAATGCCGAGGAAAATCGAGTTTTTCTCCCATTTAAATAGCACTCACAAGCCCCCCCCCCTTTCTGTAATGCCACGCGACAAATTGTTTTGCAACATTATCGCGAAAGTTGAAAGATTTGAAATTAAGAAAATTTCATTTATACAGCTTGACGACACATTCACATGGAAAAATCATTCATCATTCGGAGCAATAAAATAGAAACAACACCCCAATGTTAATGCTGTAGGCTAAATGTGTATTGTTATTTGTTTCCATATGCTTTCCTTCTTTTAGGCAACAGTCGGGTTGGGACCACGGATGCGCTCCAGGACGATGGCAGAATTTGCGGGCAGTTCGAACCGCCTCGTGTTTATCCACGTGCCATCGGTTAGGTTCGTTTGGAGAGAACTTGCGATCACCCTCACGCGGCCCTCTGCGATCCCGCGGAACGCCTGCTGCAACGAAAGTTTTGTCTTTTGGGCACCAAAGTTCAGCGCGATCACGGCATAGCCCAGCCCCGGTACGGAACGCTTGTACAGCACCAGATCCGTTCCGATGACTTTCATGTCAAAGTCTCCCTCGGCCAGCAGACGCCGCTTCCGGTAGCCGGTCAGTTGGATGAACGTTTTCAGGTGACTGCGTGGTGCCTCCAGCTGGCTCGCCACATTTAACTCACGGTAGCCGTCAGCCACCGGCAGCCAGGTTTGAGATGCGTTCGAGAAGCCTGCATTGGTGCCGTTGTTCCACTGGAACGGTGTGCGTGCCGGGTCGCGCGAGTACAGCGTGTACGTCTCCGGATCGGTATTGCAGGCGGCCGGATCGATCGTGTTTTCCCACGAGATGAACTGGTCCACCATGGCGATCTCCTCACCGTAGTACGTCACCGCAATGCCGGGCAGCGTCTGGAGGGCGATGTTGTACAGATCGGCCCGTGCCACCCCGAGGCGACTTGCTATGCGACCGTTGTCGTGGTTCCCCAACACCCAGTTGGCGATGGAACCGTTCGGCATCGAGCTCAGCCAGCTCTGGGTAGCGTCGGCAAAGTTCTGTCCCGTGCTGCTCGCCGTCAGTTCGATGATCAGCTGGAAGTTGAACGGAATCTGCGCCCCGGGAGCCGCCGATGTTCCGTAGAAGCGGGTCGTGTTCTCCAGGCTGGTGTACGCCTCGGTCAGAATGATACGCGTGAAGTTATCCCGAGCCGTGTACTCGTCCACGACCGCGCGCCACTGCCGCACCATATCATACGTTTCCGGTTGGTCCTTCGTTTCCGTGTGCACCAAGTAGGCGGGATTCTTCGGATCATCAACCACCAGCCCCGACGCCGGCTCGTCCCGGTAGCGACCGTCCACTTCCGGACTTTCGTACAGGTACGGCAGCGCGTCGATGCGGAAGCCCGCAATACCCTTGTTGAGCCAGAACCGCATCACGTTCTTCATCTCCTCCACCAAGGCCGGATTGCGGTAGTTCAGATCCGGCTGCTTCTTCTGGAACTGGTGCAGGTAGTACTGCTGCCGCTTGTCACTCCACTGCCACGCACTTCCCCGGAACACACTGATCCAGTTGGACGGAGGTACCCGAGTACCGTTGTCGTCCAACACGCCCGAATGCCAGATGTAGTAGTCATCGTACGGAGCAACACCTTCCTCCGACAGACGGAAGAACTCGTGCTCATCGCTGGAGTGGTTCGGCACAAAGTCGAGGATCAGTTTCAGCCCGATCGAGCTGCATTTGGCCGCCAGCTCTTCGAAGTCCTCCATCGATCCATACTCATCCTGGATCGCGTAGAAATCGGAGATGTCGTAACCAAAGTCGTTCATCGGAGATTTGAATATGGGCGACAACCAAACGCCATCGATGCCGATCGACTTGAGGTAGTCCACCGTTTGCGTAATACCTAGAACAACATAAAACCAGGCTCCTGCGTGTCAGTTCGACCGATCTAATGCTTACAATGTCCGTATCGTACCCTTCAAATCGCCAATGCCATCGCCATCGGAGTCCTTGAAAGAGCGAGGGTAGATCTGATAGAAGTTGCCCCGCTCCCACCAGTCGAACTTTTTCTGTTTAGGTTGAGGCCGTAAGCGGGCAGCCTGCAGAGTTCCAGCGACTACCAGAAAAACTCCAAACAGTGTTACTAACTGCATCTTAGCCGGGGAAATGATGATTATCGTTTCGAAGGAGCTGCTCTTTTATAGCGACCTCCTGGTGTTGTTTCTATTTTGCAATTTTAATTCTATCATTTGCTAAATTATTCTAAATACACAACAGTGGCTAAAAAACAAGAGACAGGTGGCCGAAAAGGAAAACATCATTTGAAAGATGGAACACAAATTTAAAAAATCCACAGCAATGCAATGATACATAGTGTGCTGCTAATCCATGAAACAATACCGATTGCTGGTGAAACCAATCAACTGCCAGATGCTCATTTATCAATGTTCCTGTTGAAATTCACCCATGGCACAAACAATGATTTGCATACCAAATGTAACAGAGCGGTTCGTGTCCAGTTGATTCTCGAAATTCCGTGCCATCAAATGCTTGCGCGGCCCCTGCATTCCAACGGATCACCCACCTGATCAAATACACACCGCTTGATCGATGAATGTTTGTCGAAGCTTTCGTTGAACTCCATCCATTTTGTTCGTCTGGACCCCGCGGTTGTACTGCCCTTTCTGGCGGTTCGGGTGGATGTGCAAAAATAAACGAGATGTGGCGCAATTGATTCACACGACATTCGGGGTGGACTACAAAGATAAATTGAACGAGATGTGTTTATTCCATCTAACCGTTTACAATCCGCTCAACGTAAGCGACATCCACGTGCACTTTTGCCAAACATGGTTTAATGGTCAAGCGTACAGACAATAACGTTTCCTCTTCTAGAAAAGGCAAGTGAAACGTAAGAGGGGTTTATGTACAAACTTTGCCAAATGAAAAAAGCATTACACATCAAGCTCCATCTGCAAGGATACTTCCCGCCTTTAGCGCTCAAAAAAGACTAACGAAAACTATCGTGTATTCGAAAATATTAACGCTTCATCGTTCAATTTCACCCCTGCGGACGCAGCACGCTCAGTTGGAGCAATAAATACATGCCGCGAGCCAAAGAGGAAGTGACCCGAAGCGGACGGTGAAACTCGACACCCATAAATGACCCTTGGTCGAGCCGGTGCCGGATGCGTGAGGCATATTTATTTTATCTGCACCTCAAACGGTTCGTTCCGCTTCCAAGCAGAGGAAGGGGATTGGGGGGTCGGCTGGACGGGTTTCCGGCAGTCGTGTCAGCTATCCGGCCGTGCCACTGCGTGCGTTAACGTACAGAATGTTGCCCATTCAACAGTTGATTAATTAGCCCTGTAAATAAATTTGTGTGCTCCATTTTGCTCTCATCATTTGACGAAAACGCTTTGCAACGCCACCAAAACGAGCAACAGTTCAATTGTTAGAATAGTTTATGTTTATGCTGTGGGGTATTTAAAAAAACCTGCTTGTCCTATATTTGATGTTGTTGTAAGTTAAAGAAGTTTCAAATACAAAGTTCAAGAATGTTCAACTAGAACCGTTGCTCCTTACTTTTTCTTGTTCTAGGAACGTACAAAATCAATTAAAAGCGTGACAATAAACAAATTGATCTCATGGTGCTCATAATTAAACCCCTCGCTTCCAATCAACGACGCAACGCGAGCTCAATCGGAAATGTAACCGCGACGATGATGACGCAACCGATAAAATTGTTACGTAGGGCCACATACACAGTGGTCTTCTCCGCGGAAAATAACAAACACGGAACGACATGATCCAGTATATGCAAGCTGGTACCCGTTGGAAACTTGATCATTATCTGGAACCGCGAAGGCTAGTTCTTAATGAGCAAACTCGCTCCTCCGATCGTCGCACTGTTAACTTCAAAGTTGAAACAAATCGATTCATGTCCGATACTCCCTTGGTTGTATCGCCAGTGACACATAATTAATGAATGTGGTTCACGGTATTGCTACGGATGCTTTAAGGGCCACTGAAATTCCCACGAACGGAATGAAAGTTAATCGTAATGCGTCAGGCGTTCGTAACGCGTATCAGTTTCCATGGGAAGCATATTTATTTCCACTCCAATACGTCCGTACACACGGTTCGAAGCGTAATAAGGAGAGCAAAAACTGCAAACAAGCATGTATTCAATATTATTTATACTTCGAAATGTCTACCAATTATGGGTACAGGCGTAGCTTTCACAACAGGTGGGGTCTTAATCCCTAGATACTTTTTTCGTATTTTAAACACCTGCACAGAGACGCCAGGTGAAGGATTAATTTAAACGCAAACGCTCACCGATTACGAAAATAAACAAAAATCTCGGCAACTTCTCCACATGGACCTAGCCCAGACATAATGTTACGCTACAATTAAAAATGTTCCCAAATGAACGAAAGTTATCATCTCATTTTGAAGATAATTTAAAAAAATATATCTAATGGCGATTGCAGTTCGAATCTGGTTCCATGATTGTGACACATATTCCTTCGGGTAAAATGTGTACTGTTCAATTACGAATTCCTTATTGCAATGGGCTCTCTAAGTCACTGCACTGCTGCGGGAGCGCCTTTTCCCTTGCCTCTCAAACCCTACAGAATATTTGCTGTAATCACACGGTGATTGATTTTGATTAGCGACGGGTGATGATTAACCTAATAGGCTTCAAGTAATCGTTATCTCAACTCCGACGTAATCCCGGCAGCACATAATCCTACCAACCAGTGAGTTCAGAGGTGGCACATTAACATCGGTCTCAATTGCATGTTTGAGTTTCTACTATTATCAACAACATGTGAAACATGCTTATGCTATGGGTAGCACGTGAAGATGAAAGAAAAAATGTACAGAGTAAGGTGCCTTTTTTGAGAAGGAAGTACGCCTTTATTAAATTAGCTCAAAATTAAATTCACTTTTTTCAAGCAGCGGAGAAGAAAACGTAAATTCAATGTACGTTATACCTAGTATCTATCGCAAACAAATCGTATCGTTATCGTGGTCCGTGTTTCGTTAGCAGTTCGCTCACTGTACCGCCACCGTCAGCTTCACTCCAACCGGATTCTCTTCGAAGACGGTGGTATTACGTCCGTCTGCGGCCTTGACGTTCCGAAACGTGACGTACGGCATCTTTGGCTGGGTCCAGCCCGTCGCCGGCAAGCTTTCACCCTGCGTCACATAGAGCGTCTGTCGATTGAGCAGAGACGCATCCAATTTGGATCTCTCGCTGAAAAGCTTACCGTCAGCCCCCGAGAGCACGTTGAAGCGGACATCTTTCAGCCCGAACAGTGATTCCACTTCCTGGCGAAGGTGGGCGTACGTGAGCGCTTGTCCGGTTCGACTTCCCGCGAGCAGAAGGGAAGCTTTGCGAGATGAAATGCCTTGTCCCTGGTAGCGCGGTACGAGGCGCTCGTCGAGGTGGAGATTTACCCACGGGGCAGCCGGAACCTCGAGGTCGTGTGGCGAGCAGATGGTGATGGTCAGCGTCGATCCTTTCAGCTCTTGCGATTCTTCAATCAACACGGGTTTCGTGGCTGCCTCCGGGCCGTAGGTGGCAAAGGGCGACTTTACCGTGCCCACGATGAAAGATTGATGGCTTTCGGCTACACTGCGCACCTCCCCGTCACCACCGGCTACGGTGTAGTAGATCAGCACCGGATCCGTCGGGATGAGCTTCGCCTTTTTCTTCAGCTTCTGGATGCGGTTGATGATCTCACGGGCCGTTCCCTCGCGCATCAACTCCTCGTTCGGGGTCATGTCGAGCAGCACGAGCACGTCGTTGTCGCTGTGCGCCTCGAACGACGCATTCTCACCGCTAAACTGATAGATCAGTCGGATCTCCTCCAGCTCCACCCGATGGCCGGCGATCGTGAAGTGTCCCTGGGCGAGCTGGCTCGAAATGTCCTCGTCCGACAGCTGCTTGATGGATAGCAGGACCTGCTTGAAATCGTTCTTCAATCGCACCCCGAGCGTCTTGTGGTCGGCCTCGGCCCGCATCTTCACCCCATATCGTTGCCTCTCGGAGCTCAGCGTGATGCGGCGCACGTTCAGCTCGTCCAGGATGAAGGTTTCGAGCGAGCGGATGTCCTCGAGGTACTGCTCGCTCTGGTGCACCACGATCACCTCCGTCAGCGGGTACTTGATCGGCATCGTGCGTCGATCACGCATCACCCGACCCAGCTCCACGACGGCCTGCATCCGCGCGACGGCTCGCTCGATGGGCACGTTGATGTACTTCCCGTTGGACGACGGCATCATCTGGTAGTGGACGCTTCCATCCATCGACTCCTTCGACAGCAACCGCAAACGCTGGTACATGAATTCGGTCAGGTAGGGCGTGAACGGGGCCATCATCTTCACCATCGCCAGCAGCACGTCGTAGAGCGTGTCGAGCGCGTGATAGCAATCCTCCACACCGTACTCGCCCTTGATGCGCTTGCGGTTCATGCGCACGTACCAGTTGGTCAGCTGATCGATGAACTTGGTCAGCCGCGGCACGACCGTGTACAGGCGGTACGCCTTCATCTCCTCCGTGACGAACTTTAGCAGCGACTCCTTGAACGAAATGATCCACACGTCCATCACGTTGGTGGAGCGCTTGTCCGCGTGGCGCACCGGGTCGTACCGATAAACGACGCCCTCCTCTTTCGCGAACCGATCGACGTTCTGGAACAGGAACCGGAACGCGTTAAACCACGGGAGGAACACATCCTTGATGATGTCCCGCACGCCCTCCTCCTTGAAGCGCAAATTTTCCGCACGCACCACCGGCGAGTTGATGAGATAGAGCCGGAGCGCGTCCGCACCGTACTTGTTCACCACCTCCATCGGGTCGGGATAGTTCTTCTTGCGCTTGGACATCTTCTGCCCGTCGGCGGCCAGCACCAACCCCGTCACGTTCAGGTTCTTGAAGGGTGCCTTATTGAACAGCGCCGTCGAGATGACGAGCAGTGTGTAGAACCAGCCGCGCGTCTGGTCGATGCCCTCCGCGATGAAATCCGCCGGGAAGTTGTTCATGAACTCGGCCGGGTTCTCGAACGGATAGTGGCTCTGCGCGAACGGCATCGAGCCGGACTCGAACCAGCAGTCGAACACTTCCGCGACGCGCCGCAGCGGAGGATTTCCCGGCACGGCCGACGGGATCTCGATGTGATCGATGCTCTCCCGGTGCAGGTCGGTCACGCGCACCCCGGAGTATCGCTCCAGCTCGTCAATGCTGCCGATGCAGACGATCTCCTTACCATCGGGCGAAATCCACAGCGGAATCGGTGTGCCCCAGTAACGATTGCGACTGATGGCCCAATCGCGCGCATCCCGCAGCCAGTTGCCGAAGCGCTTCTCCTTCACGTACTCCGGCACCCAGTAGGTTTGCGAGCTGCAGGTCAGCAGCTGCTTGTTCATGTGCTCAACGCGCACGAACCACGACGGCACGGCCTTGTAGATAAGCGGCGTATCCGAGCGCCAGCAGAAGGGATAGTTGTGTTTCACTTGCGAGGCCAGCACCAACCGGCCACGCTCCTTCAGCAGCTTGATGATGGCCTTGTCGGCGTCCTTTACGTACTGGCCACAAAAATCGGTTACCGGATCGACGAACTTACCGCTCGCATCGACCGGACAGACAATTTCCTGATCGCGCTTGATCACACCATTCGCCAGGCAGACGCGGTAATCGTCCTCGCCGAAGTACGGCGCCTGGTGGACCACCCCCGTACCGGACTCCTCCGTCACGTACGTGTCGGTAAGCACGCGGAACGCCACACTCTCATACTTGCGGAAATAATCAAACAGCGGTTCGTAGCGGGCACCCGCCAATTTGGCCCCCGGGAAACGATCGAGGATTTCGTAGTTTTCCGGTCCCTTCAGCAACGCCTCAATGCGACACTCCATCATGATGTACACTTTGCCCGTTTTCTTTTCCTTCACGCGGCCGTACATCAGTTCTGGATGAACGCAGCAAGCAAGATTCGACGGCAGCGTCCACGGGGTCGTCGTCCAGCCGACCAGTGCCGCCCCGTCCTTATCGCCCAACAGCGGGAACGACACGAACACGGCCGGATCCGTCACCTCCTTGTAGTTCTGCCCCGATTCAAAGTTGGACAACGCCGTCGTGCAGGCAGTCGAGTAGGGCATCACCTTCACGCCCTGGTACACGAACCCTTTGGCGTACAGCTGCTTGAACACCCACCAGATGGACTCCATGTACCAGGGGTAGAGCGTTTTGTAGTCGTTCTTGAAGTCGATCCACCGGCCCATCCGGCCCACGATCTGTTCCCACTCGTTCGCATACCGCATCACGATCTTGCGGCACTCGTTGTTGTACGCCTTGATGCCCATTTTGGCCACGTCGTCCGGCCCGCGGATGTTAAGCGTTTTATCGATCTCGTACTCTACCGGCAGCCCGTGACAATCCCACCCGAAACGACGTTCCACGTGATAGCCTTGCTGGTGCGCATACCGCGTCACAATGTCCTTCACCGTGCCGGCCAGGATGTGTCCGTAGTGGGGCAGTCCCGTTGCGAACGGTGGCCCATCGTAAAAGGTATACCTGATGGTGCACGATAGACATCATTAGCATCGATTTTTCTTTGTCAAATGTTCCACTGTATGGTCGCGGACACGCCCACGAAACTTACCTCGGTTTTCCCTTCGACTGTTTCAGGCAGGTCTCGAACACCTTCTCCGCCAGCCAGTAGGCGAGCACCTTTTCCTCCTCTGCCGGAAAGTTGATGGTCTCCGGCAGCCGCGTCATCTCGTCGGTGGTTATGTTGTTCATCCCGGCAGCCATGCGTTGCCCGCAACTGCACAAATCACAATAACCCGTAGCGCGCTTTGACGGTGTGTAAAACGATGAACTTTGCTGCACAATAATGCACCTTCGGCGTTTTCTGCCAACACACCGCGATCCGATTTCGTCAGACTTTTGCCTCGTATGGTGCAGCAGCACGCGCGGAAAGAACCGTGCAAATCACTTGACGTCGGCAGACCTACACACATGCACGGACATTCCGGTGCGCGATGGCTTTTGACAGTTCACGTTCTCGTGTTTTGCTTTTGCGCACAAAGATGTACAGGTTGCCTCAGCAAGTCGGCAAGAACGTTTTCCACCTCTTTGGTGGCAAGGTAGATGTTTTCGCTCTATACACAATACACTAAATTTTTTTTCAATTGCTTCTCATTATACTTGCTAACACCTCAAACGAAATTTTGTTATTACATCGTGAAGGAATCTATCAAAACACACTGCCTGCGGCAACCTGAAACTTACGAACCTTGGTACAGCCTGCCGGCTGTCATCGCCCGGTGTAACGATGTGCGCCTGTGTGTATGCACGGGTTTCCGAGCACGTTTGCTGGAGCGCAACGGCATGCGTCAGCGTGGCGGAATGTTTTTGCTTGTTGCCGTGTGTTCTTCACACCCCGCAAAATTGCATCACTTGCATTTTGCATCGTTGCATAGAGCGATTCGAATTTCAATCAGGTTCGAAACACAATTCGATTCTACGTTTTATGCAATTGAAACTACAATCGTGTGATTTTGAACATGAAAAACAAATTCATTCATCAAAAGTGGCGGTAGCAAAAGCATACAAAAAACCGTTGGGAAATTGGTTGAGGTCGACGACCTCCAGAATAATGTCCGATCTGCAGGAATAGGAAATGTGAAAGGATTATTATTCCGAAACAATGGAAAATAGCTACAAATAACTAATTCTCTAGAGGGAAGAAATAATGACGAAAAGTACTGCAATCGCGCATATCATGTGCTGTAAGCTACCTTAAATTTAAAAAATAAATAAAGCAACCGCGTTAGTTCAATCGACCACGTGTGACGCTTTGCTTTTACTCCGTGAGGCCTTCTCCCGCGATATAGCGTCGAAGCGTTTTCCGCGAAAATCTGTAGCAACACACCCTCTTTGCTCTAGCAATCTGCTACCAAAACTGAAACACTATAGCATACTCATCGTCTCAAATCACGCTACTTGTGCCCGCGCCTTCGTGCTATCATGGCATGATTAATGCTGATTACACCCAAAAGCTTCACCTTGCATCCCCCACCCTTGCAAACTATTAAAACTAATTTGCTTGTGTGTAGAAACATGGATTCTACCCAAATGCGCAGTATATGATCTTTCTTGCCTTGATCAAAAAGAAGAGCCTGGAGCTGTAAACGGAAGCACCAAATGTTCAAACGCCTGCGGGCCAATGATGGAATCCTGATCTGGTTTCAACACCGGTGGGAGAAAATGTATACGAAACCTCACAGCGCTGCTTGGCCGACAGTTTCCTTTACACTGTAAACTTTCGCGTGCTAGCTTTTCCATTCCCACCAATACGCCAGCCTTTATCCGGCTGATGATTAATTCGCGCAACTAAAACCGAAACCATAAAAGAAAATGTGTTCCCCCTTACCACCAACGAAAACCGCGAAAAACCCTCAGCACTGTTTCGAGAGGAACCTTCTTCCACAACCCATTTCCTGGATGAGTTGCGCAGTAACCGGAATATGCCGGTGAGCGATGGTGTCACGTGGAAAGCAATCATTCCTGACGCCATTCATCGCCTAACTGCTGCTCGAACATTCGCTAATAGTTCCGACATTCAATGATGTTACGTCGGTCGGCTTTTAATGGGAGAAATAATTGTGCCACCGCCCTTCATTGTCCTTCATTTCCCCTCCTTCACCAACTAGCACTCTCCAGGGGTTGCGACCCGACGCATAACTCTTCGAAATCAAAGTAAGCTCAAAAGACCTGCGGATGAGTTACAAAGCTTTTAATTTATTCCACTAGTTTCTCTTGCCGCACAATGGATGGTTCCGGATCCGTCACAAACCAACCGGTGCTTCGTACGCCCACCCCACCCGGGGACCACTTTATCGTTTCGATTAACTTGCGCCACACGGAGCGTAAATGTTTTCAATGGGATTTGCATGTCGTCAAACAAACCCAGCGCTGCCCCGCTTCTGGTGGCGTCGCCGCGTTTATCGGTTTTCTCGGAGTAACGGAACGAAGAAAGCGCCCACAATTTATTCCAGACTTAACAACAATTTTCGAAAATGATTAATTAGCACACTGCGAAATGTGCGGAGTCTCCCAATCCATTTGGCCTTTACCTGGCACGACTCAAGGCCGCCACCTTTTTCCGCAGTGGCATTGGTGACAGAGACTACTGTACGGCTATGGAAAATGAGGATTTATGAGGCACGGAGATTACTGGCCACCATATGGAAAATGGAGTGGTACGGCGTGGTTACGAACAGATGTCTTAACTTCCTCCCTCGCTTTTCACCGGATGTAGATACGGAATCGTACACAGACACACGTGCACAAAAACTTACGCACCATACACAGATGAAAACTGCTTTGGAATTGGAAAGCCTTCAAGTTTTCAGGGCGTTTGAGCGCCCGCCTCGGAGCCGCCCCGATTGCCGTTATTGACTGTTACATATACTAGGAGTTACGTTATGAAATCTTCAAGAGCTGGCGCCTATGGTGGACTTACCATTCATGGCTCATTTCAATTTGTAATCCAATTTGATTACGCAAATTTCATCTGCATTCGGATTCCTCAACCTTTGGCGTAAGGGTAACTAATGGATACCCTATCCATTGTGTCGTGTATGCTAATGAGGACAGACATTTAAAATACGCATAAATCAAAACATCGACGGATTGCTTTGAGCTATATAAAGTAATAACTATCACGTTAACCCCACTTTTTCATTTTTGGAATCACGAGGCACGACGAGGAGCCAAGTGCGTCAAACAATATAAACGATACTGCTGCAGCTGCTTGTGCACATATGTATTTTTTTTAAAAATATTTTCAATATATTCCGATAACTTTATCATCTGTCATAACTACAACTACTAGACTAACATTGGGAAGTCGGACAGAACTTCTTCTAAACTATTAAATTGATTTAAATTATTCTTTTTCCTGCTGCCTTCATCTTGGTCAGCAGAAAATTAACAAAATGAGACCAAAGCCAACCAAGGGACTATAAAAACAAACCTTAAACCCTCAAATTATTGCTCACTCAACGATCGCGATTTACAGCCTGCAGTGCGCCAACAAACACTCGCAAGCTACAGGCAATCAAAAGCGATGGAGCTAGTTGGAAAAACTGTTAAACCCAAAAAAGAAACCCTCCGACAGGAACTACTCACACTCTCGCCCATTCACAACAGCAAAGTGGAACCTGCATCGCCGAAATTGGGTAATTTTGATGCGTTTACAGCGGCGCCCTAGAGGATGGTTTCAATTAAACCCTCTAGCATCTGCCACTACTTCACGCCGGTCACCATTTCCCGAGGCAGCCCACTGCAGTATTGTGCATGTGGATAGCAGGCGCCAAACATGGCAGCATCGAAAGAGCATAATGCAGCGACCAGGCGCTGCACCTCGCGCCAGCACCAAAGCTCTTGATCAATCAAGTGCCATCAACGATTAGCGCCCGCGGAAATCCTTGTCGCAGTGGAATGGTTGAAAAATAAAATGAAAAAAGGACATCATCCACCATTGAAACATAAAAGAATAAATCTTTTATTTTTTTGCAGCATTTTGAAGGCATTGAAGTATGATGTGCCTAACGCCATTGAAGAGGCATTCGATTGGATCGGGAAAATCGCACACAATTTTCGGGACTGTTTGTATGTGTGTGTGTAGAGGATAGGACAATATTTGGGAGAAAACTGGAAAGCAAAATGTGTGCAAAAGAGACATAAGCGAATCCTGATTATCCGTTTTCGGGCTACTGATAAGCACAATTTAATTTGGATTTTTATTCCGATCAGAAAGAATCCTCCACAAGGACACGCGTCGTTCATGTTCGGAAGTTTCTGATTTTCTGTTTCTGGTGCTTCCTTTTCCTCGGTGTATTTTCGCTCTCACACAGCGTTTAATGATCAATGCATTCTAATGAAGGATATGATGTGGGATACATTCGAAACACACTTGGATTTTACGCAAGAACTGTCATCAAATGCCATTTCCCGCCGATCGTTAATGTCGGCATCGAGAAAGGGAATGGAAGAGAAAACGGAGGGGTTGCCGAATCAAGATTCATTTTGTTCGCCCTTGTTCGATTTATACCTCATTTGTTCTCCCTTCTTTATGCATCGCATCAAGCCGATTCCCCCTATGGGACGTGCAATTACCTTTCAGAGCGTAAAATTAAAATGCGTTCCACAGCGAAACGAAATCCTGGCGCCCTGCTGTTACGAAGACACGCACACAAGCACCCTGGAAGATGCACCGGGAATGCATAATCCGCCCCATGAGCCAATGTATCCCAGTGTATCTGTAAGTACCGTAGGTACCGTGATCGAACCGTGACAGGAAATGCAAATGCAACGGACTACTGACGATTAAGGAGGCTTTTGTGAAATGCCATCAAAACTGAAATTGGCAAACGGAAAGAACATCATTTTTTACGGCGGAGGGCAATGGAAGGCAATGATAATCACATGGCTGAGGTAGGATTCGAATGCATCAGTTTCAGATAGCATCGATAAACCAGTTTGTGAATCATTAATGTTTAATCCTCCATTCTTTTAAACATCACTATTCTAAAGTTTATTACATATTGATAATTTAAATTTCTTTATTTGTTCTCTATATTTTTATTCTACTTGTACCGTGGAACATGACCCTTGACCTGAAGAACTCTGCAATTTCAAGCAGTTGTACCCAAGAATTCTTTGTTCTAACTGTCAGTGAATTCGAGGCTCGAAGCGAGCCTTTCCCATGCAGGTGAGATGTCGTGAAACCAATACCCACACGAAACCTGCAAGTTGCACTTTCCCAAGGGACACCGGAAAGCTACAAAACACAGCGACATGGAACGATGCAGCGTGTTGTGAAATGATTTCCGGCGGGACGAGTCTCACAGTTCGCCGTTGCACACAAAAACGACCAAGCAACCGACCGTGTCCTGGCATTGTTTTCCTTCCCGGTGAGGAATGCTCGTGTCACCGGGACCGGAAGGGCGTAAGGTGTTTCTAACGCGTTTAATTTTTGGCTGAGCACTCTCAGCACTCCGAAAGCAAGGGAAGCGGGATGCAAGCGCCAGGGTGAAGAGTTGCAGTGGGAAAGAATGTGGGAAACCCAAATGTATGCATTTCCTTGCTACGCTTCCCGACTGACTGTCATCAGAGTCACGTCGGTGTAAGGAAACGGAGGATTTTTCACGGGGAAAAGGGAAGTTTGGAAAGCCACCCGACCCCTAAAAGCGAACCGATACTTGAGAGAAAACGAGAGAGAGAGAGAGAGAGAGACAGAGTGAAGAACTCCGGGTAACAAAAGATGATACAGCCACACACCATCGTCATCCCGCCGGAAAACAACTAAACGCACATATTTGCATATCCGCTTGCATAACATTTCCCGCGACGCCAACAGGGAAACCCTCGATCCGGGACACACGAGGTGGACCGTGCGACGATGGCGAGACTGTGGCCAAAGATTGCCACTATTTATCTGAAGGATCTGTGGAAAGTGGCTGGAAAACCCAGCAGCGCGCATACGGGAACTTGAAACTTTAGTCCCGCTCTGGAAGACCGCGCATAATGCAACACAGAGCGCGATGCACCGAAATGCAGCAGAATGCGCCTGCAGGAAGTGCAAAGTTTACAGAACCTGCCCCAGATAACGTTTAATTTGACAAGGAAAGCAGCACAGCAAAGAGCTAGTGTTTCCTATTTTTTGAACCCAATTTGGCGTTATCTTTTCTGCTTGGCCCTGCCAACCAGTACAGCTGGGAAAGTTTCTTCTGTGTGGGTTTGCTTCTTTTTTGCTTCATGCATCTTTCGTCCACAGTAACGAGTATTTCGGAAGTAATACTTTCAATTAAGAACATTTTTTTGTGTGTCTGTTGAATCTCTTCGGATTCAGATATTGTTTCTTTTTTTTCTTTGTCGGATTCAGTATCCGTTTCTTTTTATAAATACTATTTTTTTCCATTTTTAAATTATTTGGTTTCTTACTGCGATTATTTAAAGCATTGTGAAATGCTTTCTTTGCGGATTTGTCGGATTCAGTATCTTGTTCCTTTTTTTTTATTTGTTAAAATTATTTAAGGCATTCTAAATGTAAACTTTCTAAAACGTTTTAAATTTAAATCACTTACTCTGCACGTCTTGAGTATGCACACAATTTATTTTGTGTACGAGTATTGCTCCATCCACCGTTGTTCCCTCGCTGACGCTAACAAGCTCAAACATAGAAAATACACAGTTATCAATTATGTATCTAATCTCCATCACATGCTCAACAAACATGGCTCCAACGTAGCAAAATAGAGCATCAAAAAACCGCCCAGCGTCTGGCTTTCAATTACTTCGCCGAGACCGGAGCTTCCAAAACAATTTCCCGACTCAACCGCCAATTTGGCAACTATTTTTAACAGCAATCATACTTTGTCCGGCAGGACGCGGGCGAGCAGCCAGCAGCGATAACAATTTCCTTCCTAATCATGCCGGTTACCGGTTTCCAGCCGGTCTACCACCAGGGACCGAAAGGAGAAGGAGAGTAAAAACGCAGAAACCAAACCCATCGCAGGACATTTGCCGGCCCGGAAAACGGGCAACATGAATAATTCAACTGAACGCAGTCGCAAACAGGCGGCAGCGTAAACAGCCACGAACTGAAACGGTAGAGGAAAAAACAAAAGTTCGTCTCAGTTCTTCCTTACGGGGCTCGGTAAAGATAAGCAGGCTGCCATCTCAGTTTGAAGCTTTTGAGCGTATCGGGTTTTTTGGGTGTAAGTTTTTATTCGTCACACTCTTTTTCTGCCACCAGCCGTGCCTGGTATTGACGCCAAGCGGTTCTGGCTCGTTTTAGTTTTGCATTGTAAAAATCAACAATTTATTTCCCGACGAGCTAGTTTAATTTGGAATGGTTATGTTCACCCTTCAGGCTTCAGTTAACTCCAGTGTAGCAATTCATATTTCATACTTCTGATAAATCGCCCCGCCTCGATCTGGCCCGCAGGCGGCGAAACGATATGGCAAAGAAAATTGCCCCGCAGCGCGTCGAGTTGATGGAAAGCAATTTTTCGCAGGCATACACACTGCCACGGTGCCATGAAGCGGAACGGAAATCGATACAGAAGATGATCATTTATCCCCTTCGGTTTCGAGCGCGCGCGGATGCAGCGATATGCAATTCGTTAGGCAGAGGCAAAAAAAAAACCACGCTTGTGAAACCGATGGCCGGCAATTCGCTGGAAAATTGGCTAGGGCACACGTCCGACGTAAAAGGGTATAAGACCGCGATTCCATCTACGACGGCGACGTGAGACCCGCGGAAGTGGAATCGAGCCGTTTTTCAAAATCCCCTCCTGCGAAAGGGAAGTGCCGTCCCTATGATGGTGGCCCGGCACAAGTTGCATACATTCAGGCGCTGCCAGCAGAACGGAATGAATACGAGCGCAATATTTTTGTAAGCACTACACGGCACGGAGCATCGGTTCGGTTGGGGCCCTCTATCCTTCAAAAGACACGGATACGTGCGGATATGCACTTCTCGTTCCTCACTTTAGTCTATTTTATGCTTCAAAGGGCGAGGCACTTTTTTGTGCGCACGGCCTTGTAGCCCCTCGTCGGCTGTTGTAGGTTTTTTGCGTACTTGTTTTCAAAGTAGTGAGTGGAAAAGACCGAGACCACTTCACCGTTGCCAGTGCATTGCTACGGAATGCGGTGGAGGAGCGTGGAGTTCCCTTGCGTTTCGTTTCCTTTCGAAGGAATGGTGTTGGTAAATACTATCGCATACTCAATTCTCGTGTTCATTGGACTACAATTTCGAGCGTGTAATCATAAATTATGAATGATAAACGGTAAGCACGAGATGTAACGAAGCAGCAGCAGTAGCGCAAAGTACGATAAGAAGAATGGTGTTGGATGATCTATGCACAAGTCTCGAAAGTGGGTTTTTTTTCTGCCTGCTTATCATTTGCACAACAAGGATATTTTTTTTAAATTTTATCTTTCCCTGTACTTGAAACGGAAACAAAAATAACTAAAGAACAAAAAATAACGAGAAAAACGTTATCCTCATCACCTTGTGTATGCTTACTCACAGAAAAAAACACAGCGAGCGAATTTGTTCAACATAAAAAGTATAGCAACTCTCATCTTAATGAATGATAGGCAGGATGAAGCGTTTCAAGACGATGGTAGCGATATTTAGCACCGTCGAATGTAGCAAAGGGTACGCAAAGGCATATTCTCACATTTCCAACGCTATTGAGGAGCTTTAATTTCCGCTTATTGATTGGAACAATATTGACAACGTTTCGGCAGCCAACGGGAGCCTTTGAAAATTTCACTGTACGTCTAACGTAGAAACAGCTACACACAAAAAGAACCGAAATGAACATCAAGAAATTCAAGCACCGTGCAAACATTTTCATCTGTCAACATTTGCCTGCCTCCTACCCGGTCGGTCCGTTAGAATGGGACCAGAAAGCTCGGCGGACCAAATAAAACGAAACCGGTGGTAGATATGCTGAAATTTAATTTTAGAACCATTCGAGAACAACAGTGTAGTAGTAAATGGGGGGGAAAAAAAGAAAGAAACACGCATCATGCCAACGACCCTAAATGATGCTACGGCACGGGGTCCTTCACGTCGAAATGGCACTTAAACATTTGATGAAAACAAATTCAACAAATTTGTCGCTACGCACTGGAAAACCTATTCGAGAGAAAGCGGCGCACTAGCTAACAGGCGAATGTTCGTTTGAGCTTCGTTCGAATGGAGTGTTCACGTGTGTCTGTTTATATGTGCACAGCACAGCAAAAAAAAAAACACATGCATGAAGAGGTCCATAAGTGTGCTCACACAAGGACACTTGACGCTTCGGAAGTCACACGAACGCAGCAAAGCTGAAAAGTAATTTAGCAACTCGACCGAAAATTTGTTTGACTTTCCAGTGTAGGTTCGGAGCGAGATATACTTCAATTTGTTTTTTAACTACACGCTGCATTCCATATCCTCCGTTTCGAAGATAAATTCCCAAGAACTTCATCATCCATCTTGCACAATAAAAGTAAAATAAACCGAGCCTTTCCTGTTTCGCTCTGCTCGTAAACAATAGGTATGGTATCTTCTTTACTTGTTTTTTTTTTGCGAGCGTCACAAATGCTGTTTCCGGTGTCGGTTTACAATCAAACCTTCTCCTTCTTTGCGTTCCACGCTAGAACCAACATCGTGTACTTCGAGGGCTTCCGGTTTGCCGGATCGAGCACGGGCTGGTTTGGTGTCTCGGCTACCTTTCCTATGTGTGTACGTGTAGTTCAGAAGCAGTTGAAATGCCACTGCCCTGCTCGATTGTCAACAACAATGTACCAGGACGAAACAAGTGGCTCCGTGCACTGCCCCGGGAGTACGAGAATATGAGGAGCATAACTTTTACCCGTACTAAACCATTTCGAGCAAAACATATTTGATTATTTGCACAATAATGAATAAACAATGAGAGTACAAGGAGAGGTTCCGTCGTTCCGGAGGGAGAATTTCCTACCTTTCTTTCGAGGCGCTTCCTTTTGCTTCTTCCCGCTGGTTGCCAATGTGCCGTCACCGCAACACAGGGCCCTGACCATCCTAGAGACGGACCGGATGATCACGGGTCCACAGAATGCGTCTCGGTAGCCCCTCCCGGACGGATTTGGAAGCTTCGAAACCACGGGCAGAATTTAAAAACGAAACCGCGGACGGAGTAAAGCGATTTCGGATGCCGGTTCACGATGGCGAGTTTGCATTAGATTTTCCAGACCAAAACGACTCACTGGGAAGACTTCACCCGAAGGAGGTGCGGACAGGTGCACGAGGGTCGTCGAGTCAGTGTTCTCGATGGTAGTCTACTATTTCCTTATTTACGAGCATTGTCAGGTACATTTCACCTGAAAGAAACTACACAGGTTTTTTATCCCTTTTGTTGGTAGAGGAAAATGAAAGAACGTAACTACTCGCACGTATGTTCTTGACTGTTTTACAGTCAGCTCAATATACGAAAATGAACACACTTACAGCTTAACACTTTCGCATTTCAATCATGTCCCTTCAAGTCGATGGAATGTATCAACATTTTCCTGAAATTCGAGTTCACTGCACTCGTACAGTTTCTCCGAAATTATCAGACTTCGTAAAAAATAAAAAAAGTCACGCAACCATTTTCCTCACAGCGTGTGCCGTTGTCCACGGGCTGGAGGATTGGAAACCGAACAAAATAACTTTATGCGATTCCCTCGCTCCTCGTGCATGTAATAAATGACGACATCTTGGAGTTTGGCTAACGAGCAAAGGCACACACGTGAACGCTCCAGTCTTTGGGGCGTACAATTTCAGCATAAATCATTTCTCCACATTTTCAGCGAAACTCTCGGCACCCCCAAACACTCGGTTCTTAGTATCCAATTTGCTTCGCGGCGCATGCTTCACGACACAGCGCGACACGAAATCACGTGTAGCATTTACCGACCATCATTATGCCGACAATAGGGGCTGCCCGTGTTGATTACTGGTAGCACGGGGAGATGCGGTGAGGATGGGAGGGCCTGGACGAGAGGAATACCGCAACACATCTTCTTTTTCGGCAACCCGAGGGTTCTAGAACCGTTGCGCTTCCACGCGGAAAAATGCTCGATCAAGTTCCATCAACCTCTTCACGTCAAACGCCTTGACACTCAGCCCAGCGTTGATTCGTGGTTTCCTTTTTTTTTTATATGTATTTCCTCAACTGGCTTTCCTCCCCTATTGCTTGTGGTTGTTTATCGTTACAAGAAATAGAAAAAAATGAAACGGTGATATTTCGTTTGTTTTGAGCGATTAACCAGGGCAGGAACGGAAAAGGACGCCAGGTAAACAATATCCACCAAAACAAGAACATGTTAAATTAAACCTGCATCATCCTTCGAATGGTTTTGCTCCATGGCGAAGCACAAGCAAGCAGCCTTCCTTCACCCTCAACTGCAGGCGCCAGTTAATGAGCTTTTCTTCTTCAGCCAAGCAGCAAAAAATGTTTGATGGTTTCGCTACCAGCAGCCGACGAGGAATGTAGAGTAAACAACTTCGTTTTACTCATCTGCACTCCCGGGAGCAGGCTGGATTGAAGGGAAATTTTGTGGATTGCTTTTCCATGTTTGTGTGGATCCCGCCGGAAACACAGGAAAGAACGCTTAGCCCGGAAGCCTTGCACCGCATCGGAGGATAACGGCCATGAGGCAATGCAACGCGCTCATTAGGCTTACTGATAAAGAGCCTAATGGCCGGATGGTTACGGAATGGACTGTTGATGGGAAAGCCAACATGGGCGTGATGATTTTGAATATTCGAGATTCCTGGAAAGATTCCCTTGTCATGCTCTTGCACTTTGGAAGTTTACCAAGTTGAGTTTAGATTTTCGACTGACTCAGAGGTTGAACTGATTTCATGACTGAACATTTGTCTCATACGAGCGGAAAGTTTAGAAGATTCCATTCGATAACTATTGCACAACCCGAATCCGCAAACATTCCTAATGGAAGCCACCAAGTGTTCAAATCTCTATCTTTATTCCAAGCTACCCAATGATAATTTCATCCTCAAACTGTTTCCAGCGTCTTCTTCAGTGCCGCCGGTTTTTCCTCCGCACCGTCTCACTCGTTAGTGTTGGCGAGAACTGTTTCAAAGCATCATGTGGAACGCCCCAGTCCTTCCCCAGGAACGGTGTGCGCGTTCCTAATTTTGCAACCGGCAACGTTATCGAAAAATTTACCATTTCAATTAGTAATATTCCGTTGGCACGAAAGCCAACACCGGATCCTTCCCGCTTGTTCGTGTTCCCTTCCCGATCAGCTGTCTGCGTCCGTCTCTGCGCATTTTGATCGGCTTAACCGTGGCTTCGTAGCTAGAAACGATAGAAATCCTCTAGCACCCGTGCTACGCGGGGTGCTCGCGAGATGGAGCAACTTATTTCCATTCATTGTTAAAATCAACAATGGCGAATTACTGAAAATTGGCGGAACGCGGCAGAATTTTGTGCGCCCGAAAAACGTTTGCATATGCGCTTGAATGTATGCTAGAACCGGCACGGCTGCTCCGAGCGGCAGAAGGAGGTGTTCGCGGAACCGAACGGCTAAAAGGGTGGAATACAGCACAAACTTTGCCAAAAGACAAGGTAATTTGCTAGACACGGTTTTTGGAGAAGCTTCACTCCGAACGGAACGGAAAGCAGCTCCATCGGTGGTGGGGCTCGATCGGTGGATATGTTTTTATTCCCCGGTGCCAAGTCGAACGAAAATGGGTGCTCGTCTTGACGACTATGTAACGTACCCGTTACCCTTCCTCCTTTCCATCCAGTGCAATCTTTCCTGAAGCGCGTGAAAATGCAAGGATGCATCCCAGGAATTGGTGAATTTCGTAGCGAGTCTACGAGGAAAACTTTTCCCTTAAAACGTGCCACCCGGTACGCGGTGTTTCAATCGAAACAAACACTCTGAGCTGGGAGTATACTTTCTGCGCACCATATAAACGGGGAAAGGAAACGTTGCACCGATTACAGCACTAAAATGGCAACGTATCGCCATTAGCAGACAGCACTGCTTATCGGTGCTTAGAAAGTGCTATCGGGAATGGCTTGATGTGGAGATTTCGAACGCACGATAGGCGGCAGGATCATCGGGATGGGTCGGGATTTGCTCGTCCCGTTGTTTTGCCGGAGTCAAACTGCCGACCGCTACCTCTACCGGTAACACAGGGGAAATGGTTAGCGAACAGAGCAGCACTCTACTCACACGGTATTACACGACAGCAATCGTTATCAAGCAAACCCGTAACAGAACAGCGAGCGTTCGCTTCGTCGGCTTCACTAACGGGAAACTTTTCCAATTGAATCCGGGAATCGCTGGAAACTTTCTCGCAACGGGCGCATGAACTTGCCGGCGTTCGCAAGGATACACTTCACGAAGCGCTTCGGTTGTTTTTTTTTGCTATTGCTTTTTCTCTTAGCCCTTTCCTAGAACCTGAGTGCTCCCAAGTCTCGCGGTTCCATGAAACAAAGCCTATTTTGAGGCTTCAGGCCGAGGAACTTAATCATCTCGCGTAGAAACCGCAGACGGTGTTGAAACTGGAATTGACGGGATCTAGGGTTTGCGCGCACCGTACAAACGATTACCGCCCGAACAAAACGCGCGTACTCGCTGATTAACGTTTGACGTAACGACTGTTCGAAAGTTTGGCAAAAATTTCATATTCCAGCTTTGTCCAATAGGGAATGGTTGTAGACACATAGGTGCACGACACAACAGTTGTGCATGTTCCACTGAGGCGTTGAAGTTTGCACGATCACGTGATTTTAACACACAAACGTTCATCTCAGATTGTGGATTGAGTATTGAACAACAGCTTTCAGTTTAATTAGGTGGATCCTTCCAACATAAAGGCGGAAAGTAAAAACACAATTTGCCACATAAAATAAATATGCAAACAATCATCTCGGCTGGATAATGGCTTTCATGATTGCCTTAATGAAGGTAAAAATGAGTTTGTTACATTATCATTGTATATTTCATGTAAAAGATATGTTATATTGACTTAAGGATACGAGATAAAACTGTAAAATATATAATCCATGCTTCGTAACTAATGAACCATTTTTTTAAACGGCTTTCCTCCATTCGTTCAGGAATCTAACGTTGGGGTAAACAAACCAACAACATTACGCTTGAAGGGGGTTTAAAAGCTCACACAGTTCCTACTAGGGCGTAAAGGCGTACCGCAAAGAACCGATGAAAGATGAAGAACGGACTAGAAGAAATAAAAACACAAACCGGCGTGCCGCACACTCCAGGGAAATCAATTATCGATTCTAGAAACGCAAAACGACCGCTGGACCATTTGCTCCTGGCTCCTTTCCAGTGAACCTTTTTAGCCGTTGTCGTCCAACGGAGCGGTTGAAGGTAACCTCGGGCACTTTTCGGGTAGCATTTACTTAATGTCACCCATCACCAAAGGCCGGCAATGGTTTAATCGACGTCGTGCTACATGGGTCCACCTCGGTCAGGGGTGGGGCAAAAGGGGTAGTGTGGCCAGCTCGATGCAACCACTTCCGGCAGAGAGCGTTGCATGGAATGCTCGAGCACGTGCGGCCCACTCATATTGGAATTCCTCATCGACAAGAAGCACCAAACCGTCCTGGTCCGTTTGGCCATTCGGTGCACGCCGGCAACTTTCCAGTTGTCCCGGGGCTCGGCGTGTCCGTGTGTGTGTGTGTGTTTGCGATGTTACACTCATCCAGTGCATGATTGCTGCCATCGCCGTGAATGCTTACTTCACTCGAACCAATTCACTTCACCCACCGTGGAAAGGATTGTAGCTTCTTCTCCTGCTGTCCTGGAACATCCCGCTATCGTTTTCCACCATGGCAAGTGAGTTGAATCCTGGGAGTAAGTATTGTTCTCCCATCGACAGTCGACTGCTAGATCACAATGTTTCTATAGCGAACCTCGGTCGTGGCCTGACGTGGACGGAATCCTGGAAGGTGAAGGAGCAGGGAAATAATGGAGAGAGCAACCGAAAAGATAGTTCCGAACGCGAGAACCCGCCTGCATTTCACTCAGCAGCACTCGGCTCATATAGAAAGTTGGCCACAATATATCCACTTTACGTGAGGCGAATAAATATTTACTAATCTCGTCTTGCCGGAGCTCGGTTCCACTACCCAATAGCCGCCCTTCCGAAACCCACGAGCACGGCGGCACTCGACAGAGGAGTAATTTTCCAGCCACGCGGGGAGTTTTCATGCAACCAAGGAGTTTTTTTTTTCCTGATTCATCTTTTCTGCTCGCTTCGTCTATGAAGAAAGTGGGCATCGAAAAGAACGATCGGCCACTTGAGATGGGCTCGTGGCAACTGCGCCACCAACGAAACCAGTGACGGAAAGGGAATCGTGTCGCTTTACTAGCCCTCAGAAGCTCGAATAGCGTGCTGAGTAAATCCGGCGAAAAGCGTAAGGATTCCTTGGCTTGATCTTGTGCGCTCTCCCCCGGGGATGCCAAAGGCACACCACGTACGTTCAACTGACTCCTCGTTATCGTGCCCGTGCTGGCATTCTGTACCGAGTGGCTTCGAGAGGCGTTACCGTTCGGTTGTTCTGTGGCACGCTCTACAAGCGAAAGTGTCCACGGCAAGGATAGGGCTTTTCATGCTATCCTATCCTCGTGGAAGACGCTCTGAAGACGCTTGGCACTGCTGGGCGGTAAAAGACAATCTTGCGGGTTCCGGATTCAGATGGCTTGGGTCAACCGGACACGATGATCACGTTGAGGGTATCGACTGATCCACGCTGGTCCAGCTATTGAACGGTGCAAAAGACACCGTGATGAGGTGAAAAAGAAAAAAGAAAACATACAATCCAGGTACATTCCCAGCGCTACTAACTCGATTTCGTTCAGCAACTACATTTTGCTCACCTTGTGCTCGGTTTCGATTTCTATTTGAAGCTTCGTAACGCGTACCGAGAAAGAGAGAAAAAATACGCTGAGGACGTCCAGGCATCTTACCGGGCGGGTTGTGAACACCTCGAGTGGCCACTTTCGGTTTGCCCAAAGGGTGGAACCGAAGGAAGCCAGCATCGATGGACTGCAAGGGCCGGCACAAGTTTCAAATTCATTTTTCGTTCTCTATTTTGTGGAGTAGCATCAACTTCTTGAAACCAAACCAGGACCAGGGCAAGCGTCAGTGGTATGGGCGATAAGGCAAGCCTCACCTAATTTTGTTGCATTACGCTTTTTTACGGAGTTTCCATTGGGCGTTTTACGATGAACCGAGTACAAATAAGATCTCCCGGATTGGATGGACGCGAGGGCACGTTTCAGGAAATTCGCACGGTTGCCCCACGCCGGCATGAAAACGAAAATCGAACCCACACCAAACGAAGTACCATTGTATTTTATTGTGTTTTTTGATAAGAATTAGAAATCAACCTATGTTCAACGTTCGGACAACAACTAGCAATAACCAATGTTGCCCATTCTTCCCGATGACTGAAATGTTTTTCTTTTGCTCCTCAGAATATGTATGAGCTGTGGAATGTCGTAAAGATACAATAGCGTGATACAATTTCTTAAATTAATTTTCTTTTCCTACACTGCTCTAGCTCCAAAAAAGTGAAAATTTTGAAAATGAAAAAAAAACACCACCCAATACTCCTTAAGCAGATGGAGGCAGTCCAAAGGTCCAGTTTGCAGGATAGCAGTAAAAACTCAATCGCTATGGAGAGACATGCCACACGCTCCTCCACTTAAGACCATGTTAATGATGATTCAAATCGATAAGTTTTGTATTACAGCAGCTTAACTTGTATCGTAATATATTAGGCTGTGAAACATAATTTGAAAACTACAATGATTAAAAAATGTAAAGTATTTGAAAAGTAAAACTAAATAGATGTTTCATATTGTATTATGCTGAGCTAAGCACTTTTACAATAAATAAAAAATGCAACAGTTTTTTAATTCATAATTCAAAATCTTACTGTTAAACAAAACAAATCAAACAATATTAATGTAACTTCAAATTACAGCATTGGATACAATTTGACAGCAAGAACCGAAATTGTGTTCAATGCAGGCCGATTCTGTGGGTTCTTAAATTGTTCGCCCATTATCCACCACCCTCATCGACGCACGCTCGGCTACCACCAAAATCATGTTCACATCTCCATTTCTTCCGGTCCGGGTCTCCCCAGTTTTTCCGCCTCGTTTGCATGGTCAAACGTGAAAGAACACAATCAACGCTTCGCATCGGCATTTCTGACAGCCGGCCAGTGTTGAATAAACCTGCCATCAACAACGGATTCCGAGAAAAAACCAACAAAACAGCCCATCCAGATGAATAGGCCACAACCGTCGGTCGGCCCGGTCAGCGGTCCAATTGAAAAGTGTAAACTTGTGAGCGAATGCAATCGGAATGAGCCATCAAGGGTGTACGGGGTCCGTTTTTCCGTGCGGGACACAGCGGCAGCCGGGAAAGCTGCTGACCCGCTGTCCGATACACTCGGTGGAGCAAGTTTTGTATGATTTTGAACAGCGAAAGCATTTCATATCTGGTCGTTGGAATCGATTAGAGGAATGTAAAACATTTTCTACATTTGAAATAAATCATTGTGCCGGTTTCAGTTATAGATCAAAACCTACGATATAGATTTACATAAAGTGAATGATAAATTTGATGAAATGATTTTGCAGTTCTGAAAGTAAGCAGTGAATTGCCAAAGTACATAAGACGTCAACTTGTAACTCTAAAGATTGCTAGAAGAAAATGATGCATAAAGCAGCAATGGATTCAATTAAATTCTTAGAAGCAAATAAATATTTTTTATGTTACAAATTCATATCAAACTACCTCAAAAAGAAATTATATTTACATCGTTCTGTCTACACCTGACCTAGTATAACACCGTAAAGAAACAGTACTCTAATAATTTCCCGGCCAATTGAGAAGCTGTGGTCGATGAACACTGACGTATTGTTCAGTGTAGAAGAAAATTTGACCTCTTCTGTTTTATTTTACGACCTGCTTTTCCCAGCAACCTCGCCCAAGCTAGGCGCTCCATCGACCGCGAACCTTGGACGGTTTCGAAGCTCGTTTTATGGTTTACCAGCCGATTGAGCCACCATCGATGCACGAAACCAGCCAAAGCCGGAGGAAAACCCGGACGAAAAGGGACAAGATGCAAAACGCGGTGACAAGAAATTAAACACAGTGCTGCACAAAACGAAATAGGCAACAACAAAAAACACCGCCCCAACCCTCTCGAAAAAGAACTGAGCCTCCATAACCATGGCAACCCCACTCCGAGCGCTCATTTGCACATTTTTCCGCATCATTTTCACACGCGAAGCGCACTGTAGTTTACACAATGGCGATCAAAGAAAATTTCCAAACCCCACGCAGCGGGTGGCTGCTGCTTGGTAGAGGGGACGGTCGGTGCTAGGGAACAAGGGTCCTTGTGGTTGGCAGGAAGCCGGACAAAACCAACCAACCGATACGCGAAGCCTCGGAACGATGTGATCGTGATTCGCTCCTTGTTCTTTGGCACCATCGACCGACCGACCGACCGTTAATGGCGTCGGTAAAAACGCTTCCCCCCAACAAAAATCCTGCCGTTTTCCGGACTCCAACACACACAAACACACACAGGCAAAGGGACACTACAGCTCACAAAGCGAACGGTGCACCGTCTCGCTTTGCCAGTTCCTTTCCACCGAGCAGCGAAAGCGTGTACACCTTTTTCAACACCTCGGTACACAATTTCCCTACGGATTTCGCTGGCTTTCCTCCGTTTCATCCGTGCGGTTTAGCCGATCTGTGGGCAGCGGGATTGGCACCGTTCTCGGAACGATGTTAAATAACAAAACAAAACAAAAATCCCGCGAGGAGTAAGGAAAAATATAAAGAACCCACGAAGCCGTCATCACCGTCATCATCGTTCCGTCTGCTCCTGTTGCTTCCCCGGGGCCTCCTGGGTGATTTGAGTTAGGGGGAGGAGGCTAACCAGCGGCTCCCGCCGGCCATCAAGCGCGTCGAGCCCCGCGATAGGACCGCACAGCGGTGAAGCCAATGCGAAGAGGAAGAGGGGCAAGTGTCAAGCACCAGGCATCGCTCCATTGGTGGCCAATTGTTCGGAAGTTGTTACCGGAACGGAACGTCCAAATGCAAGCCGTTTACATACCCTCCTCGGCCCCTCACACTCGCTTCCATTTCCACGTCCATCGGGACCTGTTGGTTTCACTCGTTGCGCTCGCATCGTTTCCGCTTCCGCCGGTGGGCAGTGTTTTGTTCAGGCCGGCTGTACACTTTTTCCCGCCCGCATGTCCTGCGCCCACTGTTTCTCGCAGCGAAATCCACTGCCCGAATGAAGCCAAGCTTTGCGCTGCCCTTGCCCGAGTCAGGCAAAGCCGGGAACAGTGTGGCACAATGCCCGCGCAAAAGCCCGAATACCGTTGGACTGTGGGCTTGTGAGCCACACGCTCCGTTCGCTGCTGCCGTGAATAATAAATTCAATTTCGATCTCGACGGATTTCGCTCGTATCGAAATCGCCAGGAAAAGGGATCGCTCCGAGAGGCCTTTGTGGCAATGGGCTGGAGCAGAATTCACATTTGTTAACTAGATGGAATCTTTTCGGCTTAAATTCTCCGCTTTATTTGGCGTTTTTTTAAGCACGCGTTCTTTTAACTTAACAGTTTAATCTCAGAGTTTTTTAACTGCAGCAACATAACAATACCTTTTACCTTATTCAAGCTCAATGGCCAAAATGTACAGTTTTCCATAGGGTCTAGTGTGATCGCCCTACATCAATCCAGAATCGACGGCAGCGATCGACTCCTAAAGCCCAAAGAAAAATCACATGTATCAGCCAATCCACGGTCGTTTCTAATATCCTTGCGCGGCAGATTTCGATTCATAACGCTATTCATTTCGCCTATCGTCATCCTTCGTAAAGCTCGTACACTCGACCATCGTTCCCGCGTGTACCCTGCGTGGAATTGGCGCAATGGAAACGCACTGTTCAGTTTCAAACTGAGATTCGGGGGTTGCTTTTTCTTTCCATTCTTCACGTACAAATACCATGGAAATTTCAGACGTGGCAGCTTCCCGGGCTGCGTGGCTTGCATCGGACAGAACGATCGAGTGGCACCAAAAATCGCGGCAACTCGGAATCTCCCTAATTCAGCAGATTTTCCACACCACTTCAAACCCGGCAGACCAGAATCGCTGCGGCTTGGAGAGTCGATTCCAGTCGCTAGTTTTCCGACTTTGCGGCCCAACATGGGTTTTGCATTCGCCTGTGAGATGTATTTTCTGTATGTGCATGTGACTCACAAGAGCGGTGCATTTATCTTATATTATATGTACGAAGCATCGAAGTGAAGAGCGGTGTAGATGTAGTTGGATTACCGTACGCAAAATTTACTTTAAAGAATTGTAAGTATCCAAACTGTTTCTAGCAAATCTATCCATCTATCTATCTGTTTATAGGGATAAAAGTTTTTATCCAGCATTTCTCGTGTGAAGTGAGCTTTTTGGAAATGAAAATAGCTTTCGATAGAGGGACTTCTGTTGTAATTTGAACGACTGTTGTATCTGCAGGAAGCACTTCCATGGTAAAAGATTTCGAATAGCAAAAAGAAATGAAAATTCAACGCAAATGAATGCAACGTTTTAAAAAAAATCTATTTACAGAGGCCTTCTCATACAGTTTTCAAGGAAACACGCCATTTCACAATGCGTTAGGCCCCCAAACGTTATCCTCTATCCAGTTGAGGTAATACGATACCTTGGTGTAGCCGGCTCTCACTTTACCGACGCCACACGCCGCATTGCCCCACGATGTGATTCCGACAACGTGGTACATGCAAGTCTGCGTGTTGGTCACCGTTTGAAGTGGACCTCCAGAATCTCCAACGCATGTATCACGATCGCCAACATCACTTCCAGCGCACAGTTGACCGGGTTGAATACCTTCACAGAACTCGGTACTATACTTGAATGCTTCAGCGCACTCCTCTTCCGGAAACTCCTCCAGTTGCACCTTTCTCATTATAGTTGACAAGATTTCATTACCTGTTTCGTTGGCACCGAACCCGGTTGCAATGTACTTGGTGACGTTCCGATGCTCCGTGTCCCAGAGACATGCCGGTCGTATAAATGACGTAAGCATTAATCGTTTCGCGAGCTTTACCAGCGCAATATCGTGATACGGCAGACCATTCTTATACTCTTTTTGCTTAAGAATGGCAGCGATGCCTACGTCATGCTCCTCTTCACTCTTGAACTTAGTGTCGTACTCTCCAAGACGTACCACCTCGGGTTCTTGCAACTCAAAGCAATGAGCTGCGGTCATCACATGTAGATCGCTGATCAATGTGCCGCCGCATTTGAAATCATAACCCGGTTTACTATCGTTCTTCCGGTAGCCCAACAGAGCATGGTGCGGGAACTCGCCGTCTTTTGCTCCCTCACCTCCAGTTATCAGCTGTACGACGTTCGAGCAGTTGAAGTTTTGAATCATGACCGGTGTTGGATTAAAGACTAGCGGGATTACACCTGTCCACGTACTTGTAATCAACCGGTAGTCTTCGCATCCTGAGGATAGATGGCCATTTCTTTAAAAAAAAAAACTTTTACACTAAATCGTAGGTGTACCCACTTTGCTTGGCCAGCCTTTGAACTTTGATAAGGAGGAAATAAATAGCGTGTATAGTAGAAAGTATTATCACAGGGCAAGCTCACGAGATTCCATCCGACACGAATGTTTTCTGGCTTCAACGATGCTCACCTTCGACGAGCTTTAATGAACTGCTCATAGCCAGCAGCAGAATAAATCCATTCCACTGTCCCTTAGCGATGCGATGAAGCATTACGTTGCTTTTCTTTGATACTCAATATGATTAGTAAAACACTCAACAGCACGAAACTGTTGAAACACGATCCTCATTCGTTGATCGCCACTCGCTTATTGATAATCGAAGCAAAGCGGTCCAACCCAGAATGCTACAATCTCAACGAAAGGTACGCAGAGACACAATTAAGAAATCCAATGGCATTGAGCTGCAATCTCAACGAAAGGGGATTCCGTACGCAGAGTCACATTCGAGAAAGTCAATGGCATTTCGTAGCTTGTGTTTTGGTACTTTGGTACGCCACTTGCGGAGAGATTGCGAGCATACCGTTAATTAGCGCACGACATAAGTGATGATTTGGTGTGCAGTTTATTCTTCACCAGACAGAGCACGTGCATGTGCGTAATCGTTGTACGTTTTGCGAACGACGCTCGAGCTAACACGTAAGCTAAGCAAAGAAGCATAATTGATTTTAACACTAGCCTTATCGGAGAAGTTTGTATGCCATAAATAAATCCATACACATAAAACAGAACTAGGTATGTGTGCGAACGCATCACTGACGAACGGATGGACCGATATGATCCGTTTTTTTTTGGTTTATTGTGTTCGGTTTGAACCAAGGCAGATTTTTACGACTACTAGAATTGGAAAACAATCCCACGCTTTCCACAAATTTCGCGAATTTCTTCACGAACTCTCACCTCTTACGGCTCCGAAAACTGTTTGAGATCACTTTTCTACTACAGCTTGCCAATGAAGTAATCAAATCTGTATTTCTGTCTATCGCTCTATAATTTCTGTCTGTCTGCCTACCGCTCTATAGTTTTTTTTTTTTTTTTTAGGAAACCCCAAATTGATAACATGTTGTTTATATTTTGCTACGAAATTTCAATGCGGGCATCAGGAGTCCCGTGTGTAGAGAACGCTGCTTATGAAGACAACGGGTGAATGGAAGGCCGAACGGTAGCTCACACTCCCAGAAAGCTATTTTAGACAACTTAAGCTGAAAAATAGAGGAAAGTCTTGTGAAAGGTTGATTGCATATTCACAACATACAAATGATGCAAAATCGGAGAAAGAACCGAAGTCCTGAAAAGCCATAATTATTGCAGGAAACCTATAGGGAAAAATGCAAGAAAGACGGAGGGAAACCCTCCAGTTATTAAAACATTTGGTAAAATTTTACCCTTAGCAAGCAGTTAAATTAAACAAGTTAAATAAACACCATCTGCTTCCAGGAGAGCAAAACCCACGGCAAACTAGGCCAGTTAGGTTCGTCCGCCTTCCAGTTGGATGACGTCAGCTTTAACCCCGAAGCGTATGCATAAATAGGTTTATTTTAGCAGTCAAATTATCAGTCACTTTCTAATTGTTCCTTCACCGGAACTGCTCCCCTGAGGCAACGCGTTTAAAACGCACAACGACAACGCTAATCGCTTCTTTCCCCAAACAACAATCGCCATCGAAGTCCCGGTGCCAGTGCCGCTGGAGAGTCGGCTGTGTTCTTCGATTCTTTTGCACACCAGTTGACTGGCGTCACCCCCCAGAAGGTTACCGTGGAAAGTGCCAGCTGTTTCCGGGAAAACGCCTCCCAGGTCAATCGTCATCAATAGGATTCGTTGCGGCGTTGTTGGGCGAGCAGCAAAAGGGTTCGACAAGGAAGACGAAATTAATTTGACCCTCAGCAGTTCCGAAATAACATCATCGCTTTCGTCCTAGGGTCGAAAACAACCCCCATTGCTATATTACACGCTCCAAGGGAAGAGAGAAGGTCGGAGGGACTTCAGGCGTACGAATAAAGTCGCAAATGTAAAACAAGTGCCAGAGAAAAGCGAGCCCACAGGGATCACCGTTAGTGTTTGGCAGTGGAACCGGCTTGCCCAACACTCGCACAAACAAAAAGAGGCTTTGTCCCTATTGCTCCAGTCCGAATCCAATGTTGCGACGGTTGCAACTCAACCTCTGGTATGCGAATAGAGGAATCATGCTGCCTAGTTAGCCGTTTTCCATCGCTGAAAAGGGGATGTGAGTGGAATGAGAATCGGACGAAAGATATTGGACTTGTGCGAAGGAGGGTAAGTGTCACAATTTTCCAGAGAATTTCACTTTATTAACTAGCTCTGTGGAAGGTCTGCCAAGCAAGTCAGACGCATTTGCGAGATCTGCAGTGCTTTCAAAGGCCTTTGCGGCAGAGAAACCGGCGTGGAAAACCGACCCGACCGAGGCGTACGACGGCATATTTCCTGTCGCTTTGTCTGTCCGGTTGTATGTTTCGGGGCGAAGAAGATGCCCGCAATCTCGAGGAGACGGCTCGAAACACCTGCCTGGCATGGACGGTAAGACGCAAACCACCACCACCCACATCCACCCGTTGAAATGCTTCCGTTGTAGCGGTAATTTAATAAATAAATGTCCTCTCGCAAGGCCTCAACGACCGCCCCGAGCCACGGGCCGCTTCCGCCAGGGTGCAAATAACAAGTCCGCATGTTACCCATTTCGCGACGAGAAACGGAAACTCTTTTCCATTACAAAGCCGGTGCAAAGCCGGTGGCTGACGGAGGCAGCGAAGGCACACCCACCCGGTTGGCTGACTTTTTGAACCCCGGAAAAGTTTTTTTTTTTTTTTTTTTATTAAGGGTTCGGCTTTATTTCAGTTTCCTATTCTAGTTTTGTTGTCGTATCACAGATTTTTTGAAACAATGCTCTATTCCCTACTCCATCCCTTTCTTCCACCCCGGCATGCAACTTCCCGTTAGTGCTAGGGTGGGGGTGGGCGGTGTTGCTCCGCCTTCTCTGGTGGGGAGGGCCAAGCCGGGCCGGCGTAGGCGCCACCTCTTCCGCTTGCCGGCATTAGCCGCGGCCATGTCGGGCCCGGTCTCTGTCGGCCCGTTGACGAGCGCTGCGTCGACCCCTCCTCACGCTTCGCAGCTCTACCTCCGCTGCCTCGAGCTCTGCCGTTGCCGATGCCCGCTCCGCTGCCGTCGTCGCTTCGTGCAGTTTGAGCATGGCTTCCAGCTTCCGCTCCTTTGCCTGATGAACAGGCCCATGCGCGTTGACGTGGTTTCGGAGCCGCGACTGCCGCTGCCGGATATTACGACGTATCCGGAGCCAGTCCGCCCGTGCCGCTGTCGTCATCTGCCGCAGGATCGCTGTCATCGCTGGTGGGCGGTGTCTTATCGGCCTTGACACCATTGTTGCCCCTCGTGCTCCTGGAAGTCGTCGTCGGGTCGTTCGCCTCGTTAACCGTGCCCCCGTTCGACGAGCTTCCTCCGCTGCTGCCGTTGCAGCCGCCTGTTGCTCCCGTCTCCAGCTGGCCTGCAGAGCTGTAGCAATGGACCTTACTGCCTCCTGGATCCGGTTCCAGTGGTCCTGGCCCAAGAGGAGCTGCTCCTGCAGGTTGTCAGCCGTGACCGAACCCATCAGCCTACCCCGGACGTCGCCGAATCTTGGGCACTCAAAGAGCGCGTGGTGCGCAGACTCTACGGCGCCAGGGCAGTAGGTGCAGTCCGGTGTCTGGGTGAACCCCTTGACCCAGAGGTACTCGCGGAAGAATCCGTGTCCCGTTAGTACCTGGGTCAGGTGGAAGTTCACCAGACCGTGCTTCCGGGTGACCCAGGGCTCGATCCTCGGTAGGAGCCGGTGCGTCCACCTGACGAATCTGCTGGCACCGGGATGGTTGGCGCTCTGGTCCCAAGCGCGCTGCCATCGCCGGAAGGTCTCTGTCCGCTCCTGCTTCCGGATGTCGACCATAGTGCCGTTTGCCGTCCTCCTGCGCTCGCTGCATCGATGGTCCTCGTCGATTAGCCGAACGATCGGTGGCATGCCCGCGACCAAGGTGACGACTTCGTACTTCACGCTACGAAAAGCACATGCCACCCCCTTGGCCGCCTGCCGCTGCACACGATTTAGGCTTCTCCGGTTGCTTTGGATCTTCGTCGCCTCCCACCATGCTGGCGCTGCGTAACGCATGATGGAGGTTGCGACGCTTGCCAGGATCCGCCTTCTGGTGCTGGAAGGGCCGCCGTGGTTCCGCAGCAAGAACCTCAGTGCCCCCAGGACCCGCGTTGCCTTGTCGGTGATGTGGCGCACATGTGGACTCCACGACAGATGGTCCTCGATGTGCACGCCAAGGTAGCGGAGACTGCGTTGCGACCTGAGAACCCTGTCCCCCACTCTCACTGGAACACAGGGATGTCCCAGCCGCATGCTGCTAACCATCACCAACTCGGTTTTCTCCAGCGCCAGGTTCAAGGCGTGTGCCTCCATCCAGCGTTGGACCGCCGCTATAGCCCGTCCGGCCTCTGCAGCTGCCTGTCGAGGGTCGCATCCTGTGGCCGTCAGCACCACGTCATCTGCGAAGCCGACAATTTGCGTGCCCTCGGGCAGGTCGATGGCCAGCACCCCATCGTACATTGCGTTCCACAGGGTAGGTCCCAGGATCGACCCCTGTGGAACTCCAGCCGTGACCTGCCGGGACACCGTTCCGCTACTCGTCGGATAGTCGAGGACTCTATCTCGGAAATAGCTGCTCAGTATCCGTAGCAGGTACGGTGGCGTCTCCATCCTGTGTAACGCTGTCCCGATGTTGCTCCAGCTAGCTGAGTTGAACGCGTTGCGGACATCCAGGGTTGCCACCATGCAACACCGCCGATCCCGTTGGTTGGTGCGTCCGAAGGTCATCGCTCTGGTACCGTGGGCGACGACCTCCCGGATCGCGTCGACCGCTGATCTGCCCTTACGGAAGCCGAACTGTTTGTCCGAGAGCCAGCGGCCGTCCTCCAGGTGGTCAGCGATGCGGTCCCTGATGACGCGCTCAAACAACTTCCCTACGTGGTCCAACATGCACAGCGGCCGGAAGGATGACGGTCGGCCCGGTGGCTTGTTGGGCTTCGGCAGCAGCACGAGACGCTGGCGCTTCCACTGCTCCGGAAAATGTCCCTGGTCGAGGCAGTCCTGGAACACTCTCCGAAAAACATCTGGAAACTCCTGCACTGCTGTCTTCACCGCCGCGTTTGGGATCCCGTCCGGTCCCGGTGCCTTCCTAGGGTTGAGTCCAGCAGCGATATTCAGCAGCTCCTCCTCCGTGATGGGTCTACCGGCTACGACAGGGATGTCGCCTGGCTCCGGCCACACCATCGGAGGGTGCCTCGGAAACAGCTCCTCCACAATGTCGCCGAGGACTGCCGGGTCGCGCTCCTGGGATGAGCGTGCACCCCGCACCCACGACATAGCGATGCGGTACGCGTCCCCCCAGGGGTTGTCTTCCACGGTGGCCGCGAGCTCCTCCGAGCATCGGCGCTTGCTGGCGTTGATGGCACGACGCAGCTCCTTCTTTGCTAGTCGGAAGGCTGCCACCCTTTCCGACCGCACCTCAGGACGCCTGGCCCTCCGGAGTGCCGCTTGCGCTCGCCTGCAGGTACTACGCAGCTGCGCAATCTCCTCCGTCCACCAGTACGCGTTCCAGCCAGAACCAACACTGGATGGACCAGCCTGGAGGACGGCGGAGTCGAAGAAGACCCGCAAACAACAGAAGAGGAGGAAAAAGAAGGCTGCTATGGAGCAGCTGGCCTACCAGCAGAGCAAGGAGAAGGCAGTGCCAAACGCTACACCGGGTGAGAAGAAGAAGAAGAAGAAGAATAAATCCGGGAGGGGCGCGAACCAGCATGCCATCAGAGTGGAGGTGCCCCAACCAGGCGAGTACCAGGGCATGTACTCAAAAGTTCGAAGCTTGGAGACCCTCCAACCTCTTGTCGCCGAGGCAGCCCGCGTAACGCCGACCCAGCTGTTGATCCGGCTGAAGGGTTCGGCGAACGCAGCATCTGCGAAGGCGATGGTTGAGGCGGTCGCGCCAGCGGGGTGTGTCACTACCATCAGGGCGCCCACGGTGGAGGTGATCATCTCAAACGTGGACTTCGCGGCCACTGCCGACGAGCTGGCTATTAAGCTTTCACAGATGACAAGCACCCACGTCGAGCCCAAAGCCGTCCGGCTATGGCGCTGCCGCGAGGATTTGCAGCGGGCTCGGGTGCGGATCCAAAAGAAGGCGTGGGCGGTCCTCGAAGGAAAGAAAATCCTCGTGGGGCTGATGAGCAGCACGGTGAGGCTTGCAGACCCCACTCCCCCAGACGAGATGCGATGCTTCCGGTGCCTCGAACGCGGGCACGCGGCCAGGAGGTGTCGAGGACCAGACCGCTCGAGACACTGCAAACGCTGCGGCGGGGCGGGACACGAATTGAAAAGCTGCAAAGAGGCGGCCAAGTGCCAGACGTGTGGTGGCCCCCACCATACCGGCTCGGCGCATTGCGAAGGACGTCGTCAAAATTCGCGGTCGTCCAAATAAACCTTAACCGGAGCCCGGTGGCGCAGGATCTGCTCATCCAGATGGCACGTGAGAAGAAGATGGACGTGGCCCTTCTGTCTGACTTCCATCGCGTGCCGCCCACCAGTGGCAACTGGGTAGCGGATGGAGCTGGACGTGCTGCCATTGTCGCGTGTGGCAGGGACCCAGTTCGACGCGTAGTAAGCATCGAAGAGGGAATGGTGGCCGCGGAGATTGCCGGAATAGTCTACGTCAGCTGCTACGCTCCACCATCTTGGAACTTTGAGCGGTTCAGGACCTTGATGGATGCAGTGGTGACAGCAGTACAGGGCTGCCCCAAAGTCGTGCTTGGGGGTGACTTCAACGCGGCAGCAGAGGAGTGGGGAGAACCACCGCCGGCCCCACGACAACGGAGACATCAGCAGCGTTACCGCCGGGGGGAGGTGCTGCTCGCCACTGCGGACCTGCTGGGACTGCGTTTGTTGAACAAAGGACGCACGCCGACCTTCCTTGGTAAAGGGGTCGCTAGGCCCTCCATTATCGACGTGTCATTTGCCAGCCCGTGCATCGCGGGCACGGCGGACTGGGAGGTGATGGGGGACTTCACTAACAGTGACCACCGAGCGGTGCGCTTCTCCGTGGGAGTAAGAGGCGCACCGGCGCCTGGAGGATACCGAAGGTCAGCCCCACAGTGTCGGCGCTGGGACGCTAGTCTCTTCCAACGTGAAGTGTTTACCGCGGCACTTCGGGTGAACGACTTCGGTGCAGCGCGGGACCCGGCCTCATTAATCCGTGTAATGACGAGAGCGTGCAACGAGACGATGCCCCGTATCAACACCACGCATCGGACCCGCCGAACCCCGGAAAAGTTGATTACCGGCTTACGATAAGACACCGGCGGCTCGGTGCGACCGCGTACCATCCGGTTCCCGTGTAATGAGTTAACCCGAGGACGGCGGCTTGTCCGCTCTGCTCTGCTCCTTCCCATCGGCCCGACCTCTCGCCCTAATGGGTCGCGCACGCTTTGGCTTGTTTATTACGCGCGTCCCGTTGGCTAGAATAGTTTGGCCGGCGCTGCTTTACATCGCGCCTTAATTTACCACCTGATAAGGCGATGAAGCAGCTCCAATTGCGAAAAATATGTAGCACCTCTGGGGCTCATTTTTCAATTTTACACCGGCGAGTGGGAGAAAATTGCTTGTGTGTTTGATAATCTGCGTGCTAGGGTGAGATTTGGTGGTTGCTTTGCAGGAATTAATTTCTTTAAACAAGCCTAAACGAACGCTTGGAGCTGCTTCCCGCAAATCTAGCGCTACTTTGCTCATTAATTGTAAGCTGAAAAAAATACATTAACCTTGCGTTGGGTTAACAATACAATAAAATTATCCTCCTGCTCTAAAATTATCCTGACATGGATTAAGTATGCACGAGGAAAACACAGGAAATTTTGTATTAAAATTCATCATAAACCGGAGGAAATTTTTCAATGCATTAATGATGCCACAAAACGCTTTTGGTAAGCGAAATCTTCATGATCTCTTTTAGAAAAACAAATTCCAAGGTTCTTTGTTATACCTACCGATGTTTAATTCATATTACTTCGTCCACTATGCTGATTCTACGGATGAAATAAAAATGTTAATTCTTCACACCCAATTCACGTGCGCACCATTGTGGTTATCGAATATTATTTCTTCGTAGTTTACATCTCATCCACCCCAGCACGTGCCCTGGAAATTAGGTTCGCAAGTCTTTCGAGCACAACTATCCACTTATCCTTCTCCCGGAGTCCCTGGAGCATTCCGTTTTCTACCTCATTTAGTGTGCACATTTCCCATGTTTGCTCGAGTGTGTTTGCTGCTACGGGCTGAAGTTAAATCGCCCAGCAGCAAACTCACTGCCACTGCCTCGTGGCGCTGGTCCGACGGCTAACACGATCTTGCAACTTTCAACCACGGCGCACTATCTTCCACCGAGAGCGCGCCGTTCCGGTCCGATCTTAATGTGCCGCAAATGTTGTTCATTTCGGGTGTTTGAATTTTAAATGGCTGCACCGAATGGGCAAGGACGCCCGACTGGCCAACAGTGCCATCTTCGCAGCCCTCCCAGTCCAACACCCAACCCCCCCGAACCAATCTTCCATTTCTTACAGCCTCACCGAAGCAGGGAAAAATAAAGGCAAAGCCATTAGAATAATGTACCACACAGCGTTTGTACTACGGCCGGGCAAACAAAAACCGACGAAATAGAGCCATTTTGGCTATTTTCCATGTTCTCGCCTTTTGCCAGGCGACCAGTGCAGACGATTTGCCCGCTGGGTGGCCGCCACCTTGGCCCTCCGTCTCCCCAGCCGTGTCGGACACAGTTCGACAAGATACTTCTTCCCTCCAGCTTCGTTAGGATTCGCTGATGCCTTTTCCCACCATCCACAGGACAAACTCGAAAAGGGGAGGGTAGAGTACGCTTTCTTCATCAGCATCAGCACACTTGTAAGCACTTTCACCCTGCCAGGGTTTCTGCTCTTCCTGCTTTCCCTCCGTGCAGCAGGACGGTTGTGGTCCGACGGTAATGGTTACATATTCCTCATTTGGCATCAGGACATTAACATAAGACGTTATAAAGAAAACATGACACAGTGGCACCGACGAAGAGTGGCTGAACATACTTCCCCTGCCGAGCGTTTCCCTTCCCCAAGCCCCGCAGCAAAGTCACCAACTGGGGACCTTTAAACCGAGGCTTCTGGCCGAAGACGAAAAACGGAAACGACGACGAAATCTTGCAACCACAGCCGTCCCCGGTGTTTTCTTCGCGGACGTCCGCAGGACAACGCCCCCGCTCGAGCGCTCGATATGAATAAATTATCGCATGAAATGTTGCCCATCTCTGCCTCATGAATGTGTGCCAAAACAACACCTTTTCGACCAGGTTCGAAACCAACGACGGTGAAGGCAAGCACGGCTCGGGCATTGGTTGGGGCATCCGCAACAAGATTCCGCCAGGACCCAGGGCACCACAAAAATATACAAAGATTTGCCCTCACTCCGCGGAATACAAACGAACGAATGCGCAAAACTGTGGTGCATTTTTTAACGTTAATGTAAATATAGTACAACAAACAAATGCCGGCAGGCCAGATGGTTGGCATTACTGTAGAGGGAGGAAGGAAACCCCATTGGTATCCGTGCAAATTTATCACTAAATCACTTTTGGCTTCCTTTGCTTTGAATAAGCAGGAACCCGTGGTGACAGCTTCCCTGATAACTCCTTCGCTCCATCGCGGGTGCTTTTGGGGGAAAATCAATGACATTTTCGAGATTGCGGTGAAGTTAATTATCGATTGCTTCGACCTACAGTATCGGGCAAAAATTAGATGCCACCGGGCAATCATGATAGCTTTTAAGGTTGTCTCAGCTCCGACTCATTTTAATGATATCTGGTTTTGTCTAGAATATTGATTTAACGTGTCCCATAAGTGAAAAATGCATTCGTAATAACACTTAACAAATTCACAAGAATATAAAGCAAGTTTCGTTATTCCAGACATATTCATTATAAATAATATTAATTTTGTTTTATTAACTAATAAAAATTCTTTAAAATTTACATCATTGCTACCATTTCTTACACTGTCTTTAATCTCTGCTAGAAAGCACTGCTCATCTGCCCAGCTCCGTAGATCATTACCGAAAGCCAACATGCCCGTGCCAGAATCCAGCCATCTGTGACATCGATTTTCACTCGGTCCCCGTTATCGATAGGAGATGGAGCATTTGCCAAACTTATTAAACTAATAAATTCGATCTCGACCCCGATCCTCCCGGGCCGGAAGGCGAAGACCGGCGGGTCTTTCCAGTGAATTGAGAGCAAACGGACGGGTACGACTTGGACGTGGTACTTCGGAGTGTGGCGGGTGCAAAACAAACAACCTGCCAACCTCGCCCGAACGAACGCGGACCCGATAAGCTATCGCAGCTTCATCGTCGGAGCGCTCGAGAGCAGTAGCAGCAGGACAGTTTCGGCTGCGAGGGTGACAGCTCGCACTCGCCGCAATTGTCACCGCCTGTCGATACTGGCCGCCCCAAAGCACAAGCTCACCCCCTTCATGGGTTCCGCTAGGAAAAGCATTAGGCATTAGTGCGAAACGTATCATTTTAATTAAAATTTCAACCCTTCCACCAGAGAAGGAGCGAACAGGGGGTTCGGTAGCAAGTTCGGTGCCGGAAAAACCTCAAATATTCCTCCGCACCGACCACCCCCTCATCATTACCCCAAATACCCTCTGTTGAATCCTTTACCCGACTTGTCCTCGAGAAATTTAGATACACTGTACTGTCAACATCAACTCGAATCGAGCCTTTTCCGACAACGATCCAGCGGAAAAACAACAACGAAACTTCAACGTTGAGCTGCGTTCGCTATCTTCAAAGTTGGAGAAGGGTAGAAAATTATCATGCATCCATCCTTCCGGAGAAGCTTTGTCAAAAAAACGTAAAGACTTAATAGGAATATTGATCACGCTGTAAATTTGGACTAGAAATAGAGGTACAATGTATTTTCCGAAGGGTTTGCCGATACGTATAAAATGTGTGATATTTAAAATCTGAGTCATCATTACTCAAAATTTAAAACGAGCCCTGAGACCAAACCTCGAAGTGGAGAACTAAGCTCTTCCGGAAACACCTGAAACTAAGAATCGCAAGAAGGTAGGTAAACATCCTGGTGTTGTAATAATCTGACCACTTTGGTACCATACACGGAGCTCGCCTGGTTATGAAACTCATCACGATTCAGGTGCCTCGATTACGCTGATAATATTGACCCGGACAACATGTGTACCGCTCCGGCCATACCTGCTCTCAAATATCGAACCGGTCGGTCCACCCCTGCAAGCGCCCCAGGTCCAGGGTTGGACTCGTTATCACCAAACTATCGCCGATCAACGCAGCAGTGGACCAACACCACCAAACAGCAAAGTGCCGGCTACTGAGCATCCGGTTTGTGTCAGTTCTGCATAGTGCGTGCTGGAAAGTAGGGAAAGTTAATTTTACAACAGGACACGAAATCGGGCGATTCTGGATTGAGCAGACCTTAGAGTGACTTTGACGAACAACTGTTCACAGGAGAAGAATTATTTTTAATCATGGTTGGAAACACAAGCTTTATTTGCCCAAAGTGGAGCATTTAAGCTGAAGTCAAAATAAAATCATTATTCAAATAATAAATATTTTTCCAATTCCAATACAATTTTAATATTATGATCATGGTCTGCAAATGGTCCATACACAAATATCTCTAGCGGTAGCACTTCACTCGCTTCCATTGTACAGGTTTTCCAAATAGGCCATTTCTCGCTGGTGCATTTATTTCCAGCGATAATAATCGAGCAACTTATCAACCTGCCGCCGGCTGCATTACGACCAATTGTGCGATGTGTGCGGAAAGCAAGAGTTGCTGGTACTGCCGCCGGTTCCGTTTATTAATATCCTCTTATCGGCTCGGCCGTTTGTTTTCGCACCGAGACACCGGGCGCCATTGCCTGTGGGTGGAAATGAAAGGAAGAGGGGGGGGGGGGGGGCAGGGTTGGCAGTTGAACCGTGTCGCTTGGTGACAGCTTCATGATGCCGTACCCACCGGATCTCGGTCGCACAAACCCGAGGACGTGTCGTGGCGAAACAGGTGTCCACCCGACCGCAACGTTCTGACCTGACCCCGAGCTGACCCGGCCGAGTAGCCGGATCGACCTATGGTGGATGGAAAACCCTGAAAAGCCGTAAGCGGTCGATTGTTGTTTCCCGCTGCAATACAACTGCGTTGTGAGCGGGTGCAACCACAGGGCATCTGCTGGGTTTGACCGGGAGCTTTGAAAATTCAAACTACACAGTTCGTGTAATCAGTTACACCGGCGGCAATTTTCGCAGGTATCGGAAGGCAGGAAGGGCATCGATTAAAACCACGGTTTGGTGTGTCGGCAGAACACATTTAAATTGGAGATTAAAACAGCTCAAGTGTAACTAAAATATTCTGACTACTACTAACCCACTCCGAAAAGCTGAAAAACGTTGGCAAAGCGAACCTGCGTCGTGGACGTATTGTTTAGTCGTTTTTCACAACAAAACATCATCGACTCGGTTGAATGGAAACTGTGATTTAAAATAGACGACGTCGTTAGCTGTAATCAGTTTTATACAGCAACATTGTAGAGAGGGTTGCCTGCTACCCTCGAGTCGTGTTCCATTATTGGAACAGAACAACTAGTCTATTTTTGTGGCTTTAAAAATGAAACAAAACAAAAACGATGGCTAAATATAAAGAACGAAAGTTCCGGTTACAAAGTAACATTGCGATCAGCAAACGGAAATCCTTGTCACAAGCAAAACGGTTTCACAGCGGCAGTGGATGTAGGCAGAAATTCCGGAGATTGGAGTGGATAACGGCAAATTAATTTGATTTGTATTCAATTATTTTCCATTCTCTGGAAAAGCTGTATTGATTATTTAACATAATCAAATAAATGTAGAATTGTACTGACATGATCTAAAGTAACGAAAACACAATGTGAGTAAAACAGAACAAATAAATTTCAAGAGAAAGCATATGCTTCCACGCCACGACAGAACGAGCAACCAGCATGAGTGATTGACCCATTCCTCCCCCGCTTGATCATACTTTAACGATAAATTCGCCGAAGATGTATAGACGAACAAACGCCATCGAGACGAATTTTAATGCGAAAGTTTAATGCCCATCGGAAACATTTACCTAATCTGCCCCGTGCCACCATTCGATGATTGTTTCATTTTATTCGGTCATAAAAATAGCACCGTTCGGCCTAATGATACCCCGCAGATTTACGATCCCACCGGGGTTGCTTCATCATCATCGGTGCGCGTCATCCTGCCAGGCTCGAGCCGAAAGCACGCCAGCTCGACGTCTAATCGACGCGGCGCAATAGAGTGCTTGCCGGAATGTCGTTACCGTCACCCGAACCTATTAGACCCCGGGTGGGAAGCGAAGAAGGCGCCCGAAGATACCCATCAGGAGGAAAGGCTTAAATTACGCTTCGTAATACATATCACATCATTTGTCCCAGCTACCCTGCGTTGCCGCGCAAGTTCCTCCCGCATTAATGGGCAAATAAAATTAATTTCGAAGAAGCGTAACTTTTTCCGCCAATCAGCCGCTTCCGTCTTAATTTCCTCATCGACCGGCTAGAGGCTCACGGTGGTGACGTGGACGAAAAGTTTCTCGCCCTGTGTCACTTTCACGCCACTCAGATTCGGCTGCCATGAGGATGTTCCGTCATATCCTCTAACCGGTTGACTCGATCCATGTTGCTGTTCTTCCGCCTTCATGCAATAATAAGTGTGCTTGTAAAATAAAAATCATACGCACCGATGGCAATCTATATAAAATCAATACATGGCGAAGTGTTCACTTTTCTTTCACAATTTTCCCTCATCCCAAAGCCGCCATCCTTTTTCCCTTCATTGATTCTTGTTTGCACTTCCCCGCTTCCCCGGCGTTGAGGGGTAATTTTCCCACAAATATTGCTTCATTCCGAGCAACCACAACGCTTGCCTGCAGTTAAGTGTACTGCGCAAAAAAATTCCCACCTCCATGCAAACAACAACTTCTACGAAAAGACTGGGCGTCTCCATCGTTCATCGAACACGGAAATGCAGTCGAACGAAACGGACTGCACGCTTACACCCAACCGTGCTCTTGTCCATGGTCACGGTCGGAATTTAAACGGACGGAAAAATTTTTGCCTTCGCCCAACGCACAGATACATTGTCGAAATGACAAATTCCACCAAGCCACACAGCGACGAAAAGAAGAACAAAAAATGCACACCCGCACGCACTCACGTACAATGGCATTCAAACATTGCGGCTTCCCGAACAGCATCCGTCCGAATGAAAACAAAAATCACATCCAATACGTGTCCTCGGAAAAGCGCCGGACCGGTTTGATGTGGCGAAAGGCAAACTGACGCCAAACAAAAAAAAAAGGGGGGGGGGGGGGGGAAACACAAACATTCGACAAATATTGTCATAAATTCAACAATTTCATTACAGCCACCATGCGACGTGCGACGCGACATGACATTAAACATAACCACCACCATCATCAGTAGAGCGTTATCAGTAAAAGCAACAACAACAAAAAAGCAACGGAATGGAAATACGTTCAAAACAACATCAGGCGCGATCTGGACGATGGTTTCCCCTTTTGCGATGGTTCCTGGTGTTTCGCAAAGGACCCGCCGTCAAACGATCCATAAAGCCCGATGCAATCGAGCACGCCGGGGAATGGATGGCGTTCCACGTTCCTTTTCTCTTTTTTTTGTGAGAAAAAAAAATGACGCTGTCAATCAATGTTCAACGGCTTGAAACGCGATCCAGCTTGCAGGTTCGATTTTGCACGTCCTTCACCTTTACTTTAAATCATCCACGAGCAGTTTCCTTTATAGGGAAAAAAGCTCCCTCTTTCTTCATGTGATACCTTCCAGTTACTCGTGCCGTTTAGCTCTCTTGCTCTGTTTCATGCTTGATTCCCGGTATGGGTTAATTCCAATCCAGCCGCTTTCCAGCACAGCCATAATGCTTTCTCGATGCACCGGATTTCGCACTCTAGCCAACGGGCCAAGCCAAAGCTGTGGATGCTGTGAAATATTGAACCCACATTGTTGGCTGTCGTTTCGCCTCCCAGGAGCTCCACACACAGGCACGAGGGACGACGCAAAACGCTTGACATACGCAATCGCTATTCGACTTCGGCATGCGACAGCGTCGTTAAAAACCGCACCCTCTTCGTGTTATAGAGGGTTTTTTCTGCTTTGTTTGTTTCCTGCCTTCCTGTGGATCCTTTTCTCGGGTTCTGTTCTCTGCTTCTGCTGATGATTGATGTTCCGGCGAAGTAATTGCCCGCTCTTCCTCCCCCCAGCAACCGCACCGTCCCGTGTCTGTGACGAGAGTAAACACAACCCACCCGAACCAGCGCCTACGGTGTCGGTTTAATTCTCGCGTACTTCTTTTGCTCCTCCCGGCTTATGTCACCTCTCTCGGGTGCGTTTTTCCCACACGACCCATTTTCCACTGCCGCAAATGGTTCCCCCATTGCTCCTAGCTGGACGTAAACAAAGTCCCGTCCGTTTCGGGTCGCGTGAGTTTCGTTGGATGGGAGCAAAACTTTCACTTCGCTCTCGACAATCAACCGCTACAGTCTTCGAACGCACCGCAGTTCGTTTCAGTTCGTCAGCTCACCTTGGCGTTTCACATCGTTCACGCGCTTTTCACGCTTCACCACATCTTCTCACGCTCACAATGTCTTTCTCATGCTCTCAATCGTTCTTTTCGCAGAAAAGAGGGCGCATGAGCGTCACAAACAGGATGAGACGATTTTCCAGTGAGTTCCGGTCAGCTGTACGTACGCTCATGGGACGTTATGGCGATAAGTTTTCCACTGAAGCAACGCCACACGCAGGAGAAGACCAAGGGAAAATTGTTGCGATGTAGCATAGAATCATTGAGAAACATTTTATGGAAATTCGTTACAAATTAATTCCATATGTTTATAGAAGCGAGGTTTCGTTAAATCCTCGTTGGTTTATAGCATAAATATTCCAAGGTAAACTGAAGTTTGTGTGTTAATGTACTGAACTTTTCAATAATGCAAGGATTTTTCATACCTTATTGAATAATTAATTTGTTTGTAACGGATTCAACAAAAATCTCATAAGGTTCGATTGGAAGCTGACATTTTTTTTCAGTTTTATAATAAACCAATTGTTCGCCAATGTTGAAACATAACGTGTAAAATGTTTCAAGAACATATAACTAAGCAAGTCCTCACCCGTATTCCACCCCATCCGAAAAGCACCCATCGTAGATCCTCACATTCGCTGGCATTGTCAAACCCTGAGGCAACAATTTAGGTCCGATAACTAAACGTAACAGCCACCGGGGTGTGTAAAATCGAATAACAGTTTAGCACGCGGTATTTACATCGCGCGTGCTGGTTTCTGCAACAAAATCGCCAAAGTGTGCCACATTCTCCACACCACGCTGCCCTTTATTGATGGTTTAAATTGAAACAATAAATCGGATTACAGCGCTGATGCCCAGCACCGCCGGGCTGGAATCGAATGAAAATTGTTGCACCAGTAGCTGTTGTGGGTGTTTCGAACAAAAAAAAGGCTGATGAAACAAACCGTGCTGCCTAAACCGACGTGATACGATACAGGCGCTGTTCCAAAGCCTTAATCGGTACGGATATTCGTCAACATACCACCCCCTCCCACTGGGGGCGGAAACGAAGAGATAGGACAAGGTAAGGCAAGGGGCAATAGTGCGCTTTGTTTCCTTTCTCACCTAGTCTATTAAATAAAACTCAATAGTTGCACCCCCCGGCAGCGGCACCGGAAGCTGTTCGCGGGAATGCTCCGCGAAGGATACAATCGGATAGAATTTTGTCGATTAAATTCATTCCATTCAGCGTCATTCCATTTCCTCCACGCTCGCCCAACATCCTGCCCTCCATTACCCCCCAGGAACGGTGTGTCCGATGGAGTGGATAATCGGCCCCGATACCACCGGTCCGTTTCATCTCCAAGGCAACTTCATCGGAAAATAATTCCACTTGCAAAACGGGTTTTCGGCGGATTCATTCCGACGCTAGGGGTTGCAGTTGATGCTTTGCGACTGAGCGAACTATTCGGATAAATTTTGATGAAGTACGTGGTTTAGGAAGGATTATATTTTGATTCGGACGCCCGGGGCTTGCATGCCGAATGTTGCTCACCTGGAAATTGGTTGCTTTTTTGTTCTGGAGTAGATTGGATTTTTTTTTTTTTCAAAGAAAAACCTAAAAGCACTAAAAGTTCCAGTTAAATAGGAAAAACAAGAGAAATTCAACACAAATTGATCAAATTTTGTAGCAAAACGATTCAGTAGACAAAACGATTAATTAAGCCATTTAAGAAGACAATATGACTTCCATAGTTGATTCTTATTTCATTAGTTTTCTTGTTTCTAGTTTTCTGAAGTTGTTTTGCGCAAATTCTCTTCATGGGAACCATCTGGTGCTCGTTAAGGTGTGGCTTTTTCACGAATATCGTCGGGGTTTTACACGGTGTTGGACGAGTGCCATCTCAAATTCATTAAGATCTTCCCTCTCCCACACCACACTCCGGTAAGAGCACTGATTTCGTCAAATGTCCAACACTGTATCCCGGAGTAACATTGCAAAGGTTGCCTAGTTGCTTGATTACTGCTGGCTGCCCGGTTGCTTGGGAGGATAAATGATAAAAACCGAACAGGGGAAAACCGTCTGCCACCAATAAAACGCCACGACGCTCTGCAGATGTCAGCTGTTGTGATGCTGTCCGTTTTCCGCGGCGTGTGCAATCGTAATGAAGAATAGTGTAACGTTCTGTTTTCTTAATCAGAAATTTATGACCACGGCCATTTATCTCCACGCGCCGGTGAGAACCCGTTTCGACAGCGACAACCGTCATCCGCAGTACGGCATCCATCCCCGGTCGACGGTCGACGACGACAGCCGGTGGACACACCGGGGCCATCCACTTGATCGTCTCGCGACGCCCCGCAGCCAGCTTTTCCCGAGGTCGCCCTCTCCCCGCCCATCCTTTAGCCCGAAAAACGGCAGCAGTAACAGCAGCAGCAACAACCGAAAACAAAAATCGCAAAATCTGGACGACGGGCAGCGAACCGCACCGCACAATAGAGCTGTCAATCGCGCCACCGAAAGATTGTGATTTATGTAAATTGCACTCATTTGCATGTTTCGAGGATCATTCAATTTATTGTGCGCAGCACGGAGGGAGCGCTCGGCCATTTGCAGCCAGGCAGCTGCAGAGAATACGGCCCATTCGCTATTTACCAGCAGAAGCTGAAGCTCAAGCTGAAGTCCCGGTCCCCTTGGCAAGCCGTTTGCCAATCGCAGCCGAAAGCCCGCTGGAATAAAAATAAAATTCGCATTCGATTGGAAAATGGTGCACCGGGGAGGCAGGGCAGGGCTGGGAAAAAGTAAACGAATCGCCTCCTTCCCCCCCAACCCTCCCTCTCCACCCCATTGCGTGCACGAACGGTCGGACCATCGAGGACGCCGATGCTCGCTGGTGTCGTTGGCGCATATTCCACACGCCACCGATAATGCCACCCCGGGTGGTCGTGCAATGCACCGCATAAATCACAACCATCGCTTTTCGATGCACCGCCAGTGTTCGTTCGTCCTGCATTCGGGGCGCACTCCTTTTTTTTCTTTTCTTTTGTGACCCTTTCCTTTCCTTTTTTGTTGGCCCACATCATCGACAGGGCACATCAGTTGCACCCGTGCACCCAGGACACCCATTAGAATAAACCCACCCGCTTGGCATTCGGTGTTTCCAAAATTCTTGTGTTTTTTTTTTCTTTCTTTTCCTGTTCCCTTCCTCACCACACGCTTTATCAAACCCTGCAAATGGTGGTGCAATGGGAGCGGATGGACATTAAAAATAAACCCGATATGTGCTGTGTGCTGCAAGTTTTCTAACCTGTCCCTTGCGGCAGCGCATTCGGTTTCGGGGTGTTTTGTTTTAATTTAAGCGCGTTCGGCTGGGAACAACTTGTTCCTTTTCCGCGCCCCCAACGCTGCAACTGTCTAACTTGCAGGTAGATTCCCTGCCCCACCCCTTTCCCGCTTCTCGATCAATCCCTTTTTACACCGGAAACAATGCGAGCACGTGAAATGGCCGAAATGAAAAAGGGCCTCGCAGCATTTTGGGGGGTGGAAAACCAGGGTAACCAGGGGAATTAAAATAAATAAACGTTTCCGCGTGTCAGCCACAGTGAGCCAGGCAATTGTGTAGAGAGTTGAAAATATTTAACCCCACATGCAAATTGTGTTTGGGTCGTGTGCTGCAATGCACAAAAGAGGCAACCCAAGGAAAAGGCATGCGAAGGGAAAAAATCTGCTCGAATATGTTTTTGATTAAAATTTCATCAAATATTGAATTTAATATTTTGTAATTGCTGTTGTCCATAAAATTCCTTCCGTACCACACCAATAATACCGACGGATGTTAGTGTTCTAGTAGAAAGCTGATTCTTTCCATGTTGCCTGACCAGGTTCATTTTCATTCGCGCGTTATTGCCCAGGAAAGCATTCCTGACGAACATGATTCGTTCGTTTTTTATAGCACTGAATGGAAAAAAGCTGTATTATTGATACATTTATTTACATCATCCGTTCATTGTGTATAATCTACAAGTAACGCAAAACAATTTAATAGATCTGTGTTTGGTCGCTTTATATTTGTATGCACCAATTAAACTCATTGCGATTTTCCCTGGCTGGGCTCAAACATTTGAACATTGCGTTGGAAAGCGTTAACCCTAGGAAAAACAAACGAACGGGAGAAACACATCTAAATAAAGTACCAAAATACTCTGGAGAAATAAATAAATAGCAGAGCAATTTTCTTCCAGTCAAGCCGCTGGTTTTTGACGAAACTTTTTAACTGGCCATCACGAAACACAAATAAGACAGAACAACACCCTCATGGAGCGAACGTTAACGCTAAAAAAATATCAACAGTATTAATGGTCAGGGACGAAGGAAAGAAATGTTTGAAAAATGTCTAATGATGTAGGGACCAGCCCCGGACCGAAGTCCCTAGACCTTGTCACAAAGCCTTCCATCGTCATAGAGGCGAAATTTCATTAAACATTTCACGTCGCAGAGTAGTTTGATGATTTTTTTTAATTCCCCCGTCACGCGGCTGTTCCTGGCCCGCGAAAACCAAGTGAACGTTGGGTAGAATTTTACGGATTCGACCGAAAAATAAAACGCGCGGGTAATGGTGTGCAACGCGAAGGTAGTATTTTTCACATACAACACAATTTAGCACTCATTCAGCCTTTTTTTCTCAAGCAAAAACAAATATATTCTCACGTTCCTACCGGCAGCCGAGCTCGAACCTCGGTGCTGGTGCTGAAACAGTGAAAGTGGAAACGAAAGCTACCGCCATCTTGCACCTGAGAGTTTCCCGTAGCATTTCCAATTGTGGCATTGGCTTGTGCATTTCGTTTTTCGTTCTGTAACATAATTTGGACCAACATGCATGGAAACGTGAAAAGAACTTTTCTTCTCGGTGTGCCAGCAAATAAAAAGTCAACCAAAAGTCCTGTCTCGCCTAATTGAAATTCGCTTTTCTGGCCAGGCCAGGAATACAAAGGGAACGACGCGTTTGAAATCGAAACAACACCCACGCTGAGCAATGAATATGCAGGGCTGAATGCATTGGAAATTAAAAACAAAGCATTGAAAACAGGGAAACCTCATGCGCGACTCGGGAACACCTCGAGCGTAAAACAATTTCGCCTCCGATTTTTTTCCCGTTGCACCGTGAAGCCTTTTAATGGACTGCCCGAAAAGCTTGCCCACGTTTCCCCTTCACCCTGCTGGTGCGTGCGTTCATGTGTGTGAAAGACTGTGTACATCCTAGTGGAATTTGTGTATGAAAAAATTAAAACCTCATAAAAAGCGAATAAAAAGGCACACCCCCTTTTCATTCGCCTCCTTTCGTCGACTTGGAGCGCGCAATTTTTTTCCATTTCCCCTCCCACACCGTCCCCACCCACTGCCCTGCCGGTCTCCTCCATTCGGTGGCAATTTTTCGCACACCGAAAAACAACTCCACAGCCGGCAAGTAACACATCACTCATTGGAAAATTAATAAAATATAAATTAGCCAACGTGGCGCAAATGAACGCGGCACTTCATTCTTCGCTCTTCTTTCCGTTTTTTTATTGTTGGTTTTTTTGCATTTCCCCATTGTTGTTGAATTTGATGGGAAATGAAATGAAATGGGTTTCAGGCATTTTCGGGATTGCGTGTGTGCGTATAAATTTTAAAAAAAAAGTCGAATCCCCAATCGATTCGTAAAGCCCCTTCCAACTCCGCAGACCGATTGAGATGGCATTTGGTTGCATTATTATGACTAACAACCAACCATTTTCATTAAGAGTCAGAGGTGAATGGTGGATGAGAAGGAGCCCCCTCCGAGGGTCAAGAGAAAGAGAGAAAGAGTGTCGGTGCACGCATAAAACGTCAATCAATTATCGACAGAGTTTTCATTACTTTTTTTTCCTCTGTTTGCGTCGTCGTTGGAACTAAGAGTCCTAGAGTATTGTGAATCCTTGTTTTGCGGAATAAATTGCGACAATTCTTATCTCTTTTGCCATTCCTCAATGAGAAGATTTTCTTTCGATTCGATTTACTACCATCCATTGTCGGATTTAACTGCTGCCTGCTAAAATTCAAGTCTATTAGGTACATCATAAAAGCACCCTTACGCTACAGTCCACCCCTTTCTACCGCCATCCATCGACCACTCACCTCGTCACATCCACGGCCGTGTCAATTTTCAAAGGGAAAAACGCACCCCCTTCTGTGCAGCGATGCGCCACGGAGAAGCAATAACCGAAAAATCATTACCGGACCGGTGGACTGACCAAAAAGTTGGCCCACCCTAAGGCGCACCCCCTGTAGGGATGCAGTTGATCCATGGTTTTCACCTCCCATTGCGTGAGGGTCCGTTCCAGCGTTCCGGTCATATTGGAATAATTATTCGCTTCATTCGTTTAATTGTTCTTTTGTTCGTGAAATTAATTCAACATTTTCCAGCGGCACCAGCGGGGGCCATAAACGCGGCACCATTGCCGACGAGACGCGAGGATATTTGTTTGTGGAAAATTGCCGGGTCGGCAGACACCGGAAAACAAAAGAATCCTCCCGGGGGCGGGGAAGTATGCCGCGAGCGCTAGCTTGAGACCGGCGGCGGTGACGGCGGTCGTTTAATATCGTAAACTGCAAACAGGTGCAGCGAAAGGCCGGCTTCAAACATTGGCCGCGTCATTAAATGTCATCGAAACACACCGGCAATTTGTCGGAAAAACCGTTCCACAACTGCACCGGCAGCACAAATTGGAGGGGCTGCGTTCCGGATCTTACTGCGCGCCCGGTGACATTAATGCACTATTAATAGTCGATTAAATCATCAGCAGGGATAATTAAAAGGAAGACGACTGGCGCAGAGCAGAAAAACATCACCCGACGAACCCATATGCACATCAATGGGAAAAACCGGCTGCCCTGGGCCGGCGAGTGATGAGATTTTCCATTATTGTTTTTCACCAATGGCCCGCTCTAGGGCTCGGCCGCTGAGTGAGTGGATGCTCGAGGGACGGTTTTTTGATGGATTAATTTTCTTTGTCCACGCGAATCAACCTCACTCCGGGGCGCATTTATTTCATTGCGTTTTTCCCAAAACCACCCAACTTCACCCAGCGCCCATTACGAACCACACGTCCGTCCGTCCGTCCGTCCGTCCATTAGGTGCCGACGGTTTTCCTGCGTGTCATTGTAGTAAACTCGCTCTAATTTTGCTTGATTTTTGCTCGAGAGTTCGCCCGACTCCTCCTGCCAGCTCTATCCATCGCATGTATCACGCCTCGCTTTCCCCCGGGCCGGCGGTTTCGCTGGAGGAAAGTGTGCAGGATGAAAACTTTTAGCCGAAACACCGACCGGCTGCAGTGATGGACCCATCCGGACTCCATCTGCAAGCTTCCCGCAGCGGTTCGCCGGCAGCAGTTCGGGAAAATCAATCAAATCACATCGTTACCGCATTCGGTTCGGGGCGCCATCCTCCACGCTTAACTTGCTAATATATTCTTATCTATTTTCGATTTCGACTTCGGCAGCATCACCGTGACCGCCATCAGCATCGTCGGGGCTGCAGAAACTTGTACATCACCATCGCAACATCATCCATCAAACTCGATGGGCAGGCGATCCCTCGCCGCTCCCGTCGCGATTATCCACGAAATTGGGCCTTCGCAAGTGCGCTCTCCCAGGCGCGCCCCTTGCTGTCCGGCGATGATTCGAGAAGTTTTCCGAGAAGCATTCACTAATCAGAACCGAATCGGCACAGAGACCACACATTCTTTCCACCGGTTCGTGGAAATGGCGTGTTCCAACGCTACCCGGTTGAATCTGTAGCGCAAGACTTACCCAACAAGAAACGGGAGAATCGGAAAGACGCAAACAGAAAAGTTGCAAAAATTATTATGATTATCTTTAACTTTCTCCACCGCTGGCGGATGAGGTGTGGGCATTGCCGGTGCTCAGGAAGAAAGTTTCGAAGATTGTTTCCAACGAAATGGCCAATTGGCATTTTGTGTGTGTTTGTGTCTGTCCAACAAGAGCAGAATTGCCTAAAAAGGCAGCAAAAACAACATTTGTGCAACAACGTTTCGTGCGGAGTTTAGTGTCATTTTGTTTGTACTATGTTCGGTTCATTCCGGTTTCACTTTTGTCGGGAAGTTTGTTCCCCTAAACTTTCCGCTTACACGCCATGACAACTCCACCCGGACCCGGCCGTTTTTGCCATCGGTGGTCAATCGGGAAAGCGTTACCGAAGCCATCAATACTCACGCGAATTGGTGGTGATAATAAGATGAACTTTCGGTGGGGGAAGGGAAGGGGGGGGCGAACATCTACCACGAAGCAAGATCGGAAGTCCTTGGAAGCTATTTCGAGCTGACCTTTGCTAATAAGCCCGTCAGAATGTCATTTCGAAGAAGGCGACCAGAACGAGCGGAGAATGAGCTAGAATCCAAACTAAACTATTACGGGGAGGTTAACTTTTTTTTGTTTCGGAGGCTCCGAGACCAGCGGAAGACGAAAGCTGTGAGGCCGATGATGACGAACGCCAAATGGGAAAAGTTTGCGCTCATTTGCTCAATCAACGCAGCGGAGTGCATTAGCGCTGACCGCCGTCGACATCAAGTCTGCAAGTGGATTAATTACAAAATCGGAATCGAAAGCCAATGGAAGACGAGCGACCGTGCTGCAATTTGGCACAGTAATGGGAAAAAATGGCACGATTATATACCCATTGGATTGTAAAGGCTCAAGTTTTCTTTAGCCAGCCAGTCGGTACCAGAAGAATAGGATTATCACTCATTGAAAATGATTTTAAAAGTCCTTTTAATTTGTCGTTGATTGAAAATGATATTAATTTAATAACATACCCTAAAACGATTCTCTGCGCATCTCTATTCGAAAATAAGCTTCCAAGCATCTTCCTTTCGAAACCGGTTTAAAAAAGTTTTTGAGTGGCTAATCATTCTTCAAAAATATTCATTTACCACAGACTTGTTAGATATAGTTATGGCCTGTCCTTTAAGATATGGCCTGTCCTTTAAGAAAATCAAGAAATCTACATCTTAAATTAAGGCACATGAAACTTTTGTTTTCCTTCGTTTCGTTAATGTTGTGCGATAGGTAAATAAAGGAAACATATTAGTTTTGTTGCAGACAAAGATTAGTTACGAACTCTCACAAAAACTTTCAATAAAAGAAGAAATTTTAATCGAATTCAATTTGCTAAAAAATTATAAAACCATTTTCTTCCTGACAAATGATTGTGTAACATGATTATCCCCGATTCGCCGGTGCAAAGAATAGCAACGAACACTACATTATTAAATAAAATATGGATCTCTTTCCATCTGCCCTGGGAAACTTTCTTTTTTTTTCTATAAAACAATTAACAATTTTCCGCGATGGTCAGCTCCTACGGACCTTAGGTACGACCAGCACGACCGGAGCAAAGCTGAAACAATAGTAGTAGTAGCTCTGACCGTTTCCTGTCGATTTCATTGCATTTCTTTCGTGCCTTTTTTTGTCAGCTCTTTGGCTACGCCTTTCTTCGAGGGGAGGAATGGGAAGAAACTACTTCGCCCGGAACGATCGACAACGACGACGACGACGACCGGAAATAGGATTACCTATCGTACCGTTACATCCGCCATTGATGGAGTTTTCCGGGTAGCACGCAGGGGCCATCACAGCGAACCGTACGCCCTTGTTGGAGAAATTTTCCTCGGGCTGCTCCAAGGAATCGCACCGGAAGTGAGCCGTTCCTTATGTTTCGCTCTTCGCCTTTCGACCTTCTTCCCACGTTTGTCGTGTGGCTTGGGGGAGCTGGGCAATGCATTCGATGATAAACCGAGTGTAGAAAGAGTGGAATGCAAGCGGCGAGCAGTAAGTAATCGAATGCAACCGACTCCTCCCGACGGCGCGAAGGAAAGATGATACCATGCTCGTAGACTATTTATTACGCTCTTGTCGAACAGCGACGTTTGACGATAGCTGCAGGACTTCCACCGTGTGCGAGTGCTGCACGTTGTCGGTGGAGCTTTCTTAGTGGGAAACTTTCTTCTCACTCCTCCTCCCACGCTCCGAAAACACCTGCATCCATCCACAAGCTGCCGGGAACACCAAGATGTGCCGGGGTTGCGAGAAACGAACAGGAGCCCTTTACAAGAAACCCGGTAAGCAAGTAGGACCAAAGAAAAAGGGAGGGAGATAATATAAAGCCACACCACTCACATCGTGTATGTGTGTGTGTGTGTGTGTGTGTGTGTGTGTGTGTGTGTATGTATTTGCCATACCGATGCGCATCATCCATCATTGATAGACAAACCGAAACGAAACGAAATAGAACGAAATGATTACCGCTACCTTCGAAGTGCTCATACCTCCAGAAACCCTCCGACCGGACCGGAGGAAAATCGAAGGTGAAGAAAATATTGTTTAAAGTTTTCCACAAGCTTCCCCTTGCCAGCCCCCCCCCCCCCCCCTCCACGGGAAAGTCTCGTCTCATTTCCTGCACTATTCCACGGAAACGGACCATCGCACATATCGCACATCGGATTGCGAAGAATTGTCGGGCGGCGGGAAGACGCAACGTGGGCGAAAGCCAAGCCAGGGAAGAGAGGAAAAGAACTGGTGGACAAACTCCTGGAGCCGGCCCAGAACGTACGACGATTCCCAACGGCACGATTTATAATACATCATACATGATTCATTTTCAATTTCAATTTCCATCCACAATCTGTCGAGAGCGCTTTCCTCGTAGGGCATTGTGGACAGAAGACTACACCCCCTTTCCCCCTCGTTCATCGTGGGGCTCGTTTGCAGGTTATCAATGGTCTGTACCGTGCTTTCCTCCCGGCAGTGGAGACAGTTGGCATGACTATGTACAGACATTATCTCATCATTTACCTCATATCAGTTTTCATTTAAATTAAAACACATTCTCTTTATTGCAAAACATGCTTCAACAATGCAGGAGCATTCATACCTTACCGAACAGCCTTACTTTAATTTACACTTTTCTTCAAAATGTAATTCAACGAAAATGTGACGCTAACATTGCAATAGCTAGCATTGTAACTAGGATAATATTACCAAACAATTAAATTACAAACTAATTTCATAAGATATGATTTTTTTTTTGTGTGTGTGCATAAATTCAATTCAATCATTTGATTCAATTACACCAAAACCAACTATAAAACACTCCGTTTCACGTGCCGTGGGTGCGGTACACTGAAGCAAAATTATATAATAGGTTATTTAGCTACACGCTCCTGTGTGCTGCATTATGCAGCAACGCGAAAGTGCATTACGTCGTTCATCCAAAATTGACACTCAACAGAATTGAGTTTCGAACACGAACGCGAAAAACGCTTTTCCGCGGCACCGAACTAGCGCTGTGTCTTTCGTTGTTCCTTTTTTCTTTTTTTTGCCCCTCTGTCTTTGACTGGGATTTCCATTGTTTCCTAGCTTTCTGGACCATGTTGTGGCGTTGATTTTCCGACCGTGCTTGTTCGTGATGCACGTCTGTGCGGCTGAGGCAATGAGCAAGCAGGGACAAACTAAAAAAAAAAAAAACCCGTGAAAAACAGCACAGCACAATGCACAAATGATGCTCCGAAAACAGGAAGCCAGGGCGGAGCAAACGAGATGACAAAAAAGCGCCACCGCGCGCGCCGGAAGTAACGAGGCAAATGCAATTTTTCCCTCCCAAAGTGACAAGCAGCTTACACCAGCCTGCCAGGTTCTTCTCGTCTTCGTTTCCCCGGTGGGTTGTCCCATGCACTCGCACATCACAACAGCCGGGCAGCCATTGTCGCACTTTCTATTCATTATGCAATCCACCTCCCAGTTGCTACTCCGTTCACCACCCCCTCCGACCCTTCCGGTTGGCATCAGCGTGGCCCGGAATGTGCCCGGGAACCATTTAGGAGAAGTTTACATCAGTCAGTGCCGCCCCGAGCAACGTGTAATGTAATTCTAGGAGGCATTTTCTGCACGGTGTTCTATCGTTTATTTCATTCTAGCTTGAAACAGTGAAACAATTATCAACATATTTTCATGGTCGTTTGAATTTGGGAAACAAGTGCAATTTTCCACCGATTCCGCTACACGTCAAATGTATGCTGGAATGCTCCCCAAATGGAGGTATACCGAATGTAGTATTTGCCGTACGTGGAAAATAAAAAGCAAAACACATTTGTTTCCAACAACCGCTCACTGAAGCCATGCTGCACTTGGAATGAAGATAACCGGATAACCGACCAAGGGACCCAGTGCAATCATTTCCCTCCTCCCCATTTTGTTCCCTAACCTCCCACCAAGCAGAGCAGTGGCAGAGTTTACGACCAAGACTTTTCACCTCCAGCCTCTGCGGCGCACGTGGATTGGAGCCGCGAAGATTGCGGTCACGAGGTGATGCTGCAGGCAGCGCATCGCGTTGACATTTCCTCGAGTTTTTCCCTTCCTTTTTTTGTCGTGCCCCCCCCTCGGAGGCAAAACTTTCGCACGGCCCCGGCCAAACAAGTGCATGCTTCCTGGTCCGCACCGAAGGCTCATTTTATTTCCGCTCGTGCCATAAAAATAGTTGATTAATAAGTGTTTGCGCCTGTCGTCGTCAGGTTAATGCGGCGAATTTACGATAATAGAAGCATAAACATACCGACTGCTGCAGCCTGGCAGGACAGGGGAGCGTGTCTACGGTATTGTCGCTACTTGCCTTCTGGCAGCACGCCCCGCGGGTTGCACTTCCGCTTTCGTCGGTTTTGCGAACGACCGACCGCCTCACACGATCGCTTATTGCGACCCCCGGCGTGACAGCGAAATGACAAGTAGCTGCTGCTGTTGCGGTGCGATCGAATGCCGCAAGTAAGTGTCATTTCAGGACGTGCGCGTGCAGTACCGGGCCCACCGAGTAGTTGGCCACCGGCTGATGGGTCATAATTTCCGATGAAAACCTAATTAGTCGAGTGCTTAGTGATCACCCGTGTCGAAGGGCCTCCGTGCGTCAACATGAAACGGTATTTTGCCACTGATTGCGCTATTTTGCCCTGCGCCACTGCGCGGTTCTCCGGTTCCTTCCTGGTAAAGTGGCCGTCAACGGTACTTCCTAGTTTTTTTTGTTTGTGTTTTACGATAACTTTGCACACGGCTTGATGTTCATGTGATGAGGTTCACCTTTTCGACCATTGCGTGTTGCAGTTGGGGTGGAGTGCAGATGGAACGAGATAAAATAGAGGAAACACCTACGGCTCCATTGCGATGACCGCCCTTGAGGTTGCCCTCGGAGAGAACGATAATTTACATCAAACGTGTCCGCGCCGTGCCCGGAGGCGTGCTTCGTCGCTGACGGTGACATAAACTCGACGGGAAAAGCTGACTAAACATTACGGCCGACGAGAGCCAACGAGGCAGGGTCCGGAAACGTGCATTAAAACTCATTTTCCCGTTCACCTATCAAAGAAACGGCACAATTCTGTCGAAAGCGCGTCACCCGGGAGATCCTTCCGGTGCTGCCCTTGGCAATTGGGAAGGACAGCGATCTGCCGCTCGGGAGACTGACTGCCACGATAGACCCCAACCACAGTAGCGTAAAAATCTTGAGAAGCAATTCTAGCCATTCAACTAATGGCTAATTGGCTCGCAATTGAGCTAACCACGAAATAGGGTTCCGGCCTTTTGCGGTAGCCATCAGTGTTTCTTCGCGTGCTCGATGGACGAAGGCTTTCCCGAAATTTGGTGAAACTGCAACTTCCTTTTTTGCGATGAAGATAATGCAATTAAATTTTTGAGATAATGGAAAATCGGAATACAAACTCATGAATTCTATGGTTATTGTTTGTAATCACTAAGTTTTGTAAAACATTTTAGGCAATTTATAATTTTCAAAAAGTTATAATTAAGCAAAAATTTCGGCACGACCGCACGCTTAAAGAAGGACTGCATTGGGTTGTCTATAGAAAGTTTGGAAAAATTTATTTTGAAAAACGCTTTTGGAGTATCAACTGTTTGCAAGTTCATTAATCTAGATCATTTATGCAACGACAGTTTTCCTGTCTACTGCCTCAGCTCTATGCAGTGCGAAAGAGAAATCTTCGATGCAAAAAGAATTGTTTTGTTTATGTACACTTTAAATGCAATTTTAACCACATTGAATTTGCAAAGCTGCGTCAAAATCGAAACAATACGAATCTGATGCCGATTTCTAATTGATTGGTACAACAATGTTTGAAATGAGTTCAAATATTAACGATTAAATTCTATGGACTTCACGAATGTAGTCGTAAGTCAAAACATTTGTTTTGAAATGATTAAGTTTGGTGTACTATCACAACATTATTTAAACATTTTCACGTGCCGGAAAGTGGGTAAAACTTGTTTTCTCTTTACGCTGTTTAAAAAAGTTAAGTGTTTAATAGTCATAAAAAGTAATTTATTTTTAAGTGTAGCGATCTATTCAAGAGAGTTTAGAGTGAGTGCATAGGCACTTGAAATTTTAAACATTGTTTCTAGCTGTACCAAAAGTTGAAATGGAGTTGTTTAAAATCTTCTTCAAAGTTCGCTGCAAATTGGTTGGTTAACGCTGAATGGAAACTTTTGATTCAAACTCCATTTTATGTTGTCAAGTTGAACAGAAACTCTTCAACGAAAACAACCACTGCAGTCCAGTCGTCAATTACCAGCCCGCTCCAAACCCGTCCGGTCCGGTGGCTTTTGCGGGGCTTTTCATCCGCTTCTTTACTAAATTTATTTTTATCTTCATTTTTTCTTATATCCTCCACCGGTTAGCTTTCTTTTTTTGCCCCTCCTCTGTTTTACCGGTTCCCTTTTGCCAAGAAATTTATGGCAAATTGAATGTGGGGATTTAGTCGGTTGATTTAGCGACTGTGGTTAATTCCGCTACGACCTTCGCCTCGCCATCCTCCCGAGAAGCGCCCCCTGAGGGTCCGGTGGAAACTTTAGTCAATGAATTTAATTCGTGCGCCTTCGTCCACCTGACACACTGACCGTTCCCACTCCTCCAACCACCCCTTACTCGGGCGAAACGGTTCTTCACAATCTTGCGGGGTTCAGACGTTCGTTAAACATTTTTGAAATCTTCAATCCGACCCAAAGCTTGCGAACCGTGAATCACTCCTGCTGACCGGAGAAATGGGAAATGAAAATAAATGGCTCTGTAAAAGTAGTTCGATGTATCGAGAGTTATTGGGTGTTGGTGCCTGATTTACACGCGTGCTGCTGCTCGTGGTATCTTAAGGAAACATCCTTCACACCTTGTGGTCCTCTTCCGGGCAGAGGTTCAAATTTACGAGCCAAACACGTTTGAAAACAGAATTGATGCACTTCCGTTACTTACGTTTGACTGGAGGTTGTTGGTAAGAGGAAAATGCACGTACTGGTCAGTTTTATAAAGGCATTATATAACCTCATAAAAGAATAAAAAGGGTCTGTAAAACTTGTAAAAACGACTATTGCTTCCTAACTCCGAACGTTGTTTATACAAAAGGCGAGTTGTACTACCAATTTAATTCGAACGAAATCAATCTTAGTACCTAATGAAGCCGACCAAATCACTTTTGCAAGCGGTACCCCGCATACAAACTAACACATTCGTCCACTCCTTTCAGACCTCACCTCTGAAAACCTGTTGTTTCGCCGATTTCCGGGACTTCGGAGCGCAAAATAACATCAAAAACCCCCGTGCATGACCTGATGCATGCGATATGCCGCCATCAATTTGTGAACATTACCATTCCGTGCCCCCATTTCCACCACAATTGTTCTTCACGTGTCGTTCGGAGGAAGCTTTCACGTTGATGTCGACTTTGCTGTAAAGGTTTCTCTTGTTTTTGTTTTGATGTGAGTGTTCTACACTCGTTCTCATATTTTGTGGAAATGGCAGCTGAACCAAAATGATCGACTGTAGCAAAAGTTCTACCACGCAACCTACCCGACCGTGCGTTTTCCGACCGACGGTATCAGTTCAGCATCATTTAATTAGTTTCAAAACGAAAAACAACGACTCGTGCGAGTCGTGTAATCTACCCGTGCTGGATATAAATGTTTGGAACAAAAATTGAGTTCCAAAAGCAACGAGGGCAAGGTAAGTTGCGTTGAAATACTCAATCAACTGTTCACCAGGCATCATCATCCTTCCCGTAGCGTTATTCAAAATCCATACGTGTTTTTCCCGGGGAATGTGCGAACGTATGGGTGGGTGTGTTTGTGAACAAGAACTGTATCACAGCAAGCAAAGGTATACGGCCGTAAATTTCCATTTTTGCATCCTATTCCACCGGGAGTTCAGGGAACGGGCGCAAAATAAACTTGAATTTTACAGATGCGTACATGTTCCAGTGCGGCTCCGCGTACCGAGACACGTTTCAGGCCGTGGCGGCTGTGGGAGAGCTGTTTTGTAATTAGATTAAATTATCATAATGATGATCATGGCGACAACCGGTTCACGATGCGTAGCGCTTCACGCATCGCGGCTTGACACAGCTACTGGAGGAGGAGGAGGAGGAGGAGGAGGAGGAGGAGGAGGAGGAGGAGGAGGAGGAGGAGGAGGAGGAGGAGGAGGAGGAGGAGGAGGAGGAGGAGGGGAAACGCCAACAAGGCAAAAAATACCACACAACAGCCGCCGAGGCAACCGAACACGATGACGGATCCGGATCCGAATAGAGAAACCTTCCGTAAACACGCCGATACTCTTTCCGATACAGCTGGAGCAAGGTTTTGACCCAACGCCGATCCGGTACGGAGTCAGTGCACGCGTTCCTGGTGCTTGTTGGTTACCCTTGGTTTCCTTTCCTGTCGTTTGTTTTCTCTTTCCAACTCGCAACTCGTCGAAAGGATGTTGGATGTTGTTACCTAATTAAAATAAATCAATTAGGTTCAATTTCTGACGCTTATACCGGTTGCATAATTACCATTTATGCTGGGGACATTGAGGGGAGGGTACGATCGTATGAAATGGCGTGTCGGTGATGGTGGAAGTACTGAAGCCTTCTACACACTGCTGATGACGCTCATGATAATGATTGAAACCTATCTCTCACGCCGTTTGTCAGAATCTTTGATAAATGAGCCAGCGTTAGCCGCAGCCAGAGCGTGCTTCGAAATGCTGAGGAGCATCGTGAAAAACTGTTCCCATTGTTCCCCGCAAACATCTGCCAGGATTTTCGCCGCAGTTTGTTGCACATGAAACACGAACTTTCCAAACATTCCATTATCGTACCTTCACACGAGTTTCCTTGCATCGGTCGTGGTAAAATGTTGAGCAGGACCAGCAAACTTCCCGATACATTTATCGGTCCTCCCGGAGCTGGAGCGGGACGGTTCGATGTTGTGGATCATTGTAGCCGTTCAGGGAAAAGGGAAAAAGAAAGTCAGTGAGAAAACGTACCCAAGCAGGAAGTTGTGAGTTGAAATTTGATGAAACTCAATTTAATTCGGTTGCACTTTTCGACCGGTGCACTCGGCCCCAGCACCATACCGACGATGGCCATCGTCGTACAAGGCAAACATTAGGCCACCTCATCTCCTTCATCCCGCGCACTCCTCGCTCGCTTTCCGGGACATTTTCCGACGAACTGGTTCCGTTCCCGCGGGCTCCGGCCGTTGCCAGAGCTACGACTGCTTTTTAAATGCTGCAACCAGCGCCTCACTTTCACCGGACGCTGCAGTATGTTTTCTCACGGGTCGGGACGAAAGGGCAGGCAGGCAGGCAGGCAACAACAAAAAGGCCCGGACCGACGACAAGCTGAATCAACACCAATCGCTGACCCCGGGGCGCGGCAGTGCAGGAAAACGAGAGGCAAAGATAATTTTATTAGCTCTAATTAGAATTTTATCGCTTTTTCGTACACGGGGCAGCGGGGATAAGTCCCCCGCGGGCAGGAGTGACTTTGGGGCGTGTGAAAGTGCGTTGCGTAGTAGTAGTAGTAGTTCTTTATTATTTGCCTAACATTACATTTTGCTATTGGAGAAGCTTACATTGGTACGTAGCTCAAATCGAGAGCCTTCACACAATATATGATTTTGCTCGGTGCCATGGACAGAGTTGTTGTGAATTTATATTTTAGCGTAGAAGTAATCATGGGGAAAAATTGGAAAAAACCCCTGAAGTTTGGATTTTAATGTTGACGTAAAAGATACTAAATACTAAGTCCTAATCCTAATATTTCAAAGCCTAACTAATAACGATTGATCTTACTCTTATTAATCTAACATTCTAACGCCAAAGCATTAAGTTGCCTTAAGTCGCTAGTTCTACACTTAATTCGATAATTTATCAAGGAACGTAATATCCATGGTGCGATTTGTGATGTATTAGTTCTGTAGTGAATGTTAACTGTACTGTGCCATGGAGGAAGGTTGAGGATTCGTTTAAGGCACTTGCTTTGGAAGACCTGTAGCTTTTTAATATGAATTTTGGCACAATCTGCCCACACTGGTGCCGCGTATAGCATAATTGGCCTAATGATTGTTTTGTATAGTTGGATTTGATTTTTTATGCTCAATTTAGATTTTCTATTTATGAAGCAGTAGAGGGATTTTAGTATTTTTTCACCACTTATTAATTTTTCTTCTATATGGTTCCTGAAAGTGAGTCTCCTATCTAGAAGTAATCCAAGGTATTTAACACTATTACTCCAAGCAACTGGTGTGTTGTTAATTTTAAGGTTATTATTAGGTAGCCTGCTTGAGCTGTAGCAGCGGGTAAAGAAGATTGATTCTGTTTTGTTGTCGTTGATTTTGAGTTTCCATCTGTTACAATACTCCACATATTTCACTAGGCTAGCATTTAAATTTCTAATAATGGCATCTGGCTTTGAGTTCGACGAACTGATAGCAAAATCGTCGGCAAAAGCGTATCTTTTTGATCTTTTCATTTTTGGTATGTCTGACGTAAAGATATTGAACAGCATGGGGGAAAGTACACTGCCTTGAGGCAATCCTGCCGGTGGGCAGAAGGAATCTGACGAGGATGATTTAATATAGACTGTGCATTTCCTATTCGTGAGAAACGAATGGATCAGTTTGATATCTTCAGGTGCAAAGTGTAAGCCTATTAGTTTATATATGAGGCCTGAATGCCATACCGTATCGAAAGCTTTTTCCAGGTCTATCAAAACTAAACCAGTGGATAGTTTACTGTCTCGGTCAAGTTTAATGTTTTTAATGAGTCTGTCCAGTTGATTGGTGGTGGATAACTCTTTTTGAAAACCGAACTGGTAAGGTGGAATCAATTTTTGGTTTTTAATATGATTGTCTAGTCTTTTGGCAATTATCTTCTCAAATAGTTTTCCCAAACAGCTCAAGAGGCTTATAGGTCGGTAGTTTTTTGGACAACAATGATCTTTGTGCGGTTTTGCTATTGGTATAATTTTTGCTCTTTTCCATGCATCAGGGAAGTAGTTCAATTTAAGGCAGGAATTTAAAATAAATGTTAAGTATATTATGCCGTTGGTTGGCAATCGCTTCAAAGACCTTACGTTAATGTTGTCAAGGCCGGTTGATTTTTTGTTTTTGAGTTTTGTAATTAATTTCCGCACCTGCCTAGGTTTAATGTAGGAGCTGGGGGTGGTATTGTATGAATTGTGGTGGTTTAGAAAATTTAACACTGTTTTTTGAACTTCTGAATCTATTGGACTTGAGTGACGGTGCGTGGTATGATGAGCGGATTCGAATTGTGATTTCAACGCGTCACATTTTTCCTTGTTTGTGGAAAGGATTTTATCGTTTGCTTTAAAAGGTGGGATGTTATTGTTTGAATTTTTCATAATTTTAACGAATTTCCACATGTTGTTGTTGTTTGGTGAATTACTTATTTTTGACAGATTGTCCGACCATGCCTTATTCCTTAAGTTTTGTATATCCTTTTTGATGATTTTAGTTAGCCTAGTGAAACGGGATTTTAAATGTTGGTTACGCCGATTTCTTTGCCATTGCTGCCTGGTCAGATTCCTTAGTTTGATGTTTGATAGTATACTAGGAGATAAAACTATGTTGAAATGATCTGGTAGTGACAGAGGGACGCTTTTATCGTGAGCATGGGATATAAGTTTAGTGAAATAATTAATCATTAAGTCAATCTGTGAAGTACATGTTATTTCGCAGAGATTTAAGCAGCTTAGGTTGATATTTGAATCTATAAGTTTTTTGAACTCGAGCCAGTTTGCCAGTGCATAATTCGGGATACCCCGATCACGGTGTCGATTAACTTTGGAGCTTATTGTAAATATGACCGGGAGATGATCAGATGAAAATTCAGTTATTGTTTTTAATTGCGAAATTACATGTAAGTTGTTGCTAAGAGCCAAGTCAAGAATTGAGGGTTGTCGATTTCTATCATTTGGAATATATGTGGCACTATTTGGGTGTAGTATTGAAAAATACCCTCTTTGAACTACCTCAAAGAGGGCTTTACCCATACTGTTGGCTTTGGAGCAACCCCACAAGCGGTGTCTTGCGTTAAAGTCGCCACAAATTAGAAAGCTACCTTGTCGATTACAAAGAGTTTTGATGTCACTTTTGAAGCTTTTGCTATCCGTATTTGCACCCGGATTGTATATTGAAATTACTTCTAGGTCACCTGTATTGGTGGAAATTTTAACCCCTACTGCTTCGATAACTTTCAGATTGTAGTTTTTCATAGGCACGTGTGTGATGTGCTTTGCTACGGCCAATGCTACTCCTCCCTTCTCTCTATCTGTTCTGTCCTGTCTATATATTACATAGTTAGAGTTGGAAAATTTCATATTTGGTTTAAGGAATGTTTCACTAATAGTTGCTAAATCAATACTATTATTTTTGAGATAGTTGAAGAATTCTGTACTTTTGCTTGAAATGCCGTTTGCATTCCATATTATAAACTTTACGTGTTGCTCGTGTTTCATCATTTGAAGCAATATTTGGCAGTTATACGAACAATAACAGATATTACATCTGGCATTGATCGACACATAGATAGATGCTGATACGCATCAGCAACAATATCCCCGATGAGATCGAGATCTATCGGACAATTACCGATAGGGCTGTTGGTAGTCTTGGTAGCAGGCTCTCTTTGCTCACGTGCGTTTGTAGTTGTAGCTTGCCGCGTTGGCTGGCTTGGTGCTTCCGTAAGAAGCGATGGAAATTTAGATTGTTCGAACCTAAATTCTGGCTTTGGCTTGTTGGTGCGGGTGCGTTGCGCTGGGAGCGTCTTCCTTATTGGGCAATCCCAATAGCTGGCGGTATGGTGATCGCCACAGTTGGCGCATCGCAGTTTGGTATGGGCAATTTTGCCATCGGGGCTTATTGATTGTGCGCTCAGAGGGCACGTGTTGGATCGGTGTGGTTCTGCGCATTTCACACACACAGGCGCTCGATTGCAATTGGCGTCTCCGTGGCCAAATAGTTGACAGTTTTTGCACTGCATTGGGCCTTGCTGGCGATTAAAATAATCGAAGTAAACCCGATGGTGGTTTACTGCCCTGATCTGTCTCAATTCACTCAATGTGATTGACCCTTTTATAAAATGCAGCAGGAACATTGTCTGATCCTGGTGTCTTTTATTTTTGATGTTTATTCTTTTCACCGTTTTGGGGAATACTTTGCACTCGGCAAGTGCGGAGGTTACTTCTTCTACCTCCATTTCGGGGAGGCCAAATATGACAACTTTTGTAGTTTTCTCTTCATCCAACTGGTGGGTGAAGAAAGCGATGTTGTGCTTCTTAAAAGCAGTCGTCGCCAGCTTGTGGTCAACCGCGGTGGTTACAATTACAACAATGCCTTTCATTGTCACATTGGTCGTGTAGTGGATGATCCCAGCTGCAATAAGTTTACGGTGCACATCTCCAACATTTGTGCCCGTGACGGTGATTGGTGGAACCCTAGCAGCTTTCGTTTTTGGAGCTGGCTTGCTTTGTGTCGAGGAACAATTTATTTCCTCATCGTTGTCCGTTAGCATATCGAACGGGTTCGATAACTGCGCCGGTGCACTACCACTACTCTGGAACTGGTCCAGAGTTAGTTTAATCTTCCCTTTGAGGGGCACTTTTGTTTTACCTCGGCCCATTGTAATAGGCCGAGTTAGTAGTCTGTTATAAGCACTTCGTGTAATTGTGTGTGTTCTTGGTTCGGGATATCACTTTTGCTGCTTCAAACACGTCTGTTCAAGTCGAGCGTTGGAAGTGAACTGCGTGTGAAAGTGCAAAATTGAAACCGATGCAAGCAGCCAGCGTGACCCGGGGGGGGGGGGGGGTCCACGGGGCACCGCACCGAGAAGAGGATAATTTAATGAACTGCCTTTATCCATCGATCCTGGCCGCTCGGGTTCGCTCGGGCCGTGCACACGACGTGTGTTCGATTGTTTGTTTAATATTCATTTGTACAGTTTGTGGATTTAACATTTCACTAGAACCTGCCGAGCAAGTTGATTAAAGTGCGGGTGACCCTCCCCCCGGGGGGTCGCGGCAGGATCCGAGGGAGCTTTGGGTGCGATTTGAATATGCTGTTGCAATTAAATAAATTGCTAAAAGCGTGCACGGATGCAGTAATCTCCGTTTGATGCTGCTTTAGGCGGCTCTTGATGTAGTCACGATTTTTTTTTGTTTCGCATTGACTCAAATTCGTATCCATAAATGGATTAATATTTGAAAAGAGTAAAACATTGATGCACAATTCCTGCTGGTTCACTTTTCACGACCATGACAAGAACCTTCAATTCTCACTCCCAGTGAACAGTGCTGCAAAGATAACGGATTCAATCATTCCGATCAACAACTCCTCCATGTGCTCCTCGTTTAAGGAAACCCTAATCAATGCAATCCTATCGCTTCGATAAGCAATCGATCACTTGCAACGTTCACATCACATTTTCGCACCCATCTACCCCGCGCCGCAGTCAATCTTGCATTCCAATTTCCTGCAGTGAAATATCCCACCGAATGCACCATTAGCCATTAGCTGCGTTGCTGAATAATTTATTGACTAACGCCAGAAAGTTGGGGATTCCGGGTGGGCTTAATAAAAAAAAAGCTTTACTGAACGGTGGGCGACAGCACTCACCTCTCCACCGAGGCGATCGATTGAAGCGATTATTCGATTCTGTATTCTAACCTCTCCCAACATTCCGTCCTGACCTTCCCGGGAAAGGCCTGTAGTGTTGGACCTCAAACCCCATTCTATCGTTCTAAGGGGGTTTTTCTCCGCTTCCTAAAAAGCTGTCTGCTTCTTCAGAATGGCCACACTAGCGAAGGAAAGAGAAACGTCGTGAGGGATGGTAGCCTCCAGCTTGTGGGCAAATTATGTAGTAAAAATATTTTGAATAAAATCAATTTCGCTAATTTTCTTTGTTGATTTAAATAATGGAAAACTCGTGTTACGCGCGCAAATGACGGTCGGAAGGGACATCTTCACACCGCGGACCTATTCTAGGAGTTGAAGCTTGAAACCCACTTCAACCGTTTGGCGATGCCATTATCCACTTTCCGTTCTTGGCTTCCCTCATGCCTCCTTCCTGGTTAGTTCCCAGTATGCGCTGGAGATTCTCTTTATTTTCCTTCCCTATTTCTTCTACTTTTAATCTTTCTTTTCTGGTTTCAAAAAATCTAGACAAGCTAGTTGAAAACTAAAATAGATCCTGTGCGGTACGAAATTCATATCGCCCCACTGGAATCCGTCATGGCGAAAGAATCCTTTCCGACAGAGGTACGATTCGAAGATACGTTTTACGAATTCACTGGAGGGCAATCAAAATCCGTGTCAGTCTGTCGGTTCGGCTTAACAATGATTAAAGTGTCAATATTTCTTCACATTACGTAATCTTGGCTAGGTGTCATTCGAAATGTTCGATGTTTCACGGGACCAACCAAGGTTTGGAGTTTCTGAGATGATTTTTCCTTCAAATTTCCAGCTATATCCAAGTGGAATTGATTTCCATAATTGAAGAAGGTTGTGTATTTTTGTAACTAGACTTTTTGTTATGTTAAAGATTGAGCTTGCTTCTTGGCTGCATCAATTTTATAACCATGCTGTGTTAGTAAAAGGTGGAATGCTCGTTGACTTGCTTGAAGATTTTCATATCATCCCAACCGCTTTTATGTCACAGTAAAGAACTGCAGCGCAATTTCAATGGAAGTAACGGGCTGTAGAAACGCAAAGGAAATCCTGCCCTTCCCGCACACGCAACGAGTAGACACCATTTTATTGCACAAATTGCCTGGCTTCGCTGGCTTACAAGTTCTTTCTCGATACCCTAGGGGACCAGCGAAGGGTATGGTGCTATTAGAAATTGAAAACTGACTATACCGACGCTGCAGAGTTGAAACTCTTGCCACGAAGGACCGGGCGCCTCCATTCACCAGGCGGCTCCACCATCGTCCGCAAAACCGGTAAACCGGCAATAAGACAATGTCCCTTGGTTCTCACAGTGGCAAGCTGGATGAGGGAGGGGGGGGGAGGTGAATTCAAATAGAAAAAAATAATAACATCACACAACCAATCCAAACGAGCGATAAAGAGAATCCCAATTTTCTTCGGTACCGAGGCGAATCCGTGGCAGCTCGTGCCACCGTGGTATAAATGGTTGGTTGGTGGTTTTCCATTTTTTATTGGAAAAATTTCTCCTGTCCCAAGTTTTCAATATTCCGCCCGTTCCCGCCTGCCCGGTGCCGACGGGTGAACGCTGCTGGAACATCAAAATACGAAATGATCGCACCACCACATCGTGCCACATCTTAACGAGCACAAGGAGACCGAAATGTGATTTTTGCCATGCGAATCGAGCGAAGACCGACGCGGACGCTGCGGTCACGAGCAGAAAGTTGCCGATTAAAGGTCAAACTGTTCAACATTACATTACATAGCATTGAGCTTTTCTTGAAAGTTTCTTTTTAACGGTTACTTGAAATGGAAGCACTCTGCGATGATGGTGTCAGAGGTTAAATATAGATTTTATTTCTTGCAAAGTATTGGATGACACTCCACGCCGTGAGGAGACATTACCGATTAATTTAATATGTACCAGGTTTTTCCATTATTGATAATTCCACGAAACGCACGATTGTATTGGAAGTTGTTCAATATTTGAAGATACAACATCGAAACAATTCTGATTCTGAATTCTGAAATAAAGACCATAAATGACTTGATGCATTTAGTATAACAAGCCAATTAAAGCCGAATTTAAATGAAAACACACGTTTAGAGTAGTCATTTAAAACAAATCCATATCGCGATAAGATTATATTCTCTTGCATGTTTCAATTTTACATCATTTAAAATCTCCTTTCATTTACCTACTGGAAAGCTCTGTTGGTCGAGCAACGTTTGCATAATAAATCGTGGTGGAGCAAATTAAAAAACGTATACACGGTATAACGTTCTCGACAATGGGCCATAAGCAACAGGTTCGCTTAGCTCAGTGGTAAATATTTTACGACGCAAATGAGGGGATTCAAATTTGTGCAATAAGTCAACAAAATGGTGCTGTCCCATCTCTACACAAACATGGCAGCTGAAATCCCCTGGGAGGCCACGACCAGGACCATCTAAAATCCATCATAAACCAATAAATCACACCCGGTTCGGTGGCCTTAAAAACTGACAGGAGGACCACCAAAGGGGGGACAAGGACGATTGGGACGGATTGAAAGTATTGCGGAAGGACATGGTTCTACCCTTTGGTTGCACTAAAAAGTAAGCTTGCGAGTGAGAGTGAGAGAGACCTTCGACACCCTTGTCGCTGACCCCTTCCTTCCGGTGTGAATTTTAGAAGCTTCTCCTCCGGCGTTGGAACTCACTGGCGAGTGTTTGTTCCGACATGAGTTATTATTCCATTATCAATAGTCAAACAGAAGAACACGTTCACGTTCGCGTGCACAGTACGTGCCCGTGGTGCTTCTGCCGCTGTGTAGCGACCACGACGACCAAATCGGCGAAGGAGGACGTCCTGGGTTGCCGTCGACCAGGTAAGGTCGATTACTATTACAGATAGGCAAATCGCATGGCAAACAAGCGTCGGGCAGGGGTTGCCAGATAAGGGTTTTGCTTGGCCACCCCAACAGTTCACCATGGGCCACTTTGACGCTAGGACTCACAAGTCTTGCTCTTTTTTGCTTCAACTTGCTTGAGGGCCTTTACAGCGGGCAAAAATAGTCACCAATATCTGCACCGCTTGTCTGCTAGGCTATCTTGGTGGGAATTAAAGTCTTCGCCAATTCAATTATTCTCTCTTTTCTCGCTATTTTTGTTCTTCAGCTGAGTGGATTTATTTGTGCCACGCCCTACACAACCCTTGTTAAAATTATGTTACCATGCTCTCGTCAAATTCTGGTCAGCTAAGAAACATTGGGAAAAAAATTGGAAGTGTCCTAATTTGAAAGTCTCGAACGAGTTATGCAAATGGCATATTCGGCATAAGTAAGTAGTGCCAATAAGTTTGATTATAGCAACTTTAAAAGGTACCTAAAAATATGGACAATTAAACTTCCTAATGTTTTTCATAAATAGAGATGTCTCATAACATCTTGATTAAATTTGAAGAACATGGATGATTTACCCACACAAGCGACCGTTACTAACTCTGCAAACGCCGCACCCAAGCTCCTATTAAATCCACAAACGGTGGTCCCCGTTTGCTGCAAGTGTTCGTCGGAGCAGGAATTCGAAGCACGTGTTTCGAGATTTATCCACTCGTGCAAGATTTTACAAGATCTATGCATAAATTGATTGCCACCTCAGCCAAACTGGGCCGCAACTACAAACAGCACCACCCGCAGCTGCATCCACTGTTGAACGGCCATAGTCATACCGTTTTCTCAATTTTGGAAGCTCATTCTGGGTGCCGAGTCTCAAGAGGTCGATTCCAAATTCGCTTCCACCTGAACCCGGAGCACTCGGCATGTCTCACTTCTTGCATTATCGCAGCCGGGGTGCTACCCTTCCTGCGGATCAATCCGTGGCGTGCAAAAAATCGCCCGAGACTGCATTCCACAGCCCGGTGCAATCACTTTTCACCCACGGCCCACCCACCCCAGCGGCACCGTGGCCAAAAAGCGGATCAATGCCACTGGGAACAGTTTAAGCGTGTAGAGGAGCTTCCAGATCCCGACGGCATGATGCCGTAGAATGCTTGCGTTGGAAAGCCAACGGCTTGGAGCACGGCACGTTCCAACGGAGATCGCACGGGCCCTTAAGCATCTCCGGGGCAAAGGTTCATTCTTCTTTCGGTCCCGGGGCCGCCTCGGTTATTTACTCGCTACCGACGCACTCGGCACTCGGGTACGCTTGCAAGGAAGGAAGGCTTGGCCGGAAAACTCCACTCGGCCGGAAACGGAGGAAAATGTAAACGTGCAGGGAGCAACTGTTAGATAACACGCCTAAGATAACTTGTTACAGGCGCATAGATGGAATTTATGGAGGTCCCCCCCAAGTCAAACCCCACAACACACACACACACGTTTGGATCATCCGTTTCAATCCGAGCCACGTTGCTAGGAGTCCATAGTACGCCACGTCACGTAAGGAAGGAGCAATTAAAATCTCTTTCGACGGTAAATGCACTTCCCCGTTTGGCGGCCGATGCACTCTCGACCCGTGTGGGCCTTCCGCAAGAAACTGGAGTATCTTTATCCCTCGAGGAAACGGAAGGAAGGTGACCGGTGGATAAGCCCGTCCAACTACTCACTTCACGTTCGCAGAGCCTGCTCTCATTCGCCGGTCAAATGGTCATGGATAACGAATGGGATATTCGGAAGAAGCACTGGCACACTTGGACCAAGATCCGAAAAGAACGGGGCAAAGGGGTTTGGAACGTTTCGCACGCACGCCACACACACACACACACTCGCAGAAGGTCGTTTGGATTCGTTCTCCTCGCCGGAAGGAATTAATTGGTGGACACGGTGGAGCAAATTATTGCTCCTTCCTTTGGCCTTTGCGGCCCGAGCCTCCATGGTACCACGAGCGCTGGTGCATTCAATTTAAAAGGCATTACTTTGACTTATGTTTTCATTAAACAGTTATCCTCGGGTGCAAGTGCGTTTGCGACGCCACCATTTATTTCACCACTCAAGTTCATTTAGGGGAGTCAGTATAGACCTTGAATGAAGCTTTGCGTAATGAATGCCGCTTCGGATCTCCCAGCAACATGAGATTTGCAACCGAAAAGTATAAGCTTTTATCCATTTACATATCACACATTGTTTACAACTTTAAAATATGCATGAAACATTAAAAGACTGGACTATATTTTTGCATTCGAGTAATCGTTACAACCGTTTTTTTCCTATTGATCCATTTATTTTCCCAGTTTGCTATCACACTTTTCCAAGTGAGCTAATCAAAACGTGCGTTGCGATCTTTATCGGTACACCATAAATTGTAATTCAAAACATGATGATTTAATTTTTCATTTACATATGCGTTCGAAAACAGAGATAACTCACTCTGGTGAATATAATTCGAATCAATTTAACCCGGTCGGATTGACTATTCATGACTTAAATAACTCAAAATACAATTTATGGCAGCACACGAGCGAAATGTGCTTTAAGCGAATACGAAAAGATGTGAAAGCATCCAGTTAGATTTAGTTACAGCTTATCTGGAATTTCACTGCCTCGCACAGCCAAGGTCGCAACGAAAAACCCCGCGTCGAGGTCACTCCCATCATCCGACCCGCCATTATGATATATTATCCTAATCCGAAGCCCACAACTAATACCGTATATCCGGTTTTTCGGTAGATTAAAGCCATCTAGGGTCAATTTTTCTACACCACCAACCACTGCCTGCCGCCTCTACGGACCCTTCTACCCCCTTCTACTTAATCTGCACAGTCTTTCCGGCGGCATCCGGAAGTGAGTGGTATGAAAAATTACTCCAATCCCTTCCGGCAGAAAAAAGAAACCGCGCACTACCTCCCCGGCGAGTCGGCGGGGCCACCGTAAGCCGACAGCCGACAGCGGCAACTGTCATTATTTATTGATGTGTCGCTAACCTCATGAAGCGCGTTACAATCATCGCCGCCACGAAGCCGGATGTTGTTACCGAAGAGGGGAAGGGGAGGTTCAAGCTTTGACTTCCGGTTTTCCCTCCTACCCTCGGGGAAGAGCAGGGGAAAGTAATGGCTGCTGGTGATGGAAAACGCTGGCAAGTAGGAAATATTACCGCACACTAGCACAAACACGCGTACACTGCCACCGAAAATGGCGGAAAGTTGTTATTTATTATTTTTTATTACTTTCACTCGGCACACTCCACCCCCACACTGTATGGTAGGAGGGATTAGGGGAGGGTGAAGGGGGTGTGGAGGAACTACACACACCCACTCCGAACAGCGAGCAGAGCGGAACCACGCGGTTAATCCTAACAACTACCCTATATCGGATTTCTACGCTTCCGGTGCTTCCCGTACTCCTCGCGAAACCATTTGGCCCAACATTTCACGCACGATGTGCAATAAAACCGGCACGCCAGCGAACGAACGACAAACTATTCGAATCCACGAGCAGCGGTTGCTTGTTGGTACGGGTGTTTGCTTGTGCAGCCACTATCTACGCCCCCAGAGAAGGAGCAGAACGAAAAATATTAGTTTTCTAAGCCATGTAAATATTGAAGCTGGAAAAACCTTCAGTCCAGTAACCACTAATAAAGCGTAATTGAGCGATAAATTAGTGTATTTACTTTAAGTAAAAACGCTTGATAAATTCGTTCCGAATATTCACAAAAAAGACACATAATATATGTTTTAATACACCATTTTTCTACTTGTACCAAAGGGCTTTTTTTAATGAGTTTAATTACTTATTACAAACATTGACATTCGAGTGAGTTTTCGACGGAAATATTCCGCTGCATCCGGTGCAGATTAATCTGCAATTTCTATGTCCAACACCGTTAGTAGTAATACTCGCTGTGCGTGTATGTGCCTTTCTGAGCCTCTTCCCAACGGCCCAACGCCCTGCAGACCTCGTCCTGCGTACGCGCTCCCTCGTACGCATCGGCTGGGGCAGTTGGAAATAAAAATATTAATCATATTTGTTCATTTATCATCCCGGTGTGATTTGTGGTGAAACGATAAGAGCGCTGCGGTACGCGCGCGCTCGTTAGGTTAGGTTCGATTGACCCCATCCGATGGCCCCTCATCGTAATGGTCCACCATGGTAGGTGCGGTGCGAAGGTAGAAAGTTGGCTGAAGTTGGGAGACACAACAAACTAGGCTTTCGGTACACCCGAGCCTTCGCCGGCAGAATCGATGAATCGGACACACATGACCGCGGTGGCACTTCCGGGTGCCTTCCCCGGCGCGAACGCGGCTCATCCCGGTGAGCAACAGAGCAGCAGAGCGATTCGTTTATTTGTCTCCTTTTTTTTTGTTTTTTTTCCTTGGGCGTGGTGCAAACTCGGCCACTGTACTGCTGCCAAGGCCGGAATGGGCTTTGGTTTTGCGGTCTGCTCGTGACAGCCACTCGTGGTTGACCCTCATGGGTGGCAGCGTCGGCTGCACCGATCGGAATTCGCTATAAAGCGCGCTCGAAATAACGGGCTGTGGCGCGAGAATGTGTTTGATTTATTTGCTGGGACATTTATTTACTCGCCCGGACTGTTTGCACTGTCCGGCGGTAATGCCGTTTGCCCTACGACACACACTCTCGCACAAACAATTTGCGTCCGTGTTTGCGTGGTTTTTTTTTTTCGCGCCAAGGCTCATTTTCAACAACATCGGGTGGAGTTGTGGTTTGGCTGTGCCACGGTGGACAAAATGATAATGTGCCCCCGATTTCCATAAGTCAACCGCGGAACCGCAGCCGTTGTAATGACAAAATGGGATTTTAATAAACTTTCCCTAATGTTTGATGGGAACTCACAACTCATTACAAACGAGCAAATAAAACGTTTCAATTTAAGCTTGATGGGTCATTTCATCATGCTTTTTGCTAGCATGTTTATATAAAATCACATATTTCAATCAACAGTTTTGTTGTTGTTGAAATAAATGGCACAGAGTTTGTTTCTATGAATGCGGGAGTTCGTTTTTTTTTTCATGCCCGTTTTGAGAATCAGCAATTTCTTTTTCATTTTTAATTATAAACATAATGCTGCTTGCTTAGTGACACTACAGGGCCGATGATTGGCCACGATAGATTCCTTTGGAAGTAAATCACAATCCTGATGATGTGCGGCCGAATAGAAATGAATCGCCCCAGAGAAAGGAGTTCCGCGAACCACCAGACGGTAATCGGATTCAAATCGGAAGCACCTGAGCGTATTAAGCGAACCGTTGCAACGGGACTGGATGCTGGACCGTTTCAATTCTGGTGAACCCAAACACAGTCACAGCCCCATCGTTCGTCAGCCGTCGAATGTGCACAAAACGTCGGGTCGGTCCAGAAGTACACGGACTTCAATGCCCTTGCGGGCGCAGCAAATTACCTTGCACCAATTCCCAATCCCAGAGCAGCGAGATGACTCTTTCGCCGAGGAACCGCTCGTACGGGGACGCGATGCGAAATGGTCGCTTGTTGACTTGCAGGCTGCCAGTATGTCAAGCCCGGAAGGCCCAGGCCGGAACTTGAAATCCGAGCGCTGACCATCGTTGCAGCGGTATTCTGGACAACGGATTCCATTTCGCGTGTCAACAGTTGACGGCTGGCGAAATCGTTCCAAGGTGGAACCGTGGTGAAACGTGCAACAATGCCGGACAGAAAAGAACGACGGACCTAAAAAGAAATATACGTGCAAGTCACTGGAGCATAACAAAACTTGATATGCATGCGCAAGAAAGTACCTTGCTTTTGTACTGAGCAGGAAATTTCATGTTTATTACAACAAGTTTGAATATCTCAAAAGCAAGTTTATATGCATGAAAAAATGTGCTTAAAGTGTTAATGTCTCTTATTTTCCTTTGTCTCTTATTTTCCATTTCACGGGGAAAACTATGATACGCATAGACACTAAAAGCAAAGACAATAAAAAAAAATGTCCACAAGGGTCATAAAATGGTCTTTATAACCCACTTACTGGCAAACTATCGTTTTCAAATCTGGCCTACTGTTGGTGTGATTGGGAAAATCGATGTGGAAAATGAAATTTGATCACATTTCAAACCCTCTTTCGGAGCACATAAAATTTGCGTTCGAAAATGAAATTACTTGCTGCTGCATTGCGGTTGTGGCGACCGAATGATGAATACAACAAACTCAATACCCCGGGTTCACATCAGTGTCGGGTGTCGGCAGGGAACACCAATGATTTGAAACCGCAGTTTTGACACCGGACTGCCAACTATTTATTGGCTGCAAAGCCGAATCCCGGGCAAAAACCTCCATCATCGTGCTCCGCTTCGTCCGGCCGGAGTGTTACAGTTGCCGTGTGGTGTCGATTGATTTGGTGTCGATTTATTTCCAACCCCTAATTGATTCAATTAAAATCAGTTCATTAGGTGGTAACATATTTTACGGGTATTAATTGTGCATCCATTAAGTTGGACGCCACTGTGCGGGTGCCAATTCACACTGCAAGCGTTTAGTTTTCCACGGCAAGTGTATTATCCATGTGCGTTTCCCCGAGTTCCCATTCGTTCTCGTTTGTTCATGCCATTTTGCTCTTGGCATCCGCATGCCGTGACTTTGTGAAGCTCGACCCATCGTGGAACTTCAAATCGAAACGGACCTTAAATGATGTTCTAATTAAAATTGTACGATGCGAATCGGAGTGTTTGCGAGCGCGATTCTTGTCGATGGGAAATGGAATGAAAACGGACGGACAATCACACGACACCATCGTATGCCTTTCGTGAACATGAACACAGAGAACCGACACTGACATGAGTAGAAAAACTGCATACCGTGGGAACGATAATTTAATGGAGAAGAACATGATTCGATTTTACTTTTTTCATTCCATCCTATGCTTGCCCTGGCCATCAGACGCACTTCCAAGCCGTTCCTTTTATTCTTTTTTTTTTTTCGTTTGTTTTACATCGTCCCTTCGCGCAAACGAAACCAATCTAGAGCCATTCTGCTATCGGTCGACTTCAACTGACACCTCGAACGCCTTGCCGCAGGCGTCCCTTCTGACGCCTCGCAAACGCACTCCGGTGTCCAACAGGGCGCGCTCAGATCAAACCCGACACGATGGAAGCAATTAAAAGTTGCCATTCGTCATGCCACCATTGCTAGTTGCACAAAAAAGAAGCCACAACACACCTGCGCCGGGAAGCAGGCTGGCCAATTGGCTACATTTACCAGGAGGAAGGATGAGGCAAAACATCCGGACTGGACCAGCAAACCTGCAAAAGCAACGTGTCACTAGGATGAAATGTCCATCGGAACTGAAGTCCTTCAATCGGTCCGGTCACTGCAAGCAACGAAGCTACTCGACGGCCCTGGCAGCAAGTAATTAATGCGAAGATGGAGCTCGAAGATGTTTATTTATCTTCGCAAAGCAAAGTGCCGGACACGTTGTAAAAAAAAGAAAGAAAAAGAATCAAGTTTCATGTCCACCTGAAGGAATACTTCGTTTGAATTTGATAGAAAAAGTTTAATTACATTATCAGCCGCAATTTTATCTGGGCAATGAGAACGCGGCGCATCTTTTGATTGAAGATCTGGCAGGGCCTCCAGACAAATCTTTGGACCTCTTACGTAGAAGAAGGTGTAGCTCCAAAGTAGTTGAAGCAAAGCTTACAGCATAAGGTAAATAATTCAACGGCGAACGTAGTATCGTGCTGTTAGCTGTTGGAATTCTAATTGCTGTTGAAATTCTAATGTAAAACTGTGTTGTTTTGCCGTTAATCATGAACAGTAAATAATTACGCATTAAAACCACAACTGCTTTTTCCACCAATAAAGAATATTGACTACCGGCAACCTTTTTAAGGTGACAAGATGGCACCATTTTAAAAGCAATTAGTACTCCAAAGGACATTTCAGTTATGAAAAAAAATCTGTCAAAGTGATTATATAGTGCAATGTACGGACACAATGTGCGGACGGATGTGACAAAAACTGGGCCTCCATCGAAAGCATCCTTCAATTGAAAAATTATCCCACAAAAACGCGCTGTCCATGTGCTCCATCATCGCGATGCGTTTCGTTTTAGGTATGCTGCACTTCCCTATCTGTGTTTTGTTACTGGAATTGCAACAGCACTTACTTCCTGCATTTTTTAAATGTATAAAAATACTTTCAGTAAAAACAATGCATGCACCGAAAGACTCGCTGCCTTGCACAGGACACTTTCAGCAGCAGCCCACGATTGCGTTTAAAGTGTCGGTAATTGCTTCTAGGCCCATTAAAATCCATCACGTTCCATGCTCGGTGCATCCCGGCGATTTTCAGCGAACCTTTTACCTCACAAACATCACACAGACACACCTTTTATCGGTTGGCTGCATGCCTCCGTTGACTATGCTCCCGTAACTCAATTGTAAGCCTCGTCGGAGCAGAGCGTCATGCGGAAGGTGTGGCGTGACAAACGTGGCGGAAAAGTGCATCTTTCGCGCGGCACAGCTGCATCATCGTCAGCATCATCACCGGTGGCATTTGGCATCGGCATCGGTGGCAGCGCACTTCAGAAGTAAATTAACCGCAGGAAAAAGGACCTCAAAAAGCCCCGTACTGCGGCTAACCGGCAACCGGTGTCCGTACTTGCATGCAAAAGTTCCGCGGACGATAGGCAGTCAGTCAGTCAGATTGTCATCAGGGTGGCGCGCACCGAATCGTTGGTCGGTTGAACAATGTTCCATCTGATCATGGCCCTAACAACTTTTGGGAGCCTATGAAACCGACTTGCACGTTCCACGGCTGATATGGGAATTAAAAACCGTGTAGCCCTGATGCGCCATAGGCAAATTGAGCCAATGAAAGCTTAAATGATTGACTTTACTAGAACGGAAAAACATCGTATCCTGTTGGATTTTCGCAACTTCAAGGCAAACAAGTCTTACGTACGTTGCTGATAAACTGGCCAACAGACCAGCCGGGTGGGATATATGCGAAAATGAAATATGTTATTTAATTTCGGGAGTTTTCATATATTACTAAGCAACGCATTGATTACAAACCTTAAAATGTGTTAATGGATTTTATTGAGCAGCAGATATGTTGCCCCAAATTTCCGATTTGATACAACGTCTTACAGGCCATTCTTAACGCCCTTATTTGATTTCAAAAGTGAAATTATCTTCCTTTATGTTCGACATATTCGCCAAGCTCGTGACTAGCTCCCGATTGTCCAAGTAAAGCCGCTGGAGTGAAGCTGGTGGAAAAGGAAATCACACACGTTACAGCACGTTAAAAAAAAAAGAGGAAACATGGTTTTTCCACGACAGTATCACTTACCGACAATAGCTTTCCGTAGTTTGATTTCCGGATTTTCCAAGTGCAAAAACATTACCGGCAAGATTTGCTTGAGTATTTCCTGCCAGCGATGGAGCGCCGAGTCCACCGATTCGGTGGCAGTTTCCTCCGCGGTCGAGCATTTATTCAATTTCAAACGCCCAAGGCAGATGGCTGCCAATTCACGCACCTCGCTGCTCGGGTCATCCAGCCGGGAGAGAATGGGGAATGCAATGACCTTCAGGAGCTCCACGTCCAAGCCTTCACCCAAGCGCACCAGTGCTTTCAGTGTGTATGCGCGCGTGGCAATATTATTATCGTCGATCAGCCCAGCAAGCACATTAAGATAACCGGTGAGTAGAGGCGTATACTGGACAAAATAGAGCAGAAAAATGCAAACAAAGCCAGGATAATAACAGTAGGCCATGACATACCACTTCCACCGTCACACCCTGCGACATCGAGGCGAAACAGGCCGTAGCCATCGCACGGATCGATTCAGCGCTTCTACCCGCGGACCATACCAAATAAGGCGCAATAAGTTCTGCAACGAATACAATTTTCGAACATACAATTTGCCCAGTGTTTGCGTTTCATATTAAACTAAATACGCACCTTCCACGAACGGTTTAAGTAGGCCGATCTGAGCATCTGTCGGTTGCTTATTTTTCACTCCCCAAGAAAGCATCGCCTATGTGAAAACGTGAAAGAATGGTAACTAGATTATTCAACTATTCCACAAAATGTTGTTTTTCCCTCATAACTATGGCGTTCGATGCTTACCACAGAAATTGCACTAAAAAGCTTCACCTTCCCTTCCGGTGCTGCATTAGTTAACGCCTTCGCAATAGTTTTCCGCAGTGTTTCTAAGTACGATTCCTAGAAGAAAAAAAAGATGCACAGTGGTATTTGAGGAATAAGAGTACCCAAACTGTGTTACAAAACTTCCTCAACTTGCCTGAAAACCACACGTCGACACGATACCGCATAGCAGCAAAATGTTCGTGCTAGCGTCCGAATTTTCACTCTCCAAGTGGTCAATATTTCCCAACACGCTGGCCAGATGGTGCTCATGCAGCTTATCGATATCGTTGTCCAGTTGCCGAAGAACGGCCAGTCCTCTTTCGCGGATTGTTTCCCTCTCTTCGTAGCAGAACGCAACCACCTTCAGCGTAACCGTGTAGAGCGTTCGTTCGAGCGTTTGCTGCTCGACGGTGTCCTGCTCACTGACCGTGATTTCTTCCAGTGCCGCCGATAGTTCCCTACTTTTTCCTTCCACCGCAAGGATGCTGCAAAACTCGAGCAGCTCCAGCTGGTACGCTTCCTTCAGATTGTGGCAGACGTCCGGGTCGAGCAGGAGGGCAGCAAACTTCTTTAGGTCCTTCAGTTTTTCTTCCCCCTGCACAGCATGTGCGAACAGTGTTCGCATACATCGAAGCTGGCCGATCGAAGGAAACTTCCGAAATTCAGCCAACACGTGCTTGCTCCACGTTTCGTAATCCAACAGGATGCCCATCAGTTCGCAAACATTCAAAGCCTGAAGATGGAGGTGACCGTCACTACATAGAAAAGCTGAAACTATCAACCCATTCCGCTTATCCGTACCTCGCTCACGATCGACTTTTCCGAATCCATGCATGATTTCGCCAGAACAGGATTCACCTCCAAAAACAGCGTCGAGAAAGCACGTTCAGCATGTAGGACGATCTGTTTCAACAGCTTCGTCGCGTGCAGACGAATATCCTCCTTCCACTCTTCCATTTCGTGCAGCACCAAATTCACCACCCGGAGGCTGCGCTGAACGATCGCGCGGCAAGCAAGTGTGGGCCGAGTGTACCGATCGACCGGATAGCCGACGGGAAGCTTTTCAATCAAAGCTACCTTTGCTAGCTCCGTTTCATTCTCTCGGTAATATAGTTCGCCCGCTGCTTTCCAGCGACAGTCGATGTCGTCGCGAACATCGGCCGTTTCATCGGTAAGGCTTTAATGAATGGAAAAGGTACATTTAAGGTTGTTCTTGCTTCATTTCTCGCATCCGGAGCGTGCTTACCAATTCAAAACCAACGGAAGTAAACGGTGGAAAAAAGAATAACGATCCCGGAGCTTCACTAACATCAAACACCCAGCTCGTCCACAGGCACGTCGCACGAAAGGCACGTCGTCCATCAGGAGCGGCGAGATTGCCATTATGATTTCTGACACGCGGTCCCCGTTGGAAAAAATGTGAAGCGAAAGCTCTCCTAGCGCTTCGACGGCCGCGATACGGTTCGCCGCATGACGGTGCCCCAGGACGGACTTGGTTGGCCCAACGAGGGCTTCCGCACGATAGTGCAAGCTTGGGGTAGCACCGGCAACGGTCAGTACCAGCTCGCAGCTTTTTTTCTGAGCCGCCGGGAACGGATCGCGCAGCGTTTTGATCAGAATGTCCACGATATCGTCGAACACCTTCAGCAGCGGGTCACCGTTCTGTCCATCGCTGACGCTGAATTTCACGACCAGCCTGCCCAACTGTTCCAGCAGCTGCAACCGGAGCTCCTCGCTCTCTTCGATTATTTCCGCCTGCCCGATCCGCTTCGCCAGCACTGGAACAATGTACCCGAGGTAGTACTCGTTTAACGGCAGTCGTTCCAGCAGCGTGTCGACGGCCGTAATCGCGAGGATACGCACCGACTCAAAGCGGTCACTGTAGCAGCGAAGGATGTCCAGGTACGACTCGTCGAATATTCTTGCACATTCGCTGCCGGAAGCGTTGGGAAGAAAATTCGCTTCGAAGTCCTTGAGCGCCCGTTGGCGAACCATGCGGTCCGGGTTGCGCGTTTTCAGGCAAAATGATTCGATGTAGGTTCCATTATCCGCTTCAGCAGCCATCCTTTCCGAGCGTATCTCTTGGGTTTTCCACTGAACGACCGTTTTCTCACTGGTTTGAGTTTGTTTTCACAAATAAACACATCTAAATAAATACTAGATCAGTTGCCGGGAGAACCCGCTTTCCAACTGGGAACCGCCAGTTACTATGGTGATGAAGTGAAATGTCATTACAAGCAGTAAACAAACAGTCCGGTGTGCTGTGAGACAACTGACATATGCAAGATTCTATCGTTGTCAGTCGCGTGGATGACAAGCTGTGAAGCACGGAATTGAGCGAAAGGTTTTAATTTCATGTAAATACGATTAAAGTTAGCTGAAATGAGCCAAGCTACAACCAGATCTATGCTAGAAGGTTGTAATTTTTTCGTCTTAATGCTAGTCGAGCTTATGAGAACAACTTCGGCTGTGACAGCATGACACAGTTTTTTTTTATCGCCCCCACAATTGCTTTGTTTTGTTTGTCATCAGAAACAAACGCCTTGTACTCAGAATTGCCTGTGACGATAAAGAGCAGAACTTGCAACGTCGACTTAATGGTCGGGTCCTTGGGAAAGGTGACAAAAATTGTTCTTAAGTGAAGACGCCATCTCTGGTTGACTGCAACAAGTGCAACAAGCTGCTTCTCATGCAGTGAAGTCGTCATTGCAGTCGCGTGCAGATGAGATGCCTCCTAGAACCGCGCAAGAAGAGTATCCGACATGGGTAAGAATTGATAACGTACCGAAAAACCCCGATTGCCATCAATGCTCACTGGAATGTCCCCCCCATCAGGTCGGGTTCGTGTTCATTTTCAACCTGATCGTCGGTACGGGAGCTCTAGCGCTTCCGTCCGCCTTCAGCCATGCCGGATGGATGCTGGGTTCGATGGCCATTGTAGTGCTCGCCTTCATGAGCTACGTCACCGTGACGTTCGTGATTGAAACGATGGCCTGCGCAAACGCCGTCCAAAACTGGAACCGACTGCAGTTCATCAAGCGCGATCGTGTGATCAAGTACGACGAGGATAGCAATGTGGAAACGATCGTGGAACCGCCGGTCGAGAGCGGCTCCGACGGGGACAGCGATGAGCGCGAGCAGTTGCTGACCGATGCGAGCACCGAGCAGACACCCCTCAACACCGTGTTTGGCCGCAAAACGTACTACAGTCTCTCGAACAAGATCGAGCTGGGCGAGATGGCGAATCTCTTCTTCGGTCGTACCGGGCGCTTCCTGTTTTACTTCTGCCTGGCCGTGTACCTGTACGGTGACTTGAGCATCTACTCGGCAGCGGTGGCGAAAAGTCTGCGGGATGTGGCGTGCGCGCACAATCACCGCCAGAACGCGACCGACGACGACGACGGTACGGAGCGCTGCTGGCAAAATGGGATCCTCTCGCGGTTGGACGTCTACCGACTGTGTTTGGTCGGGTTCGTGGCCATCCTCGGCCCGTTCACCTTCTTCAACGTGCAGAAAACGAAGTACCTTCAGCTGCTGACGGTTCTGTTCCGCTGGCTGGCGTTCACCGTGATGATTAGCATCGCCATCCACCGTCTGCTGGCACCAACAACCGTTCCGATCGTGCCGAAACGGGCCGATATAAACGGCATACCGTACCTCATCGGGACGTGCATCTACTCCTTCATGTGCCACCACTCGCTGCCGAGTCTGCTCACACCGATCACCAACAAGGGCCGCCTGAAGTCGCTCATTTCGCTCGACTATGTCCTGATCGTTGGTTTCTACCTTGCGCTCGCCCTCACCGGCATATTCGCGTTCGCCGACATCAAAGACCTGTACACGCTCAACTTTGTACCGAGCGCCGATCAAGCGAACGGGCTGCTGAAGGCGGTCGAGTACTTCCTCGCGCTCTTCCCCGTGTTCACGCTGTCCGCGAGCTTCCCCATCATTGCCATCACGCTGCGCAACAACCTCCAGACGCTCTTCCTCGGCGAGACACAGCTGGATGCGTACGATGAGTCCCAGCAGAGGGCGTGCTATCTGTTCCTGCGCCGTGCGTTCTTCCCGCTGCTCGCCATCATTCCACCGCTCGTTGTTTGCTACTTCACCGAGAACGTCAGCAATTTGGTCGGCTTTACCGGGTGCTACGCCGGGACGGGCATTCAGTACATCATACCGATGGCGCTCGTGCTGTCGGCCAGGCGCGAGTGTGAGAAGAAGATTGGGCGGGGTATTGTGAACGAGTATCGCAGTCCCTTCAGCGGCTTCCTGTGGTCGCTGGTCGTTCCGGGTTGGACCATCGCATGCCTGGTGATCGTTACGATTGATCTGGCCATCTAGGGCATCAATTTTTCCATCAAACCAAAACCAAATGGAGACTGAGCGTGAGGTAGCGGCAGGAGTTGGTGGAGTTCCTGCCGTCGCAGCGGAATGTGATTGCCATGAAGTTTTGAGCTAAACTTTGTTACGGTGCGTGGGACGCGGCAAATGAGAGGTACCATAAACCACAACGCACAACATGCAACCAGCATGGACCCAGATGGTGGGGGATAGGAAGCTTGTATAAGATTTTATTATATTTACAAAACCCACTTAAAATCTTCCCCAACGGAACCTCACCGCATTTGTGTAAAAGGCTGGGAGAAGGTTGTTACAATGAGTTCCCAATGATTAGCTCTCAGGAATGCAATTCGTGAATGAATTTAATTCCCTTTCCCTCCCCCCTCTGAATAGGTGCGGGGATGGCTACCGTTATTGACAAATTTTTAGATGAGTTTTAAGTTTAGTTTCCCACCCGAAGATCCTTTTGAAAGAAGCCGCCCTCCCACTCGTATTGTGTCGGAAGAAATGTTATTCCAAATAGAAAAGAGAAAAGTATTGCTCCTAGAACTGAGACGAATATGTTTGATGGCGCGTATGTAGGTGCTTTGAAACAAAGGAAAAACGCCCATCGCATTGTAAGCGAAACAGATAGATAACCTATTTAGTTGTGAAAGCAGAAACTACGAAATAAATATATTATGTATACAAATATTTGTTGACGAAAGTGGATGATTTAATTCGTGTTTGCGAGCAACTTAACTATTTGCCCTGGGCCTGCTTTTCCAGCTTTTCCCGCTCCATGCCCTGCAGCTGCTCGAGTGTGAGCAAGGACACGCCGAGTTGGTCCTCACGCGTGAATGGCTGCGCCATTTGTCTCAACCAGCGTTTGGCGAGCTGAAAGCAAGATGGAAAAGAAACGTAAAATCAGTCGGATAATTAGGAAGTTAGAAGACCGCCGGGACTGCACCAACCTGCATCGCTTCCTCCGTGCTGAGGTTGCTTAGATTATCGGTCAGATGCTCCTGGATCCACTTGGGTAGCTTGCCGCGCTTATCCTGGCGCGAGAAGCGTTTGTCGGCGAAAATCATAATACCGTAATCGGTTTTTCCACTGGAAAGGGAATAGATGGTGGGTTGTTGAAGTGATTTCTCTTTCTTGAAAACTTAAAAAAAAACTCCTACCGAATGGCACGGCCAACGCACTGTGCCGCGTGTCGCAGTGCGTCGAATGTGAGAAAATCATTCTCCCGTATCTGGAACTGATCGCGCAGGTAGTCCAGCCGAGCCTTCAAAATGCGCGACTGCGTGTAGACGTACGGGATGCCGAACATCAGCACGGCCCGCCCGAGATGGTGGTCGAAATCGACACCCTCCGACACCTTTCCGCGGGCAACGGCCAGCAGAACCGCACCGCGTCCACACTCGCACGCCTTCACGTAGTTCATCAGGGCGTAGGATGTTTCCGCGTTGTCCTGCGTTTCGATGAAGAGCAGCTTGTAGCGTAGGAGCGTATCGATGATGCCCTGGTCGTACCAGGACGCGACCACCGACTCGAGGTACAGGTAGGACGTGAAGAAGCACACCACACCGTCCGGGACGGTTTTGGCCGTTTCCACCAGCAGCTGGCCGTAGTTGCGCGTCACCGCCGTATCTTCGCGCGATTCGAAGCGTGACGAGATGGCGACCTGGTCGTTGCCACGAGCAACGATCTAAGAAGGCGTGAACAAATCAGTGAGCGAGAGAAAACAGCAACCATTGCTGCTGAGCTTACCATCGGCAGCAGGCAGGGTCTGGCAAGGGTCATCGTGAACGAACTCATCACGACCGGCTCGAAGTCGAGTATCTTCGGGTACATATCCATGGGCGAGAGGGTACCGGAAGTGATCACCACGCTCTGAAACCGCTGGAAGATCGGTTTCATAGCGATCGACGAATCGAGGCAGCTGAAGTGCATGATCGGATTCGAAACGGTCGGTGTTTTGTCGTCAAACGGTTCGATGATGATCGTGAATCCCTTCGTGTACGTCGAAACGAGCGTGGCGAAGGACGTGATCACCGACAGTGGGCCGTACTCGCTCAGGTCGGTGATTTCGAGCGTACGCAGCAGTGACTGCAACCGGTCGGCACAGAAGCGCAGCGGTTTCCGTTCGATGCAAACTTTCTGCTGCACGTCACGCAAGAAACCGGCCGGACTCTCCTGCACGACGTGCTGGACGCGCAGCCTCGATTTGATATACTCGATGAAACGCTTGAGGAAACTAAGGAAATGGTCCGCATTGCGGATGTTGCCCGGGACGACCTCCTTCAGGATTTCATTCGGTAAGACCGGATTGGCGAGCACCATGTCCGTTTCGCGCTTGTACGAAGCATCCTTTAGGCCTTGCACCAGTCGGACGTACTCATCGTTGAGCCGACGCTTATCATCTTCTTTTAATCTACAAAAAAATAACACACCCCCGGTGTATTTTAGATTATCCACGCCATTGCCCAGTTTTCCGGTTAAACTTACTCTGCCACTTGCTTCTCAAGGTTGTGGATCCCTGTCGTGCTACGCTCGATTAGACGTCGATTGATCTTGACGCTCATCGAATCCACGCAAACGTTGTCGATGTTATGCGCCTCGTCGCAAACCACCACCGATTCGCGGGCCAGCTCCTTCGACACCACCTCGGCCACCTTCGGGTCCAGCAGATAGTAGTAGCTGTACACGACCACGTGCGCCTGATTGATGGCGAAGCGGGACAAAAAATACGGACACCAGTTCCGCTCCCGCCCAAACTCTTTCAGGTCGTCTATCGAGTAGACGCCGGGCGGCAGGAGACTTTCTTTGCCCTCTGCCTGGAAACCTTCGTAGTACTGACACACCGGTGCCGTTTCATCGTGCGCTGCCCGCTCCCGCACGTAACTGGCCGTCATGCCGTAGCACCGGGCATCCACTATTTTGCCTTCCCGCTCGCGACTCACCTCCGGATGGATGCACATGTTTTTACGCGAACTCAGCACCAGCCCGGTGATGTTCGGCATCACGCCGGTCTGCTTTTCGTAGTAGTTCATCAGGTGCTTCAGCTCGGCGATGACTTTCTCGATTTCCGGTACGGTACGCGAGCAGTAGATCAGCTTACGGACGATGTGCGGGTGCTCCATGATGTAGGCAACGATAAGGGAGAGCAGGGTCGTGGTTTTGCCAGTTCCCGACGGCATCTCCAGCAGACAGTGACCCTTCGCATCGAAGGTGCGCTTCAGTTCGAGCATGTACGCATACTGCTCCGGGTAGATGTACTCGTACGGAAAGTACACTAACAAACCATCTACACTTATTCTGAAACCGAAGATGTTTGTTATTCGGCGCATTTGTAAGCGAAATAAGCATGTTTTTTTACCTCATTTTAGGGTTCTATTTCATCCGTGATGCAAGGAAAGATGTGCAAAAGACTCGCGGCAAATTGTTTATGTTTTCATGCTGCCGTAGCTGTCAAATCGTTTGATGTTTTTTTGCCGGTGCCGCGGTGTGCCAAGTGTACTAAAAATATTCAAACGCGTTTAAAACGACAATATATACAAGAATATAAGAAATTTTCCAGAGTAATGTTTTGGAGGATATTTTGTAATTAATGTGCTTCTATTGACGAGCATACCTAGGTTAAAATCTTCCTTTCATGTTGTGCGTGAAATGAGCCCCTTTAGATGACGATCCTTTGAACGTCAAACTTTGTTTACTTTCCGTGCGTCAGTTTACTTCAAAATTCCGATGCTGTTTGGTTGCTGTGGTAACGGGAAAAGGTCGCGCTTGCAGTTTCATTTTATGCGCTAAAATACCAAACAACGTCAAAAAATGTCCGAAACAGCCGCTCGACTGCAAACGCACAACCAAGAGATGGTTAAATGCCTCAACCTGCTCCGCAACACACGCTCGGTTTTGGAGGATCGCATCGCGGCTCAGGAAAAACAAAAGAACAGCCTGCGCAAGGAGATCGACCGACTGCAGCGGGCGTTGGCGGAACTGGAGGGCTCGATCGAGGACAACCGGAGAAAGCTCGGCGACTGCACAAAGTGCCTCTCGGAAACGGAAAGTGGCTACAACAAGGTGGTGGACACATTGCAACTACTATTACTGTCTGCCAAGGAAAAGAGTGGAGTGTCCAATGACTGAAGCCAGTCTGCATACCAACGTTTGTACAGAAGAAAAGATCTCGTTTTATATCAGTGAAAGTTAAGATGTCAGTTTTATTATTTACCAGTTGATGCTATCACATTTCGGTATAGGAAAGATAAATACGAGCAAAAACACTGCCTCGAATAAAAAACCCAACCAACCAACTACTCACTAACGTTCCTGCTGCTAATCGATGGAAAAAACGACGGTTCTACGTTGCGAATTCGATGCCTACTTCCGATGTTTATTCGTTTAGCGCGGGTCTAAACCTCGATAATACCCCCGCTGACCTTTCGTTTCGCCTAAGTAAATTCCGTTTGCACCCTTCCCCTGCCCTTGTGGCCACCTCGTTGAGACTAATTTCCTAACAGTTGGGGAAGAAAAAAGGGCGGCCCTCTTATCTACCGGTTAGCCTTGCTACTTTGGACCCTTTTTTCGTAAGGTGGGGACGTTTAAATTGTGAAAAAACCACTAGCCTAATCGTCGAACGTAACGGTTAACGGTACCCTACAATGAACGTACGAGTTCGAAAAATCGCCTAAGTTACTGTCGTTACCACTTCGAGTTCGACAAAAGAGAGCGCATATGCTGCCCCTTCGTTCGCTGAGGATTCTACGCATAGCCGGAAGCTCTTATTTCGGTCCATACTTTATTCAGCTCGGTTGGTTCGTCGTATCCATGCGTGGCCAACACGTACTTGTAGCTTTGCGGGCCAAGGTACGGAGCCTTGTGGAAGTAAAACTCCTCCGAATGCAGCGGCTCAATTCCTGCCTTCATGGCAACAATTCCCAGGAATATATCGTCAAAACTAGAACATGGGAGATATTAAAATAAAATTTAACAATCGACCGATTGACCGTTTTGACGAACCTTACCGAAAATGTTTCGTGTACATGCTGACGTAGTACATTTCGAAGAGCGCCTCGTGGGAAAGTAGAAACGCCCCGGCCGTAACGTACGTCGGCCACACATCCCACGGGTATTCCTCGAGCGAAACGTACCACTTGCTGCTGCGATGGCGATGCGGTGCAGAGCGAAACACGAACCCGGAAAACAGCTTCACATTTGGAGGCAGCTCCATGTCCGTCATCAGCTGCCGTTTGATGCGGTGCGACCGACGGGAGGAATCTGCAATCTCCGAGTGGTTGCTGCTGCTATTATTATTGTCCGTCGTGTGGGCCAACCGGCGCGCCAGCTTCCTCAGCGCCTCGTCCGTCTCCTCCAGATACTCGGGATAGTTGACCGGATTGCGCACGTACCGAAGCAGGTTTTTGGCCGACACGTAGAAGTCGTCATCGACGAACATGTAGAATTTCGCCCGCGGGCAGTACGTCGTGGCCCACCGGAAGCCCATCATCGTTTTGATCGTGTTGTTGAAGTAATCGTCAACGAAGTCGGCCTGAATGATGTCCCGGTACGTGCTGTACTCCAGATCCACCAACGATTGCAGCCGTCGGTTGGGCACGATCCGCGACCGTCCCAGCATGAAGACGGTCCTTATTTTCACATCCGAGAAACGCCTCTCGTAGCCCCAAGTTTTGCGAATGGTGGAACGCCGATCGAAGTTGTCCATGGCGGATTTCACGATGAACACGAGACGCGGCGCGATAAGCCGCTCATCTTCCTTGCACTTGTGATCGCAGTCGGTAATGTAGGAGTAATTGTACCGGTTGATCGGCTGTCTGGCTGGCTGCTGGCCATGCCGCAACTGATAAACGTCGGAAAGGATGTCTCCATTCAATGGGTAGTCGAAGGTCGATTCAAAATCTTTCTCGAAGAAATGTGTAAAGGCACCAAAGAACTGCAACAGATAGAGACTGCACACGGCAGCCAACACGTACTTGAGCTTAAATTTCACACAGATTCTTGGTAACATGGCGGAGCAGACGCAGATGTTTTCTTTCTTCTTTTCCTTTCCTTTGCTAAAAACTTATCATATCGCTGGAGCTGCTTCCGTGTTGGATCCTTACATAATTTCAAGCGTAAAAATTAAGATAAACCACCTAATCTAATTAATGGAGCACGTTGTCGATTGTTGGTCGCGCAGCGCTCTTAATTAGATTGGTCGCCGGATGGGTCAACAATAACTTCTTTCCTCAATTGCACAAGCGATATACACTAGCTGCGATTTAACGGTATTAGCTCAGAAAACTGCGTTTGGCAATGCGACTTTGGCCACGTCAAAAATTTCCCCTGTTGAGAGGGTTGAAAACAAAAACGAATTAATGCATAAATTAATGGTGGTATAGTTTTCCCGAGGTGCGCGACGGGACTTGCTTGCGGTTCGCACTGGTCTAGAAGTAAACAATTGTTACCTTACCTAGAGTTGACAATTCCTCCCGGCACGTATAGTTCAAGCAACCGCTCCTTGGTGCAAACCGTTCATGGCCATATGATTGGACAAATCATGGACCGCGATGGTTTAAATACTAAACCATCGAATAAACAGTTTCTATCGTCTTCGTATGTAGAGTGAAATGGTTATTTTGTCAGTTATCGGGATGCTGCAATAATTACAACAAATCTGCTGCTGCTTGGAAATGAATAATTTTTGTTAATTAATTTGAACTGACGTGTACAATTGAAGAGTGCGTTCGATGCTGGATGCATCGCCTAGTGATGACAATTTTGACATTTACTCGGCACGAGCTGGAACTGCGAAAAAATGAACGGCTCAGAGGATCTGGCTCCTAAAATCTGTTCGGCGAGCAAAATGTATTTTCGGTCCATGTTTACGCAGCATAGCAACCCCTAAAAAAAGACAAAAGCCAAGGAAGAATCCAAATTCTAGTTTGAAAATGTGCACAACTGAACCAGTCTAGAAATTTGTCGTCGAAAATAACCAATTCTTCTAGGTGCACCATTCCAGCACCCGGATCGGTACGAACCTGCTGGGTGCCGGGGGGATCTCTCGCCACTAAAATGGAAGCTTCATTCCGACGAGTGTTTCGTCCTCGCGTTCGCGTTCTGAAGCAAAAAGTAAACGGAATCCTAGTGCCCTGTGTTTGCTTTCCCGATGTGCGCCTACCAATGCTAAAATCGTGAGCGCACGGTCGCTGTGTGTCGTAACGAACATGCCCAGCGCGTAGCCTCGCAGCGGATTTCGCTACCTGTCTGTGCCACCCCCCGACGGGTTGCCGTCGCGATCGTGTTTTCTTCCCGATCGAGAGCCGTCGTGGTGCGTGTTCAAAGCAAAGCAAACGAATCCGCGATCCGTCGCGGCCGTGAAGCGTTCCGCGAGCGATTTCGAAGCCTGTGCGGATGTGCGTGTGCTTGTTGCTGAGCAGTGCCAGTACGCGAGTTAGTGAAATGGTGTAGTTACGAAGCGGGCTGAAGTACCCTTAGAACGTAAGTGCCCTGGTGCGGTTGTATTCGTCGCTACACTGCATCAACACATCAGCAGCATCTACAAACCTGTCGTCTGCCAGCACCCGTGGGACCAGGTCATCGACCCATCCACCCAACGCGAGCATAGTGATGTGATGCAGGATCGTTGCAGCTCATTTGCGATCGTAGTGTGCGGTGCACCGTAATTCACGTGCATGCAAAAAAGTGTGCAATTGAATGCGCGCAAATAGGTCAACGCTGAATCCTTCTAAACACTGCCCATCCGCCACCCACCCACCCACCGATTCTCGACTGAGTCAAGTGCCAGAAGCGCCACATCATTGTGCCCCGTTGCTTCTGATTCTGACTACGGCTGCGGTGGTAGTAGTGAAATAGCAAGGCCGAGGTACAGCGATCGTTTTACGAGACACAATTGTTGTCATTTGGTCATCTTTGTTGTTTAGGAATTTGGAACAACCGTTCTCAATGCGCGATGGGCTGCGGTGGATGATTCTATTCTACTCTCCACCTTACCATCTCACCATCGTTCGGCGCAGCTTGTGTGGGAAAAGGTAAAGGAAAAGCGTTACATAGGCAAACCATAGGTGGCCCTGCCAAAGGGAAAATCTTGTTTACCCCTCCCGTACGCAAATGCTGCGAGTGTGTGGAAAAATGCTGCGTTTTGTTGCGCTTGGCGCCGTCTGTGTGCGCCTCCATTGTCCACGGAAGGAAGAGTGCAGAAAAGCAGAAAGAAATTATTCCACGTAAATTTCGTGTTGTGCGTTTTTACCGCTGCAAACCGTGTTTGTATATGTGCGTGTGTATGTGCCTGTCCGCGAACGCGAGTGTTTGTACCGCGCGGTGAAACAAAACAATAAAATCAAGGGAGAGCGAAAAAAAAATCCGCGGCGACCAGGTTTTCAGTGCGCTGGTGGTGTCTGTGCTATTTACTTTTTTTTTGTTGCTTCCTACACTTGGTTCATCCTTTCTCTTTCGCACTTGCCGTGACCTCGTTCGCGGATGGTAGAAGAAGAGGCAGCAGTTGAGCATAGACAGAGGAACGAAAAAAAAAAAAACAGGTAGAAACAGTCAGTGAAGAGGCGAAGTGACAGCGAAGGAACCGTAGAGTAGGAACAGGCGAAAGGTGCAAGGAAAAAGCGAAGAAGATAGTGCTGCTACGGAGAGAAAGAGTGGACAACACGCGTGTTTTTTTGTCCTTTGTCCTACCGTTGCGTTTCGTCTTTCAATTTCTACTGTACACAACTATTGCGTATGTATGGAACGCTTTACTGCTAATAAAAAAAAGGTTTTTCTCGCCTACTACACAGCAACATCATAATCTATGAACGCAGCAAACCCGGATATCCCGTTAGCAACGGCAGCAGCATCAAGATCCGTCTTACTGAGCGAAACGCGCGAAAAAAGTGTACCTATCGACGAATAGTTTTCCGCCAGCAGGCCGAGGGACTGCTTTCCCTGCACAAGAAATCGTCCTGGGCCAACGGGGAACGAAATCAAGGCCACCCACCGCCATCCGACCGGCAAGGACGCGCCGCTCGACGCTCGACTTGGTGCTGAGTGAGAGAAAAACGCGACAAGGACAGTTTTCCCGGGAAGCGCTTTTACTTCCCACACACACACACACAGGTACAACACGGAAGTGAATCCTTGCGCGCTTCGCCGGTGCGTCGTCGCGTAGAGAATAGCGTCAGAATAAGTTCTCCACTCTACGCCACCATCATGGACGCCGGGGATAGAGGTAAGTAGGGGACGGGGCAGGGGGTTCGATTGCGATTCGAAGGGTATTTGAAGGATTTTATGCTCGCCCTTGACCGTGCGAATCGCTGATGGTGCCGGTTGTCTTCAAGGTCCCGATCTAATTTGCGGTATCAATTTGTGCAAGGATTTTCTCTTCCCTTCTCTGGAATGCTGTTTTTAGTATAAGGACATCTCATTCTGTGAACACATCCTTTTCGAAAACGTATTTCTAGGTTCTTTGTTCCACACCTTGCAGGTCCAATTCGCATCCAAGCAGGCTTATTTCAGAGATGGAAAATTGGAATGTGCACCGAGAAATCTGGTGCAGAATTGTTTGAAATGCAACGAAAATTGCGTCAACCGGCGTCTTTCCCCGTAAATATCGACGTACAAGGGTGATTTTCATCGAAAAAATCGATTTCCTGTAAGTGATTAAGTAGGGGATGGTAACCGGGACGTTCTAAAGTGTATACCAGGTTGATAAGGCACTTAAGATAATCTAACGGTTAGAAGGCAATTCGCCAAAACGGGGCTTCCATTGGAGACATGTATATGAACAACAACAATTTAATTCGTCTCGCCTAGTATTGAAATTAATTGGCGATACAATTCGCGATTACTTTCTATCTTTCTTGCCATAACATGTTTTGTTGCCTGACGCTTCTCTGCGTTCTTCCTTCTAAGTCTTAGAATTAATTGTAGCCGGTTCGTGTCTGTATCCCCAATATGGAATAATTGGATGCCTAGCCCAATTCTGGTCCAAGCATGGAAGGAAAGGAAAGCAAACTAGTTCCCTTGCTTGGAAACTTGAACATCCGGTTATATACCTGCAAAAAAAAAAAAAAGACCAAACCGGTGCAACCTGGTGGTACCGGATCGGTGGAGCTCATGACACATTCCAGTTCGTCATAGAGAGTTTACTCACTATCAGACATGGCAAAACAAAGAAAAAACGAGCGGAAGGAAAAAACGCCCTACACAAAACACGATAAGCCATTCACGGCACATGATGTTCCTTGGCCTAATTTCGGTCACCGTTGTGGTTTCCTCCCTGTGGCGTCTGTGCGTTGACGGCACATTCCCGCTCCGCTCAAGGTTTGCCGGCAATTAACACGTCTCCTAATTGTTTGCCCTTTCCGCTCAAATGGAACTCGCCGCCCCTCATCGGGAAGTGGATGAAATGGGACATGCCCATGGAATCGCACGGAAGCGTGGAGCTAGGAGGATATGCTCATCTTGGCCAGCCAGATGTAGTTGCTTTTCACCATCCTCACTCCCTTCTCTCTCTCTCCGATCTGGCCTCATTTCGACATTTGCCAATTCGCATCGCGGAGAAAACATATCCTTGACCCAGTTTTTGCCCTTGGCCGGCTGGAATGGCGAAGTCGGTAGCTACAGCTGTGAGCTGACCAATGGAAAACCGTCCAGCAGCGGGGAATATCGACCATCGGAACATTACACTTATCTTCGATGCGATGCACCATGGAGCTACATTTGCATGTCTGGATCGTTCCCGTGGGACATGTGAAAATCTGTCGTTCCGGTTCCGAAGGCAACATGAGTAAGGAGAAAAAGGGACTTTACCTGAAAGACGATCTCTTTTTAGGATGTTGCAGTCTTGTTATGGGATATCGACCGTTAACCAAGATCACTACGCTCTGTGTTGAAGTTGTAATGCTCTAGTAATAACTTGATTCTGCAGATATTCCAGAATAGCTCCTAAGGATGCAATACTTGAGCTTCAGAAAATAAAACAGAGCAAAGAAATGTCCAACCGAAATAAGAAATTTAGTGACAGAAAGCGGCGTAGAAATGTTGGTGTTGTTTTTTTTTTGTTAAAACTTTGCCAATTTTTCAATGCCAATCGAAAACTTGTTTCAACACACAAAAAAAAAATGGCACAAATTATGCATTCAACACACCCTGTCTTTGTTGGTTTCCGCGTGCCACCTTGGTTGGAATTTTTTTTTTTTGCCTGTTCATGCTTGACACGATTATGCAAAAGAAAATATATCGCTTCAGTAGGAAAACGAGAGTGAGGGAGAGAAAGAAGGAAAGCCGATATTATTTCGCTAAAATTTCAAGGACCCGTAGAGCCTTGCACTTGTGTTTGTGTGCTTGGAACCGATGGATACGGGTTTTTTCCCCTATTTGGTTTACATGCCGACTGCATTTTAATTTTTTAACCTGCGTCCTACAAGCTGTCGAGCAGAGGAACGTAGAATCTCTTATCAATTTATCACCGGTTGATGCAGATTTTTGTTTGTGGTCTTTAAGGTTGTTTTAACGTGTGTTTCAACTCTCATCCCCAAACGGCAAACGCACACGCCCAGGCCAAACTCGCAAGTCTCACAGACCACATCATTGAGGCGAAGTTTCTTTAGGAGGCGCGACGGACAATTTATGGGCCGACCGTATGCCGCTGGAAAAGGTCAAGCGATTGATGATGAAACTGGTAGAACTACGTCAGAACGCCGTCTGCCGGATGAATGTGTGGATTATGCAAGAAAGTTGAATAAAGCCTAATGTTTGATGGCAATATAAATTTAACTATCACTAGTTTATTGGGCATGGTAGAAGGATTTTTCGTTCCTTGCACTATGCCATAGTTTGGGTAGAAAACCTATCAACACATTTCATCCAAATGGTAACTTATCCCAATCGTTCATACGCTAGGCGCATTGGCATCAAGCCCTTTTTACAGGATCCCACAGCGGGAGCCTTGTGGAAATGTATACGCAGCGAATTAGCAGCTCGTAAAGGCGCATCGAAAATCTGTCCGTCTCTCGGGCATATGGTCAATTTCCGAAGACGAAACGCCGGTGCTGCCACGAATCTACAGAAACCGGTAGTACCCGACCTTGAAATGGGGATGAGTGAAGAAAAATAAAACGATGGAAGGAAGAGAATCGAAAATAACATGCAACCATACATTGTCGGCCTTTTTCTTTCGTTTGCATAAATTTGCATCCTCTCATTCCCGTGATTTTTTTCGCCGTGTTCCGACGAGTTCTCTCGCCAGTGGGTTTCGGTTGCTTTCCTTGTGTTTTGGTTTGCATTAAAGATATTAAAAAAAAAAACTAAACAGATCGTTATCGATGGTCACTTTTGGCCAGTGCCAGTTTGGGAATATGTCACACAGTCCAAGATATTAATTTGGTACGGTTTCTTTTTCTTATTTGCTTTGCGTGCATGTAATATTTCCCCTACTCCATCTCCTAAACTGTACTCCCGGTATCAAGTGAGGTTAAATTGATAATGATAATTTAAACTGACATCCCAGCATGAATCCTCGTTACAACCCCGGACTAATGCTATGCAATGATTCACTTTAAACTCACGGAAAACTTTGGAACACTGTGCAAAGGTAGAGATGTGACGATGGGAAAGTTTTCCTCCCTACACCGAACGAAATACGGTGAAGTCATTGGGTCGCGCAGAAGAGGCACACTAATTTTACCTGACAGATGACCGAAGTCAGCCCCGGGAGTGAACCTGCCACAACATAAATCATGCTGCGGCCGCGATCTCCCCTGCGATTTGGGTGAGGTTAGGATCGCCCACTCCTACTCCACTAACCTCCATCCACGTTTTTTTTTTTTGAATATATTTTTTGGTAAACGAGTAAACAAGTCATCAACGGTTTGGTTCGTGTTCGTCATTGTTAATATTATTCCACGATCAAACCATCCTGAAGTACATAAGAGCGTATCCCCTTGTGCAACTGGCCGTCGTCTTAGATTTCGAAAGCACTTTATGTTTACCCACTCGAACGAGGGAAAGTGTGCTGGTGCACGGGAGAAAACCTGATGTAGCACGAAGGACGCACGCGGTTCTCTAGTAGATGCTTGCAGCGGCAGCAGATGCGGGCTCCTATGTCCATATAACATTTCCACATAATGTGTTCACACCGTAATGTGCAACCGAGCGGCCGGTGCCCCCTTTCGTAAGGGATCCTGTTTCAACATTAATGTCCTTTTCTCACCTGCGCTTTTCCTCCGCGCTCTCCGGTGAATATTGCGTTCGCGTTGCGAAGGAAAGGCGTTCGGTTTGGAGCTAATGCTTCCAGGACTACCTCACTACGCGAGTCGATGTCCTCGCGTTTCACAAAAAAAAAACAACACAAAACGGCGACATGCCAAAGCCCGCCCCTCCCCGTCCGCTGCACCTCGTTGGGAGCATAACTAAATTTCCCAGCAATTTCGGGTTTCGATTTTTCGCGGCCCGCTTTTTGGGAAGCCGGGTCTCTTTCGTACTCGCTCCGTCTCGAGCGCGTCCTCGCTTCTGTGGCATGGTGTTTCCTCTTGCTGGCGTACACCCTGCCCCCTTTCTTTTCCGTCCCCGTCGACCATGGCAAGGAGGCACATTGCGCCTGCACAACGAGGCGCCCCAAGTTCAAGGAACCGATCGGGAAAGGTCGTTTCCACCGAGCACTGCCGAGTAGAGGACTCCCATTGGAAGGAAAGGCAAACAGAAGGTAAAGGGAGGGAGGTGGTTGCTGTGTAGAGAAGCAGCAATACACTGTTGGGCTTTCGTACGTTCGTTGAACGAAGATCCTTTTTTTTTTGCTAGTTTTTCCCGGCCAATTTCCAACCTTGCTTGATGCTGCTCCTTCTCCATAGGGTGCCGATATTTTGCGCTTTTCTCTTGGACGCTATTTTATTATGTATTTTCCTACTAAAAAAATATTAGTTATTCGACCAAAGGTTCGCAGAGGGTAGAAATTAGAATATCGTTTTGTTACCGTCCTTTTTTTTCTTTGGCAGTATGAGCGAAGAATAAACAGAGGAATTTGGGTGTTATGGGACGATTTTCATGTCACTCTTCTTCGTATCCTATTTCCAGCACCACCACCACGCCTTCGTTCCATTTCGTCCTTTATGCTCTACTTACTTGTCTTGTCAATCTCTAGCTGATACTTCGATTAATAAATGTAACATTTTTTTAAATCTTTTACGTATCTTTTTTGAATTGAAACTCAGTAATAAATACCTCAATTTTCTCAACGATCGAAAACAATCGAAAACACCAAAGAAAGGGTGTAGGACACAAAAAGTGTTGCGCACTGTAGAGTCAAAGGAATCGTCCTTGCGCCTGCTGCGAAGTAGATGGGACCCGGCCTGGGAAATCTCACATTGAGCTAGGTCATGGCACTTTGCTGCTCACCACATTTCACTCAGCTCATCCCCTTCGCTCACTGTACACTTTCGCCGTCTCAAATTCGCGCCAACTCGATGCTGGATGGATGGAAGGATGCGGGTTGCTTTGATGCGAAGTTTGCGTTTCGTTCAGCTGTGGCTTTTCTATACGTTTTTTTGGATTTGTTTCGTCCGTCGACGGTTGCATGAGATTGGGGGGTTGAAGTTGCTGGAAGAAGCTCTCAGGACATCCTAATTTTAATGTAGGTGAAATGAAATCATCTCTTGTTCCCCACAGTCGGACACTTTTCCTACGCCATCGGCAGGCGGGGCATTGGGGTGATTTGGAGTTTTGTTTTCCTCCTTTTTTGTTCTGGACGCCAATTTTGGTCAAACTAAAATTCCGCGGCACTTTGGTTGCAATCCCGGACCCACCGCAAGGACTTTGAACTTGCACCAGAATCGGTTCGACACACGTTGCTTTCCACGGTATTTCTTCTATTCCAAAACGGTATTCCCTTCGAGTCAGTGGGCGTATTTAATGTTTATTTGGTTGTGCTAATACAGGTCATTGTTTCTTTCTATTTGCAGGTGAGTGTACCCGATTTTTTCATATGAATGGATCACACAATGCAGTAAGTAAAGAATGTGTTCATGTTATCTACATTGCAATTTATCACTTCTTGCTCACTCTGATGGGATCAAATCTGAATTAATTTTATGACGCAACATGCAAATGCAAGGCAAGAAGGCCATAAGGCTTTATTCAACAACAGGTATACCAAACAAATACAAGAACGAACTGGTCAAGAAACAGCCAAGTAAAGTAACAAAACACAAGTAAGTTTTACAAGTACGCAAGTTGTTAAGAACAAAAACCTTTCGTTACAATGTACCAGGCGAGACGGAGCAAACTTTCTTTCGAGCTCTGCCTCTTATATAAATGTAGTAAAAAAGTTGGTGATGCAAAGTTTGTATTGTCCATCCAAAGGTGGGTAGTACGAACTTCTGTATGCGAGCTTTGCTCAGAATCGTGTTCCGAGTAAAAAAGAAAATTGTGCAAAGTTTGTTTCGTACAACCGCGCGTCAATTGGATTTTCAATGTATGCCGTCAACTGCGTCAGTCAATCCTATGTGGCGTAATTGAATTATGTTTGATTGTGAAATGTCGTTTGTTTTGTTTTTTTTTTTAAATTACAATACTCTCTGTAATACTTCTTTCAGAGATAAAAAGTAAAATTACACTTTACTTGTTTTCTTTAAAAAAAAAATAATATAGAAAAAAGGATGGCTTTGCCGAAATAATACTTCAAGTAGGAGAAGACTTTAAATATTTTTATTTAATAGACCTATATCTTATTTCGGCATAAATTGTGGGTGGGGTAGCATAAATGGGTGTCACATAAATCTTCATATGTTTATTTGCTCGTCTACTGTCAACTGTAACCCAATGATATCCCTATCAGATGTAGCAATAGGATCTTGTCGTGCTGGGGAATCTGTTCTCACTTCAGTTATCCATCAACTCCATTATCTGTTCACTCTCACTGTATTCCTGGCCCATGAGCAAACTGCATTTCCAACCAGCCGCGTCGTCCCACCGTGGGGACGCGGTAGGTAAATATTCGCCGCGCTCTGGAAAAGATGTGCGCTCTCCAGCTCTCCATCGGAATGGTTTGAATTGGTTCCGTTCGTTGTTGGCTGCGGATCTACGGTTGCATTTCGCGAGCCCCCCTGGTGAGTCGCGTCTACAATCCGATCTCTGGTTGGTTCTCTCCTTCTCGACCGTTGGTTGCGCTCTCCGTAGCGTACTCCCCAAACCGAGCACAGCCGTTGAGCCGATTCGCGACTCGGACCAGTCAGTCGTCAGAAGCGCCGCGGAACGTTCGCTTGAAACCTTTGCTGGTGCGCTCTCGAAGGGTTCGTCTTTTTCTTGCGAAAAGCGCCAGCAGTTGCACGCAATTTCGCGCGTGATCGACGCCGATACGACGGGCCGGTTCCTTCTCGTTCAAGATCAACGTTTGCGCAAACGTCAGGGCGAGAAGTTTTCCGACAGTGTTACATCTTTTTGATCCTGCGACGGTAGTAAAAAAAAGGGCTCAGGTTACCTTTCGGTTATCGTAGTGACTAGCGAAGACCTTGGGCAGTAAAGTGGCGAATTGTGAAAATTTGTTGTAGGAAACAACTTCTAAAATATCAATTAGAATTTGGAGCATTGGCAAACTGATTCAATCCCGCAGGAAGCTGTGATTTGCTGAATTTTGCCTCGAAATGTTGCCAGTGCATCCTGTCCGTTTTAATGCCTCCGTTCAAGTGTTGGATTAGAGTGTGCCGAATGTGTTTGTGCCGATACTGAAAAATACGTTTCATTTTCGTCTTCAAACAATTGAATTTTTTGTCTTAGTTCTTAGAGAAACAAAAAAAAACCGCCCTTTCCGCGTCGTATCATATTGCACAAAGTCGACCTTTACCGCGAAAAAGGTTGCCACCAAGCCGTGACCCACGCTTTCGCAAAGCCCCTTTTGATGTGAATCCTTTTTAGTGAAACCTCCGTCAGCAGTTCCGTGGGGTGAAACCGTGTAGAACGTGGCAGAACGCAGTACAGTGTAGCATATCCCAAACGGGCGAGCGGCTGGCGAGAGGGGGGCAACCAGTTTGCAGACAACCAAACCATCTCAAACAGATCTGTCAGAAATGTTGTACTTCACGATGGTCAACAAGATTGTAAGGTTTTATCACCAGCTGGTTCACGAACTTTGTTGAGCGGGACATAATTTGTCGTAGTGTTGTTCGTGGAAAGCGATCGTGCATCATCCGTTTGTTTTTTGTTAACCAAAAACTTGACCAATTGTTTATTTTAACATGCACTAGTTTTTTGAAGTCTGAAGTGCATCGGATAGGACTAGAATTTTTGGGAAGCTAAAACCCAAACGATGACACCCAACCGCCCTTGTTCGAGGTTTGGCTTTTTCTGCGCAACAAGTTTTCATCCTTTTTGTTGCGTTCATGCGGTGCGCCGGTTTTCCCGACTCAGGCGACTCAAATGTCCCAAAAGCGAATGGTGTGGGCCCCGGCTGCTCCTGGTCAGAATATATTCATCTTCCCCGGTTGACGGTGCGCATGTTATGAATTATTGCACTCCCGTCTCGCACGCCAGAGACGTTCGGAAGGGAACATCGTTGCCACCAGAGGAAGAAGCAGCAGAAATAAGCCACATTTTCTTTTTTTTTCCTTTTGGAAGCCATCATCATCACCAGTCATGCCGGACTAGGAAAAAGGAGGAGATGCATTGGGCGTGGGGTAACATAGCGGCAAACGCCGCATTGAGTGACATTCACCGGAATGCGGTCGAAATTTGATCTGCACCTCAGACACGGCGACGATCAGCATCGCGCATCGAAGCGATGGTTCTTCCCCCGGGGGGTGGGTTGGTGGGTAGTATGTTGCGAAAGTTTTTCTTTTTTTTAAATTTTTATTTTGTATGTTCACCGAAGGCGGCATTTGTTGGATAAATGCATTCGACAGCAGTTTCACGTCGCCTCTAGTGTGTTTGCTTTTTACCTCTGAATTACGCAGGTATTTATTTCATAAATAAAACAAAAAAATGTTTAGGATGTTTCCCTTGTCGTTTGCGGAACTTTGGATGATATGACAAAATTAGCAAATTTACTGTTGATAGCAAACAACGATCGTTACCCGACATTTGTTTTGCCCTCGAGCCTTCAAGACGTTCAAATGCGTGCCGCGCGCCATGATGGTCATTCCGTACCGCGCAAGGGCCCGTTCCTGTATCCGTCGTTTGCATCGTACATTTCAAGGTTATGTGCACCACTGCGTCCCCGCCTTCCTACCACTTTATGCCTTTCGCCATTTGTCCGCTCGTTCTTGTTTTTTTTCCATGACGGCACACCGGAGCTGTGGAGTCCGGGATCCCGCACATTTACGCGCGGGTTTGTTGCCCATTTGCATTGGATTAGAAAGTCAAATGGCTCGCGGCTGACACGATGGGGAGTTTTTTTTTTTCTTCGCGACTGCCTGCCTCGTCACAGTCACTCTCTTTTTCACTTTTTTTCTTTCTTCGGAAGCGCAATGCAAACCGAGCGATCGATCGTGGCGTTAAAACAAACAACAAAATGCAACTGTCTTCCCTCCGTCGGAAGCAATCGTCGGTTATTTCACCAACAACTCGCTGGGCCGTCGCTATCCACTATCGGGGTGGTTGCATTTACTTTCGCTTACAAAGACGCTAATATGGGAGTGGGGCCTTTTGTTATAGCTTTTGCTTATTTGCGACGCCACGCAAGTGACTCTACCGCCGCTTGTAGACGATGATGCGCCTGGTAGCGGCAAATCGTTGACAGCTTAATTCGGACGCGGCTCAAACGACGCCGGTACCTAATCGTCCTTGCATTGACTTGTCGAGCGGCAAGCCACCCGTCCGACCAACCAAATAACCAGCCAAAGCGCCACCCAACGAACCGGTTCGCAATTGTGCGCTCGAAAACAATCAGCACACCTCTACGCGGCGGTGTTGGTGGCAGTTCGTTCAAGCGCCACTCCACGCAGATCCACGACATTCGACGTGCAGCAACACCTCACGTTGGTGACGCTTTCTTCGACGCCGTATGGCTACCGATCGATCTGAGTGTGAGTAGCGTCGAGGGTCCAATTAGTCGCGACTCGCATCAACTGTCTTAGTTTTCGAGACTAGCGGCTTTCTTTAACAGTGCGAGTGAAATGATCGGCGCAAGTTACAGGATCGACAAACAGTTGGCATTAGTGTACAGCGATCAGCGATCTTGTAGTGCGCGTCCTCCACTGTTTGTCAGTGGCATTCGATTACACATTTGAAGCCGAAACACCTCGTGTGCGGATGGCAAAGGTATCAGGAACAAGCAGGAAACGCGGGTTCGTGATCGTAAGTCGGTAAATCGCTCCACAGGACTCTAAATTGGAAAAGTTGTGAACACGAAAGATTCACACGAGGAAAGTATGTTTAATTCGTACATTTTAATAGCTTATTGGAAACGATTGGGTGCAATGCAAGGCCCACTTTTAGCAAACAACGGAGATTCTACTTGTTCGCGAGTTAAGAGCATTTCTAGTTGTAGTTCTAGAGCAATGTTTGAAGAGCAAATGTTGGGTTTCATTCCCCAGCGGGATTTGAACCCGTGACGCATAGGTTGAAATGTCCAGTCCACTACCTCCTGAGCTATAGATTGCATTTGCTTTCGCCATTTCAAATTCTTATTCCGTTGTTCTTATTTTCCGTGTTTAAGGATATTGAACTGCACATAGAATTATTGCTGAAAAATGATACACCTAAAAATAACTTCTGTAAAATAAACAAATTTTAGACTGAACAAATCGAATCTTTTTTTTGCGTTTGCGCCTAATATTTGTTGGTAAAATTTTGTTTTTCAGTTTAGCGAAAACTCTGAATGAGACGATAAGGAGCGACAGGCGTCGTGAAATAAATGAATTGATTGTTTGCATCGCTGGGACGCAAAGTAACACTGGGAATCAGGGAGATACAGGGACGGAGGGGAAAACAAGAGGAACAACCAAGTTCCAACAACAACAAAAAAGACAAGAAAAAGGTGAGAAAGAACAGCAGCAGCAATATTCGCAACACCACCACCACCGTCACAATTCTCTGTGACCCGGGCGTACTATGGCCATATAAAGCATTCCAGTCAGCGTGCGCGCGCGATCTCGCCATGACGGGGCGGCGAAGATGGCCTTGAAAGATGGTATTTTTGTTGTCGATCGTGTCGCTTCTCTTGAGTGAGGAAGGGGGTAGTAGAGTATGGGAAGGGCTTGGAGCGTGGAGTAGGTCGGTGGATGGATGGAGAGCGCAGGTTTGCTGTTGTTCATTTCTTTTCTGCTGCGCGGTTCGTTCATCCTTCTTGTGCGCGATTTTTATGTTTTGTTTTTTGCTTTCGATGGCGTTCGGAATGCTTCTGCCACATGCGAAAAAACAGAACCCAAAAAATGTGTGAGGCTACCATTGGCAGTGATTTTCGTTGGCTAAAAGTCATCGAGCAGCAGCTGCCTGCCTCTGGCCAGCTGTGATGTGCAGCAATTGCCTGCTCTGGTTCCTACACTGTCGGCCAACAAATGGCTTACGATTAATCGTGCCTTTTTTTTCTCTTTAAACTGGATCTGCATCTCTGCGAGAAGAAGATGCAATAGATCTTCTCAAATGTGCCGGTCGAACAAATGTGATACCTTTAAAAAAAACCCTCAGCTATTTATTTCTTAAGACTTTTCCTTAAAACATATCAGCCACTTTTGCACGTAAAAGGTTTTTGCGCTGGCAGTTGTTCAAAAAACAATCACACACTTTTCAAGGTCCCCAGCGGTCCATGTCGGTCACGAGCGGCGAGCGGCAGCGACTGTGTCGGACCAAGAGGCCATTATACTCCGCAACAGGAAACCGAAGGCAGGCAAAACGCTGCCATACGTCATCTGAATCGTCTCTCTTCTTGTGCGCACGGGATCACAAACACTCCCAGGCGTAAAAGGCTTCACGATCGATCGGTGGAGAACAGTTTTATTGTTTTACCACTACCGGTTTGTGCCGAATTCGGTTAAAGAACTGTAAAATAAGACTAACCGGTAGGTATAACATTTATGATCCACCACAGCAATGCGGCGAATGTGGTTCTCGGTTGCACAGATATTGCTATTTCTGCGTAGAAAGGCTCGGTTTTTTTTTTCTTCAGTGTGGAATATTTTGCTATTTTACTGTCAAAGATTTAATTTGAGCGATATACCTATTTGAAGGGATGATGGATTTATTTGCGTAATGAAAGTAAATCCTTCGGCAACTCCTCGGGATGTACGTCATAAATGCACAGTTTTACTGTCGATGGAACCCATATTATGCACTTTATCACGGGAAGTGCAGCCTTCGTTTTATCCCAGCATTAGTAGAGTGCATCGTTTTGTTGTTGTTGCGCCTCGTCCATCGTCATAAAAAAAAACTTACTCCTGCCTTTTCTCAAAGCGAAACATTTCTTTTACTAGCACAGATTGATTGCGCAGATGGATGCTCAGGCGTCTAGTCAAATTGCGCCATAGGCAACTGGATTCCCTGTTTTATTTGATATTCTCGTTAAAAAAGCAGGACGATGAAATCCACTCTCGTTTTAATGCACCGCGATACGGTCCGGGTCTTGCCGTAGTGCATTCCAAGTTTAATAGTTTTTGCTCCAACTGCATGCTAATTGCGACCATTTAAAAGTCTTTCCTACAGTCCATTGTACTGTTCTCCCACCGCGTGCAGGCATTGTCGTGCGGGAAACATTCCCTGGAATCTCGTGAATCTTTCGAGAGAATACTCTGGAGGCACAATTTCACCTCATCTTCATCACAACCCGCTGCGCCACACATGGTCGCAGTTTGGAGCTGTAAAAATTCAATAAATGTGTACAGCATGATTAATCTCTTGCATTAGCTGTCATTCCAAGCGTGGCTCGCGTTTTCAGCCATCCCCATACACGTCTGGTTGGAACGAGGATGAAGCTATTTATTTAATCGAGACCGTTTCTCACGTACGGGTGCGGGACCAATGCTGGTTTGCACTGAAGTGTGATCCCGGATGAACATTAATTTCAATCTCTTATCCCCCCGAAGACGTTGTTGCAGGCGTTTTACTGTTACCTTCCACTGCGGTTAGTTAATGGACTAACTCTTTGCTCTTGTTGCAGCAAGGGACATACGAATAGGGCACGAGTTTTGAAAGGAAGGCAGGGAAGGGCTGATACAACTGACCACAAACCGAATTGCACCAACTAGTCGAAAGAGGTTCTTGGTTCTCCAGGGCATACACGGGAGTTACTACGTAGAATCGTACCTTGAACGATCTTTCCTATCATATTCCTAATGAAATCACGTACATGAAGCTGACAAAAAGACAATCGGGCAGATAGCAAAAATAATCATTACATCGAAAGAAAATTGAAATTGTTAAACTTTATTCGCGGTATCGTGATTCGGAAGTAGTACATACTTCACTTTGATTCACTTTCGAGGACATAAACGATATGTTTTTTAGATCGCGAATATCTATAGAAATTTTAAAATGGAAATGTATAACAATTATAAGCTTAATATTTAATTTCCAGTGAAACATTCTCTACAATAATTTCTTTGATGCCTTACGAGGGGTTTCAATATGTCGGCCAGCAAAAAACTGGGAGGTTTCAGTTGGACTTGGCATACCTGATTTATATCAAAACCTCTGAATCTAGTAGTTCACCCGGTCGAAGACTAAAACTAAGATATCAACCCTTGCCGATTCGTAAATGAAGTGAGGCAAATAACATTTAAACGCGGCAAACGAACGTGAGGTGGAGAACATTTCTTCAAATGTGCGCTCGTGCCGATGGCGTTAAAGTGTTCCCTTCCCTCCACAGTGGACCCATTCCTCCACAATCATTGCGCAACATCGTAAGAGGTCCGACTGTCCCCTTGAACGCCGTCCTTATCGTAGCCGTGAAATGTGACGTGCCGCGGTGCAGTCTGGGATTCCCTGCACCTCCATGCGCTTTTTGTCTTCTTGCAGGTGCAAGTTGCAATTCGCCGTCAACTTCTTTTTCGAGCCAGCTGTATTCTTGGCGTGCATCCGCCCTTTGCCGCTAGCCTGGATGTGCGATGATGGCTTATCATTCATTCCAGGGTCACCGAATACGCCCTCCGTGCAGGTCCATCCCTTTTTATGAGACGATCGATCCGGTGGGTTTGTGGATCCTGTGTAATTAAAACAATCTGTCCCGGTCCGTCGAGGACGGACAACACTTAGCCTTGATTTAATTTCGAAGGATTAAATGTATGGAGCTGGTGGATCGTTCTGTTATGTTTTATAAACCAACGAAGGAAGGATATACCATATTCTCATGCCTTTTGTCTGTGATTGAAGAAGTAGGTTCTCTAATATTTTCAAATGATTTTCTTTAGTTGAATGAATGGTAATATTTCTTCTGCCCTTAATTAACATCCGTGCAAGAGAAATGTTCCTCTTTCCCGAGCAGCGGAAAAAGGCACGTCGTCGCGTAACATTTTAACCGAAACCACAAAACCAGCAGCAGATTCAACAGGCATCGGCGGTACACGCTCCACGTTTGCCGACATGACGAGTTGCAAGTGCACTCACTCTCTCTCCTTTGTCGTCGCACTTTTCGCACATTCCCTCCCTTCCGTGTGTCCGTCTGCCCGTCCATGCCGTGTCCAGACCATCGCGCCATCGAACTGGGTCAAGGACTCCCCCCGTCGGCGTACGAGATGGCTCTACGTATTAAAAACCAACCCCTGCCGTTCGCACTCGCTCGCCCTTTTCTTTGAACCCCCTGTCGGCGAAATTCCATCAACATTACTGCTGCATTTGCTTGGCTGATACAGGGAACGCAGTGTGCTTTTCTCGCTTCCTCGTTGCCATTCTCGATAGAGATGGGAGGGACCATGACCGTGTTGGGGACGCACGCGGTTTGGCGAGGACCTTATCTCACGTTCGCGCTCACACGTCCGTATTCGACCGTCTGGGTGTGTGTGTGTATGAGTCTTTGCTGCACTTCACTTTTGCATATATGCACTGATAACGGTTATCTTCTCCGTACTACTCCGTGTGCTAGGTCTGACTGGCAGGGAATGCATTCCCGTGATCGTTCCTACTCTCTTTCTTGTTTCTATTTTTGTTTCCATTCAATCGCAGACGGCTAGGGGAAGACGGGGCGTCGCTGGGCGGTATGTGGGTGACGTTTCGCCTTCCGGGGAGTTCGTGGGGAGGGAGTGTCTGTGTCTGTGGTCCAATTCCGGGTTTACAGTCGATTCCACCGGCCAGAGAGCGAACGGATCCGTCTGTCTGTCTGTGCCGTGCTTTGTCTGGCAGTGCGAAGTCAAACGTCAACCGGGACACACTAATGGGCCGTTTAGTCCTCCAATAGCTGAAATCATCGGAACACAGTGAAACAAACTTAACATCCCTTCGAAGCCCTTCGAAACACTTCTCCGCAGTTGCTCAATTCTAGATGGTGCCCTCAAGCTAACCGTGAATCGTGCTTCCCATGTTCGATTGAACGAAGTTCTCACCGAATTGAATACACAAATGTTTTATTATAACATCACCGTTTGCAGCAGACGTACGCGGCTGAACAACGGGCAACAATGTAGCGAATCTTGAATAAAAAACAAGAACAAAAAACGATTCGATTCATATGTGAGTGTTTGTGGAAAATAACTCTAGGAAAAAAAAAAGGACGGAGAGAAAATAATTACATAGTAGCAAATCCTAAGGGTGTATCAAATGGAGTTATCTACCGCGAACCCTGGGTTAAGCCCGGGCGTTGTTGTGGCGCGGCGGCGCAGCTGAAAACGTGTTTCGCGCGATTTGTTTTAGCAATCATAAAAAATCATATGCCGAAGCGCGTGATTGATGTTCGCGGGCATCTCCTTCGCCTTCGTTCGTTGTCTCAAAAGCCCCGCGGTGCAGTTTGGATTCCGGTTTGTTTTTTTTTTTCCCCGACGAAGAAGAAAAGTCCACAAGCGCAGGCACAGCTGGGCACGATTGCGGTGAAGCGGTGCAGCAAACCTGAAGCGCGCGAAAACATCAGCTGTGCACAAACACACACGGTTCGATTCCTTCAATTTCGCGGTTTAGCGGCGTTTTGAATGAAACAGAAGAAAGAAAAAAATACCAGAGAACAGCAACACAATAGTGCACCGTAGCCGTAGCCGGCCCAAGGTCGGTCGACTAAACGATTAAGTGATGAACGCACGCCGATGCGAACGAAAGTGAATTTTCTACTTTGCCGTTGCGGTGCATCGACTGCATGTTTATGTTTGCTTTTAGCCGTCCCGTCTCCGTGATTCATCTGGTTGGTTGCAGCGTTGCAGTTAGCAGCGGGAAGGCGGCTGCACGAGTGGCAGTGAGTTTTCCTCTAAACACAAAACGACGTAAGCCGTAGGAGGCCTCATTGGTGAAGTGCACGTTTAAAGCGGGCGAATCGGCGACATAATTCCATCCAGGCGAGGCTACTGCCGTCCGTGTCCGTCGTCCATGTGTCGCCCGTAGTCAGTGTGTGTGTGTTGCAAAATGTTGAAGAAGGAAAAACCGATGCTGTCGGTGGCTGCCATCATTCAAGCGCAAGGACGCTGGGATCAGTCACTGGCCAGATTAACAGGTATGAACAGCGCCGCGTGCTGATGCAAGGAAAAGATATAATTTTTGTTTAGGTTTTTGAAGTTGGTATTGTCAAGGTCTCCTAGGCCGATAAGTACGTAGAACGAACGCTAAAATAGCCTATGATATCTTTATGCTCTGAACTTTCGTATGAGATCTCATTGTGCGGCCATTTTAAATAATTCTGGGGACTTTTTCATCTGTTCCGGTGCAACTGCACCTCTCCTCCATATGTTGCCTATTAAGGATTAGATTGCCATGAAACATTTGTTAGACGCTCTTTGAAGGATAGTATTTAAGAAAAGCATATAAATTTGTCAGTTGACACGACATCCTACGGACCGATGAGTTAGTCTTATCGACTGCATAAAGAAAAAAGCTGCCAATTTAACAACAAAATCAATTAAAGTTTTTAAATCATTTACTGTCCGTTGTCAAAGTTTTGCCTAGGACCTAAAATTTCCAACCATCTGCACCACCTCTCCGGATTTTAATCATTCTTAAGCACACAAGCACTTGGAAACAGAAAAACTGTCTTTTCTAAAAATAGATTCTCCATAAAGAAGAAGAGGACACGAAGAAGTTGTAGGAAAGCACGAAACTCCAGATTTATTTATTTCATTTTCTGTATTTGCCTCCGCCATCCTGAAACACCCATCCCCATCCTTTCGAGGAGCATATATTGTGCTATGCTGTACGATACATAGTCGACGGCAGCATGTCCTTCTCCTCTCCATCGCTTCGCTGCATCCATTTCATCCTCGTGCTCGTGCTGACGTAAGACGAACGTCAAATGCGCGCGGCGTGCGAAGGTTTACCGAGGTCACTCGACATCCTTGAAGTAACACTTTTCCCACGTTCCATTACGCCATCTTCCCCGTCCTTCCGGCTGCACGTTTCCGGTGCTGCTGCCTGCCGGCGAGTGCCCAACTGTTGCTGATGGTGCATAGGGATGGGCAATACACCACGAATGGCACTTGTGGCGCCCTTTCGTGTGTCCTTTCTGCCGTGCCCTGACCAACGCAACGACGTCGTGTCACCAGGGGGAATGTGCAGGGCGTACATTGTGTCCAGCCCGAACGACAGAACAGTAGCCGGAGGTCAATGGAGAAAACATTGACTAAGGTCATGAAGGTTGTTCATAATCGATAAATGATGCCATCCCTAAGGGCGCTTATGTACTGCTCTTGGTGTTTGGCAGGCGACATGAATGGCAGCCGCCGGGAAAGAGAAAGAGAAGGACGACCAGTCGGGCTATCGGTCCCTTTCGCTCGGTACATAATCCTTCCAATCGCTGCCAGGCACGAAAAATCACGAAACGTGCATCCTTGTCGGAGCGAAGGGGGAAACGCAGCAGCGCAGGACCCATGGAAAGTGAAGAAACAATCGTGTCTGGATTACATAAACTCGTGCTTTACTCGCTGCTTTTGGTTGGGAAGTTCGTTTCCTCCATCGCGTTCCCTCGCTTCTCGTTCTCCTTCTTGTGCCATTTTTCTATTTATTTCGCTATCCGTCATTGGGGAAAAGCACACACTTTCTTCCTCGCCCAACCGGTGGTGGCTCTATCCAAACCCAACCTGATCGATAGTCTGCACCATCTTTTACGTCTGCGCATGATCCTGGTCGGGCAAAACAGTACATAAAGTGAGAAGCGAGGGCGCCGTGATGGTCGTGTGGGAAGGAGAGGAAAATGTGGAAGCCAAAAAAAAAAAGAAGAAGAATTGGGGAATCAAACTACAAACACTCGGTGGCGGTGGTGGTGTAGGAAAATCTTGCAAAGGTGAAGGACATATGCACGGCGGTCTGCCCGTCAGCAGGACGAAAAGTGGAGGTACGGGGCCGGCACACACAACATTATATGCTTTCAATTATTCAAACCAGCACCATCTGCCCCGATTGCTGCACGTTCGTACCACGGCCACGCTGCAGCAAGCGACAAAAAATGGAGCAAAAATCAACATTTCATCAGTAAGTGAAGGAAGAAAGCAACAACAAAGCAAGGCGATCTCGAGAAACGAAAGGAAAATACCATGACCAAGCCCAACCTGCTCTGCGTTATCATTTTCCACCGATGCGCAAACGGAGGAAGGGGTTTCATATCGAATTCCTTCTGCTTTTTTTTTTTTTGCCCTTTCAAACATTCAGTTGAGGCGTTATTTTACGGCTAGTGTGACGCCGAAAGAAGGTACATCTTGTTTGCCTGTTTGCTCGGGTGAATCCGTTCGTTGTTGGGTTCGGCAGTTTTCACTTTCTCTCATCAGTCGGGATTTTCATCTTGTTTTCCTTTCACTCGTTCGATACTTCTGTGCACTAAGGTAAAACCATATCTCGATAAATTACTACTTCATTCCCTTTCCCTTTTCCAAAGGTCTCAATTCCATTTGTGAGTCTTTCAACTTCTATTCCAATGACTCATTAATTGAGTGCAAAACTTAGTTTTCTCACAAGCCCACTCACTGAACAAGGAAACGTTTCAAGAAATATTTTTACAGCTCAATTTTTCAACCTTTTTGTTTGACATTTTTAGTGAATTCTTTTAAAATTTCCTACTTCTTCAAGGCATAAACAAGATATGACAAGAAAGCAAAAGTTTTTTGACGACATGGAAAAAGTAGTCGACAATCAGAATCATTAGACACAATGTTTCAATGTTTCTAATGCTCCAAAACAGCAGCTAAAACGGTCGTTGAAGCAAACGAAGATAAGATCTTGCCGGATGCGTGTGTTTTTTCCTTGTCCCTTCCGTGCCTCGGGAGCACAACTGCACGAGCTAAAAGATGAAAATCGACAAGTGCACTTTAGCATACCTTGCGCCTCGTCCATTACAGGCTTGCCGAAAGGGAGGGCCAAGCGCCAACGACCAAAATTAAAACGAACAACTACGGGTCAGCAGGTGAAGCGAAATGTCGCCCCGCCTAATGGCGTTTCTCTAATGCAATTCCGTGACGCTCGCACGTAGAACGCTTGCAAAGAGGAACGAGAAGCGAACAGGCTGAGAGTGATGATAAAAATAATGGCCGCAAAACAATGGAGGGACGTAATGTGATAATAAATAAATGCACTTTTTTCTTCCGTTTCGCTTCTTTATTTCTGCATTTTCTAACGCTCCACTGGTATGATGTTGCGCCTTCTTCTAATTATTTTCCAGCTTGCAATGGCATAAGCAGATGTGTGTGCAGCTGCCTCGGACAAGTCTTGCCGCAAGACCAACTTTTTTTTCCATTATTACATGTTCATTCTTCCTCGTTAAGTAATGTATTTGATTTGCTGCCCTCTCCTCTTTGTTAGGGTTAATTTTATTATTATTACAATCACTTATCTCAGATGTATCAGATGGTGGCTACAATTCCTTCCTGCAGATGAATCCTTCTGCCCTGCAGTTATGGAGTCTTATTTTGGACATTCGTGGCGCACCCCATACGGAGAAAGAATAGACATGGCAAGGGAGGCGAGAGCATAATTTCAGAACCAAGTGCATCTTTATTGTAAAATAAAACCGCCACGTACACGAAAGAAAGGAAGAGTTGAGAACGAGCAGAAAAAACACAAAAGTGTGCCAACTGCTCCGGAAACAGCCCCGATTGCGAAACCCGAGGTGCTCTAACGTTAGCGTTTTATATTGAACAGATTCCGGTGTCTGTTTTGTTGTCTGGTGCGGCGGTGTATTGAAATTGCAATTGCACCTGAAAAGGATCGTACCATTTTCCATGTTCGTATTCGTATCTGCCAGTTGCATGCAAACGGTTTGCAACGCTTCTTCAATGCAGCTGCCCTCGGAACAGATGCGATGCATCGATTATAATTTACGACACATTGCACTGAAATTACTATCGAGAACTTGCGATCAATCGTTCTCTTTGATCGAGGCGTGTGTTGCTGAATGTATTTCATCTCCTTCTATGTCGAGATCCATCTGAGTTTGAGCATGACTTTTAGAAAGCATGACAGCTTGTATCAGCTGCATTTTCGGCTGAACGGTAAAAAAACGGCTTGAAAAGTATATGATTTAAATTCCTTGTATAATTATTCTCCTTAACAAATAAAGCTGATCAATTTTTAATTACACCCTTATTTTTAGAGTTCCTTTTCTCGTTTGATTTCTGTAACCTCTTGTAAAACATTCAAAAGAAATGAAAAATGGATCAGGAAGAGGAAACACAATTTAATGTGTGTTATAGCATTAAATATACACAAAGTCGTTTGCATTCGTGTTAAACGAATAGTTTGTGCTTGAAAACATAATTAGACAAAGTCGGACAAGCAATGGTTGAAAGTGAAACAAAGAGGATAGAGGGGTGGAAGGCTCATTATCGTGTTTACTGAGAAAAACCAGCAGACTCGACTGCATCTTCGAACACAGTGAAATACACTTTCACTGTGCAGTTTTAATTGTTACTGCAGTTCGGTGCAAAACATTGGCAAACTAAACACCTTCGATGCGCATTAGGAGTGTGTTTGTTCGGCGCTAAGGCGCCCATTTTCTCTCTAACCACTTGGGGGTCTGTGGGTGATCATTTAAAACGGAACTTCAACCGATCGCGGAAGCGCAAAGAGATATTTAAAAAAAACCGCGGCATTCCCTGCGAAATCGCAGGGTGGCGAGAAAGAGAGATCAAATGCATATTCAAATCGGCAGCAACAGCGCACCGTTGCCCCGTTGGTTGTGAACGCCGTGAAGGCCAGGGTTAGGAGGGTGGGTGGTAGTGGGCTGGAAAAAAGACCTTGTCTGTAAAAGCGAAGCTGCCACTCGCTCTTTCCGCCGCCATCGTTTTGCACTGGTCCGTACTCGTTCGAGTGCAGCTTTGCATAAACATCTGCATCTGCGTCTCGCTTGCGTACACCCCGGTGACTGCTTCTCTTTATGTCCTCTATCTCCCTCCCGCTCTCTTTTTTTTTCCTCTCCAAACCCATCCACACCGACCCCCGGGACTTCCTTCCTCTTATCGATTTCACGCGGTACAACGAGAATGCATTGGAATTCCCTTCACCTTGAGAGTAGCCGCCGCAACTCTGTGGTCGCAACGACGCTGCATCTGGTGCACTATCGGTGCACTTACTTAACCGCAAACAACCGTGTCGTTCGCTGCAACGGTAACCACAGTTTTTACGGTAACACCACCCCACCACGGGGAGACCGGGAACGTGCGCCGGGGTTGTCTTCGTGCCCTTCGCGCTGCGGATTCGGATTGCCATGCCGGGCACGGACGGGCATTTAAAATTTATTCATTCAATTTTGCTGGCCACCCTTTTTCGTGGATAGCTAGAATAGAGTAAGTTTGTTGTTGAAGTCAAAAACATGATGATCCGTTTTACACCCCGTTCAGGCAGGGATATAACAAAATCAATGTAGCATAAATTTGGAATAGTATTGATTATAACTATTGGTAATGCAACTTTGGGATTTCTGATATTATTTATGCCCAACTGCACTTTCCTGAGAGAGTAGAAAAATACTGAAAATTGCATTCGACTTGTTCGCAACTGTATCACTTTCTTTCTTCATCATCAATCACTCGCGGGGCCCAACACCGTCTATCGACAACTTACCAACAGGACAAGCTCCCCCGTTGTAACGTTCATCCGTGTTCCTGCCGCGTTTAATTGGATTCGCCCGACAAGCACTCGTGCGTCCAAGTCCAAAGGAAGCTATAAATGATGGTGGTTGGTGGTCGTTTTTTTCCCTCTGGGCGCTAGATGCACCGAATGCACGACCAAAGAGCAACCCAATTAGTGCAATACTTCAGGCTATACCAGCTCGGGAGGCGGGGGGGGGGGGGGGGGGCAACTGCTGCGTGGGCCGCCGGAGCATAAATCATCATCATAACCTTCGGCTCGCGAAAAATGATCTCATCAGGGGTAGTGATACTTATTCGCTTTCCTTCTTTCTCCCGCTTGCCTTACCTAGGATTCGATGCGGCCCTAGTGGGGCACATGGGCCCGCTGTCACCGCCGGACCTGAAGCCCGATCTGAAACCGGACATTTCGCTGCTGAACGGAAGCGGCGGCGGTCCGTTCTCGCCCGGTAACAACTGCGGCAATCCGGGCAGCCCGGGCAGCGGTAGTGGCGTCTTCAATCCGGTCGCGGTCGCCGTCCTGCAGCAGCAGCAGCAGCAACAGAATGCCCTCGTCGTCGGCGCCGGGCTCGGCAATGGGACGGCTGGCGGTCAACAGAATCTCCTGGTCGGCGGTGGTGGAGGTGGAGGTGGAGGGGGAGCAGGCCAGCAGCAGCCAGGGAGCAACGGTGGTGGAGGCAGTGGACCGAATACGCCCACCAACATCACCCAGCAGTACCCGCCCAACCATCCGCTGAGCGGCTCGAAGCACCTCTGCTCGATCTGTGGCGATCGCGCCAGTGGAAAGCATTACGGTGTCTACAGGTAAGTGATGGCACGGTCGGTGCGGCTGATTTAGAATCAGGACCGGAAATATTTGAACGCCATGTGACTTTGGGAAAATTCGAGCATTAACGAGTAGACCAGCAGAAGAAATGTATATTCTGGTTTGATGCAGTACGTAAAGATGATTTCATTTAAACGAATTTTAATTTTAATTGCTTCTTACATAGATTTGTCGAGCTTTAAAAAAAAAATAACTCTTGGTCAGTATTAAGTTGGTTTCGCATTCATACGGATTGTTTCGAAAAATCCTGTTTTCTTTTTGAAGCCTAGAGGTTGTTCAGGTTTCAGGGAATCCGGGATCACTGTTATTGCAAGATAGCGAACTGTTGTACTCTACCTTTTTGTATACAAGCCGTACCCAAATAGGAGAAATATTTGGTCTCTTGGTCGAGCTGGTGTACTTCAAACACTAAATCCTAGAGTGTAGGGAATGGCATATGTGGCTCAATCAATAACTGAATTATAAGTGGTGGTAAAGAAAAGCCAAATTGAGAAGTTAGTCATCTCTGTTTATATAGATTTAGTCTAAATCGATGAAATATTCTATTCTAGCTTAAGAGAATCAAACATTCGAAACTGGGTCCTCATGTGGAGGTATCGAAATCAAGAATGGTTCCACCAGTTTGAGGGACAACTTCAACCAACTCCACTCGCCAAGTCAAACCGGTCGGGTGAAATATTTATGAGAACGGACAGTTCAGCACAATCGACCATTGGAGATCTCGGTTTAGGTGTTAGATGGGGTCCCAAACGATGCATCGAAGCAGCAGGCTATCATCGACCAGCCTCGAGGACGACGGGCAGGGTAGGGTGGAGGAGAGAGTCATCTTAACGCGAAAATTATTCACCTGACCTCGACATTTGCTTCCTTTCGATGAGATGCAACGGACGTACGGGAACCCCGACGGTGTGCGGGTTACTTTCCGTCCTGCGGCATGAATGCAGTTTTCCATAAGATAATTAATATGCCACCCGCGGGACCTAAGCCGATGACGACGACTACGACTGCGACGACGCCATTGCCTTCGGTTGACATTTAAGCTAACGAGCGGCAAACGCAAACGATGGCAAGCCGCACACAAGATGATGCTGCTTCCCCTGTTCTTCGGACCGTTCGTTCCGTTCGGTTGAACTTTTCCCTCCCTCGCGAAGCTAGTTTGCTAGCCCGCCGGGCCGCTATTAGCATACAACGCCGCTGCACATGCAACGCTAACTAGGTTTTGCCTACGGGGTGTCGTCCACCGAACTTCCGAGCGCACACCGACCGGTGTTCGGAAACGTTGGTCCGGCGTGTCGAATGGTTGCGAATCTCGTGACACCACCGCGCGCTAGCGGCGACCTAAGCCGGCCGGAGGTGTTCGATGCATTCCGATGAATGTGAGCTGTAATTAATAATCAAGCAAATGCTGTTCGGAGAACCCGAAGCCGGCTTTTGTCGCCCCGTGCTGTGCTGGCCTCACGGGAACGGGAATTGCCATTTATTTTTAACCTAATCGCACGCGAAATATCTTGGTGCTAATGGTGCGGAAAGTCCCACTTCTATCGGCAGCGTTAGTCGCTGCCATTAAGTCAACGATTCGCTTTGAAGATCAAATAAAGCTTTATAGTAGAGTAGGATTTTCGTAGAATGCTGAGGGCGCTTCTGATGAACATCAATATTTAAGCGTATTTTACCTACGCGTATGCTCGAACATTACGACGTTAGGTGGATTGGGACGTGCCGCGGTATTGAAACTGTCGCTGGAAACATACCGAGATACTTAAAATTCCTACCATTGGTTGTTTTCTTTTTTTGCCCTCCCTAAAATATTCTCATACCATTCATCGCCGCCATTTCGCGTCTTCATTCCAGCTGTGAAGGCTGCAAGGGATTCTTCAAGCGCACGGTACGCAAAGACCTGTCGTACGCGTGCCGGGAGGACAAAAACTGTACGATAGACAAACGCCAAAGAAACCGCTGCCAGTACTGCCGGTACCAGAAATGTCTGGCCTGCGGCATGAAGCGGGAAGCGGTCCAGGAGGAACGGCAGCGGAGTTCCAAATTTTCCATGAAGGTATGCACGGCGCCACGCCATACAACCGCGTCCAACCTGCCGCAAAGTGTTTAATACGCCTGGGTGTCCTGTTCTTCTTTTCTTTCCCGCCCGCCTTAGACCGAGGAGATAAACTCGACCAGCTCGGTGCGGGACGTCTCGGTCGATCGTTTCCTAGAGGCTGAACAGTTGGGCGAGCAGAAGAGTGGTGACAACGCCATACCCTACCTTCGGGTTGGCCAGAACTCGATGATTCCACAGGAATACAAGGTAAGGCGTACTGGACAATATTTTCATTGAATTAATAATAGACGCATGCGCTTACCATTTCTTGCAGGGTGCCGTATCGCATTTATGTCAGATGGTGAACAAACAGATCTACCAGCTGATCGAGTTTGCTCGGAGACTGCCGAATTTCACGAACCTCCCGCGCGAGGACCAGGTTACGTTGCTTCGAAGCGGCTGGAACGAGATGCTGATTGCATCTGTTGCCTGGCGAAGTATGGAGGTACATAGCAGAAACACATTTAAAAGTTGCTTAATTCCATCGTTGCGCTAATGTTCTTTCGTCTTCTTTTTTTTTTTTTTTTTTTGCAGTACATTGAAACAGAAAGAGCCCCGGATGGACGGAACGATGGGCGCGTTACGATCCGGCAACCACAGCTCATGTGCTTGGGACCGAACTTTACCCTGCACCGGAACAGTGCCCAGCAGGCTGGGGTGGACTCCCTGTTCGATCGAATCCTGTGCGAGCTGGCGATCAAAATGAAAAGACTGGACGTGAACCGGGCCGAGCTGGGTATCCTCAAGGCGATCATACTATTTAACTCCGGTACGTATCGCAATGTGCACGGACAATTTCGCTAAACGGAAACGGAAAACTAACCCTTGTATTCGCTGTTCTCCTTTTAGACATCCGGGGGCTCAAGTGCCGGAAGGAGATCGATCAGATGCGGGAGAAAATATACGCCTGTTTGGACGAGTACTGCAAAACGCAGCACCCGTCGGAGGATGGCCGGTTCGCGCAGCTGCTGCTCCGGTTGCCGGCCCTGCGCTCGATCAGCCTCAAGTGCATCGATCACCTCAACTTCCTGCGGCTGCTCGGTGACAAACAGCTGGACAACTTCATTATAGAAATGCTCGACACGCCGTTGTAGGCGGAACTGCACGATCCACATCCCGGCCACCGCGATGAGGCGACGAAGATCCGGACCAGCGGAAGGATCGGAAGAATGCACGAGCGGCAGCAAAGCATCCTTTTCTTGTCGGCCCTGTTCCTCGTTCTGCCGAGGGAAACGGGAGTGTTCATGATACTGTTCACGTTAGCATTTCTCAAAGCGTTACTTTCCCGCTCCTAATACAAGTGCAGGAGGGTAAAACACGGAAAAAACTCTTTACCGAGTTGTTCTCACAATCTGTTTTTCTTTCTTCCCAACCGTTTTGCAACCGTAGAAACTTGCACCAACCGCCGGTGCACGTTAGTTTCTTCCGTATTCGAATGTTTGTTACAAACACACATGTGAATATATAAATGTCTTTACTGACCTTTCTGTGCATAGTAAGAGACCACGATGGAGGTTTAAAAGATTCCGGAACTGTAAACCACCCACCTTTTGAAGAAGGGTGTGGACCAGAAATCAAAACAAAAACATGTGAACAGAAACTTTTCTGATCAAATTAAGAAAAAGGTTCAGAGCACACACTATCATAAAGCCACCGACACGTTAGACGATCTTCACGTTAGGAAACAGGTAAATGAAACGTGTCGTTTGGTTGTAAAAAAGAAGATGAAGCTAAGGTATATGAATATAAATTAAGAGAGAAAAAAAATAAGAGAATCCACTTACACACTAGTGAAAAAGTATGCAAAATGATGTCGCTGCAGCTAAAGCAACAAACAAGGAAGCAAAAACACACACACACAAAAACAAACAAAAATATGGTGCAAATAGATTTTATTAAACTCAAACTTAATCCCGTTTACAAGTTAAGTCTATATAGCTGTAAAAGTGATACTGGGACAATGGGAAATGGGACAGGCGGTTAATTCTTCATGGCCGACGGCCATCGGGAACGGCGCAAGGGAAAGTGAGTCCTTCGATGCAAGCATTGGCTTTTCCGCCTTGGACACTATCGGGACGATGCAAACGACTAACATCGACTCACTTTCTAATTTAAACCTGTTTAAATAAAAAACATTAAAAACAAAATAGCACAAATAGTTACTACACTAACTGCTCTATATTTCCGGTTCCAAGTTACTTTTGATTCTCTCATCCACAACGGACGTGCTTTCATCCCGACAAGATCTCTCTACCTTTCGGCAGTTTATATGTTTTGTTCGTTGTGTACAGAAAGCGCTCCAGTATGTTTCTCAGAAAACGTACGGTATTCGTAGGGAAAGTAAGATGAAAAAGCCGTCTCGCATAATGCATTTCTCCACAAGTTTATGATATCATCAGCGTTGAAGTGTTAATGGAAGGAAGGGAGAGTTTCTTATTTCGTCATCGGTAAAGGTGTAGCCGAAGAACGTGAATTGCGAGGATTACTTTCAATTCTTTAAGCACTCTCTAGAACACAACCATGTGCAAAGAACTTGTAGTATTTTACCCAGCACACCTTTAACGTTTCGCTCCACACTCGTATCTCTAATAAGTATTATTGGGGAAACTGTTGTCGGTTGAACAAATGGCTACCCTCGAACAAGATGAAGGAACGGTGTATATAAAATGGAAGGATGAAAAACCACAAAACTAATTGAGTGAAAAGGAAAGACAAGAAACTGTTTGAGCATGCACTGGGAGAGATCTATTTATTACTGTTTACTACCTGTTAATTGCACTACTTAAACTGATCCTGCTACCAACGTTCGGGATATGTTCAGCATCCATTTCCTGCTATCGTTACGTTAGGCACGCTACGAGGTTAAAGTATTGTTTAAAGAGCGAAATGTAATGTAGAATTCCTTAAACCCCTAGAATTCATGTGCAAATGCAAATCCGGTCCCATTATTGCTCGCGCAGGCTGAAGTGACCGTGAATGATCACGTTCCAGGCGCTCAAGGCAAGGGGAAAGATCTTTCAAGCTAAATAACAAACGGTAGGCAAAGTTTTACGCAGGAACAAATAGGCGGAGGAAAGTTTGTTCGGTTGTTCGTTAGTTTCTTGTTTGCGAGTTGAAAAAACGAGGGAGCAATGGTGCAAATTTAATGAAAAGGGCTCGTTTGCAATGGGTTATGAAATCTTACTTCGTCGCCAAGGCAAGGAAAATGTTACGGATGAATGTACATAGTTTGAATTCTCAGGAATATTCAGACAAACGCAACGGAACTGTTCAAATGGATGTGCAAATGAAGAGCAGGGAAAACGAATTAAATTGAAATCGTAGCGAAAAGACCCGGATTGGTACATAGATGAAACTAATTTATATATTTTTAAGCATTTCTCAAGTGGAGTAAAAAGAAAGAAATCTTACAGGCGAAAAAAATGGAGGATCAAACTATAGCAGTCCGATAGGCGTGGGGGGATGGAGAGATTTGAACTTGTAAGATTGATAACAGGTTGAATGCAGGTTGTTCTGAAAGAACAAATTCGCGCACGCACAGGGAACATTACTCGAGGTGGTCGCCGTAGATCCTTGGACACATTTGAGCACCCAATAGACGACCGTGGTCTCAGACCTGAACGATGTCACGCGGAAGGTGATGAAATAAATGAATTATTTGAAGTAAAATAATCCTCCCGTGATGGTTTTATTGATGTTGCGACGTCCCGGCGACAACTGCTTGGTAATGTGCTGTAATTATATGGCGATGAAAGCCATTTGTTTTGCGAAATGGGCCAGCGATATGTCCCGACAATCTGTTCGGCGCGAATGATGGAAAGCTTGAACAGCAGGAGCGTCCAATAATGCAGACATTAAAGGAAGACGTCAATAAATTTCACAGTCATTGTTGGTTTTTTTTTCCTTCACGCTATTCATCACAGATTGTACCACATTGTAACGCCTTAAACATGGTTCACCCTCGTTCATTGAAATTAACATTAACGCAGGAACAGGGGACGGAGGCCCGTCACAAATCATTTTTCCTCATTTAGTTCCAAGCGCGTGTCTGCACCCCATTCAGTCAATCCCGCCCTTGGTGTCTAGTGGGCGCAAAAAGGGAAAATAATGGCACGTACTTCCATGGTGAAGTCAACAAGTAGCGATGACTGGCGACATTTTCCGCACGATTTTTCGCCAGCCGTCCGACGGGTCGCGTCTTGTAATGTCACCCAGCCCTGCGTCGCAAATGACATCCGGGGTTTCTGTGAGTGCGCTAGATCCTTCACTCTCCGGAAAAGGCGCTCGTAATCCAATCTATACGCACACGCTCTCAAATGTTTCTTTGCAGGGTTCGTTAATACCGTCCAAAATTCCGTCCAACGTCTTTCTTAAAAGTTTGAGCCCTTAATTAAACAACGAGTCCATTTGGTTCTTCAAATCTACACAGACAACGTCAAGCTGAATTTACCTAACGGACACAAATTGAGGATGGCACAAATTGAAGTCTTGGGTAGCTGAACGATTCTCTCATGGTATTTCCACTTTTGCGATGATTGGGATGAATAAAATTTTCGAGCATGGATTCCAGTTTTAATTGTTAGTAGTTTGTTTTTATTTTGGGTCTAAATTCAATATGCGGATTATAATAAGAAGAGTTATTGTTTAATGGATTCGCACGTCTTTCTTTGCTGATAGTAGGTTAAGAATTGATTGTATAGTTCGTATGAAATGATTAAAAACAGAGAAAAAAATCATCGCAGCAAAAAAAATGGTTCTACGACTCTTTAAACTCAAACCTACATCTATGCTACAACTAAATCCATGCGAAAACTGGTTTTAATTCGGTTAAAGCATTACATTTCATTAAAGCTTTATAACATAATTTCCTCGTTTAACGTAACTTCCTGCTACTCCTGTGTAATTGCTGCCAGATGGAATCGAAAGGCTCTCATAAGATTTAGTAGCTTTTATTAGTTGCTCCACTGACTAAAAAAACACTGTCCTAGTAGACGAACAACTGACAGTTGCTTGAGTTCGTGAGTGTCCCTGTGGAGCCCCATACAGTAAACATCCTGCGAACCATCTGCGGTCGATCCTGCGACAGCGCACGAGCGCCAACGTGAACCAGCTGCGAGTTTCCAATGTTTTGAATGCTCGCAACGCACCCACACAGCCCCATGAGCGCCAGCGAGACTTTCCCTCTCGCCCACGACCACACGCGCTCGCGTGGAGAGAAAAAAGGGGCCTGAATCAATTTTCCCCCGCTCACACGATGATGGCGGACGTTGGAAGGAAATGAACGCTTGTTGTTTCGGTGTCGCGTAAAAGGAGGCGGCTGAAGTGCGTCCGGCGCCGTTTACAGAACGGGCCGCTGCTGGACAAGTGCTCGTTGGTGCTGTGTGCTGACGTGGAGACAAGCAACGTAAAACCTCGGTGGAAAGTGCGTTTTCCCATCGAACATCCCTAGTACCTAGCGAATGAGGTGCAAATGGGCTACAGCATCCAACGCACTCACACAACGGTTCCCCGTCGCTGAACAAGGAGGCTCCATGGCGTGCAGTGAACGCGAGGAGCCACCGTCTAACTAACATTAACAACATTAGCGCGCGTCCGTCGCGTCCTCTCCGGAATTGGGGCTGTCCTGCACGTACTCGCTCGCTCACTCGTTCACTCGTTCGTTCGTTCGCTTGCAGTATCCGCGTCGGCCAGTGCTGAAGTGGCCCTTCGGTGACAGTGCCAAGCCAGCGCAGCGACGATGGGCAGCGCGTAGGCCCAAAAGAAAGGAACAGGACGGGGAAGAAAGAAAAAAAGGACGCTCCACTCGGACGGCAACGGCTGCAGGTCAAATCCGCGTCTGATCGGAGAATTTGGCTCAGGAAGGAAAGGTAGTTAATTGCCATTTTATTGCATCGAATTCGGATCCTGTCCTCCTCGCGGCCATCGTTTGCTTAAATGACTGTGTGTGTGTGTTTATGTGAAGTTTAGTGCGTTTACTCGTCCCTCCGCGAACGATTTATGATTCGGTCCGGAAATGGAGCTATTTCGGTGTTGATGCACGTCCTACAGACTTGTGTCGTTCCGATTTTCGTTCGATTCCGAAGGGTCATTTACCACCTCGTATTACTTTTCGTGGCGCGATGTACCATAACGTGGAGGGGGTTGTTTTCATGTCCTTCTTTTTTTAAAGTGATATTTCCGACCAGTGCGTGAGTGCGGTTCCTGTCACGGCGGGTGTCATTCGTATGCGCGCGGCTTTGTGTGTTGCACATGAGATGTGCCATGATTGTTATGCTGTCAGCAAGCTCGAAAAAAACCTTCATCATCAGTCGCCCTTCTTTCGAATGGATGCTGCGTGGAATCGTTTTCTGTGAGCGAAAATTGCTGCTGGTGCAAATGGCGGCACGGTTGTGGATCGTGAAGACACACAAACACGAGTAGAGAACCATTAAGGAGCCAAGGAAAACCCTGCGACGAGTCCCTCCAGATTTGCCCCCTTGCTTCGGATTATGTAAACGAAGCAACAACGGCTGAGTCGTTCAACTTAACGCGGTCCGCCTCGTCGTGATGTAAGTATGCACAGAATGTCAAACTCCGTGTCTGGGCGCCTGTCGCCCCAGACCCCTCTTTTCAGCCATTTCCTGACAAAATAGAACGCTTCCAGCACACACCCACACACACAGCGCCGGGTTTGGTGCTGTTCCATAATTGCACATGGCAACGAAACACCCCGTTCTCCCCTCCCTCGGTCACGGTACTACCTCACGGTGGCAGCCATTGTGGGGTTTCTTTGTTTGCAATTTGGCTCGGTACACGCCACGCTTCGCTCTGGCAAAGGAAGGAACGCGGGAAGGTTGAGAAGCTTGATGGCAACTAAACTTCCACCAACACACACAGCCAAGGTGGAGAGAAAAATGTGTGCCTCTTCACTTAGAACGGGAATGCCACGATGCGCTTTTCGACAATAGAATTTACAAAGGGGTTCTGCGACGGGCTCGGAACGTCGACGACGACTGGGTGGAACTGGGATGATCATCGATTTTTCTCCACCTCATCTTCGGGCGCATTTTGTGTCTGGTGTGTCTGCAGGCAACGGTGCCGAAGATAGCATCCTGCAGATAACATAAATGTATATATTTTTTGTAGGTCAATCCACAGCGCGCTGGACGTAAACGAATTAATTCGAGCGTTCCGAGGAGGTTAAATCGGACAGCTGTTCGACTGTATGCCCGAGTGCACCGGAATGGTGTGTTTGTCTGCCCGACGGCGCCATCCTCGCCGCAGGTGGTCAATTTTTCGAGGCCCCCATCCTCCAGCCCGTTAACGTGTTTTCTTTTTTATCGTTTTTGTTTCCGGACGCTCCTGGGGCAGGGAATAGCAATGTGGTCGACACGAGACATTAATTCGGCTTTCGGTTCACCTCATGTTCACAATATTTCGATCCCGTTTCCGTTCGTTGGAGGGTAAACATATGAATTATTGATGTGACGGTTCAGCTGGTCGACTGGCCGTCACGGATTCGGACGAATGAAGCTGGAAGGATGGTTTCGGTTTGGATGTCTCTTTTTTTGTTATTGTAACGATTGAAGCAATATAAACAAATACACACAAACGTGGGGCACGGACGAGTATTCCGTGTCGCACCTGGGGGTAGAATGTGAGCCCGATTTTTCCATAACAGACACCAGGCGTCTCCATCGAATACAGCTGGCACATCTTTGGAGAGTAACAACCGCTGTCGGTGTCATTTTGGATCAGTCTTCGGGATTCGGTTGTGATCATTGACTTCTTTAAAAAAAAAAAACTTCTTCCCATGTGGGACATTCAGAATCTCGCGGGAACTCGTGTACGGTGAACTGTGCAGCAAAACATTAGAAGCAGCTCCGTGAAATGGTTACATATTGTTATTATTTGTAGCCTTTCATGCATCCATTCAAATGAAAATTTAAACAAATTTGCTTGTGGTAATTAAAATTGGTAGGTTTTGATAGGTATTGGAAAAACAAAATCCGCTTCGTAGAAAAATACCAAGAAACCTTTTATAGCTTTGAACTATTTAAATATGGCTTTTTTTTCGGTTATTAACAATTAGTTTACTTTGGCTAGTGGCAAGTCGAAAAATGTCATAACCTTTGGTTGGTTGGAAACTGCTGGAAAATTGAATGTTTTGCATTCCCTCGAGTGTCTGAATGTGCAAACTTTTAGTTAGAAAAAAAAAATGCTGTGCTTTTCTACATTCCCCTTCCTTGGTCGCTTTTCCGTTTTCGGACAGCCGAAATTCGAACGTGCTCGCTTCACTTTCGACGCACGGTCTTCGCGAGACGTGATGGTGGAGCTACATTTGGGAACAGTTTTCTCCGTGAAAAACCACCGACGGAACCGCACTTGAGCAGCAGCGCAACTGGTGAAGGAATTTTTAATTTCCACCGGGAGCATGCCGGAGGAATCTGCCCTGATTTTTTTTCTTCTATCCTTCCGTATTTTTCACATATGTGAGTGTGTGAGCCGTGTGAAATCATCGTAGCGACTTTTTTGCTTTTAATACTTTCGGTACGTTCTGTCACCAAACTCAGCGAAACTATTAAAGAGCAATTACATTTCGCCTTCTCGAGGTTTTCGCTTTCCTCTGGGATAAAATCAACTCCGATTTTCATTCGCAACCGCTTGTGAAGGCAATAAAGTTTGTATCAATACAGACTCGACTCGTACAAATCTTCTCAAGTCCACACACACACACGAATTCAGTCCCGTCCAAAATCGCTTCCTTATTGCCTTCCTTCCGTTATTAGGGTGATTTTATTCATTCCTTTTCCCCTATTAGAAACACCTTTTTTGGAACGTATTTATCCGTCTCACTTTTAGCGAAAAGAAAATGAAAATGTCGATACGGGGGATGAGAGAAAAAGAGGGCGCAAAAAGCTTTAATAACTCTATCGCTTCCTCTTGCTTTCTGAATTCATACTCGACGATGTCAATTTCGTTGTACACGGCTTAGCGAAACGGGGAGAAATTCGGTGGAAAGCCATACGCCACCAAAATCCGAAACTAATATCGTTTCACGAACGAGTCTCCTTCCGGCTTCCCGCCTGCTCGCCCTCCTTTCGTTTCGTTTATCACGTTCTTGGCCTTCAACCGCCAGCCGTTAGAGTGAGCAGAATTCTTCCCATTTAAAATACATTCATTCGGTCGTTGTTATTGTTGTAGCAAAAGGAAAAGTAACTCACACACGTCGTGTTCCTTCTTATCTTTCGCTCCATTGTGCACAACGCTTCATTTTCGCAGCTTAACATTTGGGCTGCAAAGTTGAACGCAGAAAACTTCTCCGTTGGTACAAGGTCCGGAGGGAGTAAGGTGTTGTGGCTTGACAATTTGAAGCCATCTGGTGGAATCAAATCTTTCACGAGAAGAATCAAATACATGAAAGCTGGTTGTGCCCATTCACGATGTACAAGGCTTTTAAGTTAGCTTTGTATTTATTTAACTACATTATTTAATACATTTCAACGTCCATTTTTAATTTTTCTTTCCTATATGTTAAATCTTAAAAAAGTCGGAAAAAAATGTCATCGTGAATTGATCTTTTTTATAAATTAAAATAAATTAAGAATAAATAATTATCTATGCATAGATTTTGCAATCTATATCCATGTGATAAAAACTAAATTGTCTTTATCATTGTGATGAAATTGCTTGAGATGAAAATACGAGAGCAACAATTCCACAGACCAAAACGTAATGAGGAAACTTCCTTTCACCGTGTTTACCGACTTCAAGAAACAATGTGCACATTTACTTCTTTCGCCAACATAAGAGAACTCTCGGATTGGCTAACCAACATTCGGTTTCATTGCCTCCTCCTCTTGCGGCGGTTCGGCACTTCCTTCGAAGTGTCTCTATTGTGTTTCCATGGCACCCGGGTTGGATTCTGGCCATTATTCATCAAACCAACCGAACAACCGACTCATAGAAGCCACATTTGAGCGAGTTGTTCGGATCAAAAGTGGCGGGTGGGAAGTTTTTTATTAAACTTTTCCCCCCGAATTGAAAATGAAAGAAATGAAACTACCCATCTGCCCCAAATTGGCACCCCTCCTCACCATTCCTCTCCCTGATTCTCCTTTCTCCAGGGCCCCGCGTGGTGCTGGTTTTTATGGCGCTGTCAAGGGTATCTGCAAACTCGGGGAAGTGTTTCGAGTGTTCCCTAAGGTTCTTATTATACCGGACAATCGGGCCAATTGATGGAGTAGCAAAGGGCTCTCTAAAATCCAGGCGTCCTACCCCAAGAATTCGAGCAGCACGATACGAAGCGATCCCCAAAGCTCGCCCCGTCCCTCCGGTGACATTTTAAGGTATGGCGTTATCCCTGGGGGATTTTGGGAGGGAACGAAGTAAATCCTCAATAAATATCACCCCGAAAGTCAGCAACGTGTGGAATCTGTTTTCTTAGCGAGAAAGTGATTTTTCTACACTCTTCCCTTCCCTTCCTCCTTACCTAGCTTCTTATCTTTTGGTGCGTTTGATTTTTTTTTCTTTTCCCTCCTTCTAAGGGTGGAAATTATTTAACCGGACGACCTCGCTGGCTATTGCTGTGTTGCATAAGTAAGAAGAAGGAGGAAGAAGCGCATCTGTCCATGGACACTAGGGTATCCTTTTTGCGTGCTGCTTAGCGGGAGAAAGATATAGAAGGTAAGGGAAGCGGGACGTGAAAGATAAAATAAGAAGTAAGGTGCGAACGAATAACACGCTTACCCTCCGGTGTGGATCGTACTTTATATCGAGGGCTTATAAGGACTATATAAACAACGCAAATCCTTAATAATACCCTTCCCACTCCGGTCCACCGTAACGTCCCCCATGAATCGGCTTCCTTTTCCCTTCTCTTCACGCATATCCGTCATCCAGCGAACCACCAGGCGCCTCCATTTCGTGAAACGGGTGCGACAAAAAGAGAGAGAAGGAGAAGAAGGGAATCAACATAAATATAAACGACCATACGTAATTCTCGATGGACGGTTATCCGATGGACTCGGTGGGTCGCGAAATCCCTACCGGAGTTCGCTTAATTGATATGGAAACGATCCTCGTCTGGGCCCGGAAACGGACATTACAGCACCTAGCGGAGCTCGGTTGGCCGAATTCCCCGGAATCGATGATAGAGTTTGGTTCATTCAAAATATGTTGAACGACGTGTAATCGGTTTAATTGGCCAGGAGCCGCGAAAATGTGTTCTTTCGGGGGAAAAACGAAGCCGATATCTCAACTGACAACGTGAATATAAACGAAAATAATTTCTTCGAAAAAAGCGGAATGGAATTTATTTTTGAAATGTATTGATTGCTTCGAAAACAGTTGGAATATTTTTTTTGCATTAAAGTAATTGCATGAATTCAGCATTGCATTTATTTCTGGAAAACATGTTTTACAAAATGGTCAAAAAGGCAATGGCGGTGGTTTTGTTAGCGATAACAGATTACACATTTTTAATAGCATTAAGACACAAGCACCAACGTTTCATCGCATGTCGTTAACGTGTAACGCAAGATGGCTAAATTCCAATGGCCCAGTTACTCACGTTTCCATACCATTTTCCATCCGCTAAGTACTTCCCAAGGTTGCAATTATTTTAAAACCTTCTGGTTGATTTTTACCCTGACGCTAGGCACTATTTTCTGGAGTACGTTAGTAACTTTTTCCCCACAGAAACCCGCCAGTACCACAGCGCATTGTTTTTGTCTCTTTGTACATTTTGTTGTAATGTCTGCGTGAGCGTTGATACCGTTTATTGTCCTTGTTGCATTGTGCTTCCGCAGCTTCCGCTTCCCCCAAAGGATTGATTCCATCGGTGTAAAATATTCATCTCCAGCCAGCGACCGGTAAAACTTTTTTTAGTCTTTGCAATGCTACCGTTTCATTTCGCGTTTCCCCCCCCCCCCCCCCCCCCCTTTAGTTTGTTGTCACCTTGGAATTCGCTACGTCTCCCGGTGCTCCAGAAGTCAAGCGAAGCCTGGAAACAAGTGGCAGAACTAGAACAATTCCACCGAACATACCATGTCATCGAGCTGAAGTTTTACCCCATAACATAATTTTAACATTTCTTCCGTTCTGTCTCGGTTTCTCCGTTCAACAGTTCTCAGTCTATTTTTATCTGAACGTACAGTTGACTTCTTTACGGACGATAAGAAACAGGAAGCAATACCGCCGCATGTGGGTTAGTTTTATTGTTTTTAATAATCATACCATTCCGCCGCTGTGCTTCCCGTCAGACAGCTGGCAGTTGCTCTGTTTTATTGTAGAACAAGAAGCGGGTTAGGCAGGTCCGGCAAGCGAATGGCAAAACCGTAATCATTTCCTGCACAATGACTTTCTTTTCTACCCAATTTCATCGCATCAGCATCGGTTGCTTCTTGGCAGCGGCGGAAAGCGACGAGCGCAGCGGGAGCTAGGGTTTTTTTTGCTGCTTACTACGGTGGATTGAAGGGAAAATTTAATCAATCAAAGCTCGAGCAACCGGCAAAAGTTGCACCGTTGCACCGATGCACCGTCCTCCATTCTGCCCCGTGCGATGGATAGAAAGGTTCAACCTTTCCGGAAAAGGGTTCTCTCGGAAGTAAATAAATCTTCTCACTCGGAGGCATTCTGTGCCACCGTGAACGGACATGACGAGTTTCTCCGCCTAATGGAATTGAAATTCTCGGTAAGCATTGCACTATTCACAGTATTGGTATTATAATTACAACACAACAAAGTAATTTTCGAAAATGCACCTGCATTTCATGAAGCATTGGCAGAGAAGCAACCACAAAATGCCATTTAGAATCTCCTGCACCATTCGAATTTCAAAACGAGTGAATTGGCATTTTTAAATCGTTCAAATTAAGCTCACGACTTATTAGGAAATGTAATACCAGAAAAGTTGTTGAAGCTAATTGTTGCAGCAAACATAATACACCGAAATCGTGAGCTTAGATTTTAATTACCAACGCTGTCAATCCTCTGTGCCGACAGCATCATAATCCCTCGGCAGCGAGTTCGCAAAATTCCCCAGCTGTTCACTTTCGATTTTAGAACGGGCGTAATTAAACATTCAGCCTGGCAACGTATGGAAGGGCAGGGAAGAATGTGGAGGCGACTTCCAACGGGGCAAAGTTCATCAATGTGTCATATGTATCGGAGGTTGTGGAGTTGATGATTATCCACAGAAAATGGGGAGGGGTGGGAAGTTTGGGCTCACATCGATCGCAGATGAGTCGATGTTGAAACAGTGCATCATTATCAATGTAGGATCGGAGACTGACAGTAACCACCCGGAGATGTTGACGGATTGGTGAACGACGATGATGGATTGACAGGCTTGGAACTGATGGCAATTGGAATTGAGAATGGAAATGAGAATTTAGTTAATCGGCGTCCATCCCCGGGAGGTCTGCCGGGATTCTCGGTCGTGATTGGCTTCGCTGCGAAAATTTAACTCACTTTAAAAAAATGGATGATGTGGGAGGCGTAAAACTACTAGGAAATTAGAGATTAAATTCCCATTACCAGACTTAAATGATGGAGCACAACTGTTAACTGATTGATAGAAACCAACCCTTTAAATAATTAATCATCAAAAACTTGTCTGAAGATTAACAGAACGAAAAATAATTTGCTTTTTTTTATGTTTCTAGCACAAAGAAAAAATAATAAACTATGTTCATCGAATTCTTTTATGGAAATGGTTCACTTCACGTGACTGTGAATGATTGACACTTAGCCTTCTTAATAATTGAACGTACGGAGTGGAGCTCCATTGAAATGCCATTTCAGAACAATCATGCAAATCGGTTGAGCTACTTTTGCCAGTGCCAATGGATGTAGAACGAATTGCCTCACCAAGCTCTACCCGAAAGGTTCGGTTGAAAACCAAGCGGAAAACGAAAGGAGCAACGAAGATCAAAATTTCAGGCTGTTTGACAGAATCTTCATTATCGAAAACCTGCATCTGCCGGTGGTAAAATTGGCTTTGAAGTAGGAACGAGTTCCAACGATGGCTGGAGCCCTGGTGAATGTTAAAAAAAAAAAAATCGTGATTTTATGTTGGGAACATTTCTCCAAGATTTTTTGCAATTCTTCCCTGCAAGAACCTCCGCACTGTGAAGCCTTTTGTTGTTCATTTCTCCACATGTAGGAGCGCTCTGCATGTTGCATTTAATCAGTACATGTCAAATCTGCTTTGCATCCAATGGTCTTTGTGGTGAGGTGAACAAAGTAATGGTATGGTATGGACAATACCTGCCCAAATGTGTGGCTTTACAAAAGCTTCCTGGTCAGCAGAGCATGGACCATCATAATGGAAAGCTGGTACCAAACGTCGTTTGAATTGTCAACATTTAACCTGCATGCTGCATCTGACGGTAGAATTGTACGTTTGATGTTTCTATCTTCATTGCGTCCAATGCAAAAAGGGGTAATCAATCAAAAGGTTTCAAACGATGTTAATTAAACAAAAACGTTCACCACAGTACCATTGTAGCATTTTATTTAATTTAATTTAAAAAAATACTGCTATCAATGAAAACGTGTTGGTGCATTTCCTCATTTCAATCGTTTTGTGTAAAGCCATGTTTAAAAAAAGTCACAACAATGTACACCCTGTTGGTGCGCTCATTTGCTTCCACTGTAATCTTTCGTTACATCTAAATGGCCCATAAAAACCTTATTCTACGATGACTGGCATCCTCCACCCCAACCCGGTAGCCCAACAGACAATTGGCGTTAAACGTTGTGGCGTGCCGATTTTTCACCATTTTAATAAGCTTGCCAAAACATAATCTAACACAGCGCCAACGTCCGGTATCTTGCCCGTGGTGCTTTCGTGGTGGCAGGCTTGGAAAAATTAACGCCACGGAAGGGTTAGGAAAAAAACAAACACACACACACACACACTCGACACCGTCACAGGAAATCTAAGCCAGTCCTGACCGACAATTTCCCGTTGGTTGGTGCAACAATTTATCACTTTCGCAGGCCTGGGCCGGGGAAAGAAAACTCGTTCCGTGGTTCGTGACTACCACTTGCGAAAGTGTACCTTCGAAAATAAACCACACAAACACACGTACGGCCAAACACATTTCCGGTGAACCGTGTTCCGGACGGTGGGATTGGGATGAAAAACCCCGCGCCCCGCGGGCTGAGGCTAGGACTTACTTTTCCCCGGATACTGTCCGAACATATTGCAGGCTTTGCATCGCTTTGCATTAAGCCACTGCAGCTTGGGTGTGAATGTGTGGGTTTGTGTCCCGTTTTTGTACCGTCCCTTGGTTGGCGGCATGTGGACCGTACTGTGCCAGCGGAAGACAGTGTTACAGGCTACCATGAGTGATGAAAATGACAGCGATTTTCCGATGTCAGCTGGTCCGGAGTCGAGCGATTGCGTTTACTTTGAACCACTGCAGTACTGGTGGTTTAAAAAAAAACCCACAATAAGTTTTTATTTGTCTGTTTAGTTGTTTTTGTAAAAATTGATTCTATTTGGGCCACGGAAAAGTTAACGCCTTACTGTGCTGTCTGAGGTAATGAGCTTACACAACGACTTACTTCGTGCCTAGTCTAATAAAATACGTTTTACATTTATGGTTCATATCTATGGAATAAGTCACATTACCACCAACATTATAAATCAGAAGGGAAAAGAGGAAAAATATATCATTCTTACGCATACAAATTGTAGATGAGAGAAAAGTGAAAAATAATTCAGTTAAATATTATTGATCACGTGCTTGTAGCTGTTAAGCAATGTGCTTTTTTTTAGTAAATAATAATGACAAGATAGGTACAAAGCTGCGCACTGATCAAATGATCAGAACCGTGAGAAGATGACAAGAAGGTGATAGGTTAGTAAACGCGGCCAACCGAACCCTGCAGGGTATACTACCCGCACGTCGTCAGCCGAAGTAAACGCACGAGCTTTTCAGTATACGAGCTTTCGCAAATCGTTCGTCCGACGGAGCGCGCGCGCTCATCAGTTGACTGACTGCCATCGTTCGGTGCGGTTCACGTTTTCGCGCACGTTTCGCTCCGTTCGGTTCTACCGTTCCGCGATTCCCCGGTAGTGCCGTTGTTCGTTGCCAAACGAGCGCAATTTGTTTACATTTCTTCGACTCCGTGATCCTCGTCAGCTGGTGCGTGTGGTTGCGGTCCTTTACGGGACAAACTCGGGTGGTTTCTTCCGGTTCTGCCAGAGTTGGCCGCCGGCAAACATCGATGGGAATGCGTGTAGTGTGGATGGCGCGAATAGTGTTGATGAATCAGTGAGCGACATGCTGCGGGCTCGCGAATGATTAATATTACTTTCCCATCCCGGTCTCCCTCCCCCCGGTCCACCCTGTCCCCCTGCGGATGCATTCTTCCCATCCATGCATGTGTGTGCTGGGCAAATATACCTTCTTCACGCCACGTTTTGGTCTCGCGTGTGACACAAAGTATAAAAATAGCTGAACCAATCCAATCCAATACCAAACACGGGAATGCCAATTCTGGCCGCTTTATTTGTTTGCCTTTTCTCCGCAAAGTAAATTGTGCGTTTGGATTATTATTCGGGCCTACGAGCGTCTGTATGTGTGTAGTTTGTGGATTGTTTTCCGGCGCTGGTTATATCTATTTACTGACGCCAGATGCGTCGGTCGATGGATGGATGGAGGAAGGGTTCGATCTTGCCTGGCCGATATAGGGTTCCGAATGTGCTTTGAAAAAAAAAAAACATTTGCACAACAAACAAACAACCGGCACGGCACGATAGGATTCGTTATATAGATTGTGCGGTTTGCTGAACTGAACTCAGCTGGATTCGTTTGTAAAGGCTGGCACTTGAAGTTAAACGCGAGCGTTCATTATGAGCGTGCAAGTCAAACGCCAACCACACGGTACGCGGATTCCATGACAATTTGCCCGGGGGAGTGCTGGAACGGGAACGGGTGGTGTGTTTTTCTATTTCCCTCCTTCCTACTACAAGCAATCGCTATCTCATCTTGCGTGATTTAGAGATAATTAGATTTGCCGTCAAAAGCTCCCGTATTGTAAAATAACCACCGATCGAATACTTGAGCTGAAAGCATGTGCTTGGCCTCAGTTTCTCCGGGCGGCCGTATGTGTGTGGGTGTATGATCCGCTAAGTATACGCCAGCGATTCAATCGCAAATGAAGTACACAAGCCAGCCAAGTGGCGTATTACCGATCGCATGCATCTGTTGCAGGTTTACTTGCAGTTTGGGAATTGATTTATTGGCGTTGCAAAACAGAACTAATTACCAGCGTTCTGGGCTGGGGGAATCGATTGCCCTGTTCGCTCGACTATATTGACTTTTTTTTTCGACTGACCTTTGTCCTCGTCGTTGTTTCCATCATCGTCTTCCGAAGCGATGAAAAGGTAGTTGGCCCCAACTGAGGCTTTTCGTGCGGCTATCCATGTCTCCCTGGACGATGGACGTGTCGGCTCGAAACGCGAGCAGGAAAAAGGCCCTTCGAAGGTAGCAGTAAGAACATTCTTCAACCTTGGCGTACACGGTTCAGTTGACGAGCAGAAGGCAGCAGCAGTAGCGGCAGCACTGGTAGCTACCAAATTGGTAATAGGATTAGCGGGATTAGGTGGTAAAATTGTACCTGTCTCCGGTGTACAAACACAACACGCGCAACCGTCTCCACCCGCCAATTTTCCGGGCAAAAGGGTCGTCCTACGCCGGTACAGTTCTCTCTGACCTTCTGTCACCTAGAGCTCCCGAGGCCTCGCGCCAAGGTGATTGGAGCATCGATGGCCGACGGGACGGCACTGTTTCGGCTGTGGCCACCCCGAAGGACGTAATGACAACGATCCAACACTTTTGCGGATGAAAGCTGCGCGGCGGATTAGAGAAATCCTAGAATTAAGTGAATTAACGGCGTATCCGGGGGCTTGAAACATCGAGCGAAATCGCATCTAGAACGCAAAGGTTCGACAGCGATAGTGCAAAATCTCTGTCATGAATACCGGAGCGGGCGGCGAAGTCACCGCGAAGCCCTCCAGTCTTCCGGAATGGACTTTGGCGTAGGTTTTCGTTTAATCACGAACACCTTTACCCTCGCCGCCCCGTTCCGAACCGTGGGGACAGAATTATACAACCTTTATTAAAAGCAACATCTTTAAAATGTACCCGCCATTAGGTGCGAAACATCTCGTCCTTTCCAGGGGAAGGATCCTGCCCGCTGTTTCGTCCCCCCTTTTTAGAGAAAGTAGAAAGTATACCCACGCGTGCATATCCTTGTCACGTTCTCGATGGCCACAGACAGTCTGAGGCCACGAAAAGAGGCACCGCAGCCGAAGGAGACCGCAATAGCATTGTGAGTGTTTTTTTAAAGAAGCACTGAAAGCAAAACCATTATCAGTGGGAGGCAAGCTATGTGACATCGCATTAATGAATGCTGCTTGTGTACCGGAGCGATCTTAAAATAACGGTCTTTTAGTGACTTCAAATAAAATCCTCCGAACCGGGTGAGCATTGGGATAAGATATAGTGGTAAAAAAAAAACGCAGCCAAGCTAGGCAATCTTGAGGGTTTTCTATGTGGTATTTGGCTCGTCTAGAGCTACAGTTTGCTACGAAAGGATGCAGCTGGGTAGGTGGGAAATAAATTACCATCGACAGCGCATTTTGAACCGCGGCACATACGGACACAATTTGAAATACATTTAGATAGGAGCCACGTACTGCAAAGTACTGCTTAGAGACGGATATAAGATGCACCAAGCACGTATCCTTTCAGGTTTCGTCTATCCTGAGACGAAGATAAAAATTGCCATAATCAGAATGATGATTTCTGGACGAATGAAACGACGATTTTTCTTGTGTTTATTATCTTAAAATTTTCTAAGTTTTCAAATAATATACAAGCAATGTGATTATAAATAAAGGCTACTGTATTCTATGTTTGTTTTTAAACCTTGTTTTGAAATTTGAACAAAACAAATTGCTACTTGCATGTTTTATCAACGTGTCTCGTTGGCCTACAATTTGTCAGCCGCAAGCCTTATCCAACAGTCTTTGTCCTGCTTTTCTTCTGTTCCTCTTGGTCAAGTCAGGGTAGCAGACGATAATGGTGTCCGATGCTGTTTGAAGCTAGCATAAATCATGTTGAGCTCAGCCTAATTTCCTATTGCCCTGGTTCGAAATGGAAAATATAAATTCCTGTTTTACTTTGTCAGCCAAAGCGCACCAGGGCTTTTCGTTAATGAGCGAACATGCCTTGGGTTCAATCAAAGCTCCTATTTTCCCCGCGGTTATCATCCATTGCAATGTGGTCTGATTAAGTTTTTTTTTTTTTACTGTATATTATGTGTACTAACGATGCGTGAGAAATTCCACTAGTACACTCTGGAAAGCGCACCGACACGCTGGAGGCGCTGAGTTGAGTGTGAAGATCAAAGCTTGAATACATTCCCAACCGGGTGGGACATCTGGAAAGTAGACTTAAAAGCAATGCACGATGGCGGCAAAGGAAAACCTTTGCCATATACGGGCGGATTACAGGATATGCTAGCTTCATGTTGCTGTTGAATTGAAATGAAATGAAAAACAACCTGACATCATTTACAGGAATGCTTTGACATACATTTCAGAATGGTATTTTTTTTTTAAAAGCCGCAAAAAACTTGAAATGATCTATGAAAATCCCAGCCGTGTTTGTAGATAAATGTGCGATGATTTACCCCCTTAATTAAGATGCTACTTGAGTACCTTGGACGTGTATCGTTCGTCGCCACACTGCAAAAGTGAATGCTTAATGGCAAAGCGCGAAAAAGATTCATTGAATTTTCGCATCGCACGACGCCCCTGTTTCAGGGCGGTCCTGAGGCGCATCGTTAGCATCATCATCATCATCGCAATATGAGCGGTGGCAACCACGTGGACGAGCTCGGATGGAACTTTGACACACTTTTGCGTGATTGAAAAGGAAAACTCGCTAATTTCAGGTGAACGCTTAGAGAGGCTTCTCGTTTAGCGCGCTCACGATTGAAGGAATTCTATTCGGCTAATTTGCTGACCTGAGAGAAGCAAGAATCCCGCGCGCACCTGAAGCGGGCGTGATGCGTAAAAAGGGGTTTTTATGCTGAAAATAAATGCACCATCCCCAGCAAGCGAGTAATCCGGTTGGAATGTAGTGTTTCGCGGTGGAAAATGGCGTGCACTTTCCCCTATTCTCCAGTGCAGTAACTAATTTTGCAATCCGGCAGTTTTTTGTTCATCACGGATCGCGAATAGTTTCGGGCAGAAACCACATCTTTGCACTATGTTCCCTTTTTTTTGCTTGTTGCGGTGTGACTAGATGTGGGTCACTACAGATCCGAAACGAGAACTGTGCGTCGAGAGCGACATACCAAACGGGAAAAGCGACGAAAACAAAATGTAGCCAACATATTCTGCACACCGTTTTCTCCGTGGCTTTGTGGCTTGCCTTAAAAAAGAGAAGCAAAACAAAGAAAATCTTCATTGCACCGGAGCTTGCATTCAAAAATCTGAGACACGGAATCACTGCTTATCAGAATGGAATGGATTCAAGGATTCCCAGGTTGCGTTGGCAAAGTGAAGACAGTTTTCTGCTGAAGATATGATGTGACACAGTTTACATCATGCAAAAGGTTTCGAGTGATTCCGTGTGTTGTATGCTGTAGTTGAAAGATATTGACATACATATCATACTGTGGACATGTGGAGAACTATGATTGTCAAGAGTATGACATTTTTTCCATTTGATAAGAGGTAAGAACAACGCATTTCTGTAATGTTCCACTCAGAAACAGGAAACATTGCATAACGATTAGCACAGAGCAGTTATGTTTCCCACTTCCTTTTCTTTCTATTTCATGAAAGAGCTTTTCGTGCACTGAAGATGAAAATGTCCGTTTACTGAACCATCATGAGCTTTTTTTCTGTGCAATTCATTAAGTAATGATCACACCGCCGTAAGTTAAAATAGATTCACCTTTAATATTTAGGTTAAAATGCTATTATGTACATTTTGTTGCTATGGAAAGGTTTTGGCTTAAGATATGCTGGACATATATTCTTTTGGGATCAAAATGCCGCAACTTATCTATCCTATAAAACAAAGTTAAATCTTCTTTTTTTTTGCAATGGGAGTGTTTACGAGGAAACATAATAGGAGCGAACTGTACGACGAAGGTTATGGCATCATTGCGATATTTCACAGACAGTGTATCAGTATTGATCTCATTAATTAGATAAAATTTTGAATTCGGCCACTCGTGCGACAATGTCTTACTTTGTAACGCTTTTCGTAATCAAAAGCGTAAATCAGAAATTTTCGCGCCATGTCATAAACCTCCAAACCTTGACCACCTCCAGTGGATGGCCGTGAACATTGCGCCCTCCCAAAAACCTTCACACTTTGGCAAGGAATGTGCGATTTGCAGGCTGACCAAACATTGCCCCCCAAAAATGGACCGCGGGGCGACGTGACTACCGGTCGTGCCAATTGCTTCCGGCTTCCCGTGCCGAAGAGTCGGGGAATAAAAGCTCAATCAGTTGTCATTACGTACGGCTCCATTTGGGGACAGATTTGAGTCACGCCAGGTCGACACACACAACATCAAGGTAAAGAGAGTTGACGGCGTGTTTCAATCACCGGGTCAGTTGTAGAAGCAATAGAATCTAGCACCACATGGAAGGGCCCGCCTTCCGCGTGCACTAATTGAAGCAAAACCGATTAACATAAACGTGGCGCCCATCGAGCGGTCGACCATGATTGCGGGTGGGGCTGATGAGCGGAGAATTGGCGTGGCGTTATACGGGGTGCAAGGGACATGACACAACACACAGGCATGTCTTCGGCATCGACGCTCATGGCTATTCGGCTTCGTGGCGAACCAACATAAGTAGTGGAAAAAAAGAAAGATGTGAACGTTTGATAATTCAATAATAAACGTAGCGCATCCTCTTTCATTTCCGCCCAGTTGATTCCATTCCGGTGCGCCGAGTAGTTTTGGCATGGTCAAATTTCCGGGGGAACCCTCCAGGTGGGAAAGAATGCAGCATGCAGGGAGAGTGAAAAATGATGTTTGTGGAGTCGAGGTTTAGTGGTGGTTTCACTTTCACAAACTGTGTTTTTTTTTTTTTTTTGGGTGTTCGAGTACCAAGTGGTCTAACTCTGTCCACGTTCGCCTGCAGAAGAATCCAGTTTCTATAGTCTACGGGAAAGTGGTCGTGTTCCGGCGCCAGCCGCCATTGTTTTCCGGGGTTCGGTTCATTGTTTGCGTTCGAATCGTTCGGCAGAGGAGACTCAACAAGTGTACCCAGAGCGAGTCGCGTGTGTGTGTCTGTCTGTGCGTGTATGGTCCAGGAGTCCAGCCAGGCGACGATTTCCCGCTAAGGGACATGGCCGGGCATCAGCCGTCAACCACACGGTCACCGATGGCGTCGGTGGTGGGAGTTGGTGCCAGTCTGCTCGACAAGCTGGACCGCCTGGTCGGCTCGACAGTGCTCCACGAGACGGCACGGGTTTATCCCGTGACGGTTCCATCCACCGGCGTGACCCACCCACCGTCCACGGGGTACGGTGAAGGGTCCGGTGTCGACACTTCAACGAGCTTAACCACCTCACCGACCACTCTGACGACCGTAGTACAGACGAACGATTTCGTGGTCTTGCCAGGTATTGAGAGAGGAGAACATCTTTACGGGAGAAAATCTGACGAACCGCAGGGCGATTTCGACGCGTTTGCACCAGTTGAATATGTCGATAACCAATTAAACTCCAACTCCAACAGTGTGCTCGTTCTGAAAAATTCTACATGTTTGCTTGTTTCAACTTCAACAGGGCCGGAGGATGTGCTGCTGCTCAACACGACTACTGGACTGTACCAGCAATCGGTGACGCTAACCGCACGAATGTATCCGATTGAGGCCACGGCGGCAAAGTCGATCTGGGGCCTACCGACGTTGATCTGGGGAATACTGATCGGAACGGTCGTGATACTGATCCTGATCCTAGCGACACTGTTCTTCTGCTGCTGGTTGCAGCCCCGTACGAGGAAGTTGCTCAACTCGAACTACTACACGACCGCCGCCAACAACGGGAACGGTAAGTCGCCCATCGCGCTGGCTTTTAGAGACTTTTAAGTAATGGGGTTTTGTTTGTTTGTTTTATACTCCCTTTTTATCTAAAGCTTCACAGAGCTCGATCGTAGCCAAATCGTGCACTAGTAGTGACTCGAACCAGCTAGTGATGCCCTTATCGATCGGCATCTGCCCACCACAGTACAGTGCCCCTCCACCGCCTACCACAGCCGCCCAGCAATCGCACCAGTCATCCCACTCCAACTCTTCGTCACCCGCACAGCCCGGTCCGGTGGCCAGCGGAAGCAACAGCTCGATACACCACCATGCCTCACACGCTGCCGCTGCCGGGGCACATCACACCTGCAGCGGAACGCAACAGCAGCAGTGCAGCAGCATGGCTTCCGGCGGTAGTGGACAGGACTACGCGCACATAAAGTATGGCGGTTCGCCTCAGCAGCAGCAGCAGCAGTACACGCAGCAGTACGCCCCGCATCATCACCACGCACCGCAACAACAGCAACACCATCAGCACCAGTGCATCCATTATCAGCAACAGCAACAGCAGCAGCAGTACAATCAGCAACTACATCACCAGCAGCAGCAGCAGCAGCAGCAGCAGCATGCCCAGCAACATCACGGACACCACGTGCATGGACAACAGTACAGCCCGTACAATCAACACCAGTACTATCATCACCCTTCGCCGCAACAGCAGCAGCAGCAGCAGCAGCAGCAACAGCAGCAGTACCTGCACTATCAACAGCATCAGCAACAGCATCACCAGCAGCAGCAACAGCAGAGGTACCTTTTTCTGATCTTCAAACAGGGAAAGATCTTTGTAATGGCGGATTGGCGCATTTTCTCACCTTCAGAGAACATCACCAACATCAGCATCATCAGCAGCATCAAGTGCATCAACACCATCAGCCATCGTCGAGCCATCATCAGTCAGCACACCAGGGGGCGCAATTGGTACACACGCAGCTCCACAAGTCGATGTGGGCGATCAACCCTCTCTACGCTTCAAGTGGCGGTAATACTTGCTGCTCTTCTCGTCACTTTTAGCCAAACATTAGGGCATTAAGGTGCATACTTTCTTCTGTCCTGCTTGCAGTGATCAACGATGAAGGCGAAGGTGACACGGGTACCTCCTACCGGACGCGATCGTTGCCTTCCTGGGGCAAGAACAAGCAACGGCCGCTCTCGAACGCGGACGACCTGGAGGAGCTTTACGCAAAGGTACATAGGAGCGAGGGTCTTTTCAGGGGTAGGGTGGGGTTCCACTAGTAACACATTTCGATTCCGCTTCCACTCGATCTTTCCGGCAGGTGAACTTTAGCAAAAAACGACGCAACCGAATGCGCAACGATGAGGCCGCCATCATTGCGCTTTGCCGGTCACGCTCGCAGAACCTCTCCGCATTGCCACTGGCGGCCACCGAGCAGGACGCGGTGGTGGTGTACGACGAACGGACGGCGCTGTAGAGAGGGCGAGGGAAGGAGGAGGAGCATGGATTCAACACCCCTTGCCTTGGTGTAGACGGGCCGCGAACAGATCGATGATCGCCGTCTCGTCGAGGATCGTTAGCTTAGCTACGTTAATTTTCGTGTACATTTTTAGTTGTAGATCGTATCGATAGCAAATGAAATGGAAGAAATGGAAAAAAAAGTTCCCGCAGTGCTTGTGCAGTTGTAAGTGATTGTCCAGTATCTCGAAAGTGGACGTCGAACCGGAAGCGACCATCGTAGAAAAATTCGAACTATAACTGAAGAACTACCGCGCACGTTGCGTTTGTGTTCGCGCAGAGGGAAATCGTACCTTCGCTCAAGTAGACCTCGAGTTGTTGTTAGCTTCAAATTTACAACCGTTTTAGTAAAAACAAAATCGAATTTTCATTCATAATTACAAGCTGCAGCATCATGTCGAAGGAGAAATCCAGTAGTAGAAAGAAATCAATGGCGAATACAACTGTAACTGTACCAACATTGTTCAATTTAACCGATGGAGCTCGATTTTTGTTCGGTATAATATTCATAGCAGCTTTTGCAGGAGTGTATAAACATTTAGCATAAAGTATACTTTATCGAATTCGATTCGTTGCACACATTAGCATTTCCATTACAGTCGCATTCTATATCATTCACGGATCGTGCAAACTTTGGGGATCATTAGTAGCGACTCTAGCGTAGGAGAACGGGCCGACATTCTTCGACTCTAGCAAAAAAAAATGCGACCGCGTTAGCGATATCTCAAATATAAAGTAAGCCACCAGGAAACCCTGAAACCCACACACAAAAGAAATGTAAATGTGTTTAAGACAAGACTGATACAAAACATTAAAAATGGAAACCACAAAACATTTCATACTACGTAGAACTGGATCTCTTTAAATCTTCTCAGAGACGAGCTGGACGGCAGGAACGGCAGAACCCCCGCACCCCCGAATTCAGATGAATCAATTGATGTGGACACGTGACGAACGAGGACCTCTTGTAATAATCGGTAAAAGTGTATAAAGGACAGCAATCGTTGTGCGTTTTAGGCTGGACCCGCCTCGAAACGCACACCCCTTTATTGTTAGGAATGAAAGCTAGTAAAATGTTCAAATATGCTTTTAGTTCAATTGCCCTGCCCAGATGATGGCTGGAAGGCTGCAGTTTAGTTTCGCGTACTTGAACACTCACGGAAAGTTAATTGTATTTCTTCTTGCCGAAATCTCTTCATTCGAGGTAGAAAAACATTAGAAAACGTTGGATGAAAAGTAAGATTTGAATTTGCAAAGCATTAAAAAAGGAAAGTTGAATGTATAGCTTGAAAGACAAAACGCAGAAACTGTGGGTCGGTGGACCAGATGAAAAAAAAACAGGATGTAGTAGAATGAGTTGTTTGAAGTAAGCTGAACATAGTATGAAAATATAAGATGAATTGAAAACTAACGGGTGTAACTGTTTCATTTTTAGTCTCATTAATTGATTACAAAAAATATTTGAAAAAAATTGAAAAAAAAAATTCTGATGAGTCCACCTTTCAACACAATGCATCTTCGGCAACTGATTCCTTTGACAGGAACGATGTCATTCGGCTGGGTTCGGGTTGACACTTTCAACACTACGCAATGTTGCCGCACAAATGTCGGTGTTCCGCCGGTGATTGTTCCTCCTAGCAGTGAAAAACGCCATTCTTGTCGATTGCGGAATGTAAAAAAGGTCAAAACAAGGCTAACGATGGTATTTTACTTCACCAGCAATGTTGTGCAGCCACCGGTGACGCTGTTCATGGGATTGGACAAGTACGAAAGTAAGTTTCATGTGCAATGCCTGCCCGCGGGCACTCATCTCCGCAACTAAACCTGGCCCATTCTCCCACACTGACCTTTTTGAACAGATGAAGATCTTATCAAATGGGGCTGGCCGGAGGATGTCTGGTTTCACGTGGACAAAGTGTCCTCGGCGCACGTGTACCTTCGGCTCGGCTCGGGCCAAACACTGGACGACATCCCGTCGGCCGTGCTGGAAGATGCCTGCCAGCTCGTCAAGGCGAACAGCATCAACGGCAACAAGATGAACAACGTGGACATTGTGTACACGATGTGGGACAATCTGAAGAAGACACCCGCGATGGAAGTGGGACAGGTTTCGTTCCACCGGGACAAGGAGGTGCGCAAGTTTCGGGTCGAAAAGCGAAGCAATGAGATCATGAATCGTCTTAACAAAACTAAACGCGAGGAGTCGGTTGATTTCCGCGCCGAACGCGAAAAGCGAGATGCACTCGAGCGCGCCGATAAGAAGCGGGCCGCGCGTGACACACGAGAACAGGAGAAGGAGGAACAGAAGCGGCGCCAGGAAGAGGCGGAACTGCGAAGCTATAACTCGCTCATGAAACCGGAAAACATGAGCAGCAACTATGACGCCGGAAACGAATCGGACGAGTTTATGTAGTTCTGGCAAATAAATTATGAATAAATTATTAATTGTTTTAAGAACATCGATGCTGCTTCAGTTGTTGACTGTATCACATAGGTACAAAACTGGTTTATTCATTCGACTATTTGGTGGTTAAGTTATAATTTAAGCCAATAAAGGTAAAGGTTCATAAGTTAATATTGACGGCGGCAAGCGCGTCGCGAATCCACTGCGGTACAGTATCGTCGGGAAAACGAACGGCCATGTACGATTTTACAAATTCCGCGAATCTGTCCTCCTGAATGGCGTTTCGCATGTCGTTCATCAGCTTCAGTTGGAATGCCACGTTATGTACGCTCACGATGCTACAAGCGACCGGTTCCACGGTCACGATGTGATGCAAGTACGCCCGGGTGTACGTACGGCACGTGGAACACTCGCAGTCCTCTTCGATCGGACGCATATCCTGTGCGAAAGTTCGCTGCTTAAGATTAATCTGCCCGGCCCGTGTCAGTGCACATCCAAACCGTGCCGTTCGCGTCGGAAACACGCAATCGAACATGTCCACCCCGAGGGCAACGCACACTACGAGATCGGGCGCGAAGCCCACCCCCATCAGATACCGCGGTTTTTCCTCCGGGAGCAAATCGGTACACAGATGCACCGTGCGCCAGAACTCGTCCTTGCTCTCCCCACCGCTCAGTCCTCCGACGGCAAATCCACGAGTGGCGCGCTTGGTAAGTTCCGCAGCGCAAACCCGACGCAGGTCCGGCTGCAGTCCTCCCTGGACGATCGGGAAAATGCTCTGATCGTCGTTTCGCCCGTGCGCAGCGATACTTCGATCCAGCCAGCGGATCGTGCGGTGCATCGCTTCCTCTACGCGTGGTCCGGTGGTGGTCGTCTTCACTACGTCATCCAGCTGCATCATAATGTCCGCGCCGATGGCGTTCTGGATTTCCATGCTGCGCTCCGGCGTCAGCATGCACTCGCTACCATCGTACGGGCTCTCGAACTTTACGCCCTGCTCGGTAATTTCGGCCAGCTGCAAAAGGGACACCATCTGGAAACCACCGGAATCGGTCAGCAGCGCCCGGGGCCAGCCCATGAAGCGATGCAAACCGCCCGCCTTTTCCAGCACCGCCGTGCCGGGCCGCATACCTAGATGGTAGGTATTGCTCAGCATTATCCGGCAGTCCAGCGCGAGCAGCTGGTCCGGGAGGATTCCCTTCAGGGTGCCCTGCGTTCCGACCGGCATGAACACCGGTGTGTCAACATCCGCGTGCCGCACGGTCATCACACCAACGCGCGCCTTCGTCACGCTGCACTTTGCTATCACTCGGTACTGTAGAGGGGGACCCCTCTGTTCTTCCGTCGATTTCGGCCCATTTACCGGCGGGTCCACTTCGTTGGCCACTGTCGAAGCCATTCTTCTATGAGAACGGAAAAAACGGGCCGACACGTGCAGGCGCGATGCAGCTGCGTTCCGTACTTGCGACGTAAACATCCAGTGAAGGGGAACACCGGCTTTTTTTCTCGTGCCAGCTGCGGCGCATTTTTGGAACTTTTGCAAACCATTTGACAGCACCGGCTCTGTCAGTCATTTTTCGAATATTTTGATACGCTGTTCGTGAAAACGTTGCAAAATGTTTAGTGAAATCGCTTTCGGATCGATGGAAACTAAATAAAACCGTAAAATCTCGTAATTCCACGTAATCTTGTGAAAGTCATTCTGATTTCATGAACCAAAAAGTTTATCAGTAATGTAATCTGGGATTTTTGTAGGTAAAATAGTTACAATATTTTTGAAAGTGTCTTAGAAAGTGACGTGCGGTAGAAGTGCATGGGAACATTCAAGAGTGCGTGCATTAGCAAATTTTGCAAAAAGAGTACTCATATTGCAGCAGGTACATTCAAGAACATGCTTAGTTTTTTTCACTGGGCAGCATGTGCTTTGAAAAGGCGCGCTGCCGTGGAAAACAGCAACTGTCAAATGCAATCAAAGCAATCGCGTGGCTTGCCAACGGTTCGGCGGCTCACGCAAAGTAAACGCACCAAGCATAATCAAACAACTGCGATACTTTGGATCGGATGATTCAATCCATCTCAGTGCTGCACCATTTCCAAAAGGTTCGTTTAATTGCAACAACGGATTTCCGTTTTTCGTGGCGCGTCATACAATCAGCGCACACCGGGTTTTGTGACTCAGCAGCACGCCACCTGGAACGTAAACAATCACGCGTGCAAGCCGTTCCTCTCGCGCTCTCTGCACGCAATGAGAGGAACAAGGTGACGTAAGCAATCACGCCACTATTTTCAAGCCCTCGTATTGGTTGGCGGCTCGTTGGCCGCGGATGTAGCATACGTGTGAAAAAGACAGTAACAGAGCGAGAGGGAGCGAGACAAGGAGAACCGAACCAGGAGATCGCGTATACACGTGTACCTTTTGTAGTCCGCTCTTCTCGTCCATCGTCTCTCTCTTGCACGTGTGCATGCGTGCTCACTCGCACGCGATGACAGTTCCTGCGCTGATGTCGTGCTTACAAAAGCCGCACGAACCGAAGCGACTAAACCACGCAATCATAAATGAAATTGCAAAACAAATGAATAATCGCTATCGGGGCTGTGGCCAGCAGTGACGCTCGTTCGCTTTCAGCCGAAAAACGGTTGTTACAAATACATTTTCCACAATAACATGAGCTGTCAACAATGCGTTGTTTGCAAACGGTTGCACGATGATACAATTCTCGGGAAGCAAGCTGAGAGCAGCTCTCCCCGGGTACAGCGCGCTCTCTCGGACTCTCGCAGGCGCGCTCTCTTTCACACTCGCAAACCGTGGTTCTACCTCTCGCTCGCACTCAGCAGTGATGACCATCTGCAGCAGCGGCAGAGCAGCTTGCTGTCAGTCGCCTGCTAGACCGTCGTCAACGTGGGAATCGCATCGGATTCGTACTCGTCCTCCATAGCCACATTTGATAACGGATTACGTTCTGTGTACGCTTTTTGTGAAGAAAGTTCTACCTAATCTGGTAAAAAAATTTGCAGCGATATCTCGCTAGCGGAATCAACGCAAAAAAGAGAAGCGGACTGTGTGTAGCTGTGTGTATTTGTGGGTAGCAAGAAAAAAAAAGTCTTCGGATTCCGCTGCGCTGCAAATTGTGCAAAATCTCTGTTCGCGGTACCTTTCACCGTTGTGCTTGTGAGCTTGGGGGCCGTTTTCGGTGAAACTTCCCGTTACTGTGTTGCGTTCGACGAGTTCGACGCGATTCGCTCAGTGAAATCAATTTTGCTGCGGAAAATAAGAAAACGGCCGCTGCTACCCGGAAAGGAAATTAAAATACGCGTTCGCTCGGGAGGTTGTGGAGCAACAGCAGAAGGAGGGACCGGTCGCGGTTGGTGGTAGGTGCCAGTGCCAGTTGGCGTGAACATTGCTCGCGTTGGGGAAAAGTGCGTCCATCCAACACTCATCATCCACGTCTGCAAGAAGCGAAGTGCCCGTGCCCCGCGCTGTGCTGCGTTTCAACTCTTGCCACGGGCTGAGCAGCGGCAGAGTTTTTGGTGGTCGACCAGAAGACGGCCACTTTCGACCTCGCCTCGGTTTTGACGTTTCTTGGCGCACAACCACACACACGCACACGCAGGAAGGAGAGAGCGAGGTTTTCCCGTGGGCGCAGAACAGATCATTCCCTCGTCAGCGTTCTCGCGTTGCTGGCACATCGAAACGTCAGCAGAAACGTCGTCGACCCAATCACAGGTATCGGAAGGAGTGACCTGCAGCAAAAGGATTACCCCGTTGCCATCGGGTAAAACACAAACGCACACACACACACACAGGACAAACTGATTGAATTATCCACGAACTAAAGATTGAATTCAACTTAAAAACAGACCACCCCTTAACTAATCCATTTGACTAAATCGCCTGGGGTAAAAATAGACGTGCAACGATGTACGACGGTACATAACGCTTCGTCCACTTTCGATCGCTCGATCGATCTCGGTTTCCTACCGACACACACACCAAAAGTAACCAGACAATGAAAACCCGTGTCGCCGGCGAGCTCCTAGGCGCAATCCGGCTCTGTTTTTGTGAAGAATCCCAAAAATGTGTTACATGATCCTTGCTCGCCCGAAACAAGCCCCAGAGGGAGGATGATGTGAGGTGTGGCGTGTCGTATGAGGGGTTTTTTTATTTGTACGTTTTCGTTTTCGTTTCTTATTAACTATGCTGCAGTTCCGCTAGCAGTGCTTCGGTGCAAACGTCATGGTCGCGTGTTTGCCCAGAAAACGTGGTCCGATGGCGACGAACGGATGAGTCGACGTGCTGCGATGCGACCCTGCCGATGCGCGGCTTAGAACGAGAATAACCCCACATAATGGTTGAATCATTTTTCTACGAAAAGAAAAGCACCACGACAAAGGAGGCGGATTTTGCAGGGGATACAATACGCCTCGATATGTCATCGGTTGCTTTGTGCACAGCCTGGTTGTCTCGACGGAGGCAGCGTAATCATCGATTGCCGGCCCTTATTAGCGGACCGCAGCCGTGCGACGAGAAAGTGCCACCCGGTGGAGGGGGCCGGATGCAATTGCAAACTGCACTGCAGCCCTTTCTTCTTTCTAGGTCGCCCGTCGGACGGACATTCTCTTTTTGCAGACGAAAGCTGCACTGCAACATGTTGGTGAAACCGGCCGAAGGAAGGCAGCAGCAGCCTATCGAAACCATCATCCGAGTTGGCCTCGATACAGTCCTGGCCGGTAACCAACGCCACCACCACCACGACCACACATCTACCCTCCCCCGTGGGGATAACCGGTAGACACGCAATCACGCACCACCGCCGTTGCCGCCGGTCCGTAGTCCGCGCGCGCGAATATATCGGTCGGCGGATCGTACGATGCCGAAAATACCGTACGGCGCAGGACCGTGCGTGGCGAGAAAACACCACCGCGTGTTGGTTTTGCTCCCTTTCTGCTGGGGTGTATGCTTGTATGTGTGCAGGGGTTGGGAGAGATTGCGTTGTTTCCTCCCGTTTTCTGCTGGCCGATTCTTTTATTTTTATTCCTTCCGTGTGTCCCACAATTCGCAGTGCAGTTGATTGGCTTGCTGGGAAATGCAGGGAAAAAAGGGTGGCTTTTCTAATGTTTCCCCCTTCCCCCCAGCAGGTAGCAGTGGCGCGGTCGGTTGATGGTATTGGTGCAAACATGCGGATGACGGATAAACATACCTTGCCTTCTCCGGTGTAACATTGAAAAACATACGGCCCAAGATGCACCAGGTATGGGAATGGGCCGCCACCGTGAATGCCAACACACCCATACAGCGCGTTGCGAAGGAGGTCACTAGCGCCGCTACAGAGTGGTGTTCGTTTGTTTGTGTGCGCGGAAACAAGAAAAAAGAGAGAAAGGGGGCGAGGAAACGAGCCGACCTCATTTTTCACCCCATCGTCGTCAGGGACCAACCTGATTGCCCACCCACTGCCCCTCGTCCTCCGTTTGGCTTGGTAGTTTGAGTTGTGCAAAATTGTCTTTTAAATATTATTCACCAGCCCGACGCGGAAGCCGGCTCTCCAAAACTCGTACTCGGGTGTGGGGGGGTTTCTTTGGCCTACCTTCAACCGAAAGGCTGTTAAACCACACCTCAGTACTGCGTCGTCGTCGGCGTCATGCCTTCTCCAGAGATTGAAATACTTTTTTTTTGGGATCGGAAAACTGCATGGACTGCATGTATGCTTGGCCCATGCGTTCCAATAAACAAATGATAAACAATGGCCATGGTCAACACGAACGTCCATTAAACTGAATAAAGTAGCATTTGTTAAAGGATTTACCTCATTACAATTGCGCAATAGAGCGAGGACTAAAGCATGGCCTTGCATCTTTTGCACAACCCCTCGTTGGGCAACAACATGAAGCCAATTTTAAACTTCACACGCTCTGTTCCTGTGGCATGAAATTATCGATTGGAAAAGAAACCCCACATGCCAGCCAGCGGGGGGAAGGTTGTTGCACCGGGGGCAAATGGCCCCCACATTTATTGTTTGCTCCTGTTCCTCGGCCGTCGCTCAATGTGCCGGCATTTTAATCCGGTTATGCTTGGGCTCAGAGTTACTGATACGACCGGGAAGCATGGGGTTTTACTGTGGCCTGCAATTGCCGTCCACCGTCGTCGCATTTTCCTAAGGAAGCTTTTAGCTGCGGCAGTGGCACCTTAAATGCAGCTTAACCTACCTCATCGCCCGGTCCATCTTTGGCGTTGTTTTGAATGGCAAAAGCCATTGCCGAAGTTTATAGTATGTTTCATTCACGTCGTCCACGACCACCACGGAAAAAACGATGCCACATTCACGGGTCATCGGAGGAACGTCTTGGTTTGCGTGTTGTTTCCATCGACATCATCGATTGAATTAAGTATCGAGCGATATTTTGTATTCGCTTCCTTCTCGGCGGGGTACCTTTTCATTTGTCGAACGCGTGGCTGTGTCCTCCTTATCGAACATTCCACAAGCTCCATCTTCGACGAGGATGAGCAGGGAACGAGGAAGAAGGACACTGTGTCACGATGTGCCAAATTTTCCTGCCTGCCGATGTAACAATCGATTCATTGACCCGTTACACACCACGTAACCTTGGTTTCTGTTCGCGGGATGTGGGGATGTGTTACTTCTTTCTTCCTCCTTAACCACGGACGGACCTCCTTAACTTAACTCCTGCTATGGCATCTTTTTCTTCCATTATTCAAGGGCTTCCACCCCGCCGAGAACGCGAACGGACGCGCACCAACACCGTAGGAGTGTTGTGCGTGGATGAAGGTCTTACCTTGGTCATGGTTCAATCCCTTTTGCACGGACGAAATCCTCTTCTTCGATGAGACCCCATGGATGAGAAAACCTGTTCCGCTGTTTTTTTGTTTTGTTTTTCGTATGGTGCCTCCTGGTGCATTCGAACCCGTTTTTCCCTCCCCTGCAATTTTGCCGGCCCAGACGCAACCCGAAGAGCAGTGGGAGAGGTTATGGAACAGCCTTATATGTGCTGCATCGTTCGTGAAACGGAACATTGATTTATAATTGTGTTTTGGTTTTACTTCTTTTTTTTTTAAAAGTTGTTTCCTGTTCTTTATGCGTAAATATTTCGCCATAGTAGTCGGACGGCGAGGCCAGGAGTGGTTTATTATGCGCTTGCTTGCAGCACGCGAAGCAGCAGCATTTGCCAAGGGAACAAAGTTAAGAAAGATCACGTTCCGCGCTTGAAATGGTGCTTGCATGTTGTTGCCTCCCGTCCATGACCGATCTAGAGGAAGAAAGAACTACGCTCCATTTACTGTTTGTGCTTCCCGGGGAAAAAGGAATCGTGTGCCGATCTTTCCTTCCTTTGGGGGCTTGTCTTGGAGCCGGAAGATCTTAGATATAAACATCGTGTTTATAATGACACTGGGAGGCGTTAGGGGTGGGAAGGTTTTGAATAAAGTAATTGTAAATAAAGCTACGGCTTGTGTTGATTGTTTCATCGTACGAAATGTGGTTTTTGGCAACGAAGACTTTATGCCTCCGCTCCGTTACAAACGAAGCGGCACCGACAATTTCTCCCGGACCGAGTGTAACGATGGAATTTGCGACTTTCTCTTCACAACACACACCTTCTATTTTACGATTTTTGTTCACTTTATGCGCAACTCTTTCTTGGTGGAGCAGGGGACTCTGCGGATCTGTATGCCATCATCTTGGACTGAGCCTGATGTGATAAATGATTTGTTGACTTGCGAGAAGATGTTAGGACGAGGACTTCTACTGCTCTTTTTAAACTACACCAAACAACCAGCGATTGAAGAGGCCATTTAGAGTGCTAATTGTTCTGACCTTTCCGGCCGAACTCGTCCGGAAACGCTGCCTGCTTCCTAACGCGATTCCAATGCCAACCGTTCCATTCTCGTTGGTTATGGGCATTCTACCAGTGACTCTTACAATTCCCTGTACACCGATGGACCACGAGAAAGGCGAGCTCGGAGGGACAGCTACCAGACGCCGATGTTCAAAACCAGTTTAGACCAACCTTCCATAACCGTTTGCAGTGGAGAAAATGTACGAAGCCCTCCATGTGTGGTCATATTTGCTATGCTATACCTGGCCGAGGAATTGCAGCGTTTTGCTATGGCTCTTTATTTATTTTTTAATTTTTTTATCAAAGCTACATGCCTATTACTTGTTTAGGGATTTGTTCTCCGTTAAGACTGCTTGTGTCTCGTTAGCCATTTTCGTATGAAAATGTTTTTTATGTATTATTCGTAGCCGGTTTCTGTTTTTGTTTTTCTGAGCCAGCTTACCTGACCATTTAGGTAATCTCCACATTACAATGATAAATCCAAGAAATAAGTACGAAAAAAATTAATGGCACGTTGCAAAAGCGTCATTGATCGTTGCAGAACCGTCAAGTTGGTTGTGTAAGATGAAGGCAGTTTGTGTTGCATCTGAATCATGTATTGTTTGAAATCCTTGATGCGTTTTTTACTTGAAGAAGAATGGAAAATGAATCTCGTTTCGTTTTCTTCGAAACGTGTTTAAGAGATTTACCAAAGGAACTAATGGTTTCTTTAGAAATGTCTCTGCCCGCAAATTACGAACATAACTCAGGCTGCATCTGAATTGGTCGACAGCATGTTCTTCAGAATGAGAATAGAAAGGAACATTTAAACTCCTTTTTCAAGATTTTATCTTTCATTTCGAAGAGCCTTTTAAACGTTTGACATATTCATTCATGTAGAACTACCTTGCGGTTTTACAGCCGTTCGCAGTTTCTACCATCGTGTGATCCACACAGTTTGCCGTTTGCTCAACATTTATTATTGTTCGGGCAACATTTATTGTTGTTTCGTCCACCGTACCGACGAGTGGGCAAACTCTGCTAGCTTTTTCGCAAGCACTACCGTCTTTTCAAGCAGAGGCGGATCTGTCAAAAAGACGGTAGTGCTTGCGAAAAAGCTAGCAGAGTTTGCCCGCTTGTCGGTACGGTTGACAAAACAACAATAATTGTTGCCCGAACAATAATAAATGTTGAGCAAACGGCACACTATGTGGATCACACGATGGTAGAAACTGCGAACGGCTGTATGTACCACGCAAAAGCCAGCAACACACAACAGCTCTTCTCAGTCACTCAGTCAGCCGGACGGAGGGAGTACAGGAATGCAAAGTTCCGGATGGATTCATTGGTTCACTCGATGCGGATTGTGCCCCCCGGGGAGGGGGGAGTGGGAGGATGCGTGGATCGTAGCTACCTCGTGCGGATGGTGGTGTGGTGCGTTCGTTCTAAAATTAAAATAAACGAATGCAACGAAACATCTCAACTGAAAGCCGAAGACAATTCAGTGGCGCAAAACAGGAACGACTGGCCCTTGAAAAAGATGATAAAAAAAATTCAAGTTTCTTTTTGTAACATTTCTCTTTCAATTCTGACTTGAGGCGCTACGACCAAGTTTCAATGTTTTAATATTTATTAAATTTTTTATGAAAATGTTTATTCATTTCACATATGAAAGGTCTGTTTGTGTGTGATTGGTTGAGTATTTCGTAATGAACTTTTTATGTACAATTACTCGCACTCGATGCTCCGTGTAGCTCATGTTTTTTTTTTCTTTGCTGAACTTATAGTAAATACCATTGCATAACGCCTGGTACGCAAATCGATCTGTTAGAAGCCAGAGAAAGAGATACTAAGAAGCAAATGCTTGATGATGAGGGGCTGAAGCAAAATAGCATCAAACGGGTTCAATTACAGTGCCGAACGATGCAACAGGAGCACCTAAAGCTCACCGAAATCTGAAGCGTTTGCATCGTAAATTGTGTGTTCTTTTTCGGTTTGTTTAGAAATTGATTCACGTCAGTTTTTTCCATAAATGCAATGAAGTGTTTTTCTTTTAGTTCGTTAATCACCCTGGTCCTGGTGGCCAGCGGCAAATAAGGATGGAAGGTGTGATCGACGGTAACCGAAACCGGACAGCAGCTTCGTCATTCTCCGGCAGTGCGGCGTGTGCAGCACCACCGCCGTATGTCGCACGATGAGTCCAAAGATCGACTGGCCCGTACGCGAACTCGTACCACCCTGCCTTTTTCCTCGGCCTTTTTCCCCCCGTCGGCCGTGCGGTGCAAACTTGCACAGACGTACATTTTATGCTCTTTCCTCCCGCTTGTCTTCCTCTGCGGATTTTCCTGCTGCGTTTTTCACCCCTTGTAACGTGGGCCGAGACGACCAACACTCGCAGCAGCATATCGTCATGTAACCGCGTAACACCACGCATTCACTTGCGAGTCGAATGACCTCGCCAGACCACTTCTTCTTTCCCACTAACTCTTTCTCCCTCCTGCTTGTACGTCGCTCCACTCGAGCGCGGAGTAAGACGCGGCCGGCTCGGCCGAACGAAGACGACAGTGTGTTGTCGCGGATCCATTAAGCGATCGTTAGTCGGCGATCTCGTAATCAGGGAGGATGGATTTTCACCTTCGAGCCGGCACGAAGGAAAGCGAGATAAACTCTTCACCATTTCTCTCTTCTCTTGGTTAACTTTTTTTTTTGTCTACTATCTGTCGAGGAAACCTTTTGTGTGTCCAATTATATGAGGCTCTGTTGTAGGAAGCTAGCTAATGAAAAAAATACTTGCACAAACTTTGTACCAAAATGTTGTTCTGTCGGTTTGCATCTGTTTCAATGAAAATTTTGCTGTCACCTTTAAACGACGGCCCACGTCTTTTCCAGAAGAAAGTGTTGTGAAGGACCGTTTAGCTCGGAATGAGGGAGGGCTATAAACAATAACACCGGTACAGAGATTGCATGTGCCCGGGTTGCGATAAAATAAGAGATAAATGCCTCTTGTGTAAGATCGTTTGCGTAATGGCTACCAATTATACACGTGCTGCTTACGTTTGCGGGCTGTGTGGAGGCTTTCCTTAGCACCGGTTTCAGATTTTACTTGAAGCAGAATTATTGATGGTTCAAAAGGTTGAAAACATTGCGTTGTTCCTTCCCTGAACAGCATTTTTATTTCCGAAATTATAGAAAAACATGCTTTTCCTTTTTGTGTCAAACGCTAAGCCTAAAGGGTAATAACAAAAATATCTTTCCGAATCGACTTCAAAAATTCCACAAGTTTTGATACTCAATTCGTATTCAAACGTGGAACAATATCCTTACATTCCGTCCCAATTCTTCCTAAACAAGTAAACCTTGATCCTTATGTACTTGTACTTGCCAATCGATGGGCCAAAGAACATCAAAACAAACCTCTTCGCAACCAGACTCTTTAACCGTCTCGGTCCGCACTGCGAGACGGTTTTGTAGCCTCAATCGCGCCTCATGTCCCGCAAAGTGTGTGTAGGTCGTGTGTTTATCGAATGTTACGTCATTGTTGCAGAGAACCACAAGTACCAGTTTCAAACTAATGGCTAGGCCCGATTTGGAATAATTAGCCCCGAGAACACGCGAGAAAAGAAGCTCGAGGGTCTCGAGACTGGCGCTTGAAAAAGAGGTTTTTATGTACCAATCTTTGAGGTGCGTGGCGATCTTCTCCTCTTGATCATTGGTTCAACCGGCAACTGCACTCTACGGTTCTCTCAATCCCTTTTTTTTTCATCCTACCTCGACCGCACCGTTGGGGCAAAGTCCAACGGTCAACCATCAGCTGACATGATTGCGCGGTGTGTAGATCGAATTGTGGCCCCCCTAGTCTCTGTTGCAAAGTTTCGTTGCTCGCGAGTGATCAGCATCGTTCTGCGCGACTTGTCCTCCCCACTTGACCGCAAGAGCGGCCGAAATTAAAATCCTCAATTGTCACCCGGTTTAGGGGGTTGGATATGGAGCCGTGGAGTGAAGGGATATTGATGCGAGACGACCCGTATGTCGAGCGAGCGACGTGACGCGAGTCTCAAGTTCAAGTTCAATTTGGTTGGTGCCATCCACAGCGCCTTTGTACGTTCGTTAGAACCAGGCGAAGATGATGCTAATCGATCACGGATCCCCAGCCACGGCATCGCTGGAGTGGCGTGGCGATGGTTCAAGATGGTCAAACGATGGTTCCGGAATGGCGGAGTGATGACGCGAGCTTTCCAGTTTCAACCGGTATTCAGTTTGATTGATGGAGCTGACCCCTTCAAACGTCGGTTGTTGCTGGTTCTTGGAGGGAAATACGGCATGCGAAGATCACGGGTTTGGCTGGATCGTGAACGTGCAATCGATCCAGCATTTCTAGGAATTTCAATTTGATTTAATTTAGCCAGAGTCCCCCTCACTGCGGATAGTTTCAATCAAAACAGATTTATAACCATTAAAAACAAGGGATTTGAAGTTATTGTCGTATGACTTAATCCGTTTGATGTACTGGTCCTAAATTGATAAACGATCTTGGTGTACTTGATCGTTAAAGAAGGCGGGCTTTGGAAAAGTGAAGCCTAGACAGATCTAGAATCGATCGAATGCCTACCGATGATTGTTAGTTTAATAATAGGCTTTGCTCGAGATAAACGTACCGGCTTGGAAACGGCTAGGCACCATTATCTCTCCCCCTCCCTTCCATGCACATTCCACTTCATCACGAGCGGTCGATCATAAGTTGATAGGCTTGGAGGAAGTGGACCGACGGCTTATCTCGAGCGTTGCTTTTTGCATTAGCGTCTCCTCCAAGCATCTAAATGAAATTGTTAGTAAACACTCGACGTGGCGCACTTGAGAAACACGGAAGTGCAGAAACCACCGGCCGGCCGGGTGAACCTAATGTTGGCGCTAATCTTGTTTACCTCAAAACTATCACCGGAACGACGACGTGTTTCCTACTTCGCTGTGCGGTCGCTGTTGATCCCCTGGTTTGTTATTTAATTTGCGCTAATTGCCGTTTGAACTTTGACTTTGAGTCGGTGCACTTGCTGACACACGGGGTGATCGACCGTGGCGCCATTGATCACATCGAACGATCGTGATGACAACTGATTCAACGCGATTCAATGGATTGTTACCGCCGATCGCGTGAACCTTGGCCGGGCTGGCACATTTCTTTGTGGATGAGGACTGAGAAGAGGACAAAGTCAAGTCGTATAGCACTTGAACCACAGGGGACAATGAAAGTGCCACTTGTGTTGATTTGTCTCTGTGGTTGCACACAACGTCTTTCTTAAGATAGTGTCCCTCTAAGGAAGATCTTTGAACTTGGTTCTAAAGGTTCTAAAGAAGAAGAATGAAACATGAGGTAAACGGAATACTCGGCAGAGGAAAGGAAAATAATAAAACAACGTCTTCATGATATGCAGGTGTTGGAATGATCCACAAGGAATCGAAAACCATTCAAAATAGCTAAAATTTCCCATCGATTCGTTCTCCTCAAGGAACAACTGGGCATAAAAAACTAAAGTGTTCAACACCGCAAAGTAATATGTATGCTAGTTGTACGCTTTCCTTCACGACTCAGTTGCCCTCAGACGGGGCAGCTGGTTCGGATCACCGACCCTTTCAACGTTTGTCGTGAGCGTTTCCGCACGCGTGTCCTTGCGTCCGGATACGTAAGTCAACGGATACATTTGTCATGCCTTTCATCCTTTGGCAAGGATGGTTCAGGTGTTTGCTTTTTTATCTCTTATACCTCTGACAGCTTTACATCATATTGAATTATTTTCACCAAATGTGTGTTTCGAGCCGTACGGTACGGTTCGGTTTGTGGCAACACGAGAGCGCGTTACTGTTATCATGAATAATGAAGTTGCAACAGTCGTTACACTCACGGAAAGGACCTGGTGTGCCGGCAACCATTCGATGGATTGGTTTCCCGCTCGGTTTGAATTCTGACTTTCAGTTTCACTCGCTCGGCCACCAGAAGAAGACAGACTGTTGGGAAAAACGGGTGAATCGAACCGGTGGTGGTGAAGTAATTACTTCCCATCCTTTGAGGAAGCGCCACGATAGGAACGAATGTAGGTCCCTTGTGTTTCGTGTTCCCCAGATCGATTTATTGGAAAAGAAAGCGAGACAGCTTTGTTTTTAGTGTTGGAAAATGTTGGAAATTGAAATTTGATCCCAATCCTATTTTGTTTAAAAACGGAGCGAATCACTTAAATGATTCCCATTGGGCGTGAGACAATTGATTGGATCACTTAGTGTAACTTGGTTTTACAATAAAATCCGTTTCAAGTAGCGCGGCAAGCAGCCTCCGGCGTGACGCTATCGGCACATTCGCTCCCTTCCTCGGGGATCCCATGATCGTACGTGACCGCGTGTGGTTTATCTCCCGACCCCGCTCATCTGGTGGCACTGGTGGTTGTGGTTGTACGATCGTACATATAAATATACATAGACCCTCTGTTTCTCTCTGCTACACAGTCTCTTGCTCACTTACCTCCTCGGTGCACTTTGTACCTGTGCCACGTGATGCGCGTGCGAGTGGTCATTACGTTAAATTAACTCTCACACCACCGAACGCACGAGCTCACCGAAGCAGCAGTAGCAGCAACCAGTGGCCTCTAGTGATGTGGACCATCTCGCGTAGAAAGGGGGAGCAGGGCGAGATGTGGGCGTCGCGGTGCTAATGATGGACGTCCAGTAGCCGCGAAAGTGCTAGAATGTAAGAAAAGGCTGTGCGGTAAGATTCGGTGGCGATCCGGCGGCCGCGAAATGCAGCTTATCTCAGCTGCAGCTGCAGCCTCGGGCGAGCGAAAGGGACCGTGTCCGCGAGTCCACCTTCTAGAAACCCGTCATGAGAGCATCGTTCGTGCCTTATCGTGTCTTGCCATCCGCGAGTCAGTGTACAACGGCTCGAGGCTTAGTTGCAAGACTCAATTTGTGTTCATCTCGATGCTAGAACAATCGAATTAGTGCAGCGGCGTAAAAGGAAAATCATGTTGCCTCCTCGAATCCTTGATATCTCTGAGATTTATACTACCATACTATTGGTCGTAGCATAGAATCGTGGTCAGACAGAGAGAGAGAAAGAGATTAAGAGCGGGTGAGAGGAGAAACTTGTGCCTTGGACTTTGGATGTCTCGAAGATGGCCAAGCGTGGATTTAGCTGGTTCACTTGTCGGAGGGGATAAGGGGGTTCTTTAAGGGGAGACAGGCATATAATAATGTCGAAGGAAATTGAAAATTGACCCACATTTACACCCATCTTCAACAGATGGATCTAAAACAATTCCTTGAGCTTCTTTATCAAGAACTAAATTCAACCGACGGAGTCATAGAAGAATTTATGACTAAATAAGAAGAGGCTGAACAGGAGAAATCGCGTCGAAAGGTTATCGCAATGGTCCGGAAGTAATTCATAGAGACGAAGTCCTTCGTCAGCTGAGTTCATAGTGTAACCATTGCCGGGCTTCCTGTTATCGAGTTTCCGACAGTAAAAGGTTAGCAACTAACAATTTTCTTGATTGACTTCTCCAATCGCGGCATGTAAGCTAAGCATTATCTACATGTCCTTAAATAAAAAGAGCGGGGGGAGTCTTATGTACCGGCCTTTAGTGTAATGTTGGACGTAAGTAGAAAGATTAATTAGTCACTTTTTGCGGAGCGTTTGGCGTCATTCGTGTCTTGACGTCTTTGGAGGATTGATCGTAAATTAACATCACTCTCACAACCGATCGGGTGAGAAGGATCATCCTTTAAATCCAAGAAAAAATATATCAGTTCGATCAGTTTTTGTGTGTGTGTGTGGCTTGAAGAATCTAGTGAAAACTCATTCTAACGCCTTTGGCTTCTCTGTGTCTTTTTAGCTCTCATCAACGTCTTGCGGCATTCAGGTGCTCCACCAGTGCGCGATCTTCCTTCCAACCAATCAAGGTAGACAACAACAGCCGACAGAAGCGTTGGTCTGTGCGTCGCTTGGGTGTCATTTGATTGCCACCGTTCATCACGCACCGACACACCAATCCTATTTGTCCTGTGTACGTCCCATCGTTGCATCGTGAAGCACCAGTATTCAATCGATCATACATTGTTTTACCCCGTTCCTCCTCATCATCATCACCGCTGTGGGGTGTGTTCTGTACTTGTGGTAGTTCCTTAAAATTAAGGAACTCTAGAAACCATCCTTATCGTCGCTGTGCGTGTGTGCTACAGGGCACAATTGTTCCAAGATCTGTTCCTGTTCAGACGAGAAAAAATCATCCGACTTAGCTCGGGCGAAATAGTTTTCAATTGTATGTTAGTTGTTTAGTGTCAACAGGCGTGTACCGTCCTCAACTCAAACCCCCGGTAGTGTTAAGTGATTAGACGGACACGTTTTGCGATTATCAATAAGCGCAGTACCTTAACAAAGATCGCACAACTGGACCGTTGTGCAGCGAGGACCTAAAGGAAGGCAAAAACATATCGCCTTACTCCAAAATGTTCATCGAAGAGGACAGCCAGTAAGTAGAGCCATCGGTAGTGCTCTGGATATACCTGTTTTCTTCAGTTTGCAATTTGCCTTCTTTCCTCTTTTGGTTGAATCTATTTTGAAACCCTTACAACATGTACAAACAATCGTAACAAACTAACACGCTACTATTGCGAGCTTTTTATTGCGTTCCTGCGTTAGGCTGAACGCGAGAACCGTCCTTCAGTCACTAATGAATATCGATCAATTGCTTTATTTTCTCCTACAATCCCTTCCGCCTACGGTTAGCACTAACTTGCATGATAAAATGAGAAAACTGTAAGACCACGCAGTTTTCTAACTACTTATGTGTATGTTTGTGCGTGTAATTCTTTAACTATAGATTCTACTAATGCATGTTGCAGTGGATAGCTATTTTATTCACATCACAGTTTGTTAACTTTGTACCATTAATACACCCTTAGAGTCCATCTGAAACTGTAATATGACCCGCACACGTTTCAATGGTTTTGTTATGAACACGTAGGACATTAGTCAGATAAAAAGTGTGAGACACAAAGTAATACGGCACGTCAGAGTCGTTTTCTGAGCCCAACAAGAACTCTGTTCCTTTTTTCATCGACATCAACAAGTGCACGTGTTTATGAGGGTTTTTATCTTGTCGTTCCCGGTTAGTTTATCTTATCGTTAGAAGTTGTCGCGTTTTTGGCTTCTCTTGATTCATCGATGGAAGAAGCCGAACCCGCAGCAGATCCAAAGGTCGAACCCATCTTGGAGGGAATCTTCGAACGTTTATCTGTTCGGTTTTTCCTGAAAAATTAAATTTGGTTGGTGTCGGTTGCCTGACGTGCAACGTTATCTTATAACCTGCCTAATCCCATTAATTTCGAGTCGGTTGAGTTGATAAGCGGCGCGCGCGTCAGGAAATGCAATAGGCATTGTGATGAAATCAGTTCCGAACAGAATCGATGTGTGGTTGCAGCTTCTTCAGGGTGTGCGCGGGTTCTCCCTTGGGTCAAAGTCCACCCCTCAAGACCACCCCTGTCGGGAAAAGAGAGAGAGAGAGCGACCAGCATATGCAACTTGGTGGTTATCGCGAGGGCTATGGCGAGAGAAGTTCCAAAAAGAGGAGCCCTAGTCGATAAAATCGATCACCGATGGAATACAACTAATAACTCCGCCTGCTGCTAGGGTCTCGTTGCAGACGTAGTGGCGTAATGTTATCAGTCTATGAATGATACCTGAAGTTTTTTTTTGTTTAATAATGTCACCACACGGCAAGGTGCCGAACGAAGCCATTCAATCCTGACTCGTAAATCATGTCAAGGTGTAAATTGCGATTTTACCAAATCCGGTTACGGTAACACTGGCCGCTCGTACCTCCACCGCCCGTAGTGGCTTTATTTTATGACACTCCATTCTTAAATTGCAACCCCTGGGCTGTGAATCGCAAAATGCGGCTTATCCTGGCAGCAGAGTCTTGCGTCGCGATAAGCGCGTTGATGCTTTGCTAGCGAAACCGTATTCCATTACACAATGGGTTGAAGGTGGTTGGGGGCAAGGACAAGCCGAGCGGGGTTTGGCAAAAAATCCAAATCCTCACATCAATATAACTTTACAGTGACGCGGTGCCACCGGGTAGGACTGCACGTTTTGTTTTTGCAGTTAACTTTTCCTTCGACCCCCTTCGTGTGGGGTTTAATCTTATCACAAATGAGCACAGCGCGCACGAGTGAAATCTCTGAACAATCCCGTCATCTGCACTCGTTGGCGGTAAGCTACTTAGTAGCTTCAGTTTGAAACTTCGCAGGTTGGGTGGAGCACAATCTTAATCCACCCGCTTGCGGTTTCCAAGGGACATTTTCGTCAAATGTTTTGACCTATGCAGCAGCAATGCATCGAGGATTTTCCAGGGGAACTGTTTGATGTCGGTGCAGAAAAGTTCCGAGTGCCAACAGCATTTTTTTTTTTTGCAATCCCAATCCTCCGCAGGACGCTTATCGTGAATCTCAACTCCCGGGAGCTTTAGTGCAAGGTTAAGCGTTATCGGTAGTTGCGTGTGCACCGATTAAGGATAGAGAGAAGAACAGGGAGGGCCAGCAGGTTAATATGCAGAGCGCAGGGAAAGGGTAAAAGAAATCGTGGAAGGGCCGATAACATTTGTACGATAAGTTTCCCGGCCGGCGGCTCACCAATAGGGCGTAGCAACGCATATCACGAGGGATAAACGGGTTTGTGCCTTTTTGTCTTCTACTTACTCGCAGACCTCCTTGAACTTGAACTCGGGTAGCCTTTTTATGTTTGTGACCAGCCCGGTGCACCGCTCAGTTCGTGGTTCTACTCGTTACGGTGCGGTGGTTTTTCGATAGCGCTCCGCTTCGGTTGCCCGGTTCTCACATCCCGGTGTGCTCTGTCTGCTTGCAGTGTGTCCCGATCCTAGATTCGCCCCGCCATTTGTTGTGCCATTGTTGATTGCTGAAGAGAAACACCGCGCGCACGCCACAGGATGAGTCAGTACAATAAAAAGTAAGAGTTGCTCTGACGGTGGCAGCTTCAAACCACCGGTTGCTTCGTTTGTTCTGACATGTTTGCGGTCTGACACAATGCTTTAAAGAACGGAAGATTGAACCAGTGTAATGAGTGTGTGCAGCACTAGTTGCAGAGAACCTCCTTTTAACAGCAAGAAAGCTTGAAAAAAAAGAAGAAATATCAACTTTGTTCTAGGTGACGTTCGTTGGAAGTTTAGCAGCAGGACCTAGTAGCGTAAACTTGGATACCGTAACGCTTGGATTACAGCAGTATCTAGTAGCCTACACTTGGTTACAGGAAGAGGCTGCAAAATCTTTTATCTCTGAATAATTCCCACATCCGTGCATGCCATGTTTATCTTGTACAGTTCTTCATCTTTTAGATCCTTTTTCTTTATTACATATTTTAATACTAACGCTAACGCTCGTTGTTATGAGTTCCATCACCACTTTTCTTACATTAAGTGTTCGTAAACGCATGTTCACTTCAATTATTGCACCTGGTTTTGCCTTAACCTTTTGTCTATGATATTCATTCTGTTTTAAATTAAACTTTCTCCACCGTTCAACCCCTACAGCATGGAGAGCGTGTGGGTGCAGACGGCCATCGGGGCGATCAAGATCATCACGATGATGTACGACATCATCACGATGCCGATCTACCTAGCCCTGCAGCAACCGTGGAAGCGGAGGAACCTAGCACGCCGGGTCAAGGTAAGCCTTTCGATGCCGGTGCCCGGGAAGGGTTTGGTGTGGGCGACCGGAGTTCAATCGGCGAAAGTGTTACATAACATTTCCAGCAACGTGCAGCGTACTTGTAATTGGTTAGCGAATGTCTGTGCGTCACGACTCGTAAAGAAGGATGGATACCAGGTTAAGCCCCTGACTACCGGGGATTACCGTCCGACGTAGTTGATATGCGCAAAGGGAGTTTTGTTATGCTAGCAACCCCGCGATGCTTATCACAATCAAATTTATCTTTAGCTCCAAGGTGTTGATGGCGCACGCTGTTACCCGTGCCTGTTGCTCTGTTGCTTATCGGCGCATTATACCACAAGAAAAAAAAAATGTTTTCGTCCACAAAAATGGGTATCGTATGACACAGCGTGCCGTTCTTGTAACCGATGTCGCCGGTTCGCCGTTTCATAGAATAAGCTTCTAAAAGGGAACTACTTCTGGTCGGGGTCTTGTGGCCATGGACCTGGCCATTCGCTGCAATTCGACCGCGCCGGCGACCGGTGCAACTACGCACCAGACGGATAGAGATGGAAGAAAAGATAGCTCACGTACCTGCTACAGCTAGCAAATTACTAACCGGCACTTGCACCTTTTTTAAGTGTTGTATGGCGAGTGTCGGTTGCTTTCAGCCGTGAAAGATTGCACCTGGCAAACCCCATGGCAAAAGATGCACCTTCGGTAGAAGGTGAATGGTACGATTGCAATTGTAAAGGGATGCAAAAATATTAATTACTTATGAACGCCGGCAAGGGCCGTGAATGTTTTCATTTGCATGAGTTCCGTTTTTTTTTGTTTTCTATGATACAAAACAAGATTACAGTATTAACTTCAATGAATAAAGGAATAGGAACCTATGAGAACTAGAGCTTAAAATAGTTCCGCAAAGGGTAGCAAAATCGGTTTCGAATTTCGAGTTGTCACGCTTATGGTAAACAATAAATAAGCACGTGCACCTGAGAATGCGATAACGGGCGCGATGGAATGTGTAAATATAAACCTTCGAAAAAAGTAGGATATAATTCGCAGCTTAACTCACCTGGCAAGCGCCAATCGCGAGGAGGGAGAGATTGACGATAATCGCCTTTGCGCAGAATGATTTTCCAATTCCGTGTGTTGCGGTGGGGTGTGCACTAGCTAATCCGTATGTTTACTGATGTGCTTCGTTTTTGTTCTGCCCTCCTTTTCTACACCATTTGCAGGCGAAGATCATTCAACAGGATGCCACCTCGATCTCATACCGGACGGTCGATACGCCCGGTGAGATGCACGTCAAGATGATGCAGAACAACATCGACACGCTCGAGCGTATGTTCAACTTCGTCACGAAGGTGCACACGACCAAGCGGTGCATCGGCACGCGCAAGATCCTTGGCGAGGAGGACGAGATGCAGCCGAACGGGCGGTTGTTCAAGAAGTTCCGGCTGGGCGAGTACATGTGGCGCAACTTCATCGAGACGGAGCACGCGGCGGCCTGCTTCGGGCGCGGTCTGCGCGAGCTCGGCCAGCAGCCGAAGCAGAACATCGTCATCTTCGCCGAAACGCGCGCCGAGTGGATGATTGCGGCCCACGGCTGCTTCAAGCAGAACATGCCGGTGGTGACGATCTACGCCACGCTCGGGGACGACGGGGTGGCACACGGCATCAACGAGACCGAGGTAACGACCGTGATCACGTCGCACGAGCTGCTGCCGAAGTTCAAGTCCGTCCTGAACGTCACGCCGAACGTGAAAAAGATCATCTTCATGGAGGACCAGCTGCACCCGACCGAAACGACCGGCTTCAAGGAAGGCGTCGAGATCATTCCGTTCAGCAAGGTCATCGAAACCGGCAACAAGAGCACAATCGGTATGGAGGGGATAAAGTAACTGGGCAAGGATAAACGGAAGGAATGAAACGAAAATAATTTTCGATTACTCTTTCTAGCTGGATCACCCCCGACGGCAGAGGATACCGCCATCATCATGTACACGTCCGGCTCGACCGGCACGCCGAAGGGTGTCCTGCTGTCGCACGCCAACTGCATCGGCACGATGAAGAACTTCTGTGATATCTTTAAGATCTACCCGGACGACGTGCTGATCGGTTTCCTGCCGCTGGCCCACGTCTTCGAGCTGCTGGCCGAAAGTGTCTGCCTACTGACCGGCGTCCCGATCGGCTACTCGACACCGCTCACGCTGATCGACTCGAGCAGCAAGATCATGAAGGGCTGCAAGGGTGACGCGACCGTGCTCAAGCCAACGTGCATGACGTCGGTGCCGGTAAGTCGATGACACAGTGCGCTTAAGCCAACTAAGACAAAATTAAACTTATTTCCCCTTCCTCTCGTGCACTTTTACCACAGCTCATTCTGGACCGAATTTCCAAGGGTATCAATGACAAGGTGAACGCAGAGGCACCCATGAAGAAGGCGTTCTTCAAGTTCGCTTACGGTTACAAATCGAAGTGGTGCGCACGCGGCTTCCAGACCCCTCTGTTGGACAAGTGAGTGCATTTTGTCGACGATCGCGTGAAGGAATCTGCTTGCTTATGCTTCCTCTTTGGCATTCCCTTCCAGAATCCTGTTTAAGAAGATCGCCAAACTGCTCGGTGGCCGTATCCGTAGTGTCCTGTCCGGTGGAGCTCCGCTTGCGCCAGATACGCACGAACAGATCAAGCTTTGCCTGTGCGTCGACGTGATTCAGGGCTACGGACTGACGGAAACAACTGCCGGAGCGACGGTAATGGACAGTAAGTATCGCATGGTCGCCTTAAAAAACGACACACGAGCCACCAGGAACTTATCGTTTGTTTTTTTTTCTTTAATCGCACGTAGAATGGGACATGGAGTACAGTCGCGTCGGTGCGCCGTCGTCGAGCAATGACATCCGGCTGATCAACTGGGAGGAGGGCAACTATCGCGTCACGAACAAACCGTTCCCCCAGGGTGAGATCGTCATCGGTGGCACGACCGTCTCAAAGGGCTACTACAAGCTGCCGGGCAAGACGCAGGAGGACTTCTTCGAGGAGGACGGCCAGCGGTGGTTCCGCACTGGGGACGTCGGTGAAATTCATGCCGACGGTGTGCTCAAGATTATCGGTAAGTAGGAGAGTGCGCGGGATGATTATCGGCCACCTCTTGAGATGTTTCTTCCCTCACGTCACGCCATTGTCTTTCTGTTGTTGTCCCACAGATCGCAAGAAGGACTTGGTGAAGCTGCAAGCAGGCGAGTACGTGTCGCTCGGCAAGATCGAATCGGAACTGAAAACGTGTCCCGTGGTGGAAAACATCTGCGTGTACGCCGACTCGACGAAGCAGTTCACGGTGGCGCTCGTCGTGCCGAACCCGAAGCATCTGGAAGAGATCGCGGAGCGGTTGGAGATTCGCAACGTCGAGTTTGAGGCCCTGTGCGATAATGTGAAAGTGGAGAAGGCGGTGCTGCAGGACCTCGCCGAACACGGACGCAAATGTACGTGTCCAAAACTCCCTCGTTATGACCTGCGTGTATTAAAAATAAAACTGACTCACCTCTTTTGTGCCCGATTTTTTCTTTTCTTTACAACATTAGGCAAGCTGCACCGAACTGAAATTCCCGCCGCCGTGCACCTTTGCAAGGACATCTGGACGCCCGATATGGGCCTGGTGACGGCCGCCTTCAAGCTGAAGCGCAAAGACATCCAGGAGCGGTATCAGGCCGAAATCAACAAAATGTACGCATCGTAGATGCGTTTTTAGCAGCGCGTTAACACAGTGCAGCAGTAATCCGCCGCTTCCCATCCGTTGCAAACAAAACGCCGTCAAAGCCCGTTCGTTGGTGCAAGGGGTGTGCATCGAGGAGGAGTTCAATTCACACCAAGAGCCACGAACAATGCTAATATGAACATCAAGAGCGTACAGCATGATGCAGTTAAAAAGATTTACGCTTGGCGTGTGCACGAAGCGAGAGATCAGAAGCGAGACGTCATGGATTCACGGGAGATGCTTGGGCTCCGCTTTCTTTCCCGAAACACTTTGGTATCCAAATGGTTGTGGAAGGACGTGCCGAACTCATGCAAAAAAGGGACTATTCAGACTTCAGTCGCAAGTAGAGAGGAATACAAATACCAAATTTGATGGCAGAGGCAAAACGTACCGGAACGTATCGAACGCTGGACGTTAAAGTCAAAAACTGAAAGAATTAAAGAAAAGTGCATTAGAGAGGGGAAAAGGAAGAGACATCGAAGTTACTGGACCCACAAGAAAGCGTTTTTGTTCAAGTGTTACCTTTCGCGAACCACACTCGCTAGTCGAACTCGGGAGAATTGAGTTTAGTGTTTTGTTTTTCATATATATATTTTTTCGTTTCTAACTATTTGGCTATTTGTAATTATTTTTTTTCATTTTTAAGTTCCTTCGTAGAGTTGATTCAAAATAGCGATCGGAAGAAAAAAGGGAAGCATGATAGGGGATGCTTTTGTCAGCGTTTTTCTCTAACATACTTATGCTTTTCTTAAATTCCTTTTTGTCGACGCTTCCTCCCTAAAAATAGGCAATAACATGTTGCCTTTGTGGTGTAGCTATTGGAGTGAAGTTCATTTCAAAGGCTATTTTGGGGTTGGGCTAACAAACATAGGAGATCGAACTCGTGACCAGAAGACGTGGCAGGAATGTTCCGCCACTACCTTGCCGGAAACTAACGGATGCGGCACTGTTCGTAAACGTTTCGACTTGTATATGCTAGGCTAGAGAAGAGACTATTAGGAGGGCCGAACCCGGTTAGTCGAGCGAAAAGGTGGGTCGGTAATGAAAAATGAGTCGACTTTAAGAAAAAGAAACAACAAAAAAAAAACAAGATTAGTATCAAATAAACACAAGTGAAATCACACTTACTCCTTTTTCCGCCTATCTCTCTTTCGGTACTTGTTTGGTTCTGTGCATCCTTTTTCCACTTGTGTTATGCCTTTAACCTTTTCAATCTCATAATAATTTCATCATGTTGCATTAACATGTTCTCAATAGTAATTCATTCTTTGGATGCAAAATGCGAAATGTATAAAGAAGATGAGAAAGATATACCAGTAATAAATTATTGTTATAATAATAGTAGTTTAGCTCAAGGGAAAACTAAGCGGTTTACTGTTTAAATTTAAAAAAAAAACACCCTCGAACCGGGCCTTATAGGGAACGGTTAAAGTAACACCCTCGAGAAACCGTTCAGCAAGGAAATGTGGCGAACCACTGTTCCCGATTGCGGAGAATTGAATCGAGGCAATGGTTCAAAGATGGTTATTGTTGCTTGGTTAGACTTGTGAACAAAATGGGACAACGTATCTTACCGTTAAGCGTGTGTTGCAGTGCGCACACACAATTGGGTGTATGGGATGCTATCTATACTGCTTAATCAGGTGTACCACTGAATATGAACCGTTTGGTGTCGAGGCTAGGATTCGATCGGCAATCTGTACATAGGGGGAGGTGGCTTGGTATCGGACTACAATATAGAAATAGGCGGTGCGACAGGTGCGTTTTGTATATAAGTACTGTCGGTAGTTAATTATGATAATGCTTTCTCCTTTTTTCAACATTCATTTCATTGATTCTTATAACATACAGCGCCTAGATATCGCATGCATAGAACGGAATCCCTGCGTGCTACACATGGGACAGTCGAATAAAACTCTTACAAAGAACTAATTGGGCAAGGCGGTTATGGGGGAATAACTTATAGTGGCAAATAGGCATACAATAAACAAATAGAAAATTCACTGTGCATCCGATGGTGAACGATGAAACAAGAAGACCATAGGGATATCAGTACGCGATTTCTGAGAGTCTGATTAGGTAAGGTATAGGAGGCCAACAATGTAGGCAGGCTGGTGTATCAACGGAAAAGAGAAAATCAAGTGAGTTTACCTAAACTGCGAGAGAGGTATCATGATATAAAAGATGGAACAATAAAATTTATGAAATATTCAACACATGCCTTGCAAATTTTGGATGTTTATCTCAACGAATTTTTGTGCCTGTTTCATTTCCTACTACTCCACGTGATCCGCTTCAATTTCATACTCCTCAGTTGAGAATCGAGTCACCCTGTTACAAGAAAACAAAACTAGTACTTGCAGTGACAACTAGATGGCGCTACCATGAACTACCGATGCGGCCGAACCGGTTTACACGTGAAAACCCCTACGAACCGGTTTTGGTGCATGCGGTATTTTTTGGACCAAAATTTAAAAATAAAGTCTATAGACTCATTTGCAGATGGATCGGGCGCGAAGAGCTGAGGGTGAGTTTAATAACTCAACAATTTAGATGTTAAAAAAAAAAGTTTCGTAATGTTGCATCCTGGTTTTTAACGCTTGGAGCTTGAACGAATCAAAGACACTTGTGCAGCGTTGGCGAATGTGGTTTTCTATTGAAGCGGTTTGATATTGATTATGGCTGCACAATTGCCTCGTCCTCGTCAGGCAGTGCTCTCGTTGAACATGTACCAGGGCAAACAGGATAGGATGTGATGCGTGAGTAAATTGCGGTAGGATTTTCACTTGATTTTCATCGCCGCTTATTACGTTTTCCGCTCGAAAAAAGGTGTCGTCATGCATTAGTATCATCATCTTCGCGTTAATTGACGTCCACGAAACATGAATGGGTTGGCTTTTCCATTTAATCCAGCACGGAGAAGCCCCTTGCCAACCAGAAAAAAAAAATCTCACCACAGCAGCAATTTGAAATTTCGACGCTGTTGAACCTCCCCTCCTCCTTTTGCGGTCGTTGTTTTTGGAGAATTTAATTTTACGATCGTGCGTGCTTCTGGTCAATTTTGGATTCAGCACTCACCTTCAACAGGTCTTACATATTGCGTCCCCGGATTGGATTGCGGCACGACCCGGATCCCCAATTAAATAGCGAGGTCTTTGAACTCGCTGGCAACACCCAACATCGCGCCCGTGGCCCGCAGAGCGATCGTTCAGCGCCTTCCTCTTATTAACTTCTACCGGTGGGATAGGACCGTTGGCATGATAATGGAAAAAAAAAATTTAACCAAAATCCCTAAAGTTCCACCGTGATCCGCTTCTTTGAAGTTGTCCGACGGAAGACCTCAGATCGATTGCAGAATGTATGGGATACATACATCGTCGACTCAATTATCCTACCTAGCTGGTCTTCTCACCTGATTCTTTCGCAAATAGCCAGAACAAAGTACATCCTAAAGCAATGGAATCCGTCCAACGAAATCGCCAACCATCATGAAATAATAATATTCAGAGAACCGACCTTCTGCAGAGGAATGCCTGCATGATTAATGTGCGAATGTCTTCGAAGATTGCGGTTTTTTTGTGACCTCCTCAACATGAAGTTAATGAAGGTTCAAGTAATAAGATGTACATGGGGTTGGAAGCATTAAAAAAATGAATCAATCAATGCTTGTTTTCTATCATCCAAGAAGATGTCTATCTTAAAGAAGCCCTCATCATCTAGCCTTGCATTATTATTTGTTCTATCTGTGAGCCTTTTGTTAATACGACACTAAAATCCATTGTTTGCAAACATTTTCATGAAGATTATTTATTCATAAAAAAGCTGTTTGTTCCAATGATTGATGATGCATGAAACTAAATATTTCTTTCACCCGTTTACATCCCTTCTGTATCTTGATCTGCTGCTTACTCATCGGACACGATCGAGATTCTCGATTCGATCGGGGCACACGACACCGGAAGGACCGGAAGTGGCGCGACCGCGGTGACCATCAGGTGCACACCACACGAGACGTACCTGATTGGAAATTCCGATTGCCACCATCGCGATGGATGTGAAGAAGCAATAAAATATGAGTAACATATAAAATATGATGCTAACGACTTTTTCTTCCCTCCTCCCTTTCTTCGGGAATAAATTGTCGCGATCGGGAATTAAATGTATGTTGATGCACCCGTCCGATCGCGGACACTTTGTTGTCTGCGCCTCAAGACAACCTCGAGCCGTAGTTATGTTCCTTCCTTTTCCTCTGTTCATTCTCTCTGTAGCTCGCTGTGGCCGGAGGTAAAGTTTGTGACGACCGGAAGCGTGTTTGCGTTTGCGCAACGGTCTGCAGCTCGCCGTGATTTGTCGCGCACCGTGCAAACGTTAAGACGGTCGGTGGCTGCCGAGGACATCCGAGCGTTCGGACCGGACGGATGCGAATTCCGAAGGGAAGGATACGGATCCTACCGTGGCGATGGCTGGTTCAATTAGCATGCATTTGCGTCTGCATAAATAATCATTTCTTCCCTTCCCGATGAAGTGGTTAAGGTGTTCCATTCCTTTTCCTGTCGCGCATCGCACTCGCCAGCCATCCCTTTGCGAATGACTCTTTTTGACCTGTGAGAAGAGAATGAAAGATTAAACATCGTACCCGCGATGTGCTGGCCTGAAGGGCCTTCAAGCTGCGTTAATGTCTGGCTAATAGGTGTCGCCCATCTGAAGACCGGAGGAACAGCATAGACAGCCGTGTCTGCCTTCCGGTCGGCGTATGGCGTTCGAAGGCTTCCGAGGCCGTTCTCAACTTTACTTATCCTTCCAAGAGCTAGAAGCCATGAAGAAAAACGTATCCTAAAGATGATTGATTGGTTGATCGATTGATTGATTGGTTGGTCGATTTAATGAGCCTTGTATGTTGTATTGAACAAATCACCAACGCTCTTTCCTCGATTTGTTTAAGCCTACCTAATCTAGTCATAAATGAATTACGCTTACTGAAAGTTCCGATGGATTTTTGTGTATCATAAATAAAAAGTGGTTTTACGAACCACGAATACTCAGTATGAAAACCCACCAGGGAATGGGATAAAGAAATTCATTAATAAAAAACAACCTCCGACAAACCCACAGGCATAGCATTTGTCAGCGATGAAAACTCGTTAAAAAAAAGTTGTGGGCTTTGACGACTGTACCCTCGAATCAACGCCAATGCAAGCCTTGTTAACAAGATCATTAGCTGCCGCCAATTTCCCGGGCCCTCCCGGTGGCAATCGTCTCGAAATAATGGAAGGAAAAGAATTGCCCCAAGTGGAAACGCCGAAACCAGCCGGCTGAGAATGGGCGACCCCTTGGAGGTGTGAAAAACGGACTACCCCCACCCAAGGGAGCAATTGTAAAATTTAAATCTAAGAACAGGCCAAACTCGAAGCACGTGCGCAAAACTTTTCCGGCTTTCTTGGCCGATTTTCCCTAGCGTGCCCTTTGGTGGGAAGCTCTCGATCGAACAGGAAAAAATAGAAAATTGGAAATTGGAAAGTTAAACCATTGTGACCAATTTCCAACTCGATGACATTTTGCAGCTCAGGTTTTAAGTGGCTCGAAAGAAACAATGAAAACATACAATTGGAGGGAAAGGTACGAAATAACTTATTCTTCCTCCGGGACTGGCGTTGCTATTTTGTTTTCGTTGGCGTTGTGTTGCTTAAATTTACGATTGTACTTCAAAAAATAATACGAACAGCAAACAAGAACACACCACCAGGGCTCACCGAAATTCTCGGACATTAATCTCTTTCCAAGAGGTTTGTTTTTCTCGGGCCAAGACAGATCCTGACATGAAGGAAAGCAGCAGACACACACAAGCTCACATTTCACAAACACAAAAACAATACTTGGATGTTTGTTCGTGAAAAAGCGGCTCTGTGAGAAAATCGCCGTTTGTTCCCATCGCCCAGCAGTTTTTCCTTGCCGATTGATTTGCGACCTGCCGAATGAAATCGAAAATCGATGTGGAAGTGGGAAGAAATCAGGCCCTCATTGTTGCGAACAGCATGGCCGTGTTGATCCTTGGGGTTTATCTTCATCAACCCGCGACCTCCCGAACAAGGGTGTTTCTTGGAAACTCTTCGGAGAAATGAAAAAAAAAAAAAACTCTTAGGGGGACAACGTTGGCAACGACAACGTAAAGCAGTTTGCATTTATGGATTATTCTTACTCGGATGGACAGTGTGGAAAAGTTTGTCTTCCAATTTCCGATTCCCCGGGAACAGGGATCGGGGAAGGTACAATAGAGAAAAAGTTAGCAGGGCGGACGAGGTATCATAGATTGCGGGAAACGTTCGGCTTGATCAGGGAAGTTTTAGAAGAAGCAACGACCAATATCGTTTAGCATTTTAAAGAGTCTCGGCGCTATCAGGCAGAATAATTGATTTAACCTATTCAGTTTTTCCCTTTTTTACATCTCGCCCGCATCATACAAGGCGGAAAACTTTGGGAATCGATAATATTGACATAATGCGGAAACATTTCCGTTCTGTATTGCTGTCGGGAAAACTCATTCTGAAACTCGTTTGAATGTTGCAAAGTAATAGAACCATTATTGAATTCGCATGGAAAGAGCAGCATTTATCAAATTACTTTAACAATATTTGAACTTCTCTTTTCTGTTTGTTGATTGAAGGTAAAAACAACTTACAATATAATTTCTTCATATTGGAAAATGAATTGACTTTCATAAAATAAAAAAGTTAAACCATTCCAAATAGTCGATGCTAATGTTAAAAGGGGTAAAATAAAAGAAACATAAGTCAGTAATTGCACTGTTTATTTCAATCACTTCTGTCTCTCCTTCGTTTATCGACTCATTCATAATTCAGCAAAATCTTCAAATGCATCCCGATGCAATCTAACGGCAATTGATTGAAGTGTCGGATGACTAGAACTAAAAATGCAGGCGCGTGATCGTGTTGACGTGGTGGCCAATGATGACCGTAAGCAAACGGGAAGCCACCTATATAAGTGTGAGGTATGGACGTAATTATGCCCCGTTCATCCTCCTCATCTCCCCATCGTGCCGGCGGTGGCCACTCGAGCGCTCCTCCGGGAGCTGTAATTAAACAATGGAAGTTCTCCGTCAATGGACGCTCAACTAGTGTGTCCTGCGCAGGCAGCGTTTGGTTTTCTCTTGACCTTACGATCTCCATCTTCGATTGCATAATGGACGACCGTACGGACAGAACCCGGCAAGTTCCAAGTGCAGCAGGTCTAAGAGCTGTTACATGTCAGTGCGCCTCGGACGTACATTACCGCCAGCAGTTCCAGGGGAAGACCGTGGTTTGGAGTTCCTTCTTGCTTGGGGATCGACCTCCGGTGAACTTCTGGCCAATGCCATTCGTAAGATGTATTGAGTCATTCCCGAACCCGGCACCTTTCCCCTCTGCTTTGCTTGATCGTTGAAGGCAGGGGCCATTGACATGAACATGCCATAACCATCATCATCATCATCATCATCATCATCTGTATCCCCTTCATCCACGGAATCATCGTCGGAATCGACCTCGGCATTACTGGCCGCATTAACGCACCTCGCCGGCTCGCCTGCCGGACAATAATTTCTCCTCAATATACGAGACAGTTGCTGTGGAAATTCGTTCCATTTGCTGGTACGGGTTGGGTTTTAAAGGCTGTTTTCATTCGTAACATTGTCCGATATGTTCTTCATCATCCAATGGTAATAGGAGAGCTACAATTTCCTTCTCTCTTTCTGGCCCGAGGTCGGCGTCCGCAGTTCTCGGTAGCTGGCGGCCTGAAGTGTTTGGAACGAGCGGCTGGAATAGTTGTGTTCTAGCCTCGAGACGATAATGACCGTTGTGATGGTGATGAGGCTTGCGAACACCTGTTCACCTTAAGAGGATGCGGCTGCTGTAGATGATGCTCTTTGTTTGGAATGGGACCGAGGGGATTAAAATTTGCCAACATACGTGCCTCGGAAGCAGCCGCACAGTGGACGCAGGTGGCAACAATAGCTGGACAAACGATATAAGACAAGAAAGCATAGATTGATTTGTTATTGCTATTCTAAATAATTTGTAAATAACCTTAAAAAATACGTCTACCTACGAATAACCAATTTTTCTTTCTCGTGATCCTAGCACTGACTTGGAGGAAGAATTTTAATCGACCACTGAAAAGTGTGACATAAAACAGTATGACATAAGGCGAACGGCACTCGCCACAGCTTGGTCGACCAAAACCTGCCGATCGGCTGCCCATAAGCATCCTTCTTTACCGTCCCATTAAGGAGTCGGGCTGCGAGTCGGTGTCTACCATATGTCGGCTGGCGAGTACAGTTACACCGGCAACCACGCTTCTTGAATTCCTCGAACTAAACTTACTGGCCCGATCGTATGATGTCGATCGAGAGTCGAGGGTTGTCGATACGCCGGAGCCACTTTAAGTTAGGTACAAGAAGTGTGGCATGGAGGCAGAATTACCATCAGGTGTGAGTGTGAATGGGGTGAACCTGAGGGAAGTGAGGTGGAAACGATTACTATCTTAGTGTGGAGAAGTTGCCACCGGCGTTTTATTTTTCTACCTTCCCGCTAAAGTGACACTTACAGTCGCGGCTTAAAGATTTGGCTTCTTTGGAGAGTCTTCACCTGGGAGGCCCCTTGTGCGCCGACCGGCAACCAGCTCAGAAGATGAGTCATACTCCTCTATGGGCCGCCAGGGAGCCGTTGAATCCACTCGAAACGTGAGCAAACTCCAGAAACCAAACGAACAAACCATGGTTCGGCTGTCCGCAACCAATTCCGGTGCATTCGATGTAGGGAGGGACGCACTAGGGACCGCTCTGGGTAGTGGTGGAGGAGGCAACTCCACGCCAGCCGGCCTCGGCCAGCCGTGGACTAGGGAGGCATTATGGAACGGCTTAACTCGACCGGGGAGTTGGTACAGAACATTTAGCTGGCACTAATTAGCAATCTGCTTGCATGTGGACTATGAATTGGAAATCTGATAGCCGAGAACAAAAAAACAAAACAAAAAACTCGCTGCACAGATGAACAACAGATACTAAACAATTCCGCTAAACACGAGGAGCAGTGTGGCTTTCGGGGAGAAAGGAGACGGATGAATAACCAAGCCCAGGGAAAACTAAAGAACCCGATGTAAGTACGCGGAAAACCTAGCAAAACAAGCAAGGAAATGTAGGAAAAAAACTTATCAGGCGAATAATTAACAGGAGCTTCGCTCAACAGAATGCTGGTGTTTTGCGGACGTTCTGTTCCGGAAGCAGCGGTATTCGATTTGGTTCAATAAAAAGGCTGGATGATGTTTTCTGCACGCGTTGCAATTTAAGTAGTATCGTCCAGTACAATAGCCTCAAGTGTCCCGATTTCCATCTGCAGAATCTGGGAGCTATCACTCCCAAACCTCTCTTATTTTTCAATCGTTTTTTCACAATGGAAAACAATTTGGAACCAAGTCCAGATCGGACTTCCGATTCGATGGTAACTCGTTTGCTGTAGCTTTCGCCTTTTTTCTCTTTTCCCCATTGACATCAAAGTGAGGTGAGCAGAAAATTCCGATTGGTTGCAAATGCCCGACAAGCTGTTGCATGCTATGCGTATTGTTAAACGAATTATTGACTTTCAACGGACCGAAGGAATGGAATTTTACGCTGCAACTAGTTTTTGTGGGAAAAAGATTGTTCGCATTGTATGAATACGATTATGAAATGGAAATGATGTAGAATGCAATTCAGGAAGAATTTAATTTCGAGTAGAATTAATACGATTTTTTGAGGAGTGAGAAGCAAATTTTCGAAAAATGATTAAAACACATCTCGCTGAATTACTGTTACTTTGTGAAAAATATATTCATTTTTAAATTTATTATCGATAGGAATAGAAAAAAAAAACATTTATTTCGATACTGTAAAACCTCATTGAAAATGGACTTTAAATAGAAGAAGACCAAATGCTTGGGATTCAAATCGAAGCAATGGAAGTTTTTCGGAAAAAAAAAAATCGTCTTTAAACATAATGATGTGGAAAAACTGTCAAATTTGGCTTCAAACGACAAACTTTCCAACGCTGGACGAGGTGCTCCCGTTGCAGCCGTTGTAATTGGATTCAGCTTTTTGAAGTGAACTTGTACGGACAATGCATCACATCGCATGAATTGGGAGTTTCCTCTGTGGGACGAAGCGTCCTGTTTGACATGTACGACCTTGCTGACCTAATCGAAACTCAAACAGTCATTCGGAGTCGTGTGGCTTACCTATTTGATGTTCCAAAAAACTTGTTAGGGGCAGATAAAGTTCGCAAGGTTAATGGTTTTTTGGAGCGCAAAGTTTCCTCGTCACTGACAACTGTGTATTACTGAAAACCATTCGTGCAAAGCGGAGGTAACGCCAAGGACACGTGCACAATTCTGAGGAAACGTGGGGCTTTCGTTTGCATGTTGGATGGTCGGTTGAAACTCTCTTATAAGAAAAAGAAGTACAAATGTTTTAAGACCAAGCAGATAACAATATTTCTTATGTTTTGAACCTAAGGCAAAGTACAACAATGGTAGCTATAATAATTACCTTTGTCGGTTCAATCGGAAAGTCTTAGGCCCGGGGAGACTTTCATTTTCAAAATGAAAAGGAAACCCTCTCTCAAGCGTCAACAGGAACGCCGATGTGTGGATCCAAGTGTAGCAAACTCGAAATGCTTGCCGACAGCCGGGATTTCCAGAATTTCAACTCTGTTGATTGAAACAGCGCTCCAACGATGCGAAACAAATCTGCCGCGGATCTAATAGGTTTTTTTTGGGGAGAAAAAATTCGGGACGCCTCAGCGCCATCGAAGAAAACAGGCTTGCGGATTGAGCGAGTCGGATGATCGATTTCATCGAAAGCTGAACCCAGCACCGCGTCCGACGGGTCGCCTCTTCTCTTCGACGGATGAGCATTCTTTGCTGGCTAAATTACCTTCTTTACCCGCCAAAGCTGGATAGGCAAGCGTTTGCTTGGCAATTGGCCGTACAACTGCCAGGTAAGCCAAATGGCGATGATGATGATGATGATGATGCGCGTCGGTCAACGGACCGGGTGGGTTCGGGCTGGTTCGGGATGGTCAGTTGATTCGGACGCGGAAAACGTGGCCGGAAAGTAAAACTAAACGCCACGGAAATCAGAAGCTAAGCCACAAGATCAAGCACCAGCGGGAGTAGGTGGTGGAGCATGAATTAACAATACGAATCCCGAGGCAGCGCAAAACCGTGCAAACGCAAAGGGAGAAGACAAGAAGCGTTTACCTTTTTCTTAGCCTTTCTTCGCGTGGAACGGCGGGGGGAACAGAGAGCGCACGAAGCACACGAGGAGCCCGTGTTGGGCGAACGAAGGAAGGCGTGTGGCTGAGAAGAAGGGTTGTGTTACACGATTTCCAGTTTTCCAGGTCGTTCGTTTCTTACGCGAGCACCTCGCGGCCACGGTCATGGCCAAGTTCATGCTTTGAACCCGGCTTCGGGGATGGGTCGTGAGAAATGAGGCTCCCATCATGATGGGGGGAGGGGGGGGGGTTATGGCAGTACCGCGAAGCTGGAGGTAGTTATGTTTCGCAATCGCGAACGTGTCGTGACAATGGCGGTGCTACGCTGCAATTGTCGGGAAAAAACCGACTGCTGCGGGATAAGGCACAATAGTCGTTGCACAATCGAAGACATGGCCGATGCTCGAGTGGGACATTGTTCGGAATGCTGTTTACGGCAGAGGACCCGGTGCGAACTCCACTCGACGACAGTCATGCCGCAGGATGCGAACGGATGCTATAAGGGAGGCGACAAGGAACTGCGAGTTGGAAATTTAAATGCATTTAAATATTCGAGCAGTTTCGAGCAGTCTGATTCAATATCAAAAGTTTCACAGAGATGCGGTGAATTTGTGATCCCTAAGCATAGCAACTGTTTTATAATAACTTAAACATCTGTATGAAAGATCCTTTAACTCACTTGACGATTTCTGCAATGTAATGAGCTTGATTTATCATTTTCTGTTTCAGCAGCATCCAACAATAGATTGCACAGCACAAAGCATGTAACAAATAGGTTGGTATTTTAGATTGGCTAAAAGTTTGCCTGTTACATAAAAGAGTGTGTGCCTCTGAGCATACAATGCTCTCGGCTTTGCTACCTTTTCTGTTCTCGACACTCGATCCGATTGCGGAATGCCGATATGTTAGTCAGGAACCCATCTGTTTCGTGGTCGTTACACGGAGGTCCATCGAAAGTTTTGTCGGACCGACCGAATGCATTGCAAATGGAGTAGGTTTGCAGGCGAACCGCAGCTCGAAATCAGCAGCATTGAATAGTTTGCGGCTCCACGGCACGAATCCTGTCCGGTTGGAGCTACTGCGGTTCCTGCCCGCTCTCCCCGACCCATGCTTATTGTCTCACACACTGCAGCAAGGATAAACACGACGCGAGCATATCTCGCCGCACCGCGTCGTTGTGTTTGCCGGTCGGTAAAGCTGTTATGCATGCTCCAAACGGAAGGAAAGGATCGTGCAGCGGCGGACCTGGCAGCGGCCGATGCACACAGGAATGCACAACTTACCCCCTTCGGGCAGCCCGGCCGGTCTGCCGATTTCAGGTTTTCCCTTTTTTTTCTGCCGTTTTCGCGCCGTAATCGATTGCAGCCATCGAATCGCTCGTGGGGATGAGTTTTTACAGCAGCGATTGGATGCAGACTGCTTGCTGCTTGGTTTCCAAAGCGGTCCAGGGTGGGGTCCGATGTGCCAGTGGAGGCTGTACGTCCTCTCTTTACTCTGCTGCCTTCCGTTTGTTGCCTCTGCGTCCGACACCCCCTGGACCTCATCAAGAACAAATCGTTGGCAGACGCGAGTGTTCTTTCGCTCGCTCTGAAGCGATTCGCCTCGTGTGTTCCGTTGGGCGCGCTATGTTGTGAAGTTTAATGACTTATGGCGAGCCTATGTTGGCCCCTCTTGTGCCCTTTTCCTTTGGCTTTCGTCTTCACGTGGCCCTTAGGACCTGCCGTTTTCTCTTTCCCTGAGCTCGCACCAGCGTTGCTTGTACGATTTTTTCGATTTCGTTCATTTCGGTTTCGCCCCGTGGTTTTTTTTCCTTTCTGGCTGAATCTGTATTTTCAATTTTGTGCTTTCCGGCAGACTTAAGTTTCATTTTCTGCTGCGAGCGTCCGAAACGCTAATTACCTTCGCACTGCCTTGGCAACGGGAAGCCCTGTTTTTTTTTGTTGCTCTGTGCGGTATGTTACTTGTTTCAGCTTTCTGGATTTTTGGTTCACTGTAGACCGAACTACTGGGCGAGGGAACCGTGTCATACCACCAGCGAAAGTCATTCCGGAAACGGCGTCCAAGCTTGATGGATGGACTTCACTGGCTGGCCTTCAGCGCTTGCAATGTTTTGTGGGTTCGATGGACGAAATTTTTACCTTTTAAAAATACAACAAAAAGAAGCCGAACATTCACTTATTTCCCTTGATTTTACTTCTCTTCGACTCCTCGGGGTGGTTACAGAAATAGAACAAAAAAGCAAAATGTCGTAATTGAGACAAAACACACCGAAAATTACACCATAATGCCGGCGTTTTGCTACGTGCCGGGGAATTCCGTCCAGTATAGTTCACACGATTGTCGCGAAAACTGGGGTGGGCAGAACCGTTGGATAATTATGCCACGTAATGTGGCGTGACATGGTGCGAAATCGTTGCTCGGCAGTACTTTGTACCTTTTTATCTCTTCATCTGTACTCACTCACCAGGCAAGTGACGATTCAATGCTAACCGGCTGTGCTGAGGGTGAGGATTTTTTTTTTTTTCGCTGTGAAGGTCACGATAAATAGCATCGGTCCACTTGCAATGCTGTGATTTTTTTAGTGCCTCTTATACAGTTTCATTCAAAGGTATGAGTAATAAGGAGCGATTCTTATTAATTTGACCTGACAATGAAAATTGTTTGATCATTTATGAAAAAAATTTCCGTGTTTGTTTGGTTTCTATTGGTCTCTTAAATAAAACAAAAAGGAGGTTATAGATTATATACGAGTTCCAATATTTGAAAACATAACATAGAATAAAAAGGATTTTTTTTATATTTTTGAATCCTTTATGTTCATAGACCTTTCCTGTTTATTGGGTTTAAACACGATTAAACGTTATCCTTAATACGAAGAATTTGTTTGTGTAGAGATATTTGATTGGCATACGCTGCATTCATTTGAAATACTCAGGAATGCCATCAGTTGATAACAATGGAATATCTGCAAACTTCCCGGAGGCACATACTGTTTCGAACCCCTTTTTCCCAGTTAGAGCCGTGCCGTAAACACATCAGAAAAGAATTAGATGGAAATAATGCTAATGGCGGTTCGATGATATGAAAGCTATTTCCTTTTTTTGTGATTCGATTTATTGTTGAGCTGAAAAGCTTCTGGAACATAGAAAAATTTAATATTGTCGAATGGTAGATTTTCATTTCAACCAAAAGTCAATTCATTCAAAGCTAATGTTTATCGTGATTGCTAATTGGATTTATTTAATGAGATCTCTTTGAAAATTTTGAATGGATGGAGCATCTCATGGTGCAACTTGTAAAAACGACCGCAATCGAAATCAAGGCATCGAACGATTGTATTCTCTCGGCGATGCAATTGAACCGCAAATGAAAAAGGAATCGTGTCTAGATGGTTAGATGTGAATTAATGATTGCAAACATCGCAAAGGTGCGCAGTAACGACCACAGAACAGTAACCCACCGGCCTTTTTGCGAGAACTGTGCGAAAACAGACCAAATTTCGAACATTTCGAACGTCAACCGCGATTTTCTGCATTTCCCTGCATTAAATGACGTCCCGGGTTTGATTAAAGGCCATTGTCGGCATCCTAGACAAGCTGTCGTTTTCACTCAGAAGGCCCGCGTATTAGAACGTAAGCGCGACAGGGTGTTCTCTCTCCCGCTGTCAGGCTAGACCAACATCCATAGACCCGCTAGGCGGCAAATGGCATCTTCCGCCGACGTTCGTGTCTTCTTGCAAACTGTGAGGATGGGAAGGGCTCGAGGAAGGCCTGTTCCGGCGCGGCGCAGGTCAATAGTCGCACGGGGACGTCCCGCCCGGGGGTCACGCCCGTTCGAAAGGACCCTAAGAATCGATGCTGCATCGTGCGAGCGAGCCCGCGAAGACGCCTCAAAGACGTTTCGAACCCCCTGAACGATGTTGGACTGTGGGTTGGGCGGCTGCGCTATCTGATGCTTCTCCCGAGGACCCTAGAGCAAAGAACGGGGCGAAAAAACTTCAACGCTCTTCGCGTACATCCAAGGGCCCCACCATAATTGGAATGCATTCTCATGTCGTTGCTGCGGTGGACGACCTAGCTCTTCAGCGCTTCGCCTTGGCGGTCCAGTGCAAGATGGGAGCACTGGCATGGCAGCGAAGCTAGTTCCCACACCGAACGGTGGACAGAGTACGACCACCAACTCGACGGAAGCGCTCGCCATCAGGGTGAATAAATTTAAATTGCTTATAATCGGATGAGCATAATAAATAAAGCGATTCCGCTCGCCGTGGGCTAACCGAGGATAGAGCAGGGTGAAGGGGGCGTTGAAATGGGAGGCGGGAAGAAAATGCCGTAGTATGGTAAAAAGGCCCACCGTCGATCGCTTTGATCCGTTTATCGATTGACATTGTGGTGGAGTGCAAAATCGGGAGCACGTTCGCCGATCGGTGGGTCCGCGGCACATCGCACATACATCATCCGCGCCTTTAATCGCCGTAATTACCACCGTGCGCCCTGCCGACCACAGTGAGGAAGATTTATCGCACCCCCCCCCCCCCCCCCCCGCTTTTGAACAATCTGCGATTTGATTCTTCTTTTTTTCCTCGTTTTTCTCGGCGCACTACGAATGCCGGATGCGGCCCTGGAAGTCCACTCGGCGGAGGTTGGTCGTGAGTGTTTCGCTGCCCTGTCTCCGCTGGACCGCAGAAGAATGACCGTGCCACGGTCAGGTTCGATGATTTATCTTCGCATGCGTCTTTTTTTTTTGCGGAGCGGGAAAGGGTGGAAAATGACAATCAGCGCGAGGCTCGAAGATGCCGCCAGATTGGCAGCTGGCAGACGACGTCTCTTGGCAGTGCTATGACTCATGCCGCAATCCGAACCGACGACAGGTTCGATGCAATGCGGACTAGCATCCCAACCAAGAAAATCGGAGTTTGATTTGTATGCATCTCGCTCTGACGCTTGCCCCGGGGTACATGCGCTGTCTCACCGACTGCGCCGATCCGGAGTCGACCGCGGTCGGCCGTCCCGTCTCGAGCCGAGCAGTGCAATTCGAATCGAGCGGCGCGCTCGTAACCCCATATATGGGCATCGGCAAAAGACGATGCGAGCCATTCCCCAAAAATTACGAAGCCATCTCCAAAAATTGCGAATGATCCAGCTTCGGCTTCCCGACACGCATCGTGTCGTGCTTGCTTCCCCGACACGACCCGCGCTACGCCCAATACTCGCGCGCACACACTCACAAAGCGGTGCGCAAATTCTCACACGCATCCCATGCATAAAACGGCCGACCCACGACCGTCACCGCCGGCGTGCGGGCGAGAACTGACACGCTAGGGTAGGGGATCTTTTTTCTATCCCCGCACGACTGGACATCGGAGAGAACGCAGCACGCTCTGTGCAGCGGACTTACGATTTCTTCAACACGCAGCGCCTACCGATGCAGCCCGGCAGGCCGACTCTTAAACCGTTAAAGAACACACATATCTATAAGAGCTCTATGGCCGAGCGAGTTGACCGACACACTCATGACACAAAGAAACAGAGAGAGGGGAGAGGAAGGTGGGAGAGTAGTGAAGGAATGGAAGAGAAGAGCCAGAACCGAGCCGGGGTCGGCTCTCCCATTTTTTTCGGATCGGGTCGCGCGAGCCGAGCTCAATCCCCATTCGTTTGAAAAGGAAGAATAATTTTGTGAAATGAATGTCGACATTCACTCGGCAACAAATCTAGCGAAAACCGGCGTGGTCGCTTCATTGGGATTCCCGCCGCTTCGTAGCCGCGCCCGATCGGGTTCGTCGCTTTGTCGCTCCGTACGAGTCTTTTGATTTGCTCGCTCGCGAGACGATTGTCTCGCTCGTGACGCAGCGTGTGTATGTGTGTTGTTCTATTTCCACTCGATCACGACTTCGATCGATACCGCGAGCGGCTGGGATCGGCTATCGGTCATTGATTTTTCTCGGATTCTCGCTCGTCCGTTTTCCATCGCTTCCAGCCGTCCAGCGCCGTCGCCTTTCCTGTGGATCGGCATGCAGCACATAATTGCGCACCCAGGTCAGGACCCCCCGGTCGCCTGGTCACCTTTTCCACCACCTTCCCCACCCCCCATTTCTTCCCCTAGAACGTCGCTCAGGTGGAGTAATGATAAATACGAGCGACGAGTAATTTATGAGTCTATAAATAGCTCAAACCCCAACATCGTCCACAACCGCGGCCAGCTCGGGTTCTGGTGGAGGATTTGCAGCGGCACTCCCAGTGTATCAGCACCACCCCCCCCCTCCCCTCCCCTAACTGCACCCAGTGGTTTGTTGTTGTTGTTCGTTGCACCGTCGCAAATCGCGGCCGGGTCGGTTTGTGCGAAGATGGATCGCTTCGCTTGTGTTTGTGCTGTGCCGTAAGAGAAGAATGGCCAGCGCAGGTTCAGTGAACCCGCACTGCGCTGGACAACGGCGCTGGCGAGCATAACCCCACTGGCATTACGACATTACGACGTCCACGACGCCGAAGACGACGATGATGATGATGATGGGAAATGGTTTGGGAGAATGGACAAAGCACGATCGTGTGGACGATGAAATATTGCCTATCGAGCGCAAGGGGAAAAGTGCTGCCTTTCAGCACGATGCAACGGTGGGTTCAGAGAGCCAGGGTCAAAGAGCGAGGTGGGTAACGCAAGGAAACCTTCCTGACAGCGATGACGACTGCTAAGCGGTGGAAAATGGCCCGTCGTCGGAGGGAAACTCAACTCGGTGCTTTGTGTGCCTGTGTGTGTGTATGTTTGTGTGTGAAGGAGTGCAGTTTGTTGACATTGTTGCGGCTGAGCGATCACGTTCGGACGGTTTGTTCTTATGCACCCACGATGCGCAAGAAAATTGCTGGCCAGTACCTTTCCCCGTGCTGACCAAACGGGAATGCAACAGCATGTGAGGAGTAGCCATAAATTGTTGGGCAGGTTCAATTCGACCGTAAGACGGAAGGTGAGTGTTTCCCCTAGCCCATCACTTCCGCGGGGTAATTGAGCAATTTTCATCAAACTGGATAAACATGCCAGCGAGCGCTTGTTAAATCCTTTTAGGATTGATTTGAAGAAACGGTTGTTAGCAGGGGTTCCTACTTTTCAACATTGTTACTATCAATTTTCAAAACAATTGTTTAAACACAGTTTTTGAAACAACTTCTTTGAATCTGTTTTTGGTGAAACATTGTGTTCTTATTACTTCTGTTTCAACGTGCAACTTGCATAAAGGAGTAGTTTCGTTACCCTTATCTTTCCCATCTTTAGTAAGTTTGGTGCCATGAGATCCGCTCGGTGTCCTTTGAACCGACACGACTCCTCGTTCTCGAGCACGCGAGTATATCGTTAGAGAGGCTCTGGTGAAAGTGCTGCTTTTCGGTGAAGTGGCCTTCAGATGGTTCGTTTTGCCCATGAAAGCCACAAGGAGGTGCTGGTTGTGGTAGCTTAGCGAGCTGCCGGATAATGTGATTAATACAAACACACATACTCTCCTAGGAGCACAAGCTTTCGTCTTCTCGTTTTTGATTGGCAAACAAATACGCTTACCAGGAGGAGCGTGTCCTAACCTGAATTCTAGTTTAGCGGGAAAATTCAACGTTAGCCAGGCCACTTGTTTGAGATAATTCGATAACTGTAACGGGAGCGTGGGAGGGAGAGGAGCCAGCTTCCGTTGACTTGCCGGAATGCGTTCTTGAATGGGTTCCCCTTGGAAGGTGTTAAGCAGAATGTTGTCTGCACCGCAACAATAGTACATGGCATCGCGAGGAAGACCCATCAGCTGCCAGAGCTCACCGGGGGGAGGCTGTTGAATATTTTGTTGCTCCAACCATCGTCCCAGACCGTCCTTTCCTGTCCTGTTGGTGAACTGTGAGACAGCCAGCCAGTGGAACCATTCTGCCGCAACCACCGGCTAATGAATTCAGTTAAGTAATTTGCCCCCTTCATCGGGCGAAAGTCTTCGTTTCGTGCCAAAGTATGCAAATGGCAACGTCCGGAGCCCGGAAAGGGAGCGAATCTATCGAGGGTGATGGGTTGGAAAAGGGTAATTTGTACAAGTCGACATTTCCGGACAGCCGTAATTTGACGCAGAATGTTACGATACAAAGTCGCTGTCTTGGGGTCGATCGATGTCAGTTGTGTTCGTTTGCCTTCCACCCAAGGGTTTATCGGAAAGGAGGTTTTGATCGGGAAGAAATTATAGATAAAATTCCAAACCATTCCATTTTTTATTTTTTATTAAAACTTTGGTATTTCACAACAACTCAGCCACGCTTTCACGGATATAGAATAGACAACATGACATGATAGAGTTTGTTACGTGCTGTGATATAAAGGTTGTCGCGTGCAAGAATACAACATGAACATTTATAAGAGAATGCAGTTTTGAGAATTTAACCGTGCAAAGTTTCAAAATATTATTTTTCGGTTCGTTCAACATTGCAGGGAGTAAACCCGCCCCAATCGGGTTGCAGAGTCTGTACAACACGTATCGGGGAAAAGTAAATTTCCATCGCGAGAAAAATGCAAATTACGCAGTGGTTTCCAACGTTCCGAGCCACCATCGCTGTGTTTTTTACTGTCAAACTAGTAGCATCACTAATTGAATACAAACATAGAGCAGCAAAAACGGGCTTCCCCGGCTCCTAAAACGCGTTCCCGTGTAAGACAATTCTAAATAGGAAACAACCGTTAGCGGTCAGTCGTTTCTGGTAGCAAAAAAGGAAGCACAGATGAATAAAAGAAGGCAAAACAGCGACGAAATCCATGCGAGTTCTCTCGAGCCTGCGTTAATTGTTCCACCGCGGAAGCAACAGCAGAACAGAAGTGGCCGGATCGTAATTTCTAACAGTACTCTTAATGCCGCTGTCGCGCCCCGGTCTCTCGGGTACGCCGCGGCCATCACCGGTATTTAATTATCAGAATAATTCCTATGGCAGCTCGCGTCGAAACCCGCTTATCGTTCATTGCTAATTCGAAGGCATTTTCGTTCGCAGGATGGAAGCGCCGTACACGTTGATCCGGTTGCGGTTCGTTCGCCGTCTCGCCACCGCACCACTCCATCCTCCGTGCTGTGCCAGGGCTGGCGTTCTTATCGGAAGTGAATTTAATTTTCCACTCCTTGCATCCTACGCAACGCGCAAGGCAAAACGCTTTCGGCGGGGCGCGTTTGCTTTTAATCAGTTTCGCCGTGGATTAAATTTACGTATCATTACCGGGAACGAACCGGTATGGTGTTTCGGGAAAAAATGTCGACGATCAAGACGACGCTAATGAAGAGAAAGATTAAGATCGAACGAGAGTTGAAAAAAAATATTTTAAACCCTGAAAAAAAGTACGAAAAAAGGGTACAAAAAATAGAAATTGCGGTATTTTTTTTATCTGCTTGATATTTACAACCCAACAAGGGTCACAAAAATGGTTCATACAGAATGTTATAATCAAATTGAGAGAAAAGAAATACTTTTCAACGAGCAAAGCTTGCACCAACGATTTGTCGACGGATCAAGCGTAGAGCGAAACCTTTCATCGATACTTTGTAGACACTTGACACCTTCGCGTCACGTTGTTTTCGAAACATTTTCGCTTCATTCCATGCCTTCCCATTCCAACAGCTTCATGACGTTCACGCAGCGTGCAATGTGAAAGAATTCAATTTTAATTGAATCGCTTACGAGCCTTTTATGCGAGAAATGAGTTTTTAAATTGTACGTTAAAAATCCATTAACCACAGCCGAGGGATTTGGTGGCACCGACACGCTGGCGTACGGCAGCATTCGCGCTTTCTCGCACGCAACTGCCGACAGTGCGAAGGAGTAAAGGTTCTGAGACCAAATGGGCGCACGTCAAAGTTCGTAAGTTTGTTTCCCCGCCTTTCGGTTGAAACGCTTCGCCTTTTCTGATCATATGAAGTGGAAAATTTAGCATCGCTACACTTCCACCTCGAGGATGTTCGGGTTCACCGTTTTGGTAACATCTACCAGAAAACGAAAGCATGTTCCGAAGACATTGCGTGCTAGGTGGTAGATATTGGTCATGTGTACAAACACACAAGACGCACGAGATCATCCACGAAATGGGGAAATGTAATTTAAAACTCAATCCGTTTTACTTCCTCGAAGAGGTTATCGTAGCACGGGTACGCTCGGTGCAAATAAGTTTGGTGCTCCCTAGGTTATTTGCATTGGAGAGAGTAACTTTTTTGTACAAATGTGCGAATTAATAAGAAGTTAATGAAAATGTGCCTTTAAGAAAAAAACTTTACTTATTTATTATATTTCCAGCTGTTCAAAACATTTGAAACGCCACACTTATTGCTTTCCAACTATTGCTTCCCTTCCCATTTTTCCTCCTGATCCAAGATGCCAGAACATTTCTAAAAGTTAACAAGCAAACGTTACACGAACTACATTTCGATGGTTGGTGTGGAAGTTTTTACAGTTGAATTTGAAAGAACATTCCTGCTATGCCGGGTTTTGTCCATAAATCGTTTTCCTCCGTTGAATGTTCTCGTCAAAATGAGAACTTGCAAAACGATCCACGCTATCGTGGTGCAGTCAATTGCTTGTCTTGCTTATGTTTACTGCTTCGGGCATGGTTCGTGCCATATTTTCTCGAAACGGCTCCCGGGGAAAAATAAAACTACTGCCTCCTGAAACACAAATTCCCCGTTCGCTATTTTCCCATCCCATCAGCTGCACGGGAGAAACGGCAAACTATAAAAAATTCCGAACCAACTAAGAACGTTCCTGAAAACATCCCCCAAAGCGCTCATCAGTCTTTAGTATTTTCCAAAACTCATCAGTCAAGCTGTCGAGATGAATTACATTCTTCTAGCTTGCTGGATGATGCCTTGACGACGGGGGCGGGCGTTTCTTTTTGGGGGGAAGCACGGGGAGTTTTTGGGATAGCTTGGCTACGCCCGAGCTAACGCGCGTGGTGCGTTTGATTGAAAGGGAAAAATTCCCCGCCTGTGATGCAATTTAGCAAAGAGCAAATGCATCATCGAATTCCCTGTAGTAGCTGGTTGGCCGATCGTGCCTCGGAAGGGTAAACGTTGTCGAATGCATTAATCATAGTTCACCGAGAAGGGTAAAAGTCAAGTTAAGATGTTGATGTCCGCCGGGGGTTCGTGTTCTCGGAATTTTAAAATATTCATTCAAATTTTTTGATAAAACGTATGCATTTTCAAACGTTGATGAAATGTGCTTTAATAAAATTCAATTGCCTTTGCAAACAAACAACCATGAAATATTTCAAAAATCCATAAATAACATTTTAAAACCCTAACCAACATCAAATCAACCATATTGGCTTGCAAGTATCCCGATGTCGGCCAACAATCTGTTTGTTCTCTTTCAGTTGAAACTTCCAACTCCATAATATCCACATCGCGCACGATTCGACGCCTGCGGCATAAACAGTTTAATATAAATGTATGAACTCGTTTTCGAGGATCCCTCTGCATGTGTTCGTGTGTGTGTTTGTGTGCTCGAGAGAGTATTTATAGTGCGAACAAATGTTGACGTGACTTAATAGTCCCATTAATCTGTTTATGGGGCGTTCCGATTACGACAGTGGCAATGTTGGGATGCATTTTGTATGCCGCCTGCGGAAATCATTCTGCCAGCAGCTAGCACATCCCTGCCTTTCGGTGGTCTCCAACCGGAAGAAGCTTCCCCACTGGGAGTAGGCGGCATTGTCGTGTCCAAATGAGAACGCTGGAGAACGGAGTGGAGTTGCAATCGATGCGGCTACGAAACGTTTTAAGTAAGCCGTATGCCGGGCTGGACTGCAATGGTTTTCGATAAGGGCATAGATACACTGTCGCTCCCTTGAGTCATCGGTGAAATTAAAGGTCTTCCCGAGCATCCACTCAACGATCCCGCAGTGCCACAAAAAGTGCATAGTGTTTCTGCGAAATCGCTATCGTTGGGTGCACGGAACCGTGGGCCTGGCGTCCGTGTGGCTTGACGTGGAGGCCCATTTTCTCACGAACTCCAGCGTCTGGAAAACATGGGCTCGAATCCATGGTCTAGAACCCTGCGGCGGGAAGAAGCTGCCCACACCGAAGCCTCCCGCCGCTCCAGAGGGAGTTCAATTTACGTCCCGAGGACTCTCGATGAGTTTTATCCGCGCGGTTCGATCTTCGACTTGGCACGAATTAATGGCTACGCGGCGTGGTTTAGAACATACAAGGGATACACACGGCGCTCCCGGGCCCCGGCCAGGAGAGCACTGTGCAGTTCTGAGTTTCTACTGATTGCTATCTATCGTCGGCGCGCCCTGGCAGCGGGAAATTTATGTCTGCCACCGCTACATCGCCCCGGATGTCGGCGGGACTTCGAGCAGGCGCACTTTTGTATCCCAAGCTTGCTCCCAGGTTCGAGATGTGCAATTCCCCGAGCAGGCAGGGCTTACCGTGTGTTCCCTACGGTTTCCCGCGAATTGGATCGTGAAGCTAGGCGTTTATTGACGCGGCTGTATTTAGGGACCCGGCTCACGACATCGGATCCTATCGGTGCGACGTGGTGCAACGTAAATTGCCACCGATGCGAAGTGGCAGTCACAGTTTGGACCTACCGGAGCCCATGACCAATCTCTACCGGCTGGTGCTGCGCTGTTGTTGGGAAGACATTGACCGGCACTGTCAGTGGCACTGCGGATCATTGACAGCGTCGATTTGAGCCGTCTGTCGTGACCGCGGTCGTGATGCCCGGCCGCCAGAACCGGGACCAGTAATGCTAGGTTTGGTGACCTTTATTCTTGCGAGCGAATGCTTCGAAACAAATGGAACAAACCAAGGGCCCTGGAGACGGGTGGGTATAATTTGGTTTCAAAATTTTCTAACGCACGCCATTCCCGATCTACACTCTTTTGAGGCCTCCAAAGTGTGCCACCAACGGGAGCGTTCTCGGGCGGCAGGGAGCGTTCTCGGGCGGGGGAAATTAAACTTCCGGCTCCGGGGCCGGACCGATGATGTTCACCAGCTCCACCGATGACAGGCGGACGATAGTGTTGCCGAGACCGTGCTTTATTCCCATGGAAATTGGGACGGGCAGGGCCGCGATCCAGCCGATTACCGCGATTTCCGTTGGTAATAATAGACCGGCACTCGCCGGCCGAACGAATTGATTTTCTTCCGCCGGTTGCACACAACGACGCTAACCGATGGGCAGCCATCGTGATTAATTTGCAATGTTCGTGAGTCGTTATCGAGATGTCATTAGATAGGTTTGCATGATCGATAGGGAATCCGGGGCGAATCACGTGGGAAAATAAAAATCTAGGCATCGGCGGTAGATTGTGAAAGAGTTTTCCTGCCCAGTTTCGGGATGGCAAAACTTCTTCGTTATCCGTCATCCGGTCATTTGGAAATCTCTGAAGTTTATTGTTCCGAAAAGAGAACTTTATTGTTCTTGAGAAAACTTGTTTGCCTCATACATTCTCACTGAGTTTGGTACATTTTTTTCTTGTCAGTATACATACAAAAGCATACAGTGTACATAATCTTCAACTTTTTCTTAGAGGATATACTAACGCTATTTATCGATTTTCCTAGGATTAAGGGCCCAATAAATACCAGCTGACAAACGCTTTCAACAAGAAAAACCTCAATAATTCAATTTGACCCTTCATAATATTTTCCGTTGGTTTGGTGTGGTGTTGCAAGAACACGTAATCAAATAAAAAGCTATCGATGTTTCTTCGATCGGATTCAATCTGACGTTGCCGAATCGTCCCTCCTAATTCCCTCCCAATGTTTCTAGTAACCTTTATTGTATCAGATGCGTAACTCAAACTTTGTGGACGTGACCAATATGCTGATAAAGATTAATATCCATGGAAGGAAGTGCTGCTCTTGTCTGTGTTAAGCTTCTCGCAACGTTCGGCACCAGTCTGGCGTGACGTTTGCTCCGGTAGATGCAGTAAATTCTTGGCGCTCCAATGTTGAAATGTGTAACAGATTTACCCCGATAAGATCGGATACTGGGGAATCCCGGTTAAAGATGCACTTGCTGCAACGTTCTAAGGGAAGTTTCCGGGAAAAGAACTCTTTCTTGACTTGTCTGATTGACCATTACTTCAGCAATGCTAAACGGCTTAAGAAACCACAAGCCACGCAAATAAGGGGATTGTTCCTTCCGCTCCAATCGATGCCAGTTCTCTTTTCGACGTTGAGGAGAGGACAAGATATCCATTAACGTGAAATACGTCACGTATTTGATCGACCCACGGCACGGCCATTTTATGCAAGGGCTGCTCATTCATGCGAGTTGGTTAGCTGACTTTGAGAGCATGTGTCCCGAGGGACTGGTCATTCGGGTGTACAGTGGACAGCCCTTGATGAACGGTGAAGAATTGAATTTCGTATCCTTACTAGGATAGATAAGCTGCGGACATATATTGGTAACTGGGTATCTGGTGGTATCTTCTTGTCCAGACAAAGCTCATCGAAACGAAACCGCTCCAGCGTTAATGGATGATATGGATAACATGGGACATTAAATTTATCCCTTGTCGACTGGAGTGTTAATTCGAGTTGGTTCAGTTTGCTCAGCATTTCAAGGGGTTTTGCTTCGAAGACTGGGATTACAGCGTCAACTTAGGAAGTAATTGACTGCAGTATCGACTCATCGTATTGGGGCTGTCATACTTTGTAGGTGCTTTATTTTTCTTTTAAGTTGGCAGCAACGCTGCGCTACATCCATCTTCGCAAAGGTACTATCAAATACATCCAAGCTTTTTGAAACGCAAAAAAAGACGTGTCCTTAAGGTCGTTTTTTTCTCGTTCGCTATCGATTTGATTCCAATCGTTAGCATTCAATTCCTCCTTCATGTAATCGGTCCCACGAGATCGATTTGATGGTTTGATGAGCGTGCGAATGAAGTACTTACTGGAAAAATATTCTATATACCATCCGTATGAAATGCCGCTCGTTTACGCCGTTACCGGAGTGCAAACTTTTAACAAGATACTCTGTGACGTTCAGAACGTAGCAGAAGAATTTAATGTTCCCAGAGGGATGCGATGAAAAGAAAAAAAACTGTTCCGATCGAGTTCTTCCGATAACTTTAATGTACGCAAAAAAGGATTCTACGTTTCAGACGGCATGGTTTGAATGTTGAAGAATGTTTTTGATCGAATACCGAATAAGTTCTATATTGGTTCAAGACAAATAGAGATTGACCAAAAATGTTTTGTCCATTCGAAATTTATTTTAAAATGATATAATTTATTCATAATAGATTCGTTAAAAATCCGTAAAACAGGAGCACCTGGTTAAAGTATATTAAAAACGACTTGTTTCTGGTGCCGTTTCAATGCAACATAAGCTTCATATGGGCCACCGCCGGAAAGAGCATAGATGGAACCCGGCTGCAACATGAATAATAACCTGTTGCATTATAATAATCATTGTTATGCATGATCATTTCGAAGCAGTAGAAAACGAGCAGTTTCTCGCTTCGGAAGCTGGCTTCGGACCTTATTGCTATGCATGATTTTTTTAATTTATTATGATAATACAACAGCAACAGCAGCATCCTTGGGGCGCGATGGAGGCCGTTGAGGGGGGGGTAGGCTTTCCTGCCATCCCGGGCTTCGTGGCTCGTGCTGCAACTGTGCCGTGGCAGCAAGTTGTTGATAAAATGCATTTACATTTGCTTTCCGGTGAAGGGGGGAAAAAGTGATATGGTCAACGGCTCGCGGGAAGATGGTAAAATAATGGTTCTGAAAATGGGAGCCGGCATTCAATGGGTTGAAAATGAAAGAAGAAAGAAGACCCCTTACACTAGAACCGGTAGCCCATCATCATTACTCTCGAGACCTGCCCGCACTCGACGCAGGTGGGACGGCCCTTGATGGTTTGGAGGCTGGAAATGGTGGGGTTCGACTGCCCAACCTGTAGTAGTCCGAGCTTGGCTGGGATGGACAAGAGAATTTTATCGCTTACCGAGCACCGGACGGTCCGATGGAGGAGGGTCCCTTCAGTTGTGCATGTATTATGCATTATATGCAGGAACCACCGGTCATCATCCAGCGAGATGTTGTCACCATTGCTGGACCGGCTTCTGCCGTGTGTTCCCTGTTGCCGCATATCGGTTTCGTTGTTTTCTATGAACTTTTTTTCACCGGACAGCGACCGTCCTTCTGTGCTGTTTGAGTGGTACAAAAAACACAAAATGAGATCCGTGTATACAAAAATGCAGAACATCAGAATAAACACCTCAACTTTTGATATTGGTTTCACTCGAATCGGAAATCGATATGAAGCTTCAAGCAGCAAGCCCATCAATTCGAAACACGTTGCCCATTACCGCTTTCGTTTGTGTTCTTGTGGTTTGATACGTTTGAAAAGTTGAGGTATTCCTCGTTTCAAATGAAGCAATCAAACGAATCAAACGTTGTAAGTTTTATAAACCTAAGATGCTTCAGTGAAACAAATTATACAAATGCTCATTTCGCTTTTAAATTAAGATATCATAGCTTGTTTTGCCATCCATGCGAATTGTAATGAGATAAATGTTTAATTCTTTTCTTTTTCAAAATAAATATTATTTCAATAGTACCAGATTTATCTAACCTTTTTCATATTTTTTTTTATTTTCTACCCTTCACATTCGAAACACCAGTTGAAACGTAAGCTCTGTGAAAAGCGTTGAGATAGGTTGAAAGTGAAATCATAAATGTTGGTAAATTCGTTGCCCTGATCATCCTTGCAAAACAAGAAATATTTTTAACCCGTAGAAGCTTCTAGCAAAAGCTGATGAATTGAGTTGGGTGTTTTGAAAAAAGTTAAATTAGTTTCGTACTTTCTACAACCGCACTGCGAATGTCTGTTCCGTCGATTGATAATGAGCAAACCATTCGAGCGCCGATCCTTTCGGGTAAGCTGCTGCACTAGTTTCTCGACCCTTTTTTAATTTAATGTAGTACTTACGACGTGATTCCTTTTACAAGCGCTTTAAAGCCCCTCTTAAATACTAATCAAATTTACTACCCAATGCATTCTGCAGAAGTAATTTTCCGCTACCCGGTTGGACCGTAAGTTTAGCATTTATTTGTAGTCGACGACTTTCCTTACTTCCAGTGTATACAGATTTTTCTCAATTTAATGTCACCCAGTTATTGGAACGTTATTCTTCAGCAGCATGAAGTTCCGAGAAATCAGTGGAGAAAATATAGTACACATTCGAATTTCGATTCCATCGACTAGGGCAAAGGGCAATGTAAATGTTTGTATTGGTATCACGTCTAAGTGCCAGGAAAAAACTCTTTTTCCACTGCATCGTTCGTTAAAGTCAATAGTAGGAACGTAAAGAAATATTTGTGTGGCTGAAACTAACCTAAATTACGAAAACTTAAAGCTTTTAGATCCTTGGCTCTCCAGTCTCACTAAAGGGCGTTGTTGAGGGGAATCTGTGGAAAACCGCACCGTTGAACTGGCTGGTAGCTTCTTGTCGTAAACTAGCGCAAATGTGATAAACGGTTCAACCTTAAACCCTCTGGAACCCTTAGAAACGATCTCTAGAACCCTTTCCGCTACTCCATCGAGCGGAGCAACTCGCAACAATGCTGCTGCCGGCCCCACGTGGACGGTTTTCAGTGTAGCGAGTCCTTTTTATTGCTTTATTTTACAAACCCAATGAATCTAACGCTGCCTGCGGTCCAGCGAACCGTGAAGTAGGAAGGGTAATAAAATTTGAGTGAGTTAATGTGCGGAAAGTCGAGAAGTTATTGTAACTTGCTGCACGTACATTTAGTTGTAAGATAACAGTACAAGATGGTATGAAAACGTCTACTGGTAGACGAAAGCAAAAGGTAGTATGAATTTTCAGGGAGTACTTTGCGCATGCCTTTACATATACAATTTCTATTTGATAGAATAGGAAGTTAGAAATACTTTTCCAAGATTTCTTTTATTTATTTTACTACTTTATTTTGACAATTTTAGTTTAACCCTTTTATAACGCCTCAAGTGAAGCGAAACTTTAATGATGCTAGAAAAAGATCGCATGCGCTGCTTTCGAGCCATATCTCAAAGAAAAAAGGTTGTAAGATCGTGAAAAATAGTCTTTTGCTAGATGACTACACGGTGCATAAAAGAGATTTACATTTTTGTCTGTATTTTATCATCCCTTTCTAGGCATATGCAAAGGTCCTTTTTTGTGCCACATGAGGCACCGGAACAACCTCATTTTATTTCCAACCACGAAACGTGCATGCTGCCTGGTTTAAATTGATGATTACTTTCTTGCACGGAACAGCAATTTCCACCCGAGCACATGTGTATTGGTGGCATTGATTAACTGTCGACAATTTATTCGTAGTTTCCTTATGACGATGTACCGTGTACCTTTGTTGAAGCACTCGCTCTTGAGAAAAAGGGATTTGCATCGAAGCATAGGCGAATGTTGTAATGTGGCGGGTATTTGATTTCGATTTTAACAAGTACCCTGCTGCCGTGATCCGTCGGCAAAGTGATTCCGGTGAATTAAGATCAACAATTCCGGGCAAAAGTGGACTCAAGGACTTTTCGCAAAATCCCAGTGGTTCCAATCAACCATAAACGTTTCAGGTCGGGAGGAAAAGGAAAATCGTGTTCGTCGATTGATGGAGGCAATTCGTCGGATTCGTTCGCTAATCAATGAGATCTCCACGAAAAAGGGATGAAATCCTACTCTAGAAGAGGACACTGGATAAATTTGCACCATGCGAAAGCACTGGATTGCCATTTTCCACCGCATCCAGGCGGAACGGATGCACCAAGGACGAGGAAAATCGTTGTAATAGACTGCTAATGCTCCCATAATAACGGTCTTGCGGTTTGCCCAACATTAGCACCGATGCTTGTCCGCTGGGATTATCTCTTTCCGCAATGCCTTTTTCCTCCCCGATAATCTTTCCGGCCCTTAGTAGGTCATGGCGTAGCATAATCATTCATGCTGTTGTTTGAATGAGACGGCACAATTTACAGAAATAAGCCTATGAACGTGAACACAGTTTACAATTATTCCCGGCGGACTTGTCCATCCCCTTTAACATTAGAAAGTATCGTGCGACCATTCAACCTCTAGAATGGATGGTGTAGTGAGCCCAGTTCTTGTGTCTTTGCCTGTTGACCGACCGGAGAAGGAATGGACAGTAAACAAAGAAGGGTTTTATAAATATGAGTCTCTCTGCAGAATCATGGCCAACAACTGACTGGAGGTCAGGAGTAACGTTTGTAATAATTGTCTATCTACTGGCACACTTGAGTTTCCTCCTGGTGTTTATCTTTTTACGTTCCTGCTCCATGATCCATGCGCCCAACGAGGAAAATCGGTAAAAGGTGGCAGGCTGGCATTAGAAGGGCTCGGTGACGGGATCACTAATCCAGTGAACAATTAACCCCGTAGCTGCCTTTCCTCCGGCACCGTTAGCAGTTGGCTGGTCAACTGATTTTTTTTCCCCCGAGCAGGAATTGCTGATACCGGGGGGCAGAAAAGCGAAAAAGATGAGCAAATGGGAAAACAGAAAGAAAGAAAATTAATCCGCAAAGTCCGACACAAAGAACCTGTACCGTGGATGTTGGGCGGCCATGCCACCCAGTACACTAGTCAACATGGCTGCCCTCTCACCAACACACCGTGCTGTCCCTCTCCGTCGCCAAGCAGTCCCGTTGGACAGGGATGGATTCTTTTATTTTCAGCAAAAAAAAAAAACTGCAATCCGATGTCATGCAATGGGACGCTTGATTGGATGTTGGATGCCAGCGCACGGGATAGCTTGGCAGCGTAACTTCGCCCATTTATTTCATCCCGATTTGCGGGTAAGAGACTCCCCCTTCCCCCATCACATTACGCCGTTCAAATTACGATGACGGGCGTCTTTGGGTTTATTTTTTCCTGTTGGTTTATTAGGATAGAAATACCTATTTGACGATGTTCATTAAAAAGTTTGTGTTTGTTTTAATTTTAAACCGAGAATACTGGGTAAACAGTCTTCATGTTGTCCAAAGTCCAAAAGACTTTATTCATTGCCTCCCTATACACTTTCTTCAATAAGTTTGCAATTGTTGTGATTAATATATTTTTTTCATGCCCCGTATCTTAAAAATATGTCACTGTGCCATGTTTGTGTTCCGCTCAACTAACGACGGTTTAAGTGTCAAGAGTTCAACTTTATCTTAGAAGACCTCTCGGGGAGGTAACGTGCAAAGGTGACATACTGATTTATTTCCTTTTGTTCAGGTTAGGGGCTTAATGTCACGTGCATAACACCCAACCTTTGCCAACAGAGACAAGTGGATTGCCTTATTTTTTTTTTTTTTTTGTAGGGCAAAACGCAGTTGGAACTTTGCTCTAATCAACACAGGATTTGAGTTCCTTCTATGTGCAGAAAAAAAAAATCCTCAAAGTGATCTAGCGGATGGCATCAGAGAGACCAGAAACAGTGTTGTCTTGCTCTACCATTCCGCTGTCCGTTATTTGTTTTTACGAAGCGTCACCAAGATCAAACGCTATCTCCCATTTCCACCTAGCTTACCAAGTTATGCTTTTCACATAACTTTTTTCATGATGTAAAAGCAGCACTAGCCCTGAAGGGCAATTAGCTGATGGACAGTTTGTTCTGCTTTGATGCAGGTTTTCCATGACTATTGAGGACAACGAGGAGCTGGTGAGATGTTGACCGCTAAAAATATAGCCAAGTCCGGAAGACTTACAAACGTCCTGAATAGGGGACACTGGATGTGTAAGGATACGTTCAACTTTTAATGCGATAAATGAACTTGATTTATTTTGTTGGGCGATGTTTTTGCGTCAGCTGCGATCTCCGTGGAATGGTGCAGTTTGAAGCATAAGCAATGTAGCGTGGGTTTTACTTTCGGCCGTGAACTAATTATATTGATTGGGTACATTAATTAAAGTTGTTTAACGCCTCAGCTTGGCTCAATTTTCATTAATAACATTAGTCTGTACCATTGACATTCGGGGACATTCCCCAGCTACAAATTGCATCTGCATCTAAAAAGATTGGCAAAGCAAATGAATGCAAACAAACAGATCTGGAAAGACATTTTTCGTCGACATGCGATTAAGTGATTGCAAATCTCTCCACACAAAGTTTACCGATGTTCTCCTCGGTCAATGCTTTGTCGATAGTTGAAGAGTCAAACGACCCGAACACAGCAGGGCCAGTTCTTTGCAGGGCGCTTATCAGCAACCATCTCAAACGAAGGAATTTCAATCAACTTTTCGAGCGCCCTATTATTGCGGTGAAATTACCTGACAAAAAGAAGGGAAGCAAAAAGACGAAGAGGAAAATAAAGAACCACAATACAAATTCCTGATGTAATCGGATACCTTGCGCTGGTTGGCCAAGTTGATCATTCGCGGGCCGCGAGCAGCTCTGCTCGAGAAGAAAAGTTTGGTGCAGCACGAAAGCTGTACAGCGATCGCTTTCAGTGTCAAGTTCAAGACGTGACTCACAAAAACAGTGTTTGTACACCCCTCCCATCGCAATCTCCCATCGTCTTTTTGGATGAAAGTGTTGTGGGAAGCAAAGGGGGAGCAACAATATATGAACAAAAATAAAAAAACATCGCCCAAACATAACCACGCTGCACGTTTTTGAGATTCGTGTTTGTCCGTCAGATATATTTAATTTTATTTGGGTATCAATTTTCGCTCTCTTTCTTCCATCTTTGCTGTTTGTCTTCATGCTGCATCTTGGGCCCAAATCTCCGCCATCGTTTGGGAGCGCGGCCCCAACACCCTCTCCCTTCTGGACGGGTGCAGTATTTCAGAGCACTCGGGAAGTGCCAGGGAGCCGCTTGGATCCTTTGGAGCTTTTCAAATGGAGCGCATGCTTGCCCTGTGTGGAGCGGAAGATGATGCCGGTTGTGAACAGCAACGCCTTCACCCGGACGAAAGAAACAATTTGTTTCACGCCGTGTTCTCATCGCGGGTTCATCATTCTTTCGGCATATGCGCCGGGGGTTGTACCATAATTTTATGCTTTAGCAGCTTTCAGCCGCCAGCATTTTCTGCGTTCGCTCTTTCATTTTTCTGTTCTTCACTTTTACGTTCTCGTTTGTTCGGTTGAAGCTGTTGGGTGTTGCTCACAATCGGAATGTTTCCCTCCCCCCCGAAACCGAGCCCTTGGGAGTTGTTTTTCTGTGTTTTCTCACCCTCTTACCGACGTTTTTGTTACTTTTTTCACTTTCACGTAGTTTTTTTTCTCTTAATTCTCTCGTAATGCTTTTGCTCCACCGTGCCCCAGCACATCCCTCAGGTTTCGGCGGGAAGATGCCATTCGGTTTGGGTGGATTTTAGTTTTTTGTTGTTTTTCGTTTCCATAGAGCGATGGGCCGGAATGTTTTTGGGGGCTCCAGCTCCCTCTGAGCTGTCTGGGAAAAGCGGACACCCCTGTCTCGTTTCTCGAAAATCTCCAGCGTCATCCGCCAACCCCCTGCACGAGGCTGGCTAGCCGACCGGTTTGTTGACTTTTAAGTTTGATTTTTCCACCGTCATCGAAAAAGCGAACCGCACCGTCGGCCTCGCCGTATGTTGACACTGTCACTTAGAAACGTTACACGGGGCGCGGAAAGCGCCACGGTGCGGTTTGCGTTCTGTTTGCAGAATCAATTTTAAACCACCCGAGGCACGCACGCACCCGTGAGTGCGAACAAATCGTCCCCGGGGGGACAGTGATCTTACGCGTTTTATTTTTCCCTTGCTTTTCAACCGCTTCGGTATCGATAGATCGAATCGCGCGTCATGGTTGTTTATTGAGTTTTTTTTTCTTCTACATCCAAAAGGTTCTGTACAAAATTCTCTTCCAGTCCAATTCGTACGAGATTCGTTTCGGCCACGCAAGGGGTTGATGATCGCTCGATCGATCGATCGAGCAGATCGGCACATCTTGGGGCTCGGAGTTGTTGTTGCTCTGATGACCGTTCGGTCGATGTTTTTTCCTTCTTGCCCATCGAGAACCCCTTTTCGCGACAAGAATGCGTTGACATTGTTGCGCAATAAATTTGAGCGCAAAAGTAACGGGACAGGCCGTTATTGGAAAGGTTTCTTTTTTTTACATTTTATGTTGGTTAAGGAACGGAGCACGACGACGATGATAATAAAGTATGCAAATTGTGCGCTGAAATGGCCGGGATATGGTCGATTAAAACGAACAGCGAAAGAGAACATGTCCTCTTTTTAAAGGTGAAATGATTTCGACAGGATTTTGGTGAAAAAACAACATCGTTTACCTTTTTTGGTATCGTTAAAAAGTTTATCAAATTAGAAATGTGTAATTGTTTAATAATTTTGTTTCATAATATTCATTTAACATTTAACGTTTAACAGACTTAACATTGAATTATTTCTACGGAAAATAAGGTGCACTTAGAGCGACAAAAACAAAGCTTTTCCATCGACCGAAAGTGCAGTGCTTAACTGCAGATTAGCATAATGCCATCGGAAATCTCTCCACTACGGGAGAAGACGAACTCACGCCAACCAAAGCGCACGGCCGTCGCTCGGCCCATGTTTGCTGTCGATGCAAACAACCCGGTATGCACGGTAAAGCATACTCGCACCGCAGGATTTTACAGACTCCAACGACTGCTTTCGAGTATTGTTTGCCGATAAAACCATAAACCACCAACGTTGTCGGGCTGGCGGGGCGGTGAGCACGGCAACGGCTGAGGCACGACGCAGCTCTTGACTTTCGTCGGCCAGAATGCATACGTTCGCTTTGCTGGCCAACCGGCGAACTCCCGACCGAAGAAGTCAACTCACAGCACAACCACCAGAACGTAATAACGATAATGCTAATGCTGTGCCTTTCTCGATGTTTGTTTTGCTTTTCCACACTCGTCTAGCTTTTTTCTTTTTTTTGGTGTCCTGCTTTCTTTCCTCTCATCGCACACCTCAGCTGGTGTTACCGAGCGCTTTTTCGGTGTTGCCAGCACCAACTCTGGAACGCTGATGTTTCCCAGCATCCCGGGCCGGGCGTTGGATTTATGTTCGCTTGCCGGTTCGTGCCATCCATTTTTTCGGGACGTTTGCATTACGTTTCATCTTATCTACAACCACTTTTAGTTTCCGGTGGTTTGAGTAAGTTGGTTCCATCCACAGGAGAAACGTTCCGCATAGGAAAGCTGGCACCGGAAGGTGCTCTTGAGCCGGTACGCTGCTAACAAGATTGTCATTTTTAGCTCAGGGTTTTGGCCTTGAATGCTGCTTCAATCCTGAAAAGTTCATAATTTCATGTTCTCTTGCATAATGTTTTACTTCAAAAGTTTTAACTTCGTTTTCCAATTCCATAGACCATTTAATCTGTTAGCCAAGTTTTTTTCCGGTTGATTCAGAACTGTTTCAAATACATTCTTTATTGAATCTAAACTTTTGAATTGACTTTGGAGCGGAAAAATTCAAACAAAAAAAAAAAGAACATAATACTCACTAGCAGTGTTTTTCACATCAGTTTCGCGAAGCTAATCTCATGCCAGTCGGAGAATTCACGATGAAAGAAGTAAAACTTAATTGAGGAAAAAGGAATGGAACAAAACGTTTGGCAAACGAAGCCGCGGTTCAAAGCGGAGCTAGCAGAGAGCCAGGGCTCTCGGGCGCATCGTCAGCGATGGAAGATGCGCCCGCGTTTGCTCAACCATTGTTCATGGCGATGGTGCAGGGGGAAACGGCAAGAATCTCTGCAGGTTTCAAACAGCTAAAGGTGACCAGGAGAAGCAAAACAAAACAAAAAGAAGACGCATTAGTCGCGACAGCAAGGTGCGATGAAAAGGGACGGATTGGAAAAAAGGGACACCAATGAAGCAAAGCAAAAGGGACACGTAGATACGACAGAGGATAGCTAGCAGTGGACGCAGAAAGAGACGAAGGAAAACAAATCAACGAAAACTTAACTAGAAAGAAAAGAAGAAAACAATTGAAAGAAAAGTCAACAAGCTAAAGCGAAAATGTAGCGTTAGAGAACGAAGAAGAGAGCAAAAGCCCAGCCAGGTGAAACGAACGAGAAGAGATAAAAAGTGCACAAAACGCGCACTGTAAATTATACACATCCTCTGGGCAGGCCGGACTGAGAAAACGGCGAGCTTCGAGTGGCGGGCAAAACTGGAAAACCTACCTCATGGCAAGGATGGGCTTGGAGATCGATCAAGGAAGCATCTTGGGCGGCAAGAGGGTGCGACATGCCCAAGGATGGATGGGATGAGAGCGGACACACGTTCGTTCCTTTTGGCCCTTCATTCCGCGCGTGATTATGTGATCGCTTGATCGGTCGGTGCAGGTGAGGAGGAGTGAAGGAAGGAAGGAAGCACGTAAAGAACGAAGGAGGAATGGAATAGGCAGGAAAAGGCCGGAGGCATCTTCTCGACGGTGGTCGAACGATGGGTCGAGTGAGCTGCTAGGAAATGAGGGGAACAGGCCAGCATGAGTGAGATGAATTGAGACGAGCTTCACGGTGAGGTCGAACGAAGTCGAAGATAAATCTCAGACTTCAGCCAAAAGTGGAAGTGGAACCTGAGCACAGGAGCATCTTCCAGGAGAAAGCCACACATCAGAAGGAGTCGATCCGAACACTGATCGTTAAGGATGAGCAGGGCGAATGATGTTTGCAGAGCCTCGTGAGCGCACCATGATCTGTTTGTGCTGCACCGATGGGTTGGTGAGCGAGGCAGACGCGCAGAAACGGCGGTTGGGCTGTGTGCAGAACTTTCCGCGGCATCGTTGAGATCGAAAGAGAAGAAGGCATCGCTACGGGACAGGCAGGTAACGAAAGAACGAAAGAAAGCAATACAAAAAAAAAGGAAAACACACTCATGGACTCGAGAAAGAGAAAACCCGGCCGCCCGCAAGCTGCCGCAGGGCGGACAAGATGGGCAGATACGCGTCGCGGGTTCTGTTTCCCCGGGGGAGGAGGAGAACGAAGATGAGCCGATGGAGGAAAACCGCGGGTGCTCCCGGGCCGCCGCGGGCTTCATTTCTCCCGAACCGGTCGCCGCGGCGGAAATGAGTTAACCGGGAACGCTCGGGCCGAGCTGCGATCAGTTGTGCAAGATCGTCCAAAGAAGCGGGTCGCTTTCTGTTCTTAGTGCTGCTCCGCTGTTGCGTTGAAAGTTCACGGTGACCTGTGCCTTGGTAAGGGTGAAGAAAGCTGGCAGACTGGTGTGCGGTGTGTTGCAACCAACAGTGAGCTGAAAGCCGGACAAGCGCGAGTAGCGTGCGAGGAACCGACTGCAAACAGTGCAAACAGTGATTTTCTTAGAAAAAAAGGATCAAAATCCAGCACCCCGAATCCCCTTTGAAACGGCACCACTGAACCACTTAAAAACGAACCATCCAGAATGAAGTCCATCATTTTGTGTCTTGTGCTTGTGCTGGCGTACGCTGGAGGTAAGTAGTTGTTCGCCATAAATACCGTGTACTAGCCTTTATTTGGAGTTGAAGTTCCAGAGGGTCTCTTTTGGCGTCGTAAACAGGGTGGACATTGCAGATTGTTGAGAGATGCAATAACAAATTCTCTTAACGGGCAAGTCAGAGTCAAAGACTATGAAGAAGTGTAGAGAAGCTTGAAGATCCTACGGACAACATTTTAGGAAGATGTTAGAGAACTTCTGTTACATGGACCCTTTTTTTTTTAAAGAAACATCCCTGTCAAAACAAAGAAAGGGTAGGAAATGTCAAGTTTCTTTATTTTTCGGTAAGATATACCACTTCGTGCCTGGCGGCTAGTTGAGTACTTGCCGCCATTCGAAGAGCCGGCTGCCATGTTCCAATATGGAATGAGTTGACGAACAACGACGCACTGTCACATTGCTTTCAACAGAGTTCGCTTTGGCTGATGCCGTCGACATGGCATGCTATCATAGGAAGCAGAGAAATGAAATGGCCAAAGAATCATCGAACGTAAAGAACTCCAGAAGACATTTCCATATCCGCTATGGCCAGGGCAGGGAGAACTGAGCCGTACCGGAATAGTTTCTGCACTGCCGGAAAGAACTGCGAGAAGCGTGCTGTGGCCGGATGTCGCTAAAGTTAGTCATTATGATGTCGCACACTTTGGACACGGACACACCGAGGATGGATTGGGTGCGCTAGCGTACAGGGGCATCGGAAATTAAATTTATTTATATTTTTTAAACACCGACACACACACACACACACAACGTCGTGTTTTACGCCAAGTAAAGGCGAAGGGTGTTTAAAATAAAAGGCACCCATAGCTTCTTCCTTCCTGCACTGGAGAGATGCCTGTCGGTGGAGTGGACAGGCCCAGGTTTCTTTCAGCCTGTTTCGAAGTGTTGCGTACGGAATCGCAAATGAGGCTGCCCGGTGAGCTGGATCGCTGAACTGTGGATCGCTGCACATGTTCATTTGGCAGGAACGGCTTTCCCGGAATGGGATAGAGTCGGTGTCTTCTCTGTCCCATTCCCAAGTTCTCTGGCAAACATCTTTCCACTTGCACCAGCGGGTGTGCGATTTGTAGCTCATTAATTCCAAACGAAGAAGCGCCGGTCTGTCCCAACACATCCAGGAATACGACGATGGGTACACACATTTAAACCAACCGTCCGCGAGCTGTGCCGGACGGGCGGAAATGGATCCGTTCTATTCAACCTGTCCAGAACAAGCGAGCTCGGCTGTTCGGGCACAAAATTGCACTATACCGTACTTGCTGCAGTGTCCAGCACTGCAAAAGCCAATCAACTTCATAACGACGCCTTCAGTTGGGCGGCCTTAAGCCGCCGAAGAAGAGAGAAGAGCGGCTCCGTTTGGTGGCGTATCAAAATAATAGGAGAAAAGAAACCGCCACACGGTGACGGTTAACGATTGTGCAGTTAATTAAAATTTCCATCAGGCTGGGGAAGTCCAAGGAAGACGGTGGGGGAGGAGTATCAAATGTTACCACAATGGCTGCCTGCGGCAAACTGGCCATTGTTAAGTCAACTTCCGCCACTCAGTTCCGGCTCTGGAAGTTGCCGTTCTTGCGACAACAACACGAAAGGAAACAACAGCCAAACTGCATGCCCTATTCCAGCAGTCGGCCATCAAACTGCTGGAAGCTTCATTTGCAATATGTTCCAGCTTGATAGAAGAACTTAAAAAAGAGAATCTTTTTTCAAAAGCTGTTTCCATTTCTCCGTTTCAATCCTGAAACCGTTTAGCTAATGGAACTGCTGGCGAGGAGAAAACAAATGTGCGTTAATTGCCACCAATCGCCCCGGGCGTCCTCGTGAAATCTTTCTGCAATCTTGCCAATCGTTTTCCACCGATACTTGATGCCGAAACCGAGACTTTAATTTGCTTTATTGACGGCGATTTTCCATCCGTCCGGCGATGCGATGCTCCTGCGGGAACTTGCCAATTAGATGCCAGCAGTTTTGTGATGATTACATACCTGAAGTGGTGTTCATTAAGCAGAGGGCAGCAATACCAAACGGCAACCAAATGGACGGTTTCCGTTCGTCGTACGCAGCACCGAGAATGGCCTGTGCTTCTTAATGGAAAGCACTAAAACTTGGTCCGCCCGGAGACAACTTCAAAAGGGAACCTTTTAAAGCGATTGTTTGAACTAGGTTTGACTAAGTTCCCTCGTGGGTTCATTCCCTTTTTTTTGTTAACATCCAGACAACTCTTTCGCGAAGACGAAAGCCTTTTTGTTACTCTAACAGAAGAAAAGGTTATTTGTTTTGGGTTTCCTACGTTAACTGTTATAATTCTGCGTTGAAAAAAAAAAACAAAAGTTTGCATGGAAAAGATGGGTTGCGGATGGGCCAGTTTCATCAGGCCACTTTGTGCCGAAGAGTAAAACAATGGAAAGAGGAAAAATAAATCAAATGGCGAACATTCACCGTCGACCGAAGAAATCCTGGGCGGTTTATCGCCCGGCATCGATGATCCGGCGATCCTTCCCAATTCATCGGCATCGTTGCCGATCGTTGACGCCGGAATGCGAGATATTTCGTAACCGATTTGTTGATTCTCTAAATTGTTTCTATTTCCTGCGGGTTGCCACATTCTTCGGTGTCTCCGGCGAGCCGACCCGTTTCGCTTATTTATTTTACGATCAACTTTGGGAAGCACCGTTCGAATGACCGTTCTCACCGGAGCCGGTTTTCCGGTTTTCCGGGACAAGCCTTGGAGCGTTGCCAGCAGACACGGGGCGGCACAAACAAAACCGTTTGTCAAGTTTTCTTCCCCTATAACACATGCACACTCACGCCGAATGGGTCAGATGCTGGCAAGCCGGTTCTAGCCGGATCATTTGCATATGGAGGGCCGTCGGGGCTTTTATGACATTTTCCCGGGGTCGAACGAAAAGAAAATAAAACAAAACATCCGTTAGCAATGAATGTGAATATTTTGTTCGAAAGCTTTTTGCAAACGTTTGCCAGCTGGCCTGAGAAAAGGTAAAAGCCGGCAAAAGAGGTAACAGAACCATCTGAACGGGCAACAGAATGGAGAAAACGATGTCGAGTGCCGATACGAAACGGAAAAAATGCCGTAAAACGAAAAACACCATTTTATTGAAGTGAATGGATTCATCGGGGTTTTAATCGTTTTGAATCCCGAAAAGAAAAAAATGGAAAAAAAGATTGCAATATTCCCGTTTTCGCTGCATTTTTCGACAGCATGAAAAACAGTAAAAATACAGCATGAAACAAAAATGCAAATGCCTAAACTGTTAAGCCCAAGTGCCACGCGAGGCTTACGAGAAAGCTTTTGGGGTCAACGAAATGTAATACAAATTGCCGTCCAATTTGCACGACCACCTGTAAGAGCGAATCGCAATAACTCACTGGTAACATTTTCGGGAAGTTTATGCTTATGCTGGTTGCTTACTTTAAGTTCCAAGCGTTTTTTTTTTTATGCCGCCCGCATGTTTCCCCCATGCAAACGAGTAGCGGGGGAAAATAAAACCAACCCCAAAGAGATAGGCTAACCGCAAATTGCGGTGCTAAGGGAGGCTCAGCTCGTTTTGGGTGCTTCTTCTTCTCGTTTCGCCAATTCCTCCTAGGGCACCTTCGAATGGAGGGAATAGGCCGTCTGGAATGTCCTCGATTTGCCCGGCTTGGTGCCGCGTCCCGGTGGGTTCATTAGAAATTCCCGGCGCACAGTTGAGTCAATAAAACGCAACTGTACATTGCCATTCCCAGCCAGGGCGACTTTGTCACAGGCAGGCCGCTTGGGACGACAGGGCCGAAAAGGAAATGGCGACGAAATCGAGGAAACACCGTCACCCATAGAATTGCGGGTTCTGTCACTTTTTTGTAGGCTTTGCCAAACTACAGAAGGTAAAAGCACCATCAGAAAGAACTTACACTTCGCGCTCTGTGTGGCACATGGTTACGTAGCTTTTAGTTTGAGTCCGAACGAATAGCGAGTTGGGTCAAACTTTGGTCCGAAGTAGAACCAAACGTCATGGCGCTCGGTCTGGCGTGTCTTGCATCAACGGTGCATCAACTTCATCGCACTGAGCGGTGGCATGTCATATTTTATATTAACCGTATCGTCGCTCCCTGTCCGTCTCCTTCCAAACCGGTTTCGAGCGGGGGGACAACTGAGCTCCCAGGTGGCAGGGGATAAATAAGCTCTCGGGAAATCGGACCACTAGCACACGAAAAGCCTCTTCCCGGCCGGGAAAGGCCCTCGGGCAAGCTGGTGTACCGTTAGACTTTGGGATTTATTTCTTTGTGTTTCTTCTTTTAATCCGTTAGTATCCTCGATTCCCGACGTCGCGGATAAGACGGCGAATTCGAAAGCTGGCTAGATCTTTTGACATCCTTTCGCCCTGTGCTTTCCCGGTTTGTCTTGAACGCAACTTGTGTTCGAGAATGTGTTGCCCAGTCATTGGAGGAGATCTAAGATCGTTCTAAACGGGTCGAGGGCTGGCGCTCTTGAGGGACAACTGTTGCCCTGTAATACCGTTTAGAGGTTGAGAATACCTAGAACAATAAATCTTACTTCTTCGAAGAGAGATTACAAACAGCGGGTGCGACGTACCATGATGGATAGGTGTTGCTTTGGGGCAAGTCATAAATGAAGATAAAATCAAATAAGAAAGGAATATCAAATTCTGAAGACGATAAGTAGGCGTTAACCGAGGCACTGATTCGATATGAAGGGCGCAGAAAAAAGGGAACGAAACCGGATGGATGGGCCTATTGGAAACCGGAAATGATCGTTTTATCGCTCTTCCTGCCCTCCACATCCAACCATCGCTGCACCTTAGACGAACCTTTCAATCCCTTCCGGAGCATGGTTCATCCAAGCCGGGGCCGTTCGGTAACGTTTCCATAATTCATGAAGCCTTGAGGGTGCGATTTGCGTTGCCTTTGCGTTTTGTGGCTTTAAACGACGATGGGTCGAAGGCGCGGGCCTGTCTGGCGTAGGCGTACGTACGTGGATCCTTTTTTCTTCACGCATGCAAATGGGGAAAAAAGAACTCTAGACAGCGTCAAGCGAGGAGGGGGGGGAGGGGAGGATGCAGGCGGCTCACCGGGCTAGAAGCGACGGATCGTTACATCTTTTCTTTACATTGGCTTGGGGCTCCGTCAAGTGTGAGGGATTCGATTCGAGATGGGTGTCTGCCATCTTATTGCTTGAATATGAGTGGATAAACGAGTAAAATGAACGTTCCCGCAGAGAAAGAGCAAAATAGCGAAGAAAGGTAGGTATCCAAACATAGCGATATCCGATTTCGGTTTAGCTCAGTTTACAATCCTATGTGTGGAACGATTTCAATTTGCTATTTTTCTTGGCTCAACCTGTTTGAGATTGTATGATCTCATTTCATCTGACCACTTTAATAACAATCTTCCATCTCTATATTTGATGCTATTGATCCGTGTCTCTTTTGATATTCCTAAAGCAAATATTCATGTGATAAAAATGTGTGTGGCTGTGTGTTATTTAAGATGATATGCAATTTTCAAAAAGAAAAGGTTCAAATATGCCGCTGTTATTTAAAAAAAACTATTTGATTCATGGTGACGTTTAAAGTTGTTGATAAGAGAATGAAAAAAGAAAAGATATCCCAAAAAAAATACACCCGATTTATTCTTTTTTCTCGACGCACTTACAATCCACTAACAATACAAAACCAAATGGTTTGGAAGGCAATAATATGGCGCGAACGGTGATGGTACATAAATCATCTTCGCCATTCGGTTTCAGCCACACATTGAGTGTTCCTCCTACCGTCTTGTAGTTGTTTTTGCTGTTGATGGCTGTTATCATTTCGATTTATTGCTCACTATTGTGTGCGTCCATCGGAAAACTGGACCATTCGGTGCGACCCACCAGTGGATTACCGTGGGATTTTCGTCATTTTCCTTCTCCGGCTGCTCGCCTACGCCACACCGTTCACAATACTTGGGTAGACAACACTGGGGAAGCGGCATTAGGGCGCTCGACTGTGGGCGCCTTTCTTGCCTGGTTTGCGCTTTCATCACGATTGGTTTCAGTGGACTTAAATTAATAGAATTCTATTCGAGGATGATTTTCGGAGTATATCTCATTCACTTTACGCTCAGGGCAAGTGGTTCTCAGTTAAAATATTAACAGTATAACAGCACCCGTCTTGCAACTTGAGATCGATCCAAGAATTTACCCACGTGAACCCACGTGGATTCCAGCAAAAAAAAACCACCTGAAAGGAACAACGATTCAACGAAAAAAAAAAAACAAACATCAATATGTTGCACGTTCTGGTCGCCAACGGACTTTTGTCCAGTGACCTTTTGTCCAGTGCTTTGCAGCCAGCCTCAGCACGTGACCGTGCTTTCATGGGACACAAAGGCCAGAAATCGATTCTCCATTACCAACATGCCATGGACACGTGTATTCGCAGTTATTCAAGTGTCATTGGTATACCGTGAATGGCCGGAAGTGGTAAAAACAAAGGCAAGACGCTGCTCCAGTGGCATACACAGTATCGTTATCCAAAATCCATTGTATGTGATGTTTCCATTCCTGCTTACAGATGGTGTTGTGTTGCGTTATTTTTTGTTTGTTTATTCGTTTTTTCTTCGGGCGAGTGTAATGTTTGAACATCTCAAGCAGATGGTAAACATTCTGCAGGACTCGTTTGCGCTGATTCATGAAATTGATATTGTCTCCCTCGTATTCTAAACATAGCCCAGCACATTTATTAACGGGGGTTTTCTCGTGCTTGAAGAATGGCGCCATGATGGTTCCGCGGTCAGAAACTACTTAAAAAGGGAACGAAAAACAATTTTATTCATTTTCCGAATCATCTTCAATCATTCTGAATATTGGATGAACATCGAGAGTTCGCTCCGGCTCCACTATATCCCTCGGTGAACGCGATGCCGCGTTTTTCATACCAACAGTAATCCCCATTCGGTGAAGGGCGATATCCCGGAACAATCCGATTACGACCTCTTGATTAAGCGTCGGTGGATGTGCACTGGTACGCGCCGAGACGTTGTCGGTTTGCTCCGGCTTTCCTCGGGCGGTAGGATTAGGCTCGCTGATGGCATTCACAGCGAAGACTGTCGCCTGGAGATGAAAGCTCAACCCGGCCTGGTGCTCTTCCGCCGACGGGCGATCTACCACCCCGTAGATAAATATGATGTAATATCTTATTCTATGTTGACGACAGCAACACAAAAGCTTGTCTTGCTTGTACGTGGGAGAGCAAGGATAGTCACTAACAGGAAACGGCGAACAGATACACAGTAGCGTCGCTCGGTCGACTGGAATGAAAAGGCGACTGCTTAAAGGGTATCAAACGCCACCGAGCCTCGCTGGCAGGAGCTGATACGCTCAGCGGTTTTGGAGTGACAGACTGAGAAATCAGGCTGGGTTGACGTAATGAAACATTGTGCTATATCTACCGACTACCGATAACAGCATGGGGTAACAGTTTACCTCAGGGATGTGGCATGCAAAGCGTGGGAGGCAGCAGACAGCCCCCAGCTGGGTGCGAACCATTGTGACACTATCAAAGATCGGTGTTGCCTCTTCCGGAACAGCGAGCATCGGGGAGAGAATATGGATTTCACCTTGATTCTCCGACAGGTCGCTAGATGGCGTCACGCGGTTCCCATGCAGCAAGGTTAGATTAACTCGTTAGTAACGTTGCCTCTCATTTTGCCTTTTGCAGGCCAGCGGATCACCACCATCCAGCTGGACGGTGTGCAGTATTTCATTAGCCGGATGAACCCGTACTCGCCGGAGTTGAACTACTTCCTCGCGTACCAGTACTGCCGCTCGCTCGGACTGCAGCTGGCCTCGTTCGAGACCAAGGAGAAGGTGGAGTCGATGACCGAGTACCTGCAGAACGCCGGCTACGGCAAGTACAACTTCTGGACTTCCGGCAACCGGCTCGGTACCGGCATGTTCCTCTGGATGAGCACCGGTCTGCCGTTCAACGCCACGTTCGACTACTTCGAGAAGTCGCCGGAAACCGTCGGCATGGACCCGTTGGACCACAACAGCAACACCTCACCGCAGCGTACCGCCCGCGACAGGTTGGTTACCCACAAAGCCCAGAAAGCCCTATCGCAACCTCTTTGGGATTTTTTCCTGAACCATGCATGTCTAACCTTTCGTTCTTCTACTTCTCTTCCCAACAGCAGCAGCGGACTGCAGAAAGGCTGCGTGCACCTGAAGGCTCCCAGCCTACGGTGGGCCCCAGAGGACTGCTCGGCGGTGAAAGATTTCATTTGCGAGCAAACGCGATGCTACTACTACAACTACGGTAGCATTCCGGTCTCGTCCGCGCAGGGGTAAATATTGCCTGACAGCACTGAACACTGCGAGAACTGAAGACAAAAGAAGCCAAGAATCAATACCTTCCCCTCCCAACCTCCCGAAAGCCTCCTAGGGACTAGATGAGCTGACTTGTCGCAAAGTCCCATCCCAGTAAACCCAAAACCCCCACCAAACCTAACCTACCACAAACCAAGAATCGACTGACACGCCCCGGGAGTACCGGAATAGACGCGCTGCAGAACTGACGCAACTGTTTGGACGCGACGAAGGACGAAGAACACATGCAATGGACGCACCCTTTGGACGAAGGCGAAGAGATTGGAATAAAGGCGCGAATGCGTGGGCGAAATCAGCAGGCTCGCTACCGAAAATCAAAAAAAAAAATGCAGCCCTATCAATTTGTTGGAAAAATAGGCGAGCGGAAAAGCCGAAAAGCAAACAAAATTCTGGCCCTCTGGAGGCTGCGAGGAAAGTTTTTCCGTGTTGTCCGAATTACAAACAAGAAGCAAAAGCAAAACCTCGATTGCATCTCGAAACTCGTCTTCTCGCAAGACTCACCCCCGCGCGCACTGGATTATGTAAACTGTTGCGGTTGATAACGAACAAAAAAGAGGAAGGCACAGAGGCGCAGTGCAAGCTGGATAATTCTGGCAAAAACGGATTTTTTGGCTTTCAATCCGATCGGTAATGCATATCGCGATTCACCAGGCAGGCGAAACTTTGCAAACAAAATAAGATTGCAAAACCAAAGGTGTAAAGCGGATGCTATTTTTCGAAACGAAAGAAAACCGTTACGAACGGTACCGTGCCGTAGGTGAGCTAACGTCCTTTCCACCATCTTTATGTTAAGTTCTGTTATCTAATGCTTCACTTGTCGCTTTCCACTAAACTCTTAATCTTTGAAATAGACCTTCCCGTTAGGTATTTTCCCACTACCTACACTATTTCGACCATTGCACAAGCGTTATTTCATTCAAGTGTTTGCGTGAACGTGTGGTTTTCGTTTCAATTAAACCATTTGGGTTTTGATTTCTTTTTGTATCTTGCATTTTCGTTTTAAAATTCCGTTTATTTGATTATTTTTCGATTGTTAACTTGCTCTTGTAAACATTTGAGTTAAGTTCCAGTTGCCTTCATAAAGTCAATGCAACGGATTAGCTTCCTCGAACTCCTCGAAAAGAAACTCGTTGCTTCTATTCTTTATTAGACAAAAATTTGCAAAATGCATTCATTAAGAAATGATCATCATCAATAACGACGCTTCTGTATCGGAATAGTCACCTGTAGTTATTAAACCCTCATCCCATGTTCTATCCCTCCCATTAATCTGCATTAACATTTGGCTGGTGGTTTGGAGTTAGTTCATTACACGTAAATATGGAAACAACAACAAAATACAACAAATTCGGTTGTCTTCTTCTGAAAAAAAAAAGATATTATACGATCACACGAATTCACTTACATTTTTGGTCACCTGCAACGCACATTAAAGCTTACGGTTAAGTGTAGTTATGTTAAACGGAAGAGAGTGAGGAAGGATTATCTGTCGATATCGAGCAGCTTTTTTTTCTAGAGGGATTCTTAGTACGGTAGTTGGTTCGAACGAATTATCTTCATGTGCACTGTGTGCTCTTGAATGCCATGCAATTTAACATCAAAGCTTTTGCGCCATGCCAGAACACGTTGAAGAAATTAACTTTGTATTCTTTCCACCTGTCTCCCTTTAGCCGCCCGATTCAAACATCAACGAGCACTTCACTGTACACTACGCTCGCTGCCACCACGACCACGACGACGACCTCCACCACCACGGAAGCAGCCACCACAGCGGCCGAGGCTCGTCAGTTCATGTCCTTCTCCACCGGATCGACCACTGCACCAACGATGAGCGGTGAACCTACCCTTGCGTCCCTGCTGAACGGCCACATCCTGGAACAGGACCGCTCGCCCCGCCCGATGGCACCGCAGCCCGACAATACCGCTGAGGAGGAGCAGGACGAAGATCAGGATCAGCCAGAGCACGACGACAGCGACGACGACGAGCAGCTGCACGATGAGCTGGAGGAAGATGACGAGGAGAACGTTGTCGGCCGCAGTAGTGGCAACGCAAGCAGCATTGGTGCGATCGAAGACGAACACGATGAGCACGAGCAGCACGAGGACGAGCCCGAGGAGCACGACGAGCAGGACGAGACCGACGATGAGGAGGAGCAGGCGGCCGATCTGCACCACCAGCAGGCGCTTGCCGCCGGCCAGGACTCGGACGCGGTCGCTTCCGGGCTGCCCGAGGACATTCCGGTCGAGCAGAAGCTCAAGCAGATCACAAAGGAAATCGAGCAGCTGTCCGGTGGGGCCGGTGCCGATCGGGAGCTGCGCGTCGACAGTCGCCAGAGCTTCCTGTCACTGTCCGATCTGATCAAGAACATTCGCCCGGCGGAGAAGGTGGTGCCGCAGATCGACTCGTCCTACGCGAACACGATGCGCGTCCTGGGTGAACCACTCAGCCATGCTCAGAGATAGAGTAGAAGATGGAGAGAGAAAGATAGAGGGTTAGCGGTAGAGAGCCATTTCACCTACTATTTCCACAGATCTTGGAATGGCATTGTTCTAAATAAGTTTTAAATGTCATCTTACCGCCGCATTGACACCATTCATGCCGAACCGTCCTCGTCCGTCCAGTATGTCGGGAAGTATACCGCGAAGCAGCAAGTTATCGTGCCGAGAGGTGCACGTGTCATTCATCCGCCTTGCCCCTCACCCATACTTTCACGCTTATCGTCACCTACAAAAGGCGGTTCTCTCTGAGGACGACATACCATATCGCCTCCGGACGTCGGAAAAGTGTGAATTGTTCCCACGATCCCACGTCTGGAGGAATGGGAAACCCTACTTCTCGAGAGAACCACCGCATGCACCGGCACCACACGCTTCGACCATTCCGTTTGCCTCATTCATGCGTTATCATCATTGTCATCATCAGCATCATCCACAGTCAGGGCTAAGAACAATTCCGTCGGATATAGGTTTTTTGGTTTTTGAGCGAACAAAACGCGTTTCAGAACTGCGAGCCACCAGCCAGTAGGAAATTAGTTTTGAATTTCCTCCGTCCCACTGGCGCTAGCCGTGCTGTTCTGCAGTAGCACAACCAACCGGCAATCAAAATTGGAAATGGACTTTCAAACATTCGTCAGGTTCATGCGGCTTACGTAATCAACTGACTCCTCCGGCACAGGCTCCGGCTGAGTCCAATCAAGCACGAGCTGTAATCCGACGCAAGCAATCAAACTTACAAATTTACACAATTCCCCCATTTCCTAAATCCCAGCCCGAGCAATGCCCGTGAGAGGGACGATAACGTTAGGCGTAAGCAAGTAATAAACAAACAAAAAAATGAGCGTTAGCGTAAGTGTACTAGAATTCTTGTGATTTAAAAACGGAACACGAAGGAGAGAGATCATTGTAAGACAAGACATGGAGCGAAGCGAAACCCGATGCTAGATTTGACACGTGTTTATTTTTATGAAGTTTCGATAGAGGAAGAAATTGGATCGCATGGAATGGAACCGCGTATGGATGAATAAAGACTAAGATTTGTACAAAAAATCAAGGCGTGTGTCGGGAAAAGTGATCTTATTTTTTGCAGTTATCGGAAGTGCAACAACGATGAATTCATAATTGAATAAAAAACATAACGTAGCTCCACAGCAGCCTTTACAGAGCGCCGCCAACGTGCTGGCTGTAAATCATCTTTTTTAAATGTTCAAAAATTTATTAACGTTTGAAGAATATTAACATGTTTAACGTATATTCGAAGGCAGAAATTTTATTTGCAAATAAAAAGAAGACAAGAATTAAGTTGCGATTATCAGGCACCCCACACAATCTTCTCAATCCAGTCCAGATAGCTCTGCACCTTGGTATAGGTGAACTTCAGGTGATTTTCCTCACACGCGTGACCATTACCCTCCACACCGTACAACCGATAGACGGTAGTCGATCCCTCCACGAGAGTCTGCAACAGCCCGCCAATGTCACCTTCGCAGGTCGAATTCCACTCGACCGGGGATTGAACGCAAATCTGTTCCTCCGTGATACCCTTCTTGTAGAAGGTGCTGTTTGCGTATTCCTGGGCGCAGTCATCACTGGGTACCACCTGCACCAGGAGCTTGGCCACGTACGTGTCGTCCGTTTCGTTCACTGTCGCGAGGAATGCGATTTAAAAATACAAACCGTCGATTAAATTCGTTCCGGCCACTTACCAAACTTGCCCATCGTAAACGCGGTGGCGGTGAACTTGTCCAGCTGCAGCGGGCTCTCGTCGGTCCAGAGGCAGGCCGGATAGATGTGAGAGGTGAAGTTTACCGGCTCGCTCAAACGCAACAGGGCGATGTCGTCGTACGAAGACTTGATGTCCGGATCGTAGCCCTCGTGCATAATCAAATCCTCCTTGCGAACACGTTTGATCTGTACCTCGGGCAGGGACGCGTTCTTCGTGTAGTCGTGACGCCCTAGAGAAACATAGTCATCACCCGTGGCCCAAAAGCAGTGGCCTGAAAGCAGAATGTACTGCTCGCTGATCAAAGCTCCGCTGCAGCGAATGATGAAACCGGGATCGTCGTAATCCTCGTAGGCCCATTGACCGACTCGGACGTGGTGCGGAAATTCGGCCTCTTTCGCTGGTACACCATTGGCTTGCGTCACAAACTCGTTCGTACGCTCGACGGGTATCGGGTTCAAGGATGCGATGGACTTGATGTACTCCTGGCATTCTACCACGAGATCACGGATATAGTTCAATGGAAAATAAGAAATTCACCAATAGAAACCGATCGGGTCGATAAACATCGTAAGGCTGTGCGAAATAAGCCAAATCTATATACAGTTCACTTACTCTGTTCTGCCACTCGGAGACCTGTGATGCGTTATTACAATAAGAAATGCATTAAAATATAAAGCACAGTCAATTATCATCAAGTATTTTACCTAACACTTGGGTTACGCAGAACACCAGTAGGGCAGCACACAAGACTTGGACTCCTTTCAACGCCATCAAAGGGAAAGCACCGCAGACGGGCAAGCAACACCAGCAGCGAATAAACGACTAACTTTAAGATGCGCACCTTGAGCAGTGTATTTATATGATTTCTGGCTTATGCCAGGTCCAATAATCAACATTGGTCCACTGGGCCCAAATTGTATGAACATCTGCTTACTCCAATTATTTTCCTCTTCTGCCTTCTTGACAGTGTTTTTACCTTCACTGTTGCATAATGAAGCATGACCTGTTGATAAGTGTGCAGGTGGTGTTTGTGTTCCTCGACGGTAATCCTCGCATCGTTTTGCTCGGAATGGTTAAGAAGTGGCTTATACCAGTCCGTGCACTGAAACATTGATAACCCGGTTATCATCTATCATGCTGCCGTCGTGCTTGGTTTGTCTTTCAATAAAAGCAATGTTTCGACGTCCTGCATGATTACAGTCGAATGTGTCCAGTTGGCTTTGCTGATTCTGTACGGAATTAAATCGCAATGGCGCAGCCCACCAATATATACTACTCTATGCTCCGTCGTCGTGATAAGCCGGTTCAGCCATATTTCACCGGTTTATGTGAAAGCTAAGTCACCCATTAGAATCAAGGCTTGGTAAATCTTCTCCTTGTTTCTATAACAACTCTCATTCTTTTCTCGTTTTATTTTTTTCATTTTCCACACTTTCACTTTATATTTCCAATCCTTAAGGCCTGTCTATTTTTTTCTGGAACAGGACATAGGGGAGGGTTTCTTCTGACGGAGGACCAACCTGTTCTGGCTTTTGTATATTCCGGTGTTATCCAAAAACACGTTCTGAGCAGACTCTCGACCCGGCTTTGGCAATTCAAATTGAATTGAAGTTAAAAAGTTATTCTACAACTTAAATAATTGTTCCATAGGAGTTCTTATTCACAAACCGTATACATCTCAAAATAACTTTATATTTCTTGGAGGCCAGCCCCGCGGGATACAGTTTTGGACAGTGGTCGGAAGTGCCATTTTTAAGCATCCCATAAAGGTTTTTAATCCGATGAATAATGTGACAACTTAAGGGTATAAAGTATTCAATACGCCTTGCCGTTAATATGGTTGTAGCTTCAGAAACAAAATTAAATGCATATTGTTGCCATGCGCAGCACTGTATTGAAATTATAACAAATGATATCGCCAAAAACCTGAAATCTGACTGGTTGTGAAAAATCCGCATCCGAACTCATACAACCGCACAACCAGAAATACTCATCAATTTGATAAACTTGTTTTGTTACACAAGTATGGCGATGAAAGAACTCGTTCATGTCGTTCGAAGCGGTATTGAAGCTGGTCGCATGGTGGATTGTGATCGAGGACGAGTACGACAATCACGAGTAGCACGACAACCGGGACGAGACCGTCGACGAGAAGGAGCAGGCAGCAATCAAACTTACAAATTTACACAATTCCCCCATTTCCTAAATCCCAGCCCGAGCAATGCCAGTAAGAGGGACGATAACGTTCGGCGTAAGCAAAAAAAAAAAAACAAAAAAGTGTTAGGATAAGTGTACTAGAATTCTTGTGATTTAAAAAAGGGACACGAGAAAACGGTTATGGTCAAATCACTTCGACAGAATCAACCGAATTGATCAAGCGCCCCACACAATCTTCTCAATCCAGTCCAGATAGCTCTGCACCTTGGTATAGGTGAACTTCAGGTGATTTTCCTGACACTCGTGACCATTACCCTCCACACCGTACAACCGATAGACGGTAGTCGATTCCTCCACGAGCGTCTGCAACAGCCCGCCTAGATCACCTTGGCAGGTCGAATTCCACTCGACCGGGGATTGCACGCAAATCTGTTCCTCCGTGATACCCTTCTTGTAGAAGGTGCTGTTTGCGTATGCCTGGGCGCAGTCATCAGTGGGTACCACCTGCATCAGGAGCTTGATGACGTACGTGTCGTCCGTTTCGTTCACTGTCACGAGGAATGTGATTTAATAATGCGAACAACCGCCGATTAAATTCGTTCCGGGTACTTACCAAACTTGCCCACCGTAAACGCGGTGGCGGTGAACTTGTCCAGCTGCAGCGGGCTCTCGTCGGTCCAGAGGCAGGCCGGATAGATGTGAGAGGTGAAGTTTACCGGCTCGTTCAAACGCAACAGGGCGATGTCGTCGTACGCAGAATTGATTTCCGGATCGTAGCCCTCGTGGATAATCAAATCCTCCTTGCGAACACGTTTGATCTGTACCTCGGGCAGGGACGCGTTCTTCGTGTAGTCGTGACGCCCTAGAGAAACATAGTTATCTTCCGTGGCCCAGAAGCAGTGGCCTGAAAGCAGAATGTACTGTTCGCTGATCAAAGCTCCGCTGCAACGAATGATGAAGCTCGGGTCGTCGTAATCCTCATAAGCGAAATGACCGAGTCGGACGTGGTGCGGAAATTCGGCCTCTTTCGCTGGTACACCATTGGCTTGCGTCACAAACTCGTTCGTACGCTCGACGGGTATCGGGTTCAAGGATGCGATGGACTTGATGTACTCCTGGCATTCTACCACGAGATCACGGATATAGTTCAATGGAAAATAAGGAATTCACCAATAGAAACCGATCGGGTCGATGAACATCGTAAGGCTGTGCGATGTAAGTCAAATCTATATACAGTTCACTTACTCTGTTCTGCCACTCGGAGACCTGTGATGCGTTATTACAATAAGAAATGCATTAAAATATAAAGTACAGTCAATTATCATCAAGTATTTTACCTAACACTTGGGTTACGCAGATCACCAGTACGGCAGCACACAAGAATTGGACTCCTTTCAACGCCATCAAAGGGAAAGCACCGCAGACGGGCAAGCAACACCAGCAGCGAATAAACGACTAACTTTAAGATGCGCACCTTGAGCAGCGTATTTATATGATTTTCAAGCTTATGCCAGGACCAATAATCAACATTGGTCTGGGCCCAAATCGTATGAACATCTGCTTACTCCAATTATTTTCCTCTTCTGCCTTCTTGTCAAGAACTGTCAGTGTTTTTACCTTCACTGTTGCATAATGAAGCATGACCTTTTGATAAGTGTGCAGGTGGTGTTTATGTTCCTCGAATCGTTTTGCTCGGAATGGTTAAGAAGTGGCTTATACCAGTCCGTGCACTGAAACATTGATAACCCGGTTATCATCTATCATGCTGCCGTCGTGCTTGGTTTGCCTTTCAATAAAAGCAAAGTTTCGACGTCCTTCTCTGCTTGATTACAGTCGAATGTGTTCATTTGGCTTTGCTGATTCTGTACGGAATAGAATCGCAATGGCGCAGCCCACCAATACATGCTACTCTATGCTCCGTCGTCGTGATAAGGTGGGTGCGTGCGTTGCGTAGTATATGTGATAGATCACTAATTTCTGATGCTGCTATTGCAGGAGCTGATCTCATTTTTTAAACCTAGCAGTTAGTGGATCGACCGTCACTGCTGCACAGCGCAAGGATGATTGTCCCGAAGCTTGCTCCTGAATTTCTAACGATCTTGCTGGGATTGTTCGTGGTGTGCTGTGGAGGTATTTCTGGTAAGGGGATAGTCTACCAGGCAGATAGTTTACCATCGCGTATAATATTCTCCATCTGAATACTTTTGTGTTGTTGCAGGAAAAAGGATCTCCGAACAAAGTGAGCACTTCAGTTGAAGGGTTTTAGTAAAGAGTTTTAGAGCTTGTTTTGATTTGATGTTATCGTGTTGATGTTGTTTTCAGAGTGCGATGAATACAAAACGATAATTTCGTCGAGACGCGGCATCATGTCCCTCACACTGAAACCCACGGCGCTGTACTACAACGTGAATAACTGCTCCCATGTAGTTGATCTGATAGTGGGTGGTGAAGCCGCTCGACACGGTGAATTCCCTCACCATGCACTGCTAGGCTATCCGCAAGAGGATGGCATTAGAAAAGGCTACAGTTTCAGCTGTGGCGGCTCGCTGATTTCGGACCGTTTCGTGATGACTGCAGCGCACTGCTTCAGCTACAGCGATCCAGTGCTGGTTAGGTTGGGCGAGTACGACCTCAAGGAAGAGTCGGCCAGCCAGGTCGACTTCGGCATCACGGAGATCATTCGCCATCCAAACTACAGGAACTCGCGATCTTATCACGACATCGCGCTCATTCGGCTTAATGAAACGGTGCTCTTCTCGAAGATCATTCGTCCGGCTTGCCTGTGGACGCAGACTGCACTCAACACGAGCAGTTTCGTAGCAACAGGGTTTGGCAAATTGGAGGAAGGTAATCGATTGATGTCCTGGCTCAGTTATGCGCACAAGTGTGTACTGCATCCGTTTCGATTCATTGCAGGTGCTACCGATCTGTCGGCACGTATGATGAAGGTACAGTTGGACCTATTCCCGCCAGCCGATTGTGAGCAGCTTTTTGCCAGCCACAGGAAGTTCAGCGACGGAATCGGTGGAGGTCAGCTGTGTGTTGGGAGTAAAGGCGGAGGTAAAGATACCTGCCAAGGAGACTCCGGTGGTCCACTCCAAATAATAACGGAGCCTAGGAGCTGTATGTACAACATCGTTGGTGTAACATCGACTGGAGCGGCTTGTGGAATCGGTCATTCCAAAGCTGTCTATACGAATGTAGCTTACTATCTTGATTGGATCGAGAACATTGTTTGGCCTCAGTGACCAACAGAAAAAAGATTGTAGTTCAGTGAAAAAAAAAAACAAAAATGTTAGCAAGCATATTTCACCGGTTTATGTAGAAGCTAAGTCACCCATTAGAATCAAGGCTTGGTAAATCTTCTCCTTTTTTCTATTACAACTCTCCTCCCTCTCTTGTTCGATTTTTTTCTTTTTCCACACTTTCTAGAACAGGACATAGGGGAGGGTTTCTACTGACGGAGGACTAGCCTATTTTGACTTTTGTATATTCCGGTGTTATCCAAAAACACGTTCTGAGCAGACTCTCGACCCGGCTTTGGCAATTCAAAATGAATTGTAGTAAAAAAGTTATTCTACAACTTAAATAATTGTTCCATAGGAGTTCTTATTCACAAACCGTACAAATCTCAAAATAACGTTTTATTTCTTGGAGGCCAGCCCCGCGGGATACAGTTTTGGACAGTGGTCGGAAGTGCCATTTTTAAGCATCCCATAAAGGTTTTTAATCCGATGAATAATGTGACAACTTAAGGGTATAAAGTATTCAATACGCCTTGCCGTTAATATGGTTGTAGCTTCACAAACAAAATTAAATCCATGTTGTTGCCATGCGCAGTACTATATTGAAATTATAACAAATGATATCGCCAAAAACCTGAAATCTGACTGGTTGTGAAAAATCCGCATCCGAACTCATACAACCGCGCAACCAGAAATACTCATCAATTTGATAAACTTGTTTTGTTACTCGAGGCGATGAAAGAACTCGTTCATGTCGTTCGAAGCGGTATAAAAGTTGGTCGCATGGTGGAGTGTGACAATATCATATAGCTCCATCGCGTCGGTCAGTGTGGAATTCCTTGAACTTGTCTGTGTGTATCGTCGCCGGTTTCGACCGCATCCGAGGGCTTATGTTTTGTGCAGTTTGTGTTCTCCGTTCGGCTAGTCGAGTCAATAAAGCGATGCTGCCTGTTCAAGGAGGAACTCGTCGGATCAGTTTCGTACTGCTTCTGTTCTGTGTGTGTTGCGTTGCAGGTGAGAAATTTGGTTTTTGGTTATTTTTAAACCAAAATGTTTTACAAATAATATACATCTTTTTTTCCCTCTTCTTCAAAACGCTGATCATTGGTCGAAGGTGAAAGAATATCTGCTCAAAGTAAGTTAAAAAGCAACATGTTTGGCGTCGTACTGGTGTTACCTTATTAATGTGCTGCTATTTCGTGCCACTAGAATGCAACGAGTACCGCAAAGTTATAGCCGATAAGCAGAGTGTCATTTTCCTCACTATCGATCCAATCGAGATCACTTACGATGTGTATAATTGCTCCAACGACCTGCAGCTGATCGTGGGAGGAGTGGAAGCGAAGTACGGCGAGTTTCCCCACCAGGCGATGCTAGGATTCCCACTGGAGGCTAACCCACGAAAGTTCGACTTCAAATGTGGCGGATCGCTTATCAGTGAGCAGCATGTGCTGACGGCGGCCCACTGCTTCGCCCACGGTGATCCCACCGTGGTGCGTCTCGGCGAGTACGACATCTCGACTCTGACGGGTGACGAAGAACAGATCCCGATCGAACGCATCCGCCGACACCCGGACTATCCAAGCAAGCAGCCGTACAATGACATCGCGCTGGTACGGCTCAAATCCCCGGTCAGACTGTCGAAGTATATACGACCTGCGTGTCTTTGGGATACGGAATACCGAAACACGACAAAGTTCACCGCCACCGGGTTCGGGCACGAGGAGTTCGGCGGCACGATGTCTAAGGTCCTGCGGAAGGTGCAGCTAGCCGAGTACCCGGCAGAGGATTGCGCGGAACAGTTCCGAACCATTCGGCGGTTGCGTGCGGGACTTAGCGCGGGACAGATGTGCGTTGGAAGCATCGGTGACGAGATTACGGACACCTGCCAGGGCGATTCCGGTGGACCGCTGCAGACGCTGACCTACCAAAAGTCTTGCACCTATCACATCGTCGGTATCACTTCGGTAGGTGGTGCGTGCGGAACCAGAAAGTCGAAGGCCATCTACACCAAGGTGTCACACTACATCGACTGGATTGAGGATAACGTTTGGGGGCCAAATGCACTCTAGGCGAATTTAACCCTTCGATTTGGAGAGGCAATCATCGTAAAGTTGAAACAAGGACCCGCCAACCTCTAAAAGGTGACAATCTATAGCATATTCTATGGCCGGTAGATTTATGGTCATGGTCCACGTAAGCGTTATTTTAGAGATTTACAGGCGATAGGAATAGAGTTTACAGGCATAGCATAACTAGTGACTGAAACTCCTGCCCCGTTATTTTGTCCGGCAGTGTCTTTAAGGAAATTTGGAGAACTGCTATCAGTAAAGAAAAATGTCCAGTACACTGAAACCCCCACATTGTTGCCGGCGACTGTAGCTAGCGCGAGGTTTGTCGTGACATAACCCATAATCGATTCAAGTTCTCTCGGTCACCGCAGTGGTTTTGCTTAACCCTTGGAGGTATGGGAAATGTATAAACCAAATTATTTACAATTTATATAAGATGTCGTTTGAAAAGTATAGAAACACGACACACATGTATCTAGAATAACCGATGCAAAATAAATTGCAAGTCAAGTCACACCAATGTTGGCGTATCTTTTTTGTGTTCAATTGTAAACAGAACAAATTAAAATTCAAACGCAATAAAATTTTTAGACCGAGTTTAGTCTTCTCTGGTCACCCTGTTTTACGCTTTATCAACAGTGGAAATACCCCACCAGCTATCTCGTCGGCAAACGAATGGCATTCAAAATAAGCGCAAACTGGAAATACCAACAAGCCTGCTTGATTGTGCCACTGCCCGCGGAATCCGTATTCATTGAAAGCATCAGTATGCGACTGGCGATCGCCGAGTGAGGATCGTGTTCGACCAGTTTTAAAGCATTACGCCATGTTACTCGCTGATCTCAGAAACAACGACAGATCTTTAAGGCATTTCGGTGTATTAAAACAATGTTTTCGATAAATGATAACCGCCACGAATGCGTCGTCAGTAAGCCCATTGTCTTTGTATTGTTAATTAATAGAATATTCTTCTGCACTCTTACCCCCCCCCCCCCCCCCCACAATTTGCATTTAACGGCACTTGTAACCATATGTTTCATTCCAGGCCGAGAACGTAGAACGTATATGCCGCAGGGGATTATATGCCTTCGCAAGCAATTGATAAGTGGCCGCATGGTAGCGTTTTAACCCTTATCCGGTTACACGAAAATTTCGATCATAACTGATCGTGCATCATGGAATGTCGGTGGATAAGAAATACTACACGTAATATGCCTGCATACATATTTCCGATTCTTCGATTGCGATTCCTGCCTTCGGTGATCCAATACGCAGCCAATGATAACGACCTGTCTGCAACTTGTGGACGCCGATTCTCCTTCACCAACACAGGAGCTGAAGAAGGGATCGGTATAAAGTGAGGTTTGTCTAACGATCGCTGGAGGAACTAAGAATCTCTGCTCAAGCTACACACATGCACATTCAGCCCCGTCTTTGCTACTGATAACGACTGTCTGTGCCTGCCTGGAAACCCTTGAAGAAAACATAAACGTTTGCTGTTTTACCACTCATACAGGTGAAAAAATTAATAAAACCGCTTTTCGTCTCATCTTGGTAATAGCACTTTCACTATGGTTAAACCAACATTTATCATCCTTCCCATCGAGAGCCGGTTTGCGTGAAAATTTCGAAACATACGCATGACAGTAACACCACACCGATCCGATCGTCGAGGCGATCTTTGGAAAGTGGTCGTGAAGTGGAAATACCCGTCGCATGTTTCGTTCCACTGGACGCAGAATCCATAATAATCGTCGGCGTCAGTGTGCGATAGGCGGTCGAGGAACGAAGATCACGTTTCTTCGCAGTGGAGAAGTGTTTGTCTAGCGCCGTCCAGTTGAATTGATTCTGAAATTTGTTTAAGCAAAAAGTTTCTAGAATGCTTCCGCGAGAAACCTATCGAATGCGGACCGGTTTGATGCTGCTGCTAGGGTGGATTAGTTGCCTAAGCTTTGCCGAAGGTGAAAACATTTGACGACTGTAAACTGTGACACGTCCTTGCCTAGAAATTCAAAACAAATTTACGTGTTTCATTTTAATCTTTCTTTTCGTTGGTATCATCGATCGAAGGTCAAAGGCTCGCTACTCGAAGTAAGTATGCCTAAGGTGCAGTGAAAATGGTCCGTATGAAATAGAAATGTCCCTTTTCACTTCAGTGTGCGACGAATACCGGAAGGTTACCATCATTAAGCAAACTCTGATCCCACTGACACTCTTTCCCACGGCGATCGAATTTGAAAGCAATAACTGCACGAACCTCGTACAACTGATCGTTGGCGGTGAAGAGGCGAAATACGGCGAGTTTCCGCATCATGCTCTGCTGGGCTACCCGAATCCGGAGCGTAAAGGGGATTTTACATTCTCCTGCGGCGGAACGCTGATCAGTGATCAACATGTGATGACCGCGGCTCATTGCTTTTCGCATGGAGATCCCGAGATAGTACGCCTCGGGGAGTACGACACCAAATCTTCGACAGGGGAGGAGTATGACGTGAATATCGCTGCCATTCGAAAGCATCCAGACTACAAGAACAGCCGAGCCTACCACGACATCGCGCTGGTAAAGCTCGCGAATCGTATACATTTTTCGAGATTGATTCGCCCGGCTTGCCTGTGGGACACGGAGTATCGGAACGTCTCGAAGTACATTGCAACCGGCTTCGGCTACAACGCAACGCTGAGTGGAATTCTTTCAACTACAATGATGAAGGTGCAATTGGATGAGTTTCCGGTAGAAGATTGCATAGAAACATTCAAGACGGATCGTCGATTCCGTGGCGGTGTACACAACGGTCAATTGTGCATCGGAAGTATTGTTGAGGGTCGTGATACTTGCCAGGGAGACTCCGGGGGCCCACTGCAGACGGTGACCAGCCCACATAGTTGTATGTACCACGTTGTCGGAATCACATCGACGGGCGGTGCGTGTGGAATCGCTAACTCAAAAGCAATCTATACCAAGGTGTCATATTACCTTGAATGGCTAGAAGATAATGTCTGGGGCCGTAACGCATTGTGAAAAGCCTCGTTACCCGGAATTTTCTCTTTGGGCAGGCCGCTGCAAACATTTATTATTTTGTTGAGGTACATCTAGACTTGTGAAAGGTGCGCGAATAGGATAAAAAAGTTCCAAAGTAATATGAGCATGTGCATTTATAATCGAATAAAGAGATGGACAATTTCAAAAGCATGGTCGTTTACTTTCCTCTTTCTTTAAGAAGTTTACCTTCGCCCACATAAGTGTTACAAAGAATTGAACCATTCTTAACAAAAGTATCATTTTTTATTATTTAGCTGCGAGCAAGGACGCACATTCGATGAATGCTATTGGAAGAATGCCTATAGAAGGCTCTTGCTAACGTTGTCTTTCTGGATCCTCTTTTACAGTAAATGACGAGCAATTGCTGGTAGTGTTGCCATTAGTATCATTCCGATGGAGGAAATCGTTAGACTCATTGTCGAGCCTGCACCACCGCTTTCCTCGGTGGTGGTGGCCAACGTGCTGGTGGAACCTTCCGGACCAACGGTGGTCGTCTCGGACGGTGGTGCCGGTTGGCCCTGCAATCGAATGCGCCACTCGATGGCCGGATAGATAGGCGAGTAGCGCTTAAGATACTCCTCGGTGATTTCGTACTCCCCGTACGTAAGAGCTTGTCGCGGTGACCCAGGAATCATGGTGTACCCATCACCGCCTTCGTAGAGGAACTGGCTTAAGATTACGCGATACTTCGCATCGTTCTGGAGCGGACCGTACGTGGGAACGTCACAGCGGGCACAACGCACCTCGACGTCGACTACTCGCTGAAGCACTGGTCGCGACAGATCGTACACAACGTGCACGCCCGCCATTTGCAGGAACTCCCCGTAGCCTGACACTCCGTCGTACCGGTGGACGCTGTGCTCGAGCATCTGCCGCACCTGTGCGCCGCTAAGCTCCGTTACAACCATTGCGTTGCCGAACGGTAGCACCGTCTTGAGGTCTTTCATGGAAATCGAACCCGCATCCAGCGATGCCCGGATGCCGCCACCCTGCACGAATCCGATGGCCGCATCCGTCCAGTATCCGTCATCGGCGTTCTCGCGAGTCACCGCATACGTGATGACCAGCGAGTCCGCGATCATATTACCGATGTTGCACTCCTCGAATCGACATCGGGTCGAGTCGAGGAACACGTTCGTGTGTCCAATATTCGCGTCCAACGCCAGGATGCCGGGACGGTACACTTCGAGCAACTGTAGCACGTCCGAATCGCGTTGCACGGTGCCGTTCAACAGAATTGGGCTTCCGTCCAGCTCCACCAGATTACCATCCGCATCAAACTGCAGGTGAAGATACCCCAGGTACTTCGTGTACGCGTACGCCTGTACGACTGGTACCTCCTTGCCGGCGCGATTCTTCACCATAACCGGGTACGGACCCGCAGGTTCATCTACATCCGGCGCCGTCCCACTATACAGGAACGTGTGCGAGTGGCCTCCGATCACTAGATCTATGTCGGGGCACTCGGCAGCAATCTGCTTGTCACGCTCCAGCCCACTGTGCCCAAGTGCGATCAAGATGTTCACTCCCTGCGCCTTGAGTGCAGTGGCTTCCTTACTAAAATCGACATAAAAACGACATCAAATGGTACGCTCGTGTCGGAATACTTTCAGGTCTCGCTTACTTGATTGCTTCAATTTCGTCGACAAACTCAACTGTGTTGACCGGCGTTAGCTGCTTCGTTTCCGGTGTAAGATAACCGATCACCCCAATCCGGACGCCGGATTTCGTAAACACGATCGAGTGCTGGAGGGATTTGGTATTCTGCATCGTGGGCGTGTTTGAGAGGTCCAGGTTCGCTACCAGCACCGGGAAGTCCACTTCATTCAGAAACGGAACCAACCCGTCCACACCCAAATCGAACTCATGATTGCCGAGGGACTGAAATGGCATTAAAAATAAATTTAGACGTCAATGTACCGTTAAGAATCGTGACGTGGGAAACAGGTTTCTGTCCCGCATGCTTACTATCGCGTCCGGTTTAAGCATGTTGAGGAAAGCGGCGGTAATGTTGTCTTTGAACACTGCAAACCATGGCGTTCCGGTATAGGTATCGCCAGCGTTTAGGTAGAGCACAGGAAGCCCACCGGACGCTTCCGCCGCACGGTACTCGCGAACTCTGCAAGTATCAAATGAATTGGGATTAGTTTTGGAAAGAGGTGCAATGAAGCATAGTAGAATTTGCATGATTAACATGATTCATACAATTCTATCGTATCTATTCTATCGCCTTGTATTGACAGTCTTTTCCATTTACGAATATTTTTATTTCATCGCTAACATAATTCAAATGTGCAACATATCATCAAATTTAAATTTTATGTTTGGATGCACACAATTAAACGTCTTAAAAAAAATACTTTGACTTATACTGATAATAATTTGAACTAACCAAGAAGAAGTCAACTTCAAAAGGATATAAAATTGAGCTCGCACTGCCACTAAGCATCAAACGATTAGAGCAAATCTGCTAGACAGCTGTGACACCTCGTGATTGGATAATTGACTTGCGGTGGCCGAGGCAAACGGATCGTGACAAGCTGCGGTAAATCACTGCCACTTTATAGTCATGTTTTTGCTCTCCCGGTGCCATCGTCACGCGGCCATCACGCTTCAATTAGTGCAATTGAAGTATTCACTTAATCCGAACAGGCAGGTCCTCCAAAATGGGTACTTTACATTAACATAGATGCAAATAATGGCGCAACATTTTGTGCAATCGGTTTAACTTTCTTTTTTCTTCGGTTTTGTTTCACAGGCAGAGCCAATTTACAATGATGAGCCGCGTGTAAATGAAACGTGGGTGTCACGATTGGTGGGTATGAATGAAATTATGCCCTGCTATCATCACCGCATGCACTTTCCACTCCGGTCGCCACCTTCGCTGCTGTACCATGTACTCACTTGTGTGCAACCCGCGCAAATCCACCGTAGCAACGGTTGCTGGCCACATCGGACGGTTGACAGTCGTTGCTGTAGGCCCCGGTTTGCTCGAACCGGGCGTGCATGTCGTTGTTGTGCAGCACGATAAGCTCCAGGCCGGACGCTTTTGGCGCGGCTAGAATGTGACCCGCCGTTACTAGGACCGTCAGCAGCAGCAGAGGAATGATTGGCGGATTCGGAGACATTGTTACCGGATGAGATATTCAGTCTTTTCGTAGATAGGGTGCAGATTGGTGCAGTTCGATGTATTCCAGGGCATGGATGCACTTCCCGAGGGCGTTCTGTTGAATGGAATATAGATTTTAAGCCAGTCATGTAGAGCACAAAAGGACAGATATATTTTTCGCACGGTTAACAAATCCCTTTCAATCTTTATCTTTCAATCCTTGAATCCTACAACTCCGGGTAGTGCATTCGTGACACTCTACGCCAACAGCTTGTGTTGCAATGATCAATGGTTCCTGGCTGTGGACACCATGTACATTCGGCTGTGTTATCGATAACAATTGGCGCTTATCAACCACGGTCATGTGCACCGTACTCCTATTCCCATTAGCATTCCCAATGGTGCTAGGATCGCTGGTTTACATTTCCCCACACTACACTCTTAGTTAATCTCGTCGGCCGGCAGTCAATAGATCTTCGATGAAGCCATGGCTAGAAGGGGAGTTTGTTTTGGGGCGAGACGCTAGCTAATATGCGGTCCTTAATCTTTGTCTCGCCCTCTATCTTTCCCCTTCCAGAGTCTTGCGGTATCAGGAAACGGTGACGTCCGCGTGTGCCAGGCACGCAGGCCGCTGTCACGCTTGACTAATTGACAATAAACCCGTCCCAAACAATCTTGATCAACGAGGTCTTGGCCTGGGGGACTTTCGCGGACACTGGTCCGGCCCCCAAAGGAGCAAATCATTTCAACTTCGGAGACGCAACTACCACGTTCACGCAGCAGGGCTATTGTTGGAACAGGTTTTTTTTTTTTTTTTTTTGGCGAACCCGTCGTTAGCACAATGCATGCAGCTTCATTGCATATGAATACAGCTACATGAGAAAAGATGCTCCGAAAATTGTGCAGCCCATATGATACCCATGGATAGCAGCTTGGTGCCAGGCGCGATCGTTAATATGAATTTCTTGAAGTTTGGGACTTGTTGTTTTCGTTTTACTTAACCGGAGACCCTTTTTCCTTCTTATTGGTTGGCATTTCCCGTCGCAACCGTGATGAAATTCGCAGAAATCAAGATAATATTTCAAATGAATTTTTCATGACGCGCTGCGAGACATAACAGAACCTGTTCTGCTAACTCTGCAAGATGAGAAGTTCAAGGTTGTTTCACAAAAAAGACAAGGTTTTCTTCCGGATGTCCATAATATCTTAAAGGAGTCAAATTGATTTATTCGAAAGCTACACGTAAGACTCTTTGGCAAAGAAAAAAAAAGTCCTTTGATTAACACTGAGGTAGTAATAATTTCTGTTCCGGTTCCACGGTCCGTCCTTTTCCCATATCTTAGCACTGACTAAGTTCGGAGAATGATGTTAATTACAACATTCATTCTAGCGTAAACATTGTCATAGGCCAGATATACACTCAAAGACAAATGCAACAGCAAATGGCAACAGAACAATCTTCAGGCCACTTTTATTGCTCTAAGGAAAATGTACGACGACAATTCAGACGAGCTGTATCACGTTCAAATTGAAATAAAATTTTCCGTTGTTTGTGCTACTGTGCTGTGTAACTTTTAAGTGGTTTATAATCAATCAAAATTTATCATGAAGTTTCAAATTAATCAGTGAAAAATTTCTGTAACAACTCACGGCTAAAGTGTTTAAAATGGAAATCAAAACGGTTACTACCGGAAGCTGAAACATTATCAAATAGGGAAATTGTGATAACTGCTTTATCGTTTCCCATCATGAGAAAAAAAATACCGCACACAATTGAATGTTACAGTAAGGGTATCCAAATGCTCCATCACCCCATCGCTATTCTCCCTGTTGGCACATTGTTCTCCAGACGCAATTTGTTGTTTGCGAAAAAACTATAATTGCACCAGTCCGCTGTAATGTCGTAAAACGTCCAGGTTCGTGTGCCCATTCAAACATTCATTATCCAGAGATAATCCAGGAATTCTCATTGCATGAAAGTAGCGGTCGTAATCTATAAGTGCTGTTTGAACAAATTGGACCGTTATGCCGCACGAGACATCGCCATGCTCTCTGCTGCAGCTACTACTAGTGCTATGTGGTGTATGAGTGGTGTTGTCTGGCTACAACGTGTTTCCCAGCTATGTCTGGTATTGTTTGTGGCGCGCTGATGTTATTCTTATCTTAAACAAATTACAGAATTTACTCTTCACCCAGTGGACTGATATAAGTACGCAATGACATGGTTTAATAAGACATTTTCACAAACACATTACTTCACAGAATAACTTATCTTTTTCTTCATTTACAGCAATACCGGCGGTGTCATTTCAACACAGACCGTCTGTCTGTCAAATTGAACTAAGGAAAAAGGAAACACATACAAGTGCGGCGAAAAGTGTGCAGCCAAATTAGAATTCGATTTCCCGATCGGTGGATAAAATTAACTTTCGATTCTCTAGCGCTTCGGGAAGCGTGGCACATCCGAGCTGATGACATGTCGAACCGATGATCGACGAGCTCGATGAATACCTAGATCGGGATGCTGGGCCTCCGACTTGGAGACATACATAGATAGCTGCACAAACGTCATCGAGGGTAAGGGAAACACCTAAGGCAGAAAACACACGGTTTCTCCCTTCCGCTGAATTTGCGTAGGACATATTGGTTCCTGTTTATCTTGCCAATCCTTTTTTTCCTTACACCTTTAAAGCAGCGGGCTACCCGTTACACCGCAGCCGTGGAGCGTACTCCAGTACACGTTTGCTGATGAAAAGAGACATCCATCAAAATGAAAAGAGATTCATGCTGTGTTTTTCTATATTGATCGGTTTCGTGTGTTCTATTTTCGACTGTCTGACAATGTGACCGGCACAATTTCAAAAAAGATGGTCTTGTTTTTTTTTCACGACCCACGGGAACGAGTGACACATTCGTGAAACGCCTATGGCCTAATGATGGATTTTACGGCCTAATACAAGTTAAAAATAATCATGTCTACCCTGTTGTACATTTCTCAGGGATTAGATGTGAAGCAAGTGCTTAAAATAAACTTTTGCATGTTGGGAAGAAGGATAAAAAATGGAAACTACACGTATAAAACGCAACAGTGAAATGGAAAAATAAACTTGTCCAATAACACCATTTTGCAACTGGCTGCCCATAGTGACCAAAGGTAGCTGGAGGAGATCGACCTTGCGGTAAACCTCCGATCGTGACCAATTTGGCACACGACCACTAGCGATCGTACACCCTGCCGGTACACAAGGACACTCCTACAGCTGCCCGTAGAGCGCGTGCAACGTTTCGATTGTTTACTCACGTGATGATATAAGTGCAGGTTACTGCTTTCGTTGCGTTGGCCGATCGTCGTTGCCACAACGGTTGCCGCGAAGAGTGCAGATTCACTGCTAGCACGACATTTTCTCTCTTTATGTGATTTTAAAATAATTTATGTATACGATCGCTTCCAAATGCACACGCGGTGATGGACGTGGGTAGTTGATTATACTATTACACAAAACAACCACAACAAAAATTGCCCAAGCCTGACAAGGTAGCTTCTTAAGCGTGGGTACTTTAGGAAAACATTTCTTTGGTTTGTTCAGGCTTACCACCCGAGCTCCACCAAAAACGTCACGATCGCGACGGGGGGATGACAGCGCTCGAGCCCGGTCGACGTCCGTCGAAATACTAACTTGACGATCGCGTTACGGCACGCATCGTAGCCGCCGGCGCACAACTAAAAACCCGGTTGTTGGTGTGAGAGCCGCACCGCCCGGTAGCGCGTGACGTTATCAGCGGGCAAAGCGCGCGGGTATCTCTGGTGATGACGATAGCGGAATCCCCGATAGTCACCCGGACGTTACACGGGGCAGGAGTAGTTTGACGGTGCGCAGAATCCTGCCGGAGGATCCGATCGCTACGGTATTGCGAAGCTTCGTAGTATTTGAATGACAATTGACGTCAAGGGAGATGGAAAAGAAGGGCCTGTCTGGGGAATCTTTAGCCGTTGAGTGAGTATTTGTACGTCTGTTTGAGGAACATTAGACAGATGTGAGATAAAAATGTGTATTTGTGAGTCTCCAATACCTGTGGATCCCTCTTATGGTACAGCTGTACTAACAAAGCTGCAAACTAAGCCAAAGTGCATCGTAAAGTTAGGTTTTACATTTTTGAAATACCTTTTTGCCCATATGGGTACGACATTTTTATAGTCAAATCTTCCCCTCAATAGTTTCGAAACGCAAGGGTAAAATAATACAATTAATTTTGTGCATTTTTTTAATTTTTTTATTTAGCACGATACTTTCCAGAGTAGAATAAGATCTTTCATACCATCAATTGTCGCCCCGGTTCAGTCCAGAACATTTCGTAGAAGCAGCAGATATTGCAATTCTCCTGGGACTGGTAATCCTTAATTCGTTAATTATTTTAAGTGTCTTACATTTATGTCGAATAACAATCTACCACAATGGTCGTCCTCTACGAAAAAGAAAACGAAATACATGCCTTTCTAAATGTAAATGAGAAGGATACATCTGAGAAGCCAAGAAGAGCAAACTCCATACGGCGATAAGCCAATGTGCCCAACCAATTTTGAACAGTCTATCTATTGAAACGCCAGTGTTTATTATGGCAGACGAGATAACGATGTGAAGAGTAAAGATACTGTCGGGATGTGACGCAGTTTTAAACGGATGCGCGTCTCGATTTTAAATCGATCGATCCTCCAGATGAACAATGCTCATAATGTTTCGTCCCAAATCGTATATGTATAGCCTGTTTTTAAGCAGATAAACTATCTATCCAGTTGTATGTGTACAATCAATGCAATAGGATCCAAAACCAGGAAAGGAATCGTCAGACGGCGAGCACACAAAGCGCACAATTATTACCATGAGTGGTACATTAAACGACAAGCTCATTGGAGATAATTGAAGGTGAGATAAGAAAGTAATGGTTTGTGTTGATGATACGGTTTCATTGCAGCAAATGGCTAACAGCTGCAGCACGTAAACGAATGATTTTCTGCCGTTTGCCACACATTTGTCTATTCTGTCGCTATCTTCCAAATGACATTTTATCAAGTAACCGAGCCCTTCAGCCCCAAGTAATTGACACCTTACACGTGTCTATGCAGTGAAACACACATTTCTAGAATCAAACTTAATAAAATCGCTGTATAAAACTGATTTTTTTAACTACAATCTTCTGATTTCAGTACGGCTCATCGCCGCGGATGACTCATAGATATTTTGGATGAAAATATTCAACATTCCCAATTAGTTCGGCCATGTAGAAAAGCATAACTTTTCTCTTTAAAAACGGACAATCGACTTCCCCAATAGGCAGTTAAAAAGGGGTCAAACTGTCGCATACGCCCGTTGCTGCATGCGGTTAATGGTAGGGTATAGTTTTCTGTAAAATAATTGGAATCAAATTGAAGTTGCGTTTGGTAAGCTGCAACCCTTTCCACGCATTGTGATTTCATTGACCATTGCTTCCGTGACATCTGAAGTTGAAAAGTTTCGAAACTATATTCACCATACCGCAGAGCGGTATGAATGGCTATGTTCGCGTGAAATAACACCATTTGCATATGCGTCACGCTAAAATGGTGGTGCAAACAGTTGGCAAAGAATTCGTCGCAAATTCTCCCTACCGAACAAGACCCGGAAGTTTAGGGAAATACAAATTCACCCATTCAAACGTACAACTTTTGGCAGCTCAGCTGATGGCATCGCAGCAACGCCGGCAGTCGGCAAAATATTCCAACTATTCCTGGCGAGTACAGGAATTGCGATCATTTTTCACCGCAATTTCTCTGCCAGGGACGTTTTCCGGGCGTTTCGTCACGCGATGCGGTGCAGTCTATTGCAGCAGCATGATAAGTTATGGGAAGAACGGAAGGAGTAGCGGGCACTTAACGGATGTCAAATTGTGCCCTTTTTCGTTTAACACGACATGCATGCTGCCTGGAATCGTCTGTCGTTGCTTCCTGAAATTGGCAAACGGTAGGATCAACAGCTAGCAGCTCGCTTTACTTAATGAACTTCTTAAGTCATATACATTGATATTGTAAAATTGTGGACAAATGACACTCTCAATTCAGTAGCCCAATAAAATTTAAATCTATAAACAACCCTCACCCATACCAAGTCACAGATACACCAAAATCTCGATTTCAAAAATGCCTAAAACCATTAAAATAAATAAGCTTTAACAACCCGTTCTTACTCGTCGTTCGTTTGGCACGGGTTCGCCTCATGGATGATTTATGTATGGTTTGGTCTCTCGTGACCGACAGAATTGATTGGGCTAAAATGTGCTAGTAATTGACAGCACAATAAATGTTCATCCCTTTATCTGTTATTTCTCCTGCCTACGCATAGGTACTTCTGTCCACCGTACCATAAACTGCTACTGGCATGAAGAGAGATAACCTTGGTGCCTGACGGTGTGGGGGAAGCACAACCTATGCTAGGAAAACTTTGTTATCACGAGGCGTTTGGGCCAAACTTTTTAAACTGATTGTAACTGCAAGAGCACACGAAAGTGAGAACCATGCATGGAAATTGACTATAAATCCCAAAAATTTATATATATATTTTTTTTTGTGGAAACTAAAGGGAGTGCTATGTGCTATTCGGCTTCCAAGTATGTTTTCATAGTATATTTCCTCTAGCGATGAAAAATGACAACTCCATTAGCGGAAGAACATTATTTCAAAACATCTTGCCACGAGCAAACTACTATCAATGCTGACTGCGCAGTAATTAGAAGATGCATTTAAATTTAGAAAAAAGGCGCTCCACCTACAAACAAAATTAAAGTTGATCAACGATAACTACAATGACGGTTGTAATATGTTTTCCATGAAAAAAAGGATTGCACTGGCTATCACCTTCTATCCCCCTAAACCGTACTTTTAGGAACTATTTTTGTATAATGGAGGGGTAAAGTCGGCAACGCTGGTCAACGTATAGAGCATGTGATTAATTAGCTGATAATTGTGATAAACGAGCTGGGAAGTGCTTGCAGCAATAAACATCACGCTCGTATCCCTCGGGTGGGTAGTAAATGAAGTTAATAGGAGTGAACAAATTTGATATGACAATGTTTGCTAAAAAACTTGTATGATTGTAATTGCATCGGAGATGAAATGTATCAATACCGGTTTCGACTCGGAACTGGTTGTTGATTATGCTCACATCCAAAAATGTATACCGACGGTGTACATATTACAAATATACAATTTTTACATTTATTTAGATTGTAAATGCGCCTGCCGGTAGGCATAAATCCGTTAGGTGTGAAAATATATTGCATACTCAAAGGCGCATTTATAAAATATCCAATAAATCAATACGATTTTTGCCATGATAACCACAAAACGAATAGTGTGTACTTGGGGGTGTATTTCAGATTGCTGTTGGATATTATATTCTGCCCTTTTTTATCAAGCAACTGTATAACAAACCCGTTCATTGATGGTCAATCGCTTTAATTTAAGCTTTTAACGGAAATAAATTCGGATAGCCGTACTATACACCATTAAACTTTTCTTCCACTCTTTACTTTTATTCTGTATCTTGGCAAGAGTATGATTATTATAAATTGAGGCGACTCGGAAGTCCTTGCTCAGCAATAATGTGTGTAAGTCCTGGAAAAATTAATGTCCCAGGCTTCGTTTGCCCACCAATTTCGAGTATATCTACGATCTAATCAATGTAGATAAAGTAAACCTATAAATACGTAAGTCCCCCTCTAGGGATGCAAGCCCGATGGGATATTCTGATGAGGTTCTTGAAATTTAATCTCGAGGATTTCACGCTCCATTACTTTCGCATAAGGATGTTCTCAAGCGATTTCTGATATAGCTTGTTGTAGGGGAGCCACCAGTTCTCAGAAGGGTATCTTTTCGATATCCACGGTTAGTGTGCTCCTTACCAACGTCGAGCTAATCTTATTAATGCGAAACGTGAAAGTACAGCTGACAAATCTTTTCTTTGGCTTTATTTGATACGCTTTGCCTAGCCTTAGCTTACGTTTAACAGTTCATTTCTCCATTCGTATTGACCCTATCATAGATGTTTGCCTTTTGGGATAGATTTACATACATTTTACGCGTTATCTGTCTGCAACATGTAACGCGAGAAGTTACGCGCATCATCATCCGGCAAACATTACCGCCAGCTACCGAGCCATGATGTCCTCGATGTTTTCTCTTCCCTTCTGCTCAGGCGCCAGACATCTAACGACAGGGCTCTCCATGCCAGAGTTCCTTGGCTCTTTGGTATTCGCTCGAACATGCCCGTTCCCCGTCTGGTCGAGACTAGAATCCGGCCAGTACAGGATCGTTGACAATGGCTCCGTTTTCACAGGTTCCCGGGAGCCATGGGAGACGTTTTCCCAACTCCTTCCAGGCACTTCTCGCCCCTTCCCGCCTCTCCACCGGTGGCCTGCGGTTTGTAGATCAAATTGTGCCCGAGATAGGCGCTAATTAGGATGTCTTCCGGCGAAAGGTTCAGCCCGCGCTCGACGGACATCCGTCGGAGACGCTCGTACATGACGGTCGCCATTAGTGGTCGCGGCGAAGCACGTCCACGCGTCTGCTCGGGGTCATCCAGCGCGCACGGAATCATGGCGCTGCCTGTCACTTGTCCGGAAACGGATATTCAATTTGTCCTGTCGTCGCTGGGAAACAGCCGTTGGCGTAACTTTATACCGTCGCGCGTTACCGGAACAGTCGACCTCAGCCAACGCAGCCGAAAAGGCACCGCGGACCGCACCGAACGAAGCACAAAGTTTGACTGCTTCCACTGTCTGGCAACGATAAACACACATTCGTTGCACGTTCGAGCCGTGTCACTGCTCTCCGTTTCCTGTTCACTCCTGAATTCCTGATTCCACACGCACACACCCTCTCAGGATCGGTATGGGGTTTTTTTTTATTGCGGCCGGCCGTGTTTTCCCCCGGCGTTGGTTAGACGAATCTGGCAGCCATATGACGGTTTCATCGAGGACTTTAGCAGCTGATCGAACGCTTGCCCTCAGAACCCAGCCGAACTCGCCGGGGGTAACCGAGCAGCCATTGAGACACAACAAAGAGGGATAAAGAGCGAGTGCGTGATAGAGCAGGCCGACGGTGAAAGCGAAAAGAAGGGGATGGAATTAAACAACACGTACATCTGCATCAGCATCAAAGCACCGAAACGGCACAACAAAAAGGATACAGAGATTGGCCCGGTTTAAAGGTCCGCCGTCAACCGTGCTTATATTGCTTCATGAGGGAGTAAGTATGGGAGGTCTTCTTTTTTCCATTTCCGTTCCTCTCTTTCTACCACTTTGTAACCTCAGTCCACACATTGCCCGCGGAAACATATTCGCCGGTTCGTGACAAGGAGTTGGCGGTTGGGTTTTTCGTCCCGGGAATGTGTCCCTGAAGGCGCCATGAACCGCAATCAAGTTTCATTCCATCCTGGGAAAAGAATACCAGCAATATCACATCATGTTATCATTAAATACATTCGGCTACGAATATATTCATGAAGATCTATGATAATGTTTCAAAATTACTTTATCAAAATAAAAGTTATTAAATTTGTTATTTTATAAAAACTACAACGGAAACATGGCTTTTCCACTCCTGGGTGGATATGAAACGCAGTTCTCGATTCACGTTGATCGTGCCGTTGATCCGAGCGTTCCGCTCCGTTACATTTTTGGTTTCCCCATGCGGCACATATCCCGGTAGTGTTCGTCCTGCGAACATATGCTGCCAGCGTGTGCCCTGTCGCGATACAGACCTTTCCGCAGTGGAGCATGCATTCAATTGGCACATCTGGTGCATGCTTATGGAGACCATTAGAGATGAAGAATGGTATAAAAGAGAGGAAAACAAGCGGTGCATGAGATTCAAGAAACTATCTAACTGCAACAAATTCCATATTCATTGCAGAATCCAATTTCAAAAATGTTACTTTTTCTTTCTGATCGACCCTCTACGTCAATCTGCAATTCGAAGTTCTTTTACGTTGTGTTGTATTCTTTTTTATAATATGACTCTAAACTCAAAGTCCTAGTAGTACATTACGACATCGACTAATTACAATTAGCCAAGGTACAGCTGTAACTTATTCGTTGCACCGTGCTTACATGTTTTATGCAATTTCAAATAAACTCATTATTTGGTTTTCTGCGCTGTTTTCTGGATTTCCTCGCGAAGTACCAACGGCGTCTGTTACTGTACATTCGTCTTCCGTCCGCCCCCTGTGGCAGCAAGGTCATTACTTCAGTACTAATGAATGTGTTCCGCCAAGAAACGTGCGGAAATGGACAGTTGGTAATACTGAATAAGGGCACGCACGAACCGCAACACCATACAAAAGTAAACTTCTGCCCAGAGCTCAGAATTTCTTGTTTAAATGGGATGAACCGGAGTTTCTGGAGGCGGACTTTTCTATCGTTCCGTATGGTGTACCCGAAAGCTACCCTTCTGACTGTCATCATGTGGAGGAAAACAAGGAAGCATGGTATTTTCCAACTCATGCACAACATATTGAAGCCACTGGCTCTTTCGCGTGACTCTGGAAAGTCATTCCCTGGTGCTCTCGTCCATGAACGGGCTAGCCTGAGTTTGCAGTTCGTATTTTGCAATTACATTGAAAAATGCAACCGACCCCACCGCGGGTCATATCTATTTGCAAACTCTTTGGTTTACAGCTTTATTTATTGTCTAGGCAACTTATCAAACCGGTGAACGTTAAAGAAGAGTCGGATGGTTTGAGCATTTTCCCGAATGCTTGAAGTTTTTCGATTTGAAAGAATCACCCAGAGCAAGGAAACCACAGCTGCTTTGAAGAAGATTTCCATAGTTTTATCGGAAGCTGCCAAAGAACTTCTTTCATGTTTATGCGTTTTTCATTGCTTAAAACTGGTATCCTCCGCTTAATTTCAGCGTTCTTTAAATTTACACAAATAGGAATGTGTCTAGTTTCTATTCTAGATATTAAACTAAGCATTGTCACTACCTGATTTCCTGCCAGAGCGGTAATTAAACTTCGCTTTTTCTTTGGCAATTTATAAACTAGATCGTTTCTTTTTCCGCTTTCCTCGGAAAAACTTGTCACCAACATTTATTCTTTCCCAAAAAAAAAAGAGGGGACAAAAACCGTAGCCTTTACAATGCCAGTTTAGTCGCCTGCCTCCGCACAGGCAGCTACCACGCTTCAGGAATTTTTCAGTTCATCTATAAAATTCGAATATAAAATACTTTAAGCTATATTGTAGCTTTCATTTAGGTTGAGTGAAGCAGCAAAATTTAGATGGCTGAATCGTTCGCAACAAATGATGTTTTATCTTTGAATCATAGCAGTAGTTGGAAGTGTGTCGATACACCTTCGATAAATTATTTCTCCTTCATTAGATGCGCAACTACATGTCTAATGAGGGTTGTTTCCGATTGCTTATGTGTACCGATTCCATCCTGCGGAACTTGTTTTCCAAAAGTATTTGAAAGCAGCTTCAAATGGAATGTTAATATAAAACTGTTCATTACACATCAAGCGAGCATGAAAAACGTTCAACGGAATCAAATTCTATGCTGGTCTCTTGAAAATTATTACCTTCGTCCCGCAGACATCAGACAAACAACAGACCTCTAGCAGGTAGCAGGTAAATTGATAACTGAACATGTTCCGATGAAAATGCTTTGCCCTAGCAAAACATCGCATTTCGAGTTCACTGCAAAAAACATAGCGATAATTAGAGACCTTAGACGGGTGCTAGCGACAGCCACATTTTCTGCTTATTATCAGTTTGCCGAGTGTGGGGAAAACATCAACGACACGCACGCTCGCACGCGTGCAAAAACTGTGCACTGATGTGGTGACATGTGTCGAAAAGTCATACTATTAATTGGCAAAAAGGAAACAAAATAATCACGGCACGTTTAGCATTGCCTCCTCAACTTTCTGTAGCGAAGCTCAACCCGTTATGGTCGTGCCACAACGTTGACTACAAGGGTAGCGACGGTAATTAAATGGAAAGGACTACATTTTCCGATGAGCACGACTCCCGTTTTCCCGTGCATGCACGCTCTCTGCGAACTATTCATCGCATCCGACATATTATGTTGTGGCAGCACGCATTCACCCAACCATGAGATGGTCCAAACCTGCGAATGTTTGTTTACTATTCTAACGCTAATGAACCTAAATAACGGTGGAAAACTAAACCGATGACATTTTTCCACCCCCTCTTGTTGAGACCAGTAAAGGTAGAGATTTTAAGGGTCGTATTCCACAGTATGAAATCTAAATATTTTACGCTTAATGTATCCCTTTTCCGTTAAAGGGTAGACTAAAGATAATTCTACAGCAAAATAATAAAACAGCAGAATTTTCCAAAATATTGGTATTCGTCAAACACATCATTTCTGCAATTTATGAAACTAATAATAGCATAAAATGAACACATAAATTGGAAGCTGAAACTGCTCGAAAACGGAACGTGACTCACCGTAAACACCGCTCGACAGATCCTTACTATGTTCTCTTTTTCTTTCGTCCTTGCATGATCATTCGCAGCAGTGCTCGAGTCAAGTTCTCTTTTTTATTTTCTTTCTGCAGCAATGTTTTAGCTACATTTGTGTTCGAGCCAGGACATGTTGTCAGGACGGGATCCTTCCAGACAGGCACACTCTGGCTTGACGAGCACCTGGATCGATTTAGGGCATTACAGGTATGTGTGCTTTCCTATACGACTGCTGCCAGATGTCTTGAGACAAACAACTAACGATCCTCTTCATGGTTTATACATATATTTTTTATTGTGTATATCTTGTTTTGATGAAAATTTTAATATTTTTTCTAACATCGCAATGATTTGGGTGGTGGTGAAAGCTGATCACATCATCTAAACCATTTGTTAATTTCTAGTTTGATCGACCCACATATCTCTCGGGAAATATTTGTCCCTACTCAACGAAATACGTTTATAAAGTGAAATAGACGCCGAGAGACAGCCTGTTCTCATTCCGATTTCATTTCATCCGTTCTCTTGGGTTACTCCCAGCGGAGGATTTAAGAATTCAAAATACGATTCCATCGGAATAAAGAATCAATAACGTTGACTTGTAAACCTCAATTTTCTTTGCTTTGACCTATGGTTAAGTTGAGAATAAAAATACGCCGAGACGAGTTTCGGTGCACCTGATGCTGATGCTGAATCATTTTTAGAAATAAAAACACCTCAGGACGACAGACGGATAGAAGGTTTTTTTGCCTATCGATCTATCGCGCCGTTGAGAGCTTATGCTTTTTATATCATTATTTAAGAGCATTAACAAGAATTTCTCACTAGATTTCGCCAAATACCATTTGAAAATGCACTAAGAAACATAAAAAATTGGGGCAGGGTAAGGGGTGGAAAATTAATAAAAATAATCGTTCCCTGCTTTGTAGAAAAAAAATACTATTTTTGCATTTTCTTAAAATCGTCCTACGCTAAGGATAAAAAAGAATCCCACGATGGAGTTCGCAAAATACCATTTGAAAGTGTACTAAGAGGATCACGAAAAATGCGCAGGCGCGTAGAGGGTGGAAAATTGATAAAAATAGTCGTTCCCTGCTTTGTAAAAAAATGATTATTTTTGCATAATCTTAAAATCGGCCTACCCTAAGGACCTTGTTTTCCAGAGCTTCTATTGGTTCAGTATTTCACAGATTGTTGTTCCTATATTCAGGTTGCTAGCATGAGGCCCATTGGAGGATTTCATTATAATATTAGCTTGATGAGACGCTTAATAATTCAACCAAATAATTTATTTGCATTTATTAAAGCTGTACAAAAAAAAATGTTTATTCCACGGTGTCTGATTTTGTTTCATATAATTTGTTTTAATACAGTTTTTGTTTTAATATTGAGTTTATTGATACATTTTATAGAGTCGTACAAAAAGTCCTTGTAAATATATTATCCCTGCATTGGACCAATAATCCCGCATCAGCAATCTTGAACAGCCTCGTCAATCGATGAGCTCGATTTTCCGTTCGGCCCCCGGAGCACGAGGGACATTAAATACGCGATTCTCTGGTTGTCCAAGCGCGTGTCAGACGCATGCGGCACGCGTGTTTCTCATCGACGCGCGCCACTAAGTGAAGGAACAGGAAACATCTGTCCTTCTTTCTCTTTCCTTCCTGCGCCGCGAGCAAACCGTTTCACCCTGATGCACACCACACAACATCACACACGCACACACACTTCCCCGCGCTTGCCAGCCGTTGCCGTTTCCGATACCTCGATCGTTGTTCCCTTTTCCCTTAGCAAATGATGCTGTCAACCTTCTCTTTCCTTTTCCACCGAGAATGGCAGTCGCGTTCTCGCTTACCCGAAAGGCATCGCGAAGCCCTCGTTCGACCTAAAGTCCAACTGCCATTCGATCAGCGAACGGAGGCAGCTGTTCGGCACTCGCTGCGAGAAGGGTGCGCACGTACTCCTGCGCCAAACGGCGACCCACAAGCAGAAGCACAGGCACATACAAAGAAAAGGGACAAACCCTAGCAGACGGTGTGCGGGTTACCTTGCCAACCGGGGTTCGACATAGTGGGCAGGGAGCGCAGGAAAACAAACGCAAAGCAATCGAAACGTCGGTTTGCTTCTGAACGCCGTACGCCTCGACGTCGGATAGGAAGGGTAGCAGTTGTTTTCGTGCCGTCGCGCTTACACCCAAAAGGATACACGCGTCCAAAAGGTCCTCACGACGCCCGGTGCACTTTTGTCGTGCGCGTTCCTTCTCGCACTCGCACACGCTCTAAGTTGCAGCCGGCGGGCGCACGTACGTTCGCCCAACGTCATCATATGCTGCATGCGCCGCGCGATTCATTTTCTCGCTTCCACCCGGCGCACGCACCTTTCTCCGTCGCCGCAACCGGTGCACAGAACCGTTACCGGCCGGAGCGGACAAACGGAAAATAACCTGCCCTCCCGCTTCCGATCCGGGTGCCCCTAGGTGATGCCGGGCTAGGCGTCGCACGGACGGAGGCAGCAAGCTCGCACATGCTCAGTTCAGGAAGTGACGCCGAGCGGTGTGCATTCGTGCGCGGTTCGTTCGCAGGTTTTGTCCAGGTCGCGGTCCAGGTCGCATCCTGGAGCGGACGTTGTGAACAAGTTGATACACCAGTGACAGAAAAGTGATATCGATGTTTGTGTTCTGGGACTTAGAATTAAACTGCAATCGGTTCTTATAAAAAACCGATCCTCCTAGAGCTGAACGATCTTTCTCTAACGGTCGGGTTTTTTTTCTTTTTTGCAAAACATCCACTGAACTCGATAGTTCAATCACATGCGAAACGTGGTGTCAAGAGAGATCAACCATCGTTCAGACTCCTTTGAAGTATGTCGCGAAAATTGTAGCTTTGACAAACGCCACGAGTGTCCTCCCGGTGCCAGAGAAAAAAAAAGGATTGAATTTCAAAAAGCGCTACCCAATCGAAATCACTCCAGTCATCACGATGCCCAAAGCCATTCCAAAGAGCTCCAATGGTCCTCAGGCCGCCCCAGGGCGGAAGCGGAAATTGCAGAGTGACGAAGGGCCATCGTCGCCACCGCAAGCCATGCGCCCCGTGCGAGCTGTGAACGTCGTGAGGACGGTCCAACACCGACCGGCAACCGGCCGAGGGGGAACGATGTCATCGACAATCCATCGAACGCCATCGCCAGCGCAGCGTTCGTCGGCCGTGTCCTCCACCACGTCCCCACCGGAACCATCGCCCAGCGTCGCCGGCACTTCGAACTTCCTGCTCGAAGCGTTACGGCGCATCCGTGAGCTGCAGGACGAGCTGGACTTCCTGCAGAACGACCCGTACGCCGAGGACACGGATGATGACGGTGACAACGACGGTGACGAGGAGGAAGTGGAGCAAGAAGCACGTGGCACGATCGGTGGCCAGCGGGCGGAAGCGGTCGGGTGGGCCGTATGCGCCCGGGAGACCATGCACTTTCTGCAGCGCGAAGGCATTCCACCCGACAGCCCTTTGATGGTGAACCTTCGCCGGCGGCTCATCGGTTGCCCTGGAGACCCGCTGCCCGACGAGGGATTATCCTGTTGAGATCGGTCCCTCGAGCTCGCCTCCGGCTTCAGCGCAGCTTTCGTTTGCGGAAAAGATGGCATCCCTGCAAAGTCTGCGAAGGACGAGGAACCAAAATTCAAATGTTCCGCACAAAAAAATCGTAGGCTCGCCCTCGGTTCGTAGTACGTAGTAACTCTTCAAAGAGGAAAATCTAGTCATTCCGAGCATGAAGGTGCTGATGTAACTTTCTGTCTCGTCTAAACCTATACACCAGTGACCTAATAATAAAACATGTAGAACAAACAAAAGACGAATACATTGCATTCCAAATCACCGTTACATTATGCTCGAACATTTTTTCCAAATAAAAAAAAAACTACATTTACAAAAAATGCTCAAAAGTTGTTAGAAACCAACAAAGATACAGCAACAATTCATCCGTTTTCTGCATCGCACAGCAGCATTCTTTATTAGAACCTTTAATTTGACGACAAATATAATTATTTACTTTCACAACTAGAAAACATCCCCCGAATGTGTCCAAAGGGCCGTAATGTAATTATCTAGCGGTTGAGTTTTAGGGGACAACAATTCCTTCGTTTACGGTTGCCACATGATTCATTCGGGGGGAGAAAAATACGCTTCAGTGCTATCTTCTTCAGTTTTCCCACTTCCCGTTTCGCCACCTGTCTTTTTCGATATCACCGGAACGGGATCGTAATTTGGTTTTGCCCACCCAGCTTCCTCCGTTTCCGCTTCATTGCGGAATATCACGCAAATTGATACGCAAGATGCCGAATGACGTGGCTTCCATATGGTATAGGTGGTGACATTATTTTAGATGCCACTATCTGAGAAGCATTCTCCATTTCCCAGAATGTGAATGTGCGTCTTTGGGATGTTGTCACAACTGATGACTTCTGTTCTGCAAACAATTGACCTATGTACGAGTTTTATGAATTGCGTTCATGCGTTAAAGGTTTTATTTTGTTTTATTTTAATGTTGGGAGAGCGCAGGTAAGTATCACAAAAATATGTCCTATGGTTCAATGACTACACCTAGATTCTAGAGAGTATTTTTGTTTTTTTTTTTCGGTTCTGGACAAAAGTTTCCGTAACAGCAGCGACAAGGAAGGGCCTGTGATCTGGCGAGGTTCAATAATTAACCAACATACAAGCAAAACAATGGCAATTGTAACTTGATACATGATAGGCCCCAAGTAAAATCCGTCCGACGAGAACAAGTGTTTTTTTTTTGCCTTTGCTTGTTGTTGCTGGAAAAATGGAAATTTTTCATAGAATATTATGAGAGCCTACTTTCAAACCATCCGAAGGGCGAATCGAAGGATTGTTGCAATCTGTCAACGAAAAAGGCAAACATTACACCATGATTGATTTTTTTAGGATGTTTAGATGATGATAAAATGGCAAATTGGGCTGACCTTTCAATCTGTGGATGCCATTCTTAATCTTGCGATGGGATTCGTGGATTTACCTGGCGGGCATTGTTTCTATTCGGGAGGAAAATTTGATTTCTTGTGGAAAACATATTAAACCCGATGGGTTATCAGCGCCGTTCTACCAATTTCTTGTCCCCCTTCGATACCAGCCTCTTATCCGCCAAGTTATGCATTTTTCCTGTAAGATCATCGTCTTTTTTTTTTGTGAGAATAGCTTTGGACCTTTATTCTTGGGGAGTTTTTCAACCTTCATGAGCCTGCAGATGCATCAACATGAGCTTAGGTTAACATCGACTATGGCTCAAAGCGTTGATGCTTCTGCTTCTGTTGCTGTAGCTGCTGCTGGTGCTTCTCCAGCGTGGCCATGGGCATCCCCGGATCGACATCCTCCTCGGGCAGGGGCTGGTGCTCGCGCCGGAAGTCGTTCTTGGCGTCCGGGCCGCGTTGGCGGCCGTTCACGAGCATGCGCACGAACTTTCACCTTTTGCAGGGCACGCTGTACTGCACCGAGAACGACTTCCGGATGCTGTGGTTGTTCGAGCGCCGGATCGTCGACACGAAGCTCGTCTCGCAGGCGTTCCCCGCCGACGACAGACCGATCCGGCGCTGCACCAGCATCGGCCGGCAGCACAGGTAGCGGTGAAAGTGTTGTCGGAACACGCCCGACACGCAGTAGAGCGCCACCGGGTTGATGCAGGAGTTGAGGAAACTTTTCAGGGAAAGAAAGACAGAAAAAAAGAGATGAGATTCAGACGGTGAAAAATAGACAAAAGCAACAGTTCAACAAGCCTTTGAAAAGCCATGTATCCTCTGCAGTGGAAAATCTAATAAAATCGATAGAAATAATGGATAGGACTGTTGGAGTTATTCGTAATCTCTGTAATAAAAGTTTTCATTCAGCGGGTATATGTGGAAATTGGTTGAAAGATTTAATACGAGGTAAAAGCTTTCTGAAAATTCTTTGGATATTTCCACTTCCATCAACAGCTCCTAAGGGGATGGAAACTTGCTGCATGGTGACCCGGTTTCCATTTTTCATTTTGCTTTCCAAAACTGTTTCTGGGAAGCTTTCAGAGCGAATCCTTTTTATCCTGTTTTATCATTATCCCCTGCCTGGATGTGCATGTCTCTCCTGTTTTTAAGCCATAGGATAATTCTCCGCGTCACAGCCCCATCGCAACTGATGCGTGAAGACAGTCGTGTCACAAACTATGCGTAACTTTACCATCTCTCGCCGAGCATTCTTCCTGGCGCAGTAATTAAATTCCTTGCCGCCTTTGCGATAGCCGAGAGGGAAGCACGATAAGCGAGCGATGATAGCACGCGACGAAGAAAAGTTTCAAACGGAGCCACACCGTACGATCCGGGGGATGGTTTTACTCGAATAGTGATGATGATGCTGGTATTGGAAAACTATGCTTTCAGCCGGCGCATCAGTGTTTTTTTTTTTCCCTTGACGTACGACTGCTCTTCTCACTAAGCTTTATCTATAGAAGACTGATGTTCAGTTCCAGCCACAGAGCATGGCCCAGTTTAACTTTTGAACAGGCATCCGGAACCGCACGAGAACTAATGGAAAAGTAATCGCAACGCTTGTGTGACCCCAAGCAGACCCGATTACTCAGCAAACACCATCGAAAATGAGCGCAAATGAATAAATGGGAAAATGGAATTCCATTGCGTAGGTTCAACGTGTCCCATCAATTTTAATTGCGTTGGCGGGCGACAGAAAAACTGTCAAGAATAATGAGCTTTGTTTTGGGATGCGGAAAAGTTTCTTCAATCTTAAGACTTCACAAGAGCAAAAACTTTCGTCTATCCAGATGAAATAAAGAGCAAGCAAATACCCACGAAACAAATGTAGTGTCAAACACGTTCGCTGGGGGGAAAAAGTTTTTCTAGAACGAAACCTAGCAAACACGTCCATCGGAACTAAATTTTATTCTTTGGAAAAATCCTCGATCCGCTCGCGTGGATGTTTGCAACTTGTTGGAATAGTTTATTCCGTTGTTGCCTTTGGGTTGGAAACTTTATGCAAGTGTGCTGCGTTTTGCTCCAATCCGTTTCGTTGAACATTGAACGCCTTGCGACATTACTGAATGAAAAGTTTTATGATGGATCCTTTCGGGGCAATCGCGTCTTCCCACGCGAGCGGCATGGAGAACCCGCTCAATCATCCCCTCACTGCTCTCAACGAACGGTGAATGTTCGTGGGTTCGGTTGGACTGGGAAGATTTATGAGGTGTTCTAACTTCGCGCCCGTCAGCTCATCCTGGCATGCTCTTGCATTGCGTGAAGCAACTCGATAACCATCCTACGCTGAAATGAAACCCATCATGGATAGGAACCTTTAGACGGGACGTACTCGCAAGTCTAGCATGAAATGAATGGAATGTTCACCTCGAGGCATCGAGGTTCTTTATCCTTGGATCAGGATGTAGGGACTTAAATCGGCCACATGATGGATGCTATCAATTGTCGACGATAAGCGTGCGAAGTGTTGCTTGCATGGGGAAACATGACACGCCGAACTCTTGATTGAAACTGGATGGATAAGTTTGCGCCGTTCGAAGTCCGCCAGTGGAGCGTGTGGAGCAAATCTTGATCATGTCATATTCTTCTTTATTGTGCAACCAAAACTGCACGCATTCAGGGTAAGCGAGCCCCGGACATGGCCGTATATCCGAGTCGTATGGCAGTGCCAAACAAAAGCAACGTCGGAAAGTGCCTCACGATCATGGTGTGCCTTTATCGTCACGATACGCTGGGGCGTCTTTATGGATAAGGAGTTAAAGCGGCGCAATTGACACATCTTCCGCAGGACCGACTTTACTGCCAGGCCGTATATGCTGCGTTTACGATTGCAGTATAGATAAAAACTGGGCTCTATGGGCAGCACAGCCGTCATTTCTATTTCCAAGCGTGGCAGATTATAGGAAGGAGATACTTACCGACACCAACGTAGGAGATGCCGAACGAATGTCGGTATGAAAATTATTTTATTTCCCTAACAAAGGCATGAGACGGTTACGGCACACGGAAAACATTAATGTGTTTTTTTCTGTTTTCTGTAAATCGTATTTACGTCAACGTTCGTGTTGTCTGTTAAGTATTGAGAAAAAACTTAATTAATTTCCAACTTCCCTGTTTCCATTTTTAATATGGTCTTTGAAAATCCCTGGCTCCTGATTATTTATTGTTTCGGGTTTTATTTTTTTTTTTTGAGTTTAACGATCTACTAACGTGTTTGTAAAAAGTTCTCTGGAAGTGATTTTGTCTCTCTCTCTCTCTCTCTCTCTCTCTCTCTCTCTCTCTCTCTCTCTCTCTCTCTCTATCAATCAGTTTATTTCTATTCGATCTCCATTAAATTATGTTCATTTTATTTTCAACGCTGGTATCAAGGCCCCAATAATAATGTGTATATGATAGCCCGTGGGAATTTGGCGAAGTCGTTTGATGTGTGTAGGCAAACGGGGAGCAACTAATTGACTCCCGAAGCCATCCATCAGGTGGTTGGTGATTGCATTGAGCTGTTAATTATCGACTATATTGCCATCACTTTACCGGTCAAGAGTGTGGGCGGACGGGATGGCTGGGAAAACCCCTTCCACTGTGGCAGCCTGGAGCCTCAATCGATGGCACATTATCCGATTAATGGTTCGCTGGCATGGTTCGAAAGGAACAACAGCCGATGGCAAATAATCAAACGTCATATGTGCTTTCGACGGCCAACGTGAACGTACGTGTTAGCGCTCGCGTCCAATGCCAAAATCCTTTCGGTGATTCGAACCTGTAATCCGGCGTTCAGCCAAAATACGAATCGGCGTGCAATCAGTCTGAAGGGCAGCGGCCCGTAGAGCTGCGATTAATTGAGCATCGCTTCCGAGAAGTGCTTGGTAGGCTGTTACAGGGAGGAAAGGAGTTACAGGATAAAGCCAGCGATAGCGAACCTCAGCAAAGCTTAATAAAACGAAGCTTAACGATAGAGGAAACTTGGAACACTCCCGAGTTTATTGAAAAGTTTACTATAGGAAACAAAGGTTTGCCATCACTGCCTATGGACTTCGGTAAATGGATGTGGTTGGAGCCGCTAAAAGCTGAGCGTATTAACTTCATTCTCGAAGTTCATCAAAAACTTACCTAAGACAAAAGCCGGTAATTCGAAGGATATTCCAACAGTCGTCGTAGTCGTCCATGGCGTGCGGGTTCAGGTGAAACCAGAGAGCGAACACGTGGTACGGCAGGAAGCAGACGATGAAGGCGACGACGAAGGTGATCACCATTCGGGCCACGTGCCGGCGTGCTCGGGCCTGCGAGCGACTCTGCGGTCCAGCGTTCTCCCCCGGCATTTCCCGGGCGCTCGTGTGCAGCCGGCGGGCCATCAGGGCGTACAGCAGGCCGATGATGGACAGTGGCAGGAAGTAGTAGATGATTGAGTTCAGTATCGTCTTGTACCTGAAAGTGTTGGGGGGTAAGAGAGATAGAGTGCGGTGTAAGAGCTACCCGTCATTTGTTTTACGATAGCAAGTTTTCTAGCTTTAGGCGACACAGGAAACCTGGAGGAGCAAGGCAGTCCAAAGCTCCTGAACATTATCACACTAACGAGGGAGATTTAAGGGAAACAAAGTTACATCGTAATCCCCAACGCGCTTTACGAAGGGACGCTAGATTAAACAAGCGGTTAGAGCCTCATATCTGTACGGATGTCTAACCTTCCCGACAGTTTCTCATATTCGAGATTTGATGAGCAACGCTTGCTCCACTCGTACGGTTTCTAATTACCGAATTAGAGGAACCGGAATCCCTAGATAAGCTCATTTGAAACTAAACCTAAGCGGAAGGATAGTACTTACTTGGAGTAATCGGTCTCCGTTGCCTTCGGCCCGAACGGCGTGCAGTACTCAATGGTTTTGTTCGGCAGCTTGACGGTCATCACGTCGGACATCACCGCGGACGGGATCGCGCAAATGATGGCTAGCACCCAGATCAGGAACGCCACCACAACCGTCAGCGGGCGGGTCTGTCGAAGCGGAGCGGCAGAAAAACAAACGCACACAGAGAGTAATGGATTGGCCTCGAGGTTAAGGAGCTTCAGCCTCGAGCTTACCTGCAGTTTGCGCAACGGGTTAACGATGGCACAGTAGCGATCCGCGGAGAGGGCAGTCAGCGTGAACACCGATACACCGATGGAGATATCCTTGGCGGACTCGGACACCCGGCACAACGTCGCACCCCACGGCCAGGACTCGAGCGTGTAGATCATGGAGGCAAGTGGCACGCAGATCAGAATCACCAGCAGGTCCGCCAGGGCGAGTGAGAAAATGTAGCTGCGTAGGATGAACCAGCGAATCGAAAACAGTTGGCTTTAAGGGTTGATGTTTTTATTTTCCCCAAGAAAAGTTTCACGATGAAGTTTTCCCACAACACATATTTACTCCGAAAATATTTATGAGCTCTTTCCATGTGCTTTTCCCCCGCAGGAAGTACTATTTTATTCATGTTTCGCAAGTTACAATGCTCTAAACAATTTGGCGTAATCCACCGTAGGAAGTGTTGTGGAAAAAGAAGGTCCAATCTGAAAGTCTATCGAAATGAAACATTTCATCTAATCCTGAGAGCATGATTTAGTGGATACCATAAACACAAACATTGAACTCCACCCGGGTTGCATTAGGCAGGAAAGAATCGAAGATCTTGTGCAATGAATCTTGCGTCAAGTGCTCTTCGACGATTTGATAGGTTTGTTTCATGCGAAGCGTTTTGGCAAGGTCCACCGGATCGCAATCACGTGCCATGCACGGCCCAAGAAACGCAAGGATCGTGTTTATGATAAACGCTCCTTGAAGATGAAGAGTAAACACAAACACAGAAAATGCTGGGAAAAAGCTCATCCTATCACTTTGCCGCGGGTGTATTTGTGAGGAGTTCTCCAGTTTCACCGTTGAGCTCGGTGAAGAAGATTAAGTTTCCTTGCTGGTGAGGAATGGCTTCCGCACGGACGTCCTCGAAAAAAAAAAAAACGGTTCCGTGCGTCACATTCCGCACCCGCAAGGGCTACCACGTACTGAAGATGGTTGAAATATATCTATCCTGGCGCGTTCCGCGTCGTACAACCACCACTCACCACCGAATGGACACCAAACGATCCACGAATGCCTTATAAAGTAGTTAGTCTACACCTCACGAGGGCTCGTGGTAATGGCACTGTCGTCATTCACGCAATGTCCAACCGACACTGATGATGTATTTGATATAATGCCGTTTAGGCACGGTACGCACGAAATGCGTCCTGCGTTTCACTCGTTATCGATATCATGTAGATTTTCTAGATGTACCGCTTCCGCGAATCAGCTGTGATCCACAAAAAGTTATGCGAATAGCGATAAACTTTCGGCAAGGCAAGTGAGCCATCTGAAATACAGGCTACAAGGGAAGCGTGTTGCAAGAAGTTTACCCAAATCATACCTCATGATGTGTGTTTTTCATAGAACCCTTTGGCCTATTGATTACATTTTACTAAGCCTTGTATAACCTTTGACTTTTTGACCTTTTTCAAATAGAAAAACCCTTTTTTGTGCCTTTAGGCTACCGATTTTTCATAACAACGAGCACAGATTGATGAAAGCAGCTCCATAATGAGCTCGTTTGTTGGCTCGTCCGGGACGTTTTCAACACAAATTTTTCCAAAGGCGGAATCCAAGAAGGAAAACCCAACCATCTCGTCCTGCACAAATGCGTAGAAAAAACAATCGACAGCCCGTTAATGTTTTTGCATGCATAGTAATGTTTAATTAGCCCTTCCGTCGTTGGGGAAGAGCATCTTACTTAGTTTTTTGTGCGTGTACAATGTTTGGCCTTTTCCTTTTTCACGGTTGGCTGTCGCAGGGCAAATGATGTTAGCAGAGGTCGTAGTTTGCCTAACAAACTTTATTGACAGTTGCATAACAACCTCCGGAATTGTGTGTTCTTTAATTTTGAATGTGTAACTGCCTGTTTGATTAAATCATTGCAGTTTAAACAGTTTAAAATAAGAATGCTCCATGTTGCATAAATGTTGCAATTGAAATTACGCCATATATGCACAGGAATTAAAACTCCTGAATTAAAAGGCGCCAATAGCATCTGTTACCATTTTGTTTGTTAGTTTTGCTTTCCGAATGCTACGTATTGCGCAAACAGCAAACACTCCGACAGACGATGAGCTTATAATTGGTTGCTGCGTTCTGCGAATGCAATTATCTTCATTTGAATTGCATCGCTAGTTTATCCACTTATAAACGGAACGGAATGCAAACTCACACACGAAGCCGATGGCATCAATATGCAGCGTTTAATTACTCACAACGAAACACAGATGCACCGAGAGCGCAATGGTCGGTACATTTTATTAATCCGGAATATTCGATACAACGATTCCTATCGACAATTAAATCGAAATTGAAAGATTTGAAAACCAGTTAGAGCTTTTTGAACTCTTTTTGAATTTAGAACTGACCTGATTGATAAACCGGGAATATCCAAAGTGACCATAAAATAAAATGGACTTTTCCTGGCTTCAATTTAAAAAAAAAGTCTTAGTGCTAAAACTAAGGGTTTTAAAAAAGTAATTTGACGAGCTCTTTACACCATCAAGAAGGATGCCATAATGCGATTTAAAGAACGATGGCGCCTCTAAAGATAGGTCACTCTACTCGTCCGCAAGCCAATTATCGGGATTATGATAGGATATCGGCCTCGACACTATAAAGACAGGCTATAAATAAAACGGAACAGGACTCCCCTGGAACCGTGTACAGCGAACGGTAGAGTCGTACTTGTTTCTGCAATTGAAGCGTGTGTTAACGGCAGCAAATGTAGGTTGCAACACAGGAAACACCTCGCAATGTGGCAATGTGCGTTTTCTCCGACCTTTTATCGTTGTAAATCGAGCCTCGAGTCGGTCGGTGTTGTGACAGGAACCCGTAGGAATCGATCGAAACATGCTCTTCTTTTGTTTTGTCTCACGAAGCAAAACAACAATAAGTTCAGCACTACAACTAATGCCATTTATGATGCTGCGTCCGCAATAGTAGGATTTTAACCGGAAAACGACGGAAAAGGTTCGAAAATGGTCTGATTCGATTTGCTAAACACGATATATTACATTTGGCCGCGTGTGGAAAGCTGAAAGACGCCATCCCGCAAGCATGGCGCCAGGAAAACGGGCGAGGAGTCATGTAACGGCCCATCCCGAGAGCTAACGCGACGATTGATAAGATTAGATTCCTCGTGCCTTGTGACTCCCGAGGACCTTCCCAGCCGAACCCGAGCGCTCAAGCTTGTCCACCAACCTTGTCGGTGGAGAAGATGCGATCCTTTCGGCGCACTTGAAAGCTTTTCAGAACGAGCTCGGAAACTGGATTGTCGGCAGTCGCTATCAAATATCGGCTGAAAATGGTTTTTCCAGACATTGTTCATATTTTTCTTCAAGGCGATTTATCATTCCATGCCATGTTGCATGATGTTGAAATGAAGTTCAATGCATACGAGAAGTATTTATTTTCCAAGATATTGTTTTTTCGTTCACCCTTGCTCTACTTGAGACACCTGAGCATGGTACATTCACAGATTATAAATGTGACTTCATTGAACAAGTGAAAAAACGGATCAACTGTCTAGTGAATCAATAACTTGATGAATTTACTTTCGTGCAGTTACAAGAGAACGCATTTTTGAAAGCGATAAAAACTACTCCATTAATCAAAGGGAGTCGGAAAATGTTGTCAACTAATCTCTTTATCTGTTTCAAACGGAAGCAGATGTTGCAAATGTGACACTGTTGGAAAGCAAGTACATGAAAGCTTCATCCACTTACGTGTTGGGAATGTTGCGCATGGCCCGGTGCCGCAGGAAGATAACTACTAGCGTCCCGTTGCCGAGGATGCCGACGATGAAGATCAGCGCGAACACGACCGGCACGATGTACGTTTCCGGGCGCTCCTCGTACGGCACGTAGTCGTCCGTTCCGGGCGAGGGCGAGGGCGCCTCACCCGTGGCCAGCCGGATCGATTTCTGTATCCGGTTCACTCCCATGGCACCGTCCAGCAGCGTGGCCGCGGTTCCCGTCGTCGTTGTCATCGTTGCGTCCTCGCGGAAGTCCAGCGAGTAGCTGTCGTTGTGATCGTGGAAGCTCCACCGTTTGGACATGTTGACGGGGCGAGTGGATGCTTTGCACACTCCGTTGCACGTCCTGGTCGGTCTCGTCCCGTCGGATGCGCTGTCGATTGTCGCGGTGACGGCTCTGGGTAGCTGCAAAATGGATTGGAAGCAAAAGGAGAACGGACCGGATCAGAGACCGGAAAGGAATAAATTCAATCAAATCCATCTACGTAGTGGCAAATCGAAGCTACCCGAAGAAATTTGATGCCACAAAGAACCAACACCGCAGGCGGTTGTGAGAATGAAAATTGCAACTCAGGCGGTCTGGCGACATGGTTTACAAAAAAAAAAAGAAACAAACTGATCTTAACGTATCAGGAGGAAAGCAGCGAGCGCTAAAAAGAAACGTTTCAAAGAAACGAGTTCTTGACAGCAACAAAAACCCTTTTCTTTCTACGTGCCCTATCGCACCGGAAGACGTGCTACACTCGGCAATCAGTCAGTCAGCATGTTTTGCAGCCATTTCACGGTGCTAAATGAAACTTCTTCAGCATAGAGAAATTGCGACTCATTGCGTGCAGTCGCTTCTTTACTGACTACCGAGCAGTTTACTGGACCGCACGGAAGTTGCGGTGTTGAAGGAAACTGATGAAGCTCTCTCCCTCTGCCAGTTTTTGCTATTGTGAATCGAATTCTGGACACGCGCGAGACTTTGTTCACCAAGGTCGATCGATTTGAAGTGCATAGCGAATTTCTCCCGCGAAGCAAGTAATCTATATGTTAATTTTTCACACAATGCTCATCGTCATAGAATGAATGTGCTAGGTTGTAACTATGTTGTTATCTGGTTAGTAAATTTCTGCTTTGAGAATATTTATTTTATCGCATGAACTAACAGAGCACAACAACGCTTGAAATAACATCATATGTCTATCAAATTATATATTTATACTTCTCATCTTTTCTGGGATCGTTTTCCCTCTTCTTGGTTTACACCGCGTCAGGCGAAGGAGGATATCTTTAACTCCACCATAGGGAGGCTTTACTTCATCGCCCGCCAGTTGTCACATCCGGAATGAGGAGGAGCAAAAATCTGGGGTATTAGGGAGTCTCACCAGTCACAAAGAACCGGGATCCATCGTGTGAAAACTCTACGACACACTAGCACATCCTTTTTACGGCTTGGGATGAAGATGGATCTTGTAGCATTTTTCCTTTTGTGAACAGGAGACAAAAACAACATTCGCAACCAGCTACTGTTCTGTTTCTCCCACTGGTGGCTCAAAGTTTTGTGCCGTTTTATTGTGTAGGTTGGAGTGGAAAGTTCTACTCAGAAGATACTTTGCCAGCTGGAGCAATGATGCTGGTAAGCTTGGAAGATTTATCCCGTCATAAATGTACATCCCGGAAATGAACTCATCTGCCCGGGTGCGAAGCTAAGTTTAGCGTCTTTTGCTTAAGGTTCCCATAAAGTTTGTTCGCACTGCAGAGTGTACTTTAAAGCATCCTGTCTTTCTTTATTCAAATAAATGTATCCAGTAAGGAAGAGTTTAACACATTCAGATTTGCAAGCTCTCCAGTTGAGTTTGAAGTTGATGTGTATGGTGCGTTTGATGTATTATTGCATACAAATCAAAGAGATCTCTGCTCTGCAGAAGCCAAACATTTGCTTATATTTGCAGATGAAAATTGCCAATTATGCCCAAAGAAACGTACTGCAAACTACAAGCCATCCACAAACGAGCGCTAGGCCGGGAAATTAATTTCAATTTTCAATTCTCCATTCCCAGCGGGATGGCATTTCTGACGTTTTTTTTTTCCCCCCCCATTAGGCCGTCCGTAAGAAATCCTCTCCTGCTCGAAGTTTCGCTCCTTGGTCGACTCATAAATCATATTCAATTTTCATAACCGTAAACGGCATCCCCACGCTGTTCACCGGCAACGTCGGAAGGAGATCCCAAAGTAGGGCAGCGCCAAAGTCAAACTCGTCATCGCTACGTAAAAGAGGAACGTTTCCATCACCGAAAAAACCATGTGGCCCTGTGCGACTCGGCGGGAAAGGTTATTTGGTGTGTGTTATACGTGTCACAGTTTGCAAGAGGATATCAGTGCCGTGTGCTGAGGAACGGGGGTGGAGGGGGGGTGGTTTTCCGGTGTTCCCTATGTTTGTTTGATTAAAGGATTTTTCCATCTTGCACGCAGCAAGCTTCCCATCAAGGCGGCAGACGAATTTCCATGGTCCAACGTCAAATTCACGTCGAGATCGTATCGGTACGCTCCAGGCCCCGTCCAGGAGCTATTTTCAACCTAGCTCACCACAATCAACGAACAATGGTGGAAGTTTTCGTAGCAATGAGATTTTGGGCCTTTTCTCCCACGAACAAAACGATAGCTTCAAACAGAAATGAAGAAATCACTTGGGACAATGTGGTTTGTCAAAGGTTGAAAGGTTGCCAATGGTGATGCTACTCATTGGGCCTTTCTAATCGTTGTGTCAACCGTGTAATCTCGAGTGTTACAACTTTAATTAAAAAAGTGAAACTAGCAACACAATTTTCCCACAAAGCTACGGCAGATGCTACTACTCGAGAGGATCAAATTTTACCCCAAAACCTTCCGGCACGAGCTCAAAGAGGATTAATCGTGGTACGGCTACAGCATACCCACAGTGGTCGAAGGTGATGGATGAATCTCCGAATCAAACCAACGGCGTCCGAGCTTCCGGGCGGATCGATGGAAATCCCTCGTTCTTCGGTTTGGGCGTTCGATACGAACGATTTACAAGCGGAAATTAGATTAAAAAAGGGAGATTTCCGCACCGAAAGCCAATACCCGGACGGATGACTGATGACAGACCCGACCGACCGGGCAGGAGCATGTGGACAACCGCCGGATACGCAAACGACTGTCGCAACGGAAAACAAGACACCAGGCGTCTCCATCGCTTACCTTCCGAAGCTTATGGGATGGATTTCATCGAAAGCCGTTTCTCGAGAAAACTCGGACTCCTTAACTATTGTAGCAGGTCAACTCGAGCCCTTTGGAGAACACAAAGTGATTTGCATAATACAGTCAAATGTCTCTAATTCATTCGTTACGGCGATGCGATCTGGCCGAAAAAGGGTCATGTTTGATTAGGTAGAGGAAGTTTAAATAACGGAACCGAAACGGAACCGGAACAGGCAAGATTATGTTGTCGGATATGATCTTATTTACAGTGTGGAAAATACGTTGCCGCTGGATTGTAGATTGTTGTGAAAACGTATTAAAAACCACTCGAATGTTATAAATGGAATGTTTGCAAAAGCAAAATAAACTTCAATTCAAAAAAAAATTAACTAGTTTTAACAAAAAATTGAAATAGTTTAAATTTTCAAAATAAAAGCTTTTCTATGAGCAAATTTCGTTAAACTTTGTCCATAGTGACATTCGAACCAGTGATAGTTTTTGAGGACAGCTCTTGTTGCAAATCGAGAGAAGAAAAATGTGATCAATTTCATCACTTCATGTTTTACGCCCTTGCCGTCAAACAACTACCAGCTGGATACCGGGCACAAGTGTAGTAAACGCAGTGCGACACCAAATCAACTACCGGCCGACATTCGATCCGAAATGGAGTGCTAACGAATCGTGGCAAGATCCTACGTGGAAATCCATCACCCTCACCATCTCCCCATCCGACCTCATCCGCAGACAACCCACACTCGGACAGCTTGGCCGCTGCACACGCTCGGTTCAATTTACCTTCTTTAACTGTGCGTCCCGTTTCTTCTGCTTCGTTCGTTCCGTTCCCTTTCGTTTTCTGTCGCATCTCCTTTGGCGACCGACGGCTTCCGATGGTTTCGCCGACAGTGGACAGGCGACATTCCTGCACGATTTATGCATGCGTCATCCGAACAATGCTTCCAATCCTTTTCCTTTCTTCACACTCCACTTCACCACATTCTCTACGCTCGGGTTGTGCTGGAGTCGGGGTTCCGTGTCGACAAGGTCGAAAAATCCGGTGGACATGTGACTTTTTCTTTTTTGTCAAATCGCCGTTTCGAACGCACACCGTCTGACCGAAGAAGGATTTAATTTTTTTCATCTTTTGGCACCTTCCGGGTCTCACGCGGGAAACATGCGGAAAATCGAAACGAAACCCAATCGAGCAAAGCACATTGGTAGATTAGGTTGGTTCTTCTTTCCCATCGGCAATGGATCACTTGCTTGCCTTACATGACATTACATGACTGGCGTTTGTTCGAGGCGGATGTTGCAGAAACATTCCGGCACCGCATGTGGTAGTGTCACCAACCACCACGCAGGTGTCGTACAAGCGAAACATGAAGCGTCTCGGGTCAAACGTTGAGTGAATTTTCTTCCACACAGGAAGTGCTCGATTCGACGGGGCAAATAGAAAATCCCTCAATCAGTTTGATGTCATCACGACTGGAGGTTGTCAATTTGTTTTTTTATGAATCAATTTTTCATAAGCCGTACCACGGGGTGCATCGGGTGGGTAGATTTCAATCAAGCATGGCAACTGCCATCAGGATAGATTCTGCCACTGTGAACCAAGACATCAAGATTGGACATGAGCTGAAAGCGACGTTAGAATCATGGATACAGGCTGGTTTTTGCACTCGTGCAGCAGAACAAGCTGATAATTTCGAGGAGTTCAATTTATTCGAAACGGTCTAAAATTCCAAAACTAAACCGAAACCAAGCTGATGATGACCCTGAAATTTATCGACGCTATGCACTCGGAACGTCGGAACTAAAGCGAAAGTGTATGCTGTACGTCTTTGCTATCGATTCTGACTTCCTGCGGATCCATTCTTCTAGAATCCATATGTTCCCATAGGAACCCATCATATTCTTGCCCATGGTTGAAAGCCGGATACTGGGTTGATGTTGGCGTGCAGCACCGGTTGCTAAAAGGTTGATTTATTTCATGAAAATATAGAATTGAAGCAAGACGTGAAAAAGACGGTCCATGGAGATCCTGTTTGGGTGGGAAATTCAACGAAGAATTCATTGGACTCTAAAAGAAGAAGACTCCCCAGACAGCATATTTCCCATCCGATAGTTTCCACCCGATTTCAACTGTCTTTTGCTTTATTCGATTTTCAACGGTTTGATGGTGATCCATTAGATCCGTGGCAAGTTTGCCGGGACAAATTGGAAAAGAAAGCAGTAGTAAAACTGGTACCGTCAAGAGCGTTCTGCGTGAAAACGGGCACAACATTGAAAAGAGCACTTTGCAAGCTCTCAAAGGAATAATGTTGAATAGGATTCCGCGAACGCTGTTTATCGGCTACTTTCCATGAAGCGTTTGAAATGAGGAAGTTAATGTATAAGAGTATTGAAGGCTATCATAACTTCCCAAGTAAAAATACATTATGGTGAAAATAATGTCACCCAATTACGTAGAATGCAGTTAATAATTTATTGATGCCTTATTTTCAACAATTGGACAAATTTCTATGTGAAATTTATACGCACGAAAATTGCAACTATCTGTCATTAATAACCAGTTAGAACCCAGCCAAACCCAGAAAAGTTCAATGTTCGGTAAGCAACATCAACAACCCAAACAAATTAATTGTTGTATCACACAAATTCGTTACTTGGAAACTCCTAAAACTTTCAAGGGCTCAAGGGCATGTTTCGGTTCTGGGTTAAGAAAAACGCAAACGACAAGAAAAACAACTCTTTTATGGAACGGAGAAGTACCTTTTTTTGGTAATTTTTTCTCCTGAATGGTGGATCAAAACCTTCCAAACAGCCCTTTCTACGTGCACTGAATGAAACGGTTGAAATGAAATAAAATCTGGTACATGCGCATCCAAACGCCCCCGAGGGAAAATGGACGGCAAATCCGAAACTCGTTCTGTATTTCTTTCTGGTTTCTGGTGTTCTTAAAAAAAAAAAACCCCCACCCAGTTCTGCCCAGTTTTCTCAGTCGATCTTTGGGCCTCTGGAAATCTGGAGAAAAAAAAAAGGATAGCAGTCGAAACCCCAACCGATATTTGCTACATCGCGCTTAATCGACGGCAACATTTGGTTGTTTAGCTTTCGCAAATCGAACGAGAAAATTAACAACATCCATTCTAAATTGCTTCCGGATTTCTTACCACATTTCGTTCCACGCAGATTTCGGCTATCCCTAGACCGGGCTGATCGGCCCCGGGGCCTAATGAAGTCATTTTTATCGCATCCACCTGGCCACGTGTAGGCAATGTTGGGAGGGAAATAAAAAAAAAAAACGATCCCAAACGTTCCTTCACGTCGTTTTTCGACCGACACATCCGGTGAAAGCTAAACGCAAGCTCCCAAGGACACAAATTCTCCCCATCGTTGAGAATGGGGAGGAGAAAAGAATCCGTAAAAGGCCGAAATCTTTTTAGTGAACCCAAAGATGATCAACCCTAAGTAACACAGGACAGTTTCTGGTGTTCACTCGCCTGTATTAAGTTGCATCGCGATATTTCTGGGATTTCTACGCCAAAATAAAGCCCAGCAAACTCAACTATGTGCTCTGCATTTAGGACAAACATTGGTATTCGCGTTCGAATACTTTGTAAATGGCACCGAGTCGTTTAAACATCAGTAACTTTTACGCCAAAGGCAAGCATATTAATTCGCGATGATGGGAAGTTGCGGGTTGCCCATTTTGCACAACAATTGTGTTATTTACTTGGAATACGGAACGAGCAATGTTTTTTTTTTAACAGATTGTAGGTCATCGTTTTCATTGTAATTGCCTATTAAAGTTTCCTTCGAATGCCTACGGTCTGCATTTCCAGTGCCGGGAAATGTAAACCGTGACATTGGGGGAAGAATTTAATTAAATGCAAAGTCTGTTCGGTTGCGGAAATTAAATTTTAATAGCCGGATGCTTTGGAAAAGGTACGAACAAATTTCATACAAAGTGTGCACCAGTGTTGGAAAAGCTGAGCCGAAGCCACCTTAAAAGCTCAAGCTGCCCAGGATACTATCTCGTTAGAAACTTATTTTTAAATGGATTATTGAACCTTCGATGCAAATTTGCCCGACACCGAAGCATCGAGGCGCGAGACATCCTCGTTTGAGATGAAGTCTGGAAAACTCACGGACCAAAACGTGCCGTGGCCAACGTCGTCTCGATAACTTCTTCGCAAACTAAAAATGGAACAGATCACGTTGCGCTGCTAGGAAGAGAGCCTTAATTACAGCATGAAAGGGTTTCTGATTATCCTTCGACGCTACCGAATCGCTTTTCCAGGTCGGGGGGGGGGGGGGGGGGGGGGGATCCCTTCCAAGCTCGAGGAACAACAATTGATTATGCAGAGCAGTGCGCCCGCTTGACAATTATCCTCGCCAACGTCCGGCCCAAAGAGATGGCTTTTAATTACTTATCACGTTGGCCGGCACTTGCTGGAACCAGAAGGATTTTCCTTGCAACTTTTCTCGGAATTCGATTCACGGTTTTAGCAGTGCTAGTTCCCGATTCAAAAGTTGATCCGTACAACAAAGAAGACGATCTACCAGAAGCTGAAAACGATCAATTACCCTAATCGACGGAAATTACAGTGGAATTTCGGTACGACTTTCGCTCGATTCTTTTCGCCTCTCCTCAGGTGTTGGAAATCTATTCCATTGAAATGTTTTCTAATGCATCTTTTACTTCGGGGATGGGCAACAGTTTAGCATAGCGAGCACCATCTTTCATGATGAAACGTTTTGATGGTCATATTTTGTGTGTTGAACATTTTCACAAGTCATAAGTTGGCATTTACTTAAAAAATTTATATGTTAGCTAGTTAATCCTGATTCATATCACTATTTACAAAATTATTAAAACAAAATTAGATCCTATCAGTAAATTATGTTTGTACCTTGGGCTAGCGTTTGAGGAAATAAAACACGTGTTGTTTGAGTTGGGAAAACATTTGTTTTTAGTAAAGAACAACATTTTTGTCGATTATGAAAAGTGTACTTTTGATGGTTACTTTCTCCTGCATCCAATGGTTTTCGCTAGCTCTTTGATATCGTCAGTTCGCAGTTTTTTCCTCAAGAAGCAAAACAAGAATTTAATAAAACCTTGCAATACAATCTCTCGGTGTACAGGGTTTTGTCCTGTTACCAATCAAACGCTTTGAACATCAAGCGGTTCCAAGGTATGCTAGGGCTTCCGTTCTGTTTAAGAAGCACCATCGCATCGTACCTTAGGCGGTCGATGTTAAGGAACACTTTTAATTTCCTGACCATATCCTGAGTGCGATCCTAACTTTGCGATCCCAATAAATAATAAAACCTCAACTTGTCCGAGGGCGAAATAGAAATATGAAACTCTCGGAATAGAAAAAAAAAATTAATAAGGGGTGATCGATTGTATCATTTTGATGTTGGAATACGTTGGAAAGATGCTCCGAAATCCTTTATAATTTCAACATTACGGTACAAAGCTCGCCGGGGCGACTCATGCCCTTTTCCATCGAGTTTGCCGTCGAGCCAATTCTTATTGGCGTTTAACGATTTTTATCCTCGTCGGCGCCAGTTTGGCTGGAGCACAGTTTAGGCACGATTGGATGATAGCCATCTTGGTATGCTTGTCTTTTATTTTTTCATTCAAGTTCATGTCATCCTCATGTTTCGTGCTCCTGACCGGAGCTGTTCTCTTCAGGGAAGCTAAGTCATAGGCAATAAAACGCATTTGGTCCAGCTTCCGAAGCGTACATTCGATCGTTCCGCAAATAAGTGGCACTCGTGTACACACGTTCAAGTGGAATCCAATAAATAATGGTAGGGTTATAAATTGCACTTTGTGAGCCGCTTCCGCTTCCTCATTAGTTCGTGTGCTCGTCAAATGTCTTGATATTCGATTTCTGGTGGTCGTGTGCGATCCAAATAAATCAAGCAGATTCTGAATTCATTAACTTAATGCTTTGAGAAGTATAAGGGAACACCTTTATTTCCATGGTGATTTAAGGTACATCTCAGTAACGTTGTTTAGTATGTTTTCGTCATTTAAACTTTTCCATTAATAAACTTTAGTATGCTGTCCGCCTTGTACTTGAATATTCAAAAACAGGAACCGACATTGAAGGCGCATTAGTGGAACGGTTTATTTGCGAAACGTTTCCTGAGAATTGTTGTGGATTTTCGGGAAGCGATGCATATTGCTTTCGAGTTTGCCATTTTCGGAACCACTTTTGCAACGTTAAAGTCAAATGGTAGTACGTCGTCGCCCTGGGCCAATAAAACTTTCCAGAACACGATCTGGCAGCGTGTAAACAACGACTTATTTTTACTCGCTTTGTGCAAAAAAAAAAAGGAATTGACAAAATTAATTGGAAAAAGAAGAACATTATAAGCATGCAAATGAAAAAGCCTTTGCATTGGTGATCCAATAAAGATTTCTGAAACCATACTTAACAGGACAATAAAACGGGTTTGGTAAGGACCTCGTGCGTTCCATAAAATCATCGTTTGAACGGCATAGTGTTCTGCTGCCATGATTTGAAAAATATAATAATCCTTGCGGGTACTTATTGGTCGAGTTAGATATTGAAGCGATCATAATAGTAAACACTTCATTCAAGCTTCAAAACGCAAACAAAGTATTTTGAATGAAAATTTTGAACACGTTTTCCGTTTTCAAACGCAATGAACTGTTTACGATCTACTAGCCCAAGCGACAAACTGTGCCGTGTCAAGTCCATATATTAATAATTCATTATATGCCCACGAACGCAACGGATAAGATGGGCCAATGGGCTGAAGGTGCCTGTCGTGTGAAGACGTCCGGAAAATCGATTCTCCTTGAACACGACACAGCCCACACTTTAACAGCAAGTTGGGCTATACAGCAGGAAAGTGTCAAGGATGGTAGAATCCCGCTGGATTGACTCATCCTTCCGTGGATACCGAAACGGTGACTTGATTAACATTTCCGACCACAAACGCGTTTAGCTCCTGTGCGCATATTTAATTACTGTCAGCGTGAATACGTGAGTAAAACAGACAGACGAGGGTCTCGACGAGGAGCAAACAGGTGCGCTTACCTGTCCCTGGTAAGCGCCACGTCTCGAACGTGTCTTTTAATATGGATACTGAAGGCAAACAGATGATAAGGAGTTATAAAGGCGTTCGAAAAAAAAAATTAACAGAGTTGCAGTTAAAAGGGTCTTCCAACATGTTCACGTTTTCTGAGCATCATTAAAAACCATTCAAAATTCAATGCATCCAATGTCTATTTGTGTTCCATGGTATGAATGTTATTGTTGAATGTTATTTCTCTAGTACAAACCTATTAAATGGAATCATTAGTCAACGTGCAATGCAATCTATTCGGAACAAACATTAAATTTCCCGGAACATGACATTTAATGTCTTGCTCGTTGCATAGCTTCGGGCGTTTTGCTACCAACGGCGAAACGAACGAAACGAAACAAGATTTGATTCAGTTAATTCTTATGATGACAACTGCCTTTGGTAAGTCAACTATATCGATACAGATTGAAGATTAATTGTAGTACATGTCAAATAGTTCTAATGAAGAAGATAAAATCCCCGATTATCACATTCCCTGAGTTTGACCAATAAACCGCTTCGGGCAATTTCACTAATAAACCGAGCGATGGTTCATTAGACTAATGAGATGCTTTAGATTGGGTTCAACTAGCATTAGGCAGCGAATTCCAAGAAACAACTAACCAATAAACCATTACTAATAACTTAGGCAGCAATGTTCTATCCACGGCAATGTTTTCACAGCTGCCCCAAAGTTCTTGGAAGGAAATAATTTAGCCAGAAACATGAAACGGCCATTTCTGCGTCCTAAGATGGCAGGAAACAGGATATAGGACGGGAAGTGAATTGATGTGAATCTATGTCTATCTAAACAATATCAAACGTAAAGCATCTGTTACATTGTCTGCATGGGGAAAAGTTATTGTTATTTTTTGGGAAAAAATATATTTCCCCAACTTCATGGTCAGAAACATCCTGTATAGCATTTCCTAAGCATTTCCACAGAATAACAAAGTGTGTCCTTAATTCCAGGGAAATCAAAACACCGAACTGCTTGGTTTACATTGCCAATTTCTCTTGAGTTAAAAGAAATCACATTTCTTATGCCCGTTCTATGACAGATGAAAGCAGAGGACGTGTTCTGTTAATATTTCGATAAGGAAAAGAATCTTGAAACATTGAAACAAATTGTCAAAAATTTCAATCAAATACATTCAAGTTGTCGTTCATGGAGCCGATTGGCACGGTACAAAAAGCCCCCCCGAACCAATGCCACCCCAAAACCGTCCATTGATCGCTACACTAATTTCCCCACCAAGCGCACAATTTTACGACCGAGCAAATCCCATCGGTGGGCCGGATGTGGCGGTTCAATAATGCCGTCAGCTTACGAGCTTCCCCCCGCAGCGCTAGGGTTCCACTGACCACGCCGGCGTCAAGATCGACAGGCCCGTTCCATAATCCTCCGCGGAACGAGTGGCGCCCCCGAGCGGGAGGGAAAAAGGAAGCAGGAAAGAGCAGCAAGCGACGGATGCTGCACGCATTACGATTATTTATCCCGACACCAAAATTGCCCACATCAATCGTTACCTCGGTATTAGTTGGTGCTCATGTCCGGCGCTGTACAATAATGCCGCCCAATGCTGGCGGCAGCTGGGGTTTTTCCTTCCGGTTGGGAGGGTGGTGGGGTTGGGTGCGGGCCTGTGTGCCAACTGCCCGTTCGTTAAACTGTCCGCTTTGCTTTTCGTGCACTTTTGGACCACTCTCGCTCGGTTCGGAACGCTGTTGGGCTGGCGATTTCTCACTGTTTGCCCACTGCCAACGGATTAGACGAGCTCATCGGCTCACAGTTCGGCAACAATCATTTTTCACATCTGGTTTTAGGGTTTTCAATTTTCCATCGCCGCCCGAATTCGGGGGGAGGGGGCCAGCAGCTGTGGGTAGCACTTTTGCTAGATGAATAGCATCACTTTTGACGCTCCTAAAAGTAATCCGTCGGGGTTCGGGGCGCCACTCGATAAATCGGACACGAAATCAATTGATTGCCGCACGCGCGGCTGGACGCGCCGATTAGTAATGAAGAATAATAATAGTACTGATGGGCGTGTAAATTATGATCCCACGGTCGTGACTTATTTTTAGAACCCATCAAAGGCACCACCCAACAGCAACCACTTCCTTCACGGCCTGCGAACGGCTGGCGAGGCAACAGCAACACAGGCAACACTTTTCATCCGCGCGCTATCACCGCTCGGATGCGCTAGGTCAATAATTTTCCTTCCGTTTTCCACCGTTCGGCTCGATGCCGCCCCCGTCGCAGCCGGACGGGTGCGAGTTTCAGCACGCTTGCAGATATTTCACTCTCGCATCATTTTCCACGCCTGCAGGAGGATTTTCCATGTGCAATTTTCCAACACCCATCTATTCAATGGCATCGTTACTGCGGCTTTCTGGTCGTTACTCATTCTTCGCGCAACGCACTTTCGCACAAGGAACGGCTGAAAAGGATTTGTGTGTAATATTTCATCTGTTTCCGCATTCCATCATCCCTTCACTTGCTTTTTCAAATCTTGATAATGCGAAAAAGACCAAGCCAGAACACTTAAAATGCAGCTTAATAAAACGACTTAAAAAAAAACCTTCCGAAGAACCAAAGCCTGCAATGGTGGATCCGTCTTTTTGTTCCCCTTAAAAACGCTAAATGCACTGAACCGTAATATCACGAACAATCCTATGCAAACAAATCAACCGCGGCCGTCAGCGCGAACGCAGGAGCTTTTCTACACTTTTCGTAGCCTTATCGCACGTCTTATCCTTTAGCTTGTCCTTTTGTTCACCGGCATGGCATAGGAACCATTCTACATGCCGACTTGTATGTGCTTCTATAGAAAGGTGGAGTTTTATTTTCTTTTTCTGGCCCCTCGAGCCCTGTTTGCTTAGGGTTTTCCTTTCACTCCTTTTCACCTTTCTGAAATTCAAGAGCTTGTTGCTAACGCAGCCGGGCAGGAGTTTTGCAGAAAAGTGAAGCGTGAAAATTACGTTTAACCACCAAAAATTAGGTAAAGGTTGTTTCTCCAACCGATTAAATTGTTTATGTTATTTTTATCAACTTGATGGCAGTCCACAGAACTTGAATCGCAGATTGTATTTCATTAGAATGTCTTGCTTTTTTTTAATTTGTCAGCAGTATAATTTTTCTTGCATCTTTTTTCCACATACTAAATTTCCTACAACTATTGCAGCCAACAAGTTGCTCTGTTGGAGTTTTCCGCGTTCACGCGCGCACTGCTCGAAACTGCTCGAATCTGCAAAACGCCCCACACACAACCAACGCAAACACCGTGCACGATGAAGCGACCGCACCGGATGAAGGACCACCAGCGACTGACGGGATCCTGTCCGTTGGTTTTCCCGCTCGAAGAGTTTTCCAGCACCGCGGAACGCGCGCCAGCGTTGACAGAAGGCAAACGAAAGGAGGGAACAAAAAAATGCTCGTTAGCAGATCGACCGCTGGAGCGGATGTTGTTTGCCGGTCTCAGACAGACGAGCGTGCCGCACCGCAACCTGACCGGTGGATGCTGTTGCATGCGTGTGTTCGAACAGTGCTGGTCAGGTTTTTTGCCAAACAGATCTCCAGGTAACCTTAAGTTTATTTTTATAAATAAGGGGGAAAGGGAGTTCTAATTGCAACGATGACGAAATACATGCTCATTTTACAATGTTGTTTGAACTTTCCTCTGCCAAATAAACTGAATTTTTATTAAAAATTGCCAAAAATTTGGTTGCTATAATAAACAAGGAGAGACTTTCATGGAGAATTCGAATGAAAAATACTAAAAGCAGTGCGGAACAGAAAATGAATTCTTTGCAATAAAAAAAGAAACAAATTGTCTTATTAGCAATTAACAAAATTTCCCTGTACCAACCGCTTCGACAGCTACTGTTCGCCGGAAAGCGTCCGTTGTCCTTCGGTTCTTTTTCGGCAACACTCGCGTCGCGTCGGGCCACGTGCTACGATCGGCTCTCACTCGGGTGGCGTTTTCTTTTCGCAAATATATTGCCCGCGGCGCGAACGCGTGATGACATTTTCCATTTTTCCCTCCAAAACAGCTGGTCCAAGCATGGTTTGTTTTTCTGACAGGCGCCGTTCTTCGCTTTTCCGTTTTACATTTTATGCTTGCGTCCAGCGAGAGAAAGCGAATCGCTTGATACTGTCACGCGCAAAACGCGAGCAGGGCATATTAGATCTGCAAACAATCAAAAGCGCTTACGTTGTTGGGCCACATCTGATCGTGACGGGAGCCACGAAAAACTCCGCGGGGTGGAAAATCAAACGCGAACAATGGAAAAGGGAATCAAGTGGAAGTTGTCGGGGGAGAGAGAGAGAAAAAAAACAACAACATAGTAATTTATTATGCCCGTACAACAAGGCGTCATTTTTTCCGCACCGATGCAATGTTTGTTTATTTGATTGCCGTTTTTTTTTATTTCCGTTTGCCCGCTTCGTTTCCGTTTCCCTTTCCTTCCTGGTGGTTTTCCATTTGCATTCCATTTCCATTTTTCTCCTTTTGTTTTTGCACGACGAGACGTCTCTTTCGCATACTGATTTTCGCTTACATTCACTCCGAGATGACGTTCATTTGCTGGCCAAAGCAAACGTCGCCAATCGGGCAGCAATTTTCCTTCATTTACTTTCGCACACTTTCTGCAATTGACAGCCGCGTTTTCCATCTGTTTTTGTGGCTAATGACGGTGGCTTACAAAGTATGGAAGTGCTGGACGGGACTTTTAATTTTATTTCAATTTGGTTTTGCATTGATAAAAGCAAGACATTTGCAGAAAAAACGAAAAAAAGAAGATGTGTCCTACATTCTTCTGACCTTTTTTCAATTATTTTTTTCATTCCCAGTAAGCTTTCGAGTAAGTAATTGAACTTACCCCCGGTCCGATTTGTCCTTGAACGCCTTTATTTTGCCCTAAAACACAACAGAGCACCTTCGCCTTTGGCGACGTATCCTGGGTTGAAGGTAAGTTTCACCAACACTCGACAGTCGGAAAACCATGAACGGATCACTGTCGGTGTAATGAAAATAGATGGCGCAAATGCTACCAAATTTGACCACGTGAAGGGGCTGCAGCTACACTTCACGTTGCCAAACCACGATACGAACGTAGGGCCAAGGACGAACAGGAGCCATGACCAACGAACCGCACAAATTAATTACCTCACACTGCCGAACCCTGCATCCGTGTGGCGTCAAATTCGTCCCCGTGTCGTGGTGGGGCTTGATAATTGCTCCTGCCAGCGAAAGGATTCCGCACGTAATAAATAGGTTCATTTCTGGCGTCAGCTAGCCTCCGGTTTTATGGGCCACGTCTCGAACGTTCGCATGTGCACGTGCTTATGCCAGGGGGAAAAGAGAGGAAAAGAAAAACACAAGAAGCAGAAATAGGACTGTCCGTGCATTCCTTCGGGGGGTATGGTATGCACTTTGTGGTCTAATAGGTGACAAATTAATTGTGTACACTACACTCAAACCGCAGCGAATGCACGTCGTATGATCCTGGCCGCGCTGAGAGACGAAACGATCCTTGAGGCATCCTTGAGGTACACGTGGTTGTTCAACCGGCTCCTTCAAGGGGATGCATAAGCCACACGTGGGAGGTGATAGAAGCAATGAAGTATGAAGTAATGCTGTGCTTGGGGAGACATTCCAAGGATTCTTCGTAACTGTGAGTACCGTTGAAGACACAACGTACGAGCGAGTTTCACAAAATAACTTGACAGAGTGCGCCATTAGAAGAATGTAAATAATTTTTAACATAAGTACACTGTGCGGGTCTCGTGTTCCATCGTTAACTAGAAGCAAACATTGTGGTCGAAAACAGTATAACCTAGTGGCTTCCTATCAATCAAATGTGAACGTTTGGACACAAAATTCCCGGTAATGACTCTTGTCACGGAAGAGCTCTTATCATGCAATAATGAGAGCTCATCAAGACAAATTGTGCACCGATCAAATGTGTCATACATTTCGCGATATTCTGAACTATGTGAAATCGGTAAGAACTTCATCATTTGCATAGAAATCTTCTAACACTGGAAGAAAAAATCTTGCTGCCCGCATTAAGAACTCTAAGCGCTTAATCAACTGGTTCAACTCAGATGGAAAAAGAATAAAGCACGTTGAACGCAATGGATGAAACTTCCATTATTCAATTCAAAATTCATGAGAGAAATAAATCGTCGAGTTGGTCAACTTCGCCATTGTCCGCGAATCAGCAAGCTGTCACAAGGTAAATATTTACCCGCTTCTCCTAGCGAAGTCTGGAGAAAAAGAAACCATTTTCCGTGCGCAAAGGATCCTTGTTTGGAATTGCAAATATTTTCTTCAGGCATCTTTCACCACGTCGCGTTCAGGAAAAGGTGTTGCATATTCTATGGTCTTGAAAGAAAAAGTCTTCCAGGTAGCAGGGACGCTAAAATGTCTGGCAAACATTCCATTCCCATAAACAAAGGACCAAAAGCTTAATTCGAAACAGTTCCGTTTGAATCTTTCTTCAGAAAAAAGTGTGCTCATTCACAAAGCATCGAGCCACACGATAATGGACTAGTTACCCTTCAAACTGCAGCTCGATTCCCCAATCGGCGGTGATTTGTTCGCGACTTTATTTATTTTATCACGGCCTCATTTCCCCCCTTTTCCTTGCCAAACACGCCCGTTTCTCCCTTTCCGGCTTGATTGAATTTTGCCTGCGTTAGGCCCAGTTTTGATTATTTCAATCGTACTTCACCTCGTTTGCCTCGTTATCGGCGGCCGTCAGTGAGATACCTCAAGTCGGCCAAAGCCCGCCGAGGGGCAAGGAATTGGTACGGCGCGTAACTTATCCCCTTATCTTATCGGGGGGTGCAGCTCCAGCAGGGTGCGGTCGGTGATAACATCTGGCCGGTATCGGGCTTCCTAAATCATTGCTCCAGTTCGATCCGGGCCCGCGTTGGAGCAGTGTGAATCGGTTTAGCAAAAAGTTTTGGAGCCGCTGCTGGCTGGTTGGATTTTTTTTGCACCCGTTTTGCAACCCAACAGACGAACACTGTGCGCCGGAAATGACCACTGGATGGACGGAGGTGTAGCTAAAGGATACGCTCGATAGGACAACACTGTTCGCTGCAACACCGGACCGGATTCGACGGTTTTTCCAAACTGTTCCCAATCCAAACCAAAGCTCGCTGGTGCCATTAGAAAATGGGCGGTTGCTGCAGTAGCTGTAAGTATCTTGCCAACCGGAAAGCAGTTCGATAACGTACAGGTTTTTTTTGTACGCTGCTATCACAATCACCGAAAGCGAGATAGAGTGATAAGGTTGTGCCGGGGAGGAAGGCGCGTGACATCAAAAGTGTGAGGTCAATCAATGCGAAATTTGTCCGCATCGGTGCACGTGTGGAAATGTGAGAAAATTGAGTCGTTAAGGTTACCTTTTATGGGACGTTCCGTGTGCCGAAGCATCCCCAGAAATAAGAGAGGAAAAAAAGCGATAGCACGGTGCAATAATAATCCCTTCGAGTGAACAAATCCTTCCAGCCAGGATCCCTGAGCTCAGTGTGGTCACGGGTTTTTAATGTTTCCTCCACGAACTCATTCCATCATCGACCATCATCCGTGGTTCGTCAGTTCGTGTCTGTTACATATATACTCAAGCCATTGGAAGGGGGGGGAAAAACGTTTTAATTTTTCACTCGAACACATACCTTATCGATGGCGATAAATTATTCACCGTTTGCTTTTGAGTTTCCCCGCTCAGTTGGAATTAAATGTGCATACAGCTCCTTTTTCATTGATCCATACTTTGCCGTCCCGATATCGGATCGGTCAATCTGTGTTCGGGTGTGAAATGATTTACCGGAGTTAATGTAGCTCTTGTGCATTCCCATTCACCACATCACATCATTAATTTCTCTCTATCGATTGGTGCTTTTTGTGCCTGGATTCGCCGTGACTTTTGAGGTTTCATTGTTCGCTGCTGCAATTGTAGTTTATTGTAACTTCCGTAAATTTAAGAGTAAATCACCATCATCGCTTACAAGCGGTATTAAATGTACAGCCGATGTAAAACAAAAGCAGACTTTAATTCCAATCACAAATAAACCAGTTTTATTTTATTTATTTTTTTCAATTGATGATCGTTCATTTCATTTCCAGATAAGATGCATAGTTTTTTTTTCCTTTAATTATTGTTTCACAAAAAAAAAAAAATGAGCAAATTCATTAAATCACAAAAAAACTAAATTATTTTGTAACGTTATAGTATTTGTTATCGAATGCTTTGGAACAAGGTGGAAGAAAAACAAATGAAAAAAAGTGTCTCTTTTGAAAGATCGTTCGTTTCTTCATAAAAGAATCTTTTATAAGATAAGAGTGATTTATCATACATTTCAGCCTTGACTCATACCGTTATCAGCAAAAGGAAATCCTCTGCTCAGTGCATAGTGTAACGGAGTCAAAAATTCCATCTGTTTAAACCAATCCTCGCTGTTAAATGTGGGTGATATTTGGGGAAGCTTTGATCGTGCCGCTTTAAATGTGTGGTCCATGAAAAGAACACGTCTTTCCTCAAACTAATTTGGTAAATACGAAAAGGACAAAACAAACTTTTAGTTTGCTGGCCGCATTTGATCGGCAATTCTAAGACAATAATAACTCTAAACGAATGGGTAGCATTTTGTCATAGTAATTTAAAGTTTTTTAAATAAAACTTGTAATGCTCCAATTTACACAATAGAAATTTGAAAAGAAGTTGCGTTGAAAGTTTAATCAAAATGGTTTCACAAATCTGAAAAATATATATAATTGTTCATGCCTTTCAATTGTTTTCCTCATTTCTTTCTCAGCGGATTCCGCGGACATCACACCCGTGCCGGATCGTCCCATGCCGGCAGAAGAGTTTCCACCGGCATCCGCATTCGGTGCAGGCGGTGGAACTGGCCCGGATAACACCAACGAAAATGGATGATGATTGATGAAAACCATTGCCACACAGTGACGTCCACACGGTGTGGCCCTTTACCGTAATAAAACTCGAGTGTTTAATTTATATTAAGAAACTAAGATTGCCCTTTTGTGTGTTCTTTTGCTATGCGGAGTTTTAAATAAATGCTTGAATAAAAGTGGAGATGAACTGGTATGACGTTCAAAAAGCGGTTTAAACAGATACTGTAAACTGCATTAAGCAAGTTTTATTTGAAGTTTTCTTTAAATTGATCAAGTAAAAGAACCAACTGAAAGGTTTATGTGATATTTTCCTAGGTTTATAGCTTACTTACGTGGCAAAGATATCATGCGGTGGATATTAATTTTTTCGTAAAATGAAAGAAAGACCCTATCTTCAACCCCTGATTTTCGGACGAACGAAAACGAACTAATTTTATATACGATTTACTTTGCATTACAGGTTTATTCGTTGAAATAAACAGTTAAACGTTCGTTAAGGTACAAAGGCATTCAACAGCGTTAGCTCTCATACGTCTGAAGAAGCTTTTAGAGACTTAATGTATGCAACATTTCTATCCTCCGATCGTTGAATATTCACAGATCCATTAAGATCCTTTTTAGAATTCTTCTAGATGAGTCAGTATTTTGCATTGTAAAATATCCAAAGATAAAATCTGATTTTCTCTACAATCCGTTCTGTTGATCCGTTTGCAATGGCACCATTAAACCGTTAACAGATAGTAAGAACGGCATAATTCGGGGATTCCTGAAACACCTTGTGAATACCGACCATCTTATCCTTTTAAACATTCTTCTGTGCGGCCAACATAGATTAAACCCCGCCAGTTAAACGTTTAGACACCTCGGGAAAGGATCGTTTCGCTTTAGTTTTGTGGGATATATGGCAGTGATCGGAGCTAAGCTGGGTAGTTTAAAAATATCTAAACTCTGTTTTGTCGAGGATTAAAGAAAGATGTGATACTCGAAAACCTTTAATGAACTAATTTCCTCATAAATTTTGCCGAAAAAAAGGTGTGGAGGTGCGGAAAAGAATGGCAAAGATTTTATCGGTTATCTGCAAGAGTTTTACAAGACGTGGTCGCTACCTTGCCCTTTTTCATGAAAAGGTAATGATCGTGTATACGATGACGATAGTGATTATGAACGAATGAGAACTAACGGAAAAGATAATGATCGTAATCGCCAATGATAAATAAAACGTTAGAGTATTTGTAACTATATTAAATTGTTTTCAAAATATGTAAAGTGTATTCCTTAAAATGCACAGTAAATTTCCATTTCAATTTTCAAGGCTTTGAATTGTTTTATTTTAATCATCATCAATTCCCGATTCATACAAATTGCTGAACATTATCAAATTTAACATGTTCGCTATTATTTTCCACTCACTTCCTATCTAAGAACTTTTTCTTGGGTAGCTTTCCTTTTTCAAAGTTGTCAATAAATTTGTTGTACGTCTGGACCGCTTTCCTGCCCGCTCTCACAGGGGCCCGCCGCCTGACACCCTTTTGGTCCGCCATCAGCATTCTCTTTCGCATGGGTTCAATGACGGCACCCTGCTTGGTGACGACGCGCGGCTCGATCATGGTTACGTGAGCCGTCTCAGGCACAAACGTGCGGCCCAGCGGTGCCCGCAGCGACGACTCGTAGTCCTTCACCGACACGAACGGGAATGGCAGCTCGTTGACCAGATGTTTGCTCAGCTGAGGGTTCACCAGCGCGTCCTCGTTAATGATCACCTTATCCCGCCTATCGTCCCGGCGGGGCAGCTCCTTCGGTGGCTTGATGAAGGTGCGCGTCTGCACCCGCGATTTGCTCGGCACCACCCCCGGTCCGGCCCACTCACCCCAGCCCGGTAGCGAGAGGTCCACTTCCTTGGGCATATATTTTTCCCGTTCGTCCTGCTTTTCCTTCACAAAGTCCGCCACGATGTCATCGTCCTGGAAGGCTTCCGCGATCGTCAACCGCTGGTGATCGCCGTCGTCCTCCGGCTCACCGTCGGACATTTCCCCGGACGTGATCGTGTTCGGGAGCGCCGTCAGCAGATGCTTCGGCTTCATTTGGACCACCTGCTTGAGGTTTATCTCTGCGCTCGCTTTCGTTGCACTGCCGGCCGCGTTAAGACCGTTCAAAGCGAGTGCCTTCGCATTCTGGACACCACCCGTGACATCACGCTCGATCGTTTCACGCAGCTCTTCATCCGCATCGCCCAAACGTGGCTTTTTCTTGAAGCTCAAATCAGTCGGATCCCTTTTAGGTTTGGCTTCAGTCCCTTCGGGTTTGCCCTTTCGCTTGGTGCCATGCGTCTGCGCTTCTTCCATTTCATCTTGCTCCACACGATCAAGCTTGTTGACCAGTGCGTCCTGTATGAGCTCCTCCGCCTCCTGAAACAAATCCTCCACCGTGGCAGTCGCACTCTTTTGCTTCTTCGTCGACTTTGCTTTCGATTTAGCCGGCTTCTTCTGCGGTTCATCGATCGGAGCGTCATCATCCTCCACGTCCCAGCTACCGGATGCCATGCGGACGGTTTCCTTTTCTTTCTTGCGACCTTTCTTCTTTGACTTTGATGGTTTAGTTTGAGAAGCTTCCCCTTCATCCTCGCTATCGTCTTCCGGTACATGATCTTGTACGATCTCTCCATTCTCGGTGAGCCCCTCTGTGTGCCCATCCTCTGCATTCTCCGCCAGTTGCTGCTTAAGTGCCTGCACGCGGTTCCGTTCTTCCCAGTACTTCCGATAGCTGCTCATCAGTTTTTGTTGCTGACTTAACGCCATCTCGTGTTCGCCCATATCCCGTTCCGTCCAGGGATTATCACCGCTCTTGCCGATAGCTGTTTCCCCCTCACCGTCCGATTCGGAACTGCTGCCATCCTGCTGCAACCGCTTCGCCGTCAGCTCCCTCCCGATGGCAAGCTGTTCCGACAGCTCACGCCTCACGTCCATGTTGTACTTGGCACGCACCTGCAGGTTCTTCGCCCACGTGCCCGTATTCTTGTGGCGCAGTGTCGCACGTTCCTCAAACCGTTGCTTCTCGATGCGATCCAACTGTTTCAATGCTTCCTCTGGATCCTTCTCTTTCAGTTCTTCGAACTTTTTCATCTGCTCCTTTAGCTTATCCTTCTTGAGCAACCGATGGTACTTTTTGCTTTTGATCTTGTTCTGTCGCCGCCCCTTCGCAATCTGATACGATTCGAGCCGTTTTTGCCGCGAGCGTTCATACTGCTTCTGGCGCAGCTCTTCAACCGTCAGCTTATACTTCCGTCCCTCCTCATCCGAGGCGCCCTCTTCCTCATCGCCCGACCCGGCATACTCCTTCTCCAGCTGCTCCATCTCCTCCATCAGCTTCGTCTTGACGCGGTACTCGGACAGCTTTTTCGGTGGTTCGTTGTGAACGGCCATCGAACCGTAGCGCAGCGGAAACACGATCTGCGCAGCAACGTCTGTGGCCGTCACCAGCGGTTCCCATTTGTTCAGCTTTTTCTGGGCTCGCTTGTAACCCTCCTCCCGGCCTAATCTGTCCGCCGTCGGCTTCTCCAAAGGTTTCCTCAGCGGGTGGCGTTTCTTAAGCTTTTCCAACTGCTTCACCACCTCGGTGTGCTTTTTATTTTTCTTGAAAAACTTGCTCAGATCCTTCAGTAGCACCTTGTCCTTCTTCGTTTTGGCCAGACCGAACTCCGAACGCTTCAAGCTGGGCTCGGTTCGCGTCACCTCGCGGATGTAGTGCGAGCCGGTCAGATTATTGATCCCATCGATAAGCTTCTCGTGCGCCTTTGGATCGATTTCCTCCTCCTCGTCGTCATCGGCTCCACCGGCCGACCCGGATGGAAAGCTGGTCTTCATTTCTACTGGCATGACCTTGCGGATGGACAGAACAAACAGATTATTTTAACTTTCCACAGAACCGCTCCAAGCCACGACACTTTTCCGGCAACCGCATGCAACGAGAATCACGTTTATTTACATCGGCAATCGTTTGACAGCGTCGATAGTGTTGGGCGTTCCGTTTTGCACCCAACGAACCCAGCTCATCGAGTCCGTTCCTATTCCCAACTGCAGGTCTTTGTTCGAATGTTTGATGAAAAAAACGATCCACGCTGGATTCAAATTGGTATACCTTTATTTCGTCGAAAAACGACCTGAAATCATGAAAAGTTAAACTTTGGTGAACAATAATTAATAATTCTAAATGACCCTTGTAGGAGAGAACACAATTCCAATTCATGTCTAATGCTTTTATTTGTTTCTTTTTACAGTTCTTTCTTTGCAGGATTTCACTGTGCATCAAAATCAGTTCATGATAACATGCAATTCTATTTCTTAAAAACTACCGGTTATAAGCTTAATGGATTATTATCGTCGGGCAAAAAAAAAACAAATTACTCTCAGTAGTAGCCAAAGTTACCGTAGTTGCTGTACTGCTGCTGCGACTGTGACTGGCCATTCGTTCCGAACATTTGAGCCTGGTACATGAACGGTTGACCAAAGGACTGCTGTTGCTGCATTTGGCCCATACCTTGCGATTGACCCATGGTTGACCCTTGCGATTGCATCATCGGTTGTTGCCCGAGCGGTGGTCCTTGCGGGGCACCGTAGAGACCCAACGGTTGCAGTGCCATGGTGGACGAAGCTTGCTGCAGCGCCTGCGGCGCTTGGGCTCTCGGTTGTAATTGTGACGCTTGCGCGGGATAGTAAGACGCCGCTCCGGATCCCGTGGCACTCGCATTAGAAGCAGCGCTCCGACCGACACCGGCCAGCGTACCAATCGTCGTTATCGGATTGGTGTAATCCATGCCAGATTCGCGGCTCCCGCCCGCTCTGGGGCCACCCGTTGTGCTGCTGTTTGCATCCGAGACGGACTTCTGCAGGGATTCCATCAGATTCGCGATCAGATTCTGGGTATCGTGGAGTGACGTCGCCGTGGTGCTGCTGCCGGCTGGTTCGTTCGCGTTCCCGCGATGCGACTGATTCGAGCTAGTGTCGTGCAGGTCCACGGACGACTTGGACTGATGCGTTACGCTTGAGACGTTCTTGGAGGCGGCGCGAAGAATATCGTCGTAGCTGTAATCGTCTTCGTCCTCGGAATCGACGATCAGCTTATTGCCCCCCTTCTGCTGCTGTTGTTCCTTCTGCCGATTTGCCATTTGCTGCTGTTGTGGTTTTTGCTGCTGTGGCTTCTGCTGTTGTTGCGGCTGCTGCTGCTGCTGCTGCTGCTGCTGCTGTTGGTGCTGCTGATTTTGCACAAACTTCTGTTGATGATTGATCGAAACCGCCTTCTGCTGCTGATTCCGACCAGCGTTAGACGCGCCCGATGAAGCGCGGAATGTTGTTTCGAAATCACGATCGTCGTCATTATCTCCGTAGTCGCGACTGTCGTCTTCGGACTGGTCCCGGCCGTATTCGCGACCACTTCGCCCGTTCAACGAATCAAAGTCCACGTAGCGCCGCAGCCTATCGACCCGTTCCGGCTCGGTTCGCTCGAGCTTCCGCAGATAGGATATCAGATGCATCTGCTCTTCGCTTGAAAGCTCCTTGAAGCTCTGCAGAAGCGTCTGCAGATCGGAATCGCTCAAGTTTTCCAGCATCCCCGACGATGACGATGATGACGCAATGGCAGGTGGATTAGTCAATTCGCGACCCTTAGGGCCCGACCCGGTACCACCACTGGCGAGGCGGAAATCATTCTTTTCCGGTCGACGATGACCCGGAAGTTCCATTCGCGCTCGGTCCAATCCCTTCGGAGGCACTTCCTTCGGCTCGACCGGGGCAGGAGCGACTGCAGTAACGGCCGCAGCAGAGGCAGTAGCAGCCACGGCAGTGGGGGGAAGGGCGGCCAGATAGATTTTGGTGGAGATGGTGGTGTTCCGCTCGCGAGACATCTTCTCCATGGCAATATACACGTTGATCAGCTGCTCCAGCTCCTCCGTCGTGAAATCAACCTTTCCCTGAGCCACGAGAGCCTTGGCCAGCTGTTCCGCAATGGCAATCTTATCCAATCCACTGACGCTCGGCGCCATCGGGGCGACGGGCGTATTCACCTCGCTGAAGGAAAGCGAATCGCGAGACAGCTCCTCCTCGGCGGGCTTGTTGACGGGCTCCAGCTTCGAAGCCTCGTGCAGGAGCCGCGCGATGTTCCGCACGGCCTTCTTTATCGGGGCCATCTTCGGTGGATCGATCGTCTCGGCCATCATGTGGCCCTTCAGCTTTTCCTTCACCGTCTCCAGAAGCATGCAGTTGTCCTCATTCAGCAGCAGATCGTCGGCCGAGTTTGCCTTCACCTTCTCCAAGGCGAGCGCTTTCGCCATCAGATCGATCACTTTCGGCCCGAGACTGCCGAGGTATTCCTCGAACGCGGTCAGCAGACGGCAAACGGCGATAAAGTTAAGCGGCACATTGTCCGAGTCGAATTCCGTGCGCACGAACACCTTCTTGTTCGGGCCGTAATAGTTCCTGGCCCAAGAGTCATAATCGACCTGCTCCGGTGGTGCTCGGCCTTCACTCGACCGGCTAGGTCGCGGTTCCCGGTCCATCGGTGGCCCATGATAGCGACTCGAGGATGGTACTCGCGAAAAACCATCCATAGCGTCGTCACTTATCGGACTGCGCGATCGATGCGAGCGAGAGGCGGACCTATGGCGCGATCTTTCCCAATCAGCAGTGCGCCGAGCAGTGCGTCCCCCCCTTCCCCTCCCCGGCATCGGTTGGCCACCCTTGTAGTAGTCGTCCTCCTCCTCGTCGGAGTTCACATCGATCAGCACCGTCGTCGTCGGGGGTGCATCATTCTTGTGTTCGATCGAGCGGGACCGCTTCACGGAATTCGGCGGTACGCGTACGGCATACTGCTCGCGCAGCTCCTCCGTTCGCTCTTCGCCCTCGGCCGGCAGCTGCAGTTTGGCGCGAATTTCCAACTTTTTGCGCTCGACCTCCTCCTCGTGCAGCTCCTGCATGCGCTTCGTCCAAAACTCGATCCACTCCGGCTTGAAGTTGTGCTTCTGCGGGTCCTTCTTCTCCAACTGCAGCTCCTTGTACCGGCGGTTCCAGAACTTTTTCCACTCCTCCGAGTAGAGCGGATGCTTCTCGGGGCTCTTCTCGTACTCCTTCAGCTTCTTCGTCAGCTGGGTCACGGCCAGCTCCAGTGAGCAGCGGTACTTTTCCCACTTGTACCGCTCGTGCGCGATCGCGGCCGACTGCAGGGACAGTTCGCGCGGTGTGGGAAGGATTTGTGTGTTTCGGGACGTGTCGATGCAACTAGCGAGCCCCGACCGACCCCGGTCGTTGTAGCCTTCCCCCTGGCGATAATCGACGCGATTTCCCGAGATCACGTACGGCTCATCGGCCACCGGTCGACGTCCATTCAGAGGGCTTCGTTTGCGGCCCCGCTCCGGCTCTTTGTTATCTCCACTGGACGAAATGCTCAACACCGAATTTGCGCTGCTAATACTCGAGATCGAATCGAGACTGCCACGCTCGTTTCGATTCCGGTAGCGTTTCGGTTGTCCACTGCCCTGTCCTTTTCCCTTTCCCTTCCCCTTTTCCTTTTCCTTTTCCTGGCCCTTTCCTTGCCCCTGCCCCTGTCCCTGGCCTTGATCCGAGCGATCTTCGGCGCCAGCCAAATCCTCCAGCACCTTGTGATCGATCACCTCGACGAACTTTTTCCCCGTTCGCTCGTCGAAGTGACTCCCGAACGCGATCTCCTGGATGAACTTCACCCGGTTACGTTCAAAATCTCCCCGGTCGTACACGTGCGGCGTCAACCTGCCGTGATGATCCTCGATCGCTTCGCACACGGTTTGCACCACCCTGCAGAACACCTGCTCCCCCCTTTCCGTCTTGCTGTGCCGGTACGGAGCGAGCACGTTCTGAACCGTCGGATAGTGCTTCTGGAGGAACTTGAGGCGATGCTGCAAGTTGATCAGGTGCGTCGTTATGTCGCCCTCGTTGTTGTCGTTGATGCTACAGAGTGTGCAGCTGTACACCGGATCGTTGCACGAGTTCCCATCGCTTAGCTCGACGATGTACTCCAAACCAACCAGCGGACCATCTCGGTAGCCGTCCAAGACGTTCTGCAGCCGAGCGACCGCTTTTAGCGATGACGACTGTTCATTTCCCGCCTGATCGGGAGCACCCGCCGAGTCCACGTTGTCACTGGAAGCTGCGTTGGTGCCGGTAGCTGACCCTACGAGGTAATCGACACGTGTTTATTTCTTTGCGCCACAATTGGGCGCGCCTTTGTGCGCCTTGTAGCCTACCTTTCTTCTCCGCTTTCACCACCAGCGCCGCGCGGTACTGCTCGGCATCGAAAACCGCTACGTTCAGCCGGGCCTGGTGCTTGCGACCGGCCATATGAATCTGCAGCATTCGCTCCCCGTGCAGACACACGACACCACAGATGTGGCAGCTGTATCCAAACAGAAGATCCTTGTTGCGCGGAATCCGACTGAACACGGGCCCATCGCTGCCATCGGAGAGCTTAACGGTTGTGCTGAGCACATGGTTTTCGATCTCCAATTCCAACTAGAAGGAAACATTTGCATTTAAGAAGAGAAAGAAAAGAAAGAAGAAACTTTTAGAGGCTTCATCAGATAAAACGAAATTTTAGGATAACCGCGAACAGTGAACGGTTTTTATTTGGTTTTCTTCTGCAGACTGCACCCCTGAAATTGTTTCCACTGATGGATGCTTCAGTTTTCGGCTAGGTCCTGTGTCCTTTCAAACCTTCCGGAACAAGCAACTTTCACACACACTTCACTAGTAGTACAGCACTTTGGTCGATGTTCCACCATGCGTTTCAGGTACCGGGTACCTTTCCCTCCCAAGCACATCCCCACACTCTGTTGAATCGGAGCGGTTTAAGCTCTTTTGACACGTCGGTTTCATGCACTTACCTTCGAATGGGCAACGTTATCGCCCGGGGCAATCACTTCATCATCGTTCTGGCGATCAGATTCCATGGCCGCCAATGGTTGTGAGAGCTGACTTCTCTAGCCGATGGTATGGAATGCCCCTGTTCTTTTCCTGATTCCGGGTTGCGCAGTGTTTTCTTTGTGCTGTCGCTTCCCCGGTTATGGATTGAATAGAAAAACCAACTTGTCTAGGCGAGCGTTATTTAGGGTATCCCCCTTATAATGCCAAACGTGGGTAGTTGTGGTAGAGAATTTAGTCAGTGTGACTAAGACGGGGCTCACTGACACTTATCACTGATCATTTTTCACCGAATCTGGACACTGAGTACACGGCAGCACAACGGCGTATAGGCATAATTCGAAACGTATCCTTTTGTTTCTCTCTGTAAAGAAAGTGTGGTTTCACTCGGGTTTTTTAGTTTTACTTAGCTTAATTTTATTAAGAAAAAGAAAGGTAATAAATGACTTTAAGAACGAGTGGACGTCCGGCGAGTACGTCCGTGCGCGACCGTTGCTCGTTGTCAAAGGGATGCCGGAACCACTTGCTACCAATTACTCGCGCTCCTGAATGACAGTTCGCCTGGCTTCTCAGTAGCGCCTAGTGTCATTCGCACGGGCGAAATTTCGCTCGTTACATTCTCCCCCGGGTGCGGTTACTGCGAATGAATCGCACCTTATGGTCCAATGTCAAGAACCACCAGCTTTGTCACGGGCCGCCGCAGTATACCATGCGTCGTCTTCACGTAGGCCTGGCGTATTCGTCCGTCCGCCCCCGTGATTGGTTCCGTAACTCGCCCTCTGACCCATCTGTTCCTCCTATTTTCATCCGCGATCAATACCACGTTGCCTTCCTGTAGGGGTCTTGTCTCCTCAAACCATTTCGTCTGCTTACGCAACTCTGGCAGGTATTCCTTCAGCCAGCGTTGCCACATTCTGGCGATGTGTAGTTGGATCCCGGCCCAAGCTTCCTTCGACGCGCCCCGTCTGGTCAAAGGGGTCTCATCCCATGATTTGCGGCCGCTCGAGCTACCCAACAGAAAATGGTTCGGCGTCAAGGCTTCTGATTCCGCCGAGTCCAATGGCAGGTATGTTAGCGGGTGGGAATTCACGATGGCTTCCGCTTCCGCCAACATCGTCTCAAACTCCTCGTGCGACAATTTGCCCTCCGTATAGGCGTCTCCAATCGCAGCTTTCACGGACCTCACTAGACGTTCCCAAGCGCCCCCCATATGTGGCGCTCCGGGAGGGATGAACTGCCATCTGGTGTTCTCATCGGTGAATGTTTCCAGCATCCCCTGGCTGATTTCGTTCCGCAGAATACGCGCTGCTCCCTGGAAATTCGTGCCGTTGTCGCTGTAGATCTCTTTCGGCGGACCTCTTCGGCAAACAAACCTTCGCACGCACAGAATGAGAGAAGCGGTCGATAGATCGCAAGCCACTTCAAGATGAACGGCGCGGGTCGTGAGGCACGTAAAGAGCGCTACCCACCTCTTTACATTCGCTCGTCCCTGTTTAATCAGAAAGGGACCAAAGTAGTCGACTCCTGTTCGGCTGAAAGGTGGCTCGAAGATGGCGAGTCGCGCCTTTGGCAAAGCTGCCATTCTGGGAGGCGCCGGAATAGTTCGACGTACTTTACAATAGCAGCAGTTCCGGATAATTCGCTTAACCAACGGCCTTAACTTGGGTATGGCGTACTCCTGCCGAATTTCGTTCACTACTGTCTCCGAATGCGCATGACGATACTTGCGATGCAGCTTCTCGACCAGTAACGTTGTACAGGGATGTTGCCTTGGTAGAATGATCGGGAAACGCACATCATATTCCAAGTGGTCTGCTGTTGCGAGTCGACTTTGCTGCCTTATCAATCCTCTTTCGTCCATTATGGGGCAGTAAGTGTGTATACTGCTTGTCTTTTCGATGGTCGGCGAGTCAGTCATGAGCTCAGCGACCTCATCTGGGAATGCCTCGTTCTGTACCTGTCTCAATAATTCAACCCTAGCCATCATCAGCTCTTCCTGGGTGAGTGGACCGATCTTACGAGCACGCCCTGGCTGAATATTACTGGCAAACCGTCGTACATATGCCATGGTCCTCAACAAACGCTCCCATTTGGAGAATCTTTCGTACTTCAATAGGGGTACCCATTCGACAAGTAGCAGAAGCGTCGCCCTCATTTCCTCGGTAGGGCTTCCGAGAGCTCGCGGTGTCGTTGGCCAATCAGCTTCTGGTGAGAGAAGGAAGGTCGGCCCGTGAAACCATTTGCTCTCTTCTTTGAAGTATGGACCGCTTCCCCACTTTGTTGCCTCGTCTGCCGGGTTCATGAGCGTAGGCACCCATCGCCATTCCTCCACCGTGGTGATATCCTGAATTTCCGCGACTCGATGCGCAACATATGGACGATAATTTCGCGGGTCCGCTCGTATCCAGGACAACGCAACTGAGCTATCAGTCCACAGGGTTCTTCGTACAATGGGTATGGGGTGGTATTCGATCGCAAACTTCATCATTCTCGCTCCCATGATGCAGGCTTGCAGCTCCATTTTAGGGATGGTCACCGGTTTCAGGGGTGCCACCTTAGCTTTCCCGGCGATCAGCGTGCATCGTGGTAGTCCTTGTGAGTCGACAATCCTTAAGTAGACGACACATGAATAGGCCAGAGGGCTGGCATCGACGAACACATGAAGTTCCCCACTCGCGTAAGACTGCTCTGTGGCTCGCGAGAAGTAGCAGCGCGGTATCCGCAGGTCTCTGATGCATGGGAACATCTTTATCCACCGTCGCCAGTCAACTAACTGAATGTCCCTGATCTCATCGTCCCATCCAGTTCCGGCACGCCAGAGGTCCTGTATCAGAATCTTCCCATGGATGATGAAGGTCGCAAGTAAGCCTAACGGATCGAACAGTGACATAACGCAGCGCAACACTTGACGTTTGGTAGGCGTAACATCCCCTTCATACAGCGTCGTCAGTTCCGGGCTCGTTACCGTATTGAAGGCAAGATCATCACTCTCCGGGTTCCACATCATTCCTAAAACTCTCTCGTTTTTGCTAGTCTCCATTAACGTTTTGTACGTGGGGTTCTCGCCTGTTCCAAAATGCTCTACTACGGCTGGGCTATTGGACACCCAGTTTCGTAGCTGAAACCCTCCGTCCTGGAAAACCTGGCGCACCTCCTGCGATATCCGAATGGTTTCCTCCTCGCCGGCGAAACTGTCAAGGTAGTCGTCAACATAGGTCCCGTTGAGTATGCCTTCGACCGCTCGAGGGTGGCGCTCCGCGTGATACTGCGCGTTCCTGTTTTTAACATACTGGGCTGACGCGGGGGAACAGGTGGATCCGAACGTCACCACGTTCACAAGGTACACGTCAGGATCCTTCCGGGGGTCTGTTCGCCATAGAAATCTTTGCGCGTGACGATCCTCAGGGCGCATCAGGATTTGCAGAAACATTTCTTTCACGTCCGCACTTACGGCATACTGATACAACCTAAAACGAAAAAGAACGCCCACCAGGGACACCAGCTGATCTGGTCCTTTCAGCAGCACGCTGTTCAGGGAAACTCCATTCACCTTTGCTGCTGCATCCCAAATGATCCGCAGCTTCCCTGGCTTCTTGGGGCTAGTAACTGTCCCTAGGGGCAAATACCACACTTTGCCGGGGACCGCGGTGCTCAATTCCTCCTTCGTTGCTCGGTGGATGTATCCCTTTGCCTCAAACTCTCGGAGTTGCTGACACACCCTTTCACGTAAGGTGTTGTCCTTCCGCATCCTCCTTTCGAGACATTCAAGTCGACGTCGGGCCATCGCATAATTGTCCGGCAACATCACCGCATCCGTTTTCCACAGCAAACCAGTTTGAAACCGGTTACCCACTCGCTCGGTCGTAGCCTCCAGTATGTCTAGAGCACGCTGGTCCTCAGGGCTCCTCAGAATCGGTTTCCCTGAACCCACTTGCTCGAGATCAAAAAAGGTCTTTAGGGTCTCGTGAAGGTCCTGATCTCTGCTCTCGCAAATGTGGAAGGAGTGACTCGTCCTGCACCTCGTTCCACCTCCATAGACACACCATCCGAGGCGGGTTTTCACTGCCGTTGGTCCGGGGCCTTTACATTCACGCGTCTTCAGTGGCACCGCAAGATGTAAGTTATCCAGCCCAATCAATATGCGTGGCTTAGCATCTTCGTAGCTCCGTAGGGGCAGGCCTCTTAATTGCGGGAACTTTACTGTCTCTTTTCCAAGCTGAAATGATTGAACGGGAAGATTCAGTCGCGATACTGTGCGCACGTTTTCGACCGTGTAGGTCCGAGGAGAATCAACAGGTCCGATCCTCAAGGCAACACGCATCGATTGCCTCTCCGTCCGTGCGCTGTCCCCCGTCCAGTGGATGCAGAGTGCTTCCTGTGGTCCTGAAACTCCCAGTTGTTCGGCAACTTCATGGTCCATCAGCGTCAGCGAGGATCCCTCGTCCAGAAAGGCGTATGTCTGCACGGTTCCACTTGGTCCGCTGAGGGTAACCGGCACGATTCTGAATAGTCCTCCATCGGCATCGTGGAAGAGGTTAGCCGTTGACGTCGCAGGTCCATGTTCCCGGGTCATGTGCAGGAGGTGGTGGTGTCGGTACGTACAACCGTCGATACCACATCGTTGAGTCACTCTGCAGTTCCGACGACTATGTTTCCTCAGACACTGGAAGCAGAGGGAGAGTGCCCGTGCCTTTTCCCAGCGCTCGGTGACTGTCAGGCGGCTGAACCGACCGCATGCACTCGGCACGTGTCCTTCCTCGTTGCAGAATTCACAAATTTCACTATTTCTCCGAGAGGACGATCCGCTAGGTTCGGGTAGCGAGTGAGCATTTACGTGGCCTCGCATGCTTTTCTCTTTCTTCCAGAGCGACTCGGAGCTGACCGTTACCAAGCTCGACGCGTCCTTCACTATCTCGTTCATGTACTGCGAGAATACCGTCAGGTTAACAGTGGCTTTCCTTGAATAGCGCGCCCATTGAAGCGCAAGGTCCTTGGGCAGCTTTCCGACCAACTCTTTAATCAGTGTCGGGTTGGTCAGGTGCGCCCATTCATTTGCCGCGACAATGTGATCGGCTAACGCCTGTACTGCTGTGCCGTAATCAATCAAGCTTTCTAATTTTTCCGTTTTAGGAGAAGGCATTCTCCTTATTTTCTCGCTCAGCACTTCGATCAGCTGATCGGCCCGACCATAACGCAACCGCAGGGTTTCAATGACTTCAGGAACTACCGACGGAATAATCAGTCGGCTCCGAACGGCTTCTAAGGCAGGGCCCTTCAGGCAACGTTGCAGTCGCAGCATATTTTCCCAGTCAGATAGCCCGCACATCTGTGTCGTGTGCTGATAATGTGAGAGAAATAACGGCCAATCTGCCGGATCGCCCGTGAACGTGGGCAGATCCATCGGGATCGCAATGTTCCTTCGCTCACTCGTCTCGGCTCTCCGCAGGTACGGATGGCTCGGAAGCGAAGGGCCCAAGAATCCGTCCCGCTCTCGCACTGGCTCCCCCGGCTCGCATCCTTGCCACGTGCGAGCCGTGTGCGTTTGTCCGTCGGGTTTGTTCGGCTGGCCTTTTGTTATCATTGAGGATCCGATTTGCTCTCGCACTTGCGCCTCTGGTTCGCCTCCATGCCATGTGCGAACCGCGTGCGTTTGAGCGTCGGATTTAGTCGGCGGCCATCTTGCCGTTATCGAGGGACCTGGGGCTTCGAGCCGCTCTCGCACTTGCTCCTCCGGTTCGCCTCCATGCCATGTGCGAACCGCGTGCGCTTGAGCGTCGGTATTAGTCAGCTGTCCTTTTGTCGTCGTCGAGGGTCCTGATGTACCGAACGGCTCTCGCACTTGCTCCTCCGGTTCGCCTCCACACCACGTGCGAACCGCGTGCGCTTGACCGTCGGGCTCTATCTCCTCATACTCTTCCCTCAGCAGCTGCTCCTCTGCCCTCAGGTACCTTACCGCCACCTCCATCTCCGCCCTTCTGCGCTCGGCTTCCGCACGTTGGCGCAGTAGCGCAAGCTTCCTGGACACCAATTCGGGGGTCGATGCTCTCGGTGCGGCTTCCTTCTCTGGCCTATTTGTGCCCGTAATGCGTCGGGCTTCTATATGCGTGGCACTGGCCGTAGTGGGTCCGGCATCCATCTGAGAGTTACCGGCGGTAGCGGGTCTGCTGTCCAACGGTAATTCAACGCACGTTGTGCATATCCACGCTCTCTCGCTCACCGAATCTCCTACACCTGCACACGAAAAGTGCCACCACATCTCACACGCGTCGCATTGCACGAACGATTCCTCTTTCTCTGCCGTTTGGCACCCGGCACACGTATCTTTACTCATTGTTCGATCGTTCTTAAAGGATCTAAAGAAAGTGTGGTTTCACTCGGGTTTTTTAGTTTTACTTAGCTTAATTTTATTAAGAAAAAGAAAGGTAATAAATGACTTTAAGAACGAGTGGACGTCCGGCGAGTACGTCCGTGCGCGACCGTTGCTCGTTGTCAAAGGGATGCCGGAACCACTTGCTACCAATTACTCGCGCTCCTGAATGACAGTTCGCCTGGCTTCTCAGTAGCGCCTAGTGTCATTCGCACGGGCGAAATTTCGCTCGTTACACTCTCAATACAAGTCTTGCTTAGTAACCACCGCACACTTTCATCTAGGATACACTGGAAAAGATCCCCAAACCGTGCAGTTGTGCACCACCTTTGACAGAAGAACTTTTTCGAAGCCCTTTGACTGTAACTACAGTACAGGTACGAGTGCGTGCAAAGAAAACGCTCCTTAGTGGAGCTTCGCGGGTTTGTGCACGCTTTCGTGACACGATCTGAAAGGAACAAGCGAAAGAAGGAAGACGGTTAATGCGGATAATCATGCTCGATGGTCCGGTGATTGCGGTTGGTGGGCCTGCCGGAAGGAGGGAGCACGATCTCTTCGAAACACAAGATATGATGGTTTATTTGGTGCTGGAATCAAGACGCTGCTACTGTAAAACTGTAGACTTTTGTACAGCCAAAATGATTAACGAGGATAGATTTTTTTTAGACGCCCTCGCCGTATTGCAGAGGATTGATTGCATAAAGGTTTAAACGAAAGTTGAAGAATGCAATTCGATGTTTAACGCTGTTGCGCACGGCAAATATATACAAGGGAGTATGGATTTTCTATTAGCTATTACTTACCTGTGTTACCTCTAATTACTAGAGTGTTATCATAGTCTAAAATGCTAGTACATAGATCGGAACGGACCGTACATTCATTTTCACACTTGTGCACATTTTCTAATTTATTCCATCTAAAACCATAATAGCTCATATAAGACTCCCACCTATTCCAAAATATTAATTTGAATTATTTTGAAATATGATTTGAATATTTATGGATTCTACAAACATATTTTTTCTTTGAAGAAACATAATGAATTGAGCTCACACGATGTATTAGGGAAAACATACACCCCCATATGAAATCAGCCATTTTTTTTTATCGTTTCCGACCCAAATGTTGTGTTCTAAGTGTACATTTCCTTAGGTTTGGGTTTTGGCCACTTACTCCACCATAGCAAATTTGCCATTTCGCTGGTACTTCTGGTTGTTTTTTCCCCCCCAGGAAGATCCCTCTACGAGAAATGAAAGGTAAAAATTATACACAAAACGATAAAACAAACGTATTGTGCCCTCGTGTAGCGAGCCCTTAATAGCAAGGAATCGTACGGCAAACGCTTTGTTAAGGATAATAAACATCCCAACTGAGCTGTAAACGTTTCTGTATATTTATATGAACGCACCTGGTAGGCTATTTACGATTCAAAAATACACATCATCTTAAAACCATGTCCCCTCTAGAGATTGACAAATTTCCTTACTGGTCCCACGGTTACACGATTGTTTCCGAGCTACGCCATTTTTGTCTGCTAGGACAATCGAATTTTATTGTTCTTCGTAGCAATGCGAGACAGGAAATAAATTAGAACGCCATAAATTTCGGTCGAAAATAGAAAGTTGAGTGATGTTGGAGTTTTTCTTTTCGAGCAAACTATTGAAAGCTTATTCAAAAGTTTATATTGACATGTTTTTTTTACCTCGTAGCATTGACAAAAAAAAAACTATTGACAGTAGATAAATCTGATAGTATTCTTAGCATACTATTTACCCAAAACAGATGAATATCGTTGTTAAACATGGGGAACACGTTATCACCATGAACCCATGCAAGTGGCTAGTCGAAGCAATTTCAATCACAACAAAACAAAAATGTACAAAACACGACGGCAAAGAGAGGCTTCCCTCCCTACCCTTTTGCCTTTGAAGTACTTTTTCCCAGGGCGAATTTCCATAGAGGGATCGGTAAAGCATGGCTCAAACGCTTAGATTAATTAAAATCGCGTTGCGAGCAGTAATTCTTATTATCTTGACAGACCTACCAAAGGTAAATCAGGTTTCCGCGATTGTTAGCCGTATTGATCCGGCATGTATTGATCGCCGCATTCTCGCCCGACGGTCTATGCTCCGCCATGTTTGTCGATGCAGCCGCACAGGATGCGCTTGGCACTTTTCACCCGATAAACACGGACAAATTCCGAAGTAATCGACCGAGACAGTGACAAATTTAACGACATTTGTGACTAAAGAACAGATTTAAAATATTCTTACCTTAAATTTCAGGCGAAATGTACCGTTTTTTCATCGAAATAGAACACTGGAAGCTGGTAGAACGCTATTCACTCGAAATGCTTTGACGTAATAACATTTGACAGGTTGGTTTGGCAGAAGCGAAGAGAAAATAGCAACACAAACACACATGCGCGCCCGCAGCAGCTGTAAGTTACCCACACTGCTGCACGTATGGATCAATCCGAGCTGTCAAAAATTTTCCACAAGCGTCTGTTTTGATCAGTTTCAGCACGAACCAGCAGAAATTTAACATTTTTTCACAGTCTTCGGCCGTGGGTTTATTGTACCTGGTGGTTTTCAAAACCAGAGTGTGTCCCCTGCAGCGATCACATTGGTTTCAAACGTCGTGCAACCGAATTGAGTTGATTATGGTCCCGTGAAGTGTACAGTTCTGTTGTAAAAGAAACGTGATATGAACAAATCTATGTGCGGTGAATGAACGCATGATAAAACATAATGACGGAACGATGGAACATAACCAGTGCGTTGAGAGGTGGTCTGGGAGCGGGTACCGTGGGCAGCGGAGGTAGCAATGGAGGCAGCAACGGCATCGGCAACAACGGTGCCGCCGAGTATGGCGGTAGCGGGGGCGACGGCAGAAGCGGTACCACATTCAGTGCGGCCAACGGAGAGTCCGGCATACTGCGCAAAACGGGCCACTACCATCACCACGGCGGCGCCCCGGAGAACTTCGACGATCTGCTCGTGTTCGGATACTCGTGCAAGGTTTTCCGCGACGACGAAAAGGCCCGGTTCATCGATCAGGGCCGTCATCTGATACCGTGGATGGGCGACAATCAGTTAAAGATAGACAGGTTAATAGCTCCTTTCTTTACCTTCTATACTATTTTCTTTCTGCTCAACCTTAACTTGAAATATCAGAAAAAAACAAACATTTGTACCAACCAACCAAACAAACCAAAGCGACAGCTCCAGCCAGTTTCAACAGCAGCCACGTCTGCAACGGCCAGCAAGGGCTACTGAGATGCCAACGACACTCGAATTGTTCTTGAAAGCTATCATACACCAGGAATGGCAGCGATCCCAGTGAGCCGGCGCTTGCTTCCATGCTCATGAGGGAAAGGAATCCGCTCACGTTATTTAAATTTGACTACAAACACGTCGGAGGATTACATCTTGTCTTTCGCGCGGAAAGACCACCAAACTGTAGTCGTGAGAAGGTTACGGCCGTAATCATGCCCCTTCCGAAGCTCATGAATGCTGCCCCGAGGCAACGGTGACCGCAAAACGCTATAGACACTGCCTTTCGCTTCCGGATTTCGATCTACTTTCTTCAACCGTGCGTGGGGAAGACGGAAGCCAGTTCGGTGAAACGTACGTTACACAATCATTTTTAGGTCTCTATAACCAAATCAAACGCAACCCGACAAGTGCTCGTAGCGGCAGTGGTATGTATACAAACATGTGGTAATATTGATACTTCTCTAAATGTATAATTTAATTCTCAACATTTTTTTCTCTATTTCTCTACTCTTCTTCTTGTGTTGTAAGCCAAACATTAAAAGACAAAAAAAGAGCTTTGTCACGTTTGTGACAGCCCTCCTGCCATCGCAGTCTGCGAATTGACGACCGCAAACCCGGGACAGAACGAATGGCTTGTCTAGAGAACCTTATGCGCACCGACTCCGCGGTGGTGGTCCTTGCATGGGGTACGCAGTCACGCCGTTGTGGCTGGAGAGAACACGAAACGATACGATGAATCGTTTTGTGTCTGTACTCCTCATGCAAGTATGCCACTGCGATGGAGTCAGCGGAAAGGTTTCCATTTTTGTGTTTTACGTTATCCTTTCGTTTTGTCGTATCCCACTCGATCTTCTTCTGTCCGATGCGATTTGCAAAGTCCCTGGCAGCGGAATTCATTGAGACATCAAGCCCCCAAAAAGAACACCCTTGTCAAGAGAGCCCATACCCAATGAAAAAAAAAAGAAAGAATACAAGAGATCAAATAATCATACCACACATTCGCACAATCGAATGAGCAAAAGAAGGTCAAACTGTTTCTAATCTGGTCTTTTCCATGTGTTTTCTTTCTTTCTCTTTCTCTATTTTCCATCTCCTGCGTACGGTTCCCTATCGATCGGTGGCTTCGGTTTGTGCCGTGGTTCACGCTTCCTCGCCGACAGATATGACGCCAGAGGCGCATTGCACGACCTGGCGCCGTACGAACCACCACCGGGCGGATACCAAAATCGTCTGGAAGGGCTCACGGCGGCCGAGCAGAAGGCGGAACAGCTATGCGAAGAGGAACGCTACTATAGCCTGTACAACAATGAGGTGGAGGAGGAACACTACCAAGGTAGGATGGGAACGCGAAGAAGTAGCGAACGAACAAATAAGGACACGTTTTTTTCTCCCCGCTTACAGAGGAAGCCCTCAAGCGGCAGAAAATGTTGGGCAATCAGGTGCCGTTTAACTACGATGCCGCACAGACCCAGGATGGAGCCATCGTGGCCACGGTCGAGGAACGTACGGCAAACAGTGCCGACGAGCAGGACGACGATCCATACGAGCCGCCTAAAAACTTCGAAATTCCGCCAGACATTGCGCTCCCGGAGTCGATGAAGGAGCATGCGATCATCGAGAAGACGGCCAAATTTATTGCCTCCCAGGACGCCCAGATGGAGATCCTGCTAAAGACGAAGCAGGCCAACAATCCGCAGTTCGAGTTTCTCACCCAGGGCAGCCGGTTGTTTCGCTACTATCGGCACGTTCTGCTGGCATTCCGGACGAACCAGTATCCGACCGAGGTGGATCAACCGTTGGATGATGAGAACGGTAAAGTGAGTGATACGGAGGCCGATGGTGATGCGAATCCAGGCGCACAGGTCCGGCCAAAGATTGTCGTACCGGCTATCAAGTACAAACCGTCGGTGGATTGTGCGTACACGCAGCTGATCAGTAAAATAACGGGTGCGCCGATTCCGACCTTCGTGGCCGACGCAGCGGACAGCCAAGCGGAGGTACCGACGAACGCCCAGCAGCTGACATCGCTCAATACGGAGTTCGATTACTATCCGGAAAGTTCCACCTCATCCGCTTCCGTCGAGGTGAAGAAGGTGTCAACCGGACTGGCCGGACTGGTGCAGTACGATTCCGAAAGCGGCGGCAGCGACGACGAATCTCAGGAGAACAACGGCAAGGGGAAGGCTGATGGTGGAAAGCAGGAAAAGGACATTGGCCCCTTCCAAGGCGTTCTGCCACCGGTGACCGTGCAGCACGTGATCGATCGGACGGCGATTTATGTGGCCAAAAATGGGTACAGCTTCGAGGAGGCGCTTCGTGTCAAAAACGACCCCCGGTTTGTGTTTCTCAACCGAGCGCACGAGTACTATCCGTACTACGCGTACCTGGTGCGCCAGCGGATGATGGGTGGTGGAGAAGAGATCGTCCGTTTGCAGCAGCCGGCTCCACCTTCCCCGAGCAAGGTTACGATTCGGACGGAAACCGAAAATGGGACAGTGGTCGAAACAACGCCGAGTCTCGGTATCAAAGCAGTCCATACGGCCGTCCCGAAAGTAGTCCCAGCGCCGGTGACGAACATTCAGCACCAGAAACTCGGTGCACCGGTTAGTTTCTCGCTTGTCGTGCGCAAAGCGAAGGAAGATGGTGGAGCGACGATGAAGGCTATGCCGGGATTGGGAGGTAGCGAAGACGAAGAGGAAGCGGACGGTGGAAACCAACAGACAGAAGATTGTGTGAACAAGCAGGCTCAACCAGACGAAGGCACCGAATGTCCGACGATGGAAGTCACCGTTGCAACCGATGCCGAAGTGAAGGAGATTCCTGCAACGGAGACCAACATTACTACCGAGGACATTGCGGGCAAACTGTTGGAAGAAACGGTCGAAGCATTGGAGATCAGCTCCTTGCCCGTTGTTTCAGATGAACCTCCGGTGCCCGAACTAACCATTTCGAAGGAAAAGCAAGCGGAACGGAAAAAACGTGCCAACATGTTTGTGAATCTTATCAAACAGCAGCCCAAGGTAGCTGGGGAGGAAATTGTGGAGGAGAAAAAGACCATTACCGACGAGAAGGTCGCAAAGGCAGACAGTGTCAACAACAGTGATGCCGAGGAAGGTTCGATCCAATCGGTGCACTCGACTAGTCCTTCGCCAAAGAAGGACACCACTGTACCGCTTGTCTCTGCGGCCTCAACCTGCACCTCCACGACGGTGATCGATGACGATGACGACGACGATGTGGTACTGGTTAGCGAAACACGACCAGCACCAGCGCGATCGCGATCGCGATCGCGCCATACACGGTCAAAAAGCAAACACGAAACGGGAGAGCGTAGAGCAAAGAAAAAGAAGTCCAAAAGCCGCCACCGATCGGCACGGGTGAAGAAAAAATCGAAGAAGAAATCTGGCTCCCGGTCGCGCTCCGTTTCCCGCACGCGATCGGATCGATCCGCCTCTCGGGGGGCGCGGAGCCGCAAGCGTCACAGTCGAAGCCGTCGTGGAGAAGACCGAACCAGCAGGAGCACGAGCAGGAGTACCGCAGACAGTGCCAGTAGCCGGCGATCGAAACGACGATCGGTTAGTCGGCACAGCAGCCGGAGCAGTCGCATAAAGCGGACCGCGAAACGACCAAAGCACACTTCGCGTAGCCGCTCAAGGACACCGGAAGCGAGCAGGTCGTCCAAGCGAGCTCCTTCGGCGGACAGGAAGCGCCGTAAGGAGACGCGCCGTTCGAGGGAGCCGAGTCAAGGGAAGAAACGGAAGCATCGTTCGCGCAGTCGTTCCTCGCAAAGAAAGCACGACAGTGATACAGAAAACCGACACCGCCGAAAGCACCGGAGAGGTGCAGGTGACGGGCACGACGGGTACGACGAGCGCTATCCACCGACGAGAGGACGGTATTGGGATTGCTGAAGGAGGGTGTACGAATCGACCGAATTGACCTCTTAATGCACGGACTGAACGGAATTGAAATCAAACTGTCTGTCATAAAATCAATTTTCAATAAAGTGAATTTGAATAAAGAAAAACTTCATTTTGCATCGTTTAATTATTTGTATCGAGATTAAGCGATCATTTGGGAAAAGTGTTAAACCTATTGTAAAACTTCGTGTTTTTCACATCACGGGTAGTGTTCGTCAGCAAAACCATGTAAATCAAGCTATAAGTGACATTTTTCAACCAACAGAGATCAGGTCATTTTTTCCAGAACCTTTGAACATGTTTGCACTTGCGTAATTAAATGAACAGTACAACTCTCTTCAAACTAAACGCGGTAGTTCCTTTCCCTCTTCCCTATGCCCTCCCGCCGTCAGTGAAACTTAAATCGTATTGATAAGATTAGCTGCATTGAAGGTACGAGATTGTACGATCCTTCGACCGCCTATGATGCTGCCGACATTCCACGATCGAGCTCTCATCGCGTTATAATGCCAGTCATCGTCAAAAGTCCCATCAACCTCAGAGGGGCAGGGCAAAAAAGGCTGGTGTGTCCCTGGGTGCCTTGTGGGGAATCTGCTACCGCCACCAGCTACCTTGCCGCTGCAGCTCCGCGATCGATTCACCAACTTGGCGTAAGATGTGATAACGACGTCGCTGCTCCTTGGTAGGGACGATTCGGTGTGCAAAAGTAATTGTTTCATAATTGCCCAATCTTAATGGTTTATTATAATTACAGGCTTTGCGATTTTTATGGCAATCATTAGCCGCACCGATGACCATTGGGACGCCTGGGAGACAGTGAGAATGTGTAATCTCACTGCTGCTGCTGCTGGGTGCTCGCACTTTCCTTGACCTCCGATTGGGCCGTCATACTGCAGCTAACCAACTCTCTGATATGATCCTTGTTCAAATCGTCGGTGGTGAAATCATGTTCCCCCGAAAATAAGAGGGTCAAAGTAGAGTTCATTAGAGGCACACGGAACCAGACGATAAGGTAACGTAAGTAATGTTTGTGCTTCATTTTTTTTTTTAAACTTCTCTCCCTGGTTGGACCCAGTCACATGTGTTTGCGGGTCACGAGATGTCTTATCAGACCTTTGACAGCCATGAGTTGTAGGATCACTGAGCATGAAAGTCTGCCTTAACGGCGGCTGATGATCACCATCAAATTACATCGCTGGTGCTTGTCGCTCTTCCTTGGAAGAGATTAGGCCGCTACCAAAATTGGAACTGTGATCACTGGTTTAGTTGACCTTCGACTGAAAAAAAAAAATCCTCAGTCGACGAACTGTTCCTTTTTCATACCCTTAGAATATCGGTGGGGCAATTGGTCCAATCCTCGGATAAAAACAATCACACGCGCAGGAAAGCAAATCCGGCGTGTTCCAGTTTCATGCGACAATTTAAATCGTCGTCAATTTCGCACCGCTGTCGCGTTCACGTGCCTCCACCCCCCAACCCCCCCCCCCCCCCCCCCCACCCCCATATCAGCTATCAACTTCGAAGAGATGACTTTAAACCAAAGGCGAGGAGCCACTTTATATATCGCAGCAGATTTCAAACCTCAGTAGATTTCCTGGCGTGTTTAAACAACACTAAATTATTAAACAATTAGATTCATCATCAATGAAAAAAGAAGAGTAAAAGAAGAGTAAAAGAAGTACTTATCAAACGATTTCAACCCCAATAGTAGATTAAACTTATCTCTCCGCATCGCCTTCGCCGCGCCCGTGGGATGTAGAGGTAGTTTTTTTTTACCAATTACACCCAGGATTAATCTTTCAAGCCGATTGAGATTTTCCGTTGTTGACCCGCGCGGACGTAGACGCGGCCTATCTCTCACTCTCCCTCTATCTCCCTCGCTTGGGTGTCGGTTATGGCTTGCTGTGTATAAAACCGCGAGCTGCCTCGTGCCAGGATCTGCAGTTATTCTCGGTCGGTGGAGTAGTAAGCTTCACTTGGGTTACATTCACTTTCTTCTGCGAAAGAGTGCACCTTACCTCCTTCTTAAGTGGGCTGTGTGGCAAGTGAACGCTTATTGATTGAAGAATTCAGTAGTTTTGTGTTTAGAGTGAACAGTTTTAAAAGCATCGCATCATGAGGATTATCATCGAAGAGGTAGAAATTGCAAGAAATTAATCAATTTAACAGCTATTGGAAAGTGTGATACTACTGTTTAACGGATTCAAAATTCTGAGAAACATGATCATTTCAAATTTGATTAAAAAAAAGTGTTCTGATACAAACATGGAAACCGATTGGAAAAGAATTCTTTATAACATTCGCTTCTTATTCTCCTATACAGCACCCACATGTGTTGGACGTTTCGGAGCTGCTGCGTCCTGAGGCGAAGTTCGTCGATAAGGAGGTGTCCAAGTTTCGGGACTACACCGTCGACGAAAATGACCCGCTGAAGGAGCGCGTGCGGAAGACGTACAAGCTTATGCACACGCACCAAACGGTGGACTTCGTTAAAGGTAATGGCAGGCGCCTCTTACATTAGAACGTGGCTGCATTGGATGGGTATTGGAAGGATAGAAGATAACATTATTCGTCGTAGATAATTCCGGATTATAGCCCCCCGCAGTAAACCTAGATTGTATTGTATTTTTGCTATCAAGACTAGATATTTGGCGCAGTATCAAATCCAAACAAACAAACAAACATTAATCGGTACAAAACGACGCAAAAAAGTCAAGTGCAGTGGTCGTATCGCAGTTAACGATCTACGACGCACGCCTTTCCGTATCAGTCGCACAATAAGGTCAGTAGAGGTTCAATTTCAATTGTCGCGTATCGTATACAGGGCTAATCGCAAGTGCAAACCTGATAGAGATAATAAAAGGTTTAAGTTTGTTTTGATAGTTTTCGATAGTGTTATGCTATAGCGATTGGCGAGCAAAATAAACAAATCGAGCATGCTTCCGACCGTTACACTGCGGCGTGACGTGTGGCCATGCGCTTGGCCATGTGCTTCGCAGGCGCGTCAGTATTGCGCACGAAGAGGGTGTTTTCCGCGATAAGCATCGGATGAGAATCGAGATTTTGCGGGTTTGTTTATCTGCACTAATGACACCATTTCTTCTTGAAGGGCGTCATGCCGAGTGGCTCAAGTTCGACCATTTCAAGGTAACGATCCGGGAAGCGCTGGAGAAGCTGAACGATCTGGTGGACGAGTCCGACCCGGACCTGGACCTGCCAAACATCGTCCACGCATTCCAGACGGCCGAAAGGGCCCGCGAGGAGTTTCCCGAGCTCGACTGGCTTCATCTGACCGGGCTGATACACGATCTGGGCAAGGTGATGGCCTTCTACGGCGAGCCTCAGTGGGCTGTGGTGGGCGACACTTTCCCGGTTGGGTGCGAGTGGGGTCCGAACATCGTCTATCGGGAGGACAGCTTCGTCGATAATCCGGACGGCTCCAACTCTAAGTACAAGTACGTTAGAAAGTCACAATATGTTAATACCAGCAGCTAAGTAACATTCCGAACTGTTGCAGTACGAAGAACGGAATGTACCAGCCGAACTGTGGGCTGGAGCAGCTAACCATGTCTTGGGGCCACGATGAATACCTCTACCGCGTGTTGAAGCACAACGGGTGCACGTTGCCGGAGCAGGCGTTGCACATGATCCGCTACCATTCGTTCTATCCGTGGCATTCTGGTGGAGACTATCACCATTTGACCAACGAGAAGGACGAGCAAACTAAACAGTGGGTGCTGATGTTCAAGTGAGTTTTTCCGGGCTGAAGGGTGCTGTGTTAGGAATCTTACAGCTTATCGATCTGTTTTCTCCTGCAGCCGCTACGATCTTTACACCAAATCAACCACGTTGCCGGATATCGATGCGCTGTGGCCGTACTATCAGGGCCTTATCGACAAGTACTGTCCAGGAGAGCTAGAGTTTTAAGCTCAACTTATACCTGACCCCCAGGAAATGTTATTTTGACGACAAATGATTGAGTAGTAAATTGTATTTCGACGTCTGTTATAAAAGTAAGTTTAGTAAACGATTAAGCGGAAACTCATTTACCTCCAGAAGTACCTTAGGAAAATGTTGTACCTAGCAAAAAGTAGCTTCAGATTTAAGCATATCGCGATTATTTTATTGCAAACTGTGATTAACCCTCAATCATCGTTTTCAAATTAAACACGGAGATTGTCCTTCAAAATGTTCTACCTTCTGAATACTAATAAAGAGAAGTAATATTGTGGAAAAAATAGTCCTGAAATCCTGAAAGCACCTCACAGCACGTTAGCCGTTTTGCCAGCTCAGAAAGCTCATTGTTTAATTGATCGGTCCGTTGGAAAAGAAGCTCTAGTGCTGCCCTCTAGCGTCACAAATGCGAAGTAGCACCTGAACAGATTTTTATTGTTGAAATAAAATAATTGGACTTGATATGAAACAAATTATGTAAAAAATGTTTCTGAAATTGGATTCTTGGCAAATAAAAAGACACGTGAAGCTCCATTTGCGGGTTTAGATCATTGAAGCATTAAACCCCATTAACCTATTCATGAATAGATGCAGATCAAATGAATAGTTCCTCTAACAGTAAAGACCTAGCTCAAGTTGCTCCTCAAACTACCCATCACCAGCGACGAACTTAACAATTGTTATCGTTTTGTGTGCAACTGCAGGGAAATATATTTCCCAGTCCAAAACGATATGCCTCTGTTTTTTTCTCAGGATGTGAACTGGTGTACGCATTCAAAAAAGGGTGTTGTTTCAACAATTAAATTAAAAAAAAAAACCCTGGTTGATAATCGAATGATTTCTTTTTTCCTCCAGTGCGTCATTGCATGGGACAGGGTGGATCATCGTACTTCTAGAATTCGTAATGGCCGTTTAAACCGGTTTGAACCGCAAATGCACATGTGTTCACTCGAAACAGTTCATTCATCCGTGTGCGACCGCGATTCAAACCCGATTTTCAGTTGCTTGTGAGCAGTCACGGTGGAAGGTAGTGCGTCGCTTTTATTTGTGTGTACCGCACGGTACGCTTTTGCTGTTTGCGTTTGTTTATTTGCGTTCGTCTGCTTGCATTTTGCAACTGCGGTGGCAGACGAGTGTCGGTGCATGCGTTATTGTAACTTGTGCTCGTGCAGAAAACAGTGAAAACGGTATCGTATTTCGCGTTCCGGTTGATTTGGTTGCGCCATTATTCTAATACCAAGTGGCGGTCAACGCAGACGACGCTCCCGGCGTACGACGAGGCCGTTGGCCTACTACGGTAGGACAGCAGGCATTTGTCGCCGGTGCGGAACCATCCGTCCATTCGGCAGCGTTGGTTGTTTGGCTCGATCGCCATGTCGCGCCAATAAAAGCCATCTCGACACAATTGGCCCCTTCTTTGGTCTTCCTAGAATCCGGTTCGAATCGGTGTGCCCGTGTTTTCCCTGCTGCTGGCCCGTGGTATCGTTTGCACGGAAAAGCGTACGATCGGGTGCGAGAACGAGACCGGACCGACCATAAAAAGAAACAGAATGATCGGCAATGTCGTCGCGGCGCTGAGCTTTTGTTCAAATTTACGCGAACGAAATTTGACAGCTGCTGCCGGTTGACTACAGAGACGATCGTTGCAGAATTTGGTCACCATAAACTGGCGGAAAAAAGATGCATTCATATTCTGATATGTGGAAGCAAAACGATCGTGCTTCCCGTTAAAGAATGATTGATGCCGTGCATTCCACGAATTTTTCTGTTCCCCATCGATACAGTTCCAATTTTTTCACACTTGAATTTCGTTGTAGATTCATAGATTGTGCGGAAAAAATATAATAATCTACAAACATAGGGTATGTTTGCGTCATGATGAGTTTTATCTCACTAGAGATCTTAAAATATTCAAATATTTTATTACAATTTCTTCCATAAGATGTCATATCTGTACCGTTTTTAAAAGACAAGTGATTGCATTATTCATTAATTAAATAGGATATATTTTATTGTTTAAGCGTAATACAATTTGAAGAACGGTTGTCCGTCGATCGTGCCTTTTGCAATGTTACTAAAGTGTTTTCAGTGCGTGCGATGATCATTTAATCATCATAGCGTTTTCTTTCCCTTCGTTAAGGAAGCAAATTATTTGGAAAATCTTTCAATTTGGTGAAGTGCAAAATGAAATAAAAAATACACATCGAAAAGTGTGAGTGAGTGAAGTACGGCAGATCACGCCGATCAAGAAGACGTAAGTGCGTCAGCGGTGGTGGAGCGAGCGAATCAAAAACGTGCATCTTGTTGAAGACCAAGACCGCGGTGATACGCCGGGAGAGAGAAAGTTTTTGGCACTTGTTCCGTGCGCGTGTGTGATCCGGAATTTGGGTTTGCGGAGCGCAATCAAGTGGCGAACTTTTCTACCACCACGCGCCGCACGGCTCTGGCCCATCACCTCATCGTCACTCCTTCCGATGGCCGCCTGACGTCCGCCTTCTCTCGATCCAGTGCAGCGGAAAGCAGCAGGAAAGGCGAACACTCATCAGCATCGTCGAAAGCACCGACATTAATAAACCCGTAAGTGTCGCCTAAGAATGTGATGATGCTTTCGTTTTACCTCTCCCAGCCGTCCCAGCCGTGATGATGAGGTGTAATGTCTCCGTTGAAATCAAGATTGTCATCTGGTATCACCAGTTAACGGCACTAACTTAACCTCTCGAATGCACCCGGTACATGGTGGGGGAAGGATGCATTTGCATCACGCAGCCGTTGTTGCTAATTACATATTCCAGCATACGCGGGAGATGCATCATTCAAAGACGGTTTATCCAAAGAATAGGTTGGCCGCATACACCTTGTTTCTTAATCTCTGAATGCACACGGGGAAGAATTCGTTCTTCAGATCCTCATGCCGAACCAAAGCACCGTTATAACGTAACGGTTGCCAATGAACGCAACGACGACATCATCATTAAGATGATGTGCTTTGCGATTGTTTGCTTATTGCCTGTGTCACTTCAAGATTGCTTCAAGAGTGCGCAACCGGCTGTTGGTGCTGGTACGTAAGATCCCTGGGGGATTTTTATTCTTCCCTCTTGTCCGCATAGGATTGGTGAAATAATAAACTCGGCAAAGGTGCTGGTTTTATGATTGCTAATGACACGTTTTCCAGAGAAAATAACATCGTGCGACTCCTCCACACGGGCGCTAACTGCAAACACTTCTCAAAGCTAACAGCACTTGGCGAAGGAAAAGGCGCCACATTACCGGACAATGATCCACCCCTGTCTCATCGGGTGTCGGATGATTCATGTGAGGGGTTTATTTGGGTTGTTTAAATTTCTCGGGTGCAGCGTTAATTAGGGACAATTTTGAAACAACAAAACTTCTGTATTTGGCTTTCGAAAAAAAAAAAAAAAACGGTGGCAGGCCTTAGTTGATGGACGAAGAAGAATCAGGAAAATAAATATAAATTTACATTTAGGCCTCTCAAAGTGATGTCATGGTGTCACTTCTCATATCGCGGGTCGTGCCGTCCAAGGTTCCAAGGGATGAGATCAGCTCGGTTGCATCCTTCCCGGCGATCCCGATTTAATTGATGAACTCATGTAGCAACTCTCCGCGAAGCAAGTGCAATTAAAGGGCGACGATATGTTGCTACTTACTGGGAATTGTGGGAATATTATTGCAAATAAATAAAAAGATCTTTTTAAATTGGGTCCATCTTTTGGCTGATTGATTTTGCAAATTGAATCCTTCGAAATGATTGGACTTTTTTTAAAATAAATATGTATTTATCATATGCTCCAGTTAAGTAATGAACCGATCGCTCTGGGACCACGTAGCGGTTCCGATTCTGTGTTACGAAACAAACTCTTAAACGTTTCGTAAACATTATCTAAAGGCTTCATTTAGAACTTTAGCAGTGCCAACGGAGGAGGCTTCATTAGGGCTAATTTATCTCTCCGATTGTGAAGCTTTTCTGTCGACAGAAGGTCGAGGGATGATTTTGTGTCATTAGTGCACCGGCCGCCGTTGGGAGGGAGTTGGTCTTTTGCGTCAAACCGTTGCACTTGCCATTATCTGGAGGACACATCGGCGGAGTAAAATGCTTGTTCGTGGACCGACACGACACTGCGACCTCCCCAGCAACTACAACTGATGGTTAGTTTTTTTTGTTGTGTCCGGATGCAAATGTACGTTGCATAAATCACGACATCGCACATTCGCTTGCCATGACTGGGACGGACGGAGGCACTGCGTAACACGCATCACGTTTCATTAGGATCGTGTTACGTATCGAACGATTTGTATGGCGCGTTTTTCCCTGTTCGTCGGATTTTTTGGCAAGATGCGAAAAATGTTCGAAGAATCGGTTGACAAAAATCCCCTCGAAAACCTTAATCAAGGTCATTATAGTGTACAAAATATCAGAAATGAGAATCCACTGCTCTTTCCATCCCCCCCCCCCCTCCCTCCCTCGCCCCACCTCTATTTAATGCCATCATGTGCAACGGCAACCCGTTGAGGAACAAAAAACAATGCAAAAATCACTCAATTTTTCACCTTGACCGAAACCACCGGTGATCATCAAGGCTCGTAATCACATGATTCGTCATAATCGCAATTAGCCATCGGCGTCAACCGACCTACCATTCAACATTCTTACGGTACAAGCGGCATTTAGTCGAGATGCGATGCGATCGAGCCGACCAAGATGGCACGGGGGTTTCTTTATGCAAATGTGCCGCGTCCACTGACCTTGAAGAATTCCCCTTTCGGGTAGAATCGACCCCCGTTGTAGGGCGCTAAGGGGAAGCGAGAACGGGGAGAAAGGTTTTCGTTTGTTTTTTTTTGTTTTGCTCTTTTGTTGGGCTCGGTAGGAGCCTTGAGAAGGCCACGGCAAAGGATGATATCAAAAGGGAATCGGGTTTGCGAATGTCTTGAGGCCGTTTCGGTAAAGAGTAACACGCTGTACCCGGTAGCAAAGGGAACGGAGAGAACGGAGTCTAAAAGCTGTTGAATCGAGTTCACATTCTGTACCTTTGCTCCGGTTCATTGTACTTTTGCTCTGTGCTTCGTTGGTGCATCTTCTAGGCAATGAAATAAGTTCCTTTGGTGCAGTTTTTAACAGTATAATATCAAGATTGTTTAAGTAAATCCCTTTTTGTACTTATGATAAACTCTTGCACCCCTTCATCTGTAGGAATTTTCTACGCACCCTTAAGTAACCAAGTTGAATCAATTTGGAACAACATATCCACGTTAATACGGTGTGCTAACAGAATCGCAGGACAGCAGGTGGATTTGTTCCAAGTATGATATCCAATCTGCTGCCAGCTCGCAAATCCACTCTGATGGAGTCTCAGCGGGTTTAATTGCGCTCTACGGCTCATGGTCATCTTCTGGGCTTTCGAAGAAAACGGTCAGCTTTACTCCACCGAAAACAGCGCTGTTTGGCGCTCCGCAATAAAATTGTTTTCGGGTTTATAGTTCCTCTTGTTTTTTCTTCAGGCGCTTGAGTTGTTGTAGGGCTTCAGATTGCTGGCGAATCTTAGCCCTCGTGTTAGTGGGTTTGTGTGCGTGTTTGTGTATTTTTAATTCGATAAAGTTTACCGTTCAATGACACGGGCCAAACGTATTTTAAAAATTGTCTTGTTGCGTCCCTGGTTCGCACTCCACTGCGGATTACTTGCCCATCTTCTGACCCGGAGGAAAGCATAACAGCCCTTTGCGCCCCGCATTTGAGCCGCTACGATGATGGGTGTTATTTGGAGCTGCTGTTTTACTTCTGCCTGGTGTCACTCGACGGCACTGGCCTTGCTGGAGGTTGGGTGTCGTCCCTACGATGAAGAAACATGGAAGCTTCCTCAAACAAATGGACGACTCTCGTTCACGAATGTCGGGGCGATCGTGTCGGCTTTCCGAGCCTCGAGTGGAATCTTGCTGAATCTTCAGTAAATGAAGCACTGCACAAGGGCAGGGTTAAGACCGTCCGTTGCTTTCGCCGTTGCGTCGGGCATATGCCTTGTTGCCTTCTGCCACAGCTTGATGTGTGCAAGCTGTAGTAAGGCCACCGCCGAGCCAGCCACGAATGAGACGGACCTGGTTGGAGTCCCCGGGGAGCCAAGAGATAACCTGCAAATAGCTCGCGAGATGACCATCGCGCAACTAACGCTAACTTATGGAGTACCATTAAGGAGGCGTACAGGCAAAAAAAAAGAGGATTCCTAAAAGAGGCTCAGTTGTGGTTGAATTTTTTGCCGGTCTTTCGGATAGAAGATAAGGATTTAGGTTTTTTTTTACTTCCCTCCGACTGAAGTGGAGCTCAGCGGATCTTCTTGAGAGCATTTCGCAGGGGCGAGGCAAGCAACAACAACAACCAAAAATGAGGCTGCCTAATTTGATTATCAAATCCGCTGCGCGGTCATAAAGTAGCTTGACGAATGATCGCACAATCGTGGGACCGCGCTGTTGTTTTTAGCAGCAGCTCCACAGGGTAAGGTGCCAAAAGAGAGTCTGTTTCGGAGCGATTGGGGAGGTAAACTTTTTGCCTGTTTTGCACCGCCAGTTCCCTAACCAGGTTCGAAAGATGATTTTGGACGACCCAGTAGCAAAGCAGAGCGAGAACAGGTTGTTGCATAATTTTGCGAACTGTTTGTTAAACTTTTTCTATTATGAGTTTTGCGATCGTAGCAAATGGAAATCGTGATATGGTATAATCAAAACAAAAATAAATTTGCATGTATACGCAGGGCTATTTGGCACATGGCTGCTGCAATAGTTTATCAAAATGATATCAACACAATATTTGATTTATTTATTGCTCATGCGATGGTTTGATGTTGAACGGAGTTGCTCTTTTGTCTATTCAAAACCATGATTATATTTCCTTTCCGTGCTCACGGATGGTGACAATTACTTTCACAAGCTGTTCGGCCGTTGGCGAGCTTAAAATAGCGATGAAAAAAGTAAAAGTTCCACCCGGCGAATCCTACCGAACCAGATTGTCAAGTTGATCAAGGATCAGGTGTAATTGGAGCAACATTATGTTCCATATTCTCCCTCCCTTCCAATCTCCGAATACCTAAAACCAGCGAACGCTGCTGGAGTATGTTCGGGAGAGTGAAACATTTTCGGAAACGGAGTAATCATTTCACGTTCCCTGTTATAGCCGCGCCCGCCACCTGTGCGGTGTGGCGAATCTGAGAGAGCAAATCGTGTGCCAAACACAACAGTTTGAAAGAAAAAGATGGAAGAGAGAGTGAGAGAAAGAGCACGGGTTGTCCCACAGTTGTCGCGCGAAAAAGAAACCCCATCCCGAACAGGCATAAAATTAATATTCTTCTTGGAGCGGCCCATGCTGATCATTATATTAACAGGAGAGGCTGTGTCAAGACTTTCGAATATTTTTTCCTTCCTCTGCGTTTTGCAATTCCACACCAACACTCCCTCCGACCAAACCTTGCTAGGGGACAGGGTCCAAATGATTTACACTTTTTTTTTTTGTGTTCGCCTCGACTGGAAGACAGTATATTCGAAGTGCCCAAACATGGATGGACAGATCCCCGTTATGACGACCGGCCAACCGAAGAACTGGCCAGTGAGAGGGTGTGAGCGTGTGCATGTGATTGATCATTCCCTTGGCGGATCACGGCGGCGAGTGGACGGTAATTGTTTGATTGTACAATGTATGCACGGGGATACTGCGATTGTCTTGATCAAAACATCTCCTTTGGGCAGGTTGATGATGCTCACAAACCCCTCGTTCACATCTGCAACATAGTACCTTACGGCGTAAAAGCATTGAAACAAAACATGGACAGGACGGGGGAAGGAGACAATTTTCCCCTTTCCTTTCCGAGGTTACTTGCTCCATGCCGCAGTGCTTTTTGTTGCGCTGATTTCCCTCCGTGCCCTCGCAGCGGATATTTGGCGGTCGGGGTTTTATCATATGCGTGTGTGGTGCTGGTCGCGTGAATGGAGAAACCAAATAAACATGGCTCGAAAGTTGGATATTAATTTCATCTTTGCATGATGTGGCATGTGGCAGAACATTAAGATTCAAATAAAACACCAATATGGACATAAATAATGAATTACAGTCAACCGATAGCGACGAGGGCCCTTTGGAGGCCTTAAAATACCTTTCTCGTTTTATATGTACTGGTCTGGTAAAAAATAAATATTTTTAGCCATACTGTAGCACTTTGGAATGAGAAAAGACACAAACACATTATTGAAGGCAACGGCGGGTGCGCACCGGTGGACCAAACGTGACTCGGACAACCGGTTCCTGTCTCGAGTCTTCACATGCTTTTCCTCCTTGTCTCTTATTCTCCGGTATTAATTTGGCGAGCGGTGCAAGAAATCACCTCAAAGCGAGTAAAGTGGGATTATCAGTCAGCAAGGCGGATGGAAAAAAACAATCCTCCTCACCAAATTGCCGAAAATAACCCGTCTTTCTAAGTCCTTCTGAAGGTCAATGCCGTGTCACGATGGCAGGAGACGAACAGAAGAAGAAGAAAAAAAAACGACAGAGATGAGCCACATGGGGATCTCTTCCTCAGGTGTTTCGTTCGCTGGGTTTTGCCCTCTGCCTCGGTTTGACGTACGCATTTTAGATTTCAGCTGCCAAACAAAAACTGCCCAATTAGGAATAAACTCACAACCGGAAAAGCCTGTGCTCACCGAGGGAGAGGAAAAAGCCGTGGACTTCGTTCTGCTTGCGGCGAAGAAACTTCAAAGTGACCATTATGATAAAGCCTTTGCACTTCCTTCCAACGGGCAAGAGGCACGTCGGGGCGAGGATAACGCGGCATTCTTGTGGCTTCACGTGACCAATCGTGTTTCAAGTTAGATAACGTTTTGTTGCTTCCAAAATAAACTTTTTACTTGCGCTTGGATGGGGTCATGGCGTATATCAAACTTCACATTATATTTAAAAAACAAACACGCTTCCAGCTAACGTGTTCAGTGTTAAGTGTTTTCATTTCTGCCCTATCAGCCCACGTTTGTTCTATTAATTGAATAAAACAGAATCAAATGCACAATTTTTCGAACTCCTACCAATTTTTTCCGAAATTAAAAAGCATGCATTTCCAAGATGGATTTATGCGTCCTACGCCTCGAAGAAACGTGTGTTTATGAAATTAAACATGATACACCTTACAATGTCATGTGTAACAGTTTCGAATTCATCAATCACCATCGAAGAAGATACAAGTCATTCTTTTGAGGGTTTCCCTGGACAGCATTAATCACTTTTCTTCCACCATTTATCAGCCAATGAATTAGTCACAGCTTTGGTTTGGTCCGCGAAACGCTGCAGCGCGATAACGGACTGAACGAAACGCTTCGGCTGACCTCCAACGGCATGGCTAACCGGCAGGTTGACGGATACCCCGTACAAACTTGGCCCCGCATGACAATGAAACTTCATTGCCATGCGTGGCTCCGATTTGGTCACCCTGCGGCGTACATTTTGGTGGCGTTAGGAAAATGAATAAATCAAAAGCGCTGTGCAGCCGAGCGTTTCAAAGTTTCATTCAGCAACGTCGGCTTGGCCTCTTGGAATAGCAGTTTCTTCAGTTGTCCACGCAACGTCTCGTCTTGCGGTCGGCCGCCAGGCGTGAATTATTTCTCAAACAACTCGATCAGTTGTTTACTGATAAGTTTGTCGAAGATTTCACGCCTCGGTGTGTAAGTGAGTGGAATTTAAAACGGAATTCGATTAACCGCGCGGATGATGCACTCAAGACCGTGAGCGGATGTCGTCGTCGTCGCTGCACCCTGCTGCAAATTCAAGGTCAAGCAAGTGGCGAAGTTCATCGTCACCCCGAGTTGCGGTCTGCCGTAATATCCGCCTATGTCCAGTTGGCTGACGACTCGAGGGAAATTAAAATCCACAGCTTATGACTCACCACGGACGGCACGTGAGTGAAGCGTTGTTGGGGGGTGCAACGAAGCGGTACATATGGCCTCGACTGGCGGGAAGATGTAGCACGGTTGGGGTACCAGGGAAGAGATGGCGGGGATTGCATAATGGGGCCTGAGCTAGTTTGGCTGATTTGCTAATGAATAGTGTTGTTGAAGAACGATGACGTCTTCATCGTCGGGTAGCTTTTCATTACCTAAAAAACTTACCGTTCTAGGCTCATGTGGGACTACACACATGTAGAGGACCTTCCAGTAACTATGTTGTTCTAGTATGTTGCTGCTTTTTATCCACATTGCTATTCTCTAGACAATTCAGATAGTCTGGCTGGCTAGGGACTTCTTGCCATTACATCAACTCCGTCACATCAATCCACTGGACACAGAACCAGCGCCACGACTTCGCACGTAGTCTCGCGAGCGATGAGCAACATTCAGCCGAGGTTTGAGTTTTTATTGATCCATTGTTCTTCCAGTGGCACATCCGGCCAGAGTTGCTTGGAGCCTCTCCAGTGTGGAATCTTATTAATCAGAAGCACTACAAGAGAGTTGAGTAAGCGATACTCACTACCTACGGTGGGTAGGTCAATAGGAAGAGGGGATTTTGCCAAACGGAGCACGAAATGAGGGACCCCCGGACCGTCCGGAGTTCGCCGACCAGAAACGGTTGGGCTTGTCCCCACCCCAGAGCAGTGCAGAGAGGAACCCCGCATGAGTCAGATTTCGCAAACCTTTAACAGTAGGTATCATTTGAACAGACCGCTCGGCACGCCGGGTTTGAATTTTAGATCAGCTTCCGGCGAAAGAATTAATGAAGATGACCACCAAAGGGTGTGGGCTGGTGAAGGTGCGATCGCGTCTTTGAAGTTGGTTGTCTTTGGCTATTTTAGCTCCATCACCCTCCTCCCCTCCTGTCCGTGTAGCGTTGCAGATGTGTTTGCCTTTGCGTCAGTGCGCTTTGCGCGGATACGTTTGTTTTGTCTTGCTTTTCGTGAGCGGGTTTATTTTTTTTTTTTCGTTGAAGGACTTGGCACTTTTCATGGAAGCTTTGTTGATGGTTTTTGGCCAGTTTTTGTTTGTTGTTTCTTCTGTACCTTCTCAGTTACCTTCGCCCGCCCGGTTTAGCCACGGTTTGTTGGTTTTGGCTTTTGGGCTGGGCTTCATTATGGATGGTTGAGGAATCTTTCGTTGGGTGAAGATTTCCGAAGCATTTCAACATGGACGACACTCTACGGGGTATGGTTCTTGTGGTCAGCTTAATTTCATAAGATTTGATTTCGGTGCAGGTGGAAGAGGAAACAGTAGACCCCTCCCATTATGAAACGTTAGTGTTCCTTTTTTTTAGTATCCAGTCTTTGGATACAGTTACTCAAATCCACTTTACGGCCGGGTGTGGTACCAAAAACACAATCACTTGGAATGTCGTCGGAATGTTTAGGAGCAAGTCCTCCACTCGTGAATTCTACTTTGAAGTAATGTATGTGTGGCTTGGCGTGTTTGTGCCTTTGCTGGTCAAGAATTTCTCCCGAAGGTGATCATCTCTCGTGCTTCGGTCCGTCGCGATTATATTTCACATCCCGTTAGGCCTGTGCTAATTCGGGGTCCGTCGACGATCGGCTGCGTCTTGGCGACTCTTGATTCGTTTTCGTTGCCATGACCATCCTCCAAACCGAACCATTAGTGCTGCTCCAGCTGACCACCTGTGTGACCTCTTGTGCGATTGGGAGACAAGAGTGGAGAGAGCGCAAGCTCCCTTTCGGACTTTCGACGATCGGACTGGAAGATGAAGATTTGGCTGCGTGGTAAAACGGGCAGGCACAAGAAGAGCCGACGAAAGAACCAGCCATAATCAGGCGTATCATCGTTCCACCGACTTATTGACTTTCTTCTTTCCGAGGAGTTAAAACGGACCCGTCGGCGCGGACGTGGCTAAACGATGACGCAAAACGAGCGTCTGCGTCGGGGCTTTTCGGGTGGCTCCAAAACACGCACTTCTCCCTAGGGGGGTTCGTTTTAATTTCAACCCCTGCCCATCTCCGACGGATTGGCGAGTGCCCAAATGGTGATGTCCAACATTCGCTAAGGTCGTGCGAAGGCACCCTGCAGCTATTGCTCCGGGACGTGCCAACATGTGTAGCTTCTTGTCCCACCTTCTAGCCGCGAGTTGCTGGTTCGGGCGATGGAATCGGCGGTCTTTCTGCGATATTTAAGACCGTAAGGAATTTCTTGATTCTCACACTTGCTGACGTGCGGTGAACTTTTGCGAAAACAGGTTTTGAAAGTCGATGCTCCGGTATTGCGTGTAGGCCGCGAACCGGTGTAAATCGTTCGATTTGGGGACCTTTGACCGTAATATTTCTGCTATGGAACTACTGTAGAAACAGGCACTGGTTTCGGTTTAGGTTGTGCTCAATTGAACCAGACGTGGTGTTAAACGTGTCAAAAGTTTCCCCATCCGATATGAAACTTGTCTGGGAAATCTTTCCACCCCATAGCTCGTTATCGTGGAGGTTAAGTTGGTCAACCAGTGCATTGGATTGCATCAAATAAATCCTGTTCGATCTTGCAACCGACCCACGGAACACGGTTTGTGAAACGTGAGAAAAAAATCCGAGGCCTGGTGGAAATAATTCTTCTGTTGGGCCATATGATTTGCACCCTCGTGCTCAATTTATTACCGAAGGTTAAAGGGGGTCTAAGGTTAGGTCCATCACATCCGATCGATTCCTACCAGGATGAATCGCTTCAGTTAAATGGCCACGGTGGAAGTTAATGGAGTTAATGTGAACTTTCTTCCGCACCGATTTATCGGTTACGGACGGTTGCTGGCATTTGCGGGAACGGAAATTCTCGGTGTTTATTACTTCGCGAACAGGATAAACTATACCTCACATTATGAAGGATAAGCCGGCTGGCGAAGTGAGTTTTACCACGTTGGTAAAACGATGCAGAATTAAAATAGCAGGGAGCTACTTGTAAAGTAACAGAAAAGGAGAAACCTTTTAGCACGTTTGCTCATTTGCATACCACATCTTGCGCTCGAGTGGCTTGGAACATATCGGTGCCGAACTTTGCGCAACTGGCTAGGCCATCGGTTTACAGTTGCATGCCCCTTTCAACGACTGCCTACAAACCTGAACTTCCAACTTGCCTTCGCAGCTGGCACTGGATCCGTTTTCAAACCTTTACAGAACGTTGCACTTTTTCGTCGCGTTTCCTTGTTTCCTCGCAGTTCTAAATAAATGTGCCAGCCAATTCCGGCAGCCCATCGTCGCGAAACGAGGCCCACTGCGCTGCCTTCTTGTGGCATTGCCACCTGCGCGCTTGGGCGTCTAGCGGGGCAGCCCTCAGCTGGAGTGGAACCGGACTGTCCAAGGTCAGTGGCGCCAACGGCCCAAGCGTGCAGCAATTTGCATTGGCCTATCATTAGCTGTAGAAGCCGGGTACGGTTTAAAACTGCATTCGCGGCAAATGAGAGACAAAGCGAGGCAGCTTTGGTTGCTTTTAGAAGAGGCTGGTTCTGTGGTGCACCTGCCGACCGCGGGCGGATCGTTCTGGTTTATGTGGGACATTTGATGGAATTGATTGAAGAACTTAAGTAGTGTCGACCGGAAAGCAAGACCATGTTCGACCCCGAGTGTCTAAGGAGAGGAAAGCAGTGAGCTGACAGTAACATCCCAACATGTCCGTGTTCATTCTCCTACGGAACTACAACGATGGTATGTTAATTTCCCGGTTTCAAGATTGTTGTGTGTTGTGGTTCGTGGCTGGAACAAGTGTCGGTAACATGCGCCCATAACAAGAGTGGCCCCTCGAAATTCTACCTCTAGTTTGCTGTTCGTGAAGAATTGATCTTGCAACCCACGCGAATCGCTCTGTCCCGGACTTTGACTGTCTCGCGATTCCACATCATGCGGGTGAACCTCCGGTGTGGGATGTGACGATGAAAAGTTGTCGAGAACTTTCATTTTTGTCCGGCCCGCCTGGTGCCATCACTTGCTCCGAACGTGCACGCTCTTGTGAAGCGTTTGGAAGGTGGGGAAGTTTGTTGTCGACATGATGCCCCGGAGAAGCGAGTTTGTAGGCCAACCAGGGTAGGCGAGTGTTCCGAGAGCTTCAATTCACAGGTTCACCACTGCACAACCGTGCGGTACGTTTTGGTACGTTGTGAATGAAGTCTCTGTACCGTCGTTCATGTCGCCTCGGCTTTGGATACAGCCTGTACTTGTGGCTTGGCGTTGGCCAGGGGCAGCCCGCATATGCCTCGGAGGGATGCACGATGTTGACACAGGTTGCAGCCGCGAGTCGAGAGAGGAAAAGTGAACAAACTGGAAATTGAGGCCGCCATCGCCGCGCACAGCCGATAATGGTGATGTTCGTGATGACGCGCGTACGGTCTCCGCCTGGAGCTCCCGAGTACTCCCGCCGAGCGATGGCGATCGCGAGCATAACGCAAGCAGCACATGCTGCCAGCTGAGGTCCTACGCTGGAAATCCAGATTCCCAGATCCACTCTCCGGCGGCTTCGTGGAGGACCCCAGCGCCATGTTATCCAACAGTCAGGCTGCGCAGAATCTGGTTTCGCACTCACGTTGAAACTGAAAATTAGAAATTTTACTCCACCCTCTCCCGCCCCGGCCTAACCTTCCATTTCTTTATCGTCGTCATCGTTCTGTCGCTACTTTTAATGGGCAATAAGTTTCTGCCCGCGTTCGGGCACTTGGGCATAAATGGCGCTCGCTGATGGCGCAGCGAAGATTGGGACGAAGTTAATGTAGGAAAATTGTGTCAACCGGGTGGCGAGTGAGATGGTATTTTTTCTTCCTTTCAACTGCTGCTAGCAGCTAGTGGGGAGTTTGATGAAAACTTGTTGGGAGGACCCGTTCCGTTTTCCTTGTTCTGTATAATATGAATTTAATTTTGGAGTCCGATATATGGGCCTTATATATCTCGCCTGATGACTGCTTCCCCATCAAAAGGCATGCCGCATGATGTTCATTCGAGGGCATCCGGAACAGGTTTTAAGCCGATCCACGCCAGTCTTTCGGTGTTGGTGCATAAAATTCCTGTTTTATTAGACTGTTCCCGCGGGTTCGATTTGCGTCGGTGATATTCGGGAAAGTCAAGCAATTTTATGACCGGACTGTTAAAAAAACAACCTTGTGCCATTCCATCGAGCAAATTTTGATGGGTAAATAGATACCCCCATCTCAAACAAGTTGACACCCGATAACCCTAATTCAGGTTGATGTGTCCACCTGTTGTCGCTCCACTAATGAATCACGAGCGAAGCTGGTCGCGCCTCGGTCGGGTTCACCTTGTTTCGATTTCTTTTTTTTATGGCAATCCGAGCATCACGCGTTGTTGTCGTCGTCTTCCTTGCCATCGTATCTCTGCGCGTTTCCCGAAGGCGCAAGACTGGTTTATCACGGCTCAACCAATTGATCGTTTGTTATGTTTAAGAGAGGGGCAAGATGTTTGACTTTACGGCTGTTTATAAACGATGATCAGTTTGTTTAAGGCTTTGCGGAGGTGAAAATTCCATCAGCATTAATTTGATTGGTATGAACAACTGTTATACCTACAGAGTTACTGTACGATGGAGAATTAGGGCACCTGGAACACGATTGGTTCGTTGACATAGTCCTTTCAAATTTAATTTTTTCATCGGCCTAATTAATGTTAATTTTTCTGCACCATCAGCTTTAGAAAAGTATTAATTTTATACTTCCTGCCTCACTTAATCCTAGAGCCATGTCGAAGATGCTTGGGCTTATATCTCCTCCTTTAAAGAAGATGTTTCCTCCACTCGGCACGTTTACTTGTGATTTTCGCACTTCACGATCGATTGCTCAAGAAGCACGTCCTCTGCTACGCAATTGGACGTCCTTGCCACAAGGACGACCACACTGCCCATAGCGTCCGGTTCTGCAGAATGTCACAAGCCACGTCTCACGATTCGATTGATGCCGGGGAATGAATCCAAAGAAGTTTCACGAAGACAAACACACAAGCGAGCAAACTCGAAACTGGACACTGTAATCTTCCTCTTGAGAAGGATGTCTTTTTCTCTTACTGGCGCGTGGGTTGGGTGTGTGTGCATTTGGGTGGATGGACACGGGAAAGAATGCCAGTGATGAGCAGAATAAATAGTAAGCCCCGTGATGCGAGGATTGTGCTGGCACTGTGCGGTGCTGCATAGTAATGATCGCATTTTATAAATATTAATGTTTCTAGCTGTTTTATTGTGTTTTTTTGCTTTTCCATTCTTTCTTGCTATCATTTCGTCGCATGATTTCCGTGCTGGGTTGCGCCAGGTGTGCAGAAAAGTAATCAAGTTGTAGATTCGTAACAAGTTGGTATTTTATGTCTTGATGAGTTTATATAAAGACTTAGATTGAAAACAAACCTATGCAGAAAAATATATAATAATACTTTGATGATCTAGATCTTCCTATTGGTATAGGTCGTATTGCTTAGGGAGATCCTTTAAATGCCTTCCTATTTTTCACATAATCCCATCTTCTTTCCGCTCTACTGTAGTTTTCCCATACGCCGAGGGCGGATGATCGCATGCATAAAGTTGGCAAATTAATTGACAGACGGAATGCGAAAGCGTCTGTGTCGAGCTGCTACTATAGGGAACGTTGTGGCACGAACCCGATGGCAAACCTGTTCAAACGAAGCCCGTCGGACTCCCGGGAATCGGCACAGGTTGGGAAGGGCACAGGATCAGTCTGCGAGTTCTCGTCGAACGACCGGCTTTATCAGCGGCCGGTACAAGAAGCTATCGTCGACCCGCTCAATCGATCCTGCAGATACGAACGCATCGAACCAACGGAGATCGAACCTTGCGATAGGCTAAAGAGATGGTGTTAAGGTAGTTAGGCGGACATGTTGCAAGCGGTTCATTCGGAGGTTCTCGCATAAAAGCAGCAGTGGTCGGCCGATAATGTATCTACCGCCCATGCAAAGTCGTTAAACGAAATCTGATCGGCCGTTCGATTACCTCGGGAGAGCAGAGGAGTTTAACATTCCGGAGTTGGCGAGTATTTTCGTCGCCAAGGGCATTAGATAGATATGGTCCCAGTTGGGCGTTGCCTTCGATGCTAACTGGAGTTTTGATTCATGTAGCTGGAAGATACTGATGTCATGCCATTGTTCTTCCCAAGCGCAATCGGTTCATCAACCATCCCCAAATGTATCGAACAACGAACCATAAACGTTGAATAAAATATTCATAAACGAAACAGTTCCCCTGCACGACACGCAAGAACACGGCTGCTCGTTGTTTGTTGCGTAAAATTTGCAACACAACCATAAAATAAATATCACAGCAGGTACCACCATCACCACCAGAGTGGGCCCATGTGGTGGCCCGAGAAGTGGCAGTGATTGAAGTCCACGCTTCGCGGTCATTCTCCGGTCAATTGGCCGAAAGCGGTCCGAAAGTGGACCTGTGCCGCTATTCCCGTGTGTTGGGTGATGTTTTTCTCCCGCTCGCTCTCACTCCTTCCCTTTTGCGCTATCCCTTTCCCTGCCTTCTGCCATGCTAAAGCTTCTCGTCTCTATTTCGCTCCCTTAAGAACGCGAACCGCGCTGCGCCCGAGTGAATGTACACCGCGAGTGGCCGAAGGTTAATGACTCCCCGGTTCTCGCGCCCGGCAGTTCGTCGATCGCGTATCGACCGGATTACCTGGGCTGCCTGCCGTGCCACGTCCCGCCCCCCGCCAGAGGTCCCAACCCGTCGCCGTTGTCGCCGTTGCAGGGCGACTTTCGAGAGCCAGAAGCGAGTGTGGTTGGCTGCGCGGTTACGGTTATGCGGCATTGTTTTGTTGTCCGTACGGTGAACGTCCCAGTGGCTCCTTGCGACCCGCCACTCCTTTCCCTTGAAATCGCTTCTTGTTTCGCTTCAGTTTTCTGCTCCCTTTCCACGGTGTGTGTGTGTCGACTTTCTATCAATACGCTCGCCCCCAAACCCTCGCTCTCTGCCGTGCCATCGTTTTTCCATACACGGCGCGCAATCACGTCAGCTGACGGCGGTTTGTTCTTGGGTGTTGCACGGTTTCCTCCCGCCGGCCGGTCACACGGTGCCAGGCAATAGTGTAGTAGAAAAGTAAAGAAGAAGACAAACAAAAAATACAATAATACCAATCGAAGGAACGAGCACGCCTCTCAATGCACCGTGGAGTTGGAACCTTCGGCTCAAACGTCGGGGAAACCTTTCGGGTGCCTTTGGCGGATCGAATGCGATTGGACGGTGCTGGCGCCGATGATGGAAAAATTCTTAACCATCTCCCTGCACGGTTTCACACGTTTCACTATTATATTTCTTTTTTTTTCGCTTCCGAGCCATTGTCAGTGATTTAACGCTTCTTCAGAAGGGCCGAATCGAAGCGAAAGATGCTAACGCTCGGAAGGAAACGAACCCCCGCTTTCGCGCCATCGGTGATAGGATTCGGAATGAACTAAAGACAGGAGGAAGCAACCCGTGTGTGCATCCTATTGGTATCACGGTGTCGTTCACTGAGGTGTGACGCCTTTGAATTTTGAGGCGGTCCTGTGCATTCTGTGGTGTTTGATCCGGGGCGGCGAAAGACACGACGTCGGCACCGCTTTGTTGGGATCCGGATGCGGTAGGTCCATCGGCACGGTGGACCCGGTGGACAGTGGCCTTATTGTCGCCGTGTTTCTAGTCTCCTTCCCGCTCGTTCGTACGGTGGCGTGTCCTTCGCTGGGGGAAGATATAAATCTATTGCTCGTTAACGATTGCGCCGCACGGCACGTGTGTGATGATGGCGCATGCATTGAAGAAGGGATAATTTATTCTCTCGTTTTAAGCCTTGGAAAGGCTTGAGACGAGAAGGTTGAGCGGAGCTGGTAGTTCCTTTAATTGGTCTGCACCTGGCCCGGTGGAGCAGTAGTGGGTATGTGAAGAGCTGTTCAATCTAAATGGTATTTTTTTATGTAAAGGTAAAACAAATAGAGTCAAACAAAAATTAAACGAAAGTACTTGAATATTGTTGATGATTCGCTGATGATTGATTAACTGAAACTTTACGTTGATTGTTAAATCAAAATAAATTTCTTCGACTGAATATCTCACAAATTCCCTCTAAGTTTATTACTTTATCCATAGCATTGTCGGCACAATGGTGTATGAATGGAGCTTCTTTCTCTCTGTCTGGTCGAATTTCCAAAGCCCTGTTTGCTTCATCGAGATCAACGGATTTATGACATAATGGTGGCGGGTCTTTGACAGCAAAGCGGTGGTGCATTTCTTCTTTGCTTTTTCGCGATATTTATGTCATATCTCATGTGTACTTATGCATGCAACTCGCCATCAGCATCCTCCACACCAGTTACGTAGCGCCATTGGTGCTTAATATGTGTGGCAAAATTGTGTAGGAATGCTAAAAAAAAAAACTAGACCAAGCAGATCAGCCACTACTAACATATATTTGCAACGGATTTCCTCGACTTTCCCCTCGGGGTCCCCGGTCGCCGCATGCTAATGAAAGTAAAAACCATACGCTCGAAAAATTTGCAACCAAAGCAGGGCAGGCGGTTCAACTTGACAAACAACCGCCGTCATGTAAATCGTCTCATACACGGGCGAGCCAAAGACACAACAAAAAAGAGCGCTAGCAAAATCGGGAAAATGTTGCAGTGAAACCAGCTGGTGAACCTCGTTAGAAGCACGTTGCAGAAACAACGATTCGCATGCTCCCGTGTTGTTGGTCCCCTGAAACTGATCGGAACACGATAAAAACCAACGAAAGTCTTGAAGAAGGGGTGAGCGAGGCTAGGGACTTGGATCGGCTTTCGCTCTCCTTGCTGCGGTCGTCCGACCGATCGATGTCGCGGTGTCCGACGGGATACTTCATACGTAGATGGCGTGGTTCGTGAGAAACAGGTTCATAACGCGGCGGCCGGTCGACGATCCCATCGACGAGGCTGGTCCTAAGATATATGGGATCGTAACAGCACGGTCGGACACGGGTTGAGCTAGCTCCCGGTTCGCGCTAGTCTCAGCTGGCCGCCTTCCTAAGTGTTCCCGTCATCGGTGCAGTTCGTAGCGCACACACTTGCGTCGAGCCCCGGCTGCAGCAGCATAAAAGATCTCCGCACCACCAACTCGGATACGTTGGGCAAAAGATCACATAAAAAAAACACAATTCCCCCGGGTCGGCAAGGCCGCGAAGTAGGTCGCTAGCGCGAGAGAGCGTAACCAGGGACCGATGGATGGTGGATGCTTGCGATTCGTATTTCCCTCAGTTTTCGAAGCGATTGACGTTGGGAGCTAACTGTAAAGGGAGGGGGAATCCTGTTTGTTTGTAGAAGGCAAACGTAAAGGGAGGGAAATGAACAAAGCGACGTCAAATTCCACTCTGCATCTAGCCGGGGGTGGATTATGATACGTTTGCGTTCGTTCGGAAAGTGGAGGAAAAAAAAAAACCTCGGAGGAACCTCGGAGGAACCTCGGAGGAACCTCGGAGAAGGTCGTTCAGACAGTGCAGTGAAGAGCTCCACGATCGACGGAAGAGAATCACTGTCTTCTGTACGAAATAAATCAATTACGGTTCCCTTCCATTCATGTCGCAGTCGTTGGATCCAATGATCCGATTACGGCCCAATTGACCACCTTCATAAACCTCCCTGCTCCAGCGTACGGGCTCGTGTTCTCACTCGTTGGCGCTCTGTGGCGTACTCTGCTGCCACGTTCGACTCGAGAAATGGTTCACGATTTTGGCGATGATGGATCCAGGACGGTGGTGGTGCACCTCTACAGTCCAAACTAACCTTTTATCTTCCTTCGGAGGGAAACGGCTCGCATAGTTTGCATTCCACTGGCAGGATACGCGAGAGGTAGGAAGGGCCAAAGAACCAAGCGGTCGATCCGACGGTGGAATGAGCAGTAAGTCCATAGCATAAATCCCCGTAATTTGATCGCTCGCTTAGTCTCGTTGACCAGCTGTAGTGGCTGGCTCTGTGCACGGTCGGTTTATGCCTCCTTTGGAGCAAACTGTGGGCCATTTGTTGCCGCTTCGTTCCCTTTCGGTATTTCTGGCCTTTTCACTACGAGATGGGGTTTATAGCGATTATTCCCTGAATAGTTCCTAACAGACAATACACAAAGAAGAAGGAATTAACGATAGGATACTAGATTGCAAAAATGTCCAAACAATTATCCTACCTCGGGTTGTGTGAAAAAGAGATTTTAACAAATCTTTATCAAAAAGCCGTTTATTGCAACCTAAGCCCAGGATGGGTAGTTGAAATTGTGTTTGGTCAACATGTTTGCCATCTTTAGTTTTAATGGCTTAACCATAGGAAAAACGAAGGGACTTGCTGTTGAACTCTTGAACTTTGTCTTTACTTTTAAATCCACCGTTTAAAAACTCTGTGCACGCCTGGCAGCTTGGCTAAACCGATACGTTAGCCGAGCTTACCGGGTTTCGCTCGTCTTACCTGGTGGTGCTGTAATAACACACCGGGTTTTGAAGCAAAATTACTCCCTGCCCTTCCCTCTGGCGCCTTCGCTCTTCTGGGTGGCGTAATGCGTAAAATGACGTTGCCCTGTTGCGATGAGGGTCGCCAACATGTGCCTGACATGTGCTGCTGCTGCTGCTGCTGCTGCTGGTCGAATGCCTGAGGGCTGCGAAGATTAGGCGTGTGCGGCGTGCCGTTTGGTGGGGGGGGGGGACCTCTGGAGCCCTAATGCCCATGTCGATCGAAAGTGCATTACCGGTGCACAGTGAAGCGACCGCCGAAGAGAGAGAGGGAGGGAGGGAATGCTCGGGTAAGCGGACACCGGTGTCGTCAGGAACGGGTCGGATCGCACACCACCGGGACCGTCATCGGTTGCGGAGGGATTCGAGTGCGTGCGCGGTGCTTTTGCTGGGTGAGCGTAATCGAAAACCCTTCTGGTGCATTTAGTCACTCCGAGGCAGCCCCAGACAGGGACCGATGGTGGTGGTCCTTCGAGCTTCCCGGCTTACAAGCAAACATCATTCAAGTGCAGGAAAAAAAGGAAAATCTATTACGTCTCCACGGGCCGGCGTAACCGGGCGAAGCAGTGTTACCAGAGCGGCGCAGGAGAGAATATGCATGCGCCAAGTACTTTCGGTCCGGAGGAATGTGTACCAGCGATCGCTCCAAATTCGAACGCAGTCAAATGGAGCTTAAACGCGTGAACACCGACACATCGGCGGGTGTAGCATTGATTGATCGCAAGTCAGGAACGATTGCGAAAGAGGGAGGGCGGCAGGCGAACGGTTGTATCTCGGGCGTTGAAATTGGGCGATCACACCCCGAAACGGTACAACCAGGCTCGGCTTAAAATAACCATCTCGTCTTACTTAACCGAGGCCGCGCTCGGTTATGAGGGTGGGTGCAGGCCTTTTGATTGATCGATCAATAGAAGCCATTGTGAGAATGCATCCGAATAGGTCCTCCCTCCCCCCGCGGGTGAAAGGGAGAGTGCGGTTTGGGTGCCACTTTGTTTGGAATTGTTTGCTGACGCACATCTCGAGAAAGTCCACTCCAATTTACGTAGCGAAAGGGAGAAAGGGGAGTTGCCCTTGTTGTGACTCGCGGGATTACTTGAAACGCGTTGGAATTGAAACGGACTTCAACTTAGATGTTTTTGATACTGAAATAAATGCTGCAGCCTATCTAGAATCTTGTGGATTACGAGTACAAGACCCAGAGCTTCTAGAGTATGTGGGGTACAGATTTTTTGGATTTGTCGATTGTGTTTCGGGTACAATTGGAAAGATTGTGCGTAGGAGAATATAAATTAGATTGAAATCAAACGTTTACAACAAACCTCAATGTCATGCATTTCTTTCAGTTTTTTTTCTCTTGTAGATGAACCTTAACCATGAAGCAATGCTTATTTCATTAGCTGACGCCTGAAAATCGACCTGGGGCTGGTCGGCATCAAACGTTCTCACAAAAAAGCCAGACGAAACCCTCGTTGTAACGTCACTGAAAGTCGCCAGTTTGGCCCGGGTTTTCCGAATTTCCACCCGATCGCTGCTCGGACCAAGAATGATTAAGCAAAAGTTCGCTCGGTGAATCCGATCATCTCAACCTGCCCGTTTGGATTAGGCGAACGCGCGCAACCTTTGGACCAAATCCTACCACGCTTCGGTGGGCGTGTTATTTTATTTTTTGTCTGTTGTGATGCCTTCTTATATTTTATGCGTGTCATTCTGAAGGCATTTTTGACCTACACTTCTTGTGGGATGTTTTGCTACACCTATGCGCTGTCTGTTGTTTTTGGGGTGGGGGTTTTCTTTTTCGTTGTTATTTTCACGCGTCTTGTGTTGTGTTGCGTGGTGCCTGCTTTGCATCCGTCGTGTGCGCCGATAGCTTTAATTGATTTCGTTGCGCAAGTTCGAGCATATTATATGTGCGCTCCTACCACCACTGAACCGACCACCGAAGACAGTTCCCTCGTCCCAGTGCGGGCTCCGCCGTGTTTTCCGCGCGCTCCGCTGGTGGCTTGTGGTGTGTTGAGTTGAGGCCCGCTCGCTCTTAAGGTCGTGCCGCAAGGGAATGGGCGCCTCCGGAGCTGGAACGGCGACGTTTTTTTTCTCCGTTTGACGTGGAGCTCGTGCAAAAGACGTTTGGGAAGGGAAAGCTCCATTGGGGAAAGGGATTACGGGTGGACCTTGGGTCTAATTGATCGATCCGCGTTGATCGATCCCAGGTCATACATGAGACTTTAAACAGTTAGGTGGCAGCATGCACACCGGATCTACCGCATATGGTTGCCTAGGATAAGACAGAAAGCCATGGTCAAGAGTACCGTTTGCGCTGCGTGTGTCTGTTTGTAGTAGAACGGAGTATATGAAAAAAAAAAAAACAGACGTCTTTCAGCTAGCGAAGCCTTATACAACCCCGCTAATCCCAAGGTTTTGTAGGCAAAAAACAGGGAGCAAGCAGCCAATCGTTACGGCGAATGCTTAAACTCAGCTACCCTTTGGACACGGTTGAGAAACGATCGGTGAGGTGTTAAGAAAACTATCCCAGATCTTTGACACCGTAGCATGTCAGTAAAGAAAATAGACTGAAAAAACTGCACAATTCACTGTTCCCTATGAACGGTACGAAACAAAAAAATAAAATAGTTTGCTGGCCTACGGTTTTGGAATGCAGCTTCCAGTTCAGTCTTAACCACGATCGTACGCTGCCTTCAGGGGTTAGAGTAGAAGCTTCCTAAACAAAAAAACAAAAATATTATGCGACATTGATTGGCCTCGGTCAGGTTTGCGAAAACGTTATAGATATAATAGCCAGATTCGTTGGCAGTGGGTTTTGTTGAAAACGGCAGCGAATAAAATATCACCAAACCGGTATCGAAACCTCTGCACTGCTGCATTCTACTGCAACAACCTCTGCAAGCCGGAGCCAAACACCTTCATCCAGAACCTACCGGAGATAGCAAATAAATTCGATCGCTACAATCCTGGCGAGACCTTGAGCCGTCGCTAGGGTTGTCGTTCGTTCTATCTGTCTCTCTCTTCTCCTACTGCATGGTAAGCGTTGCAGCTTAGAGGCTTTGCTGCATACTAATGCCTAATCGTTTCTGGCTTCCTGCGGCTCAGTTTCAACAGCCGCGTTTCGGACCATCGGTTGTCGTAGGGTCTTTCTTGTTATTGAGAAATTATTCCAACTTCTGGATTCGTTTAGCTCCTGGGTTGAAGGCGACACGCAGAGATGCGAAAGACCTTGCACTGGCAATAGATCCTCCGCTTGAAAACCCACGGTCGGGGCGGGACTCAGTTGAGTTAGAATTGAATTATTTAAATTTCCTACCGGATGCGTAGGAGTGCATAAGACGACGATGGTGACGATTTGGACAGCAAGGATTGTAGCTGCAGGTGTTTTTTCGAGAACGTGGCGTTCCAATCGGTGAAACCTAGCACACGGGAGAGAAGGAGGGCAGGATTGTAGACAGATTTTACATTCCGGATCGCGCCACAGTTGTTCTTACGCCCCGGAGCGATGTTTGGGCGTATGAGTTCTTGAATGGAATGCAGTGCCCTTGGGGGAAACGCAATGAATTGAAATGAGTTCTGGTTCCTGTCTGGCGAGTTTTATTTTATGGAAAGTTCGGAATAACGATTGAATAAATTGTGCATTGGCAAGACAAGTATGCCAAATCTGGCATGGATTGTCAGTGGATTCGATTTCTAAAACGATCCTGTCCAATGTGAATCGCATACAATGGACCTGCGCATATTTTAAAATAACAAAACATGATATTAGATAAGATGAACTAAACAATGATCATACAGCATCCAATGGATGGTGTTGGATTTATTGTTAAATAATGATTTTAGAAAGCTGAAGTGTTCTTAACAGAAGCGGATGAGAATTATCTCGTGGCTAAAATCAAGGTGAAATGAAAACCGCGATCCGATAACAGTATCATTGAGCAAAATGCAATTTAAACTCATCTTCGTTACCCAACCGGGTGCTAATGAGACCCGACAGCTTCAAATTGTGGCTGCTTCCTACGGTTGATGGATAACAATGCTATCGCTAGGCTCATCTTGCGAGCTCGGCCGCGGCTTCGTCCGACAATGCTTCATTAGTCACCGAAACCGGACATTTTAGTGTCACCGGGCGGGAGACTTCGCCGCTGTGGAACACGGTCGGTGTTTACCTAACTGTTAGGGGTTCATCCGCAACTTGTCGGCTGCCTCTTGGTTTCGTAATACCCGTCGCTTAGTTTCGGCTTTCTGTCACCGCCGTCAATGCGTTAATCTGTTTTACACTGGTGGTCTTTTCAGCACGGTTGCGCTTACGCAGGTGGGCATACTGTGCCGTGGAAAGGTCGGACCCTTTGAAAGATGTCACTTTGAGTGCAGTTTTAAACGGCGTGAAAATGGGGGTTATTGAAGAAAAACAAAAAAACTGAGTGGAATTGAGAAGTGTTTAAAGTGTTATAGAACTGCTTATGTTCGCATGGTTCGCAACATATTTCCCGCTCATCCCAGGGTAACGCATGGTCACGTTTTGAGCGTTGCTCATTAATTGAATTAGCTTGTCTAACTTCATGTAAAAAACGAGGTTCGAGCACATCACTGGCAAAAAAAAACCTTGCGTCACGTGAAACACAACGACCAGGTTAAATCGGCGATCGATGGTATTTTGTTGGCATGAGCGCTTGCGGTCGGTTTGTACTCTACTTGACGAGGGTTAATTTGGAGATTAACTTTCAACTGTCGAGCTATAGAATGCTACGGTGCGCTTCGGCAAGTTGTACTGCGCCTCTTGGATTAGACAAATTGCTCTAGAAAAAAAGGCAGTGTGCAAGCTAAAGGACAGCGCACGTTTAAAGAGCCTTACTTGACCATAGGGCAAGCGATATCGATCTCCTGCTGCCGTTGCCCGTCAAATGGCGACATTTTATGGATCGTTAAGATGATGTGTGTGACCTTGGCGGGGAAAACAAGTGCCTGGCGTAACTGGCGCACATTTTGGTTTAGGCATTCGCTGGTTCGCAGTTTAATGAGCACAACTTTGAATCTGTTGCTTGCATTTTTTTTCTGAATACACAGTATTACGCAACAAAAAGCACAGCTGAAGCTCCTTGGGAGTCGGTTAATTGAATGTTCTCTAACTATTTTATCTCGACACTAATTTACCTGTTTTCCTTTCGTTTTTGTCTTCAGTGGGAACAAACTAAACGCGCCTCGGAAGCCTCGAAATTCGACCGATCCGCGAATTTACGCGTTTGGCCCGAATTAGGTAGCATTTTCCAATTTAGTCATAAGTTATGCCACGAAGAAATCAAATACACATTAGCAAGCCCGCCCTAAGCTCGCCATACGGCAGGTTTTGCATCGTGGCTTTCCGATTCGAGGAGTTCCGACTCGCGAGTTAAGAAATGGGGAAAGACAAGCGTTAAATTTCTTCTTCACTCATTAATCGTGAAGTCCAATCGTGGGTCTCGAAAAAAAAGAGAAGCAAACCAACGTAGCATCAAAAGAAGCGAAGCTATTACAAGCTCAATTTGTGGCTTGAAGAATCACATGCGGAGTGTACACGTTGTTACAGTTGTATGTTGTATGGACCTACTTATAGAAGATATGAGCGCTTATGTTATGGGTGAATATATTATTTACAAAATCGAGTAAAACAGCTGTTACACGACTCACCAACTGTTAGATTACCTGTTGCACATCATGTTTATCGGTTGGCTGTGCAGGGACGGCTGAGGGCGAAGGTGCGAAACGAACCCTTACCCCAGGCCGGCTGCTCCTTTGGCGTGATCTAATCGAACTGCATTCGATTGGAGGCGTTCGCCGCGAAACCTGCCATAAGCACAGACGTTCCACGCGGTATGGCGGTGGGCGAAAGAAGTTTTTCTTTCTTCGCCTTCCGAGTGCGCTGGTTGAATCGTGGTTGCTGCTGGGCGGCGGTAGGCGAATCCTGCGCTCGATGCGCAACGGGTTACGATCAAGACCGATTGCGCGAGCCGCCGTTTCGCGCAAATGATTCGCGCTCGAATGTGGTTTCGGTTAAGTAAGAATTTTATGACGTTAGGAATGATGCGACGCACCCGGGACACGAGGAGGATCTACTGAGAGGACTGGAGGTGATTTCGTTGTTGGAGTTATAGTAAAACATGTCCACTATAACGCTTTTATATACCTCGCAAACGTTCAATTAATAGCAACTACCTTTTCGCGTTTGGGATAGTTTTTACAAGCGCAAAAAGGAATCGAGATATATGCAACGAGTAAATAATATTCAATCAACTTTTACAAACGTCCAATAATCAACAAGACATCATAAAATAAGGTAGACTTTCGCGTTCACTTTAGTAGTTGTTAGATAAATTTCTAATCGGATTGGTTCGATCTATTTTGTAACTGATCGAAAACGTGTGTCTCAAAGAAAAGTAACTGGTTAGCGAAGTCATGGCAATTCGAACAAATGGGAACATATGTTTACGTGCTATGAATGATAATAATAATAGCTCGCCAAAGAGTAAGCATTAAAAATTGGTGTTTATTTTCTCCTTCACATGCGTTCATGGCATGATGATCTAATTAAAGCGATCGAAATGTTTGCATGTTTCCTTGAATTGCGTTTACCGCACCTCTAAGCATGTCTTGTTCCACTAATTTCGTTCCATCTGACTCAGATACTCCACTGTTCAAACAAAATACAGTAGGACACCGTTGCCCCAAGTGAGTTGCACTGTGGGAAAATTGATTTACCAATCGTTTGAGCGGGAGAAAAAAGTGTTTTAAATGTGCCGAAAAAATATTTGATGGCTTAAGTTGAACTTGTCTCACCATGTTTTAATATCTAATCACAGGTAGGCGATTTAGAGTGTACTACACTATTCAAATTTTGCTCTTACCTCATAAAACCATTTCCGCCATTCTTCGTTTTAAGATTGAGCGCAAAAAAATTAAACCCAATAACATTTAATAAATCAACCCAATCACATTTCTCCCTCGGCCTTCTGGGTCCTGGGTGATGGACGTGCAGATTAAATTACCCCGCGTGTTCGTGAAATTGAAACCCGTGAAAACGACGTTGGGTAACGTTGATGGTACCGAGCAGCGCGAGCGCGCGTGAGAAAAATCATTACCGCCGGTTCGCCGAGCCGAGCTTAATTCGCTGTGATAAACATGTTAGTATGTAGAGAGAAAAAAAAAAGAGAAAAGTGTTCGAATTTGCAAATATACGACCCATCCCCGCGGATGCGGTGCTGTGATCTGCTGTAAACCAATCAGGCCAAAATTATGCGCCCAAAACCGTGACATAACATCTTGGAGCCGCATTAAGGTGAAATTGGGCTGAACGTGGTTGAAAATGGAAGTGAGCCGAAAAGTAAGGCACGTAATTTCTCTACAACGAAATTTGCTTGCATGTGAGGGGGAGTTTTTTTGTTTATATTGTTGTGTTTTGTAAAATTTTTCCCGGGGGCGCTCATCATCTCAGGCTCATCAGAAATTCATAACACAAGCAGCCCTCCCATCGACGTCATCACACACAAACACACAGGGGAAAGGGAGCATTGTGTCGTTCAGCGAGAAGAAAGCAAAAGAAGCCGCACGGGGCACGGTTGACAAATCCGTAATCGAGGGGAATCAGCAGCTCCGCACGGCGAAGATGTTTGCTCAAGGGAAGAAGAAGCATCGTCGGTGCGATGCGTGAGGTGTCAACCGCAGTACAAACCTGCGCAAGCCGAGTGGCACGCGCCACCGGGAGCAGCCGGTCATTAAACCGATGAATGGCGACGGCGCTTGCGTAAGGCGGTGGTACGCGTTTTCTCCGCAGGAAAGATGCCGGCCACGTCTTGGCGAGCCTTCCGTTTCGCTTCCCGACTTTCACCCCGTTGCCCTGCCGCGCGGCACCGGCGGAATCCGGTACGGTTCGGCGTTTAGTGGCCGTAATTAATTCTTTAGCCATCGGGCACTAGTCCGCGCACGGCCGGCCGGAAATGGTGCGAAAATGGCCATCAATGGCCGCACTCGGGCTGAATGAAACAATTTGCAGTTGCAAGCGAGCGTGGTGGTGACTTCGAAAGTGTTTCGTTTTTTTTTCATTTTCTTCCCAGCAACAATGCTCGTTCAGTTGAGTAATATTAGCTACGACATTGTGTTACGTTTAGATGCAAATATTTCTTCGCACTGATAGTGCCTCTCAAGGTGTGGTTAGATGTCACCTGAGATCACGCACCCGGTTCGTTAAGGCGCACTCCTAAAACCGACAATTAACCTTTTTTTGTTTTCTCTCCCCTCAGGTCATCTACATCAAACGGAGCTTGGACACAGCGACAGCGACAACGGTTCCACGTACCTCTTCCGAGAGTCATGGACTAGGGGCCACTCGTTTCCGGAAGCGCAAACAACGTGGAATCGTTGCGTGAACCTGGTATCCCTTATCCGATCACGTTACCACCCGTCGATGTGCCGTTAGCTGTGCAGCGGGACAGGCGTGGTTTGTGTTTCATTCTACGACTCAAAAGTTGGGTAAGTCGAGAACGCAGTCCGCTCGCTTCGGTACACGTGCGGAGAAATGCGTGTGGAAAGTTATCAAACATTAAATTTACTTCTAATCTATGTTGGTCGAGATTTGTTCGGCAATTTTTCGTGCTGGTCAAAGTTCTTTATGTATCTATCATCGTTGGTTTTTTATGCGATCGCGTGCTTCCTTTATCAAATAAGCTAACCGCCTTCCAATCTCCATCGTCCATCGTGGTCTAATTCTGTACTGCATTTTAATTTTATTCGTTGCTCGTTTCATTCATATTCCTTCGGCAAACTGTTGCCTCTTAATGTGCTTGGCAATCCCGTCGATCGGTTTGTTGGGTTTTTAGTGGTTATTGATGGTTGAAGTTCCGCTTTTTGTTTTCCCGTGCCGGGCAAAGGTATACGCGGTTGGATGGATCTAGTCAGGCGTAGGAATGGTTCATACACATTTCTACACTCACATACACGCACAGATTGTTCGACAACGAAAGAAACGATTGCACGACGAAAGCGGCTGAGAACTCCCGCAGAACGGAAAAAATGGAGGTTCGTCGCTTGACGTACGCACTTGCCCCGTTAGCACCGTTGAAGTCTTTCGTTTGGATAACTGTACCGTGGACCTCTACGGCTCCCGGTGACGATCGCAACTGTGACAACGCGTTAACGCTTGACGGTTTCCGCTTTGCTCGGTTGCGGTCGTCGAAACCGGAGAAGTAGAACGGCTTGCGAGAGACGACTGCGGTGATGTCACCGAGGGGAGTAAAAGTTCACCGGGAGCGCTAGAATTACCTCCTCCTCCTCCTTCTGTGGTCCAGCCGTTCGGTAGAAATAGTGAAATAGTAAACAAACGATCACACTTCACTGAGCGATCCAATGACCCCAACGAAGAGCCGAGCGGAAATTGTTACTATAGTGTTTCACAATGACTGACTGCAAAACGCAGTCGAGTCTATCGGGAGCATGGGTCTCTGCGGTGACGACGAACACTGCTCGCATACTGATTGGCCGGCTGAGGTATGTGCGGTAATTTCTATTACAAATAGATTATGTAAACTACGGTTTTGCCGGACCACTGGAAATCATTACCGAAGCGAGTTCGGTGTGATTATGATTTGCCGTGTCGTTATGTGGCGGAAAAATATGTTAAATATTACGGTTGATTTGGTGCCAATGATTTCGGTTAGCTTTAGAATAAGAAAGGGCTTCCATTTCTACGGTGTCACATAACCTTTTGTAACGTTAACAATGCGTTTCTCGCACAACTTCGAAAGAATAATAAATCTCTGAAATGGATTCTGCTGCTTTACGCCTATCGATTGGACACTTCCAAAAGTTGGCGGCAAAATTCAAAGCTCGGACTCAAGAAGATGCCTTTTCTCTTTCCTAAACTCAGTCCTATTCCACATTTCAGTATACCCGGCATTTACTTACGAACCCATTCATGAGCGGTCTTCATGCCGTTCAAGTTCAATGCTCTGCTCTTTTAGATGCTTCGCATGATTGTTTTTGCCACGGCATATTTCTTATGGAGAATTTCTTATGAAGCGGAGATGTGCGTGTGTTTGCGATGTATGCGCTTGAAAATAGTCGGTAAAACTGTTAACAATGCACTCACGGTGCCACCTTTTAGATCGCGATCGTCGAGGGGCCGCACTGCGAGCAAATGACAGGTTTTCCAGTTCACTCGCGGTCCGCCGCTACGAGCCGACGAATTTCCTGTGCACTTTACACCAGCGCGCGATGCTGGCGATGTTTTTCACCTGCACTCTCGCGCGGCACTTGATGGTTTTTTTTCCCTCCTCTCCTGGAGAAGTTCATTTTTTTCACCTTCTCCAGTTGTGTGATTAAATGTTTGATCGTCATTTTTCGCCCGGATTTCGATGAAAGTGAAATTCGGGCTGAGATTTTCGATTCGATTTGCGTCGTTACGCGATGATGATGGGCGTTGGAGCGGGCTGATAGAGTTTGCCACTTGCCTGCCTTCGGAATGGAAGGCGCAGGACCCCAGAAGTGGATTGGCACGTTATTTGATGTTTTCGGTTTCGTTGGGTGCAATGTCTTTTTTGTTGTTGAATGTTCGCTAGGCTAGTCTAGTCGTAGCTGCGAAAATGTGCTGAGCTTTTGATCTCCGAGCGAAAGGGAGAGTTTTCACTAGGTGCGTATTTTTCACATGCTTGCGCACGCAAAATGTTTTCCAGCTGTCGGGAAAGAAACCGCCTGGACGCTTACATTTTGGACCTGCGATCGAATGGGAAAGCGCGTCTGTGGGAACTGGGCTTCATCATCAAAACCCTACCGAGCGGAGACACACCCCGATCGGGGCGACAGATCAATTCCGGTAGTTCGGCCTTGCTCCGATGATCGTTTTTCTCACGGAGCTCCGGCGGGGCAGCGATCGGAGCTGCCCGGATTGGATGGTTTTAAGATGATTGTTTCCGAACTCCCTTGGCGTTCGTAGTGTGCAGCGAAGAGAAATTTCTGCTTCCGAAGGGAACGGCGGGGCTTGGAATAATAAAATAAACGGTTTATTTCCGATCAGCGTTAACGACGGTTTTTTACATAGCAATCAGCAGGAAGTGTTTCAAAAGCGGGAAACCTAACAACGGCGTATTATACAAATGAAATTTAATTGAAAATTATTTCTTCAGTTTGTGCAGGGTGCTTATGGTGAAAGAAAGAACATAATTTTTCCAACAACAAAATATGCATCCAAGCCAAGGTAACGCGAACACAAGACGCTGTCACCGGTCTTGCGCATGTCTTAAATTATCACCCGCGAATTTGTCTTCCTCCAAGTTCCTCAAAAATCATCCCAAATTAAGAAAGAATAATACAATAGAAGGAGCGACAAGTATAACGGTTGTGGGAGTTCTCGGGAATGTACACAGGCAAACAATCAAAACCTCTTGCATGGGTTATCGGGGGGAGAAACAAAATACTACGACGTGGAGGGATTCATAGTGCCACTTAGAAGTAGAATATAACAGGCATTCGCGAGGTCAGAAAGCACTTTCAAGGTAGTTTCCTTGAAGGGATGGTTTATTTTTAGTTTCACGCCGTAAACGTCTTGTCTCCCTTGCGTTCTGTTTTGGGACTCATTTAGAGAAAATTTATATCCACTAATTTTTTCCCGCTTTAGATTTTTTGTTTTGGGAAGGAAGGAAACCATCAACGAAAGGAAACCTTCGCAGCTGACGGCGGTACGGTTAGAGGTGGCAATCTTCATTTGCATATCTCAGAAAACGAGCGGATGAATTAATTCTCTACTCCGACGCGACCGACAGGCAAATCTACCGAAGGAGTCTCGAGAAATCTCAGCCATAAGTAAGCCATAAATGGTTAAAAGTAGAAGCTGAAAAAAAAGAGGCAACTGCTAATTGTCCATTTAATTGTTACAAAACGAGATACCAAGGTAAGGGAAAAGAGCCTTCCGAGATAGATGGTGGTGTTTGTTACAACTTCCTTCGTGCGACGCGAGTGTAGTTTAACGGTGACTTTGTTTTAGTAGCGTTTGTTAATTTGAATGTGACATTACCCTTAACATCAAAATGCGACAACTTGTGCTTAAAAATTGCCGGCATAAAGTGTCTTGCCAACAGGAAACACAATAGCTGCATCATCCTCCATCGTACGCTAGTGGTTGTTCGGTGCAATGTAGTTGAGTTTGTTGTTCAGTAAACTTTAGTCAAATTTCATGGTCTCTGTACGCTGCCTTGCCTTAGTTGTCAATTTTCTGGGGTTAAAGAGCACGTTGTTGGTGGATCACAAAAGAAGAAGAAGAAAAACCAAGACACCAAACAATGAACAACCGGAACGGAAGGGGCAGGTAGTTTTGAGCCGCTAAATATGGAACAACAATGGCTACGCTTGTTCATCTACGAACTACACGAGATGTGGCAGCAGCAGTAATTGAGCGGCAGGAAGAAGAAACAAAAAACACAAACAAATCACGTAGTTTTCTAGCAATCTCGCTGCAAACCAAGGGACTCTAATTTTACGCGTGAGTTTGCAAATCGTAACCGCAGGACGCAAAATGACGGAAGTGACATTTTGAACCATTGTTGCACAGAACGCAGGCTACGAGGCCCTACGATTTCATTGATCGCTCAATCAATTTCAACGTCCGCCGCGTGTCGTGGTTCCGTTGGACTCCAATTGCTCGAGACGAATTATAAAATCTATAATTCAGAGGCTGCACTAGAAGGCAATCATCTTTCGACAGCTGTTGTAAGGGAATAAATGCTGTGTGTTTTAGGTTATCTGAATTATATCCATTATGTTGTACGGACAAACTCGGGTGGTAATTTATCACTTAACGACAGTTTAAATGGGTATTTTGTAATTGTTTTCATTACATGCTTCGATTTGATTAGTGAATATTTTCTTGTACTCTGGCGCAATATTGCTTTTCGCGATCAGCCACGAATGTAATGTACCCAATCCGCCAAGGCAACATCGGCCGACAACCAATGCGAGACGCCCTTTTCAACAATTATGTTGTCCGCAGCATTTGTGGCGGTAAATTAAATAACCATTCGCGCGGCGTTGGATAATCGGTTTTCTTCACGCAAACGCACACGAAATAAAAACATCTCTTTGTTTTCGGTCTTACAGACCCGGCGCGACTATCGCGTGGTGGTGTACAGCAGGAATCGGATGTTTTATCAGCTTCATTCTCTGTTTTTTTTACATTCCTGTCGATAGTAAATCGCTTGTGCGAAAAAACGACGTTAAATGCTTGCCTCTCCTTTTGAGCGCAGGCCGACCGCACATTCTTGCGTTGGGTTGAACAGATGTCGAGCAGAGATTGCTGCTGCCGGGTCGGGTGGTGAGGGAAAGCGAGCAAGAGGGTGGCGTGGACCGATAAGAAATGCTTCGTGCGTTCAAATTGGAGCAAATTAAAATCCCTTACAATGCCATTCCGAGGGCGGAGGCGGTTGGTAAAGTGCGTTGGGCGGGAGGAAAAACATTCGTGAAGGGATCGATAAACCCTTGGGTGCGTTTAATATTTCTCCCTCCCCTCCTCTCCCGTCCGTCCGCCGGCTTTTCATTTGGTAAATTTCGTTTAAGCCGCGCGCAAATAATTGCCATTTTATTGGGCGAACGCGCTCGGTTCGCCGCTGTTGCTCCGTGAAATTACCGTTTTCACTTTCATCCAATAAAAATCCTCCACCACGCTGCTGGCTGCTCTTCCAATCCCCCCCGTTTCCTAGCAAGCGTCGTACACGTGTTCCGGACGTGAGATAACCACGGTGCGATGCGGTAGTGCACGAATCCGTCGGATCTCGCCCATGGCTCATTGGGCGGGGGATATGATCTTCTTTCGATCATCGCATCCTTTGCATTGCCAGCTCATAATGGGCGTTGGTCGGGCGGGTGGTGCGGTTTAAGTCTTGGTAAGTGGTTTTTTTTCACGATCGTTTGATTGCGTCATCGTTTCTTTTTAATTGTTTTCTTGATGTGTTCAAGCGCGCCCAAACGGAAACGCACACTGGCGGAACAAGTGATGCTGCCTGCCTGCAGAAGAATCAGCTTCCGGAAAAGGGATTGTGCTCCATCCTTCGCTAGCCCGAATATTATTCCATATCGTTTGCTTGTGTGCGTGTGTACCGTTGTGCTTCCTGTCGGCAGTTAGTGAACCGCTCAGCGTTCGAAGATGTTGCCCGTGGCTGCGCATCGATTTTGATGGCTTTCTTTTTTCATGTGCTGTTATGTGTGACCGGATGGGATGGATGCAGCGTGTTTCTTAAGCCACCGGTGGAACAGCTGACAACTAGCTCCGGTCAACCGGTCTGCGGCTTCAGCGTCTCGTGTCTGCGCCGATTTCCCGCCATGGCCCGACCGTGACACTTTGTTTCTCCTTCAACCAAGCCTAATTTCGTACGCGGACGCGGTTGATTAATTTAATTTACGAACACAGCTTTGTTTTCGACGTTTCGACTTCGCGACAACCACCCGGTTTCCTTCCGACCGGTTTCCCATCTTTCACCGGAAGCTCTCCGGAGAAGACAAAAGACGCACGAAAAAAACGGGCGGGAGGCAAACGCTGCAGCTTTTTTTCTCTTTATAATGGGAAACTTTGATTTCGTCCACGTTTTTCAGCGACTGGTGGCTGGATTCGGTTTGGCCATCAAGCGCAGCAGCTCAGCTGCGCGAGACAATAAATTAGCTGCCTGTGACCAAAATTTGTTTCCTCTCAATTCTTTTTTTTTTTTGCTTCTCTGGCAATGCCTATGCATCTATGCTTCGGGGGTGCTGGTATTGCTGCGACTTGTGCGAAGTGAGATGTCGACAACGTTTTGCTTGGTTTTTCCTTGGCCTGTTTCGTTTTGTTCGAGTGAAATTGTTCCCCGGAAAATTCGTCGTACGCTTCTTATGATTTCGTTTTTTTTTTATCACCGTCTGCTTTCTGTCTGCCAGCGAGGCGTTGAAGTTTTCTTTTTTCCGTGATGTAATGTGTCATGATGAAAACATGTCAAAATGCAAAAAAATAAAATAAATAAAATAATGGATCAAAGCGCGACAATTTTGCCTGATGCTTCTCAGCTGGTTCATGTTTAATGGACGTACATAATTTCGCATGACTCTTTGGGCCGTGACTACATCTCTAAAGCGGAATGCAAATTTTTGAAGAGAAAAAATAAAGAGGAGTCTCTTTAAACGAGAAAAAAGGGTTTGATTTAGCGCCTAACAGTAGGAATTAAAATCCGGTCAACCGTTTAACTTTTCCAAAAAATATAGACCACAGTATAAAAGCATCATTGTATCCCAACTGACGCTCCTCCATATCCAGTTGAATCCAGGGTGATCGTAAACATACAAATTCCATTGCCGGATCGTTGCGAACACGTCATATCGACAAGAACGGTATCCCACGGTATCGTTCCATGTTGCACTAATGGCGATCGTCTATCAATGACAAAGGAAATTAATCCCATGGCCGCGATGGACCGATGGGGTTTGCGTTTCCGTGGAGATTCGACACTTGGTGAAACGCGGCACCTCGAACGCTTGTGTCGATGATCGTGAGCGTTCGTAATCAACACATCGAAGCGAAAATGGCTCCGTGGGGGAAAACATTTCCTTGCCCCCTCCTCCGGCCCTCCTGTGCTGGGTTTTTCGATAACGAAAAAGAATAAAATCAACCTCAGCTCGCAACTCGCGCATCGAAAGAAAGCAGCGGCCGGTTGTGTGATAATGATCCAATTGAGGCGAAATGCACCCAACTCACGGGGGGATCAAGAGGGTGGGTAGGGTGGATGGGTGAAAATAGGCAAATGCTTCTGCGTCGTCGGCCAAGCTCTATCGTAGCGTAATTATCAGGGCAAGATAGGATAAAACAACGGGCCACAAAAATCACCTGATGATTGGTAATGTTCCTTTTTTTTGGCTTTCCTTTCCTCCGATTTCGGATTCGATGGAAAGTTCACGAAATTTTCCCCGCATTTTTGGCCGCCGCGTGTGTGACTTTGCAAGATTTATGTCGAAGAAACTGTGAAGGTCGATTGCGTGTTGATACCATTGAGGTTTCTTTTGTATTACTTTCTGCTGTTTGTGTGTCATGTGTGTACTCATTCCATTTAAGTTTCTCAAGAACTCACTCAGCTCAGGCGCGCGGGGAAAGTGACATAAAAATTGTTAAAAATCATCTTCGTCTGTGCTCACTTTGGTTCGGCCCGTGTATTGCGCTGGGTAAGGTAGAGGAACGTGTTGGCAACGCGGTCGCCGACACAAAGCGTTGTTTTATCGCCTCATGCACATACGGGGATGTGCATGATCTTCTTCCTTAATGATTTTTTTTTTAATTTTACTTATTCTTCATTCACGGCTACCGGGCAATCTTTGGTCGAAGCCGCAGCAGCGCCAGCAGCATCATTAGCAAGACGATGCGACGACCGATGGTGCATATGACTTGCCGTTTCAACTTTCACCCTCGACCCTCAACCAAACCGAACCGTCCCCTTGAGGGCACCGGAGGGTGGAAAAAAGGCATGCACGAAAAATATTGCAGCTCACCTTAGGCCGTACGGTTCCATTAAGCTACCGGCAGTGGATGAGTTGCATGCACGTCGCGATGCATTTGGCAGTGTGTTACGAGTGGCAAGACACAGTTTAAAAAAAGGCACAGGCACAGGCACGCAGCCATTTTGGTGGGAAAAATGCAGGACGCCAGCAAGAAGAACAAAAATGAAACGACGAAACGAGTACACGCGGTTTGCGTTTTGCTTGCACTATTGCCCTGAATTTGGTTTATCAACATAAATGAGCCAACACAACTCGCGCGCCCGATCGGGGCTAACGAAACGGGAGGAAAAGTAGGAGAAGAAGGGGGGGGGGGGGGTGACAAATGAACCTGTTCGCTTGGGGAATTGGCCCTTTTACCCCCGCAGGGTTGTTGCGTTTTGCCGATTTAAAAGCCCACGGCCAAACATGTTTGTAAACGGACGCTTGCAGCAGTTTCGCTCTTCGTTTTCTTTTCCTCAAATGAAAGTAGATCTGAATGAATGAATTTCTTTACAAGAAATGAGTCTTAAGGCTGGGGAAAACACATTTAATATTAATTTATACTAGACACATTTAAATCAAATTCTTTCGAGCTATCTTCTGTTCAACTGAAGTCAGAGAGCTTGCGAATGGCTTTGCTAATGATGAAACGGAATGAAATTTACGCAAAGAAGAGGATGGTTTATTTTTGTATGTTACATTTTGTCGTTTTTAAAACCCACCCAGTAGTCGATTGACCTGACGATGCACTTATTTTCGCTGACAATAGAACTGGGTCAGGTGGATTGGCCCGTCATCGCCCGGTCCCACAGCGCCTCTTTGGAGTTTTCGGTTCGTTTCACCTTCCTTCACCTGTTGCAGACACATCCACACAGCCTGCCTGGTGTGACGGTGCAGCAATTACAGGTGCAGCCACGCTTGCACGAGTCAGCAGTCGATCGTCGGAAGCAGCCGATCGGACGGCTTTGATTGAGCTCCGTTTACTCCGATTGACGGAAGCCACCGACGGCAACATTTCCCACATCCCGCGTCCGATGGTACAGTGCGCTACAAAAAAAAAAGAAGGGCGGAGCACTTGTCGAAGCTCGAGCTACTGCAGGGGTCCATCATGGCCGCCTGGAGTAACGAGAGAGGGAGATCTCTCCCGGAGCCAGCTCGAGGTAATTTCATTTGGAAATTGAATCAATCAACCATCCGCTGGTGCTGGCCGGTCGCCCGGTTGGCTCTTCTGTCACGCCGCCGAAGACGTGGAACTACTGTCACCGTTGACAGATAATCGATCGATCGAGCGATCGATTGATCGTTTGGAGGGAGACGACGACGGTTGCTCTTGAGTGTCGGGATGGTGTCGATCAGGTGGAAAGCTCGACGACCGGTGGGGAGGAAATCCTATTCACCGGCTGGAAATGGTGTTGGAAATGACAAGAAGGCAAAGGTACTGAGTCGTGGCGATGCTTCAGGGACTGACGATTACGCTCATCATCTGTTCAATCAACTGCAGAAGCGTGAGAAAATGGTGTCACCATTGGCAAACCTATATTTCATTTTCCTTTTTAAAATAGAGAGGCGTGGCATATTGTGTCCTGAAAATTCGGTTATCATTTTTACTGCAATGATGTATGAATAACTTCGACAAATTATCTTTTATCGTTGCTAGACGAAGATAGATACTTAATATATTCAATTTTTAAGCTTTCGTTTTTAGGTTTCAAATAAATTGTTCGACATTCAATGAAGACACTTGATCAACTCGATGCAGTTGCCGCTCTCGAGTATCTAGTCGATGCTTTTAACAGTACAGCCCATAGTACTTAAAAATGCATCTCACCGGCACGTGTCCATCCCTTGAAGTGGGTTAATTATAAAAAAAAAAGATTTCCGGCCCGTTCGTCGGCAGCGTTCGTCGACCGGTTTGAGTGTCAATAAAATTTTCTAATAACTTTCCTTCGCCTCCGTCGCGCGTCGGTAACACTTTCTCCTCACTCGAGGCGTCCTGCTCGACAGCATCCGTCGCATCCTTGCCCCAACCCTTCGCGCTCGAGTGGACCCGAAAACTCGGAAACAAACTGCCCGGAATCGGATAGGCCAGGGAGAAGCTGTCGTCCGGTTCTAGAATTAACGACAACGATGTCAACAGCAATCGACGCAGGCAACACCTGATGGCTTCGGATGGCTGGGTGTGAAAGTGATGCTGTGGCCCGTTTCCTGCCGCACTTCGTTGGTGAAGGGCCTTCGTTTTGTCTTTGGCCGATAGTAAGCATAATCAACCTCAGTGGTGCACCGTGCTGTGGACGCTTGGCCACGGACCTTGTTAACCTAAATTATTATGCAAAACATCCACACTCGTGCGCGCGCTCCCAGCATCACCTTGTCAGCAAAGAAGATGATCATCAGTATCATCCGGCTGCCGAACGAACGTGAAAGTGTCGGTGCATCACGGTGCGCCACGAGAAGCCGGTCGGTGGGTTGTAAAAGGAGATGGTACAAGAAGCTGGAATGTCTTCTCCCGGGCGAACTGTGCTCTATCCAAACGGTCTGTGTGTGGTTTGGTGGGAGGCGTGGGGTTCGTCCGATAGCATTTTTTTTTTTTTGCAACCTCACGGCTCCCTTTGGACCGAAAATCTAGTGTGGAGAAGTTGAAAGTAGAAGGTTCGTTTACCGTCGCTCGGTGTTTTCCTTCGCGGAGTCACATTTGTGTTGAAAGCCGGTCCAAGGATAGACAAGTTTAAGGAACAATTTCTTTTTTCTAAGATTGAAACTAAAATAAGTATTGATGGAAACTATTTGTAAATTGCTTCTATTTCTTTTTTTAAATTTTATTGTTGCACAATTGGCCTAATGAAAAACTGAATGCATATCGAGTTTTCTGCAAGATTAAACTTTTCAATGCTTCATTTCTTTTTTCGTGCACATTCGTTACACAGTCGCTTCTATCGACGGTCATCACGAGCGCATTCCTTCCGCTCGCTCCTCCCCTCAGGCCCCGTTCGGCGTCCCCGGTAATTACCATTCGCGCATGAGCACGCGGACAGCCGCTCATCGGCACACATTAATCTTTCCCCGCCGACGATCGATCTGACCTATTGGAAATTAGTAATTGCCTGGCCGACGACCGACTGACTGGGTCGGTGGGAGTCTGGAGTCGTCACAGGCGGCCGTGGTATGTCGGGCCGAGAAGCGTCTTGCAAGCGCATTTTTTCACACCCCGTTGCGTATGTTTGGATGGCGCAAGTGGTGTGGATGCTTCCAAGCCGTTCGCTAACACTTTCGTTGTCATTCGTTGGACTTGGCGGGATCGCCGTAGCGCAGGGAGAAGACGACTCTGCCCGGGACGGTCCTTTTCTCCAACATGGTATCGCCCGTCGGGGTCGCGTAGGAGAGTGCATCGATGCACTCAACCCCCCCTGGCCGTTGGTTGTTGAATTGGATTTTGGTCGATCGATCGTTCGCAAAACGCGGGCCTCTTACCCGGGTTCACCCGCTCGACCAGGGCAGAATCATCCTTTTATCGGGAGAGGGGTAGGCAGACCATCGACCTGAGCAACAACCATTAACCTAAATTGTCTCCGACTTTGTCGAGGTTTCTCCCTGTGTCGGTTCCCGGCTGTCCGCGACACCACACGGCGTCTAGCTCTGTAATCTTCCCGATCGCGATCACCGGTGGAGCTGGTTCGGTTTTGGAACGTACTATTTGTACGGAAAGGTGCACACACGCGCTCCTGGCACACGTATGTACCCGAAAGACAGCATGTTTGCCCAGCGAAAAACCTGCTCTCCAATTTGTGGCCTCGTTTGCTCGAACGCAGTGGCGGCATTTGGTACAACGATGATGCAGCATCAGGTGGGCAACCTACGTTGTGCCCGGCCCGAAAGACCGCACCGTGGCATGAGAGGGAGTAGGGGGAAACCGATTTGCTGCACATGCAGGTGAACATACGTTTCGTTATGCGAGACCACGCCGAGATTGCGCGCCACTATGTGAGCGCGAATTTGCCGTTCGTTTCTTCCTCTAACGACGATTTCAGCTGCAGGCAGGTACATCTTGGGCACGCGCGTACTCGCATACCGTGCGCGCGGGTGACCGACTCGGCTGGATCTAAAGCAATCTCATGAGGCACGCTTCTTTACTTTCCTTAACTCTGTGCGCTGATCATGAGGTTCGTATTTCTAGACCAAGCAAAGATAGCGCCTTTTCACTCGATTGCATGTTGACGACGGTGAACTGGAGGAAGCACAAGTCTTGCGGCTGTGTGACTGTGAAATTAACTTTCTAAGGTCATTCGATGTGTATCAATCCTACGGCTTCCAACAAACAGTCGTAGAAATATGCAATTATCCTGCATTCAGGCGATAATGTAAGCATGAAGATTCAATTTAAAAGACGACGTAAGTAGGGCATATTCGTTGATAAAGCTTAAGTCCTGGTTGATGTCTAATTTACATGAAACTAATTTTACCTACCACAAATCTTTACGTGTTCCCTTATACATAAACGGTATGTATGCTTCCCATCCGGTGAAAAAAGTCGGTAAATTTTGATCGCTTGCCATTTTGTTTCGTTTCAAACATAGCTTGCCACCATCGCCTCTTCCCTGGAATCTTCAGACCGCACTCGATCGGCAATGATGCTACCCTATTCGCTCACCGCTTTTCGCTGTTGCTGAAACGCTGGTCATTAGTGTCGTGCCCTTTTTGGGTCGTCAATTCTTGCACCGGCGACCCCACGGGCGATGATGCAGTCACTGCTGCTGCTGCCGCATCGCGATGGCTTCCTGGTTTATCTGGCGAAGTCGGTTGAACTCCTCAATCCATTGCAGTCGTTTAAGGTACAACGCGTTCGTCTAGCTCGGGGTCCACCCGGGGTCGAGCTCGTATCGAATCGGGTGGCTGTAACTTTGTTGCTAAAACCTAAAAGTATTAACCCCGTAGTATATCGCGTTCGCGGTGGAATGTTCAGCAGCTAACTGGTCCCATCATGGCACGATCGGCAGGGATGCCTTCGGGGCATTCAGCTGGCTGTTTTTGCTTGAATTGTGAATACCATGAGCTTATAACCATCTGCAAAGTTGAACACCTAGGAGCTCTTGCGTATCGGAGTCAATCGGGTGAATTGGGAGGGGGGAACCGATAAAAAAAAAATCCTCCATTCTAATGTCCAGAACAGAGGACGTAAAGTATAATTTATATCCATCGGGTGAACTCATTAAATCGAATTCCGCAGAGATCATGATCGTTATGTGTCCAAAATTCACTCTTTATTCCAACCAAATTTAAGTCTGCGCTACACAAACCATGTTAACCGAATAAAAGGTCCCAACTATGTCGTGGGTAGCTTGCCAACCGATTAGAAGCAAACATATGCGGTGGGGACACTCTTGGAACGTCGTATGTGGTCCAGCGGACGCAAGGTCAATTATGCTAATAAACATAAATCTTAATGACGCACGCGATGTTTCTTGTGCAAACAAACTGCCGTTCGAAGTGGAGCTTTTTTCTATTTTTCTTTTCTGCCTTTTCTGCAGAGCGGAAGAGGAAGTGAGCGTTTCGGATGAATGAATGTATGAATGGTCGGCCAAGAAATAGAGTCAGCCGGACATTATGGTTGGAAAGCGATCTGCAATGAGAATGAAAGGCCTGTAACTACACTTCACATGTATGCCTTTATCACGCGACTCGCCAGCATCGTTGACGTTCTTCGTTGTCCAGTGGCAGTAATAAAGACACTTATGATCCGCGGCCAACTTTGCTCCAGATATTAACCTCCTCCTGCTCGCTAAGACAAAACCATCATCGACCGGCTTAAAGTCGCCTAAAACAGGCATATATTATCGTCTAATGGTGGGGTTGCGATCGACCGTCGAAAAAGGGGGGCACACGTTAATTCCACCTGAGGCTATGGCTTGCTGGAGATTGGCAACGGTTCTGTGACTAATTGCTACATCCTCATCGCGAAGAATAAGATACAGCGTGGCGTGGAACGTGATCTTACCTCTGCTTTAAGCTCCACTTCTCGAACCCGCCCAGTTGGAGCAAAGTTCGGTAATCGGTCTTGTGTGAATGTGAATGAGCACAAAACATCCGGCAGTGGGGCGTCCAGCTGATGGCCGTTTGCTCCAGAAAAGGCGATCAACCTCCGAAGAGCTGTGCCGTGAAACAGGTACCATGCCATTGGCCCGCCGTGCTAGGGTTCAACGTCCGGCTAAATGCAGGTGTAACCATGTTAGTGACCTTTTCCCACCATCTCGACCCACGGTTTTCCAGCGATCAGCGGTCGGCAGGTTTCTGAGATATTTGCCAACTCAACAACACACATTGGATTTTTATGCAAATTGTGTCTCTTACACACAGCTTGTTCTCCATTCTCCTCTGGTCTATACGGAAAGTCCTTGCGATGCGTCCCCCGTGGGGCACCGTGCCCTATCCCTAGGGGTAATGTAGCGAAGCCGACAACGGCAACGAAAACGATGACGGCGATTGGGTCGTGACTTTGCATTCGTCGCATAGCGCGTTGTTTCCTCCCCCGGTGTGAACCCATTTGGCGGCGAAATTGACTGGTGCTCGGGTTACCACCTACAAACCTACTTCCACGCGATTGTGTTGTGCGGATTTTATGTGTGCCAACTTTGTCGCCGTCTTTTGTCATCTTTCCGAGAGGTCGCGTTCTCCGTGAAGAATTCGCTTATGTCGGCTCCAAGTGCAACCAAACAACCTTGCCATGTGTGTGATTGTGTGTGTGTGTGCATCGTCAACAGATCCCCCCGAGAGTGTTGCCAACCCTGAAAGCTGAACTTAGCGCCCTCCCTATAAGATCGATCGTGTTGCTGCAACCGAAGAAAAAGGAGTTGATGGATTGCTATTTTGCTGTTCAATTTCTATGGCGCTTAGGGGCGGGTTCTCGGTTTCGTGACAGTTTTTAATGTGGGACCTGTCTGCTGCAGGGCGCTACATCTAAAGTGGTACTTAAGTGTTTCACCGAAATGAAAGTGTGACGAACGATCGATTGACCTGTCCATTGGATTCAATCGGAGATATCGGGAAGTACCATTAGGCGAATTGTTTGGCGAGTTTTTGACACCTTTACCTATGATTTTTTGTTGAGCTTGCCTATCCCAAGCATAAATTGTATGAACTGCATCAATGCTAGGGACAAAGGAATTGAAGGGGAGGTGTTGGTCCTAAAATGATTTTGCACTATGAACGCCCCACCTTCCAAATCAACTGCCGTTGGGTGTTGACAAGAATCAGATATGGCTAAGTGAAGGTTATCAACCAATGCTCAAGGATATCGGCAACAAGTGCCCCCAAACCTCACGAAATGCCACTACTTGCAGGGTCCGTTGCAGGTCGTGAAGGTTGATGAAGAACTTAGCTGGCCATGCTTTGGGACATACGAGATTTTTGCTACTATTGTCCTACGGTCACCACCTCTCACCCGGGGCGATAGAGTATAATTGATTATTCAGTTTTACGATGATTGGGTTGGGGCCAAAGCTTTCAAGTTTGCAGCAGCTAGAACTACCGGCCGACGGTTGGAATGTGCCAGTGTGGCATGGTCCTCGGTTGCATATAAATTTGCCCGTTTATTGTTATGTCAAGCATTTCCTGTACACAAGTATTTGCTGGTGCACCACATTGGACACCCCGACACCCCAAAGCTGGCGGAAAAGCCGCCTGCCTCAGGAATTAGAGGCTTTGGAAACGGATCGTGCGGAGGCAATCGCGATTTCTCCGGGCGTTCCTGGCCCCGGGTGGAAACCTGCCCTTCAGCGCAATGCACAGCACCACCAACGTCTGGAGGGTGGCGAGCGCGCTAGTAGCATCGAGGGTCGGGCTACCGAGCTGGGCGGTCGCATTCCATTCCCCAAGCCCGAAAGCCATTCTCCCGTGGGTCGCAAAGCTTTCCCATTGATCATCATGGAGATCCCTGGCCAGAGCCAGAGCCAGCCGGCCAAACCTTTTTCTGCATCCCGCTGGCGAAGGTGTTCGTGTTCGGGGAAGAAAGCCGTGGAATGTCTGAATGCCGCGGCTCAATGCGAAATTCATTTCCCTTTTCCTGCTGCAACCCGCAACAGAGGGAGTCACGATCGCCCCCGAGTGGTCCGCGCGTCCTCGCCGGCTCAAACATATGTGTGCGCGAACCTAACCTACTTTCGGGCGGTTCCCCCAGCACGCGGAACCAAGCATCTCTCGCCCATTCGCGCTCGAAGTGGTTGCCACTTTGGGGAAAGGAAGGAAAGAGAAATGGTGCGAGATCACTTGATTCAGCCGGGCCACAGATTGCCATGGCCGTGCTCTCGGCGCTGCACAGAATCTCGGAAACGTTCGAAAAAGCAGACCACAGCCGAAAAGCCCTCCGAGCATAAAACGCAAACCGGTTCCGGAGAAAACAGAAGAGTGCCTTGCCTACGCGGAGGACTTACGGCTGGGCGTACCCGATCATCATTCCAGCGTGTGTTTTTGGAGGTCATCTTGCATGGCCCATCGTCTTTGTCATCATCATCATCATCATCGCCATCGTCTCCATAATGCCAAATACGCTAAAGTCCGCCTCGCGCCTGTCGATCGCGTCGTGTGTCGAGTGGAAGACGCACGGATAACACATTTATCATCGGTTCGGTGAAGTAGGCGACTTTTACAAATGAAGCTCTCCTTTCCTGGGCGTCTTTCGGTGCGAGCGAACGGATTGTCTCTTGAGGGGGCACGCCTTGGACACGCGGAACTCCGTCATTGCTGGGGCCAAAGTTTGTAATACTTTTTGGAAGGTATATTGCTGGAAATTCCTGCTCGGGCTTATCTCCACCGTTCTTGTGCCGAGAAAGCAAAATCGCGTAACACGCCCCAGAGACTCACGGGATGACCTAATCCCCCATAAGAACCTGTAGACTTTGATTTGAACCGTGGTACTCTCTCAATTGCTTACATCGCAGGTCATTCCGTTTGCCGGAAAATAAGGTCTGTCTCCCCTCTGCAGGTGGCTGAAAATAGCGCGGCACGGTCGGTCGTTAGTTCAATGTCAGGCGCAAGGTAGCGGCGCTTTGCCAGTAAGTTCTTCGTCTACCGGAGATGTAGAGCGCTCCTTACCAAAAGCCGGGAAGCCGTGGTTGATGATTTATAGCGGTGTTTCTTTTTTGCTTTCTTTATGTTTTGTTCGCGAGGCGGGGTTAATTTTCAGTTTCGATTGTCGTCCCGTCGGCGGATCCCGGTCGTTTGATTTGGGGCCGCCTGTGCAGCCTTTGCAATGCACGACTACCGTTTCAGGTCATTTAGCGGAAGTTTCCCGAACCGTTTGAAGCGTTCCCCGCCGACCCTGGCCGGGCGGTTGCGTCGTCAATTTTCAGCACGACGCTGATCATGTCATTGTGATAAACGAAGATAATTGACAAATGAACGGTGCGTGGTGGAAGAACCTACAACCTACCGACCGCTTCGAGTACGCCACTCCAGTTGGCCCAGTTTACGAAAGTGGAAAAGTGGTGTTCTCTTCGCCGATTCCTTCTTGTTTGCTAGTTCGCTCTTGATGGATGGGAGACGTGTGTGTGCAGATGGTTATGCTCTAATGCATTTCTAAATACTCAAATGCTGTAGACCATCTCCGTATTTGCCCTAGTGGAAAAGCTTCCGTTTTCAGACAGCAGCATTAGGCACGGTAATAAATGAATGGAAACTAATTATCGCTATCAATTGAATATCTCTAATTAATATCACGTTGTGATACTAAATGTTTAATTACAGAAAAGCTTCAAAGCGTTACGAGTGTTCTGTTGATGTGTGATAAGCGCCATGATTGATATGCGCCCTCCAGAAGGGATTTTGATTGAACAACCCTCGCAGCTCAAGATAGGACCTACTTTGGGAGTTTATTCACCGTAGAACGGTACTTGCAGTCGGACGGCTTGGGCAAAAGCGTTAAAAAAAGTAAATAAACTTAAAGGCTGATGCAAACGTTGCCTTTGGTCTAGCATGGGCTTCCTTAAGTGTATGAAAGCAAGGTAACCGAGGCCCGTTCGAACCTCCCTTCCCTTTGTTTGCATAGAAATTCGTTCGCCCATTCTGTGATAAATGCATGTGAGGGTACACTCGCATAAAGATGGTGTTATCCCAACTGCCGATCCTGTTACACGACCATTTCCCTTCCCGTAAACACAGGAGGTCAGAGATAACATTATTGGACCATCTTGGAAGCCTTTCCACAGCCGTCCGATCTAGGCAAACGGTTCTTCTTTCTTCATTAACCGCACTACATATTTATTGCTTACAATATACCGCCCCTCCGCTTTGCCCTGTTTATACACGACCTTCTGCTGACGCCATTGTTTGGCGGTTGGTTGTTTCGTTGGTTGGCTGAAGGCTCGATTTAAATAGTAAAATTCCTACGGGACCACCACACTGGCCGGCGCGCTCCATTCAGGGAACCGCAAAGGGAACGCAGGAAAAAAGAAACGATCAGACCATAGTGGAGCATGGTCCGCGCCCTAACAACGGTTGATTAATCCGCTCCCGACCGCGGGTGAGAACATCTCTTTCCACACACGGAGGTCACCGTGTTGTGTGTGCGTGTGAATGTGTGTTTTAAGGAGGAAATGGCTTAGATTTGTTGAAGGCCACAAAACAGCACGGAGGTGGATGGAGCTTGGGGGTTTTCCCCAACTATTTCAACCAAGTCTTTTATGAGGAACGAACACACAGAATTCACCGGCTTAGGGAATGCGCAAAGAATGGCATAGGAGGTTAAACATGATGTGGTCATAATAAAGGAACAGCCTCCTCGGTGGGGAGCCAATTTTGAATGCACGGAAGCCACGAACGCATCGCGGTTTGGAGTTGGCGGGACTGACCTTTCTCGCTGCTCCACCGGGAACCGGGAGCAAGTGCCTGGACCTAGCCATACCACAAAGCGATGAGATGGATGGTCTTTGTTGGACCGCGTTGATAACGAGCTGATTCCGCGCAACGAAACGGCATTCCAGTCCGAGGCAAGACGATCGGCAGTAGGAGTCAGTGGACTCGTTCGAGAGAAGAAGCCCTCCAGGGAGCAAAGGGAAACGAAAAACACACATCACAGCATGAGACGGAACACGTTTGCTCTGCAAAATGTCGGTTGTGTAATTACCGGTAACAGCAACTACCGTTCCATTCTGTGGCTGCAAGCCAGAGCATTTGCACTGTCAGCTCTCAGTGCCAGGGCGTTGCCTGCCGAAGGGCCGATGAATGGTGGCGTTTGCATGTTGTTCTTACATTAGCGCGCTGGTTGTTGTTGCTGCCGTTGGCGGCTCTTCAAAGTAATCTTCCGGCCGGTGGAGGCCAACACAACTTCTTGGAATCTTGGTGATGTCGGCGAGTGAGTCTCAGCTAGAGCAACGATAGCGGCACCCGGGAGGAAGGTCTAACTTAAAACAGATTCTCTAACGTAGCATTATGTGGTAACAGGGAAAGGTTCTCTAAGCTCTGGTGTAACTTCCGTAACACGGGCATCCACCATGAAACCATGGTGGTCAACGTATAGCTTGAGAGCTGATAGCAGATAAGTTTCCTCCTAGCTTTACCAACTCACTCTGTTTGTTTCTATACTGGCTGTTGTTTGTTTGCTGGCACCATCTGACTCGCTAAGCTCGTCGTAAAACGGTGGCCGAAAATATTGAAACCGTGGGACCTGGTAAGCTCTGCATCCCACAGCGCGTTCTTCCTTCGGTGCGACGAGTCACCACCACCGGCGTTTGTGTCGTCTAATTAAATCCCCCCCCGAGGCCGCAGATTGGTAAACATGCTGCCCCATCCTTCCTCTGCGCTAAATAGCTCTTCAAATTTGATTCAAATATTTGCCCTGAAAAGCGTCATCTTGAAATGATGCAAACGCAACCGGCTCCTGATCCCCCGGACCCTGATCATTTTTGGAGTTGAGGCTAAGATGAAATGACCACGATTTGTCACCGGTTCTCACGACAAACGGACGGAAGCTAGCAGCCCCCGCTTGCGGACCGGAATTGGGCGCACGATCGTGCAACAGCCTTGCAGTTCCAATCAAAGCGGTTAATGAGACTCCAAGATTGTCCTCGAATCGACGGATTAGACAGAATTTGGCACAAAAACAGCCCCGCCGCCACGTGACCCAGTGAGGCTATACTTCACTTGGCTATAATTCACTTGCATAAATTTTCAACTCCATAGTTTTTCTCCCTTTCGGTTTCTAATGCATTGCGGTGGATATTTTTCTTGTCCAGTGGCGCGCGAAAAAAAAAAAAATATAAGCCTTGAATAGAAAAGCGAGATTAATCACAGCGTTTGTGCCGCGAGAGCGATGGCCACGAGGCCCATAATGAAGATGATTAATTAAGGTGACACCACGAACGATGAGAGAGTAGACGGGTGGCGCATCGAGAAGGAAATAATTAGTATGAAAGATGGCGCGACGTAAATCACGCTGGCCCAGTTCTGGACGGTTCGCGAGGGAGGGAAACATTTCGACCAAGCCAGTCGTCCTCAAATGAACCATCGGCTCACCAAACACAGTAATGTCCATCTCGGCGTCCTTCTTTAGCTTTTGCTGACTTTGTGGCCGTTTTATTGAGACGTATTTTGCCATGCGGATTACAGTGCCACTTCGTCAATTATCAACATTTTATTGTTCAATCATCGCAGGTTATTGTACTTCAGAAACGGGAAGGAGTTGCGCAGTTGTTTGCTATCGTAATCTCGACGACCTTTGGCAAGGTTCCTTGGCAGAGCTGGAGTTGTCTCTGCTCGGTCGGATTTTAACGATATCAATACTGCACCTCCCGCCCGAGCAGCCATTTTCTATCCTCGCCATTCCCCCCCATCTACAGATTAAGTCATGCCAAAAACAGCTCGCATGACATCATCCCCGGCGAGGTCCAGCCGCCTTTTTTGACCGGGCGACAACAACTTGTTGGTCTTCGGTGGTGAATTTTACGACTCTTTCTCTCTGCCGCTACTTTGAGCACTGCGCCTGTTTCGTCCTTGCCGGAGAAACCGGGCGAGGAACCGGACCCTGAGGCGGCCGTCCTTAGCGCGCGTGTAGGGTTACGGCCCGGTTTCGCCTTCAGTCTATTCGCGCACACTATTGGAATTCTTAATTAATTTTTTCGCTTCAAACAAAACGGCCAGGAGGCAGAACGCACGTTGATCGTGGCCGCACGAAAAAGTGATAGAATTCTCCGTTTTTTTTTTTTGGTAATACCCTTGGCTTGGTTTTCCACGAAGGCGGTAGCTTTTTCGGTGCAGATCAACCCTCGGTCGCATAACAGGCGAGGTGGAATTTCTTCTCCGGCCTTCGCCCTCACCCCAGGAAGGGGATTGTTTGCTCTGATCTGGCACAATTAACATTCCGAAGCCGTTGCCTCCTCCGCAAAATCCAAAGCAAACAGCGAACCGGAGCACGGCAGATAGCGCGAACTGAAACTACCCCAAGACACGAGTGCGTAGTAGGTCGAGAACAGGTTTCTCCGCGCGAGTTTGCTAGTGGCGCGAGTTTGCTAGTGATTTTGCGATAAGACTTTGCTGACGATTTGCGCAAAACAAATAATGACAATTTTTAACATTTCTTCTTTCATTTGAATACTACCGACTAGTTTTGAAAGTATTAAAAAAAATCTGAATATTGTGCAAAATTGTTCAAATGTTTCAGTGTCCCCAAAATGTGTCGAAAATAAACCACCACTGACAAAGAATCATTGTGGCAAGTGTCGCCGAAACCAGCACCATCCATACTGGACTGCTTTGGCCGTGACCGCCCTTGAACTTGCTGTCGATAGTTTTTCGAAACCATTCGCTCTTCCCGCCTCGGAAAACCTCGACCTTCAGTCTCCCTAAACGTCACCAAACATTTCGGGGTGAGCTTGAGGTTAGCTTCCACTGATCGGTCGATAGTCACGTACGGTGGCGCGTACAATCGGAGGAAGGAGGAAACATGGTGATGGGTGCGTGGGGACAACAAACATGTTGTCGATGATCACTTGCCAAAATTGGGAACCTGTCCAGGTCTTTGGGTTGCGAGTCACACGAAATCAAAGATGGTTCCTACAGGAGTTTGACGCGCTAACGAAATATGGTTTGCTGGTTTTTCAATTAGCCTTCGCATGTGTTTTTTTACTAGTCAAATTCATAGTTCGAGAAACGAAAACTCTAGGGAATCAAGTTTTAATTTTTTTTTATTACATTTTTTGTAAATGCTTGCTCTGTAAGTTTGGATCACGTTAAAATGCCAATATTGAATTCACAATTGCCAAACGTACATAAATCTCGGATGTCCCACATCCTCACGAGCAACGTTTATTGCACCTGATGGCAATTACCGCTGAGTTAATTATCTGTCTAGTGATTATCGAGGCCAGCCGTCCTCCCCGCGATGTGCGGAGTTGATGTCGCGCACTTGTGGGCAGTAAACCCATAATAAAAATACCATCCTGACTCCAATTTAAAGCCCTCGCGGATTACCTCTCAAGAGGATAGATACGGTTCAGTTGCTTTGCGAGATTCAAAATGAGTCCACCTTCGCTTTGTTTGTCTTTTTTTTTTTTACTTTTGCGTGTGGAACCACTTGTGAAGCGTTGAACGATAGTGGCAACAACGAGGACCTCGACGAGCATTCATCGTGCAGTTATCGTTGGAAGCTTTGCAAACTAATCATTGCTGGGCTGTTGTGTTACACAGGGGTTGACATCAGGACCGATGGGAGCAGAAGATCAATGCAGGCTACGTGAGGCCCCGGAGGTAGTCTTGCGTTCGGCGGACGGCTCATCGTAATTCGAACCAGGTCGGTTGAAATGGAAATTGAATACGCTTCCACAGCCCACGGTGGGGTTTGTTACGTCGAACGACAAGCAACGCCTGTCGACGGTGCACAGGTTTTGCGTAAGTTTTGCTGTGCCGAACGTGCATCTCATAGCTGATGGCGGCGATCTAGGCGTTAGCAGGCCGATCGGCAGCAAGGAGAGCGATGAAGACATCCAGCGCACATTCCGCGTGCGGACGACGGGTGAACGTTGATCGGTGTCTTCTATGGTGAGATGTCAACAGCTCCGGGATGTCTAATGACAGCATCGTGTGGTCGTTGGAATGCACGATGAGTATCGAGATTCGCAACTGGGTGAACACCAAACAGTCGTTCCGCAAAACTATCGTGAAGGCCTTGAACAGAATTAGTAAGCAAATGTTTCCTCCCCGAAATTGTTTTGGATCAAGCGTGCTTTCTCTTTCGATGATTTAAGACCCACCTTACATAAAAAACCTCCAAAACCTATACCAAATATCCTTCCATTTTTGGGATTGATCACCGAGCATCTTTCCTCTCGATCGCTGCCAATAAGCGATCGTGACTGACTCGGGACTCGACTCGACAAGTAATGTGGCTACTCGGCAAAGAATGAAGCTTGTTGAGATCATCAGTTGAACGCGAGGCCTTCAATTTAACCGCCTTAATCGGGCCTCTCGTCCCGCATCGTTCCTTTCTGGTGGGAAACGATCGAACGAAGACGCTGATGATCGTCATGATGATGATGATGATGATGATGACGGTGAAGATGAGCGGTGCTAAATGGCGAAATTTAATTAACCACTTCGGGCGGCGTGGCACATATTTCTTCGGCGTTGAGAAGACGGACTTCTCTTCCTCGTGAAGTACCGCTTCGTGGAGTTCTTCGCTCGGTGCCGCCACCTGATGCAAATGGGCCGGCCGCTGTGGTGAAGGCTGTCCAATGAAAGGCATTGATTCGTTTCGACTCGTTCCCCCAATCTCTCGCTCAATGGTGGATCTGATTGACGCTTGAGACTTGTCTTTTTCCACTTCTCACTTGTTAGGCTCATTAGAGGCCCATCGAAGAAACGCATTTTAGCGCACGCACTGACAAGAGGCTGTGTCAAAAGAAGTTTATGCTTTTTTTTACTACCCTTCCCTTGATGACACAACGGCACCGATCAGGTCGCAATTGCTTAGTTTTTGGCCAAGGAAGGCGACACCGCAGTCCGTCTGACAAAGGTGCTAAATGATTTTCCATAAAGAACTAAATTGACCTTAACGGTTGTGGGTATGGTTGTGGTATTCAGCTGTTAGTTACAGTCACACTGCTGATTTGTAACACTTGTGCCCAAATTGCTATTCACCTTTCTCCTCTCGAACCTCTCGAGAGGGGATCTCCAGGAGAGCAGACTGTGCGGGACGTGTTAGTATACTCCCGCCCCGATGCGTTAACAAGTACGCACGTTCAAGTACACCGAGCACCATTGTATGCAAAGTGCTCGAAAGGGAAATCATGGTCCAAGCTGCTTTGCATGTTCACTGCTGATCATCCTCCCACGTAGAAAAAAAAAACAGCCTCGCGTACTCATGGCAAGTATCAAGTACAAGTTCATGCAATATTTAACCAATCGTCCGCCAGGTTTGAATGCTGCTGCCCTCTGTCTGTGATACAGTTTTGATCGAGCGATAGACAATTTGCGCACCTTGGGGCGGTGTGATTCGATGAAATTCCCTTGGCCTCGTGGGTGTGAACCACGTCCCTCTTCGTCCGACCGATTCCCTCCAGTGCAACGTGATGCAGCGAGTCCTTCCGGTGCACGTAATCACTATCATCTGTGACCTTTCGGTGGGCGTTTTTCATTCGATTTCATTCTGCTCTTCACCCTGCGAGATGATGTATTATTTCCTCTACTTTTCTACCAGTAACTGCCGGAGTTCGGCGGAGGAAGGATGGAACCTGGCGGGCGGCAGTTTTCTTGTTCACTTGCTTCCCAGGCGTCAAGGTGGGAGAATGCTGGAGTTTGTCTAGCGGGCATAGAGTGTATATATTTATTTACACCTGGTTTTTCCTACCCTGGTGGATCGCTCAACCGATGAAGGGTTTAACGTGTGGGACCTTCCGTCACGAGACATAATCCGTATCTTTTCCCCCACTGTACAGATTCTGTAGGCAGCTCTCCAGAGGTGTTAATGGGCCTGGTAGTGAATAATGTTCAAGTTCACGAAATACTCACGTTCTGTTATAACACTTCCTTTCGTGATGAGTTCGGTTACTTGCTAGGTGAATTTATTGCGTGTGTCTAATGTTTAACGATAAACCCGCATCAGCGTTCTGCCATTCTCTATCTTATCGAGCGAAAATAGTCTTGTTTCTTTGGTATGCGGAAACAGATTGGCTGCTTATCATCATCCTATTATCGGCATTACATGATGGATAGCATGATTAATCTATATAATATTCAATTGAATGCCACATTCTACCTTCATGTTCAGTGAGAGTGGTCAGGTAGACACAATGATAAATTCAGTAATCAGAGGTTATCATTCGTACGACAACACACAATGTTGGTTGTGTTCAACAGTGGACAACTTTCTTAAGAAGACGATGAAAATCAGGAACATCGAATACAAGCCCCTTGAATCGATTACCTTGCTTGAAAAACCCAATGATAATTATGAAAACAAACACAAATCGTGATTTCCTTACTTGTCGGCCAAGAACATCTGTTGATGAGCATTAGCCAACAGCAATCTAATCTCAATTAGTCTCCAGTTTAGGTTGATGACGCCAAATATAACCCTATCGTAACATGCAATGATTGCGCGTAAATAACCTCACTACAAGATTGTTATTTTGCCAACTTTGCCCACGCCAAGATAATTGGCAAAGAATTTTCAAAAGGAGACAACATTGAATGACATATTTCTAATGAAACAGTTTGCGGCATTTTCTGTCCCACAGGATCGTTGTAGTTCCCACCGGACTGAATTGGCTGATCACTGGCCATTGACACTAATGGAAGATAACGACTTACAATATCTCAAGTTGATGGTTCCGTTCTGGTGCAACGAAAATCCACCCGGATAGCCTGCCGACTCCTTAAAGTGTCATCTTCTTTCATCAGTCGCACGGCGTTAACCATCTTGAAACTCGTAGTTTCTTAGCAACCGGTGTGACGCAATTGCTCGCCATTATTCTGTCCCCATCGGTAGCGGGATTGCGAGGTGCTATTGATGAGCCCTATCTAATGGTAATGATCTCACAGCCTGGTCAATCGAGCTTCAACCAACCTTCCAGCGAGGGTGAGAAAGGTGCCACATTCCTGACTGGGAAGCTCATGCTCGAAGGCGGCTGTTCCGGGAGAACTCAGGACGTCGGGGGTTGATTGGTTGCCACCAGCACTCGCCAGACTGCATTTCAATCAACACTAATTGCCAGGTAACAATTGCTGGCTACCGTCGGTTGAGGCGCGCAAATTGTGCAACGCAACCACGAACGTAACTTGGAAGATCACGCGGCCTTCCCTTGGGTTGTGTGTGTGTGTGTGTGTGTGTACCTAACGCCAGTTACTTGGCGGTCACGATGATTGATCTATCGGTCGGGGTTTGCACCACGAGGCTAGAATAAGGTTGTTTGCATCGCTTTGAACAAATCGATTCTAATCTCGAAGGCGCTCCGAACACCTGACTGTGCTGGAGATAGTTATTGGTGCTTGGACCGGCACAACTTCGGCACAACTTCGGCTGGCAGAGCCGTTACCTACATTCGCACTTCATAAGATGAAGTTATTTTTTATATTCTTTCTAGTTTTCAAGGTTTGTTTACTAACTTACATGATAGGTTTAGTGTCCATATAAGGTTAGTAGAGTGTAAGTTTCAAAATTCTGACTGATCAAAGGTGTTGCGGAACTCCAGCATCCAGCGAAAAATGCTTTAGCACCTGTTCATTAGGGTACTACCGTTTGGATTGGCAGTTAAAAACTTTTAACCTTCTTCGATTGCCTCCAGCCCATCGTTGTCCCATTGCGGATTTGTTATCTTCCGCTAGACCAGCTATCGTTATCTGCAAAACAAGATACGAAGCTCCATCGCCAGTGATAACCAGTACTGGCATGAACGTGTGCTCTCGAACGTAGCAGACGCTCCAACTGCAGAAAAGACTGAATCAACATTGCGCCAACGATGTCGGTGTGTGTATTTGTGGGCGCATTGTATATTCTGGCGGCGGTATGTGCTCATAACGGGGTGGCCACCTCGCGTTCTCTCTGTTTCTCTCTCTCTCTCTCTCTCTCACCCGCGCCAGCCCTAAACGTTATCATCATCAACATCAATGACCACGAGACACCATCCCCCTTTCCGGCATCCGCGGAGGTTTCTCCCCTTCCCGTGTACGCCTCTTAGAATCGCAACCTCTGGAGGTGTCGGCCGATTCTCACCCGCGCCGACCCAGGCAGCGCCGCGAACACGACTTTTGTTTTAGTTAATTTTTATCACTCTCCGTCGATAGACCAGTCCACACGGAGGTACTGCATTTGATGAAACGCATTTGGAGGTTTCGGAGCACACAAATCAGAAAGACGGGGCAGTTGTGTTCGTGCGCCGTGATTTTCGTTCCGATTTTAATCAGTAACCATCAGCGTCATAATTGACTGACAAATGCCCTTTATCTAGGTGGTGCAGAACATAACGGAGAAAAAAAAGAGTGAAAAAGAAAGTGAAGGAGAAAATAGTTTTGTTGAATCATCAAGCTGGAAAATAAGAGTGCGGTTGTTACTGAGTGGATATCTGCTGGCAAAAAGCCTTCAACATTCGACATTCCTGAAGAAGTGAGTCAACTAATTCGTGATATCCGGTTTTCGACAGTCAAGTAGAGGTTTATCTCGAATACCTGTTTTATCAAGTACACGGACATAACGAAATGGTTAACGGTGGTTGTGTGTACTTTGGAAATTAGTGGTTCAATGTGCAATAATACAATCGAACTGTTGCTTTTTTTTTATAAGTGACCTCTGCGCCTCTCAAGGCTACGAACGAAAGGAAAATCCGATTCCGATAACGTGCGTTGGTGGGACACGCGTATCTCCCAAGGTATTCTGGCGATATGCGGCGTCAATCAAATAAACAAATGATAAGCGCACCGTAACGTTCGGCCACGCATTTCGGAAAATATCAGCGGTATGAACGGGCTCGTGTTCGAGATGAACAATGTTGCAGGGACATTGATGCGACCCTTGATCTTATCTGTGGCGGTGTTATTTCAATTAGCATTCGTCGCCTCACAATATACAGGATCATTTCCCTGCGATTCATTCAATGACAGCAATCTGCAACCGATTAAAGGGATCCGTTTATGTCCGACGATACACCTGGCCTGTTTGCAGCACTCACGAGGCGAGCTTCACAGGCCGGAGTCCTCCCTCGTGATTGTCTGCGATGGTGATGAAGTCCAAACAAGCGACAGCTCTTATCAGATTGCGGTGGAATGCCACCAGATTGGACCCGAGTTGTTGACAACGTTTGCAACACCATCAATAACGAACCAATGGTATCGTTCGTGCGCCGTCTCAACTATTGCGTCTTTTTGTCCAGTTCGGTGGAAGATTTTATGATGTGTCTATAAAGTAATGCTGGATCTTATTAATTACCAACGCTGTAATTTTGTTTCCGGCTTGGAGGATATTAATAAATATATTCTGCTTCAAATTAACCATGCATCCAGCCATCTGCCCTACACGCTACAGACTCGTAAATGGCGTCGTTGAGCATCTAACTTTTTATCTCTATGCCTTCGGACAAGCTGAACAAACGACGAGCGCCTTCTAAGACATTCGCGAACGTTTTTGTCTCCGTGGCTCACTCTCCGATCCGGGTCGGGTACGTCTTGAACACGTGACTTGACCCCTCGAGTTGGCAATTAGTAGAAAAACAACAACAACATTTCCAATGAAGTATGTGCAGTGCAGGGAGGATCAATGGGAGTAATAATGCACGAGGGAGGTAGCGGCAGGGAGATGCAACTTAAAATTTCCACATGTGCATTAAAACAATCGTTCTCACGGTAGCCAAACACTCGAGCGATCGCGGCGGAACGATAAACGCGTGCGAGCACTTTGGAACCATCTATCTTTGCACAGGAAAAGTATCCGGCCATATTGTGAAGTGGGCGCCTTTCGTTATTAAATTCAAACAGCTCTTCGAATGTTTTCTTGCAAGTTAAATAGCGGCATATTTGCAGTTCGCAATAAAGTATAGCGATGTTTATGAAGTTGCGTTTTTTTTTCTATTCTGTATTTTCCAGAACTTCATTCCAATTAAAAAAAAAAGGAGCAACATGCTTAGGATTGTGATGCTGTAGAAATCGATTCCACGGCAACTCACAGATCGCTGCGTTAAGCACCCCTTGTTACCCATACAGTAAAATCGCTTCACATCGAAGTTAGCAATCGAGCAAGATGAACGGATTATCAACGCTCAACAGACTGCTTGGAAAAAGAAACAAAGATGGTAAGTCGCAAAACAATTTAAAAAAAATTAAATCCAAAGTTTGACTCGGTTTTCAACGTATTCCGTTCTACTTCTGTTTTAGTTTCCAAATCTACATCCAACCTCAGCCGGTCGACGACCAACCTGGAGGCCTCTAGTCACTACAACAATAGGATTATACAGCTGCCCGTGGTGGCGAACGCGCCGTTCGAACAGACCTTCCGCGTGACGGTTCTGCTGCCGCGCGATCAGCTGTACGTGGCGCGGGTCGGCGCCAAAACGAAGCTCTCCACCCTGCTCGAGATGGTGTGCAACGACAAGCTGCTCGACGCCCAGAAGTACCTCTTCCGCCATCCGGCCGATTTCCAGCAGGGCTTCGAGCTGGACATGAACATCGGCGAGGTGGGGCTGAGCGAGATTCGGCTAATGTCGCGCAAGGAGCTGGAAACGATGCGCAACAGCGACTACCGGTTGAGCACTAGCGACATCTTCCGGATGCACCAGAAGAGCGCCCGCGAGACATCGGGTGGCGGTGGGGGCGGAGGTGCATCTGTGACGTCGTCGGATTTGAGTCGCACTTCGAAGCTACCCTTAAAGACGACCTCCCCGTACAGTTCCACCAATTCGCTCAACTCGATGGACTCGTCCGGGGTGAGCTCGAGCTCTAGGGGTGCGCCTACCACCAATGGGCACGCAGGCAACGGCCAACACCACCCGATGGGGCCACCGGTGGCTCCGACGCGCAAGAAACGCCTGGCTCCACGTCCACCGAGTCAGAACTCCATCCCGGAGGTGCGCGTGCCACAGCACACCACGAACGGGTCCGCCGATGAAAAGCCAGCCGGCCCAGAGGATCACATCTTCAAAGAACCCCAGTTACCTCCTTATTCAAGGTCGAACTTTCACGTCTCCACGCCCGACCTGTACGATCGGGAGCTAAAATCGGTTGATATTATGAACAACAATCATAGCAATAACAATAACGTACCGCTTGCGAAGGCCAGCAATGGCGAACAGAACGGCTACGCCGTGGAGGCAAACAATAACAACCACGAGCGCCACGATGGTATACTGCAGGAGGAGGATCGGAAAAACCTCATCAACACCACAACGTCCTACAGTACGCTGAAGAACCGGCCGACATCGATGTACATCATACGTGAGCCGGACCCGGCCGCCACGCTGCATCGTACGAGTGAGAATGGTGGCAGCATGGTGGACATCCATCAGCATTCGCGTGCCTCTTCCAGCTGCTCGGACGCGAAGGATCCGCGCGATTTTCACGATATGCCCGAACCGACGCCACGGAAGCGCTTGAACTCTAGTGGTAAGGGACAGTGAAGGAAATAAAATGCAGAGTCGAGCAAGTTAAGTATTACAATGAACTACAATTTTGTTTCGTTTAGCAAAAAAATCGAAAGCGCCGGCACCACCACCAAGGGCAAAAACAACCACCATCACGCCCGTACCGACGCCATCACCGCGGGCACTAACTCGTTCCACACTGGATTTGCTGCGGGACAACGATGCAGCCATCTCCGAGACGGATTCCAACTTTAGCAGCGAGCCAGACGATACGCAACGTAACCGAGGTGAGTGCGAATCTTCTTCTCACTGCTAATTTTAAAACCGAGTTGAACGTACCTTTTCTGCTTTTCTTTAGAATCGCGATTGAATGCCGTTAATGGTAGTGTCCATCGTGCACCCTCTTCCGCACATCAGAACGTGTCCAAGGTGATGCTGAACGTAGAGCAGGCGAGTCCACTGAATGATCCCGTCGTCACCTCGACCACACCGGATGTTGCTGGCGAGAGGAAGCACCAGAAAACCGGTTCGACCTCGTCGTCGGTGTCGATCAAAATCATTGGCCAGGCAGCAATTGAGCAGCAGAGGGAGCCAAAAGTGGCATCAACTCCAGCCCCGATCGTTTCGAAGGTGCAGATCGGCGGCAGTCAGAACGCACAGAAAGCGCCGGTGCCACCAACATCTCCCGGTGATAACAGTTCGGATGAGGAAATAAAAATCTACAACATCGAGTCCGGCAAGGCGGTAGTAAAGAAGAGGGGTGTGGAACTGGCCGAGGAGAGGGCCAAGGTAACGTCCACAAATGGTGTAAATGGGGAAAAGAGTACCAACCAAGTGCTGCTAGATCGTCCAGCACAAAATGGAGAAAAGCAAGAAGCGATCGATTCGCAGGCGAGCACCAACGGTCAGCAGGAAGAGGAACAGTGGACGTATAGACTACCAGCTCCACCAACGTTCGCTGACGCGTCGATCAAGTCGAGCGACTACGACGAACGGGGTCAGTTTTACCGACCAGCGTCGACGTTCGTCGACAATACGACGCTGCGGAGCGACATGATGACGGTTGTGTCGGACGAAATGACGGAACGCATCGAACCGTTCATCCAGGAGCGTCTACAGACCATGCTGGACTTGGTGGAGGGTCGTGAGGGCGCCCAGGTCGACTTCTTCACCCCGGCCCAGACCCGCATCGGAAGGGAAAGTCCCGAAAGTGTCTCTACCGAAGCGGCGCAAGAAGTGGCAGCCCACGTCAGCTCGGATGTGGAGGATGGCTATCGCGTCGGGGCCAGTGAGGTGGCCGCGGATAGCACCCAGGTAGCGCGAGACGTTTGGCTGCAGACACTCGAGAAACGGCGCGAGAAGATCATCGAGGGTGAACTGGCAACGTTGAGCGAATCGATCGGTGGCAAATCCAACGCCACATCCGGTAGCGCGCTGGTGACGCGCACCGAGTCGGTCAACGATCGCAAGGGTAACGTGATGAGCGAATTGAATCAACTGTTACGCGATGGTGTCGGGCTAAGCCGCACCGAGGAGCAGGAGATCGCGGTCGTCAATCGTAGCAGTTTGGCAAACTTTAAAATTTCAACCTACAACAGCTCCGAGAACAAGGAAAATGTCATCACCACGAGCACCACTACGACCACGGTGAGCACGGTTTTAGAGAAGCGAGAACGTGAACATCACCAGCAAGAGGAGGTAACGGAGGTTGTAAGCATGGCGCCGGTCGCTAAGAATGGAATTAACGCAGAGGCGAGCCCGACCGAGGAGGCGACGGAAGAAGTTGGTGTCATAGTGCGTCGCAAAATTTCCGCCGACTCAATCTTCCGTAAGCCACACTCGCTCACGCAAAGCAGTGACGAGGATGACCCGGCGGCTGTCCGAAATACCAATGGTGCGTACCAGTCGGGAGGAAGTGCCAAGAAGGAGCTGGCACCGGTTAAACGGCGGAGCCTAACCATGCTCAACAAGAGCCCGAGGGGCATCAACCGTTCGGATTCATTCCATTCCACCCGTTCGGACTACATCCAATCGTTGAACTCGCCGGCACAAACGGCGACCACATCGACCAAGCTGCAGCTGACCCCAAGGAGCACCTCGTACATTTCGCTGATTGGAGCACAGCGCTGGGAGAACCGAGGGGTGGCCCCGAGCAACGGCTTGTCCGGGGCGCCCGCCTTCAACCGCCGTATGTCGACCAGTGAGCTGAGCATCTCCGATTCGCCCTCCCTGCAGAGCCTGGAGGTGATCAAGAACATCCTGAACACGTCGCGCAAAAATAGCATGAACAACTTACACCAGCAGGGCTCGTCGGAGCAGCGCCTCGGCGGATCGTCGAGTGAAGAAATTGCTCTACCCTCGATGGCCGCTATTAAGCGGAACAGCTTTACCGACATCTCGACGCTGGCGCAGCTAAACGGGAAAGCTCAGATGGGTGGCGGTATGGCGGTTGGTAACGTGCGCAAGGACAGCATCGAAGAGGCCAAGGTGGAGCAGGAACCGGAGCAAGAGCAGGTGGAATTGAAACAGGAGCTCAAATCGAAAGAAATCATTAAAGTAGAAGAAACGAAAAAGGAAGTGGTAGAGCGAATTGTTGTGGAAGCGCGTGTGGAGAAAATTGTAGATGAACAAGATAAGCAAAAGTTGGTCGAGGAGATCATCAAAAAAGAGGTGGAACCGGTCGAACTGAGAAAGAAGGAAGTCGTCCAGCCTGTGAAGGAACCAACAATGGACCTGAATCTAACCAGCGAGTCCAAGAGTGACGATGAAAAGTTGCAAAACAAGCAGCAACAGCAACAGCACCAAGGTGTGGCCCTCGCCGCCGGGAAGGAATCACAAACGACCGTGGTTAACATTACGACCAACAGCACGGTGGTTAGTAGCAGCAACAGCACGAGTGCCACCGGTGTTACGCCAGCGAACGAATCGGACACGAAGAAATGGACCTACCAGGGTCCACCGACGATCAGCTTTGCGACCTGGAACGAGCGGCCCAAGATCGACGTGTCGATCAAATCGGACCGTGACTATCGGTTCGGGGGTAGCTCCACGCTACCCCGTGGATTCCGCAATGTGAACAACGTGAGCAGCACCAAAATAAGCATCGGCCCGGGCGGTAGATCGACCACCACCACAAACAGCAGCACGACCGAAGCTTCCACCACCGGGTACGTTCGACGAACGATCCACGAGGTCGATCAGCAGCAGCAGCAGCAGCAACAATCGCAGCACGATGTTGCCCCCAATGTGCCATCAACAGCGTCGCAGGAACGTCACCAGGAGTCACCGGCGATCGTCAAGCTTCCCGCTACACCACCGAAGCCGGCAGGAACGTCCACCGGGACTCCTCCGGGTGAACGCTTGCCGATCGTGCGTGCGGTAGAGTACAAGAAGAACGTAACCACACGGCAGCCACCGCCACCGGTCGAACCAAAGCCTTCGTACTTCTACGAAACGTTTTCGCGCAACGAGTCCACCACCAGCTCCGGCAGTAGTTCGATCGTGAGTGTCAACGGTAGTGCTCCGGCCAGCACCCCATCCACCGCCAGCACCACCACCAGCATAAGCCGGCTGAGCTTTGGTCCAAAGCCGCCCACCGTGCTCCAGCCGACCGTGCGGGGGTTTAAATCGCTCGACGAAAACGCAGTGGCACCTTCTGGAGCCTCCGGTTTGGCCCGCCTCCGACCCGTTTCGATGATCGACACGGGCACGCTGCGTAAAACGACCGTAGCGCTGGCTGGACCGCCGGCAGAAGACACGGCTCCGAATTCGCTTCCCTTCTCCCAGAACACCCTGCGCCGCACGGGGCTGAAGGATAGAATCCTGGCCAAGGAGTCAACGCCCGCCTCCGAACCGGTTCAGGAAACAACGATTACGGCGGTCAAGCTCAACGGCGTAAATGCTGCCGCAGGTGCATCCGTTCCCGTGCCACCACCGGCTCCCGTGAGGCCCGTTTCGCTGGCCACGGCGCCCATTCTCCCTCCGCCTGCCCCGATACCACCGAGCAGCATAGGCAAAGCCACGCAGCCCGTCGTGCGCGGCGCGATCGTGAAGAAGTCGCCCACCGCCGCCACCAGTCCGGCCATCGATCCCCGGACGGCGCTGCTCGATGCCATTCGGAACTTCAACAAGAATTCGCTCAAGAAGGATTGAACGGGGAACGGGAAACGGGAAACGGGACACGTCCCCGCGGGAGTGGGGTGGAGAGAAATGAACGCTTTGAATATGCGTAGGACCAAAGGAGTGTTGCAGCAGGCTCAAATGTTAGATAGGTTCTTGCTTTAGTTGGAACATGTAATATTCTTCTAAATCGTTCTTTTTCTTTTTCCTTTGCGCTCTTTTTTTTTAATCAGAAAGTGGAATATTTAAGATGCTCCCAAATACCCTTCTGGGCGGAGTCCATGACGGTTTTGGGGAAGCTTTTTTTTTTTGTCTGTCTATATTGTTCTACTCTGTTCCACAGTTACTGAATACTGGGGAGGTTGTATCATTGTTTCCCTTTTCGTTTTAGTTTGTTGTTATTCTGTAGTCTTATAGAGCAGTATAGCAAGTACACATAATACACCATTAGTTGTTAATGCAAAAGAGAAACCGTTCGTTTGTAGTCACCCATTACTGTTTAATCGTAACCACAGTCACGTTACACGGCTACAAACCCCCGTACCATGGATCGTTATCGATGGGGGGTGGGGGAAAGAATCGCTAGATTATTTGCCTTAGAAGGTGGCGTTTATGAGAAACACGATTGCACAACGACACGTATGCGTGGGTGTCCTTATTAAAAATCATTTTATTTTTTCTTGCAAAATAGTCACAGCGCGTCAGGTTAGAAGCAACGGTAGCCGCGGCATACATATTTACACGGAAACAGGTACTCGGCAAGCAGGGACTCTAATACGAGCACATAATAGATTAACTTCGTATCGTAGTCATTAGGCTGGAAAAAAAATCGCATACGGGCAGGCAGAAGAACGATTTTTTCATCCCACTTGCGTTGTTTTATCGAATTGAATACCTGTTCATGGTTGATCGCGAAAGGAACACGATCAGTGTACAATAGAAATCGCGCGGATTAAATCCACTGCATACTGAAAAGACAATGAGAGAAAGAAGCAACTAAAGCGGGAGGATAAAATCGTTGGTAGTATCTTTCAAAACTGTATTGTTTTTTTTTTTTTCTAACGGGAAGTGTCTAATATAGTCTTGTAGCGATAGAATGAAATAAAAATGAAGATATTAAAGTTTACTAATGAAACAACTGTTTTTCAACAAATTTTTTGCCTACGAATTGTGTTTGCTTACGAACAGAACACTTCGGCGTAATATACCACTGTGAGAAGAAAGGGGATATTTTATTATTCCTCTGCATGCTCCAAAATATCCCTTCTTTATTTCGTTTATCTTGGCGCCTTTTGGGTATGCAATACTCAATGCACAGGGTAGGTAGAGCTCACGCCCAACATGGTCGATCCTGTTCGGGGTCACGATAAGAGGTGGAAAAAAGTATGCAACAGGAACAATACGTGCAAACGAATAATAACTAATGTAACGTTTTTATTTTTTTAATAAACGATAAATAACTATGAAAATAAGTAAGTTATAATGAACACGTGATTGATTTTTCTCTGCTCATAATGGACATCAATTGACCTTTCCTTTGCCACTAATAGATCGATCCATTACAATTTAAACTCATCATTAATTTTAATAGTTCAACTTTTTTTACATTTCTTGTACATACGAATGCGTTAAGAATCACCAAACATGAGCTCACGTAGGTGCCGAAAGTAAATACCGAGTTCCTATTTTAAACGTTTCATATCCACCCGAGTACTGATACGGTTATCTACCATCCGGTCCGGTGGCACCGTCGAGCCAATTTTTTCTATTTATTACTTCGTTTCGGCGATCGTTGCAACCGAAGGGCTATTGACGATGATGATTTTCACATTTTAATCCGAGCGGATAGCTTCCGTGTGGTGTATATTGCGGTCGTTGGTGGGCCGGTAGGGAACGTCCCTGGGCAGCACGTCCCTCTCATGTGGATGTGGCTTTTTATGAGTCGGGATCACATGAAACATTCATCCATTGGCGGCTTCGTCGGTAGCGAACAACAAATTCTCAGCTCGTCATGTTTAGGCCGTTTTATTTTACTTTTTTTTGATAATTCCATCCGATAAGGATTACGTCCTTCGATTATGACTTGCCCACAATGGGCGGCCATGGTTGCGTTGCACAAATGGCCAGTTTACTATTTAACCCCAGTGCGTCCGTAGGGAAACCGTTTAGTAGTTAATCGGATATTCTCTCGTGCACAGGATGAAGTTTGTTAGCGCCACCGGCCAGATGGCGGCAGCCGTGCTGCTGCTGGCCCTCATCGTCGTCGCCGCGGGCAAGTCGGTCGAAAAAACCCGCCGTCCGTTCCCGGGTATCGAGCGGCTGGGTAGCCGTCTCGATAGCGTCCGTCCGCCGAAGGGTTACGTCTCGAAGAACCCGCGCGTTGTCGAGGGCCGCTTGACGTCGCGCCTGAACCACTTCGACCCGCAGGACCGTAACACGTTCGAGTTCACCTACCTGACCAACGACCAGTACTACCGCGAGGGAGGCCCGCTGTTCCTGGTCGTCGGTGGACACTATCCGATCAATCCGTACTTCATGGACAACAGCCACTTCCGCGACATTGCCGCCATGCAGGGTGCCATGTTGGCAACCTTCGAGCACCGTTACTACGGAGATAGCATCCCGGTGGAGTGAGTATTTCCCAACGGTTGAGGTAGCGTGCCGTGATAAAACGTGTTCTCTCTCCATCTCTTTTCTTCAGGGACTTCTCGACGGAGAACCTGCGCTTCCTGCGCACGGAGCAGGTGCTGTTCGATCTGATCGAGCTGGTTGACTTCCTGAAGAACGAGGTCATGAATGATCCGAACGCGAAGGTCATCCTGCACGGTATTGCGTACGCGGGTACGATTGCCTCCTGGGCCCGCCAGAAGTTCCCGAACATCATCGACGGTGCGTGGGCGTCGAGCGCCCCGGTCCGTGCGACCGTCAACTACCCCGAGTTCGCCGAGGACGTCGGCAACATTATTCGCGAAAAGGCGAACGACCAGTGCTACAACCGCATCTTCCAGGCGTTCCACACGGCCCAGAACCTGCTCGATGCCGGACTGACCGAGATGGTCTCGGAGATGTTCAACACCTGCGAGCCGGTGAACGTCGAGAATACGGTGGAGGTGGAGATTTTCTTCTTCGCCATGATGCTCTCGCTCGAGGCGGCCATGGCCGAGGACTTCGACATTGACAACATTGCCCGCGTGTGCGATCAGCTGACCAGCGACGAGTTCGACACCGGACTGGAAGCCCTATCCAATTTCCTGATCGAGCGCTACTCCGAGAACCGGGAGTGCTTCGACCTGTCCCTCGATAACCTCGTCCGCTACCTTACGGACACCGATATCGACGGCGAAGCGAACCGCGAGTTCGGTCTGCGCCAGTCCACGTATCACGACTGCACCGAGTTCGGTATCTTCCCGACGACCTCGTCGCCTGACCAGCCCTTCGGCAGCCGCGTTACCTACGACCTGTTCCTGGCCGAGTGCCAGGCCGCATTCGGCGAATTCATCACCGTGGATTTGATCTACGAGAGCGTGCGTCTGACGAACTTCCACTACGGAGCGACCGATCCGCGCACCACCAACGTGCTGTTCACCAGTGGTGCCCTGGACCCACTGCGCCATCTGTCCATCACCTACTACCTGAACCTGCTGTCGAACGCTCGCGTCACGCCGAGGGAGTTCACCGGTGCGGATATCGTGTCGATCAGCGACTCCGACTCGGAGGAGCTCCTCTTGACCAAGAACATGGCCGAGCAGTACATCAACTCCTGGCTCGGACCGCAGATCAATCCCTTCTACCGGAAGTAAGAAGTGCTGGCCTGCAAAGCGATGCGCTTACAGGACACCCTTGGTCTTGTCCGTCACATACCATCAAGAAACCGCAGGTCAAATTCTTCCCACTTGTCTGCCGTTATACCTAAACACACGTTAACAATAAACATTTATAACCTGTAGTAAAACCAAACTTCCTTATCAACGCTTCCGTTTCATCGAAACCGCCTCCACCTCCTCGCAGCGTTCCGCTTCTGCAGTAGACCCGCAAGGCCCATTCTATGTTTTAGTGAGGTGCCTTCTGTTGCAGCCGGCATTTTACAATCAAACAACGGTCAGGCCGTGAGTTGCCAGAAATGTTTCAATTCGTACAGGACAATTAAGATAAGTCCTTTCGCGACCATTTGCGCTCCGGCTCCGATGGCCTTTCGGGTAGATTTACTGATTTATGGCCCTATCTGAGGGGTCCTATCGCTGGGCCTTCAGATTAATCGGTTGGTGACGGGGCAAGTGTTACGCTGACGGATGATTTGTCGTTGTAAGCAGGTGTAGGAATACGTTAGTCGTATATTGACGACAGCCTGGGGCAGCTGTTTGTGGCTACCACACAGCTCCACCACATGAGGTCAGAAAGCTGTGGTTTCAAACGAAAAAAAGGATAAATGCAATGTAGTCCTCCGTGGCGCGGCCAGTAGGACACATCTCTTCCTCTGTTGCACGGTTGGCATTCAAGATCGTTCACGGTGGAAACCGGTCAAGGAATGATTTAAGTAAAGAACATGGCTCACGATAACATCGCCGCAAGCGGCTAAATAGGATGCATTTACGAAATGTGGGATTTATTATATAATTTAAAATATTTTCTTTTTCACTTGTGTACTAGCCTTTTCTTATTTACAAATATAGAAACCTTGCTTGTGATAGATTTGAACCCATGACTAATGGCTAGTAATGGCTAGGTCACAGTAGAACTATATAATCGATAAAATATTCTATATTTTTTAACTGATTTTTTTTTAGATTTCAAACGATTGTTCAAGAACATAAGAGGTGCGGTCATATATCCGTTAACGCGGTTTGATAATGAAATTCGTACACCAGATCAAAGATCTGAACCAGTTTCGATTTCCTTAAGGTAGTACAATAATCGCTCTCACTGAACAATCTAAGCCTTCAGTGTGTGTTAAACCGGCACATTTACTACGAGGCTACAGGCTGCTTACGCACTTCCCGAAACGAACGATCCCTCGCACCACTCGTACGTTCTTCCGTTATCGGAACAATCGTGGCCGGTTGATCCGTACTTTCCGATCCATGATAACGTTTCACGGTTTATGGTGGCCAATAGCAGTACAACCACAACCCAGGTTTTTAATCGTCCAGGTGATTAGACACGCGAGCATAATATATCTCACGGTAAAATGAGTGGTGCAATCTCAACCTGGTTCCCTGAATAAAGCGTCGAAGCGTCAGAAGGGACAAACAAATTCGTCAAACCATCCAGAGGAGAAAAAGAGAAGGCAAACCCCAGGCCAGCACTCAGTGCTCCAAAGTGAGCAGCTTTCGCCAAGAATTTGGCTGGCGTAAGATTGGATTAATTTGACAACATGTTTGTATGCTGATATGGCTACCTCGAAATGGCCGTGCGTCGCAGACTATTTAATGCGCCCCACGCTGCGCATGGCCGTTCAGTTGTGAATAGCCTTAGTGAAGGTAAGAAGAGTCTTGCCATCGGGGTGCAAGAGTGCAGAAAATACTATACAAGATGAAGTTTTCGATTGTGCTGCTGCTGGCGGTGGTGGCCGTCTCGGTCGCCGTGGCCAAGACCGTGCCGAAGAACAAGTCGTCGCTGCCATTGGATGTGATTGCCAGAATGTTCAGCCCAGATGCCCGGCTGCCGAAGGCTCCCAAGGACTACGTGCGCAACCCGCGCACGGTTGAGGGACGATTCACGTCCCGAGTGAACCACTTCGACCCGCAGGACCGTAACACGTTCGAGTTCAACTACCTGACCAACGACCAGTACTACCGCGAGGGAGGCCCGCTGTTTGTGGTCGTCGGTGGACACCGTCCGATCAACCCGTACTTCATGGAAGACAGTCACTTCCGCGACATTGCCGCCATGCAGGGTGCCATGCTGGCTACGAATGAGCACCGCTACTTCGGAACCAGCTCGCCGGTAGAGTAAGTATCTGCTAGGATGACCCCAATCGGGGGGATTGATACCATTCCTGGAATATACTTTAATACTTTAATGTTTCGTAGGGACTACTCGACGGAGAACCTGCGCTTCCTGCGCTCTGAGCAGGTGCTGTTCGACTTGATCGAATGGATCGACTTCCTGAGGCGCGAGGTCATGAACGACCCTAACGCGAAGGTTATCCTGCACGGCTTCGGCTACGGTGGTGCACTGGCCTCCTGGGCCCGCCAAAAGTTCCCGAACATCATCGACGGTGCGTGGGCCTCGAGTGCCACCGTGCGCGCGACCGTTGACTTCAGCGAGTTCGTCGAGGACTTCGGCAACACCATCCGCATCAAGGGTAGCGAGGAGTGCCACAACGCCATCTTCCGTGCGTTCCACACCGCGGAGAACCTGCTCGATGCCGGCCGCACCGACCTGGTGTCCAGCATGTTCAACACCTGCGACGACATCGATGCGGAGAACTCGCTCCAGGTGGAACTGTTCCTGCATCTTATGGTGCTTTCGCTCGAGCTCTCCATGTTCGACGACTTCGATCTGGAGAACTTCGACCGCGTGTGCGATCAGCTAACCGATGACCAGTACGAAACGTCCATGGAAGCCCTGGCCGCCTTCCTGAAGAACCGCTATAGCGACGTGCGCGACTGCTTTGACCTGTCGTTCGAGAACTTTATCTCGATCCTCGGCGAAACCGATATCAATGCCCCGCAGAACCTCGAGTTCGGACTGCGCCAGCTGAACTACCACGTCTGTACCGAGTTTGGCTACTTCCAGACGGCCCAGTCGCCTGACCAGCCCTTCGGCTCTAAGGTCACCTACGACCTGTTCCTGCAGGAGTGTCAGGCCGTGTTCGGCGAGTGGCTCACCCAGGACGTTATCTACGAGGGCGTGCGCTTAACGAACTTCCACTATGGAGCGACCGACCCGCGCACCACCAACGTGCTGTTCACCAACGGTGGCATCGATCCGTTCCGCTTCGTCTCGATCACCAGCTACCTGAACCTGCTGTCGAACGCTCGCGTCACGCCGGCTGCCTTCTTCACCGAAGACATCCGCGCCATCAGCGGCTTCGACACCGAGGAGATGCTCGAGACCAAGAACATGGCCGAGCAGTACGTTTCCTCTTGGCTCGGACCGCAGATCAATCCCTTCTCCCGGAAGTAAATTGTAGCCTCCCTTTCCCTTCTTCTTGCCACCTGCCAGTATCCTTTCCTTCCTCTTCCATATCTTCAACGACCCGTCCGCGCGTTTGGCGTATTGCGTAATGCAATCGGGGCACTGTGAAACCTTTATCGTTACCATTAAACCATAAACAAGCTGATAAAGCCAATCAAACCAACTTTCGCAATTGATTATTTTTTCTTATTTTCCTTCTCCTCGAATTTTCCATCCGGTCTTTCCGCTGCTATCAACGGTTTGGCCTGAAGTTTCGGGAATTTATGGGCTTGCGGAGCTTTTGATAGCTGAGCTGAGTCTCAATGGTGTTTACGCCCACAAATGGGTCCAGATTAGATCGATAAGCTCGGCTCTAAACACCTGCACGTTTGCGTATGAATAGGACGAGATCGAACTCTGATTCGAGGGCGCAAGCGTCGGATGTCGACGGTTATCAGATTTCGGTGAAGCGATAAAGGGTAATCTCCATCAAGGGCGGATACGAAGGTTGCGAAGGTTATAGCCAAACAAATTACAAGATTATTGACGTGGGTTCTTCAAAGCGTTTGGCATCGAATACAGGGGTAATACGTTTTGATCGCAAGATTGTCACACCACCTATCAAAAACTTTTGCAATTCTTTTCGCTTTGGAAAGGTCGTTAACAGAAGTACGCACACTGCAGATCAACTTCCGAGCTCTGGTTTGTGCTACGATTCCACCATTCCCCTCTTCCATCATCCGTTATCGGAAATAACATAATCTATCTTCGAGATTAACAGGGATACTGCAGCCCTCTGACATGAAACACGTGTGTAATAATTAAGCAATCTGTTGTATAATTGAGCTTATCTTATCAAGATAACTGGCTCTTCGGTGGATGCCTCTGACGATCATCGTGCTGGCGGATAAGGCCGAATCGGATAAGGAAATGAAAGGCGTAAGAGTTCGATTACGAGCGATAAAGGATTGCTACAGGATTGCTACTGCAATATTTTCTTTGTAACTCAATCCAATAACATGTGTCAACAGTGTTGGTTTTCTTCATTTAACTTAATGTGCTTTACATCGCAAACATAGGAGATGGAAAATATCAAACTAAAAAAAATCAAAAATCGTTGCCAGAAATATTATGCTATGTGTTAAATATCATACGAAACCACGATAATATTAAAATCAGGAATACTCTCTTTGTGATCGTTAAAATAAAATTTAAATGCTCAAATTCGTGGAAAACTGGTGCCTGCCCTGTTCTATTCATCAGCCGCCAGCCGCCTAGATTTAGGCATTTTAGGTACAATACTAGGCATTTGCGCCTAGATGTAGGCAACGAGTCGACAAACTGGTGCTGGATTTTTTTGTATTTTTCATAAACTGCAATTCGAGATGTTTTCGACGGTAGAAATATAAGACCCTATTAACTTAAAATCTGCGTATAAACAGTTCTTTACTGCAAAGAATCAGCTCGAGCTGCTTCCGAAAATGCCCCGCACTAGCTGGCTTTTTATCGTTTAATATACTTAAACGATATGTCCCTAGTTTATGCGATATATCCATTCTTGGGAGTTGCCGCTCTAAGATTTACCCTTTTTATTTTATCTGGCCAAAAAATCTTTACGTTGTTAATATGCTGAAGCGTTTTACTTTAAGCGTTGAATGACACGAGCATGAATTAATTACCAGACAAAACGGTAACTAAGTATTTTGTGCACGTGTTGTAAAACGCAGTTACACTAGCTCGGTTAATCTTTTCTACCATAAAGCACATTATCATGGTACACCGAATAATCGGTCGAAAAACCACCACCTATTATAAGAACTGGTTGTGACCATCTTGATCGGATGTATGAGCTCGGTATCTGTACCCAGATAACTCGTAGTCAGCTGACAATCGTTTCCTGTGGCTCAATCGAAAGTAGATTCGATTAGTACGTTTTGGTACCTCATCCCGTCAAGAGCAATGATTCGTAGTGTGCTGCTGCACCTGGCAACCCTTGCTACGGTTGCGTTGGTGTTCTCTTCAGCCACATCCGTCGAACGAAGGAAAACCTTACCGATCCTGCTTGATCTTTTACATCCGCAAACGGATCACCTTGTGCCACGCAACTACGTGTCGAATCGGTCGGAGGCGTTGCGCTTCCGGACGCGTGTAGATCACTTCAACCCGCAGAACAGGGACACGTTCGAGTTTGACTACGTATCGAATGATGAGTTCTACCAGCCCGGCGGGCCGATTTTTATCGTCGTCGGAGGGAATACAGCTCTGAATGGATACTTCATCGAGAATGGACTGTTCCACGAGATAGCCCGAAGGGAGGGTGCCTGGCTGTTCAGCAACGAGCATCGATACTACGGCCGTAGCGCTCCGGTTGAGTGAGTTATCGTGCGAGCAACATTAGCGCAACATCTCGGTACTAAGAAGTGAGGAGGTAATTTGTGTGTCTTTTGTTCATTTGTTACAGCGATTACTCCGCTCCCAACATGCGCTTTCTGACTGTCGAGCAGGCACTGATCGATCTGATCGAGTGGATCGACTACCTGCGCAACGAGGTGGTACGCGATCCGGAGGCAAAGGTGATTCTGCATGGGCTCGGCTATGGTGGAGCCGTCGCGATCTGGGCGCGCCAGCGCTTCCCGAACCTTGTCGACGGTGCCTGGGGCTCGACGGCATCCGTCATCGCCCGGGTGAACTTCAACGAGTACGGTGAGGACATCGGCAACACGATCCGCACGTTCGGTCACGACGACTGCTACGGGGTGATCTGGCGCGGGTTCCGCACGGCCGAGAACCTGCTGGACGCCGGACTTTACGGGCGCATCTCGGAGCTGTTCCGCTCCTGCGAGCCCCTGCAAGCCTCCGATCCGCTCTCGGTGGAGACGTTCTTCTTCGCCCTCAAGGGCTCGTTCGAGGCGGAGATGTTCGGTCAGGCGACCTACGAGTCGGTGACGCGCATGTGCGCCGAGCTGGAGGCCGACCCGGCCGACACGGCCCTGGAGGTGTTGGCGAACTTTTTCGAGCGCCGGTATGCCGACTTCGACTGCATCCCGTACGACTTCGAGAGCAACGTGGCGAGCTCGCTCTACGAGGAAGTGGGCGTCCCCACGAACGCCGAGTTCGGCATCCGTCAACGGCTGTATCAACTGTGCACCGAATTCGGCTGGTTCCTGACGTCCGCATCCGGCGATAGTCCGTTTGGTACGCGCGTCACCTACCGCTACTTCATCGACACCTGCCGAGCGGCGTTCGGCGACTGGATTACGCAGGAGATCGTGTACGAAGGCGTTCGCCTGACGAACCTGCACTACGGCGCGGATGATCCGCGCGTCACCAACGTCGTGTACGTGAATGCGGAGTTCGATCCGACGCGGTTGGTTTCGATCACCAACTACACGAACGTCCTGGCGAACGCCTTCGTCATCGACCAGGCCGTCGTCGCCCTGGACTGGCTGCCTCCGAACGATGGCGATCCAGAGGCGATAAAGCTTATCCAGCGCGAGATCGAAAGCTACATTAACCTGTGGGTCAGCAATGGATTTGGCCCACGATCAGATTAGATGACGGATAGTAGGTGGTTTGGAGACGAGAAATAAACATCGAAGCAAATGTTCTTCAATTCCTTTAACGTACTAAACGTTTGCCATTCCATGGTCTAATTCGTTAACTGGGTCTTTCAAGCTACCCAAAAGCTTAAATCTTTCGATCTATTTCATGAGCATAATTGTGCTGCACATGGGACGAAGATAGAGATGCTTTGAATGCGCAAACAATGATGGCGCAGTGTAAATCAAAACAATACCCAAATTACACCACGCTTTCTAAGGCCGGAGTGGATGAGTGGTTCGGCATTATCGGCCACGCTTCAACCCACAACCCTGCCTGCACAGAAAACTCGAGGATGATGATTCTTTGACTCCGGCTCGTTAGAAACCTACAATTAAACAACAAAAAATAACTTTCGCATTCATAGAGCAACGTTTCATTAAAACCCATCAACTGGAGGGAAAAAAAAACACTCCACACACGCGGAGCAATTTCATTAGCGAGCACCTGAAGACAGTTTCAATCCGGGGCCGGAATGGAATCACCCCAAAAGCAAAACAAACCGTTCGTGCAAGAGAAAAAAAAAAAGGTGGATGGGGAAAAACGAGAGCTTTTCCGGATGGAGTGAGATCGTGGATATCCGATCGTCTCGATTTCCTGCGTGCGACTTCACTTTCGTTCGTATGCAAACAAGGCTGCCCTGGTTTTGTCTCACAAACTAAAGCATTATTACCATCGATATGATCCGTCTGCCGTCGGAATGGATCGTCGGTTAAATAAATTTCCATTTCATGATTTTTACATCCAACATTAATGCTTTATTTTTTTGCCTTTATTTTTCTACCATTCTTTAAATTAAAATAAAACACGTAAAGAATTGATGAAACATTTTTCTTCACGCTTCTTACGCGCTTAAAACTGAATTTTTAAAGATAAGTTGTACTTGCTACTTCAATCTACGTTATGTTTATCTACTTAATTTCGAGACGATATTCACAACCATTAGTTCAACGCTTGCAAGTACCAACCTGTCGCTCTCTATTGTGGAAGAACACACAACAACAGCCGGAAACTTAGAAGCCCATTCGAACCATTGAACCCGGCCCTGCACCACTCGGGGGATAATAAGCGGAAGTTGTTACGGTGTGGGAATCGATTGGCGACGAGGGTTCGAAAGGTCACGGAACGTGCTGCCTAAGATGCAACGAGGGCTCTTGCAGCAGCTACCCCACATTAGGTGCGCACAGTGAAACACCTCAGTGGTGTAAAACTGTGAAAACCCCACGCACATTGTCCGAGGAGCAAACGAGCGAATGCACAAACGAAACGGTAGGAGGGAAGCGGGAGATAGGTATTGAGTTTCCTTTACTTTATTTTTTTTACCGTCCCTCCTGGCGTCCCTCCTGCACGGGCTGATAAACCCGACTCCTGCGCACCGAAGCGTGACCACATGAAGGGTCGTCCCGTTCGACACTGCGTGCTGCTTAGGGTTGCATTCGTATACCGGAACCCCTCATTAACGAGCTCCCCCCACACGCCGTCCATGGTGCGGTTCTTTGTGGCCTTAAAAATGCGATTGCAGGATTTAGGCAGCTCCGTTCTAAGCCCTGGAGCCGTGATCCAGACCGATGTGGTCGCGTATCGTGGCAGTATGATCGCGTGAGTAAGTCGGAACGGAAGTCAGCTGGAACCGCGTTCGACGCCAGGGATGACGCGCTTGGTTCGTTTTCCGTGGAGCTCGCACAGCAGGGGGCGAGAAAGAGATCAACCTCCGCGGAAGAAACACAACCGGTCCCGCGACCCGGCAGGCTATATGGATTCTGATGGCGAGAGTAGCGAAAATAAAACCGCACGCTCGCTCGCTCGCGATCGCCTTCGAGATGCGAGAGTTGTGGCCAGCCGGCAGCCTGTACAGATCTCTCCAGATCTCCATTGCTTTTCTCTCCCTCTCTCTCGCTCTCGCTCTGGAGGTGGAGCACCACGGGGAGGCCCTTCTTCGTGGGCTCGAGTGCTGCGCGGATTGTTCGCTTCAGTACGTCATCGCAGCTCAACAGACACGGACGCGGACTTTACGATCGCGCGATCGTACCGTTGTGTATCTCCCGGCCCGGAACGTCCATATACGCGCGCGTGTGTGTGTGTGTTAGTGAGGGATCCTTCTCCACAGAACAAAAACCAGCAACCAAATCAGACCCTTTCAGCTCGGATGCCCGTCCGTGCCGGGGGTCCGGTTAATCGTTCAGGTTGGGTTCGTCCACGATCGTAAGGCTGCTGCTAGAGTTGCTACCCCGGCTGAAATTCCGCTGGATCGTGCTGGAACATGGCGTCGATCGATTGTTGTTTGCCGGCAACGGAAGACGGAGATTCGGTTTAGAGCGGCACCCGTTTGTGCCGTGTGTACCTTTTTTTTTTTGTTCTTGCGATTGGTGAATATTTCACGAGGTGTGAGGTGATTTTTTGTTTTGCAATCGGTGTTTTACGTAGATGTTTTTCTGTTTTGTTTCCTGGCATGTCCAATGATCGCATCCCAATTCAAGCGTGACGAGAAAGCTAATTGTGCTGCGAGTAACGATTGCTGTCGCGGGCTGAAAGCGAGTGGAATGTTTCGTGATATCAAGTGAAGTGTTCTACATTGATGCTAATGTTGGTACCAACTTCGGTCGAAGATCCACTAGCAAATACAGCGTGTGTGTGTGTGTGGTGGGCGTTTAAGGTCTACCCTAGCGTCCATGCTTTGTGTTTCAAGTGTGTTTGAACAAGTGTTTTGTGTAAAGTAATCATATTGGCAGACGGTATCCAGTTGAAGTGAAGAAAAAATCATAGATTTATCTCAGCGGCAGGATTCATTGGAACCCACAAACCCACAACGATGAAGTTCCAGTGAAAATCCTTAGCTAGCAATCCTTTGGAACAGCAGTGAATGGTGGTGAGTCGAAAACCAAAAAAAAAAAAAAAACGAGTCATTTATTCTACCGGTGGTAAAATCGTACTCTCTAACATAAGGTAAACGGACGACTCAGCATCTACGGGTTTGAAATTATGGGGAGAAATCTGTGATATCCGGCCGTCGGAAGCGTTCGCTTATGCCCGCTCACGATTTCTCACTTTGGGCCCCTCGGCCGCCGAAATGACGATCAATCTCTTATACCACAACTCATCCCGCGTGGTCCTCCCCGAAGATCGCCGAATTCCGGTTTACAGGCCGTTTATTGCGTCCCCTTTTTCTCCTCCGGGACTACCCCCGCCTCCTTCCGTTTGCCACAAGATGGCGCATACAGCATCTCCACAAAACACATCTGCGGCGACCAGAAGGGAAAGAGTGAGAAAGGGAAAAAGTGACAGTGAGAGCTTTTACTCACGGGCTGACTTATCCAAATCGGGGAGCCATATTTTTTTCCTACTGTTTTTTCGTCTGTTTTGCAATGCTGCCCTCCCCCCCCACCCCCTTTCCCCCCTTGCCTAGGGTGCGAACGAATCAAGGAATGTTTGTAAATAATTAATTTGTCAAGTTTGACGCAAAGTAGAAATCACTTTTCACTTTCTTTCACCGACCGGGCGGACCCGGTTTTGGTCCGGTGTCGAATCGACGCAGGCGGCGACATTGCGTCTACGGCAATCTTGAAGGTAGGGAGGGGATAAATGGAGAGTGAAATAAAATTGCAAGAAAAAAAAAGGTTAAATGCCACTTCCACCGTTCACTTCCTTCCGTTCCGAAACGGCGACGAAACCCCGAGCCGGAATGTCCGCACCATTCCCAACCGTCCGTCTGTGGCCATTTTGATCGGCTTATAATTTGCTTGCTTTTGACATTCTTGAGCCAGCCTCATCACCTCACCCTTGCTCGATTTGCCCTCCGGACCAAGGGAGTCCACGGGAAACCTTTCCGATTGCGATGCGGCTCGGGCAGAAGCTGCTACGGAGTGGCGTGTATCGAATTATTTTGTCTCGTCTGTCAGCAGTTGCCCCTTCGAACAAAAAAAAAAAAAAGAACCCCCCGCGCAACCCCCAAGGAGCTTTGTGTTTATTTATGCTGTATGCTTTATGGTTTATTTCATCTCACGCCGTGCAACCGCCGGCCACAACCTTGCACGAACAGGTTTGCAGGCAGGATTGCGAATAATTATAATTGGAAAAAAAATTACCCAAGCGGCACGATGACACAGAGGCCTTTTCTAGGTGGTGGTGATGGTGGGGACAGCTGTGGTAAGGCATCTTTTTTCCCACTAATTTCCTCCCTTCCCTATCCCCATTCGATCATGATTGTCGCGTGTTTTTTTTAAATGTTTTGCGTCATGTTTCAAAATTTTTGGTCACCATCACCGTCTCTTCCTTGAGATTGTCGCAAAAAAAAAGTCACCCCACCCGTTCGAAATTTTGCACTTTTTCCCCACTTTTGTGAAAACCTACAGTTAAGGCGAGATGGCTTTAATAATCGAGTCGGACAATGTCAGCGCTGCGCCGTTGCATGTTGTGTTTCTGTCAGCGTATGTATTTAACTCCATGCCATACTCCATGGTGTTTCCATGCCGCGACGCGTTTCTCTTCGGGCGCACTGTGGCCAACTTTGTTTGGTGTTGGTGACGCACAGGCGCACAGTCCCAGCCAGGCCGAGCTTTAGTTTCCATTTTTATTAGTCTATCGTTTTTCTCTATGTCTCTCTATCCCTCTTCCTCTCCCTGCACTCGGTGCGCTTGGAAAAGGTTACGACATCGTCATCGTCCCGTTCCCCGTGCGGGGCGCACTACTCTCCCTTTTGTGCTGCCCAGCTCCACGCCCGGCATGGGCTTTCCCAACGGCTATTACGCCAACTGGTGCACATAAGCGCCCCCCTTCGCTAGTGTCAATCGCCACCCTCCGCCTCCCGTTGGGAGAAGAGATGAAACAAAACCAAAAAAAAAAACACACACCCCCACCTGCAATATACAGCAACATCGACGAAAGGGTCGCGATCGCATGCGATCATACGGCCATTTAGCGCGCTCGTGCGACTAGCGTGGTAGCGTGCCTGTCGTCGGCTGCTTCTGGCTGTTGGGTAGGGTGCAAGGGGGAGGTGGGTCGCCACATTGGGCGCCGGGGTCTATGGCCCTTCCCTGTCAGCCGCACCGGCCTTAGCCTGTCGGAAAAACCCAAAATAGAGCCTCAAAATTCCATGCAGCGCAGAACGCGATGCTTTTGTCGGCGTTTCACTGGAGGGTTGGATTGATTGGTTTGTTGAGGGTGATTTAATGTGTTTAACTTTTTTTTTAAAGTTCCATTTTTGGTATGTTCTGTTTTAAATGCTGATAGAACAAAATTATTAAATTTATTTAAAATACACGACATTTAAATTAATTTGTTTAATTTTCAAATTAACCTGTTTGCACAGGTTTAGCGGACAGGCCTTAAAGCTTGAGACATGCAGATTTTATGAGTTTGGCAAAGTATGGCAAAATTACGTGCAACGTAGCACGATTTATCAAATGAGACGTTCAGTAGGAGTCTTTGCTCTAGACATTTTACGTATTTAATTAGCTGTTTCTGGAGGACGAGAGATAGCCGAGTGCGTACACCGGCTTGAACACGTGCCATAAGCGTCGAGGTACAAACCCCGGTGGCGTGAGTTCAAATCACGACCGAACCTCTCGCGGTTCAAAAGATTGTCTTACCACATACTTTAAAGGGGAAAAAGTCTTGTAAACTTTTACTAAAATCAAATGACGGTCGGTCTCGCTAAAAGTAAGAATTTAATCTTCGTAGTATACTGAGAAATAATTATGCTAGTTATAAAATAACTTACTTTTCGAAAATGAAAATAAACGAAAAATCCTAATTATCATCAACCAAGAAAGAAAAGGTAACAATCAATTCCTAACAAATACTAAGAATGTTTACTGCTGTAACTTATCAATCCACTCGAGCAAACTGTATCCCATGGCGGCTCTTTGCCAGCTGCATTGCAAAATTGCCTTTTCCTAAGCATGCACGTGGGGCCACCGAACCGAACGCCTAAAGTCGCGGCGGCATTTGTGTCGGCCTGCCCGACAGCTTCCCCACGTGTGTTTGCTTCCATGTTGTGGTTGCCGCGATATGACCCGCGGCCCGCGTGACGACCGCTGCCGCTACTGCAGCTCTTCACCCCCTCTGGAAACCTTCTTTATTCCCTTCGGCCCCACCTTTCGTCTTTCGACGATGTTTCCCACCCAAACGGTACGCGCTGTGTTTTTGTCGGCACCCGCGCGCGCGTCCTCGCCAATGTCGTTTGCATTTCTTGATGGGGTTGGTGCTGGGGGGGGGGGGGGGGTTGGTACCTGAGGCGGCTCGTCAAGGATTATTATGAAATAATTGTGCGACCGAATTGTTTAATGTTTTATTAAACTTGCGGCGTTGCAACTCTCGCCGTCGTGCGATTCCATTTCGTTCTCCAGCGTTCGCTGGTATGCATGGTGCCCTTTTCGATGCTCATGGTTGACCTTTCGCCGTTCGTTCTACGTGCCGCTTCGTTGCCGGTTTCGTTGCACCTGCTTCAACCTGGGGATTCAGGTGACTGAGAATGGACTTTTTCGCCCTCAACCGTACCGAAACCGATGGTCCGATTCGCCCTCATTCGTGGTGCATCTTCGACGGTCAATATATGCATGTTGCCAGCGATGAAATTTCACATTCACATTTGCAACGGTCACGCTCAAGGCTGAATCCGTACCGATTTTACGCTTTTATGAGTTAGAAATTGCGCAACCGTTTCGCTTCCCGCCAAGGTTGATGCAAGGCGAGCAAAGACCAACGAATGGATGGTCCGAAACCGAAAACCCGTGCGAATTGCCATGACCAGCAGGTGGAACGTAAAACAATCAAGGGACGAAGTGGGAATGCAACGATCTTTTGATCGATCCCAGATCATGCAATTAATATGTGATCACCGTTCAAAAATTAAATTTCCTGCACATTAAACACACAATCGATTGCATCGCATTACGTGAGGAAAACTCTACGACTATTTCTTTATGGAAAACCTGCACCAATTCGATGCAGTTGCGCTTCGGTTGCCTGCAGTTTCGATTTCTGTTAGATGGACGTTGCTCCCGAGCAGTGAAGGAAAGAGAAACCGTCGCGGCCGCTCGCAGCCATGATAGGATTTTAAGGTAGAGTTTCAGCTGAGAATGAGTTGATGAGGGATTTTCACCCTCCAGCGGTTTTATGGATGAAGTACTTCTACTTCACTTCAACCATTTTCTTTTTTTGCCATTGAAAGTGTATGAAAGTTGTTGAAGGCTTTTTAAAGGGATTTAAGGTTGAAGGTTTCCACAATTCCAACTCCAGCGAAATAATGTTTTCGATTAAAAAGAAACCAAACCATCGTCTTCCTTGGGGGGGGGGGGATATTAAGGGCACAGGGCTGTTCAAGAATGTGTTTTCACCAAGAAAATGCAACGAGCGTAAAATATCGACTAAAGAATGAGGAAAACGACAACGATTTTCGCTTTTCTTTTTTTCCCTTAGCGTCTGCAGCTTAACAAAACACTTCAAATGTCCAAGTATCGCTGAAACCCTAATTGGGCTTGTTTTTTGTTTTATTGTGGCTCCATTTTGGAGCAACAGTTAGCCCCAACCGTGTCCATATTAACGCCCCTCGTGAGTCCATGATGCAATGCATCTCCAGGCCAGTGCTCTTGCCAAACCGTGTTTGGTTTCGTCCAGTGAGGAATTTAGTTCGATGTGTGATGAAATTGGCCGCCTCAATTTGACCAACCAACGCGTGGTGAAAAAAAAGAAGGTATTAATGGAAAGTAGGAAAACTTGGCTAATCGATGTGGAAAATTTTCAATCTTTGCTCGGTTGTTTTTGTTTTCGTTTGTGCTTTGGGCGCTCGATTTTCTGTACAAATTTAGACAACCGACCGAGGTGCTGCAAGAATAATTAGCTCCGAAATCCATCATAATTGTTACAAATTAGGGACTAAGGCGTCCTACGTTGAAATTGACCATTGTTTCGCTTTCTTAATTAGTGTTCATTCAACATGAGTTTACTGTTTCTTTTTTTAATGTCACCCGAATTGCAGCGGAGCCTCATAAGCACACACACACACACACACACACACACACATGTGCCCCCGTTAGTTTTCATGATTTTATTAGAGACCAATAGTTGCTTCTCACTTCCCACTTCCAGGCCCGTCCAAGCAATGGTGATCTCTTCATCACGTTTCCCCCTCGAAGCACCCTCAGTCCCACCCCTGTCGATCTTCTTCGCACGATCTCCGATGCGATCGATAATGATGATGATGATGATGCACACGATGAAGATTATGATTAAATCCTCGCGCGCTGCTGCCCGCCAAGACGACGAGCTTGGCCTTGTTTCGGACTTCTGTCTTGCCTTTCCCGGTGGCATTATAATATAATTATCTAAACCTTCAGCACGATCCGTTTGCGAGCCCTTGGGTGGCCCGGCGACGACTCTTCTGCCTTACACTACCACCACCCAACCCCTTAATGAGCCCAAGCTGGAGCACTGGGATTGTACCATGATTTCCGAACCTGTCTCTTCATCAGCAAACCTGTCCCGAAATTGATTATTTTCTGCACCCGGCGGTACGCGGGCCTTTGAGGATCTGGTCGAACGTGAATTGAGAAACTGGAAAAAAAGAGAAGAAAACATCATCCAACTCAAGCAGCCCGATGTGCAAATTACAATCATTGATAGGCTTTCGGAGCGGAGCGAAACCCCAGCCGTTCGGTAAGTGAAAGCCGTCAACGAGTGGCTATTCGGTGGTTCACGATGGCACACTGGAAGTGAAGGAAAATGTTTATAGAAATCCTTGTGTTTGAAGACTTTATGCCGTGCTTTCGAAATCATTGGGCATTTGTAGTTAATATTTTAATCACGAGAGTTCTGAAACTGTACTTTATCGTGTAAGGTTGAATATTATGTCGACGTTACACGCCAGAGCGAGAGTGTTACATCTCTTCTTCATGAGTTTTTTTTCTCCAGCCACTTTTAACCTTCAAACCATCAAGAAAACGGTTTTTCGCCGTTGACCGCCATCCTCATTTCGAGTGAAAAGAAGCAAAAGAGTTCGGAAACACTGCGGGTGGATGAAACCACTCCATCCAATAGTGTCCTTCGTTTGATTTTTCCCATCAAAGAGCATCTTGACAATCTGGAGGGAAAAAAAATCACACTCGCACACAATGTCCAATTGACAACTCGAACCACGTTGCAGAATGAAAACCGAAAAACCGAGACGAATGCGCGTGAAACAGAACAACGATGTGATGGAACGGTTTGTACACACGCAACAAAAGTCGAATCATTCGTCTGACTGTGATGGTCGTTAGGTTTTCCTCTCCACGTGTGCCGGCCTCCCTTTTCCCTTCCTAGCATGGAGCCCGTGCCTTTTTCCCAATGAAAAATTGGATGAATTTGCGCATCAAACTGTGCGTGGCATTGAAAATATGTTAATGTTCCCCTCGTTTCTGAATGATCACATTACCAGCACAGCACGCCGTTCGCGGTATGTTTTCCGTGATTCCGCATGCAGGCCAGTGTACAGTTGGGCGCCTTTCATCTAGAACAACGCCGTTCACGTGTCTCACCTGAGACTTCCTTGAGATGGACCCCGGGGAACAATAAAGCCGATTAAAACTGCATTCTAAGCTAGGCGGAAGAACCTGCGTTAGATTGGACGATCTTCTTTATTCGGTTCCTGGTCGCGATCGACCCAAGCGTCGTTAGGTGGATTAAAATAAAAAAAGAGTATCATGAGAACAAGGAAGCTACTCAAAGCGCTGAGAACAGAACTTTACTTGGCACAACGATTAAAAAAATTAATTTGTAAAAAGTTTGTTCAGTTGTTGATTGAATAACTTTTTACAAAGATTAAAAAACAATCATCTGATCATGCGAGGCATACTTCAAGTGTGAGCTTTTGGTAATTATCTTTATTTTTCCCGTTTTAAATAAATTGTATTTGTACATGTATCGGGTTTAGCATTATTTTAATTAGAATACGCAACAGGGGAAAAGGTTGGAAAATAGTTGAACACACACAATGCACGCCCGAAGCGAAACGTTGCTGGGAAAAGCTGCACGTGTTACGTGTATTTGTGTCTTTAGCGGACAAAAAGGTTTTAGGTCCTCCGTGGGTCTTTTGGTGCATTTCGGTGCTGTGGCGTTAGAATGAGAGGGAAAAAATCACACAAACAGATCATTCAACCAACCGACACAAAAGTGTAATAAAAGAATGTAAATAATAATAAAGGCACCCGAGGGGTGGAACTATCGGGAGAAAAGAAGTGGCGGACAGGGAAGGGCTTTGCCTCCAGGCCGTGGCTAAGCTGCAGCTGCTGCTTATTACGCAAATTTTTATGCACCGGCCGCTAAACACGAGCAACCACATGCCTGCGCCTAACATGCCCTTGCCACAAAACTCCCCCACGCCTCTCCCCAACATTCAGTCACCCATGTCACAGCCACTCTTCCGTCTCCCTCTTTGTCTTCCGCGGGGGTTGTTTTCCAATGCTGCTGCGGGTTTAGTCAAACTACCCTGGCTCGAGGTGAAGTTTATCTTTGCCGCCGGAAAAATTCTCCAGCCACGCTCCGCTTCTCGGCTCGGAGTCTATTTTGCCAACAACGCCGGCATCATATGCCAAAGCCTCGGTCTTCGGGCGTCCAAGGAATGGAAGGGCACAGGGGGTCTTTTTTGTTTTCTTTGCGTTAGCTTACCTTCCCCCCTTTTGGGAGTCCTCAAAGTAACCTCGGTTTGACCCTCGTCTGGGAACAAAACAAAAGAAAAAAAAATATAGAAAGAAATGGGCGAACGATTACAACTACCGTACGCGGAAGAAATCTGCGGCTTTCCTTACGCATGGAAAGCGCGAGACGAAGGAGGAAGAAGAAAATAAAACAACGTGCGCTTGTTACGCTTCTCTGCCCCTTCCCACAGGAACGAGGTAAGGTCATAGGCATTGGCAAGGGTTTGTGGGGGTAGATCGGAGAGAGGTTTGGGGGAGACAAACACATCGACAGCATAAATAGTTCAACAGCCCCGCAGTTGCGCAGCGTAAAAGGGCCGAAACCAGCTGATTTTGAACATGCCGGTGTTTCGTAATGTTTCGACCGGTTTTCCCAGTGGCGGCGCAATGGATAACGTTCTGGAGGCAACTGGAATTGGGACCCACTTTCATAGCCTCACTCACATACGCCGAACATATGTGTCAACCGTTTGGGCAGAAATATAGTATGCTTTCTTTTCCGCTTTATAGTTGAGCTTTTCTTCCAGAATGCAGCTGCAAAATGTTTTTTTTTACCTTCGCAAGCCTGTCTGGATATTTTTTTTTTTTTATTGACTATGTCGCTTATCAACTTTGTCCGTTTTTTGGGCATAGTTTTTGGTGCGTTTTATGTTTGAACAATGGAACGAAGGCAGAGGTTCATAATCGTTTCCTTACCTGGAACTGAATTCAACCTAAAACAATTTTCATAGTAATAATTTCCTAATCCAAACCTTCTCTCAATTATGTTGAATAAGAAGCGTCATAAAACACGATTTAATTTTATTTTGTATAATGAAGACATAAGCTTAACGTTGTATAAATCTCCAATTTTTTTTTAATTTGATCAAAATGGATCTGCTTACGTTTAGGAAAAGAATAATAAATCGGCAAAAAGAGAAGAAAGAAAAATGGAAAATAAAAAATTATAAATCCAGACGTCTTTGGGATTTGTTGAGCATACGACTTTTTTTTGGAGTATTTTTTTTTAACAAAAAAAGGCCCACCTCAGCCTATTTTTCAATATTTCACTAACTGGACTTTTTTCTGTATTATTTAAACCCCCAATGGTTTTGAATTGATTCCGAATGGATTGAAACAAAACAACATCCATATCCTCCGATTGATGTTCCCCTCATCAGGTTCATTAGGCTCGCTGGTGGAGCGACGGTTGGTCCGCGGTTTAACGGTCGACCCTAGCCAACCAACCAACCAACCGAGAAACAGGGCCGTCGATTTCGTGGAAAGAAAGCGAACGATTAATCAACGCTTAATGCCACTGCAGCAGATTGCGTATTGCCGTCGCTGCCGGTATCCAAAATGCACCAGATTTTCCTTCCCATTCCTTTTGGCCTTTGTTCCAACTTCCCCCATTTCACTTTGGGGTTCCCCCCGGGGTTGACATAATCGAAACGATTGCTCAACCGGAACCCCGAACCCCCCCGTATTGGTGTCGGGTCGGCCGGAATTGACTCGAACCCCTGAACCTAATCGATCCGACCTATGGTGCGGCGTAAGCGCACCGAAAAACTGGGCTAATGGAAGGAAGGAAGGGTTTAGAGCGTGTGTTTTACGGGATTCCTCCATGCTGGGGCTGGGTGTTTAAGGGTGAGGCTGTGGACCCGGTGGAGCCTTGTTGGTTTGCTCTCTCCCTTTCGATTCGATTCCCAGCAGCGCAACACCGTAAGGCACTCCGGGAGGCGTTAAGATATTGTGAACTGAACCGGTTGATTGCGTCCCGGTTTCGAGCTGGCGTGGCGACTGCGCGGTCAGCCTGATTGGACCCGAAACCTGATCGGCGAACACTTGCGGTAATGTAAAGTGTCACAAGAGGTAAATTGGTCCCTTGCACATTAGGCACACCGTGGCCGCCCCAAGTGTCTCAGCCGGGGTGGGGGTTTCATTGCGGACTCGCGTTACGCCACAACATGCGTTGTCAGCGGTAGCCATTAAACCGAAGCATCGGCTGCTCACCGCAATCCGCACCAATGTTCCCCCCTCCCGGACGATCTTCGTCTTCGACAGCAGCTTAGTTAAACACCGATGATGCGCGCAATTCTCACGCGATTACGCGAGCTCGCAAAGAGATCCACCCTGTGGTTCGGGGATGAGCCTAAGTTGGCAGCCGCTTCTCACGTGGGAAGGCCTGTGATGCGCTGGCGCGAAAAAAAAAAAACTTCACACTTGCACCATTCGATCCCATCGATGAGACCCAAGCAAGCCTGTGAAGATCTCAGAATTCACGCGGCCGCCCGGTTCGATTGGCTGGGTGAAGGATTTCTTTTTGTATCAGTCTCTACTTGCCCCGGCACGGTACTTTTTCCCTCCCTTCTCTCTCTCCACTGCTTGAGATCACTGTTACATTATTTTCAAGAAAAACTGCTTTACCCCCTCAGGGGTGATGTAATTTTGCAAAACCCCCTACCGAGGGGGTGAGATAATTGAAGAGCGGTTCAACCTTTCCCGCAGGGGGGTTCTTTTTATCCCCCGAGGCTACCCATTCCATTTTTTTTTTGTTGTTACGGTTTCTCTGGTTGCCATTCGGGTGTGTTATTAGCTAGCCTAAATCTCACCCGTAGTTAAGGGGCAAGGGATGGGTGGAAGGGTGGGGGATCGCGGGTAACAGTAAAATGGAGAATGATCGGCCCGACCCCGAGGGGGTTAGCTTAGGTTAGCCCGTAACGATGGGCGATCAATTCAATTGAGACGGCGAGGATTTTCCCATCCCGGTGGTGCAGTTTTTCCCTAAATTCCATAAAATGGCGCTGTCATAATTTCGCATCTTCCTGTAGCCACGGTTAACTGATTGTTTTTTTTTTTTGTCTTCTCGTTCCCTCGGGCAGCACGTGCATCGAAGTAGGAGGACCTATCCGCCAACGCGTACGTCGAGGTCGTCAACGGCTGTTAACGAGTGTGGAAGATAAAAATACCCCCAACCAGTAGCATCCCCGAGCGTCCGAGAAAATGGTCGACTATTGCAACAATCGCTCGACCTCGTCGACGCTGGCGTCGGTCCCGCCCGGTCTGCCCAACTTCCGCACCGCGACGAAGGGGCGCAATCATCGCGAGAAATCGACACATCACCATCACCATCACAAGTCGCTGGGCGATGGAGGAGACGCGAGTCAGCAGGCGCGGGTTCGCACCGTGCGGCTGGTACGCCCGCAGAGCCACGGCCATCGGAACCCGCCGTCCGGGGCCAATTTTGGCTTCTCCATCCGGGGCGGGCTGGAGTACGGTACCGGCTTCTTCATTTCCGCTATCGAGCGCGAATCGGAGGCGGACCGGCAAGGATTGAAGGTAGGTTTGGGAGGGTGCCCTCCAAACGCGTCTGTCTGACTTACGGTCTGTCTGCTTGCAGGTTGGCGATCAAATCATCCGGGTGAACGGATACCAGGTGGAGGACGCGGTCCACCGCGAACTGGCCCAGTTCATCGCCAACCAGGAGCGGCTGATAATGAAAGTGCGTGGCTTGGGCATCGTCCCGATAAAGGAGTAAGTGTTGGCATCCTTTTGGCATGGCACTCGCTCGGATCGTATTGTAATCGTTCCTAATTTTACTATTTTAGACGCACTGCCGATCCACTCACCTGGCACGTTGTGTCGTTTGGGGCCACGCGCGACAAAAAGGATTCGCTGCTGCTAGATGATGGTGGTGCGTGCTGTGGGCGCGACCTAAAGGTGATCCTCTCGGTGGCGCCCCGCACCAAGCTCGGCTGCGGAATCTGCAAGGGTCCGGACTGGAAGCCGGGCATTTTCGTGCAGTTCACCAAGGAGGGCGGGGTGGCACGGGAGGCCGGGCTGCGGCCGGGCGATCAGATTCTGTCCTGCAACGGACACAGCTTCGCCGAGGTGTCGTTCGGCGAGGCGGTCGGCATCATGAAGTCGTCGCACGTGCTCGAATTGGTAGTGCGGCCCAACGCCGGCCTGGACCTCTTTCCCGGCGAGTCCAGCGGCTACAACAGCTCCGCCAGCAGTGTCAACGGTGATCAGAGTCCCTGCTGGGGCGACCAAACGTCCAAGCGGCTAAGCATCGTGCGCGAGGAGTCGATTTCGCACGAGAGACGCCGCACGGCGGCCGCTTCCGCGGGTGAGTCGAACCGAGCGTCGTGTGAAAAGCCGTCGACCGCTCCACCGCCACCACCTCCACAACCTCAACAGCATCAGCAGCAGCAAAAGCTGCAACAGGTTCCCCAACAGCAACAGCCAAGCGCCGGTGGGTCAGCAACGTTGGGTCAGCATCGCAAGAAGAACACCACCATCATCGAGTTCTCGGAGCGCGGCACGATCGTGAACCCCGAAGCGAAACAGAGTGAAACGAAAACGATCATTGTCGAGGTGCACCGGAGCGCGTCCACCGGCTCGATCGGGGGGCTTGCAACCGGTGCACCTGTGGCGGCGGCCGGTCTGAACGCGTCGATCATTCCGCCACCACCACCCCTCTTCGCCGACAGTTTTCCACCGGGCTCGCCGGCACCTTCCACCGGGCAGCCAGAGATCCACAATTGCCAGAAAACAGCGAGCCCACAATCGTCTTCGCTAGAGGGGCCTGCTGAATTGTCCGACCCCTCCGGGAACAGTCTAAGCAGCGCGATATCGGACGAGTTGCGGCGGCGTGCGCAGAAGAAAAACAGTCCTCCGGGAGCGGACGGTCTCGCATCGGTGGCTACCGGTCCCGCCGCCGCTCTGACGGAGCTGGAGAACCGTCTGAAGGAGAAGGGCGCTCGACTGCGACCGGTCACGATGGCCATCTCGGACGAACGTCACACAGCACTGATGGACGAGTTCCGCGCGGTGCACAAGCGGATGTTCAAGAACGGTTTCGACAATGCAGAGTTGAAGGTAAGCGACGGGGGCTTTCTTTCATGTGCATCGTGGCAATTGATGACCAATTTATTTATGTTCTTTTTCTGTTCTGATTCCCCCACTTCCGCCTCAGAAACAACCATCAAAAATCTCCAACGTTGAGCCGAATGGCAGCCAGCCGTGCGATGGAAGCACGAGAAAGTCTCCGAAAGGCACGATGGGGCGCGTGGCCGCCTCGGAAATGGCCAAAGCCAGCGGTGACAGTGCCGAGTTGGAGTCGATCGAGTCGTTCAAACTCACCAACCCGCAGCCGCCGCCGGCGCGACCTCCGTCTTACTACTTCTGCCCGCAGGCGACCGGGCCCCCGACGATGAAGAAATCTCAGAAGCCGATCGCCGTCACAATTAGCGAGTACGCGCACAGTGCGTCGCACCCGGACGAACCCAAAAAATCGACCCGCCTTGAGTTCGGGAAGCTCCGCTCAGTGACGGAGGGTCTCGTTGGCGGGGGAGCATCAGGGCCGGCCCGAGATGGCACTTCCGAGCGACCGACTTGTCCGTGAGGTAACGAGATGAAAGCTTCCGTTAGAGAACGGAACGAAAGTAGACGTAAGTTCACCACATTCAGCATCTGCTGGTGAAACACCATTGCAACCAAAAACTAACAAAAAATAGAGGATTGACCGTTAGAATAAGGACAGGCAGTAAAACATCACGTTCAGCTAACCGACGTCGTTAAGTCAATAACATTATCTTTGTTCTCCTACTGGTTCATTATTTTCGTGGTGATACATTTTTATAAACTAGGGTAGCGTGAGGAAAATAGGATCTGTAAAGTTAGTGAGCGAAATGCATCGACGAGTAAATGTGATCGTGAACAGTTTATCTTAGTGGAAAATAAATTAACACCGAAGCATAGTTGTAGAATTGTCTAGTGAAAAAAGTTTACGGACATGTATTATACATTACAAGGCATCTTAGAAATTGAAAGAAAATTATTTTTAACAAAAACGTACCCCTTGATGTATCAATATTTCTAACATCATTATGGTACCATGAATACTAGTTATGCAAATTATAGCTTCGCAATAGCACTTTTATTAATCTTTGCGGAATCTTAGACCATTGAAGGCCTTGATTTGAAAGTCAAGGATGAGGTTACTTTACATCACTGGGACAATCACGTACCGCAACCTAAGAGCGGAGCCGATCTATTAGTATTCTTACCGCTTTCCTTTGTAAAAATGAACTACTGCCCATACTAGCACAATTGCGTTTCCTATCGCCAGCAACCAGGCAAACGTGTGCTCCCAAAATTGCGCCATGCGATCTCGGTAGAAGCTATCATCATCACTTACATCAGCGTCATAGCTTTCATATTCACGTTCATCAGTTTTCTCTATGCCAAAGCCATCGTCGTGAGATATTCCGGCTGCTTGCAGCGCGGCGCTAATGTTCATTTCCTTATCCAGTCCAAATTCGTTGCCTAGTAGCATGATTTCCTTCAATTTCGGAGTAGCTGCAAGAAGTGCAGTGACGTTCAGGTCCGTGAGCATCCCAAAGCTGAGGGTAAGCACCTCTAGGGCTGGTAGATTTGCATCGGAGAAATCCACACTTTCCAGTCCGTTTATGTGCACGAACAACTTCTCGAGTCTTGGTGGAAACATGCTGAAGGATATTTCGAGTATACGGTTCATCGAAATGATCAAGGTAGTAAGGTTGGTCATACGTTGGAACACTTGTTTGGAGATACTAGAGAGTCTGTTCCTGGACAGGATCAACGTTTCCAGGTTCACTAGAGTACTCAGGTTGTGGATATCGCCCATTATGTTCCAATCCAGATCAAGATATCGCAACGGATAGGCCGTTTCCGATGAAGGCACAACCACATAGTGTACGTAACCCGAACTAAAATCGCCGTACTCTAAATCAATCGGTATCTCGACCAGCTTCATCTTCGTTTCGGCGAACTGTACCGCTCGTGGTCTTTTCAGCTGGTTATGAAGGGCAGCATCGTACGCATCGATAGTAAGACGAGTATTTATATGCGCAGTTCTTCTACGAGTCCCTCTTATGCTTAATCTTCGCATGACCGTACTATCGGGCTCAATTACACGGGACGAGTTTTGACCAGGTATATAGAGGAAGTCCGGTATCGTACAAGCAAACACCGCCGAACCAGCTTCGCACCGATGTTCCCACAGAACATTTGTGTAATTGCAGGTTGCTGATGCTAGCATAAGCCAGAACCTAAAAATATTGTTTAAAACGCTCTTCATTACACTTCATTGACTCTCAACCAACCGGGCCCGTTTACCGGACTTACACGATCAAAGTCCCTCTGGACATCACGAGCGGCTTGCGATTACAGGACCTGCAGGCTCCAATGGTTCTTTCGATACTACCTTTCGTGCCCGTACGTTCCTCGTTGAACATTGTAGTTCACTGAAGCGTTTATTCATCTAGACAGTAAAAGATCGACCAATGCCATGCTTTACCACCCACTCTGACGACATTGCTGACATTGTTATCGTATGCTAAAGACGTTGCAAAACGAAACCCCCACAACAAGACGTCGAGGTTTCCTTTACAAGTTAAAATAACATCATCTTTATCATTCATTTCTTCACGGCGATCTTGTGTGATTCGGTGATCATGTGAGAAAGTTTACTTGAAAATGAAAGTAAAGGAATAGTGAAAAGCACGGAATATTGAGAAAGTGGCATCTTCTGAAAATGCCTGCTCTTGTATTTCAATATCTACCGACACCGACTACCTAATTCAAAAGTGACGCATTCAACAAAAGTATGATAATAGGGCTGGCCTTGCTCGGAGAAAAATGTGACAATGGTGTCCACGTAAGGTCCGTTTCGTTTCGTTTTTTTTTTCGCCCATTACTGAAGATTACAACCCTATTTCCGTTTCATGTAGGCAGCAAATGAGGCGATTCGCCCCAACGCTGCAATGACGCGTGTGCCACAGGAACTATGATGCTATCAGACTATGACTTTGCAAGGATTGCTCGGGCATTTGAAGTGATAATAATGTAATGGAGCTGGTCACGGATTACCGAATGAAACGGACCATTTAGTTTCATTCTGGAGCTCGAGCCAAACAATTTGCCAAAGTGCTGCCATCCGCTTGCTCAATGAAGTCCTTTGCGAGGTAAGCTTTTAGAAACCATGCAGATACTGGTTGATTCCATCTGTTTCTGTGATCGTTTTGAAGGTTGGCGTTATTCCTGGTGACGTGCGGTGCGGCTGCCCGAGCTGAACACTCCACTCACCGTTGTGTCGGCGGCTCGGAAGAGTTCGTCTGCATGATGTCCAGCTTTGATTACAACCCGGAGGAAAACATTCCGCAGTTTCACCTGCCAAAGGACGTGAAAGCGATTCGATTCGTCCAGTCGTTCTACAACACGCGCTCCTTCGACAATTGCATCAGTGCTTACGATGGGTTGTTGCACAAGCAGCTTAACTCTCCGGTAGCGATCGAGGCTAGGGATGTCTGCATGCATAGGTTAGAAATGCCCTCAAACGTGGAGTATGCTGACTTCACCAATAACTTTATCCAAGCGATCGGTGCACCATCGAATCAATCGTATGCCCTGCGGTACCTTAACCTGAACGAGAATCGCAGAATTAAAGCGTTCTCGATCGTTAATATCAGCCGCTTCGTGAACCTTGAGACGCTTCACATAGCCTACTGCAGCTTGGAACAAATTCCGAGCGGGATCTTCGACAAGTTGACCCGTCTGACGCGCCTCTTTATTGGAGGAAACGACTTTACACAGTTAGACCTATCGATGTTACCGTCAAGTCTTTCCGTGCTCAACCTGCAAAACAGCAATATCCGTATTTATTACTTTCCCAGCAACCACTTTCCGGCGCTCGATCATCTGAACTTCGAGTTTAACAACCTGAAGGACGTTGATATTGAAGCGCTCCTTGCGATGGCACCGAAACTGAAACTATTCGCGCTCGGCCACAACGCGATCAAGCGAGGCAGAGTGGCCGAAATACTGGGCGAACTCGATCGGCGAAACGTTGCGTACTACAACACGGAGCTGCCGTCTGATTCCGAATGCCAACACGACGAGCGTAAGTTCCGTGGTTTATGCATTCCGGAATCCAGCTTCCCGCTGGAGGTGGGAGATTGGATAGAAATAGTGCTGCTAGTGGCTTTGGCTGTGTCGGTCCTGCTTGGTGTGGTGATCGGGGGTATGAAGCTGTGGGCAAAGTATCCTCCGTCGTGGGAATTTGTCAATTATTTCAACCGTAGAGTTGAGTCGTCATGAAAGATTTTCGAAACGGTATGGATCTTATTTAACGCTTGAATAAAATAGGCAATACACCGTCACGTGTTGGTCAAATTTAATTTCACATTCTTTAGCGTGTAGCAGCTTTTTATACTACTGCATCTCGGACGAACGCCACACAGCTCTGATGCACGAGTTCCCCGCTTGTGCACAAGCGGATGTTCAAGAACGTTTTCGACAATGCAGAGTTGAAGGTAAGCGACACGGGCTTTCTTTCCTGTGCATCGTTGCAATTGATGACCAATTTAATTGTGTGAAATTTGTCTTTTCTGATTCCCACTTCCGCCTCAGAAACAACCATCAAACATATCCAACAGTGAGACGAATGGCAGCCAGATGAAACAAATTGTGACCAAAAATTAACAAAAAATAGAGGAATGCCCGTTAGAATAAGGACAGGCAGTAAAACATCACGTTCAGCTAACCGACGTCGTTAAGTGAATAACATTATCTTTGTTATCCTACTGGTTTATTATGTTCGTGGTGATACATTTTTATAAACTAGGGTAGCTTGAGGAAAATAGGATCTGTAAAGTTAGTGAGCGAAATGCATCGACGAGTAAATGTGATCGTGAACAGTTTATCTTAGTGGAAAATAAAATAACACCGAAGGACGGTTTACGGACATGTATTCATCTTCACAAGGCATCTTTCACAAGGCATCTTAGAAATTGAAAGAAAATTATTTTTAACAAAAACGTACCCCTTGATGTATCAATATTTCTAACATCATTATACTACCATGAATACTAGTTATGCAAATTATAGCTTCGCAATCGCACTTTTATTAATCTTTGCGGAATCTTAGACCATTGAAGGCCTTGATTTGAAAGTCAAGGATGAGGTTACTTTACATCACTGGAATAATCACGTACCGCAACCTAAGAGCGAAGCCGATCTTTTAGTATTCTTACCGCTTTCCTTTGTAAAAATGAACTACTGCCCATACTAGCACAATTGCGTTTCCTATCGCCAGCAACCAGGTAAACGTGTGCTCCCAAAATTGCGCCTTGCGATCTTGGTAGAAGCTATCATCATCACTTACATCAGCGTCATAGCTTTCATATTCATGTTCATCAGTTTTTACTACGCCAAAGCCATCGTCGTGAGCTACTTCGGCCGCTTTCAGTGCGGCGCTAATGTTCATTTCTTTTTCCATTCCAAAGAAGTTGTGTTCCAGCCTGATTTCCTTCAATTTCGGAGCAGCTGCAAGAAGTGCAGTGGTGTTCAGGTCCTTGAGCATCCCAAAGCTGAGGGTAAGCACCTCTAGGGCTGGTAGATTTGCATCGGAGAAATCCACACTTTGCAGTCCGTTTAAGTGGACCAACACAATCTCGAGCCTTGGTGGCAACATGCTGAAGGATATTTCGAGTATACGGTTCATCGAGATGTCCAAGGTAGTAAGGTTGGTCATACGTTGGAACACTTCTTTGCTGATACTAGAGAGTCTGTTCCCACACAGCATCAACGTTTCGAGGTTCACTAGAGTACTCAGGTTGCGGATATCGCCCATTACGTTCAATTCCAGATCAAGATATCGCAACGGATAGTCCGTTTCCGATGGAGGCACAACCACATAGTGTATGTAACCCGAACTAAAATCGCCGTACTCCAAATCAATCGGTATCTCGACCAGCTTCATCTTCGTTTCGGTGAACTGTACCGCTCGTGGTCTTTTCAGCTGGTTATGAAGGGCAGCATCGTACGCATCGATAGTAAGACGAGAATTTATATGCGCAGTGCTTCTACGAGTCCCTCTTATGCTTAATCTTCGCATGACCGTACTATCGGGCTCAATTACACGGGACGAGTTTTGACCGGGTATGTAGAGGAATTCCGGTATCGTACAAGCAAACACCGCCGAACCAGCTTCGCACCGATGTTCCCACAGAACATTTGTGTTATTGCAGGTTGCTGATGCTAGCATAAGCCAGAACCTACAAATATTGTTTAAAACGCATTTCAATAAACTTCATTTACTCTAAACCAACCGGGCCCGTTTACCGGACTTACACGATCAAAGTCCCTCTGGACATCACGAGTGACTTGCGATTACAGGACCTGCAGGCTTCAATGGTTCTTTCGATACTACCGTTCGTGCCCGTACGTTCCTCGTTAAATATTGTAGTTCAATGAAGCGATGATTTATCTCGACTTCAAAGGACCGTCCAATGCCATGCTTTATCACCCACTCTGACGCCATTGCTGACATTGCTATCGTATGCTAATCACGTTGCAACACGAAACCTCCACAACAAGACGTCGAGGTTTCCTTTACAAGTTAAAATAACATCATCTTTATCATTCACTAGCAGGCCCGGTGAACTTTGTTTTACCCTATAATGTATGATGTTGGGAATGTTTGTTTTTTTAAGAAAAAAAATTGTGTTCAGAACAAACACATAATTCAAACAAACAATATAGAAATAAGAGAATTCAGTAAGTGTTCCAACAGGAAAAAACTGCTTTTGCAGTTTCATCGATTCCCCGTTTGTGATCGATATTTCATCGATTCCGTTTTGCTGTATTCACCTTTCTCTGCTTTGATGTATACACCTTGACAGTTATGCCATTGGATTTCAGTAGTGGCCAGCGCTGTATACATGCGCGGAGTAACAGTTAATTTGATAAGAGTCATTTTTGAAGCTAAATTAAGTTTAATGGAAACAAAAAATTCGATAATGCTGCGAATGATTATTGTTTAACCGTTAAAGCGCGTATACACATTGAAACATTCTGTGAAACATTCGGCTGAAACATAATTTTGACAACTTATTTGACGCCTGGTTTATCAATTTTTCCCCTCATTTTTGTTTCAATGTGGAGAGCTGGAAAACAAAACCCAAAAACTATTTGGCCCAAAATATATCATTTAAGCCGAATCAGTTGTGTTTCCTTTAAGAAAAAATTGTTTTTATTGCACTCATAATTATTGACATCGAAATCAAGTATAATTTCGCATGAAATAAACAAAAAAAATTGAAAATGTTTCGAATTAAGATTTTGTTTTGTGGAAATTCATTAAACATAATCCTGTTCCAAAACATGTCAAACCGGGCTCGAAACTGTTCTACTGTTATACTTTCCCCTCAAATCGAATGTCAAAAAAACGTTTCAGCCGAATGTTTCACAGAATGTTTCAATGTATATACGCGCTTTTAAACTACAGAAAGTTGCAGACAATCTTTGGTTTGTGCCACAAAAATATGAGTTAAAACATTGTCATGGTGTGATGTTATTTTGTTAACAATTGTAAGAGCGTTTATGGTTGTTTTGTTTGTGTTAGTAAAACTGTTCAAATGTTCAATATGGACGATTTTATCAAAAAAACATTAATCAAACAAATCTTCAACAACATCTGCAGTGCTTAAACTTAATGTGTGAATGGTTCCAGAAGCAACGGTGCAGTATTGGTCGAGTTTTTAGTGTACACAAAACTCCATACAAAAAAAAAAAGCTAAAATATGTAATAGATTTCTTCACGGCGATCTTGTGTGATCCGGTGATCATGTGATCATGTTTTCTTGAAAATGATTGTAACAAGATAGTGAAAAGCATGGAATATTGGGAAAGAGGCATCTTCTGAAAATGCCTGCTCTTGTTTTTCAATATCTACCGACACCGACTACCCAATTCAAAAGTGACGCATTCAACAAAAGTATGATAATAGGCCTGGCCTTGTTCGGAGAAAATGTGACAATGGTGTCCACGTAAGGTCCGTTTCGTTTCGTTTTTTTTTCGCCCATTGCCGAAGATTACAACCCTATTTCCGTTTCATGTAGGCAGCAAATGACGCGATTCGCTCCAACGCTGCAATGACGCTTGTGCCACAGGAACTATGATGCTATCAGGTTCTGATTTTTCCAAGGATTGCTCGGGCATTTGAAGTGATAATAATGTAATGGAACTGGTCACGGATTACCGAATGAATTATTTATTATTATTTTTATTATTATTATTATTATTATTATTATTATTGTTTATTTCAATTTGTTCGCCTCCAGGGCTTTACCAAAAATATTCTTATGTACTAAGATTAAAAACTATATGGAGGGGGAGAACATAAACTTTGTAAAGTAATTGCAGGGACCACGAAGGGGAGGGAAAAAGGAATTAGATGCAGGATTCGAGGAGGCGGGAGTGAAATGTGGAAATAGGGAGATGGAAATCGAACAGGTTGCTCACCGCGTTAAATGCTGACAAGGCTCGCAGCAGAGGGTCACTTTGGCCAAAACGAGTGCGGCGGGGAGGGATGAGGAAAGGAGGACGTTCACGTAACCTCCGAGCAGGCGCGTAGAAAGGAAGGTAGGATAGTAGGATAGGAGCATCAAGGTTGTGTAGGAGAAGATTTGAGATGAATAGGGATTGGGCAAGCGATTGGCGAGATGCGATGCTGGGAAGACGAAGCATTCGGCAGCGGATTGGGTAAGGAGGAGTTAATTTAGTTTCATTCTGGAGCTCGAGCCAAACAATTTTCCAAAGTGCTGCCATCCGCTTGCTCAATGAAGTCCTTTGCGAGGTAAGCTTTTAGAAACCATGCAGATACTGATTGATTCCATCTGTTTCTGTGATCGTTTTGAAGGTTGGCGTTATTCCTGGTGACGTGCGGCTGCTCGAGCAGAATACTCCACTCACCGTTGTGTCGGCGGCTCTGAAGCGTTCGTCTGCACCATTGTAATCTTTGGTTACAACCCGGAGAAAAACATTCCGCAGTTTCACCTGCCAAAGGACGTGAAAGCGATTCGATTCGTCCGGTCGTTCTACTTCACACGCACGGACAAATGCATCTTTAGCGTGTAGCAGCTTTTTTATATTGCTGCATCTCGGACGAACGCCACACAGCTCTGATGGACGAGTTCCCCGCTTGTACACAAGCGGATGTTCATGAACGGTTTCGACAATGCAGAGTTGAAGGTAAGCGACGCGGGCTTTCTTTCCTGTGCATCGTTGCAATTGATGACCAATTTAATTGTGTGAAATTTGTCTTTTCTGATTCCCACTTCCGCCTCAGAAACAACCATCAAACATATCCAACAGTGAGACGAATGGCAGCCAGGTGAAACAAATTGTGACCAAACACTAACAAAAAATAGAGGATTGACCGTTAGAATAAGGACAGGCAGTAAAACATCACGTTCAGCTAACCGACGTCGTTAAGTGAATAACATTATCTTTGTTATCCTACTGGTTTATTATGTTCGTGGTGATACATTTTTATAAACTAGGGTAGCGTGAGGAAAATAGGATCTGTAAAGTTAGTGACGCATTTTGAACGAAAACTTACATCTTGACGTATACATATTTCTAACATCATGTTTGTACCAAAATTACTATTTATGCAAATTATGGCTTTGTTTTAGCACTTCTATTAATCCAATCCGATCCCTATCTATAAGTATTCTTACCACTTTCCTTTATAAAAATGAACTCCTGCCCATACTAGCACAATTGCGTTTCCTATAGCCAGCAACCAGGCAAACGTGTGCTCCCAAAATTGCACCATACGATCTCGGTAGAAGCTATCATCATCACTTACATCAGCGTCATAGCTTTCATATTCACGTTCATCAGTTTTCTCAATGCCAAAGCCATCGTCGTGAGATATTCCGGCTGCTTTCAGCGCGGCGCTTATGTTCGTTTCTTTTTCCAGTCCGAAGTCGTTGTGTTGCAGCCTGATTTCCTTCAATTTTGGAGCAGCTGCAAGAAGTGCAGAGACGTTGAGGTCCGTAAGGAACCCATAGTTGAGGGTAAGCACCTCTAGGGCTGGTAGATTTGCATCGGAGAAATCCACACTTTCCAGTCCGTTCATGTGCATGAACAACTTCTCGAGCCTTGGTGGAAACATGCTGAAGGAAATTTCGAGTATACGGTTTTTCGTGATAACCAAGGTAGTAAGGTTGGTCATACGTTTGAAAACTTGTTTGGAGATACTAGCGAGTCTGTTCCTTGACAGGATCAACGTTTCCAGATTCACTAGAGTACTCAGGTTGCGGATATCGCTCATTACGTTCCAATGCAGATCAAGATATCGCAACGGATAGGCCGTTTCCGATGAAGGCACAACTACATATTTTACGAAACTCGAACTAAAATCGCCGTACTCCAAATCAATCGGTATCTCTACCAACTTCATCTTCGTGTCGGCGAACTGTACCGCTCGTGGTCTTTTCAGCTGGTTATGGAGGGCAGCATCGTACGCAACGATAGCAAGACGAATAGGAATTTTCGCAGTGCTTCGAGTCCCTCTTATGCTTAATCTTCGCATGACCGTACTATCGGGCTCAATTACGCGGGACGAGTTTTGACCGGGTATGTAGAGGAAGTCCGGTATTGTACAAGCAAACACCGCCGAACCAGCCTCGCACCGATGTTCCCACAGAACATTTGTGTAATTGCAGGTTGCTGATGCTAGCATAAGCCAGAACCTACAAATATTGATTAAAACGCATTTAATTAAACTTCATTTACCCTAAACCAACCGGGCCCGTTTACCGGACTTACACGATCAAAGTCCCTCTGGACATCACGAGCGACTTGCGATTACAGGACCTGCAGGCTTCAATGGTGCACTTACTACTGACTGTAGTTCTACTGAAGCGGTATTTTATCCCGACTTTCAAGAACCGCCATCTGCCACGTCCTTATCTCGCTCAGTCTGACGATATTGCGCTTATCATAATATGGTGCCATTGCACAGCTGTTGCACCTCTGGTGACCTTTGGTGAAAAATCCAGCTTCCTGAAACATGTAGGAAACGGTACAGTTAAAAATATCGTGTACTAGGAAAAAGAAATTTTCCGGAAAAGATTTATGCGTGTATTGACACTGATAAGCTGATAGAGAAGCGGCTCATTATTATAATTTTACGCAATATTATAGATTAGTAAGGGCACAGCTTTGCGCAGAATATTGTGAAGGAAGTTTTCCATATTGAGTTATCTATGAAATGCTCCTGGGCTATAGAAACAGTGCATAAATTATGCTCGAACTCGATCGTTACCCTTATCCTGATTATAGACAATTGGTTTATACGAGCATAGATAACATAAAAAATATTGAATCAAAATTGACGACATTTGAAATGGAATTGTTGGCAGTTACAGGATCAGAACAATAAACTCCGTCCATATTTTCAACCGACTAGGTTTGCGTGGTGCCTGTTATGGTAGACGAATTGTAAATTATTACAGCCGTTACCAGTTTCTACCGTCGTTTGATTCACATAGTTTGTCGTTTCCGATCCATCATTTCGTCGTTTGATCAAACACGTGTAGCGTCTTTGCAAACAGCTTCGACTTTTTGACAAATCCGCCTATGATGGGATCGTCCCGCGTAAAAGCGTGGCACTTGAACCCTGTGCAGCTGTGCTTTGCTTGGTCTAGCCACCTTGCCAATCAGAGGTGGATTTGTCAAAATGACGAAGCTGCTTGCAAAGACGCTGAACGTGTTAACTAACTCAAACGACGAAACGGTGGTTCAAATCAAAGTGTTTTTGTAGAGAGGGGTTTTGACAATCGGGTGGAATGTTTGTTTACTTCCATTAGCTAAAAACAACGATCTTTGGCAATCTATTTGATACTACTAGAATTGAAGGAAATGCTCAAAGAAAATTATTAAACTATATTCAGAAGTGTTATGCCAATTTGAGTTTTATTTCACGCAACAATCAGCATAAAGAAAACTAAGTATCATGTGACCCCGATTTTCAAAATGTCTTTAATTTATCTAAAGGATGCAAAGCGATTTGTTCGGAATGACAACACTTCTCTGTATAAGCTCTTTGGATCTTTGGTAGAAACAGGTAAAGGCTGTATTTTCGCTTTTATTGTGTTTGTTAGTATTTGGTACACACTCAAATCGTGCTTAGTCTAGCAATCCAAAAATCGTCTGCAAAGTTTTTTTTTCTTATTTTGTTTAATACCATAGCTAATTGTAATAGCAAAACATGGAGTCCATTTTCTTAGATATACAGGGGGCGTTTGACTCAGTTTCGCCATAAAAAACTGAGTCAAAATCTGCAAAATGCGGCCCTGGGACCAAAATTTAATAACTTTCTATTCAATATTTTGTCGGAAAAAGCTATGAATTTTAATAATGGTCACGTTCAGTTGAAAAGAACCAGCTTCCATGGACTAGCACAAGGGTCCTGTTTGAGCCCCCTGCTATATAAATTTTATGTAAGTAATATAGATTCTTGTCTAGCGCCAAATTGCACTATTAGACAATTGGCAGACGCTAGCAGGGACGCCGTCGAAATACAACAGGCTTTGCAAACCACCCTGAACAACCTTGTCGAGTGGTCCGATAACCTTGGTATCAAGTTTTCCGCTACGAAAATAGAAATGGTAGTCTTTTTCCCTTTTAGTGACAATGTAAAAAACAGGGAGAAAAGACTATATGACCCTAAAATTGATGTCTTTTTGCATGGGGAAAAGATATCAACCACCGACAACTTTCGATACCTTGGTGTTTGGTTCAACTCTAGGCTAAACTGGAGTATCCACATCAGCCAGCTGATCAAAAAATGCTCGAAAAGAATCAATTTTATAAGAACGGTCTCAGGATTCTGGTGGGGCGCACACCCAACAGATGTCTAGAGATTGTATAAGACTACGGTATTATCCGTATTTGAATATGGGAGCATATGCTTTCATTGGGCATCCAATGCACGGCTCTTAAAATAAGAGAGATTGTAGTACCGTAGTCTTAGACTCGCATTAGGGTGCATGAAATCTACGCACAACATGTCCCTAGAAGTGATGGCCGCAGTGATGCCGCAGAGATTACGTTTTGAAATGCTATCGCTTCGCCTTCTAGTCCGTTCTTCAGTATCAAATCCCTTGATCATAGGGAATTTTAAAGTGCTTATAGGGGCAGGTTCTAAGAGCAAAATTATAAACATATATAATGATTTTGTTGCCCTACAAGTCCATCCTAGCGCCCCACAAGCAGTAAACCGTGCTGCCTTTCCTGAGTGCTACAGTTCCATTGTAAGTACAGATTCCTCGTTGCGAGAGGAAATCAAGGTCATACCCCATGATCTTCGCCCGATAGTGTTGCCGGGCATTTTTGCGAACAAGTACGGCCATTCAAACAAAATTAACCAGTATTACACTGATGGATCATCTTCTGAGGAGGGCACAGGCTTCGGTGTTTTTAGCGAGACGGCCGAAGCCTCCCTCAAATTGCGACAACCATGTTCCGTGTTCACGGCTGAGCTTGCCGCAATTTTGTACGCACTATTGTTGATAGCAGCGTGCCCCTCAGACCAATATATATATATTACCAATATTACCAATATTATATATTCACAGATAGTCTCAGTGCCATAGAAGCACTGAAAACCCCGAGGGCTGTTAAGAGCCAAGACCACTTTGTCATAAAAATTGTTGAGATTCTAGGCTCACTGTTTAATAAAGCGTTTAGAATATCGCTAATTTAGGTCCCTTCTCATTGCGGAATCCGAGAAGGCAGACTAACGAGAATAACGAGAAGGCAGACTCACTGGCCAAAACCGGCGCCAGAGAAGGCATCCTTTATGACAGACCCATCTCAGCCCAGGAGCTCCTTCGTTCAACACAGCACCTTTTCCTGTTTCGACGGCAGAGTATGTGGGAAGCGGATGAACTTGGGCGGTTCCTTTTTTCGGTTTCTCCGCAAGTGTCCCTGCGGCCTTGGTTCGGTGGATCGTGCTCTCTGTGGATCGTGCATTCATACGGATGATGTCTCGGCTCATGTCGAAGTATTTCGCACTCTGGCTCTGGCTCAGACCACGGTGTGTGGCTGCGGTGTGGGATTCCACGATGTGGATCATCTCTTATGGTCCTGCGTGGAGTTCGAAACCGCCAGACCCTCCTTGGTGAGCGCGGTCGGCGCCATTGGTAGACAACCGGATACACCGATTCGAGATGCTTTGGCTTGTAGGGACCTTCAGTACATGTGGCTTGTTTTCCGCTTCGCCAGAGATAACGGTCTACTCCTGTGATTCCCTTCCATTCCCCATATTCCTATCTTGCCTCTAGCTACTCCATCCTTTGTTGTGTTGTCTTCGTCGATCACTGTTTTTATGTTGTGCCAAATTTCAACCGAAGAAGGGGCAGTCGCTTTCGTGGCCACCACCAAATCCGCAAAAGGGGAGGCAGATTTGGCTGCAGAGAATATTTCGTTCAGCCTGATCCATTTGTTGTTTCGTTGCAGTTCAGTCCATACCATGAGCGAAAGAATCGCCACTGGAGCCACATCATACGTGGCCGCACCAATAGGAAGCCATACCATAACATTCCAAAGTTCTCCATGCCGTACCACACAACCGGAGACATGCTGCATTCCAAAACAACTCCAACCACACCAATAGCATCAGGATGCATCTACAATCACCTGAAATAGCCATAACCCCGACCGTAATCTTAAACTCCACAACCACAACCGAGTACGCCCGGGATAAGGCAAAATACAAGGAGGAAATGCCTTGAGAATATTATACCTATCAGCACAGGCGGTGCTGAAAATACGGCGAATGCCGTCATAATAAATTTAAATAAAATAAATAACTAATTGTATTACAAACTCTTATGCGACTTTTAAGAGTAAACCATTTGCTCACATCACTCAAGTCGTCTATTGGGAAATTTATTAACTATTTTGTTTCACGACACATAAAATGTCATCCATGCTGCGTTACTAGACTATTTAATCATACTGTTAAAAACTCTTCTTTGTGAGATCTTAAAAAAACTATCTGAACATCGAGTTATGACTTTATACATCTAGAACAAGCACGGACTGATATCAGAGCGTGAATCTGGTCGATATTAACCTGCTTGTTGCTTTCCTTTGTAAAAATGAACTACTGCCCATACTAGCACAATTGCGTTTCCTATCGCCAGCAGCCAGGCAAACGTGTGCTCCCAAAACTGCGCCATGCGATCTTGGTAGATGCTATTTTCATTTCTGTTAAAAACGCCATACGACTCATATTCAAGTTCATCAGTTTCCTCTACGCCAAAGCCATCGTCGTGAGATATTCCGGCTGCTTTCAGCGCGGCGCTAATGTTCATTTCCTTATCCAGTCCAAATTCGTTGTGTAGCAGCTTGATTTCCTTCAATTTCGGAGCAGCTGCAAGAAGTGCAGTGGTGTTCAGGTCCGAGAGGAGCCCATAGCTGAGGGTAAGCACCTCTAGGGCTGGTAGATATGCATCGGAGAAATCCACACTATGCAGTCCGTTTAAGTGGACCAACACAATCTCGAGCCTTGGTGGCAACATGCTGAAGGATATTTCGAGTATACGGTTCATCGAGATGTCCAAGGTAGTAAGGTTGGTCATACGCTGGAACACTTGTTTGGTGATACTAGAAAGTCTGTTCCTGGACAGGATCAACGTTTCCAGGTTCACTAGAGTACTCAGGTTGCGGATATCGCCCATTGTGTTCCGATTCAGATCAAGATATCGCAACGGATAGGCCGTTTCCGATGGAGGCACAACCAAATATTTTATTTTACCCCTACTGAAATCGCCGTACTCCAAATCAATCGGTATCTCGAGCACTTCCATATCGGTTCCGACGATCTGTACCGCTCGCGGTCTTTTCAGCTGGTTATGGAGGGCGGCATCGTATGCAAGAATAGTATTAATATACGGAGTTCTTCTACGAGTCGCTCTTATGCTTAATCTTCGCATGACCGTACTATCGGGCTCAATTACACGGGACGAGTTTTGACCGGGTATGTAGAGGAAGTCCGGTATCGTACAAGCAAACACCGCCGAACCAGCTTCGCACCGATGTTCCCACAGAACATTTGTGTAATTGCAGGTTGCGGATGCTAGCATAAGCCAGAACCTACAAATATTGTTTAAAACGCATTTCATTAAACTCCATTTACTCTAGACCAACCGAGCCCGTTTACCAAACTTACACGATCAAAGTCCCTCTGGACATCACGAGTGACTTGCGATTACAGGACCTGCAGGCTCCAATGGTTCTTTCGATACTAACGTTCGTGTCCGTACGTTCCTCGTTGAATATTGTAGTTCACTGAAGCGATGATTTATCTCGACTTCCAAGAACCGTCCAATGCCATGCTTTATCACCCACTCTGACGCCATTGCTAACATTGTTATCGTATGCTAATGACGTAGCAAAACGAAACCTCCACAACAAGACGTCGAGGTTTCCTTTACAAGTTAAAATAACATCATCTTTATCATTCATTTCTTCACGGCGATCTTGTGTGATTCGGTGATCATGTGAGAAAGTTTACTTGAAAATGAAGGGAGAAAGTTTACTTGAAGGGATAGTGAAAAGCACGGAATATTGAGAAAGTGGCATCTTCTGAAAATGCCTGCACTTGTTTTTCAATGTCTACCGACACCGAATACCCAATTCAAAAGTGACGCATTCAACAAAAGTATGATAATAGGCCTGGCTCTGTTCGCAGAAAAACAAATGACGATGGTGTCCACATAAGCTCCGTTTCGTTTCGCTTTTTTTTTCGTCCATTGCCGAAGATTACAACCCTATTTCCGTTTCATGTAGGCAGCAAATAACGCGATTCGCTCCAACGCTGCAATGACGCTTGTGCCACAGGAACTGTGATGCTATCAGGCTATGATTTTTCCAAGGATTGCTCGGGCATTTGAAGTGATAATAATGTAATGGAACTGGTCACGGAGGACCGAATAAAACGGACCTTTTAGTTTCATTCAGGAGCTCGAGGCAAACAGTTTACAAAGTGCTGCCATCCGCTTGCTCAATGAAGTCCTTTGCGAGGTAAACTTCAAGAAAAATTGCAGGTATTGGCTTATTCTAACTGTTTCTGTGATCGTTTTGAAGGTTGGCGTTATTCCTGGTGACGTGCGGTGCAGCTGCTCGAGCAGAATACTCCACTCACCGTTGTGTCGGCGGCTCGGAAGCGTTTGTCTGCACCATTGTAATCTTTGGTTACAACCCGGAGAAAAACATACCGCAGTTTCACCTGCCAAAGGACGTGAAAGCGATTCGATTCGTCCGGTCGTTCTACATCACACGCACGGACGAATGCATCAGTGCTTACGATGCGGTGTTGCACAAGCAGCTTAACTCTCCGGTAGCGATCGAGGCTAGGTATGTCTTCATGCATACGATAGAAATGCCCTCAAACGTGGAGTACGCTGACTTCACCGATAACTTAATCCAAACGATCGGCGCACCATCGAATCAATCGTATGCCCTGCGGTACCTGAACCTGAACGAAAATCACAAAATTGATGCTAGCTCGATCGTAAATATCAGCCGCTTCGTAAACCTCGAGACGCTCTACATAGCCGACTGCAGCTTGGAACAAATTCCGAGCGGGATCTTCGACAAGTTGACCCGTCTGACGCGCCTCTTTATTGGAGGAAACGATTTTACTCAGTTAGACCTATCGATGTTACCGTCAAGCCTTTCCGTGCTCAACCTGGATAACAGCTATATCCGAAGTTTTAGCTTTCCCAGCAACCACTTTCCGGCGCTCGAGCATCTGAACTTCGAGTTTAACAAACTGCGGGACGTTGATATCGAAGCGCTCCTTGCGATGGCACCGAAACTGAAGCTTTTCGCGCTCGGCCACAACGAGATCAAGCGAGCCAGAGTGGAAGAAATACTGGGCGAACTCGATCGGCGAAACGTTGCATACTACAACACGGAGCTGCCGTCTGATTCCGAATGCCAACCCGACGAGCGTAAGTTCCGTGGTTTATGCATTCCGGAATCCAGCTTCCCGCTGGAGGTGGGAGATTGGATAGAAATAGTGCTGCTAGTGGCTTTGGCTGTGTCGGTCCTGCTTGGTGTGGTGATCGGGGGTATGAAGCTGTGGGCAAAGTATCCTCCGTCGTGGGAATTTGTCAATTATTTCAACCGTAGAGTTGAGTCGTCATAAAAGATTTTCGAAACGGTATGGATCTTATTTAACGCTTGAATAAAATAGGCAATACACCGTCACGTGTTGGTCAAATTTAATTTAACATTCTTTAGCGTGTAGCAGCTTTTTATACTACTGCATCTCGGACGAACGCCACACAGCTCTGATGGACGAGTTCCCCGCTTGTGCACAAGCGGATGTTCAAGAACGTTTTCGACGATGCAGAGTTGAAGGTAAGCGACGGGGGCTTTCTTTCCTGTGCATCGTTGCAATTGATGACCAATTTAATTGTGTGAAATTTGTCTTTTCTGATTCCCACTTCCGCCTCAGAAACAACCATCAAAAATATCCTACAGTGAGAAGAATGGCAGCCAGGTGAAACAAATTGTGACAAAAAACTAACAAAAATAGAGGAACGACCGTTAGAATAAGGACAGGCAGTAAAACATCACGTTCAGCTAACCGACGTCGTTAAGTGAATAACATTATCTTTGTTATCCTACTGGTTTATTATGTTCGTGGTGATACATTTTTATAAACTAGGGTAGCGTGAGGAAAATAGGATCTGTAAAGTTAGTGAGCGAAATGCATCGACGAGTAAATGTGATCGTGAACAGTTTATCTTAGTGGAAAATAAAATAACACCGAAGCATAGTTGTAGAATTGTCTTGTGAAAAAAGTTTACGGACATGTATTATACATTACAAGGCATCTTAGAAATTGAAAGAAAATTATTTTTAACAAAAACGTACCCCTTGATGTATCAATATTTCTAACATCATTATACTACCATGAATACTAGTTATGCAAATTATAGCTTCGCAATAGCACTTTTATTAATCTTTGCGGAATCTTAGACCATTGAAGGCCTTGATTTGAAAGTCAAGGATGAGGTTACTTTACATCACTGGAATAATCACGTACCGCAACCTAAGAGCGAAGCCGATCTATTAGTATTCTTACCGCTTTCCTTTGTAAAAATGAACTACTGCCCATACTAGCACAATTGCGTTTCCTATCGCCAGCAACCAGGCACACGTGTGCTCCCAATATTGCTCCTTGCGATCTTGGTAGAAGCTATCATCATCATTTCCATCAGCGTCATAGCTTTCATATTCACGTTCATCAGTTTCCTCTACGCCAAAGCCATCGTCGTGAGCTACTCCGGCTGCTTGCAGCGCGGCGCTAATGTTCATTTCCTTATCCAGTCCAAATTCGTTGTGTAGCAGCTTGATTTCCTTCAAATTCGGAGTAGCTGCAAGAAGTGCAGAGACGTTCAGGTCCGTGAGCATCCCAAAGCTGAGGGTAAGCACCTCTAGGGCTGGTAGATTTGCATCGGAGAAATCCACACTATACAGCACGTTCACGTGCACGAACAACATTTCGAGCCTTGGTGGAAACATGCTGAAGGATAATGCGATAATATCATTATGTGAGATGTCCAAGGTAGTAAGGTTGGTCATACGTTGGAACACTTGTTTGGAGATACTAGAGAGTCTGTTCCTGGACAGGATCAACGTTTCCAGGTTCACAAGAGTACTCAGGTTGCGGATATCGCCAATTGTGTTCCATTCCAAATCTAGATATCGCAACGGATAGGCCGTTTCCGATGAAGGCACAACCAAATAATTTATTTTACCCGAACTAAAATCGCCGTACTCTAAATCAATCGGTATCTCGAGCACTTCCATATCGGTTCCGACGATCTGTACCGCTCGCGGTCTATTCAGCTGGTTATGGAGGGCGGCATCGTATGCAAGAATAGTATTTATATACGCAGTTCTTCTACGAGTCCCTCTTATGCTTAATCTTCGCATGACCGTACTATCGGGCTCAATTACACGGGACGAGTTTTGACCAGGTATATAGAGGAAGTCCGGTATCGTACAAGCAAACACCGCCGAACCAGCTTCGCACCGATGTTCCCACAGAACATTTGTGTTATTGCAGGTTGCTGATGCTAGCATAAGCCAGAACCTACAAATATTGTTTAAAACGCATTTCAATAAACTTCATTTACTCTAAACCAACCGGGCCCGTTTACCGGACTTACACGATCAAAGTCCCTCTGGACATCACGAGTGACTTGCGATTACAGGACCTGCAGGCTTCAATGGTTCTTTCGATACTACCGTTCGTGCCCGTACGTTCCTCGTTAAATATTGTAGTTCAATGAAGCGATGATTTATCTCGACTTCAAAGGACCGTCCAATGCCATGCTTTATCAACCACTCTGACGCCATTGCTGACATTGTTATCGTATGCTAATCACGTAGCAAAACGAAACCTCCACAACAAGATGTCATGGTTTCCTCTACAAGTTAAAATAACATCATCTTTATCATTCATTTCTTCACGGCGATCTTGTGTGATTCGGTGATCATGTGATCATGTTTTCTTGAAAATGATTGTAACAAGATTGTGAAAAGCTCGAAATATTGGGAAAGAGGCATCTTATGAAAATGCCTTCTCTTGTATTTCAATATCTACCGACACCGACTACCCAATTCAAAAAAGACGCATTCAATAAAAGTATGATAATAGGCCTGGCATTGTTCGGAGAAAAATGTGACAATGGTGTCCACATAAGCTCCGTTTCGTTTCGCTTTTTTTTTTCGTCCATTGCCGAAGATTACAACCCTATTTCCGTTTCATGTAGGCAGCAAATGACGCGATTCGCTACAACGCTGCAATGACGCTTGTGCCACAGGAACTATGATGCTATCAGGCTATGATATTGCAAGGATTGCTCGGGCATTTGAAGTGATTATAATGTAATGGAACTGGTCACGGATTACCGAATGAAATGGACCATTTAGTTTCATTGTGGAGCTCGAGCCAAACAGTTTACAAAGTGCTTCCATCCGCTTGCTCAATGAAGTCCTTTGCGAGGTAAGCTTTTAGAAACCATGCAGGTATTGGCTTATTCTAACTGTTTCTGTGATCGTTTTGAAGGTTGGCGTTATTCCTGGTGACGTGCGGTGCAGCTGCTCGAGCCGATTACTCCACTCACCGTTGTGTCGGCGGCTCGGAAGCGTTCGTCTGCACCATTGTAATCTTTGGTTACAACTCGGAGAAAAACATACCGCAGTTTCACCTGCCAAAGGACGTGAAAGCGATTCGATTCGTCCGGTCGTTCTACTTCACACGCTCGGACGAATGCATCAGTGCTTACGATGGGTTGTTGCACAAGCAGCTTAACTCTCCGGTAGCGATCGAGGCTAGGGATGTCTACATGCATACGATAGAAATGCCCTCAAACGTGGAGTACGCTGACTTCACCGATAACTTAATCCAAACGATCGGCGCACCATCGAATCAATCGTATGCCCTGCGGTACCTGAACCTGAACGACAATAACAAAATTGATGCTAGCTTGCTCGTAAATATCAGCCGCTTCGTAAACCTCGAGACGCTCTACATAGCCGACTGCAACTTGGAACAAATTCCGAGCGGAATCTTCGACAAGTTGACCCGTCTGACGCGCCTCTTTATTGGAGGAAACGATTTTACTCAGTTAGACCTATCGATGTTACCGTCAAGCCTTTCCGTGCTCAACCTGGATAACAGCTATATCCGAAGTTTTAGCTTTCCCAGCAACCACTTTCCGGCGCTCGAGCATCTGAACTTCGAGTTTAACAAACTGCGGGATGTTGATATCGACGCGCTCCTTGCGATGGCACCAAAACTGAAGCTTTTCGCGCTCGGCCACAACGAGATCAAGCGAGGCAGAGTGGCCGAAATACTGGGCGAACTCGATCGGCGAAACGTTGCGTACTACAACACGGAGCTGCCGTCTGATTCCGAATGCCAACCCGACGAGCGTAAATTCCGTGGTTTATGCATTCCGGAATCCAGCTTCCCGCTGGAGGTGGGAGATTGGATAGAAATAGTGCTGCTAGTGGCTTTGGCTGTGTCGGTCCTGCTTGGTGTGGTGATCGGGGGTATGAAGCTGTGGGCAAAGTATCCTCCGTCGTGGGAATTTGTCAATTATTTCACCCGTAGAGTTGAGTCGTCATGAATGATTTTCGAAACGGTATGGATCTTATTTAACGCTTGAATAAAATAGACAACAAACCGTCACGTGTTCATCAAATTTAACTTAACAATCTTTTCTCTGCAGCAGATGTCTAATGCTGTCATACTGTTGCAAATTACATAATGCTGTGCTTCATAAGGCACTCAAAGTTCGCCGAAGATCGGTAATTTTTTTATTATCCGTACTAACGATATATAACAGAATGGTAAACAGAAACTTAAACTGATTGCAATGTAAGCAGTAAAGAGAACAAGATACAAGGTCATACATAAAACTTCATCACTTTCATCAACTTTTCGATTTGGAACACTTGAAAAATCGAACGACTAAAAAGTAAAAGGTAATTTTTTTATTTATTCACTACTAAACATATAACATTGAAAGAAATAAGCTTGAAAACCCAAATGAATACATAAATTATCAATGGGATTTGAAGGATTAAGCGACGTTACGATCCGCCAGTTATGTTTAAAGTCTTAAATAGATTCCCACATGATGGCAACCAAAGCTTAGGACCTGCTTTCTCTGTAACGCCCATTTTAGTAACGCATCTGGTACCAAATCCAACGCACACTACCCACGAATACGGCCACCAAAATCACTGCTAACACCAGCAGCACAAATGCCTTCCAGATCGATCGTCCTGGGAACACGTAATCCGGAAAACAGATGTTGGAAACTTCAAACTCGTCTGAATCACACCGACCATCCATTTGTCCGAAGTAGTGGGACACGTTTTGGCGGTTTAGTTCAGCTATAATGCGCTTGGCTTCGCCCTCCTGCATCGGATTCAGTGCGATCGGGAGCACGCGGAGGGCGGGACAGGCCGCGAACAGTGCCGGCAGATCGATGGTCGCCAGCCCATTATCCTCCAGGTCGAGCACGTTCAGGGCGGGCAGGGACGCGCCAACAATATCGAGCTCCGTTATCATATTGCTGAGAAGCCACAGGTTGGTGAGCCCTTGAGGAAACACTTTGATGTTCACCTTATGAATATGGTTTCTTCCCAGGTACAGCATCGACAGGTTGTGCATGCCGGCGAAGGTGCTTGCGTTGAGTTCGCCGATCCGGTTGCCCTCCAGGTTGAGTGTTTTCAGATGCACCAGGGCGGTCAGGTTGGAGATATCCTCGAGCGAATTGTACAACAGGTCCAGGTAGGTCACTTCGTATAACTTATTTGAATCGGTCAGTACTTTTGATATCGAGTTATGCTGGAATTCGCCCGTCTGCAGATTGGTCGGCATGTGCAGCTCGGTCATACGATTATATATGGCCTGCACGGAGCTCGGATTTTTCAGAATAGTCGAGTGCAGGACGGCATCGTACCGGTTGATGTCTAAATGCCGATCGTAGTAATACTGCTCAATCACAAATCGAACTTTCTTAACACCTGATGGCATGTTCACCGCCGGCAGAGGCTTTTCGTCCCCATTGTACTGAAAATTCCACACACTGCAAAGCGTCGGATCGGTGCCTGGTTCACACTGGTACACATAGCCGGAACCAAGCGAAACAAGCGATAAGCCTACCAGGCACATCCTGTAATATACAAGCACAATTCCTTAGACACATCACTTTACAGAGCACGTTCTTCGGATTGACTTTATTTCTAGTGCTTCTCACCTTAAACGGAGGTTCATGGTTTTCAGAAGGGTATCAGTGCTAGTATAAAAATGTGCATAAAGCTCCCACTAAGCACGGCAACTGTATCGTTCGAGGGCGAAACACTGACTGATAATAAGTGGCGAGTTAGTGTCTGCCATCGTGAAACCATACGCCTCATTTCGCTGACATGTACGCTGGGTGGCATGTTCTATTTTCCGACATTCAGTGGTAATTAGTCGACAACGCTGCAAGACGATTAACTGTGCTTGATTGTGTCGGATACGGAGAATTGTGTTGATTATTTAAATAAATTAACTTGCAATGCGATCAACTATAAAATGTGCAAAAGAAAATATTTTGCATATCTGTTGAAACTGCTTTTAAAGCTTAAAATACTATCAGCTCTAAGTTATCACGTGTTTGTGTTTGATTCAGTGCCTCAATGTTACACTCAATACTTACTCGTTATTCTCGAAGCAGATGTCTAATGCTGTCAGGAGAATACTGGTACCAATGTCAGCATGCTGGACCTGATAAGGCAGTCAACTGAATGGCGGAAGCTCGGGGAATGTTTCACTCTCGTCCAATCTGCTGATAACATAGTAAAGTAAACAGAAGCTCCAACAACGAAGTAGAACAGAAGTGAACAAGGATTGAAAAAAATTAGCACAATGCTTTTTTTCATCGACTATACGAAGAGAGGGATTTGGTGCAGTGAAAACAAAAAAAAAAAAACACTCCAAGCGACTAGAAAGTAAAATGCAATTTTTTAATTTATTCACAATAAATCCTTCCTCTGAAAACACCATAAACACATTACGAAAACATGATACATCTGTGAGATTCAATGATACGATCCACCAGTCATGTTTATGGTCATCGAATGGGTTCCAACATTTTTGATTTTGGTCGCAGGATTCGACCCGCTTCCTCCGACCCATTTTAGTAACGCATCTGGTACCAAATCCAACGCACACTACCCACGAATACGGCCACCAAAATCACTGCAAGCACCAGCAGCACAAATGCCTTCCAGATCGATCGTTCAAGCAATACCACGCCCGGGAAGCAGATGTTGGAAACTTCAAACTCGTCTGAATCACACCCACCATCCATTTGTCCGAAGTAGTGGGACACGTTTTGGCGGTTTAGTTCAGCTACAATGCGCTTGGCTTCGCCCTCCTGCATCGGATTCAGTGCGATCGGGAGCACGCGGAGGGCGGGAAAGGCCGCGAACAGCGCCGGCAGATCGATGGTCGTCAGCTCATTACTCTCCAGGTCGAGCACGTTCAGGGCAGGCAGGGACGTGCCAGCAACAATGAGCTCCTTCACCTTATTCCTCAGAAGCCACAGGTTGGTGAGTCCTTGAGGAAACACTTTGAAGTTCACCTTATGAATATGGTTTCTTCCCAGGTACAGCATCGACAGGTTGTGCATGCCGGCGAAGGTGCTTGCGTTGAGTTCGCCGATCCGGTTGCCCTCCAGGTTGAGTGTTTTCAGATGCACCAGGGCGGTCAGGTTGGAGATATCCTCGAGCGAATTGTACAACAGGTTCAGGTAGGTCACTTCGTATAATTTATTTGAATCGGTCAGTACTTTTGATATCGAGTTATGCTGGAATTCGCCCGTCTGCAGATTGGTCGGCATGTGCAGCTCGGTCATACGATTATATATGGCCTGCACGGAGCTCGGATTTTTCAGAATAGTCGAGTGCAGGACGGCATCGTACCGGTTGATGTCTAAATGCCGATCGTAGTAATACTGCTCAATCACAAATCGAACTTTCTTAACACCCGACGGCATGTTCACCGTCGGCAGAGGCTTTTCGTCCCCATTGTACTGAAAATTCCACACACTGCAAAGCGTCGGATCGGTGCCTGGTTCACACTGGTACACATAGCCGGAACCAAGCGAAACAAGCGATAAGCCTACCAGGCACATCCTGTAATATACAAGCACAATTCCTTAGACACATCACTTTACAGAGCACGTTCTTCGGATTGACTTTATTTCTAGTGCTTCTCACCTTAAACAGCGGTTCATGATTTTAAGAAAGGTTTTGTAAATAAAACAATAAAAATATTTATTTCAAAAAGCCAGCCAATCCAAAATAGAAACTGCGTAGTTCGAGAGCGCAACACTGACTGATAAGAAGTGGCGAGTGAGTTTCTGCCTTCGTGAAACCGTACGCCTCATCTCGCAGACATGTGCGACTGTGATATGTTCTATGTTTTGGCGGCTATTCGGTGATAATCAGCCGACCACGCTACAGGGTGATTCCTCTCGATTATCGCCAAGTTGGTCAAATAAAATATTGAATAAGTACATGCCGAAGCTTTTTTTTTTTTTTAATCTACAAACACCACAATAATAGCAGACTTTTCATTGGTTTTATTGGGACACCAGTCAAAGGCTGATCAAACTAGACCAATTGCCCTGTAGGAAAGCTACATATTTATTTGCAAACGCATAGAAAAACTTGAACGCATGTTCATCTTAACACATGTAGGGATCGGTAGGATTCTATGAAAAGTGAGCTGTTTGATGACTTAGAGCGGAACCTCACCGGTAAATTGCCATAGCGCGATGTACTGCTGAATGCTGGTCTTGATGACCATTAGCTCGAGCGAGTCCTCCTCTCCAATAGAGTAGATCTCAGAGAGCAGAAACTTGTCCGGTACGACGTGCGCGTAGCTGAACGTATTGATGTAGCTAGTGATCGACACCATCCGGTTCGGGTCGTACTCGCCGTTCGTGAACAGCACATTAGTTGAGCGCGGATCCTGGCCACCAAAGTGCAGGTTCGTTAGGCGCACTCCGTCGTAGATGACGGCATCGGTTACCCACTCACCAAACAGAGCACGGCATGCCTCGAGGAAGAAGTGCATCGTGACGCGATCACCGAACGGTTGCTCGTCCGCGTCGGTCGTCCGGAACCAACCGAACTCCGTGCACGCCTGGTACTGCGTCTGGCGCAGCCCAAGGATGGCGTTCTCGGGCGCACCCGGTGCAATCACTTGCGCTGCTTCCATATTGGAATCGAAGTCGAACGGCATACAGGCCAGATTCTCGTAGTACGTACGCAGCCAGCCGGCCAGATCCTCCAGAGCGGTGCCATCCGTCGCGTTCAGCATGTTCTCGCACACGGTCCGGATCTTGGCGGTGTCCTGCTCCTCGAGCATCGCCTCCTGCACGGCAAGCTTCAGATGGTAGAACAGCGTCTCCTGGTCAAGCAGGTTGCCCTTCTCAATGGGCTCGCAGGTGTTCAGCAGGCTCGTAACCGTATCATCCCGCTCGGCGTCCATGAGGTACTGCGCCGTGCGGAAGGCAACCCACAGCAAACTATGGCACTCGTTGCCGCCGAATCGGCGGATTAGGGCACCGACGTCGGCAGCGTGCTCCTGGAAGTCGAAGCTGGCCAGTACGGTCGCACCAGCGCCCCACGCTCCATCGACGATGCTCGGGAATCGCTGGCGGGCCCAGGTGGCGAGGGCGCCCGCGTAGCCCACACCGAGCAGGATCACCTTTGCATTCGGATCCCGCACCACATTGTTGCGCAGATGGTCGATCCACTCGATCAAGTCCATCAGTGCCTGTTCCGTTTTTAGGAAGCGAAGATTCTCCGTCGAATAGTCACTGGAAGAGATAGAAATAGTCACTGGTTCCTCTCCGAGTGCAACCCTTTTCGGTGATCGCTTCAACGTTACTTACGCGACCGGAGTGCTGGTGCCGTAGTAGCGATGCTCGTTCGTGAACAGCCACGCCTTGTCCCGGGCGGCCGTATCGTACAACAGACCGTGGGTGATGTAGTACGTCGTCAGCGCGAAGTTGCCTCCGACGAAGATGAAGATGGGCCCTCCGGGCTGGTAGAACTCATCGTTTGAAAAGTAGCTGAACTCGAACGTGTCCCTGTTCTGCGGGTTGAAGTGATCGACGCGTGTCCGGAAGCGACCCCCGGTAATGTTATCCTCCCGTGGCACAAAGTCCACTGGTACCACGGGCCGGACGAAGTGACGCTGAAGCTCTTGCAAAACGCGAGTGCTCTTCACTCCAACACCAGGTGCAGGCGAACCGTTTGAAACGGCAATCGCACAGAGCACCGCGACAAGTACAAAAGTCTTCGAGAGCAACATTTTGGAACTAGCCAGTCTCGGTACGCGTGCTATTCGCTTTTAAATAACTCGTGCCGAGGCGGCTTGCGGTCCAATTTAGGTAGGTGGGATTGGAGCTTTAATAGCGCGAGATTGCTGGTCATAATATTCTGTAACGCTACGATGACCGATGGTCAGGAAGAGGTTGTAAAGCGTATAGATAGAAGTCTTGTCGCCGTCATGCAGTTTGTTTGTTATCATGTATGGAGCCAACTTCCTGCGGAATCTTCTTCCTTTTTCGGGTTCGGTGTCGAGTTGTGTAGTTATTTGGTATGATACGTAATACGAAATTGTTATAAGCGGCTAAGGCTACGAATTTAAATAATTCACAGCAAATTGAAGAAAAAAAAAACTTGAGCCTAATACCTCGTCCTAATACCTAATTTGTCTTTCTGTGAAATCTTTCAAAAAATGCAACAGAATACAACTGTCTGTTTAATTTTTGGATGGCAGCGCCTGCAGGGTATGCAATCGACATACATTTAATCATGCAACTAAGCCCGCTCTGTGATCTTCAAAGCTTTGCTGTGAGATACGAAAAGATCAGGCTCAATCCAAACACCATTAAACAATTTATTCCTCGAAACCTTAACTGTTGGCTAATCTGTTTGTTTTTTTCATAGCAATTAAATCGATAAGTACTTAATAATGGAGACCCATGATAATGCCTTCTGCTCTACCACCAGCGCTTTCACAAGTGTGAGTGTCTGTTGATAGCGGCTTCATAATTATCGGGCCTGCCCCGATACCGGGTGGTCTACACTGGTGGTACTGTGGATTATAAATTCGATTAATCTTCGATATACGACGCCGACAAGATGTCAATTTTAGAAGAAGAAATGCCTGATTATGCCTTCTTATCGAGTGATACGCCAATCACGGACGGAAGGAATGGGAATACCATAACGTGCACAAGGAACCTTCAGGAACCTGTGGTGCAAGCGTATGATATATCATTTGGTTTGTGGTACAAACTTAAAGTGGTTTCGTAGGACACGATCATTAATGCATTTTTGTCTATAAAGAAGGCAACATATTTAAACGTAGGCGCAAATGAATACCGTATCACGTCGCATGCCAAATGCGCTGGATTAAGATTATCTTCCTCGTGCGATTTGGCAATCGAACGATAATATAGGGCTGGGGGGGTATAAAAGCCGGATCACTGCTACCGTGTACCCGACCAGTAGCAACCAGGAGGGATACAGTTTTGCGTTTGATATCGTTCAGTGAGGTGCGCAGTGCCATTTCGCACATTTTTTTTTTCGCCGCGGAAAATGAAGACTCTAACGGTGGCGCTGTTGGCGCTCTGTGCTCTGTGCAGTGGCGTGGTGCTCGGCTCCAGCCAACGAATGGTGCGCGAAGGTTGGTTCGAAACCCGGGTTGACCACTTCAATCCCCGCAATCAGGATACGTTCGCAATGCGGTACTACGCGAACGATGAGTTCGCGTACGGCCGGGGACCCATATTCATCGTAGTCGGCGGAGCAAACTCCGTTCAGACGCGCTGGATCACCGAGGGATTGTTCTACGACACTGCTTACCTCGAGGGCGCGTATCTGTTCGCCAACGAGCTGCGCTACTTTGGCTACAGTCTTCCGGTGGAGTAAGGGAGTAGTGGAGAGATATATTGTGGACCGTTAGCGCTATAGAGCTTTCCTCTGTGTTTTCTTCATCCTTCCCCTTTCGTAGAGATGCATCGTCAGAAAACATGGACTTCCTTAACGCCGACCAGGCATTGGCCGATCTGGCCGAATGGATAACCTATCTGAAGCAGAACGTGGTGCGCAATCCGTCCGCGAAGGTTATCCTATTGGGGAAAGCGTATGGAGGTGCCCTGGCAACATGGTTCCGTCAAAAGTACCCGCATCTCGCCAACGGTGTGTGGATTTCGAGTGGAGCTATCGAGGCGGACTTTGCCTTCAGCGGCTACAACGAGGCCCTCGGCGAGAGTATCCGCCAGTACGGTAGCGATGCGTGCTACAGCACCATCTGGAGCGGGTTCCGTGTGGCTCAGAACATGGCCACCCTTGGCCTGACGGAGCTCCTCTCGACCGAGTTCCACCTTTGCGAACCGCTCGACAACGACAACGAGATGGACGTGCGTGCGTTCCTGCTTGGTCTACGGGATAACATCGAGTTCGAGATGCTGCACCGGCGCAACACGAATGCCATACGCGAGATGTGCCAGGAGCTGGAGGACGAGCGGGACAGCAGTTTGCACGCGCTGATCGACTGGTTCGCACGGGAGCACCAGTATGAGCAGTGTGTCGACATGAACTTCGACAGCTACATGGCGAAGTACCTCGAGACGGACTTTAACGCGCAGGCGCTCCAGGCGGGACATCGACAGCGGCTTTATCTGCAGTGCACGGAGGAGGGCTTCTTCCCGACGACCGAGTCCGAGGAGCAGCCTTTCGGCAATCTGATCGATCGTTCGTTCTTCGCCACCGTTTGCCAGCGTGCATTCGGTGAATGGCTCACGGAGGACGTTATCGAGCGCCAGCTGCGCTCTACCAACACGCGCTTCGGCGGGCTCAATCCGGCCATCGAGCGGGGACACTTCACCAACGGTGGGGTCGATCCGTACCGCGTCGGAAGCCTGCTGGAGGATTTGAACGAGAAAACGCCGGCAACACTCATCCCTGGGACGTTTGAATCTCCCGATCTGGACTCGATCGACTACGAGTACGACTCGGAGGAGCTGATCGCGGCCAAAGAGCGCACCAGGACATTGATTGATTTCTGGATCTTCGAAGACTTTGAACCCATCCGTCAGCATGTTTGAAATGAATTTATATTCTTACGATAAAAAAATATATGTATGCAAACTTAGGATCATTAGTTAAGAATGTTACATTATTTATTATGGCTCCAGCCTTCCCTGGAACGTAGTATCCCAATTACCGTGGGTTGAACGGAAACAGGTAGCCTTCAAATACTTCCTTTAGCCGGCGCTTGACCTCCAGCAGCTCGGCGGAGTCGTTCTCTTCATCAATTTTCTTCAAATCCCCACCAGCTAGCTCTCCCGGAATAACATCAGCCAGTGCGTACGGATTCAGATCCTCTACCACGCTGGTGTACCGCCACGGATCCTGTGCACCGTTGGTGAAGTGAACCTGCATTACGTTGGGCGAGCTGCCTCCGAAGCGATTGTTTGTCCGTTCCGTGGCTCGGTACATAGACTCTGCTGTAACCCAGTCACCGAACACACGCCGACACAGCTCATGGTACAGCTCCATCTGGACGCGCTCGCCAAACGGTTGCAGATCGGAGTCGGTCGTAAAGAACCACCCAAACTCGGTGCACTGCTGGTAGAGGAACTGACGAGCACCGGACGCGTTGCTTTCATCGGTAGGGGATGTTTCACGGAACGATTCAGCGAGCATGTCGATGTCCACGATCACGCAACCGTTGTCTGCCTCGAAACGTTTGTTGAACCAGAAGGCGAGTGCGTCCAGTGACGTTGGAAAGCTGTCATCGGCGATGTCCTGGCAAACCGCCGTAAAATCTTCGATGCTAAAATGATTCGAACCACCACAGGTATAGGTAAAAATCACTTGTTCTCAAACTGGCGATCACTCCCTCACTCACTTTCCATTACGCAAACTGTAGACCTCGATCGACGTCATCAACACGCTGAAGAAGTACGCCACCTGAATGCGATCGTCGGCGTCCACCGGATCGCAGATGTTAAACTTTTCGTACATCAGCCGTCCCAGCCCGACATCGATCAGGTTCTGGGCCACGTGGAAGGCGATGAAGATACGGTTGTAGCACTCCTGGCTGCCGAAATCGATGGCCGTGTTTGCCCAGCCGTACGAAAAGTCCTGAAAGTCGTACACTGCACTGATGTAGCCACTCGAGGACCACGCGGCATCGGTTAGGTGGGGATAGCGTACGCGGAACCATATGGCTAGGCTTCCTCCAAGCCCCGTGCCGGCCACAAGAACGTGCGCAAAAGGATTTCCGACCACCGTGCGTCTCAAGTGGAGAACAAAATCGGCCACATCGGCCAGAATCTGATCGGTGTTGAGAAGTCGGAGATTTTCAACGCTCAGATCTCTGCGAGGGAAGAAATACAGTCCCATTTCAACAAGCTGTAAAGCGTCGTCCGCGCCGTGATCATTTTACTTACTCCGTTGGTAGACTCGCACCATAGAAACGCGTTTCCAAAGCAAACACTGCGCCTCCTAGATCGCGGGCCATCTCGTTAATAAGCGTGTTCTCGTCTATCATCGAACCAGCCACAGGGACGTCACCGGCCAGGAAGATCAGCACCGGTCCCGTCGGGACGAAATGGTCCATCATCGAAAGGTAGCGGTTGCTCCATGTCGCCTGATTCTGGTGGTTGAAATGGTCTACCGCTGTGTTAAAGAACTGCTCGCTAATGTTTGCCAAGTTGCCAAGCAGATCTTCTGCCCGCGGGGAAGGATTGCGCCGTTGTCTGTCGAAGAATAATGGTGTCGCCTCCCGTCGAGGGAGGATTGCCGCCAGGGTGCAGCTGCTCGCGACGAGCACGAGTAATCCCAACAACTTCATCGTTACTAGCAAACACAGTTATTTCGTTTGGAATTCAATCCTTAGTTTGAGGTGGCTTCCTGCTTATCGTTTTATTTTATAAGAACGCGTCAAATTGGTTTCATCGTGCAGACCTTCGCGTATCATTGGCTATCTATCGGACTATCAGAGGTCATTTAATCGAAAAGAAGTATTGGACTGTATTATCTTGTTGTTGTAATGTTTCATCCCCAAAAATGGTGCAATAAAACATGGAAATAAATAGCTGCTTAAACTACAACAGTCGCTGATCGTCATATCTATCATTGATTTTGATTGCGGTCTCTTATCAAACAGCCCAAGTTTATCTGATAACGGATAATGTTCAGTCTATTCAACGGTGATTCGTTTGCTTTATGTTCCCACGTTTATTATCGCGTGCAGAAAATAATATACTTCCGATGATCAGAAATCATGCAGGAACAGATGTTTAAACATATAAAAACATGTCAAATATTACAACTACTTCCAGCATTTTAATACATGAGGGATTCTTCAAATACATGTAGCAAAAGAGAACCGATTCAATAAATCTTTAATTTAATGGAACCACTTAAAAACAATTTTGAAATGAACAATTAAATTAGGTTTGCTTAAAAGTTTCGCGTGATTTGTCTTTAGTCGATTATTAATCAATCATCCAGCAGATGAAAAACAATATCCTATAAACACGATACCGACTTGTTATAGCCTATACAGGATGGAATCGATGCGGCGTATCGCACGCATTCGCTGCGTTTCCAACAAACACAAAAAACCGGTTGCTAAGAGTTGCAAACAAAGTAGGGCCCGATAAAACGTATCGATGGTTGTCTGCTCGTTTCCTTGCCTACCCGTTCGATTCCTTGACGGAGCGGCAAAGGTATCGAAGTTTCAGGGAAATAGTCCATCAAATTATTACGCAGAAACATGTCTTTTGAAGTAAGTGATATGAAGGAATTATGTTGGGAAGAAACGGAAACGATCAACTTATAATATGCACTCCATTTGGTTTTGCAGCAGGATCGTCGCAGCATCTACGAACGGCGCCGAAACATTCTCTACCTGGTGGCGAACTATTTGTCCTCAATGGGCCTGCATCAGTCCCGCCAGGCGCTGATAGACGAAACGCATCTTACCGCCGAGTTCGAAGTGTGCGACAACATCGATCTCGATACGATCTATCAGGACTTTTGCAGCTACTTTCTGCTAAAGTTTGGCAAACAACCTCGCATCGTGAAACGCACCGAATCGGTCGGGCTTCTTCCCTCGGCGCAGAGGAAGCTGTCCGGTGCGCGTCGAAAGCCCGTAGCGCTAGGGGTGAAGCCGGACGGAAAGGACCCGTTGCTCTCGCTGACCGCAACCGGCGACGAGCTGCAAAATGCTCTTCGCATAACGCCTGGAAATGCAGTCCACGCAACCGAACCCACCGAGGGACACCCTGCGGTTCCGTCGGCCAACCCGAAACTGCTGGTGCGCTTGCAAGACCACTTCACCAGCGAGTGGAAGGACCTTGCGGAGGAGGTCTGCCGGGATCTGATTCGCAAGGACCTACGCCAGCGCTGGGAGAACGTGAAAGGCCTGCCCGGGCCGATCAAGGTGCTGAAGGAGAGTGTGATTGCGCCCCTCGAGCACCCGGAGTTGTTCGTCGGGCTGGCGCAGCCATGGCGCTGCGTCCTGCTGCACGGTGCCCCCGGGACGGGCAAAACGCTCCTCGCGAGGACACTCTGCTCGGAGACGCGCGACTCGGTCACCTTCTTTAGCACCACCGCCAGCACGCTCATCTCGAAGTGGCGCGGCGAGTCAGAGAAGCTGATCCGCATCCTGTACGAGGTGGCCAAGTTCTACGCACCGTCCATCATCTTCATCGACGAGTTCGACAGTTTGGCGTCGCGGCGCGATACCATCCGCGAGCACGAGGCCTCGAAGCGCTTCAAGAACGAGTTCCTTTCGCTCATCGATGGGCTGGAGAGCGCAGCGGCCAGTGAAGCGAACGGTGCCGAGGGGCGGGAACGCGTGTTTCTGCTCGCCAGCACCAACCTGCCCTGGGAGATTGATCCCGCGTTTCTGCGCCGTTTCGAGCGGAAGATTCTCGTCGATCTTCCCACGGCCGACGGGCGCAAGGAGCTGATCGAACATCTGCTGCCCACGGTCATGTCGTGGCCGGAGCAGGAAATCCAGCAGATTGTCACCCTTTCGGAGGGATGGACGGGCGACGAGGTTCGGTTGGCCTGCAAGGAAGCATCGATGATGCTGCTGAGGGACAAAATCAACGATCAACGCCGAGCGAGCTCGGGCAAGCTGGGGCAACGCGAGGAAGAACTTCACTATCCGATGCTCCGGAAGGCGTTCGAGCAGCAACGGCCCGGTTGTGTGGAGCTGGCGCAGAAGCATCGTGAATGGAACGAACGTTACGGTACGCAATTGTTTGATTAGACCCAAATTAACCTCCTTCAACCATCGGAAGGATTACAAGCGCCATTTGATCGTTCTCATTCATGAGGAAAGACATTTTTGATTGCAATCTTTTCCAGCTATTTATATTTTTGTTTTCGCAATCAAAACTCTTAAAGGAATAAATAAAAATAACGCTAGCGCTACGGGTGACTTTTAACAGGCCGATTGATGCTTCTCTGGCCACGAACATTGAGCCATTAACCTGGTGTTAAGTATCAAAAATCTTCCCGGGAATACTCTTAAACGATCGAAAGAAAGGCTCGTGACGAGCGTCTGCTATACGTTGTGTTGAATATGAGCACGAGTCGCCCCGCGAATAATAAAGGGAATATAGAGCTTCCGGATGGATGGTGAACCGTCATGATGTTGATGGAACGAGGTTAGGGTACTCGAACAGCACTGCCAAGCCAAATCCCCAATGGGCACGAGGATTAGGATTGCCTCGCTCGCTTCTGGTGCTGTGCCTGCTGGTTATGCTGTTGGTGTTGTTGCTGCTGCTGCTGCTGCTGCTGCTGCTGCGACATTCGCTGGCCATGGTAGAGTCCCGTGTAGTACCCGCTCATGTACCACGACATTAGCATCGCGGAGAGATTCTCTGATTCGACGTCATCCGCATCTTCCAGCATCGGAGGCATCGGTGGTGGCGGTGGAATCATGTGCGCGGTCGACCCACACGGGCCCATCATCCCCGATCGACCGCCCATTCCCATTCCGGCTGCCATTCCCGCCGCCATTCCCGAATGGGCTCGTGAGAAGTTCGGTCCGAAGTTGATCTTGATCTTGCTGGCCTGCTTCGTGAACCGCTCGTCGTCGCTAACGTCCATTTGTGAGTCGGCACCGGCCGCTTCCACCTCGGCCGCCTCGACCCGCTGCTGCCGGCGAGCCTTCCGACCCCAGGAGGGCAGCAGTTCGTCGAGCAGAACGGTCTGTTCGTTGTTGTAACCGACGTACCGGATCATGCAGTCGCCGTGGGTACCGAAACCGATGATTTTGGCCTCATAATCCACCCCGTCGTCGTATGTAGCGCGCACGTAATCTCCAATCGCAAACGTTCCGTGCAGCGCGTTCACCTCATCCTGCTCCGAAATCTCCCTGGCGCCCTTCTCCTCGTGACCCGGGGAACCTCCGGCTGCTTCGCCGATCGAGTCCGTGTCCATCTTCTGCTGGTGCTTACGGTTGCCGCTGGTGCCTGCGGTGTCGTCCAAAGCTGGCTTCCGGTTGGTGCTCATTGCCAGACGCTTCGCCACTTCCTCCTTTATGAGTGCCAGCGAAGCGTCATACTTTTTGATAATAATACTATCGTCCCATATATCATCCCTGCCTGTTGAGCCCACCAGCGGAATTGACACGGATTCTACCGAGGCTTCCGCTGCGTTTTGCGTCTGCTAGAACCAATTTGGTAATAAAAAAAAAAGGCATTCATGAAGTAACCGGTTCCACTCCGTGACGCAAGGAGAATGTTTACATCAGCAAACGCTCTTCGCCATTCGACGAACAGCACAACATACCGATTTATTACCACTCGTACTCATCGTACTATCACAAAGGATGTTTAGGCTGTGTCGTCCAAAAAACCACAATGTAAAATTTCAAGATATTATTCTTCACAACGCTAAAAACTCTAGAAACTTGTTCACATTAAAATCACTCGGCAGTTTGTTGTACTCTGTGTTTTTCCACAGTTTCTAACCTCAACAACTGAATGTTGACATAATTCGTGCCCGAGCGAGAGCGAGCAACAATGGACCATAGTGTTGTGAGTTTCGTGGCGCACCTACCAAGAAAGAACCGCTCCTAGAAGAAAGCATTCTATATGTTCTTTAGAATAAAAACCAAACGTTCATATCAACATCCGCCACCAATATCACGAAAACGAGGAAAATGCAATGCAAGACAGAGTAAAAAAAATCTGAGACACATCGTTTGTGAAGCAGTCTTGATCTTTTCTATAACGGGAATAGAACATCCGAACCTCTCAAGGTGGGTCGAACCCCCCAAATGCAGTTCCTCGCGTTCGTCCGAATTGCAGTTCCGGATCGTTCCGGAAAAAAAAAAACATAAGTTCCCAACACTACTTTGGGCATGCTGCATTTATAAACAAACCTGTCGGCTAGATAGACGATTCGTCAAACTGCAAATGGAAGGGCAGTGCTGCCGGATTTCCTCCAGTGATTTCCGTGTTCTGCAAATTCAAATTAGTACGTTAAGCTGAACACGTGCATTCATTGTTTTTTAAATTTTAACAAGATTTTTAAGTGAAGCAAATTACGTTAAAAAATACTTTAATTTACCAACCAACAAAACAGCCAAAACTTGTGTGACCACGAGGGTTAAAATCCATGCATTCGTAAAAAGCAATTTGCTCGTCATGCGAGCGCTTTTATTACTTAAAATTTGATCATGTTTAAATTTTTAATGTTCAACTAGTCAAGATATGGTTGCTGATCACTCTGATGAAACTTCCTGGATGATAGGTTGCAAGTAGGACGATTTGGTATGCGCTGATTATCATTAACCTATCTTCATCACAAGAACATTCTTGCCCTTCTTATCTTCCAAGCATTCCTTCAGCGATCAAGATCGCATTGTTCTCGCTAATTAAATCATGTTATACACCTATGTGTTCCAGTGCATGCGACGGCGAGAACTGGAGCATCACACATCCATCTAACGGAAAGAGTTGTGTTTGTCCAGACATTTACCGCTAAATTTCTGGGCGACGATAGCGTGGAAGAATGAGGAAATCGGCAAAAACACTTGGATATCGTGTGTAGAACTCGTCAGATGGGTGAGGGAACGACAACAAACAGAGGAAATTAACTAGCTGTTAGGAAAATCTGGCAGATTCCCCATGCACGGAATTTGATTAGGCGAAACTCGAAGAAAACAATTGAAATATGCTAAAGCATGGTTTTTACAATCCGGCTTCAGGGCAGCTTCTCTGTTTGCAATACGCCCGATAACCAGCGGCAATTAAAACACACACTTGAGAGAAAAGAAGTGAAGATGGACAAAGCGAAAGATAAAGTAAATGAACAGAAAAATCTGGCAGATGGAACGCAAGTGGAATGGAAACATATTGGTAAACGACTGGTGGGTAAGAAAAGTGAAGTAGAGAAAAACACTGGCAGAGGGTTCAACATTACGGAGCGGGAAATTTTAACATGTGTAAAACTTAGAACACAATTAGCTAGAACATGGTTGTTAATTGTTCAAAAAACCACACAGCCTCTCGTGCGTTATACAATAATTTGAATGGTACGTTTTAGATTTAGATGGTACGATTTGACAATATAAACATAAAAATGACTTTTATTTGTTCCTCCGTCATACGTCGATTATCTTCCTAGATTCACAATCACAACCTGATATTGATTGTGTTTTCACTTTTTCTCAAATTTTCAAGGTTTTCCGAAGAACGTTGAGTGAATTCAGAGATCTAAAAAGCCCGTCTGTTCCGACTCACTTATTCTTGTCGCAATGTCGTGGGAAAACAGATTGAAATTTAATACCACAGGTAAATGTGACGCAGACGAAACGAAAACGATGCTAAATTAATAAAAAACAAAAATTGGTTTGCTGTTTTATTCAGCAGCAGTAGATTTGCCTAGAGAGCATTTTTATTTACAGCTTTTATTAAATTACAACGACATAAGTGAGTGTGCTGCTGTACCTTAGGGCATTCTGCTTTAGCATAAGACAATTTCGATTCTGTGTATCGCCTCGGCTATAATGTTCAGCTCCGCACAAAGAAACAATCGTAACGCGATCGCACTCACCAACAGGCCTTCCAAGCCGCGAGGCGCCATCGTTGCTATGCAACGGTACCACGCCGCTGCCAGGGCGATGAAACCGTGGTAACAAAAAAAACGCAGAGAACCTCACTAGCGCTCTCTTTCACCCTTCAAGGTACGCGCGCCCTAGAGTAACGCCGTGTATTCCATCTCAACGCGGGTACCCGAAACGCGCACAGGTGGTGGAAAACACAAGTGGATTCTCCTATCCGTCGGCCGGATCCGATCCTCGCAACCAGCGCCATTCGTCGACTGACAGCTGTCCGCAGCGGACGGCCCCAGAAGATCCCACATCCCACGGGTGCAACGGAGCAGTGTGTGCGCGCGCGCGCGCTCACTTACGAGGTCTTTTCTTCTGTCCGTGCGGGTGTGTTCGAGGCGCCATACCATCAAGTGCAAAGCGCGTTGCGTCAGTCGTAAAATTAGATTTAAAAAAAACGTTTTGAGGAATTGATGAAACAGAAAAGTGTAAAACCCTTCCGATCGTCTTCCTAGGTTAGTTTGTGTATCCCGTGCCGGTTGACTGTTGAACGTGTGAACTTTTAGAGACATTTATTGGCCCCTTTGAGGATGCGGTGAAGCCCTTCGAACTGGGAAGCTAAACGAACCGGCATCTTTGTATTTGCAATCGTTTAATGCGTGTTGGTAAGCCTTAAAAGGGCCTACTTTGTCCAAAGCCGTGTTGAGTGTTCGTATAGCATTAGTATCGAAAGGAGTCGTAGTGAGAAAGTGTACCTAGTGAACTTTGGACGAGGTGAATCCAAAAGTAACCGTTTAGATTCTACCCATATTTGCTAATTTGCCAAAACCTCGAAGAAAAGCATCACCTGCGTAACGCATATTCGGAAGCTCGCTAAAAAATTAGCTGTGAATCCTCCGTGTTTCATTATCACATCTCTCTCCCTCTCTCTCTCTCTCTCTCTCTCTTTCTCTCTCTGTCTCTTCGATCACACCATCATCGTCGCGATCATCGTCCCGTCGTACTCCACTACCACAAATCGATCCCGCCGGCCATTATTCAATTCAATCAGCATCGCGATTTTGCTTTCCCGCGTTTCGGGGTTCCGCAGCCTCTCGGAGGGTCCAACAACGACGGTAACGATTACGCGTTCGATTTCGTACGATATTTATGATATTTGATTCCTATTAGCGAGCGAGGTTTTTCGCCGATTTTCCATTATTTTCGACCATTTTCCCAACGACGCGAGGAGAGGAACGAGAAAAAAAAATACGCATCCATCGAAAAGTGAATTCGATTCCGCGCCGGCGTTTACGTTAGCTCAGGCGAGCTGTTTGGCTCAGTTTTTTTTGCTTTAAATTATGGTCTTTTTGCACGTGTGTCTTGCGTGTGTGTGTGCGTGTGTATGTGTGCTCGGTGTGATTGATGGTACGATGATGGTTCGGTGACGCTGCGGCAATGGAGGACGCACCGCTGGTGGTAGTGGTAGTTTCAGGGGGGGTGGACCAATTATGATTCACTTTTTAAAACATCCGAAACTGAAACGTTTTAGGGCAAAACCGAAAGCTGTTCCGGCTCATTTTCACCGTGCGCACCGCACCGTGTGGAGCCGTGGATCTCCCAAAAACTGCGCAGAAACTGCGCTCTGCAATTATCCAATAATAACGCGACCGCGCCGCCGCCAGTGACGAGGGACGGAGAAAACACTAACCCCGGCAAAGGTTGATGTAGCAGAAAAACGACAATTACTTCACTTTTGGTTTTTCAAGCCTTCGGTTTTTTGTTTTTGGCTTTCGTCGATGAGATTTGTTTGTATGAGACCGTAAGAAAAGGGCCACGAAAGCCTTTCTATAGGTGCATGGAATGTTTTCGCTTTCATTTTGAACGAAGAACTCTGGTGGATTCCCCGGAAGGGCTGAATCTTCAACGTTACAGTGAGCTGGTGAAATTATTTTGCACGAGTATATAAATTAACCCCCCGTTACATAAACGTTCTGAAACTCCTCTAGCCTTCCCGATCGAAAAGAATAACTCAACAACTCAAACAGCAAAATTCACTACAAAAAAAAAAACAGAGAATTGAAAAAAAACTAAATCAGTTGTGATTGTAATTTTGCCTCCAGCGTTACTCGGCAGAAAGCAATCGGCGACCCGAACGCTGACCCATATTTGTGAACCCTTGCGACCGAAAACTGGTGATTATTTGGCTGGATCGACAAAAGCAAAAACAAACCCACTGGAACACGTGTGTGGCGTGGTGGCACGTGGTTCTCTGGAGAGCTTCCGCTCGGACCCTTGAGAGGTCATCATCATGGGCCTGCTAGGATGGATCAAAAAGTAAGTATCAAAATCCGCATTCCCCGGGATCCATCGAGGGTGAAACAAATTATAGATCACACATACACACACACACACACACGCATGCAGGGACCATCATGGAAGAAGGGACAGGGAAACATAATTTGGGAGCACGATAGCCCGCCTGCATTCTATTTCGGGGAGGAATGGATAGTTGGCAAGGCACGAACCAGAAACAGGTCGTGTGGAACTGGGAAACATAGACTTCCGTACGACAAACTTTTCTTTGACCCTGAATAGGCGGGTTAGTCGGGTTGGTTCCTCGCTTGTACGAAAATGTGGCAGTAGGTTGTATGACGCACGTGTTGGACCTTGGGTTTTTGTGAAAAAATTTACTATCAACTGATCATGATCTTTCTGCAATAAACAAAAAGAGTTTTAACTGTGATCTAGCCGTTAACGGAATTGGGTCCGTTAAAGTGTGTATGGTCCTCAATTTAAACCCAAATGATCCCAGGATGGAACCAGTGATTTGGCCGATAATTTCAATAGCTGCCCAGAGAGACCTCTTCAAGTCCATCGGGGGATATCTCATAAGCAGCATTCGGTAGACAATCAGCCCTCGTTTCAACCAACTCTTGGTGGTCTATGATTTATGATCAGCAGCACCAGATAACCACATATCCATCCATCCCCGTTTCAGTCCACTTCTGGCGTCAGAGTGTGCCACAAATACCGTAAATTAGTCGGTACCCCCCCAACGGCCGGCGGCCTGCAAAAGAACGGACGAATTAGAGCGCAAGCCACCTCCAGCCCATCCATTCCCGGCTATTGGTCAAACGGAGGGGTACCCGATCGGTGTCTGCCGGTTCCTGGCATGCAGGACGTTGCAATCGGCCGCTGGTTTTGCAAATACCAAATAATCGGAGGAGGAAAAAAAAGCATCATTCGCGTCCACTTGCCTAACGGACCAACTTTCCAACTCGATGAGCACCGGCCCTCGCAGGTTGGGATGCACCGACCGCCGGCCTGCGGTACCGCGGCGCAACTTGGTGGCACCGTTGGGTGATGGACGGTGACGATTTGTTTGCAAAACTACCGGTACGGAACGGGAAGAAGCTATGGGCAGCGAGGGAAACCTAACAAGATTTATCTATTCGTTTGCCATTGTGCTGCTTTTTCGGTTGTTTATTTTTCCTTCCCACTGTAGAATACGTTTGCAGGCCGGTTGCAAAAGTTGGCTCCGTCGAATGATCGGGACAGGTACAAATGGTGCCTCTTCGATCGTGCTCCAGAATTAATGCGACAAGCAAGCGGGCAGAAGGCATCGATCGAACGGTGGATTTTATTTTTCCTTTGCATCATCGTCACCCTGGGCTTCCGCTTGCTCCCCAATGATCGTTCTCACACGCCACCAGACAACGCGAGAAACAGAGTGAGTCTAAAAGGGTATGATTAATGAACTTCGCTCGGGATGTTCTGTTCCGCCAGATCATCCGGGCAAAGTGTTTGCTCTGCTGCGGAGGGAAAAAGGGAAGATAATTTCCCTCCGGCACGCCGTCGAACGCTGATGAACCTGCCCTTCCAGTCCCTCACACCCGTTGCCGCTCCGGTTCGATCAGTGCCGCAGAATGGAGTTTATTGATTTAATATTTTATCCATACCAGCTGGCCACTCCAGAGAACCGAAGAACAGTTGGTTTTCAATTAATACCCTTTTCCCGGACCCGTTTCTTTCGTTTTAATCGCGGCAGCTCGCGAGAAAGACCTCGGGCCGACGTTCCACCCTTCCTGTGGAGCCTGTAAAGGGGTCCGTTAGCTGCCGACGAACGACGGGTTGCTGCAATTTTCCTATTAGCCTTGGATTTGTTCTTTAATTTTCACGCGCACGGATGTTTAGGAGGTTTCGATGCCGGTGTGTTGCTCGTTGCGAGAAGTCTGCATTGTTCTCGGCCACAGGGCCCCGTGGGGCTTGCCTTTTCCGGTACCCAAACGAGATTTTTCACACACGGTCTCAAGATCATTTATTGTTCCCGTCTGGTTTGGGTGGTGTTTTGATATTTTTTTTTTTTTTGCTTTACTCTACCTTCGGGCTTCTGTATCTCTCTCGCTCTCTCTCTGTCACCCCTCTCAGCTGGGAGGCTAATTTTGGCTTAGCCCGTGCCGGAACGGTACAGTGGAGAACCTTTCAACGGACGCATTTTTTTTTTCGCACCGTGCAAAACTCAAACAACCCCATCGTCTGGGATCGGAATTTCGATTGTTGACGCGCTTCGATTCCGGTTCGGTTTCGGACGTGGAACTGCCGGTAATTGTTGCGTTTATGTTACACGTTTAGCATTTCGTGATTTCTCACACCACTAGCATTTTCCCACCCGCGGTTGGCCCTCAGGTCTCGGCGGCTTTCCGCAAAGTCCATTCCCGAAATTCGGTACCGCAAAGTTTCCAACCCAACGCTCGACAAGAGCTGGATACTGCTGCACGTATGTGAGAAGCGCATGGTTCGCTAGAATGTTGCCCAACATGGCTGAGTGATCAATTTCCGGTCGTTTGCTCTGTTTGTGCCTGCACTGACCTCCAAATGCTGCGCTGCACTTGTTGGCAAGTATCGATGGACAATCGGTTCGGATCGATCCACGTTAAAGCCACCCCCGTCACATCCTGAGGTGATCAGCCAATATGAACCAGTTTTTATTGTAAGTGTACGCTGTCTTCATTATTCCATGTACGGACGTTAAAGGTCAAGCCATGGATTGACTTATTTGTATCGTTTTACACAACGAAATCCTTATGTGATTGATGTCAGAAAAAGATTGCCCTATCGCTTGATGAATGGCGTTTACTTTACAAACTGTTGTTTGCAGCAAATGAACTTGAAGATATCAAAATGGTCTTCTTTCGGGAACAATTATTCTAATGCTTATAAATATTTATGAATCTATTTCAATAACATGCCATTATAGATGTCCAAGTCATATATTATCGATCAGTCATACAAAACTGATTCAGAATTATTCATTATTCCATTCTAAAACTAATATAAGTCTCGGTTTGTGACTTTATCATATCATATAATTTTTTCTTTCGTTTTCGGTGGCATTTGAGTGCCTTTTGGTGTTTGGTTTTTTTCTGCGAATTTTGAGAAAATTTAAACCAACGTAGGTATATTTTTTGGTACCCGGGAGAAGCCACATCGACTGCGAACCATTTGGGTGCCAGCCATCCTCAACCTGTTCATTCTTCAGCGGTTTCGATTTCAAATCGAATCGCGCTAACCGGGTTGGGTTTGTCTGAACGAGTTTGATGGATCTACACGTTACTCACGGCGGAAGTTGCAGGTTGGGATCGGGGGCTCCATGACGAAAAAAAAAAAAAACATACACTTCAGAGACCTTCCGCGGTGCGAGGTCGCTGCGCCAAAACAGTAGCAAGCCGGTGGCAAAGCTCTCAGCTGCAGACGATTGTTTGCAATTTTTCTGTCCTCCCCTGCCCTGTCGTTGAGATATCCATTGTTGATTGGAAAGGGTTAGCGGAATAACAAAAACGGAAAAAATGAGAGAAAAACGACCAGAACGCGTTCGCGGACATACAGTCGGTCCAGTTGGAACTGGGAAAACTGGGTGGGTCATTTCCCTGGTGCGTTACACTCCCCTGCACTTAACGGGGCACAGATCTCCACACAACAACAACAGAGAAAAAAAAACCATTTGGGTAGCGGTGCTGGTTAAGGGCGGGTTATTCCGGTGTGGCAGATGGTACTGGCGCGATACCCTAAAAAAAAATGAGAGAAGAGGGAGGGGGAGTTACATGGCATACCGTTCCACTGTTACCTTGCTTGCTGGTAGTGGAAGCTTCAAACGACGCGATTCACCAAGAGTTTACAGAGCTCGGACTCTACCCAAAATGGCCACCGGAATGTTACCATCCATCACTACCAGCACACGCCAGTTGTGGCGTATGAATACCTGACGTTCATATACCGTTCGTTCGTCGAGCTACCCCTGGCGAACTTTGCAGACTCTCCCGACGACCAAGTGAACCAATTCTACGCATGTTTCTATGGTTTTTGTGTGTGTGTTTGTACGTCACGCATCGCTGACCTCGGCGCAGACAATGGAGCAAAGGAGCGAAGGGACGGCAGGAAATAACAGGTGTGACAACGTACCCTTTCGGTGACATTAGTTGTGTCTGTGTGCATCGTTTAGGGGTGCACTGCACGCACGCGACTGTGTAATGGTTCTGTGTCATCCAGTTTGGATGGTGCAGAAGGGTTCAGGAAGATAATAATTATTTGGGGATCGTTTAGATGGTTCAGGAGCAAGAACGGAAATCGTAGTAAAGAAGGGTCTCTGACTAGGTTTAATGTAGCAACCAACCTCTTTTGGAAAATACGCCGTACGCTGGCTAGGTTTAGATATATAACAGACGGCTTACAGTATACGCTGATTCAGATTGTAACTTTCACACTCGATAAAATGTCAGGATCCTCTAAATCAAGTCAGATCATGGCGTGCGAATGTGAGAAAGCATCGCACATCTGTTTCCCCGTGTTACAGATTCACATTCGGCTTCGTTTGCCGGAAATGCAGCTGCAGGATGGGTTGATGGTTGCTGCAACACCATGCGTCTGCTGCTGCGGTTCTGCGGTTGCGCATCCGATTACGCACCCGTTGCCCCCCCCCCCCCCCCCCCCCCCCCCCGTCCCCCCATTGCGCACCAATTCGCGCGCTGACGAATGGCAAATGGTCAAACATTCATTTTCCATTTGCTGCCACCACCGAGCAGGGCGTAGGCCCTCCTGCCTGGCGCTCGTGCACGGAGCGGAGGTTTTGGAGGCGAAATTTTGTGAACCGTGCTTCCTCTGCGGCTGCGAACCGCACAACCTCCGATGGCCAGCGGAGGTTTCCCTTGCGTCGTCCCTGACAGGTTTCGCCCCTTGCCGCAAGCTCCCATTCAGCGTGTTTGTCTTCGCGGTGCTGTGCTGTGTTTGTGTTGTACAATTTCCCAGATCCGATGCGCGTACCCTGAAAACCTCTTCAGCCATATTCCGCGAACGATTTACGACCCAAGCTTCCGGCCGAGCGCCGGAGTTGCGGTTCGCTGATGAATCCCGCTTTCTTCCGAAGCCAACTGGGTAGGCCCAACGACGCTGAGATTGCGCTCGTACTGTGCGTACACTTCAGTAAAGAAACAAAAAAACCGCCAGAACCATCCTCTCCTCCAGCGTTCTCTGGCTGACATCAATTAGCTTCATCATTTGCGCTTCTACATGGGCGTGAAACGCAAAAACAACGGACGCTCCGCGAAGGAGAATCCACTCTAGAACTTCTCGAGCCGTAAAGGTCACCCGAAGAGTTGGAAGTATCCCGAGGCGACGAACCCCGGCGAGAAGTGAAGCATCCCATCCGTACCACGCCAAACCGCCAACTGCGCTGAGCCCCTGATGTTGTGATCATTATGGATTCGACACGCAGTCTTGAGTTTTAGGACCTCGCGGAATAAGCCACTCGGATCCGCAAACACAAAAAAAAAAAAACATATCTAGCGCACTGAAGCGAAACATTGTGGTGGCTTTTCTTCTTCTTCTCTTTTCTTCCTCCACATCGCTTAGCGGCGTCGGAAGTGTATCGCACTTTTTTGGCAAGCGAAATTGATGCACACCTTGGACAGTTTAGTGCTTGGGCTTGGGTGTCGTTGATCGACGGGGTAGATGATGTGTTTGATGAAGTGATAGTGTGACCCGTGTTCAATTTAGCAATGCAGTATCCGTTTTGGAATAGGTTCGTGTTTTAGCAGCCACTACATTTTGCGCCACTTCCGAAACATGGTTGAGTAAATTGCTGGAAATGATTTATGAACCCATTTTTCGGTCTCCAAGTGTAAGGTCAACCTGCCAATGGAGGCTTCAGAGTGAAAGTTCGAAGAACCAGCTTATTGTAACCGAAATTGTAGCAACTACCTGGTTTAGAATATTAAAACAAAAATAACATTGCACAGTTTCCTCATCCTTCATAATTCATGATTATTTTCTATCAGCTTCACCTCTGTTGCTCGGTTGGTTGACGTGCATCAATCTTCTTCATGCAATTGAGTGAAGGTTTGCTTAATAAAGCCATTTTTCGATCAAATTACCAAGCAGCAAACAGTACGAGCGAGTGGCGGAGGAGCCCTCGCCCCAACGCCACCGAGATTGCCATCATCAATTTCGCCATTGGCAACAAGTGCTGATGCGCAATGCGGACTGTGCTGGTGTGTCTGTGTATTTGTTCTGCATTCGGCGCCTCGGTGCAGTGTTTACCTTTTGCTTTGTTTTAGCTTTACTTTATGGCAACGTTCGATGCAATTTCAGTTCACATTTCACGATGACACACCGCAAGGCTGGCTGCCCCACGCCGCTGGAAAAACTGCAGCGAACGGACTTGGGTAGGAAAAGTAACCACAAGCTGACACCGAATGCAATTTGCTCGACTCCGGTGAGGGTCAGATCGTGTGGAAAAGTGTGAAAAAATATCCCCCCCACGTACTCCTGCGCTGCAGTCGTGGAACGCTGCTCGCGCTCTGCCGTCCGTCGTTTGCATTTTATTTCACTTTATGGATGTAACCTTTGCCGGTCAGCGGGCGGACAAGCCAGCGAAAGTTCAGAAAGGGAAAATTGAACCAAAGTACCTGGGCAAACCAAAGCGAAAATCAACCCGAAAAAGAGTCGACTCTTTGGTCAACCACCCGCCTTAGGCTGGTCATTTTGTAAGTGTTTGTAACCGTTGGTGAGATGGTTGGCTGACTTGGCAGATGAGCAGAGAGTAGTAGATGGCACGGCTAGATGATGGGCGGGTTTGAGCCTTTCGGAATCATATGACACCATAAATCATCCCGCTATCGAGAGGGGTATAATTTGCGGCGTCAGGGAAGACATTTCCGACTACACCGTGCTCCACAAACTCGCCCGAACTATCCGTCGCGTAGATTATGGGCAGCACCGTGGTTGATCGGTGCGACCTATTCTAACTGCAGCCTTGAAGTGGTTTAACCTTTTCGAGTGATGCGCTCGAGGTGAAAGTGACCATCTTGGACGTCCCGCTAGAATCATTTCTGCTGCTTGATGGTTCATTTCCTTCATAATTTGCATCGTTACGTAAATTATACGGATCATTTGTTATTCATTTTATTTTATTTTTTTCAAAAATTTTTAGAGCTTTTTTCTAAAAAAAATCATCTTACCTAAGTTTGAGCTTGCTATGGTCAAAGTAAATCGAAAGACTTGAGCAGTCGTTAAGCGACGAACCCGGGAGACTTTCATCCAAAAACAGTGGCAATTTCACCTTCGGAAGGTGATGTCACGCCACTCGTAGAGAACTTTGGCTGCACATAGGGCTAAGGTGTACAAATGGAATGATCAAATGTACGGGGGGGAAGAGAGAAGAATGGTGAGTTGGTGAAAATTTGCGACAAAAAAAAGGAAGCAACAACATCAAAAGCGCGCAACGAGCGAGCAAAAACCATTTTTTTTTTTTTATGTCACCTTCGTTAGCCACTTCCGGTGGAGTAGGGCACACAGAGAGTGTCGTCTGGCGCCGGTACACACTGTTCCGGGACGGTGAGCTTCGTACGGGTGAAAATTGCTTCCACAACGCGCATGTGCGGTGCTTTGTGGCCTGAATTCAAAGTCCTAGGTGCGCGCTAGGTTGATGCTCACCGATACGTCGCTGCTACAATGCTGCTATGAATCTGGCTGGCTTTTCTGCTTTTTGCTGAGCACTGTAATGCTTCTTGCCCACAACGCTTCCTTCGCTCAACATGCTTTTAATTAATCAAGATGCCAACGAGCAGTGGCAGCAAACTGAACCGAACTCCTAGCGCCCCGACCGCGTCCAGCTTGGCCACATTGGCGGACGACTTTCCGGGTGGGGTGACCTCCCCTACCCCCCCTGGTGGCCGAGGGAAAGTGCGCACCGTCCATCCGTCAACCATTGACTCAACGATGGCAATTGTTTCGGAAGTTGCGTTAGGCGTTAAGAAAGCAGAAGGGAAAACCACTGCAGCCCAGTGCGCGAAAAACGTTAATGGTCCACTCCCCTGGGAAAGCGGCCAGGAATGGGCGGTGGTGGTATCTGTACGCGCGAATCTACCCGATTTGCTTCCCTACCGAGCTGCCGGCTACCGTGAAGACATTCCGCTTCCGAGAACTCCAGATGTCAAAGGGCGTTTCCCGGGCGGGTGCACTTTCCAGCTTGGTTTAGCAGGTCCCCCCCCCCCCTCTTCGCCCACAGAGCGCTCAGTAGCAGCAACCGCGTCTTGGGCAAAGGCAACTACCCCGTTTAGGAGTGCTGGGAAACGGCTAACGCTCCGATCCGATAAGATTTTGTTTTATGGGCTTCGCAAAACGATTGTTAAACGACGTTGATTGTTGAACTGCACCCCGTCGTTCCCTGCGGTGAATGGAAAATGAGGTAAAAGCTGGCCTTTTTACCAACCATGGTTCTGCAGCCTCCGTTTCCGCATCGGCGGTAACGAAAAGAATCTCGTACGCGGGTGGAACGTTCGGTTTTTGTTCGCGCAAAAAACGGGGGCACGCACGTTTCCACCGGCGTAAGACATATTTATTTGACCCGCGAAGTCGTCTGCCAGTAGTTTGAAACAAAAAGAATGGAAATACCCCGGCCCCTTTGAGCGAGCAACACAGCCTCCGGCTCTGGAAACGTCTACATGCAGCGGAAGGAAGGAACTGCTGGAAAACGCACTTTGGCTGCATTTTTGTCCACATGCCTTTTCCGTTTCCCATTGTTTTTCGCATCGATAGGAAGAATGTGTTTCTGCCGAAGTAACGCGGCGTGTATCTGTGTTACTTTTCCCGATCTTGCTTTCCATCGTCATCGGGCCTCGCTAGAAATATGTTTCTCGGTGATGGTAGATCTTTCACTTCGGAACCCAATTACAGGGTATTCATGAGCCAAAGTAAGACAAACATTTGTAGAAAGTTCTCTGCATCAGTTGGTGAGACGATGGGCGGAAGAATCCACACTCTCAGCCGGTTGGTTTGCCTTCTTCACACACCCTTTGGAATGGTATACTTTTCCGGAAACGATTTAAGGAATTGGCAAGCGTTGGTAGTGGAGAAACCAGGAGAGATCGTAATACGGCGACAGTTATGCAAATGAAGATGGAAGCCCTAGTTTTTCCCTCCATACGGAACAATGCCGTGTGTCGTGCTGGAAAGTAAACTTTTACAGAATTAATTTTCTAGCATCACCAAAGGAACAGGAAAGGGAAGGGTTCCAGATATCGTTTGGTTTCACTACTTTTCCTTGATCGGTGTTAATTGCTCGTTCAATGAAGAATACATTCCTCAGAGAGGAGGGAAAATTGAACGCAGAAGCTCATTGATGCCCACAATGCCGGTGCAATTTCCCGAAAGGGCACCAGTTTTTCTCGAATGCCAACGCTTCTCCTTCGCGTCGCGATCTTTCCATCTTCTGCGCTCCGTCCAGCTCATGAATTATGAATCACATCCGATGCGCGAACGCTGCCGGTTGAACGCGAACGATTTAAAAATCCAATCCTCCACCGTCCGAAGCGTGAATCACAGGCTTGCCATCAAGGGGGGACAGGCAGAAGTAATGAGCATGTGAGTGGAAAACTAATTCGCGCAAAACGCACCGCCAGCAGACGCAGGGCACAACTAAAACTCGCGAAAACTCGCACGTAAGGGGGGGGCTGGAAAAATAAACGCGACTCGTGTCTCTCGCCGGAGACAGCGATTGCTTCTCTCTCCGAATTCGGTCCGTGAAACGAGGCGCGACGCAACACGCGTGCAATTTTTGCGCAGTGATTTGACAGTTCCCCCGTTTCCGTTTGCCTGCGCACGTGTGGTCATGGCTTTTAGCTGCCCAAAACCGATGCTTAATGAGTGTGAAATGTGATAATTTCATTGGCCAGTCGTGTTGTTTGACGTGTTTTAACTCTCCGTCAGCTTGTTGGCAGGTTGATTTTTGTGCTGTAATGTGCTGTGTTTAATGTTTGTCTTTTCTCAAATCACTGTTGGAAAACGAAAGGAAATGAAAGTCCGTTTTTATTGCTATTGCTTACTTTGTTGCGATAATTTTCGCATTTTATACAGCACTGGTTCAATACCTTCATTCAGTTTTAATCAATGCTTTGCTCTCTTGTGGGCTTGTAGGCTGGAAAAGTTGTTCAATAAATCATCCAGTGGCCAACATTTGTCCAACTAGATGAAGTCGAGCAAACGCGGGTTCCGTTTGGTCAGTCCTATGGGTAGGAAGAAAAACAAACCAAGCCTCAAGCGAAGGTGACCAATCGTGGACTAATTTTTGTTGATTTTAGATTGTTTTAATTGTTCATGCTTTCGCGGAACCGCTTCGCCGAGCCCGGTGTTATTTGGGTTGATCGCAAACGCGACGACGGCGAGGAAAGCTCCGTTGAATCGGAAAGCATCGTCGCATTTTATTTTCCCTTCATACCTGCTTCATTGACCGCTTCAGCTTCCCCAATAAACGATCATACAAACTGGGTGATGAATTTACAGTTTCGTTTTAGGACCACCAATCTTTTCCTTCCTTCGCGGGTCCGTTCGCTTGCACTTTCCTCGCTCGAAAAGCCGGCCAGTGCGAGCCGGTTGGTCGGAAAAATTGAATTGAATCCGAAATTAATCAATACCGATTCATAATGTGTCGTGTCGAATGCGCTTTGAGATGATGACCGATGGGACTTTAATTTCGTAAAATCCGTTTCAACGCACCCCGCGACGCTTTCTCCGCACTTCTTTTCTTCCTTTGGTTAAAATTCAACATTTACAGTGAAAAGTGAAACCTGTACTTGAGCTTTTCCAGCTTTCAAGTGTCTAACACGGCGAAGCATTAAATCCAACAGCACTGCGATGGCTGCGAAGAAGAATTCTGTGGTCAACGTCGATCTCGTTGACCGTGATGTTAAAATAAATACTTCCAAGGCCAACCCCTCGATCGGCGAAAATACTTTCATTTTGAAGGGCTTCATTTTTTTTCCGCACGACTGACGAAGAAGACGTACCTAGTACCGACCGGATGACGATGAAGAGATTAAAAAATTATGCTCCTCCATGCAACTGTCACTTTCGACGAGTTTTCAAAAATTATGGTCATTTATGCTGACCCGACGCCCGGGACACCCCCCTCCTTGATAACGGCCCTATTGTAGTCGGCCTGTCTGTTAGTAAACACGCTGCTTCCATCTGCGCCTCCTCCAGCGCTCATCTTTTAACACTTTTCCGGAAGCAATGTCACGCATACTAAAAAGTCTTGCTAAAGGCGCCGAATAGCTTTCGCAGCCACTAAATTACCGGCCACTCCAAACGGTCCGGTCCGATGAAACGAAAAGTAAAATTAAATCTCCCTTTTTTTCGAACGTTTTCGGACCCGTTTATCTGTCCACTTGCAAGGAAGTAGTCGGACGCGACGCGATTTTTCATCATCTTCCCCGCGATCTCCATTGTCCGCCAGGTCGGGCCAGGTGTAAGGGGGGAACCGTTGAGATTTTAATCGTCACACCATTGTTGTGACCCTCATTTTCCCACCTTCGAGACGCATCTTCGTCTTCTTGACACACTCTGGCTGACGGGCGTACGCACAAAAACGGAACTGTCCGCTGCATGAAGACGAATGCACGCTCTCCGATTTAATCTCGAGTAGTGCTGCTTGTCAAGCCCGTGGAAATTAGGGACATTTTAATTTCTTTCGGACATGTCTGTAACGGGTTGTGTTGCTTGTTTTGATGTTTCAACTGCATCATGTTAGCATTCTTGAAGCAGTGTTTTTCAAGAGATGTTGTCGGAGCTTTTGACGTTTCTATTAATGTTTCATACAGGCTGTTGTTCGTGCAACATCTTTTTTTTTTCTCATTAAGATAGTCCCGATAAATCGTTGAGGATTAATTGAAAATGTTTCCAAGGCAGGGATCGTATGCGTTACACGAGAAAACTGAATGTTTAATTGTCTTGTTACTCGGTCAAGTCATCTGATTTCGATTACATTAAATCTTGTTTCGAGTTATATTTCCATTCAATTTTCTATAACTGTTCTCAGCAGATTTGTGCCGGATGATCATTGGTTTATCATAAACCACACTTAATCATTTTGGAGGTCACTTCCATTTAAATGCTCGTTGAAAAAGTATTCGGAATAATTTCTATCGAATCACTTTTCCCGTTCGACTTTTTCACTCTCACCGGCACGGCAAACGAGAGTCCTCGAGACGCTCTTTAAAGTGAGGTGCAATTTCTATCACGCCGTTTTATATTAATTCCTCCGGTTCGGCCCATTATCAATTACTGACGCGCAGACGGATCCCCCTTTTTGACATTCGTGTCCATCACGCCGGTGGAAATGCGCACCATTGTTGGACCCAAGTCTGCCAAAGCGAATTTACTGCTCGTCACAGTCTGCCGCACACTGCCGCCCGCCTTTGGTCATCTTTGGGTGCCAACTTTTACCGGGGGTGAGGGATTTTTCACGCTCTTATCACTCGACCGGGGGCTGAATGGAAACCTAGCCGCGTGTATCACGGCCGTGGGTTAGAGAGATTAAAAAGAAGAAAAAAAGGAAACGAACCACCCCACTGCTTCTTTCACAGCCCGAGAAGCCCCAGAGATCCTTCCGCCATTGACGAGTACAGGGGCTGAAAAAATGGCTGAAACAATCATTTAAAGATAAACGTTTGGATACCTCCACCGTCACCGTCCGCGTGTGATGCGGATACTCATTTACGATGCAGGAAAAGGAACGTGAAGTGAAAAACCAACACCCTTTCCAGGGGGGGGTGTTTTTTTTTTTCGACTACCTCTCTTTTCGCCATTTCCATCCAGATGATGAACGCGCGAGCAAAAGTGAAAACCATGAAAATCGGTGCAATTCATTAGCCGCGCGTAACGGCAGACAGAGAAAGGGCGAGCGATCGTGTGTGCGAATGGGTCAGTTTATGGGCTCGCCTTACTTTCCTCCCGTGCGCGGTGGAAAACGATCGATGTGCACAATTTCGGTGCCACATATATGTCCGGGCCGGGAGAGAGGGGAAGTTTTTCGGAGGACCGATCAGTGCAGCGCGAGGAGGCTCCTCCATATTTATGTTCCGCGTGCCGCATTTATTTACCAATGAGGGCGTGAAAACTAATCACGTTACCGTGCGATTTTCACGCCCGGCAGGCCCTCCCTTCCACGATCGGTTTCGTGCGTTCTGGCTCAGCATCCCAGCAGGCTGGATTCCGAGTTCGAGTTTTGCACAGATTGCAATTTATTTTGCACGCACACGATCACCCAAAACCGTGGGCGAACGCATATTTTGTCTTCGTCCCAGCCGGGCGTGAAAAAGCTACGGAAAACTTATGGCCAGCAATTTCGTTGCTTTGTTTCTCTAAAAGCCATTTGTGCCCACTACTTTTCTTCACCGCCTGGATCTATTTCGGACTGCTGGGGGAAAACCCCGTGGAGCCTGATCGTGCTGCAGCTGGCCACCGTTTGGCGGCTTGTGCAATTGCGAGGAAAGCAAATCGATTATTCGATTGGATCGTTTTCTGTTACTTACGATATTTTTTTCTTCTATTTATTTTATTTCACACCATTCTTTCCACTCGTTTCGGAGATGATGCAAAGGTAAATGTGATTTGAAATCGATTACTTCCGATCGCGAAATAACAGAAAACAATTTCGATACGAATGAACAAAAAAACTCTGTTTGAGGGAAATGAGATGAAACAATGCACGATATAATGCTTGTGAAATAACTCTTTTTTGTAGGATGTGTTTTTATTGGTAAAATTGCCGAAAATTTGTTATGCAAATAAATTTTATGCATTTTGCACACGGTGGAATTGAAAGATCAGTCGGTGCACGAGCAAATGGATTCTACATTTCTTTTAAGCTTTTGAGATTCCAATAGAAAAATGCAAGGAAAAAACCTCCGCTATCTTACCCCTCCCTCATCAAGCGGCTTGAATCGCTTTGCCCCTTCCACGTTGGAAGAAAAAATGCCGCCTTTCATTTCGGTTCCATTTAATCACCGACGATTTAAGGTTGATCGCAATTTAACCGACCCAAATCGATCGATCGATCCGACAACCATGGGCTTGAACAAACGATAAAACGCTGATGAAAAGCAAGCAGCTCAAGCTGCAAAAACATTTGCCGCTTAAAAATGTGCTTAATGGAATTAAGATATAAAACGGCGAGTAACAAATTACGCAGTCGCACGGTTCGCTCAGTTGTAATAAATGTAAGAGCTGCTCGAGCGCTAAGCTGGGGGGGTTCCTACCGCCACGGCATGTTTGTTCTGCCGATTTGGGGTTTGATTTTGAGACTCGGCACGGCGGTTGGCATTTTCTTGCGTGGCGAATCGTATGCCTGTTCCCCCATTGCGCAGATGTCGCTTTTCCAGCGCGGGCACGATGGAAAGTGTGAAATCTTTAGTTTGCTTTTCTCCAGAGCTACCAAAGTTTGCATTTCGAATGAAAATCAGACAGACAGAATCACTACACTGCACTCCACTGACCGAAAACAGAAAACAGAACACAAACATGAGCCACAAACCGAGGTACCGAGCATGACCTCACCCAGGACAAGACACGGTTCAACTCAAGCCAACTCTCGAGACCTTCCCCAGACTTCCGTCCACGGTGGATGGCGCTCGTCATAATGTGTCTGTTCCGGTTGGCGAATTCTCAGCCCTTGTATCACTCACACACACAGTGAGCACAAAGTTCACCGTGGTCGCGGAGTTTCGCCTTTCTCACATGGAGCGCATAATTTAATAAGCACTGCAACGAGGGAAAATTATCGCCTGGACGATACGAACGAAAAACCCAGTTTCCCGGACCTTGGGCGAGTGGTTGGTAGTGTGAGGACGGGGAGAGCCCCTCGGTATCTCGTAGAAAGGTGGCGAAACACAGCTAGGTAGGCCAGCAGCAGCAGCAGCAGCAGGGGGAAACAATTTATGCGAACACTTGCCGCATCGTACCGTCTTGGGCATGGGCAGATTTTTGCATAAGCCAATCCGACAACGGAAACGCGGCAAGGAAGATGGACGGATGTGGCCAACGTCGGTGGGGTATTTGGCAGCGATCGGTAAATTAGAGCTCACAAGGTGTGCAGGAAGAAGAAAACATGCAGGGCCAAGGGTCGACGAAGTAAAACTGTGTCAGTTCGCTTTTCAACGTGTCGGACTCTGGCGGGGAATTCTTACGAGGGAGCGCCTATTTAAAATACTGAGGAGTTGTTCCCATTGTAACTGACAGATAATTTCATCAGGTTTCAATCTTATTAAATCTTCCCTTTTCCCCTTCATTCTTTTTTACAGAGATAAACGCCATCGGCGGCGTGACAGTGCACCCCCAACAGTCGGTCAGAGCCAGGATGTAGCCTATCGGGAGGCGCTGGCAAAGTTCAACGACTGGCGTGTCCAGCAGCGCAACAGTGACATCGTTCCCGGTGATCAGCTTCCGCGTAGTTCCCTTCCAGCGAACGAGAATCCACGCAGCACCACGCAGCCGCGCATCTCGCTGGCCCACGGACCGATCAAGGAGGAATCGTCCGGCGACGACAGTGACTGCGAGGATGCGTTCAGCTCCGACGTGGAGCTGGCACGCGACGAGCGGAAGGTGTTGAGCCGCAGCATTAGCCGGTTTGAGGTGCCGAAATCTCCGCGGTACGCCCGTCATCACCGTGTGTCGGTTAGTGTGGCGACTTCCTCCCCACAGGCCGACGGTGCTCCTAAGAAACCGAAACGTTCCGTGGAGTTTTACCGCAACATTAACCGCATCCCGGTGGACGTCTCGGCGCACAACGGTCAGTGGAACAACGGAACAAGCGCGGTGGAGAAAAATCACTCGAATCCTGTCGACGTGCGCTTCTCGCTTCCCGTTTCGCTGGGTTCCACCGATCGGAAGCACAAACACGCAAAAGGTTTGCCCAAACCGAACAACACAATCTACGAGAACGAGGTGGCGGAGTTCGAGGCAAATCAGTTCGACGGCACGTTCGGCGATTCGTACGTGGTGCAGAGTCCTCCCCGGCTGTTCTACAAGGCCAACTCGAGCCCGTACTCCGACGGTACACCGAAGAAGCAGAACAATCTTAAGACTCGTCCGCGTGCGTTCAAGGACAAGCCCGCTCCGGCTCCGCCAGCTGGAGGCATGAGTGGTACAGTGACTTCCTCCAGCTGTCCGGCGAAGCAGCGGAAGCACAGCGATTCTGACTCCCCACTGAACGGGTCGTATCGGAAGTATGAGCTGAACTCCTCGTCACTGTACGACGAGCATGTCATCTCGTCGCGGGCCTACAGGGGCCCGATGGTGCCGATGGGGGTCGAGGAACCCATAACCCCAACCGCGAACCAGCAGCAGCGTAAGTCACTCGCCTACCAGACTATCGTAAACAAACACGGCGATCTGGTGGATTACGCGCTGCCCTTCAACGATCACGCCGACACGACGACGGCCACCGACGGCTCGGATGTGGTGGTTCATCTTCCGCAGCAGCAAACACCCGGCCAGGATACACTGGCGGAGATACGGAACTGCGAGCAGCTGGTCAACGACAACTTCCAGTTTCTGCAGTGCACTGCCCTGCAGGACGACTCGGCCAGCATCATCACCGAACCGATCAGCGTGTTGAAGAGTCGCTCGGGTCGCATGGTGACGGATCTGGACCGTTCGAACGGAAGCACCCTGAAAGACGTCGACGAGGAGCTGCACGATGAGCGCCAGCTGGAGCTGGAGCGCGAGGATCAGCGGCTGCAAACCCAGCAGCAGGAAATCGACGCCCAGCTGGCCCAGTTGGCCCTCGCGGAAGACCCGCAGGACATCCTGCTCGAGCTGGATTCGCTGCAGAAGTGGAGCAAAAGCATTCAAATGTCGGATGACTTCCTGCAGACGCGCTACATCGAGCGCAACCTGCTGGAGTGCTTCCGGCGCACGGCGGGTACCGGTCTGCCGACGTGCTACCCGAACGAGGTACGCTATCGCGTCGGTAGTCTGCGGAGTGCGTTCGGCAGTCCGCTCGAGTTTTCCTGCGGACTGTTCCGCGGGACCGCCGTGACGCTGAGGAAGTACTCGCTGAACATGGAGCGGAGTCTGTACTTTGCGGAGGAAGCGTGCCGACGGGACTTTGAGGTGCTGACGCAGGTGCGCCACCCGACGATGGCGACGCTCATGGCCGTGGCGTATGATGGTGCGCTGAACCAGGCAACGCTGCTGTTGGAGCCGTTTGATTTTACCCTGTTCGATTACATTCACAAGATGGTAGGTCCTTACGTGATAGATGACACATAGGGCATACTGAAATTATAACTTCCTCATTTGCTTTCTTCTTTTTTTTGTTCTCTTTTGTAGAACAAGAGACTCTCACTGATTCACGCGATCACGGTCGTCCAGCAGATCTCGTCGGCCGTGTGCTACCTGCAGGAGTGTGGCTTCATCCACTCAAACGTGTCCAGCGGTTGCATCCTGATGCGCCGCTACCCGTACGCCGTCAAGCTGACGTCGTTCGAGCTGACGACGGACGCCGACACGGACGAGGTGCGGCGAGAGATTGAGAACCGCTACGGGAGCACCTCGTCGTCCCGCAACTCGATGACCTCGTCCCAGAACGACGAGCTGAAGAAGATCACCACGTACGCCCGGCTGATCAAGAACGACGAGCAGTTCCTGCGTGACAAGTACCGCAAGCTTTCGAAGGAGATCTGCGAGAACCGCTCGAAACCGTACCCGGGGCTGCTGGCGTCGCTCGGCGAGGGCTCCGAGTATGACTGCCGTGCCAGTCGATTCCTGCCCTACTGCAAGGAGTACCGCGAGCGGTTCTCGCTGTTCTACTACGTCGCGCCGGAGCTGCTCGTGCCAAAGTCGAGCTTCGTCTATCCGAGCAAAAGCACCGATGTGTACTCGATCGCGCTGCTGCTGTGGGAAATCCTGAACGGGTACGTTCCGTTCGTGGTGTACAACCGGGCGGAGCTGGAGAAGCTGCACACCTCCGCCGATCTGCCGCTGCCGATGTTCGAGAAGGAACGCTGCGAACGCTTTCGGCAGATCTTCGAGGGCGGGCTGGGAGATCTCGGCAATCGCAAGATGAGCATGAGCAACGTCGTCGACCTGCTGGACTGCCTGTTGCTCGAGCTGGGCATGGAGAAGCACGGCGCCCACGACTGGCTGGCGGAGGATTACGAGGAGCACGCGAACTCGTCCGAGGTGCGCCTCAAGAACGAGCTGAACGACGTACGCAAGCAGGGTGCGCACGTCGAAAAGACGGACAAGATCTACTTCCACAGCGAGGAATCGGAGCTGACGAGGGCCACCAAACAACAGCAGCTCGAGCGGGACCAGCTACGGCCGAAAAAACCGGCACGTAAACTAAATCGCACGAAAGCGGTGAGCGCCGAGGAACCGCAAGCACTTCCGCCAGCGATAGAACGGATCGAGGGTCCTTTGCCACCGCGTCCGCAAAGGGCTGTCAAGCACCGACAGCCGTCGGATAAAAAGTCTCCGCTCGGCTCCACCTTCAGCCTCTCCAACTCGGCCATCTATCAGACGATCTTTGACTTTAACAACAAGTTTCTCTCGCCCAAGTCGTCCTCGAAGCAGGTGATCTACGATCGCACCAGCACGGTAAAGAAGCACAAGAAGCCACCGCGAGCCAACAAAAAGGCAGCCAAGGAGCTGTTCGAGGTGGTCGATCAGCTGAACAAGAGCTTTATCGAAGCGGATGGACAGGAGGAAGCGGATGCTAACTCTAAGGATGCGGATAAGTTGTCTGTGGACCCCGCGGAGCATCCTGAGTTGGAGCGTATGGTGAAAGAGGAACAAATTGAACGTTCAAACAAACCTGCCAGCGGGATGAATGATGTTCGCAGGCGGGATCAGGCCACTGTTCGCCCGAGCAGTGATACGGACGAGATGTGCACGCCGGTGCCACACGAGCACCCGTCGAAATCCTGCGACAGCTCCCCGGGAACGAGACGCCGAAGCGGCACACCAAAGCTGAACAACTCCTTCCGCTTTACGATCGGTGATTTCACCCTGCCGGACACGCCGATCGCACGCAAGAACAAGATCCGCAAGCACGCCTGGCTGTCCGACCAGAAGCTGCGGATGGCGAACGAGGAATCGCTGCCGGTGACGCCGGAGGACTGCCGCAGCAAGTCGTTCTTCAACGCTGGCCTGGCGACCCGCAGCGGATCGTTCCTGACGTCGACGAATCTCAACTGCTCCACGTCGCTGCAGGACATCAAGCCGAAGCGCATCAACATCAGCGTGAACATCATACGCTCCCCGGAGGCCCCCGTGACGCCCACTGTGGTGGTGCAGAAGAACACCTGCAAGCTGCCGGCGACCGCGTCCTCGGGCGAGACTACGTCGGCCGTGAATGGGATGTTCGAGAGCACGCTCTGGAAGAAGGAGAAAATCATTTGCGAACGAAGTCGCCTACGGTTGCCCGGTGAGGAGGAGCAGCAGGCAGACGACGGCAGGGAAGAGATGGCTGAAGGGCAAGAACACGCTGGTGGCACGTTGGACGATTCTCTGAGCATTGTGACGGCGCACCTTACATCGGTGCGGGATGCGATCAAAAAGATAGAGACGACGTTCGAGAAGACGGGCTTCGATTACAGTCCGGCGAGGAAAACGGAGAGCTCCGGCCGGAAACCAGCCTTCGAGGGAAGTTCCCGGAAGCTACCGGACGGTTCGCTTGTGGTGGAGGAAAATCTGCTCGTACCGACGCGGGTGCTCGAGCTGGAAAAGACGCTCGAGGCGGAAGAGGCTGCCGAAACGATAGAAGCCGCTCGCGAGGCGTCTGAGCAACGGAAGGAGACCGCTACAGCGTCCCCGTTGCCTGTCCCTGCACCTCCACCTTCCCCGTCGAACACGGCAACCACCACGGGTGCGCAAAATATCGCCGTATCGCATCTGAACGTGCTTCTCGGCAGTCATCAGGCGCAGAAGCCAAACGAGGAAGGTGCTGATCAGCAATCCTGCGTGATAGCTCCACCACTGGCGGCAAAGGATGGCGTACCGATGCCAGGCCCGGTTGGTTTTGCACCGAACTCGCAGCTTTACCTACGACGGATGGCTCTCAATTCCGGCACGAACAGTAGCGTGGCCATCCATCACCAGCAGACGGTTTATCGAGAGAGTATCGTTTCGAGCACGGACCTGTCCGTACCGTTTGCCGACCCGTATCCGGTTGGAGCTACCGGGGCGACGGTCACTGGAGCATCCTCTGCCACCACCACCACAACCGCCGTTCCGCTCGGAAGCGCCCGCAAGAAGAAACTGACCACTCGCGTCACGGTGAACATGCGTAAAATATCGCGCCGTGCCTCGGACATCAGTCCGGCTTCGTCGCGGCCCAACTCGGCCAACCTGGACGACCTGGAGCTACCGTCGTCCGGCTGCATCACCCCGACCGGGTCCATTCCAGCTAGCGGTGGCTTCGGCAGTGTACGGCACTCGTGTGGCAACGAGCTACTGCGGGCCTTTTCGAAGCTAAGATTGATTCCGACGGCTGACGATCAGGCACAGAAGGGTGGGGTGGACGGCGCGACCCAGGGACGTGCACAGACCCCAGTGACTGCACCCATAGCCCGAATGGATCGGTTCGTGTGCTGCAACTGTGGCAATTCGATGGTACCGGCAGAAAGTTTCAACGGTAGGTGGCTGGACTAAGCTTCCTAGCTCACGCTCACGACACATAATGTCTGCATTATCCTCTTTCTTTCTTCTTGTTTGTTTTTCAGTGCCCTCCGGAAGTCGCATCGGTATGGCGGCCGCCTTTGGCGAGATGAACTTCCCGCGGGAAAGCGTCGCAACCATGTTCGAGCCCCCGATGACACCGACGTCCGCGAGCGCCCTGGCAGGTCGTTTTCACGCGATAACTCCATTACAGGTGAGAATTTGATGCTTTGTGTGCGAAACTCATGGATACATTTAATTGACAATGAATACAAAGCAATATCCTTCAACTGTAGCATGAAATATTGCTAATGGCTAAAATCACGTAATTTGGTTCAGATTCAAAGCTTGTCATAAACTTTAACCAGACCACCGAGGTACAACCGACGCGAGTTAACCCCACCTTTCTCGGCAAAAGGTGGCTGCTCGTCGCGGAATGAATAAATGATCGGGGCGTGATCGCGTGGTGGTGGGACAAGACATTACGCTACTGTCGCTTGACAGTGGAAAGTGAATGGATTCCGACATGCTTGTTGCACTCTGCAGTGTCCAGCATAGTTACCCCACCCATGTCGGAGCATTTTATCGTCCACTGGGGCGTTCGAATGTGGGTCAATAAATTGCTTTATAAGCGGCACTACGTTCATATTTACAACAAGGGGGTGTAGCTCAGATGGTAGAGCGCTCGCTTAGCATGTGAGAGGTACCGGGATCGATACCCGGCATCTCCAAGAGTTGATCAATATGAATCCTGGATTCATTTTTGGCCTCTCAATACCTGTGGAAATGATTTGAAGAAAAAAAAAATGATAATATGCTTTTAAAGAAGGAAGAATTGTTTGAAAAGTTGGTAATTGAAAACAAAAACTTACAATCATATTTCCCTTTTGTCCCCCTTTTTTAAGAAATCAACCGAGGACCTCTACATCGATGATGACTTCTGCCAGGGGCTGAATCACATGGGCGCGAACATGGAGCTGGTCGAGCCGCTCGACGAGGGTCAATTTCTCGACACCTACGGCTACGATATATACGCGACGGAAATCTATCACGCGGAAGAGGAGGAAGATGCCGACGGGGCCGATTCGGAGCGGGAACTACACTTTGCCTATCGGAGCCACCTGACGACACCGCTGGCCAGCGGTGACTGTACCGACGACGAGGCCAAGTTCGTCGAGAAATGTTCCCAGCTCAACTCCACACAAAGTCTGGTGACGGAACTCGGGAACCTCGCGTCCCCGGTCGACTGTGCGCCACCGCTGCCACTGACACCGACTCCCGTTGCACCACAGTAGATACAGGAAAAAGAAACGCGAATCCGGATCACGAATCCCGATGGTTGTTTTTGATAGGAGTTTTGCACCAGGGTCCTTGTATATAAACCGAACTGGGCGAAGACACTGCAACTGATTGCGTCCACAAAGAGAATTATGATGATAAACTTTGGAAGCGTCATCCGATCGGATGAATTTAATTTTTGATACTTTGTGTTTTTTTTTTTTTTGCAATTGTGACCTTAAATACCAAGTATTATATATTTGTGACTAAATAATGTTCCAACCAGTAGCTGAACGTTATCAAGAGATAGCTTTGTAGGATTTAGACGATTTATTTAGCAAGCAACAGATTTGCACTACGAACTCATCATTTGCTTATCATGCCCGTGCTTCCATAACCGAATGCATTAGTACTCATCGCTATTTATGTGGCCGCGCGTATGGTCAGCAACAACATTCCCAAATACCAAACGAAGGTGCGTGTGAAATTTTATGTTAAGATGCAGAAACAGAGTAGGGGATAGGAATAGTGAACTGAATTTATATTCTGAAGATATATTATGTATACACTCGTTGAAATAACTGAAACGAACGGTGCGTGTGTTGCGGTGCGGAAATGAACCAAGGAAAGGAACCAGTGAAGGCCGACACAGTCTTCTCCCGAGCCCGAGCACACACATGTCTAAAACTCGAAACGAAATAAATTATTTGCTTCACCTGAAGCTGTAACCTAACTGATACCACTCCGCGCCAGGGCAGAGCTGGGACTAACGGCCAAAAGAGGACGCTAGCGCGCTTTACCCTTGTTAAATGAGGACACCCTTTGGGTGGTGGGCTCTAAAACCGATGACCGATTATGGGGAGGTGACAATTGATGCACAAAAGAGTGCACATTTACATAATGAATAAACAGATCGGGCTGCGGAGCGGAACCCTACATGCATTGGGCTCAGGCAGGAGAGATTTGGCAGCGGCTCATCATTCTTCGATGGTCGATCGTGCACGATGAAGTTACTTTTGGTGCACAGGTTCGTGCTGCTGTGCATTCCCCTTCTCTGCACGTCGACGTCGCTGACGGGGCAGGAGCTACAAGGAAGCGATGGATCTGAGGCGATCCTCTCCGAATCGCACGATCATACACGATCGAAACGGTCGCTAGTGTACACCTTCAATAGCTGTTCCGGGGTAAGCATCAGTAGTGATCACGCTTGGAATAGCTGCAAACATTTCCCCTCTTTTTTTCTATACTATCCTTTAGATCCTCATCGCCATGTCGATTCCACTGCTGATCACCGGAAGGAACATTTTCGTGTCGTACAACTTCGAGGCGAACTACAACATGCCCACGGACAGCACGGACTTCACGCAGGGCATCCTGAAGAAGGGTGACAACGATCAGATAGAGGGAGGCACGGCCGCCCGACTGGCTCCCCGCTCGACCGCAGAGTCCCCCCGCAAGCGCTCGAGCTTCAGTCGGAAAAAGTTTTACCGCACGATCGACGTGAACCTGCAGCGCTACGGGTTCGCCGGCAAACGGTGCATCCTTCGGATGATCTGCGTCCTGGCCGAGGCTCCGTTGGACCACGAGAACGGCGTGTTGGGCGATCTGCTACAGCTAATTTTCACGTAAACGACAAAGTGAAGGTGGAAGATCGGGGCGCCAAACTGACATCGATCCTTTCTTCTTCCACAGACCGTCAATGTCCAGGGATGAGAGTCTACCGAGTGAATTCTACCGTGCCGAGGAGCTGGGACGCAACCAAAGGAACTGTACCAAATACCGGGCACATTGTCCTTTGAATCCAATTGATTTGGTGAGCTTCGTGCTGTAGAATCAAAGGGGTTGAATAAGTATGATTTTTGTTTTTGGTTGTATGTATTAAAGTTGGTTTTTATTTTGGGGGTTTTTTTTTTAAAGCCGTTCAAATCGTTTTCTGTTCGTAGTGAAATTTTTGAAATAAAAAAAAATAATTATATGCAGCCTTTTTTAAAGAATTTCCACTCTCTTACTCGATTATGTACTTACAATTAAAATATCACAAAGGGCTTGGCAAAGGGTAAAGCATTTTTAAGAGTCTTTACTATCAATATCTTATTTCAAGGAAGAAAGAAGTGACTAAATTATATGAAAATGTTATGTAAATTTTTATCGAGATAAATATTAATTTTTTTATCGAAGGAATTTATTTGAATTCGAGAGTACCGGAAACGGCTCCTTTCGTTCTCACAATGTGTCCAGTCGTAAACAAGCCTCATTACCGTTATGTAGATATTTATCGGCGCCCATATGGCGCCTCGTATAGGGTTTATCAATACCGGCGGGATAATTTTAAAGTGGAACAGAACAAGCTGTGCGCTATTGACTAAAAAAATCTGTTTCCAACGTAGCTCCCACTGAAAACTAACATCGTCCCGTACCGATTGATAAACCCTTCACAGTCAGATGCAGCCCAGAAATATCACGCGCTCAAGGAATCTTGATTTTTTTTTGTGCGGATGTTCCGCGGCAATTAACACTTCTTTGGAATTTTCATTTGACGATACTTTCAACAACACCTGTTCCATAGGGTTGGCGAGTGACGTCACCCGAGCTTCCCAATGTAAATGGTCAGGATGGATCGGACCATTCTCGTGGCCAACAGTGACCTCTTCAGCTTGGTTGAGTAAAGATCATTTTTGCCATCGTTACCAGTGAGATTTTTCCAAAATGGGAAGAACAACTCGATGTTGAAAAAGCATCGCAAGCTCCTTCGAAGCATACATTTTTAGTGTTTTGAAAATTATCATTCGAGCTTTATCAGTTTGTTCCAAGGCTGTTTTTTACACGTTTTAAAGTGTGACCCTTAAAAACTGCAACGTTAAATCAGTAGATTTTATTTAAAATGCATCCTTTTACTCCGTCAAAGTGAATGAAAGCAACTAATTTTAAAGCAACTAATTTTCATCGTACATAAATCCCTGTCCCTATAAATTATAATCTGCCAGATGATATATTCTCTCTTTCAGTTCACTGGTAAAAGGAGCTAATTATCGTGGCACCCGCAAAGAGCCCATTCCGTGTGTACAAGGCGCTAATTTTCCATCGAATCTCAGTGCCCAAAATTCTGTTACCAGCGTAAGGAGAGCACACGAGCGCCAAGTGAAGGTGCGGGAACAAACGACGTGAAAAAAAAATTGTCGATCACCGTTTACGATGTTAACGAGGTGGAAAATGGTAGCTGGCCCGTCAGTTGTACTCTACTTCGTGCCCACGGCGGAACCGACGGAAAGAAGCGATGGTTTCGAAGGTGACGTTCCAAGTTCTACTCCTTCTGGCTTCACTGTGCGTTGTGCAACCGATGGCCGGATCCGAGTTGCACGGGCTCCACGGTGAGCTGGGACGTGAGAAACGAACGTTGGTATACACAAAGGATGGAGCCACTGGGGTAAGTCAGGGCATGCACCCGCAGATGGTTCCGGGATGTGGGATATGACACTGATAACTCCCAATTGGCTGCCCGTTCGGTAGATCCTGATCGCCCTCTCAGTACCTCTGCTGATCACCGGAAGGAACATTTTCATGGCGTACAACTTCGAGGCCAACTACGGTATGCCATCGGAGGCCAGCGATTTCACCCAGGGCGTGCTGAAGAAGGTGGACAACGATCAGATCCAAGAGCAGGAGGGCGCATCGGAGCGTCGTGCAGTGCGAACGGTGCTCAAGCAATCTCCAGTGGCCTGCTTCACACGGAAGAAACTCTACCGCACGATCGAGCTGAACCTGGCCCGGTACGGATACGACGGGAAGAAGTGCATCCTGCGCATGATCTGCGAGCTGGCCAGTTGGCCCGTGGACGAGGCGAACGGGGTCGTCGGGGACTTGCTGCAGCTCGTTTTCACGTGAGTTAGACCCCCTACGACTGCACGGTGACAGTTGCAGTATTAATCAATGACTTCTTCCTACCTTGCAGACCCTCAAGTTCACACTACGAAAAGCTTCCGAGTGAGTTCTACCAGGCGGAGGAGCTAGGCGGCCAACAAAATTGTCGCAAGTACACAAAACACTGTCCCAAAGACCCACTGGAGGTAATCAGTTTATTCTTTTAAGTGTACTACATGCTTTTCAAATGTAGCACTTTTCAAATAAATAAAAACTTTCATAAATTCATAAATAGAATAAAATATTGTCTCAAACCCAAATAACTGAAAACCCATAAATTTGAATGGTTTAAAAAAGGATGCGAATAATTTGTATTTGATATGCTACAATATTGTTTGAAATTGATTTATCTTAGTAAAGATCGGTCAGCCAGCTGTACTGTTACAAATGATTTATTGTTTAATAGCGTCCATTTTCATGCCTACGCGTGATATTGCGCAAGTAAGACACGCAATATAATATATGACTAGTAAACGTGCTATGCTGCCCCTTTCCTCTTTCTCACTTGCGCATAAGGAAAGCCTTCACCTCGTCGTGCAGTAGCCGCATCTCGTTCGTCTCAGGATCGTGCACGCCGGTGAAAATGTCCAGCAGCGAGTGGACACACTCGGGAAATACTCGCTGGCAGGGTGCCCCGGTCCGGCCGAGTTGCTCCGCCCGGAAGTACTCGTTGTCCCGGTGCTCCGACAGCGGTTCGGTGGTGCTTGAGGGTCTGCAAGGTGGAACGCAAAAGTAACTTCAAGCACACAGGACCACAGGGCTTCGGGTTGGAAACACTTGCAACTCACGTGAAGGCGATATGCAGCAGCTCGGCAAAGATGCCTCCCGTGTGCGTGAACTGAGCCTCGGCGGCCTCACAGACGCTCCGCAACACACACGGCCGCCCCGGGAGACCGTAGTTTTCGCTCAGCTTCTCCAACGCCTTGTACATGGTCCAGCGGGATTCCTTGGCACTGTAGCCCTCCAGCAGAGCCGGGTCGATTTCCTTCGGCGCCGGCCATAGCTCCCCATCGTCCACTGGCCGCCGAAGAATCCGTTCGTCTTCCTCATCCGTCCAGTAGCGGTCATCCCCGTCGTCGAACTCTTCGCTTCCGTCAGCGGCGTCGAGCGATTCCTGGCGAATCGCAACGTTTTCCATCTCGTATCGCTCGTAGCCGTGCAGCCGGGGAAGCTGTGTCACCGGAATGGCCCCAGGAGAGATCCCCGAGAGATCACGCTTTGATAGAGCGCGCCGGCTGTCGTTCCAGTTTTCCCACAGCTCCGGCTTCAGGTCGTCCGGTTTGGTCGGAAGGAAGTACTGTGCCTTCAAGACCCAGCCGCTGGTGATCGATTCCGGTGTGCCCACCGGGATGCCGATGCCACTGATCAGCTGGTGGCGTGTCGGGGCAGTTTCCGGGACGATCAGCCAGGGAATGAAGTCAGCCACCGCGATGGAAGCTAGACCGAGGAGCACGAAAGCGCCCACAATCACCTTCAGCGACATTTCAGATAGCTAATCCCAAACGCACTGCGAAATATAAACTTCCCAACGGGATGCCAAAGCTCGTACCTCGTCACGCGCACTTAGAACTGTTGATGGAGGCAAGTCGCTGTAATGTCGTCCGCTCTCTGATCATCGCACGGGACGATCGTTAGGTTTTTTGCTCCCCTCCGGGGTTAGGACGAGTACTTACAACCCCTGTTAGCACCTTCCGGCAATCGGGTTGCACCTCGTTGCCGAACTCACCCTCCCGCAGGTGACCTGGTTTATTGAACAGCGCGAGACACCGAACGCGTGAAGTGAAGAAGCAAGAAACCGCCGTTTAGGTCCGTTTATACTTTTATTGACTCTTTTATGGGACGATAAACGAGGAACAAAAAAGGTGCTATTCCGATTCCGGGTCGGCGACGGTTAGAAGTGAAAGTTGGATGAGCTAGGGTTGGCTGACCTAGAATCGAGCCTGAGAACTCCAGCGTGTCAGTCAGTCGGTACTGACCGGGATGCTATCGCATGGACAGCACGGAATCGATGGGTAAAGGTGACGGGGGCGGGAAGAAATCCGACGCCGCCGAATGTAGATCGTGCACACCGGAAAACATGTCCAGCAGAGAAGTGGAGCACTCGCGGAAGATGTCCACACAGGGTGCACCGGCTCGACCGAGTTGTTCCGCACGGTAGTATTCGTTGTCTCGATGTTCCGACACAGGATCGTTGGTGGTAGAGGGACTAAAAAGCATAAATAAAAATAAAAAAAACAAACTAGTTACAAACTCACTTTTCATCTATGCTTCAATTTCTACCTAGATTGAAGCGATTACTCTTACCTAAACATAATGTGCAGCAGCTCCGCAAACACTCCTCCCGTGTGGGTAAATGAGGCCTCAGCTGCCTCGCAGATGCTGCGCAGCACACACACGTGTCCACCGAATCCATATCCATCGCTTAGTAGTTCCATTGCCTTATAAACACTCCACCTGCTGCTTGCTGCAGGATATCCGTCCGACGATGAAGGACCAGAAGAAAGAGGTGAGGGAGGAGAAGGTGGAGGAAGATTGGATTTTGGCGTTTCTTCTGCAGTTCGATTGTTGTCTTCGTTTGGCCGTGATGTGGTGTCACTTTGAAGCCACATGTCCTTCAGACCCGGAAGGTTGTCTGCAAGGTATTCATCATCATCGTCCTCATCGTCGTCCTCGGGCTCACTGTACACTTTCCGGGGGTTTTCCTCCACCGGCAACGGTTCTACTCGAATCGACACATTGTCCACCTCGTACCGTTCCACCGTACCGCGACGGGTACGCTCAGGCATCGCACGCCGACTCTCATTCCAGTTCTCCACGTTCACCGGCTCGTAGTCCGATGGCCGGCTCGGCAGATAGTACTGTGCCTTCAGAACCCAGCCGAACACAACTGAGTGCGGCAAACCCTGGACGGGTACACCGATGCCACTGATCAGCTGATGACGGGTTGGTGCCGTGGGTGGATATACTAATATCGGTTTGCCGCGAACCAGAAATCGTCCCTCATCGACACCACCTGAAGCCCCAGCAGAATCTTCCCCAGCGAGCGACTGAGGACCCACCAACGGAAGCACAAGCGAAATCAATGAAACAAGCAACACCATCTTCACGGATCGCATCTTGGGCGGATGAAAGCTTTCTCACTACTGACGCAAGTCTGCCCGACAATAGTTCCCTTCTTTGTCTCAGACGTTTTTTTTTTTTGTTTTTCGGGAGCATCAACATTGATCTAATTATTGGCCACGCGCCGTTGGTTATCTAACACCTTTCATCTCGTGTTCTACCTGACACCATTACAACGGTCAGCTCGGGTGACGCAGCTGCCGAAAGCTTAGCATTGACCTGTTCCTGCTTATAAAGAGCTCACTTTTTAAAGTAGGCTATTGGATCTAAGTGGGAGCGATCTTCGTAATCTATTTTAAGAAGAAGAAATACTTTACATTATGGCTATGTGTCTATCGATTGGTTTGAAGTGAATGTTTTGTCCCGTTCGTTAGGGTACGCTAGTTTTCGCATGTGATATTAACTATTCAGTCTGCTTACTTCAAACATTCGTTTTAGAATATTTCAAATGTTTATTCCTTCAAAAAACTAACAACTTCCAGCGGATCCTTTGGACAATCCACGCGGTACTGATCACAGGAACCATTGCTTCCGGTCACTTCCGCGAGTAAGTACTCCTTGGGCAGACGTTCATCTCTCGATGTGGAAGGACTGAAACAAACAGTAACGTTGATTAGCCGCATGTTCGGTGATGTTCGGAGATGGCTTTTCGCACCTCAGCATGATCTGCACTAAATCGCCGATCACTCCATTCGCTTCTCCGAAGGGGTGTAGGGCAGTCTCACAGATCATTCTGAGTAGACATTTTTTCCCATTAAAATGTTGGCTGGAGCAAAAGGAAGATACAAAAATATAAAAAGTAACATCAACCTTTCTTAAATTCATCTCTCAACCATCATGTCGTACCCCTGAAGTTGCTTGCGTATCATTTTGTAAATCTGCCGTCGCGTTATCTGCGCAGTTACCGGCGGTTGATCGTGTGTTTTCGTGCTTCTTTTCCTGATGCCAAAGGATTCCGGTGGCCTCGATGGTGCCGTCAGTGGTTCCACGATGCCTTTAATCTACAACGGGAGCAGACACGTGAAACACTCCGCCTCACGTCACCTCCATCACAATCAAACTTACGAAGTTGGCGAATCCCTCGGAGTAAATGTTCGCATCCGCAGGGCTGTTGTAATTGCCCTCGAAGTTGTACGACATGAAAAGGTTCCTATCCGGTATGCCGAGGGGAACGGCGATGGCGAAAATGATCTACGTGCGGGAACAGAGGTTAAATTACAAACAACACGTCTTGTCAAATTTGCTCAGCGCCGCTTTTGGACACAAGCTTACCCCCATCGCCGAATTGACCGTAAAAGCGATACGCTTCTGCCGACTCTTGACGACGTCATCTGCGGTGGCTGGGTTCAGCTGCCCCCGGCCACTGTTTATCATCGTAAGTATTCCTAGCACGATTAAGCAACCACGATGGATCAACATCTTTACGTTGACCGGCTTCAGCAACGACTGATTGAGAAAACGGAGTAAACCCCAAATCGACCCAATCGACCAACGGTAAAACTTTCGGATGGACAACGAAAAACAATCAAACTGGGCTCCAGTGGACAACTTAGAAATGGTCTAATTTAATTAACCTTTTTCATCGAGAAAAGAAGAGTTTCACCGCGAAACACTGGAGAGAGTGATAGAAAGATGGGACCAAAAAACAAATAGGTGTCAGCTATCGGGGCTACATCTAAAGCACGGTTGAAACCAGTCCAAGCAGGTCGGTCCTACAAAACATCCGATACCGGTCGCATCCATCGTTTGCACCGCTTGCCTCTGCTTCGAAGAACGCCATCGCCACCGGTAGATCTTCGTCCAGTGATGATGATGGGCTGATGGGAGATATTTCACAGATGATGCGGTGTCACAAGGATAGGGAGGCATGTCACTTACCTGAAGATGACACTCATTACATCACCCAGCACACCGTTATGCTCTGCCAAGGGGAGTTCGGTCAGCTCGCAGATGATGCGCTCGATGCACCCGGTAGCATTCAGACCGTACAGATCCATCCGCTCCTGCAACTGGCCGTAGAAGTAGGTCCTGCTGAATCCTGCCTGCCGGCGGAGGCGACGGTTCGCCTCAATGGCCTTGGTGAGATTGAAGTTGTTGTCCTTAAAGCGCTGGTACCAGAGAGTATATTGTGTCTCGTTCGTCGGAACGCCGTAGTTTGCCTCGAAGTTGTGCGAAAGGTAGATGTTCCTGTCCGGCACGAGCAGCGGAATGGCGATGGCAAGAAGATACTGATGGGTTATCAATTAAGAAAAGTAAATCAAGTCATTAGATTCACTCCTTTCTCCCATTGGATAGTCTGCTACTGGACCTTACCCCGATGGAACCTCCCACAGGGTACGTTAAAGCTGCCCGTTCGTGCCGTTCGAACATCAAGGAGGAAGGCTTGGCACCGTAGACGATCGTCGAATATGCCACTGATACCAGGATTATTAACTGTTTGTTGCGCATCTTACGTGAGATGTGACCTGCAGCAACGATGTTTGTGAACTGACTGTGTTGCAGAAATTTTGCACTGGCCATGGATTGCATGCAGGAATGCATTTGCATTGCATGCACTTTACCGTTAGCTGCACCAGTTTACAAAGGTGTTAAATATTACAAGAAGTCTAGTGCAACAAAGGTGGAGTTGTTGCCTAACCTATGCCTTCGAACAGTCGCTAATGATAGTCACAGCTATTCACTCACATCTTTACGTTTAATATCTTGAGAGCACGCTTCTTTCTCTGCATATTTGTTTTCTCTCACATTGCTTTCTATGTCTTTCGTGCTTTGAATCATAATAACAAATATGAAGATTCTTCCTCAAGCAATAAATCATTTTAAAAACGAAGGAATATTTCGACAACTCTGTCCAACTGATTGTACAAACTTATCCATCAATTTAACCCTCTCTAACACATTCAATTATTTTTATAAGGAACAAAAACTGGGCAAGTTCTGATTTGAACTGAATATATAAATATTACCAAACATCAAAGTCGAACGGTATTTGTCAAAGTCTCCCTCAAGCTATCGATTATTTTAAATAGTTTCGATTCACTGTTTCAATTTGTTAAAAAAAAAAATGTTTTCCATCTTTTGATCTTCTACAGAAGGTTTTACTTTTTTGTAGTTAAAATAGAGAGAAATCTACTGGCTTGCTATAAGCTAAATATAAGTTTATAAATAATACATTACGAAACAGTTCAAAAACAGTTATAAATCTCCTCCCATCAAGACTCCTATCAACATTCCGTTCATTAATATTTATGATTCATTCTAATAGCATTACGGTTTTTGCAAGCTGGCTTGTGCATCTTGTCTTTCCTTGGACCTCTGGAAACTGCCGATTGTACGGGATTTTTGCAGAATTCACTGTGAAATTAAAAGAAAAAAAATCATGCACCAAACAATCCTGGCGATTTTCAGTTAAAAAATGCTCACGGTATGTGCCCCTTTTGACCACACGTTCTGCACGTACGGCCCAGCACAACCGGACACGCTAGCTCTCCGGTTGCTTCATCGTAGAGCGTATGCTTCGGATAGAGTCCCCTGTAACGATGAGATGTTAATTTTCCACTAAATTATTGAGCCTCGGGGGAGGCACCTTTAGGCACACGTTACCTTTGCGCTAACATATTGTTACAAAAATCGCAATCGTCTTTGATTGAACGAAGCGTTTCCCACAGCAGGGACAGCTGTGCTGCGTCGGTGTCGGAAACGGTGGCCTCACTGGTTGACCCCTGTCCGGAGCATAAGGAGCTCCACGAGGCTACCGAAGAGCGTCCACTGCAGCTGTCCGTTGTGCTATCAGAGGCTGGCGAACACATCGATTGCTGGCAGTCGAGTAGGATCGGCAGCATAGCGGCATCGTTGCCAAAATCACGGATTGGATCGGTGTCGTTTTCGCCGGTCCACACCAAACGATTTGTTAGCTTTGATGGCACAAGTTTCCCGGTGGCCAGTAGATGCCCAAACTGGTCGCCGCACTTTTCCTTCATAATCTCGTACGTTTCCTTGCTGATGCTGTACATGATCACTCTTTTTTTTAAAAAACGCCCGAGTTAAGCGGCAGCGAACTCGAAAAACTAGACTTCTTTTAGCAAAAACCTTCCTCTCTACAAGACAGACAAGACACAAAAGAAAAACCGTTGCAAACTGACTTCATTCATGAGGCCTGCACCAGTATATTAATGAATGGCCATTCTCGCGCTCTTTTTATCAATGGTGTGAGTACTTTGCCGTTTCTTTTGTCTGGCTCTTTAAATGGAACGGATCATATGTTCCGTTCTCCCACAAACACACACCCCCAGCTGAGAAACGCACACCCGCTTTGAATAAGTAGCAGCTGATAATTAGTGGTGCACGATCCGGATCGCACCCACGATTCCTCGCCGAATCTGCTAGCGGTGGGTTCGGGTCGGGTCTGCATTTTAAAATACGACGTTGATCCAACTCCTGGACTTGCGAATCATTTGATCGTTCAGGATTTGTAGATGAATGAGGAAGTATTGCAATTATGTTAGTAATTGTTTATCACAGGCCAGAAGTTAAACTGCATAATTCTGCGCTTACTGTTAAGCCAATTATTTTACCAGTAAACAACCAAATTACCCGGCTTTTCAAACAAAAACACCTGTCCCATTTTTACTTCCGTATCGTATTTTCTCTGTTTTGCGAACTTGCGGATTTGCGAATTTGCGGAGACAAAGGGAACGGGGGACAAAAAGACAGAAAGGGAGACACACTGAGTATGTGGGGTTTTCTTCGAAATTTCTATGTTTTCGTTGCGTGAATCCTTGTATTTCTGGTCGCCTGGGCTTGACCAGGCGCTGCCGCACTACTACATGCCTGGTTTGGGGAGGTTAAAACGCACAAACACGAGTGCAAGCGCTCATCGGTACACAACGTCAATTCCGAGAAGCATACAAACGTTTCGCCGGGAGGTCATCTGGAGGTTGTCGGAAAATCAAGTTCTCGTGAATCCTTGCAGCGGTAGTTGCGAATTTCACTTTCATCCCAGCGGTGTTGTTAGTATTTGATTGCATTAGAATTAACGACCGATTTAGATAACGTCTAATCAATCAATTGTCGCTGGTGTTTCTGTTTGTTTACAGCCGTGTTACACAATTTTGTGCAAAAGTTACTCACTTAATCTCTCCGCCTGCCATCATGGGTCGTAAGTTCTGCGTTGGAGGAAACTGGAAGCTGAACGGCGATAAGGCCAGCATCACCGAGCTGTGCAAAACGCTGTCGGCGGGTCCGCTCGATCCCAACACCGAGGTGGTCGTCGGCTGCCCGGCCCCGTACCTCTCGCTGGCCCGCTCGCTGCTTCCGGAAACGGTCGGAGTCGCCGCCCAGAACTGCTACAAGGTAGCGAAGGGAGCCTTCACCGGAGAAATCTCCCCCGCCATGCTGAAGGATCTCGGTCTTGGCTGGGTCATCTTGGGCCACTCGGAGCGCCGTGCCATCTTCGGTGAAACCGACGAGCTGATCGCCGAAAAGGTAGCGCACGCCCTGGCCGAGGGATTGAAGGTTATTGCCTGCATCGGCGAGACGCTGCAGGAGCGCGAAGCCGGCCAGACGGAAGCGGTGTGCTTCCGCCAGACGAAGGCCATCGCTGCTCTGGTCAAGGACTGGAGCAATGTGGTCATTGCCTACGAACCGGTGTGGGCCATCGGCACGGGCAAGACGGCGACTCCGGAACAGGCGCAGGAGGTCCACGCTGCCCTCCGGAAGTGGTTCACGGAAAACGTGTCGGCTGACGTATCCAACGCCATCCGCATCCAGTATGGTGGCTCCGTCACGGCGGCCAACTGCCGGGAGCTCGCTGCCAAGCCCGACATCGACGGTTTCCTGGTCGGCGGTGCTTCTCTAAAACCGGAATTCATTCAAATCGTCAACGCCAGACAATAGATGTCTTCGGACAACCAATAGTTTATCCAGAACAACGCGTAACGTTTACTGTCTGATGTGTTACATCTCTTCTTATTTTAAGTATCCAGTGTTGCTCATTGCGACATGCAGTGCAGGACTAACACAAAAAAGTCATTCGTTCAATAAAGGCATATTTCGTGTGAAGTAAGCGTACCGGCAGTCTGTATTTACACGATTACCCGATCACTTCGACATTATCGTAAATGTCTTCCACTCCGTCCATAGCTTTTAGTTTCTCTTTCAGCTTTTCGTAGGCCTCCATTGCCTCCGGGTTGAGTTTGATTGTTGCCTTTGGAAAGAACGCGTGCTCGCTATGCTCTACGGAGTAGTTTAACTTTTCTAGCTCTTTTTTCACCTTATCCAAATCCCTTGGTTCACAGAGAAACTGCAAGAGAACCGCTGCTGTTAGATATGCAGTTTATTAGAGCAGCCTACACGTTATCTTACCCTTATCAGACGAGTCTGCTCGTCCATTATTTCGATGTCTTCAGCACCCATTTCAATTGCGTGGTCCGTACAAACTGACGAAAGATCTTCCACTTTTACCTCCTCCGGGGGGATGGCTTCGACAAACCCTTTCTCATCGAAGGCATGCATAGTGCCATGGAACAGAGAACTGAAAGATTGCAAACGGTTGCGTTAAAGCTGCATCCCGTGAACCACTTACCCGAAACTTACAAATTTTTCCTCAGAGTGGTAGCCATATCCATCTTCAGCTGGGTGAAACGGTCCGTGTACAGGACGCAAATCACGTTCACCTGGTCAAGTGCCTTAATTTCTAATGTGTACTTTTTCAGTTCCACCGACTGGGTCGAGCATTTCTTCAAGATGCCCTGAATGGTTGCATTGGGCATGTTCTTCTTAAGCGCCTCGTCGATCGCCGCTCGGAGCACATTGTTAACCCCTGGATTTGGTCCACCGGCTGCAAGAGTATGTTATTGGTGAGCCGATTGGTCATTTCAGTTCCTCCATTCCTCCACTTACCTTGCGCGGCCAGTCGAATTTGCCGGGCTAGTTTGATGAACAACACAGACTTCCGTCCATCGTTCAACGCTTTTATGTGCCGAATATTTTGCCATTTGGAATGACCGGCGTGCAGGATTTCCCCGCGGTGCAAATGCCGGACGGTTGAACACGTAGTCACTGACGATCTCACTGCCCTCGCCAGTCGCCCAACAGTCGACAACATACTCCACGCTGCTTGGAAACTAAAAAGTTTTTTTTTGTTCCCGGCCAGTTACATAAAACTAAGAAAATAGCAAACACCTGTATTGCACCAATATTGTTTACATCCTATCTGACAGCCGGTCTAGGACAAGAGTTGTCAAATTTAAAGCGAAGGCGGGCTAGAGTTGTGCAAAGTAGCTCTTTTCTATGACTGAGCAATGTGGTACCTCACTGAAGAAAGTAGCTCAAGAGGTACCTCAGAGCAAAACATTGAAAACGCTCTTCATCATTAAGCGGGATGCCTGGTGGAAGGCACGGTACAGTCTTTACAACAACAAACATAATAAATATTTCATTTTGTAAAACAATTGCTCACTCTAATAAAATAAAGTTTATTAAAAATCCAAGTGAAGGCTACCTGTTTTACGATGCATCTTACTCGCACACCTAATTTAATCGCATCTCATAGTCTTAAAACGTTAGACAATGATTGCGCTTATCATTCCAACAGCTGTGTTTGGTGGCGCTGACCTCCTGAAATCATGAATCCGAGTGTCCAGTCGCTCGTATCGGTTTGCGGAAATGCGTTTCCACAGCTTGCTTATTGCTGTGGTACTAAGCTTACTCCTACGAGTAGGTGAAACCGCCACAGAAGATGGCCACTCGCGGTACTCGATGAGTTTAAAAATGGAGCCTCAGGCAGTTACCACCATCCTAGGAGATCCGGCACAATTTTGGCTGGTGGCAAAGTAAGATGTAAAAATTACCTCCAATCCAGTGAATGGTTGAAGGAATGATTGTATTTTAAATTTCTTTTCAGCTGCTTCCACCCTCTCGAGCAAAACATCACCATAACATGGGAGAACGCTGGAGCGGTCACGATTCGTCCAACAAGTATCACAATATTCGGCTGCGACCGAAACGCATCGTACGAAGAATCCTTTCCGGTGCAGGCGGTATCGCTACTGCCAGGACGTTGTCTCATTCGTCCTTTAATTCAGCCACCAGCACTGGCCGACGATAGCCGGCTGTTCGTACAGTTAAAGGTGGCCAAGTACCAGCCGCTGATCATCTTATCAATGCTCATCGGGTGGACGTACACGGTGTGCTGGACGATCGGCGATTACTTCCAAGCGTGGACCAGTTTTAAGCGTAAAAGTGTCGTTGGGCTGAGCTTCGATTTTTTACACCTAAATGTTGTGGGAAACTGCTGTTATGCAACGTTTAACGTTCTGTTGTTTTGGAACACACATATTGAGGTACGTAGAAATAGCTAATCAAGTAGACCACATTTGACCGTTAATTTTTAATATCCATCTTCAGCAAGAATACTTTAACCGCCATCCTTTCGGGCTGAATCCTGTAATAGTGAACGATGTCGGTTACGCGGTGCATGCCGTTTTCGGCAACATCGTTCTTATCGCGCAGTGTTACATTTACAAAAGCGACGGGAACGTGGTGTCGATACCGGTCAGACTGCTCATGTCCGGCTACGTGGTAACGGTCGGTGTATTCTGCGCCCTGGCGTTCGATGGCCAGATGAATTGGTTGGATTTCCTGTACATCCTAAGCTACGTCAAACTGTCGACGAATTTGGTGAAATACATTCCCCAGGTGTATATGAACTACCGGCGCAAGAGCACTGAAGGTTTCGCCATTTCCAACCGCTTGCTGGATTTGGCCGGCGGTCTCTTGAGCTTGCTCCAGATGGTCCTAAATAGCTGGAATTTCGGTAAGCGGACACACACATTTTGAAGGCATCATTTCATTTGGTTTTCTTACAACGGAGTTTTAATTCTATACTTCTGCAGATGATTGGCAATCCATCGTTGGCAGTCCGGTAAAGTTTGGGTTGGGTTTCGTCTCCATCTTGTTCGATGCCATTTTCATTGTGCAGCACTATGTTTGTTATAAAAATCGGGAATAAATTCATAAAGGCATCCAGTAGCACTGTAGTACTGCAAAAAATATCCGAGCTATGAAAATGATTAAAAGAAAAGAAGAAAAGTCTCAAACGGTTCAATACGCTCCAACGTTCTACCTCCAGCCTCTTATCGCGTAGCATCATTTATCACTTGGTGCATGTTTGCCCGGGTAGCGTTTGTGTTCCGCTCGGCACCGTTCAGCGCCACTAATCTCATCTGGTAGAGATTTAGTCGTGACAATAGCCTTCCGCTTATCAGTCATCCCCGTGGGTTGGCAGCAGCTTCCGACTCAGTGATAAACTATGCTCCTGCGAGGGTGCACCTGTACCGATTCGTTCATGTGCGTCCTACTTTGGCTGTCGTTGCTGGGGACCGTGGGAGTCGGTGCTAGTTTCGGCAATCTGTCGCTGTCGCTTGCTCCCCAGTCGATCGTGGTTACGTTCGGGGAAAATGTGACCTTCACCATCGAAGCCAAGTAAGTGCCACGGGATCCTGTTCCTGCTGGGGAATGGTTTAATTGAGTGGAGTGTTTCTCTTCCCATGCAGCGGATACACAGCTGTCCCGATGGAGGTGCAATTCTATCAGCCAGCGGAGGTGTTATCCAATCAAACGGTTGCTTTCGCCGAAGGATGGCACAACGGAAGTACACCGATACTGGTGCAACCGTCCAAACAGGGACGTTTTATAGTAAAACCACGCGTGGAACCTTCGCGTGTTGTCGATGAGAGCAGACTGTTTGTGATGATCAAGGTTGCGATGTACCAGCCGTTGATCATCGTGTCGCTCCTGATCGGATGGACGTACACCGCCTGCTGGTCCGCTGGGTACTATCCGCAGATTTGGCTGAACTATCGCCGCAAAAGTGTGGTTGGGCTCAGCTTCGACTTCTTGTACATCAACATCGTGGGCCATGTCTGCTACGTAGTGTTCAATGCGTTCCTTTACTGGAACAGTTATGTCGAGGTCAGTGACGATCTACCGTCGATTATACTGTGCGTCCTACAGGTACAACGGGTCCTTTTTTTCCCAATCGCATAGAATGAATACTTCAGACGGCATCCATTCGGACTGAATCCCGTGATCGGGAATGACATCGGGTTCGCCATGCATGCCGTTTTCGGAACGGGCTTCACCATATTGCAGTGTCGCATGTACGACACCGGTGGCAACAGTGTATCCACGCCGGCAAAGGCGATCATCTCCATCTACATGATGATCATCACCATCACCTTCAGCGCGGCTGCGTTGCGGCTTATGCACTGGTTGGATTTCCTGTACATCATGAGCTACATCAAGCTCTCCACAACGATGATCAAGTACTTCCCGCAGGCCTACATGAACTATCGTCGCAAGAGCACCGAAGGGTTCGAAATACTCAACCGACTGCTGGATCTAGCCGGGGGCCTATTTGGTATCCTGCAGATGGTGATCAACGCGTGGAACTTCGGTAAGTGCAGGTTGGTACGTCGGTGTCGCAAACTTTGATGCAATTGCGATACTATCCTGATCTTAGATGACTGGAGGTCAATCGGAGGGGACCCGGTGAAGTTCGGACTGGGTATATTTTCCATACTCTTCGATTTGGTGTTCATGTTTCAACATTACATCCTGTATAGGTAAATAATAGAGACCGAGCATAGTGTATACCGATCGGTAAGCTAACTATGAGCTGCTTGGTGTATATTTCAGGAAACCGAAACCCAGGAAACATGTTGAATATCCCCTGTATGAGCAGGCTAACAAGATGTGATAAACCGGCAAATCCTTTAAGAAATGTCGTGAGTATTTTGATAAGATGTCTAAATATTAAGCGATGCAGATTTATTTATTTTAAACACGGTTGGTTTCGCAGATACACGCCGAATAAATATATGCAGCTGCTGTCTGAAACAGATTTTCCATTTAATATTAGTGTTAAATGTTACGAATTCTGCCGAAAAAAAAACTCAACACAACTACACTTCTTTTCTGGATGTTATATTTCACAATACTTTACAATACATATATCGTGTTCTATGTTCGTACGATGTATCGCTCCTTCCGGGGTTGATTCACTCCGTATGCTTGCGCGAGGATCGCTCCGTGTGCGAAGGAGGATTTATGCATCCATATATCCTATATAAATGTACAGCTATATGACACCTAACGGTATATTCTCTATTCGAGCATGATGGTTGATTATGATAATACATTTATTGGACAGCGCTTTCCCCGTGCGGCCTCGATCGCTATTTTTATGCGTCTTAATAATTTCAATTTTTTTTTTGTTTCACTTTTGGCAAATGTGTGTATATTATTGTCAACAACTTAGCTCATTTTGGCGCCCTTCGTGCCGAGCCTCACGATTCGCTCACTCGTTCCAATCTTCTAGTCTACTGCCATAGCTGGAAGGAAGCTGGCTGATTCGTATCCGATTCGATTAAAAATCAGGCCGCTGGAAGCTCCATTTAAAACAATACTAATCATCGAACGACAAAGTCTTTCCGCTATAATTTGAATACGTTTCATGCAAATTTCGTTTGCTTTTACATATGATTTTGTTAATTTGTGTGGGTTTGTTTTTGCTTTAGAATTTACGAAGCACATCGACTCGTTGACAATAATTAACCTTTTCTACATTTGGCGATCGAGCATCGCATCAACCCAATAATGAACCGACTCCAACACAAATTGTACAACGAAAAGAAGATCACATAATGAAAATGTTGATATGTGCTTTCCATGAAATAAGATAAAGGATATTTCTGTTTCGCCATCCCCATCGAAACATCGAAAATGCTGCGCAGGGTGTGGAAGCAATTGGAAGATTTGGATTGCGGTTAATAAAACGTTTTAAAAAATATTCGGTTTAGTTTTTACCGACATTGATAACTCAATTTGCATTAAGACCTGACCACGGATCGTTGTCTATGTGTTTCGACATGTGTTCAATAAATATTCATCTTCACTCAGTACATCGCTTGGTTTATGCACTTTCTCTTGCAGGTCGAATGCTTCTAACCTTATGTTAAACGCGAAAGAACCCGCCAAGCGACCAAAGGAAACCGGCTCCAAAATCTCGTTCGATCAACACTCCTCACACTTTTGTTGTACACTACCTATGCCAACCTCTTCAATCAATTCCTTAAACAACCAACATTGAGGCATTTTGGGTCAATCAATTAAATAGATTGGAAATTTAAAACGATTAGATTTTAAACAGCCTTTGCGAACGGATCAGAAAACATGTTAAAAGAATCCGTACAGAAAACATAAAATAAAACAAAACAAAAAACGAAACTCAACACTGCACATCTCCTCCCGTCCTTCTGGTCTACCGTGGAATGGTTGCGTATGGTTTGGTTATGGCGTGGAGGATTACGAAGACAATTTTTCCATGATCTTGCGGATGTGCATGTATGTTTAAACCTGAGCTGGTTTGGTCTTTCCTACGACCATGAGCATTTTTTGCAGGAACCGAGTCAATGCCACTGTACCGACGCGGATGTAACGATGAAATGATAGAACGAGAAAAAAGAAATTTAATCAGTATAATGACGACTAATACTTTACATGATAATTGTTGGTTAATAGAAATATTATGGTGCATTAAATATCACAAGTTTGATCATGGTGCGAGCAATCGATGGCAGAAGATCGGTGGTAGTGCTTTTTAAATTTATGCTTAAACAGACTTGCAAAATATTTTGTTATAGTAAAAATATCAAGAGAAAATTGAAGGTACCACTGCTTAAGCACACCGTGTGCCTTTTTTTGTTGGGTCCTTTTGATATGTATCGTTATAGCCGGCGCTGGATACCTTCATTTTTCTCGCTGGCATGCAAAATTATCGATAACAAAACTATGGAAAAAATGCTATAACATTCCGAACTGTTCCGCCAGTGTCTGAGACTAGGGTACTGTCACGAACTGGGCAACTTGAAATCGATAAATTAGAAAATCATCACTTAAACGTAACTAAGAGGTAACTTAAAAACGAAGATAAAAACCTTGTCGCGTTTATTTCTGCTTTGGCCGCACCACCATCATTAACTTTTGCAAACTCTGCGTAAATCCACCTGTGAAGATTTGTTCCAGAAAAGAAAAGAGAGAAAGAGAAGATTTGATAGAGAGATAAACGAAAAAGAGTGTGTGGTAGGTGTGTAGCAAATGAAGAAAGTAATCAATTTCACTAAAATATTTCACTCTAAGGCCAATCAAAGTTAAAAGGACCAAGGAGGATTCGTAGTAGAAAGTTGGTCAAAGAAGCTTCTAAGAAAAGCTTGTTTTGTTCAGGAAGGAAAGAGGTGAAAGGAATGGGACGATTAGGACGCATGGAAAGGGAATGAAATTTCCTAAATGTCACCCTGCGTGGCGCGAATAGCCCCGTCGAAGACTTCCGGCGTCCTTACCCATCGACCGGTTGAACCATTTCGGTTTGTTTCGCCACGCGATGAATACGAAATAGACAGGAATGCTGGACAGGATCATGAGGCACCCGTAGCCCGTCTCGACGGGGCTGGCAATCATCGGCACGACGGTGACGAACACGGTGGCGATGAGATAGAGTATCGGGAAGATGAGGTTCACTTTGATCGGGCGCTCCAGGTTGGGCTGCTTCCATCGGAGCCACGGAAGGCACAGGACGGCCGCACCGATGCTCAGCTGCAATGAGTAAGGCAGGAGAATAGAACCCCGTCCCACGGGATATTAGCAGGGATGTTCCTTGGGCCTCGCTGCTGGCCCTGCCGCAAGGAACTCACCCAAGTGGCAAAGCCGACGTAGTTAATTAGGGCGAATATGTCCGACACGGTCAGATAGAGCATCGATAGCAGCGCCATAATCAGCACCGCCGGCGTTGGCGTGAGCCGCTGGATCTGAATCATCGTCAGGATCTCCGGCATCTGGCCTTCGCACGCGCCGGCGTAGAACAGGCGGGACGAGGTCAGCAGAATGCCGTTCACGGCCCCAAACGTCGAGAGGGCGACGAACACTGCAGAAAGAAAACGAAAAAGTCGATGAAAGGTTGTGTTTTCCGTTCCGGTTTGCGTAACGGATCGGAAATTCGATCCAGGCGATGACGCGGTAAAACGTACCCGGTATCGTCCAGGCGAAAATGCCGAACACTCGGTCGGCAAACGTGACGGCAACCGCCTCCGAGCCGAGCACCTCCTCCGGCGACAGGACGGTGTAGAAGGACACGTTGGTAAACACGTACACGACCGTCACCAGCGTGCAGGAGATGGCGATGGCACGGGGCAAATTCTTCACCGGATCCTTCAGCTCCTCGATGATGAAGTTCAAATAGTTCCTGCGTGCATCGCGCGGCCAAGGACGGAAGGATAACGAGTAAGAGGATTAGTGTCAGGGAGCGTTTTGTTTTCGCTATTTGTTATATTTCATTTTTATTTTGCGTCTGCTCCTCTCAAGCAGCTTTTGCAAATAGGGCATGCCAACATTATGGAAAAAGAAAAATCAAATCGAAGAAGAAAAATGAAACACATCCTAGACAAATAAACTCACCAGCCATTGTACGCAAACAGCCCGGAGTAGAAGGACAACGCAAGCGATGTTACCTCGGTTTTGGTATTATTGAACGTGAAGTGTTCCGTGTTGCCTGTGGGCGATAGAGAAAGAGGAGAGCATAATTTAATCGCAAATAGCGGTGTGTAAGCTCCAGCTGGAATGCGGCAGATGCGCCAAGACGGTTTGTTTGGGATGGAGGAAAAGGAACAGCTTTCGTATAAGCAACCGAAACACGCGTTGCCCGGCACATCCCTACGTGGAAGCGAAGTCTACATTTCGCTGTAATTATTAAATTTAACTGTACGAAAGATGGCATGAAAGCAAAAGTACTTTAACAGTTAAGTAGCCAATGAAGCGAACGATGGCCGTGTTCTGCCGGAAACGCGACGGTAGCCCAAGATCAGCTTAATTGAACGTGGGCCTAGATAAACGCGTGCGGTGCGAGAAGAACCATGGGGACAGTTCAAGAGCGACCGGATCGCATCGCACAAAACGGAGAAGAATGCATGCTGCAACGGTCAGAGTTACTGGGCGTGGTGCTGACAAGATCACGCGAAGGAATAATCTCGCGGCTGGCCAGATTTGTTAGCTCAATTTTGGCAATTTCTTTTGAAAGGCCTCATAAAAAAAAATGTCACGGGCCACCGGACAGGGTCCACTTAGACCTCGTCATTCGCTTCGGCTCCTTTTTGGACGGCGGTTGAACGGCCGTCATTCAGTCGCGATGGAATTGCAGCCTCCAATAAAGCGGGTGTTAAATTCAATTCTCGGTCCGTTTGCTCCGCACTCTGAAAAGAGGTAGTGAGAATGCGAGACTACCATGCGGCTGGGACACATACACCATAGGCGTCAGGAGGCAAGAAAATCTAATAAAAATCATAGGCCTACAGCCCGGCATCAAGGATTTGCAGGGATAAGCGATACTGTCGTTACATTGTGTTTCGTAACCCCGGTCCAGTTGTTACGCCGGCTCTAAGACAAGGCGTTGGGCTTGCAGGCAGCAATAAGTCAACAGTAATCCACGCCTTCATCCGGAAAAGCTTAACCGAATCACCCGGCGGATAAAACAAACAAATAATTCTCTCCGAGGCCCATCGCGGCACGTGGCTTAGATAATGCTTGCGAAGTCAAAGGCTCGCTCGGTTGCCATCTGTATCGATGGCAGGCATAGACTCTGTCGTCAACCGATTCATCGGCGTGCGACTGGTTTGTCCGGCAACCTGCCGATGCACCTGGTTGTGCGGTTGATTTATTGAGACAGCCGTGGAGTGGCGCCGTGGACGGAAACAGGTTGTCGGGTGGCTGACTTACCGAGGAACAGAAAGTATGCGCCGGCTCCGATGATGACGAACAGCGCCAGCAGCTTGGCGTAGGTGAAGATGTCCTGGACGGCCGTCGCCCATTTCACGTCCCAGCAGTTGATAAACGTTAGCACCACTGGAGGATGGAATAAACAATCGGTGAAATGGTTTAGAAACGATATAGCGACAGATCTTGGAAAACAAAGTTGCGAGGAGTAACGTTTAACGAAACACGTTTCTGTCCGGGTGACAATTTACATAAGCGCTCTGAAACGTGCGTCCTTCGAATGACTTCAGCCGAAAGCGTGGGCTTTTGGTTGGGCTTAAAAAGGGAGCCGTCTGGTTGAATCGTCCTTATCGTTCTTCGGCACCGTAAAGTGAACCGGAATTGATTGGATTGTTTTGCTTCGAATCAGTCATTTACCGCACCGTCATTTATCTATCGCCTATCGTTATTGATGTATCCTTAAAAGAGCCTTATCAGCTACACAGGGAGAGCGACCACTTACGTATACAGCAGACGGCGAGTAGGCGGGCCGCGTCCTCCGGCGGCTGGCAATCCGGGAAGAACGGCTTCAGCACGTACACGCTGAAGGTGAGGGCGACGATCGCCTGCGAGCAAGGCCGCACGATCATGCACTCGATCCAGAGCCGGATGAAGGCCATGAACGGGCCGAACGTCTCCATGATGTACGCGTAGTCGGCGCCGGACTTTTTAATCATCGTGCCCAGCTCGGCGTAGCAGTACGCACCGACCTACAAGTAAAACGAAAGAGGTGCAACCGTGCGTTTTTGGTGAGTTGGTCCGTGGCTGAAAGGATGAGCAACGACGGGCCGGCTGGCCGGGTCACCGGGGTATATTGCCCTTTTTTGCAATTATCCAATCTGATCGGAGACAAATTGCTCGCATCGTAAACCGTTTGCCTCTGTGTGATCGTATTATTTTGGGATGGCTCTTTTTTTTTTCTTCTTCCTCCTATCCCTGTCGTGAAAAATACCCTCGTTCGCACACTACCTGCCGGATCGGATGATGTTTTGTGCGGCACACAAACCGGTTGGGCAAACTTTAGCGAATCATTAAAAAGCTGTTTTGCATCTGGTCCCGGACCTGGCGGGAGGGTCGGCCCGCCAATATACTCACCATCGAAAACAGGCCCGATATAACCCACACGATCAGCGACATGTTGACGCTGCCGGTGTTGATGAGGACTCCGGTCGGCGAGACGAAAATGCCGGATCCGATAATCGACCCGACGATCACCGTGATGCCGTTGACCAGCGTCATTTTGGGCTTCAGCACGATGTCGCCCCCGCCGTCGCCACCACCGGACGCTCCATTGTCCTTGCCGTTCTTCAGCGAGTCCTTGCGCTGCTCGTCCTTCTTCAGTGCCTCGTCCTCCATCCTGGTGATGCTGCTCTAACGACGGAAGCTGCGCGCAGAGAAAAAAAGGGGCAACGGTTGGTTGATACGGTGACAAACACACACACACACACAGAAACACGAGGAAACTAGGCTGAAAATAGTTGATTGGACCGGCACTAAATCACTCCTATTGCTGACCGTAGTCTCCGGGTGTGTTATTATATCGTAATGCCCACTGACATTGTACTATAATTTTCTGCCACTGATCAAACAAATCAAATGGTACTGATGACAGGCGGTGTGTGCAATCGCACGAAATCAACGGCCCCGTTGTATTACATGTAATTTAAGCGTGATAAAACCAGCGCCACCACTCCACCGGTGCCGATCACTAATAGTATCGGAAGCTCGTAAATAACTCCTATCCCTTTCCCTGAAAGGAAGATGGACTGAAGTGACGTCTTTCGTACAAAAGGATGCGTTGATTGGCACCATGCGTGGAAGTATTGGACAGTATGAGGCCTTTTTGCGGATATGAAACTGTAGATCTAATAACAGGGTGGTCATGAGCAGTGCAAAGATTTAAGTATAATTTAAAAGGAATCTTATTTTGGCAAGTTGTAGTTCCAGAATAGGTATTATCATTCAATTAAGAGAACATTACAAAAAACACATTGCTTTGCTTTGCACCTAAAACTACAGGGATATTAAATCGCACAAAAAATATCTTTGCACAACATTTTTTGCTTGCATTTGTACCTCCTTTTTTTAAATAAATTTTTATCGTAGAATCGATCGCAAAGAACTTCAATTATTTTCGTTACTGAAAAAGTCTTGTCAGGACATCGATTTCATCAACTACTTTGTTAACAACGGGGATCTTGTTCTCCATCCATGTTCGAACCATTTTAAGGCCAAATGCACTGCACTATTTTAAGTCATCTTTGTAAAGAACCCTGAGGGGAATCAATTCGGATGACAATGAATGAGTTTTTAATAAGAGCTTTTGTTATCAATATACGGACTTCAATGTACAACCCTCACCATATTGACCTCCAGGTAAAACGCTTCTACACTGTAGCTGATTTCAATTCCCATGTTGCTGTAGCAAGGGTTTTTTTTTTTAAAGTCACATTAAGTTCATCCCAATCCATAAAGTGTACCACAGCGTGAACCTCATAAAACACCTGCAGCTTAAACGAACACAAGGCATTCTTTATCTTAACCAAACAACGTGGAAAGACTGCATTTAAGATGGACAGATCTGTCTTTATGAGTCTACCGGCCCCGCGTACACGTTCAATTGAGCCGTACCTAAACGTGAACAAAATGAGGGATAGCTCTCAATTAAAACCGCAACGTGACGAATTCCGTTTTGCTCCGCATGTACTATCGAATTGGATGGAACAGGAGTTTCTTACACACGTTGCTTTTTTTTGCCTTCTGCTCTTCCGGAAGAGATGACGATGCAGGAGGAAGGTAGCATATGGGTTGAGGCGTTATTTAAACAGCTAACAACCTGGAAAAAATATTCCTTTTCGAAACCCTCGACACGCCACGCTGGTCGGGGTTGTTTTGATCGACTTTGCGGTGACCGGGAACCACCGTCACCGTCTTGAAGAATCACGAGGGGGGAAAACACGAAGAAGTCTCGCGTCATATCCAACTTGCGGTGCGTAACACACGTTCGTGGAAACTATCGTGCACGTGTGGGGTAGTTTCGCGGAACATATCTGGATGGCACAAAACATCCTTGTCGGCAACGAGGTGTTTTACTCGCTTTAAAATACGGTCTGGTGCGCAACGAGGATCAACAACGTCAAGGCGAGGAGAGGAGTACGTCGCAACGGGAAACATTGATTCAAGGGAAGTTTCAAGGCCATCTCTGAAACCATCACGGGAAAGGGTCGTCGGGCGCGATGAAACGATTACTCGTATGCGTGGTAGCTCGCGTTGGGAACAAAAGGACTTTTAAGCATAATCCTCACTGCTGCACACATACCTTCACCGATCGTTTACGCTCCAATTAACGCACTGGAAACACACTTTGCTCGGAAAAACACTGACTAAAGGTCACGGAGGCTAGCGCTTCCGGTGGGGGTATGTAAATTGTAACTCGCTTTCCTCACTAGATCACTGTTACTGTCTCACTGGGCCGCCGGCCGATTCCTTCCAAACTTGTGTCCTTGCAACGTACGATCCACGCACACCGCGCAAAAGGCTCGCCGTTAGTTTTCGCGGGTTTTCCGTTCCACCACGTTCGAATGCCAACGTTCGAATGGCGAACTTCCGAACACCGAACCGGAGCGGACAGCGCATGCAGCGTCTAACACGTCGTCTAGCGCGCACACACACACACAGCACACGCCATCTAACGGCCTCTCAAAGCGCGAGAGAGCGCACCCGAAGAACTCACCGTTCCGCTCAGAACGGAATCTTTGGAGGTGGATTGCTCCGTTGGCCGGCAGGGGCACGGAGAAGACGCAGAGAAACGCCACCACTAAGTGCTGCCTTCTTAGCCTGCCCTAACCTGCCCAGTGATAACGCTCAGGCGTCCACGGTGACCGGTCGGCAGGCAGGCAGGCCGAAGGAAGGGAGTAATCTCACGTATTTTGCTTCTCGCACCGACCGCCGTGACGTCCTCTACAGATCCTGATGCTGTCCGGAGGGACCGGGTTGTGGGTTTGTTTGTTGTTTTCTACGCGGCTCCAGCTCGGAGACTTCGGAACGAGTTTCTGGTACGTACCGGCTGTGCCTTACGGTGTGCGGAATTGCGGGGGGATGGAGCTTTTGGGTGATCAAAAAATGTCGGCTGCTTTCAAGGTGGATTTTCAATCGTGTTGAGTCACGCATCGTGTTTTGCTTATAGGCTGACCTCTACGCAAACCTCCTCAGTTGTACCGATGTTGTCCAGGAAAAACCAGACAATAAATGAGTACTGTGTGGCATCTTCGGAATCGACAGACCGTTCATGTAAACTCTTGAGCATGAATACTTTTTCAAAATTTTATGACAACTGTTTTAATTTTACCAACTTTAATCACCCCTTTAGCGTCCCGTTCCATTCGGGAGTTTGTTAGCATGTTTGTCTTCCTGCACGATTCATTTCGCGTTATTTAACCTTGACGAATCATTAGCATCACCTAGCCATCTAGTGTTAACATCGCGCTGAGCTCTTCATTTGAATAAAATCATATCAGATGCTACAGTATCCAAAACGGATTTTACTCGACACCTTTAATTATCACACTCTGTGCCTATCTGCCACCGAATAATAAAACAATAAACGCGTCTTTCGTGTGGTGTGTGCAGACATCTTTACATTTCGCGACAGTTTATCTCCAGGTTTTGCGCGAAATCTCATAACGAAAGTGAAAATACAACCTTGGTGCAACAAGTTGGGGCCGTTATTTTTTTGTAAAGTTAAACTAGCGTGTTTTCTTTCTCTGCCACGTCATATCGGCTGCCAGATAGAATCGAAAAGACGTCAAGTGCGTGTCTTTTCAAGAACTCTCAAAGTGATGCGGTTGTCCTTCCCATCCCCGGTACACACATACACACACATACACACTCTAGTTGGTCACTTTTCCTTCGCAAAAGAACATCACGCCAGTCACGTGACGAGGACGATTCGCACTGCGCTTGGGATGAATATTTAACCTTAAAAAAAGATTGATGAAAACTGCCTTCCTTGGCATCCAGCGAACCAACACCGCAGTTCCATTTTCATCGACACAAACGAATGCCGCGCCACCGTCATATCTCGCGGCAAAGTACACTGAAGACATCGTTTTTTATTCATCCATCTCAAGAAGCACACTTTGCAAGTGACGGTAGCATAATTGATTTTTATGTTCCTCGGTTCGGTGCGAAAATTTTTACGCATCACGTTTTGCGCTATGGGACGGAGCAGCACCACACCTTCCCCGCCCGAGGAGCCTCCGCCTTATCTTCTTGACCTTTGTCAATATCATCCAATTTTCATCCCGATGCTGGAGAAAAAGCGGCGAGCGGTACCTTACCTGGCCTGAAATGGCACACTTTTGATCAACACTGCTGTTTTTTTCTCTTTCGTTTTCGGCAGCACGTTCCAGGAGATCCTTCTTTTTTTGTAACTCTTTCTATCAATAAAACGATTGAAAAGGAAGACACAACCGGAGCGGATGTTCACCGTTGGCGTTTGCTGAAGTGAATGACGGCGTCCAGCGACGGGAGAGTGCTCTGACGTTTCTAGGATGGCGATGCCACGGTTCGGGAGTGCAAAAGTGGGTGTGCGCGGTAGTCCTGACATGCCGTTATCCTTTCTGCGAAACAGGGTGCCTCTCGGCGCTGAACTTCGCACGGTACGGTACGGTAGGAGAGCAATACCTTTTCTCGATCCTGCGATGACGAACACGGGGAAGAAAATCCCCGCCACGGAAAACAGGCGCATGCTCCGTGGAAGCTGTGACTCCGCGTGGAGCGGTGGCAGTCACATGTCACCGTGTTTTCCGTGTTTCCCGTTGCTTCGGAGTTCGGTGGCCGTACGCCGTTGGTCGGCGAATGAAACGGGACGAGTTTTTTTGACCAAACAGCTCATCCCGTCGCCCCCTCAGAGATACGTTCGGCTTTCAACCGCTCGATTGATTGATAACGGGAAGTAGAATATGCTGTAGGGTTTATTGCTACTAGCATCGGAGAAGCGATACTGTCCCATGGAACGACCTTCGGGGGGGTCTGCAGCTCCCTGACCTGATGGCCGTGAAGGAGTTTACTCACATTTAGGAATTTATTCCAGGCGCGTCGGTTCAAATCTTTGTTTATTTTTGACCGCACTATCAGCAACACATTTTTTGCCCAGCCACCCGGACCAATTATCAGTCCGGTGGCGACGTAAATTGGCGATCCCGCAAACCGCAGCAAACCGGTCCGAAGGCGAAAGCAGCCACAATCATCCGTACGACCTTTAACTCGTGCGTCATCTCGTGGAACGTGGCGCCATCGAGTCTTCCAGAGTCGAACGGGACGGACTAACGAGTTTATCCAACGTGCGGCGTTGGCTCGATTTCGATCCGAACAATGACACTTTTTGGATCGAGCGGTGTTTTCTTGCAACGGTGACGTTTACGACCCGCGCGTCGATCGATGCGCTCCAAATGGGGACCTAACGGCTGATGAAACCAATCACTTGGCTTGCATCAGTACTCGGTGCAGTCGCGATGCTATCAGGCAGTCAGTTACGGTGTCATTGGCGCCTGCGGTCATCCACGGGACGGGAGAGCTGTGGTTTCCCGTGTTCCATACTGTTCCATTTTGAGGGGTGAGAGCTATTTGGTATGTTCGTTTTACCCATGCATCTGAGCAAAGTCACAATAAGCATTCCAATAGATGAATCGGCGTGTTCAAACGATTTAGTACAGTTATCAAGTAGAATCGACACGACCCTATTATATTTTGGATTAGACACGAATAGGTTATCTGATCCTATGCATAACAAACTGCAATCGTTTCTGTTTTGTACTCGATTGTAATCGGCTTGTTAAATTCGTTGCAGAAAGGAAAATGATCATTATCACATTAATTTACCGTTAGGAGCCGCTGCTGAAAGGTAGCTAAATCATTGCGGAACGCACGTGCAGCACGTCGCGGAACTGCACTCTATTGTATCATCGATAGAAGGGGAAAGAAGCGGAAATTGCAGGGCGTCGGGATTGTTGCAAGTGTGTTTCCCGCCACATGCGAACGAAGCTAAAGCTGTTGAGGGTTTTTTGCCGATCCGGATATTCTTGACCGATGCTTCAAAGATGTTATCGATTAATCACGCCTCACATTACGCTGTTCGTGTGATTATCACTCATCGCCTGTCAGATACGAGCGTACTCACGTGACGTGACAGTTGCTTAATTATCATTTCACCGTTCATATTCGCTATCCACCGCCACCTCCAGTGCGCCTTAGGCCGAACTAAACGGTAGTTACGGCCCGTGTCACGGCTGTTGCCAGTTAGTTGTGAGCTGGTACTGTAAAGAGATCACAAAACGTGCCTCAGGAGGTACGGCGCCGTTGCGCAAACAAACCAGCCCTGGTAGCTATTAACCTGACATTGACCGTTTCTTGCTCGAAAGCTCAAGATCGTGCAGTGGTTGCTATAAGCGCAAAGGGTCGCTTTTCACTTTCATCGTTGCCAGGACAGTAAATTGCCGAGCAAAGTGGGCAGCGTCACGGATCCGCGCCAAGCTGAGTTGATAATGAACACCGCGGGATCATACAATTTAAACACTCTGCGACGCTGGTAGGTCCTATTAAACTTGTTATCAGCTTGCCACCACCTCTACGATGGGGTGGGAGGGGTTAGAACTCTTCCAGTCTTTGATGAAGACGAGAGGCGTGGAAGGTGGAAGAAGTTGTCTATGTCAACAAAGAAAAGAGCAAATTAGTGCCATAGCATAATTATCTGCTATAATTGCTTTGCAAATTACGCATCAATTATAATTTTACTTTTAAGCAAGCGGTGTGGTTTGATGAAGGAACGTGTCCTTAAACAAGCACATATACGTATGGCATACGGTACGTCCATTTTTTTACGTCCACATGTTAACGAGTTGAATGTGCCAAAAGTTAGTAAGGATAGTCGTACTAAATCAAATGAGACAGCGTTTAGTAAGCTGTGTGCCTGAAAACTGATTCTTTTAACAATAGCATAAGTTTTTGTTTGTTATTAAAAGCTGATGCAATATTCAGATTGTTTTGAAAATTAATTTTGTTAAATCAAATCCAAAAAACGGAAATTGTAATACAATTGATAAAAGTTAGTAGATTATTCGAATTTGAAAATTCCCCTAATTCATTTGCACAAACACTAGGATCGAAAAACAATCAACTGACTCACTGAAAAACTACAATTCCAATAAAAAAAACTGAGTGCACGTGGCTGAACCGTTACAAGTTGTTCAATTCGAACGAATCAGTTTTTTTCCACTGAAATATTTCACGGCATTGTCATCTCCTTTGAAATGTTTAGGTTTGAACTGTTATACGATGAAATATTTCTCGTGCAGCGATTTCGATGAAAGCATTTTTCTTTCAAAATCTGTAGACCTGCAAAACCGTTGTACAATCGCTACACAAATGTTGTTTCGCAAAAAATGCAAAATAGTAATTTCTGTGAAAAATCTCAGTTTTTTTTTCTTTATTTCATATGCGATTAACAAGAATAATTAAAATATGTTTGAGCTTCAATCCCACTATAGTGGAAGCTTGGTATCCCTTTTAGTATAACGAACAAAAAATTGTATCTTCGAAGAACAGTAGTCAAGCTTTCAAGTCAATTTATTTGTATTTATTCGAAGGGTAGTTGAGGTACATTTGCGTTGTTAGAACAATTAATCCCGATAAAACATTTGGTTGCTTGGGACGCCTTCAACAGGCGAGTTCATTTGCTTCTTCGTCTTCTAGTTTGCACCGTTCGTTTTGCACACTTTCATCCGTTTGTTTTGTTGTTCGAGAATGCTGTAACAAATGACACTCATCGTAACAAAAACGTTGAAACGCACATGTGTGATACGGTTGCCTGGCGAATGAGACGATCAGCAATGTGTTGCGTTCGCCTTTCCTGTAACTGCTCAATGCAAGCGGTTCCCAACGGTTCCGTACGGTAGTCGTGATTCTTTCCTAGTCTGGTAAGGTCGGTAGTGCAAGAACCTTTTGCCTGCGTTTTATTCCGACGTCGAATCATTCGGGTTAGTCCTAGTAGATCCATCCCGGAGAAGAGGAGACGGCCCTATGCGAGATGGGTTGTTGCTGTCTGTACGTTTCATACCACTTGATCGTCAATTTGTTTGATCGGTTTTCCGAAGGCGTACGGGACGTCGTGTACTGTCGATGTAAGCGGGATGCCGAAGCACAATCGGAAGGTAGTGAACATTATAAAGTACCATCGAAAACGTCGCCACCAGCTGTGTCTCCACCAGAAGAGCCGAATTTCCAGAGCGTCCGTCCGATGCTCTCGCTGGCGAACAAACCTCGTTACGTGGTGATAAACGACACAGTCGAACTGGAGCCCTTCTTCTACGATATCGATCGCCGTTACAGTGAACTCTTGCTGAAAGATCAACCCGTTGGAACTTGCCTGGTGCGGCCATTCAAGCTAAAGGTGAGTGCATGTTTCTGTGAGAGACTTTATTGAACGAATTTGTTGCTGCTGGACTTTACCGATCTTTTTTCCTTAGCACGAATACATTCGCTACATACTGTCGATCCGAGCCAAGGGCACGTGCTTTCATCTCTTCATCCGGCACGCCGGCCAGAACGGCATGTACGCGCTGGGGCTGGAAAAGCAACCGGAAAAGCGGTTCAAGTTTCCCACCGACATCGTGCGCTACTACCAGCTGCATCCTCTCGAGTGCACCCGGCCGACGATGACAGTGAAGCTGCAGCTGATCCCGCTGCAGGATTCGGATTCGGTGAACGAGGACGTGCCCAGTTGAAGAAATGGAAGCCCGCCAATTATGCGAATAAAATTGTATTTCCACAGTAAAAAGACACCTCTAAATGACAACGGTAGTTTATGTACACACGGCTGCGGTATGCCGTTGCTCGTGGTTTCAGGGGGCACTCAGGTGGCGACGACGGCTTTGTACACGCAGTGTCCGTTCTGCATCAAAGCTGGCCACAGGAAGGCACGGATGATGTCGGAGCGCTTCTCCGATATTGGGTATCGTTCGTGTTTCTCCGGTTGCAAGAGACCTGTCAAGAGAGAGAGAGAGGGAGAACGAGAGAGGGAAGAGCATGGTTAGACGCGGTGTCACACGGGGCAGAAGTTGGGATGGATATCGGCTGCTTACCGAGCGTAAAGTCCGTGTCGAGATAGTATGGATTGGTCTGGTTGACCATACGCCAGGCTAATCGCACACAGTCGCTAATGTAGTGTATCAGCGGTATACACGCCTCCAGGCAGGGATACTCGTGCAGCGTGGACAGGACCTGATTGGCGACCTGCCGCTCAACGTCCCCCATCGGGAACCGGTCCGCCGTCTCCTTCAGCTGCTGGCGGACGGCACGGTCGAGGGCGGCCGTAGCGTCATCGTTGGCGTCCAGCACGTACAGCGTCCGCCGCACCTCGAGCACCTTGCGCTCCTTCAGACCGTGGCAGGCGCGGAAGGCAAGCTGAAAAAGTGGAAAGTAACCACACGGTGGGTCGTCTCGTCAGCGGCATCTTCAGGCTTTCTCCATTGCGAACCATCCTCTAAGGTGTCAATTTGCTTCACCCAGTGCGTCACATGCGTCAATGATTGTTACGGAATCTCGGACACTTACCACGATGATGGAAAACAGTATCTTGGCCTTCAGCGGATGGGCGTGCTTGAGTTGCGGGAGCGCGTTAAGCGAGTCCAGCGTGTCGATGCGGTTTTTGCTGTACATCACACTGTACTGTCGCACCAACTCGGAACTGGTGGTTGCAGGGGAAAGAACGGTGGAAGAAACCACAGCCGCAGGGGTGGGAGCGAAAGATAGTCATTAGTAAAAGGGTCGAAGGGACTGCCGGACGCAAAAGCAACCGCGACGAAAGGAGGGAAGAAAGAGTTATACTTAGTCTCGTCGACATCGGAATCGGAATGGTAACCGTCGCTTCCGCCGCTGCTGGTGCATCCGTTGCTGGTGGGGCTGGCCGGGGGCATCGCCAACGGGCCCATCAGACCGAGCACCGTCTCGCAGCCGCGCGAGTAGTTCATCAGCAGGCCGGCCGCCGGCCGCTCCTCGGTGTTGGCCGTCGTGTCGGTGCGCCGGATCTGTCCGACACAGAACAGCACCTCCTTGTCGTTCTGGACGCGCTGCGACAGGTTTTCGACCAGCTGGCCGAGCTGCTTCAGGGCGGGCTTGTCCAGCATGGTCAGCAGCGTCTTGTTGTCGATCAGCCGCTGCTGGATGTCACCGTAATTGATCGCCAGCAGGCGCTGGTGGGACGATTGGGCCGGGTCCTGGTTCGCGGTGACCGGGCTCAGCTCCTCCAGCTTGTGGATGGCAGTCTTGTACGTGTCGATGTGCCGCTGCAGCTCGTTCTTCAGTGCCACGTGCAGCGAGATGAGGCTACCGGATTGATCCGCCGTCAGACCGTGCACGCCGAGCCCCTGGATGGCTTGGTCGAGCTGCTTTCGGCGGGCCAGCAGCGACTCGCGCAACGATGGCTGCCAAGTGCCGATGGCTTGGGCCAGCTTGGTGCACCGTTGCCGGAGGCCCGTCTCGTGCGGATTGCTGAACAGCTTCACCAGGTGCCACATGATGGCCTCACACGGCACGTCCGGTCGTGGTGTGGCCACGACGGCATTGAGGCTGTCACAACGGAAGAAAAATGGGCACGTTTTAAAGACCTCTGATTGGTAATTGGTTTGAGTGATGGAAGAGGGAGGATGATTAAAATAAAATTAAAGCCCGCTCCATTGATTTTCCGGCCCATTCAGGAATGATTAATGATTTCCACCGATCCAGAAAGGTTCGGGTTCTGGTATGCCCAGGTCAATTAACCGTTCAATTAGCATGAAGCGTTGAGTTGGTACGCGCGTGGAAGTGAATTGTTTTTCCACGAGTGCGTACATTCCAAGATTACCGCAAAGCCGCATTACACAAGCCAAAGAACAACCAGCCAGTAAGATAGATGATAACGGAACCCGTTGGATTTCCTTCCAGGGGAAAGAAGAACCAATTTCGCTCGGGAGCGTCGGCGAAAGATTTAACTTTGGCCTTAGAGGGAAGGCTTTTTCTTCTGTTTTGGCCAGAGATGTGCGATGCGATCATACATTCGGGGGGCAAAAAGAGGTTCGGAAAGTAATTAAGGCCAACCGAGGGCCAGCGTCGATCGATGGACTGATTTACTTTAGAGCAACCGTAATTAAAGTGCGCCGATACGTTCACCGGGAGGCTAACCATCATTTGAATGTGCTAACTATCCCCGCACTTGTCCTACTTACTTTGTCCGATCGGCGTGCGCCGGTCTCGTATCTCGCTTAACCGATTGTTTACCGCACGATTCAATCTGTTACATTTGGCTCGTTACATTCCCTGTACAAATGAGTACAAACGGAGCTCGGGAGCGAGTCATCAAAGCTCGCTGGTCCCGGGAATATCTGTCCTATATCCGAACTTTAGAGAAATTAAACTGCACACACCCCGCGTCCGTTCCAGCATCCTCCGCAGACGCAAAATAGCGTTCGCACCGGCTAACGAGCCCCGATTGTGGTCACCTCGATTTCGTATGTAAATCCGTTCCTACTGCATCTCGCGAGCAATACCGTTATCGGCCGTTTCTTTTTTCCATCAACTCGCGTTACCTTTCGATGGTCGGTGTTTGTGCACATATGCTTTCACGCAGCAGGTGCCCGGGAGGCAAATTTTAATGATTTTCCAATGTTCAATCTCTTGTCACCCGTCGGCGCTCCGAACATTCCACGTTGTGTGACAGTTGTCCAACGAGCGTAAATGGTGGAGGGGGGGCAGTAGGAGGTGAGGCTAGTGGCACAATAAAGCTTGGTGCCAAAATTTGCTAAATAATCCTGTCCCTCCTCCGGGGGAGTTCCCTGTGTGTCCTCTCGGTCCGCGACGGGGCCTCATCCAAAACGGAGAGTCCGAACATCGTGACAAGTGAAAGCTGTCCATGTCGGCATGTTGTTAAGCATTTAAACATTAACTTTTTTGGGCTGGGATGCTAACGCGATCGGGGAGATGGAGTTTGGGTTTTTTTTTCTTGCCCCTCTCCCACTTCTTCGCCCGTTCCACCGGATCAGCTTACGACGGTCGTTGGAGAAATGGCAAAAGTCCAAACGCACACAGCCGTTGTCATTCGGAGTCCTGCCGTCTGATGACGAGCATCATAAAATCTGCGTGGAATGCCCGCCGCGACGTCAACACACACACTGACGCACCCGGGTGTACTTTCTTTCGGCTTAGCATATATGTTTATCTTGCCTCGCGGGGGTCACCGAACTCCGGCGTCGTCGAGAACTGGTTTGACCTTAACACACTGAACTGCCGGCAGGGGGGTTGCCGGAGGAGAAGCAAAACAACTTTTCATTTCACCTCCATTAATCAAACGTCCGATCGATAATAAATTGGCGAAATTGCCATTCTACGTGAGTGAGTGTACTACGGCGTCTTCTGTTTCTTCTTCCCATTGAGCCGATTGAGTCAGGAGAGATCGGGCATTCCGGAGAGCCTTGCGTTTCATTATGTTGTCTTTCGGCTACCTTTTGGGCGAGTTCGAAGGGAACTTTTTTGCAATCTGCCACCCATCGCGCCGGGGTTCAGGCAGTGTTTTCGTGTATGTCCTGACCGTTCGTGTGAACGAAGAAAGCTCGAACAATTCGAGAATCCAAAAAGTGGTGAAAGTACTGACCGATCCGAGAAATCATTCATTTCGAGCGAGGTATGGGAAAGAGGGAAGGAAAGGTGGGGGCCCTTTTAAGGGGTGCACTGTGTGGCCACTTACCGGTTAAAGAACGACTCCAGCAGGTAGGTACTATGCGGCAGCGCCTCGATGAGGATGTCCATCGGAAGTTCGGCGACGACCGAGCGCAAGACGGACGGCCCAAGACGTCCGACGACGGTGGCGGCTTCGCGATACTGGCGGCCCTCGGATAGCAGCATCAGCCGCCGCAGCACCTGCCTCGGACTGGTGAAACCTTCGCGTCCGTCCCGCGGCGGTGCCCGGATCCGCTCGCGACTGTCCGCCATAACGGGTTGCACGGTTGATGGTACGCTGTACGTTTCTCCCTTTCTCGGCCGTTCCTCTTCCAAAGATTCGACCAACGGCTCGCTGTGCAGTTACCCTTATCACTTTCCGGTGAAGTCGTCGTCCAACAGTTCGAAACTATGACGCTGTGTTACATCCGAATGATCGCCGACTGCGACACTTGCAGCGTACACCTGCATCGGGGTGAAGGTTGCACCGGTGTACACTTACGCACCAACACCACCACAACCGGAGCGCAACACAATACGGCAACCCGTTTACAGTTATGCCGAGAAGCTACGGAGAAGGGCGCTAAGGTCTACAGATGGAAGATCGCTTCCTTTCCCCCCGACCACTTTCTACGGATGCGTCTCGGTCGGATTTGGCTCTTGTTTTCACAGGGAAAAAAACCGCACCACAACAAACTCGGCTCCGTTCTCACGATGGGGGGAGGATGTGCGAGAAACGATTCGAAACAATATAATGCCACACCAAAATGGAGCCGACCTTTTTTTGTTTTCTTCTAACCGGACGAACGGGTGGACGGATGAACTCTTAAAAATGTTATGCTAACAAAATTCACTGACAAAATTACATCACTTGTTTTTTTCTTCTTCTTCGCCCACGCCCACTTCGAGGCCTTGCAGGTGGAGGTATTTCTCCTTGGCGGGTCGAACACGCCACCGACAACAATCACGCAGATAAACACTCTACTGGACGTTACCGTAACGGCACCAGGGCCGGGCCGCCCGTCGTCGGCTCGCCGAACATGTCATCAACGAATTTGTCGGCCCACTTTGGGACCTTCGCAAAACGCGAACGGACCGCGCGGAACGGATGGACCGCACGGAAAATCGATTCCCCGGCAGGTGACTCACTGAAGGGTGGTGCCGGATGGTAGGAAAACGGCGCGCGACAGCCACGATTACTACACCAACACGCGACGCGGCGTGGCGTTGCCTTACCCTGGTAGCTCTCGGGAGCTGCACAGCCTGAAAACTGCAACAAAATGGAAGAGAAACAGACAGCGATGGATTAGGAGAGCTGTGCTTTTGGCCAAGCTTCGGCCAGTTTGTTTTGGATTTCCAGTGCAGTGCGCAATGGAATGATGGGCGTGATAGGAAAAAGTTTGGTTAGTTAACCTGTGCGCGAAAGGAAAACGTGGTCTTTCGTTTGCAATTGTCGGAGCCGACGGATTATGCGAGTGGACAATGCGGGTCACAGGATTGAGTTGGGGCTGGGGGTTGGGGTCGTCTAATGGGAGAAGGCGCCTTAGTGACACGGAATGAACGGGGGGAAGCATCTTACCGTTGTGTAATAGTTTGATTATAACGCTCAAGTCTATTCAACGCTCCAGCCAAACCGACAACAGTTGTTTGTTTTAACATTTCCGGGCAAAATTATATAGCTTGACTTTTGCTTCGTAATTTATCCTAAACTAAATGCAACTTTTTTCAAAAATGTAAATGAAACATATTTCAACATTTTTCATCACACAGTACAAAATGATTTCCTTTCCAATGCTGCAACCATGAGTTAATTTTTCTTCTACCTATTCAGGCATAAAAAAATATCTTTATTTGCTAAACTTAAACTAGGCAATCTATTCCCTTTGAATGCTAAACTAAGACTAACTTTTTGTGTGCCCTGCAATGCCTAACTGCCTGAGCTGGGTCACGTTGGTTCTCCACGTGCAGCGGTGTCTCGTTCGGAGGCCGTCTGCGCATGGCTGGTGTCCTGTTCAGAAGTCGTCTGCGCATGGCTGGTGTCGCGTTCAGGTGGCGGCGTGCTAACTCCTCTCCTCTTAGTTACTTTGTCCGCAAAGTCTTCTGGATGGTTTGGAAGGTGGCGGGGGTGCTTATGAAGACTGCTGACGGTGGTTGGCGGGTGTCTGTTGATCCGGTTGCAGGTGGGACCTGAATCTTGAAGCTTGCTTGTCGATTTCTGGAAATACAGAAAAATGCAACTACTGCCATGCATATGATGATCGTCAATGCGCTAGTTGAACCGAAAAGATTAAGTTTCCATGAGAATGAATTGCTTTCCAATTTGATGTCTTGTAATGTTTTTCGCTGTGCTAAGGTGAGGTTGCTGACGTATTCAATTGATGGTATATCTCTGATGGATGTTTCTTTGATGGACAAGCCGGTGGTAGATCGATAAGCCAATGAATTGATCGTTACTTCTGTGTTGGAAAATAGTTCACCGTTAATAAGTACATTACAATCCTGGAACTGTATGACGTATGATCCATTGATGAACTGATTTAAATGATTGCAGTCTGATGTTATTTTTGCGGTTGCATCATTAATGAAGATGTTCGTATCGCCTATACGTTTGATGATACCGTTTGCATAAACTTTCTCATAGGGACACTCGGAATCATTTTCCTGAACAAGATCATTTATACATTCCGTCGGCTGTTGTAGGAATGTGGTTTCGCACGAATAGAAACTTGCTTTTTGTTCGCATGGTTGTTTGGTTTCTAACACATGTGTTTCGTTTCGTAGGACATGATTTTCTTTTAGTATTATCCTTTTTCCGTTATTTATTACTGAATCGACGTATTCGTACTCGTATGTTTGTGTGGAGTACCTGGGAAACTTAAGGATATAAACTACATGTGTCTTGTTGATTGCCATCTGTGCTGATGCGTGTAAGAGTAGTTCTTCTGCCGTTGCATAATGCATGCCATTGTATGCTAGAAATGCATCTATTTTATCAAAATCTTCCATAGAAAGTAACTTGCTGCTGGGTATACCGTGCTTGGCTGTCAACATAGCTTCTTCTATTGTTTCTATTAGATCTTGTAGAGTGTTTATGTGTGACATTTTTATCAATTGGGCGATTTCTGTTTGATGTATTCTATAACTCTTTTCTTGCTCCTTCATTGCGTTGTTTACTACGTGGATTATGGCTTGTAAGCGGCTATTCATTCCATCATTAAACATTACTTGTTTGTTGTTTTGATGTATCAATTCGTTCATTGTACTGTTGATAATTCTCAAGTCGTCTGCGTCTGGGCTGCCAGCGATCCATTTCCATACTTGACCAACCGTATCCCATCTTTTCTGTCTCTTTATAGTTTTCCTAATCTTGGCTAACGTTTCTTTTAATTTGGTGACCTTCATTTCTATTAACTTGCTGAGAGATTGGTTATCTAAATCGTTTTTATTAATGGTGCTTACGTTATTAACAAAGTCATATAGTTCTTCTAAATTAATCGGATGTACCGTTCTAACGTATCCTATTCTTATCTTAGCTTTTCCCAATGGAATGATTACAAGAGAATTATTCGTTACATCATGTATCTTAATTTTACTTGATTCTATCGATGAGATAGCGATAAGGAACAAACTGAAATGATAAGAATGATTATAATTAATTAGTAGGATTTCTTAAATTTACCTTATGTATCTTTCTGTTATGTGTATCGATGATATACGTAGGATGATTTTCTTTAACCTTTACCATGTTGAAACGACTATCGCGTTTATTGTTCGTTTTCCTCTTTTCGTACGCGTATTGGTTTGGTTCGTAATCTTTATATTTCTTATCTTTCATCTTTTCATTTTTTTCTTCGAATAGTTTTATGATTTTCTTATCAATTTTTTCTCTTAATAGTGCTCTGTCTCTAAAGGACATTTCTTCCGACTGTTCTCCAATGTATACATTCTTGGGCGTCTCTTTAGTAAACGAGTGAATTGTATTGTTATATTTGTATACAGCTTGTTGCACTAAATTTTTATCTGTAATGTCTGGATTTAATGCCTTAATGCATCTACCTATCTCACGAATTGTTGAGTGACATCTTTCAATTTGACCATTTGTCTCCGATCGATTGACTGGAGTTTTGAAAATAGTTATACCTAGGTTTTTAATCATTTGCTCTATGACATTTGAAACAAATGTGCATTCATTATCGATTACAATTTGCTTGGGCAAATTCCAATCATATAAGAGTTCTTGCATTACTTCTTTTATATCCGCAATAGATTTTGATTTGATGAATCTTACCTTAAGAAATTTGGAAAATTTATCTACTGATGAAAGGTACAGTAAATTTGAGTTGTACGCAAATATGTCAATGTGAACGATTTCACCTGAATATCTGGGAATTGGAGTTTTTATATGTATAAACTCTTGAGGTTTCCTGTCATACTTTTCTGTTTTGCAAATCTCACAATTTTTAACAAATGATTCTATTATCTTCCTCATTGTTGGAAAATAAAACTTTTTAATGCATTGTAATGAGTTTTCCTTTGAATTTCTATGAGCAAAGTTATGAATGTTTTTGACTTCATCTAGTTGTCTTTCTTCATTAGTTAAATCTTCAACTTGTATTTGAGAAAATCTACATCGCATTGTTTTCGGATGGAACATATTTTTATATACGTCTTGTATATGACCCATGGTTACTTCGTCAGTTAGTATACCGTTAATAATGTTAGGGTTGAGGAATCTTTTTAGTTTGTTGGTTAAATATTGGTTAGTAAATTCTGATTCATAGAAAATATGCCTTTTAAATTTTGGAAACGGCGTGACCATTTCATATGATGAATTGTTAGATATTTTAAAAATTAGTTGGTTACGAAAAGCATTGATGGGGGCTTCAGTTGACAGTATATATGCACTGCTATCATCATCAGCGGAATGTTGTGTTGGTGTTAGAGAGTTAATTTGGATTCTCGATAGCGCATCCGCTACAACGTTAGCTTTGCCAGGCTTGTAGCGTAGCTCGTAGTTATGTTCTTCTATGAACGCTTTCCATCGTTTTAGTTTCGCGTTGTTATTTTTTGGCGACATTGCATATGTTAAAGGTTGGTGATCTGTTAGTATTGTTATTTTTGCACCGTAAATGTAATTACGTAAGGAATGTAAAGCCCATACTATAGCAAGCATTTCTTTTTCATTTGTAGCATAGTTTTCTTCTGTTTTCGATAGTGTTCTGGATATGAACGTAATTGGTTTCTCAATACCATTGAGTTTTTGTGACAAAACAGCTCCGATGGCTTTGTCGGACGCGTCTGTGGTCAAAATAAAATCATGATTAAAATCGGGGTATGCCAGAACGTCTTCGGATGATAAAATTTCTTTGAGAGTTTTAAATGCGCGTATGGCATCTTCATCAAATTTTATCGGAAAATTTTTTGATTGATTTTTCGTGATTTTGCAGTGGCCTTGGCCATCCTCTCCTCTTAAGAGTTTTGTTAGAGGTTTTGCCAGAGTGGCATAATTTTTAACAAATCTTCTGTAATAGCCAGAGAGTCCTAAGAATGCTCTGAGCTCTCGTATAGTTTTAGGTTCAGGATATTTTTGAATGCTTTCGATTTTTTTCTCATTTGGTTTCAAGCCTTGTTCTGAGACGATGAATCCTAAGAATTCAACCTCTGTTTTTAAAAATTCTGATTTGTCTGGCTGTATTCTAAAATTGGCTTCACGTAATGTGCTCAACACAATTTCCAAGTTCTTTAAATGTTCGTCGAATGTTTTACCAAAGACTATTATGTCGTCAATGTAAACATGACAAATTTTTCCAATGTGTTCCCTAAGAACATCATCCATGACCCTCTGAAAGATAGAAGGTGCATTTTTTAGACCGAAAGGTAGTCGTAAAAATTCATATTTCCCGTTGTTTATTGAGAAAGCGGTTTTCTCAATATCTTTTTCTGCTAAACGGATTTGATGGAAACCTGATGCTAGATCAAGTGTGGTATAGTATTTATTGTTTCCTAAATTGGAAAGAACTGTTGATGTGTCTGGGATGGGGTATCTATCGCTTTTAGTTTTGAGATTCAATTTTCTATAATCGATCACAAGTCGATATTTTTTTTCGTTGGATGCATCAGCCTTTTTGGGTACAATCCAAACTGGTGAATTATATGGTGAACTGGATGGTGTAATAATACCGTTGTTCAATAATTTTTTTATCTGTGTCTCAACTTCTTGCTTCAGAGACAAGGGATATGGGTATGATTTACAGTAAACTGGTTCGTTGTCATCGGTTGATATAGTTGCTTCAACTTTCGTTGTAAATGGTAGTTTCTCGTCGGGTGGCTGAAATAAATCTTGAAATTTGTTAAGGAATGAATGTAATTTTTCCTTTTCATGGCATTTAAGATGTTGATCTCTTATTTCGATCCTATTGATTTCCTGTAATGGGTAGAGTAAGAGTGGTATTATATTATCTTTTATAATGAGATAGTCTCTTTTGGCATCTATGAATGCTCCCATTTCTTTGATGGTGTCGTAGCCGACAAGTGCATCGAATGTTTTCAGTCCCTGTAGATGATAAAATTTAACGTTTACATCTGAAAAAGGGGCAAATATTTTAGCTTGTGAATATTTTGTGACAAGTAAGTCTCCTCCTACTGATGATACAAGAAAAGGTTTTGCTACGTCATGCGAAATTTTTGCATGTTTTGGATTAATGAAATTTTTATTGGATCCTGTGTCGATCAAAATTTTTATTTGTTGTCCAGCTTTGCCATTATATATGAAATATGGCAAAGCCGATTTCATTCTAAAAAATTCAACTCTGCTTCACAGGAAGCTTCATTAAATTTTTCTTGCTTTTCTATATTCCTCATATATCGTTCGTAAGACGATTGGCTATCACTTTCGTCTTCGTATGGGTTTCTTTCTTCCGCGAAGGTTTCTAAGTTAAACGCTCTTTGCCTTTTCAACGGTCGAACATTAGATGAGTTCGGTCTGTTGGCATAGTTGACCTGGTGCGATCTTATTGATCGATCTACTTCCATAGGCTCCGGTCTATTTTGACGGAAATTTGGTTGATTAAAACCTGTGCGTTGGAAGAATGGTCTCGTTTGATTTGGTTGATTCCAAGTTGGACGCTGCGTGAAATTTCTCGCATGGTTCTGAACTGGTTGGTTGGATACAAAATGTGGTCTCATATTATTTGGTGTCATTGGTCTGTAATAATTTTGGAACATTCTCGGTGGTGGATGAGGTATTGGCAATGGTATGAGGTTCCTGGGGGCTGACGGGGGTATGTTAACGTGTTTTGGTCTTGTTAACATCTTACGACATTCCAAGTTCTGGAATGAAATGCAATAACTGTACGCTGCGGCTAATGACGTTGGTTCATAATTTCGTATGAACTTGTAAACATCTCCGTCGAGACCTCTAATAAAAGCGTCTATTGCTTTCTTGTTATAAGTTTCTATCATGGCCTTTGAAGCTTCGGGATGAGTGAATCTCTCATCGGTCTTTATTTGGTTCGCGATCAAAGAGAGAAGTCTATTCACTTCGTCATAATAAACTTCTAGCGATCGACCCTTCTGGTAAACACTCATCAATTGGAAATCGAGCGTTTCCAAATCGCGTTTTTCACCATAATACGTGATAAGAGTTCTCCTTATCATATGCCAATTAATCCCTACGTTTGAGGCAACTAACGCGTCGTTAGCCTCACCTCTGATTTTCCTTCTGATGAATTTGCACACCATATGAAACTTGTTTTGTTGCTCTTCATTATGGTTGGACGTAGTTTGGTACAACCTTATTAATCCGTCTACGTCGTTGATCCAGCTGTTCAGCTCGCTTGGATCGCCAGAGAAAACTGGTAGGTCTTTCACTACTCCGGGAATCTTCTCAAAAGATTCCGGATTCACTGGGCTACCGTCACTTTTGGTAAAAAAGAGTGGTGGATCTTCATAATCATTTGTCACGATGGTTTCGCTTAGACGCGATTCTAAGGCTGCTATTCTGCTATTTAACGCCTCCATTTCGCAATATGACACTTCTTCGTGGTTGGCTTTAATTGTGACCGAAAATTGTCGTAACGACTCTACTAATTCCTCCAGTTTGATTAATTACTTAATTGTTTCACAAATAGCACAACACAAATGTAATCTCTACTAATCAGTACGTGTTAACTGATTTTCACAAAATTCACTCACTTCTTTTTTAAATATGAATATGTATTCTTGTATGGTTCTTTACTTACATGAAAATTTCCATTATTTTACTTCCTCTTACGGGGTTGGTTTTTCACCTCCTCTAACGGGGCTGATTTTCTTCACCTCCTCTGACGGGGCTGGTTTCTTCACCTCCTCTGACGGGGCTGATTTTCTTCACCTCCTCTAACGGGGCTGATTTTCTTCACCTCTTCTGACAGGGCTGGTTGGAATCCTTTGGTGATGTCTTCCTTCTCGGTGCGGCGGCAGAATCCTTTTCCTCCGGTAGACTGTTGTTAGCAACTATCGGTTACTTGGGTACCTTATCGCACGGCTGCCTATTGTTCGATAAAACTTTGCACTATACACTTGTGACTATGGCGCTCACGCTGTCACTAAACTGCACGGCACTTTTGTTTTTTCTCCTTTAGGCGATCGGGATAAACTGTCCAAATGTCTATGTTGGCGTGACTCTGGCTCTAACGCTGTCACTGCACTACACAAACACTTAGGTTTTTTTCACCAAAGGTCCCTATTCGGGCGCCAGTTAATTTTTCTTCTACCTATTCAGGCATAAAAAAATATCTTTATTTGCTAAACTTAAACTAGGCAATCTATTCCCTTTGAATGCTAAACTAAGACTAACTTTTTGTGTGCCCTGCAATGCCTAACTGCCTGAGCTGGGTCACGTTGGTTCTCCACGTGCAGCGGTGTCTCGTTCGGAGGCCGTCTGCGCATGGCTGGTGTCCTGTTCAGAAGTCGTCTGCGCATGGCTGGTGTCGCGTTCAGGTGGCGGCGTGCTAACTCATGTTTGATGATTTGTCTCACATTTCCGTTTGCCATGGAAATGTGTAGTTTATTATTTTAAATCACCATTAGATGGGACATTCAGATTACCCCCGGTTTCGATTGCATTCCACCATCCGAACGCACCACCGGAACGAACTTCCAACCACGCGCCAAATGGAGGTGATTTGTCTCATTTGTGTCTCGTCCGACGCCACACACCGAAGCCACACGCGCGCATTCCTTAACGCTGGGGGGGCACGTTCAGCAGCATTCACGCCACGGAAAATTGTCGTGACCGCACTTAAGTGGCTGCCGTCATGAGCCTGCGTGGCGGCTATTGAACTGGCTGCGAATGATTGCGAACGCGCGATCGATCGAGTTCGAGGATCGATCTTAGGATGGTTGGATGGTTGCGTTAGTGGAGGTTAACGCTGGCAGGTAGGGAAGGAGTAACTGAACACGGATGATCTTGAACCAGTTCCCATAGCGGTGGGACCAGTCAACGACTTCCATTTAAACACGCGTAGTCGGCAGCGATGATGCCTTAATTAAATTGTTCACAATTACCGCAATCTATGTTTCCAGCGTTGTCCGCATGCCGGCAAGAGGCCAAGAACCCACCGGCAACCAAGTGCCAAGACTCCGGCTTCTTAGATCCAAGCCACTGGAAGAATGATGTCTGGGAAGGCCGGAACAGCGGGAATGTTGTCCCACTTTTGCCGGGAGAATTATTGCAGGGGCAAATCAGCCTGGGAAAACATGACACACCTGCGGTACGTGTCGGAGAAGTCGTAAAATGCTTATGATGTACCGGCCACACTAAGAAAACGGGGGAACGCGAACAAGCGAGGAAATCAATCACAATAAGCCACACGGCAAACACCAGCAACCTGCGGCAAACGGTTCGCCAAAAACTGGGACATGAGATCGACACCAGCCTCTGAGGAGCGACTGAGGAGAATGGAGACAACGATCGAGATCGTTTTCCGCGAGCTTTCCTCGAGATCCCCTATCGGATATGTCGATTGCACGTCCGTTAGTTTCGTTTTTCGAGCGTAACTGCTCGGCACATCAGAATTGATCATACCTGTTGTAGTTACGTTGCGATGCTTTTCGTTCTAGGTTTTTCTTCCGTTATCTACGTTTGTCTGCTCTCGTTTTCCTCATTTTTTTCCTGCAGTGTTTCTAAGATCCCAAAAAATGATGCCGTATGAATTCTACGCCACCTTGGAAAATTTTTGATGGAAGGAAATGTGAATACCAACACGATCCAAGGAACCCGTTGGCTTTCCACCGTCTGGCTTTTCTTCTGTTCCTGCAAAGGTTCCCACGCCCCCACCGCCCACGTTGTTCGATCGCGCATGATAAGCGGCATGTTTTATTGTGTTTATGTTTTATGCTGAGGGAGGATGGTCGTGTTATTTACGAAACAAAAAAAAACCACCCACCATTCCCCATGGAAATAGGAAGCACACGTTCAATGGAAAATGGTAACACACGTTTTACTCTGTGGCCTGTGTGGTCCGTGTGCACCATGTAAAACATCGCCGCTTCGGGATTATGCAACGCTGCGACCATCTTCCCTCCACCTTCCCGCTCGCTGCCCTTTTTCCCTACGGCCGTCGGCCCTCGTCAGCTCGTGTGGCACTTGTATCATCTTCGACAGGCGTGTTTCTCTTCTGCGCACCGCTCGTTACATCAATTACAATTACGGAAAAAAAACCCCCCGTGCGACGACGGGATGGGAACCGGGACAACTTGTGCCCCTTTGCCGAGGAATTTTATGAGCAAAACTGTACAATCCAAGAACAATGTTGTGTAACGAAACCTCCGCATGGCACCGGGTTTGTGGTTGTCGGTCATTTCTAACCGGTGATATGAGCGTTGATAAATTACGCTGGAAAGCCCAGTCCGTTTAAAATCTCGTTATTGTTTTAAAGGCATTTAATGTTGTTTCGAAAACTGCGTCATGAATTATTGAGCTGCGTTCAGTGCTTCAATGATCTTTGTGGCAAAGAAACAGAAAGCCGTTCAATAATTAATGCATCACAGGTCGGCCATTGTCGCGACACGAAGATACGCCTTAATCGGTGGCAATTACATACTCATTTAAAAAAACGAGAAAAATCGCACCAAAGCCACACGTTCAAACGGTATTCCACGCATTGTTGCTCAAATCGCTTAATGCGATTAATACTGCTGGCATCCCATTGCCTGTTCGGCCCGGTGACCCACAAACCGGTTAAACCGATATCACATTACCATGCCGGTGGTTTTTTCCTCCTTTCTTCAGCGCTTGAGCATAATTTATTTTCTCCGATGGGAAATCTTCCGTGGAAAGTGTGTGGCAGGAGAGTTTAATATACTTCATTAGCCGCAGCAGCAGCAGCATCGCAGTTCCAAGCAACATTATGTCGGTTATGCTCGAACTTTTCTCGCGAATGTGCATAATATCCAGTCCGATAAAAAAAAAGAAACCCCTCCCGGTGGGAATGGGCTCGTCGGAATCGCGCTTATTGATTTACGCATCCAATAAATCGATCGAACGCGTTCGTCAGAAACACTTCCAACGAAGTTTCGGATGTTTGGATGAAACTTTGAATAATTATGGAGTTTTCAGCTGCTTTTTTTTGTTGTTGCTCGCCAGCCTCATAAATCGACCGCGGCTGCGATGCCGATGGTAAATTAATCATCGGAAGCTGAAATTTGACCCATCGTTTACGTGGCGTAACGATATGGCCGATCGGTTCGGCTCAATTTCCGCGTGCAATCAGCGGTGGCCGTGTGAATGAGTGTGCGAAAATGAAAAAATTTGAAAATAAAACCGAAACGACTAATACTTTGCATTTACCACGTTTCCATACACATTATGCCGCTGTTCCCCCCCATGCGGACGAACGGCTTGCAAATGGGGTAATTAGTTAAGTGTTACGGGCCGAGTTTTGGAGCAATTATGATGCAACATGTTGGCGGCTGCAAGAAGAACCCTTTCCACCGCTGGAGGAGAATCGTATGGTCCATCGTTCCATCGGCCGATTCAAATCGATCGACCGTGTGCCTTACCAGGGCTTCCAAACAGTTCATCATCGTTTACCCTCCGACCGACTGGCCCCAGCCCTTTCGCGCTACGGGGATGTGTGCAAATTGTGCAACGATTAATCGACCTCCACCGATTGAGCCCCTTCGGCCAACGAGCGCCAAGTGGCGTGACGGAGGCCGAAAAAATGTGAGTGCGTGTATAAATTAAGGCCCCATTTCGCATTCGCACCAATTCGTGACCAAACGGCCCGAGGAGCCCGCCAAAGGCGCCGAAGGTTTATTGTGCGTGACCAAGATCGCTGAACTCCGGGCGGCGGAGATGAGTGCGCCAAATCGGCACCCGGGGCCGACATAATTACGGCGCCTCCGTTTCGTGGACGCCCGAGAACGTCCCGAAGATTTATGTGTCGGTCAGAGTGATGTGTTGCTTGATTCAGCAAAACAAAATAAAAAACACTAGGGATTGAAAGAATTACGAAAGAATAGATTAAATTTTCGATACACATTTCCAGAGGTTGAACGCGGGGGGATGCTGGCTGGCCGGAAACAGCAGAACGGCTGTTGGGCTGATCGATACTTGATCGGGCGGTACTGATTGGTTTTCCACAGGTGTCTGCCTCCTCGTGGCTTCGATTGCCAGGGGAAATGGATGCCGTCAGGGAAAAGCTGTGGAATTCTTATGGTTCAAAACCGCTGAACCATCCGAATGCGGCACAACAGTATGGCAATTGGAGTTACAGATAATCGAATTTATTCTTTCACCGATATCAGAGCCCCACACGGAATGTTGGTGGTAATGGGATTTTCCCTCCGTTTACCTTCTGGTAATGATTGACAACCTTAGAACCTGTACGTGAACGATCTTGCCTGCGGGTAGGATGAGAATCAATAAACGTTTCACCAAAGGGTTTTTCTATTTTCCAGATTGCTCAACGGTGTGGAAAAATGGTTAGAGTACCTTCCGTGTGCCATACTGAATCCATTCCCGCCTTCCGCTTTACTCCGTGGATTTCTCTAGACAAGCAAAACACGCGTCTTTCGTGGCTTGAAACTTTTCGTAACTCGCTACCATATGTTTGCTTGATTTGTTGAATGTTTTGAAATTAATTTAAGCCATGAATAACGCAATAGTTCCCTTCCGAAAATGAAAATTCCAAATTTTGTGAAAACGTTAGAACAGGTTTTTAGCTACACTAGAAGTTGGTTGCTTTCAACAAGAACCTAACCGTGAATCCGTACCCTCATTAGGTTGAGCTGCGGTAAATGACCGCAGTTTGGTTGTATCACCTAGCGGCAATCTTTCATGTTTCCCAACTTCCCCTCCAATAGAATCAGAACGTCTCCTGTGAAATCCGGGGAGCAAACGCCGAGGTGTCGGTTCGTATAAGCTGCCCAGGAAAGAAGGTGGCAATGTCTTCAAATGCTGTTCCGTTCACGATCGTCGCTCGGAGGAAGAACATAAACACACCGCACGCACCTTCCACCGCCTCTCGCTGGTGAGTTCGTGTTCTAGCGTGGTGCGGATGTCATTGTTCCCCAACGACACGGGAACGTCTCACGGTCGCTAATGGGCGTCCCGCTCGAAAAGAGTTGGTGTTCTTCGGAGAGGTTTCGGTTGGCGTCCTACCAACACCATCTTTTTGGTTATGTTCGAGACGAAATCATGACGCTGCCGGTGATGATGATGATGATGATGGATGAAAAATTGAGGCCATTGTCCGATTGGTGTGCCCGGTGTCATTAGTGGAACGTGGAGGAGGGAGGAATAGCAAGAAACCTATTCGCAGCCCATGGGGTCATGGTTCTGATTTGCGATGCAAAAAAAAAAACGGCGAACGAAGGGTTCGCTAACTAGCGATATGAATCGGCTTATTCTGTGGCGAATTCTCAGCAGACTGCCGCGACCATCATATAACACTTTCCGGCCAACTGGAAAAGAATGGCGCATCCTCCCTGAAGAATGGCCTTTCCCAGATCGTTTCCATTTGGGAGGAAAAAAGGGTGCACCACTTTATGTGGCTCGCGCGAATATGCAACAAGTTCGCTCTTTAACTTTTGGCTAACGTTGGTGCCATTTTCGCCCGCCGTTCGGGGAAAGGAACACTCCACCACCGGTGCGAGCAACTCTCGCCCCTCCGCGGTTGAGCAATTTGATTTGAGGCAATCAAAACCCACACCGTGACACCAGCCTTCGAGCGTTTGCGGGCGGCCGATCTGTTGGGCCGCTGCTTGATTCGGTTTCTTTTCAGTTGCAATTTACAAGAAATAGAGGATGTGAGAGCAGCAGGCATACGGAGGAATTCAAGAGGAGTGCGAAAGGGAAGGAAAAGCCACCGGGCCTAGAAGAAACTCTGCCAGTCTCTGCCAGAGCTAAATCAATTTACTATTGCAGCAATTTCCATGCACCGGTTGATTGAACACACTGTGCCAGATTCGTCGCCTGGTGCAGGCAAGGTTTTTTTTTTTTTTGCTGTGTGCCGTGTTTTCTTTTGGTGTGCATGCTCCTTTTTCGGAAGGGACCGGCGACACCGCATGGAAAGCGCACCGCGAAACTTACGCAAATTTTTCGGTTAATAGATAAAAGAAATGTTCGGTACATTCGGGGGAGGAAAACCCCCGGACTGGCGTGCACCGAAAAAAAAAGGGCCAGCAGGGAGTTGGGATTTTGTCAACCCACGGTGGTGTCGTATAAAAGCCAGTTAGAAGGTGGTGTTTAGCTCAGTTGCAACCAACGGCCGGTAATCGGTGGTGTATCGTGGTTAAACAATCAATCAAGCTCAAAATGGTGCGGAAGGCGACCGTGTGCTTGCTGCTGGTGCTGGTGCTCGGCTGCGTGATCCTGCTGGCGGAAGCTCGCCCGGACGGGAAGGAGTGGAAGCACGGCAGCGGCAAGGATCACCACTCGGAGTCGCACTCGTCGCACGGCGAGAAGGGCGAGAAGGGCTACAAGAAGAAGGAGGAGCACGACGAGGGCAAGAAGGGCCACCACGACAAGGAGGGGCACAAGAAGGAGTACCACGACGAGGGTGGGCACAAGAAGAAGCACCAGGACGAGGGCGGCTACCACCACGAGAGCAAGAAGGGCGAGAAGGGCGAGAAGGGGCACAAGTTCGAGGAGAGCGGCCACTTCAAGAAGGGCCACTCGACCAAGGGCCACCACGAGATCCACAAGAAGGACGAGTTCAAGAAGGAGAAGAAGTTCTTCGACGAGGACCACGACGAAGGGTTCGACGAGAAGCACGGCGGTTTCCACGAGGAGCACGGCTACAAGAAGGGCGGCTCGGAGAAGGGCGGCCACAAGAAGGCGGGCCATCACCACGACCACTACGGCAAGAAGGGGCACAAGAAGAAGGGCTCGCACCATCACGACCACAAGGGCCACAAGGAGGAGCAGGGCCACGACAAGCACTGGGCGCACAAGGAGGACTTCGGCAAGAAGGGCGGCCACGACCATCACAAGAAGTGGGGCCACAAGAAGGGCGGTCACTAAGCGGCCCAGGTTGGGGTGGGTCCGGAGCGCCAGTGCTAGGGTAATTTTAGTTCAATTTTCACTGGCTCTCCAAGCGTTCTACCTCTGCAGACGAGCTCGAGGCGTTCGAAAGTTGTGTTCGAAAAAGGGCAAAATAGACTCGAAAAGTGTTCATTTCTAACCATCTGCCCTTCGAGGGCTCCTTTCGTGTTTGTTCCCATTTGCTGATCGCAAAAAGTCCGAAAAAATCTTACTCTGGTGACGTTACGTGCAAACTCTTCTCTATAACAATACAATGGAGCTCATTCTTATGGCATTGGAAGCATCATTGTCTGGCAAACGTTATGGCGTTACCGAATGCACCACCAAAGCAAGAGACTAGAATTCGAATGAAGATGTTCATTCCATTCACATTGAAACGTAGCGTTAAGAAGCTCGAAATTGTTCGTGGAGGTTATAAGCAATAAGCAAACTGTTGAAAATTTCTCTTCGAACCACTTCTACCACCGCAAACCAGCCTTAAACGGATATCTTACCTGCTACAGGTGATTTGATGAGCCAAGTTTCGATTGGGAAGCTGGAAGCATTGGACGACTCCTTCTCAATATTGACCGTGCATCATCGCACGAGCAAACAGAGCATCCAAACAACCTGCAAGCTCGTTTTGTTTGCAAACACACTTAAACGATGCATTCATCCATCTGATCTTCGAACCTTCAACTTTCTACACTGGCGTTTTCCTCCGCACGCTTACCGATCGCTTCATTACACCCTTGCCTCGGCTATTTGTTCTTGCTTCTTGCTTCCCTGGGCACGCTTCAGCCTCTCTGTCTAACAAACAACACGTGTACCGCCTCAAGGGGTTCGTTGTCTTTCACTTGTAGGAGGGTGGTCGCGTTTTTCCTTGTCATTCGACTGCACCGGGTCACGATTGCACCATCAACGGTGGCAATTTTTCCGTTTCCAGTTGGACGGGCAATTGGTTGTAAAGAAAGGAAGGCAAAAAAATAAAACTCCACAAGCACACACACACACACAAACCCACATGCACTTACACACCCAGCAGCAGTGGGTGTGTTATGTGTTTCGTTCCACCTTCGATTTTCCACCTGACAATCAATCTGCACAATCACTCGACGCGCTGTTGGTCACCGGAGCGAAAACTACGACACTGGGAAACCTTTGCTTGCGATTGCGATGCTACCGTCGCGAAACACGAACCGTTCACGGGCGACTCCAAAGATAGACTGAACTGGCCGGGGCTCTGCGAAGATGAACGCGAGAAGATCGACCGAGGCCCGAGACGCCGAGCCGAACGAAGCCAGTCGGGCGCGCACCGCGGGAAAGAAAGTAACTGGAACGTTACACGGCGTTACAAAGTGAAACATACGCGATTCCGTGGGACGAAAAGACGTGGGCTGGAATGGGGGTGGCGCGATGCGGTGGCGCTTGGCGTTGAGAACAGGTTGAAGGGATCGAGCGAGCCGATCGGGTGGAGACGACCATTCGTCGCACTCGAGAGAGTTTCCCGGAAAGAGCTTCCCGCGTCTCGCGGTGTTTTGTGGAGCTCTGTTTTCGATTGTTTCGTGTCACTGATATGCTAATGGTGTGGCCGTTGATGGTGTTGGTGCTGGTGCAAAGAAGACGCATGACAGAGTGTGCCTTTGTGCCGCCATTGTGGTACTTGGAAGGAGAGCATATGCCTAAGGAATGAAAGGATTTATTTCTACGCTCAATAATGGACACGACACATTTCAAAGAAAGCAAAGATCATGTTTCTCATAACTGAACTAACTAGATGCCTCATACAATTGTTCCGTGAATTACTTCAAACATATCACAATATTATTAAAAATATCGGCTTCTGCTTCAAAATAAACTTCTTATTGGACGAAAGGCCTTTAAACTCTACCATAGATTTTCAAATAAAAAAATTAAAGGCGCAAATAGCCCAATTATACAGATTTAATTATTTAAAGTGAAAGATTACTGGTAGCTAGGTACATTGAAGGTTTAATGCATTCCTGATCCTGAGGAGTTATTAAAGAGTCAATGTAAGAAAAGCTACACCGCTTGTGCCTCGGAACTCGATCTTCGAATCATTCTATAGCCACGCCTTGGATCTGCCCTTCCGACCTTGAAAATCTGCCAATGTATGATTTCTGTTAACTCACTACGGTATCATAAATTCGGCTTTCTTCACCTCTGATTAAGACGCAAAATCTTACCTTTTTTGTTGACGTGTTTAGCATAGGCGTGCAAACCCATCCCCATTCAGTAGTCTTTAGAGAACAAAAAGGTAATCCCGGCCATTCAATTGCACCCTCTGAGGTCGCGTCCAGTTACCCTCCGATTGTGCGACCATTAAGTAATTGCTGCCACCTTAGCGTCCCTGATCTTCTTTTGCCTTTGTCCACAGCGGAGCCTCGAGCCACACGCACCTCTTTGGGGTCGCCTTGGCGTGTCGGGTGCCCCCCAGGGGATAGCAAATTAATACATTTTTCTTCTGCAATTGTGAACCAATGGGCAGTGAGGGAGTGAGAGAGGGCGAGAGAGAGTGAGAGAGCGGCCCGGGAAGGTTGTCGCACCGTCGTCCCTTTCGCTGCGGGCAGCATCCCAGGGAAATGGTCGCACTTAAGCCGCATGCGATTTTTTTCCCACTTGCCAGGGAGAAGCGTCGAAGGAAAAATCTTCTATTAATACAAACCTAGCGTCACAAATTGCGCGTGCGGCTCAGCACGAGACTAAACCCGGTCGGCGACACGTAGCACGGCAAGCGGAAAGACTGTTTTTGGACTCCGCATGTCGCTTTCGGGACCGCTCGACGGTGTGGTCTTTGTGGTGTGCCACTAAGCTATGATTAAAAACGCATAAATACGTCAACAAGTGGTTCAAGCAGAAGGGCACACAAAAAAAAGTCATGGGAAAACTCCTTCCTGAGGAGCCGTTGTTCGAAAAACGAGCCGAGGCCAAAGACGATTCGGAATCGTTGAGTGAAATGTTACTTCAGCCTGATAAGCATCATCGTTTGAAGAGCACCTTAAACTTCGGCAAACAAATCTTTACCCCCCCCATGTTGTGCGTCAAGAGGATGGTAATCTCCTGTAGAGTGAGTTGCTTGAACAGTAGTTCAAGCCCTCCCGAAAGGTCGTCTGTTTTTAGCTAAGTGGCCGGTTGAGCTAACCAGTAGCATCCCACCCTCCACCTGCTCGTCCAAGATGTGTTTCCGGTCGGCCTAAAGGTAACAGCTTAATTTAAATGAGCTTTAGTGGCGAACGAATCAACGAAAATCCGCCGTGGGTTGGCCACTTCCCGGAGGAGGAGGAAAACAAAAGGCCACAAAAAAAAAAAAACTTGTCCACCAAACTACATCTCGCTTATTCGACAAAACACATGTTGCGGACATTACGCTGCTGCATGGGAAGTCCAGGGGAAGCACGCACAAAACCGCCGCGATTAGTTGGAATGTTTGATGCATTTTCTTTTTATTGTCTAACGTTTATTTCCCTCGCCGCTCACAGCCACCAACCGCGCAATGGTTTTCGTTCCTGTGCTCGGAGGCTTCCGGTTTGTGAAGGTGAGATTTTAATTGATCTTTAAAGCTTCCTCAGGAAAGCCAACGCACAGGAAGGTTACTAGCGAGGCCTACCAACGTTGTAGGGCATCGTGTTCGTTGCGTCCCGTTTCGACACACGACTCGCCGTAATCTAGGTCGTCCCTAATTTCCCTAAATTTCTTGTCCGCTTTTCCTCCCTGGCCAGACCCAAATTTTTATGGCCCCGTCGACGGGGATTTATGCGTTCTCAGAGTCACTCACTATCGCCGGTTACAATCTCGTATGGACAATCATTTGGAGTCGGTTGGTTGTTTTGTAGTCGTCTCCTGACTGATCAGATATTCTGTCAAATCTGTTCAGCTCGAACTTTCCTAAGATTGTCCCCAAGAAACCGATGCACCGAAAGCGATACCCGGTGGGATTCGAAGTGCGTGTGCTTCTCCCAGTCCACACAACGGCAGAGGTGACCTTTTTTCCCGTGTTCGGCCGAAACTTTCGATCGATCTTGAATGTGTTCGTTGCAACGGCAAGACCAGCCGTTTTGCAGTCTGACCGTTCGGCCTCGGTGGGCTGGTAATGATACTCTAAAAATTACCAACCCATTGCAGGATGCAGCTTGATGAACGACACCGTTTTCGAGGCGTGCAAGCACTCGCGTCCTCCGACCGCCCATCACTTCCCTTTTGCGCGAGGTGAAAATTGCGAAAAAAGAGAGTTTTTGCCCTGAGGGCCTGGAGAGTCGCGAACCGGCGAAGCCCTTTCCCGTGCGTTTCGGGGGAAGAATTCGGCGATGCATATGGGTACGCGTATCGTTTCGGTGCATTCCTTTTATCTTTAGCTTTAGCTGCGGTGGAAAGGCGATGGTATCGAGCAGACGCCGGCCAATGATTACTATGGACACCATAATGGGGCGGAATGAAAGTTGCGTCGACCAGCTCACGATCTGGTTTGGGCTGTTTCGTCCTTTACTATTTTACTCGAAATGATCGATCGTTCTCTTGCAAACGCGGAGTTCCTTGTTGTTGGAAAAAGGATGGGAAATAACGCCGCATAGGATACAGCAAATCGAGGGCAAACAGAAATTCCAATAATCCTTTCTCGTGAAGTCCGTTCGGCTATTAATAAAAACCAATTTATTTTGATCCTATGGAAACGCATTTGGGCACGATCGAAGCTTCCATTTAAAAAAAAGAGTATTAAGGATTTTCATCTTAAAGTTAACGCCACATTTCGAAATCTCCACCTCGAGCGTTTGTCTTTTAAGTTTTCATCCAGCATTCGGAACCGCCCGACCGTCCATATTTGTCTTGCTGCGCCGGTCACAAAACTTTCAATTTTACATCTTCCCAGCCGCGACCTCCCGACCCGCCCGGCGTTACGTTGGACCGGCCGAATTCACCGAGGTGTAGCCGTGTAGCATTCCGTGGATCGTTGGCCGGATTGGCGCGGCACACCTTCACCGATTTGTCCATCGTTTTAATGGGCGCTTTCTTCTGCTTCAAAATCGCATTCCAATTCAAGCGGAAAAAGCATCACACCTCCGGCGTTTAACATAGCGCTGACTGTCTGTGCGTTTGTTTTTTTTTTGTCGTTGCTGTCTTCTTTTCGTTTATCGTTTTCTTCACCCTTCCCCACACATTCTGTTGTCTTTAGATCCGAAGCGAAGGATGGCACGTGATGGGTCATCGATGACTTCGGCCCCTTCTGGCTTCCCTTTCGCGCATTAAAAAAAGGCTCCAGCATATGGCAGCAATAATTGTAGCTAATTTATGCCCGTTTCAACCCTACCCTCCGATGCAAACTCTTGATTTAAAATTGGTTTCGAGTCGAACGGTGTGTTGGGACTGCGTTTCCTGCCTTGCCGGGCTCGATCCACCAATGTCCAAATCTTCCAACCAGCGCCTATGTAAATAACAAACCACCTGGTTCAGACCCGGTGCGCGAGATCCCTTCCTGCCTTGGGGAACGGGACACCACACATGGGAAAGCATCCGATGACAAACGCCGAGGGTGGCAGCGTGCATCCTCCCGGTGCGGGAATACCTTGCCGCTAATAATGGGAAACTGATTACGAAAGCGACAGGGGGGAGGTTCAAAAAATATGGAGCCCCCAAGACGCCGCACGGTCTGCGCCGCGGAAGAGGAAACGCGGCCCTTTCGCCCTGGTCTCTGCACACAAGCCGGCAGAAACCCTACGGCGAGCCAGGCGAACATTTTTCGTCATTCGCGATCGCCGTCGCCGTGCGCTGACGATCAACTGACACGATCGGTGGCGGCGGCCCGCGTCTTCACGTCACGGCTGCATAATGCAGCGATGATGCATTGAGTAATCGACACCGACACCGATAAGCCTAAGAAAAGATGAAGCTAGCTATAGCTCGGAAAGACATGCCCTTTTGCATACGAACCCGCACGAGCGTTGCCACAACGAACCAAGATGATTATGCGCGCAGCCGGAATGGGGGAGTGAAAAGATGTGAGGCCTTTTCCGAATGTTTTTTTCCCCCCTCCACTGTGTGTTTCCATTTGCTCCCAGGGTTTGCTGATCAATTTCATGGTATTTATGTTGCTCACGTCGGTTCAATTACGAACGCCTCAATCGTCGCTGGTTTGCCTGTTCGACAAACATTCGCTCGCTGGCGGGAAATCAAATTAGGGCGGAAGGAATTCCATTTTCGAAACAAACCATTTGGAGGAGGAAGAGGAGGGAAGTAGAAACCGGGAATCCCTCTTCAACCATGGCGACATTCAGCGTTCATCGATTCGTCAAAAGCAGATTTTATCTCCTCTCCATGATCGACCATCGTTGGCGTGGAAGAAACGCATACGCAGGGTGGATGGGTGAACGAATCTAACATTTCTCATCTCCTGAACTGTGGCCCCGAAGGTCCATAAGCCAACGACATGTGGGTCAGGGAAGAGCAGCTCCGAGACGGTTGTGAAACAGTGATTAAAGTTTCGATTTCAAATTCGATCGTAAAAAAACTTAGCGCAATATAAAATAAACTTAAATCGTTCTTTTTCGACTCATTCAGAGAGTAACTATTTAAAACACCTTATCAATACAAAACTAGTTTATACTTTTATCTGTTTTATGCTCCGAACGGAAAAGCCCGGATATTCGATCAGGGAGAAAGTTGTTGTTCCTGACTCCTTAAACTCCTTCGCCCGTCGATCGAAACATTTATCGCACTCCTCCTTTCCCCGCAGCTGTCGGTTGTGTTTCTCTTCTGGGATGGATGCTTTCCCCTCCGTTTCGTCCCGTTGGCGGAGTTATTCTGATCGGGGTAATACGCCGACAATCCTTCAGGTACTATCGTAACCGTGCTACCAAACCCTCGTACCAACTCCAGGTGAGCAAAAGACGAACGTCTGACTTGTATCGGTCGGATAATCTTTCCGGTGGACAAATGATGGGTTTTTAACTCGAAGCTCAGGTGAGATCATTGCCCTGGGGAGGCGCTCAACGTGCGTAAGCTGTACTTATATGCTGCGGGGCTGATTTTCTTACGTCCTCCAGCTGGCGAGCAGCATTTTGTCGTCGATACCGATAGCGGAACGGGATCCGATTTAGACGCACACTGCATGAACTGCAGACGATATTGACGTCCCGGACATTGGAAACTCGATCGAGACGGTAGACCAGATTGCTCGCCTAGCTGTTTGCGATAACAACTCGCAAACAACTCTTTTGCAGTAGCATGATCACAGGATTTGTTTCCAAGATGGTTGTCATATCGTTTTGTAAAAACGTTTATCTTTTACTTGCTACGTTTAACGGGGAAGCAGAAAAAAGTTATGGACTAGGAAAATCTGTTGAAAGTTTATTCAATTCAAATGATTTACTTCAAACTAGTTTTGTCAGCTTTTGTGCGATATTTCTAAAAATGTATGCCAAAAAAAGTTTCAGGCCGCTATGAATATTAATCAAACAATATCTCTGCTCGATCCTCGAACAATTTCTTTTCAATCTTTTCATATAATGTTTAGGCAAATCTCAACCGTGAGCTAACGTGTCAAAAGAAGGCTAGGATTTTATGACTCTACTCCCGTTTGGAACCGTCATTGCCGATTAGTCGTGGTCCATTCGCTCGTTTCCCGATATCGCGAACTCGTCGTTGCGGGTCGTTGAACTTTCATCGGTGCCGGCAAAACTTTCAGCTATCACTCGGCTAAGGACAGGAAGAAAAAAAAACTGCCCGCCACTTCCAGAACCGGTGTAGAGAGACATGCTTCACGTCGCGGCGAGCGCTAAGGATTGCTAAAATGATCGCTGACGCGCGAAAGGGAAGACACAAAACGAAGGCTCCGGCAGCATAACTTAACAACCTTTTTTTTTTTTTGGCATGATGGACGCCCTCGGTGTGCGATCGAATGTGTGCGCACGGGAGACTGAACTGCAAAACCCATCCGCCAAACCAAACCTTCCCTGGGCCGCTGGCGAACCCCCGGAAGTAGGTCATTCGGTGCCTGCGGGGTTAATTTCGTGCCCGAACGGCAGGCAGTCAGCCATCCGCAGGAGCGTTGCGAAAAATACACTTTCATCCCGACCACTTTCATCATCGTTTTCCACTCCATTCCCCTGCCGGACTGGCCGGTGCCTTACCCCGGGAGCGTCGAGTTCGTTCTTCCCCACCGAACTTCCTTAATCTTCGCGCATCGCAGACATATCATCGTAGAGTCGGTTTCGGCTCGGGCCCACCCCGCCCGGCACGCCAGGATGATCCAAGGTCCAAACGGCCGGTGTCGATCGGCAATACTTTTCCTTTCTTGTCGCTTTCATTCGAGGACCAGGAGTCCGGCGGACCAGAGGAGCACTTTCGCAGCCGGCCCCGGTTGGTGTCTGCTTATGTTTTGTTTGCCGGCACTTGGCCCCGCAAGTTCCGAGCGGAGGAGATTGTGAGGCATCGCCTGTGGAGGTCTGGGTTGAGGTCACCCACGGTGCGCGTGGTCTCTGCGCAGCACCTTTCGACGATGTTTGCGTTCCTCCCTAGAGGGGCGCTGTGTCGATGACGATATCTCCTGGAGCGAGGCGAGGTGTTTCGTTGGCACCGGCCGTATCCTCCTGCGACAACTGCGAACGCAGACTGACTGACACGGAATGGAGAAATTAGTGTCAATGTTGCGACGCTCCGAATGGAGGTCAGGCAGATTGTGGATCTCTTTTCTCCACGCATTTTTTTCGCCTGTTTGTTTGTCATTGTCGTCCTATGTTGTCCAGGAATGCAAAAATAATCAATGCTTTCCATGATTTGGCCAAAGGAGCGGTATTAATTAGAAATCGCACAGGGTTCCCAATTGGCAACAACATGTTTAATGGCTCGAGGGTGCATCAAGGTGGAAATGAGTAGGGTTTCGGATCTCCTCTGGTGTTTAAAGTTCATTAGATATGATGATCAAATGCCGTTACAAAATAAATGATTTTGCCACTTCAAATATTTAAATTTAAATAATGTTTTTGTAGATGCTGGTTTTCTAACAACGCTTATAGAATCAGAAGCTCGGGTGTCAGTAATGAGCATGTTGGGATTTTTTAAATATCCTGTTTGCTTTTTAGGTTTAAATTCCTCTAATTGCTGAAATTCACATGAAAAGCAAACCAAAAAAGCCACATTTTATCATCCAGGTTATGTTGGCTTATCTGCAAATATTCCGTCAAGATTCATTTGAAAATTAAACCAGCCCCAGCTTTGCAGGTGAATGTTTATTACCCTCGATAACCCAAAGTATGCTCCACTGTCCAAAACAGGTCGATCTATTCACGCTATCGCTCCAATGCGGCGAATCTTCGAGGGCATTAGTGCCGATTAGCTAAAGCTTTTCCTGCGCCCATGAGCCTCCCGAGCAGCGCTTTAATTATCCCCCAATATCTAGAGTGCATTAGGGCTAACGCGATCCACCTTTCCCTTCCTGTGGCAAGGCCCTCGCAGCGACACCAGTTTTGGGCGCGTTTTCGCTCCTCATTAACCCCGAACCGGTGCAGGGGTGTTCTATTTTCGACGACGACGACGTCGAACCTAAACACCCCCCCGAAATTCATCCTCTTCTGTCCACCCTGCAGCCGACATCAATCAGTCCCCGAAGTAGGCCCGATCACCGATTCAAATTAATTTTATAACCTTCCCGCCCGCCCTCGGGGCGGATTCACAACTCCACTAACCCTAATTCGCGCGGAGGAATGCCACAGGAAGCAACTTGTCTTGATCCCACTGGGAATTTTCCGGGGTCGGAACGACCGCGAACGAACCCGTGGTTCCTCTCCGCATGGCGATGGAGCTTCGGGTCGCATCCGGTGACACCCGGCACAAAGGTGATCCACGATGGTCCACCTGTTTCTGTGCGTGTGTGTGTGTTGAGATTCTCTTAGCACAAACAGAGTCATAAAGAGACGAGCTTCAAATGGGCAGAGTTACTAAAAAGAGAAATGATTGAGTTTAATTGCATCGCCAGTGGAAGAAAAAAGACTTCCCATCGGCGCTGCAGAGTTGCTCGCACTTCTCGCGCGCGCCTCATGCGATCGGCCACTTACCGACGCGTGCATGTGCATGTGCAAATGGGCTTGGGCTTGGCCACCGTGGGCTGCTGACGAGTCGCACCGGTTGCGCTGCTTGTAAACATGACGCTTTTAATGAAGACGCTGCCCGAACGACTACGCCGAACGATCGGCGTCGCTGCGAGTCATTTGCATCGGAAAGATCGGGAGGGAGAGCAAGCACTCGGGGGACATAGCCGGTTCCGTTGTCGGTGCATGTGCGCCGAGGGTAAATTTAATTTATCGATAGCGGAGGCTGCATTTTATCACCCGAAGTACAAAACGGCCGCACCGCAAACGATGCACCGCGCACCGGTCAGGGGCACACGCAAACTGCATCGACACACGCGCGAAAACGGAAGCCATCGGAAGGCAATAAACAGGGTTTGGCGGGGACGGGGGAGGAGGGCTTTGGAAACCGCGGGGGGGTTGATGTTAATTAAATCACTTTCACATGACGACACTCGACGATGGCAAATGGGGTGAAGCAACAAAAAAAAAAACGCAAGACGTGCATCTCTCTCGGCACTCGGAACGACCTTTCGCCACACGACTTCCTTCCGTTCGCTCGTCTCGTGGATGGTTTCGTGTACTTTATTTCCCCACTAGTAATATCCTTTCGCTACCGTTTTCCTTTTTCCAGCGGCAGAGTGCGGCAAGTGCAGAACATACGACGTAGAAAGCGAAAGGAACATCGTTGCGATCGTCAACGGGTTGGCAAGCACAGTGCCCCGATGCTGGATGGTCTGGAATGTAGATAATAATAACTCGGAAGGGACCCCGTCTGGGCTGTTGAACTCAGTGGTGAAGAGTTAGCTGCCCTAGCGACCAGATAATGAGCGGCACTTTGCATAATCTAGCTGTGTAGTATAATGGCGTACGTAAACGGTTATTGTCACCTAAGCCCATTTATCTTCGAACGAAGGCACTCCATTCATACGCTACCAAGGAATCGTTCAGAGGGTGAAGCATAAGGTCGAAGGTTTTTACTTACTTACTCAGATTACGTATCAATTGGTTATTGTGACATTATTTAACTTCATTCCTCCATCAGCACCCTAGCAAGCTTCCCGCCAATCCTGCAGGGCCGAGGAAAGGTTCCGCCACTAATGTAATTTGTCAATGACTCAGAGGTGTTAGTGATTTCCTCCATCGATATCTGATTGAAACCTTTTACCGGAATCTTTAACTTTTCAACCGTTCAAGTCTTGATAAACGGTTGTTTATTTCTTCAAATTAATTAAACTAACCCTTACCTTAGTTTTTTTTTCTAATGACGCTTCCCACGCTCACCACACGCTTGTCCATTTTTTTTTTTGTCTTCTTAAGCGTTTTTTAAGGTATTGAACATGTTTCGTCATCATGCAGTAAATTTATTCCATACCATATGTCATCCAAAGGAAGGACTTATAATCGCTTCTCTTTTGGTTAAGCAAAAGAAAAAAGCGATACTAGCCACGGAAGATTGCCTTACGTTCGCGCATGTCGTTGAACTTTTCTCCGCGATGCATCGGTGTAATAATGGCTGTCGTCCATCGGCGGGACCGCTTTTCAAACTGGTGCACCAGTCGGAAGCACAAGAAGAAGCGCTCCGCTTGAAATCCATATTCATAACCTGACTGGCGCGCGTGTGCAAGTGTGTCGTTTTTTTTTTCCTTTCCCATTCAAATGCCCTTATCGGTCGCTAAACACCTCGGCCGCAAAAGGAACCGAAACCGCGACCGAACCGGCCAACCCTGACGACGTGGTCTGCTGCAAAGGGATCGTCTTTAATCTCCATTTGATGACCACCATCGATGTTGGACCAGCGAGACGGAGATGATCTTTATCGTGCCCGGCACACACACAAGTCGGACAGGCGAAAACACGCACGTCGGTTGCGGGGCGAGTTTTCACTTTCATTCGCACCAGCGCTATCCTGCCCGAGGTCCACCCGGGTGTGGGTTGCCCATTAATCGAGCAATCGACGAGCGAGGGTTTGTTTTTTTTTCCCCAACCCCACACTTACAAGCAAGAGATGATAAAAATGTTCCATCGATCGGGCGAGAAAATCCCTGCCCATCCCGGCCGATGCAACCCCGTCGAAAGAGAAAGCGTTTTCTTTCCTAGCCGCATATCGCGGGGCTTCGCTGGAAGCATTCCTGCGAGGCGAGCCGTAGAAGAGTGACACCGATTTTGGGGCTGTTTGTTGTACGGAGGGGGGATGAGAGAAGATATTTATTGCTCGCCTAAGCTACTTGGGCGCTTAACATTTACACTATTCATCTTCCGCGTTGCATTTCCAGTTTTTTTTTTTTTGTGAAGCATTCCCGAAGCTTTTTGCGGTATATAATGTCATTCGTCCGGGCAGGAGTATCGAGAAACGTGAGAGTTTTTCTACACCTGCAACTTATGCTACGCTTATGGAACTATGCTAATCACCACGGGAACGAGGAAAATCAATTTTGGATGCAGGAATTAAAGGGGAGAATCTCCTCCAATGGGGGGAAAATATCATTCGGTGATTGAGTTGAAGCGTAACCAGGACCCGGTTTTCAGTACACTTCCTTAGTTCCAGGGTCCAAGCGGCAAACATACTTGTTCCTGCATTGAGGTCGTGAATGACTAACTGCCCATCTTTCCTCGATCGATCTTCGGCCCCGGGCGTGTGTGCTTTACCGATCTACCACTTTTACTCGGGCATCCCGCTCAGCCCGGTTTGCTTCACTTGACGGTACGTCTGCGGACAAGAAACGAAGAAACGCCTTCATCGCCGGTGCAGCCTTTATGTTGGAGGTTAACAACGCACCTCCCTTCTGAACCACCGGCGGAAGAAAGTTGGCCACGCTGGCCACGGTGGTGGACTTCTTTACTCCTGGACCGTGAATGTCAGCTGCTTTCCGGTGCGCGACTCGAACCGGTTCGGCGGCTTGATGTCCAGTATCGCCAGGATCGCGATGGTCAGCCCGATCAGCATGAAGCTGGTGACGAAGATGCCGGACAGAATCGGGGCCGTGGTAAACCCGACGCAGTCCCAGGCGCTGTCGAACTTCGTCTTGCCCTCCAGTGCCGGTTGTACCTGGAAGTGGGGAAGTGTGATGAAATGGCAGGAAGAAACGAAAAAAAAAAAGAAAAACAAATGCTCCCCGAAATGTATCGCGTTAACAAAGATCGCACAGTTGAAAATAACGGGGAAATCCACCAAAATATCAACCGATGCACCGCCGCCGGCTTCTGCAAATGGGAAGGTTACGTAATGCGTTTGGGGATTCGGCCGCGATTTCCGCGTTAGCGTGAGCGGGCATTTAAAAGGTGGGGCTTTTTTTATATTATGAGTTTAATTTTGAGCAGTTTTGGGCCGGGCTGGTAATGAAGCACCGGTCGTTGTTTGTCGTTGGCTCGCGAGGGTAGCCGTTTTGAGCCGGTGTCTTTTCGCTGGTTACGCAAAAGCGCCGGCCCGCGGAAGGGAACCGTTTTGCGAGCGGCTGTGTGAACGGAAAGCAATTTTATTGATTTCAAACGACGGGAGAAAGTGGCCACTGGTAGCTGCGCATTCAGTGAGGCATTTATCCGGGAGTCTAATTAAATGTTTAAATGACAAGCTAAAACCTGTACAACATCAAGGCAAGGCGGTGTGAGAAACGATTGGAATGAGCATATTTAAATGACTAGAAAACTTTAATCCCTTTGCAATTCCTTCGTATGCTTGTAGATGGTGTTGCAAAGCTCAACAGCATAATTCAACTTATGGTAAATCACTTTTCCACACTCCACAAAACAGATCACTGAGAACGATCTCTTACGGTAATCGTTCATTGCTCAATCCTAAGCTGGATCATAATTCAATGATGGATGGAACCATTTTTCCCAGCTGCGTCAGACAACAAATCATCCATCGCTGGGACCAGGTCAATGGGTGGCACCGCCCAAGAGGCCGAGAAATTGCTCACTGGTAGCCCCGATTTCACACCCTCCTTTCGTCCCAACGAAGAGCAACGACAACAACAAAAAAACGCTCCCGTAAGTGTCTGTTTGAATGGAACAGCTTACACCTGTACGCCGTTGTTGGTACGCCAACATATGTGCATTCATATGCCAATTCGCGGGCGTTCACCAACGGCACATGCACACAACAACAAAAAACACCTAATAAATAATAATGTTTACATTGTGCAGCGGTCACACACCGTCACCGTCCTCGGCGTACATCGTGATTACGAATTACTTCGCCTTGCGCCTCCCAGCGTACATGATTATTACACCAGCTGCAGCTCAGCTGATCCAGTTTTCTCCTCGATCATCCTCAATTTTTCCGAGCCTCTATTTTCTCACAAGTTTTTTGTTGCTATTGTTGCGGCCTTCTCCTCTTTTGATAGCGATGGACAACTTTGTGTGGCGTATGCGAGGGAGTTTTCGTGTACATAAATATGCGTAGATTCATATCGGAGTTCACGTGGGCGCAGAAAGAAAAAAAAAAGCCCTGACTGAATAATTCAATAATGGATGTGGATTCAATCGTCTCCCAGCAAGCTATGGCTGAACATGTACGCAGGTGGCGCACGATAAGACTAGCGCCAAGAGAAAAACCTCCCAAACCCATCCATCGACAGACATAGCATCTCGCCAGTATTATTGTTGTCTCGCAAGGGATGACGACCTTAGCATTACCCAATTCGCATACGCGATTCGCGTTGCGTGATCGTCGGGCATAGATCTCACCTGAATGTTCTCCAGCGTCAGGACGGTGGTGCCGTTGCGGAAGACGAGCTGGCGGGCGCACGAGTACGACGCACCGATCGGGGCGTACGGGGCGTACTTACCCTCCAGCTCGAGGGTGGTGTCGAGGGTCTTGGAGCCGTCCTTGCTCTTGGTGTCCATCACGAACACGTCCACCTTCGACATCGACCAGTAGCCGGCGTCCATGTCGAAGCGGAACTTGAGGGTGAGCTAAAACCGAACAAACCATCGTCAATCCCGATTCCGCGGGTTCTTCTCCCAATTTTCTTTTCCTCACCTTGTTGAAATCGTCCCCCTTGAAGGTAACGATCAGTTTGCTCTCCCGTTCGCGCGCATCGTACGTGGAAAGCGTGTGCTTGTCGAGGACGTGCACCGTCTCACCCTCGTCGGAATCGTTGAGCATCTTCAGGACAGGCGGCGCGGTGATGTAGAGGATCGCCTTGCCCGGCACGTTGTAGATGGAGTCGGCAATTTCCGGCTCGTCCGTCGGGCTGCCCGGGGTCGTGCTGGTGGACGAGTAGTCATCTCCGCCCTTCGCCTCGCGCTTGTGCAGGACGCGCGGTTCTTCCCACTGGTTGGCCAGAATGCCCAGGACCTTCCGTTCGCCGTAGTTCTCGGTCGAGTCGCGGAACAATGCTGAAAGTTCCACGTCCTGTTGCGACGCCGATCCGACGAGATTAATAATCTGGAATCGTGGGACGCACGAGGTTAGATAAGAACTGATTGTTGTTCCCAAAACGGCATGCTCCAGTTTTGATCCAAAAACCAATCAACAGAATTGGTACTTTTGAGAAAAACACCTTATTTTGCGTACCGTTTTGGCCTTGGGAAATATCGTTTTGAACTTGGGACATAACGTTTCAGTTGCGAAAAAACTGTAAAAATCCGAATCGTTCCTGAAAAACTCCCAACACCAAACTGAACAGCATCGCTAGCGCCATCTATACGTGAGATAGGAGAAACTAAACGTTCGGTAGTGTGTCCCTGCTACGTTCGCTCACTTTCCCTCCCTTTCTTTTTTCTCCGCGACAAGACGCACACACACATACAGACGACCAGTGGACGCCCGCGAATGTTTCGATTTTCTTGTATTTTTTCGCTTACCTCAGCATTGACGTTGTAGTCGAGGGGGTTGGAGCTGAGCATTTGCTGAGGGCTATACACAAATTCATACTTTTCAACTATGCGCTTAAACGTGGGGAAGTTGTCCTCGGTCAGCTTCGTGGTGCCATTTCGCAGGAACACCACGACGGCCGCGGCGTTCGCGTACAAATCCCGCAGCGCCTTGTCGTCCAGCCCGGCCAGGGCAGGCGTTTGCACGTCCTTCAGGTCGTCCAAGCCCCAGAATAGAAACGGACCACTATAGTACGCTCCGGACTGCGGCACCAGAGCGACGACGGCGAGCAGTGCCAGCAGCTGCATTCGGACGAACATGGCACCGGAACAGGGGCGAACCTTGAACTGCACCAATTAATAACAAACCCCCGTGTGTGCTTCACCCAACAATCGATGCCAATTTAATCGAAACCTACGCCACGGAATTGTGCGACAATTCGCTTCACTTCCAACACACTTTGGTGCTGAACTGAACTGGTGACAGAAAAATCGGCACGGGACGACGACAGAAAGCGGTCGATATTTTACTCTCATATTTTTATGCTTCCGCGAGAGTGAGTGAGAGAGAACGAGTGTTCTCTTTAATGCGTTTTAAACGCATGCGTTAAATGGATTGTTGGCCGAGGGGAAGCGGATGCGAGCCGGGTGTACCACGTGCTCCTGTTTACAAACAAAACGGCGGGTGTTTCACAAACCCTGTGTTATTGGGCTGGGAAATACACAATTTTGCGACTTGAAAATATACCCTCCGTTATCAGGCCACCGGCCAGTATTTTGCAAAGGAATGGGAAAATCCTGGATTATGGATTATGCTTACAGACGAAAACGATTGAGTTTGATGGAACTATACTCTTTTTGATTACGGGTTAATTGGTTAAAACATAACGTAAAAAGAAGAGGATCATTTAATTCAAATCTGCATCTATTTCCCGCCGACAATTTCAAACCGACCGTTACGAACACGTGTTGCTAACACACTGCCACATCGTAACACCTCGTGGGGCAAGGTGGAAAACCGTCAAAGCATAATCGACGAGAAAGTTGTGGAACCAAAACAAAACCCCAAACAGCAGTGGTGGCAGCGCCTCGCGATGGGGAAAACCGGTTATGGGAAAGGCACGCATCAGAAAGCACGTTTGATCGGCGCGAAAGGCAATCCAAAACAGAACCCTAGTGTGTGTGTGCGTGCAAGAAGGCAGCGAGAGAGAGCAACCACCGATCGGTACGAACGCAGCGATGCCGGGCGTGAACTAAAACTGAGAATTACAGTTAGGCTGCCAGTCAGTTTGTGCTTGATCGCGGTAGATCGTGGAAGCCGTGTGTCGAAAGAGGTTTCGCGAAACGTCACTTGCCCGTGGAAGTTCCCTGCGATCGAAGGCTAAAATCATAACACATTCGCCAACGCGCACGTTCGTTTTCTGCTGCAGTCGAAGCGACGAGGTTACGTAAAAGCGACATCGCCCATCGCTTCCACCGCTTGGGGTACATTGCCAAAGTGATGAAATCGATCAAACATGAGTCAAACAGGAAGCGTTCTCTTGTGTTGCCGTCTTCTGGGGCTGTTGTTGCTGGCTGGTGAAGGTAAGTGAATGGCCAAGTGATCTTGCGTGACGCTCGAGCTGCCACGTCCGCTTACGCTTCCGCCGGAGCGATCGACTGCGCGTCGTGTAGCTTTCGTGGATCGACCCGTCATGGCGCCATGTAAATGTTAAATGGTATGTTCCTCTGTCTTTTTAGCGCTCGGAGTGAACCTGGTGGCGTACATCTCCCAGCGAGGTCTTCATGGGGAAATTTCATTCTCGCAACACAACGACCGCCAGGTGCAGATAGCTTCCGAGCTGGAGACGACACTGCAATACCCCGACCAGGCCTGGAGTTGGGGCGTCTACCAGCTGCCGGTGGACTACACGATTGTCGATCCGGTCGAACGGTGTCAGGTGGCGCGGTTGGGTGAGCAACTGTGGTCGTTCGATGACGACCTGGGCTACCTGATGCTGCCCGGGAACGCATCCACCACCTGGCTGAACGAAATCACGCTCACGGGCGAAAAGGGACTGTGGGGCAAGTCATTGGTGATGTACGACCCGGCCGCAAACGTGCGTATTTGTGCCACGATTGTTACCCGCGATGGATCGCAGGATCACCTGGCGGAGGCACGCTTTACGAGTCCCATCAGCGGCTCCATCTACTTCCGGTGGCTCGCGGCGAAGGAAACGAACCACTCGGACACGCTGATTCACGCAAACCTCTACCACACCCGCGAACAGTCGCGCAAGATGGGCAATCCCGCCTACACCGACCATGTGTGGAAGATTTACGTGACGGACATCTTCGAGAGCGACGCGCAAAACGCGGAGGAAAACTGTAACAAGCTGCAGTTGGTGTTCGACCCGCAGAACCGAGGCGCCGGAAGCGCCATCGGTGACATCGATGGTCGCGTCGGCCCGCTGCGGATCAGTACGGACTCGCGGAGCAACAAATACCCACAGCTGTTCAACGACCGCCAGCTTGTCCTACTGCCGAGCGATTTGTACGGGCCGTCTCGCAAGCTGTACGTCGTCGTGTTCGACCCCAACCATCCGGATACGTTTTTGGCGTGCGCTAAGATTCGCCACCAGAAGCCGCGCGTGGCACGGGCCCTCGTCGACGGTGGGGGGATGCGTGGTGACATCCATTTCACGCAACGTTCCAGATTCGAGCCAACCTGGATAGGCGCCAACTTTGCGTCTACCTCGAACGATTCGTCCGCCAACGTTGCCTATGCCAAAGATGTGTCTAGTTTTAGGATAACCCAGCTTCCGCTAGCTGCATACTCAGCCCCGGAACCCACCTATTGTTTGACCGCGGGGGAAACGTTCAACCCAACGGCGGTGGTGGGAAAAGACATGCCTCCGCCCGGGTACGGTACGCAGGATCAATACCCGGTAGGCGACCTCAGTGGCAAGCTGTTGAGCCGGAACAAGAAGGAACCGCACAACTTCTACCTGCCCGGCACGAGCGCCGAGCTGTCCGGAGCGTACTGGGATACGTTCCTGCCGCTCCAGGGGCCACACTCGATCGTTTTCCGCAGCTTTGCGGTGCAACGGTACAATCGGACGCTGCCGACCAACATAACCGAAATGCCGTGGGCATGCGGCACGATAGCGTTGTACGAGTCGTCACGCCCCTACCAGATTCCGATCGTAACAGCGCAGGTACTCTTCCGGTACCCCATCGTGGGCCGCATACTATTCCGCCAGGTGAAGGACGAGCACTGGACCGACACGGCCATCATATTCGAGTACCTCATACACGCGGACGGTTCGACGATCAACAACACCGCACTGCACCGGTGGGCCATAACGGACGATCCGCCCGGGAAGGACTTTTACGATTGGCAGAACAGATGCGTTAGCACCGGGGGCGTCTACAACCCGTTCAAGGCGACACCGTTGGCGGGCAACGCATGGGAAGAAGTGTGCACTGTCGGAACGCCAGAACTGTGCCGCCTGGGTGATCTCTCGAACCGCCTCGGTACGCTGGACATTGCGGGGAACAAGCGGGAAGCGGCAGGGATCAGTAGGAAAATGTTCGTCGATCAGAATCTACCGCTGAGTGGGTACGCCAGCATCATCGGACGATCGGTGGTGATCTACGGTGACAGTGGGCCGCTGGCTCGCGGTGAACGGTTGGCGTGTTCGATGTAAGTTACATGTCTATAGAAAACGTCCTTCTTAAGGTAACTGCGAGCTTGACCATGATTAATTCTCGTTGCAGAATCGGAGGCTACCATCGGCGAAAGGTAGTAGCGAGGGATTGGTACTCGAATGGGGACCCGTTGTCGATCAAAGGGAAGCTTGAGATGATCCAACAATCGGAGTACGATCTAACGAACGTGGAAGTTGATTTTAAGGGGCTGGACAAAAACAGTGGCTATCATGTGCATATAGTAAGTTCCTATCTCGCCTTAGACTCCTTTGGGTTTCCTCTAGCTTGTCTCTGATCTTTCTTTAAGGCCCCGGTAGAAGGAGACTTGGAGTTCCCCTGCGAAGATTCGACGGTGTACGGCCACTGGAACCCACGGAATATCGATCCGAAACGGTCACCTCCGCCGGCCCAGGGCAGCACGGACGAGTACGAGTTGGGTGATCTGAGTGGCAAGTTTGGCACGCTCGATGATGTCTCGATGTACGAGGAGTCGTACAACGACACAAGGTTGCCACTGTTTGGCTACGAAAGCATCATCGGCCGTTCGATCGTGGTGCACAAGAAGGAGCGGAACCGGCGCTGGGCCTGCAGCACACTGGAACGCGGTTATAGCCCCAGCGAGGCAAGGGAGATTCGGGCGATCGCTTCGTTCCACCATCCCGCCGGATACGCGTACGGGTACATCCGGATGACGCAGCTCATCGGAAACGATAACAGTCAGAGCGACACCATCATCGAGGTGAAGCTACGCTACCCGGGAAAGCACGATCGAAACGTGACGCACAACCACAGCTGGAACGTGTGGGTGAACCCGATCGGGGTGGATGCGACCGTTCAGCAGGTGGAGACGCGCTGCGTTGCTGGCGGTTACGTTTGGAATCCCTACTACACTCAGCTGGCGGACCCGTTGAACGTGAGTATTGCCCCGTGCGCCTCTGAACCGTCCAATTATGTGACGAAGAACCTGTTTGTCCTTTCAGCACGACCTGTACAAGCAAGAGTGCGGCCCGGACAATCCACTCCGTTGCTACGTTGGTGACGTGTCCGCCCGGCTGGGACCGATATCGATCGGCAGCCGGCGGCAGGTATTCACCGACAGCAACTTTCCACTCGAGGGCAAGGTAAGTGCGCTGGGCCGCTCGATCGTCATCTTCGGCCCGGACTTTGCCGGCACCCGGTTCGCTTGCGCCAACATCGAGCCCGACCATGACATCGTGAAGTACATCAACCTCAAGAAACCACCACGCTTCGTGGTCGCCCAGTTCCTCGAGGACGTGCGGCACGTGATGGGGCTGCCGGAGTGGATGCTGGCGATCGATTCGCGTAGCACCAAAACGCTCCATAACGACGCGTGCATCCAGATGATCGTGCACTTCAAGGGACCCAGTGCGCACCGCATCGAGCAGGATTTCTCGCGCCTGCTGGCCGTCGGTCGGCTTGACTCGCCGAGCATTTACATTCCCGGGTACGACAACAGCAAACGCCGCAAGATGCTGTCCTACCGCACGTGCGGTGTGCGCGATCCGAACGAAAGCAGTTCAAAGAAGGTGTTTTTCGGCAAAGCGTCCGCCGCAACACGGCAGACGACGGTTGGCACGGCGTTGGCGATCGTGTTACCATTTTTGATATTATTTAATCCATTCATGATCTGAGAGGTTTTCCTCCGGTACGCGTGTAACGTGATTTCGATCAATCTGTGGTTCCTGGAACGCTTAAGATGTTTTCATTTTTACAAAATAAAGTGCGTCCCCATACTCTTATCCACCATTTAACCAAGCCTAATTTTATGCATTTTTAAATGTTTAAATAAAATAGGAGAGTACATTTTAAACGGGCTCAGCCCGAATGTATGCTTTACAGAGAAGTGCTATGCTTTCGGCTCGGTCTACTTAAAGCTCATTCACCTCATGCATCATCATGAGTTGTGCTGAACGTGGCAGACAACTTCACGCTGAGATAGTCATGGTAAAAAAAAAACCATTTATTTTAAACATTTTCCCGACCGCTTACTCTTCGCCTTGGCCCCCTTCAAAGCGGGAAATTAATCCACCGACCGGTACAAAGCGAAGGATGGCAACAAGCAAAACATATTTTAGGCAGTTTGGTGCAGTAAAAAAATTCGAACTGGGCGCGCAAAGCATACCGATGGGAAGAAGTCGCTCCGTGCTCTAAAATTAGAATCATCAGCAAACATAAATTTTTGCACAAAAACAACTGTCTTTTGTTTGTTTTTTTTTAAGCATTGTTCTCTTATTTCTGATTTTTAATCTTCTTCCTGCTTCTCATCATTAAGCACTAAGGGTTTGCTTTCTTGCAGTTTGTACCACGATCTTAAGGATAATGTTCTGCTTCACTCATGTTGTTGTTGTCGTTGATGTTGATGTAGTCGTTCTTGTTGTTGCTGTTGATGGTGACGATGTCCTTTGGCACAATCCTGGCTCGCCCCACAAGGGGCGGACGAGGTTATTCGTTGGTGTTGGTGGCGGTGTTCGGCCGACGAAGGTGCCAGAGGTGTTCAGAGTTTAGCGAGTGATCAATATACAAAACAAACATAACAAAAAAACAGGCAAAAGCGAATGACGAGGGGTATAAAAATAAAAAAAAGACGAGTTCGAAAACGATAGGTAGTTATACAAAATAAACAGAATCCATTGTTTTTGATTTTTTTTTGGTTAGTTTTTTGGTTTGTTTTTGGCTTTAATTATAAAATTTATTCTTCCGCCTCCTCCTCGGAACCGGTGAGCATCGCGATCAGAGCAGCAGTGTCGATGAAGCCCTTATCGTCGACAACCATCTGATCGAATGCATCATCAACCTCGTCCTCGGTGAACTTGTCCTGGCCCCAGTGGGTCAGGGCGTAGCGGAACTTCTCGCCATCGATCTTGCCGTTGAAGTCGAAGGCCTTGAAGGCGTTGATGACGACGTCGTCGTCATCGGTGCCACCGCCGGACATGCGGTTGGCGAACAGCGTCAGCAGCTGGGTGAAGTTGAGTGGTCCAGCAGCCTCACCAAGCATCTCGTCCAACTCCTTGTCGGACACCAGCTTGCCCAGTGCGTCGAAGGTGGAGCGGAGGTCGTTCTTGCCGATAACACCGTCCTTGTCGTTGTCCATTAGCGCGAAAGCCTACGGAAAAACGGAAATGGGCGTACGGTAGGGCGTAAGTGATACACCGACTCTCCTGCTGACGCTTGCAAGGCAATGGCCTTTTGGTGGACTACCTACCTCCTTGAATTCGGCGATCTGCTTCTGGGAGAACAGCACGAAGACCGAAGATGGGGCCTTCTTTGCCTTGCGGGACGACGAGCCGCGGGTAGATCCACGCTGGGATCCGGCAGCCGAGTCCGATGGGGTCGGTGCCGCCGGGGTGTCTGCTCCGGGGGTGTCTGCGGGGGTATCGTCCTTGGACGTTGCCTTCTTCTTCTTGACCTTCTTCTCCTTCTCAGACTGTAGGGAGGGAAAGGGCGAACGATAGAGAAAATGGTTCCATCAGATCAGAGAGTTTTCGGCGAGTTCCGCAACTTCGGTTCTATCAGCAGTTCCCCATTCGTCCACACTCCGTTCATCCACACTCTCGGTATCGTAGGGCAGGAAAGTAATCCGCCTCGAAGTACAAGATGCATAAAGAACATTCATTGGGAAATATTCTCGATCCAAATCGAAAGAGGAAATCTTGTTAAACAGATCGCTCGCACAAGTTTCGCCACGGTTGGGTTGCGTTGCATTTTCCACCACACCATTTTCCGCCCTAGGGGAGATTGGTGGATTTATTAATAGATTTGGATCTTGGACATTTTCTTCCACCGCCAACGATCGCCGCGGCGCGATCGCGCACGATTGCGTAACGAGTGGTGCTGGGTTTTTCATCACACTATCTCCGTGGCTTCATCAGCACAAAACTGGTCCGGCTTGGATGGGATCAAACTATCCGTGGAAATGCACACGTGTAACGTTCGCCAGGGCGTACCATTTTCAATTGCGATCTTCGAACTTTGAACTGAGATCCGGACGGGATTCGCACTCGCACTAGGAACAAACTATTCGAGTTCTGATATCAGCTATCAGGAAAACTATTTGCACAGGTCCGTTGCAGGCTGGCCACGGCCTCTTCGACACCCGAGCGATGGAGGAACAGGTAGGGTAGACGAACGACACGGCAGACTGGTGCCCAAGAAGTCTCAACGTTGAACGGCTCTTCCGCTGGTGCTTACCATGGTGCTTGGCTGGTTGGGTTAGAGCGACTCTACTCGATTACAGCTCCTGAGCGACTGATTTTAAAGAAGCACCGTCGATGATAAGTACGGTTGCTTCCTCACGTCCGGCGGGTCTTAATCGCCTTATTCGGCGAGCGTAGGAATGTCTTTTATATTTTCGTTCTGCGCGCCGCCAATGCGCAGCCCTATTATTAGGCCGCAGTGCGGCCAAACTCCCCGGCAGGATTCCGGTGCGCCGACGCACAAGAACCACCGTCGTCGTCGTCGTCGTCGTGGTGAGCCTACCGCGAGCCAGTGTGCGTATGGATTTTGAGCTGGTGGTTGGTTGCACAATATACAGACGGTGCTTTTTTCGCGAGGCAACGACTTTTTTTTTCGTGGATCAACCGTGGTGCCTAAAGGCGGAGGATTCGTGAAAATCGAGCCACTTTCCTATGAAAAACCGATCGTCCGACGTTGGTATGTGTGTATGATGTCGTTGGGGGTCTATATGGGCGGGTGACTGTTGCTTCCTTTAACCCACCCCACCCCTGAATCACCCCGGCTTGTTGATTCGCTTGGCCCAAGCTGGATCTAGTCTACCCCGGCACACATTTGCCCGGCTCGGAAGATTTATTTTTAAACCATTTTTCCCACCGTGGTATTGCGTGGACGGACCCGTTCGGCGGGCGGGATCGACGTTCGGATGCCTCACCCGTGGCCTTCTACGGGCTCCCGGCTTGTTCCGCGGCCCGTGTGTTACGTACGTACGTGGCGGTGCGTAAGCGAAACGCAAACCGCTTCACGCTGGGCAAGAGGGGCGTACTTTGCCGCACCGCGACGGAGGATTTTCACGGCTTTTCGACACACGGAGCAGGCAGCGAGGGAAAAGGGGACTCCCATCTAGCAGCAGCCGGTGGTGTATGAACTAGATTCACCGCAGCCGCCAACTCCCAGCTGAACAAGAACGAAAAAAAAAATAACATCAGCGAAAAACACATTCGTAAGCAAGGAGGGAAAAGCGGAAAACAAAGGAAACGAAAGCAGCCAAAAAGGCTGGTTTTCCTTGAAAATTCATTGATGCTAGGAAAAAAAAAGAACCAGTTGGAACTAACGTTTTTGATGGAATTCACATTTCTTTCGCGGCTGGACGAACACCTGCATATTTTCCATTCTGGGAAATCGTTAGATTTTTAGTCTAACGCTGTTTTAAGATAGTTTAAGAACATTTTGAATCATTTTATTTCAATGATTTTTCAATGGAATATTAAATTGATCAAATACTGAATGCATTAAAACATACGAACACACAGCAAAAAACGTTTGCGTTTAGTTGGTTTTTAAGAACATTTTTCATAATTAAGTTCCATATGAATGAAGCTATTAAAAAAAGTGCTAATGTTTTGTAATCTTTGGATAGTCAACCAGTAAATCTGTTTGGACCAAAGCCTTCATTTATTTCTTTAATGTTAACAGATTAAAGTACCTAAAATAAAGGCAGACGCTTTAGAAATGAAAGGGGCAGCAAAGATCCTTTTTTGCATACATCATACAAGTATATTTAGTGTGATATTTCTAAGAAATTTCACATTTCACAAGGATGCAAGGAGGGGCTCCAATCACGGTTCATTTGATAAAAAGAACTGGCAAAACAACAGGAATATGCCCCCCTGAACCAAACCCTGAGTTCAAAGCAAAAGCACAGTACAGTATATTGTTTATTATGTACGTCTGCTTTTATAAATTAATAAATGAATAGAAATTCGAGAAAAAATAGGTTCGAAGTAAAGGGGAAACTCTAGATACGTCCAAATCCAGTCAAAACAGATTTTATTAAATGGTTTTTATTTTTGAATAATCAGTTAAAAAAAATTCAAAACCATTTAATGCATTTTACAGTTTTCTAGAGTATAACGCGCATGAAATGTAGTTATTTACTTCACCGACTTTCTCAAATTCATGCTCTGCTAAGATGTGGTTCTTACATCATAGCTACAGAACGTTAAATCAAATTATTTATTAAATTTATTAAATATATTATTTCTTCTATTTTTTTTTACTTTGTTATTTCGATTTTGGTCCTCATGAGTCATCGAAAAAAAATCTCTAATGCCCTCTTTCCAATATTTATGAATTGCATAGGACGATTGTATGGTAATAACTATTAATTTAAAAAGAAGCTATGAATCATTTTTAAACATTTGTTATCACTTTCTGCGTCAGAAAAGCTAAACATTATTATTGAAGCGTTGAGTTTTTTTCCGTTTTGTTCTAATGGTTTGATTTTCCATAGCGTTATTATGGATTTTTGTTGATGTTGATAGTAATTCAATTAAACAAAAAATATTTTTTCCAACATATTAACCATCCACTTTTATACAACGTTGTTTTATTTTTCCTTAAAACTCTATCTATGCTTCGCCGTTATGAAAATAAATCTAAAAAACCAATCGTAAAAGAATTATTAAAAATCCTTATCCTTTTAACAGCGAAAGGAAAAAAAGAAATGGTCGTTGTTTCTACTTTGAACTGGTCGATTTATTTTACCATGATTAATTTAATATAGATTTATCCAGTGTAAGTGTTAAAATATAGCAGCATATGCATTATGTGCCGCGGTAACATCTAAAGTTTTCCGCTGATAGTGAACTTCAGTTAAATTGATTTTTTTCTTGATGTTTGCCCAAGTAAGTTACGAGTATTTTAGGACATTTGTCATTCGCCTCACAATCTCCAGTGTGTGCATATTATTTCAAGACCTACTTTTTTAGCTACCTGTTTCCTTCTTCGACCTTGACGTGACGTACGTGAGTCCAACACTAAAAACGTACTTAGGAATATTCCTTCATGCTTAATACGCAAATAGCCTTCAACGAGGGCACAGGCTAAAATTAAACCAGGTCATTTAGCGTATGGCTCCTTGAAACCAAGACCAGTATATGGAAAATGTCCAAAAGATTTTTCCGAAAAACTGATAAGGATAAGATCAACCGAATGTTCTGATTTCTCTTTAAAAAAAACAACTATGGAATAGGATCGAAAGGGGAAGATAGAGACGGTAAAGATTTAAATTCAGCAAACCTGTAAACAACACCGTCAAGTAAACTGATTCGGTGGTTATCTCTTGCTTGAGTTCAGAATAAATACATCACTTTTGCCAGAAGGGGTGAGACTCGTGGGCTAATGAAAGCGGAAGCGAGAAAGCAAACCTTCACCGCAGCGATCTCGGAACGGTTTAGGATAATTTTAGACTTTCCCGTGTTGTAAATATGGTCGAGCAGGGCCGATATATTGACGACGCTTGAGCTGAAGAAACGTAAAGGCGCAAAGCAAAACCCCAATTTATAAAAGGCCTTCGATGCGAATTTATTTCTGCTTATTTTCACATCGACCGCAACACGCAAAGCATCCCGCGAGTTGTGGACTTGTCAGGAACAATAAACCCGGACCTGTTGTGACCAACGCGATAATATACGCCGTTCTTAACGAGTGTGTAATGGTACGAAACTATCGCGTTCCGATCAGATCGTCAGCTGGACAGCTTCCAACGACCGACGTTCGACAGATCGGAATTAATTGGCGAAAATTCGACAGCAAACGAGCGCAGATTGCTGGACGCGAGATCGGTACCATCGGCCACAGGACGGTGCCATCTATAACTGCATCTATGCGCCGATCGGATCATCAGCCGCAAAGTCATTACGTACGCAGACTGAACTCTCTAGCAGGGTACAGATGCCTCACGGGTTTGCCGGTGCACGCTAGCGGGCAGGAATTCCTGCGCTAAAAATACTGCCAATAATATTTTTACACATGACAGCCAGCCACATCCTCTCTCCTCCCCCCGGGACGATCGTGATCGCGAAGGCGCTGCGGCAACTGCAAACAGTCGGCTTGGATCTTGCCTATTCCGTTGGAAAGGAGGTAGTGGGAGGTTTTTGAAGAAAGATCTAACTCTTGGCTACGTTTTCGCGATGAATCATAGAGTTTTATGTGTTATATATGCATTCCTCATTTGCACACCAGGTGGGAGAAGATCGAGGACTCCTGCAAATGTAGTCGGAAAATCGTCGCCAATCAGGAATATGATATTGCACAGGCAGAGATTACTTAACCGACCGTGGCCCACCGTTGTTATTATGCATTGTGTCGCGTTTATTATTTGTTTTATTTTACCCCTACTTTTCAAATATAACCTGCGAACAACACGGTATTTGGTACATTCAACAAAAAAGCAAAGCAAACCGTTGAATCATACCAGCAGCCACACTCATACAGCCGCGAATGATGATGTCGTTTACTCTGGTGGCGAGGAAAACTCACTCTCAACTACAGCTCTCCTCCACCGTCGCCGATCGACAAACATCTTTTCGGGTTGAGTTTCGCCTTCGTTCGGTACGCTCACGCATCGGCGACTTTCTTCGCCCTGGCCCCGAAAATAGAACTGCCCACGCGCACAATGGTGCTGCCCTCTTCGATCTGCAAGGGGAATGGGTAAAAAAAAAAAACATTAACCAAGTCGCCACACATTTGCTCCCACCACCAGCACACGGAGTGCTGATACCTACCGCTTGCATAAAATCATCCGACATTCCCATCGACACCTGCACTTCGGCCGGGTCCCGCTCGAACGTGCTGCAGATCTCTTGGTGGCATTTCATCAGCGTGTTAAAGTCCGGATTCGGCCCGGTGCTGTAGTCGTGACCGAATCGACCGATGGTCATCACTCCCTCGCAGTTCAGATTCGGACACTTTTCCAGTACATGTCGGTACAGTCCAACCGCTTCCTCGGGTTGTACTCCATTTTTTTCTTTGAAACATCAGAAACAAACGAACCAGTTACAAGTCTCCCTTTGAAATCAATCTCATAAAGCCTACCATCCTCGCCGCTTGTATTAATCTGCACGAGCACGTTCAGCTTTGCCGATTTGTCCGGATGTTCCTCCTTTAGTTTTTCCCAAGCTTTATTCAATCCTTCTGCCAGTTTCATGCTGTGTACGGTTTGAATCATGTGTAGGTTCGGGAGGTTCAACACCTGGTTTTTGTGAGGAAAACAAAATCGATAAATAATTGCAGAGCGTTTTAGGAAAGCATGTCGTATCTCGCATCGATCTACCTTGTTGATTTTATTGCTCTGCAAGTGACCGATGAAATGCCATCGGATATCCTGGCAATGCTCCAATATTCTCGCATCGTTCGCCTTCTCCACGAGCTCCTGGACGTAGTTTTCGCCGAAATGTCGCTGTCCTACAGAATACGCATCCAAGATGAGGTCCACCGGCTTGGTCTTGCCGACGGCCACCAGCAGGGGCTTCGGGCCATTGCTTATCTGATTGGAAGAAGCAAAGCATTTCATAACATTGCAGGGGGATTCATGAGCACACATCTTGGTGTCCGAGATAAAGCTCGTTTTAATGACAACAGATAACCCAACTCAGTTCACGCATCATCCGCATGCAAACCGTTTCAACATGTTTCGGGTGGCTGGTTGAATTTTATTTCATGTTTGCTAACATGTTTGACTAAATAATCAGCTGGACCACGGTATGGATCAGCTAAAAGGAGTACTTACCGCCGACCGTTTACTGTACGCTTCCTCGATTTTCTGCAACGTCTGGCGAATACCGAACTTTACATCCACTTCACCCATTACTTTCCGTATCATTGAGCAAGCCTCTTAGCGAGACTCAGCTGCACCCACAGTTGCTTATAAATAAAGACGAATGCAACAATGTCGCTAGCGATATCTCGGAATATTCTAGGAGTATCAAAACTTGCAATCACGGTAAAAATGTAAACAAACTGTAGCTGCGTTATCAGCTGTGTTGACGTTGGAAAATGACAGTCAGACAGCCCTTCAGAATCGTGCCAGTGTCTTCTGCCAAGCGAGCGCCATCTGTTGATCGGGCTCGTAAGTTCTTTCAATGAGGTGTAGCGGTGGGAATTGTTGCAGGTTTTTGCGATTTGAAGAGAATGTTAATTTAAAAATTTTTTGTTCAAATTTGGTTTTAAAACTTGGCGACGAATGAAAGTTACTTGAAGATAAATCTAGACAATTTGGAGGGTTCGGAAGCTATTGCACGAACTGCTCGCTTCCAAATATTTAGGATTCAAAACACTATTATAACGAATGCAAACATCCACATAACAAATTAATCCTTACTGACACAGATGGAAGAATTGCTCATCTAAGCAGACTTTGAAACAATATGTTTCACGAAAATTCGGTTTGAGAGCACAGCAAAGAAAGATTTTGGAGCGAACGGTTTACAAATTCATAGTGCTACAATAAAAAAACAAAAAACAAAAAAGAAACAATTTTTAAAATAGAACAAAATGCAAGGACCAGGCCCAGCGAAGTATAAGCTACCGTCGACCTTTGGATTCAACGAACACGATCCCCGAAAAGAACGAAAACCTATGTACACGATGCGAGCCTTGCCAAAGTATAATCGAGGAGGAACCATCGGCCCAGGACCAGCAGGATACGCGTTGGAAAAACTAACACGAACAGGAAAACCTCATGATCGAATGTATTCGATGGGTGCTCGATTGCAGATGCCGAAGCAGGATCTTACCCCTGGGCCGGGTGCGCATGATAACCATCGCGTTCCGACGATGAAGTGCAACCGTGCACCAATGTACAGTTTTGGTAAGCGCCTAGACCTCTCCAACAAGGATATAGTTCCTGGCCCGAACCGATACGACGGGGTTGTTCATATGTGTCGCCCGAAGGCTCCAGCCTATTCAATGTAAGTTTAATGTCGTTTAAAATTGCAGTTTTCACGGCCACTTTTCTCTTCCCGCAGGAGGCAGCGAACGAAGGAACTGGAAGGGTATGTTGGGCCAGGACCAGCCAAGTACGGCCTTCCGACGTGTGATGTTACTCGCACTCGTCCGCCGAATTACTCGATGCGCGCGGCATACAAGCCTCTCGTGGAGCGAACCCCCCATCCTGGTCCCAACCATTACGGGTTGATGAATCTGCAAGTTGCAAGGACCGCTCCTAGCTATACCTTTGGCATCCGATATCCACAATGGAAGTTACCGATGGTTGTTCCTGGTGACAATTGCTAGAAACGAAGAAGAAAACGTTTGGAAACTTGGGTCACATTGGGACGTGGTCGTTTGAATGAGTTTTCCAGGGTTTCGGTAAAAACAAGAGAAAAAAAAACCTGTTGGATTTTCAAAGGAAACGATACAGGGCAGCTCAAAAAATTGGAATAAATCCACATAAAATAATCAATTTGTATTAACTTAATGAATTGATACACCACTATCTTTACACCCAAGCGGCAAAAGCCATTTTTTTCCTTTGCGGAAATGGCACAAACCAGAAATAATGGGCCCAAGCGGATGCTAAAATGTCGTCAGGTCATGTTACAAAACAGCCCAAAACTGCATTCCACGGTGTAATGACGGGAAGATTACCAAAAACGCACGGCAACGTGGAGCGATCCAGGTGAAACTTAAATGGCACCGGCTGAAATTTCGAATCCATTAGTAGTGGTTCCTTGTCGGCTCGTCTTCTTTCGGTTTATATCGTTTCGATGATTTTGGTCCGATTCCTCCTCAAGCTTAATACTGTCAATTCGCGCAGCTCCCCGAAAGGCTGCGATGGTAAAAAGAAAGAAAAAACAGATTGGGTTTAACATGCAAAGAACCAAATCCCCCCGCGGACGAACTCTGCGGGCGCGCAACGCCCCGAAAGAGCCTACACCAATTAACCGGCATAACGAGGATCAAATTACTCACCAAAAGCCACACTCATTTGTTATTCACTGAATCGATCTTGTCGCACCGGATGAAAAATGTCATGAGCATATCAATAAAGCAATAAAATCCCAGCGCTCGGCCAGCGCCGTGCCGGGAGTGGGATGCTCGAAAGGAAACACCCCATTTTCACTCAATCCTCCCCGCGGTCCCATCCGAGCCCGGCGGCCCAGACGAACGCGCCGGGGAAGCAAACGGCTCGATGATGATGATGGCGATCATTTCCTCCGGCTTAAGTGAGGGTCTTTTGCCGAAAACCAACAGCGTAACCGGCAAATACACGCTACATATGAGGACCTATAAATGATGCTTCAAACCGGACAACGAACGACCGGTTGACGATCTCGAGTTCGGATGTAGCAAACCGAACCGAGGTCTAGGACGAGGACTAGCTAGCCTACGCACGGGATGCTGGCGGATGGATAGCTAGGTCTCCGGTTCTTCGTGTCCAGGCGCATAAGGCTCAGTCGATTAGATGCAATAAAAACTTAATTTGATTAGATATTTATATATACGCCGATCGCGGCCGAACGCGCGCGCTCCGGAACCGTTGCGTAGGTTTGGCGGATACCTTCTCCCGGAGAAGAGGGCGTTGGATGGAGACATGGCTGTGCTCGACGAGTGAGATGGATGCGATTTCTTCGGAAAGGGGGCGTTGGGGCTGGAACCCTTGGTCGTAGATAATGTCTCAATTCGTGACACTCGAGGGGCGCGATTATGTCGAGGGTGTGAACGCTGGAGCGGACGATCCTGGGGGATCCTGACGCCTGAGGGGACTATTGAGGAACATGGCACACAGCAGAAATCACACAACAATATAAATGTTCGCCTTTTATCGTACAGTGATCGTAATATTGTGGATAGTTAACCAAGATTTGCTGTATCCGTATTGATGACATCAAAGATAGGGGCATTGGGAGGTTTATTAGAGGATCGAGGTTTCTCTTACTGTTTATTCATGTATCCTGATACCCCCGAATCCCCATTTGGAGATGCTATTGTAAGGGGAAAATTCTCTAAGAACATCAAGCCTTTGCGTATACACAAATTTTGGAAATCATTTACAAATTCTTCTCGAAAGGAGATAAATGTGCAGCTCAAATCATTTTGACAACTGTGACCAATCATAAGTAATTCAATTTATATTTTTGTCTACACCGTAACTGTCTGACCCTTGTAAAGATTTACTTAAAATTGAGCATAAGTGCTACAGCATTCTGTGATGGATAATTATGGCTCCCCGTTGGATTTATGAGTAAAAGATTTGTTCCCTTCCACTTCGCGTCTAGAAGCAGCACCAGCCCACTCGAAGGGGGCGTTCTTCCTTTTTACAACCTGTTTTACCAGATCGCCGATCGGTTTGTTGAAGGCCCGTAATGAGCGGTACATGTTGCGCATCGATTCGTTCAACCGTGTCCGTCAGAACGAGCGAAAAAAGACAAGCTCAGTGACTGGGGAGTCTCGGATGAGGACGATTCGGTGGGGTCCGGTGCATGTTTGTACTTACATCATCCATTACCCGGGACTACGTGTTGTTGGAAGTACTTCGGTCACGGCTAATTTAGCACCCAAACCCCGACCCGCTACCCCGAACGAGCCAAGCAGGCCGAGCCACCGGTCCACTTCCGAACCCGAGTAAGTGTGCGAGTTGTTGGTTTTTGCCTCAAATTTAATTATACGCATTTTTGTGCATGTTCTGTTTTTAATGACCACATAATTAATTCATATTTTATTGTTCTGGCACTGCCCTACTACCCAACGGTAAGCTCGTGGTGCAAATGTGAACGCAAGGTACAGTTGGTGTGTGTGTGTGTGTCTGGCCCTGTTTTGTGGTTGCACTGTCTCGCCTTCCATCATTATCTCGTCCGTTGATAACGGGTGAGCGTGAAGGCGTGAACAAGGAGGGGGGGGGGGGGGGGGGGAAAGGGATGCAGCGTTTGCATAACAATTACACCACGCGGCAAAGATGTCTTTCCGGCTTCCTTGGGGGTTCAACGAAGGGCCAGGTTCGGACAGAACAGGCAGAGAGCAGCAGGTGCGCATTCGACACATTGTTGGGTGATGTCGCTACAATTCGTGCTGATGTAAACTTCCTTTCACTTAACCGCACGTAAAAGGGACAAAGGAAAAATGGTAGTTAAGGAAGCTGAGAGAAACATGTTTTCAATGATTTGCTGGTAATTCCTTCGATAAAATTATTATCTCCAAATTAGATGGAAATCATATCAATATAATGATTCACACGCATGGAAAAGCTTTCTTCCGAAGGATGTTGCTCTTTGTTCGATAAATGTTGCTTTAATATTGTATGCATGATCTAAATGAACTGACCAATTGTCAAAAGCTTTAGATTTTACATACATGAATTTGGTAATATGAACGACCTTTTATCCTTACTCCCTTAGAACGGTTTTAGCGTTTCCTGATCATTTATCACTCGATCAACCGTCACCGGAGCAACGCTGCACCGTTTTCGACAAGATGTGTGCAATTAATTCGTTATCAGCAGTTTTGCTCGGTTGTGCCTAATTTGATGAAAGCTGGCAACAAAACTGGCCCCAAACGAAAGCTTCCAGGACAAAACACACACGCCCCGAAACGACGAGAATGTACGCGAGGATGATTAATGACACGGTTGATAGGGCATTAAGCCGGCCGTGTTTTGGCCCGGCCGACATCGATCCGGACAACTTACTCGTCTGCAGGTTTCCTTGATCGTAGTTGGCGGACATAATCGAACGTGAGGGGACCGAGCCAGCGAGGGGCCAGTTTTATGAAACACTAATATTTATCTTAATTATTTCTCCTTACACAATTGCAACGATACTTACCCGGCCCTTGCGTTGCCAATCGAAGAAGGCTTCGCGGGTTTCGGGTTGCAAATACTTGACACGGTGCAGTGCATGATCTTGGGTAAGTATCGCCTAGCAACCGGGCTTGGCAGGCAGCTGATACCTTTTCTTCCTTGTTGGTCCTTATGCTCACCGATGATCCATCATGGACGGACAAATCGGGCGCATTGCGCTGCTCATTAGGCTCGCCGGAATCGCCCCAAACAACGGACGAACGTTGCCAAGCGCCAACAAATTACCACCGCCGTGCCGAAGTGCTTCATTTGCATAATGGATTTTATTATTGCAGTTGCACGGATGCAGCTCTTTTTCCTTCTTTTATTTGTTGCTTGCTGCTCGTTTCGCCCCATGCGCTCGCGAATTATGCACGCGGCGGCATTATGCTCACATTGTTCCCAGATCTTTATTTGCCTGCTGCCTTCTTCTTTCTTCGCACGGCATTTTGCTGGCACTCTCTTCCGTTGCTCCCTTTTACGACTCGCATTCAGCGATCGGCACGGTTCACCACGTCACTTATCACTTCCAGACCAGCCAGCCAGCCAGCCAGCCAGCCTGGCCGTGATCGGAAACCAAAACCATTATTACCGGCACAATGCAACGCCACAACGGATCGACAAACCACGGGAAAATCTCCCTCCAAACCCTGGTGGTTCATTACGGCGTCAGGTTGTTAATTAACGACCGTTTTGCGCGCAAAAAAGAAAAAAAAAACACCGCCACACAACTCACAAGACGATGAACGGCAAGAAGCCGTTTTGACACGTTGCCAAATTTGCCCCACGATCGAGCGCGATTTGCGGCGAAATTGATCCGTTGCATCTCGGGGGTTTTGCGTGTGTGTGTGCTCTTGGTACTTTACTGCACTGCACTCTATATTCATGAGGTTTAATCGTGGCTAACACATAAAACCTTCAACTGTTCGCCAACTGGTTGCACTTTGGGGTTGGAGAGTGCGCGTTAGTCTAATGTGGGGTTCAATTTTCATTGTAATACAGGGTTTAAACGAATAATCTTGCTTGGTTTATTTGGTGGATTCAGTTCAGCTGTCGAAGCAGGTTTAAGTTGCTTTTAGGGGTCGTTAGATAGGAAGATTTTCACTGCACTATTTGGCTTCTTTAACGTTTACGTTCACAGTTTTTCGTGAAGCTAAAAATGTCTTTGAATTATTCGTGGTCAAATTTTCTCTAGCGAATCGGTTCATGCCGATCTACTGAGGTCGATTTTGTTCAACAAATTAACATCCAACACATATTTATCGTACTTTCATCATCCTGTTTCTGCGTTTTCCATTGATGAATCAATCATTTCGTCAGTCATAGCTGCTAATTAGTCTGAGACTAGCACACGACAAAAAAAAAAGCCATCGTCTGGCTGGCGATAAAAACGCCCCCATCGGGCAGCACATTCCAAGGCGTTCCCACCTGACCCGACCGGGGATCGAATTGCTCGGTTCGTTTTTACTTCTCTTGTTTTTGCTCGGCTTTACCTCCGGAAAGGAATGCCTCGAGCTGCGCCATAGAAAACCCGATCGCGAGATGGGCCCGAGCAATGAAGCACGACATCGATAACAGTGACATCGTGTTAAATGACCACACCATTAAGATATCTTCATCTGCTAAGACAATCGTTAGCGCGCAGCACGTTAAATGAATGAATGCTAAATGCCTCCGCACGCTAGGGGGGGAAGGTGGGGGGGGGGGGGGTGAGAATGGGGCGTAAGTCTGTTCCTCAATTCCCCCCTCCCCCCCCCTTGGTAAACGAATAGCGTAGAATAGTCGTCCTGCCCCAGCGTCGCTAATCAACACCGAAAGCCCAACGATGATGTTGATCCGATGGCCCATTAATCCACGTCGAGTTTGGTTGGAAAAGTCGAAGATGCGGCGAAGGGGATGTGGGGAATGGATCGCGGAAACGATCGCAGTCATCTGCCACAAATCAGTCAACCTCCCGAGTTTCATCCGTGGCTATGTGAGAACTTGCGAAAGGTCCGAATGATCCACTCGTAAAGATAACAAATTACGTTCCAATCAGTTTTGAAAATTAATTTCGATTTTCGGAGTCGATTCGTTCCACTGATTTTACTAGCCAGTCGGCCGGCCTTTTCAGGGAAGGAACGAACAGAAAAAATTAGTAGTGGCAGCTGACCGAGGGTGGCTCCCTGCGCTCGGATTACAGCTTAGGACGGAATAGTGTTGGCCACGGAATGAGCATGTTCTGCTCTATTCAGCGATTTCATCAAAGGTTCATGTCGTTGGTTTAGCTAAATACATTCTTCAGTCAGTTTTAACCTTACAAACACATTTTGAAGAAGACAATTGATTTAAATTAAACTGAATAGCAAAATCAAAAGAAAACGTATTCATAAGATATTCACCGCATAAAGCCCCCACTAAACAAACAGCAAATGCCACTCATCAAATCAATGCTAAGAAATATTTCGATCATCACCGATTTGATGGGGAGATTTTTTTGAGAAGAAAAAACTGTTAAATTGCGACAATCATTTCAATCAGTCGATTTCTGCACACCTTTTCCTTTCCCGACGCCCTGACTTCACCGGACGAATGTTTGCCATTTCGAAAAGTCATCCCCTCCGCCGTCTCCCTCCCTCCGACGAATGGCAAATGAACTAATCGATGCTGAAGTGTTTTCACACCTTTACTCCTGCCATGGGCTACCTGGGCCGGCCTGCCGAAAAGGAGATTAGGCAGTCAAAAAGTTTCTCAGCACATTTCCATGACAAAAGTCGCACTCGATCATCGCTCGGCGGTAATCGATACCACCGCACCGGGGCTCTTAAGCGCTTGTTTGGTTTAACACCTTTTTTTTTTTGTCACCCGATCCCACTCGACGGAGAGTTTGAGAGGGATTTATTTAATTGTTTAATTTGTGAGATTTTGTATTTGCACCTTGGGCCGGCATTCCGTTCGTCGTTCGGGCCCGAGCACATTCTAATTGAGTGTGAAATTGAGTTTTCGTAAGCCAATTGAATTTTCCTAAAACAGCAGTTAAAAACGGGACGTGCCCCTTGCCCGAGTGGCAAGCGAAGGGCTGAATTATTCCGTTTTGCGGAATAAGCATGGGCACCGATGCGATCGAGTGTGATCCTTATGTGCAGCCCCCTTAAAAGTAGAGACAGGGGCCAAGTGGTCCAAGTGCAAGTGCGAACGGCTAAAAACAACAGCCTCCGGTGATGGTCGGTTGGGAGGAATACAGAAGCGGGAAACATCGTCCCTTCGCTTCGACTTCGGCGAACCGCAAGAAGTCCTGTGTGAAAGAGGCGAAAGGAGCGAGAGAAAACGAGCCACCACTAAGCCAAGTGGTGAACTAAATTAGCATAAATTAAAATATAAATTGCTTGTCGAATGCCATGAGGCGGTGCGAAAATCGGTTTGACCATTATTTTTAAGAGCCGATTTAAGGCGAAATCTTTCGCCAAACGCGATGAATACGGGAACGACGGAGTGAAGTCGAGTTATGTGGCGCAGGAAGGCGGGCAGGGGCAGGCCCGCGGTCGACAAGATTTGTTTCTTGGCGCTGGCTTTTTCCCCCCCTCACTTCCCATCCGCTTCGTCTCCGCCCCGATCGGGATATGGAGCCTCGAGGCGAAATGGTTGGATTGTTTGCGCCGACTAGCAGGCGGACGTTTCGGGGAAAAGCTGGGCGGGAAAATTGCTCCCGGGCACCGGCCAGAAAAACGGTGTCAGTTAACGAGGTGCAGAAGTGCGCTGACAAGGGAAAGGGCCCCGTTCCTGAAGGGGCCCCCACAAGCCCCGGGGACACACATTCACTGCATTGGATGCAAGTGGCAGCCAGGGTTGCGCGAGGTTTTGGCAAGCTATTTAAAGTCAACAAAACGACGCTCTTAAGCCTAATTCCCGCACTTCGCTCCGTTGTCCGTTGTACGCAGCCATTCTTTCACCTACTGCTGGCTGGGGCCCCTTTTCTCGCCCGAACCCTTGGCGGTTTTGATGGAGCAGAATATGATTGACGCGGTGCTTCGGTGCCCGAGTTGCTTCTCAATTCTCAAACGGTCTCCTTCCAGGGAACTTCCACGGGTTGAAGCGTATATTATGTCCCGGGGCCGAAATCTGTCTTGCGAGTGCAGAGCGCGATTGCGGGCGCCTTCTGCGAAACATTTTATCCCAGCGAGCATTGCACTTTGGCGCCCTCATTTTCTTTTTCTTTTTTTGTAAGGTCTTGTGTGTGCTTAAGCTCCAAGTTTTCCGCTTCAGCCTATTTGCCCAGCGAATGTGCAAATGTCCTATTGCCTCCCTTTCGGCGATCCGGTGAACGGCGGCAATGTTTCGTATGATTTATTCAAATATGTCATCACCAGCGAGCCTGCACTGGATTTGATTTTATTGTCCCCAAAAAAATGCACCGGGAGATGCGCCAGCGGGTGATGCACCGTTTGGAGCGTTGATTTATGAGACGGTGGCAAACATATGCACACACGCTGTAACGAACCGTTGTTCCGGAGGCATTTGCATAGATAAATATTTACACAACATTAAAACAATGTTGGGCTTGCGGTGCAGTAGCCATATAGCTGCGCCATTTTGGGCTCGTGCTTTTCGAGCAGCTGCTTGCTCGAATTGCCCTCAAGTGCCTGAAGGGCTGAAGATATGTACTTTCGGAATCGTAAAGTGTCTGCATAATAAGTTTTACTTTGTTTGTTTGCTGCGAAGCTGCTGCATTTATACCGACTGTTTCTTCGTTTTCACGATCCGTGCGAGCGATCATCTTTTCCTTTCCCCTCACATGATTTTAAGAAAAGATTGAGTTGAAGAAAGAATTTTAAAATAACCCTCATTAACCGTTAAATACTTCGATCGATTGTGAATGCAATTGCACGCTCGTAAAAATAAATTGGTTTCATGCGATAAAATGACAATTACGAGATGATCACCAATGTAATCGGATAGTACTGCTGGAGCATTAACAACCCTTAGCCAACGCAAAGCCGACCGTTTCAAAACGCATGGGGAAATCGATGGGTGTGAGAATATGATGCTAATTGATTCGTCTTGCCAAACCGATGTGACAATGTATCGCCAATGTTCGCGTTATTGGTCGGATGGTCCAGCGGTCCCCTGTTGAAGACGTAGGCTCATAACGGCAACCGCGCGGCAGTCCTCTCCGCTGCGAGTCCCCTCAAAAGATTGGATTTCAGCGACGTGTCGCAGGCTCGAGAAGGTGTGTCCAGAAGAGACCCGTAGTATGCGGTGCATTGGTTGCAGCCGGCCCGGGTCATGTTACTCGTTAATTAATTTGTTGGGATATTTTGTAGCCCAGCGCCGGGTCTGGGTCACGATCGAAGATTCACCCCTTTTCCAGCCACAAAACCATCTCCTCGCACCCGTGACGGGACGGGACGGGACGGGACGGAAAAGGAAGCTCGCAGCCGATGGTGTCGGTTACGATGTTACTGGCCGCAACACGAAGCCCGGCGGTTGCGTGTCAGGCGGTCGTTCGGGCGCCGAACGCGAAACTGAAGTGATTACTTTACACTCAAATCATAATCGAAAGTTTATTGCCAAAATGGGCCAACGGAATGGTGCGCAGGAGCCAGGGGACAAGGGAAAAGTATCGTGTCAAAGGAAGATTATGACTCCTTAGATTCCCTTGGAGAAGAGAATGAGAGCAGGGGGGGGGGGGGGGGGGGGGGTGGGATAAGTTGATGTGAATAATTCAAGGACTATACCATACTTTAATTTTTGTAAGACTGAAAGAGAAAATCCCATGGATTGAGATTTTTGAAAAGAAGACAATTTAATAAGAAATTTGAAGATTAAAAATACAATATATTTACAATAAATTTTATGAATTTTTTAAATTAAATGTAAGTAAATTAAGCAATTTTTATACCTATTGAAATTTCCTTACACGCGCATGGTGGATACGATGTTGCAAATGATTGTCAGGAAATGTTCTCTTTGCCTTTCTCCTTTCCTGTTCAACCGACCCGAATTTCGTTTGAAGGGACCTGGAGTAATGTAAGCACGGTAATTTATTTCGTATATTATTTAAACATTTCGATATCAAAAACAGCCAGCCAGCACAGCTGTGTGTTCCTCGCTTGGCGTGCCCAAAAGATGTCCAATTCTCGCATCATTTTCTCGTGCTTTTTCGTTAAACGTTCGCTTTGCCATCGTTCTTACCTCGTTGGTCCTGCGTGGCAGTTTCCTGGAACGAACCTCAGCTTATGATGCATTTCCCCCCCCTCAATTTAAGTACCATTTCTTCACGCTTCGCAACACGGCGCATCCAATTTATCACGAGGTAGAAAATTATAATTAAGTAAATATATTGATTTTCGAACCGGTGCCTCGCTGCCGGTTAAAAGCGTGATTTTTATTTCCATTTTTCCTTATCGTTGGATGCGTAGGAGGAGACACGCATTTGATGGAAATGGGCTTCATTCGCTTCTCGGCCCCTGAGGGCTGGTCACTGGTCGGATGAATAATCCACTCAAATTACCGCGTGACAGTGTCGGCGATGGACAGGTAATTCTGTGAAAAGTTCAGCACTTTTTGGAGCTCAGCGTCGACCGAAGCTTCGAGCCGTTTTGGGGCTCGAGCCGGACCCGAACGGCACCCAGCACTGCAGGCAAAATGGCGAGGCGAGAGGAACTTATTATAATATGACTCCTTTTGCCACGTATCAATTATTTAATATTTATAACTTCAAACAAATTTACCAGCGTAATTTATTACGTACAAAATATATATTGTGCAATGAGCGAAAAATAAATAACCTCCCAAATTGATCCCTTCGCCGACGGTTCGCTTCCTCCGTTTCCCCTTTCACCACCACACAAACAATCCTTGTTAGCCGTTGCCACCTTTTCCGCTTTTCTTCCAGCGATCGTTGGTGGTAACCGCGTCTGCCGGAGCTGCCCTGCGGGTACGCGAGATTGGCCGATGCGTCCTGAGCCCCCGGAACGGTCAAACAGGTCCCGGGCGAAAAATGATGGCCTTCCTCCGAAAATAATGAACGGAACCCCTAGCAAGCAAAACCAAACCAAACCAAACCAAAAAAAAAGCTCATTTCAACTCCCCAATTCCGGGCAGCGGCCCGGCGGCCAGTTGGTGAGTCCATTTATGCCAAAGTGGGTTTTTAAATGCAAGAGTAAACGGCTGCCAAACGCGCTCTCGCTCAGGAGACGTCGGCTCCGGGAAGGGCCTGGGCTCGGGGCTTGTTACGTGCAATGTTTCAAACGCAGGAACCACGGTGTGCGGAGTGGCGAAAAATAATTTATTACCCTAACAACAGCTTGAAATTATCGAACTTTAGTTTTCGACCCGTACACGCCTCCTTTCCGCAGGAAATGTGATAAACTGTTTCGATGTGTGTGCCATCCACTTTCCACAGGGAAGCAGGCGGAACACGGCCAGTGCTTGATTATAAACGAGCATCGGGCTCGAGATCGAGAAGGTGATCGCGGGAACGGTCCCGGGTGCGCTAAGCTCATCCATCCGGTCATCCAGCGGGAGGGAACGCTAAGCTTGGCAGAAGTTCCGGTGCATCATGTGGCCATCGAGCTGCAAAGATTAGCGATAAAACGATAAATAGCTCGAACCAGAACGAGGGATGCAAGGGGGGAGGGACCAGGTGAGATGGTATCAGTTTAAGGAAGGGTTGTGTGATTTTAAAATAATAATATGTGTATCTTTTTTTAGGTAATAACGACTAATCGAGACTGATCCCTCCTGATTAAATAGTACAATTAAAATGTTGATTAAAATTTTTGAATGTTGCATCATAGTTCAAAGAAGTGCTTTTTAAAGCAGCTACAAAACGGCTTCTACTAATAAATTTACCATTCCTTTTTGAAGGCTTTGGCCTACATATCAAAAGATTTTTCAACAGTTGCCAAGTCCCACACACAACCTTTCGCTCGGCTGCAGCTCCCACATTGAACGGGTTCGATTTGAGCGAAAAAAGCGCTCTTTCTTTGTTGCCTAAATTTGCCATAGAAAGAAATGCGATCGACCGCGAACGAGAAAAACAATACCTGCCAAATCCCTAGCCGCCCGTCATAAAATAAAACTTCGCCACCCTTTCGGTTTCGCGGGGTTGGCGCGCACGGTTTCGCGATCGCGTTTCTAATGTGTGATCGCTTAACAGGCCACATTTCGAAATGAATTCACGATCAAATAAATTATACCATGATTTATGACGTCATTTGTGCAACCGGGAATGCGCCTGCAGAAGAAACCACAGGAGCAACGACACTCGATCGAAAAAAAAAAAATCCCTGGAAGCATCGGGTGTCCTACATATGTACGGATCCTTTTGTTTGTCTCCATCTCAATACCCTTCGGGCGCATGCTGCATATGTTTGCTTTTAATGCGCCTTTCGAACAGTTTTTCTCCTTTCCATCGAACGGCCCCCCTGCCCTGGCCGCGGACGACTGGCAAACGGAACGGAACGATCGGCTTAAATCCCGGAGGCAATTTAGAATTTTCACAATCAAATTTGTACTCCCATTCATTTCAAATTGGATCTCGAAGGCAAGCAAGAGAGGAATACAAAAAAAAAAGAAAAAATAACCAATGCTGGCCTGTATTTGGGGTCGCGGAAGGGAAACGGAGGGATCGGAAACAACAAATATCAATAAATGAGCTTGCCGCATTGAATAGAAACAAAGGAAGTCGAAGTCGGTGGCGCAAAAGTCGCGAACAGGCGAAATGGAATCATAAATTCGAACCCAATCGAAGCAGCCTGGTTCCGAAAGGAGGCAAGGCGCTTTTTCGAACGGTTCGGAAGATATCGAGTTCCGGCGAAAGGTTTGTAGCAAAAAACTTAAGCCGGCCCTACTGAACGCTGCCTTCAACACAGGAAAGGTGAATCCTTAGGAATATTAGAGTGACCCGAACGAACCTGCAATGTGACGATTGAGTGAATGAAAATCATTCAGGGTGCTTTTCTAAATATTTTTTAATATTAGTTTTACAACGTATCTAAAAGTTGAAACAAGTATCGAGAATGCAATTATAACTTTATTATAAATTATATATTTTCATTGTATTCTTATTAAGTTTTGGCATACGTGAAAAAACCTTCAAGCTATATTTGGTGATAAATTAAATAATTCCACAATCAGAGCCTTACCATTACATTTAAATAAAATAAATTCAATTATCATTATCTGAACTTTTCATCCAACCCTACTAGCATGTCAAGCGGTTTTCGGTTTTCAAAAATCCCTTCACATATTCCTGTTTCTAATATTCTTTCGCTGAACAACCCTACCTCCCCTTTGTATCCCGTTCATTGGTCCACTGGAGAGAAGGAAAAAAAAACACCCCAAAATGCCCTGACAAGGACACCGACGCGGAGAGATTAAAGTGCTGCGATTACATTTGTGCAACAAATTATGCATTGTATTATGACTTAAATTGGAATCGCGCTACTGCACCCATTGATTGGTGCATCCCCCGGCTCGCCGCAGGACAATCCAAGCCGCAGGACTTCATCCGGAGGGATTCGATTTTGCACTCGATTTATGACCTTCGGGCAGCGACACGGCGCGGCGGCGGCGACATCGCCAATTTGGGCCACCGGAAAGGTGCGCTGGCGCAATGTGCGTTCGCCGCAGCACGATAAATAACCTTCCAAATGTGTGTAATTTCATGTCTTTTAACAAGTTAACAGTCAGAACAAATGGGGCGTCGGATCGGCCCGGGGTCGAAGCGTTTTCTTTTCTTCTTCGAGCGATCGATCGATCGAAGCGCGCCCTCTGGAACCGCTAAGGGCTTGCTAGTGTGTCATTCGGACGTGCTGCTCACATTGTGTGCCGGCCTTTGGGTATATCTACACGAGCAAAAGTGTCACAAGCAGTTGGCGCTATCTTGCCGACCAGATGAAAGCGTACGGAAGCCGCCAGAGTCCTTTTTTTATTTCGTTGATTTCGGCTGCACAAACATACATTTGAAGGCCAGCACTTTTATGGTTGTGAAATATATTTTTTGTTACCCCCACTCTCCTATTTAACTCCCCATTGATCTTTTTTCTTTTGCGACACGACGAAACGACATTTTCTTACTGAGGATTTAGCAGCTCCAAATTCATCACAAAAAAGTCGATTGTTTAAGGACGATAATGTGTTGTACTAAGAGACTCTTGCCAGCGTCAACAGAATATCTTAAGAATGTTCTTTGACCACCGTAAATAAATGGAAAGGTTGCTGTTTGTATGCACAGAAAAGCAGTTCTCAAAAAATTAAAGCTCTGACTTCTCCATCACTGATTAAAGAGCGTAATCTTACAACTAATTGTTTGCTGTTAAGGGTGATGATTAAAGCCCGCCGCTAACACAGCCGGCATCTTGTTAGCCATAAGTGACTCATATCACCCTTACAATCACATCATACACTGGCATCGGCTCCACTCCCCTCCCCCCACTCCAACCGCCTCGAACTGACACGTTGACCGTGCCTTTCCTTTGGCACGGTAGCGATTGGCAAAAGTCACTAAACCGTACATGCGTCATTAACCATATTTCTCTTTTCACCGCGCGCTCGCTAGTGATCAAGCTGTAATCGAGCCGAGACACCACCCAACTCCCCCACCCTATGGGGGGATGGGGAAAACGGCGCAATGAGCTAATTCTCCACAGCTCTTAAGCAAACTCTTCGCTAAAGTGTTTCGTGTTGTCTTCGAATGCTACGCACTGCAATTTAATCTACGAGCAGAAGGAGGATCAGCTTGCAACTTGATCAGTAGTCACAGACACACATACAAACACACACACTAGAACAAAATATTGCGGGCGAACCTGGGAGTAAATCTCGGGGCATGGAATTGCTTACCATTCCCGGGAGTGCTGCATTTAGTAATTAAATGTAAAATGTCCATAACGATTCTGCAGATTCACTGCGGCGTTAGCCGTCCTCCCACCGTGCGCTGGTCTACGTGTCTTGGGCGTCATCGCCTACCGGGACACTGGCGACCCACTCGGTTGCTCGGTTCGCCCGTCCGATGCGTTGGTTTGCTAATTCAAATTTAATATTTATATTTCATAAACATAATAATTAAGCCGTATGTATTAGCGGACGTAAGCGATCATTAGCGATCGTCCGCCAGGCTTTTCCTATCGCTCTTTCCCTCGGCCTTACACGGCCTGTGGAGTTGTGGTGGAAACGGTCCGGCTCGTAGCTGCATGCTGCTGTTGCAGCATAACGGGCCAATCCGGGGTTGACCGACTCGCTAGACTTGCGCTGCAGTGGAAGGAGCGCAATAGGGGAGAGAAAACCGAAACGGATACAATCAGCAAAGGAAGATTAATGAGTGTGATTATAATCGCATTTGAAAATCTATACCCAGTCGCCGAGGCCGAGGGACTTGGTGCCACCGCGTGCCTTCCGCGGAACGCGCCAAGTGCGCCAAGGGTGTCTATGATGACGAGATCTCTCTCTCTCCCTCTCTCTCTATGCGCCACTCCACTAGTATTCCACTGCAGTCAGGGGGAAAGAGAGAAAGAGCTAGGGAGGGATGGTGCTTGTGCAAACCTGACAGGAAGGTAGGATTTCCCCAATTTAGGCGCGAACGTAGCGACGACGGGCGGAAGTGGGCAGCTTGCGAAGGGCTGCGTGCGATTCTTACAATCCGACGAGCCGTAAGTGGCCGGCATGAATGTGTCGTAAACCTGGGCACCGGAAAAAGCCGAGATGGAGCCGCCATTCGGGGCAGGAAACGGCCCGCCGCATAAAGCCGAGTATCCCATATGCACCGACCGCGCGATGGGTGCCTTCTGCCTCCACCTAGAGGCTAGAGCAATGGCAATTATGGATCGGTGCGATGATGTGCGCGATCAATACACATAACTAGCAGCCAATTGGCGAGGCGAGGCGAGCGAGGGCGCGTGCAGGAGGCTCATACATATTCCGCTCACGTGAGCGTGTAATAAACGGGGTATCCTTGTCTTCTTAATGATGAAGTTATGAACAATTGTGAGTATGTTTACTTAAACGAAAGGCTTGATGGAGTGGAACTGCCGCAGCAAAACATACTCTCCCTTGCAGCGCCTCTTTCTTTGTGGAGGAGATCCGGCAATACTTGAAGGACATGTATAATTTTATGATTATTTAACTCGACAATGCTGCGCAATGCTTGATGGCCTCTAATAGCGGATATCAATTGAAAAGAAAAATGAATGGAAAGCTGCTACAAAAAAAAAGAACATATCAAATCTGCTCGATTTCTGCTCGATACGAAAATACTGATGAAGGTTGTGCGCACCCTTTTGGTGTTATCTTTCATCGAAAAGGCCGGGTTATACGGAAAAAAGTCCTACAAGTTCTGCTTTATTTTTAACCTTAAAAACAGTTCGTAACACAACCTCCACTTTCGAATGCGCACTAGAATCGATCATTCGAGCAGAGCGCGTCGACAAATCGATCAGAGTTCTGAACTAACGGGTAAGGCAATTCCAATTATGTTTGATGATCAAGACCAAACCTAGCAGCTACCTTTTACAAAATTGATTGACAATTCCCTTGGTAAGGTTAGTTAGATTTCCTGTTCACAAATATTGATGTTAAACTTCCTGACAACATGTCAATTTCCAAAAACTTGTTCCGGTGCTTCAAGTGGATCAGGCATCCGGTTCGATTGTTTTCTCGCAGCAGTTCACACCTCGCGAACACGATGTAACGATGTAACGGATCGTTACCAAGCCCCTTGAGCAGCAAATAAATCCCATTTGCTCGACAATCACTTGTTCAATCTCATTGTTGTGCGCTCGGCACGCGCATCGCGATCATCGAACCGCGATCGGACGGGACTCGAGGATAAATTCGAGGTGCAATCTCGAGAGCAAACCCCGTTCTCGGCGCACACGAGCCACCAATTATGCATCCTTTACGCCGGCGAGTCGAAGGTGTTTAACGAAATTTCTCCTCGCTTTTACGACCCATTGTGTCGTGAAGACCCCGTGCTCGTGGCTTGCAGCAGAGCACTTGAAATGCACGGTGGCACGCAACAATTCTCTGGGCTATTTATGGCAACGTCCATCCCGAAAAGAAACTCCTTACCGAGGCAAGTGCATCAAGGTTTGTCCGTGTTCGGTTTGGGCATTGTTTTCGGGGGGACCCGGTTTACTAGTGGCACCTTTTAATTGTACACCCCCAGGAGCTCGGACAAGAGGAGAGCGAGCGACGAAGAGCGATGGGTAGTCTCGCGCGTGCTCGTATGTTTAAGTAACCGCATCGTTGAATGCAGAGATACGTTGGCCCGAATGCAAGCGGAGGTGACGCACTAACCAGACAAGACGTCGAATCTGTCGGAGGCCGTTCAGGACGAAGCACCGCGCGGGGGCTCTAAGCGCAACAATCGTGGGCAATCATTTAAAACCATTTTCCAATTCAATTTATTGCTTTGACACCGTGAGGTTATGGTTTCTGCTTTCGGCTCAGCACTTAGTTTAGTTCGCTTGTTTTTTTTTTTTTTGGTTTTCCAGTTTGTTGCGCCTTCCTTTCTCGGATCCAAATCTCGGCCCGGGCATCTTGCAGTTTGACTACACGTACACATTTCACATTCGTTCGTGGCGGGATCGTGATGCGCGAAGATCATTAATCAAAAATATTGATCTTCACCCACCGGTCACCGGGAGTGCATTAGGCGAGAGAAAGAGAGAAAGGTGTTAAACCTGGAGCAAAGGAGAAGAAAACGGTAGAGACTAAGAACCCCCACCGGATCATACCTTGCAGCCTCGCAATCCGTCCGCCGAAAATGGTAAATCGAATCGAAAATCAAACAAAACGGAAAGAAAATATCATTTACCGAAACGGTCCGAGATTTGTTTTCGCTCCTGCCTCACCTGCCTCCTCGTCACCCGCCCCAACCTCCCGCCATCGGTCAACCCCCTGCCGGGAGAAGTCAGACTGACCACCGGCCAATTTCGAGCCTGTTGCCTTCCAGGTTCAACACCACGGTTTCCAATGCTTTCCGTGACCGAACTGTGCGAAGTGTGAAATCAGTTCTCTCTGACGTTGTGGGGAGGAAGGTGAAAGCACCTCCACCCAACCGTCCCTCCACCGACGGATTGGCTTTGCTCTGCGTGCACACGCGGGAATGAGGCTCGCCCATTATGAAGACGCCTATTTGGACATTATCTTAATATCTATCTTATTGAAATATTAAAAGGATAAAGACGTCTTAAAACCAGCGTGGGGCCGCCGTATACACCCGCCCGGTCGAGCCCGGTCTCCCGCAGGTTCCGGAATGTGTTCTAATCGTTTGGCCAGCTCGTTTCGGCCTTCCGCCCCCGGCAGTACCCCTCTTTCGTGGCGGGCGAGGGTGCCTTATAGGTCCGTACAACGCCAGCGCTGCTGCTCGGACGTGGTAAAACACGGCTTTTTTCGGAGCGGCAGACAAAAATGAAAAGTAAAAAATAAAAAGGAAGGCAATAAGTAACACCCGAAAAAATGTGTCCGTCGGAACTGGTGGACGTGCACGAACCGGTGTCGAACATGCACATCCCGCTGCCGAGGCCGTCGTGAATCATCCGGCGGAACGCGTTGTTCGGTTGCGTTCGAAGAGGAACCGCATGTGGGAAGTGCGTTGCTCAAAAAACCGATTTTGCTTATCAATGCTACGCAATTAAGGGAGGTCTTAAAACAAGGATTTGCACACAGCCACCCGAAGGTGAGGAAACAGATTCTACTGACTGCGCTTTGTTTGGTGAACAATTTAAATAGCTCCGTTAAAGGCTTCCAAAATAAATATATCATATTGTCCGAATGGGGGATTACCTCCTTCGCTCTTACGGAACGGATGAATATGTTTCCAAAATTCCCCACGCGCTTCCTGTGCCTTCCACCACCTACGAACTTTCGTCGACAAGAACCCCCGAAGACTAGCTTTCCTGCTGTTTTTGGCGCGTTTCGGCGAGATCGGCCTCGGAAAGATTATCGTGCCAAACGCTGGGGTTGAACGCCGATGAAATGATACCTCACACCACAGGACACGTACGGGGAGCTCCGGGAACTGGATTCCTCTGGTGGCAAACTGAGGGAATTGAGGGAAAGCAGAAACCAAGAAGGTACACCACGACCGAACGGTTGTCGGCATGCCGGAGCCGAGAGTCTGGCCATCTTCCGTGCCGATTGCATGATGTTGATGTTCGTTTCGGTAACATGCTTATGACATTGTAGTCATATCATGACATCATATTTTACACCTTAGCGTTCCCAATGGCCGAAACGAACGACTGCTACGGGTAGGCGACAACGATGGGCAGGGTTAGGGGCGAGCCGGTTTTTATTCGTTGTCCGCTCTGTGTTCCCTCAGACACGAAGGTCTTTTTCTTCAAAAAACCTCAACTGAACACACAGCTGCCCTAATGCTCGCAAATGGGAGGCCGGGCACAAAGGTTGAAAGGAAAAACCCACGGCTATTCTATCGCGATCGAGATTAGCCGGACGGTTCTATGACGATAGGCTTAAGCTGAAAGAACTCAGTACTTTTTCCTCCCCACCCGGGAGAAAGATAATGTTGGGAAGGGGGGGGGTTTGGTAGGTGTAGAATACAAGGGAGATAAAAAAAGGAACAAGTCAAACATAGACTCAATTTAACACGACGTTTAATAATGATGTGGAAATTAATATGTTGGACGGTAATCTCTTAATAACATCTCCCGAGAATGAGACCGCGACGTAAAGGGGGTTAGAGAAACGGGCGGCCGAGGGGGTGGTGGGAATCGTGATCGAAGACTTTTGAAAGCGAGAAGCGTGCGGGGTTCTCGGTGTGAGGGTGGTGATTTCTTTTCTGTCCGCCTCGCCGTTTGTCCAGCCATACTACCATCCTGTTTATCCATCCATAAGTGGTCGAGCGAGTGGCACACATTTAGTTATGATGAGTGTGGCAGGCGGAAGAGGCGGATCGTCCTCGTCCTTCCACCCGGGATGCAGCTTTCTTGGTTCCTTGGCTTCATGGCTAATCAGCCTGAGCTGAGCTCGATGGGGACGCCAGGGGTTTGCCAACGATGAACGATCGCCTCGACCGCCTCATTCTTTGCATATCTCGCGACAACGATCGCACCGGGCTCACGACGATTGAGCCTTTTTTTCTGTTTACTCCCGTGGGGAACGAGGGAACCGTCTTTGGGAACGCGCAAGTGGGAGTACCTTTTGTCAGACCCGGGAGGAACCGGACCGGGTGGAGGCGACCATCCATTCTCTCTTTAGTTGACCGAGAGTTGACGGTCGGAAAACTGCACCGCGTAATATGATCAAATTAGTTTTGATACCGTGATAAGGGTGTTCATAATTTTCCACTTCTCTCACTGTGCAGTGGTTCGCCCGAAAGCGTTCTTTTCCTCCTTCCCGCCCGACCCCTTTCCCCGGCCTGTTCAGGAAAGGAACTACAAAGCGAGCGCGGAAGGTGCGCTCGTTTTTCGCAAAAGAATGAGACTCACCTCTCCGAAAGGCGAGCGAACAAGCTCGAGGGAGATGCGCGTGTCCCCACGGTGTCTCGCTGTCACACGTTCGTCCGGAGAGGCACCAGCCTTTGCCTATATAGTTGCCCGGTTGCACCGGTTGCAGCAATTTAGCGTCGCAATGATGCGAATGTGACAGCGACATGATGTACACGAACAGGGACCCGCGTGTCCGTGTGTTCCGCGTCAGGGTTGTCCACCACAGTGGCCATCATCTTCTCCCTTTCCTCACCTTATTCGCTGCTGCCATTTGCTCCAAGCACCTCCAAGCCGACGCTGACTACGAGCTGACGCATGTTTCACCCGATTGTCAATTGTGATTATTGTAAAGTCAACGGCGGTGACACGCCGAACTGCCTGTTGGAAGGTGAAAACCCTTGATCGGGCCGAGTTTGCCGAGGAATTGGGGGCTTTGTTTCGTGGGTTTGTTTGTTTTTTCTTGTTACAGTTTGGCTTTAAACCGTTGCGAATTGTCCGTTAGAGAAAAGTATTACTTCACATGACCCTTTGGATCGTTTAGATTCCTCAACAAATAATGCATAAGATTGGATTGGAAAGGATGGAAACCGGTTACGAATACTCTCTGCGCATCCCTTCTGTTCTGCTCCAAAATGCTGTCCACTTTAGCTCCAGGAATAATGTCGTTTCTTCAATGTGCACAATCGATGCTTTCCCTTAAACCGTTCGATTTCGATGCAAATGAACCATTTAATAGTGCAAGCGCGTACCTAATGCATTACCGGGACAGTAATTATGGGGAACACCGCCCTAAGGGTCCGGCGATCAAACTTCCGAAACGTTATCCTGTCATCATCAACTAGACGTCACGATCGTCAACAGGTGATCTGGAGCAACCTTTCCAGGGGGGGGGGGGGGGGTGCTTTTGAACATTTACGTCACATAAATCTTACCGATGGTTATTTCCCCCCTGCCCCCTCCTTTTCGAAGCTCTACGAGAATGTAAGCAATGTTGCTTCACTTGGTTTCGTAAGCCCCCAAAGAAAAAATTCAAAAAGCCACCCGAAAACCCGCATGCATACCCGTGGGCTTATAATTAGAGGTCCAGGTCGTGTGGCAAGCATGACATACAGTGTCGCCGACGCCGGGAAAATAATGTGACACTTTTCAGCTGCCGTTGGTTTGGGTTGGGCTGGGTTGTTGGACACGTTGATTACTGGCCGCTGACACTTTGGTTAAGTGAATTTAGCGCAAGCCAATTAGGAATTTCGATAGGCAGACAGGGTCACCGTATAATTCCTTGTCGGTTCTAATTGAATACTTGCCTTGACAACATGTGCTCGTTGTTGCATAAATTCTCTTTCGAGAGCATTCGAACGGAAACTTTCGGCAAGAAGAGGTAACAACTAAACAGAAGCTAATCAAACCATACAGGAGAAAGACAAAAGTGTGTAACAATTTTGTTGCAATACTAGTACTTTGTTTCGTGTTGCGTTTTTTTCTTCATTATTTTAAACTCTAATTTCAATCATCTTACAACTGGATCAGCAACCGCTCCCACCTTCAGGACCATCCAAAAACGATCAGCGTAAAGGTTTGCGCGGCCAGCTTCATTTGCCCATAACTCTTGCCCAATTACAGCCGACAGTTTAAGGACGTCGAATAAAGTGTATCTTTAGTCCACATCTTTAGTGCGCGCAGTCTGCAGCCGCGTTGCCGAGAGTTCCCGAAAATGTTGCCGGCCCTTTCCTTCGCACCTCCTCTTTGAAAGTGTACGGGGATTTTTTTTTTCGGACCGGACTGCAAAGGCAAACAGATCTGCATTTATGATGAAATTTACACACGACTTTTATCGCTTTTCAAAAGTCTTCAACAACCTCGGGGGAGGAGCGCGGGCGCGAGGGAAGGTGAAAAACAAACCCCGGCTGGAAACGATGCAACATCCCGAGTGTCTTTAATCTCTCAATCATTAACCGCAGCCCCTCACCAGTCCCTGATGCATCCAGCCTTTCCGCCATCGGCTTTCGGCGGCCAACAACGGACAATTTCTTTAGGTCAGCAGCTTGCAACCGTTTGCAATTATGACGTTCCAAATCCGTTCTTCCTGCCCGAACCAACAAACGGAGCTTCTCTCTCTCTCTCTCTCTTTGTCTTTCTCCCCAATCCCCCATCAGTGCCCCCCCCCCCCCCCCCCCCCGAATCGGGAGGAAAGGCTTTTATGGGAGGCTTCTTAATTAACCGATACGGATTGCTCCGAAGCAATTTCAGATAAGTCACTCTTACGGTCAGCCCCGGGCCTACCTTGCGGCCGACCATCGGAAGACCACTTCCTGTTTGTCCGCCTCGCTCGACGATGATGACGATGATGATGTTTGGCGGATGGCGATGGATGCAGGACGGTGCGGGATGCAACGAAGGAGGGTTCCCATCGATCGATTAGCGCTGGAGAAGATTTCGTTGCGTCCGGGGTGGAAGATTTCGGGCTGCGGCTCGGGGGGGTTTCTTTTTTTTTATCGCTACGCCGAAATCGTAAAGCAAACTTCTGCATTTAGCAATGGTCGAGAACGAGCTGACCGACGCGGCTAATGAAGTCCCCGAGCCCGGGTGTCGGGTGCGAAGGAAGACGGGCCGGGCACGTTTCGGAAGCTTCCCTCGAGGAGATCGATCGGTTGATTCTTCCTTTTTTTATGGTAGCGCGTTAGGGAGCATCATAAAGTTTCACCCATTCCGCACGTCGAATGACTCACTTTACGTGCTCTTTTCTCACCCTGACGCACCCTGTTGTTCTCTCGAAATGACTCCCGAAATTGATTTCAGTCGTCAGAACGGCAAACAATTTAACGGTTTTGTGTACGTTTTCGTTTTCTCATTGAGACAAGCATTCGTTGGAGTCTAACATGTTTCAATAAAAATGCAAATACCGCTTTGTTGTTCGTGGTGCTGCCCAACAATGAAAGACAGTCGAGTCAAACAATGTACAATGGTTGGTTTGCAGACCTGTAAACTTTTTACCTTGACATCTATCTAGGATCTGTGTTTGGAACAAACTTTCAAATAAATAAATAAAAAAAAGCATTGAATCGATTTTGAAGTGTAGACATTTAGCGTTACTTCACCCGTTTTATTGTGAATTAGTAAAACATGGTTGATAATATTGTAAAACCTTTTATTAAAGTTTCTTCCTGTCCTGTATGTTTTGATTAGTTCTGAGACTGATAAAATCAGAACAAACATTGGCCGAAAAATCAGACATTCAGAATCTTTTCTGAACAACTTCACTTCATCAAACCTTAGATAAGCCTAAAAAATTTGATGCCAAGCGCTTTGGGTTACTGAAAGGCGATACAACATAAATTATTTTAAAACTCTTAGTCACTGGGTTGAGCAACCTAAAACCGTAGGTTATATTTACTAAACGTGATTACTTCGAGGATAAAAATGCAATAAAACTTTTTGTCAAAAAAAAACTGCCTTCTTTTTCCATTTTCAAAAAAGCTCCATACCATCTGTCATTGCTCTGTGGTGAACCTTCTAATTTATTTTAAGTCGAAAGTTTCCTTACCGCAAATGATTGTTCAACTGTACTTGAAACGGTTTGTTGGATCGAGAAGGACAGAAACCGATGTGCAACTACGTTTGTAACAATCATGCGGATGAACGGGTAATTTGATTTTCACTTAACGAATCTTCTTTCACCTGAATCTCTCGACGCCATCGGTGTGTTGGCAAAAACATCACCATCAACATAAACAACTTCCCATCGATCTTGTTTTATGTTTTCTTTTTTTCGCTGAAGTTTGCTCCGGTTGTCCGTTTCGCGTTTATGGCGACCGAGCGTTTTTCTTTTCCTGGGTTATTTATCTGGAAGCAGCAGCAGTTTTTTTTTTCTTAAACGACCCGTCCGTTCGTGAAGGTGCTGGCGGTGGTGCGACCGGGCGATCGATAATAACGATAAATGATATCAATAAAATGCGACAATTTTCGCATTAAGTGAAGCGTACACAATGGACGGGCACGGCGGGTCGGCATTAATCGGCTTTGGACTGCCGCTCGAGCGAAGCGAGCCTCCGAGCATAAAGACTGTCATAAACAGGGTCCAAACAGAGGAAGGTGGTGGTGCTGTGAGTGGCGTCCTTCGTTGAATCCTTTTCAATTAAACTTTTATGCCGTCGAAAGCGGCACGAAGAGAAAGGCCACGAAGAATCGGAACGGAAGAAGGAAGCCTTCTCGATGAAATCGCGCTCGAAGGGCTCGAGATTGGTCTGTTGTTGTCTCGTTTATGGCCGCCGTTCGCTTCCCTTCCTGCCTTGTCGGACGTTCGTTATGATTATTGTCGCCGTCAGTGTCGGGTTCATTTTGTTCGTGCTTTTTTATCCCTTTTTTTATTCAATTTCCTCCTCGCTACATAGGACCAAAAAAATAAAAAATTAATAAAAACAGACTGAATATACTTGCACAGTTGATAAACGTTGCCTCAGCTGCCGTGATCGAGTTTCACCTAGCGACCGACGAAAAAGTGGGACCAAAAAAGGGATAAAACTCCTGAAGCAAATCAATTGAAGCGGTGCGAAAATCGGCCATAAACGCAAGACGGGGACGACGCCGGACTTAATTCGAGGCGGCCCGATTAATGGTGTGTTTGCCAAAGTGGTGTGATACCCATTTAGTAGCTAGTGATGCTGCATTAACAAACCCCTCGAACGAAACGGTAGGAAGTCGCGAAAGGGAGGAAAAGCATCTGCATCAGCAACAGCAGCATCCTTTTCTAGAGCAAACAAAAAAAAAGCCCCCACCGGAAGGGGCGTGGCTACCGAAGGGGTTCCCAGCTCGACAATTTACACCATATTTACACTCTCTCGCGCGCGCGAACATAATTCTCACCTTCATCGCGCACGTCCGAGCGATCCCGCTTATGTACAACTTCAACAAATCCCCCCCCCCCCCGAGGGGGAAAGTCGTTCAATGTTCGAAAAAATCAACTCACTCTCCCACCCCACCATGAGGGGTTGAATGATTGTTAATGTGTGTGCGTGTTCGAGAGCTGCCTGCGGTGCTCTAGACTTTAGTCACGCCTTCTTTTTTTCGAACATGAAATGGTCTTTGATGCCTGCAAAGGTGGAGAAGCGACGATTGAATCGAGGGTTATATACTAGACTCACACTTCCACCGAAATTGTGGAGCTCGATTTTTGACAGCTGGCAACCGCGAAGGCTGGCCATCACATAGCACCGGGGTGGAAAATTGAAACATAAAATCCCCGGGCACCGGGTGCATTTACCGAAAGTGCAACAAACCCGTGAATGAGGAACGGGACGAAAACAAATCAACCGCACAGGGAAAATAGAGGCAGCATCCGCGGAAGCTGCAACTGGAGCTCGTGCGCGAAAGAGCCGGCAAGTGGAGCAACAAACCGGCTCGAAGGTTCGAGTCGTGACGTCGTTCGTTTATCTGTCATTACTTAATGCACGCCTTTATTGCTTCGTTAAGTTGTGTTCGCAACACCAGCGCAAACGCGCCAATTCGACACGGCTGGAGAAGTTGTTGGTCCTATGGTACACACGAGGGAATCTCGCGATGGTTTTTATCCCTAGGACCCCTTGTTTTCTGAGAGAATGGCAACGACCCCGGGAGAAGAATAACACGCCTGTGAAGGTGGGGAGATTTACCCACATATATCGATCTAAAGTAGCAAAAATGTATCTGTCCAACAAGAACCAGCTGAAAAGTATATCTTAAAATGCCCTGAGTCTGTTTGTTAACTAAAAATCACATCAAACAAGGTTGTTTGCAACTGTTTTAGTTTATACTTTAAGTATCACTTTGTCTGTCGCTAACAGACCATCTTTCGACACCGTCGCCTCTTCACGTTCATCTGTTGTAATTCATCAACCCCACTCAACCGACCATGTAATCACCCTCGTGATGATGAATGTGATTAACCGGCCATTTCCACCAGCTACCCGTTTGCTATTATAGCATTCTTCCGCTCAAAACAGCAGCAACCGCGTTTACATTGGTTGTCTGCAAGCCCAATGCGGGGCACACATTTTCCAAACCTTTCCACGCTAGGTCAGTCCCTACCTTTCTCACCTGCCTTTCTCTCGAAGTAACTCGTTAGAAGTGTGTGTTTGCAAAGGTGGTGAGAGGCACTTCGTGATCTTGCCCGTCGCGCGGTAGTCGGGTTGCTCGAACGATTTTCCTCGAACGGCCATTTCTTTCGACCAATGGTAGTATATAATTTTTCCCCCGCATCGTTTACATACATTTACACATAACAGGCCGCCAGCAGCTTCGTAAGGGCAGAGCACCGGTACAGGGAGATGTGCTAAAGGAATCCTTCCGTGGCTGGGTCGAATTTTCATGGCACGGATTTTCACGGAACAGGCCAAGGCACGTACACTCACGTCGGCGCATTGCTCAACGCCTGCAACCGGGTTACCGAACCTGCCTCCGAAAACCTCACAGCCAACGGTTTGGGGCCCCTCCCGTTTGCAACCCGGGGGTTATGGGAAGCAATTTTCGTTTCACAAAATAATTAGGGTTATTTATGTTCTTTTTCATTTTTCGGAATAAATTAACATCTTGTTAGGGCACTTGGCAATTACCCGTCGGGAAATGTTTTAGGGGAGAGAACGAACTCCAGGCGCAGAAGCCTAGTCGACGAGAATGTCTAGCGTTTTGTGCCGTACGAACTGGAGGGAAATTGACGGCCGGCGTATCTGGCAGCACCAGTGAGTGCACTATCGAGATCAAGAATTTGGGAAAATTGTTGCATAGTCTACCCCCTGAAATTTTACCAGCAAATAGTCAAGATAACAGGCAGTGATTGCTGACTAATTCTTTCCGACCGGTTGCCTACGATCGATGAAGTGGAATTGCCAGACTGAAAAGGGTCTTTTCAAATGCGATTTTGTTCTTAATTTAACAGCATTCACCTAGAACTTCGGGGCTATATATTTTAAACACTTGGAATGTCGAAGGTTTTAACCCCAGAATCAAACCCTTTTTCTTTTATATAAAACAACAACATGAAACATAAATCATATGTATGCATCATAGTCCAACCGACCATGTTGAAGTAGCTGCTCATTAAATTAAGCACCCGTAATTTCGATTTCCAAAAAACACACAAAACGCGCGATAAGCACGGCTCGATAAAAGTGCCATAAAACCCGACTTCTAACAATTATTTCATTTGCCCACCGAGCCATCGAACAAACCTCACGATACGCCTCCCAGGATCCAGAAGGTCTTAGGGAAAGGTGTTTAATTTTATGACCGTCCGCTGCGTTTACGGGAAACCGAGAGAATCCTGTATCCAGAAAACTTTTATCTAAAATCGCTGCGACGCTGAAACTACTTTCTTCGACGGCGGTTACGTTTAAGTTTCGGAGCATTTCTCCGCCAGAATTCGGAATGGGACACAATTTCTCTGAAGGCAAACGTTCGAAGAGGAGGAAATACACGTTTTCTTTGGAAGAAATGAACCATAAAAATAAAAGGATAAAAATAAAAGGATCAAAGTTGAACTTGCACGAGGCAAGCCCACGAAGGACACACGAACAACGTACGCTCGACGGGAAGAAAAGTTTCTTCAACAGTTCCAATGATGCAGCGCGCGCTCCGGAAGTTAAAAAAGAAGCTGGTCTCGCAGCGAAGGTCCACCGCGTCGTCCTTCGAAGGAGGAAAAATCGGTTATGAAAGTTGAAAGTTTTGCAGCAAACGCCAGGGCGTACGTGAGGTGCAAGCAAGGGCTCGTTTCGTTGGTGATTTATCTCTTCCAGAAAGTGTAATAATGTTGTTTCCTATCGCTGCAGGATCGTGATCTGTGCTTCCTCTCTTTGTTCGATTCATAAGTCATTCTGTTGCGTTATAGAACGTGCATTACGTAAAATACAGAGGATGGAAACACAATTGCTTTATTCTGCGACGAATAGTTTCTTTTATGCCAGCAATCTTGTTAGACACAGTTATTAGCATTGAAACATTTTTTTTTATTCAACTGCCGTAAGAACGGGTCTAGGAAAAAAACCGTTTATGCCTTGAAAATTATGAGAAAATAAAGCAAGTGATTAGTTTTTCCATGGGAAATTGAAGAAATGGCTCTAGAAAAAAAAAACCAGCGCATTCCCATGGCTTTCGTTTCCACCTTCCAACGCATCGGCAGCGATGAGTAAACACATTCCAATACCGGATGTCTTGCTCAAAAACTTTCCCCCCCTTTAACTCCAATGGCAATGATCCGTACCGGAATGCGATGGACTATTTTCCCGGCATCCAATTTGCTCACGTTCCATCCACAAATAATTTAAACCACGCGTTTCCCACAAGCCTCCCAATCGTCGCCATTGCTCCCTCACCGGCAGTTGGCCTGGTTGGACCATTTTCGGTAAACACACTGGCCACATTCGAATCCGGCCCGATGGGTTGAGTAAATATTTTCCCAGTGATTAAGATTTTAATTGGGTTGGTTATGCGAGCTACCTGCCGGGCCATCTTCCCGAAAGCACGTTGTCATCCTTTACCCCATTCTCAGCGTTATTATCATCACATCATCATCATCATCATCATCAGCACCTGCCACCTGCGCTTCATTGCGCTACCGAAAATGGGTTTGTCAATATTGAATCGTCCCAATTGCCTGCGATTAGTTGATCGGCTCCCGAGCAACATTGTTGTCGTCCGAGTCACGAACCACGATGGCCCCCGTTTGGTTGTGCTGTGCGCTTTTTGTCGCCGTCCCCCAACAAACAGGACAAAATATAATTTCCGAAATTGTAATTCATTGCCGAGCGCTGCGCGCAAAATTGTTTGCAATTATCCATTAGCAAACACTCGGACCGGGGGTCGGGCAGGTTTGCTGTTTTCCTCCGCAAGCCCACAACAGTTTTCCCTCCGTACCACCTTCATAGCCATCATCATCGCCATCATCATTGTAATCGTTGGGTAGTTCATTAGCTCACTATCGCAAAACGACGAAGACCCGGCCGTGTGCGGTGTATTTGCATTTAATTTTGATTATTCCAATCCCCGGCCAAATTGCTTTCGGTTTGAATCGTTTCCATCGCGCGTCGAAAATCGGTGACGCTTCGCTTCCATATTTGTCCCGAACGGTGGCGCTCTGGGCGGTGGAATTGATTGAATCAATTAGAAAACTTTAATTGCACATCACTTTCCAACAGGCCTGCGCTTTTGTTTCGAAAAGGCAGAGGAAGAGGGCTGATGGAGAGGGTTAAGCGTAAGTGTTTTTTTTTTTTCCGTGAACCGCCATTACCGCCATGGCCTCAAGCCGCCTGAAAGGAAAGCTGCCATTCGATGAGAACTATTTATCTCAATTCGGAAAACGATTTAAGCGTGCCACATTTTATTTTCGGCACTTGCATATCTTTTTTGCTCTATGTTTGACATTTTTTCCTTTCGCTCTTCTCTGGACTTTCATGGCGGATGATTTATCGTGTTTCCATATCGGCATCGACGAGGTTTGCTCGAGATTGGTTGTCATAAACCCGGCCGATGACTTCTGATAATTCGTCTACGCAAGCAAAACGCGATTCGTGATAAAGTCGTGTCCCCTGGAACGCGAGAAACGCAATAGGGCTTTACGGTTAGGCCGCAGCGGATCTACCAGCCTGAAACAACATCTTAATTGGATGAACCGTGAGTAAGTTTCGCTCGCCGGACGCAGGACATTCCAGCTGGCCGAGACAGCTGGTCGTCGGCGTCGTCCACCGGAGGCGAAGAAGATGGAAACAAATTAAAACTAAATAATAAATTGACCCAAACGGTCGGCAAAAGGCAGGCAAGGCGGAACGGGCGGAAAAGGGACGAAGGCGTTCCAGTTCGGGAGCGGAGCGAAATCAGTTACGCATTCCACGGGACATCAAAATTACACCATGCTGAGCGACGGGAAGATAATTTATTTGTTTCACCGTCGTCCTCTCCGGGTTCCGTTTATGGTCCGGCTGCGGCCCCCCACCCCTCCGCCTGCCAATGGACTGTCAACCGTTTCGGGTGGAATGCTGAAGTCATTTCGGTTTAAATCGCACAACACACACGCTTTTTTATCTTTATTGTTGCCTGATCTAGGGATGTTTTCCGTGTTGTTTTACGCCAGTTGCTGGAATTTACCTGGTGATAAATCGGCTTCTTTTTTTACCGATTTCGGCATTCGATCCCAGGAAGTCTCGGAGAGCTTTTTTTGCACGATTTGGTAATCTTTTTATAGCACAACGTGGCCGTTAATGATGATCGGTATCATTGACAAAATAGGTTTGTGCCAAATTTTAGCTTAACAATGGGAATCAAATTATATTCACTTATTTCTCAAACTATTCTCAGCTCAAAGCAAAAATTGTTTGAACGTATGAGGTTATAAATCGAAGCGAAGGTAAATAAAATGGTCAAGAAATTAGAATAAGAACGTGGCGCTAAGAGGTGAGAAATTGTAACCTTGTCCTTTTTACTTTACTAGTTTCTTGTCCGGCTTTGCTCGGGAAAAGTGTAGATTATTCTAGAAATGTTTGTAAGAGATATTTTTACCTCACTCATTTGTCAAGGAAAACTCCCTTAAATAACATTAACTTTCTGGAAGTTTGAGCTTCCCAAAATTCTTGAGTTAATATGCTCTTTTGCGCCATGAGCAGCATTCGCATGTTTTGGGATGTTTTTCCGTGCACATTTTATCAACATTTACTTTACTTTAAATAAATTGGATAACTGCATTCCCAACAACCATGGTAGGCGAAGGGTAGTGGAAAATTCGAGACAAAAAGTTTGCGGAGCCATATGAGGCACGAGCTTTCGAAGAAATTTGTGAAAATTGTAGAAATTATTAATAATTAAGCCTGCCTCGGGTCAACAGAAACACAATGAAACAAGAACGACATAAATCTGTCCAGCCGTTCTCCAGTGATGCGCGGTAGCACTCATTCCAAGCATTCTTTATTTATAAGATAGATTGATTAGAACAAAAATAAGCCATAAGAAATATATGTTGATAATTCACTAGAAAAAGTTACAAAACCTTCTACCTCACATTTCTCAGTTTTCAAAAACTCGTCTTGATGACGTGTGAACTAAAGGCTCGGCTGGAGGAAAATATTCCAATTCACAGCCGCAAAGAAAATCAAACAAACATCCGTCAGCCCGTGTTCATTACGAAACATTTAATTTCCATTTATTGTAATTGCTAATGGCAAGCTCACGCTTGGCAAGCTGGCGCAAACCGGCATCCGAATCGAGCTGCCGGGGTTTTTGCGCTTCGCGTTTAATCCGCCGTCTCCATTAATGCACCACTTCCAAATCGAGCACTAACGAAACTAAGTGCACGGCACATAACGAGCCAATGGACCAGCGCGAACGACAGTTTCGAAACTCTCTGCAAGCGATGGGAGCGGAGCGGAGGGAGGAGCCGGCCCTCGGAAGGGGGGGGGGGGTACCGGAGAGTATAGATCAATCTGGTCAGTACACATTTTAACACCACCATCATGCCCAATCGATCGTGAATGCAAAATGGGGCGAACAGAAACACTCGGCGTCGGAGTCGCCGAAAAGGAAATCAGAAATCAATAACTTCCAACTTTATGCACGATTTAATTTAATCAATAGCGCTCGCCTTCCTGCCACCACCCCCTTTGGAGCAGGCCGGCATGACTATCCCCAGCATCCCTTGCGAGGGCCAGAGGAGGAGGAGGAGAGTGTCATTGAGTGTCACGCGGGGACCAACTGAACTGAAACGCGCTGATTGGCGAAAGAAAACCAAGAAACCGCTTCGGTGCAGTAATTCCAGTACAATTACCAACCGGGGCCGGGGGTGGACGGGGCGAAACACTTCATGTACGTTGCTCCGAAAAGCTGCGGTCTCCTTTTTCGTGCAGTCGTCTGAGGGTTAGGCGGGTCGGGGGGCCGAGGCCGAGTAGAGTGGCGTCGAGTTGAGATATATGTTTGTTATTATTGTCGTCCATTATGGAGCTCGATTGAAAATTATTGGGTTGTCGGCGGTGCGCTCCGACTCGATCCGTTCGGCTTCGTTTTCTTTGACTCCTTCGCTCTCTTTCCCGGGCGATGCTTTCCACGCCATTAGCCATTCGCGAATGCGATTGAAAAATGATACCGGTGAAAACGTTGCCCTTTTTCTTTGCACCATCAGGAAGGGGGAAGGGACGCGATCTCAACGTGAAAAAAGGGTAAATTAGTACTTCGCACATTGATGGCAAACACACAGAACCACAGGGAGCGCCGTCGAACATCGGCGGCAGCAGCAGCAGCAGGTCGAACGGTAGTGTAAATTATTCCGAAGAAAGAATCGAACGGTTTCGGAAAAGGGTCCCGGAAAGGAAAAGCCTGCCATGGCCGATTGGACCATGGCGCTGGAAAAGCATAAGGAATAGGTAAATAGAGATGTTTCCATCGCGCACTGGACCCTCGACCAACGCTCGATGAGGTCCGTGGGGAGAGGGTGAGGACTGGGGAGAGAAAAGCGTGAGTCCCTTGGAGGGCGAAGCGAAAGCGACGACGATGCCACCGACCTAAACCGGGCGCTCCCGTGATCGAGCGCTATAGATTACGGCGTGATAATGGGCCGATAAATATGCCTCGTCGCGTTCTGCGTTCTGGCTCGATCCGGCGTTCGATTCGCGCTGCCGCAGGAGGTCCTGGTGGTCCGGTCGAATCGAAGAGTTCCGAGGGGCGATCGTCCGGGAACACGGAAAGATATAATGATAGCAAGCGAGGGCGATAGGGACGATGCGCTCCTTCCCCTCCCACGGGTCCAGGGCGTAGCGATTGCATTGGACACGTACACATGTTACAACGTGAGGTCCTCCCGTTCGGAACATTATCGTGAATCGTGATGTAGTGCCTGGCCAGCGCTAGGTGCTAATTTGCAATAGATTTCGATCCCCCTAGGAGGCAGACGAAATAATGGAAGCGACATAAATTCTAGACCCTTCAATAATGCATCCAAATGTACAAAAAAAAAAAAAGGATTCCATTTTATTTTATAGCAACGGTCTTTTTTCTATCTAGCGAAATAAGCGTACCAATTATTTTACTTTGGATTGGTGCTTTCAAAGGCATCGGATTAAATTTAACAGCAAATGGAAAATATATGGATTTATTGAGGAGAAATGATTGTTATCCACATTGATAAAGCATTGGGTAAAATAGAAGCAAAGTATATCAGAAGTACCGACAAAACAAGTAACAATATTTTATGAACAGTATTAGATAAAATTCATCATACAAGCGAAAATTCGGGATAGCCGAGGGCGTACACTGGCTCGAGCATGACCCACAATGGCGTGGGTTCGAATCCAGACCGGACCTCGCTTGGTACGAAGGACTGACCATCCACGTACGTTAAGGCGGTTAAAAAGTCTCGTGAGCCATTACAATAGATAGACATGACCAAATTGGTCCTTTAGACAGGAAAGAGAAAGACTAGAGAAAGTCTTCTAAGTTACATTTATCATATTAGCTAAAGTTCATCGATTGTTTCGATGTATTTACTGATCATATTGAACATAGCGTCCTTCGATTAAAAAGATTCTTCATGAACTTTTGAAAGGAATATGTTTGAGCCGTGTAAAATATCACTAAAACTCAATTCGATGTCAATTTCATCAATTCTAAGGAACGAATGGCGTTACTTCTTCTGCCTCACATTGGAGCACAATACTTCTTCCTCTCTCTCTGACAGAAAAACACTTCCACCGTTTGGCGGGAAGAACGGAATGGTATATCTCCTAGCTGGCTCACGCCCCGGAACACAGTCCAGTGTATCGCATGGCACGGCGCACGGATTGGAAACAGGGCGTTCGTAGTCGAGATAGTGCTTACTTTATTTATTTATGCACATTAATGCAGGCTCGAGGTAATAGATTAATAGCTTTTCGTGCTATTACAAGCATAATTTGAAGCCCATGATAAAGATATCCCCCCGGCAAGCAAAAGAGCGCTCGGTTTGCCGGATCCGAGGGACCGGGCAAGGCCCCCCTTCACCGATGTCTTCCCGCGGGAAAAGCGAGCGATAGGGTACACCTCCGCCGGTCACGTCCCGTGTCGGGGCCCCGCTTTTCCCCCCGTTGCGGCCCGGGCCGAGAGCGCGCGCACCGGGAACGATCGAAACGATCATCGATCACCATTCGGACCATTCAATTATCACATTATTAAACGTTCACGCTTGTTGCGATCGGTTGGACTGTTGGCCGATCGGGCGCTCATTTTTCATCGGGAAAACAAAACGTGCCCCGCCGGTGCGGTCGCCGAAACGGGTGGCGATTTGTGCAATTTTCCACCACCACCACTACCACAGGCCTCCATCTTTAATCGTCGCAGGACTACACTCGGCCAGCCGTCAGCACTTCGGCCGGGAAAATCCGGCCGGGAATTGTTGTTTGCGGCCGCCCGATGCATTATTCATTGCGCCCTGGGTCGATTCGATTGCGCGCGGTAAAAGTGCTTCACGATTTGCATCCGGGGTTTCGCAAACGGTAAATTTCGGTTGCAAAACGTTTCGACCCTTCGAGCGCACCGTCATCGCGTTTGCAACATTGTTGAACGGATCGGCGCGCTCACGATTGACGGGACCGGGTTTGCTGACTTTGTTTTTTAGTGCCCAATTAAACCGATCTACTAATCGCACCGTGTAATTCCTGCCATTTTGCGGCCCCAGCCACAGCCAACCAGCTTTCCCAGCCGTCAGCCACGGTTTTGGGGCCGCGGCTTTCGCAAGCAAAGAGCGGCTCGGATGACCTCACGACTCGAACGCGGGCTCACGGCGCCAAAGGGGGGGAGGTGGAAGGAATGGGGAGTAGAAATAATCAACGTTAATTTACGCATCGGCAAATAAAAACACTCGGGCAACACACGACCCATTGCTTGCCACGGTTGGACGCCGAGAGCATTTGCATATTTTATGAAGTGTGCAAAACTGCCCGCTTAAGTCAACGGGTTTTCCGAGGACAAAGAAGAAGTGCTTCACTATTTGAACGGTCCTGTTTGCCTGTGCAGGTTTCACTTTGTTACAATCATCCCTTTAGAAAACGTTAAAAAATAATTAGAATCTTTGGAGCAGTTTTCCTTTGTATCTTTTCACAAACCCAACGGTGAGGAATCTGTAGCAAAACTGTTTTAATTGGAAAGTAATTATTCATTCTTCGACAGAAAACAATCGTTGATTTATGTTGGCTTTCTCTTCTCTCTTTACAGTTGCCAATATTTCTCCTTCACTCGTGCGCAGTGTTTTATTTGATAAATTCAAATATGAACATCTGTAAACTAGTGATTTTTCAATTATCTTCCTATGATCTGCTAAATTGTAGATGTATTGTATTGCCTAAGGGATCTTCCCATAAGTGCTGGGAAAGCTATAAAAGATATTCACAATTTTATAACAGACTACATTTGTCTTAAAAACTAATAAGCCTCCACATGGTGCAATCCAATCAAAGCTCTTGTCGGACTTCCTACCTCAATTGTTTGGTATAATTTGTGGAACAAACAAAAGGGTTTTTTGAAGAAACTTTTAAAACCTGTAATGCAATTCAACCTCGCAGACGAGGAACGACATGCAAAGTGTGCGCTTTGATTGCTGCGCTTGGTTCTCTTATTTTCCACAAGTGCAATTACTTGGGACTGATCATCGACGCATTAACATCGGTACCAGCATAACCAAGATGTAGTTGGCTTGACTTGGCCAGTTACACTGTTGCAAGCTGCGCATATACAGACATTTCCCGTTTCGCTAATTACATTCCCGAATGACCGCTCGGTCGGTTTAGCCTTGGGTGAAGTGGTTTTTCAACGTCCGACGTCCGTCCATCGCTCCCCATCATCCCTTGCTGGCCATAAACATAAACTGCATTCTACTTTATGGTGCCCTAATGAAGACAACACTTTTTTAACCCTGCAACGGCCATTCCGATGAAGGCATATTCCGTTGACTAAACAAATCGAAAAAGGGAAATGACGGCCACCGATGACCGCCTCATGATTGGTGCTGATTATCCCCCACTACCGGCGGCGACAGGAAGCGATGGCACGGTGGAGGTGGACGAACGAGAGTATCACTTTCCCATCGCATTTCCTGCGTCGAGGCCTCCGGTCGGGCAGGGGACGCCGGAACGCATCGTAACCCGATACGGATCGTTTTCCCCGTTCGCGTCCGAAATCAGGAAATCTATCATCGACGATCACATTTTGTCAGCCATGGTTAACCACAGTTTTAACCCGGGTGGAGACCAGGTTCTTGCCCGGCACTTGCCTCCTTCTTTCCATTGGTTTCCATTCACAAACCACCACCATCATTTGGTCGGATTCGTCTCGGTAGGAACACGAACCCAAAATCTTACACTTTTTATTCAAACTTTCCCATGTTTGTTTTCCTTTTCTTGTGTGTCCACGATGATGATCGATTGATGCGATCCATCGCTGACCACTGAGGCGTTCTAAGACGTTCTTCTTTCACCCGAACTGTGTCTCTTCCCCTGCATCATCCGCCCGCTTCCGATGTCACTCGGACGCGCTTGTTGATGGTGATGTTTTACGCTTGTTGACATGTTATGTCATATTAAAAACTTGAAAAGCGATTGTTGATGAGTTTGCTGCGCGTCTTGACTATTACTTGAACCGTCTGCCACCCGTTCCACCCTTTTCCGTCTCAATGGAGGTCTCAAGCATTCCACATGAACCAGCTGGAAAGGAAATAGGGGGGATCGTGTTCGTAGACAAACCGAAATCACAATACTATCCCTGCGATACGATGTGACGATCGTTTGACATGATTCTGAATTTCCAACCGCTCCGCTTTCCACTTCTTCCGCGGTTAAGCCAATCGATTATTGGCCGGGGCAATTGTGTGGAAAGCTTAGAGCTCCCATTTTTGGGAAATGAAACGAAATCAACAACGAAAAATTAAATCATACATGGACATCGGTCGGACGATCATCCCCGCGAGCTGTATCGCGTTTCGCCGTGACCACATTTTGACCACGGCCTCGATGGTTACGATAATAGTTTCGGTTGATCATGTTCACCATTCCATTTGGAATTCCGTTTCCCTTCGTCAGCTAACTCCCACTTCCCGGGGACTACCTCTGGTCTAGTCATTCGAGATTACTCAATGTATTGTTGCTTGTTTCATCCTTTTCGCACCAATTCGGAATTGAAACAAATTCCAACAGCTCAAAGCAAGAGGGCGAGACAGGGGAGAAAGAAAAAAACCGGGCGCATTAGAAATCAAAAATATAGAAACTCATTAAATTAAGTTGATTATTTGATTACGGGCGATGAATTAACATAATTGTGCGAGGAAAACAAATTTTTTACCTGATAACGAGCCAGCACGATTTCGGCCGGGCGATTCGATCGAAAGGAACGAATGGTTTTAACGACGATCATGATCATTTTTCTGAGGCTTAAACCTTCGGATGACCATTTTCCTGTGGGGAAATGAAAAATGCTTCCAATTGATGCAATAACCTTTCTCTATTTGTGTAATAGGTTTGGCGTTTTCATGGATAGCGCATGATGTGAATGGATGTTGGAAGATGTTGGCTACCATTCCTTTTCCAGATAAAACTCGTCTTATTTAGTCGAAACAAAACGTTTTATTTAAATAAACACACAAATCCCTACCTCTAGGGATTTCAATCATGACCGGTTCGGTGACATTTTTGTTTTGGTTTCCGAAATACCACAAATATTTAAATGAGCGATCAAGCGAGTGATCGATAAGTCCCGGATCAGGATCGACACTTCGGGACGATTTTCGTATGATCGTTCGATTGGGAGAAAAATTGCACTCCATTAAATGCGACAGCCTCGCTGGACAGAGCCCATCCTACGGCAGGGCACCGGTCGTTCCCGTCCACTCTCCCAACCCCACCCGACCGAGGTGCGTTCCGGGGAATTCTTGCTCCGCTCCGCGGTTGCCTCGCGCAGTCGGGGTGCTAATTGGAATCCGAACGAATTGGAAACGATGTCCGATGGTCGCCGATGATGCCGATGCACCGCAGCATCGCTTACAATCGCCCGAGCCGGGGAAGGAATGTGCGTTCCCGTGGCACCGGAACGTGGTGGGATCGAAGAGGCGCGCGCGGATCGGTATTTGGTGTTGAATTGAAATGTTGTTTCGACACCTTTTCGGCTACGATGCTGCGGTTGTGGCGGAGGAAACCCAAGGTGGAATGTGAGTTTCATTCTGTTACCTTTTGACATTGGCGATACGGAGTTTCTTATGTGTATCCTTTCGTCGACGTCGCAGCGCTTTTCGTTTCTTACGGAGGGAACTTTTTTTCTTCTGTTGTTCCTCTTCCTCGCAGCTCACACGACGATCGTTCGCCGTCGTCAAATGTTCGCTTTATCGGAATTTATCTTAATTTAACAAGTTTTAAATGTGAGAAAATGAGAATAGTTTGAATAAATCAGCGTGCGAACGGGAGGATGGCTTCCCCTTCCAAAACGGAGAGAAAGGAACCGGATGGTCGACGGGAGACTCCGAAACTGCTCGATGGCTAATTGATTGGAGTTTTATAGGAGTTCATTTATTAATTAAACCAAGTCGCGTACCCTCCGGTACCGAAGGGGATGAGAAGAAGACGAAGCAATCTGTAGCTCAGAAGTGGAAAAGGATGTGAAGTGGAAGGCAATGTGGCTGCGATCGCTGCGATGCCGTCGCCTTCAGACGCTCTGTCTACGACGATCAAATGGACGCATTTCGCATTAGTTGCAGTGTTCGCTCGCGCGATCGTTACGATCGGCAGCATACAAGCATACACGTTCGCGATCGTTCGTCTGGGCAATTCCGGTTTGCAATTATACTCATCCCGGTTCGCGCGGCTGCGAACTGCGGTACTCTCGGATCGTTTTGTCAACTGCAAGGGCAGGATGATTGGGGTTTCCGGGGGGTGAACCAAAAACAAATAGCCCATGTTGACCACCCGATGTAGAGAAGCACCTTCCAGTCCGGGGCATCCTTCTGTAGAATCCGGGCACCCCAATCACGGGTACCATTAAAAGGGAATGAATGTTTCGAAAGAGGGACAGAGAAAGAAACGAACATCCGAATCAACAAACGACCGTCCCTGGGATGTGCAACTAGGGCTCCTTACATGTCCGTATCCGTCGGTTCGGTCCGGATCCGGCGGTCGAATGTTGAAGATTGCGCAAGAGAGATATCATAATCGATATATGCGCGGATTGTGTTTTATTTCGCTCCTCCATTTCGCGCTCCACAACCACCCAACCCTCCTCCCCAAGCCCACTTTGATGCAACAAGGGGGTTTTTCATTACCTTTACTCGTTGGTTTTTTGTGTCTTCTTCTGTTTTTCTCCCTCCACATCGCTGGATGGGCTTTTTTTTCTGTGCGCGCTTCTCCAGGGAGGAATATCCCAACGATCCTCCAGCCGCCTTGTCGCCAGCAGGGACGAGAACTTTCCTTCCTCCGATGGGTTTGCCGTGAATGAAACGGATGAATGGACGAAGCCCCGACCCTGACGTTCTCCACGTTTGTCAATCGGATGCCAATCGATCGCCAAAAAGGCAAACGGAAAACGAAGGGAAACGAATTGTGGAGTCCAGCGCGGTCCACTCGTTGCAGAGAGAATGTGTGTTTCCCAATAACAGAAATTAATTGCATAAATTTTATTTACTTTTTACGTGCACGTCCCAGCGTTTCTTTTCGTCCCCCTTTGTAGACGCGCGGGACCCACTTGAAGTTGCAGTTTTCCTCCGTTCGAAACCCTCGGTGATGCGAACGCGTTCATTCTGGCCTTACCGTGGTCGTCGTCGTCGTCTTCGTACAAATAATGGCATGTTTATCCTTATTTTCGAATTGAATTGAATGAAGATATGCTCGGGATTAGCGGGGATGGATGGAAGGGCCGGAGACGCGATTCACGTCTGTCGGAGCAGATCGCGAGCTTGTCGAAAATTAGTGGTGGAAAAGAGCGCGACTAATAATTTAAGAAGTGCAGAAAAGATAATAACAATCGCGCCGATGTCGAACGCGTGAGTCGGATGTTCCGAAGACGTTACTCAACGTGTTTGCACGTCGCTGGAAAAATGGAGCAGAAGCAGCAGCAAATTGAACGCCAAGCACGATCCGGTGCGAGTTCTTTGGCTGAGGCAAACCCAACCGAGCGTTTTCTTAATTCCAGGGGACGTACAAATATGCAGCAATGTGGCTTGGAGAGGGCGGTCCTGAACGGGAAAACCCAGCGTTTTGCGCTTTGGGCCGGAAGTGGATAATAGATAACGTATGCTTGGAATCAAAGCGTATTCTGGTCGACGTCTTTGGTTGTTCGAAGTCTTCCGAAGTATTTAACGCTATCTGCCTTATCGCATTTACTTTGAATGTTTGAAATTAATGCCACAATTGAAATGCAGGTCTTTACGGAACTTCCTTGAACTACATTCTACCAATATCGAAGCTAGTAGGAATAGGGATAATCTTTTTAAACGTATTGTTCCATTTTTCACTATTTACTATATCAAAGGTTTATCCAACTTTTTTTAAGGATGTGCATTTTCCATTATATTCTACAAACTCTTTGCCAGATTTTAATATTTTTCGTTGCCCGGTATGACTCACATGAACTCATCCTAATTTTCGGTTTTGAATTTACATTTATCCTCTGAAACTCACCGCACAAGATCGTTATCAAATCATACCCCTTTTCAATTTCAGCATATAATTTCTAAGGATTGTATGGAAAATAAATTTAAGGCTTAAATCAGTCGGCAGATCCTTGTTTGATATGAGATACTTCCAGCGAGGTCTTCTAACGCAAACCTCCACTCTAGATCTGCGTGTGTCATCAAGCGGTTTGGGTGTGACGGGTCCCACAAACGGTTATAAGCATTGAAATTCGGCCTTTTAGATGCTTCTTGGTAAATCCAACCAGTGTTGCCGGCTCCTTTGCCTTCACGCGCAGGTATCATAATTAAAAGTCATCCCAAAACCGTCGGCAACGTTCCGTTTTCGTCCGTTTCGGCTTCTTTTGTCTTTTCGGTAGCTACGCTTCACCAGCGAGTGGGTATGAAAAGATGAAACATTATTTTAATGAAGCAGCATATATCTCATTACGGTGCGTGTTTCGGGGAACGGAGCAACTGGCCATCAACTTTCGGAGGTGATCGGAGCGAAAACACCAGCACCGTCCACGCTATCGTAGATGATCTTGTCAACATAAAGCAGTTCCGCGAACGAATCAAAAACGAATCATGCTTTCAATCCACCCAGTGCAGCGATGGACGATTAAACGGAAGCTTTACATCTAACAAAGCCAGGGAAATATTGAAGAAACATCATTTTACTTTGATAACGTTATATGTAGAACATGAGAACAACATATATTTATGAAATATATTTGCCCATAAAGCAACTATTTTATTTATCCACATTCAGATCATTTTTCATTCTCGCGTTTAAAGGACCTGTGCGGCACGAATTTATGCTATTTGTTTCCTAAACTGTCAACCAAAAGACAGACAATCCGGCCAACGATTTACGAGCCGTTGCAGTGATCGCAACAAGATCGTAAACGCCAGATATGATCGGTCTGGAAAACCCTCGAAAATATCCTTCATTTCGTCGGGCGTCCCTCAAACTCGGCTGCCGGCGTCGGACTTCAGCTCGCGAGAACGAGATTAACTGCCCTCGATAACCTTTCCGTTTTCTGGCCCAAAGTGCCCGAAAAACACGGCGTGATTTTTGTAGTTCCCGCTGCCAATTGGCACGAATTGACCGTCGCGGTCTAATTAGGCGCTTTTTGACATTTGATTAAAACGCCGGCTCCCGCGACGACGTTCTTTTTTCTTTATTTTTACTTTTTTGACTTTTTTCTTGCCTTCGCCTTTTCATGATAAGCCGCACGAGGCGAAATGTCGCGGCGGCACCTTTTACGCCGAGCCGAGCGACATGACAACGCCACCGCGCCGTGGGAGAGTTGTGTCCGCGCGCGGGAAAATGTGTCAAAAGCACGCCAAGGATTGGCGCAATGGCGTCCGAAGGCAAGCGTTCGGCCAGCGCAGGACACTGGAATTCCTTGCAAATGATTCACCTAGCTTATGAATTCCTATAAACACACTGCAAGAAGGGAAAGGAAGCAGAAAGAGCACCGCGTCCCGCACTCGGATGAAAGGCAGAGCCCGGAGATGCAGATTGTCCTCTTTCCCAGACTGCCTGGCTTCAATGGGTAATTATTTCTTTCAGCGTACTCGGCTTGCATAAACCCTACGGGAGCCGCGGATGCGATGCTCTGTCGTTTTTCATACCTCCCATTTTATGTCCCTTTCAGAGGCCCATTGAGCTGCCGGTTTTTTGCACAGCGTACTCGGCATGAGCTATGGTCAAATAATGTTGAAATCAGTTCACAATCCATATTTAATTAAAAAAAAAAAAAGGAACTGGCAGTAGGACGTTTACAGGTTATTTAATTTTTATTCAAAAACAGAGCTTTAATGCTGGTGATCTTTCAAGTAGCTCTTGAGTTTACGATCACTTCTTGATGGTCAAATTTCTCCAAGGAGAAGTTTATCCTGGTGTGCCATTGCACCATGCATTAGTTGTGTGTTTTGGACATGCTTTCTGCTCGCCCTCCTCAAGCCAGCCAGCAATTGCCTTTAGCTTCCCATCGAGCGTTGCAATATCAGTCGGCCAGTGCAGCAAGTCGTGTGAGTTTTATGCAATCAAGAAGTTCGCTTAGGCTAATTAAAAGTGCGGCACGTTGTGCCACAAAGAGTGTGTGTTCTCGCTTGCTGCGACGAGTTTTATGCGACTGGTTAGAAGGATTAATGTGCGCGGCGCAAGTGAAGAAGGAGAAATATGTGAGAGAGGCGAGAGATGGCAAAAGAAACAGGATAAGCAGCTAAGAAGCTCACTAGACGGTGTTTCAGCATCCAATTCGTTGCGGGCAGTATCGGGAGGTCCAGTCCCAGTAGGATCAAGAAGTCTTCCCCGGCCAAACGGGACCGGGTTCGGAGTGGATCGTTCAATTCGTCCGAGCGCACCCAGGCATCGAAAAACGATCGTTTAAACCTTCATTAATTATCATTACGATACATCAGGTGATTTCGGGCGGCAGCATCTAGCACACAGGCCCTCTTCTCCTGGGGGAGATAAAAAATGAAAGAAAATTGAAAGGTAAATATTTGTGCCCGCCGTACATCTCGGACACTTGAGGTCACAAAGAGTTCCCCGATCTCTCCCCCCGGGGAGCTGTTTTTCTCCGAAATCACCGACCCGCACCGACGGACGGACGAAATGATGCGCCTTGATTTCTCGAAGTCCACTCTATCCGGGACTCGATCGCCAACTCCCAGGAGGTAACCTTTTGAACTGGAGAAACCCGCAGAACGTTCTAGCTTACACACTGTTTGTGATGGGCTTGCAGAGAACAAACGAAATCATTTTCAAGAGCTTTTGCCCAAGCAGATAATGGCTGTTTGACAGGCTTCGTCAATTATGCTCTTTGAAGTGATCTTACCAACGGCCAAGAGGATCGTTCCTGGATCTACCGGGGTGGTATGGATTAAGATTAATTTCCCTCCTCTTGGTCGGCAACTTATGCGGGACTCGTTGAAAAGCAGCAACATCAATTAACAAGCCAACAAGCTGTGGAGTCCACAATTCTCGATACATTGTCCATCCGAGTTTGGATGGTTTTTAGTTTCACCAGAGTATTTTAAAGCCAGAATTCTGGGTGTCTGTTATGGCCGAATAGAAGTAGCTGATTTTGTTTGAATAATAAATGAAAATGATCATATTCTGATTTATTCGATCAATACTTTAATCTTTAAATTTTGAGACCACTAATTTAAGGTAGGCAAAATTTTCAAGGTTACTTCTTTATGGTCAATTGTTTGTTTCTTAAACTATCCACCATATGATTACGTTTCTTTCAATTACATCAGAGTATATTTTAATTCATACAGCAAACATGTTTGAAATCGCTAAGTCCCCACTCAAAGCAAAATCCATTGCACGTTTCTTAACACCCTCACTCAATCGGAAAAAAATATGTTTTAATCGAAACGCACTTATTGCAGTCCAGAAATAGCGCATGACTCCCTGTTTGCCTCCATTTGCGCGATCAGGAGATATTTTTAGCGTCACATTAACGTAATCATCCGCTGTTCCGAGCAACCATCATCGTTTCCCGGTTGGTTCTTTTGATGTGCTCTTCTTGGTGGAAAGAGTACGCTCAAACCTAAAGTGCCTTTTCGATTTGCCAGTCTAATTGATTTTTAACTGCAATCTTCCTCCAGTTGGAAGCACATATCCCTCGCGATTAACGGCTAACGATCGGGGGCAATCGGATATCGCGGTGGGTCTTTGCTTTTTGCCCGGGCGGGAATGAAGTCTCATCATCGTCCTGTCGTCACCTACGTTAATTTGAATATTTATCGCCTTCCCGCGAACCCGACGCGATGGCCTGGAGCTTCTTTCTCGCCAAGCCAGCTGCCTGAAGGCCAGCGAGTAATTTTCACTTACTCACCAACACCGGCCGCATGCTTGCGGCTTGCACAAAATAACGCCCCAGACTACGCACCCGATGCCAAATTATGACGCGCGGCAACTTCGATTCCGATAATTGTCTTCTATTATGGCCGCCAACGAGTGTCTGTCTGCCGGCGAGTCCATTGGCAGTCAGAGCGTGTCATCGTCACCTCGCGATAAAAGCGTTCACATCCTGCCGAGCGCGAGAGAAACAACATACACATAGCCGCGTTTCCAGATGCACCAGGAAACCCAGATATGCCTGGCGGCTGGGACTACGCGTACGATTTAAGCTGTATATTGAAGGAAAGTTAAATGGACCGGAGAAAGTCGAGCGACAGAAGTGTCGATAAAACAGAACCCTACCGGAATTTGGATGCCAACAGTTCCACACCAAAACCACACGAGATGCGGCATCTGTCTCCGGAGGGAACCCAAACTCGAGCGCCTTCGAGCGTCCCGTTCGAGATCGTTGTCACTCGTTGATCGTTTTTTACCTCTTGTTTCTGATGGTGCCCGGCACAGAAGGATGCACTTTTACCGACCGAGTGTGGTCGTGTCTTTTACCGCTTCTCTAACTCCCTTGCTCGCCCCTGCTTTCTCCGTCAACCGTCATGAATAATAATTGCTTACTTAATTTGAAAACACATTTCAATTTGTACCAACATGCCCACTCGAAGTGCATTCGGGTGATCTTTTCGGGACACCGTCCGCCCCTGTTACCCTCTCTGGCTTAAGGGTTTCTGGATGGTCGGGAGAAAATAAAGCACCCTTTCCCTGGCCCCGGCTCGGACGGACCTAACCCTTTCCCAGAAAAAGAGTGCTCCGCGCTAATGGCCCCGGCTCCGGCTTCGCCATGTTCGCCGAGTGTTTTGATGAATTTCGTTGCGAGCGGATTCAGCCGGACGGCAGATGCGGATGGCGTCGGATAGGAGCCGGTGCAAGGGCCGGAGCGTGCTTGCGGCGGGCGACGAAAGATAGAAGTGTAAAGTTATTGATAAAATGTGTTTGAAATTTTAATGCACTTTCCCCACAGCACCACGGTCTGCCGGCTTCTGCCTGCCGCGGGTGTTAAATGTACGGGTGTTAATAAATTTTCGGCAGTAAATTGTTTCGCTGCCGCCGAGCGCCGCGGATACTTGGCCGAACTGCGGACCGGCGGCGCAGTTTCTCATTTATTTATTTATTTATTTGTACTCTTTTTTGTGCTTTCTTGATGAACTATTTCTTTCTTGACCGGACCAGGCAGCAAACGGGTGCGGTTTCGGTGTTTGAATATGGTTAGCGTGATGTTCAAGTTTTGTGAATGCATCCCGTCGCACAGGGGCGTGCGGTCTGGAGTCGATGATGTTGGACGATAACAATGGTTTTAGGCAATGGACGACCGACGGACCACCGTGCCAGCCGCGGAGACACTTTTGCGCTTCTGTTTCGGAATGCAACAGGCTTTCACATAAGTATGTTTTAGTTGGAATCGTTTTTGGGTTTCCTTTCTGTTTTTCTCCAAATTACTCAAAATGTCCGTACGGTTGTTAGACATATTGCCTAGCGAGCGAATGAATAAGTAACATGATGCGAGGGATAACAATCCATTTCAAATCTACGAATTCTTCTAATCACTTTGCAGAACATCTCATTATTCAAATGCAAACAACTGTTTTTCCTGAAGCTTAATTATTCCTTCCAAACTGTTATTTTAAATTTAATTCTTAATTTTTGTTTCCACAGAATAATGAGTTCTTTTTTCTTATGAAAAAATCATAATCATCCAATCCAATAAATCTATCCTGCTATTAAAATTTGTAAGTACGGGATTCACAACGGTCTGATTAGATGGATTGAGTCCTTCCTTACGAGAAGGCAGATTCTTGTGAAGATCGGAGCTGCTTTCTCTGCTCCTTCTACCAACTATTCGGAAGTTCAGGGCAGTAATCTGGGACTTTTAATTTTCAACATTTTTCTTAACGATATTGTCCAACGCATTGGGTCCAGGATTCTACTTTACGCTGACGATCTTAAAATATTTGTTCCCATTAACATCGTTTCTATCGGTGAACATCTCTAGGCCTTAGGTGTTCATCTCGACTGCAAGCTAAATCTAAGACAGCATATAGATGCAACTGTTGCTTAAGGATTCTTTTAGCCTCATATCCGTTCATTGTGCAATGGATCGTCCAATTTTGGAATCTGTGTCTATTGTGTGGTCTCTGTTGCAATGAGTTAGGATAGATAGGATAGAAGCAATTTAAAAAAATTAGACGTGTGATCTAATGTGTGTGATCAGCCTTGTCCGTCCTACTCAGTGCAGGAAGCTCAGTGCAGGTTATTTTTAAGTATACAAATCCGGTTATGTAGGCCAACTGGGCCAAAAAACTAAAAATAAACAAATAAATACTGAAAATAACATCAGCAAACAATGTTACAATATTTTTGACCTGCAAATGAGTATCGATGAAAATTATCGGTGATAACTTTATTTTATTTTTCATATAGATGCCGAGATTGGTTACGAAAAATTATATCCACGAGCAACTTCCTAACCAACTGTCACTGAAGGCCGGAATTAAATTTAATAGGCTCGTCTAGTTCCACCCAATAGAACCAGTTCGAACAACTGGATGAAGATGTCATCATTTATCCTCGTTAAACTTTGTTTTCCCAGGCTCATAAAATGCCTGCAATGTCCCTCCTATCTCTTCCCATTACTCCGGCGGCCCTCTTCAATCAACTTTCAGCTCACTTTCGGCAGAACAAATGGTCGGAACGGCCCGGAACAAGCGACCGCACAATCTACACACCATGGCAACAATAAAGTCTTAAAAGGCAGCAATTATTTTACTGTCCCCGATGAGTGCGACAATCAGCCAAAAGCGAGCCGGTTTCCGCCGGAGTCGACAGTTGGTTTCATTTCCGTATCGATTTCCCAGCGACTCGCACAGCAGCCATTCGCTCGGCAGATTTTCCCGGGCATCCGGCGAGCCGGTCGGGGACGGGGGCAATGCGTTTATCTAATCGGGGAAATGGTGGACCACTTTTCCGCCAGTGCAGCCACCAGCAACGCAGCCTTGGCGGGGGAAAATGGCCTCGCCGGAGCGGTTGGCCGTGTTCATTATTCGTGAGTTTAGGGATGAATAGTGACGCTAATTTTCAAAGCCACCCTTGACGATCCTTCCAACGCTCAAGCGTGCACGCGTCTGACCCCTCGACTGAGCGGATTTGAGTGCTTCACGGGGAATTGCCTTCAACTGCACTTCACATGCAGTAAAGGCCGTTATTTATATGGTTTAATTGCATGGCTGGCATTCCGAGGGCCCCTTGGCCGTTGAGACTTATCTTCCCCTCCGCTCGTTTCGTATCGGTGCTGGTTTGTTCTATCGTGTCTAATAATAATTTCACGATTAACTCTCGATAATTCTCCAGCCCTCTCCTGGTAGGTAAGACTCTCCGAGGCTTTCCCTCCGGTACAGCACCATAAAAGGCAAGCGGCTTTCGGCTGGAAGACCCTCCACTTTCCGGGAAATGTTAATCCCGTATGTTCTGGCCAATTGGAATTCGATTGCTTTTCCGCGTTTGGCCGTCGGCATAAAACACTCGCCTGGAATTTTTCACACCTTTGCTGACTTTCATTATGTTGATCTTTCTTGTTTTGATACCACTGTAGACTGAACTTTATTCTACAGAATAGATTTTTTCTCCCTTCCAAAACCTGAACTGCCTTTCGGTCCCCGGTACTTTACTGGCTTTGTTTTCGCTATTGTAAAACTAACCATTTTCCGCACACCAGCCAGCAGGGTATACGTTGCGAACAATGGCAAGCCCCTCGAGTCGAACATGAAAAGCCCATGCGTGGCCGAGGCAAACATTCTCTCCAGAATGTATGCAAGCTGCGGCGGACGGTGGCATCAGTGCAGCCCGAAACAATGACGCCCGACAATAAACCAATTTTCCGATCCTCCCGAGGATGATGATCCTTTTTTTTTTTCGTTTGTCTCCCGTGCTTGTTCTCAATAGACCAATCGAGTTCCACTCCAAGCCAATGTGTGTCCCTTCGTGTGCGTCGTTTGCAGAGTCTAAAAGCATAAAAGCACTACATTATGTTCACCAAATGTCCGCCGAGACGGGCCGGCGCACTCGACAGCAACCTGAACGTAGCGAAAGGCCGAAGAGGAGGACCGGAAAAGTCGCTAACGAGAATCGAAAAATCAAAAAATCATTTATTAATTTATTGTTGCCGATTTTGGCGAAACGGGGAGAGAAAATGACAGTTGAAAAAAAAAAAACAGGGAACAACATTACCGTTGACTGACCATGCCAAAACGGTTTTAGAGGGGTTCCTTTCTTCCTCGTTTGTATTGTATTAGATCGCTACAATTGAACATCCATCGAGAAGGAACAGAAGGGAACGTGACAAATAAGCCAAAGAACTACAAAAAAAAAAACAACTACGACATTGTTGATCCTTGCAATGTAATTTATCATCCGATTTTCTTCTCCTTCCGAATCCCTGTCCTAGGAAGCTGAGGTGAGCGAGGGAAACACTTCAAAGATACTCAAAAGTCATCTGGCCAAGGGATTCCTATTGTCACCCGTCCGAACCAATTGACTCCTCTACAATGGACCCAAACGATCTGGCCCCTACGACGACAACGGCCTTTGGGATTCAAATTAATTTGTATTTAGCTCTATTCGCCTCTACGCGCTGCCATCATATATTTTATTGCCATTATTTGTCCACCGTCTCCCGGTCGTCGTTGTTGGGACTCCACGGACATTAAGATGCAGCCCGATAATTGTACCTTTCTTCGAACCGTTTCGCTCAGCTGGGCCATGTTTTTGTGGTTTCCAATCCCGTCTCCCCTCGGCGTCCGCCGTCCTGCTGTGGGTTTTATGGGCCCATGGAAGACAGCATGCCGTTGCCGTTGCCGTCGTTGTTCTGATGGTGTGCCGAGCCGAGAAGTTGTCGTTTTACTGCGAGCCTTCCCCGAACGCGGCACGGAGTGCATACGCAATAATAATACGCCAGCCATCGAGAGCCCTTTTTGATCGCAGATAATTTAGCAGCTCCGTCCGGCAGCGGGTCAGGACTGGCGAGGGCGTCAGGATGTCTTTTGGTCCTTTTTGTGAGCGCAGCACGACCAGAAGCGATGGCGTCTGTGGTGTATATTCTGTTCCTTTGGTGTCGATCACTCTACGGACAAAAGAGCGAACGAAACATGCAAGGACATTGTGTAAGTTTATTGGAAGATTACCTGGCTTGTTTGTAACTGATGGAGAAGAATTGCCTTTTGATTCGAGGACAATTTTAATTGACAATGGGTGAGGAATTATTGTTTCTTGAACGCGTGAAACATAATCACGGCATGGATTTCACTTAGTTTTACTACAAGCTTCAACTGTACACGTTTAATAAAATTACTGTTATTTAAAATGAAATCATGAAAAAGAAATTCTTATGCCAGAGTTTCTGAAATAACTCTGCATCTTGGATATTGAAAAAATCCTCTTAGTTTTCGGCATATAATAGAGGAAAGGAAATCCAATCTCAGCTCATAATTTTCCTACCAATCCATCGTACCCGTTACGAAGTAATAACAAATTATCCGACCATCCGCGCGCTTTGATACCACCCAGGCCATTACAATTCATTTGGATTCAAATCGTGTACAATCTCGGCCAATATCGTCGCTTTCCAGCAAAACCCCGAAACACGATACTTCCCCTCATTCCCCGGGCAGCAATTGGAACGATTATCAACCCCGAAGGACGAATCCCCGTCGTTACGCGCCGTTACCGCGCCAACCGTATCCGAAATCTGTCCCGAAACGGCTCATAATTTTCGTACTACCATCGTCGCCTTTTCCGCTCCGCATCAAACGGGTTTCCCTTTTTTTACGCAATCCGAAATTCTGGATGGAAAAGAGGGTGCGAATGGAAGCGCATTTGAAAGAGAGAGAGAGAGAGTGAGCGAGTGTGAAAAATAGAGCGAAAGAGAGAGAGAGAGGGCGAAAAACAAAGATGGCCATGAGCGGGCCGTTATCCTGATTGACGAATCACCATTTTCATTTCTCCTGGGGTCGATTTGGCACGTCGACGTGTACGCACGCGTATAATGAAGTGCTTTTAGTCGTCCTTCGCTGCTAGTGGTGGTAAATGGTGGCACACACAAGCACACAAGCGCACTGCCCAATCCTCTCCAAGCTAAGGGCAATTGAGTTCAGCAGTGACGCGCAGCGAGCGAATGTCACCGCGAGCCGCAGGGATGTAACTCACCGCATTACGCTTAAGTAGAAAATAAATTACTTTTTTCATAATCGTAAACGTCCAAACCCCCGGCCCAATCGGAACCGGTCGGGGCTGCGCGGGGACGCCGGGGTCGCTCCGTCTCCGGCGTTATGCCGTAAAACTGTCATCCATCATCCGAAAACAAATACGTATCTAAAAATGTAATTTATATTTTTATTTGCACCCGATCTCGAGGCGTCGCTTGAAAGCGAAGGTTTCCGGCCATGAAACGGGGGAAAGCCATGACACACGCAATCTATTTCTTCTGATGTTTTCGGTGGGATTTAGCATTATGAAATGTGTGTGAAATGATCACGTCTGTGTTTGGTTTCTTCGGGAGCGTCATGGAAATGCATGGATTGGAACGACAAAGACGGTCGTGACAAAATGGTAGTCGATCTTTTCGAATTGATTCCATCCGTCCGGCGTACACTTTACGAGCTGAAAAATGTTGCTCAAATATCAGCAAGACGACATTCGCTATGCTATTTAAATTTGATTGAAAGGTCAAATAAAAAGACAATTTGATGGAACAGCTGCAAACGTGAATGAAATCAATCGTCAATCGAACGTAGCGAACCTTCTTCAATTTATAAAAGAACTTAACTTAGGATAATTGTTATTATCAAATAGTTTCGAAATATTTGTAAATGCTAGGCATTGGACTTTAGTGAATCTTAAGAGATTACAAATCTAGCTGAAGTAGAATAAAATAGGTAGTGAATCAACCTTCTCGCCTTGGATATTACTTATACGTATTTCTCTGCTAAAACATTCCCATTTACTTCCAACCGTTCGTCGTAAAATCAATTATCACCTTCCAATTATCGTACCGAGATTCTCCGCGGGCATGTTTTGCGCAATCGAGGGGCGCTGCGCTTAGCACGAAGAAGGACGTTCAACACTTCTCCGCAGCAATTATCGGCTCGCCGTTGCCTCGGAATGGAACGACGACAATTAACACCGCCATGAACGTGAAGGCCGTCCTCGCCGTCGGTCGACGGATTTTCATTTGCATTTGTGACGCTCACAAAACGACGGGTGTTTATTTTATTGCACTTTCATTTCCCTCCTCGTTGGCTGGATTCAAAATCATGAACAGCGCTGGGCAATCAGGCAGGCATGATCCTTCACCCACTTGAACAAGCCCACCACGTGCTGCTGCTGCTCCCTTCGCGCCAATGGAGCGAAGAGTAATCCTGTCGATTGATCGATTTTGTGTGTGTGTATGTGTGTGCTAGTTCCGTTGGCGAAGAAATAAAAAAAGGCACCCTTCAGCGACGACGGCATAAAGCGGTTATGAAAGGTGCTTCAACTTTCAGATGCCATCAACCGGAACACGTAGGGCAGTAAAATTCAAATTTCCTGGCTGCCATCTTCGTCTCTTCCGGGACGAGTTTTTATTTTCCCCCGCTCGCAGTTGCTCAAATCCCATGAGCGAACGGAGGACGGGGCCTTTACAACCCTCCGGCACCCGACCCGGGATGCTGCCTTCCGGAGCGCATTTCCTCCGTTGCCCGGGAGCCGGATCGAGATTGCGTCGCTGTGAAATCAAAATGGTAGACCGTCGGGAGGGAAAAAGCCACCGGTGACACCGTTTGCTGGAAAACAGGACTCGGGGGAATTTGTTTGGCCAACTGGGCGACGAACAATCAACCAAAAAAATTGGCCCCGGACCTAGCGAGCGAGATGACTCTTGATTCGATAATCGACGGTACCGTTGCCGTGGGTCGGGTTTTTGGTTGATGCACACACCCTTCTTTGCTGGTGTGATTTGCATTATTCATGCCATTTGAACTAAATGGCACAAACCAGTCCCTCGAGGGGCACGCGAAAAGAAAGGGGAAGAACGGCCGGTCCAAGGCGAAGGAAAACTGTCCTTTCACAAGGACGACGATGAACGAGTGACTCTTCCCTGTAATGGAGCGGTTTAATGTCGGCCAGATGGTTGCTAATCAGCACTCGGTTACGAGCCCTGATAGGCGTAATCGATCATCATGGGTTGCGGTCGGTTGCAGCGGGTCGGTCGAGACGACTGTTCGGAGATTTTGGAAAGCCCCACACCATCTAGTCGAGAAGGTAAATTAAGTCACCGAAGCGTAGGAGATAATCGGAATAAGTGGCCGAATCATCGGGTGTTGCACACTCAATGAGGGGTTTGCAGTATCATGAATTTAGGCTCAGTAAGTGATCAATCTTTAATCAAGTATTACTTTTTTATGAACATTGTAAGAGCATAAAGCGTTGTGCCTCGAGGGGTCTTAAGGTCTAGATTTTTATTTGATTCTTGGAAGAATATTATTACTTTAACAATCTTCATACTATTTTTCCAATTTTAATCAGCTAACAACTATCCAAACAATCAAATGAAAGAACGAAGATCTAATTTTTCCGCTCAAAAGAAAGAACCAATCTGTGTTTTGTTCTTTTTCTCCTCGCATAGGAGACGTTCTTAAGCCCACCGAATTAAGTCGAAACGAGAGGATTTGTGTGGTGGCTGCTTCTTGGCTGGTCTGCCTTTTTTTGGTCAGGCTCCTGATTTCCGTGTCAAAGGAAACAAGATCCGCCCTGCTCGATAGCCCGACCGGGGATGGGTCTGAAGAATTCGTTAAGAAACGATTCGTTACTCCCGTTGCTTTGGCTTTCGCTCCCGTTCGTCCCGTTCGCAGAAGTGAGCAAAAGACATCCATCCATCCATCCATCCATCCATCCAGCGTTCCTTTCGTCACTCGAGCGGACCGTGGCCATGCGAAAGAAACCGTCGCGAAAAAAACCGCGGACATGTGTTCTTTCGCACTAATGTCCCCGCACACGGTCCAAATAGACTTTCAAATTCGCTCATCAAAACCGTGTCTGCACCGGAGCCGGCGGAAGTGGAATTCCGGCGTGGCCGCAATAATTGAATAAAAACTTTTATTGTTCTCAAGTTGTAACTGTAAACGAATATTATCCAAGCCACAAACGATCCACTTCCGACCGGCTTTTTTGGGGCTTTGGTTTTTTGTTTTCTTGCTTGCGCGAATGCGTGGACGTTCGCGATGCGGAGATGCAAGGAATGCCTTTGTTCGGACTCCGTAAAATCATTTAAATGGCGGCACATGTGGCGATCTCCGGGGTCGTGCAGCCGGCTTGCGGGTTTAAACAACTTGTTGCCCATTTTTTCACTCGGATTATTTTTCTTTCACTGCCTGTTGAGTTTCGCACCTTTGAGCACAGTGTTCCGTTTTTATTCTTCATCTCGTAATTGTATACGGGAATCAGAACAGAAACCAAGCCCTGCCTGGAAAAAAGCGAGGAAATCCGGGCTAACCGACCTGTTAACGTTGACAGGAGGATGCGTTCGTCATGTCTCTTTCAGGATCATCTGTTTGGTGTTGATCGTATTCTTCGAGGTCTTAGATAATTTGATGTGTTATGCGGTACTGTTACTTTTTCTTAATCTTTCCCTTTCTGTCAATAATCATGGCAATATAAGTATTGTACACGTTATTTAAAAGTCACATTCTGATGAAGAATAAAATAATTCGTCGAGCTAAAGTAAGCTGTCAGCGTCCATTGCATAGATTAATTCAGACCGACTCCGAAAAATAAAACTAAAAACGATTGGACTTTCTGAGTTTGTACAGGAACAAATCCTTACACTAATAATTTGGCAAACCTGTCGATGACTCTGACACTTTGACTTATGCGCTGAAACGGAACGATCGCAGCTAACCCGTGTATCCATTCAATCGAAGTGCAGGCTTAATGGGAATAATTTATTCCTTGTGTCGGGAGGAATTATCACCCACCACATTAAGGATTAACGCACATAAAGATTAAGGTGTCGAGGTGCACCATATGGCCACTCGTTCTCCAACCGAAGAAGTTGGTGCCGGTGCTTAAATTTCAGCCCGTCAAATGGCGTTTCTGTTGCGTTTTCGTTCCCACGAGCCATAATCCACACACGAGCAAGCCTGCTGGCCCGGGACCCGCGCACGCCCACCTAGCACAAGACATTCCCCGTTCTGTTCTCGGCGATCCTGGGAGTGACATGCGAGGACAAGCGATAAATTACCGGGACTCGAGGGCCAGATACTTTGAGACAATGCAAGGATACGCTGAGGGCGAACAAGGACTTCCACTTTCGGGCCCCTTTCTCCGGGCCACATGTTGCTTTCGGGCTCTCTCGGAAATTGAAACCTCAGACCTCCCAGGCCGAGGCTCGGCTTGTTGACTAGTGTTTCCTTTCCCGCCTCCGCTTTTCCCCGATCTGCCTCCCGCGCCAAGCCTGCGAACCGTTTGCGATCGAATGATCCTGTGGAGTGTGCGTGTGTGTGGTTTGTGCAGCTCTTTGTCTAGTGCGCTGTGCCTGTTGATTCAACAGAATTTTCGTAACAAAGCATGTTATGTTTCAATCTTCCCAATTTTTTTATTACCTTTTTACTGTTTCAGTTTTTCATCGTTGCTTGTAGGTTGAAAAAAGCACAATGTTTACCTGTGTTATGTAATGAATCGCACGGCTTGGTATTTTGGTGTGTGCGTTATTCTTGTGGTTTTGGGTTTTCAAAGATTCGTATGCTGCTTAGTGCGTTCGACACACGCAGCCTTCTACATCCCAGGCCCAGATCAGACTTCCCTCAGACTTTTGACTTTTCAACTCCCTACAAGGGCCCGAGCAATCAACAGCCGACCCGGTGGCGAATGAGAACTAAATTAAGTTGGCAGCTTCCGTCCGGCAACAATGACACCTTGTTAAGGACGCTACGTTTGAGAGGCATTTTCCACGGGTGGAAAAGTGAAACGACAGGACGGCATGATGGATGGGCCCCCGCAAAAGCCACACCAATTCGGGGTTCCCAACGAAACGATCGAGATGCGTCGCCCTTCCCCAACGTCACCCGGAGGTGGAAGAATTGCGGTAGCCTCGACGACATCTGCAAACGGGCGCGCTGGGGTGCGAATGGCGTATCCATCCCAGGACGCTTCTTTAAATTGATCTAATTAGCTCGCATTAGCACCAGATGTTCGACAAAACGAAACCAAACCACGTATGAGCCGTCGTATCGCCCATTTTAAGGAGGCCCCTCCCTACTGTCAGGGTTCATTTGTTCGAGTATAAGTAAAATTTTAAAGTTGTAAGCAGCACTGATTGAGTGTGCCGTTGTTGAACGAGTTCCGGGAATAAACTGCCGGCGATTTCCGGCTTCCTCATTGATAACTGCCTGTTTGTGGAGGGATTTTCCTCGTCATCTTATGTCTTCAAGTTTAAAATGTGATTCGTCTCTGTCAACCTTATGATGTAAAGGGGCAAGCTTTGACTACCAGTTTGTATCGTAGTTGTATTAATATACAGATTCAATTAGGACTAGGGCCTCATTTGAAAGAAGAGGTTTAAGCTGAGGTCAGTTAAACTACAAGGGACCTATCAAGGGGGGACCTTGTTGTCTGCAAGATTTCTGCAAACAGCAAGTGGCTGTTTATCGTATAAACATGTTAACTTAATTTTTAATATGCGCAGGAACGATAAGCTGTTTGTACATGTAAACATAATATATGTAAATTTGTTTTAGTATGTATGCCTTACTTTATATTTTATTTCGGTTTATTCAACGTATAATTTTTAATAATTTAAATTTTCAGCTGATAATTCATTTGTTTAAACGCAATCAAAAACTATTCGTTGAAAAACTATTGAGGTGGATTTCGGCCATTTATATCAAACCAATTAAATACCCGCTAACTACATTTAAATTGCTCTCAATTACAGGACCTTTGTGCACGGTGGTTGCCAACTATTTTTTGACCGCATACAAATGAGCCATTCGGAAATAATTCGCTGGATGATCTTCATCATCGAAACCGACCGAGACGACCCAAGCTGGCCGAGGCAAGCATCAACTCGAGCGGAAAAGAAACTCGCAAGCTCACCAAAAACGGTAATTGATTGTTTTTACATTTATGCAAGGAATCCGCGGCCGAGCCAACCGTCTCTGCACGATTGTTCCGGGTCTGCATGCGACTGCGACACCACGATCGTGTCCGAGGCGGCGCGAGGCTGTGGCCATAAATTCAAACGCTTCCCTGCGCCTTGCGACAAGAGGACACCGCCGAAGATTGCGATCCTTCGCCTTTTTTTTTTTACCGAAGGGGATTCTGTTTTTGTCTCACTGGTTCCTCCCGTGGTTTGGTCGTGCAATCCTCCCTTTTCGTCCAATGTTGTCTCCCAAGTGTCTGGTGTGGCGAAAACAAAGGGCCCGCGCTGTCTACATCATCAGCAGAACATCAGTCACTATCACGCATCACGTCCGATTTCGTGATTTTTTGATCGTCTCTTCTTCTCCCCCTGTTGCGAAAGACATTCATACCCGGACGGTGGTTCCTTCCCGGCCCGATCGCTGTGGCGGAAGGAAAAACAAATGTTTAACAAATTCTTAACATTAATTCTATTGTTCTCGTACTAATGGATTCAAAATTATTGATTTTTTGCCCCCAATCGCTCCCGTACGGCCGGTCTCCTTGCGATCCCAACGCTTACCGCGCCCGATCCTGTTCCCGAGCGTATTCCGGTTTGAGAGTCGGGCGTTGGGTTTGGGGCGTTTTTATCTCGCTGCCAAATTTATTCCTTCACCGATTGGCCTGAACCGGATCAACCATCAACGGAGCCGCCGCGGTACGCTTCATCACCGTCAGCATCAGCAGCACGTCAACGGGCTGAAGGATTGCACCGGATGCTGGAAAACACGTGTACCGCAACGACCGCCTTCGTCATTCTTTCTATTGTCGACTTTGAGCAACAATGTTACCGGTTGGTTTGAGTGCATTTCGTTTCGAATGATTGCATATTGTTTTCTTGTTTGCAAAGAAAATGCAGAAGTATAATTACGATTTTAACTGAAAACTAATATTAAGGTATTCTATTTTATAAGGCAGCTACAGGTTTCAATTATTTCAAGCATCTTACCAACCACAGGAAACCGGAGCTAGGTGATGTTTACTGTACTGGAAAAATAGCTTCAAACAAGCATAAGTCATCGGAAGGAGACCCCTCAGAGGTCATTGTAAGCCATGCCATGCAAATGGATCGTTGAGGTAGCGATTGAAACCGTCTTAACCATCTCGGCAGTGAATTGACAAAGATTAGCACTTGACATGCAACGGCAACCATTAAAAAGTGTGTATAAGGTAAAACGAAAAGCATTGTCGTTCATCTGTCCTTCCTTCTCTTGGCATGGCAGAGAAAACCCCCCCACGTCCTTTTATTCTCCCCGCTGCAAATAAAGAGTGCAACGGAAGGCTGATCCAGTCCTGTTTGCGCCCCCAAACGTCCGTCAGCCGCCAGTGGAGATGTTAATCGGCCTAATGGAACGAATTATGCTAAACTATCTGCCCCGGTCCGGCTAGAAAACTCGTCTGCCCATCTGCAGACAACGGGCGTCATCATCAACACCATTAAGTGCAACTTGATCAGCCCGCCTCGGCCCCGGCCAAGCGACGGCGGGTTTGCCATAAACGGATCTCTTCGCGACTCGAGCGTGTTGTAAATCGCAAACATCTCTTTCTTCGTTTCCGTCCGGCCTTGCCTGCCCACCGCGGCGGCCCCTGGGACGCCTTGTGTAATCATGGAGCTGCTGGAGGAGCTCGGTGCAATGGTGACGATCAGTGTAGCTGCCAATAGATTTATCCTCCCCGTTCAACGAGGGGGTCGAGAGCTAGGAAGCGCTGAGGTTAAGATGGACGCCTGTGAAGATCACGTCAACGGACGAGACGGCGTGCAACACGATACCTTCGTCCTACGGGTGCGTTTGCTGGGACGAGGGAAAGGGGAATGTGAATTATTCAGGGTGAAAATCCGATCTCATCTCTTTCGATGCCCTAGAATGTTGTTCCGAGGAAAAAAAAGACATACACACGAAGAAGCCACACGTCTCCATGCTTTCAAATGCATTGGTCCACTCGCGGACATGATTGAGTTAAATCCGTCGTTCACCTTCCTTTTCCCTGGGCTGGCTTGAGCGACGGTCATTAAGACGGAGAAGAAAAAAGAACCTTCACCTCGAACAAGCCCGAACATATCTTCGATGAGCTCCTAATCATCAATTTATTCACACATTTCGTCCTTTAAAGCAGCCTACGACTGGGTCTGTCAGGCCGGCTGGTTGCATTCGTGGAGTCGAATAATTTTAATGAACCATATCTATCATCCGCCAGTTAAGCCTATCGGTCCGCTGATGACTCTTTTTACACTGCCCCCAAAATAAGCCCCCAATCGGGCACGGGGCCCCGCAATATTGGTGGATGTTTTTCATCGGACACCGCTCAACCGCTCATTTATTTATTTCTTTATTTCTTTTCCCACGAAAAAAGGAACGCGCCCGGGAGGATTATGGGTTTGACGTGCGACCGGCGTCGCCTAGCTGGCGGACACGGGAGATTTCAAAATATTTTCCAAAATGCCTCGCCCGAGGCCCATTATCATTGTTCGAACTGTAAAGACACAACCGCGGCGCTGTGGCTCGTCGTGCAGCCGTCATTTATCATGGCTGTTAATCATCGCCATTTTCTAATTATCTCCAATCCATTTGGGCTTAGGAAGGTTTCTTTCCCTTCCCCTACGTTTGATGAAGCTAGTTAAATACCGCACGAGCGCTGATGCCAGTAAAGCTATTTTTGAGTCTTTTTTTCTTTAAACCAAGCACCGAAGACATGATTTTGGGTGTTCATACCGAAACAAACACAGCTCAAAACAGCGACGTAGAAGCTTAGCTATAGCATCAATCAACTACTTAAATGGGGTTTAAATAATCGAACCACATAACTGCCGCTGCAAGACCCGAACTTTACATCCACACCACAAATTCTTGCAGCATCCTCTGTGGAACCATTAGATGAAATCAATTCTGGTATCAAATTACCACTTTCCGACTCAACGAGCGAAGGCTATAGCTTCAAATAATGAAATCCTCGCATCGACTGAATAATACCTTCCTTCCGACGAGCGAGACCGGCGTTTACTTCGACTCGTGAGGTTTTGCAACATCAAAATGCGTTTGGTATCAATTTTCAACACCTCCCGGAGCACAACCCGAACGAAAAAATATCGATTAGGAAGGAGGCAACATCTTGCTCGCGGGTCCACCAATCCGAACCGCTTATATTATGCGACCCAAAAAAGGTTTCCTACCGATTGAAACGAACGAGGCGCCCCGATTTCTTACTCTTTTCAATATGGCCTTGCCGGGTCAATACGCACCGGAGCTAAGTAGAAGCCACTCCAACTGGGTTTCCTCACCCTGGCGCCACAGGGGACAGGGCACGCAATCCAATTGGATTTCGTTCTATTTATTGTGCTACCGACCTTCCGATGGCTTTATTCCGGGGAGACCGATCCGTGCAGGCAATCGGTCCCCAGATTTTTAGAATTGGCTCAAATTTCCGTCGCAATTTCGTTAAAAAAAGGCCTCCAGTATGATTGCATGTGGTCTGTCAATTGATTCGGTTGGAGTTTCCTTCCTTCCTTCTTTCCGTTTTGGCTATTTTGATCCTCCGCGCACTCCAACAATCAACGAGCGCCGGTCCAGTGTGGAAACTCTATTAAGCTTTGCATTTGCCTCCATGGGATTGAAATTGGTTTTTGGAGTGCTTCTTGCCTTGCGGCTGGAGAAAAATGCGACAAAATGGCTCCGCGATTATTTGATTTTTATTCGAACCTTTTATTGATTACATGGTGAACGTTTGGGAGGTTCGAAGAGATTTTAAAGCACCTAAAGGCACTGCTATCGCACTCCTGGGAATCGTTTGGATGCGCAGAAAAAAAAAACGAATCGGGTTACGTTTTATAAACTGTTGTCAGTCCTATATGTTCGGACAATTTTTCAAGAAGACCCTTTTGGGTTTGATTGCATCAACCTACAGCTGCTCGTGTTATCCCAATTATGTTTAAATATGTTTTGTAGCATAACATAAATGAAAAGCTACTATTGTTCCTGATCCTCTACGCTTTGCAGCCATAAATCTGTAGCATCCTCCTCACAAGCACACACCGGATAAGATGTTCCTCGTGACGCCGCACGCACGCACGCACGGTGAATGAAGTGTCTTATATTGCATTTAAATTTTACCTGAATGAAGATCATAAAGTTCTCCTCCCCCCTGTGTGTCCCCCATTTTCTCGCCTTCCATCGCGAGAGCAACACGGTTGATCGGATTCATCCATGCGCACAATCAATCCATCCGATCGCATCGATTCATTAGCATATCCCGTCGCCTTTCCTCCCAACAAAATCTCACCTCGTTCGGGCGCATCCCGTGGCCATTCAAATTAGGGGGCCCCCTAAATCCGAAACAGATGTAATCGAGCGTGTAATTTCCGGTGTACCATTTCGGGCACCTCATAACTCGCGAGCGCCCTCGCGCGCCAGTTTCGTTCGTGTCGTTCGCGTTTCGGTCCCGTCGATGCTGCCGGCGAAAGTGTCGAAACTTTGCCATCCATTTCCCTGGTCCTGCTCCTCCTTTCTTTCGTCTTCGTCTTCCCCCCCACCGTCCAACGCCAGTGGATTGTGTTTGTTCATCAATTTCGTTTAACGCCTTATCTCGGGCTTTCGATCTTTATGATTGTTCCCGCGGCCAACTCGAGCTTCCTCCGGCGATTCGGTGAGGCTTCGTTCCGATTTGCGTCCGCTCCGTTTGTGGCCCCTCGCCAGTTAATCAAAATGTTTTGATATCTGGGACTATCTGGGACACTCGGGACACCACGACGGAACCGTGTCAAATCGTAGCTGCACCGAACGGGCGGAAACGATCGGGAAGGTTATTCCTTGCCCCTTGTTCGGTTTTCCCTTCCGGCACTACAGTGATCCCTTTCGGGATGGCCGGATTAGTCGATCGTAATGTCTTCTTCCACGATCTGGAAAAACAAACAACGAAAGCGATCGATCATCAGGCGCAGTGTCGATCGTTCGAAAGTTGTGCGATGTGCGGGGAACGACCGTTAAAGCCTACGTGTTCGACTTTCCCCCGGTTAAAAATAAGGATCTCATTGGACCGCCGGCCCGGTACCTGCGGCCTGTTGATTACGCAATTAGCGGTAGGCGTCCCTGGGCGAAAGAAAAGGATACGGAACGTGCAAATTAACCCAGCCAAGATGTTCTTTTGCCCGAGGAACAAGCAAAGGAACGAAGAAAAGGCCCCCACATAGCCGGCCGTGGACAGCTCAATTGCGTTTTTGTTTGCTTGCGCTTGCCCGGGCCCAATCTACCCGAAACCATAATCGAGCGTGGCTAATTTGACCCGAGCATAATTAATTACCCGGTCGGCCATAAGCCGGGCCGGACGGCTCGCGGTTCGCTGCCGGCCAGTATCGAAATCTAGACAGAACTCGGGGGAGCGAAAACAAAAAAAAAACAAATCGTTCGTGCTGAAAGGCGTGGATCGCTGCGAGGAGGCAAACAGGGGGCACTGAAGAGCTGATTGAATGGAGAAACAAACACAAGAACACCGTCCGAGAGTCGGGCTGATGGTCGCTCACTCACCTTAAAAGCGTTTAGCAGCAGCATCGAGCCACAGCGAGGAGCTGGCTGGCGCGCACATGGATGAAGGCATAAAAATTAGCTTAAATACCAAACAGCATCCGTGTCGGGGCGGCCGGCGAGGGAGAAAAATTGAACGATCATTAATATTGAACGTGAGACTTAGGTAAGATTACGGTACCGTACGAAGCATCAAGCAACGAGGGGCCATGAGGGAAGGGCAGAAGGAACGGAGCAACGCTACATTTAACAACATAATTTCCCTTCTGGCGCACCAGGGGGACTCGGTTTTCCCTGGCACCGATGGAAGGAATTCGTAATGAAGATACTCGGCACCGAAACCAAAATAAAAAAAAAACGCTTCATCAGGCGTACACTCACACGCACATTAAATCCACACGAAAGCTCTACCCTCCTACCCGACCCGAGCCTGGTTAAAACAAAGCCCACGGAAAAGCCACGAAGCGCAAGAACCGAACACGTGAAGAAATAACACCACCGAAAACTAGGCAAGAGATTAATGATCGCGCGGGTTCGTGGCCTAGCCGGTCGTCCAAATCAGTGCGTCGCGAGGTCCAGCGCGTAAGCCGTTCCTTCCTCCGACGCCGTGGCGAGGGCCCGCGGGCTATTTTCGGCCCCGGTCCAGCCCCGGCTACACTCATTTTGCTCAATGTTTTCTCACCCTAATGATCGTTTGATTGATGATCGTTTATTTATTTATTGTTATTAATTTCCTATCGATTTTACGCCCGCTGATCGCGTTAAACTCGATTTAATTGAGCGCAAAAGGAAACGACTCGGACCGGGCCGCGGGGTCACGCTGCGGACGGACAGCCCGTGCCTCTTCGGCTCGATGCCGATTGGACGGTTTTAGAGGTTTTTTCGGACCGGAATTCCTTCCACCAAATCGGGGCGTGCAGCCTCTCCGGGGCCCCATCCTGGCCGTGGTCGGCGTACCACGCTTCCAAGTTTCGAGCCCGAGTGCGATCATTAATTTTTATTAATTCCTGAATGGCGCTGAACTAATCTCCACTGTTCTTGTGTGTATGTCTGTTTTCTTTTCCCACCACGTTTATTAATTTCCCCCACGGCCAATCGCACGGTGCGATTCATTCGTCTCCCTCTTTCCGAGCTGGTGTAGGTATAGTTTTGCCTCTTGCGAGAAAGTTTGCGTAGGAAACGAACCTGAAAAAAACGCCTCACTTGATCAGCGGCCACAGGGACTTGCTGCAGCGCTGCCGGAGGTGGTATAATTCGGGGTGAAAATGAAGTTGTTACGTTACGTTCGATGGGCTGGGAAAATGATGGAGGCCTTTCGGAATGCCAGCTTGGAATTTCCCAGTCACGGCCAAATCGGGCAAATGATCCATTTGAATTCATTATGATGGAGTCGTTTAGAGAGGCCACAACAGTGCGAAATAAAAACTGGCCTGCAAACAGCGCATGATTGTGCAACATTTATGCAAGAGTTTTTTTGTTAAAAAGACTAGAGGAGCGAGCCAAAAAAAACAAAGTATTACTAGCAATTTAAAACCTATTCAATATGTGTTTTAATTCTCCAAAAATTTTTTTTGTGTTGTTAGAAAAAAAAATCCATCAAAATGCTTACAAATCGGATTTAGTTAAATAATGTAGCAGCATTGCCCATTTGTTGAACATAATGCACAACCACTGAGGACACCCAATGCTAGCTACACCCAACAACCAATCCTTACTTTCTCGGCAATCGGATCGTACGCAACACAACTCAAATAAACAAACCACACGAGCTCGTCCTAATCCCGATCCCCGGCACCCTCTGGTTGCGTTTGCTGCAATGCCAAAAATCAGCCCTTCCAAACCGGAGGCTAAAAGCCGGGTCAGCACACGAGGATCGCAATCGAGGGCACGTATCAAATTAATAACGAGAAGATCGTTAGCTCTCTGGAAGACCCTCGGCACCCTTCGGAAACAAGGGGTTTCACGCTCGGCGGTGGGGTTCGGGCTCGTGGCCTGCCCGGACGCCCAAGTCACCCGTGCGATGATGGGTTTTCTTGGCGTTATTATTGCTGCCTTTCTGCCCGGTAAATTCTTGCTTTCGCCGCTGCTGCCTTTTTCCTTCCCATTTTTATTTTCGTTTGAAATGTACACCATCATAATTTTCTCTTTTGAAGGCTATTATTAATTTTGACAGATCGCTTTTCGACAGTGCTCCGATTCCGATCCTCCCGCTCGATCGTTTTAGCGGGATTCGACCGCTGGCCGCTGCCTGCAACTCGCGCCATGATACGCCACGCTCATGATGATTCGTGAGTGGCGTCACACCGCACGGAGGAGCAAGAACTCGAGTGCGGGAGTGGGTTCGCTTCAGTGGGGGCAAAAGGCCGACGGATACCCGCACGCCCCGCGGTACTAAATCGTTTCAACGGAATGTTCACAAAAGTGAAGGAAAGCACGCCTTTCTCGACGGATTGCGCGCGTTCGGCTCGGCGGGTTTTGGATGAGGAAATCTCGAAATTATTGTGTTCACGCTCGGGTGTTGTTGTATGATCCTTTTCTACCACTGTTGAATGTGGCCCGGTAGACTGTGATACTCTTTTTCGTTTCCGTGTTGAACACAACATGGAGTTGTGTGTGTTTGAAAACAAGCTGAACATCCATTCTGATCTGATCCTATCCAGATCATACCATGCAGACATGTTTTCATTCAAAAGAAATTTTTTGAACTTTATGAAAACATGACAAGTCAGAAGTAAAAATTCCTTCAATACAACAAGACAAAGATCAATAAAAAAGGAAAATAATTAACATTGAAAAAAATGTTTCAAATGCAGCCCGTATCCTTTACTTCTCCAGTCGATTCGGTGTTCATTAATCCCACTCTTATTCATCCATTTTCGTGGCAAAGGAGGTGCCTGATCCTTGTCAACAAACATCCATACCAATCAAAAGGCGAATCAACACGTTGCAGCTTTGCCGATTCCTCCACAACACTGTCAACACATCCTTCCGTCATGGGAGGTTTCGACGCAGCACAGAAGTTGACGAGTTGGCTGTAACGTGGCCTAGTTTGCCGTCAATGCGATGAACCAACAACCGTCCCAACCGAAGGACCAACAACGATCACCGTCTGATGAGAAATATTATGACAGCTGATGGCACCGAATCGTCGTGGGTCCTGGAAGCAGAAGAGACAGGCAAAGCATGGGGGAAAATGTCATCACGGCTAATCCAATTTCATAACAAAGGATTAGAAATGGATACGCTTTTGTTGTGCATGTATCGTGTCGCATCCGCTCGTTCGTTGACGAAGCGGGGAGAAAGAGAGGCATGGCGGAGAGGAAAAGAAACTGTTCTCTAAAGACCCGCCAAGGAGTGCGCTTCGAGAAGATGATGGACACATGAGCCACGGACCCAATACTTGTATGACTGACGTTTGCAAGGGTCCGGGAAGGATCAGCCTTTGCGGACAGAAGTGCCATCGTTAGGAACATCGGGCTCTTCACCGCCGCCGCCGTCGCCGCCGCCGCCGCTGCCGCCTACCTTCTAGCACCTCGGAGGGTCTTCCCAGAAGGCGATTCCACCGGTTAATCCTGTGGCCTTTTTCTTTTGCACTGATGAAGCCCATAATTGGCTGCGATTCAACCTCCGAGCGAAAGCTCATCTTCCGAGCCCGCTTTCGGGACGGAATTTGGGCAGAACCAGAACAATCCTTCCCGGTTGATTTATGACATCAATCACCTATGCTCGGTCTAGGCTGGGCATGTTATTTTCTCCTGCCATCGCCCTCCTTCGACTTCCCCTCCAGTCAGTTCTAACCCACCGCTGTTCTAGGTGTAATCGAAATCTGGAAATCCCAGGCCCCGTCTTAATTCGTAGCGTTACGATCAACGCCACCTGATCGTCATCAACCGTAGCAGGAAAGACACCACCAAATCAAGGGTAAGAACAACAGAAACGTGATCGCAGCGATAGGGGCGGGTGGAGGTGGGCAGACACACAGAAATATGATCAGCTCACTCGATATCACATTAATTTCCTTCGCTAACCAGCCCGGTCGACGAAACGTGTGAAAGAGAGAAATCTGTACCAAATTTGTAGCCATAAATTTGTAACCGGCTCGGGCTCCAAACCGCATCTTCCCTTCAGCCGCCGGAAGAGTTGGCCGGGCGAGCAGCTTTCCTGGTCTCATTTTTTCGGGTCCTAAACGGCTGGAAACATCGGCATAAATTAAATTCAACGGCCCCAATTAAAACGCATTGTGTCATTCGCCTCATTATCGCTGATCGACAACTTTGGCAGAGTAAGGAACCAACTAGGAACCCCTAGCGATTGCTGCTCCATTGCTCTGTAGCTGATCCTTTATTTAGAAAGAATGCTCCCGGTATTCCTACAAAAAAAAAGGAAGGGGAGCACCTATGCCTGAGCCTTGAGGTCGTTTTCCTTCCCCAAGTGTTCTCTGAAAGCGTTCGGATAAATCGAGATAAAGCACGGACGACGAGGAAACGGTCCCTCCGGCACGCCATAATTAAGTCATCTTCGCCTAATTCCAATCAATTATTGGAACTAAATAACACACAAACAAATGTCTTCTCGACGAGCCGCGATTGCTGGGTCGTGATCGTGAATCGTTCCGGGGACGGTCCCATAAGTATCACTTTACCATTTCATTTTGTTACGTGGCTCAACCCTCTCCTTTTCCCTCACTTTCTCACCCACTTTCCCACATTGTTGCAGCGCCAGAGATCCACAAACATACGCACACACAATAGGTTAGTGGTGTGGAAACACGGAATTGGACGCAAAAGACCATATTGATCGTTTGTCCCTTTTATTTCGAACACCCCAAAATGACCCATAACGAAACGAGAAAAAAGAGCAAACAGAAACGACAACCACTGGGTGGGGCGTGGGGCTTGGGTTGGTGGGGGAAGGAGCTGCGAGGTGGCAGCCAGAACAGATCCAACATATTCGACACGGGCGCGCTGATCTCGCCTAATCAGTGACAACACATAAATGTCGAATTATAATAATGCACATAAATTAGATGAGTCGCGCGCAGGACTCGACTTCCCCCGAAATGAAGCGTAATAAAGAAATAACCGAATGAGGCAGCAGCAGCAGCAGCAGCAGAAGAAGGGAGGCAAAAAACGGCCAACGACACGATCTTTAACTCGTCGTCGAGGTGCTTGACTGGATTGGCTTTCGATTTGGCTGTTTCGGATTTTGTGTGGAGCGTTAGTGTTTTCATTTTTTTACTTGCTTCTCTTCTCCCTGCGCCGTTATTCAACCGATCAGCGATGATCACAACCTTTTCGTGATTTGGCCACATTCAGCAAACGAGCGCTGGGAACAGCTCTAAGGCTGGACGGGACGGGTGCGGGCTGGGAAAGGGAAAAATAAACGACCACAAACAGGCGAGGAAACATCATAACTAATGTCTATGAGAAAATTAATAGGTTTATAATTGAATAAATTATTTCCACTATTTTATAGTCACACGAGCAGGATGATAAAGAAAAGCACACACGGGCACACTCACAGTGATACACATATATGGAACGGAAAGCGAAATCTGCCATCAGCGGATCGCTTCGAACGTTCGTCGTTTCCGATTTGAAAGTTGCCATTACGTTGCAGCAAGCTCGCGAGGTACGTGAGGCTAACATGGCATCGAGATCCACCGGAGGTTGGAAGGAGGAGAAGCAAATCAAATTAATTGAATGATGAGTTGATTGAAGCCGGGGAAACATTTACAGTCAATATCGCAGCAACCCGCTATGGCTATGACGAATGGCGCAAAGCCGTGCCTTCTCCTGCCTTGGTTTTTGCCATCTTCGAGTGGGAAATATTTTCCCGGCCGCCGTTGGCATTACGGTTCGTTCCGATGAGCACGAATAAATTAATCCTCACAATCCTCTCGATCGACACTTTTCTTCGTGAGAAAAGTAGTTGTGTTCCGTAAACATACCAACCAGCGATCCTTAGTTCCCGTATTTGCAACGATTTATCTAACAAATGTTCAGTGTAACGAATTCGACACAATTATAATTTCGAAAAATACAAATTTGAGAAATTTGAATAAAATTTTGAGATGTCGGCTAGTTGTTCTTTTTTTTTAAGAACTTTAAACAAATGCGCAAGGTTATACATAAACTTCCAACCAAATAAAATCGAAGTCAAAATTCATGACACATTATTTTCAATACCCTCCGTATGCTATTATAGTTCTTTTGTAAGGAACATTATAGAAACTTCAAATGTCATCAAGGCTGCGCACTCATTATGATTTGAAAGCCTTCTGTCTGTGCTAAGACCATCGTCAAACTTTTACACTCTAAGACCACGCTCTAAGCCCATGTTCAGATTGAATCGCAAAGCAGGCGGTATCCCTTTAAAGAACGATTCGGAATGCCGATCCCCGGTGTTCTAATACCCCGTATGTTCGAAGGCGTGTTTCACCTGCCTACAAATGGCCTACAAGTTGCTCCAAATCGCGTAGATTCGCGAGGTCTAGCGGTGAGCGACTTCGAATCCGCCATCGATGACCCGGTTCGGTTTCACAGGGTGCGCTCGTTTATGCTCCCGGCATCGGGCCAATGTGGAATAATTACGGTGCATTAAATTATAAACGATCGGCCCCGCGCGGAATGACAAGTGAACGCATGCGATAAACTGCCATGACGTGTACCGCGAAGAAAGCTGACAAGACGCGCCGAGCCCTTCCTAAGGACAAATAAAACTCTCCGGGCACGCTGCTACCGCTGCTTTGCAAGTGGTCCCCTTCCGAGCAGCCGAACTGCTTGGTCATTTACCAAGGCGGAGTTGTTTTGATTTTAATATTCATCACCATTTAAGCCACCCCGCGACCCGCGACGTCGAGCGCAGGGGCATAGCTCCGGTCGGGGTCCAATCGAACTCGCATCATATGACGTTTAGTGTCGTTAGTTGGAATTCATGATATGACATCCTAAGCGCGGGGCTACGGACGCACGCGGGAAGGAGGCTGCCCCCGTGCCCCGGGAACGGTTTCACATTAATGGACGTGCGTTGAAATCACTTGCAGGCTCTGGCGACGCAGCAATACACCATGTCATCGCGCTCATGCAAGACGTGACCGCTAGAATTTGAAGAAAAAAGTGTCATATTTTAAATGCCAGCTAATGTCCGCTTTAAATCAGTATCGACTGCGTCCCGGCAAACGGCTCGATGCCGTGAGAATGGGTAAATGAGAGACTGTCGTTTGGGGCATGGCCCGGCCGGCAATTCAACTTTGTCACCGCGGCTCGAGTAGGAGTTTGATTAAGACAGCCAGAGGCAGGCAGGCAGATTAAAAAAAAAAAAAGGATTCGAAGGGAACGAAACGACCAACAAAATCACCACTTTTCGCTCGTAAAACACCGGCCAACCTGTCCGCGAGGCGACTTAATCGTACCGCCCTCCTGCGCACTGTACACACCGACGGATCCATTAAAACCGGCCGACCATAAATCTTATGCTCGAGCAGTTGTTAACAATCGCTTAATTGTTTGTTTATGTTTATTTCGCGCTGGCGTTTTTTTTTTTTCTTTAATTTGGTGTTCGTTCGTCCCGTGCACATCGATAGTAATTGTGGAACAAATTCGAACGCAGCCAGAATTTTTCGATTTACGAACAAACGAAGCTTACGAGCGCGACGCACTTCCATCATCAAGAAGCAACCAAGCCCGATAGGAAAAATAAAAAAAAAGCTCTAATCGTATGCTTTAGCCGACCCGCGGTCGGGATATACATTAACCGCCATCCGACTCGGTGTGTCTCTTAGCGTCTACGACGATGGAATGGATAATTTATCTTACGTCCCCTTCCTTACGGTTCAAAGTGTTTACCAGCTCGCAACGGTTTGGGCTGCTAACTGCTCTTTGCTTCATCAAAACAATATGCAGCGGTATTTAACCAGAATTGAGTTGTTTTCCTGTAGTTCATTTGATACTCCTAATTTGGACCTTGGAATTCGGACGACAATCTTAACACGACACGACATTATGTAAGCGGCGGTTCAAATTTGCCCAACATTGCATTTCGCACCATTATGGCCTGTTGCTACGCGCCACATTGACGGTTCAAACGGACATTTTTTTTTTAGGAATTTAACTCTCCTAAAAGCACCCATCGGTGGTACGCAGATTCACGGAAGAGCCGCAGCAGCAGCAGCATCCAAGATTCTTACTTTCGCACGCTGTTACGCCGGTCGGTCGCGTATCGGTTACCGTCGGGCAGGTTTCTGTTTTTTTTTTTCCTGTTCTCAGGGCGACGGTGGACAAGTTCACGGCTGTAAATTATGCCAAAATTTTCCCGCGACGGCTTCGTGCGCATGACGGAATTCTCGCTAATCTGCCATCAGATAAGAGCGGCCCGGACAGACGACGCGCACAGACAAATTCATCAACGCCATGCTGTGGCATTTCGGAACTTAAGCTGGTGAAAAGTTGCTAGGAATTTACGCCTCAAGATGGTACCAGATGTCCGACTAAATGATTAAAATCGTTTGATTTAGCTTGTTCAAAATATGCTTTAGTCATCGTAATTGTAAGCAAATCGGATTCTGAAAAAAAGATAATCTACAATATTATCCTGGAACTAGTAACCATTTTTTTTGTGAAACTTCAATAAAATTCTCGTCAACCAGCTTCAGTTGTCCAGCTAGATCCAACCCTTCGGCCCATAGTGTGCACATTTCCGATTTAATAAAGCCATTTTCAGCAAGGCACAACAATGAACTGAACTCCTGCAAACCAACGAAACGTAGTGCACCGAAGCCAAAGCAAAACAGTCAGCTGGGTCAACCATTACGGCCATCGTCCTCCCGGAGATGAAGTTGTCGGCGGAAATTTGTCAACCGACAATCCGCTCACTTCACCCGTGGCAACAAGGCGACCCTGCAGCATCTCTGCATTCGTGCACGTTTTCTCCCCCCTTCACACTACCTCCCTCGGGCCGGTTTCGGATGAATGTTTTCGTTAGCTTAATTGTTATGTTTTCTTATCGTAATGGCTTAATCGCATTAAAATGATCGCCATTTTCGCGGTCGCGGGAATCTCGGGTTTCCGTCCCCGTCCGTTTACTTCGCTCCGACCCGGCCGAGATTGTGCGATATTTTCCCTGCCCGCGTGTGACACATTTGCCGATCCGTTTCATTTGCTTTCTTTATCTACAATTTAATTCCACTCGTTTCGTTTGTTTTCTCTTTTTTTTTTTCTGCGTGTGTTCGATGCATTTTGCCTCCTCCAAAGCGACGGCGCGTAATAAGACATACATCTCACGAAGCGAAACGAAAGTATGCGCGCACCAACAACCACCTAAAACCCCCACACGTGCAGCGGTGATGCACCAACACCGAATGCACCGGCCACGTTCTCGATCGTATACTGTATGCACCGTTTCGTTGCGTTTCAGTTTCGTCGCTGGGGAGGCACGAAGAAGGAGGCGCGGGGCGAGACGGACGGCGAAACCCATGGGTGCATACGAAACGCACCGTAAAAGGGGAAAACAATTTAATCATCTCTAATTTTCAATGTAATAAATTTTATACCCATTATCACGTCCATTCATTTAAAGCGAATTTCATCAATATGTACACAGCGTTGCGCGCTCACTCGTGTACTCCGGCGCGCCTGACAACTCCTCCGAGGAGGTGGTGGTGGGGTAAGCAGATGGAAAGCAGGGTGGTGGGGTGCAGTACTCCTCCATTGCACACCGTTTTCCCTTACCAGCCGGCGGACGAGAGCGCGGAGGATGCACACACGTTTGCAAATAATCTGCACCTAATATTATAAACAAAACCTGCGCTCGATCGATCGGCTTTCGTTTTGCACCGTTTGCCGTTTGGCACATCACCTCCCTTCAGGGCGCATCGAAATGCAATTTAACCGCAGCGCACACACAAACAAAACGGGCTGGAAAGTGTGCGCCTTTCCGAATAAAACAGATATTACACTTGTAATAAATTATCGCCTTTCGTTCAACTGCCAGTTCGGTTTGCGAGTGCATTTATTTAAACCACCTCTGCCGGACCGGTGTGGAACGGGTGGAAGGGAGGAGATCAACCGCCTCCCCAGCACCACCCCCCTGTCAACGGAGGGTGGGGGAGGGGGGGTGGGACGTGAAATTGTGCATGTTCTCCCCTACACGACAAACGCGCCCGCGCGAGAGGCGAAGTTTATTACCGATCGAGCGAAAGACTGAAGACAAAACCTCGACCGCGAAAAGGGTTCCCTTTCCTGCCGGAGCGCAATCGACGACGACGTGGGTTGGCCCCCACCATCCGGTCGAGTGTTGAAGGATCGCCCCATCGGAGCCCACGGGTGCTCCCGGTTCGATGAGGGGTAATTTATAATTCCTCATATATCCAGCCGGGCTGCAAATCGCGTTCCCGCGAAAACCGGACCGAGTTTCTCCGCGAATGATAACGCACCGCTCGGGGTGCAATCGGTGGTTTGGTTGTCTTCGGTGTATTTTTATGCCTTTCCTTGCTCGCTCCGCCATGCCATGGACATCTTTCTCCTACTTCTCCCTGCCTTCTAATGGTGCCATTTGATGGTTGGGTCTCGCTGAGCAAATATAACCGCCAATAAATAATCCCGTAACCGTTCGCGAATTTGCACTAATTTACAGCAACAGATTTATCCGTTATCCGCTGGGGAAAAAAAAGGAAGGTGAATTGATGATCGGGTGGGTTATTTTATTGCACTTTGTTTCAAATATTTGAACGTAAATAAAACGAGGATTAAGGGGCAGGTTTGTGAATGAAAGAATAAACTTGGAGAATTATCTATTAAATGTTACTCACAGTTTTACATCGTAATTGAAACGGTTAAAACTTGTTTGCAATTATTTTATAAAAAAACTCTCCTTAGTAAAACATAATTTGTTAAATATTTAAACAAAATTCATCACCACTAAGCTTCCTTAATTTGAAAACGTTAACCAAACAAACCATCGCTCAATCCAATCAGCGCGCTGTTGTTAAAAAGAGCAGCACAACTACTCGCACTCTTTCATTACGCATGCACAGCATTTTCCTGCATGAATCATGTTCATCCCCGGCCGGCTCCGGGATCCCGCCATCCCGCCAAACTCCCCCGCAGGGCGTGCGAGAGCAGTTCGAATGCATTCATAATAAGATATAAAATATCTATCTTAAATAGGTACGAAGTGGAAATAAAAAAGCCCCATAAACCTGGACGACGCCGTTAAAGGGAAGGAGTGGGGGGGGGGGGGGAGGAAAGAAAAGTCCAGAAAGAGGCGTTGATCGCACTCCGGCCGACGCTGGGGATAAGGTATAATACAAAATTAATATGATGATTATTGCTGAGGCTAAGGCGCAGCGAGGAGAAATGTTTACTTACACCCCGGGGCGAGTTAATATAAATAAATGAATATATTTTGTCGATTCTCACCTCGGGACACCTCGGGGCTCGGGTGGTTGTTTCCTTGCACCTTCGTTTCTTCTCCTCCCGTCCGCTTCCCATTTCCCGCCTGCAATCTCCTGTCCCCGTTCGACAGTTCGAGTTCCGTTTCAAGTCCCCCGAGCGCACAGTTCGCGCCAGTAAACGTTTCTACCGGTTACAAGAATGAAGCTGTACCGGTTTTTGTTTCTCCCTATCTCCTGCATCCCCCCTCCCCCCCCCTTCACCCTATGTGCACCATCAGGAAAAAGGCAGTGAGAAAGTTTGTTGATGATGATTTTTGATGAGAAGCATGAACTTGTTTGCATATCGTAAAACTATCGGCCGATTTGCTTTCACGTGCAACCTGCGTCTTCGGATGGGCTCGGGATGGGATGGGCGATCGGACCCGCCGATACCCTCGCCGAGGTTCCCCCTTTCTCTCCACCGCGACGTTGCGCGAAATGCGGTTTGATGACTCAATTTATTCGACCAGACTGCGGATGGACAAACGCCCGAAGGAACAGATCTGGCAGGGGGGGGAATACAATGTGTGCGACTGTACAAGCATGTACAGTCCAAAATAGACACGAAGAAAGAAAATCAAACAAACCCGATTTCACCGTCTTCCCCCCCCCCCTCCTTCCCCCCCGCAACGGGGCCAGGATTCCCACGCAAAACGGCCGAAAAAGTGGAGCGGTTGATGAACCGTTTTCGCGCCGCTTTCTCGCGGTTTCACCATCCGGGGAGGCACTACTCATTTTAATTACCTTCAAATCGATATTGCACATTCATACGGTGCCTTCGTCAACAGCCTCCCGTTCCTTCCCGTTCCTCCTCCTTTTTCTAGCCAGATCGGGCGGGCTCTGGCTAGGCGTGCTTATAAATTCTGAGCACAAAACTGGCTAAATGGTCCCCATCATGTCAGGTGGCGGTGCGGTATACGGCTTCACGCTTCGCCCGGTGGCTCCCTTTCCTTTGGATATTCGATCGTTCTCATCGAAAAGAACCGTGAGAACAAGAAGTCTGACAATGGCGAATAGGTTTTAGAGAATGATTCAATTTCTTCCACGATTGCCTAGCGTTTTCAAAATATCGCTGCAGCGTTAAGGGAAAATAAATGTATCGCTCTTAACCCAATTATATTTCAATTATGTTTCAGAGATTTTTTTTTCAAGTGATCGGTTTTTCGTGCTCGAAAAAACAGTTATATGTTCGTCTACCACCTTTGGCAAATTAAAATAACTCAATTTTAATTTTTTTTCAATGTAACGTTTAATAACGGGGTCGCAAACTATTTTTTGGTAAACAACCATTTGATTCCTTGCAGCACCTTCAGCTAAATTTTCTCAATGAAGTTTAAATGTTTAAAGCGTTAAATCAAGAGGGATCTAGTTTTAAAAACCATTCACCAGTGATCAGTAAGCATCTAGAAGAAGCGATTAAACCAGCAGCATAAATAACAATATAATCACATTGTTACCGTGTCAAGCTATTATGTAATTTTCAAGCGTAGATAGTCCTTCTCTGTTTCCATCATTTCGATTTTTATTTTTCTCGACGTACCACCAAATTCCACGAGCACGTTAAACTGTTTAGCCCACAAGCCCACGAAGCATCTCTAAAGCCGGTCGTTAACGTCTCAATTTCTTCCCGCTCCGGCACCGTCAGGCTGTGGACTTCGACTTAGGCGTGGATCATTTGTCTTTTCTCCCGAACCAACGCTGCCCGGGCCGGTACCGTAAATCGCCCGTCAAAACGTTACGGCTGGTCGGTCGCAGCCGAATGCCAGGGATGACGCTGACGCTGAGAAGGCTGGGAGGTGGGTTTTTAATGTCTTAATCAACCGCTGAAATCCATCAAGCTCAGTGACCGATTCCGGGCACTGGACGCGCGCGTTCACTCCCGAAAAAACGCCACGGGAAACGGGTTTCCTGGGATGGACGGCGCTGCAAACTGCGACTCCCCCACCGGCCGAGCGGGCTGAATCGCGAAGTAATTAAGCTCATGTTTCGTGCCACGGGCTCGGGATGATGGCCGGTTTTACACCGCCACCAGTTGCCCGTTTAACGAGCTCCAACCCGATCTCGCACTAACGCGATCCGCTACGCAGTGGTTTTCGGGCCACACCAATTAAACGGCCACGGATTTTCATCGCTCACTTTAGCCAACCGACGCTGCTGGATCACATTTCGTACTGCGTCACGCGCTTTTGACGTCTATCCTGCAGAGCCGGGCGTAGCATGTTAGACAAACCAAACTTTTGTGGCCCGACAGCAAACTCGCTTCAATTTTAAACAATGATCTTTGATCGAAAGATGTAGTCCCGGAAACGGTTTACAGTATCAGCCGGTGGAGATCACACCCCAAAAATCATCGAAAACACCCCAAGGACTTCCATAGATTTCCACGAAATCTAGCAGAGCCCTGTGTCCTCTTTTGGACGATCCTGCAGCGATACGCAGCCAATGGAAGGCGCAGACTCCCGGACACAAGTTACCATGAATCAATTATTCCGGACAACCAGGAAGCATCAATCTCGGCGATACACATCTCTAGGGGCCAGCACAACTTCATTCATGAATCTGAGCCTGTTCCAGTCCATGTATCGGAGCACCGCTCTGACTTTGCCCGCCACCACCAGCAGGATACGGAAAGAATAATAAATTAATTTTCATTCAATTGCCAACGATAACGATCGCTCAAAGAGGGGAGTGTGCTGCTTGACTCCTCAGAGTCCGTGTATCTTTCTGTTTCGGTAGCGGGGCGACTAAGGCGATCTTGCTTCCTAGAATCCCCGGATCGCATAACCGCCAGCGATACTCATAATAATAACAATAATGACCAGCGAGAAACATGTCTTGAATAAAACTTAAACCTTAAGGTGTCTATTGCGCCTTTGAATGGGGGTTTTTTCTCTAGTTTCATTCATTGCATCCAGCGCATTTCGAACGAGGTGTGGTGATGATCCCTTTTACCCTTCTGGAGGTTGATCGCCTTTATTCCGAGCTCGGATCCCTTGCTCGAAATTTGAAATTATTATCGCCCGTACCGAGGTAGCATCACATCGGATTGCTCCGCTCTCTGTTTGCTCATCGCGGGCATCGTAGTCTCTAGAGTTACGGACCTCCCAACGGGGGAATTTCGGACGTTTCATACTTGCCTCTCGCTTTGTTCCGTATGCCGTCTCGCTTACGACCGTTATAACCCCCTGTGAGTTGTTTTTGCTTTCGCAGCAGTTCCAACCCACAATCGCTGTTGCTCGCTCGCACATGTATATCGCTTCGCTCCCACACCCGCAAGGTATTGATGGTCGAAAAGTGTGCCGCGCTTCGAACGCACGCCCCGGCTCGTTGTTGCTCGCTCGCACATGTATATCGCTTCGCTCACACACCCGCAAGTGATTGATGGTCGAAAAGTGTGCCGCGCTACGAACGCACGCCCCGGCTCAGGCACGGTCTTTCTTTTGTATCGTCGTCCGTGCTGCTTCGAGGGGTTCTATGCATGGTACTGGGTCTTGGTGCCCGGCCGGGCATTTGAATGCGTTATCGTTTCTTAAGAACCATTAAATTTTATTTTTGCGTGCCGTGCTATACTCCACGGTCCGGGCTGTCTTTCGTTTTTTCTGCATGCATGTTCTTGGTGTCCGATATCGTCGAACACTAGCCGCGGGTATTTAAATGCTTTATTCTTTGTACTAGCGTGCCGTGCTGTGGAGTGCCGTACAACTTGGTTTTAATTGCTTTTCATAGATTTTGACCCACTCGTCCCCTCGATCGCATGGAGTTTTTTTCCTACTGCCCGCGACCTTCCGTATGTTCAACATGTGTTTTGTTCACGCGCTGATTTATCGAGTGATCGATCAACGCAAACCGTTGCTAGCAATACAAAAATATTGCATTATGACGGCGCTTTAAATATCATGCTTTCCAGCCACGGTTGCCCTTGAAACAAAATGAGGTAATAGTAGCAAGTCAAATTTCAAGCATGTAGGAAAAACCATGGCAGCCAATATTTTAATCTGCCTGTGCAGATTTATGGTGCCGTAAAGGTCCCATCGTATAGCTACGGTCAAATATTCTATCACGCATGCGTAGCTTCAACCAAGAGCCACGAGCGATACTGTGCTATTCCCATCGGATTCATACACCGTTTTTGACTCCACGCGGAGACAGGCCTCCTATGGCCTCGCGTGTAAAGCGACAGGGCAATTTCAAAAACTTTTCACGGCTAAAGAGCCAGCAGCGTAGCAAGCGCTAAAACTTCAATCCGATAATTTACTAGAGTCTAAAAATAGCTCAGAGCAACTGACCAAAAGTATAGGCAATCAAGGGGGTGCGGGTAGAACGAGGGAACAGAGAACGAGAAACAGACCAGACACCACCGGCAGGCCTAGACTACGAGGGGGAACCAAGAACACATGTAGAAAAAACGATACACGGAAAACAAAAGCAAAAGCCATAAATCATACCAAGTACCCCCTCCCCCTACCACCCTGATCATTTTTTTGAACGGGTGGGCGGTTACTTTTTTATGGGCGGGGATAGCGCGTATGTCGAAACGCATGAATTTCGACAGACATTGCGGCTCACTTCTCGGAAACGGATAGTGCTTGAAAAGCAAACCGAAAGACCACGTGCTCGGGAAGTTGGGCTTAGATCTAATATGCGCTACCTGATGATTCTCCGATTTGGGACCTTCACTATTTCACTTCAGTTTCTGGTGTGCTTTCGAAGAAATGATTTGAAATTCAAACGAAGTCACCATTTAAAAGATGACAGGCAAACCACACGGAGGTGGAGGAGCCAACGGGCACGAGCATAAACACACACGAAACAACGTTCCAAAAACGGTGTTGAAGCGCAGTTAAAATTATACCATATCTGTTCGTGCGGTGTGGACGGTGGATTTGCCTTTTTTCATTATTCTTCACCTCGCGTCTCTTCTAAGAAACTCCAGAAAAGTGTGACAAACAATAAAATTATGCACCTCCAACATCCGACGGCACCCGCGCTCGTCCCAGGCTCGAAAGATGGTATCGCTGCCGCGGCCTCTCGCTCCTGGCCCTTCTTTCGTCCAGCGTCTTCGCGACCATTTAGCGTGCCCGGGAACAAAAAGGTGGCATATAACACGGTGACAATTAAGATCACTTCTGATGATAATGGAATTCGTTTCGTTTCGGTATTCCTGCGCCGTCGACTCCAAATTGTCTGATGAACGGCGAGGAGTCCCCGGCCCGCGTGTGTGTTTGAATGGAGAATGTTGCCTCGTTTGTGTTTCTTAGTTAAGCCAGTTGAACTGGATGGTTGAGCTGCCCCGGAGGCTTTTAGATTGAATGTATAAAAAGTGATAATGTCTAGAATTAGTTGACAATATAATAATTGCGTTTAAAAAGTATGAAAAGAAGTATGAAATTTACATCTCGATCAATGTGTAAAAATAGCCCGACAGATGTAGAAACGATACTTATGAAACCAAACTTACAGCATAAAAATGAAAATAAATTTGAATGAAGAACAACATATGATTGTAAAATAATGCAAGCTTGCGTTGTAAACGAAGAAAGAAGGAATTTAAGAATCCCATGAGTTGCAACCTGAACCTCAACCCAGGGGATAGCCAAGATGAATCGTAAAAAATCAACTTGTTGACTCTGTGTATCCAGGTAGAAATAATTCTTCATGCGCCGTTCTGGGTGTTCCGTTAATTTTGCTTATAATCTTCTTAAAAATTTCTAATGGCTAAAGGAATGCACTTTTTTTTTTTTCTTTCGAATCGGTAGCACACATTAAACAAAAACCATTTCATTTGCCTCTCGCCCCTGCTTGGGAAAATTGTGCAATTTTCTAATTGCCACCGTCATCGTAAACGCCTCGACGTTCTTCGCAGCTTCTTGACACGGCACCCATCACCAGAACGGACGCGATTCGTAGGGGTGGTCCTGCCCAGACCAAGAGTCATCTTGGCTGTAAAGAAGGAAAAAACAACAGCACAGCCAGAGATAAAAGCACGAGGAACATAAAAAACAACACTGAAGTGAAGTGAAGTGAGAGATTAGCTTCTTGAATTTTTGCCTCTTGTCCTGTGGGCGAGCAAGCGTCTACCAAAGTGGTCCGTCGAGTGGCATTTAATGAGCAAGACAAGCGGGCACTCGAGTGTTTTTTAAGAAATTGAAAGTAAACACTTGACTTGCACGGGACAATGCATTCGAAAGGGCATAAAAAGAAAGGTAAGAAACGGAGAGGCGATGGAGAAAGCGGACAGAGAGTCAGGCAAAAGCTGAGCCGAGCACATACATAAAATGCATCCATCAACAGTCGTGTCTTTTTTGCGCTTCGAGGGCGTCTAAGCCGAGGATCCGAGAGGAAACCCGGCTCATGAGAAAACTGCAACTGATGCGTGCGATCAGTGCTTTCTTTCTGCCCTCCGTAGTGAGGGCCAGCGAAGGGAATGACTTTTGTTCTGCTCTCCCACCCCGGGATTGCCACCGGGAGGACTGAACTGCAACCGGTAAATGGCGTTTACCGGGAAGCTTTTCCCTCGTCCTGAGCCCACCCGGGCCCGTCTTAAAGTATATCATTATCTCCGCTGGCGATAATCCCTCTGGCCGCAAAAAAAGGCTAGAAGTCAAGCCAGCCTCGCCTCGCTCTACGCAGCCCCGGTAGCAAATCCTTCCGAAGGGGACCAAGCGGACCTCTACCCGGTAGCTTCTGCCACCGAAGGAAGGATGCAACGAGTTCCCGGGAATGCCCCGTAACTGACCGAGCATGGCATATGGCAAAGGAATGCTCGGCCGGGTCATGTGTCAGAACATCGACGCAGCGTGATTTGTTTTATCTGCCTTTTGCCTACTTACAGCCCTAAGAAATTGGCTCATGCGATTAGAAGGAGTTTGAGAAAGGTTCGCTCCCGACCTGCCAGCTCCTTCCAACCCGGCAAGTCCTTCCATGTGTGCTGTATCCTGTGTTCGTTTTCGGCTTTGTGCGATTGATCGAGTCGGGGGCGTCGTTTCGTTAGCTTCTTGATTAGATTACCACGGTAAGTCCGGCAGAAATCCCGGGATTAGAAAGGGATCCGGAAAACCCTGCATAGTCTCGGTTTCGTCCTAAGAGTGCGACTGTCTATTGATGAGATTATCGCTATCTAAATAGTTGTAAAACAAAAGATTTTTCAATTTTCACATCTTGCCGCGAACAAAACGACTCTTCTTTCCAGAACTAACAGACTCATTGAATAGAAATGAAAACCAAAGCATCAAAACTTTTGTCTTTAAAATTAAAACCTTGGTTTTGGATGGTTGGATGGTTTATCAGAGCCTAATTCATGCATTCTAACCATTAAAAAAACGTCTTCAAGCATCTTTTAAGACACTTCCAGCTATACCTTGCAAGACGCTAGTTCGTGTGACCCGTTTGAAACCCTCTGCGGGGCCCTTCGGTCCTAGCTGTCTGTTTTCCAGCAAAAAGGCAGCGTCCAGTCTCGCTACAAAACCGGCAGAATGAGATTAATTTAACTTTAATGGTAAATGGTTGTTGTTTTCTCCTCACTTCGATCGTTTGCTGGCTCGCGATCACGCGATCATCAATTTGCGTTCAACTTTCAAATCAACAGCCCCCGCAGGGAAAATGGTCGACCCTGCCGCTGCGGCCCTCCTTTCCCCTCGCCACCATTCCCGCGCAACGGAAAGGAGCAAAATCCTTGAACCACATATGACGCCGGCTGCAGAAACTGTCGGACTGACTGACTGACTGCCAACTTCTGGAAGCTACGCTCGCGGCCTGTGCGCGGCATAATTCTACCCTCCAACGCCTGAGCCCGAGCAACGGCGAGCTTGGCACGACGACGGCCACCGCATCGGAACCGATTCCGAGCCCACTAAAGTCCATCATTGCCGTCAGCCGTTTTTCCCGTCCGTTGGCTATAATTTCCATCAATCTTCCCCGGGCGCAGGCCGGCGAGGAGGAATGGCCGCGCGGCAGTCCGATTTAACGTTAATTGTACACATTTTCCAGCACTCGCACTGCCATTGCCCGGCGTTGCCAGTGATGTCCAGCGTTCCCCGCTTCCCTTCCGCATGTTCTAGATCCTCATCCAGGCGAACCGGAGCTGGACGAACAACGGCTAGTGAACGGGCTTTGCTCCGAGAGGGCTACCGAATAAAACAATGATTAACCGCGGGGCGAAGAAAACATCGCACATCTTGTGGCATTGCATGTGCCACTTCCTGTACCGAAAAATAATTCACCCTACAATGTTGCGAATGCTTGCCCTCACCTCCGAACGGAGCGTGTGTAAATGGAACTGTTTTAATGTCATGAAGAAAGCAAATCGACTTAAATTGCAGACTCCACCGCTGCGGGTTGGATACGGGACGTGAGGGGGAAGCCACATCACTTCGGCTGTGGATGAACGGACCTTCGAAGATGGTAATTATCCGTGGAATGCCCTTTAAGCCAGGTCGACTTGAAGCGCATGCAGATCTACCGAGAACTTGAGCAGCAAGCTTGTGCATTGGTCTGAGGAAGTAGTTCGGGCAGAGGTTTCTCTCAGCACTGGAGGAAGATTACTCCACGTTAATAATGTGAGATCGTGAGTTTTCTAACGCGCAGCAGCATCAGGAGCTGGGTTATAAGCTACACGATCACTCACTCAACCGGCGGCCAAGTGATTGAGTGAAAATCTAACACACTTTTCTCATCATTACCCGGACCGGGGCCAGCAAGGATGGATAAATTGCGGCCCACGGATCCGTAATCCTGCCTACCGAAATTATGCCTGCCACCCGATACCCGGCGATCGATCGACGCAGGGATGCAATTTTGTAGCGTTGTTTTATGTACTAATTTAAATTTTTATTACACTTCCCGGTTCCTTACTGACACGAGCGGGAAGCAACAAGACAACGATGGAATACCGAACAAAGGCAAACAGCAACACTTACGCTTGGACTCGAAGGAGAGGATAAACGATGAGTGCAGGGAGAAGGAAAAGGAAGGAGGTTGAAAATTACTGCCAACTAACTAACTACAGCTTCGATATTGATAGAGGTTTCTCCCCTTGCCAGCGCATTTCATCTCACTCAAGTGAAGCTTTGATGATGAGAGTAATCCTACCTTGGCTAATCCGCGAACAGTGTGCTGCAATACGAAATCGATCAAGTCAAAATTTAATGCATCGTAGAATCTGTGAAAGTATTAAATGCAAAAATAAAATGTACCGTCGAAAGTGAATTTTAATGTACGACAAATGTACTCACTTTTTTTACCTTGTCATGCTAAATTTGACTATACAATTTTTTTCATTTAGAATCATGTTAATGTGAATTTTATGCCATGATTTTTTTAATATTAATTGTTAAATTGGGTCTCTACTGAAACCATTTAGTATAGGTAAGCATAAGTAAATATTTGTTTGGCCACGATTCATCTTCAATCGGGCTCGTTGTGTGCAGCATCGCCCAAGGTGATGGTAGTCCGTTAGTTAGTTGGAAGCAGAACTGTAACAGGCGCAAATGGCGCAGAAAACAATCATGTTTGTTAAAATCAATTTGTAAATAACAAGTTTACCTCCGTCACCGCGGGCAGCGGCTGCGCAGTCGTCCCGGTTCGCTACCCAAAGGGGGTACTTCCACACAATCGGCTTTCCACCGAACAGCTTCCCAGAATCGGCGATCCTCTTTCTCCCTCACCGACGCGAAATCCGCGGCATTAGCGGGTTCCGATCGCGGTTTGCGCGGTTCTTAAACATTTCTGCAGCTAATCCCCAAGACACGTCGTCTATCGCGAGGCGAAATCACGATCGATAAATTACAGTGTGCGCTCCGAGTGCTCTTGGAAAAACTGTCCGTTACCAACGGGAGAAAAGTTTGCCTTCGCCACCGCCAAGACGTGTCGTGCAATGGTGACTTCCTGTGTCGACGGTATGTATCGGAATAATCAGCAATAATTAGCAGTAATTTATATTATTTTGTTTGTTCTCAATGTGGTCACATTGCTCTTTCTGCGCTCTTTCTTGCGTCGGAAAACAATTCAAGGGTATTTTTCCAAATGTTCTAAAATGCTAGAAAACTGTTTCAAGTTAGTTGTAAAAATTTTGATTTCATGAAATTCTCTTTTTATTTTTGAACGAAACAAGAATGCTACGACATTTTATCTATCGGCACTACCTTTAAACTAATTCAAACGTTTAGTTGTTATCTTAATTCAATATTTGTCACCGCTACTTTCATATGCGTTCCGTGTCATGTAAAGTACACATTGTGTCATCCTCAATTAGGTATTCCAACATATGCTTACGAAACCAAACGGCCAACGAAGTTATCTGCGTATCGCAACCCGCATGTCCCATAAATACGTCTTTCCGCAGCAATTTTTACATATCGCCACGGCCCATGCGTGGCGGAAGACGAACGCAGCCTTTTCTTCATCGCATTTCACCGAAGGGCCCGGCTCCCGGGTGCCGCTTCCTAATCGTGCACATTTGCGTGATTATTATGCACCGCCAGGTAGTGCAGCACCGGTCGACCGATGCACCGCGGTCGTAAAGTTGCCACAGTTGCCCTACCAGCGTACTTTTCTTTTTATGACACACATTTACTTCGCGCAGGACTTCATGACGGTCGGGCTCGTAAAGTTTGATCCTGCACCTTTCCAAACGTTGCCCGAAACGCTTACAAACGCTGCCGGTCATTGAACGTGCCGAACCATCTGTATCAAACTGGCGAAACAAGTTAATAACCCTGGAAGGTCTCGGAGGAACTACTGGAACGTCAAAGGAACCGCGACTGGCCGAAAGTTTCCCATCGTAAATCGATCGATCGTCAACGGGGCGGCCGACGGCGCATCGGTCCATCGCGCTGTCCTGACATATTAGTAGCGCATAAAATTTGCAACATTTCAGTGGGAAACGCCGGATCGCATTGGACGTCGCGGTCCATCGTAACTGGATTAAAATGTTGGGTCAAACATTTGGCAACTTAATAAAACGAAAGAATTCTGCAGCGAACAGTTCTGCTCGATAAAACCCCCGGTAAAATAAAAAAGCAAACCGTGCCGAACCCACGCCATCGGCGCACCGTGGTGCCTTTAATTAAATAATTCATATTCAGTCATAGTTTCTGCCGCCAGCGCCGCCCGTCCTCCTCTCCCCAAATCGTGCATCGAGCCGCGATATTGAAGCTGCCAGCAGCTATAAATGTTTATGCATAATAAAATCAAATAACGTATTAAATTATGTGGAAAATTATAAAATTCGAGCCTGAATGAACATAAATCTGAGCGGGCGCACACCAGCGGTTGGCCGGACTGGTGTGGGAAGCGAAGCCAGTCCGGCCTTTTTGTGGCCGCGTATCGATCGCGTATCACCGTTGATCTCCGTTCGCGCCAGTTTTGGCCCCGCTAGTCCCATCGCCCCCCCCTCCCCCCTTCTCCTGCCCAAAGGGGCTTGCAATAAATTGCCTTCCAAACCAGACCAAACATCCCATGGCGGAGCGATTCGCTCCATGCGCACTATTCAAATCACATCATTTCGAATTGATTATGCAGCATGAACTGTCAACACGATTCCGGACGAAGGCAGTCCAACATGGTGAGCGGACGTGGCTATCGATTACACCTGTTGCTGAGGTTTGAACATATTTTCGATCGTGAGAATGGTGGTTGACCCGGCCCGGGGGTTGAATGTATGCAGACCATCTCCCCTCGGGAGTCGATCGGGCGTTGATTGGATCGTCAGAAATTGGCTTTCTCTTGATTAATGTCTTCATTTGTCACAACGGCATGAGTTAGCGTTCACAATGTAATTTTCTCGTGTATAAATTGTGTTTATCTACTCCACGCAAGCATTTTTCTTCTTATTTTAAGATATGCCTTTAAATTATTGATTTTTTCCCAATTTTTACGATACTTTATAACTGACACCTAACATGTTTCTTTTTTCTTAACTCATAAGTTTGTTATGTCTTGTGTTATGACGCTCCAGATCTCCTCTCCCTTATCCCTCTCTATGTCCCTTCCCATAGTCTTCGTGTAAGGCCTCCTCTCCTTCTTCCTACCCGCCGCACGCGCCTCACGCAAAATGATCCATTGATCCGCGCCATGTCTGCCTTCAACGGTCTGAGCCATCTGTTCGATTACCACGTCTCCATCCCTTCCTTTCGTTTACGTCTTATCACTCAACCGGTATAATCGCCCGCACCCTTCCTCATGTTGTCTGTTAACTTAGTTTTAATATTAATTTTTAAGTTTTGAATTGTATAGCCCGCGTGGCAAACTTTTTTGTAATAAAATAATAAATAATAAAATAAATGTCTTGTTCCAAAATTTAAAATACACTCGATCAATAATTAAGCTGTAAACCACTGCCTTCTGTCACAGTTTATTGGTTTCTTGCTCTGGCCAGAACCTGAACTAATTCCAGCCGAACCGTGCGCAGTTCGCTTAGCCACTAATAAGCTACCCCGTGTCAGTAATCAGATCGGCTCCGATACGAATCCCTCGTCGTTGCTTCCGAGAAAATATCCCGGGAGAAGGCGCTGCAGAAAGAAAACGCAGAGGCAACTTACAAGCTACCTCTCCACCCGCTCACCACACCACAGTCGAGGCGCACCTAACTGTAACAACGCGAACGAAACGCTCCGTTCCAAGGAAACAAGAGAAAATGTTAGAGATATCACACTGTTTTATGGTCGAATTTATACAAATTTATTGTGCATGGTTTTGGTGTTTTAAACCGTTCCCCCCGCTGTTTCGTCTGCCTCCTCCCCCAGTGGTCCGGTTGCATCGAGCGCGCACACACACACACCGGGATGCTGAGGGTTGTTGTTGGGCGTTTGGTGCTGCTCTTAACTGCTGTAAAAACGGCTTCCCTCGGTCTGCCCCTCGCTGGGCGCACTTTTCGCTTGGCCCAACACACTCCATGCCGTGCTTCCGTGAGAACCCTCTCGACACTTCACCTGCAAAGTGTAAAGTTTCAGAGCACCAACCAGGCCAGCTCCAGGGAGACCCGATTCCTCGAGCAAACCGAGAAAAAGGCGCAACACAGCGAAGAAACGAGACGACTCACTCGAGCTCGCGCGCGCGCGCGGAACCCGAACCCCATGGGGAGACGCAAAACAAACTAGAAGTGTTGTTTTTACCTCTTCGGAGCATGTTTAGTGCGGGAACAGCGTGTCCTAACGAGCCGACCGGTGGGATGCCGTGGCCGACATTCGGCTCGGTCCGGAGTTCGATGTTTTTATTACCACCAACCGCCGCACACAGCCTCCGGAGGAAGACTCCCGGCCTCCCCTGGCGCACTTGTCGCCCCTTCCTCGGCGCGTCCGGACAGGAAACATTTTTATATTGAGCTTATTTTAATTTGCTCAAAATGAATCGCTCATTAAAGAGCGCCGATAAATGATTGGAACGTTCTGCCCGAACGGAGATGAAATGATCCAAATTAGCCTGCCTTCCCTAATGATTGGCGGGGGATGCAAGGGGGCCATAATCAAACCGAACATGCGTTCCCACAGTTTTGATGGACTATAAGCGAACGAATGGACGGCCACTTTTACCGGTCCTTGCGACAGGGGGTGAGCGAGATTATTCAAATGATTCCACCAGTAATAAATACGACATTCTTTTACGTTAGCAACCGGTATGTTGGTTTTAAGGTAAATTGTTCGATTCGCATTAAAATGAGATAAATTTCGCCTCTGTAACCAAATAAGACATCTGATTAATTAACAAATGGAATATAACGCGAGTAAAAAACTCCACAAACTATAGTATAAGGAGCGCCGATTAATCATATTCTTAACAGCTTAACATGTTCATAATAGAAACAGCAACTCCTTTTCTATTTATGTTGACTTAATTGACTAATATAATAGGTAATGACTTGTCTCGATTGAATATTTAAAACATATCCCTGACGTCTAAGAAGCGTTTAATAACCTTAAGAACCGTTTCCGTCATAGATGCTTCACTCTACCAGGTTCCCAAAAGTATTGTAATGTGGACTACACAATTTATAATCTTACAAATAACTAAGTGAAAGTGAAATCCTAATCCTAATTTGATCATTAATCACATGACTATTCCGGATGCTAAAGGATTGTCATAACCTCAACTTGGCCAGTTAAACGAACACATTTAACTTCTAGGAAAACAGATTTATTATTCTAGTTCATCGATCGTCCATAAATCAGGAGGGAAATTAATTAGTCACCCAGCTCAGGTAGGACGCGTAACTGCTTCATATTTTTTTCTTCTTGAACGAATTTAATAAACCATTGCTGAGCCATTCGAGGATCAGTTCGATGCCGTTCGTTTGAACAGTTTCTCGGACGTGCGGTAGTGCGCAAAATACTCGAACAAAACGCTTCCTTACTCCCGCACTCGGCCTCAAGCTCGTTGCGCGATGGAATGGCCGCGATTGTCACAAATCGGCGTAAGAAAAAACGGGAAACTTCAGCCACCAGGCGCAAACGTTCGCGAGAAGCGAAGCACCAGGCAACGCCATAATAGAGAATGATGACGGTCGTAAAGTCGTTATTAATTGTTCTTGCCAGCGCGATCGATCGGTGTCCGGGTGCTTGTGGCTTGCACGGGAAAGGTAGTTACGGCGCGTTGAAACTGTCCTGATTATGGGACATTTCGAAGTTGCAAATTGTCGCCCCCGTTCCACTGCTCCAAGGAGTCGCGACCCTTTTTCTCGACATAAGAAAACGGTCTACCCTGGCATCAACGGACAAACGGCCCTTAAAATGTGTCATAAAAGCAGAAATTATAAGCTTCCACTGCTCACGGTGTGAACCTATGAGCCGCCCGAGATGGACAGTTGTCCCGGTTGCCATCCCGAGCATTCGCTTTTCTTCTGCGCTTTCCCGGACTTCCCCGTCAATTCGCTCGCCCGCTTCCTTCCGCGACTTCTGGCCTGGGTGAACTCCGTGAAGCTTGCAGCGCTGATTCTACGGGAGAAATTCCAAAACAAGCTGCCTGCTAGACCAACAAACAAACACCAGCAAGCTGCACACGGATGCACGCACGCACGCACGAACCTGGCAGGAGCACTGTACCTATAATTTTCGATCTTTGATAAATCTAATTATAATAAAAGATTAGAAAATCTAATAACAGCCCACTCAATTAGCCGGAAGATTAACGTTAAACATTTCAAATTAGACATCATTAAGTGTAATTTGCTGTTTATTGGTGCGAGCGTCTTGCGTTTTTTTTTCTTCCCCAAAGTTCTCTGCGTTTGCCAGAGTCACGGTCTTCTCGTTTCGGGGCGGTGGGAATTCTAGCCCGCGAGCAGAGAGGCAACCCGCTGCACATTCTAATCCATCCCCGAGTGGAGTTGGCGCCGGATAGTTTTCGAAACCCATTACCGGCACCGACAAATTGGGTGCGCTGATGTTGGCCGCTGTGCTGTGCGGACGCTTTTTCGTTCCAAGGATGTGTTCGATTAGGCTGATTCCTGTAGCTCCGGCCATCCCGCCCCAAAACGGGCGCCGAAGGTTTCTGTTCCCGTACACTTTTTCTTGTTGTTTGGGATGCCCCGAGGAAAAAAAAACCTCAAACCTCGCTTGGAACCCGGTAATTATTGGCGTTTTCTCCGGTTTTGATTTATATCGATATATTTTCTAGACGGCGAGCTTCCTCAGCGGCTGCGGGTCATCTACCGGTAGTAATATCTCCGCAACACCATCCTCCCCGGCCAAAATGGGGCGCCACAACAATTGGAAATTGGGGAAAAAATGTCTTTCCACGGTATAGTGAGAAAAGGGCACGAAGAGAGAGAGAGAGAGAGAGACAGAGCGAAAACTAACGCGAGCAAAACGCAACACTATTTACCACCGTCGATTATAGATGTTTATCTGCGATTAGGTAAATTACACAAATTAGAGTACCGTGTTTGTGGGTCGAAGCGAGAAAACACTGAATCGGTGCTCGCGTATCGCTAGAATAAAGCTTCAGCGATCGCTTATTGTAGGGGGAAGGAATCAGCTAAATTATTAATTCGCAGAAAGGGAATTCGTCCAGCGTCATTCCGTACTGGAAACGTGTTACAATTCAGATTTAAAGGATGAACCTGTGACATTCCAGATAAGGATAAATTGAAACAATTTTGCTTACGCGAATGCAGACTTTATCACAACATACACATTGAAGATAAGGTGTTCGGCAGCTTTTTTCCTGGAAACTGATCAAATATTGATTCCTCGTTTTGGAGGATAAACATTCCCGGAATCTTCACTTTCAAAAGATATTATTATAAGTACGAATGATTAATTCCCTCTGCTTCAAAAACCTCAAAAAACGTTGCCCATAAACTTATCGAAATGATTTCCCGTCGATTGCTTCGATTAAAGGGAATGAAGTTGTAAATAATGTCAAACACAAATCTCATCAACAAGGAATGTCGCTCCCTCGGCGTTGTGGCATGTGGGGAACCTGCCGCTCCGGTTAGTAGATGCGAAGCCCATATATTAGATTAATGTGTCAAATTTATAATACTCCTTCACTCCCAGCGATTGTGCTGCTCGATCCGATGGCGATTCGTTCCCGAAACCAACCAACCCTCGGTCTGCCCGACGCCTGAGGGACTCGGAGAGGAACTACGCCTGTGCCCTCCTGGCCGATTGATTTATTATCCCTCTGATTGGGATGACATGTGACTTTACGCTTCAAAACCGCGATTGATGGAAACGCTGGACATTCAAATTACAATACGCCCGGGGTGTGCCCGGAGCAGCGCTCATCGACATTTTTGGAGTCGACGCTCCGAGCGGGCCGCTGCCGCCGTGACAAATCATTCAATTAATTTTATTATTTAAAATTGGAAATACGGTACCCTCGCTTTCGTTGGCGAGAAATTGAAACGATTGCATTGTGAGTCTTCGATTTATTTAGCGTTCCTTTTTTCATCCTTCATCCCCCTTCCAGCCAAGTTTATCAATCGGGCGCGTCGTGAGCTTAATGTCGACATTCGAGGCGAGCATACACGGTTGTGATACGATCAAGTGTGCATTTTCTTAATCATGATTGATCATCACTCCGAAATGGGAAGCTTTTGAGCGCTGGCGAACGTGGATGGTGTGAGGGTGGCAAAGGGATTCATTGAGTATTTTGCACCGATCATGTTGAGTCTGCTTTGCTTTATAATTTACACGCTCAATAATCGTAAGTGACTTATGTACTGACCGCCTTATCTTCTCGTTTTCCTCTGAAACCCATCTTATTCGTTCAAACTTTCTCAGTTTATTTATGTTTTCATCTTTCGCTTACCAAAGATATCATGTCATATAAAATATTTGATGCTTTTGATTCAAAAATTGAAGGCGAGCATGTTCTCTAACAACACTCCTCTCAAAATGATTCAGAATCAGAACATATAGATTTTAGATCCTCTTGTTAAACAAACCCCCAATCGAACGACCTGAAAGACAGAACGAAAGAGCAAACGGAACAAAAAAACAAAAACAGTGAAAACGCGAGTGAATCAACGACGCAAACTTTGCTCACGCTATTGCGCCAACAACGGGAAGGCGTATTTCGTTTGCTGATGAATAGACAAGCGATGTGTGGGGATTCGTTCCGTGCATTTATCATTTGCTCGCGAACACGACGGTTATACTTACCAGCGATAAATCAAAAATAATTACACGGCCAGCCGAGTGCGATGAAATTGGTGTTTCAACTAAACGAATAAATATTTGGCAACCGGCGAAATCAGTGCCGAATGTGGCTCCGGATGTTTCGTTCTTCTGGCACTGGACCACAACCATATCATTATGCATTTCGGTAGGAAACCAGATTTTTAGGGTAGCGTGAAGACTACGAAACGTGAATGTCATCATAAAGATGGTACGAATATTCTAGCGTAACAATTATTTAATGAACACCAGTGCCATTTTTTATTAAAGTCAAACATTTACCTGCTGCAAAATTGCTCATTTCCAATGTTTTATGCAGATACAATACTTAAATTCTACGCCTGAAATGTTCCACAGCTGCAAAATGGTTGCCATTTTTCGTCCACCAACTTGAACCAACCGATTGGCAGCTCACCGGGAAGGTGTGCTACCGTGGTCGAAGTTAAAACCCGGATGGCAGAAAACTGTCATGTAAATCCCATTAGTGACGGAGGCCAAAAGCGCTTGTGCAGTCAGGTTGTGCAGGCCACGGCTAAGCCGATTAGCATAATTGTATTAATATTTGTTCGCCATAAGAAAAAACACCGTTGATCTGCGAAAGAACAAACAAATGACCCTCCCGTTGGCCGCTTTGGCGTTGGTGTCGGACCCGAACTTGGACCCCCAGCAGGACACGCAGACCCGAGGGGGTAAAGCTCGGTCAACGGCTGGTGGGAAAAGGAAGCAACGAACTCTGTGGAGGGAAAAAGGGAACACGATTGCCGATAAGTCCGGCCCTTCACCGCGGGACAATCGAGCTGACAATAAGAGAAGATAATCTACTGACTCCGCCCTGCGTTCGGTACCTTCACCCGGGGATGATCTTTACCGATCTCTGCGCTCGTTCCGATTCGGGACGATACCTCTAACCTACCTGAGGGACAGCCTTGTGACACGGTTATCGCTTACCGATGCTGTTCTAATGCTAATGTACCTTTAAAAAGATACTGGGTGGACAGCTCCATCGCCTTGGCCTTCGCCAACTTGCGCGGCTGTAAACAGATAATGAATCCTACCGCAAAATTAGCATGCGGTGGTCGTATCCATATCCCTGAAATTAGCCAGCTTTCTCTCGGAGCAACCGTGAAAGGCTTCTAATCACCAATCGGCTCGAAAGGACACAATTCAAATTGATTTACAGCCTCGGCCTAGGCGACTGAAGCCATACACCCTACGTTTGATGATGATGACCGACGACAATACGAGTAACGCCTCCGATCGATCCCTCGACCATGGCTAGCTGACCGACGGTGGATCGCGCAGTACAAAACGGGAAAGCAAACCCGGGAATCACACCATGAAATTGATCATGCACGAGGCACAAACAAAACATTAACAAATACCACGGCTGCGAGGCAGGAGCAACAAGGACGTTCGAGGGAGAAGGAGCAACGAAGCGGACCAACAGGCACGAAAAGAAAATAAAGTTGTTCTCGGTTGAACTTATTTCTTAATAATGACAGTCTGCTTTGTAATATGATAAATGAGCTGGAGATCGTTTGGGCTCGATAGTTAGTTAACCAGCTCGTTTTCTTCGGGGTTTTTTTTCCAACCTGCGCGTCCGCGAGGTCACGGTTTTTTTGTTTTTTTTTTTTTTTTATTCGAAGGTTCATATTAATTTGTTTGTTCGAGCCCAACTTTAAAGGTAAGAAAAAGACACACACACCCGAAAAAAATGCCTCCAATGACCCGAGCAAAGCAGAACTGAACCGAGCAAAGATGGTTGATTTTGGGTTTTTAGTCATTCGTTTTATGGCCCGTGTGGATCCCGGTTGGATTCTCCTCCTTTTTCTCTCGACTTCATAATGCATTTTTTGGTTGCTGGTGCTAGTTTTCAAGTGGAACCTTTAGATGCTAATCGATCGGGTTATTATTTCGCTCACAAGTTTTTGTCCTTCGGTTGCCCGCTCGTTGGCCATCTGGTACCGGAAAGGGGGCAGATCAACGAGCGGCGCGAACCTGTGCAGACTGCGTTACAAATGATCTAAAATATAAATACGTATCTACCAGGAAGGACCGTGTGGGACATAAATCTTAAGGAGTTGATCCACCTATAGACAATCAGAAAAATATGTTAGCTTCCGCTTCTTCCTTTCTGGCCCGCTCATAGCTGGGCACGTCGTCCATGGTTGCAGCTCTCCATCTCCGGTCGCATCCGATGTCTCCCAGGTTCTGCTCCACTTGGTTCAGCCACCGAGGTCACTGGGATCCTCTGCGTCTCGTACCGGGCGGGTCACTAACCAACGGATCCTGCCGGCCTTCGCTGCCGTCAGGATATCCGGCTCATCATACAACTCAGCTAGCACGTGGTTTATCCTCCTTCTTCAAACGCCAAGCTCATACACGCCACCGAAGATTGAGCGGAGCACGCGCCGCTCTTAAAAGAAGCACGCAGGACCAAAAGACAAATATGGAAAATTAATTTTAAGAATGCAGCTACTCGTTGTCATCATGCTTCGTAATTGGATAATTTGAATCATGCTTCGCTGAACATAGTTTTAAAGAAAACATCACAGGCTCTACCAAAATGTTGCACTTGTGATTTTTAGATAACGATAACGAAAGGGTATGTATTGATAAGATGTTCGTTATTGTTTGTCATTCAGAATGAAGGAATCGATCCATGACCTCATTTCATGCTGACCCAACCTGGTAGCAACGAAATCGTATGGCTTATCTCCATATTCTGCAATCGAAAATAATCCGATCACTTCGTTGTTGGCTATGGCCGGAGCACCGACGTCGTTCTCCCAGAAAAGTTTATTCGTTCCTGGGGGCGACCAAATGCAGTACCCGTGCCCATTCACGACGGTTACTTTGCTAAAGCGTTCCACCAGGCTGTTGACGCAACTTTGATCTGATGCCAGAATATAGTCCGACTCTTGCAGACGTGCTGCGCCCTGCTCGTTGCGTCCGAACGAGAGCACCTTGACGTCGATCCTGGGAGGGTTCGAGTATGCAACCGGTATCGGCTGTGCGTTGGCTCCGTACTGGATTTTCTTTCTCAGATGCAACAGCGCCACGTTGTACTCGTATCCAATCCATTCGGGATGCTTGTAGACGCGCTTCAGGTCATACCATTTGCCGGTGCTAAGTGTGTTACCACCGATGACGGCACAGTATTCTGATTCATAAGGGTGTAGCAATGCGGAGGATGAAGTTAGGACCCACTGAGGAGCGATGATGACTCCGTTGCCGACCAGCTGGCGCGAATGTGCAACGATCGCCATGAAAGGATACTGTGTGATCGATGCTTCGTTTGCTTCGTACATGCGCAACTCGCCATGTACCGGCGAAGGGAGCACGCAGGCTACCGCGAGAGCCAACACTGAAACCAGATACATCCTAAACAAATTCTTTAAACTGCCTACTTTCGAACCGTTTCCCAGGTTTAATAGTCTGCCCACATTAGCAAACATTAGTTCCATGATGTGTTTGCGATTTGTCAGCCAACAACGTTGGTCACAGGTGTGTGTTTCGCATTGTAATATATTAGTTCTACACACAATAACAGCATTTCAGTGTTTGATCGGTTTGATACGGTTAACGTTGTAAATTTCTGTTGCAGCCAACAGCTCAATGTTTACATGCCATATTTTGGCGTAAGCGCTCGGCTATCCTGTTCCCATTTGTTTACGGGTCTCGAAAACAACCACTACAGAAAATTGTTCCGCGACCAGCCTGAATTATTAGCAAATAACTCATCGTGGTTTTCATGTGCTGGTGCTAGTTTCCAATTGGAACCTCGCTAATCGATATTTAGATGAAATTTATTATTTGTCACCATGCTCGGTACTTGCACAATTTGAATCGTGATTCGTTCACAATAGAGTTTGATGTTGAACTTTGCATATAGCTAGCAAAATGCATGCATTGCTTAGCTTTTCGTTATTGTGTTTAATTATGTAAAATGTAAGAATCGATCCATGACCTCATCTCTTGCTCACCTACTCTAGTAGCAACGAAGTTGTATGGCACATCATCCAACGCGGCACTCGAGAATAATGCAACCAGTTCGTTGTTTGCAATGACCGGAGAACCGACGTCGTTCCACGAGAAAAGGTGTTCTGTTCCTGGGGGCGATACAACGCAGTATCCACGTCCATTTGTGATAGTTTCTTTAGTTAAGGCCTCCCGCAGTCGGTCGGTGCAACTCTTATCTGAAGTTAGAATATACTCTGACTCTTGCAGATGCGACGAGCCCTGCTCATTTTCTCCGAACGAGAGAATTGTCACGGCGATCGTGGCTGGGTTCGATAAGACAACTCCTATCGGCTGTACGTTGAGTCCGTAATTGATGGTCCTGCTAAGATGCAGTAGCGCTATGTTGTTCTCGTTGCCAACCCATTCGGGATGCTTGTAGACGTGGTCCGCGTCATACCGACTGCCGGTGCTCAGGTTGTCTCCACCGATGACGGCACTGTAACCGATGTCCCCTGGGTTCAGCAAAGTAGAGGCTGCCGTCAGGACCCACCGGGGTGCAACGATTGCTCCGTTGCCGACCAGGAAGCGGTCATGTGCAACGATCGCCATGAAAGGATATTGTGTGATCGATGCATCCCGTGCACCATACATGCGCAACATGCCATGTACCGTCAAAGGGAGCACGTAGGCTACCGCGAGGGCCAACACTAGAATCAGATTCATCCTCTACAAATTCTTGATACTGTTTAGTTTTGATCCATTTCCAAGGTTTTATAGCCTATACGCTTAAGTTTTCAGCAAATTAGTTTCACGGTATAAGTGCGATGTGTCAACCAACCACCTTCAGTCACAGGTATATGTTTCGCTCTGTAACACATGCGTTATGTACCCAATAACAGCGTTTGAACGGATACGGTCATAGTACTGCACGTGGCAAATTGCTGATGGGATCAACAAGTAAACGTACAATACCGTGATTATCCATAAACATTATAAAAAAGACAAATAGTGAACCACTACAAGTAATGGTATCATCAATCAAAATGACTGTCCTTGGGTGTGTAAGTGTATATCATGTATATCATATAAAATACTGGGTGTTTAAGTTTTAAAGCATTACGATTTAACATAGAACAGGATGTTATTCTTAAAACCTAATCCGTGACCGTGCTGCATTAGATAGTAATGACCCACCGTGAAAATGATACAAATTAGTGTGAATTAAATAAAATTTTCAGCCTCTTCTCGGAACTGATCCTAATAGGCTAAGGCCTACCTTCCCGCCTATAACCTGAACACGATGGAGCACGCACCGTTTGCAGCAGCTCACGTTAGGTCCCGGAACGCCTGCAAGCCCCTCGAGGCCAAGAAAAGTAACCTTCAATTTGGTGCACCACTCGCAGCGTGCGAACGCACGAAACCACCCCGACATGGCCAATTTTCGATCATTCAATCGTCGAGCGCCCGTCGCACGCGAAACCGACTTCATAGTTTGGACTGGAATTAATATAATTTTCCTATTGGCCCGTAATTGATTGCCGATTTGGTAGGAAGAAAAAGAAACGGCGATGGCACGCAGAAAGCATTACTAGCGCGACCTGACGAAAATAAAAAATACCAACCGTCATCGCATCGGTGAGTCACCACGGAGAGTAGGGGCCACGATCCACCGGGGCCAGGCAAGAAGCCTCATCGCAGAGTAATGGAATTTAAATTGCTCCATTCAGCCCGCTTTGGCCGTTTTTGAGACCGGCGCGGAACGAAGTAGGAACCGTCCTGGCGGTAGGTACTTACTGCGTTTTGTTTCGGTATAATTATTGTTCCAGGAAGGCTGACCCGGCTGCCATAAAACTAATCTGCCCCAGAGTTTTTGTGCGCATTTGTTCGGCCAACGGTGGCTTCGGGAACCTTCGTTCCGGGAACCGCGAGTCGCACCGGTGGACCCGTGGAGAATGAATAAACTTCTCCTACGGTGCCAGGTGATGGTGTCAAATGATAAGGTTCATTCTATTTTTGCTCACCGTGTGGACAAACATCGTACGACACAGAAACAGTGCTATACACAACATTGTGGCGAACCTGTTTTGAACGTGCATGGCAATTCGAATTATACGCATTCTGAACACCAAGAACGATAAATATAAAGATAAAAGTGTAATTGCACTTGTTTGATACGTTTGGAAAATTAACATTAAATCAGATGGGTTAGAGCTTTGGCAGACAATCAGCAATATTATTGGAATAAGTGCTATGTAGACGATTAACAGCATTTTTTAAAAGGCTTTTTTTAAATTTCTGAATTGGGACCATGCCCGAAAAAAGCAAATAATTCTTCCTCCTGAACAAAAGATCGTAAGGCATTTGAGACGTTTAACCAATATTTTATGTTCCAATTCAATAATGACGCTATTCTTCTTGATGAATATGGTTTTCTAACTTATTGAAGATACTTCTGAAAACTAAATTTAACTATTTCATTGCAAAAAACTTTACACGGCGCTAATAGACATTTGTTTTGTCCCACACTGTATAACGCAACTAGCGCGTACCGATTTCACACGCCGAGCACAAGGCGCGGCAGCAACCGAAAAGCTATGAATTCACATTAGTTTATAGTTTTTCCGGGAATCGTACAGTACACTGCCATCCTGGCGAGGCGGAAGGGTGGAAATGGCGTCACAGTTATTAGCATTTGACTCGATCGCCCTATTAAACCAAGCCGTCGAATAGTGGCGGTGGCACGGTGCGCATGAGAAGTAGCCACGAGTCACTCCCTCGACGCCGGGTTGCACTAAGTGGGCCAACTCCTTTTCGATGGAGCAAACGGTTGTGTCGTGTGTGGTAGAAAGAGAGGAGCTAAATGAAGCCACAAACCTTCAGGTACGCTCAACACTTTAATCCAGCGCACTGCCAATCCTTTCATTGCATCCTTGCTGCAACGCACCTTCTGGTTTTCTCCTTTCCTTTTCGAACTGGCCGCGGTTGAACGATTTCGCACCACAGTTGCAGAGTAAAGCTGGCTCCGATTTAACGCGCTACATTTTAACCTACAACCACAGCAATTCGGACACGTACAGGACGACGCTCCGGCTTATGCGATGAGTTATGAAGTGTTGATTATACAACGTATTATAATTGACTTTTCGTCCCGCTTCCCGCAACTCCGAACCGTCCGGTCGGTTTCACTTCACGTTTCAACGCAGCCGTTTATCACCATGGCCCTTTGCCATTTTTTTTTGTTTCGTTTTGTCTCTCTTCTCGAGCTCACTTGCCCTTTGCCTTTCTGGTCTCAGCGAAGGCTCCTTACCGGAGAGTTACAGCGCAGTAAAGCAAAATATTTAAGTTTCACATTAAATCACCAATATTTATTTATTGGAAATGTTATTAATATTTCTCCCCAGTCACACTCCACCGTTTCGCCCTGGACTCGCTGGAAACGGTTTCGTTCGCACCCTTCCACCTCGCTTTGGTAACTAGTTTATTTTTCCCTCTTAATTTACACATCGTCCGATCGATCGGCCGTGGACGTCTCTGGCCCAAGCGAAAGAAAGAAAGAAAGAAACCCCCTTTTTTCACCCGACTAACTGACCCGCGTCAAAGGAAGTAGTAAATTTCGGGTGATCGAAAATGAACCCCGCGAGCGTGTCGGGCGGGCGAAAGCTGGGCGAAATGCTGTTCCTCCCAAAACAACCAAAAATGGGTGGAAAAAGAAGGCAAAGAAAGAAGGAAGGAAAACAACCGTCATCAACCAGCACCGAACCCCGGCATCTGGCCAACGGAATGGTCCGAAAAAACCTCAACCCGGCCCCATGTCGGTAATTCGCGCTGTTTTCTGTTTTCTTAACCCCAGCGTTTTTCACGTTTCCATTCCCAATTGTCTCCAGCATCAGCTCCACGGGTAGCTCCACCGTAAGATGAGTTGTTGTAGGGGATGTTCTCTTCAGTTTTGTTTTTTCTTTCAACCTTCCTTTTCACCCCCCGTCCCTGGCGTTTGTCTTACGCTTGCCCTCCGTCCGGGCATTGTTATTTTCGCAACATAAGCACCAGTCGGTTAGGGGCTGGTGTAAATTGCCTTATTGGGCGAATTAATTATAACAAGAGCATCAATTTTCGATTCTAAATTACAGGCTCTTAGCGGGGTAATTTTCGAAACAACGCGCTCTCCTGTTTGTCGTGCAGGCTGGGTTCGTTTCTTTCCTTTCAATTTTTTTTTATTTTTTCGGTTCCGTTTTCCTCCCCAATCACCTCCGTTTGGTACCGGCTGTTGGGCCCCTGTTGGAGCCAACGTTGCAGCCTCCGAGGGCATTTTCCAAACGTTCCCTTTTGCAAGGAGAACGAAATTGATTTTTACCTGCCGTCTGCCAAGAATCCTTCCGAGTGGTCTAATGCGTAAAACCATTGCAACGCCAATGGTCTTTTCGCGCGAGAGGCGAGAATGGCGAAGGATAAAGAACGCAGCCAGGGTAAGGGCACACACGCACAACACCGAGTGTTGAGCACATTTTGCGCTAATTCGAGTGCTTCGACGTTGAGGAGCGTCGTCCGGTGCCGGCCTAATTATAGGTGTTTGCGGTATGCATCTATCTACACTTGTTTTCCCTGCTCCGTTCCCATCCCATCCGTCGTCTTCATTGCTGGTGCCGGTTTTATGAATGATTTGTTCAGTATTGTGAAACGGTGGTCCTACGCAAGTGGAAATGTGGTTCAAATAGTCATAAAAGTATGAGAAAAAGAAACCAAAACCAACACAAACGCAACGGCTTAAACTCATATGAACTAGTGGTTTATTATTTACATCACTTTATTTACAAAAGAAGAGCCCCACTTCACGAAAGCTTGAGCTATATTCATTTAATCACCGGATGGCCTCGCAAATGGTCTCTTAGTTTAGCGATTTTTTTTTTTTACAAATTATGTCGCGCTAGGAAGAAACAGAACACAACCATGAATGAGTAATAAATATGTAGAAAATTGAGCACATTCCAGCGCAGAGCTTCGCAGACGCGTTTTGGCACACGATGTAACGCAATTACTGAGTCAACCTGATAAAGTATGCCACACGTCTCGCATCGGGGAACGCTGATTTGGCACTCACTATTTGTTTCACTAGAGTTGTCTTCGCCATTCACGGCTAATAAATCCTTCCACGGAACGCTACCCTGTCGATTGATTTGCCTTGCCGGAACCAATTCTTCTACCATGCAATCCTTTTTGATTAACACAATTCATTTATCAACAGAAAGGAACTTTGATCAAACGTCAACACAGACACGTGTTTGTTGGGCAGGCAAATTTGGTTATCCTGCCGAGGGTACAATTAAAGCGAGCAACACTCCACTTTCGCCATTTCAAGGGACGCTAATCTACTCCTTCGAGGATTCAGCGTCTTTCATCCACGTTCCTGCCCGTCGTTGTCACCGCCGCCATCGTCATCGCCGCTAGGACACTCGTCATCCATTTCCATGTCGATCAGCTCGTCCTCCTCCTCGTCGTCGTCGTCGTCGTCCTCGTAGTTTGCTGGACTGCGTGCCCCTCCGTCACCGTTCCCACCGGACTTGGCGTCCTCCTCCTGCTGCATACGCTTGTGTTTGGTCCGCCGGTTCTGAAACCACACTTTTACCTACGGGACAAAGCAAACGGAGAGATATGGTGGCGACCAGTCAAATAGCGTTTTAATTCGATAAATCACTTCGTTTCCTGCACGGACCATTACATTTACTCAACCGCCACGTGCCCACAGACACGATTATTACTCAGCCGGTGATTAGTGGAAGAGTGGATGGGAAATGGAGCGTATGAAGTAAGCATGTTCTTCCTTAACGCAGCTAAATATCATTTTCTATGCTTAAAGGATTATTATTTTCCCTTTTCATAAAGTGCTGCCTTCTCAACAATATCAAATTCCAAATGATCATAACTTGATATCTGTTTCGAACAATCTTCAATGTAATAAATAGTTTCCTCAAAAAGTCATTCGTTCCGAAAAACTATTAAAATAAACCGCATTTTAATTGATAAGCGTTCTTAAAACAACAATTATGGAGTAAAAGAAAAACGATTTCAGTGTTAATCTGCAACGAACCAGGACATAGGAAATCAATCTTCTCTGCAATTCTTTTTTCCTTCTCTTCCTACTCCCATTGTTACGCCCTGCACTGTAGCCGAACCCTTCGGTGTGTAAACTTCAACCACTTTAGCAACCCCTCCCACTGCCTCGGTTGACCTCGTTTTCCCCCTTAACAAAACACGGATCGTGTGCAATTGGGAATTGATACGCATTTTATTAACTGCTAACTACCTTATCCTCCATTTTATTACTCGACCGATAATGGCTGCCCTCGAAGCAAAGGCGCACGGGAACGACACGGAAGCGTCGTATCATCATCAGCACAACCCTCCACGCAAAACCCCTGTGTGCACGGCGGATGTGCCGAAGAAACAACTTGCCAACTTAATGTTATTTCAGCATCCCTTCCCAGCAGCCCGTCGATCCCACCATGCTGTAATAGTCCTTGTAACCCTCATCGTCGTCGTCGTCGTCGTCGTCGACAACCTCATCAGAGCTGGCAGATCTCCGGCGCTCGTTGATTATGGGGGAGTTTACGCGGTTTTTCATATTTTCCTTCCAGCAAACCCAACCCAGACCCTCGCTCCACATCAACCTCCCCGGGATAGGCCGCAGCTCAAATTGTCCTTATTTACTTCCACACTTTCGCCCCGAGAGCAGATTCGTGGCAGATTGCGAATATTTGTTCAACAAAGTGCTAACAATTTATTTTTCCCTCCACTACTGGACGGTTTCGGCGCTTGCCGGAGCGAACGGTCCCGTTTTTCTAGGGTGGAAAAACTCACGTCGATCGAAAAACGAACCGCAACGAAACGACCCGGCGTAGGGTGAGCGGCAAAATCCCCCTTCGCCGGTACGTGATCAAATTTTGAGCCAATCCAATAAAATGGAGGGAAAATTGCCATCATCATCCTGCTCGGTTACTTTCGACGCTCTCGCACGAAGCTATTCGCTAACGGGCTCGAGCTGTATTGTGTGATTGTGTGTGTGTGTGTGTGAACATATATCCTGTCCTATGGCTTCAGGCTCAAGGATGATCCTTCGGTGACAATGCGGATGGGACGGTTGTTTACTAGGAAAGCTTTTTTTATGCGAACAAAACTCAAACACCGCACCACAGGGAGCGGTAGGTTTTTGCGTTGAGGTCGCATAAAAAGGAAAACTTGTTTGCGGCACTCGATTCGGGTGTTTCAGTCTTATGTTCACACTTCTGATTTCATTTGTTTGTTCTTCTTCTGAACATATATGTTTTGAATGAATAATACTTTAAAAACTGTACGTTTAATTTAAATGAAAAAGGCTACACCAAATCTATCTCAATATTAAGATCAAGTTTAAATTCAAAGTGATGTTCAAATCCATCTCTAACTAAACTTTCCGTTGATCAGATCCTTTACATTTACCTTTACTATTCACATTGTCCAACCATTTTAATTTATATCAACAATTTTCTCGGCGACTTTTTCCCGTTACAATCGAGAACCGTTTCAAACCTATTTTATCGCAGACTACTCAAGGAATGGCCATGTGCTACTATTCAGAACAGCTTCCAGTACCAGCTACATTATGTACACTACACCACGCTACGACCTCCTTACCTGCGTTTCGGTGAGACTAAGCGCCTGCGCCAGAGTTTTCCTTTCCGCCCCGACCACGTAGTGATTGTTCTCGAAGGCGTGCTCCAGCTTGAGCAGCTGCGAGGGCGAGAAGGCCGTCCGCACTCGCTTCGGTTTGCGAAACGGCAGCAAGTAGTCTGCGTTTGGGGGTGGAAAAAGGAAATCATTATCAATTACAATCTTGTTCGGTTTGGGATGTTATTGATTCATGAGCTCAAGGGAACAAGGGAGAGGTTTGTTGTTTAAGCTTCACCGAAGGGTTAAACATAATTCCTCTCAAACCGATTTTGTAGGATCGATACACCAATTTTTGGCCTGCTTCCCTTTTCCCCGATGCTGCATTCCAAAAAAGAACCGATGTAGAAGTTTTCCACGACGCCCTTGTGGAGTCCGTGCCGTTCTCGTAGGAACTTGGCAACGTGATTGCGCTCCAACAGCGACCTACGGGCCTTTGGGGAGCCCTGGGCAGCAGACCACCTCTCCCCCCTCCCCGTTTCCTTGTCTGCCAGCATCTACCAGCGAAACTGACAGAAGGTAATTTGCCTGATAATTCTCACCAGCCGCCGGGGGCCACTGTCAGCTGTCCCGGGAATGCGAGCGCGCATGGAAATACGTTCGCTCTCTCACTCTCCGACCCTTCCGGGTCCTTCTCCGTTTTGCTTCACCTGGGGCACACAAACACATAACAACACACACACACATATACACGAACAAGGGACGGGCCAAGAATGCTCAAAAATGCGTGCGGCGATAATAACGTTTTCACGATTTTCTACGCTTGCCTCCATTATGTCCTAATGTTTATGAGGAGTTTACTTTGGCCGCGATGTGATAATTTACTAACAAGCTGATTTGATGGACGTCAGGACCCTACTCGGTTCGTTCCCGAGGGCACGCAGGGGGAACCCTCTGCAGCTCCCGTTCCAATCCCCCTCCCCCATTCCCGACCAGCCGTGCAGGTTTGCGTGCACAATTTGATTTGAGTAGCGGAAAAAGGTTCGTGCCCGCCTCGGGTGATGCTCGCATACGGGGCAAACAGGAATGTCTGGGCTGGAGCTATTTTCTTTGATTTCGACTGAAACCGTATGAATAAATTTGGCCAGAAGATATGGAATCATCAATCTTGTTTAGTGTTACCAGTGCTGTTTGCCAGGGAAATGATTCTGTAACGGAATTGAGATCATCTTGTCTAGTTGTCTTATGATTTCAAACCACTGTAGTATGTTTCCGATAAGCACACAACAAAAGCTGCTTTTATAAAATGTTTTATCCACAGGCTTCACCCGTGTTTATCAATCATTAAATTTTGTAGAATTTCTCGTGAAATCGATTCTTACAAAAATCATCATCCGTTGTACCATCTTGGCAAATGTCCAAGACGAGCTTTCTTTTTCTTTTGCATCCAAGCGAAACGAGATTTGCTTCAAAATTAAAATTAAATTACTCCGCGAATCAATCATTCCCAAAACGGACCACGGCACGAACGGCTGCCGGCACACAACCACAATCTGCTCAACGCTATCGCTTCCGTCCCAAGGGGGGGGGGGGGGGAATATTAGCGAATTTGAAGGTAATCAGCTTCACCACCAATGCTACCAGGTCGAAGGCGCCGCATTGTGATCTGCAGTGAGTGTGTGTTTTTTTTTTACTGTTTCTTTATGCTGCATTTTGCCATGCCTTTCCCATTGCGAGTGATCCAAAAGCGAGCCACAATCGAATGGGCTCGGGCGGGCGGAGCCGTTCTGCCCTGACTGGACAACATCCTCGGGAGCCACGGTCTGCCTATAAAACACAATATAATTAAATAATTACACATCATTATGGTGCATACATTTGCATCGATGCATCGGGCACCAGCAGTAGGGCGGCAGTAGCAAACGGTAACGAAAAGAGAAGCCCTTTTAAATGAGGCCCCCACTACCGGCACCGTACACCTCCGACGAACGGAGGCAACAAGCGCGAACCGTGCGCACCGTACTTGTTCATCCGGTTGCACACGGTGCGCACTGAAAATGATGAAAACGAGAAAAGAATTGGTCTTTAATAAACCGTTTCTTAATCGGTTTCCTATCATTGCGCCAGGAACGGAGCGTAGGCCCACCCTTCTGCGGGACGGAGCTGGAGGACTAATTTATCGCAAAACCGTTAATGATCTCTCGAGCCGGGAGCAGCCGGGCAGTCGGGTGTCCGATGGCTGCCACTGACTCCACCGTTGCCCATGCACATGCAGCTTTTTCTCTCTATCTCTCTCTCGCTCTTTCTTCCATTTGCGTTCCCTCTTCTTTTTTGCGAGCCAATCGTCCGATGTGTCACCCGGAGCGACTCCATCATGTGGCACATTACTTGCCCATCGAGCAACATCATCATCATCATCATCATCATCGTCGTCGTCGTCGTCGTTGTCGTTGTCCTCGCCGAACCAGTGGTAGTGTTATTACTGCCAAGCATATAGTCAGCCGCTGCCACCTCCCCGGCAATCACACGCTGGTTTTATGTGCAATATTTTATAAACTTGTCACTTTGCTTGTCATGCCTAATGAGTTTTAATAAATAGTTAATCTACTAATTGGCACTAAATGCGAGCGTTAAATAAAGAAGCAGAAGAAAAAAGGTACCCCAACGAGTGCAACGGCTGTTGATTACGCACACGCTGGCTGTCCCTCTAATCACACGGAGCACGGCCACGACACCGCATCCGGGCAACCGGTTTCGCCGATCGATCACCGACGCATTAGCCTGCCGCAAGATCAAACAGCGAGATATAGTGGGCTGCTAACGACGCCGTGCCAATCGGACGCCAATCGGAGGCGTCAGAACGAGGGTGAGACTTATAATTACTGGAGACAAGTTCTTGGTACTCCGGGAGACACTCTCCAACTGGGCCGAATGATCATGACAAGTAGTCATAGTGCACGCACAGATTTACACATTCCATGGACTAACTTGAAGAGTAAACATATACGATCCTACTTGTGTAATTTGCGTCGATTCTCGCAAAATTTATGATCATAGTTTTTGTGCCAAATTTCAAGACATTCAATGCTTTCCATACAAGTTATCTTTTTCAGTCCTTTTTCTTAAATGTGTGTAGACAAACTATTGAAATCCTATGATTCGCTTCAAAACGAACGCCACAGGGACGTAGACGGTGGTTCCATAACATTGTGTCGTTTTCGGTGGCCAGCTTTACGCCGAAAGAACTCAAACTACCGCACACATTTGCCGCATTAGCAAAAATCCATAATGCCGACATAAACATAAACAATACAGCACGCGAAAGCCCAATTCTAGCCTCAAAACAGGCAACGCAGAAACAGGCCCAACTCTCTCGGGGAACGTTCCTGCCCTGTCAAGGGCTTTCAACAAACGCCGCTCCAATTGAAATGCCAAATCGGGTTTGTGCGCCGACACCCGAATCGATCGCTACGAACGCTAAATATGTTCAGTCAAATGACAGGCCACCGAAACAACAAACCCCCCCGTGATTTCCATGCAAACCCTCGAAACAGCGAATTGCACCGAGCCGGTCCTTCTCCTGCCCCGCTTCGTCCGGACACGATTGGCTTCGTGGCCAACGGGAGGAAAACAAACTCAAAGCTGACAGAACTTCACTAGTTGGTGATTAATGGCTTTATAATTGAACACTAAAAGGCCAACGGAAGGGTGGCCGGGCCTCCAGTCTCCGCGGAGGATCCCGAAGGTGCATCGAATCAACTCCACTGTTTCTGGCCCTGCTCCGGAACGATCGATTAGGTCATCCACATTACAATCGCAATCGGTGTGCTGCGCAACGGTGTCAGACGGCCATGCAGACGGAAATGGAGGAGGGGGGCTACTGGTAGAACGTTCCATCAAGCTTGACTTTGGATTCACCGATTGCAGAGATAACGCTGCAATAAATGAATGAATAAACAAACCGATCTAAGCCTTTGATTGAGCAGAAGCAGGAGAAGGACACTCTGACATCCGTATTTCCTACGTCGATAAACCTCTGCTTGTCAGTCCGCTTTCGCAGCAGCAGCTGATGGTGACGCTGATGGATACGCGCTAATGTCACACTGACAGCTGCCTGCCGGCTATCGGGACAGCCCTCTAATGAGGCTATCGCGAGGCAACCTTCGAACCGCGTCGGCAACATTGTCGCTCCCGGAGACACGGAAAAACATTGATGCATATTATCACGCTGCGTCTGTTTTAATTCTCCTTTTTGGCGTTGTTTATTGTTGCGTTGCGAGACAAACACCGCCCCAGCGGAAACCTAGCGTTTAATATCGCATTAGTTGATCGACATTCGCATAACCGCAGTGCAGGACGTATAATAATCGAACTGCGCCAGCGAACGACTTCGGTCTTACTGGTTGAACAAAAGAGGGAAAAGCAAAACCTGCTGGAAAAGCTGCAACGAAACCGGGTGTGGCGCAGGACATTGCGGTTGATTGTGTTCCCATCGGTTTCCTGCGGGTCACGGGAACATCGCGCCTCACCGTGATCTTCCGCCAGGATCGACGGCGGGCCGTGTAAAGTGTTCAACAATTGATTCCAATTATTTCCCTGGCTGCCAAATCAACCCGGACCCTGGACGCCATGCGCTCCGGACGAATTAATTCGCAAACATTCGCACACAAATTGAGGCACTTCCCTCCCTGCTTCTGGACGGGTGGCGACGCCGGGGATGCTTTTCGGGGATGCGCAACCAGGAGTGCAAAAATCACCCGATCAACTCGTAATTCCCTACAAGTAAGCAAACAACTCGGTCCCTTTACCAGCTCCAGTTTCTCGCGACTTCGTTCGCGACCTGTTGCTTTTCTCTTGCCCCTCCGTTTTTCCATCACCTATTTCGCGGGGTAAATTGATCGCCAAAGGGCGTAAAAGATCGACGAAACGCATGAGAGAGAGAGAGAGCGCTTGAGCGAGAAAGGCGAGTAAAATTGGTCCACCGCAGGGCTCTTGGGGAGTGCAATGGCGACGGTCCGGGCAGCGACGGATCGGATCGTATTAATGGCGGTGTAATTATAGCATGTGAGGTATACCGTCTCCCTATCAACAGGCCGTGCCGACCCGAGGGCGATCATTTTACTTCGATTGTCCATCATTTTGATAATGGTGTTCCGACTTGCGTTACACCGCCAAGACGTACCCGGGATCCTTTCCCCCCCCCCTCCTCTCCACACCCTATTTTTAATGAGTGCGCCCGGCGAGTGCTCGACTGTAGAAAGGATCGCACACGGCACCGAAAAGGGTTCGAATCGATCGAGCGCCACGTACATTGACCGGCGCGTAAGGGTTTTGTCGAGTTCGCAGGTCCGTCGGTATGCGCCGCTCGACGCTTAACGATGCTTAATTTGATTGATTTCGGTGCATAATGTGCATTAATCGTGATGCACATTACATGCACACCCGGCGCATCCCGAACCGGCCCGGTTCGTGGTGATCCGTTACGTTCACGTTTCCTTTTTTTTCCAGCTACCTCCTTCCACCTGCGTGTACGGGTTTCGGTTCGGGCCCGGAAAGAAGCCTCTCGTCCTCGAGAAGTATAAATAATCTATGTTTAAATTAACTGCCAACGATGTGCGGGCCAATAAGGGCATGCGTGCGTATGTTCAAGCGGCGAACCGTTTCGAATTAATTCAGTAGATCACTTTTGGACCCGCGTACCCCTTTTTCTCTGCGCTCCGTATCATCTTTAAAATTAATTGAGCTCGAAGTTAACGGAATGGAATCAATTTCGGCACTTTTATGTTGATTCGGATACGTTCAGCATAAACAGGATGATCCATCCAGGCAAACGATAACGAAGCAGCGTATCGATATGCTTTTTCTTCTTATCACAGTCAATTCAATTCAATCGCACGCCGTAATCGTTTCGATAAAAATAAATTATAATAAAGCAGACCAGGAAATGAGGTAAAATGTTTCATGGATAAGCTTGTTTCCAAGCTAGTGTTGTGCACAAGTCAACTTGGTTTGTAAAGTCTTAACATCGCCCTTGCGAATATTCATGTAATCAAATTTAATATAATCAAACAAGCAACCCGTAGGAAAAATTAGCAACATCAAACAGGCTCTACAATTAATAGCAACTTAATAGCAATGCTTGGCTCATCATAGGTTTCTTAACCATGTAAAAAAAACCCCCATCCATCCACAACGCGGGCAGTCAGCCCGTTTCGTGATCGAACGAATCGCAAGTAATCGCGGCACGCAGCCCACCGTGTAATCCGCACGATATCGCAAAATGTAGCGTTTAATTAAATTATCTCTAATTTGGTAGCAATTAAGAGCAATGAAGATAAACGAAAATAATTGCACAACTGCAGCGCTGCACCGAACCAAACGGTTCTCTGGCGCGAATTCCACAAGAAGGATGCAGGAAGTGTGTATGTGTGTGTGTGTGTGTGTGTGTGTGATTTAGTGTGGAGTGGAGGGAGCAAAACACATAGTCCAATCGTATGGTTAGTTGTAACTGAGCCCGTGCTGAGGGAAAAATCTCGTCTTTGATCACGAGAAGATCACGATCAATTGCAGCACAAAAAAGGCACTCGCCATCTTGTCTGCCGCCTTTTTTTCTGCCTCCTTGTGCGAAGGCCTGCACCAATCAACCCCAATCAACATGCGGACGACAGCGTGGCTAACCGGCTTAATTATGATACTAATGAATTTGTTGTCTCGCTACCAGTTACCAGCCGCCTACGAACAGTCGGACGAACGCAAGAGTTTTTTCTCTTCTTTTTGAGCCCCTTTTATGCTGTCGTCGAATCCGCCCGCTTTCGAACACTCGCGTACGGTTCGCGTTCGCGAAATTGATTTAATAATAATATGCACACAACCGTTGACCCCGTTTCGCCAACCGTCACGATCACGAGCAACTCCACCGTACCTTCCAAGCTACCTTGAGCGTTACGCAACGCAATTGTTTTACTACCGGCATCCTTCGGCGGACTCCATTCGCTGCACGCAGATAAAAAACACCCTTGCTTTCTGCACTGCCTAGTTGCTCTAACGCTGTGCCAAATTCGTTCACAGCCCGGAAATTTATTTCATTACCATCCCGTGCAATACACCATTAGTGTAGGGCGAGTGCGAGCGATAAAGTTTCGTAATGAACTTCCTTCGGAGAAGCAGAACAGAATCAACAGAAAAAAATGCGGTTTCGCCTAATTATCCGTGGTCGAGCAAACAGTAAAACAAAACCGTCAGCCAGTCCTCATTTAGTCCTGGGAGAATATTTATGTGGTTCAATCGAGTAATGCCATCGACGCTACCGAGCCAAATGCAATTTTAATTCTTATCAAGATCAAGATGGTAGATCTCGTGAAGATGGGAATTCGTACCGACAAAACAAACCAAATACGCGGTCAAAAAAAATAATGAACTCAACCGGTCGAAAACTGGTCCAGCCTGATTTTCTCATTACGATAATTGCTACCAACAGCCAGGGAGGGATAGGGATGGGATCAATTATGATTCCTCGAGCTGCAACTGCAACCGTGCAGATGCAATCGGCCGTCATAAATTGCCAATCAAATGGTACCAAATTGATTGTGGGACGTACGTGGACGTGGAAATCGGTGGAAGAGAACCAGAATGGCAGCGCAAGGAATGACGAGCCTACAAATGATCATTAGAAAATGCTGGCAGACTCATTACATGCTGTCTGTATGCTCGACGAATGATAACAAGTAATTATACTCCGGCATTTTGTTTAGTTCATTCTTATTACTTATTTTTTCGAATGAAAATATATCTTGTGAAATCATATCAGGACTGTATAAATTGACTGAGGCGATCAAGTGAAGTGCCTTGAGCATTTTGATGCAGCTTCAAGCCATAAAATATAATAATTTATTTGAACCACACCTTCCATCGCGCTTTTTATTGAAAAAGGGCAAAACACCTGACCAGATAGAAAAATCCTCTTGCCACCTGCCCTTCCAATTGTTTGAATTTCGAAGTAAATTACGTTTCACACCCTCCTCTTCTCGGCGATGACACGTGTTCAGGTGGATTCTGTTCCGCCTCCAAAACTTGTCTAGCGGAGGAGGAGAAGCAATCTTTCAATGGTTCCGAATCACATTTCCCCCTGCTGGCATTTGGGGGGAGGAATGTCTTCAGCGTCTAGCAAACACCAGCGCTGATCGAAATCTCAACCTCGTCCGGCCACAAGACGAGACGTTCCCGAAGAGATGCACGTCGGGCTGCATGTTCCGGGTCGCACCGAACGAACATAAGCATTGCGTGTTCGTTAACACTCTCCTTTTCCGCCTCCTCGGCGAAGGGAAGGGCGAAACCAACCCAGCTGTCCACAACCGCGATGAACTCGTCGGCTCCTTAGCGCACGTACCGGACACCAACGCACACACACACACCCTCTACCCGGACAGACATAACACCCCCGTAGAACAACCGAAGACACGACAACCGGCCCGAACACGCGATCTCCGGCGCGAAATAAGAAAATAAGATCTCACTAATCATTTTTATTATGAGCTGGGCAACCGCGCGATAAATGTGTTATGGATTTTAAACGCCCTGCCGTCGTTTCTTTCCCGCCTCCTCTTCCCCCCTAACCACGTCAAGCCGACAGCCACGCTAGAATCTGTTGCATTCCGACGTGCACCTCCTCCTCCCGCAGGGGGGGGGGGGGGGGGGGTTTCCGTGCGTTTAGGGTCCTTTTAACGCACTAAACCGTCAAACTGCAACCATCCGGGCCGTCCCGGGGGTCAGTTGGAATCGTGCGAAGCCGGTGAGTGCAAAAGGGAGTAGCAGCGAAGCACAAAATAAGAAAGAAAAAAACCCAATACCCCGAGAAAGGAAACGCAGCAATTTTTGTTTTTTGGTTTCTTGATTTCTTTTTTTTTTGCTTAGCTCTCCGTTGGTTTCTTTTCGTGTTTTTTGGCCGTTGCGCCATGCGGATGAGCATCGGGATGGAACGTGGCGTAGATTATCTTTATTTATATACGCACTGATATATGAAAACACCTTTTGGGCGTTGTACCTTTCGTGGTCACCTCTGCGCCATGCGTCTTTGCCTTGCCTTTTTTTCTTGCTCCAGCCGTCCAAGCCCCGGTCCGACCCAGCACTCTTCCGAACGATGTAAACTAATTAATTATTGTCGGTTGCTCGTTCGTACACTCGTTTGTGCATTTAGTTTGTTCCAATGGTTTTATTTTAAGTTTCACTGTTTGTTTTTGTTTCGCTTCGGTTTCGGCACGGGAAACGGGAATCGTTCATTTGTGGATACACGTCGAAGGCGCAAAAAGTGCGGAAAAAAAACTGTGGGCAGGAATTAAACAAATCGGAGGGAGAATGTGAAGGGAAGCGACAAAATGTGGATAGGAACACGACCGACGGGTGGTGAAGTCGCCGAAAGGAGGGAAAATTTATACTTCTCACTTTTCGATGAGGAATTAGCTGCTGAAAGTTCGAGCGCGAGTTTTTTAACTGGCGCGGTGGCGCATTCCCGAGCCTCGGCAGGAGCAGCGTTCCCCCGGAAGGCAAATTGGTTCATTTACTGTGCCTCTTTCTCTCTTGCCCCTGCTGCCTGCCCCTGTCCTCCTTCACCTGGTAACCGATCCGGCCACCAGCTCCAGTGGAAGACAACCATTTCGTCACGCGTTAATAGCCACTGTCAATTATGCATGTCGCACACCAGCGCACGGCTGCACCGAAGGAACACCTACACCAGCACCCTCGTTCTTGGTCGACTTATTCCCCTCCCTTCTCATGCTCGGTTAACCCTCCACCCGGTTTGATTCATTTCACGTAGTGTCAGACGACATCAAAACATGCGATGCGAAGCCAGCAGCCCCGAAGACCCGGTGATGATGATGACGACAACGACGACGACGACGACGACGTCGACAAACTACACGCCCACCCCACTGGCCCGGTGACCGTCGTCTGGCCACAGATTGATCCACTAATTGGAATTCTCGTACGCACCGAGACGCATTACAACACTTAAGCCGGGCGGGTGGCAGTTTAAGCAAACGAGATTCGCACTCGCACGTTGGTCCGCGTGCCGGCCCGGATTTCTTTCTCCTCGGTGTGGCGAGCCTACTCGAGACGAAGGATTACTGCTGGCCACGTCGAACGACACCTTTTGCCAGCGTAATTACGCTGCATTGCGTTCGCGAGAGCATTTAAATGGTGGACGTGTTTCATTGCAAACTGTCAAACACTTTCAAGAGACGAGAAGATATTTTTCATTTTTAAGTAGAACTTTTAACCGTGAACGTGTGGTTTAACCAGCTATTGAATCCTTCTTTGTCTTGTTGAAAACTTTCTTTTGTCTAAACATTTTTCAGCAAAACTTTAAAATATGCAAAATTTGAAAAAAATGGGTAGAAATTTAAAAATAGGAGTAGAAATTAAATTTTTGTTTAACCCATATTTATATTCCTTGATTCAACCTTGCAAGTAATCACAGGATTTTGGAAAGGTGCATTCGTAAAGTGGTTAAAAAACTTAACCATTTCTAGAAATTCAACCGCATTCAAAATGGGACCATCTTTTAAGTGTTCATTGTATTTTTTTTTTTCAATTCATTCTTTCAATTCAGTCTGATTTTTTCTTCAATCATTTCACCAGGTCCACCCTTGTCTGCGCTCTTTTTAAATCGGTGTCCAATTTGCATTGAAGTCAGGTCGCTGGGTTGCCGTTCGCGAGCATTATTGATTTATTATTTGCAACTCAGCACATAATGGCACAAAAAAGCGACACAGAAAAATAACGAACCCACGTTACCACGTTCAAACACAAATGGGGCAATACTGTGCAATTCGTTGTGTTAATCAAAGTCACCGTCGGCGGAACGAGGGCACGACCCGGGGAGGCTCGACCTCGGCATCGGCTCGCCAAATCAACAAAACTACTGTAGGTCAGGATCGTCGTTATCGAACGGAATGGAATATTCGGTCGATTCTCTGTTGTGTTTGCCCTTCCTCGCTTATCGCGAAAGCGATGCTATCGGTAGCTGCATGGTTCCCGTTGACTTTTCCCAAGCCATAACGCCTTGAAGATCACCCACCCGGTTGCGTTCGTTGCCGCGATCAGGGGGTCTGACAAGAGATAATCTCACATCCCTCGCCGCCGACACAAAGGACAAAGCCCGGCTGAGGCTAAGTGAAGTTAATTCCCAGCTTTCCCGCGTCCCAACCGTCTATGGTAATGTGACCCCTGCCGCCCGGCATCTCGGGCCCGCCGGTCTCGTCGCCTTTCGTCGGCGGCTCGAAAAACTAGGTGAAGATTTATGGAATTTTAAATGGGATGAAACGAGAACAAACCCATACCCGGGCGGCTCGTTACACGCTCAATTATTGACTTTCGGGCGGCTAATTCTGCGTCGTGCATTTCTTCGCCTTTCTTCGCCTTTCTTCGCTCGGTCCCTTCGCCCGTTTGCCCTCGTTGTTTCCTTCGAGGCCAGAGCCGATGTTCGTTGAATTATGTCCCATTCGACGTCGAAAATGTTGCGTGTGAGCACTCCACTCGTCGGCTGTCACTTGAGACCGACCAACGGAGGAGAGAAACAACGTCCTCCTTTCATTCGGCTCAATCCTCGCTGTCTACCGCCGGTGGTCCCGTCGAAATGCAGATGTTCCCGATGTTCGCGCTCATAAGCATACGATGTAGCACTTCTTGCTTGTTCCGTGGCATGTTCATGTTTCTTTTCGGACCTCCTAACACTGGACCAATTAGTTTGTCAAAAAAAAAAAAAAACGCCGGTCACCGAAAAGGGACGACCGTCGATTCTGGCACAGGCGTCTGTGTGAGGGACAATTTTTTCCCAATTTTTAAGCAACAACATCCAGCAAAAGAAGCGTCCTATTGCTCAGGCGTCGCCATCGGTCGCCAGCACGGCCTGACATCGATACCGATCGATGCGTGGAAGCTTCCGAAACGACTTTCTTTGATGGTACCGAACGGGACGAGCAATTGAAGAGCCACCGTGGCCACCGGCAGTGACTGGCTCTCTCCTTTGTCCGATTGTCGCATTTTTGCAATCGGAAACCGAAAAGGAAATGTTCGAGAAAGTGATCCTCCTGGCGCAGCAGGCGACTGGGTGTCTGCTAGGATGATGCGTACGAGTGTTTCGTGAAGCGTAGCAAATCAAGCTTCCGCTCTTCAAATGCTGGAATCGATCGAATTGCAAAGGGGACCCACGGGATAACAATTCGCTAAAGTGTACGAATGCACTTCAGTCCCGAGGACCGGTTGTGCAATTCTTGGAAATTTTTCTTGGGTTCTCTTGAGTTTAACTTGTAGGAAAAAAATGTATCAACCAATGAGAATTTTGGGAGTTTGACTGCATTTTTATTGTGCCGTAGCCTGAGAAAAAATGACTCTGTTGAAACATGGATCGATAAAGGTCGAATACACCTATAGATGGTTATTCAGTGCAGTATTTAAACATTTTACACACTGGACTCGTTGTTTTTTTAGATTGAAATATAAAATCGTTCTATTCAGCAGATTTGTCGGATTCTATACGTTGATCCACTCTCCCTTTTTTGCCAGCTTTATTCTCAGAAAATAAACAAAAGCCGTAGCCAAAAAAAAAATTTACCATTTATTTTAATTAAGTTAGTAGCCATCTAAATTTCCTTTAAAAACATTCATGTTGTTGGAAAATGATGAGATCTGCTACGTTTGGACCAATAAACCAATGGATAAATGGACCAATGTCTTATTCAAATAACATTGTTAGTCTCGTTTTATTGCAACTGTATTGTAAATGACTACATGGAAAAGTATTTGAAAGCTTCTAGCCAACAATACAACATCATTAAATTCGAAGTACTTCATAATAGCTGCCGCTACCGTATCCTGAACCTTCAAAAACTCCCCTTTCCCGATTCCTGCACCATTCCTCAGAGCACCAATCGCCGCTGCACGCAATCGTTAGCTGCCAACTAACTAGAGGGGATGCGATAAACAATGTGTGCCCGTGGTGTCAATCAAAGTGAGACCATCAGATACCGCATTTCAGAAGCCGACCCGCTTCCGAGGGGTGCACACCGATTCCATCGTACGGGCAACCAAACCATCTGCGCAGCCAGTTGACTTTGATGTTGATTTTCTCACATTAAACCAGGCAGGAGATGTTTTCCAGAGCGAGTGCTTTATCGCTCGTGATCTGCTCTTGCTTTTGCCGGGCAAGAGCCGTGTGATTCTGTAACACACCCCACCGCTCGGAATGAACGCTCCAATCTATCACTCAATTAGAAGAATGAAGCGAAAATGCGTTACGGGAAAAACATCGCCCTGACCCGAAGGTTTAGCCTTCTCTCGTGGCGTGCTTGCCATCGAAACGGGTCCAGACCTTCGTACTTTAATCCCTGCTAATAAACAAGCCTCGACTTCTGCACTGGGATTTTTCTTTTTTAACAATTGTCTAGAGATAACGACAATGACATCCATTTTATCTGATGGCAGGAATTTGAGCAGCCTCTGTGTGTTTTGATGCCTACGGTGAAATCTCCGAGGGCAAATCAACGCCACCCGGACCGAGATCGTATCGGGTGCGAAGTAATAATATTTATTTATAATTCTCTCGCCCCTCCGCTTCGTGCAGTCCGTTTGGTGCGACATGCAAGGGAAGTATGCGATTGCTAATTTCACTACGATTGCATTACAATTAACAAATCCCGTGCAATAGACGAACCATTTGACATGGACGGTAGTATTTTTTTAATAAAGCTTCTCTTTAAGCTTCTCAACTTTAAATGTACTACCTCTTGTCAGTTAAATTTAGTCACTTCTTGCCATTTCCAGTTATTGCTTCGTTTAAGAATTGGTTCATCATTGCCAGACAGTTAAGTTAGAATATGAAAGTTATGAAAAAAACCTAATAATTCTCGAGCAATATGTACAAGAAGCGCATTCTTCGCTGAACAATCGTTGTCTGGACAATTGATTGCTTTTAGAATGGGTGTTTAACGCTAAATTTCACTTACTTCCAGGAAACCGAGGCGGGAAAACGTTCCGTCCGTGTCGGCTCAGCAGCCACGGGTAGAGGGGGTAGCTGTCGCGCGGAATGTTCCCAGGATGGTGATGATGCCCGTGCAGATGGGCCGGATGCCCGTGAAAGCCGCCCTGCCCGTGTGCCTGCACGTGGGCAAGATGGGCGGCTGCCGCCTGGAACTGAGCCGCCAGCAGGTGCTGGTTGTGGGCCTGCACCTGTACCGCCAGGTCCGCCGCACTTCCACCCATCGGAAATGGACGCACCAGCCCGGCCGGAACGCCCGGCACCATGATGGGCCCTCGGGGCGGGAGAAGTCCTGACGATGGTGGTGGTGGTGGTGATGCAGACTGGCGGTATTCGGGCGATGAGAGACGTGTCTGGCCCGGTGGCGGACTCCGACTAGAATTGCTGCTCAGATCGATCGTCCGCAGTTGGGTGCGCTGAGATGGTGGGGTGTCCACCGCGGGGCTTCGGGGGGACTTCTGTTCTGTGAGCGGAGGTGTCCCGGAGGTCCCCAGACCGAGCGGTCCTATCCGGTGGCCCGACGGGTGGAACTGGTCTCTCAGGTGCTGTGGGTGCTGCCCGAACGTATGCCGATGGGGAGGCAGATTCAGGAAGTGCTGCCCCGCGTTTCCATCGCCCCCGGACAACGCCGGATGACCCCGGAAGATGAGGGGCTGTGAATCGGGTGCAAAGTTGCCATCGCTCAGCGGACTCAGCGGCTGTTCGGACGATTCACTGTTGGGCGAGAAGGGTGGTGGCAGCGGCGAGGGAGGCTTTAGAGGCCGCCGGCTCTGGCTGCCGACGATCGACTCGATGCTGAAGCCGATGCGAGGTTTCTGTGTAGGCAGCGCCATGACGAGCGTCGTCCCGGATGCCATAGGCATGTCCCGATAACGCTCCACAGGGTGCTTCTTTCTTCTTTACGCCGTTGGAAATGTCGTCACCTTAACTTTCTTCACCCGAGCGCACCTCACCACGAATTGTGAACCGCATTCTAACGGGTCGTAAAAGAACCTCCATGTTTTCGGTTTCACTCCTAAAAACCTTCGTTTCGTCAGCTCATGCCTAATGCAGTTTTTTCCCTTTCACCAAAGAACGCATTCCGCCGGTGCCAGAAAGTGACTAAACTACTGCACGGAATGATAAATCACATCAATGTGTACGCCACTCATTTGCCGCAAAAGTTTGGCCTATGTCCAATAAGTCCGAATATTGGAATTTCTTAACACAAACTGGCACTGCCGGGTCCCGAATCACTCGAACGGCACATTTTTCATCATTGGGTTTCCTTTTTTTTCTTTCCTTTTCTATACACTGGCAAAACAGCAGCAGCAGCACCAAGCACCGCCGCGTCACGCAACACGAAGCGCAACCATTTGCGCGTCTTTATGGCTTATGATCTTGTTTTTCGGCACACGGCACATCAAAATTCATCAAGGCGCCGAATGTGCGAGCAGCAGAAAACTAGGGAAAAAATGGATAGGACACACTCACAACCGATTGGAACCAACGACAACATTGAGGTGTTGGTAATAACGGACGCGCAGTTGCGGAACACCCTTGACAAACGAGACGGCAGAGCGCGTGTGTGTGAGTTTTCGTGTAGCGAGACGCTGAGGGACTTGCCAAGGAACGGCATCTTCGTCAGGAGCACACGGCACAATACACCTAAATGGATCAATCCTTTCTGCGGCCTGCCCTGGCTTGGCGGTAGCGTTTCGCCATCTCGCTCACCTGGGACTACCTTCTGCCGTTGGTACCCCCGAAAAGGGCCAACTTCGGAGGCGACTCTCGCACGCACGCCAATGGCGCGCTCCATATTCCACCGCGGCCGGACGCACAATAAAAAAAAGGGTGAGTTTGTTTTTTTTATCTCTCCCTTTATTTCGCACCATATACCATGCTCACACCATATATCGAGCGCGAGTAAGCTGTTTTTCTCTCCTGCTCACGTACAGGTACACACACACACACACACACTGCGGGTCCTCTCTTTCGTTGTTTCTTCGCTTAATAGTACCAACTTTAGCGCCAGTTGCCACGGTAACGCAACACCGCAAACTAACACCATTCACGAGTATAATGAAATGTCATTAGCGCCTCCTAGGGAGCCCTGGCTGCCCTTGCGCAAACCCCCTCACACCCTCCCCACACCGTGGCACAAACAAGCTCACATACACAGTCGCACACCAGCGACCGAAATCCAGCGACGGCGAAACAAAAAACTTCGCTCTCCAACGCGGTTCGAGTTCCCCACGCGGCTTTTGGTAGTGTGAATAAGACTGCGCGCCCGCAGCTTTTGTTCGTTGCGCGTTCTGGCTTTTTCCCCTTTCGGAGAACGCCGGAAAAACGACCCTTCGCAGAGGAAGAAGCAGGCGAACCACCCCAAACGCCACCACCACCCGGATAGAGGAGCGGTTCCGCGCGTGCTTCGCGTTCTTCGAAAAAAGGCGGAGCTAACGAGCGCTTCCTCCTGTGTGTTTTGCCGCGTGTGGGGGGAGGCGGGGGTGGGGGGAGGTGGTTTGGTAGCAGTCGAAACCACGGCGGTATCGAACCGAACTGAAATTGAAAGAAAAAAAAAAAAAGCAACACCACCACAACAACGAGCAAAACCCCAAGAGCCACGCGGTGTCCGCCATTGGTCACCGCCATCGTGGTGTTATGTACTGTGCACTCTGGCTGATGATGCTGCGAAAGGAATGGGGGTGCAAAAAGCTCCAAGGAGGTTGCTGGGGTGCAGCAGGGTGGCAACTCAATTTACAACAGCTGCAAACCGCGTGATCCCGGGGTTACCAACGCGCGTACTTTTGCTCTCGCCCAGCCGGGATGGATCTTGCTTTCTTTCTCTTCTTCCTAGCAGCAGGGGGAAAGGGAAAAGGCGATGGTTGGAAGGATGCCGGATGACGCGGGAGGGGGGGGGGGGGGGGGGGGATAGACATATAGTCCGCCGCCCGGTCGCTTAACAAATGGGAGGTTTTTCTTGCGCCTCGCCATAATGGCATATATTTACTTTATTTATTATATATTATTAGAAGCTTGTTAAAAGTTCATTCTATAATTGCTTGCTATGTTATTTGGTGTTTTATTTTCGTTATTATCGCCATTTGCTCTTTCGGCCGCAGCTTCTCCGGGAGGGCCCTTTGCGGACGGCTCCTTGGGGAGGAGGGACTCGGGGAATCTGATTACGGTTCTTCCGTGCGGCCCAGAATACAGGACTCGAACCGACACGCGGACGGCAACCCAGTCCAGTGGTCGATGTTCGAGCGTGCAAATGGCGGATGGTTTTCCGATCCGCCAGCCCGGAAGAGGAGCAACGCGCGGCAGGATGCTCCCGAACGGAGACGGCACTAGCTGGATAGCTGTGAGTTGTTTCAGAGTGCATTTGCTTGCTCATTTGTTTTCCAGTGGAATTTGCGTTCCTTTTTTGCTTGTCTCCCTTCCCGCTAGCGTTTCCTTCCTGCGCCATTCCATGACCGTCATTAATTGTCCAGCGCGATACCTATCCCAACCTCGGTGCTGATTGCACTGGCCATTTTGTTTCCATTTCCCTGTTCCATTGGCTGTGAGGACGGGAGAGTACGTGTAAAATATTGTTGTTGGCCAAACACATCGAAGGGAGCTGGGCGCAAGTTATATGGTTTGCAATTAGGAGACACAATCGGTTATTTTTGTGTGGCAGTACTCTTTCGTGGAGCCGGGCAACTTTTTAACCCCATTATTGATTAGTCAAAACGAGGGTAATGGTTCACGAACATCTCAGTTTTATTATCTTCAGTGCCATGGGTAAATCTAGCGGCAATAAAAGTGTAGTAATTACTGCTCTACTAATTCTTACTTTAAAAAGGTTCTGCTCTCTCGCATCCTGTTGTTGGTTTTGTGATCAAATCCCTTTTTTGTGTCTTCAACAAATTTTGAAAGAAATATGTTTGAAATAGTTGTTTAACTTTGATTCAATAACCAAGAGGATAACGTTACAAACAATCTATCATTCTTCTCTTCAATCATTCCTCTTTTTTTCATTCCCTTCGTCTGAAGTTGTTTTTTTCTAAAAGTGGTTCGAAATCACTAGATGACACATTTCTGTACGTTCCTTGGCCATAGGACGAGTAACCAGCTCCTTGGATGCAATTAAACCAGATTTGATATATTTAGTTGTTGTCATGTAAGTTTTACATGTTAAGTGTCAATCGATACGTCTCTTATGTCGTTTTTTCCGTAAAGAAACTTCCCAAAAAACTTCCACAGAAAAAAGAGAAAAAGTATTTATCGAATGCATAAAGATTTCATATTTCCACAAACAATGGACACCGTTGATGAAATTCCCATCGAATTGGTATGCTGTTAGGGATCGTTTAGCAACCTTTCGCAATCCAATTGATTTGTTTCGAATCCGATACATCTCCCGTGGTTCCCGCATGTCTGCAAACATTCCCATGCTTCCCATCGCGCATACCACACGTCCGTGTATTGTTAACCCATGTCACAAACTGTCTGCAAACGCCATGCCAGTCACAATGTCTGCGACAATCTGAGCCCACAATGTCTCCTAGATCAACAAAAAAAAATCATCAGGTAACAATGTTTCTCTCCGGTACCAATCACAGTCTCTAATGCCGGTTCGACAGCCTCAATTGCCTACAACTCAGAACAGGTACCATCGGGTTGGTACCTTCACGGAAATCTACCTCATTAGAGCCGTTTCACACCTTTCCCGGTAATGAATAACAAACAGTACGTCCTCCAGGCCGGGGCACGAAGATGTCCCTTTTTCAAGCGTAAAACAAGAGGAGCGGCCACGTTTCGCCTACAAGAGGACCTTCCATGAAAATCGATCGGTCGTATCCCTTGGTCCCGATGCGAAACGTGTTCGTGTGTTTGTGAACCCCCCACCGGGGCTGTTTATGCTGTCCAGCACGCAACACTGCTGCTCTTCTGGTCGCCTCCGTTTTTTTCCGATTCGATTCGATCAATTATTTTATTAATCGGCAACCTGTTGCTATGCAGCGTGACCCACTGCAATGCATCCTTGCGAAGGCCCGAGCGCAGCAAAGATGAAAAATAAACAACATAGAAGGACCCTACTTCGACAACAAACCAACGAACAACAACCATTACTTCACACCACGGGCGCACCCCGGGGTGTTTGGAAGGAAATTATGATCCAACGGTAACGTATATATCAACCACCCGATGTTACGGCTGAAACATTCTTTATTATTAACCTTTTTTTGTCTAACACACTCCGAGTGTGTGTATGTGTGAGGGTGTCCTTTCCCAAGCCCTGTTCCGTTGTCCTTGCGCGTCCGTTTTTAGCGCCATGCGTCTCAGGCGAAGTAGAATGCGACTCCCGCTGACTGCCGGGGTTTCTATTAAAGGTGTGATAGCTCCGGCTGCAAAGGAATTAAAACACATGGTGGTGGAAATGCCATTCCAAAGCGGAAAATTAATCGAGGGCACGCATCAACTCGCCTCGGAGCCAATTAAGATTTATGGGAGGAAGGATCAGTGTAACGGAATGTTCAGTGATGTAGCTTCGGTCCGCTGGTGTTTTTTCCAGGAAATATTAGTTTTATTGTCTTTCACTTGCATCGACCAATAGCTCATAAATTCTAAATTGTTAGCATTTCGATCTCATCGGGTTTCTTTATTTGCTTTAGAACGTTTTACAACTTTACATATACTGCTGAACAGGTCCTTCGATTCGAAGAAGACGAGCTCTGCTGGTTATGCCATCACGGAAGGGAAGTTTGGAAATCATGAATCAATTATAGACAAAACTTTATTTTATGTACGCAAACTGAATGTATAATACCGTATTGCTTCGTGTAGACACTTAATCTTTGAAAAATACATATTATGAAATAATTTAGATCAACAACTTTCTATTACAATTTTTCAAAGTAGTTCTAGAACATTCTTATCCTACAGTTTATTTGTATTCGAATTTGTAACATATCTGAAGCAAAGAATATGTCCAGTTTTTTTCTATGAGAAGCAAATCAAGAAGTGGGAAATGATTCTTATCGGTGTGCATTCGTTGCGCTCTCGAACCAAAGCTGAACCAAAATCAATCCATCAATAGGCAGTTTCATATATTTAAATGCTGCCAGCTTTCTCCTGTCTCCGTAACTATCTGTCTTTGGTTCGGATTGCGGAACACAGCCGAAGGATGAATTGCCATTTTTCGCCCCAAAAGCATTCCACTCCGTCACAAATAAATGGGCCATTCTTGTTGTTCGCTGGACTTACACAACCGGCTGCAATTTAACATGATTTCTCTCACCGATCGTTGTCGATCGTCAGTTTTCCCGGAGGGGAGCGCGTTCGGGTGCGCGTTTATCATTTGCTTTTCCAACACCCCGACCGTCCAACCCTCGGGAACCCTGCGTCCTGCCGCACGAACGATAATTAAAACATCACACGATTTTCGTTTCATTTTTTCCTCCTTCCTTTTTTTTTTTTGTTTTGTTTTCTCTGCCGGTTCGGACATTCGGAACGTCGTTTTCGGCGCGGGAGAGATACACGTGCAACTGCCCTCCCCGTGTCGGGCGGCGAGGGGCGAATAAATCAACGCCGACCATCGGCACCGGACGGATGCAGGGACGCAAACGAAATGAAATATGTATGATGAGCAATGATGTCGGCCGTGCTGGGTGCTCGCTGGTGCTGACCAGCATGAAACGCCAGCCCGAACAACAGCACATTACGGGGTACAGGCGGGGTACAAGAGGGGCAGGGAAACCGGCCGAGGGAAGAAACGGGACGGGCTGCCCGGCCAACAGGTCATGGGGTTCGTCCTGGCGGAATGCCGAAATGAGCCGAAATGCTTGGAACGATGATTTACCTTCATTGCCCTCCCGCTGATCCAGTTTTTGGGGTGAATTCAACTCGTCCCCTCGCGTCAGGAGGTCAGTGGTGTGGCAAATATTTGTTTAAGCCCCCCGGAACCACGAACGGGGCAGCACCTCCAACCCCCCTTCGGGAGCGAATCGTCGATGCATTAGCATTAGATGGTAAATTTTGGACAGAGCAAATTAAATCCCCCTCCCGAACGCGGGATCCTGCTTCAATGGAGGGTAAGCTCCTATCCCGTCCGATCTTCCCTGAACTTTATGCGCCAACGAGTCTCGAAGGGCACAACAAAAGTGTGTGTCCCGCTTTGGTGGTAGTGAACGCGCCATCATCATCATCAGCAAATGCGCTCCACATCATAATTGAGACGTTGCTTTCGAATTGCCAACATTTTCACACCGAACGACGACGGTCGTGACAGCTGGAAATCTGCTGTGCAAATCTGACCAGCTCCCCCCGGCGCTCGCTGGGCTCTCTTGTGATCACGTTTTCATCCCAAACGAACGCCATCGCCATCGCAATGCTTGCCATCCCGGGACCGATATCAATTTAAATTTGAAAACAAATATTATTGCCTGCAGAAATTCACACAACTCCGGCAACGACTAACTGACTAAGGAAAAAAGCAATCACGGTTCCATCCTTCACTTTTTAAATGTTATTATTTGGAGCTCTTGCAAATTAGCGAAATGAGACAGGATAAACTTGACAGTTTGTGGAAAAGACGATTAACCAAAGTTCAGTTTAGGAACTTGTCTTTATTGTTTTCATTTATTGACAAAATTTATTCCTTTTTTTGCAAGATTGTTGTTGGTAATATCATCCAACAGCACGCCTTGAATAAATTCCCATAGATCGAATTCCTTTTCATTCCTTTGATCTTTCGACGAACCTCATAATTCAGGTGTTATTACTTTTAATATTTACTGGTTTCCTTAAATGTCACATTTCACCAGGAAATTATTTTCAATTAATGTGTAAATGTTAATTGAGATAAAGATTGAACCTTGAATTTACAAATTTTATGTTTTACCAACAAGTCCAGACGATGAAATATGAATCATCACTTGTTTTGATACATTTTTACTGTACAGTAAGCATGTCTCATTTCTTTCCTTCAAATATAGACCAACGGAACAAACAACATACAAAAAGATCGTGACAAACCACTCCAAAATAGCTCATTTGTCAGCAGACAGACAAAAACTCCACTTCCATCGACGACAAAAACTGCGTGTAATACATTTCGGACATAAAACCGCGTACGGTGCTTTATTAAAATTAAACGACGGAAAAAACGAGTTTTTAATACCTCTCTGTCCTCCGCGGAGGGGGGGGGGGGGATGGGTGGTCACCATCCGGGAAACGACTATTCCGGTTGGGATAACCAACAACAACAAAAACACACACACAAAAAGATCGAGAAAAAACAAACCTGCGCCGATGCCGATGCTGCCGTAGAAATCCATCAACGGGAGGCAAGTTAATCAGCATAATTTAGTCTCTCATTAAGTTTCATGTGTCGGATTTTCTTATCTAAATTTGATAATAATTTTATTGTTATTTTATTACCACTCTCGGTGCGTCTTTTCCGGTCCGGTTGAAAGATGGAGGAGAGAGAAACCACTCGTCCAAGGAGGGAGTGGGAGTGGGAGAGGGCGAGATGATTCTTATTATCTTCCCTTCCGTCGTAATCTTTGCGCTGCGATGAAAAGAGAAACTACATCCATATGGTTGCACACGGCGTGAAGGTCTGTGTGCACACATTAGCGCACTGCACTTCCTACGACAGAACAGATTGATTTCGGTGCGATCGACCGATCGGAGTTATCAAAATCGGAAGAAGACTCGTCCCACCGAAACCCAAGCACCAAACCGTCAGCGTCGGCATCCTTCTGTTCCTGGGGACGCTTCGAGCAAAACAATCGCCGAGACAAACAATTTTAAAGCCAGTGTAGACGGAACCTGCTGGAATGGTTATCAGGTCCATTCGCGAGTGTCAGGGACAGTGTTTTTTTTCTTTTCTTTTTAGTATGGGAGTCCGTTGGAGATTCGGCGGGTCCCCGAGGGTCCGGAAGTGGGCATTGAGCCGGGAGTCGGTCGTAAAACTTCGAACCGCGCGCGTTTATGGCTTGTTGCGCTTTCGATGCTAGAAGTTTGTTGTTTTTGGGCGACGATTTCGCCCGACCAGTTCGTGGGTCACAGTCAGTGTGTGTGTGTGTCTGTCTGTCTGTCCGGCCCCTTCCTTGCCCTCTTCGAGATGGGGATGGGATTTTATGGGATTTTTATCAATTTCTTGTGTATGCTGCAGGGCCCCCATGTGCACTTCGGTCGGCTGGAAAATATGTGAACGCGACCCATCATTAGTTAATTAGGCCGCGAGGCGCAACCGTCCCAAGTGTCCTCCGTCCATCGCTCGTAAGGGGGAAAGAGAAACAGGGAGACGGGAGGGAGAGCCCATTCGACATTCGTGGAAGTCACCATCGACTGTCCACCGTTTGCACACGCGCGATCATGAGAATCGACATAATTAACCGTGAGTTTAATGTCTCTGTCTTCGCGGAAACCGATCTAACCGACGCTGATAAGACGCTTGGTGCGTTGGTTTGTGTGTGTGTGTGTTTTTTTTTTTTGTTCACCGCACGTCAAGGATGAAATTCCGTCCGTCAAGAAAAGAAACGCCATTCCGCTCCAGCGGTTGATTAGTCGGCGCTGGCTTCGGCAAGGCGCAAGCTGGACGGAAAAATGGCTTAATTTAAGCACGAAACCGGTAACGCTTCCACTAATTTGCTCGGAGTCGCGAGAAAAATCCCCTCGTACCCTTGCCTGCCTGCGCCCTGCGTCACAGACCGGGAGCTTGAACGTTCAATTAACGTTCGTAAAGTGTGAGCCAATGGACACGTACCAGGAGTGTTTTTAGGTGAAGACATCTTGTGGCTTCCTCTCCATTTCTATTTTCATCCAACATCCCAACCGACCCCGGGTAAGTAATTGCGGCCACTCCAAAGGTGCCAATGGACACTCAAGAGCCTTAGAAGATAGACAGCGCGATGGAGGAATAGGTTTAGCTTATGCTTCCGACTGCGCTTCAGAGTAAGTGATGGAAGTAGTAGTTCCATCAGCATTCCACCGGCACTCCTCCGGCAGGGTGCTGGACCTTCTAATTAGGCAGATGGGTTGATGGCTTTGATGAATTTACTTCACTTTGGTCGCCCCTCATCCTCCCCAGCCCCTCCTTGGCTACAAGGGAAGGCGAAATTAGTGTTTGCGTACCGCTTTGGAGATAATTGAGCCATGGGAACAGGTTCGAGGTTTCACCCTGCTTCCCGCCAAACATTGCTAACGTTTCACAGGTGTGCATTTACCACCAAATGTTAGAATGTGTTTGCCCCTTGGGAACACATTTTCCGGGCACCATCTCTCCTTGTGGAAAGCGCTGTGAAGGTCTCATTTGTGAAACGGACTCTGGACTATCGATTCCCGTTTTGCCTGAAATCACGTTCCGTTTTCGTGTGGGGTGGGAAATAAATAACGTTACTAGCTTCAGAGGGAATTCTAGATCATTGCCAGCTTTTTATGTGTTGATCGAACAACAATTTTATCTGAAAAAACTTGTTTTCTACTTACAACTGTTTTAAAATTACATCTGTATTGCTTCTGCTTCTGCATGCTTCTGATTCACTTATTTAAAAACAACGGAACCCCAAAATAAAACCAAGCTATTTCTAATAAAATGAAAGCATTTCGAACATACCTCCTTTCTTCTAGAGGTGTAAGTTGAAAATGGTTGATTGAAAAGGAAATTTTATTGATTGTACGTCGTTGCAATATACTTAACATATACAACTAATTATTTCTCCAAAACTTCTTGCAAAACGCTCTTCATCCTGTATTGAAAAATATGAAAAATCATCCTTTCATTCCGTCACTCAGGCATTTTTCACCATTGTGTTGCAACAAAAGCAAACGGCTTCATCAACTGCTACAATAAGAAACGACTGTTCATTAGGCAAAGGGCGCTGCAATAGCGTGCAATGCATCGTCTAATTAATCGACTGCTTCCGAAAAGGTCCAACTGGAAGGCTCTTTTCCCGGAAAAGTGGGTTGCAACCTTCGCGGCTGCCGACCCCTACAAACCATCGATCAGCTTGAAAATTGAGGAAGTAACAAAGATGTCAGCCGATATGTTTCATTTGAGGTGCTGGTGAGGAGCTTCCCTCTCTTGGAACTATACATTGCCCCATGATGTTTGGGTCCGTTTTTTTTTTTTTTTTCATTCCCAATAGTGTGAAGAAAACCACAAAGAGCTCAGGTCAGTGACGTACGTGTGCAAATGCGTTATGTACATATCGTGCCAACGCTATTGAAAGGCTGCCAACATTCAGCTGTTACGCGAAGGGCCACAAATTGGCAAAGGGGAGGACGGGACGAGCGAATGATCCTTCGTTCATCATCGCCTTATTCGTTAATCTTTGCCGAAGAGGCCAGGTAAGCTGCTCCAGGGCTTTCGTAATGTGGTTCAATCAATTGTTCTTTTTTCGCCTGCGTTCATCATGTACGAAATGAGTTTCGACTGCCACACATTTCTCAGCACCACGTGAAACTTCATCAACCAGAACAGATGAGGAAAAAAAAACGCGCAATATGTCCAACGAATATGAGCAACGGTTCGCGGGATCAAGAAAACAAATATTTGGTCGCAAAGCTACCCGCGCCAGTTTCCTGGCTTAAATTGATAGACCCTTGTTGAGCTTGGCATACTATTTTGCTGCTACGTCCCGGATCCATCTTCATCACCAGCATCAGAATCATCATCATAACCATCATCATTATTCCTCTTCGTCAAGTGAAGCGTGATGAGTTCGCAGCATTAACGGAACGATGGCCGTGTTCTTTCGGTGTCTTGATTGCGATCAGGCTCGGCGGTTCTTTACTCGAAATTACCACTCAAAACACCCCAGGTTTGTCCGAAGGAAGGTATCTCGCTGCCCGAGATTCCGGAGTCAACAGTCACTTAGAGTTTTTGAGGGGAAAAAGGTCGCTTTAAACACCACGTTAAATAAGGACTCTTCGAAGTGGAGCTTCATCTCGAACAATTTTCGTTCTCACAACCGAGTGGTATATACTTGCAGTTTTTACAGAAAAGAAACAAGATAATATTCCTTTTGCCATCATCGTGTCGGAGAGACAAGCGGCCACAACTCGATCGATCGTCGACCGAAGGAATTGCGTCGGAAACGATCGTGGTGTGACCTGAACCTGGAAGGCACTACGCTGTTTCGCCTTCGCAAATGTGTTTTCGGTTCCGGAGAGCTGGGCGGCCGTCACTCCGAACGTGCGCCACCAAGGCTCATAAATATTTCATGTTAACGCGTTGATTTATTTGCTAATAAGGAAGAGTTTATGCCCGCGATGTTGTAATTAATAAGTGGTAAGACTGTGTAATTTTATTCCTGCCCCGCCCTTTTTCTTGTCTCCCTCATGTTGTGTCTCAACTAATTTTTGATATTAGGAAAATGCGAATGCGGTGCATGCGGGAAAGGGATAGTTTAATTCTACAGTTTACCGGCAGGTCTTAAAGTAAGAAGCGCAAAGTCACGCAATCTCAACAAACTTCCCCCATTAACGATCAATCAAAGACACGGGGTGACTCTTGTGGTGCTGGCAAAACTTTATCAACATGATTGGCTATTAAGAAGCACCAGCGTAATTTTGATAAATATTTTAATTTTGCTCCTTCTTTGCCACTCCATTTGGAAGCCAAATATCGTTCACTCGAGGGGTTTCGGCGGAGGCTCAGTTTCTCTCGGCCCTGGGAAGCTTAAATCTTTATCACCCTGGCGCCACTTTGACATCATTTATCCAATTACTTTCAAACGACACACTCATCGTCTGGCCCACCCTTCGCATCGTCTGAGGCCCATAACCCCCGTCAAGAGCGTTAATTTTTAAGCAACAAAGTTCTTCCAGGAAGCCCCAATTGTGCGTGATGACACGAAACCTCACTAGGGCGGCCATTGGGAATTATTGCTATCGTAACTCGGCAAAAGTCACACAAAACATCCAGCGCTTTGATTTTGTGGCGCTGCAAGAGGATTTGGGAACGGTTTTCCATTTTCTGCGCGCCACCACCAGCTCGCTTGTTCGGTAATTGTTGGTTAAGGTTCGACGATTAAACACTGGCAACTTTGGCCGCACTTCGCCCGTGACGGGGCTTAACAGGGACCTCCAGGGGCTTACCAATGCGACACTCGATACGGTTGTGCTGGAAAGAATGGTAATGATCTACAATCTGCCTCCTTCTGCCGCGTTGCCGCTAAGCCCCTCCGATCATCCTTTCCAGTCCAGCCCGGGATGGACGTAACGTTTGAAGTGTGGTGATGTGTTGGCGCCTAGCTTATAAATATGATTCCATGGCACACACGGTGATCCATCTGGCCGGTTCTTGATAGGTTTCGCCAGTGTGGAAGTGCTGTTTTATTGCCCCGGCATCCACTGACCTACTCTGCTGCTACTCCGGTAAGTTTCTTTCCGCTCGTAAACCTCCCGATCGCCACAGTACGCGATTTGGCGATTGCGTAATGTGGTGATATTTTTAAAGGCCGCAAACATTACGCCAACGAACGAACCGCGGGGTGGGGCATTCAACAAGATTAAAACAGCGCTTCCATAACTCGGGCCTCGGTTGCTTGCTCTTTCGAAGCACTCGATTTAAACTCGATTATTACTGTGGTATGTTGAAAAGAACTACGACCGCTGGCATTCGATTTGTAAGCTCTTCCCTTGTGGTGACCTATGCGACTACTTTGCTTTGATTGGATCAATTTTACGTTATTCAATTAAAGTAAAGGAATGGAGTGTTGTTTTTCCCCTGCATTATTTCATCCTAGTTTAATGCGTTAGTTTTATTGTAACATTGGTCGTGTAACACAAAAAGCCATTTAATTTGCAATGTTCCATGAAATTTCACACTTCCTTAAAATTTGATCAAATTTTTCATTTTGTCACCATTTTTCCCGGTTACGCGTATCTTGCATGACTAAGCACAACTAATTACAGCAAGGACGCTTTCGGGGGAAAAGAAAAACGCCAAGCAAACAATCAATCTGGTAGACAGCCTTCACATTTCCACGAACCCATTTCTTAGCACGCACAAATTTGGTAGGTTGACCGCAAAAAAAAGCATAAATGATTAAATCGCCTGCGTTAAACGGCGGAGCAGGCAGGCGGCCTCGGGAGCCTGGGCGAAGGAGTACTAATTAATTATTCTTATCATCGAAAGTGATCGCTCGACGACCATCCCGTCGTACAAACCTCACCTTCTCTCCACCCGCCCGAACGACAAGTGGTTGGAACACGATTAATTCCTGTCATTTTCACTCGCGGCGCAAGCATTACCACCGACAGCATTCATAAAAACACACATTAATTAAACGAATAAAGACAATTATCGTCTAAATCAATCTCGCCGTTTCGTTGTCGAGGCATCCGCCGGGCCGCGCGTTCCAAGAAAATGGTGTTTGTCTAGTGGATTAGCACGCACTTTGATAAGATTACGTCAGCGTGAGCGTGCCGACGTGTGTCCGCAACCCGAGGGGTTGGGGCGACCGACTGAAACGCCGAGATGAATTTCGAGAAAAATTATAAATAGCCGCAGCAAGCGGCCAGCTTCGACGGAAAATGGCGAAAGGAACGGATGGGAAAACCATTCCAAAAATCGATCAGAACAAAGTGTGCGCGTGGAGCGAAAAAAGGTTGACACCTTTGTGTGCTATGTTTCCATATCTGTGAGTTTGGGGAGGGAAAAATCCAAGTCCAATTAAAATAGAGGAAATGTCTGAGAACAAGGACACGGCCGCTCCTTCCTACGCCCCCTTCGGCGCCTCGACACAACTGCGCCCGTAATGAAGAAAATCAACACAAATGAAGTGGACCAATTAAAGAATGGAACTTATAACAAGCGCTTAATAGTATATCATAAATAAAGCAAATATATACCATCTCGCCAGTGTGGAAGACCTGCACAGACACACACAGACACACTCCCAATAAAAGCAAACAAGTCCACGCTCTGGTGAAAGAGCGACACACGTAATTCGAACAATCAAGCGACCGAATGGCAGCATCACTGAAAAGTACACAATGAGAGGACGGGCAAACACAGGGTGGGGGGAAAGAATTGAAAAAACGGAAAGAAACGGTCCGTAGAGTCTCAGGCTTGTTTGCACTTAATTCGTTACAATCGATAAATTCATGCCCCGGCCAAGCAGTAGCGCACTACCGAAACCGTCATCTGTCGAGCGGAGATGGGGAAAATGAAATGGAAACACGCGTCCGCGACGCAGCATCCCTGCCCGTTTCCTTTGCTTTCCCCCGAAACCAAAGGCAATAAGGCAACGTGCGGGAAAGGGCCACTTCTACGTACTGCATAAAGCATGTCCTTCTCCAGCGCACTGCGACACGGGTGTATAAACGCACGCGAATCCCGCGTACACGTCGCCCTCGCTCTCGCTCTTCTTTTCTCTTATTTACTCTCCCGCAACAGGCGCGCATGCGCACGCAACCATCGAGCAAAGGTATATTCTTCGGAATGGTGGACGCATTCTCCGGTAGCGATAGCTCCGCCCCTTTTCGAACAACGCCGAAGAAAAGAGAGCTGGCAAAGGAAGCCAGCGCCTTCGAAGGGCCAATTTGCCAATTGTTGGCTGAGACACGCGGCGCGAGTGAAAGAAAGCATTGGTCGAAGGGAATGATTGCAAGAGACAGTGAATGGCAAAAACACACCCATACACACACAGAGCAAACGGCATAAGGGATCCGGAGGGGGAGATGAAAAAAACCTGAATCACACTCCGGACGGCGAGCAGGTTTTCATTCCGAGTCAAGCGTTCGCCGTGCGCAGATCGTCGTCCGTCATCATCGTTGCCGCGTTTGCTTTCTCTCTGGTTGTGATCTCGTGGTGGTGCATTTAAATTTGTTTCGCCAGACGCCAGTTTTTCGCTTGTTAGAAAGTGTGGCTGTTCGGTTTGGCCGTTGACTTCACAAAACCGTCGGTGGTGCAAGAGAGAGCATCTGTGCGTATCACTTTGTGTTCACTACGATCGACTGTACGATCGCGAAAAGATAAAGTCAAAGGCCGTTTCGCTCGTGATCCCCTTTTGTGGCAGCAAGTGTTTCCGCTTTTGAGTGACGTTCGAGAAAGAAGGTTTAATAAAAACGAACGCGTTTAGAAAACAGTGCATCCTTTGTTTTGTTCCTACTTGTGCAGCGCGTTGAACTGCGTCGCACGAGAGTGAACGGAAAGTGTCTATTTAGTGAGAGTGTCCGTTGATGAGGCGATCCTTTTACGCACGATGATCGTTTAAGGCGCACGACAAGCAAAGGAAGGTTTTCCAGGACGGCCAGCGCGTCCAAGACAGTCAGATATCGTCGCCCTTTTTTTTTTCATTGTGGTGTAAACAAAATTGAGCCGAAAACGAGTTCGGAGACGATTCGCGAGCGACCGAGCGTCCGACCGAGTGCCACCTTCATGATCGACACGTGCCGCACGGAGGAGAAGGTGTTCAAGATTGCACCGAGCAGCTACAGGATGCCGACTCTGCAGCCCCGGATCGGCTTCAGCATCGACTCGATCGTGGGCAACACCACGCCGAAGTCGCCCCCGTCCCCGCCCCCGTCGCACACCGCCAAGCCGGACGGTGGCCAACCGATGCTGCACCTGCTGCCCCAGCGTTCGCCCAGCCCGCTCGGGTCCTCCACCGAGAGCTACTCGGTGCGCCTGAACCGCCTGCAGAGCCTGTCGCCTCCGCACAACTACAGCATCACCCGGCTCCCCGAAAGCCCCCAGAGCCTGGAGGGAAGCCACGCCAGCGTGCGCTCCCTCGAGGCGCTCCAGTCTCGCCTCTCGCCGCCCGTCAACTCCTCTGGCCCCGGCCCGCTCTCGCTCAAGCGCCCTCGCAGCCCCTCGCCACCCGCTTCCCCCCCAGCACCACCCGGACCTTCCGGGCCCGGATCTTCCGCGCCCGGAATGTCGCTCGGCCACGGCGGACCACCTCCACCCGGTTCCGTCGGCCCGATCGTCGTTCCCGGTCTGCCGCCCGGTCTCGTGCGACCCTTCCCCGTCAGCCCCTCGTCGCATCCGCCACCACCTCCGGCACACCCGCAGCACCCATCGGCCGGTGGACCGCCGCCCCCGTCCGAGCTCAAGGGCCTCCCTCCGTTCCTGCACACGCCGGAAATGGTGCAGGCCGCCCACAACCAGCACTTCCTGGCCGCGCAGTTCCAGGCGGCCGCGCTCGCCCACGCCCAGGCCGGCCAGCCCTTCCCGCCGCACCCGGCGGCCGCGCACCTTCACAACCCCAACCTGCCGCCGCGCGACAGCTACCCGCTCTACCCGTGGCTCCTCAGCCGGCACGGTCGTGGCGTGTTCCCCATCGGATTCCCTGGCAGTAAGTACACCACCGTTGTCTTCGTCTTTTTCTGCGCTTCCTTTAAAAGGCGTCAAAACGACACACTAACAAGCAGTTTAGGGGCAAACAAAAAAAGTGCTATAATATCGATCGCGGTCACATCGAAACTATGCCCATAAATCCACCCATCGTCCCAATTGACCCTCTACGACTCGCTCCCAGGCACAGCATGGGACGCTCTTCAACTTCAACCCGTGCTCCTCTTTCACCTTCCCCTCCGCGAGCCGTCGGCAGTTGCGACAATGCGATCGAGATCAGCATCAAATTGTGATCGGTTGTTCTTTTTGTTTAAGTAGCCCTATTTTCTAAGCCTAAGCAAGCAACAAAAGCCCGTCGGCGGGTTCCTAAACGACGAGGAGGCGGCGAAAAAACTCGTCTGGATGAGTTTTAATTGGAAACCCCATCGGGAACGGCTTCTCCGACGATGACCTAACGTGCCTGGACCGAGTGGGAAAAGGCAGCACAATGACAAAAGGTTATTAGGTGTAGAAGAGAGGAAACAAAAAAATACTGGAAGAAAGGATGACGAAAGGAGCAATCCTACCGAGAACGTGCAAGAAAAAAGGCAACCCACACACTCGAGGCAGAGGTCTATTCTTCTTCCCGGATTCTCGGAACCTCGGACCGTACGGAGCTCAAGATTTGATTTTTTCTTTTTCGAAAGCCTTTCTTTCCTTCTTTCTGCACGATCGTAAAAGAAGGAGGCTGTCTTTGTTGTTCCTGTCCATTTCGTCCGAGCATCTCCCGGGGTTGGGTCGTAAAATGATGATTCTGATCTAATTAGAGCTCAAAAACACACACACACACACGCACACACCTGTGGCGTGGTGGAAATTTTATTATGACCCCCTTTCTAATAAAGTGGACGATCCGGTGCTTTGCTAGGCGGAGCGCCCATAAAAATATGCTATGATTCTTGTTTTATTACACCCAACCGGGCAGTATAAACCGACCGTCGATGCCGATGGTGCTCGGGTTTTGGGAAGCCACATAAAAGTGTAACATTTACACAGGCTTCCAAAATGTCGCCCGAGCGCTGATGGCTACCGAGGCACATAAAGATGTGCTTTTGATTGAAATGAATTGTGACACAAATTAATGACAACGGAAAAGCTATGAACCTGATTCCGGTTAAGCGACTGTAAGCCCTATTAGAGCGTGTAAGGTTTTGCTCGTGCATAAATGGGCAAAAGGATCACGGAAGCTACAAATCTTCGCGCCTTCACAAATGCCAGGCGCGATTGATACGGTGGCGAAAACGGTGTTACGCACACACAACCACACGGGAAGGCAAGAGGAGTGCGAGGGCGAGGGCGATACATCTCGTGTTTCGGCTTAAATAATCTGCTCCGATTAAACCGGACCATGTTTTATCGCGCGTGTGAACGTTCCGGGAGCTTCCGAAGTGAACCCGATTTCGAAAAGCAAAGATCACCCCTCACTTGTCCACACCGCACACCACTTGGCCAATGTTCGATCTGCCATCGAGCTCGTGTTCTGGTTTTTTGCATTTTGGTGCGAACCTCCTGCCATTCGGAAGTGTTTCCTCGGTGTGTGCGAGTCCCGGCTGGCCGTTAATAAAAGCTCATTTATCGCTAATTTATCACCTTTTGCGCGCACACACCAGATCAGGCTTAGGAGAGGAGTGGGGGGGGGAGAGTAAAGGGTGGAAGGTGTTGCAAAAGAGAAAAAGATGATTAACACAACCACGGTGCATCGCGGATGCCACGAGCATTTTCCAGTGCATTCGCATCCTGTGGATCGATTCGCCGATCGATGATTGCCGATCAGCGCACTTGCTTTGCGGGAACCGAGCGGGGAGGGGTTCAGGGGGAAGGGCTGCCTCCTGCTGCTCACAACTTCATAATTTCGTCGGAGGCTGCGGCAATAAATCGAATTCCGGAATTTATACGCATTTTAACGACTACGTCGCAGGCGGATAATTTATGCCCGTTTGGTTGCGCTCCGGTTTTTTTTTCTCTCCTTCCTTTCAACTCGTTTAGTTGTTTTTTTTTTGTGTCGCTACAGTTTTGTTTTGTTTACGACACTTGGTGTTTCCCTTCTGTGCCTTCCTGTTCCTCTCTTTCCCATTCCCTTTCCTTTCTTTTTGCCTTGGAAGTTGGCGTTCTTCTTCTCTTCCCCCTTGGGGTCTGTTAGTTTTGCGTACCGGTGGTATGTAAGTTTTTCCCTCCTCTGCTTCCCCCGCTTGCCGTACGCAAATTCAGCGTTCCCGACAATGTTCGGAGCTTGTTCGGAATTTTAAGTACACCATTACACACCACCAAGTTTTGAAGTACCGATGGTGGGGCTCCTTCAATGGGCGCCCCCAGAAACTCGGAAGAGTCTAACCAAAAAATTCATGAGCTGTGGCTTCAACAGCCACTTCCCTTTTGTCCCCACGGGGCAAGGACATCTATTTCTGTGCGACAACAGCAAAAAAAAAATCGTTCATCATCCATCCGTGCAACAGGAGGAAGCAAAACCCTTCGGATCGGGTGGAACTTGAAGCTTCTCGCAACGGTAAATTATCACATCGCGCCGCAAAGTAAACTCATAAACATTTGGACATAATGGAGGCGGTTGTAGCTGAAACTCGTGCCAATGTTATTGCACACATTACACACACCCGGGGCATTTCGTTCCGGCCGGTTCTGCCAGGCCGAAGAAGGGATGCGTTGTTCGGGTTCGTTCGTGCTTCTGCTGCCGTTCAAACGGCACGCCGTACAACTGAAGAACGGAACGCAAAAACGCAAATGAGCTACCGAGACGCAAGCTCCACGGGGACACCGTCCGTCGGAAGGAAAGTGAATGCCACGAACGTTTGTTTCTGTGTAGATGCCATATACCGTTCCGCCATGTATTTTTCTTCGGTTTATTTTTTTGTTTCCGTCGAAACGTCGAGCAAAGGACTCCGAAAGAGGTCCCTGTTGGCCTGCAGGGGAAACATGATCGCAAGGAGAGCCAATTTTCGGCATGCGTGCAAATTATATCCCCGCAACGCCTTTGCTTGGGCGAAAAAAACATCCTGGATAACAATTTCACCCGGCATCAAATTTGCAGCAACAGGGCTCATAAATAATATGATTTGAAAACATTCCGTGCGATGAAAGACGGGCCAGCGAAGCTTACCACACAACGCCACAATAGCAACGGCAGTTCAATGAATAATATTTTTCCCTTGTGAAAAGACGAAAAGAAACACACAGGCCGGTCCCTTCACCTTTTTGCCGTTCCACCGACCAAAGCCCGGGTGGATCGGGGAACGCATTTTCATCGCGAAAAACTGTGAAACAAAACGAATTGTACACACCCCCGGTGTCCCCGGTGGCACCTTAACTCTTTCCTTCGCCCTAAGCCCCCCCCCCCCACCCTGTCCTTTTGCTTCCACAATCAAGTCATTAATTTATGGCGATGAAAATAAATTAATGAGATGTTTATAGCTGATATCGTCTCCAAAAGCGATGGATCGCCGTTTCCTTTTCTCCTCTTCCTATGATTCTCCTCGCACAATACCAAAAAAAAAACAGTCAACATAGCGAGAGGAGAGACAGCAGCATAAAAAAAAACCTCTTCGCTTCCAAGAAGCATCGCTCGATTTCGATCAAAACTCCCTCTCGCATTGGATGGGTTTCCTTTTTTCACCCGATTCGCTGGGAAAAAGGGGTGGGAAAGGGGGGTTGGCTGGAAATATGATCGGACCCGACAGCCTGACCGTTCGTCTTCCCTTCCCTTCGGGGCCGCGGTTCAATCGTCAGACCGCGCAACCAACGCTTAACCGATTCGCAGATCGTCCGACGATCGTCTTCATTCATAATTACACACTCCCTTGGGCTCGGTTCGGGTGGGACTCCGTGCGGGGCGAGGAGATCGGGCGACGGGAAGGGAACAGGCATCTTCTCACCCAATCGTGGAATAAAAATCAGCATTTTGTGAGCGATTTTACGAGCTCGCGGGGCTCGAGACGACAGACGAGAGCGCATTCACACGGAACTATCAACCTGATCTGCTCGATGAGCCTGCCTTTGATTCGTGGATGATCTTCGTGATCACACCATCCGCAGGCGAGCAAGTGGACAATTAGCTAATCGCTTCACACGAACACACACACGGCCAAGCACACACACAGGTTCGTGCATTTGTGAGCCACTGCGGTCGTTAATTAATTATGCACTAATTTAGGTCCACCTTTATGCGCCGCTCCGCGTGCAGGGGCCTCACATTTTTACGCCACACTTTCCACTCGCGCCTAATTGCTTGTTTTCCGGAGCGTTTACGTGTGTGTGTGTGTGTTTACATGCACAAGGGTAGTACAGCGCTTTCCCGCTGCGTTCGGGCTGTGCAAACTTCACTTTTGCTTGATGATTTGCTTGACGATTTCTTCCGCTGGCGCTTTATTTTTTCCGTCCCTGTTTGAACTGCGTTTGTCCATCACATCACGCGCGTCGATCGGAGCTAGATGGATCGCTGCCGGTGGCGCCTGCTAACATGCGCTCAAGCGTTTGCCTTTTCGCCTGCAAGCTAAACTAAGCGAAACAGTCATAATAACACAAACCGACTTGTGGCGAAGGTGTGCGGAACTGCACCGCGGACGGACAAAGGCGAACGAAGGCAAGAGCGCGGGATGAAGATGATGAAATATTCATTTGCGCAAAAGTGTGTACGTCCTACAACGCCCCGAACACCGGGCAACGTGTTGACGGAGGCCGAACGATGCACGGACGTGCCACAACGCGGAAAGATGGAAACGAAAGGAAGTAACAAGAAAAAAAAAGAAAAGGGAATCATCAAAACGATGCGAGATAAGGCGCGCAAGATGCATAGGGAAGAACGAGTGGAAAGAATACAGATTGACAAAAAAAAACGAGATGAACAACAGGGCAAAAAAAAATTATATGAATTTTAAATGGAAAGAAAGATCTTATCTTAGCCGATTGAGAGAAGTGAACATAAAAACGCATGGGTAGGTTGTGCGGACGGGGATGAAATACACAAACACACACACACACACACGATCAACCCCCGATAAAAAATCAGTTCGCGTTGGTGGATTGTCAAGTTTTCATGGACGTGCTTATGTTCCGACCCGAAAAGCGATCATTAGTCCAGCTGGAGGATTTTGAAATCAATCATTCCGATTCGCTGCTAATTAGCTTGACATTTATGCGCTAAGTAATATGCACACACACCAGAACATCTGGACCGCTGGTTTTTTTAAAGGTCTTGTCTACTGGTCAAGCAAAACTCACCCCCGAAAAAGTGTTGCATTGGTTTTTGAAAGCGTTCGCAAAGCAAAGTGGGCAAATCGAGCCAATCAAGTGCGGATTGAACTAAGTGTGGTTTTTGGGGATACACTTGCCACTTAAGAACAAGATCAATTCACATCCAAAACCGACGACGACATGACGATGGAAAAACACAAGATCGTTTCTCTCAACAAGCAAACGCACCGCACCTTGTGCCAACAAACTCGAAAGGGTGGCGAGCAAATAAAATTGAACCCATTTAAGTCCCGCGATTGGTGTGTTGCCCATGGGGTGTCTGCATGTGTGTATGTGTGTAGGTATGTGTGTGCTGGAGGGCAACGAAGCCGAGCGCGGTGGAATTGAATTATCTAAATTAACTTAATTTTCAACTTCTCGCCTATTTCTTCCACTCGTTTCGATTTATCAACCATTGCATGGAAGGGCAAGGAACGGGGGTGGAAACACAAAACGAAAAACACAAGCACACACACACACAAACACACGGGACCGCCCTCCTGCTGTTGGTGGGGTGCGAGATCTAGTGGTGTAAAAGGCACCCCCGTCCGTTCCGCGATGCAGCGCCACTTCGTGATCCCTTTTTCTCAGCGGGTCAGCAATGGGGTTGAGAGGTGGAGAGGGGAGAACAGCAGGGGAAGGTATCGAGTGTCAGACCGTGACAAGTGGTGCCCGGTGGATGTCCGGCGGATCGCCACGACGCACACAAACCCAAAAGGTGGCCCGATGATCGCGTCGCGGTGATACGATTATTTTTAATTGAATTACACGCCGGCCCCGTCGTTGTATGGGTTGTGACCGCGCGCTTTGGAAGTGGTTTCAACTTAACCCCCCCCCCCTCCCCCCTCTTCGTCTTGTTCCTCTTTGGCTGGTCACAATCATCGCAGCCGCGAACCGTCGGCGGCCATAGGTGTGAGACCATTCGTCCACCATTTTCCCTCGAAACTCAGTGCGAACTGCAAGGTGCTCGCCGGGTGGCGCGCCCTCTGGAGGTGGAAATGAGCGGGAAAACGCCTTCGCGGCTCAACCGCAAACCTCCGCCCCGCAACTGTGAGACTTGCTGGGCTTTCCGATGCAAAAATGTATTAATTAGTGTGCTCCGGAGTTGATTAAAAGGTAATTACGCTGCCTGTCTCCCACGAGGACAGGACATGGGAAGGAGTTGGTGCGGGTCCCCGTTTCTGTTCCGTCGTCAACCAAACACACACGAACAAGCGCTATAATAATTCCATAAGCAGTGGAAGTCTAGGCTGTCGGATCTCGGACCTCCTGAAGGCGTCACAGACGCCCGACACGCTCTGTGCGTAAATCGTGGGCCGTGTTGATTGCTTTTTAATTGCGGCCAGCCTATGAGCTGTGGCGGTGAGCTTCCAACTAGGCAACATCGAATCGATCGGGCTCGGCATCGGCAAAACCTTCCTGGCTCTCATTTGCGTTGGTGCAGTGTTTTTGCGACGATGCACCTACCGAAGCGATAACGGGGGAGCATAATAAAGCAAATGTTTAGCAAAACTGCGAAGAGGGAACTGTATCGCTCCACCGTAGCCTACTATACTTTAGGAGGCCTGTTTTGCCTTCCGACGTTGGCTGACCGATGAAATCAGTATTGCGTCCCCATTTCTTGCAAAAGACCCCTTCGGTTCTTGCATAGGGTTTCTTGTCGCACACTCTGCCTTTGGATGCACTTACCGCCGTGTGATGCACTCAGCGCATCATTTGTGCCCTTAATGTATGGCGAGGAGGATTTTGTTGAAGTGTTCCCCCCTCCCTGAGGCCGGATGAACGGGGGTAAATTATCGTTCAATTGGACTTCCATTAAAAAATCATTTACACATGCGATAAACATTAGGTACACACACACACACACACACACACACACCCAGGCAAACGCACATCCGCTCGACTCCACGCAATTTCGCTTTGTTCCGTTCGCAGTTCGTTCGCGTTCGCAATCTTCTTTCCAATCGTTTCTTGCGGCGTTTCAACCCCCTCTTCCACAAGCTTGTGAGGTATCCTGATCCTCACACTCACCACTACCTCCGACGGAACAACCATTATCACCAAAAAAAAAAACGCACCGCGGGGATGGTGTCGAGTTTACCCACACGCTGGTAATTGGTGCAGGTTCGCTTTCCGCGGGCGTCGCTGTTGATCGACGGTCGGTAGTGTTTGGTTGGAGCCGTTTGGCGATGCTAAACGATGGGACGGGAAAACGGTGCGAAGGGTGAGATCCAGCACCACCACAAGCAGCAAACAACAAGAAGGGCGCCCGAACGAGTGCGAACAGCGGCGAGTGCAATATATTTGCCATAATGATATATAATTATTTAATTACACGTACGAACATCACCCATGACATGCTGGCTGGTGTGGGTTAGCGAGGGGGAGTAGGTGGGAGGTCGATGTGAGGGGAAGTGAGGCAGGGAGAAAGCTTTCCGTTCGGCCTGCCACGGCAGGAGTGGCCACCGTATGCCGGCTTGTTTCGACAGTGTGTTTATGGAAAAAGGTACAAATATTTAACACTGATTACAAACACACACTCGCGTGGGGGAAGCGGTGGAGCGGGGTGCAGTAGGTTCCACGTCGGTGCATTTTGGGCAATTTTCCTGCGTTTAGCGGCGGGGGGCCTTTTCCGCCAAGCGAACGCACACTTGCGTGAAACGAAACGCGTAATGAATGCGAACAGGTTTCAAGTTTTCTTTTTTTGTTTTGTTGGTATATGTTTTGCGAACCAAAATCCTTCGTGGAAAAGATTGCCATGTTGGTGAGGTAATCCGCGCAGGATTGGAAAGGAATTTTCTGTGGTTCCGTCCACTTCACCTTCCCTTTTCTGGGCGTCCTCCTGGTTCACCACTAAGGTCCGCCGTTATTAGTGGTCGATATTAGTCGCCTCATCCAGCTACTTATCATCGCTTTTCCCTAACCTCGTGTCGCACATTACAGCCAGCACAGCCTTACTGATAATCTTTTCTTCTTTCTTCCTTCTCTTCCCCGCAGACTACCTCATTCCGTTCCGCAAGTCGAAGCGCGTCCGGACGGCCTTCTCGCCCTCGCAGCTGCTCAAGCTGGAGCACGCGTTCGAGAGCAACCACTACGTGGTCGGGGCGGAGCGCAAGCAGCTCGCCCAGAACCTGAACCTCTCCGAGACGCAGGTAATTGCACAGGACACACCGTAAACCCACGCCCCAATCTCCTCCCTTGGATCCTTGGATTGTTAGTTCCCAAAAAAAACCCCTTGATGTTGCCCCACGCACATACTTTAGCCGTGCACTAATGTCGTGGCGCGACGTGGAAGCCCCACGCTGGCACGAAAATATGGAATATCCAAATCGGCTTTACTTTGATCCGGCTACGGAGGAAGAAAAGAAAACACGCGCCAAATCTGACCCAAAGTTTCTCCAACTCCCGGGGGCTAGAAGACTCGTCAACAACTTCCCATAACGAACGTCACCCCAGTCGGTGTAAATTAGATTAAATTACAATAATATCCCCATTTCATTCATAATTACCCTCACCCAGTCGGGACGGAGCCTTCTGTTTCCCTTCCATGCGATCGGGGAATTTTGGTGTTGATCATTCGGTTGACTTACAATTTCGCCTAGTTCGTACCCTCGCGTCAAGCGTGAAACAGTCCGTTGATACGCCCGACTGTCACTGTCCCTGGCAGAGCACCTTTGAAAGCGTGTCACGTTACAGCCCAGCGACACTTAAAATTGTTCAAAAATGGTACATATAAGTCCCCTGTCGCGATCAAGTGTGGGCGACACCTTTGAAGTAAGCCGTTGTTGCTTTCCAGAGCGTTCCCTGTGTTATGATCCTCGAAAGATTCCACTCCTTCCATCTTGCGTTCCAATGCGCACCTTTCAAGGATAGCTTTACTCACTTTACTCCATTCTCCTCCTTGCTTCCAGGTGAAAGTATGGTTCCAGAACCGGCGCACGAAGCACAAGCGCATGCAGCAGGAGGAGGGCGGCTCGGGCTCGGGCAAGTCCACCGACGGCGACCAGCAGAATCGGTCCACGTCCAGCCCGGCCGGCAGCTGCGAGGACGAGGACGACGAGGACGAGTTCATCGACATGGACGACTGCCCGAGCGACGAGGAGAACATGCACCACAATGGCTGAAGACGGGAGAGGGAATAGGCTGGACGATAGTCGATAGTGCCAAATGTTCCACCGTGTCCGCGGAACGACAATATCATCCTCAGAGTACAGCCTTCCCCCAAACCCAACCGGCTCCCGGATTGGATGTTGCAATGGATACCAGTGATTTGTGTTTTTCGTTAGATTTTCGTTCAATAAAATTAATCTTGAAGCATTTGTTGAGCAAACTGTAAACAAAAGGAAAGTCGTTCGTAAAGTTGAGAAGGTTTGGGGATTTGGTTTAGGTGCAAAATTTAGAAAAAAAAACGGACGGACATAGGTCATTACAGAGAGGATAAGATTCGCAGAGCAAGAACCCACATTGTGCTAGGGTGAACGATAGTATTATATTCGCTTTTTTTTTTTTGCTCACAACAAATTGTGCCGGTTGTAGCATAAGAGAACAATACCATTACCAGAACAGCTAGCGTTTGTTTTAATGTACATAACAAAAATTTAACAAAAAAAACAAGGCTGAAAAATCTTCAGTCACGGTTTTTAAAATTCTTTCTTTTAGTCATTTAACCGCATGCTATAGCTGTAACGGGCGCTGAAACGCAAAACCACTGATTACGAGGCTACCAACAGGTGTTTTGGAGGAAAGGAAAGGTAGTATGTGCTGTACTTCACGGCACTACCCTGGTGTACCAGTTCCTGCAATTCATTGAAATCACTTGCCCGGTCGCTCTGCACGAGCCGCAGCAGGCGGGAGGGGTCGGCCCGGAGGAGCACCCTGGCAAAGATGTACATAATCAGATTATTTAATTTAAAAAATTCACTAGCAGTAACCTAATTCACACTTAGGGTAGCGGTTAAGGTGCGGATCTGCATGAGCAAATCAGTTGTAATCGATAAATAAAAATAACGTCAAGCATTACACGAAGCAGTGTTGGAGAGTGATGCACTTGTTCATTGGGGAAAAAAGAAAAACGGAACAAGGGAAATGGAAAATCTGTATACAATAATTGAATAACAAAACGGCAATCCAACGCGCAAGCAAATGGGTCCATCGAAGGCGCGGATGGTTTATTTAAACAGCCCTTTTTATTTAATTTTGATTGCGATGAATTAAAAAAAAACTTTCTTCGTTTTTTTGTTCTTCTGTTTTACCCAACAGCCAAGGCCGGAAATAGGCAATTGAATTTCACTCAAACGCACTCGCGTTTGCCAGAAGGCAATTTTCAAAAATTTGCCTCGATTTCGAACATTTATTGCGGTTTCGCACCACCACGCGTTGGAGCCTTTTCCGTTGGGGGTTGTGTGTTTCTTCTTTCTTCACCTCGTTTCTGCCTACCACCCCTCCCCACCCGCCCCTCTCCACGCTTTTCCCGCACCATAATCATCATCAGCAACAGCCAACAACACCAATGCTCGCCGTGCACTCACACGACAGCTAGCGAAATGCACTTTGAAGTCATTAGTACCGATCGGCACCGCGCGGCATTTCGCCATCGTGGCCTCCGGGCGGTGGGGACCAGATGAGGGGAGCAAAGAAGGGGGGGGGGGGGGGGTGAGAGAAAATGGTGAACATCGTTTTGTGCGTTTAAAAGAGCATTTCATCAGCAAACGAGCCTGGCGAATGATGGGCTGCTTAAGGGCTACCGTTCAATTTGGCAGTGCAAAGAAACCATCCATCGTTTCGCCATGCGGGGAGAGCGCGGGTTGACAGGGGAAACCCAGTGGCCACTTGGTGGCCTGGTGCAACCGAAACCACGAAACCAGCCAACCTTCTCCCTCCCCGGCGGGGGGGGGGAGTGTTTTTGCGCCTCGAGGCTCCTTAAACGAGATCTCATTCCGCTGATGCCCGATTATCGTCAAGTACGCAAAAACCGATTACCAACACGCACCTCTTTTTTAAGTATCTCTAATCATCGACACTCATTCGTGGTGGAAAGATTTGTCTACCTTTTGCCAGCCGTTGTGCCCCATTCCGCTCCCCATCCCCCCTGGCTTCCTCGTGCGAAAAAGGATGCTCTTTTCCAAATGCAGCGCGCGCTGGTGCAACACATGCGAAAAACCCGGCGAGCAAACGGCCGCCGAAGGAGCGAAGGAAAAACTATTTGAGCTTATTTTCGTTCATTATCCACACTTGTTTATAATTTGAAACCCATGGAGGCAGTGCGAGCAAGAGGGAGCAACAAGAAAGGCTCCAAGCGACGAACGTCTCTAAACCGCTCGAATGAAACCATTCTAGCGAATGGTGGGAATGGCCGAGGGAAAGGACGGTGGAGGAGTTGTTGTTGAGCAAATTTTTCGAAAATTGAACAACCAACAGAAATCACTTGTTGAGGTTCCGGGCACTTTTCGGTTCGGACGGGCGAGCAAAACGGAGAAAAACAGCAAGGCAGCAAATATGGCCCGCGGGCTTTCCGTTCGACCGGACCTCGTTTTGTACTCTTTCGATTCGTCAAATGCGGCGCTGTGTTTTTTTCCAAATTGTGTTTATCCATTTTTCTTCTTTCATTCTTTTGCTTTGACGAATTCAAAAGGAAAAGTGCTGCTGGTACAATTTAAACTGTAATGCGCCTGTTCGAATGCACGAAAGCCCTTCATGAAGGGATACATTCATCGTTAACCACAAATGAACTTTTGAACACCAATTGTATTTCACAATTTCAATCTCTACTATCCTTAAAGGTATGTTATAAGGTTAATTAAGTAATAATTATGAAAATCATTTCTTCTCTTTTATTTTAGTAGATGATTCCAATCTCAAAGGCGTTTCTTCTCTTTTAGTTCCCAATGTTTGTCTTTAACACTGAAGAGCCCACAAGTTATCACGAGAAAGAATTTATGCTGTATTTTATCCACCTTTTTCTTTTCTAACCACGAAGTTTTTTTACAGCTGTGTGTGCACATTTTTGCCCACCAGCCCACATCCGCAGCTCAAACAACATAATTATACGTTATAAAGTATTCGAGATTATACGTAATATACAAGTGATAATCATACATTTCTCGCTTCGTTCATTTTCCGTGGAGTTGCTGCGGTGCCTTTTTATATTTTTCTTTCGGCTTTCCGTGTTGTCCAAGAACTCGTGCGCCAGCTAATCGTGCAATCGTCATCATCTTTGGCGGGGTTTCTGGCGGTTCCTTTCGGGTTCTTCGGGGCAAATGTTTCACCAAAACCCCTATCGGTCGGTGGTCGATTCGTCCGAGCTGTTGACGTTTCTGCTTCCCAAAATTGGACCCCACTCTTTTCGCCGGCGCCCTCGAACCGGTGCCTTTGGGACGTTGTGGTTCCCTGGGTTTTGTCTTCGGTCGACAGGGACGGGCTGACACCATATGACTTGTTTTTGGTACTCGCTTTAATTAACGAGACACATTTCAACGCATTTCACTTCGTGGACGGTTGGTCGACCGGTTGCGCTGGCTGGCGGACAAAGTAGGGCTATGATGGATCGTCCCCCGGGCGACAAGCGGAACCTGGCTGATACCTTTTTTTTTTTTCGGCTACCGGTCGCTCGCCCGATCGATCCGCCCGATCGATCATCGCCGTCATCATCCTCGTCGTTGTCATCCTCCTGTTCCTGGCGTCATATAGCCCGTCGATCGCTGATTACCTGCCGAACACGACCGCGGGCCATCCGCACACAATTTAACCTAATTAAGGCTGATATTGTGCGCGAAATATCCGTTCCTTTTTCGCTCGAAATTAACCGCTGCCGGGCGAGTCCCGGGCGTCCTCCGAGGAATCACTGCACAATGGCACCCACCCCACCCGAAACCGGACAACGCTGCAAACGACAGTATCGATGGGAGCAAAAAAGGTCCGCCCGTCAAAAGTCAATCGAAGCTGAGCGGCGTACGTACACGCACACAAACTCTTCATTACTTGCTCATTAACGGTTGGGTGAAAAGCTGCTGTCCGAAATCGATGGAAAACCGATCCAGATCCCCGGAGCGCATGCCGTCCTGCTGCGCCCGGGGTTTGCATGATGCACCTCTGATGACCGCTTCATTCTCTCCGTGGGTCTGGGTCTTCTACGGGGGAGGGTAGGGGGAGTGCTATAATAGACCACTCGATGGCATTACGTCGAAAAATAGACCGTCCTGTTTGCGCATAATGGACCGAAGTAAATTAACTTTTGCTAGGCTGCGAAGGGAACCTCCGGCGGGACGTGGGAAGAAACCTGTCGAAAATTGGCCTCTCCTTCTTATGGTCCTTCTTTCGCGCTTGCTCTTTCTGCTTGCAAATCGTTACGTTGCAGATGTAGGTGAGGTGTGGAATGCGTTCCCAATCCCATCGTAGAGGTCATGCTGTTGCAGGAATGGGAACTACATTATTGTGAGCCTCTCGACCAGAATTCTCACCATGTTTTGTGGAAGTGCATCTTTTCCAAACCAGGCAGCATTTAACGGACGGACGGATTCTGTTCATTTGCTCTCCATTATTCCCTTTCCTTTTGTTTGGTGAAGTGTCCTTGAAGAGTGAAACATTAGACACACTCAGTTCGGAAACAAGCATTTAATTGAAAGAGTCTTGAAATGAATCTTCAAACGAATTAACACGTTAATTAAACGAATCAGTCAGTAATTAAACTATATTAATGTTACAATCGTCGTGAACGAATTCCCGGTGCAGGAAAATCCCTGTACCTGCTCATTAAAAACTTTATTGGCCGCCGACGGCTCGTCCCACCGCCGGGCCGGGAAAAACCACCTCACCGCCTTCCGAGCGTAAAACCACAATTATGATGATTCTATTGCCGCACCGAACAATTATCATAATCGTTTTACATCCTCCGACGCGCCCGATCGGGGCCCCGGGGATGAGAAAAACTACCAACGTGTGTCATGCTGTGCGCAAGGATGTGTCGTTGTTTTTTTTTTCGTATACCGAAAGGTCCTTTCGTTCTGTGACGTACTTCCCCCAAGCAGCTCGTTCGCCGAAAATTCCGAAATGGCAACCCGACGTTTCGGAAAATACCCAAACGGAAGCCATTCGGGTGGGAGGACCCGACCGATTATATCCTCTTATTGTCTTATCCCCTATCGCATACTCTGCGCATACATACCCCGGCCGGCATGCAGCCCTTTTTTCCCTTCTTCTCGCGGTTAAGGTGGTCGTATCCTTTTACCCCCCGGGGGCATGCCGACCGTCTCGGCCGACACCTTTGACAATGTTTGTCGATTTTACGCTTCATCTTCGAATTTTTAATGCAATTAGAGAAAGTAGATTAAGGCGCTGGCTGCCTTTCATCGTGTTGCTCGACGTGGCACGGCGTGGCATATGCGAACGGATCCATCGCCGCGAACTGCACGTAGCAGCATTTAATAAGATTTTGCGGGATTTTCTCAACTGGCCAATTGTGCGCAGATAGGATTAGAAACTTAGAAGGGACGAGGCTCGGGGGTTTCCTCCGATGTACAGGCAAGCCATTGTATCTCCTTGGGAAAATGATTTTTTCGCATCAACGCATCCCTCCGCTGTCAGCGAACGATGCGGCTCAGCAAATGATTTCCATTCTCCGGTGTTGATTTATGACTTTTCACTGCTGACCAAAGGATCAGGATTTTCTTCTTATCGGTGATCCTGGATTGGTGATCCGTTTGACTTTTTATTTTCGTAGATATTTCCTTTCCATTTGATTTGATAGTGACAGTCAGACATAACGATGTTTTAAACATAATTTTATGTTATTTTAAAGCTTCTTTGAGTACGTGCTAAAACAAAGAAACACACGATCGTTTGTACAAATAAGTGTTGTTACTGTTGATTACATGGCTCTCTCGCGATCCTGCGATCTCACTACGTTCTGACTTCGTTGCCCTATATCCTGTGTTGAAGCGCTTCGGATTTATAACAAAACGCGAGAGAAAATATATTCCTACCAACTGTAGTTTTAAATTATGCTTTTCCAGTTGCAATTATGGATACCGTACCATAAAAACCGGTTTTCTTTTTCCACGTAACTGCCAGAGGGTATATACATCTTGGGTCGTCAATATTCGAACCGGTTGGAGTGTTGGGGGCTGAGTTCGCGAACTAAGTTAGTCCAACAGTTCCATCAGTTGCAAAAGTTCTCCATACAGGATTCATCGTCTTCTGAGCGTGCGGGTAGGGTTTGTCAGCGTTAGAAAAATACCCTTTGTCCAATCATGTATCCATCTTCTACGTAAACGTGGAATAAAAAGCATGCGTTCGTCCAACCGTTGGTCCAAACACTTGTCAGCACGGGAATGTTACGCAGGTGGAAGTGGTTGGACAAACCGCTTGTCCAACTCACATGGTTCCGCCTAGTTTTGACAGCTCGGAGCCGTTTGATGCACTTCGGGCCGTTTGCTGAACTTCGGATGTCAGGAAGTCAGAAGAGCACCAACACTACAGCGAACTGGTACACCTATTTTCTGTCTCGTAACTAGTTTTCCAATTTGTGCTGCTGGAAAGAAAACAAAGCTTGTGGAAGCGTAAATTGAAGCCAATACGCAATTCGCTGCATTCAGTGTAGGTAATCGTTGTTAGAAACCGTGTAAAAGCAGAGAACGATCGTGGCAATAAGTGTTTCTCAAATGGAGAGTCACTTTCAAAATACGCATTCGTTCAAAGTGCGATGATTCAGGTGCTCTACACAGTGGAACGTACCAGCGCAATGGATTGATGGCGTGAAATTCTTTTGTCTGCTGCCCGCCCAAGTAAACTCTTATCGCCATCGTTCAACGCCATCCGGATTTGGGTTTCTTGTAAATCGAACAACTCGGTGCCAGCACCCTGCTTTCGTTGTCGTCGTTGGGCGCACGGGAGGCTGAGGAGCAGATAAGCAAAGCTTATGGCCACCGTCTTCTACGTCGCCCCGTAGTGGCTGATGGTTTTTTTTTTTTGTGTGTGGTTTGTCTACCGTATCGTTGACTGGAGGTTTAGTTACTTCTCTCCCTGTCCACGCGTGGAAGCGATCCGTTTGGGTCAGGGGCATTTTGGCTGCCCTCGTCGCAAGCGAAACGTTCAAGTGCGTGTCCGTGTGTTTGTGTGCTAATTGGCATCAAACGGTAAATTGCGTTTTGTTTAAATGAGCTTCGTGAATTTGTTCTTTGCTGTTGGCCCGACCAAGAAATGACGTTTCGCTGGTAGATTAGTAGGTCGACTTTGATCATTGTTTGGAGGCATGATTACGCTGCGGGCTAGAGAGACTGCGGTAAAACAAAGCAGCCCTCATGCACATCACCTGCAGATGATGACGTAAAATGCCCAGAATGTCACCCACTGTATGGTTTCCCTCAGGAGAGGCACAGGCGCATCGTCGCTGCCTAGATTATTGCACACACGGAAGCCCGTGCGTTGAACTGTTGCAATATGGAACCTGCCAGAACAACGTGCAGCCCCTGCTACCCCTCCGATGGAAAACCCAAACCAAAACAAAAACAGCCTGCTTGTCGCGTGAAACAAGTGGCAATCTCATCATTCCTGTGGAAATTGTTCACAGCCAATCGCGAATGCGAATGAAGAACAGATCCAAGTGCGCAGTGACGTCCTTGTACGTTTGGCTTCTACGCCTTTATCTAGCCAGCCGATGTGTGTACCTCGCGAGCTGAAATCGAAACTCTTTGTTGCGAGCTTAATCCTTGAACGGAGACGGTAGCGACGAATCAACTGACTGTGTCGACGGTGGTGAATCATCAACTTATGCACTCCAAACTTCCAGTCCAGTGAGGTGGCAGTCGTTTTCGAGAATGAAAATTAATGTAGGGCACGAACGGCGATTTCGTCACACTCGGTTCTGGGTCTGTTGTACCGCGTCAGCGGGTATCGATAAACCAGCATGACGATGGCGCGGAAACGGCAAACAAAAAGAAGAATAGACAGACAAAACAGCACCGTTCTCGAGGGGAGGACGGCCGTTATCGGTCAGAGTAATTTTCCCCGATGAATTCACTCTCGCATCGTAACGTGCATTTTTTTCCTGCCAACACAAGTTCTCCCCGAAACCCGTATGATCTTCCACTGGGTCGAAGACATACATTCTTCGGCACATGGTCACTTCAATGGACCGCCGTGTTCCGGACGATTTAGAATGATCGGTCGAGACGATCGGGATGCACTCGAGTTTTAGCCGCCGGAGGATGATGATTCACTGATAACCAATTATCACAAACTTAGCTCGAGGGTACAGGGCGTTCCGCTTTTGAATCATTTTCGTCCCCGTGTGGCGATGGTTTTCCAGCCCGACTTGTTATATGAATCACATTTCACCACTTGAACGGTCGGTCAGAGAGTGTTGCTGGAAAGCGGAAGAAATGACACAAATGAGCTTGTTATCTTGTAAGCAATAAACTAACTAATCTGGTAGAATGTCATGTTATGATTAGTGCATTGTCATGTGCAGCATAATCTTCTTTGTTGCCACCATAACAAAAAATATGGGTTCGGCTATTACTTTATACCATTCCTATCTAAAACTCAAACCATGCCACGTGCTTGAATTGGGGTTCAGTTACATGTTTTGCTTCACAATGTACATGAGAAGCTCTCTACTATCTTTTGCCATAAAAATTCCATATTTAAAAGCTATCCAAGCATGCCACTGTTCTTCCTTATCAGTTGTATCCGGATGCCATTGCAATCCGGTGACTGGAAAATCATATGCACATTTTTTTTCCTTTTCAGTCAACTGTCATGCGATCGTGCATCGCAATTTCAGAGCGCGAGAGACTTGCTTCAATAATCAGCATATTGAGGTGTTTATAATGATTTGCTTGTGTTTGCATTGTCCTACTTTCAGGTTAAACGACTGCCTGCGCTGAGCCGAAACAAAGAAAGCAATTTGTACTACCTAGCCAAACAGAAAACAATTTGAGCATCCGAGATGGCCACCAGGAAAAAGGCGCTTCTGAAAGTGATCGTCCTCGGTGATAGCAGCGTCGGCAAGACGTCGCTCATGAACCAGTACGTGAACAAGCGCTTCTCGAACCAATATAAGGCCACGATCGGGGCCGACTTCCTCACGAAGGAGGTGGTGATCGACGAGCGGGTCGTGACGATGCAGGTAAAGTGTGATGCAGCGGAAACGCACGTCGGATCGATGTTGGGCCATTTTTTTTTTGTAAATATTACTATTACGGTTTTTTTGTGTGTGTTGGTCAGATTTGGGACACTGCCGGCCAGGAACGGTTCCAGTCGCTCGGTGTAGCATTCTATCGTGGTGCAGATTGCTGTGTGCTGGTTTACGACACGACTGCGCCGAACACGTTCAAAAACCTCGAATCCTGGCGGGATGAATTCTTAATACAAGCTAGCCCGCGCGATCCGGAACACTTCCCGTTCCTTGTGCTGGGCAACAAAGTAGACTTGGAAAACCGTGCCGTAAGTAAACAAAGGAAAAATGAGACTGATGCCAATGACGGCGTAGACGCTGAAGAAGTTAATTTTCTTTCGTCCAATTTAGGTTTCTACGAAGCGTGCCCAACAGTGGTGTACGTCCAAGAACGATATACCCTACTTCGAAACTTCGGCCAAGGAAGGCATCAATGTCGATTTGGCGTTCCAAACCATCGCCAAAAACGCAATAGCCCAAGAAACGGAGGTACGCCACCCTGTCGAGGAACAACTCATGAAAAAAAGACTTACGATCGATTTCTCCTTCTCCTCTCTCTCTCCCCGCGCGCAGGTTGACGATTTTAACTTCCCCGACCAGATCACTCTGACCCCGCCCAACCGGCAACGAAGCGGAGACAACTGCAACTGCTAATATTATCGAACTAGTAAAATTGACCGCCTCCCCTATTCTGACACAGCCCACAACAGCGACAGTGGCGCATGCGGCGCCAACAAAAAAACTAGCAACCATAGCAGTTTCAACAGCGACAGCAGCAGCAGCAGCAACAGAAGCAGTTTCTGTAGCAACGGTAGCCGCAGTAGCAGCAGCAGCAGCAGCAGCAGCAGCAGGAGCGGCAATCAAGTAAGCATCGCTGTTGACGATCGTGCTACGACAGACAAAATCCTTCCCAGATGAAAATGACCGACCTTTCGCAACGGATTCAGGCAGGCTAGGAGGGAAGCTGCACGATGCATCTTTTAGTAACTGTGTGCAAGCTAAAGGCAAGAGGGTGAAAGGCAAACTGTCCAGAAAAGGTTCCGTCGTAAACCTTTCCGAGGGTTGAAGGTGTTTGTTGTCGTGTTTTCGTACACTTTATTAATTTCGCGGTACTAAAGTGTGACGACTAAATACAGTATCGTGAAGCTCCAGTCCATTTGCTACAATTATTTTCTGTTTGGGGTGTGTGTGTGAGAAAATGAAATCGTCACATCAGAGGCTGCAATCGTATTACATTAAGAAATTTGGATATTATTTTGATTCACAATCGTTGTACAAAAATAGAACCCAAAATCCAGGGGGCTGGACAAAAAAAAAAAAACGATAGGACACCCTTTGCTCGGCCAAATGGCATTGCGTAACAACTTTAAAACGTTTTCAAGGGTCACTGAGGTCTTCGACTCTGACGGAGCTCCGTATTCAACGTAACGTTTTCCGAACATCAACGAAACGCTTTTGGCAGTAGAGTCACCGGAAACACGCGAATCAAACTATGAAGAATCCATGCTTCGCTTTTAGGCACACATTACAAACAACTCGATAAAAGTATTGCAACAAAAAAATGCTAATCTACATCGTACAGTTAGCAGCGGTGTTGGTGTGTCGTACGCAAACGGGCTGCGTTGGGGTTGTATTTCCCTAATGCGATTGAAAAACTAGCAAGTCACAGAAGGCAGAGGAAGGATTAGACAAGGAAGCTCTTTCAAGTTATGCAATAGCTAAATCATTAAGGGGCTTTGACCATGGAAAGCTGCAGCATTCACGAAACAACTCGAAATAGCAATGGTTACTAACGGGAAGGACTTGAGTTGACGAGAGGACGGCTAACGATAATGGTGGTGGTGGTGGAATCGGTGATCATGAAGAAATGGGAGAAGAAAAAACAAGCGACAAGACGTCAGGCAGAGAAAGAAAATCTGTAGGAATAGTAATGCCCTTATTGATAATTGTATCGAACATTATACATAAACATATATATATATATTAAAAGAAAAAAAAAACAATTATATCTCATAGAGAACAGGAACAACATTAGTGGAATAGTAGTTTTTTTGTTTTCTTGAGCTTGGCACATGATGGTGGTCTTGCTGCTTTTGAAAGCTTGTCGAAGAAAATGCGCCTCGTGTCCCTTGTGTGCAAAAGGTTCGCTAAGCAGAACAGATGTCTAACCTTTTGGCTTGCTATAAATCAATCGAAATTCACGACCGCGGCTTGAGCAAGCTTGGTATCGCTTTTCGCTGGCCTTTACGATGAGAAGCGGATCTTTCCCACAAACGAATTGTTAACGAATTAAATGTGAGGCAATTTTTTTAATCCTTGGCCACTTATGGAAGAGGGTTCAGAGCGTTTTATTTAGAGCAGTCTTATTAACAAATCAATTTATTCTGTTACTCTCAATTCGAGCTACTTGGTTGGCCCCATACATTTATGCGCACCCACAAGGCGGACGTTTAAGGCTTTGGACATTCGCGCCCGAAGCATTTTGGCGGAGGAGAAGGTGGTATAGAAAAAAGCACTACTTGAAATCGAAGTGCACCGCATGGCAATTAGGTAAACGAACTAGAATCAAGATGCATTAGAGTACGACATAACACTGACGGAAGGAGAGATGAGGATGTTTGAACGAACGAGTCCACAACCAACCCCCCTCCCCACCCCGCCCCTTACATTACCAGAAAGTGTGCCGGCAGAGTTTACGAAATCTTCTCCGGGTGGGAAGGGTTCCGCTGAGAACAGAGCGCAACCAGCCCTTAACATTCGTGAACTTTTAGCTATGGAAATATACGTGATCGTTACAAGGATAATGACGATGGGAGTGTGGCAGACAAAAGTAAAAACAATAAACCTTTATGATAAATTATTCCGACCAGTTTGAGCTTCTCTCAAGTGATGACCAAATCTTCTCTGTAATCCTTTTCATGTTTGTATTTTATTAAGTTGAAGATCACTTCTAAAACAACACCAATTTACTGGTAGGAAGCAATACTTGCTGCTGCGATCATCACGATCACCCATGGCAGCGAACCGTGGTTAATAAATCAAGTAGTCATCTTTCTTCCAACTCTGCCAAGAGAAGTAATTTACCAAAAAATACCCTGCATCATCGGCACATTCAAGCAAAAAAAAACTTTACTAATCGCTTTTTTATCGATCCGCCGCTCAATCGATAGGCCAATGAAACGTTAAGTCCAGGAACCGATTCGCGAACCGGGCCAACCAGGCGGGATTTCCGGGCAGACCCCTCATTTTACGCGTAAACCGGTTCCAATCCGGGGACCTATCGTCAGCACGTGTTGCTACTGTTGCATACTTTTCGATCCAATTGGTGCGTGTCTTTGCTAGTCTGGTGCTTTGAGCATTTTGCACGGCAACGCGCTCTGGTGACAGGTACAGTAAGTTCTCGTCAAGTGGGGTTTTGACACTTCGGAGGAAAAAAAGTCGTGAACACATCGGTAGTGCGTAGAAAATTGTGTTTTATTGGATGTTTGCAGTTGCGAAATCACACACTTTGATGTGATGGAGGAAGCCAAGTTGGCAAGGTTGCTGAGCAGCATACAAAAATCTAGCGACAAGAACGCTATCTATCGAAATTTGGTCACCATCCGCACGCACTTCGTGACCACCGACGGCGGTATACGATTGCTGTCGACGACCGAAGGAATCAAGGTGCTGGTTGGGCTACTCAGCAAACCGTACGAAAAGGTCATTGAAGTGGTGCTCAGCATTCTGGGAAACTGCTGCACCAGGAAGGAATGCTGCAAACAGGTTCGTTTTCGTGGCAAAAGTCTCCCGATAACATTTGCCCTGCAAAAGGGTTGCAAAGGGTGTGTGAACGGTAGTAGGTGGGAGTGGGCTGTGTGAAAAGAGTGAGAAAGCTGTACCGACGTTTTGACTGACCGATTCGATTCTTCACTTGCAGGCATTCGATTGTGGCATTCTGAGTCCGTTGATTTCGATCATTTCCAACATCCCGAATCCTAGCATCCAGTGTCGCGGTTGCCGGTTGCTGGGCAACCTCGCACAGCATGAACCGATCAGCTACAAGATCGCCCGGGACAATGGCAACACGGCGTACGCGCTCAGCTCGATCCTCACCGAGTCGGACAACATGGCCGTGCTGATTATGGTGATCCGTGCGATCCGGCAGCTTTGGCGTGAAAAGTCACTCCGCCTAACGCTCATGGAGCAGGGATGCATTGGGAGGATTGTTAAAATCCTGATACGGTACGCCCAGATCGAATCCGAGACCGATCAGTTGCTGCACAGCGAACGATCGTCAGGCAGCCCGCCGGCAACCGGCAGCAAGGAGGAAGAGGAAAAGGTCGTACTCAAGCACTGGCACGCGCCGGATCGTATGGTAACGAAGGAGAAGTTTAATAACATCGTACGCAACATGGAACACAGCCAGCTGTGCGATATCGTCGGGTATCAGGTGATACAGAACTACCGCTGGAAGGATAGGCCCGATTTCAAGCTACCCGAGGCGGAAGAAACGATCAAACTGTTCGAAAGCGTGCTCAAGTGTCTGCAGATGATCACCACCACGGTGATGCTGCAGGTGGTGGAAGAAATCTACGGTGGCACCGGAACGGGCCTGGACTGTCTGGTTTATCTGTGCGGTGAGACGAGCCCGTTCCGGGCCCTCTCGCTGAAGGTGGTCTCGAACCTAGCCGCCAACCCGGACGCTATCGAGCGACTGACGGCATGCGGTGTGATAAAAATGGCGGCGGATTTAATCATGTACGCCAACTTGGGTAAGTAGGCTGTGGGGGTGGGTAGTTATGGAAACGCAGCGCACTCTGAGCATAATAATTACCTCATAATACCTTCCTCATCCCATAGACGACTCGGAGAAGCGGTACTGCATTAACATGATGTGCTTGCTCACCAAGGAAGCTTGCAACCGAGGGCACATTCGTCGCAGCGGGGCCCTGCAGGCATTCATGAAGATCGCCAAACAGTCGCACGAAAAGCGCGAACAGGCGATGATACTGTACGCACTGTACCAGTATCGATTCGACAGCTTGAGCAACGAAATTCTCCTTAGCAACGGGCTGGTGAGCTTTCTGGTGCGCATCCTGAACGGTATCATCGCCGAGAAGGAGGTCACGCATCTGCGCCACTACGAGGATGAGAAGCAGCAAAGCCACACCAGTGTGTTCAGCCGACGCCGATCGAACTCGGCCAAGGCGGGCAAAATGCGACGTAGCGATCTGCTGTTCCACTACAAGAGTGGCAACGGGTACCAACAGCATAACCATCACCATCGCGCAGCGAAGCAGTCGAAACTCGACCCCTACTGTTCCGCACCGGAGTCTCCGGACAGCGGGAGCAGTGGGTACGCCAGCACTAGCTATGGTGGAACCGTCCGTAGCCCAGCGACAAGCGTCGGATCGAGTCCACCGAGGGTGCCGGAAGACGAGGCGTTCGGGGACGATACGGACATTTATTCGCCCGTTTGCAGTGATCACGAGCAGGAGGACGATCCGCATGGCGAGGGCACGGCGGAAACGAGAGCGGCGGCCCAGGTGGATACCGATGGTCCACCTTGCGATCGTGCGGAGGGAAACGAGGAGGATGAGGAACTACCGGAAGGGACGGAAGAAACGAAGGACTTTGATATCGTTTCGTACCTCATCGAGGACAGTTCCAACGCCAAGTGGTTGGATACGATCGAGGAGAGGGAACTGCTGGAGGACGAATCGATCAGCTCGGGAATGAAACCGTCCCGTTCGGGCACCACGGACGATTGCATCGACGATAACGAAATGTTCAAGATCGAGCAGGAAATCGCCACGGCGAAAACGTTCGAAAAGTATCCCATGCAGCCGACGCTGACGCTGCTCTGGTCCGTTTCGAAGTCGTTTCCCGCCGTCGAGTTCGTGCAGAAGGACACGCTCGAGACGCTGCTGAAAATCTGCAAACACGGCAAGAAACCGCGCGGCCGTGCGTTCCACACGCTGGCCAACATCCTGAAGCACGTGAAGCATTTCTTGCCCCTGCTGCGGCAGGACTTTGTGTTTCGGTTGCACGAGATGAAAACGCCGTACACGGCGCACGGTGCCCGCTGCTGGAGTTGCGACGAGATGCGGTCCGCCTGCAATGACCTGATGACGCTGTTCGGTTCGGTCGGCGAGACGGGCTATGGGCAGGGAGAGATCGCGCATATACTGCGCACGGGCGAGCGAGAACTCAAGCTACGCGTCTCGATCATCGTGCTGTTCGTCGTGCGGGACACGCGCCTACTGCACAAGCTGCTCTTCGACATGAAGGTGCTGGAGACGGTGATGGACTTCATACTGGGGGAAGGGGTGGCGACGACACCGGACGAGCAGCAGGCACGCCTGAGTGGCATTGCCTGTTCCGCGATAACGCAGCTGGCGCAAAATTTGTCCATCTTCGGCGAGGAAGAGGACACCGGCACGCCGAGCGAGAAGCTAGAGGCGAAAGAGTTCGACAACACGCTCACGATCTGCGACGAGTCGCCGGCGAGCACGGACGAGCGGGTCACGTTTCGGGTGCGAAGCAGCGCGTCCGGCCCCGAGGAAACGGTGCTCGTGAGCAAAGCGCTCCTGGTCGAAGGCAGCGAGGTGTTCCGGCGGATGTTCGAGGCCGATCACTTCATCGAGTCGGTCAAGAACGAGGTGCACCTGCAGGAACCGATCAGTGCCGACGGGCTGCGTTACTTTTTCTACCTCATCCGGCTGCAGACGGTGAACAAGCTGACCGGCATGGCCCCGCCGCCGAAGGTGATCGAGGCGAGCCTGGACGCGCTCAGTCTCGCCCAGAAGTATCTCCTGCCGGCGGTGGAACGGTCCGTGCTGAACATCGTCAAGACGCTGCTGAACGACGACTGCGTGCTGAACGTGTTCGAGTGGTCGCTGAGGAACTACAACCAGGAGCTGCTGGTCGCTTCGACGTACTACTTTCTCTACTCGGACATTAGCGGCGCGGCTAAGTGCAAGCTTTACCGGGCGGCCAACCGGTCGTCCTATCGGGACGAGTGGAGGCGACTGCTGACCGAAACGATCCTCTTCCGGATTCAGCCGAACGCGGAACAGTAGCTCCCGTAGTTTCGTTCCCCTCCCCACCACTCCTCCTGGAAGGCTGTGACCACCGATGGCATCTGAGCGGTATCTGTGTTAAGCGTAGCGCGCACTGCATGCAATTGTATATTTTTAAACTATCTTACTTATCTACTTTAACCAAATGTTCAATGTCCTGACGCCACCCAGACTCGTACGAGATTAGGTAAACAAACATTCCATTCGAGGGGCATGATGAGAAATGGGACTTTGTTTTCTTACATCTTTTTTTTTTTACAGTTTTAAACCCTTTATTTAGTCATGTATGTTTTCCTTGCGCGTCCCTTGTTGAAGAAGATCCATGTGAAGCATACTACTACACACTGCCCCCTTTTCTTTCTCAGAAAAGAACGCGAGTAAGCCTCTCTCTCTTTTTTTTACGAACAAAATCATTCAAGAAGACGATTAGAAAGACTTTCGCGTAACGTAGGCTCTTGGGAGGAAAAGAAACGAAACGAAATATAGGCTTTAAAATAAATATATACCACTCCACGTTCGATGTTATATAAACGAGTTGAACGATTAATTCATTTCAAACGTCCGACGTGTGAACACTTTGTGCTGAAAATGGTCCAGAAAGTCAGTCAGGCAATATGTTATCACAAATTCGACTAAATAGCATGACAAGACAAGGCTCTGTCTTTCATTCGGGGCGGCTTTCCTAACTGTGGCATCTGCAAATAATCGTTTTTTGCTGAAAATAGTCGAGACATTGATAGGCCTTTTAAACAGTTGGTTTTATTTAACTTCGGCGATAGGAAACATGGACTTCTTGGATCACATTTAAATTTCTTCGCTTAGCACTTCACCACCCGGTGGCGGCACGTACTGGTTATTGATCCGATGGCCATACTCGAACGATATTCGTAGATCACCGAAACCGCTGCGCGGCAACACCCCTCCGGTCCATTCGACCGAAAAATTGTACACCCGGTTTGGGTCAGCCTCATGCTTGTAGCGTCCTATTTTAATGTAGGTGCTGTAACGGTGCGCTCGTATCGGGCAGGGTGAGTCTTTGGTATCCGATCCCTCCTTTGAGTCTTCCGGAAGATCTATCGCAATGAAACTATCATCCGACGTGCGAACGAAACTCTTCTCAAAGGAAAGCTGTATCCGATCGGTTCGGAACACGTGTAGCAGACTTTTGTGGTGCGTAAATCGGAACAGCTGGGTCCGTTGTCCTACTCCAGCGGAGGATTCAGCCGTCTCGGGGTTGCGTGTTTCTTCGGGCTGTCGCAACCGATGGCCAACGGAGAAGCGGGCCCGCAGGCAACGGAAGAAATCTTCGTGAATGCGGAACGTTTGCGGTGTCGGTTTGCCGTCCGTGTTGTAATCGATGATGGCGTTCAGCTGCTCGATCACGGCCTCCAGCCAGCGGGTGAAAGAAAGACCGCACAATGTTGCCTCGTAGCCGGGGGCAACGGGAGACTTACCGGGATCGGGCACCTCATCACCATTGCGGGAGCGTTGAAGGCGGTTAAAAATAACTCCGTTTGATTCGAGTACCTTCATCAGCTTCCGCACGCTGTAACTGCCGCGAGTGAGCTTTTCTTTCTCCACGCGACCACATTGACGTAGGGCCGACTTCTTCGCCGTCACTTCGACCAGTTTCTCTTTTTTCCCTTCCCTAGGTTTGACCTCGGTGGAAAGATTCTCGATGACGCTGGCGGGTAGCAGCATACTTTCGTCACACTCGATGTCCGACGGACAGAAGTCGATGCGATCGGTAAGATCGAACTCGTCCATCAGCTCGATCTGGCAGTCCATCAGGTGGAGACTTTCCGCGTTGGTGGTTACCACGTCCGGGCTGCACGACTCCACGGTCGGTGCGTCGCCCCTGGTGTCTCCTATCGCCAATTCGAATATTGGCCCTTCGGTAGGCATGTCCATCAAGGCGTCGAGCGAAACCAGTCCGGGCTGTTCGTTTGCATCGTCGCAGAATAATTCCATCATCGTTGGATTAAGGATGCAATCGATCATTTCAATACTTTGACCGTCTAGCAGTAGCGGCTCGTTCAATATTTGACCTACTGAAGAGACGGAAGCATCGATTAATTGGAATTCGTCCGGCTCGAGACAATGTCCGCCTGTTGTCGAGTGTCCTACGAAGTGCTGCAACAATGGCTTCCAGCGTTCGTCCGGCTTTTCCGAGGAACTCAACAGGCCAGCGACCACTGCCAAAATGTGCCAACATATCACAGGAGACGCTTTCCGTTCATTAATCGATAGGCAGTCGCAGTGGAACTGATAATATTTTTGATTCTTTTTCAGTGCTTGTACATGACACAATCCGTACGCGGCTTGAATGTGGCCCACAGCGAAGAGTTGGTCGTTTCCTAAACGTTGGACCAAAGGACCGTTGCATTGCGACTGTTTTTCCCACAGGGATCGTTGCTCCGCTTCGGAGATTACGAGCGAATCAACTGTCGTCCTATGTAACGGTAAGGCATTCGCAGTGCTTTTACAATCAAAGATGAGCTGTTTTATCAACGCTTCGTCGTCGGATTTCACACTGGTACCGGTAGTTCCCGAGGCAATCGACACACCAGATATCGTTCCGTCCGCCCCGACGCTTGCTACGATGAAGTTTCGAACCCCCGAACGAAGGCACACGCTGTACAAATGGGCATAATTTGGAAGTAACCGCACGGCACAGGCCGATTGCGATGGTTTTCGTTCGGTATTCGTATCCTCCCGTAACTTATGCTGGCAGGATCGATTTTTACAGTTTGAAGCACGGTTTCCGTTGAACGTACCACAGCGTGGACATTTTCGTATCCCTCGCAAATTATTTCTGTAGTCCAGCTTGATCGACATGGTTACAGCAAAAGGTGTCCCGCACGCAGCAGATACAAAACAAAACTGGCCAAATTCGATCAGCTGAAGTTGACACCTGCGTTTGAAAACAAATCAGCCAGGGAAAACAAATTTGACTGCTATCGATTATTCATTTTAAAAAAAATGTTCCAAACTAGTTCCGCTTGTGAGATACCTGAAAAGACCAATCAATTTACGTTTGGAATGCCTTCCTCTTTATTCAAACCTTTTACAAAACCGCAAATGGGTGAAGAAACACAAGAAATCTGCACCGAGGGCACATAAAATGTCACTTATCGTTTTTGTCCGTTTTCGAACTCAAAACGATATGTCCCAGTTTTTGTTACAACACCAATTTTTGCTAATTAGTCAATAGAAGCTGGATTTTTGAGACAAACCTCCAATTTTACGGGTGAAGCGGTACAAACCTATAGGACAAATCGGTTTGGATTTGGAATATAACCGTTTTGAATAGATTTATCGTTCCAGTTCCAATTCCAAAAGCAACCCAGCTGCGCATTTGCTCCAAAATTCCCAACACTCCCCCAGCTGTCACATGAAACGTCAAAATGCAAAATTGGCAGTTAGAAGAGGGCAGCGTGCGCCAGGTTCCTTCTCGCTCTTGGTCCACACTTGGAAAACGGCGATCGTACGATGCCGCAGCTGTCATAACTGGGCATTTATACGGTACGGTACGTTTTTCGGGCACGGTTCCGGTGACTATCGAAAGCGGCCGCACGGTTTTCATTCGCGTTCTAACGCACCCGGCCAGGTAGCGTCGCTGTGCGCCAGCGAGGGCGAAAAGTGTGCTGTTGCAAACGGTGTTCCCCGTGTAAGTGTCGTCGCGAAAACGTGCCTCGATTTTCAGCGGAAATCCCACCCACGGGCATCGCACACTGCGAGCAGTGTGGAACGGCCCCTCCCGGTGAAATAACTTCTATGTGGTTTGGTTCCCACTTGGAGAGCTCTGCACACCACATTTGGTTATTGATCGCCACCGAATCCCCTGTTGCCAGCAAAACGGCCTTTCCGGGCGAGACGTGCTCGGAGTGTAATCACCGTCGGTCACATTACTCTTTTTTTTTTACGGTAGAAAATTTCGCCTTTCGCCACCGAAAGTTAGAAAGCTTGCCGTCCACACACATTTGCGGGGTGGCAAAGATGCGAGGCGCCAGCGTATGTTGATGCAGTGAGCTCATCGACGCGGCCGCAAGTCCGCGCGGTGGTGTGTTGGTATGCGACGGTCGTCAGTGCATGTGCCGGAATCGGTCAGGTGTGCCTCAAGTGTGTGCAGTAGCTCCCGCGTGTCACTGGCCCATTATCGATTCACTACCGCCGAGTGAAAACTTGGAAGAAAAAAAAACACATCTTTCAAGCGGGGTGAATCACGGTTCCATTCATTCATTTGCATTTAGGCAGGCTGTGCTTCTATTTTCCGCACCACAATTTTCCCGTGCCCTTGCATAGCATTCTCGGTCGTGTAATTTTGTTACACATTTAGGCATTTTCGGTCTGCGTTCCGCTGTGCAAAATATAATTCCCAATAAAAAAATATAATAAAAAATACGTATCCGTTTCGAAGCCGCCCACCAGTCGCGTGGGCCGCATAGTGAATGTGTTGTTTTTTTTTTGTCCGCCCTTCTCGCCTCCGCTCGCGCTCTCGGTCACGAGACTGCATGCCGGGAGGAGTGCTGCAGTTGCAGGCCGCAGTTGTTGCTATAATCACTTCTCGTTCGACTCGTTCTAGCGCATGCTAATCAAGTGACAAAAACAACAGCCATCACCATCTAGTGAGCATTGAAAGAAACAAAGTGCAGTGAAAATCCAAGTGACCAAGTCCCACGGCTCTTGCTGCCGCCACCATGGAACTGTTTCGGGCCGTGTCGGACACGTTCTGGTCGACGAAGGTATGGCTACCGCCGAACATCACCTGGGAGGACATCCGCCCTGGTGTGCGGCCGGACGTGAACCACGCCGACTACCGGCACCTGATCTACCCGATTCCCATCGCAGCCGTCATCCTTCTGCTGCGCCAAGTCGTCGAACGGTAAGTTTGCATTGAGAGGCATCTATAGAAGGGGGGTCGGTGGCAGAAACGGGAGCGCATCTTCATTCGATCACAGAAGCCCACATATGTTCCTCCCGGCGCCATGGTTCATGGACAGACGGTTCGAAATAAGCTCCCAACATCACAACACCCGTGTGCAACCATAACCTCAATCGAGCGACGGACGAGCGATACCGTTTTTCTTCTTCCGCCGTCCAACGGGGTGTGCGCGCGCGCGCTTCTTGCGGTCTCGCACGCCGCGCATATCTTAGCCTGCGACTTTGGCCGGGAATGTTTTCGCGATGGAACGTCTCGTGCGCCTTCACCAACAACCACACTTTCCCGCCCGATAGGACGGCCAGCCGGCCAGCTTGTTACGGGAAAACGGTTACGCCCTTATAACTTCCCAAAACGGGAAAAATCGAAACGGAATGAAGCAAAAAGCACACCCCTTCGACCAGGCCTGGAGATTGTGGAGCGGAATGGTCTGTAGTAGCGTCTGTTTGAAGATTCGTTCAAGCGCAGCATAGCAAAAAAAAAAGGCCGAGAGAGAACCGACGAGTGCGATCTGGTCTGGATTATTTTGCTTTTTAATTCCCATCGCAAATCTATCTGCGATCCCGCTACGCTTCCGAGGTGTCCATCTTCAACCCCCTTTTCCATTCATCCAGCATGAAGAGAAGGGGTGCGTGCGTGCGTGGTGAACTTTTGTTATTGATTATTTTGTTTGGAATTTCTTCTTCTAACGCAGAGGTGACATTAAGGCAATGCAAACGAACGTCACGGTCTTTTCAACGCACGCACACCTACGTGCTACCTCTACAGGATTGGCGAGGGAACAGGGGGAAGGCTTTGTTTTCCCCTCAATGCGGTCACCGTCAACCTTCTTCCGATGGTGTCTCGTACTTTCCCCGAGACAAGCCTCACCGTTAACATAAATTTTTCCCCTGTCCCTGTCTCTCTTTCTCTCGGTATGCGTCCTCTTCCTCTCTTTCTCTCGCTCAGCATAGCAGCAGCATATAGGGTATCGTGTTTTTGGCAGCGGTCGATGGTCAGGGCCACATACCATCTCCCTTTGCTAAGTGTAGGGGAACCGGAAGGCAGGCAGGCAGGCAGGAAGATGAAGTCGTCACCCTCGGCGGGAGGCGAACCATTACGCCATTTGGACGATTCGCTTCAATGCTCGGTTCGGCTAGACCTATTGACTTGACCGTAGGCTTGACCCATTGACATCACGGCAAGCAAGTTGCCGTTTAATAGGATTAATCATGATTTACGGCCAAGCGGGTACATTTGCCACGTTCGTTCAATCGATAATTAGACGTCTCCAAGATATGGGTTCGATAATAAATTGAGCAAAGGGTTTCATTCAGTTCGTTTAACTTCCGCTTCCACAATTTCCTCGAGATTCTGAAGACACTGGAAAACTGGTGATATTTTGGAAATGTGACCACCAAAAATTACCAATGGAACGTGAACGCATGATTCCGGCAAATTAAAACGTCGATACGATAAGAATCGTTGCCTTCGGCCTCCAACAGTAGACTTTCATCGGCGACTGCCGGCTGATAATGGGTAATCTAATCAAACCACGCATGCCAAACGACGTTGCAAAATGCCTCCGAACAAGTGAATATACCGCAGCAGCCACCATCCAGCATATGGAAGAGAGGAAGAGGTGGGCCAGTTATGCAACGATTAAGTCCAGGGTCATGCAAGGGGATTGTGGCGGGAGCAGCGAAAAAGGATGACTGTTTAACAGGCGGAAAAGATCGTACGATTGATCCCAATATGAGTTTATCGCAAACACATTAATGTGTTTGTTTCATAGAGAAACAGGGGCTTTGAACAGCGTTATGAGTAAATGACGTCGTGTCGATGGGGCTTCTCTTGAACATCGGTGAATCACCTACGCCGATTTCGTCGTATTGAACCTGGGCCAACGTGTGCGGGTTCTGGGTCGTACACAGGTTTAGCCGATGTGATCACTTGCACATGCAAAACCCTGCTGTGTAAGCCTGACTGACTCAGTCAGTTCCTCAGTAAAGGTACGACTAATTTCTGGTTTTATAAAATTAACTTCACCACATAATGTTCCATTCCTGTCCATGGAATAGCTTACCTTTAAATTCCGTAGTCGGTGTTAATGGTTTGGCCAATATGTGTCTTATCTTTAGAACCTTCCCATGAACCGAGGTATAGACAGAAAGTAAGTCTGGTGCATGGAAGCGTGGGTCTATTGTAAGGATTAAGGAATTATTACATTAAGGAATAATAAATTCAAACCTTTAGACCATTGGAGTCGGCTGACTGTCGGTTGGAAGTAGTTCAAATCAAGAATCACCGTGGCGTCATTATTAAACGAATCGGAGTCGTCACATGTTGGCTTGTTGATCAATGCAAACGAAGTCCTTCAAAAGTGTTTCTACGACACTTTACACACACTAAAAACACTTTAACCTTCAAGCCAGCTATTCATTCTACGCTCGGCAAAGTGAAACACTCTTTGGAAATAAAGAGGCCACTATATAGGGATTACTAACCTACTTGAGAAGAGCCGGAATTGTTGATACTAGATATCTACAAACCTCTGCGGTAGGCTATTGTTACGCCAATTTCCGTTATCGATAAAGCGTCACCGGCATATGACGTGTCATCGCGAGCACAACGAAGGATGGACGAAGGAATTTACGAAACTTCTGCAATAGCTTCGTCATCATCGCACGCACGCAAAAAAGCTTTTTGTCAAACTCGTAAAGTTGATGCCGGTTTTAGTTTACACCGACTGTTTTCCTCTTGCTCAACGGAAACATAATTTTTGGGGTCGGATAAACCGGATTCGGAATCGGTCTTCTTTTCTATCCGGTTGTTTCTGGCGTTCTTTCCGTTAGGCTGCCTGGTACATTAGGCGACGCTGGTTCTCAGCACCTGCCATTAAAAACATGCGTTGACCATAGATACATACTTTGAACGCATTCTTCCTTATCAATGTAGTAGATCTCGCCCAACGCTTGGCATTCATTTTCAGCCCAACAGTTTCCGGTGGTTTTTGGAATTTCCGGTTTTCCGGTGTTTTTTTGTTTCTTCAGGACACTCGAAACGATAATCTGTTCCTGTTTTTTTTTCTTTTCGTTTCTGTAAACCAATGGCCGCCAAACACCATTTGCACGTTCTTATCTGGTAGTCGTTATTTTTCGGGCACATTATCTACCTATTTCCCTCGCATGGTGTATCAGCTTATCAGCAGCTCTGCTGTGGAAAAAGGGTCGTGCCGGGACGGGGGACAGGGTGGACACATTCTTCGGTAGCACGCCCGCTTGTTCAATGTACGTGCACGCATGCGTGTAGTAATACGGTTAACAATTTAGTTTGGCTAATGTATTAAACCTTTCCAAAATAGTAAAAATTATTTATGATTTATGTCACCTGTAGGGGGAAGGTAGGCGGGGGGAGGGATTGCGATTCTTAAAATCGATCAGGTTATGAGCAGCACTTTCGCATTTTGGCCGAGTCATGGTTGAAGTGGTAATTTTTTTTTTGTATGCTTCCCTTTTGATCGCATGATTCTGCCGTTTTATCGCAGAGACTGCCACACACGATACCGTTGGTAAGATATAAACATTGCTTAAATCCAACTCCCCTTTTTTTGTTTTGCTGCCCGGCTGGTGGATCCAATCAACGTTATGATAAGCAACGCAAGAGTGGCATGGTTTTGATGAGTGGCATGGCTGTGAGTTTGGAAAAAGAGAGCAATGCCATCACGCGTTCCATCGCCAACATTGTTGACGCACTCGTGCTGGCGTGTCTCACCCACGCCCTGCACGGACCGGTAAAGGTGCAAAGGTGCGCCTCTAAGCTGTCGTCATGATGTGGCGCACATGTTGCCAACCTCGAACGGGCGGGCTGTCTATGGCGTTGATCCTTCCACCCCGGTTGCTGACCCGCATGATTCAATTGCACCGACGACACCCCAAAAAAAAAAACGGTGGAAATCCTGCTGATAAGACGCGACGCACCGGCGAAGGTTGCGCACAGAAAGTATGGCAGCCCGCGAGGAGATTGAGAAGTTCGCGTGAGTTGACTTAAATGTTTCCAATGCGCTGTAATGCTTCGCTTCGCATTTGGGCTGCGCTGGCAGTCGATCCTCAGACGTTTCCCCCTTCGGGGGAAGCGTATCTCGGCGAGTCAGCAGCTTACGCCGTCCGATAAGTTATCGTGTACAATAAACTCATTCCCGCGCCTCTGAGCGCATTCCCGTCCGATTCGGCTCAAATCGTTCCCGGCCCGGGTGGCTGGAGGAAGAAGCGCTCCGCAACGCTTGCCACGACGTCGTGACCACCGTTAAAGACCATCAGCATCGGTATGACTGCCCCAATCTACTGAGCTTTTGAAACGGTGAAACGGGTCGTGAAGGGGTCGCATATCAATATCAATCACCCCGTGGGGGAACGATTCGGAGCGCCCTTTAGTATCACCTTTCCTCGGATGGGTTGGTGATGGTCGGACGGTTAGTAGGGTTACTCGATGATGAGATTATTGACGAAAATTGGGGTCATGGATTTTGAGTAAAAACGCACCGCACACTACACACATCGATGGAAGCATACATATTTGGTCGGACAGGAGCGGTGTGGTGGTGATTTAAGCGATGTACAATCGATGACATTATATGTACGAGACAACATCATCCTTTCAGACAAGCTGTTCAGAAATGAGTACATATTAAAAACCCAGAGATAATTGACGGAATTTGAACCACCGAAACACACAAAAAACAGCACAATTTGGAAGATCTTCCCGTTGAGCCACGGAAGCCAATTAGATGTTGACCATTTACGTGCAATGGCTTTTGACGATCAATGATTTTAGAAAAGTTTGGAACCGGAACAAGGAGAATTGTAATGTTTTTTCAATAAGTAGATTTAATTTTTGGAAGCTTTTACGACATAACGATGCGATCTTCTGATGTCCACAATAATCATTTCTAAATTTTCCACGCTGCCCTTTCTTTTCAGATTGTGGATTGCACCGATTGGCAAAGCGATCGGCATCAAGAGCACCGGACCAAAGCCCCCGAAACCAAACAAAGTCCTGGAGGCGGCGTATAACGTCAACAGTCGGCTGAGTCACAAAACGGTAAGCAGTGTTGGAGCAGCTCACGGCTGCAGCTGGCGGAACTTGACTCCAAATAGCTCCGGTGGTTCGTTACATGTTTAATGAATATTCACCAGGACCTTTCGGGTGTCAAATCGAAAACATCGATCAAGAACCGTCCAGGAAGAATATTCTGATTGAAAGCAAACTTGGGGAAACGTACGTTACGCTGGAGGGGAAGACGTGAACCTTTGTTGGGTCAAAGGACAGCTCAGTCATGTGTGGCCCGCGTGGAAGCGATAGGAAAGCAATAATCACCGCGCAGGGCAGCAGCAAACGCCGAATGAATCAGTGAAGCGCATTCGTTCGAGCGGAAGTGATAAGCTCTACACGCGTCCCTGGTTCCTGCGCTTCCCGTCGCTCCGGTATCAACCCCGTCCGGCTCTGTGGGGAATTCCAGTGTTTTTATTGAGTGAGATTAAAGCTTGGATTGGGCAAGAAATTGCACCGGATGTCCGGACCGGAGAACGACACCGAATCCACTGGCCCATTGCACACGCTACCCTCTGCCGCCTGGTTGCGAGTGTTGAAGAACTGCGATTTGGTTTTTGCTTTCCGATGGGTGTTGTCGTCGCACGTGGACCGACCATTTTTTTGCTCGTTGATGATACCGATAGAAGGTTAGGCAGCCAAGGGAGGAAGTGATGCGATGATGCGGAGCGACGGAGCGGTGTTTAATATCCGTAGAACACCCGGCAAACTCGGGGACCATTTTAGGGAGGACTGCACGGAACACACCAGACGGAAGCGGACGGAAAAAACCAGCTCGATAGTGCAACGATAATTAGTCTCAATCACGAACACACAAATGCCGCACGATGTTTGCGATACTAGAATGCACTGTTATTGACTGTTCCGGCGGAGGTCGAACTGCATCCCTCTCTCCATGTCACACGCCGGCGACAGTAACACCTGGTCGAAAAACTGAACTGGCGCGCCGGTGCGACAATCGATTCGAGTTCCAAAACAGCGCAACCTGACCAACGGTGGTGGATTTGTTGGACCCTTCGGGGGGGCATAGTCGCTATCGTCGTCGGATCTAAAGAGTTATACATCATTAGTCTGCGGCACGAGCAATGTACTCCTATGGACATTACGAAGCCCGGCTCGGCTGTACGTGGCTGAGGACTGCAAAACGGGGAACGCTAATGGGGCCCTGGTAGGTTCTAACCAATGCTCCTGGTGTGAGGCCACACGGTTTTGGACGATTTATGTATGTTTACCCGCTCCGTGTGATCGACCACTTCGCCGGCCCGTAACCCATTTCAATTAATTCATGAATCGCGGCGAAAGGCAGCCGTATAGCGGTGACATTGCCACCAACCCCGTCAGTGCACTGGGGCTGGGGCTTATAGGTTTTTTTTCACTACTTCTATTTGCTTATTTACTCAGACCTTTGCCAACCAAGTTTAATTACTAAGCAATTGTCCACTGTTTCTACGCTTTAGATTTTCCCCATGGTACGGATTTACAAGCCAGTTTCGTTTCGCAAACTTATAACTTATTTATTATTTGCACGAGAGGAATAGAAAGTCTATCCTGATTCCTTTAATTTCATTGCACACAGATGAGTTCCTTCATCGATCGTCCCCATGCACTGGAAAGCCCGGTCTGCTGCTAAACGAACTGCCTCTCCTTGAAGCGATGGTTTGCAATTTTTGTTTTCTTCTTTTCTGTTTCCAATCATCTCAAAGTTATGGCAGAAAAAAAGGGAAGAAATGTTCGCTTCCGAAACGCTGCCCGGGAAGGAGATGGTCGTATAAATTTAACTCAATTAACAACTCCGCAGTTTCGTTCGCTTGCTCGTGAAGCCCGGGAGTGTTCGGGTATGCAGTCCGGTTGCAAATTGTTGGACCCATGCAGAAGGACGTGCCAGCGTAAATTGGAGCTGTCATTCCATCCATATTGGCCCTCTCCAGCTAGCCAGCCAGCGAGCGAGTGTAAAACTATGAATTATTCATCTTAATTAGGCAAGCACAAGGACTGGAGAATGCTGCTTCTTCCATTGCGCTGTTTGTGCACTGTATAAGATTTGATTTGCTTTTTACTTTTAGCACAAAAAGGCACGATAATTAAGGATACTAAATTATGGAAGTTGCATCGTAAGGAATGTCTGTGCAATACGATTAGAAGGCATGGTATCGCCGCGCTTTGGAAACACCACTGACAACGCGTATTCCACGATCGTACAATCTGTCTCATTACCGCTGCCTCTCCGATTGGACTGGAATCTTTGGTCAGCACATCCAATGGATGGCATTCGGGCGGCATTCGTGTTGGCATAATGTTTTGGAAAATGAGCCGCTTAGAGTGTGGCCAATTGTGAAGCCAATTGTTTTCCAACGCCATATGCCATAGCTGCATTCATAATCCTACCCAACGCAACGGTGGCAAGTAAGGTCCTCCCTAAATCCAACTCAACCTTTTGAGCGATTCTATGAACAGTCGGATGCGACCTTCCGTGCTCCACTGGGTGCGATTTGCGCTGGTCGGTACTGCTGGAAGAAGGCGACTATTGGCGATTATTGGCGACGATATCGCTGTCCAACGGAAGAAGTGGAATTTACGACGCTGGAATATTTAATCTCGTGCCGGCTCACGCTCGGCTCGATGGCGGGGAGAACGGAGTGGATTGCGAGCTCAGAATTCAACCCCCTTTCGTGTGTTTGTGTGTGTGTCTATTCGTGGATAGAAAGGTTTTTGAAGGGCACCGTGTTTCCCTCCCCTATTTCGCTTTCCGTTTGTCTATGGTGGATGATAATGCAGGATTCAAGTAAACTTCGCCACCAAGTGGCCAACGCGACTGCAACTGCAGGCGGCGCGGTGTTTGCGAATGCGATTCCACGCCATTTGTACGATCGCTAGACGTCGCTCCCGAAGTTGCATGCGTCCCATGGTTGGTACAGCTGGAAGAGATGGCTTGGTGGTGGGGAGATTATGTAAGCAAATCTACTGTTTGCGCGACCGTTCCCCGTTCACCATCCGGTAGGAAGATCGTTCTGCCTCAAGTCAAAATGCATCCACTTAAGCCAAAGATAAAACAAAGGGATATTTTTATCTCCCGACCACTCGACGAATTTGCTGTGCAGAATCAAGCAGGACGCGAGCTACAAACCAAGTTTTCGGGCGGTTGAAGAAAAATCATTTTCATTCATTTAGGACCGTGTATGTTCGGATGGAAGGGCTTACAATTTGATTACCGACATCCAATCCGGTGAAGGTCCAGTTATAGGTCCGCTGCCGATCATGAATATTAAATGGGTGGGTTGGTAATTTGAAGGGAGTGCGCGTGTTTGAGCGCTTCAACCGGCATGAAAAATCCGGGTCCCACATCGCACTCGGATGGCATTACTCTATCACGCGTTCTTCAGTGCTTTCACCAGATTTTCCGGGAATGTACGGAGACGCCGTAGATGGTGGAACCAATTTTGGTCGTAAAGTTATTTTTATTTGCTACACATGTGCCGACCCTAAGTTTGGATTTCTATTTTCTGCGTATTGGTTTATTCATGTGGATTTATTTTGTATATGCTGGCTTACGGTAGCAGACCGTACATTGAACGCCTGTGCATCGCCTGGGGAACATTGATTTTTTGGACGCATTGTTTCCTCTAATCCTGACGCTTGTAACAATGATCTCTCGCACGCGGCTCCTTGCACTTGGAAACCGTTGCCGACACGTAACTGTTTATTATCAATCCGCTAAATGGCTCCCGTGGCCGCCCAGCACTAGACGACTGTGTGCAGATCAAGGTTTACCATGCGAACTCACGGCTTCCTCGCGGAGCTCTAAAACAAAACACGCTTTCAGCACGCCATTCGTTTTTCACCATCCGTATTTATTTCTTCCTCCCGTTCCGATCCCATCTTCTCGTTGGAAGGAAATTCGTAATAGTCGATAATATTTCATAACGTTGGCTTCTTAAAACTTCTCTGCGCGCTTCTCTGAAACCACCGATCGACGAGGGTGTACTGAAGGGCTGCCTTTCCTACTGAATCATACGCCACTTGTTGCCCTTCGATTCGGCTGCGAGCGGCGACTTGGGCGTGAGATCGCGGAGAAGTTTGTTATCGATCGTGCCGTGAGAGACGCGCTAGAATTCTTATTTGCGGGGCAGTCGTGTGGTGGGCGATATAAATTGACCCATCCGCTTGGGGAAGAGGAGGTCCGGCGTGTGCCAGGAGTGCTGCTGCTGCTAGCTCGGGAGAAATGTGTTTATTTAGGTCTCATTTCATTTGCGAAACCTTCTTCAAGTGACCATTGCGGCTCTTGGCGTTCCCTGTGAGCTGTGAGCGTGCATAATGACGGTGTTTGTGTTGCTTCCCCTGCAACGAATCACCAACCATGTTTCCCCAAGATAGCACTTCGAGATTTCCACAGGAAAAAAAAAACACAAAAAAAAACTGAACTCTCGTGGAGATCTGGAGCGAGAATCTACAAACCCGGCACGCACACGCGAGAGGCACACAAAAAAAAGAGCCATTTAATGGGGCCACGGTGGCCATAAACTGAAGGAACTATGTAGTACTATGCGTCGGGTGTATGTACTAAAACCGCCCAAAACGTTGCACAATGTCGTAGTAATGGCACGCCGCGATGCAGTTGATGGATGATGGAAAGAGAGAGAAATGATTTAAAGGTCGCTGCCGATCATGACTGTGGAATGGGCAGTCAATTGTTTGTACTGGAACAAAGTTTTTTCTTTAATCTTTTTGCTTTTGAAAATTATTAGCTTAATGTAACACTTTGTTGCTCATATTTTCTTATAGCTCCATCGTGTCGAAAAAATGATGCAGACTAAAGAAATCTGATAATCGATGCTCTGTCAAGATGAATTGTTTTGGGGAACTACGGTTAGGCTAGTCTGATAACTAGCAAGGCGAAGAAAAAACAGACTCGGGAAGCCAAAATAGTGAAGAGTCCTTACAAATGCATACACATAATCTGTTGTTCAAATGTTGTTGCACTGGGCTTGCTGCTTGCTTCACAAGTTGTCTGATAAGTACATTGATTAATTGTATATCTCCGTGTATGCGTTGCCTTATTGATATTCCACCGACGAACAAAATTTGGCAGTAAAAGTAAACCAATGTTCGGCTCTGCCCATATAAAACACATGGCTCTGGCTGGAATTGGAATCGATCATTTCCGGCTGTGCATGTCTTGTCATTCCCTTTTCCCAGTTTATTCTTCATGCTACATCGATCGATTCTTCCCTGACTCGGAAACTTGTCTCGTTTTCAAAAAAATAATTCGATGGTTTCTGTAAGACTTTCAAGTACAGGATGTATTCAATTTTGGTTTTTCTTGCTTTTTTTTTCACCTCAGATCGTGCGGATGATGAAGCAGGTGGATCTGACGGAGCGGCAGATTGAGTACTGGTGGAGACGGCGTCGGGCCCAGGACAAGCCAACGACGCTGGTGAAGTTCTGCGAAACGTCCTGGCGGTGCATCTACTACACGTACAGCTTCATCTTCGGCAGCATCGTGATGTGGGACAAGCCGTGGCTATGGGACATCAAGAACTGCTGGCACGGCTACCCGCACCAGTCGGTGACGAACGATATCTGGTGGTACTACATGATCTCGATGGCCTTCTACTGGTCACTGACCGCGTCCCAGTTCTACGACGTGAAGCGGAAAGACTTCTGGCAGATGTTCGCCCACCATATGATCACCATCCTGCTGATGGCGCTCAGCTGGGTGTGCAACCTGCACCGGGTCGGCTCGCTGGTGCTGCTGGTGCACGACTGTGCCGACATTTTCCTGGAGGTAGGAACGCACGCGCCAGACGGAGCGAAGCGTGGTTGCTGATGGACTTTGCGTTCTTTTCTTTACAGTCCGCCAAGCTGACCAAGTACGCACAGTACCAGAAGGTGTGCGACACGATCTTTGCCATCTTCACCGTCGTGTGGATCGTGACGAGACTGATGCTGTACCCGCGCATCATCTACAGCTCGTCGGTCGAGGCGCCCCAGATTCTGCCCATGTTCCCGGCGTACTACATCTTCAACACGCTGCTAATACTGCTGCTGGTCCTGCACATCGGCTGGACCTACCTGATCCTGCAGATCGTGATTAAGGCAATCAAAGCGGGACAGGTATGTTTCTGATTCGATTCACGGTTTTAGATCACTTTTAAACTAGCTGTACCATTCACTTTGCAGATGGAAGGTGACGTCCGGTCTAGCTCCAGTGAGGAAATCTCCGACAGCTCGGAAAACTCGCGTGCCGTCCAGTCGAACGGTGGCACGCCGAAGAAGCAGCAGCAGCAGGCGCCGAACAAGAACGGCACCACGACAACAGGCGCTTCCCCGAAGAAGAAACAGTAAGAGCAAACAATCAATTTGCTAGTGGGGCTACTCATCACAAAGGAGCGCATCGCGAAATGCAAATGGAACAGCAGCAGAAGATGCTACAGAAGCAGCAGCGAAGGGTCATCCCCTGTCTGTTGCAAGGCTAGCCAAGGCGAGGAACTAAATTACCAACTATGAAAAACACACAAAAAAACGCTTCACCTGCCTCTGCGGCGTCCGACCGCAAACAACTGCATCTACTATTACCTATGTTACGACCACCAGTGAACCTTCCGTGCTAGTTGGTCCCGTTGTTTTCTTTTTTGGTCTGCGTCAGTTTAGGAGAACACTTTCCATGTGTGCTGCAACACTCGGATGCACCCGGGGGGAAGGTCATGTTAGGAATGGATATTTTGCGGACGAACCAGGCGCATGCCTATGTAGCGGAGGAAAGGAGGAGGAATATAGTTGGAGGAACCAGTTATTCTTGATTATTATTTAGTTCGTGGAGTTTTTTTTTTCTATAACAGCAACCTTAAGCGATAGGAGATTTAGGGACACACAAACACACTACAGTTACAGTCTATGAGAATCCCTGTTTTTGGGAGGTGAAAATTCTTTTGCATAAGGAACAAGTCGATCAAAAGATGAGCCAAGACAGGCAGACAGGCAGGTGGAAAAAGTTAGGGAAAAGGATTATCCGCGGAGCACGTATTCGAGGGGAAAACGAACCATAGATAAGTATTTATTAGCTAAGGAAAAGAGTTAGCAAGAGGAAGTTAGAATAAAGGAACTAAATCAACGCGAAACAGTGAGCAGCCTATTGTAAACCCGCAGCCAATAGATTTTCTTACAAACAAACAAACATAAAAAACCGTTGTCGTCAATATTGGTCGACAGGAAGATGAAGATAGAAACGCCCCGTGGGAGAGTGTTTGTGTTGAAACAAACGCTTCCGCTAGATGTGCGTTTGGATGGAAGGACGAAAACAGAACTCGCCCGGAAAAGACTTTTCTCCTTTTCGAATGCGCGCTACCAACAAATCGTCGTCGTCGTCGTTAGTTTTTAGTCCGTTTTGCGAGCTGCGTCGTCGCGTGTGTTGCTGAAGCGGTCAAGTCAAAACCCAAACCAAACAACACATTCCGTGTCCACCGCATTTGTATACTAGGGAGATTGGTCGAGGCCGGAGGATTTAGAATGCGCGAATTTTGGCAAACAAAGAAAAAGAATTTCACGCACGAGAATCGAAATTTGCCCGACATGGGGGGAATGATTTTAGGACAAGGGAAAGTTTTAATTCAACGATGATGGTGTGGCGCATATTTGAAAAGAAAAACCAAAATACATTAAAAACCTTCGGCAGCAGTTCAGCGTGGGGTAATCACCTGTTCGCGATAGGATAAGTAAGAGGGGCCGATCGAACCAGGAAGGGGAAAGGAATATAGATCAAAAACATTAAACCAGAAATAACTAACAGTGGAAATAGAAGGAGAAGCATTTGTTGCTCAGAGGACGAAAACTTTCTTCATTTCTCTCAAGCTCGACAAAAAAAAAAACAGTGGACTAGTGGTTTCCAGTGAATGATTCACATTTTGTAAAACAATCAGGAACGAAGATATTTAGGTCACACACGACGTGTGTGATCTGTATCTCTGAATTCTTTTCAAATACTCCTGATCGGTTGCGATTGAGTTGGGTGTATATTTATAAATAAAAAAGAAACAATGTAAAATATCTTTATGTTTTTTCACATACTAGTTTTTGTTCCTATGGGTAGATTTCAATTGTAATTGCATACCACACGGCGTGGTTAGGAAAATGTGCTGCAAAGGTTCTCGGCCCATCACCTAAAATTACCACGGTTATTGTTTTCACTTTCTCACCCGATCAAACGCTTCAGCTGATATTAATCGACTGCTGTCCGAATTCTAATCAAAAGAAGTAAGAACACTACCCTAAAACTAAGCGTTTTTTAGCCAGTAGATCAGAAAATGTTTGTTTGTTGTATGTTTCGTTTCTTCCGGAATGTGCGTAAAATTCCAAGTCTCACAGAAAAAAAAAAAAGAAAAAGGTCGTTGTTTCGATCGCAAGAAGAAAATCCGTTTTAGAAAAATCGCATTGCGATAGTGATAAGACATTACATAAAACTTCTAACGAAATATAGAGAGTAACGGTGGGTAGGAAATAAAAGCGGGAGAAATTATATAGCAAAAACGCCCTCGGAGGAAATCGTTGCTGGATATGGATTGTGGAGGCGATTTTGTGTTTTTTCTTTGTAACACTAGATAAATGACCGTGCATGAAACGCATCCATTTTACCAGTTTCGCTTGAGAGTGTCCTTACTGAACGGATCGAATGGTGGGCATATTTGTTAAATGTGTATAAAACATAGATAAACCATTGCCCGGAATCCCGTTTTGTGTGCTTAGTTCGTGCTGCTTCCGTGACTGTCGTTTGCGCCGCAGCATCGCAGCGTGATGTGTACCTTTTTCGACGAATATATGTATATATATATATATATTCTCTTGCGTTGCGTTGGTCCGTTTTCAACCGATGGGAAAAAGGGGACACACGAAAATACACACAACACGCCCCTTTATCAGCTTATTTAAAGAAATGTTCTTAAGCACACAATAATCTTTATATACATGTAACAAACCAAACTTCTTCTACCTTTACCGTCGTCAGCTGCAAGCAAAGGGAGCTACTAGAAGTGCCGGACTGTGGCGGAAGAGAGGGATGCGTTCTAGCGGGGCGTTTAGGGAAACGCATCACAGAAGAAAAGTCTAAATAAACCAATAGAAAAGGGAAAATAATATAGACGTAACTGTTTCAGAGAAACAGTCAAGGGGGAGGCCGTTTTCACAAAATCGTAATACAATTAAAAAAAAAACAGTATTTACGGCGCATTTTGATCTTAAATTATCCGAAACAAGCTTTGAATCTAATAAAGGCCAACCCGTAAAAAATAAAATTTAAAAATATAATGTTTTGTTTATTTGTTTTTACCTTTACATTAGCTTTTTACAATCGATTTTTCGTCGTTCTCAGATTTGCTTTTCACTTTCCTTTTGATCGTCAATGACTTCCACTAGGTCCACTCTCCCAGACGCGGTCAGTGAAACGCGTCCGTTAAATCTTCATATGCTCCGTATGTTTGTACCATCTTGTTTTTTTTTTCTATCTCTCTCTCTCTCTCTCTCTCCCACTTCCTGTGCTTTCAGTATTGCTGTTTTGATTCCAGTGCTGTTACGGGATATTGTTTGCCTTTTTACATGATTTGTTTCTAGTTTTTTTTTTTTACAAATTGTTTAATGAAACTAACAGCGACAAAATGAGTTGGAAATGTGGGGAGAGAATTCTCATCCCGCAAACCTCCGCCGCCATTTCAACATTATTAACAAGCAACTCCCGTTCCCTTCGGCACCTTGGGCTCCTTACGAACGTGATGGTTTTGTAGAGAGAGTCCAATGCGGAAGGCTGCCTCATCTCTGGCTCTGTCCTTCGCATGAAGGTTTTACAGAGTGTTTTTTTTTTTCGTGTGCAAATTACACTTCTAATGCTTCGCAGGTGTATTTACAAAATAATTATCCTCCTTGCGCACGTTTCGTTATGTTCGTTGTTTCAATCATTGCTCTCACATTTAAACCCTTATTTTAAGTTCATTTAACCGTCGTTTGTTTCTATCACTCCAAACTGTAAACCCTCCGCCACCTTCTCCCGAGCCGTCAAGGGTACGGCTTTGATTAAACTTGCACGTTGCACTCTTCTCTGTCCACCCACCACACCCGCCGTTAGACCCATTCGGCCCGGTGCTATGACTTTTTGCCTCCGAGCAGCGGCGTCCGTTCGGCGGCGGCGGCTGAAGAAGACGAGGAAGACGGTCCAGCGATGCTGCCGCTCGTACCGGCACCGCCTCCGATGATCCCCGGTGCGATCGTGCGCAACGGGTGGCTGACTAGCGATGGTTGCGCCACCGAACCGAACGGGCGAATGTTACCCACGCCCATGAAGCGGCCGACAACGCCACCCGACGGACGATGGAAGCCGCTCGGTGGCGGTGCATCCATGTCGAGCTGCAAGCTCGTACCCTGATGGCGCCGCTGCAGAAAACGGGAGGGGAAAAGTGAACAAAATTGTGTGAGTAAGGTTCCACTAAAGGGGCTCGGGTTCGAACTTACATGATTGTGGTGCAACTCGTGCAGGTACAACGTACTAAGACACATGTCGGCGGTTGTAAATTCGTGCGGTGCCGGTACATACGCCGGCATATCACCGTAGAGACTGGAGATGAAAGAGCGGTGTTGCATTAATTGATAGTTCATGCTTGAATCGTAAGACTTTCCCCTTTTTCGGCTTACCTCGAAAGCAGCCCATTACGGGATCCACCAGCCGGACCCTCGCGGCGGGACATTCCACCGCGGGTGCTGAAAATCATCCCCGTATCCGCACCCGACGGTACCGTACCCGCTCCGTATCGGCTCGCTTCCACTCCACCCGATGCCGCTGGCATCGAGGGGCCGCCCGCGGCATTCTCGTCTTCATTCTCGTTGATGTCGGCCAGGAAGGTGCTTCGGCTGGGCATCGGCGGCATCACCGTGCTGGCGTCGGTCAGGTTTTGCTGCAGCATCCGCTCAAAGTCGTACGACGGTGGCGAGAAGTGGTAAAGCGTGGACGACTGATGCTGCTGCTGCTGCTGCTGCTGCTGCTGTTGCTGGGGCTGATGCGCGGTCGGTTGATGCTGGGCCGCGGCCATCGGCGTCATCGGCGGTATCGGTGAGCCGAAGCCACCGAGATGCATCGACAGTCCGAGGTGCTGCGAGTTGGACATATTGTGCGTCTGCAGGATGGGCTGGATGATGGACGAGTACTCCGCGCCCATGCTCTCCATCGACAGCAGACTCTGCCCCATGGCGGTGGGGTTGTGCAGGCCGAGCATCATGCCCCGCTGGCGATTCAGGTCCTGCAGGGCGTGCCGCTTGATGCCCTGCACGAACTGCTTCGCCTCGGGCGGCATCTGCCAGGTGGGATTGGTGAGCGTGAAGTGCACCAGCGACAGCTCGATCTTGCCGTGTTCGCCCTGATTGTACGGCGTGGCACCGGCCGCCGGTGGAGGTACCGCTGGCCGGCCACCGGCTGCACCAGCTCCCGGTCCACCGACGTCCGAGGTGGGCGTGATGAGGGGCGTTTCACTTTCGCTGTCCTTGTCGTCCGCCACGACCTGCACCTGCCACTCGGGGTTACCGTGCTTCCGCACGTCCATCTGGGCGAACGAGCAAACGTCACCCACCCCGACGACGTCCACCGTGAAGTTGCGGAAGAAATCCACCAGCTGCTGCGACTTCGGGCGAAGGTCGTACAGCAGCACGAACGGCGCCACCAGTGGGCTGAACAGTTCGTTCAGGATGTACATCTAAAAGAATGTATGGCATTAGAGAAAAAACTCTTCGAGGCTAACCTTAACCCACGGGGGAGGCGTTGGGAAAAATGCTTACAAGTTTCAGCTGGAAAAACAATTCAAACTGATCGCGCACGGTGGAACTGTGCGCATGGCCGCGCCAAGTCGCCGGCAGGTAGTGCACGTGTGCCAGGACGTTTCGCAGCAGCTGTTCCGGGCACCAGACCATGTTTTCATCCGGAATGAGAGATCTAAAAAGAAGGGATTTAAAAAGTAACAATCTTTGCTGGCATTTCATGAGGTCCAATCTACGTCGTACCTTGCAATCACGCTGATCATTCCCAGGATGGTGAAGAGGGTAAACACATGCTGCACCTGGAATACGTCCTCGTCGTAAACGGTCAACAGCAGGATGATCGAGGCCACGCCACCGGCATCGAAGGCTACATTTCTGTAGGACAGGAAAATATGGACCGTAAGAGTACAACAATAAAAAATATACAACCCCTTCGTTGCTAGTGCGACCTACCTGGCTATGACGGTCAGCAGGGGAGATGAGAACGAGTTCATATACTTGACCGCCGGCCGGTAGGCTCGCGTAAGCCGCGCGTCCAGCTCGTGATCGAGTTCGTTGAAGTGCCGCAGGTATAGTTTCCCGTACTGCGACCAGCAGCGTATGCCGAGCGTGCCGGGCTCCTTTTTAATCAACTGTAAAGAATTTTAAAAATGGCCACCAATCATCGAAGATCCTGATTATGGAGAAGCTTTCCTCCGGTGAGCACACTTACGTCGGCGTAGTTGAAAAAGAAGTACATCAGCTGGCAGAGGAAGATGAATGGCGACAGAGCAAGATTGGCTAGCGCCACCCATAGGATCTGCTTCGATAACTTTGCGGCAAGCTCGTTGCGCATGCTCGGGCGCTTGTACTCCTCGCGCAGATGCCAGTTGTTTTCGAACGGTGACCAAGGTCCCCCTGGATGACAAAAAAATCCCGATTTTCATAAAACAAACTCGTGTCAAGTCGGGGCCGTGTCGGGCCGTGAGGGGTACTTACAGAACAAAATTAATCCTATATTGTAGCGTAGCGCTTGACTCATTAGTACTACGTTTCCTAGTAATGGCAGCTTGGTCGTGGCTGGTAGCAGTGATTTGTTCATCATGGCTACCATATAATTTTTAAACCTGCAACAGAAGGCACGGTTGGAGCTCGAGAAGGAGAAAGGAATTGTGCTTATAGTTTTTCGCCTTACCTTAATATTCTATGGTAAATATCTAGCTCAGTCAGTTGCTCCTTGTTGATACTCATCTGTATCTCGGATTGCACCTCCCGAATGCACTTTTGCACCTCGTGCCAAGTGAGATTGTCCAGGTCAGCCTGTGAACGGGTAAGGGCAAGCCCCCATGGTCATTGCTCATTGTGATCCCACAAAGGCCGAACAGCCAGTCTAACTTACGTCATCGATTTTCAGCGCCGTATTGTAAAACATTTTAATGTCCCAGAATTGAAAGAACTGATAGAAAAATTTAAACAACCTAAACATCCAAAACAGCCCGGCCAGCAGTAACGCAAACCACTGGAAGCCGCCAAGCGTGGCGGCACACTCCGACATGCCCATCATCGCGTCGCCCAGGGACACCTTCGTTTCATTCACTATGATTTTGTCTCTGCGGAAAAAGAAGTTGTTTGATGGAGAAGAAAAAAATAAGAAAAAAACAAATCTTCCCCTTTTCGCATGTTTGTGAGGCTTCCTTGTGTTCCCAACAACACGTACCGGAACAGAATTTCATAGTTGATGCAGTTGAACATGTACGTGATCAGCATAACCACAAACACGAACTGGAACAGCTCGAACAGCTTCTGCAGCATCATCACGAAGAAGCCATGCTTCTGGTGGTAAATGTAGACCCGGGTGAAAAACGAGTCCAGATCTTCTATGTGGTTCCATCGCGCTAGAGCAGGGACAGGGGAGGGAGAACGTCAATCACAATTTAGCCTCGCAACCGTGCTAGCCTGCTCACCTTTGCTCGTCTCCGGCACGACGTGGATCACCTGCGGCGTGTCTTCCTCCTCGATCGTCGGCGATCCCGGGGGTTTGTCGGTGAACGGGTTCGTGTCCTGGTTCGTCAGCGTGTCGTAGGTTTTGGCCTCGAACTGCCTGCTCGTTGTCATGATCGTGCCGGTGGTTCGTTACGTATCTGCCTCACCAATTGTCCTCACGGGCCCGGTCTGGGGAACGCAAAGTGCACCACACGTCTGTGGTGTGCCGTCTCAGATGTCAGTGCCGGATTCCGTTCATCCGACATTCAAAGGTAAGCAGGGAGCGAGTGTTCAACAGTACAACGCTTCGAGTCGTGGAAGGGATCGCCGCAGCAGCATCTGTAAGGAAAGAGCGATTAGCCGATTACGCCAATTCATCAAGATTGTTTGTTTACAGAAGGCGTAAGGAAATGTGGAGCAACGCCATCTTTGCGGCGTGAGCAATGGGGACTTGATCCGTCTGGAGTAGCTCGCATGATTGGAAAACGCAACGCCACACGTGCACGGTGTATGCAGTTGATGAAGTTGTGTTTAGCAAACATTGCACTGATAAGAATGGAGTTGGACCGCAGTTGAATGATGAATCATGTGCATTGGTGCACGATGTTTTTTTTTTTTTTTAATAATTTGTTCAGACGTGTGTGCATCGTTTCACGCGAACAAACATTAAACCGGGGCGCCGTCATTAGAATTGCATGACAAGTTTGTATGGATGCAGCACTGATATTTATGTCCACCACCGTATGTTGTCAATCGAACAGATGGTAAAACAAGAAACAAGCAGCAAAACGTAGACAACGTGAAGAAACACGCGAAACAACGCGATCCACGCACACACAATCATAATCTCAAGGGGTGTCCAAGCGCACACTACCGCACAGCTGGTCGCGGGGTAGCTTTTTTGTGGTTCAATGTCAACACACAAAGCAGCAGTTTTTTTTTTTTGCAATCGAGCACTGTTACTTGCCACTGAATTACGCACTTTTTTTTTTACGTCAGCCATAACAACATCTCATGCTCACCTGTGTGTTGAATGTGCTACTGATATCTTTGATGGTTGAGAAGTTTATGTTCGTCTTCGATAAGAAAACGAATGAATATCGATGAAGTACCTTCAGAGATTGATGCTTGTAACACCTTTGATTCTTAGGTTTAACAGTGGGGACAAATGTTTGGCTAATCCCGTCTTTTAGAAGCCGTGTGGTCTGCAACCCTGTAAAGGAGCAAGGATTCTCTCCGATCTCGCTGCCACTGATGGTGTGTGTCTCTTCTCACCGTTGACTGCGGGGAAGGTGAAAAATGGTTCCGCACTGACGGGCGAGTAGTCGCATTTGCACGACTGCCCGCGAGTGCGTCACAACTTTGTTTTCGTGGTTTTTTTTCTTTGGCTATTTCGTCTCCCCCCAAACACTACACCAGGGGAGCCTGCTGCCTGCGGGCGGCGCGACGGAAGGAAGGAAGAAGCAAAGTAACTGGTTAGCAATCGAGGAAAAGGTACACAATTTTAAAAAGAAAATCAGTTAAGAGCACATATATCGACGAATTGGCCGCGGTCGGACAACTACAGGTGCGCGTATTCCGCACACTTGCTCAAAGCGAAGCCTGTATGTTATGATCGGACCACTTTTCCACCAGCTGATTTCCATTTACATACGGACAGGTTGCCGAAACATTCTACTTTCGCACCCCTCCAGCACAATTGCGTGGGGTTTCGGGGGGCAGACATCCATTGGAGTGCTTTTAATAGTAATAATAATTCCACCCTTTAGCTGAACGTGCATATTTTTTACACCACAATAAACCAATCGTATCAATGAGGAAGACCCGTACGTACGCGAAAATCCGCAACGAACGGTACAGTAAGGCGTAGTTAAAATATTTTGCGTTGTCTGCACAAGTCTTCCTTTTTCCTGCTGCCACTCGAGCCCAACCGGTGGAGCACCGTTGCCTTTTCAAACAAAGGAAATACAATGCCAGGAGGGGCAGACGGACAGGGGCTGGATTTTTTTCTTTCACTCAAACCTAGTTTCCCTTCAACACACGCGATCAAAGGTGTGTTGAGAAGAAAGGAAATGGCACAGGAATCGGGAACCAAAATAAGTCACCGTTGGATGCGTTCGGGTTAAAGGTGGTTCAAAATCCTTTTTCGACTCTATTTCGCAATGTATTTCAATGATAAACAACATTTCGCGTCCGTAATCTTCATCAGTTTACTTTTTTACCTACACACTATCGCACTGCTGTTGCTGCTGCTGCTGCTGCTAATTCGCGAACTCACTGACCGATTGAAAACCAAAACATGCGCGAAGAACGTTGAAGCGTGGTGGTGCGCGAGGGATATTTGTTTTTCTTTCTCTTCCATTGACAGCTGATATGGCGAGTTCGAAAAATCAATATAATGTTTATGATTGTGAGATATAGATGGCGCTTCACGATCATTTACAACGAATAACCAAAATTGAAGAACGAATTTCAACGAATTGAAATCGTACCTAAATGTGTTACAAATCCCTATATAAAATTTGTTTTTATCACAACAGTAAAGTAAATAAGCAATGATTGAATAGATACAGATAAATATATCTTTTCAAATTCAAACCTTAAACAGCGCCACCAATACGTCATGGTACGAACTATATACCTTCGAAAATCATGTCAAATGTCAAACAAGGGAATGTGTCAAAAAGTGGTGTTTCGCTCGATCTCTGTCAAGGTGTCGCCGTTCGATTGCTGCCGTGCATCATGTCGACAATTAATTTGCCACTGAATTTAACCGTGCGCGTCCATCCGGTAGTGCTGTTCCAGATCGTGGACGCCTACGAAAGACGTAACAATGACTCGGAGCGAGTTATCGGAACGCTGCTCGGTAGGACACGGTGTTTTCTGATCGCCCGCTGGCAGCCGACGAACATAACCACAATGTTTGCACTTTTCCCACAGGCTCCACCGACAAGGGCGTCGTGGAAGTGACGAACTGCTTCTGCTTGCCGCACAAGGAGCATACCGACCAGGTGGAAGCTGAACTGGGCTATGCCACCGATCTGTACGAGCTGAACCAGCGAGTGAATGCGTCGGAAAATGTTGTGGGTAAGTACTTGAGATACGTGGACCGATACGTCGGTCAGTGGTATCAGTGGCTACAGACGTCATGTTTTGTTTCTAGGTTGGTGGGCCACTGGCCAGGAGGTGACGAACCACAGCTCGGTCATCCACGAGTACTACGCGCGGGAGTGCACGAATCCGATCCATCTGACGCTGGACACTTCGCTGACGGGCGCCCGGATGGGCATCAAGGCGTACGTTTGCGTGTCGCTCGGTGTCCCGAGTGGCAAGAGTGGTTGCATGTTCACGCCGATAAACGTGGAAGTGACCAGCTACGAGCCGGAGGTCGTCGGCTTGCAGCTGTGCATGAAGACAATCGGTCTGCAAACGAGCGCCAATCGGCCGCGTACGGTGTCGCCGATGCTCGATCTGGCGCAAGTGACCGAAGCCTCGGGCAAGCTGTTGACGCTGCTCGGCGAGGTGCTCGCGTACGTGGAGGATGTGCTGAGCGAGAAGCAGCAGCCCGACAATACGGTCGGCCGTGCACTGCTGGATCTGATCCATTCGGTGCCGAACATGAGCGGAGATCAATTTGCGCAAATGTTCAACTCGAACGTCAAGGATTTGTTGATGGTGGTCACGTTGTCTCAGCTAATTAAAACTCAACTGCAACTCAATGAACGACTAACGTCACTCACATCGTTCCTCAACTGAACCCGCATCGGACAGATAGAGCACTCGGCGTAGTGGCGTCGACCCGAAAGGGACAAGAGACGGGACGGGCCGTCACTACGAAGAGATTTACGGGAAGGTAAGAAACGCTTGGCGAGGAAACGAAGGGAAGATAACGATAAATTATTCCAGAATTGTAATCCGCCGATGGGTATTAATAAAAAAGATAGTATCATCGAGCTGGTGAAACACCACAGACATATTTTGTTCTTTTTGAAGGGAACTTTATCATCTTCATTTCCCGAATGCGCTCTAACCCGTAGCAGTTTTGATTATTTTAATTTTTAAATATATAAACGGTTGGAGTAAATCGCATTATGATAAAACGATTCATACTAACAAACCGAAACTACTATTTGTTTACAAATTCAGTTATATTTCACATACAACATTGAGATACCTTATTTTTCGTTCGTCTAGTGCAATATGAAATGACCAGTTCCAGGGAAACTACATCTGCCAATGTTACAATACGGCCCGGCCGTCTCAATAAATTAATAATACATCTGCCAATGTAACTGAATTTTTTTAATAGTTTATGCAACGTGCCACGTGTTTCGTGGACTTAGCTCAACATGCGGTAACACTTGGTTGTCCTACTTATGACAATCCATCACCCTTCGTGGACGATATTGACAAGTTTGGTTAATTAAAATGCATTCACCATGCACTTAGACCTCCCGACGACATGTTTCACCTTGTCGTACGTGTTTGCAACGATGGTGCATCTGCCTTCCGGAGGCCCTCCAGTTCCACTGTGGTTCCGAAATATGTTAAAAAATATGCACGGCATATGCAAATGGCAATACGTGATTTAGCGATTTTCAGTGTGCCAACGGAGCCCTCTTGGCGTGGATCGCACTTTCCGAGTGACCTATTTATGGTCCCTTTTCACATAACCTCCCCTTAGCTTCATCAACTCCACAGGACCTGATCTCATAATCGGGGCTGGACATGCGGCGACTGTTGAGCAGTAATAAATCAGTCGCCAGTCGCTTTCTGATTGTAAGTCGTTTCGTTCGAACGATTCACGTTCTTGCCGTTTCGAGCCGATGGTTTCATCATCGAGCGGGATCGCAAAAGCACAGTTATTAATCTCGACGCTGATGACAACAACAAGGATTGATGATCGATCGCCCATAGAATGGAATCAATCAGGCGAGATCTTAAAACATAGACACAATGATCGCTTACCTACCGAATCTTCCATCATATCCGTCCGTTAGAAAATCGTTCTGGATACTAGCGAAGGTCGAAGGTCTGGATGAATAAAAAAACAACAAAAAACTCCGGAGGAAATGATAGACCACGGATATATCCCTCTCGCAGTTGACCAGTCCGTGGGGCGCATCGGACGTACTGATTAGCAAATTAATAGATGGCAATGGAAGTACTCGGTCATTATCCAATCTCGATTTCATCGATTGTGCAAATACGAACGGACCCAGCGGGACGACTGGGCGCGCTCTATGACATCAGCGCCAGAGATGAGGACACGACCGATGCACGGTTCGCTGCATGCGATGCAACTCCTTGGCGTCTCTTGTCTCGGTGATACATTGCGGCGCTCATAGTTTGCGAGCCAACGGACCAACAGTTTGTATGCGTATGCGTCCGGTGTGCGTATGTGCCACCGGTGCAATTCAACCCCGTCTGGTGGATATCTAGTTCGTCGTATACTAAAAAAAACGAGGCCTTTCAGACACAAGAATGAAGAGAACGAAAATGAAATGTTAAGATTATGTCATTTGAGTTGTTTGATCTTTTGGTTCTTGGCCAATAAATGCCGGACAACATATGAACTCCATGGCAGAATAATGCTCAGAAATAATTTAACTTACAATGAAGTTGTTACGAATACCATTTTTTTTCTTCAAAAAAGTTAGTCAACGTCCTATCGATTGTTTGATGCTTTTATCAGTTTGTTTTTCCTCTTGTGGTAAAGAAAGGGAAAATAGAAGCTAAAAAACAAACCGCACCACATAACTCATTAGTTAGCCCTGATGGCTCTTTCTTCCCTTTCGATTCGCCTTGTTGCCCTAGGTTGACAACCATGCGCCTCTGGAACCAGTTTTTAGGCCCATCTCAACCTTTCGGCCGAACTGTGTCAACCGGCCAATCGGCCCGACCCAAACCGAACCGCTGTGGCCCGAGAGACGGTGGTAATCGCGATGACTTATTTACTGCCTGCTTTCCCAGCCGTTCGCCGGCTTGGCGCTTATCGCAGACCTCGCCTGTACAGCGGTACCCATAATTGAAAGTGATCCGATGCTAATGCCAAACGGGTCGGTAACGCCAGTGGGTCACTTTTCCCCCGGTTGCGGTGCATTCCTTTTCGTGGTTGCACGGGATGCAAGATACGGGATCACTTCGTTCAATAATTGTACACGCCTTGCAGGGCGCGCTCCACTCATCGGTCTGGGGTTCAGAACCTGTGTGTTTGTTAGTTTTTGCGTGGCTAGAGATTATCATGCACTTAGGAGTTGGTTAACACATTTGGAACACCTCGTGGCCGACATGGTTCGTAAATTTTCTAAGACTCTTTTCTTTTCGTTCCCCGATTAGGTCCCATGTGTAAAACCGAATAAAACAGCAGAAATACATGCCAGATAACAGACTTCACAAACTGAGCAATGACAAATTAACCCCTGAACCGGATTTGCCTACGACATTAACATCAGGCCTACGGTTCGTCAAGGCAAGTAGTATAAAGTTAACCGAAGCCCTTTGGGCAAGAACTTTAACAGTGATGGCTTAATTAATGGCAAGCCTGTGCTAAATGCAGCGTCTCATTTTACATCTGCCTGGGGAAACCAGCCTTTATATGAGAATGCACATGTCAAACTGATGGATTACATTTAGCGGAATTAACATTTGTAATGGGAACCGGTGGTGTACTGCATGGCATTTTCCACCGTTGAAAAAAAATCCGCTTAAGATTTGAAGAGGACTGATGCATTTTTTTAGCGGATTGCAAAACACACTTGCCACAAGATCAGATGGATTGAATACTTAATAAACAATAGATTTTTTTTTCTTGAGATCGGCCGATCGATCGAGATCAAGAAATTTTTCTCGATTCCTCTTATAGGTTGGTTCAAGAAAGAACCATTCTCACAATCTTCAACAACAAACTTCTATTGAAAAACGGTACAGCTCGGCGTGATGCTTCATTTGCAATCCTCCGGCAGCAAAACTACGGCTTGTTACCTCCGCGATCAATCGACCGATGAGTCAATCCGCTAACAAGGGCCAGTTAAACATCGGCTTTATCCAAAAGGGGGTGCTTCTTAAAATCGACCACTGACACCCTTGTGATGTCTGGCCGAATCGGACCGACGGTAATAATGGTCGTCCGGCCGTCCCGTGCCGCCAGAATGCAAAGCAGAACGTGCCGGCCACACACAAAATCACAAGGCTGCTCGGCCAGGACCAGCTTTCACCCGCCCGGGACCACGCTCCGTTTTTTCCTGCGGGAGATCGAGACGCGAGTGCATGCCGCGACCGATCGTTGCACCGCCGGCAATTACATTTTCAATTCGACTCGTTGCGCTATAAATAATGGTCGTGATTAAAATGTACTTTCCGCGAGGTAGGTAAACATTTTGGCAGGCTCGCGTTCCCCAGTTCCCGCCATCGTAGCTCCCTGCCCGAGTCGGCAGAGGTTGGTTTATGGCCGATCGGTTGGAAGTTGTGTATCGGAATGACAGTAGTCCGTGGTGGAAGCCCTTTTTGCCACCATTACATTTCCCGGAGAATTGGGCCCAATCGATCGGGCCCGACAAGCTGGCGTTAAAACAGATCATCCCTTCCCTAAAAACACTGGATCGTGATCACCGGGTTACTAAGATTGAGCGTTAATCCGCGTCCATGGTGTACGGTGGCCATTATGAACGCTTCCATCAGCCGCCATTAGAGAGCACACCGGAACGCCGGCGGGTCTTCAATTACCACGCGCCGGAGTGTGGTCTATTTATTTTTAACCTTTTTCGCACACCTCGGCTCGTCTGAGCCCAATGGGCACGAGTAAACGTTTACAGATCGTTGCTCATTCTGGCCAGCATGACCGCACTGTAGCATGCTGAACCGGCACAGTATACACCAGGAAGCTTCGGCACGAACTCCAGTGTGGATATCATACGATACGATCCGTTCTGGGTGTAAAAGAATAGTTAGAGCCTTTTGAAGGGCCTGGGCCAATATTCAACAGCAAACATGACGTCAGGCAATCATGTAGATCATCTTGGTACGGTATTTATTCTTCACGCTGCCCTTAACCTTTTCTGATTCTGAAAGATGATTTAGAAGGACTTAAGTCGAACTGAGTAGTCAAGCAGAAATTACCATGTCTCCAACGAGTGGCGATGAATCATGATCTGATCAACACTTTAGGCATAATTGGAAGTTATACTCGACTCTGGGACAATCGTTTAGGTTTCCGAGGCTGGTCTGCTGAAAGGTAGAACATTGAATTCTCAATAAATCTCCAATAGAACTCTGATGGATTCAGCTCAACGATCAGTCGCGGACAAACAAACACAGGGTTACCGGTGTGTCTGATTTGTTTTGAAAGGAAAAATGACGAGAACTAACCTGCTGAATTCAACGATGATGGTCTGATAAACCAATTTGCGGTTTCACGCTCGACCGTCGGCCGAGGTTGACATTGAAAGGGCCGTAAATTGATATAACATTGAACGGTGGTTTTTCCTACCGTATGTGTGTGCACCTTCACGACATATTGAGACAACATCACGGAAGAACCCCTGGGACCGCGGTTTGTTCCTAGCAGGTTATATGAAAGGAAAACCTATTATCGCATTTTCCACCCAATTTTCTAGGGTGTTTGTCACAAAGCCTTTGTAACAGTGGGAGACAGGAAAGTAGAGGAGCGTTAGTAAGCTCTTTACACATTGGAGGGCTGCTCCTTCTGCCCTCCTTAAGGAACGATCTCAATCGATTGTCATAAAAGGTCTCTACCACCTTGCAGGATGATTGATTTTTTTTCTCTCTTTGTCTCGCGGAACTCCACCCATTTGATTGTTTTTCCTGACCAAAGCTGGGTGTGTGGGCAAATTAATTTTCCCAACCCAACGTGGCGAGGGACGATTAATCATGCTGCAGGCTGCTCCCAAATGGATTTCCATTCGATCGCGCCGGCATAAGTAAAACGCCAATGCAAATTACCGCTAAATATCAACCGGCGGGGTAATTAAGTTAACAATTTTTTGACACGCTGATAAATTGCTCTTTTCTTACGACTCCGTGAGGATCGGTTCGGATTGAAATGGCGTATGGATCGAATCGGATTCGTACCGCGTTTGCATCGATCGAGATTTGACGTGCTGCTTGTGATTACCTTCTGGAGGACAGCAAGGACGGAGACTCTCGTTTCTCTCTTTCTTCCTCGATCGGAAATCGGACCATCTCGGCAAACGGAGTATGCCGCGAGATCTCCGGGTAAGCGTTTCGGAACGGCACCCGTTCCAGCCCATTAGATGGTTATCTCCACCATTAGCAGCCACCAGAGGGGACGTTTGCCAATGCAGGGGGGTGATTGTGGGAGCACAGGGGTTGTTTGCCCGCCGGTGACACTGTTGCCCCCGTTTGTCGGCAGCCCGTTTCCGAAACAATCGAGCCAGCACGGACACGCTGGCACGCTTCACACCTTCCGGCGGTTGCGTTTCGTTTGTCTACCGGAGAAGAAGTAAAAACACCCCTCGGAAACACAGTTCCCAGCGGGTTGGCCTTGAAATGGCAAGGGTTCTGGTGGTAGCCTAGCATTTTCTCCCGGATCCCCCCCACGCACGGTGAAGAGTTCTCCGCTCCGGGCAACGGGGAGCCTCCGGGAATGCTGAACCTTCTCCTTCAGTGAGCTCGGGATGATTACGACGCTACCGACGTGTGACGGAACGTTTGGCCAGGGGCCAAGCGCGGTTCCGATAATTACGCGCCGGTCCGAAAGGGTCTACCGCCAGCGCCGGACACTGCACGGTAGTTACGGTTCGTTTCCATTGTTGACCGCACCGCCTCGGAGGGGGGAGCCCGGGGGGAGGTGATTAGTCGCCTGCCGGGGCCGTGGGATTGCGCGAAACGGTGTGTGTCTTGTCGTTTGTCGCGTACCGTGCCGGGGGTTTACCTTTTAACTCCTTCTCTGCACCGGAGCGTTAGTCACCACGGACCGCGGGCGTCCGGGAGCGACACGGCGATAGCACTTGGGTTTGCTAAATTGTCACATCGCCGAGAGCCCTGCGCGTGTGTGTGCCTGACAAGGGCAACTGTGTGCATTGTTTGCCAGCGGAGTCTGCACGCGGCAAGATTTGCGTGCCACGCTTATCATCTCGATGCAATGTGATTGCGGGTGGCTGGAGGTTTAATGGTAAGCCATCCTACGGATGGGATAGCTCGGGGTTAATACCGTCGTCTCGGGGTCAGCGGGATCGACGGGCGGGACTATTCCGTGGTACATCGTTTGTCAAAACTGCGACATGACCATATTTTAACAGTGGGTCATAACGGGGGCTGTTCGCGTATGAGTTGCCGATGGGAGAAATACACTGATCTCTTACAAAATAACGCATGTTTAACGAGGTCCCAGGTAAGGTAATAAGTGTATTTAGTAATGGAATGTCATCAGTATCATACCATAAAGAATCGTGTTTAAAGATGTACTGGTCACAGCGGATCGCGGAGTCACCAACTGTCCTCTTGCTTTTGCTCATGATTGCAAGATCATTGCCATACGACTCCTTTCCTCTAGAAACGAAAATTTGTGCTAAACACGTTTTAACGATACCATATATAAATACTTATCTTCGCGGTGCACTTTTGTTCTAACGAATGGTATAATGTCCGTAGATGATAGCATTGAAAATCTTTCGATTTAGGAACTCTGTTGAACGAAGCTTTTTGTTTCCATTCTGTGGGTACCAAATCCTACTTCCGCAATGGCACGGCAATACCGAACCTATAAAGTAACGAAACATAACTGGCGTGGAGAGGCTCTACCGAAAGTTTTCACCATAAAACTGGGATACACGTGATCCGCATGTCGGTGCGCGCGTGCGGGACGCGTTGGAACCCAAACTACGCGTTTCGATCGCGCCCCAAACGTTTCCGAAGGCGGTCTTGCATTCGATACTGTTTGAAATCAAAACCCCTGCCAACAGCCAACTTACAACTTAATATGTTCACGGTGTGACATCGTCCACAGCGCAGTAATAATTAATTCACGTCCTAGTCCTCGGCGGCTTCCCAACTTGCCGATCTGTTCTCACCCGGGGCCAACAACGAAAATGTGTGGCGGCTCGGTTCGGAGTGTGAACGATTTGTTTCCCGCGCATCCTGTCCCTCCCAGGTGCGGACACGCGGTTTCCCGTTCTCCGTTTTCACACCGTACGCTGCGTAACGGACCACATGGACGCGCGTGCGCTGGTCGCGCGTGTTGCATCATGCGCTACATCATCTATATGTTGGCCTGGTCGAACGGGCAGCCTGTTGCTGTTGTTGGCACTGTCAGCACCACATTAGCCCATGCGCCAAATTGCCGCCCTTTCTTTTCCGCGCTGGAGAGAGCATCGACAAGTGCCCGATGGAGACACCCGGTCTTGACGTTCCACGGCAACAGGTGGTTACGGTGGCTGCATGGTTTTTAGGATCGGTTTGGACCTGGACGCACCCTTGCAAACGACCCAGCCTCATCGAGTTTTGTCCAGACAAACTCTCACTCTTTCTCTCTCTCGCCAAGACTCCCCTGTTCGGGCCTATTTTCGTGCGTTAGATCATTGCCAGAGTGCCAAAGTGCCGACCAGGGCTCCTTGCAGGCTTTTCCACCCGGTGGCATAATGCATCGGAGGGGTTTGTCGGCCGCGGCAGGAAATGTGCTGTCGGTTCTCGACATGCGTCCGCCGGTTGAACTGTTTCTCACGACCCACTGGCTAACATTGCCGGTTATTTATTAGTCTGCTGATATTTTCCATCGTGACGTGTCGATGTACGTCGATGCAGCAGAAGCAGTCAATGCAGTTGCAGTTGGGAGCTGCTCTTGTGCTAGATCGCGGTCAAAACTATCGATAAAGAGGAAAAATAAATTGAGATCATCATGAACTGCGTCTAGCAAATTTTATAAATCGAATCATAGTTATGATCGCGAATGACTTTCTGCTAAATGATAATTGATCTTTTCTCACATAAGTTTCATCGCGACATTTAAGGAATTATCAATTCAAATCAGACTTCTTAATAGGCTTAGATATAAAGCACCACGCTTGGTTTTAGTATTATATCCCCGCATGTAAATAGCTATAATTTTATTGGCCGCATAAGTGCCTTGCAAAACTAAGCTCTAAGCTCATTAGCAAAAGAACACACATCTTTCAATCTAATGTGCTTAGAGCTACTTTGTGTGCTTTGCGATGATAAGCCTATCGCCGAGAGCCAATGTAGAGATGCCGTTTGTGGTGGTTTTAATCGCCAAGATTTGCATCGCACCCGATCGCTCGTTCTCGTGCCCATATCGTTAATGAGCAATTAATGAATTCCGAATGATGTTCGCTAATCATGCTACCTACAAATGTTTTCTCTCGCACAATGACCCCGTTTTGCCGTACCATTTTCCTCCCATGATGGTCAAAATATTGCTGTACAGGATGCGATACGATGCAATGTGGCTGCAATCGGGTACCGTTTTGGGCTGGGAGTGGCTGGGAAAAAGGGGCTGGCGGCAAATAGAGTCATAAATCCGCAATCGCTTTGACGAGCCGCGGTTTGCGTGCGATTTTCCCCCGCATGGTTTTGATTTTTTTGTTTTGTTTTGTTCGGGTGCCGTAAGAAAAACACATTGTATCCGCCCGGGCCCGGTGTGATTAGCGCTTTAGTCGTTTTAATTTCACACCCCCAACGATTTCGGGTACCGAAGGGTGCAAAACGTGCCACAAACGGCAGAATGACAGCACTAACCCGGCATTCCCCACCCAGTGGAGTTCGTTTGTGTGCCGTCCGGTTGTGCGATTAGGAAACAATTGGGGCCTTTTTTTGAGCATGTTTCCGAACACGGTGCGATTTCCCTCCCGGGCCTCCGCCGCGGGAAAATAACATGCCCCGCCCCCCTTCCGCAATTCCTTGTGATTTGCGCCTGAACAAATGCCATTCTTCATCTGGCCGGCGTTTGAAAAGAACAACGTGTTCGTCATGAGGCGCCCCATTTGGTTGGAGAACGGAGGGTGGGGAAGAGGAGATAGGGTGCCTTAGGGTTGCATCTGCATTTGTCGATGCCCGCTGCCACCCCACGGTCAATCGGTACGGTGCCTCCCTCCCAACTCCCTGGCTAACGGAGAGGAAAATTCGCACTGCCTCGATCGAACTCGGTGTTGTGAGACAGCGAAGGGAGACAGAGAGCCTACAGAGGGCACGAGGCTCGAAAAGAGAGGGCAGCGCAGAGTGAAGGAGCCAGAGTGAGTCAATTGCTGGCTGCACTTGGTGCAATTGTAGAACGAGAGGGAAAGGGCAACGCAGCCGCACGAATGCAGCCGTGAAGCCGACGGGAAATTCTACGGCACCGCTTTTCGTATAAAAGTAATGGCAATTTCCAACGACAGCATCAATTCGCCTCTTGCAATCTCAGCGTACAGAACAGCCACAAACGTGTTCTACTCGTCAACCCTACAAACCAACCAACCAACCAACCAAAAGTATCATCATGAAGTCCTTCGTAAGTGTTACCACTCCCTCTTCGCTCGCAATCCATGCAGGATCCTCGGAGAATCCTGTGTGCCAAGTGAATTGCCACGCTAATACAACTTTTGTCTTTCACAACTCGTCCCAAACAGATTGCTCTGTTCTTCGTCCTGGCCATCGCCGCCGTCTACGGTGCTGAGGAGTCGAAGGTGACCGAGAAGCGCGGAATCGGCTACGGTGGACTCGGCTACGGCTACTCCGGCTACCCGGGTCTGGCCGGTCACGGTTACTACGGCGGTCTCGGTGGCTACGGATACGGCCATGGACTCGGCTACGGATCCAGCCTCGGATACGGATCCAGCCTCGGCTACTACGGCTCGTACCCGGGCTATGGCGCGCACTCCGGCTACTACGGTGGCTACACCGGTGGATACTCCGGCTACCCGTACGGCGGTCTCGGCTACGGACTCCACTAAGCTGCCACCAGCCACGACTCGAAGTCCACCACTTCCCGGAACCTACGGTACTCCAGCACCTCCGGGATTGCCAAACGCCGCTTCCGTCCCTTCGATAGTGCGACAGTGATAGTGTATGTGCAAATGTTCGTGAGTGTTGTGTGTGGCCTATGGCGAGCAACGATACATCTTCCGCTCAACCGGGAGTCGCCGGTCCCTGAGGAAGCTTCCCAGCTCCCAGAACATCCTCATCGGACCTCCCCCGGGAGTGGTGGGCTCAGTGTCACTGGATTCGTTCTGCAGAGAATTTCCATTTTTTATTTAAATTCCCTCAACCGTCACCCGCCCTTCCGGGTCGGGTGTCACCAACGGTGGAGTTTCGGCCCCATCTAAATTCTTTTCTTGATCAATGAACCCCCCTTGGACCGATGCTGTGAATACTTTCGAAAGTATACGACTAATGTAATGAGTGTGTTTTTATATTCTACTTTACTTTGCCTACTACTGTGTTATTACAACTACTCTTTTTTTACTTTAGTCTCTAGCATTTGTACAGTACAATAAAAGAATGGAAAAAAATCTTTTACGTAAAACATGTGTTTTTAAATGGTTAAAGGTGAAATATTGTATACACATTGAGAAAATGCATTGAATTGCAATTTCATCTGTTTGGTAGATCTTTTGGTGTAAAAAATTATCAAAACAAAAGTTGGTTGTACAAAGAATACATCTAACATAAAACCTACAAATGTACAACAAAATGTACGGAAATTTTAAACTGAGGTTTGAAAGCATCGTTGCAGCTTAATTCTAACGAGTACAAGTTTAGATAAACTACCAAAGCCGATTTAATAGCATCGGTTGTAGCTACGTTCAAGTTTTTACGAAAACAAGCTTCAAGAAAGAGAATAGAATTTAACATATTGCGGATAAAGATCGGGTTGATTAAAATGGATTCATATAAGATTTAATTGTTCATTTCCGCCTTTTTTCATGCAATCATGAAGAATTATGGATTCATGAACAATCTACGATAGCAATTAATCTCTGTTCTAACAAATGGAGCAATACATATTACCTTTATTTTATTCCAATTCCTATGGCGTTTCCCATGTTTATTCATTGTTGCTTATATACACACGATACCGTTTACTGTCGTTAGCTACAAAACACAATAGCGGTACGGATATGCTGATTCCTCGAATTGGCATAACAGTCACTAGACACGCCCGATTAATTGAAATCACTGTTCAGTGAATGAATGCAATTTTATACAAGCATGAATGGGCCAGCAAACACCTGCAGAGCGGATTAGCACGATAGATTGTGCGTGCAGATTATCAAATAATCTCTCGGGGAAACGTGATTCCCATCGCCCATCGGGAGATACTCTATCAATTCAGATTTCCTCGTTCCGCGTGAGTTGGTTTGAACTAGGTGAGAAAAGTTGATTCTCAGTGAATAAGCAATTGAATCTCGTGTTGCTAGTACCGTGAAGCACCGACTGGATCGATCTGTTCCTAGAAGATATAATAAGACCGAATATAAAAAAAGGAAGGATAGCATTGCTCTCGACATATGTGCTAAAAAAAAAAAGATTTTTAACACTTTGACGACATTTGACGAAATGCTGAACAATGAAATATATAGTTACTACCTCATCATGCCTTGAATTTGTTCAATTTCATGCTAAAACTAGACGAATGTGCCTTAGATAACTTTCCTTAGACTACCAAGACACGAAATGGAAATCAGAACATTATCAACGAAGGTTATCTGATTACTGTCGATTATTTGTTAAGGATTGCTCAAAACTAACAAGACGGAGGGTATAAATAATAAATAAAAATACCCAAAAGAACTCGTCTATCAACGTATCGAATGCCTTCCGAATTTTGCTTTTTTGTGTAATCCGCAACGGATAAACATATAACAATCCAGCCTCTTTGGCACCTCAGTAGAAACCTAAACTTTATTTATCGTTTTTTATCGTTTGCCACTGCTCCGGTTTCAAAACGATACGTCCCAGTTTTTGTCTCGAAATCAATTTTGCGAACCGATCAACGGCCCGGCATTTTTGAGACCAACCGTTCCAGGGTAACGTGTAGTAACGGTGTTCAACAAATTCCCTACAAGTATGCAACACGCCATACTTTCCACGAAGATCGTTGATTTTAATTTTCTGGCATCAATGCTGCTGGCCAAACGTGATCGATAGACAAGTGATAGTGATCAGAAGGCCCGGGGGAAAAGTTATTAAATTAATATGCAATCGATACCATGCCCAAATATGCCCGACCACATTACGCATGCCCGATGGCGTACGGAAATCGAAAGCACGTTCATTGTACTTTCCTATTTCGCCTGATGGCGGAGGAGGGAGGTTAAGTTTATAGTTAGAAAATTATTTAACCTGGCGGATTGAAAAATTCGGTGAAATTAATCACGACCTTAACGGCTTGGATGCCATCTAGTTCCGCCTTCGAAACCGACCACGTGCCGTCTTCACCGAAACGTGCCCTCCCGTTAATTTGCCGTGAAAAATCGTGACCAAAAGTGTCAAGGGTGGTGTTTACGGGTTCGTCGCTTTAGGCGCTATATTGAAGTCTTTCGTTCATGTCGCGCGTCGTAGCGAGCCGTTCGCCGAATGAAACGCCACACAGTCGCGGTACGGTTTTGGGGACGAAAGTAGTAATAATTTATTCGTTTTAAATTAGTTCAACAAAAACACGAACCCTACGAAACGCGCTCACCCAGAAAAGTGAGACTTCCTAGCGATACAAGAAACTGCTGGCATTTGCCTATCCCGAAGCACCTGGTTGACTGGTGGCTTTACTTCTTCTTCTTCTGGTAGCCATTGTGGGTGATGTCGACGTCGTAGCTCGAGGGGCCCGTGTACCGGCCGTGATTGGAGGCGACATCGTACGGCTGTCCGTTGAACGCCCCGCTGCCGTCCTGTTGGTGTAGGGATGCTTCAACGGGGGAAAAGGAAGTTGAAAGATCAGATGGCGGTTCGATGATTGGTTCCCCCCCAGAGGGGATAGCGTTAGATTCTGCTTACCTTGCTCGTACTCCAACAGTGCCTGGTGGTGCGCCTGGGCTTGCGCCTGTTGATGATGGTCCTGCAGCGATGGGGCGGGAGTGCTACTTATGTAGATCTGTCCCTGCGAGGTGGCGTACGATGGGAGGTACGCGTTGGACGGTGGCGTCGGGGTTGGTGGTGCCGGCTGGTTTACCACCACCGGACGCCACGGCTGCTGAGGTGCCTGAGTGACGGTCGTTCCGCTGCTGGCTGTCGTGGCGAAGGTGGGCGTTACTCCGCTCGCACTTCCGGTTGCCACCGGGACACCGACAAACTGTGGCTGCACGTGAGAAATGGCCACTCCGGATGGATTGTAAACGCCCGACGGCAGCAGCCCACCGTTCGGGATGACGGTCGAGAAGGCGGTGTAGAAGGGCTTCTGCACAACGACCGGCACCTTGGCGGGAGCTTCCGGTTGCACCGGGATGGCGACCGGGATCAACGGTTTCTGGGGGTAGGTCGCGAAGAACTGCGTCTGCTGCGTGTTTCCGGTGGCCTGTGCCACTCCCAGGGGGAAGTAGGCCTGCGGATACGGAGCGGGCACGGCCGCAGGAGCCGGAGCAGGCGCGAACGGTGTCAGTCCGGTGGTGAATTGTGGCACAAATCCAGCGGCGACCGGCTTAACCGGGGCCACTCCGAACCCTGGGTATAGGTTCGCCCCGTAGACGGCCGGGTAGCGCGGGAAGTTACGATGATAGGACGCGACACTGGCACTGCCTGGGAAGAGGGCGTAGCCAGGCGGTAGCACTCCCCCGATGGCCGATCCCTTGTGAAGTCCCGGGAAGCGAGCGTACGGACTGGGATGGTAGCCCTTGTGGAACGGAATGGCACCGGCACCGGCCAGCGCGTACCCGTGGAGCCCGTGGTAGATGCCTCGCTTCTTCTTCCTCTGCAAGCCGGACACCTGGTGGTCATCCAACACGATCAGCCCCACGAGGAGAACCACAAGCACGCACTTTACTCGCCGGTTCATGATGTCACTGTGGGGGAGAATGTCGTGCACACTATCGACAACGGAACGGGAAATTCGGGAATCTCGGGAACTCTCGCACTCCACTTCACCTCGGATGACTACTGAAACTCGCACCACGCACCACAAACTGATGATCCGATGACCCTTCCGAAGGCCAGCTTGACAATGAGTTGACCATGGACCCGGTGGGTCATATTTATAATACGGAACTAGTTGTCCGGCTGGTTTTTGGGTAGGGCTCGACTGGGGGGAAATCTTCGAAGTAGTTGGACTACCGGCGGGGGATTCTTCCTTCTTCCCTTGGCCTTTGGTAGCAAGTGTTGGTATTTTGTTGTGGTGTTCGCAATGAAATGAAAAGTGATTTCGTGGCCCAGCAGCATAGACGCCAACACCATTTCGCGCCGGGCGTCGCACTTGATATGCACAATGAGTCGAACCACGTTGGGGGTGCTACCCCCACACAGCCCCACCTCCCGAAGTTTTTTTCGAATTTTCACTGCGATCGACGCGTTGCTCAGTTTATATTTTTGACTACGTGCACTGGATGAGCAAAGAGGCAGTCTTCCAACGCCGGTCGCCCCTTCTTTCGTTGCTCTGGTATTTCCACGCAGACACGCAAACCTTCCGGTGATCGCGATCGGTAGCATAATCGGTTGGGGACCATCGATCTCTCGTGGCACGTTCGCGGAAAGGTTTGTGCGCCAACCCGTCGTGAATGGAGCGCGGTAGCGGTTGGCTGTTTTTGGGGCTCAATGTGTGTTGTGTTTGCTTGTAGCAAAAGTGCATCTTCTGCGGTCGGTGCAGCGAAAAGGACTGCACGTACAAGGCGGTGCAAGGCGAGGAAATTTAGATTTTTTGGCAAGGTTCGCCCCAAAAGCGGTCTTTGGATTTCATTTGCAACGCGGCAGCACCCGGTCGTCAACTTCGACAGATCACCCTGGTAGGCCAGGCCGCCCGTTTGGGGTTGTGCTTTCTTCGTTGGCCATCGTAAAGGATTCACACATGGCGTGGCGCATCAGCTGTGCACACGGTACATACACAAGCAATCTTGCTTCTTCTTCAGTGATGACTTCATTTTGCATGTTACCTGCTTTTCTTTCGCCTTACCGCATGTACAAACTCCCCCCCGCGAGACCGATTCCGATGTTACGAAGTGATTTATATTTAAATCGATTCACCATGCGAAACCGATTATCTTGAAGACGTTTTTCCCCCGCCTCCCCTTTGGTACGGATGGGAGGGATTTTTATTTTTACTGTTACCATTATCATTGCTGTTGCGCATACCGCCAAATGTTGCGTAAGGAGGGTGGTTCGAGTCATTCCGTTTTCTTCGTCGCAGGATACATCCTGGCACTCAATATTCGGGTCGTTAAAGTTGGATTTATTTATTACTGTGTTGCTATGTAGCAGCGAAAGATGAAGAAAAAAGACACAAAAAGGAAACTTGGGCTTGACTTTGGGATTTTACTTCCCGCGCGTAATGTTCCTTGTAGGCAATACATTGCAAATTTCCTCCACAGTTGATTTTCTTGTACGATGTTGTACCCACTCTCTATTTATACGCCAGGGTTTGTCACCGAGAAACTCAGTGTGTTTCCCTCTTCCGAGCAAGGATAGGAACGATTTCGTACCACCGTCTCCGTTTATAGCTACCTCACGAAATCAATCCCGCCAAACCTTGGAACCGCGTCAGAACAAACCCGGCCACCGCTCTACGCCCTTCGAAACGACTGGACCATTCCCCGTGCACATGGAACACTCCGGCCCAGATCGATCACACGGTCAGAATGCACATAAATAATCGGCCGCAAGTGGTGAGCCCCAAATCCAATCCGACCCACACCGGTGTTCAAGGAGAGAGGAAACCCCTCGGATGCTTTCACTTTCACGCGGCACGGCCAGAGGGGCAGAAACCCCGAGCCCGGTTGGATACAGGCCCCATGAGGCTAGTATCCGGCCCGTTCGGGTTTGTCCAAAGCGGGAGAGTGGATTGTGCATCCAGGGTCGCCTGCAGCGGGGTCCTTGCGGACGAAGGATTGAACCGTTTCCATCGCGACAGAACGGTTCCCTCTAGTCGGCTCTAAACGGGTCCGTTTTTTGTGAAAGGAATTGGCCTGCAATATATAAAAAAAAAAAAAACAAAACCGCCAATCGCCCAAACTCCGCGCTGGGATAAGCATAAGCGCGGTTGCATGCAGGACGGTGGGACAGCACAATTGGACCGGCCGGGTGTCCTGTGTCCGTCACACGTCGGACCATAGTCAAGGACGTCCGTGCATGCGCCCCGATCGGTCCCCCTCAAACGGGTTTACCGAAATTAGTTCTAAAAACTACACTTTGAACAAGTAGCAAAAAAAATCTTAATTTCGAACAAGCCATCAACAAGTCATCGAAACCTGCACCAGGGGGTTGCCGGGTGTTTCTGGTGGTTGACCCTGAATTTATTCGCAAACCGGCTGTCCAGCATCGCCTCCCCGCGAGCTGTGGGCGCCCCGCGTACAATGCACTTGCATCGGATCTGTCACACACTTTCGCGGTGGTTTCGCGATCGTGATTTGACAGGCTCGATTAACCGTCTCGTGGCCGTCGTGAAGCGTGGGGAGGGTGAGCCGAAAAGTGCCAGTGCCGGTAAAATGCGTCAATGTGCTCCTGTGTAGCTAGATCTTCTATAGGATTCAATGAAAATTCAAAAAGTTACATAGAAAATGTTTTCTTGTATAGTAAATGTTTGATTTTGTTGAATAGAATCTCACAACACCGTCTCTCCGATTTTTGATTTCCACCAACTTCGGAGGCCTGGCGATGCAGTTTGAATGCTGAATCACATGCATGTCGTAGCAAATTAAAGACAAAAAAAAAATGCAAAGCAGAAACACGTACGGCGAAAAAAAGCGGAGTAAAACCAAACACACTACCAGCTGTAGGAGCCGCAGTCCTCGTCGAAGGTCTACGGACCGGCGGATCTATTAAACTTTGCTCGACGCCCTACATTCACTTTTCTTTTTCCAAGCAAAGGCGTTTAACGCTCACGAATCTGTCGTGATTTGCCAGCTTATAATTAAACATAAGAACACCGTGATCGTTGTAGAACAACGACCCGATCAATCTCGGCCTTTACGGAGTGTTTTGTGGGCTTTACTAGTGCGTTTTCTGGAATCTTTGCATCTAAAAGGTTCTAGCAATTAAAACAAAATCAGAGGCCGGTTTTGTTTTGATTCTTAAAAAGCACTTAACGTACACTATATTAAATTCCATGACGAGGCTGGTTAGAAGATGTAAACGATGCTAATGCGTTCGCATGAATCAGCAAGTCTGGGTGGGATTTAATGATTAAAATTAACCGGTGGCGAGTATTCTAATCTTAACAAACGTATTAAGACATGCCACAGGAAAAATCCTATACAATTTCTTGAATAAATGTGTCAACGGGTATAAGCAGCGAAGATTGTCCTTTGGATCTTATCCGTAGCCACCGTTGCGTAATAGAAAGCTCGTTAAACCACGTCTTGCATTTGCCGGTTTTATATGTTTGCTGACCCATAAGTGCCTGCCGAGTTCATTATCATATCCATTTGTGTATCTACGGCATGGGGTGCTGTTGAGCAAATTTTGAGGTTTTTTTTTTTCAAACGCTGTAATGTTGCTGATATTTTAAATTATGTTTCAGATCTTTTCAAGATACAACAATTAAGGGTGGTGACGATCATTATTATTTAAAAAAAAAGTTTTTATTCAAATAAGTTAACAAACATCTTTGTGAAAAATGATGAAGTGGTGCAACAAATGAAGAATTTAATTTTTTTATTACTTTGCTGCACGTAAATTTTGCAAGATTTTTATGGCCAGATCCAGGCAATTACACCGATCAGATGCCTATCATTACAAAATCGTAAAACCATTGAAAAGTGTCGCCACGTCAAACCAGGTACAGCATATTTTGCAACATTTCCCATGCCTCCCCAAACCAATCGATATGAATTGGAGATCTGACGATGATTCTTGCGCTGGAAAACTGGTCCACGCAGGCCGCCCGCATAACCCTTATTCTGCACCTCTCCATTCAGTTGCATTCGAATCCGGGCGGTTTCCGAACTACTTCGTACACTCAAAATTTGACCGCACCGTCGCGCGTGCACGTAGAACTCGTCCGGACCAGTACAACTTTTCTATGATCGTTCCTACGCTCGCGCACGCGCGCGTGCTCTTGCGATAGGACCGGATTATGTTCTAATGTTGGGCCAGGCAAGAAGAACGCCCTCTTCCACTGGTGGTAGGGACCGGCTGGAGAAGGGGGGCAAGATGGTCGCCACGGATAAGTTGAACGAGTACAAATTAAACTCTGCTCACTTTGTATGAAATTGGTGGCCACGAAGCTCTCTAACCGTCGGGGACGGAGGGAGGCTGGGGCCGTTTGGGGCAACGCCACTTGTGGGGAGTTTTTTTTTTAAATTTAATTCTCTAACCTGTCCACGGGGACCTGCCCACCTAGTCCTATGCTCCACCAGCTGGGTTAATGATACATTACGAGCGTGGTTTTGCGTTTTCTGCCGACGAAAACGGTAAACAAAAAATCCAACCGCAAGCAATAAAAGTACTCCAAAAGTCGCACAACACGCGTGCAGCGTGGGGCGGTGTTGGTAAGAGATGAAAGGGCCGGTAGCGTTGGCGCAGGGGAGCAACGGGGTGCCGAGCCGGGCCGGACCGGCGGAGTGAAGGGTGGACGTTAAGAAACGTGAAAAAGTGGGCCTTAACCAGTGAAATGAATCAGCCGGATCGGATGGGGGAGCTCGATGGCTGCAGGAACCATTCTAATAAGCTACGCCCGGCGGAGGTCGCTTAATCAGTCGACTTGTGACCGTGCTCCGGATCGGACGGTGATCCGTGAAATTGAAAAATATCCAGCGGTTGGTTCGGTCCCGCCTAGATGGGCTGAAACAGTGTGTTGACAATTTAGTGAACTTTACCACCCGTTTGTGCGCTGCTTTGCGATGAAGTGTGTAGTGTTTCTGTACGCCCTGGCCACGGTGGCCATCCTGGTGCCCGGTGGTTTGTGCGATGAGCGGGCCGAAGAGCAAGCCTTGCGGCGAAACCGGCGAACTGTGCAATTTTTGGTGAACCATTTCGTACAATTTCTCGGCCTGAGCGGTGCCGGTGCTGGTGGAGGCACGAAGAAGGTGGAACCGAAGCAGGACAATGTGTTTACGCTTCCGCTGACCAACGTGTTTAAGGCGTCGGCAGGGAAGTTTTCTGGTTTCAGTGGAGGCAAGCCGAAGCCCGCGCCTTCGAACCGCGAGCCGACGCTGCAGCACGATCTGCCCACGTGGATCGAGGACCGCAAGGGTTCGAATGCGTACAGTGAAGCCTTCGAGGCGGATTCGCTCGAGCCGACGAGAGTGTCGCTGTTCAGCACCACCCAGGAGCCGGCACCGGAGACCACGACCGCAACGACGACGACGACGACGACAACAACGGAGGCGCCTATGACTACTACGCCCGAGAGCGCCCCGATCGCTCCGACCGACGGGCCGGAGGAACAGGAGCAGCCCGAAGCGACGACGGTGCTTCCCGAGCCGTCGACCTCTCAACCCGAGCAGGCTGAAAACACCTCCAGCCCGCAGGGTGCAGAAGATCAACCGCTGGGAGAATCGGACGGTGCATCCAACACCGAACCGTCTGCAATCGACCCAGCAGCGGTCAATACTCTCTCGGACACGCAGATCGATGTGCGAAATGGTTTCCGCGACGACAGCTTCCAGCCGACGCCGATCCCGTTGGTGAGCTATCAGCACTACGTTCACCCGGGACCGGCGGTATGGCCGGGAACCGGATTCCAGGCGAACTTCCCCGCCCAGCAGTACTTCGGCAACAACGTGTTCTTCCCGGCGCAGGGTCAGTTCCAGCTCGCAAGCCCCTTCCAGCTGCAGCCGGTCCAGCACAGCCAGGGCTACCCAAGCAACCAGCCGGCGTATGACAACCAACTCTACTACCCCACGGCCGCCGCATCCCCGGCGAAGTCGCACAGTCGCGTGAAGCTACACGACAATCCGTACGATCTGGTCACGTACCACGACGACACGGAACCGGCCGCTTCTACCTACCAGATGCAGACGTTTGGCAACTATCGAGCACGGCGGTATTAGCCATGTGTTTCATCTTTTCCTAGCGAAATGACTTTCAAGAAGCGTCGGTCTGCCGCCACAGCGTTCGTCATTAATGGACGATCTTTCGAGAAAAAAAAAATCACACCATCGCATCATTTGTAAATAGCATCCATTATACACGAAAGAAATTACCTTTTTGCCTTTTACTCTGGGAAACCCTCACGAACTGCAGCTTAATTTAACCTAAGTGGAAGAGGGATTGTTTGAACGTGATGTTAGCATAATTGTACAAAACGAAGGCGAATAAAAACATTCAAAAATAACGGTCTAGTCGATCTTTGTACTAGGAGTAAGAACGGTAAGTCATCGGTCACTGGTAGTTGGGTCAAGTTCATCGAGATATGGACAAAGTAAACTCGACTCATTTTTATGGAATTGGTTTTATTTCAATAAGAAAAAATTGAAGTATTTCAAATCCCTTCCGAGCAAAACATTACCTGCATTATACAGGTAGAAACTTTTTAACATTGCACCTCAAAATAATACTTTTATCATGGCCTGAACTTTTGTTATGGAATCGAAGTGATTAGTTACATCAAAAATATTTTTCATATCAAAAACCCTCCAAACAGCTGTCTGTAAAATATTTTACATTTAAATGCGCCTTTGTTTCGATCACTCTTAGTTTCAATGACTGTCAGCTCTTTCGAAGAGTTTAGCAAAAGAAGGAACATGCAAACGATCGCTGGTTTGTACGTCTAACGGTATGTTGTTTTAATACACTTCTCCGTAGCGATCTTCCTTTAATTACGTGTCCTATTTGTCGGTTATACAACTACTTAAAGTAGCCGTCGAGAAATTCGTACACATAGTCGTAAACAACGAGCATGATTGCGCCGCCCGGCCCCAGCCGCATCACCTTCGGAGTGAGACCTTTGTACAGCGCGGCGAACCCTTCCTCCCGGGCGACGATGGCCATCGAGCCGAAGGTGCTACGATACTTCACCTGCCCCGGTACCGGCTGGGGACCCTGAGGGAGGAAAATGTAATGTGAATGAAAATGAAGATAATTACAGAGCGAAAAAAAAAAGTGTACGCTACTAACCTGAATTCGGGACTTTGCTACGTCGAATGGAATATTCACGATCGACCCTAGTGTTCCGCTCACGAAACCAATTCCGACTTTGCGCAGGAATTCTTGTACAGGATCCTGACGAAAGAAAAATGGAGGTTTACGTTATCTCTACGGTCATGTGAAGCTTGTTTTTCAAATCTTTTAATGGGTACACAACAAAATAGGAACTAGATGGCGGTTAGTGCTGAAGAGGCGACCGGCGAAAGCCATAATTTAGGAATTATATAATCTCTATTGCATGCAACAAACCAATGGACAAAGAGGATCATTCAAGCAGAAAAAGGGGAAGATCATGTTTGCCATAACGTACGTTCAGGCATCAGGGGACGGAGAAATAAAAACCACCACAAGAGACCCATATCACTGACATTAAATACCAGGTCACCCGCCACTTACCAGTTCTCCCTAACCATACTCTAAGGGCGGCTGTTGTGTGTGTGTTAGAGCGGACGAAACATGAAACAAATGAGAATGAGGCATAATGTTGGCAGCATTAGACGAGAAATGCGTCAAATGATTTGGTGGTGATGTTGAACGGACAATTTGAGCGATTGGGAAAGGGAAGGGTTGTACCTTATACTCTGGAACGATCCCTTTCACGCTGTGATAGAAACCGAAGTAAATCATATTGAAAACGCCGTTCCGTCCGATGGTAGCCGTCAGTCCACGGTTGAGCCCGTTCAATCCAAAACCAGATTCGTTGATGATCTGCCTGGTCACGGCCCAGGTAGTCGGTACTTGTCCCATTCTAAAAATATTATTTAATAAATCCTTTCATTTTTCTCCACAAGCATCGGACATGCAGATTCCTACTTGTTTTTGTTGGCTTGCAAGGTCACCTTGACCATTTCGAAGGGATTTACAAGAATTGCCTCCGTTACACCCGCTCCAAGTCCAGCTAGAGAAAAAGTCTAGAACGAAGGTGGACCAGGCTTGAGATCGTAAAGATCGTATGGAAAACACGTTTAGTCATCGTACCAGGGGTGTCGGTTTGTCGGATCCAAACAAGAAGAACCGTTTGTACTGCTCGAAGGTCAAAAACTTAACGGCTCGCTTCGGCGTTTCAACCAGCACCGGAGGCAAAATGCCCTTGTACAGCGAAAACACCCCTTCCGCTTTGGCCATTTTACGGATGCAATCGAATACACCATTATAGTATGTCTGAAATAAAACGAATGGGATGATGAACAAAATGCAGCTCGACTGTTTATCTGTTGCGGTACTTTACCGCTGACTTGGAAGCTCCAGCCGCGGGACTAGCTTGAAGTTGGAGTCTGGTTTTGACCAAATCGAGTGGATGCATAATGCAAACTTCCACAAAGCCAGCGGATCCACCAGCACCGACTTGCATCGCTGCCTGGCGTAAAAACTCTTTCAAATCCGAAGGCATTTTGGTCAGCGAGAAGATTACGGCTCGTGTTATCAGTCAATTAATTCTCCGTTCCAATTCACCAACGAACGACCGGATTCGGTTACCACAAGGTCAAACTGTTTGGGAGTTTCTGTGAAAGAAGCAACACTTCTCTGTTAGTTGGGTACAAAAACTGCAAACAATTCAGTCTTGAAAATTACCTTCTTGATGTTTTTTCTCCGTTTGATGTCACCAAGATGTTTCGGTGGTAAGCTCCATCTGAATGTAGAACAGTTTCTAAAAAAAGAATTATAAAAACGATAACAGCTATCAAATGTAAACAAATGGTTTCGGACGAAAATGGGTGAAACAGGCGACGCAGCCCCACCTCGATGGCGGCTCAGAAACAACTAAAACTTTCGTATTCATCATCGTTTTTATCTGTCAACGCCGAAACGATGAGATAACTGATTCCGGAGTGAAACGGTTCGTCCCCGATTCTGGTCACGCGTGAACCGGGCAACGAAGGCGGGTTTTTTGGGACCTTTTTGCGCATGTAAACCCATTTGTTGGGACCATTTCGCTCACCTCGTATCCCGGCTCCGGGTGTAAACCGGTTCACCAGGTGAGACACATCGTGGGGAAGATTCGTTTACAGCGGCACGTACATCCACCGTTTGTCCACCAGGCGACTTTGGAAGAGAGCAGCTGCGGTGTGACAGTGATCCGCTGTCAAGTTGAAGCAGCTGTCACGGCAAGGAGGGCAGACGGAAAGAAAAAGACTCTGGAGGAGACAGTCAAAGAAAAGAAAGGAGCAAAGCAAGCGAGTTTCAGCGAATCCGTGTGCGAAATAGTTTGTAATGCTGCGAATATTAGTCATCTAATTTTAGTTAGCATATCGCTCCGACCGTCGGCGTGTTGTGCCCGTTCGCCAAGTGCTCGCCAAAGGGTTCGGAAAATCGTCGTGGAATCGCTGTTGCAACCAAGAAAATAGGCAGTCCATCGCTCAATCCAGGGCACAAACAGCGCGTTACAGCACACCGTCGTACGTTTCGCGTGCGATCGTTCTCCTACTCCAGAGCAAGTGAATTCTTCTCGGTGTTAGCGGAGGGAGGGCCAACGTTTTTTTTTTTTTTTTTTTTTTGAGAAAGTGCATCGTTCGTCGCGATCGGTGGTGTGTTTTCGTGTGGAAAATCCTGCTCACACATCAGTTGACCGCAGGTCCGGTTTCCTCCTACGTCCGGAATCTTCCTACGGGCGGCGCAAACGTGCACAAAAACATTCGCAAAACCATGGCGAGTGCCAGCAGTGAGCAGGAAGTGGAGTGCGATTGAAAGAAAGTTTGATTAGTTCCGAGGCGAAGAAGAAGCCACAGAGGCAACACGCCATCGCTCGTGGCCTTGCGCGCGTGAGAAGTGCGACCGAGCAGCCGGGAGGAGAAGGTGGCCAGTGTTTGGTGTCACAAAAATAAATAGTGCGTCGACGTCGTGCTCGTCCTTTTTTGCCACTGCCTGCTGTGTGTTGTTGTGTGTGCGCACAGGGAAGGGTTTGTTGTGTTTTCCATTCGACAACGAAAGTGCCTCTCGTCGTGGATGGTCAGAGAGGCAGATCGAAGTAGCCCAGATGCGTTCAACGTCTTCGACGCACTGCAGCGCGAAAAAAGGTGCAACGTTGTGAAAATCCCGGCAGCGTGATTCCCGTCGCTGAAACCCAAAACGCCCCCCGTTCGAACCCCGACTGGTATGGTAGCACACAAACACGAATGGTGGTAACGCACTGGTCGGAATCGCGGCTAGTAGGGACGGGCAGGGCGCCGTCGCCACGGCACGACAGCAAACGGTGGCCACCAAGCAGCAACAGCAGCAGCAGCAGCAGCAGCAGCAGCATGCAATGAACGAGCAGCAATGGGTTCGCAAACGTTGGAAATCCTGCGGCAGGGAGTGCTCGCCAGCCTGACCGGAGGCTGGTACTACGACGTGCATCAGAATGTCTTCTGCAATGCCGTCCATCTGTACATCTGGTTGTTTCTGTTATTTCTCCCCTTCATCATATACATGGTAAGTAGTGGCAGCGCCCGCCGGTCGTCGATTGAGACGGTTGTCGCCAGTCGTCGGATGATTCATTGGTCGAAGAACATACAAAAAAAAAAAAAGGAAGGTTGGCGCAACGCACAGGGAAGTGAACGTTTGCTCAAGCCGAAGCTAATAATATTTCGAGCGTCTTGGCGTGATCGGAGGCTACTAGATGGGGTAATTGTCGATCATCAAATCAATTGACAAACATTCCCCCTTACGCAGCAGCCTTGTCGCGTTGAACGGCCGACGGTAAATGAATGTAGCAAAACTGAATTTATTTCATCTTCCGCAGCGAAGAAGAAGCGGCCAACAGCAGCGAAAAGGGCGGAGGGTTTCGAATCACGTGTCATTTGAAGAAGGGCGCCATTTGATGGAACGCCAAGCAGCACCACTTGAATGGCACGGCACATCTAGCGGAGGAGTGGGTTTATTAGATCCCTAATATGTTTGCACCAATGATCCATCAATAAGGAGGCCGGCGATAAACGTTCCCTTTGGTTCGGTACGGGGCCCTGAGTTAGCCGAGTGCGTTGAGATATTCAAACTGACACACATGGTGCGTGTACAGAGGCGAATTTGCATTGTGCACCAGCTTCAGCAGCGCGGCAGTAGGAGGAAGAATGTGCATTTGCAACTGGCAAACGACACACATTGTCCGCCCGCGTTCACTCCCTTAACAACGCTCACGTAATTATTAGAGATGTGCGAGAGCGAAGCTTCGGAGGCACACACATATATACGTTCGGACGGCGCCGTTGTTTCTGTGTCGATTGATTCAAGTAGATTCGCTTACTTAATGCTGCCAGCGAGAGCCAACGGTGCCGGGTGCGAAGCTATTACACTTGACCATGGCCTTCTTTCATAATAAGGTTCTTGAGACAAACTCTCGCCCGGCCCGCGGGGGGGTTCTGGTGTGGGGGATGTGGTGCAGGGAAACATTGAGGACAGTTTTTGCTATCGACTCGGTTTGGCTTGGTGGGAGTGGGCGGCTCATTTGGCTTAATGGGACATCCTCTTTGGCCGATGGAGGATTCGTGTGAGGCGCATCTTTCCACTTCGACGCCTGTCTGCTTATCTACGTAGCATACATTTTAGGCATGATAAGAAGGGGGATGATTTGGCAAAATGGTTGGTTTGCTTCGGGGAAAGGAGAAATAAAAAAATAAAAAAAACCCTCCAACCTTGGCACGGTAAGGGATTAGTAAAATGCTATCTTTTATGCAGGAGTTTTATAATTTTAGCCACAAAATGGAATTGATCTTCTACCATGTGGCACCGCGAGTTGCAGCGAACGTTTTTCAATCTTAAAACGCACTTTACGTTGATTGATAATGCACATTCAATCAGTCAGCTGGAAGTAATGGTCCAGCTTCCTCTCTCTCTCTCCTTCTCGCTCTCCCTCTCACTATCTCTCTTTCTCTATTCCACCTGCAGCTACTGCACGCACAGACCGTGGCGAATTAATTTTACCACTGCTTCTTCATCCACCTTCCACGATTTCGCTCTTGACATTAGATGCGATGCACTTTTGCCCAGCGAACCGCGCGGGAAGGTTGGTGGTTAGCCGGTGTGTGCCGCTCTGCTGCCTTTTATTCTGCCACCGAACCGAACACCAAGGTCGCGTTACGATGCCCACGATGATGCTGGGCAACAATGTGCCCGCAGTGTGTTAGGTTGGCATAAGAAGCTTCCAAAAAGTTGGTTTCGTTTGTTACAAATTTCAGTATCCTGCAGTATTGCGTTTAATATTATTAGCAAGTTGAACATAAGAAACAAAAAAATGTATTTCATAGGCAGAAATTAGGTAGCGGCGGCGATACATTTGCGCTGAATATATTTCCCGTTAAACTTCTCTGTCAACCCAAACTGCCAACGAATGATCGCGTTGGTTTCCATTGAGCTCTCTCTAGTCCACGTTGCCGTTTCGTGGAAGAAGGTTCTTCACACCAAACGGTATGCGAGTTCCGTGGCGAATAGCCGTTACTAGCGCTTAATCTATTTTGCACCTTCGTGTTTTCGTCTCTAATTTCCTTTCTAAAATCCCCAACCGAGCCTCCAGGTCGTCGTCCCCATGTCACCGAGCAAGCCGGTTCCGTTTGCGGCGTTGGGAGAAGCTTGAAAGTGTAACTGTGGCAGCGAAAACTAGTCTTAACACTGACTGAAACACATTCGTGCCACCAGCAACCCCCGGCCGCGTCGTCCAAGGGTTCGCTTCGGTCGCCGGTATTGCCCTGGCTGTCTGGGGGAACGACGATTGCATTATTTGGAACGCCACTCTAGGGTCCATGTGTGCGACGGCCACACTTTCCTTTCTCGTCCGATGGTAGAGCGCCATCCGTTCTCGTCTCTTGTGGCCCTACGCCGGTTGTAATCTATTGCACGTGTTGGTTTGACGGTGCCATTAACCCGGGGGTGCTCTTGCATCAGCTACAGTCGCTCCACGAGGCCAGTGCAGTTCGTTTATCTGTTTGGGTGGTTTTTCACATTAACGGGGTCCAGGTGTAATTTTTGTCAGGTGACGAGAGTTACTGCGAAGGCAAGTAAATATTGTATTTGTGTTTTTTCTGTTGAGAATGGTGGCTAGAAATGCGTTTGTGCGTTTACGTTTACCTGTTTACCTTTCCTGTGGCGTCAAGGCGCTTAAAAAACTCACCTCCGTGGGTCATTTTCCTATTAACCGCAATGGTTTGTTTCTTTCCTTTCCCGTAAAACGATTTCGTTAGAAAGGCAATTCTGTTTGGGAGCAATTGTTACACCAGGGTGGGATTTAGTGACAGAATGCCTTTCAAATGCAATGGTCTGTTATTTGTTGGTTTAATTCGATGCTTTACTGATGGTAGATGTTGTCAATAACTTCACCCTGCAGCTACGCAAGAATAGAATGATTTAATACAATTTTAACTTACAACAATATTGGAGAAGAATAAAAAAAACCCAGTCTTAGTTCAACCGGTTTGGCTGATTTAAATGTAGAGAGCGAACGTATGCATGCAAGTGGACCTTTTTATTTTCTTCATGGCAATGCTAATGGCCTGTTAAAACTGACCGTGAATATCGTCCCACTTTAACGTTTATCTGGAAGTTTCCGAGGCCAACGCACGGATGTCCAAATGGTTGTTACACCTTTTGATTTTTTTAATCGTTCTGGCAAGTTCCCCAAAGTCAATAGTCTAGAAGTAGATAAGCTAACTATCTTCCGTCCAAACGGACTTTGATAAGAATGGAAAATGCCGCGTACATTATGTTTCGTGTTTGTTAGTGAGTCATCGTGTGACTAACATAAGCAACTGGATTGACCCGACCTCAATGGTTGCAGGGACGGGAGCATGGTGCGATAACCTCGAAGACAGTATGGTGTACTATAAACCCCATTTTTCCTTCAATTCATTGATGCTGTTGGACACAATACTTCGGGGTCCTTTTAGTGGTTTAGTTTTTATTGCCATCTTTTTGACTATTCAATATATTGCTCTATCATTAACATCGGTCCGTGCATCTTTCGTTTCTTGTTGCAGTACTTTCCTACCACCGTAGCAGTATGGAGCGTTTACTGCGTGCTGATCGCGATCATCATCACCTTCTTCAAGATGGTGAACGTGGCGCTGCACCGGATGTATGATCGGGCCCGCACGCTCTCCGAGACGAACCTCAAGATCAAGCCGGGCAGCGGTAGCGGGCTCGGCGGGGTCGGGTCGGCTGGTGGTGGCGGAGGAGGCCTCGGCGGACCGGGCGGCTCGAAGGTGGCGCACGAAACGGGCAACGACGATGACGAGCCGGGCATCGAGATGCAAATCCTCGGCACGGTGCAGGTGGGTGGCGGCGGCGGGGGTGTAGGTGGCGGAAGCGGCCGGACACCCCCCGCGAACGTGTCGTCGCGCACGTCCGTCGAGCACCAGCACAGCGACGAGAACAGCTATGCCAACAGTGCGATCTCGATCGACTACCAGGAGCAGGTGACGAGCACGATCGACCTGAAGGTGGACGTGCACCGAAAGAACAGCTCCGAGTCGAGCGATAGTGGACTGAGCGGGGCGGCCGGGCGGCACGATTCCATCCCGGCATCCGCCGCCTGCAGCGACACCTGCTTCCGGAGCAACCACGTGGCGGAGGCGAACAGCGAAACGCCGTACGGGCCGATCGCGGGCAGCGGGTCGATCGTACGCTGCAGCACCGTGCAGACGCACTCGGCGGACGTGTGCAGTACGGCCACGCACAAGCGCTCCCTGTCGACACCGAACCAGGAGCGCTTTTCCGAGCTGGTGCTGGAGACGGTCGTGCGCGAGATGACGCGCGAGTTCGGTGACATGCCAAAGGGCGGCGCGGAGGGCGCCCGATCGAAGGATCACTTTCCGGGCAGCACCGGGCGGATGGTGGGCGCCCAGTCGAACGCGTCGCTCCGGCGACATCAGTACAAGTCGAAGCGAAAGCAGCGGTTCATGAACAGCCAGCTGCAGCGTCAGATTTCGCTCGACTCGGAGAAGCTCGGTATGGGCGCGGATGAGCACCAGGGCGTGGCGGGAGGTGGAGGAGCAGCAGGAGTGGCTCTCGGGAGCGGTGAGACGTCCGAGGGGGGAGCGCGTAATCGGCGACAACGAGGAAGTGGTAGCGTTGGCGGTGGCACCGAGGGAGGAATGCAGCTGCACAGGCACCTGAGCTCGGACGATCAGAGCAACAAGTCGATCATGTCGCTGTTTCGCAATCATCAGCTGCACCACCACCACCATCACCATCATCACCATCATCTGCTGGCGATGCAGAACCGCGAGCCGGATCTGTACATGGATCACAGCTACACCAAGTCTGCCGTGCAGCTGGCGAGCGCCGATCCGAGCGGTGGCAACGAGGTGACCGGCAATGGCACGGCTACCGGGTATCTGCTGCACCAGGCGACCCCACCGATCCGGCGGGACTCGAGCAGCACGATGTCGGCCTTGCAGTTGCCGACGGTGGCGAGTAGTAGCAGCAGCGGTGCTGTCGGAGCCGGAGCAATCGGAGCAAACGGTGGAGGAAGTGGAAGTGGTGCTGGTGGTACGAGGAAGAACGCAGCCAATGGAGGTGGTGGTGAAGGTGGCGGCGGCGGTGGTGGTGATGGGGTTCCTTCGTCTAGCAAACGGAGGCGTCACTCGAACACCAACAACGCGGCGGGGAGCGGGAGCGGCACGGGACGCCCGATGCCACGTTCGCTGACGTCGGTGCGACGGATTAAGAGTGCCGCGCTGGAGATCTGCTGCAGTCCGGCCTCGATCCCGAACCTCACGCCGACGCACCCGAACAGCGTGGAGGTGATCGGCGGGCAGACGCTGCGGAATCCGCGCCACACGGTGCTGCCTCCGCCGAGCAAAAGTTTATCGCGCAATCCGTACCTGAACTTGTTTACTAAGTCGAACGAAGGGAGCAGCGGGTCCGGGCTGGTGGATGTCTGTAGTGGCGCTGGGCAGGCGATCGATGGTGCCATGGCTGCTGGTGACGCACCTGGGGACGGAGCCAACGGTGGCGGCGGGGGTGAACCGGTGTATCCGATCGCGGAGCAGTCGGATGAGAGCACACCGATCAAGAGTAGCGCCAGCGTCGGCGGTGGCCCGTTGGTGCTGGATGATAAGACGCCGGTGCAACGGTTCGATCTCCACTCGGACTCTGACGAGGGTCCGGAAGATGACGAAGATGATGACGAGGAGGAGGAAGACGAGGAGGAAGACGACGACGAAGCCGATGACGATGATGAGGAGGAGGACGGCGACGATGATGATGATGATGATGGGGAGGAAGACGTAGATGTTCGCGGTGATCAGCAGTTGCACAGCTGTGGCGATCGAGTGGAAGGAGCATCGACACGTAAAACGGAGGACACCGACGCCGAGGATGGGCGGAAGCTGCACGGGCGGATAGCGGACAGTGAGGAGGATCTAACGCGACACGATCAACTTCGCCGGTTGCATCATCAACAGAAGCAACTGCAACAGCAGCAGCGCGTACCGGAGGCGACGGGGGCGGACATCCTTCCGCACGACGACGATCCGGCCGACGAATCCGACCTGGACCCGCAGGACGCTGGCCTTCAGTCGACGGATTCCGACACGGAAAACAACGCCGGTTCGCGATCACCCCTGCTGGAACCGCGAGCACATCGAACGAACTCGGAGCAGTTGGTTGGAGCCTGTGGGGTGCAGGGCGTGAGCATAGTGGAGGCGAAAAATGGTTCCTGCTGTGCCGTGGTGTCGCAGAAGATTGGCAGCGAGGTGAAGAAGACATCGTCCAGCCCGACGATCAGCAGTACCGTTGGCGGTGCTGGTGCTGGTGTTGGTGGTGATGGACTTCCACACCATCATCAGCTGCTCCGCTCGACGATGAAGGTGTTCGACGAGATGGGATGTCACTCGTCGAGCGACTGGGAGCAGGCGAGTGCCAGCTCGAAGGATCTGCTGATCGTAAAGGAGCAAACGGCCCGCGAGGGTGGCGGTGGTGCATCGGATGCCGCAACGATCGGCAGCAGCGAATCGGAACCGCAACTTCCCGGGCCGGCGAAGGCAGGTGAAGGAAGCACCGGCTCGGTGGCGGATGGATCGACGGCATCGTCGTCGGGACAGCGTGGCGGTTTGGGCGCCATTCCAAAAACGACTCCCAACTCCGGCTCCGGTGGGATGTACATGGGAGGCCGTAGGCTAAGCATCGAGGACAACTATCCGAACGCGGGCAGCAAGGCGTACAATCGTACACTCTCGCAGCGGCTCTCGGCGGAGCGCATCCCGGAGAACTCCACCGCCGCTCCGCTGATCACGTTCCTCAACTACCGCTCGGATGTGCCAATTCCGCCGATCTATCTGCCCGGCAACAGTGCGCTCTCGGAGCAGCAAACGGCCAACGGGTTCACCTTTCGTCGCCCGGTACCGCTGCCTGCGACGCGTCCCTACCGTCAACTGAACTGCCGGCTGCGCATGCTAAAGCCAACCGACGGTGCGGCCGATGGAGGCAACGGTGGTGCATCCGGATCATCGACGGGCGGTATCGTGGCTACGCCGGGAGCGGATTTCTGGCGAGACGACGATAATAACAACAACAGCAATAACACTAGCAACGGCAGCTACTACCTGGACGCACTGGAGAGCCAGCAGGCCCGATTGCAGTCGATGGCGGTGGCGGCCGCAGGGAGCGGAAATGGTGCAAGCAACGGTGGTGCAAGCGCTAGTGCGCGCGTCCTTTGCAACGAACTGATGTCCGGAAGCGTCGGCGAGATGCCGATGAACTTCTACGTGACCGGTGACTCCGACCGGTGGTTGCACTGTGCGGCGAACGTGATCAAGGAGCGGTTCAGCACGCTCAACCATCACCTGCACGCGCATTCCCATATGCACCATCATCACCATCATCGCACGATCAGCATCAGCGGCCCATCGTCGAGTGGAGCGGGTGGCGTTGGTGGGGTTGGTGGTGGAGGAGGAGGAAGTGGTCTCGCGTCTACGTCGGCCTCGGGCACCGCGGTGGGAATACTTTCGTCGACGGGGGATGACTTTAACACGGCCTCGATCAACTCGGGCAGTGGGATCGTCGACAAGGCGCTGGTCGCGTCCACCGACTGCAGCCTTTCGCGTGGCCAAAGCACGATCGATGTGGTGCAGCATTCGCTGTACGGCGATACGACGACGACGGGTGGTGGACCGAGCGTCGCCAAGGTGATCCGTCCGAAGCGCTACTATCGATTTCCGCTGAAGTTCCTCTGCTTCCGGGAGCACCTGAACATATCGATGAACCGGTTGCAGCTGCTGGCGCTGTTCGATCGCGACACGAGCTGGGCGCAGGTGGTGCTGGCGATCGCCCTCTGCACGCTGGTGTCGCTGCTCGGCTCGCTCGTGCTCTACCTCAAGTTCTACGAGGATCTGTACGCGTTCATCTTCTGCTTCGTGATCGCCGGCAGTCAGTACTCGCTGCTGAAAAGCGTCCAGCCGGACGCGGCCTCGCCCATCCACGGGTTCAACAAGACCGTCACCTACTCGCGGCCGGTCTACTTTTGCCTGTGCTGCGCGCTGCTGCTCGGCGTCCATCGGTTGCTGCGCGAGTACGAGCTGGAGCTGGGTGCTGGTGGCGGTGGCGTGCTGTCGATCGTGCTGTTCGGCTTTCCGATCTCGATCGTCACCTTTCTGCAGGCGGCACAGAGCGTGCTGTCGGTGGTGATCCTGTCGTTTCCGTTCCTGTTCAGCTTGGGTCTGTTCCCGCAGATCAACACGTTCACGATGTACGCGCTCGAGCAGATCGACATGCATCTGTTCGGGAGCAACGCGTCGTGCAGTTTGCTCGCCTCGTTCCTGTCCGTGGTGCGCTCGGTCGTCGCCTGCACGCTGCTGTACGGGCTCGTGTACGGGGCCCTCTCGGAGACCGGCACCCAGCACGTCCTGTTCTCGATGTACTGTGCGTGCCTGGTGACGGTGGCGTACCACCTGTCGCGCTGCACGAGCGACTTCACGTACTTTTGGGCCGTGATCAAGTCGAGTCTGCTGACGCACTCGGACTACGACTCGGACGCGTCGAGCAAGGCGGACTCGAAGGTGTCGTCGGATTCGTGCGATGAGCAGAAAGAGGCCACCGGTGAGCTGCGACGCTCGAGCGGGGGAGCCGAGTCGTCGACGGCCCGCTCGACCGATGAGATGAACCGAGACTTTGACGAGGAAGCGGGTGGACGCGGTGCGGACGGTGACGCGGCGAAGGAACTGGACGATCCACTGCCAAGGAAGCTACAGGACACGGTGACGGCTCGGTTGAAGAACGACGCTGTCGTGTGCGCGGTACTTTCGGTGGCCACGTTCAGCCTGCACTGCAGCACGGTGTTTACGGTGCTCCAGCCGGAGATCAACTACGTGCTGCACACGGGCGCCTGCCTGCTGGGGTTTCTCGTGCACTACATCGTGCCGCAGCTGCGCAAGCACCTGCCGTGGCTGTGCATCGCCAAGCCGATCCTCAAGCCGGACGAGTTCGGCCTGTTCGAGGTGCAGAACCTCTCGAAGATCATGTGGTTCGAGACGATGTACGTGCTGCTGTGCTTCTTCGAGCGGAACATCCTCTACCCGCTGATCTTTATCAGTGCGCTAACGGCCGACGCGGTGCTGATCGTGGACAAGTTTGGACTGACGCTCGGCACGCTGCTGATTGTGGTGTGCAGTTTAAAGTGTGAGTACATTATTCCCGGACGCAGGATGAGGAGGATGGGGCAAAATCTCACCAGAATCTACAATCGATTTGTATTTTATCTTTGTTACCAGGTGTTCGTAATGCCTATTCCGATGCGGGCAGCCAGTACATCATACTCATCTTTACGGTGCTATTTTTTCGGCTCGACTACAAATTGTCCAGCGAGACGTTCCTGTTCGATTACTTCCTCATTTCGATCCTGTACCGCAAGGTGGCGGAGTTTCTGTTAAAGGTAAGGAAGTCTGAACGCAGCTTCCCCAATGGTAGTTAATGAATTTTTTGACCCGTTCGCTTTACTTGCAGCTGCAATTCGTTGTCACCTACATCGCACCGTGGCAAATAACGTGGGGCTCGGCGTTCCACGCGTTCGCCCAGCCATTCAGTGTGCCCCACTCGGCCATGCTGTTCCTCCAGACGGCGATCAGTGCGGTCCTGTCGACCCCTCTGAATCCATTCCTCGGTAAGGAAACGATCATTCGATTGCTGAAGAGATCGATCGAGAGTAAGGCATCCCTTGCTCAACCATTGCTGTTCTTCTGCCCCCATTCACAGGAAGTGCCATATTTCTTACCTCCTACGTACGCCCGATTAAGTTCTGGGAGCGCGATTACAACACCCGCCGCATTGACCACTCCAATACCCGGCTGAGCTCGCAGCTCGAGCGGGACCTCGGTGCGGACGACAACAACCTGAACAGCATCTTCTACGAGCATCTGACTCGCTCGCTGCAGCACTCACTGTGCGGCGACCTGATGATGGGCCGCTGGGGAAACGTCAACCAGGGAGATTGCTTCGGTAAGCAAGACAAAAATGGAAACAGGGGAAAAAAAAACCCGTTACTAATACTACCTTTTGCTTTGCGTAGTGCTTGCCTCCGACTACCTCAACTGTCTCGTGCATATTATCGAGCTGGGCAACGGGCTGTGTACGTTCCAGATGCGCGGTCTCGAATTCCGCGGAACCTACTGCCAGCAGCGCGAAGTGGAAGCAATCTCCGAGGAGGTGGAAGATAACATCGGTATGGAAGTGGACGAGTTTTGTCTGTTGTGCTTGCTTATTTATACTGACGTATCTGGTTCGGTTTACCCTGTAGGATGCTGTTGCTGTGCGATCGGCCATTTGCCGCGGATGCTGAGCGCCAACGCCATGTTCACGACCCGCTGGCTCGCCTGGCAGGTGATGGCCTCGAAGTACGTGCTGGAGGGGTACTCGATCTCAGACAACTCGGCCACTGCCACGCTGCAGGTGTTTGAGTTTCGGAAGGTTCTCATCTCGTATTACGTGAAGGTAAGTGTTTGTGGTTTTTCCCCCCGTTTCCCCGGATTCCATTTCGATTAATTCTTCTTTGGTTGCGGTTTTTTCTCTTTCTTTTAGAGTATAATCTTCTACACGCTTCGCTCGCCGAAGCTGCTCCGCTGGTTGTCGTCGCGGGCGATCGAGGAAGCGCTCGAGCACACTACCGACCGGCAGTTTGTGGACCTGGATCCGGTGTTCAACACCAACCTGGACGATGACTACGACTACCGGGCAGCTGGGATAACGCGAGCCAGCTTTTGGTGTGTGTACGGCGATTGGATTCAGTTCTGTAGTGAGAAAAAGCGTCAGCAGCTGCTTGCCTCCGGTCACGAGAAACAGCAGCAGCCGGCAGCAACGACAACGCCCTCAACCGGACAGACTGCAGCCGGCGGTAGTGGTGGAGGAAACTGTGTGGTTTCATCGTCAACGAGCGGTCCGACGGTTCCCAAGGTGGCGGCTGGTGGCGAGACACCCAGCAATGGCGTAGAGGCGAAGGAAGACAAGGTATCCTCGGGTGCAGCACCGTTGGATGGGTGGACGGGAGGTGTGGACGGTGGTGCGAATAAGGCGGACTGTGGCGAGTCAAGTGGAACCAATGGAAACGGTGGTGTTGCTGGCCTTTCATCCAATAGCGCTGAGGCTACGGCTGGCTCGTCGCAGACGAATGGTGCCGGAGCGTCCAATAACGCTTCGAATGGGTCTTCCGGTGGGACGTCGAATCCCACGAACCAATTCTTCAGTTCGGTAGGTTGAAAAGAAACTCATGCGGAAGGGACAATGTTTAAATAATTTACTCGTCGATTTCCACAGAACCGTGATTCACTGGTGACATCGTTGTGTATGTCGCTGGCGCTTCTTGCGCGTCGGACGCTCGCCACGGCCAGCCACAGCGCGTCGTGCAACGTGGAGTTTTTCCTGCACGGTCTGCACGCCCTGTTCAAGGGTGACTTTCGCATCACGTGTCCCCGCGACGAGTGGGTGTTTGCGGACATGGAGTTGCTGCACGGTGTCGTCGCCCCGGCCGTCCGGATGTCGCTGAAGCTGCACCAGGACCACTTCCTCTGCCCGGACGAGTACGACGACTACAGCAACCTGTACAACGCCATCGACTTCCACACGAAGGAGCTGGTGATTTCGCACGAGGCCGACCCGCTGTGGCGCAATGCGGTGCTCCGGGGGACACCGCATCTGCTCGCCCTGCGTCACGTCATGGACGACGGGTCGGACGAGTACCGGGTGATACGGCTGTCGAAGCGCTTCCTGAACTTTCGCGTCATCAAGCTGAACCGCGAGTGCGTCCGGGGGCTGTGGGCGGGCCAGCAGCAGGAGCTGATCTACCTGCGCAACCGCAACCCGGAGCGGGGCAGCATCCAGAACGCGAAGCAAGCGCTGCGCAACATTATCAACTCGTCGTGCGATCAGCCGATCGGTTATCCGATCTACGTGTCGCCGCTGACCACCTCGTACGCGGAAACGAACGCCCAGCTGTGCCGGATCGTGGGGGGCGAGATCACGCTTGAGAAGATCCACCAGATGCTGATCCGCAGCTGGCAGCGCATCCGGCAGCGGTGCCGGGAGGGCTGCAGCAGCGGCAGTGCGATCATCGAGGGCGAGATGACGGAGATGCAGGGCGTGTACTGCAACACGCCAACGCCGAACAACACGCTCTCCGGTACGGCCGGGACGCTCTCGTACGGAAGCCAGAACATGTCGATCTCAGGTGCGGTCGCGGCCCGAGGCAGCATGGCGAGCATCAACAAGCCGACCAGCACGACCCTGCTGGCTGGCTTTCTGAACCGCGAGCGTGACGCCGAACGGGAGGCCATGGCCATGGGCGTAGCGACGACGGGAGGAGGTGTGCGCGAGAGGAGTATGATCGCGAAACGCAATCTCGGTAGCACCAGCAAGGATCGGCTCGAGTGGACGGCGTTGCAAATCAACAAGCGTGACTCGTTCCGAGAGGTGCTGAGCGAGGCGGTGGCTGCCGCGTCCGGTGCGGGTGGTAGCGGCAACGAGAGTTCGGCTGGTGCGGACGACGAAAGCCAAAGTACGGCTGGGGGTAGCCCGAGCTCGACGCTGAAGGCGCAGGAAAGCGTAGAATCAACGTCGGGCGGAAGTTCCGCCATCGGACACAAACTGACGGGCGCGTCGATGCTGATGCTGGGCAGTGGAGGTTCGGAAGCGAGCGGTTCAGGAGCAAGTGGGAGCGGCTCGATGGCGGCCGTCGGTAGCCGCATTCCGGGCGTGCCGGGAACGCTGACGTTCACGCTGTCGCCATCGGAACGCACGTACCACTCGTCCCTGTTTGCCAAGGCGGCAGCAACGTGCCCGGGAACAAATCAGTACCGTCACTGGATGCAGCGTCCACCGTTGATTGGGCTGAACCGGAAGGTTATCATTGTCGATGCATCTCAGGTACGTCGTACGCACCTTCTAACTCGCACGCAAAAAAAAAAAAAGCCGGGAAGATTTAATGCGTTTTAACTCGTTTCAGATCTACGATTGTCTCGATCTGGGCCGTCGGATCGACGTCACCTGGCCGAACGAGGTGTTCCGCGCCAGCGGTGGCCGCTCATCGTGGAAAGACTGGTGCCCGCAGGAGGGCATGGTGGGCATGGTGGTGCACTACTGGCAACCGAACCATCCGGACCATCACTTCCGCTCGAACGTGAACCGCACGATCTTGCTGGTGGAGATCGGCACGCAGCATGTGCCGATCGGCGAGAAGGGTGTCAAGGAGTACAATACGGCCGGGCTACCGACGCTTGTGTCCTCCAGCACCGTCGTTGCCCCCAATGATGAACCACCGCCCGCCGGTGAGGACCGACAGAACTCCACCGAGCGAAGTGTGATCACACCGGGCGCATCTACTGATCATCGATCGATAGTCCTCAACGAATCGAATACTACTACTGCCATCGACAGCAGCAGCACTGCCTCCGGAGAGGTGTTGGAGGTAACATCCACCACTGCTGTCGCCGCCCCTAATAACGAAACGGAGTCAAATAGTGGTGAGGCAGTGAAAGAGGAAGCCACAGAACCTTCATCGGAAGGTGGTGAACCGACAGCAGCAGAAGCAACAGCAGCTACTACAGCCAACGAAACGAACTGAACATAACCATGAGCACACCTACTCACACTCATAAACACATACACATACATTTACTGTGTGTACCTCGAAGCACACTCGAAGCCACATCACATTGTAGTACTGTGCGTTGTTAGTCCGGTTAAAAAAAAAAACACAGTCGACCGCTTCCAATGTTTGGTCGGCCTAAAAGTACGATCAGCACTAGCAGTAGTAGAAAAGAGACGGTTCCAACGCAACCGAAGGTGGTCACGAAGGACCGATTACCGATTGGTGGCGTGCAACTCAAGAAGATGTAAATAGCTAGTTTCATCATCGCCTTATTCATGTGTTGTATAGAAGAAGGAAGAAAGGAGGGAGGGTGTAGGAGAAAGACCGACAGTTAGGAGCATTGTGTTTCCTACACCGCAAAACAGTTAAATATGCCAACCGATTTGGCCGGTGGACGGTGGGCCAACAAGGAGTGAGTGAGTCTACCACAGTATGACAAACTAGTTTCTAACAATGTCTTGCATTGGGGCTTGGCTTCTGGCCATTCGTCGTAAGTTTCCTGATCTATTTTTTTTTATGTACGTTTCCGTTTTTACGCCAAACCTTCCATTACGGCGACGGTTGGGCCCGTTAACGATCGCGGTTAGTTTATTCCGCTTACGTTTTGTTCGTAGGTACAGCAATCGTTTAGTTTTTGCCGTGAATTCTAGAATACATAGAGGTATTTCCCTTATGGTTGAATACGCACAGAGGACACTTTTGGGTTAGATTTCCGTTGATAATGAACCATCCAGGAAGTAGTTGTTGAAAGAGGGTAGGGGACTTCGTTGAGCTGATATCGATTCCATGCCTTATTATTATTATTTTTAACATTGCCAGTTAGCGCGTTCTTTGACCATTTTTCCTTGTTGTACACCTGCTGCTTTATTGGTATGCCCGGTTTTTGTTGTTCCCGCTTGGACAAGCTTTCCTCCAGTTACATGCCAGAATTTTAATCAATTTTTAGTAGCTAGCGAAAATAAATTAAACCTACCATAAACTAAACAAACAGAAACAATCGGAACGAAAACGAAACCGCAAAAGCAAACGATAATTATATCCGCGGTTTTGCATGCCCTGCCGCGGGTATTGCCCCGTGAAAGTCACTACAGAACACGGTGGGGACCGAGCGAGAGATCGTCCCGTACTCCGCCAACGAACTGATCGAGCATGAGGGTGATCGACGGTGCTCGGAAAAATAATTATATTAAAACAAAACACAAAAACAATGTAGATAAACCCTGCAACATGGGATGGAGCGAGGCCAACCTTTGCCCCTTCCCGTCTCCCCCTCTGCATCCGAAGGGGAGGAAGCCGGTGGGTGGCGAAAATCGTTAGGTGAAAATTATGACCAGCCGTAATGGGACGCGATGAAATGTGATAATTAACGTTTAAGCGAAAACAATATAAGAAAGGTGTAAAATAGTTTAATCAAAGAGAGAGAGAGAGAGGACATAGCGAGAGATGGAAGCAAAAAAAAAAAAGGATTTGTGCGGTGCCACCCTATTGCCAATGCTGTTTTCGGGGTAGGTCCAAATGGGGCACAAACAGTAGAAAACTAAACCATCCCAACAGGGATAGTGACGACAACATAAACAGATGGGAAACAAGACGACCGTGGGCCGCAGTTAAATCCGATTAACTGCGCTATTGCTATCCGAAATGTTGACTCAAGAAAACTCGTTAAATTATTGTGTAAAAAAAAAAAAATCACGAACTAGAGTATACAGGCAAAAACTCCCAAACGAAAATACTTCAAGCAAGATAATACTACTCTCATTCACATTTTCAAACGAAACCATACATGAACCCAAGACGAAAGGATGTTAAGTCGATTGATCGGAGAAGGAAGGAAGGGAGGGGGAAGGTGCGCGAGGGTTAGAGGATTGTGTGCTAGAAAAAAAAAAACGAGCCATTTAAGGAGTGTATAGCAGAGCACTGGGAGCGTCGGAAGGAGAAAAGGTCGCCACGGAACTGGTTAGTTGGGAAACAAGAGGGGAGGAAATAAAAGCACCCTACACTAAGTTACGATATCCGCGTTCGTTCGAGAATTGATGAATATTAGTTCTAGATTAGTTAGCCAGTTAGTTAGTTACTTTACACTGATCATCAAAGAGATACGGGGAAAAAACGTTTAGCAAAATGATTGCGCGATTCATTGTTATCAAGTATCATAGAGGTTGACGTTAACCTCCGGAAGGAGATATATAGAGAAAACGAAGAAAACTATAGTGAACGAAAGAGGGAGATAGACAGAAAAAGAGATGTGGTTTAATACTGTTTTTACTACCTACAACTAAAACGCGTTGATTTGTTCCATAGTTTCTTGCTTCTTTTTTTTTAAACTAAACATGAATCGATGAACGATTTGAAGTTCGAGAAAAAAAAAAGTCAAAGACGACCAGGACTCACCGGAAGCTAGCAACAGGGGAGGTAGTGGGACACTGGGACACAGCGAAGGTTGGGGGAGAACAGAAACGGGAACGGGTGGACGATAACGTGTGGAGCCTGAATCTTGGAGATATGGGTAGTATTTTTTTTTTCTTTCTGTTACAAATAATATAATCAAACTCGCTCTTGGAAATCTAGAATGGATTCACAAGTTATGCCTTTTTTTTAACAAAAACAAACTCTTTAAAAATACAGAACTGGAAGAAGAAAAGAAAACATTAAAAATACGAATTCTATCATTGAACATTGAAATGGTTCCCTCTAGCTCATTTGTAAAAACCGTGAAATTCGTTTCGAAAGAAATTCCTCTTCGTCCTGAAACGAGACGGCCATTTTCCGGTTATAGTTTCTTTCATTAAAAAGGCCAATGAACACATATATCGGCATTGCTTTAATTTTGCCTCGATTGATACTTTCACCAATCAGCAATTTATTACTCTTCCACTGTCATACTCGCTTTCGTTTTATTTCGCTATCCTTATCTTATTTAACTACCTAAACTTGCTTCTTCCTCCAAGCGCTGCACTATATCATTCCGGCTTGAACACTGTCGATAGCAATACGTTTCTTATCCTTTTTTTCCCCCCGCTGCACTCCTTTACAAAATTAATTCATACACCATTGGATCGATGTACGACGGCCGACTGGCCTGCCATGGATCCAGGCTTACGGTTTCCCTTATGTGCGAGTGAGTAAAATACTTTAAAAATGATCGTTTTTTTGCGGGTTTCCGAATCCGGAAGGAATGTCGCAGTGAAGGGGCGGCCAGTTGCCAATGAATTTCAACTGGTTCCCCTATGTTTTTTTTGTGGATGTTGGCTCAACTCCAAAGCACACAGAATAAGTAGTCTTTTCAATTCTTAAATTATGATACAAATTTGCATTTGGTTGCAGGAAGTGAACACGAACGATAAGTAACAGATAACGTTCTCCCTGCTTCGCCCTGAGCGTCCCCGGTGAGGATGATGATAGGAGGCAGTTGTGGAAGGTGGTTCCCTTCGTTTCTACTTTTTACTCAATTCTCGTGTGCAGATTTTCTTGTTATTCGAATGGGTCAAAATTTGGAAGGCACATTTCAAACGTTTTACAATTTAAGCTCTAGACCCTTCCCTATCTGGCCCGCTAGCCAGATGATGGGATGGAACTTGATTTGTCTGTGGGAAACCGTCTTGTTTCCGCTTCCAAAGCAACGTTCTCCTTCTTGTTCGTCTAATTGTAAGGTAGGCAGCAGCAAAGGTCATTTGTTGATGATTTGATTGGACGGTATATTTCTTACAAAAATACTCTCTAGGCGAATGCCTCTTGTTCCCTTCGATGCTGGTCGCACGCGCGCGCATACACACACGAACACTCCTCGGCCACAGCTTTTAGGACGCTGCGCACCGGGTTAGGTGCCAGGAAGAGACTCGCAGCCGCCTCGCAGTGGATATCACAATGTAATCAGTTGCCGTCGGCGGAATCGTTTTAAAATAAACACAAACATACACCTTCACTAAAAACCACTCGAGCCACCGGAAGGAAAAGCACCACTTTCCCCGCACGCGCACGTCCACATAGCTTGAAGGACACCACAGGCGGTGCGGCGGTGCCCTTGTACTTAACAAGAAGGATAGAGAAAAAAAAAACTCGCTTGTCGACACTATCGATACCTAAACTTACTTTTTACAATTCAGAATCCGACGCTGGTACGCGGAAGGGATTCGTGTGAGAATGAGAGTACTTTTCTTTTTTCCTATCTCTTGCCAACGGAATTGTGGTTGGTGTTGCGTTTTCAATAAAAAATATAAAAATGTGGGACGTGGCCAAGGCTCGCCCTTCCTCTTCTCGCCGCGCTTCGGTACACTTTAATTCGCCTAGCGTATTTAGTGGAATGTATAACACGTATGGAGGTCGCGGTCGCTCTGGGATGGACACACAAATAGGGGAATATACGAGTCGAAGGAAACGAAGCACTAACAAACAAACAGGAAGGTGGTAGAGACGGGAAAAAGAATGGTAAAGTGGGAAAGAGGGCCCCCGGTCAGTGCCTAAATGAGTCGCTCCTCTGGTGGGGGCTTCAGCACGTTGTCCATCTCCAGTCTTGGGTTGCAGTACTCTTGCGCGCTCGGGCTGTAGGTGCCCCGGGTCGCCCGCTTGTTGCGGGCCATCACTAGGAACGTGCCGATCAGGGCGCCCGCGATCGTGAGGATACCGACCACCACTGGCACCACGATGAGAGCGATGTCCGCCCCGGATGCCTCCGTCGCCTCGAGTGTCGCCTGCAAGTGGAAACGAACGAAGGGGTCATTAATTTGCCAGCTGTTAAGGACCATCCAACGTTGGGATGTACCATGCAAGTAAGCATTCACTCTAATGAAAAACATGCCACAAGCGGAAGAGAGATGATCTGTTTAAAATGCTTGAAGGACGAAAGTGAGTCATGCAAGAGGCCCTCCATATAAGGAGAAAGTAATTGTTAAGGTTATCGTGGTACAACATTAATATATCACTCTAAGAAACAAACTTCAGTTTGATGAGAAACAGGAGGATATGAACGATCATGCCTAGATCGGGGCTAGTGTTAGTCCTTAGAAGCAAAGCATCGAAAGATCGGTGAGCGGATTAGTTCGGTTATACTTTTCGAAAACATTCGGGATTAGTTCTGTTTAAATATAACTACCCAAATTACAAAAAAATGATATTGTTATGAAACAAATTTTGTTAGTTAATAAAAAAAAGAAACACATAACATAAAATCCGTTACAAAACCAGGTACAGAGAAGCCATTAGACGGTATTCGATTCGTTTCGCTTGAAGAGGGGTTTTTTTTTTAGGGAAGTTTTATTTGTGTGTGGGTTTTTTGTTTTTTGTTTAGGTTGGCGAACGAATACTCCAGAATTTCGTCTACGGTGCGAGCAAAGAGTTGATTAGAGTAAGAATAGAACACTCCCCACAAAGTTATGCACATAGTAGTAAACCGTGTCCAGATAGCCTATCTCATTGAGACTGTTATCGGCCTAAAAGGGGGATGGAGAGAGAGAGAGAGAGAGAGAATGTGAGATGATCAATGAGCAAAAAGCGTTGAGTTTATTGGCGTGGATCGATGATGGTGTGGTGTTGAAGGTGTGCCATGTATTTTTCACAGACGATCCCCCTTTTCCACACGGTAAAGCCTGAAAACGGAAAGCACACAACGGTTTGACGATGGGTGGGGATGCTCACTTGCTCGGAACAGTTGACACCAGTGTAGCCACCGGTGCAGTTGCAGTAGTATCGCCGCTCCCTGTCGCAGTCCTCCACGCAGATACCTCCGTTGAGGCAGATGCTGGGATTCTGCTGGCAGGGATCGAACTGTGCGCAGTCCTTTCCACACATGCCTTCCTCACAGCGGCACCTGTCGAGAGAGAAGAATGTGTCACTTTTCTGGCCAATCCAAAACCCCGTGCCTTCGATGGTGTACCTGAAGGAACCCTCCGTATTGATGCAATCGCCCCGGCCACCGCAGCTGATTCGCTCCTGGAGACACTCGTTGATGTCCTGCTCGCAGTGCTTGCCGTCGAAACCGGTGCCGGTGCAGTTGCATCGGTACTCGTTGATGAAATCGATGCACTGGCCACCATTCTGGCACGGTGCCGATTCGCACTCGTTCAGCTCCGTCTCGCAGTGCGTACCGACGTACCCGGGCTGACAGCTACACACGGGAATCTGTGGGGAAGACAAAGACAGATCTCTTAAATGATGGGCCTTGTCGATGCTTTAATTCTAGTTTCCCATTTACCATTGCTTCCGTTTCGCAGATGCCACTGTTCTGGCAGGGTTCCAACAGACAGAACGGCATGTCGCAGAGTGGGCCCGCGAATCCGGCACTGCACGAGCAGGTAAAGTTGTTACCAGTCGTCATGTCTGCGTGGTGAAGAAAAAACAAAACGCTTAGTGATTCGTTGTTCATTCCATTGTTGATTCCAGTACTCACTGTAACCGTCGACGCAACGTGAACCATTGCGACAGGGCATGTTCTCGCAGGTGACCAGCCGGAACACCTCGCACTGCAGACCCGCGTACTCCTCCGGGCACGTGCAGGCGAACCCAGCCAGCAGATCCTGACAGACGCCCCCGTTCTGGCACGGATTCGAGGCACACTCGTTCGTTTCGATCTCGCACAGCTGACCCTCGTAGCCCTCCACGCACTGGCAGGTGAAGTTGGCCACACCGTCGACACAGGTCGCCCCGTTCGCACAGTTCGCCGCCAGACACTCGTCGATGTTCTGCGAGCAGTCGTCGCTCTCGTAACCGGCCGGACAATCGCACGCGTACTGCTCCGACGGGTTGCTGCAGACGCCGCCATTCTTGCACGACTGCTGGAAGCACAGGATGCAGCCCTGCTCCGGCTGGCTCGAGTTGAGCGTGAAGTGCGCCTCGGTCAGGTTGAACGTGTCCGGGTAGATGGCGTCGTGCGGGAAGTACGGCAGCAGGTAACCCCCGACGCGCGTCTCCCCGAGGCAGCCCTTGAACGAGGAGCCCTTGTCCAGTCCGCTACCGACGACCGAGTTGTTCTCGATGTGTGCCGCCGATGGCATACCGCCGAGGTAGATCTGCTGCCGCCCGGAGAACAGATGGCGGAACGCGTAGTAGTCGATCTCGGCCGTCAGGCTCGGCTGCGGATCGATGGCCGTCTCCCAGCCCTTCCAGCCCGCCTCCAGATTGCCGCCCGGGCTCAGCCGCACGTACAGCGTGTGCCAGTCGTAGCTGTCGTCGTCGCCGGCGAAATCGCGCTCGAAGCGATGCGTCTCGGGCAGGTCACCCGACAGCAGCCACGAGATCGTCACCAGCTGGCGGATGGTGGAGATCTCGAAGTACATGTCGCCGTCGTGCACGTACAGCAGCGTGCCGCCGAACTTGGTCCGATACGAGATCTCGATCGTCTCCATGTTGATGTCCTTGTAGTCCGCATCGTCGAACGTGTACACGAGCGGCTCCTTATCGTCGTGGAACGTCATGTTGGAGATACACTCGTATCCGGCGTCCCGGTTCTGACAGGTAGCGTTCATCGGGCACTTTTGCAGCTCGCAGAACTGAATGTCCTGACAGTACTTGCCCTTGTACCCTCGTGGGCACGTACATCTAAAAAGGAAGAGGACAAAAAGACCACATTAGCTTAACTTAACTCTCTCTTCAGGGGACTTAGGGGACGGAACGACAATGGAAACGACAAAACGAGCGCCATTAAAGGAATTAAGACTACATAGTAACACAGGGAATCAACCGAGAACAACATCCTGTTGGAAGGAGGGCATCGATTTACCTAGCCGTGGTTAACTGTTTCCAGAACCGTTTTACTTCGACTAACGATTCCACAAACTCTAGCCACTTGCACTGGCTGGTGGTGAGTTTGAGGTGTGGGCATGATTGAGGATGCGCCAAAGAGAAAAAAAAACAATGCATAGATGCCTTGATTAATTCATGCGTAAGTGAAAATGGTTAAATGGTTGTTCCCTCATTTTTTCCTCTCCTCAAATAAGGCATTCCGTAGGCTCGGTAGTAAGAAGGGTTTGAAGAAGAGAAATTAACCCCACGACCACACTTACATAAAATCGTTCCACGTGTTCTCGCAGTACGCGTCATGGTAGCACGGTTGACTACGGCACAGATCGTCCGATACGATGCCCTCAAGCACCGAGTTCCGATCGATGGTAACCTGGCCGAAGGGAGCCGGCAACACTAATCCCTCGGTGCCGTTGGCCAGCGGGTACAGCTCGACGATCATCTCGTGCGAACCGTTGGACACCTGCACGTCCTGGATGATGCCCTTGAAGTACTGCTTCTCCGAGTCGTCCTTGTACAGGCTGTTGATGGTGTCGGCGTTGGGTGGCGGGCCGCCGAGGTAGAGGACTTGCGCATTCAGCTGGCCGGAGGTGGAGAGCGTCTTGCGGAAGTACTCGGTGCCGTTCAGCTTCACCTGGATGAGCGTCGAGTTGCGGATCACCTCGATCAGGTGGAGGTACCCGTTGTCCAGCTTATTCCCGCCGACCGTGTAGCCCTCGGGCGTGTCGTTGAAGATCATGCGCACCAGCAGCTCGCCCTTGGAGAGGAACGCGGACACGTACGAGTCATCGCCGGGCGCCTGATTGTTGCTGGCGCTCTGGTTTTCCGGATCGGAGCCAAGGTAGAACACCTGGCCGGAGGGTTTGCGCGTGCGGATGAACATCGAGATGTCCAGCACGGAACGGATGGCGCGTCGCGCCACGTCACTCACCGTCACCTTGACGGCGGAATCGGTGGTGTTCTCGTGGCCGAACGTGGCCGCCGTGATGTTGTACTTGCACGTGTGGCCGAGGTGCGGCCGCTGGCAGCTACACGAGAACGTGTTCCACCGATCCGTGCACTGGCCGTTCGAGTGGCACGGATTCGGCTCGCACTGCTCCGTACGTGGACACCCGGTGTCGATGTTGTGCAGCGTGGTGAACTCCTGCTCTTGCCCAGGAAGCACCCACTGATCGTTGATCACTACGTCCTCCATGCAGCCGACGAAGCTGGACACGGCGCGGGCGATGTGCTTGAGGTAGGGTTGCGCGAGCGACGGCGTCGTACCACCGAGGTACGTGATCGGGAAGGACGTGTTGCCGCCGTTGGTGCCCTCGTACGATGCGATCGGGTAGATCGTCTGCTCGTCGTTCGCCGATAGCACGAGATGGGAAGAATTGATCGCCACGAACACCTTCTGCCACTTGCTGTTGTTCAGCTCGGAACCGATGAACACGCCGTCCCAGCGGTTGAGCAGGGCGGAGTGCAGATTCAGCCGACCGTTGTTCAGCACCAGGATGTACGAGGTGGCACCGTTACCGAACGCGAGGATCCCGTTCGGCAGCGTCGTCTTGAAGCGCAGCTGGATGTCGTAGCCCTCGTCGCGGGTCGTGTTCACCACCAGCAGGCTTTTGGCGACGAGCGACATCGTCGTGACCGTGTCGCACGTCTTGCCCTGGAAGCCCTGGCGGCACGAACAGTTGAACCGATGCTGCGTTTCGTTCTCCAGGTACGGCACGCAGGTGCCCCCGTTCAGGCACGGTTGCTTCAGGCAACCCGTCAGTGCTACCGAACAGTTCTTGCCGCCCCAGAGCGCGTCGCAGTCGCAGTTGTAGTTGTTCCTCCCATCCATGCACGTGCCGTGCACGCACGGATTGTACTTAAGGCACTCGTCGATGTCCGTTTCACAGTGCGGACCCTCGAAGCCCGGCTCACACTCGCACGTGTAGTTGCCAATGCCGTCTACGCACTGGCCGTTCTTGCACGGGTTCGACTCGCACTCGTTGATGTTCGTCTCACAGTTGGCGCCCATCGTTCCCGGCACACAAACGCACTCGTATCCGTCCGCGATGGCGTACGAAAAGGGCTGCGCAAAGTGCACCGGTAATCCGCGGGCCGCCACAAGCGACGGCGGCTGGTACAGCGAGTGGTTCGAATGCTGCAGGCAGGTACCACCGTACAGACACGGTCCACTCTCGCACTCGTCGATGTCCTCCTCGCAGTTCTTGCCCCTATAGCCCGGGAAGCACGTGCAGGTGTAGTTGTTCACCTTGTCCACGCACTCGGCTCCGTTGGTGCACGGGTTCGACTCGCACTCGTTGATGTTCGTCTGGCAGTAGGTGCCCGAGTAGCCGGTACCCCCGCAGTCACACTGGAATCCACCCAGCTGGTCGATACAACGCCCTCCATTCTGACACGGTTGGCTCTACAGGAGAAAGGAAAGAGTTTAAGAGGTTGCTATTTCCAACGGAGACCGGGGAGGAGGTTTTTTTTTTATGGCTTACTAACCTCACAATCGTCGATGTCGGTTTCGCACAACCGTCCCGTCATCCCCGGTACGCAAACGCACGTAAAGTTAGCCACCTGGTCCAGGCAGGTGGAGCCCTTCGAGCACGGATTGCCCTCGCACTCGTCGATGTCCACGCTGCAGTCCTTCCCGGTGTATCCAGCCGGGCAGATGCACTCGTAGTCGTTCTGCTTGTTCTGGCACTCGGCGTTGTTCTTGCACGGCCGGCTCAGACACTCGTCCACGTCCAGATCGCAGTTCAGACCGGTATAACCGGGCGTGCAGAAGCACCGGAACGAGCCCGGCGTGTTCTGGCAGATGCCGTTCCCGCAGATGCCGTCCCGCTTGCACTCGTCGATGTCGTTCTCGCAGCGCTTTCCCTCGTACCCGGCCGCACACTTGCACCCATAGCCCTGGCCCTGCAGGAAGCACGACCCGTTGTGCTGGCAGGGTGACGAAGCGCACGGATTGTTGTCGCAACCTGCTGCCCCGTCCGGGCACTGGCACTTGCCGCCGATACAGCGGAACGGTTCGGCGCAGTTCGCCGGGCTGCAGAGGCCTCCACCGGTCCCGCCGCTCGACTCCCGCTCACACCGGGCGCCCTCGAAGCCTTGCGGGCAGATACAGACGGAACCGTTCGGTGCGCAGCTGCCACCATTCAGACAGTTGCATTCGTCGGAGTACGGCAGAGCGATCGGTGACTCACAGCGGGTTCCTAGGCGTTCGTGAAGAAGTATCAAGGGGAACAGCGTTAGAACAAGCACGTTCAATAAGGTTCTTAGCAACACAGAACGAAGCAGACTCCATCGACACTGTTAGGTTTGGCTTCTGGCGCACAATTGAGAGTGGATGTTAAATTTTCACAAACAGCAACTGGGAGCTTTTCGGTAGACCGTTTATTCTAACCCTAAAATAAACTATCAATCAACAGAGTAAAATGCAAGTTATTTTATCGTAACTCTATTTTAGATTAGTATGAAAGGTTACATTAAATCAGTACGGTTGTAATCTTCTCAAGAGACTGCTAATTTTTCTATAGTTTATCAATAATTATGTAATTTTGTTTATGCTTTTAGAATCGAAAGTCGCCCTTTCAGCCATTGGTAACAGTATCGATGTGTCACGCCCAAAGCCACCTCGCAGACAGGACCTCTTCTCCTGTCGCTGAAGCCGGATTTCGTTGGTTTGCCCCCGCAGTTAAAAGCGTACCGCGCGAAGCTCATGCAAACCCCAAACACACATCACACGCAACACATGGGACAGAAACATGGACACAGAATTAAAGCTAAAGTGATGATATCGAATATGTAGTAGCCAACCTGTAAATCCGCTAGCACAAACACAGGTTAAATTTTGAGCGAAACCGGCGCCTCCGGTCGGGGCGCAGCTGGCGCCATTGAGGCAATAGCTAGAGCATGCATTAGTAGTGAGGGCCTGGGATTTTTGTGCACTTGTGCCGGCGGCGTTCATGTTGGTGCTGGCCGCGATCGGAACGGAGGCGGCCGAGGCGGCCGAGGCGGAGGCAGTAACGGCGGCAGTGGTTTGCTCTGCGCAAAGTCCTACCAAGCCTACAAGAATAAAATAAAACAGGATGGAAGCCAGGGTGGAGAGAAAAGGGTAAAAGAAAGAGAGAAAGAAAAAGAGGGAAGGAAAACCGAGGAATCCGTCGCGCGGGACGGTTGGTTTGGTGAGTAAATTTTGAATTTTGTATCGTGCTGCTGCTAGGTAGAGCTAGTTGAGATCTAGGAAGGATGTGGTAGGTGGTCGGGTAAGCCTCTGGGCTTGTGGGTTCGGCGGGCGTTGGGGCTTTGGGGAACGGATCGGCATACCTGTGGTGCCCGGTTTGCAGACGCACCGCCCGGCGATGCACTCGGAGTCGGGTGGACATTGGCCGCAGCCCGGTTCGAGCTCGCAGAGTGGACCATTGTAGCCGGGGATGCAGCGACATTCGAAGCCTTCACGCGTGTCTACGCAGGATCCGCCGTTCTGACACGGCTGGGACTTGCACTCGTTGACGCCCAGCTGACACTTGGGTCCGGTGAAGCCGGGCGGGCAGTCGCACAGGAACGAGCCGTACGTGTCGAAGCAGGTGCCTCCGTTTAGGCACGGCCCCGTCAGGCACTCGTCGATGTTGTTCTGGCAGAGTGTGCCACCGTAGCCGGTGCCTTTGCAGTCGCAGGTGAACGCGTCCACGCCGTCGATGCAGCGACCCCCGTTGAGGCACACGTTCGGCTTGCAGTCGTCGGAGTTGATCTCGCAGCGCGGTCCAATGAAGCCACGCAAGCAGTCGCACTCGAAACTGGCCGCTCCGGGTGAGACTCGGCAGGTGCCGTTGTTGGTGCACGGGTTGGCCACGCACAGTGGATGTACGCTCAGTTCCGTTTCGCAGAGGGTGCCGGTGTAGCCGGGCGCGCAACTGCACCGGTAGTCGCCCTTGTTGTCCTCCGCGCACGTACCTCCGTGCTGGCACGGGTAGGACTGACAAGGCGCGCCCATGTCGATCTGACAGTTCTTGCCGGTGTAGCGGGCGGTGCAGTGGCACTCGTACGAATCGGCACCGGAAATGCAGGTTCCGTGCTGCATGCACGGTTCGTGCAGACAGTAGTCGACCGGGGTGCCCTCGAGGATGTCCTGGTCGGTGCAGGGACCGCCGGCCAGCGGACACGGCCCAAACACGACCGCCTCCGCGTTCATGGCGCTCGCGTTGAACACCAGGCCGGGACCGTGCAGCAGACAGCCGGAGAACTGGTTGCCCAGAATCAGCACGGCCGCCTCGTTCTTGATCTCCTGATCGTGCAGGAGGGGCGCGTTGTAGCTCTGGTTGGCAATCAGCGTCGGCTGCTTGTCGATCACGCAGTAGAGCGTACCGGCCTGGTACACGAACTCGAGCGTGTGCCAGCGGTTGTCCAGCAGGTGGCCGGACACGCGTGCCTCGATCTGCTGCTTCGGTGCCGTCGACAGCACGATCGCGACGCCGTCCGGCAGGACCGAGACGAGCAGTGCGTGTCGCGAGTATCGCTGCGAGATAATTTCTCCACCTGCAAATAGACGGAACGGAAGAGGCGTGTTAGTAAACCGATCTACTCTTGAGCTACGATCTACGGATGGTATGCTAGAGTGACCCAGCATTGGCCGGGCCATTGTATGGAAATTGCCCATAAGGCACCTGGAACTGACCCACTAACTGACCCGACTAACAATCCGACTCGATCGTTACGGAACAAGGAACCCTAACTTACACGTCTGTTAAGTCGATCGCAATATAAACCCATCTTTCTTTGGACCACTTTTGTCTCGATGCATCTGCACACGATCGGAGCTATTTTAATGAGATCCCATTTCAATCCAACGGAGACCCACTTCCAGCGACGGGCAAACGATCTCCGAGGAAACGTTGTCCCCGATAAACTCTCAGCCAAATGTGCGCGAAAGCGAATCGGCGTACAATAGGATCTTTACGGCTCGGAAGACGTATGACCGCAGGCAAGGAGTCGAGTGTAGCCTTTGTTTCACGACGTTTGCGATCGGGATTTAGCCAGCCTGGTTCTCCATTGTAAATGGTTGGCCCTCTACGCAGGGGAGGGTTGCGAAATGAAGGGTATGATGAAGAGGTTAGCCACGAAGTTTTTAAACTAAACCGAGCTAGGAATAGATGATCTGGATCAAGATTGTGATCGAGATGAGATGAAAGTTTGTAAAGGGGGTTCGAGTATAATTCCTTCCATTTTGAAGGATTTTTGGGTTTTTCGACTCAATCAGATATGGACTACTGATAAGAATGATATTAACGGGTGATTAGATGGCTGGAGTTTTCCTAACAGATCTGTGCCTTGAAAAATGATTAAAACATTAATCAAGGATTATCCCCAACAGATTTATCCTTAGGTAATGGACCAGAGATCCTGCTACTTTCGCTCGTTTATTTGGGACGAATGTCACTGATTTATGGCACCAAAGTCGAAATGTGTGTCGTTCTTCCGCACACAACTACTTGATCTCAATACTCGGTTTAAGACAGCAGGCTCTTTGCGCCAAATTTGTTCGTTTACAGATGTTTGTCTCTTGGTTTCGGTGTCAAACAAAGGTAACGACGCCAATGTGGAGCAGCCAGTTTCCCAAACGAGCCACACTCAAAACCCATTAACCTATCCCGGAGCCGTAGTGGCACAGTTTCCGGTGGAAACCCAATTTGTCACACACGACCGAGCGGACATTTACGATCCCGTGTCCCCGCACTTGACGGAAGAGGAACTACGGTTAAGAAAACACTTTTGAACTTTCCACCGCACAATGCCGCAGCCGTGTTGCAACGCCGAGTGGAGCGGCATGGGTCAGCGGTTTGTCGCCCGACTGCCTGTTGTTGTCACTGGGTTATTTGTCGGTCGTAATGAACCGTTAAACGCTGGTCGCGTGATAGGACGGTTGAGGGGGGGCTGTATTGGAGGTTGGCTTGTTGATGCTGATGTCAACAGAGTAAACCCGCGGCGAGGCACATTCGTTTCCGGAAGGGGAAATGTGCCTAAAGGCACTATCACACACGCACAGACTCGACCCGATGCGCGCCCTCTGTAAACTGTCACATCGTCAAAAATTAGTGCTGTGAGGTGTTTTCCTGCCGTGTGCTGTTTTGCTAACGGGAACCATTTGCCGGAGGAAGGCAAATCATTTCCATGCGTGAAACTGTTTGCTTTGCGTTACCGGATGGAAACTGGATTGACGAAGGTGGGTACGCCGCTAGAGGTGTTGCCCAATAAATGGGACTCCGGGGGAGTCGACAACCGGCGCTTCCCTTGCCTCGGCTGCGATCAGGGTCAATGGCGGAACACGGGAAAATGCGACCGGGTATGTGCATCCTAAGCTTGTCGGTCGATCGGGTCGATGATCGTGCGATGCTACGAACCCTTGACTAGCCTACGGCTCTGAGAACGCACCACGCTGCGCCTTTCCAAGGCCTAGAGTTGCTTCTCCACACCATTACGCGTTTTGGCCCAATTCGGAGCGACACGACATGGAAAGCATGACTACGAAATTCCGGTCAAAATTCCGGTTTCATTCGTTTCAGGCGCATGACACGATCGAGGGGGTTCCGGAGCCGGAGCCGCTCCGCGGACCAAAATGCTACACACGCTCGCATACGGAGTGAGTGAGTCAACGCCGATGTCGAATATGCTGACACAGAATCGTGGGTCGTTTCGGAACCCGCGAAGGGTGGTTTTTTTTTGCTTCTTCCATCACTTCTCACAGTTGCTTGCTTGTTTTAGCACACAACGGCGAAGGTGGCCAAGAGCGCGCTGGGAATGCGCAAGGTTTTAGTAAGTACTAATTTCGTACACATGTGCTACATTGGCGCCCACACAAACGCTGGGCCGTGGGGGGCACGGTGAAACATTAGCGCCACCCGTCGATGCTTGCGTGTGCAGTTGAACAGCTTTCGCAAGAAGACGAAGTAGATGTGATCGTTGGCTTAGCAGAAAAGGTAAGCGGCCTGACTCATGACCAAACGATGTGTCCATCCGGATTATGACTCTGGTATCACGCAAAGAAGTGTTTCGAATTGATTGCCATTTTTGTTTAACTTTTTGATTCAAGTTCATTTTATCTCAACGTTTTCCTTTGAACTGCTGAACTTGTGTTTATCGCGAACGGAGGAAGTACAACTTCTAAAGACTGCTGATGAGAAGTGCAATTGCGATTTATGATGTTTCAAATTTCGTTAAACCCTCTTCAAGGTTTTGCGGAATGTTTCACAACCTGTTTTTCTTTTTCAATCCGATTTTTTCGCGATAGACAACTGCAAGCTGCTTCGCCTCCGTCATGCATCGAATGCTGTTTCAGAACCACAAAAAAAAAAAACTGCTGCATGCCTAAGACATGAACAACACGTTGCAGCTGTAGTGTGAAAAAAAAAATGCTTGCCACAAAGTACATACTAACTTGGTTCGCGTGTTACATAGAAGTAGATGGATTGAAAACTCGTAACATCAACTGCAACCAAATTTGCACACTTTTGCATGCAAAAAACCCAGCCGGTACCAATTCGCATTTTCATTTTGCACCATAATTATTGACGAGGATGCATAGAGAAGAAAAAAAAACAGAGGACGGAGAACAGATGGAGAAACATACATGCATTGCCACTTGGGTTGCATACAACTTGATTATAGGCGTAATAGTAGCCGAAAGAGAAATTTTTATCTCGAACACAAAAAAAAAACACTTTTCCCATCCAGAAAGAGGTTGTCCGCCTTGTACCGAGGAGTGTACCCTTCAGATGACAGGTTCGTTTTATTTTTGAGCAAAGGGCACTTTTTGGCCCTCCACCACCTTGGACGCACCTGTCAAACCCTTCCCTTTATCGAGGTGGTAAAAAACACACTTTTCCGGTCTATTAAATTTTCTGAATGCATTATTCATTGTTCGACGCCAAGGGGGGAAAAACGAAACCAAACGTAATTGTTTTTTTTTCTTGCATTGGGGAATCCTCCGATCACAAAGGTTCCCCAAAATCGTGTTCCCGTCGAAAGTAAGAAGCATTAGGGGAGTGAGATGACGGATGACGCGATTCGATTTTCTTTAGGCGGGAAACGGAATGTTTAAGACGCGTTAGCGGGCTCTCGTCATTAGAGCCAAAGTGAAAGTGTTCGTTTTTCCCGTGTGAGGGGTGGAAAGAAAATGTTCAACTATTTCCTCGCAGGAATTCCTCCTCATTGTGTGGTTGCCAGATCGTTTCCATGGGAGAGATTTTTTTTTTTCCATCTGTCTTCCTCCCTGTGACAGTATCTCAATATCGCACGTCGGTGGATCAAACATTCGGCAATTGCTCAATTTTTTTTTCGTTGCTGAGCGGCTGCCTTTTTTCTCGCGGTATTCCTTCACCGAGACGCACGGAAATCGTGCCAACAATGCTTTTCTCGATGTACGTGATAGGGATCGATAGAGAAATAGTTTCGGGAGCGCCAGAATAAAGTCACGGTTTAGTAGGACAGCGAGATGATAGTCCATTGTTTGCCGGTGTAAAACGTCGTTTGTCTTTCAAGTATGCAGCAGACCCTTCTATAGCATTCGATGGGAAACCGGTGGTATTAGCAGAAGGGTTTGTTGGTTTTATTTATCGTTTTATCGCACCCGACATGGGATGGAATGCCGAACGCTTCCTCTTCTTCTCTCATTAAGTGGATTATGAGTGAGAGTTTTATACTTTCCGATTGGGGTACCCCTTTGTTTAGCCCTTCGTAATTCATTCTTCATCGAAACACTCACAGCAATTTTAAGATTGTTGTTCGACGCAAACGAAAATATTCTTCCAGAGAGATCGCTGACCGTTTGATCGCCAGCTTTATGGATGGTTTCCTCATTGCAGAGAGCTGCAAAAATAAAAGTCATTCCTATCTCAAAATGAACGGTGTTCCTCGGACGGACGGTGTTTTTTATGGCAGTCCGTTCTTTCGCTATCGCTACCGTTACAACGCCGCGGAATAAAGAATTGCATCATTCTGGTCCGTGCCAATGTGCGCGAAAAAAAAATAACCTAAAACTCCCTTACCCACCTTGCTTTCCTAAAGCTCCACTACACGACGGCTCCATCAGTCGATAGAGCCATTGCCCATCACTCCGACCGCAGCATTGTCGGTAGGTTCAATTTTATTATGGTTTTTCATTGCGGTCCCCCCCCCCCCCCCCCCTCCAAAACTTCAGTCTCCTCTCTTGCAGCTGCAGGTTTACCCGTGCAGCCCTTAACTGTTCGCTTTCGGAGCCAGATTAGAAGGGGTCAATCAGTGTGGAAGCACAGTTTTCCGACGATACCTGAAGCGTATCGAAAGCATCGAACTGAACGTGGTTGGACGAACGAACAAAAAAAAAAAAAAATTATATATTATATCCACACGTTCCCATCGCCGCCCTATTGCCTTGAACATTTTCCAGCCCTGCAGGACCACAAAGCGCAGAGGTGGTCAAGAATGATTGTAGAAAAGTTTCTATTCAACGCCAGCGCGATCGAGAGGAACGGAAAACACACAGTTCTCATGAAAACTGGCGAGCCACCAACCGACGGTTTGCAAGTTAAACAAACCGTCGACCATAATATTGACCATTTGTAAGCTTCCTAAGGCTATTCTTTGCCTTCGTGGCTGCTGCTGCAAACTGCCTCGAATTGCTACCCTTCGCCGTTGTGTTTTTCTTATGCGAAAAACAGAGCCGGTACTTACCTCTGCACGACCTAAAACTAATCGCCGAATAGCTCCATAGGGTCATTGGCGTTTTTAACCTAAGGTAAGCGGAACCATTGAAGTAGGCTTCCTTTTCCGTCTGTATCGCCGTCACGGTCGGCGCCGAGCACTGGAGGATCACTGCAAGAGAAGAAGGGGGAAAAAAACAAAAAAACGTTCAAATTAAATCGCACAGTATTTTGGGTGGCAATTTATTATGGATTCAGTAGCTACAAATTAACTGGCCTGTAGGCGGATTTTGTTTTTGCGCAATCTTTATCATATTGAATCTAATTTAAAATTATGGAATAAATCTAGCAGAGCCGTTAAATTCTTTGTTTAAAATTGTACCCAACACAAAACCAACCTTTGCTGTGCAATGTTTGATTCCCATTTCTGAAAAATATGACTGCTTTGTGACTGCTTCGATAAGTTTTGTTACGGGAAAAGGGTAAACTATTTTATTGAATAATTATGTAATTTAAAAAAAAATGGATTTTTGTCAAATCCATCTGGAAACTGTGAGATGTTAATCGTATGCCTCTGCTTCTTGGAGTTTGTCAGCTTATCGTTATTGTCTTTCACTTCGATAATTGTTCGGGAACTCTCGTGTAACTCACTCCTTTCTTGCTAGGGAAGGTGGAGGGAACTAGTGCTTTAACGGTTGTGAAGGTCAGTGGTAATAACTCATGTTTGTTATAGGCCATTAGTATGATTGACTGGAAAGAGTACGTGTATCGAAGAGATTTAATTATGGCTGAACGATTCCGGACGGAAAAGAGAAAGGTGTCTTCATCTTTCCTTCTACGACAATGTCAAGCATAAATCTGCTGATTAATACTAGCTATTATGTCCACAAAAAAAAAAAAAAAAACATTATCTTTCCATTCCGATAGCATTGGATGAATTTTACGAAATTTGCTGAAATGCCTCCTAAGGTTGATTGGTACCTAGACACAAAAAAAAGGATAAAGAACGCTGGAATCCGCATTCAAAAACCATGACAATGCTTAAATGATAGAAATGCTCCTGGCGACACCTGCTCAAGGTTTACGGGAAGCGGTCAGTTTTGTCGAAGTAGGTCTCCAAACCATGAGGCAATATTCCGTTATTCCGCTTCCATCCGTGTGTCATGGAACATCTCCATTTTTCAGCAACAGCATCCTACTCTGCGAGAAGTTCTTCAGGAAACGAAGATAATCGAAAAAATTGAGTCTGGAGGGAAAAGGAAGCATAATTGCCCATTTGGTGCGTTTGAATCGATTTTGTTAAGTTGTTGTAAAGGTTTTTCTTCTTCGCTCCACATGTCACTCCAACACAAAGCCACACGATATGTAACGCAATCACCGCCAAACCAGCTGATAAATCACCGTGGTCATAGAGAAATTCACATAATTTTCCACCCCTGCATCCACCGCAGTAGCTTAACATCTCTACCATGTGCCTGCCACGACAGAGTGTTTCTGTTCTCTTTTCTGTTAGTGTAAAGATTTTCTTCATAACGGTGGCATGCTTTTCACTGTCACAACAATCGTCTTATGCAAACTCATTGTCTCGTACTTTCACAGAGGTGCTTGCCGTGTCAGTGGCTTGGCTTTTTTTTTAATTCCTCTCGTACCCCCTATGTAGCCCTTGACAGCCTCGATATGAGCGCTGCCGTCGAGCGGCACATGAAGCAATTTCATGTTGATGAACTTATTTCCCACCTGCGATGCTGCCAGGAACTTGTGGCTGGTCGGATGCGATGTAGTACAGGTGGCGGACAGGTGAAGATAATTTCATTAACATGCTGCTGCTGCCCGTGAATGTTAATAGCATCGTGGCGGGAAAGTGCCACCAAGTGGCTCAAGTGGAGGCGCACCGCAAGACTGCCGGGTGGAAACACTTTGGTGCGAACGTAATTTTTCAGCGCAAATCTACACCGCGCGTGGAGATTAAAGACAATTTCACGGCCTGGACCGGGGGCTAGTTCACATGCTCGATGATTGCTGCCGAATGGTGGGCTGCAGGAAAGTGAAAACAGGCGTCATATCGGACGGCAAGTCAGTCGGCACCTGTCCTGCGTCCGGCCGGAACGGCAAGGGAGGAAATAAAAACAGATGAATGTCAGATCGTGAGAAAAACGCTATCATCCGTCCAACGATGCCAGCGATCGGTGAGATAAAGGTTTTAATTAGCACTGCGTGATGATATTTTCTCTCACTAGAGCTCACCGGAGGAAAGTAGATGGAAGGCTGCTAATGCCAGGTTCGTCGTCTGCTTGCTTAAGAAGTTAGACAAGCTGATTGAAGTCTTCCGTTACAGATAATCTAAGCCAAACTACTAATTTGACACGAAAATTGCATTTCCTTTCGCTGCCTCTTGGTATCGATTACAGAAAAAAGATAACACCGCAAGGTATTAATTTCATTAAATTCATTTGTATGGAAATATTAAATGATGCCAAGGACTACGACGTAGCCTTATTTTCAATCGAGACAGCCATATTTTCGTTCAAGATTGCGTCCTATAATGAAGAAATAATGCAGAAAAAACTTCATTCCATTCTAAATCATGCGACACGAAACATCACCAAACAAGGCGTTGGTCATATTTCATTCGTCGAGCGTGGCTTGCGACTGGCGTCGCGTTGTTCCTTCGCTCCAATTTTTAAAATGCCGATCGTGACTTGGAATCACTTCAAACCAAGATGACCAAATGTTAAGAGTGGGTGGTAGCATGGCATTGGAGGAAAAAAATAGACGAACTAGGTGATGGACACCCTCGAACCTATGCTAGCTAATCTTAACATTCCATCAACATGAACATGTTTCTCTACTGACTCATGGACCAACAGTTTTTTTCCTTAAGGTTCGAAGGTAAGATGGAAGAAACTTATGTGCCCTCGTCCCCCCAAAGGACCAAAGACCTTCCGTCCTTAGCCGTCCCAGGTCTCAGTCTCAGTGATGAAGATGTTTAGCCAACGAAGAACAAGAACTGTACGGTTGGTTGCGTTGTGGAAGTGGAGCCTCAAGCATTTGGGGTCATTAACGTCGTGGTCACGGTTCCGTGGCTTTCTTGCGTAGTTTGTACGCAACGGTCAAGAAGCGGCGGTGGAACCATACTAATGCTTAGGGTACCGTTCACCGTTCTCTATCGCGAAACAACCATCCGTAAGACGATATAGTCCAAGAGGTGAATTGAACAATCGCGAAGAAACAATCGTATAAACACGAGAACTGTACTGTATGCATGGGGCGAAAACAGAAACGTTTTCTGCATCGGCAAGTGACCAAGTGACTCCTTTGGCCACTTCCGAGTGTGTGGACTGTAGTCTCAAGTTGAAATCAAAGGAAGTTGGAAGTCTCAGTCGATTATTCATCTTCCGAGGCAATTTGCATGAACAGTGTGGTTGTGCATTCATCAATGTGGGAAACGCTATTTTTCTGTGCGCGCTCTGTGAGCGACCATTTATTCCTAGGAGCAAACAGAATGGAAGAAGTGCTATTATACATGAGCTTCTTGATCTTAGCTTGAAGATGATACTCCCGAGTGTTGCTCAGCCAAAGGTTAACGGTGGCGGTGCGAATATTAATGTTTAATAGCGCATTGTTTTGCAATTGCATCGTGCAGAAGCTCCTTGTTTGTGAATAGCGACGTAATTTGAAAGGATTTTGCTTCCAAGTGAAATCGTCATTAAATTGAGCCCTAAAGCCGTTTTCCTTCGCCACTATCTTGCGACCCTACACAATTTATTAAGTTTAACGATTGGATGACGCTGATCGATGATCGAATAGTTAACTTTAACGAGGGCACAAGACGACACGTGCGAACGATTCTTTTTCTCCGCCAGCGATTACGTAACGGTTTCGTGATTATTTGCCGATTCTCTCGCATTCCAAACGGGGAGCACGTGTACGATACTTGATTCTAGGGTGATTTATTAGCCGTGGATCGCTAATTACTCTCCAGACACACACGCACACACACAATCTCTCTCCATTGCTGAATGTAGTGGGCTATAAAATGGATGTCTTTGTTTAACGCGCCACAGCTTACCGATAATCTTTCACGATCGGGCGACATTGACCGTGTCGCGCAGAGAACCGCAGACCGCTTCGGAGAATCACGTATCGTACCCCGACAGGCAGGCAAAGGTAATGTACCATTCGTTCCACTTGAGAGTCACTCGAGTGGTGCAAAGTGAAAAAAGAAGAAGCAAACCTTCGACCAGTCCACATTCTCCATTCTCCGCGGAGGGCAATAGTCGTAAAAATCAACAACCCACCATGTATCGACGACCACACAGTGAACAGCATTCGTTTTGTGTTCGCTCACGGCCGAAAGTGAAAAACGATAGCTGAGGTCACTGCTGGGACAAGAACGATCGATCATGATTTTCATCACGAAAATAGTGTGAAGATTCGAAGAAAATCATGAGTTGGAGAAAAAAAGGTACAACAGAAATCTCTTCGTAGGGTATCGATGAACAGCGATTAGGTTAAGGCTGATTGCAAACTGTTGCAAATTGGAAATCGAATTAGTACGGCTACATAAGTTCCCGCCCTGTGCCATAATTGACTTCATGCAGTTTTATTTTCCATTTCCTCCCCTGGCTCCCCCTTTGCCTGCCTCAGTCGGAAGTGGAAACGAGCGCAAAACCGATCTCATAAAATTAAGACAATTCACGCCGCCGGTACGACTGTTGTTTCGCTTCTCCAATCACCTGGATACTGGGTTGGGAGTAACGACCGTACCTTCGCGTAAGTGCGGCTTGGCGTAAGTAAGCGGCTTATTGAGAAATTTTCCCTCCATTCCTCCCGGTACTGGGCGGCAATTTGCACGGACAAAATAAAAAAAAGAACTGCGAAAACCAAATCCTCCACACACACCGCTGCAGGCTGCAAACAAACACGGGGCGGAGGTAACGAAACAGTGTTCAAATTCAAAACGGAAAAAATACCCCCAAAACCGCGAGAGGGTTACGTGAAGGTTTTGGCTGCGCGGATCGAAAGTGAAATTTAAAGTGAAAATCTGGCAGCCGACCACGTTTCTTCTCTTCCTTTTAAGATTTTGGCCCCCCTTGACATGACCTTGCCGCGGGGGAAAACGTTTTCCATCTACGGAGTATTTATGCGCTTCACTCTGGCGGTTGAGTGATATAATGTTTAACCTCTGTGCGCTTGCCTTGCCTTTACCATTAATTTCACCAATTAGTTTGGTGCATTTCTGCCTCGATTTCCTTTCGATTTCCTAGTCTAAGGTTGCAAAGGTCTGGTGAATACTTTTAAGGCCTAGAAAGCGTCATTACTCGCCATATCTATTGCATTGCGCGGGGCTGGAACAGCCTTGTTACAAGATATCAATTCTTGCTTGTAGCGCACGTGAGAACCAATAATTACTTTTTGAACTGCTGTAGAACAACCGGGCGCCACAGTCCTTTGTTTAAGTTGGTGTGTCAATATTTTCCCACCGTGTTGGCACAAACGAAAATTATCATTGCTCAAAAAAAAAACGTTACCCAGAACGGCAGGACGTAACGCATACAACAGCGGCGGTTCTCGTTGTAACGGCGACAATTTTTTTCCCCAAGAGAGATAAGATAAAGCGCACATTTTCGACGGAAATCGTGAAGTTGAATGTGTCGTCTTTCTTTTCTGTCTCGTGCCGCAATTCACGCAATTAGATATTACATACCGCAAGCAACGACCCGCGGGCAGGGAGTCGATAAGAAACCCACGCCAAACAAACGCCTGTAAGGGTAAGGGGACAATCAATCGGTTGCAGTATTTACTGGCTCACAAATGGGTGGAACGAAACTGAAGGGGGAATGGGGGTGTTGTAAAACACTGTCCCTTGATTCGTGTCGTTGAGTCGCCGGTTATCGAGCGGAATCCGGGAAGATAATCTTTTCCAGTGATTGTTTTGTTTGCTTTGATTTGATACAGTGATTGTGTGGTTCCAGGTAACAATGCGCGAAGAGATATCATAGAAACATTGTTTGGATGTGAATCATTAATCTATTTTTGGGAGAACCTAATGAAGCTCAGGAGCTAAAGTAAATAAAAGTCAAGTTTTTATTCGTTACGCAGAGAAAACAACATTTAAAAGCTTATTGTAGCCAATTTATGATTACTATTATATCTAAAACGAACAAATGTTCACAACAAATCTTTTTGGCAGATGATTTCTCCGAAATTCTCCCTTGCCAACGCTCACATTAATCAAAACGAAGTGTATCGCATTGCGAAAGTACTTCAGTTTCTAACGACGTTCCACCGTTTTACGGAAATTGGAAGCTTTGTAGCGATTAAATTCCTGCGTCCAACCACCTTCGCCGACCGGACGGAACGTAAGCCGCACCGGAACGTGAACTACTGCACTCGGCAAAAGGGACGGGAAGCAACAGTTGACGGTGGAAAAAATTAAACCACCTTTGCCGGCAGAAACCAGCATGCTGTCAGATTACGTGTTTCAGTGGTCGAGGGAGGCAGAAGAACGGCAGGGCGGGGAGTTAGCAGGCACAGCCGCACTGCAAATTAATCATCGGATCGAATCGGCACCCAGAAGCGGTGCAAACCGAAAGAAGAAGAAGAAAAAAGAGAAGCCGCAACGTCGATGCGCGAGCGAGCAGAAACCGTCAGCATAATTACGTGCCTGGCGAACCAAAACAAATGTCGCGCGAATGCTGCCGGGCGTGCTGGCAATGAGGATATGTCTTGTGAGGAAACGGGAGCCAAAAGAAAGAGGAAGAAAAAAAAGCGAAAATGAAACAAGACAAATTAAACGGAGACAGTCCCGGCGATGCGTAACTTTTGCGCCATGCGCGTTATGGCAAAAGAAAAAAATGCTGGCCAAAGTCCGTGACACAAACAAGAAGCCCAGTGCGGCAAAGCAAAGTGTCGGTTAAAAAGGTTCAACGTTCGAATTGTGCTAAAATGCTCGGTGGTTCTTGCTTGGAACTTCTGCTGCTGAACTCCAAAACGCTTACGCGGGTGGGATCATCATTTGGAGAAGAAATGGTTAGACTTAATGTCAACATACCACCTATTGCGGGGTTAATGACGGTGATTGTGATTGTGATTGCGATTTACTCTACGATATTCGTCAAAAGACATGAATCAGGACCAAACAGAATACACGTTTGCCCTCCCTGGAGCTACCTTTCCCATCAATTCCAGCGTAATGGGCTTTCGGCGCCGACAAGATCATGAAATACTTTTACACGAAAGTCCCAAATGAACCGATGCATCTTCCCAAATGCGTCACGACCGAAGCGAAGACAGAATAAAATAATGTTCCGCGGGGTTTATAGAATCAGTTTGAAGCTCACGCCGATTGCTACACCGCTTTCAGAATACAACCCATCTGATCCTCGCCTCGGCATACAATGTTGCGCGGTGCTCCTGAAAGATGGTTTGGATACCCCCCCCCCCCCCTCCCCTTGCCTTCGGCTGCTTCTTCAGGGTTCCCATGGGCGTCGATCACGTTCCATCGTACCGTCGAGGAAGTCATTAAGACTTGCTAATGGAGCCACCAGGCTGGTCTGCCTAATGATCCCCCAACCAGTGTAGAGTGTGTGTACGCGGGGAAAGCAGTATAAAACATGCCACGTTTAAAGTGGCGGAATTTTACAAGCCAAACGTTTGGTGAAAAGGAGCGAAGAAAGCAGCAGCATTGGGCGTTCAAGGGGTTCGGAGGCACAATTTCCTCACTTCCCGTTTGTAGTTTCGTGTTAAACAGTCACTTACCGGCGATCGGTTTGGTTAGCATAATTATGTACACGTTTTAGACAAAACGGCCACGAGCCTGGTGAAAATAAGTTGTTTTACCTCCGGATAGCTGCTTGTTTTTTTTTATTTAACAGCAATTTCACTAGGAAACAACTCTGTAACACATGATAGACAGATTTGTGGCCCCTTATAATCGCCATTTATGTTTTAATTTTCGCACGCATAGAATTTAGACCTTAAACCATTATCCATTCTATTCTCCATCCATTTTCCAAAAATTCTCATCAAAAAAAAAAAATCATAAAAAAAAGAACAAATAGACCGGTGAAGAAAAGACGTAAACGGGATTACGCAATGGCTTTTAAACGTAATGGGGCGCATGCAGTTATTTAAGAAATTAGGATTAAAAGGCATAAAGCGTACCAAAGCCGGGAAATCGGTAACGCTCCCGCTGGTTTGCCGTCGGCTCGCCTTTTCAAGTATGAATTTGGAAGCGAAACCGGGCCCACCGCAATCATTCGCCATCGGATACGATCTCCTCCACTAATCAATCATGTGCACGAGGTGGGTACGTTTTACCGGGGGGTGTTTCCACGTGCAGACTAACCCCTACTCCCTCTGGTCGGGTGGGATTAGCACAATACCGGAACGTATCGGAACGTATAACAGATACACACAAGCACGGTCCGTTCGTCATGGAGGGTTATGTAATGCGTCAAAAAAATCCCCTGGCAGCTGTCTACGGATCATGTACGATCGGAAAATGGACGGAGAAAAAAAAAGTCAACAAAAAGAAATGAAAAGATGTGCAATCATAGTCGACGGCCATTTTCCAGTTAACGCTGCTGTGGAATTTTCGTCCACCGTCGATCAAACGCCGGTGGACAAATCAGCGCAATTGAGTGATTCGTTTTAACCACATGAATGCCATTTTTTAAGGGTAAATTTATAAACTCAGGGAGTGAAATGGAAGTAATGACAAAATAATTTGTATTTCAAAGTTCATCACTTTTTTATATAACTCCAAAGAGTATTGTCCAGAGTAATAATCATTAAATAATAATTATTGACAGCGTAGATTATTTCTATCAGCCTACGATCAAATTTCATTTTTGGTTCAATTCATGGAACGTCGCCGTTAAAAGCGTGTTAACGTCGTTTGCCTATCGGCAGATCTTAGATCAAAAATCACAACCACAGACCTAACCACCGCTTTTAGACCGCGCCTAGAAAGGGGAAAGTTTAAGAGCAAGCATAACAAATCATAATCATTAGCGATTCGGTGTGGATTGCCATTAAACTATCAGCATTTCTCACACCCGAGGGGTTCCATTACCATACGGGGGGCATTTTTCTCCCCAAAAGAAATTACACCGTTTGCTGCATGCAGCATAAATTACACTTTAAGTGTGTTCGCTGCGACATGCGGCATCGGTGGAAAGATTGATCGCAAATTTGGCTGCTCTCAAAGCCCTCCCCTCGTCAATTGTTCTGCGATGGACGACGTTTCGGACGGTAAGGCTGTGATAAGCACGGGTTCTGTCGGTTCGGGGTGTTAACAAACGAGCAAACACGAACGATCGACCAACCTGCAAATGGTCACGTGAGTAGGCCGACGTCCAGATTGCCCCACGGTCTCTCGAGAGTCTTGCGCGGTTTCGACGGCAAATGACCACAATCCTGTGGGCTTTTTTTTCTCTCTCTCCCCCAGGGGGGGGGGGGGGGGGGTGGGGGAAGAGGGACACGCGCGCACGTAGGCCGGTTGTAGGTCGGCGTACGATAAAATCGATACCAGCACTGCGGGAGCACTTGACGGCGCGTCGCGTTCTGACCAACCGTCACGGCGATGCCAAGCGCGCTGTCTAATGAAGCGAAAATGACGAAGGAAAAGCCACCCACTTTCTGAGGGTGGGCGTGTGTGTGCGGTGGCAAGACCAGCCAGTACAACATTATCCACTTAAAGTACCTTTACACCAGCAAACGCCCTACGCAGGTCTCGCAAGCGGGGACGCAGTCTGTTGGCTCGATGTCACCCGTTGGGTGGGGTTTTATTTTTTTTCGTTCGATTCCAGTGGCGCGTATCAATTTGCATTTCCCGTCATCGCTTTTATGCTGCACTGCGAGGCAATTGAATTTCCCACTGGAGTTGGACATGCACACCGACGATAGACGGGAATGGCAACAGGAAAAAAAAAAAAACGCTAGAAAGAATGAACTACTTCGAGCGTAAAGGGAAGGAAAACGCTGGGCTTGGTCTGGGCTGGGAAAACATTCCACGACCCGTCTGCACTGCCTGGTGGCGTCCATTGAGCCATATGGGCTGCAAATGTGGGTTGAAATCAGGGCAGAACGTTGTTAGAACGCACCGCTGGTGAATGCACCTGCGTGTCGGTCTGATGGAGTTTGCAATTATGTATGACGAAAAACGGGGAAAATGTGAGTGTTTCCTGTGTTGCTTTTTTGATTATCAAACCCAGCACAAACCAGTCAGATATGATTGGGTACGAGGGTGGAAAATATGGATACGATACATGTACTAGCAAGGGTTGTATGAGTTGATTTGTATTTAAAAATTGACTCAAACTCTTTATTCGAATGATGTATAGTTTATTGCACTGCTCAGCCTCCTCCAGTCCCCCAACGATGAGTTAAAACGAGTTGATCGATGCATCATTTCATGACTCATACATTCGGAATCAAGCATTCAAAGGTAGAAACAGGCAGCGTGGCACAAGCCTGTTGGAAAATCCTTGCTAGCCAGCCAACCGCCTTCCACCGGCTTCTTAAAGGGCACCACCTTTCGTCGAAACATCGCCGGTATGTTCTTTGTTTGTTTTCTTTATTCCGGTTGCTAGTGCAGGAGAGTGTCACGACGTAACGGTGCTGTGTTTAGCATTTAGCAACACCGGCCGTCCAAGCGAATGTGCCATGACAACGCAAACAACGATGGATAGATGAATCATTTAATTGACTTTGCCTGTAAACCGGTTATTTTTGGCTCGGTACAGGTTAAAATAAGCGAATTGCGTGGATGAAATGTGTGTGCTTTTTCTTCCTCTCCAAGCGACACCGTGAAGGGTAAAGGCTTTTTTTCATTCTGCCATGGAGTGGTGTAGGTGGCTCGAGGTCAGTACGACAATTAACCCTGTTGTGGGATGCAAATAAACAGCGAGTTTGAAGGTGCGAATAAGAGGTTTGACTTTGCGAATATGGTGTAATTGGTGGGTGTAGTTTCTTTTCCGATACTGTTGTTCTGTGATCGCACGTTTACTGTTTTGCCACTGTAAAAACAAATGGTCGAATGGAGAACTAGTCTCCTCGTCCAAAATAGTAAATTATTTATGGTGCGAGTTATGGTGAATATGGGGGCTTTTTGGTTTGATAAAAAAAAAAAAGATTCATTATAAGCAAAATTTAAGGTTTGAGCAAGCTTTGCATGACCGAGCCAGAGAGGGGAAAACGAAACTTCAGCTTTTCAATTTCTGACGATGAACTCCCAACCGCAACATCCTTTCGGTTACATGAAACTGCTGCAGCGGCAGCCATGCGTGAGTTTTGAAGCGCCATCTTTATGGCCACTCGTCCGTACCGCCCGTAAGAACTGAGCATTTCTTACGTTCCTCACCAAAAGAGAAACAAAAATAGCCTTAAAACCGAATCCAACCAGAAGCAAGCCAAAACGTAGGACGAAAAAAAAAACAACATCCCTTTCCCCCGGCCCAGTGAAAGCTTGCGCCGTTCTCCGATCTCTGATTCTGTGTCTCTAACATCCCATTTTTCCAATCCCCCAAAGGGTGCTCCTTTCACGTGCGGCGCCCGAAGCCCCGAAACTATCGAAACACGTTATCGGGGGCCGTGCATCAGGGGGGGGACTCGAACCGGCCAGCCCATCCTACGGCGCAGGTTGTCCTCCTTTTGCCGCCTCGAAGCCGCACCTAGGCCCCTATTGTGTCCGGTTGAGTCAGAAAAGCTGCCCCAGATCGAGCCACTGCCCACTGCTGGACGGAGAACGTCGTTGCGGTCTGCGTCGAGGCTTGAAAGCGACACCATCTTCCCCTTGGCGAGGCGAGCATCGACGGTCGCTGGCCTCATTTCGTCGGCCCGCGACGACACCCAAAGACTCGCAGACCCAGCGCAGTACCAGGCTAACGAAGACGGCCCAGCAGCCGCCTCGGGTGGGTGCCGCAGTGCGCAAGAGGTTCGCACAAAGGCTCCCTCACCGGTCTGGTAGAAGAAAATAAATCAAATCAATGTCCCGAGCGCAGAACGGGCACGCCATCTTTTCGGGGGGGTTTTGTTTTCTTTGGAACGAGAACTCCACGCGAAACGTCGGGAGAAATTTGTGATGGATGCGAAGTGTGAAAGTAAGCAAATATGTGCTAGATTACACCATGTTGCGAATTTTTGCCAGTTTGGCAGCTTTTTTTTATATTTTAAAGCAACCAAGACAGACAAGAAGCGATTTGCTGGATGCCGGGGATTTTATTTACGGTCTCGCGTAGGGCACGTATAAAGGAACATTTCATATAGGGTGCGTGGAAAGTGTTTTATTTTCCTGTTTGCAACAGTATGCAACGAGAACTTGCCATCAATGAATCGAGCCCGTTTGTGTTATGGCAAAGAAAGGAGGAACCCGAGCACTAATTGCATTACGCTCAATGGCACAGAAAAGTATTTTTGCAACAACCTTTTTGCTGGCAATCGATCGATCGCGCTGGGCTGACGGAAATGGAAAGGTAATTTATCGATTTGTGTCGACGGGTGACCTTTTTTCTTCGTTCTATCCGTCGTTCCTCGTACGGGTGATATATTCGTACGAGCGTTTGCTTTTGTTGCACCATTTGTTGCAATTTTATAGCCGAGCTTATCCCGCACAAGGTGTAAGATGGACCAACTCGTACAAGTTCAGGGTTGTGTTTTAATCCCATTCAGCGGACGAATGACCACCAAGAACCTAATTAGATGGTACGATTTAAAGTTTCTTCGTTTTTCTCTACCGTCTTAGAACAAAACGTTCAATGGAGCAGTAGAATGTTTTTCCCTTCACGTTCTCAATTTGTGTTGTTACCTGCTAAGCGAAACATTCCCATCGGCCCTTCTAACGCGATTTTCGCTCGACTGGTTGGCCCTCGTTTGCACCCCGAGCAACAAATTGACGATGACGAAAAAAAAGTGTTTCTCAGTTCCCTCCAGAAACTCGGCAACTCGAGGTGCGTGCTTCACTTTTTATCATTGCTCGTCCATTTATTTGTTTGGTACCTGCATAGCCCTGCTGGACGCTGGTGTAATTAAAATTAGAATTTTACTGCTTCATCTTCGCTTGCTGGGAGTTTCGACTGTCTTCATTGTTGCTGGCCGTGTTTTGCTAGGAAAAGCGGACTTCCCAAGCAAATAAATGGTTATTTCTTTCAAATTTCGGGTAGCACCCATCCAAATGCGCACGCATGTTAATAGGCGCGATCGTGCAAGGGGCACTGAGCCTTCGCCTCCGATTGCTTGCGTCCCACCACCGCCATTAAAACAGTTCCCAATTAGTTCCCATGGCGGGACGGACAATGAGGTTTCCCTGGGACGTTTGGCGGAAAAGCGTACGAGCATCGCAAAGGCGAGAAAAAGTTCTTTCCGAAAGTCCAGGCGAAAGACAGCACGGAAACGAAAGACTTCAACGGGACAGCGAAGACGAACCCTCGCCGTTTTGTGTGCGTTTTTCTCTCTTTTCGGGGGCTTTTTCGTCGCGCTTCCCACTGCGGTCCCCTTGTCCCTTGTCCTGTGCAGGGTCCCCTGCCTTTAACGATCGTGGTGCCCGTTTGTTGTCCATCTTCTCCCGGGGAATCTTATGTTTGCTTCTTGCTTTTCTTCCCGTCCTACTTGACACGGCACACACGCACACGTCTGTGTGCATGGATATCGTTCGGTCGCGGTTCAAAGTTTTCTTTGTTGGTCCGTCTTCCCCCATCACGATGACGGTGATGACGATGATGATTTCAGGTTTGCCGATTCCCGCTGCGTCTCTCAATCATTGTGGCATGTTTTTCAACCGCGATCGCGTTGGGAAGACGTCGAGAACGGGCAAAGGAAAGACACCTTCGCTTGAAACGTGCTTACAGAACGCGCTGCACCCTCACAAACACACAGACACACACGTATGTGAATAACGCACGGGACACGGATGGAACTTTCTTAACGATCTTCGCCGTCTTCGCTCGCGTCTCGCTCTCTTTCTCATTCGCCCTTTTTCTCGCGCTTCCCTGGAAACCGGTGGAATTCAAATTCATCTTAACGCGGCGATAGGGTAGTGTTTGTTGCTCGTTCGGCGTTTACAGGTGAGCAGGATGGTATGGGTGTTTGTCACGCCTTGGGCACTGCGGGTTGCTTCCTCTGGCGAAGGAACCACTTACAAGGGCCCTGACTGAAGGCACATTTCAGCGATCGTTAAAGGTAGATAAATACAGTTTTAACTAGCCGGACGTTCCGTACGTGGTGTACATTAACGTCCTGTTCCTTGCGACCTTACGACTGTGATGTCATAAAGGTTTGAAGGGTGGAATCGGTGTAAATTAAAGTTACTATTCACACCTACAACTCGACCACATGGGACAGAAGATGTCAAGTCCAGGGAATTCGCACCGCCAGGGCAGCCAAATGGGAAAGGTTTGGAAGCCCATGCTGGTGGTGGTTCGCCGTAACTTGAAACACCTCTGTGTGGTCGTGAGGACGCGGGCGGTCTACAAATTCCAACCCATGACTCACGGTCCCGACTCACGGTGTTGTTGCGGCTAGACGGAGCTCGTTTGCAATTGACGACTAGAGTCCGAACGTAGGCGAGCAGCGGGTCGAAAACGTTGCTACGTGTAGGGCCAAGCTCTTGGGTTAGTTTTTTTACATTTCATAGACCAGAATTCATCGTTCCAATGATTCAATAATATTTGTATAATAAACTTTGTACTGTAGAGCATTTGAGGTCCACTATTATCATTATTTAGGTCTTCTAATTTGCACATATCAGTAAAGTTTTTTAACATAGTTTAAAGATTTGAAGCATGTTAGTCCACTTAGGAGCTACTTAAAAGATGGAACCTCTCTAGAAGCAATCATTGAGATAATAATCTTAATGTTTTATAAACATACCACTCATATGTTGCTTTTTTTAGATTTTCTATTCCATTTCTCCGCACTTACCTATGATAAACACCCCGAGGGTGGCCGGAGCCAGCAGCAGACTTCGGATCCTCATCTTCAGCCGTTCGATTCTTGTCCTTCCGTTGCTATCTATTTTTCTTTCCGTTTTCTTCTACTCCAACCGCCTTGTTGGATGCACTTTCTCGTCTCGATCTCGATCTCGCTTATCTCGTTGCTTACTTTCCACTCGATATGTAACTCCTTTTCGCCTTCACCTCCTTCTTCCTTTCTCTCCGACCGAACGGACCTTTCGATTTTCCACCGCGCTCGGATCTCACCGCCGCCCGATGACGTTCGGTCGTTGCATTAGTGTTGCCGTTTTTATTTTCCTCTCGTAACCCGATCGCACCGCGCTGCCTCCCGGTGGAGCATTCGCGGGCGGCAAATTTCGCGGCGGCGACACCGAGGGAAAGTAAAATTTTGCTCAACTGGCGAAATCCTCAGCCGCACGAACACCGAACGGGGAGCCAAATGTTGGCTACCGCTTGGGGGCAAACTTCAAGAAGGCAGCTTGATGGTTGGGGGAGTTGTTGGTTTTGTTTCAAATCATTTTGTAGACACAAAACATAAACAAACTATGCATTTCCAACGGGACAGACGATCTTCCACGGGAAGGCGCGCGATCACAGCGATCAGCACCGATGAAGAACACGGTCATGCACACATACACGCTCGCACAGGGCGCACTCACAGGGCTCACAGTACACAAACACGCAGACACGCAGACACGGCGGTGACACGCAGCAGCACCGCGAGATACGCACGCAAATTTATCGCTTCGCGCTCATTTCCTCGCGCGAAGGGGGCGTATATGAGGGTGAGATCGCGATTTCGTTGTTTCCCCGCGTTTTACTATTTCCCAAGGCTTTTGTACACTGCAAGCAACTCACGCACTAGAACAAACTATCAAAAGGGCTGACAGACATAACACACACAAAAAAAGATCACGCATCAGAACAAGAGGTTGGTGGGAACACTTTTATTTTTGAAAAAAAAAAATCCCGAAGACATTGCTCACCACGTTACATGGAACCCCCGCGCAAACGTGCGCATGGAAAAGTCGACGGCAAAAACCACACAGGTGACGAGCACATACAAATACACACACTAGCACACCCCCACTTGAGCTACCCCTCACGGTTGATCGTCCCGGGAGGGGGTTTGTTTGGTTGATTTTCTCGGCCGCGCACCGGTGGTGGCCGCAAGGGGGTAAAAAGGCACCAAAACAGCTCCGTACAGGTACCGTCCGTACGCGACCAGGTTTCGAACTCAACTGACGCACGCGACCGCACGGCAAGCTCGGGCAGCCCGGTCTCCGTACACACGGCCGCGCACACTACGCTGGAGATTTGTGGCGATTTGGCGTCCCGAACACCATGACAACGCCACAACTAGCGGCGGCTCGACACGTTGCTCTGGTGGTGGTGGTGCTTGTGCCGTTCTAATCGTGGCTGCAAGGCTCACACAGGTGTACTACCTTGTGGGCTCAACCCTCACGTTGCTGGTGCAAATTTTAAGAATAATTTCACCTAACGCTGGCAGATAAACGCTAGAAAGCTACACAATTTTCACACGGGGAACGTTGGGCCGTTACTTTTTTAACAACAAATGGCTGAAAAACACACAAAAAACCGACAAAGACGAACGATAAACAACCGGGCAGCATTACGATGGCCACCGCGACGTACCGAGCCAAACAAATGGCCACTAATGTGCAGCCACCGTCGCTCCCGTTAAATACCTGAAGTTTACCTAGCCACGGGAGACTGTATGCGTGTGCACAGGTGGAAACCTACAGTAGAGGCTTCGTTGTTCGCCGAACCAAACTATCGATCTTCGAACATGGAATTTTCGTTAGCTAGTACACATGATTTTTAAAGATCATTTATGTCAAAAAATTTATCCAAACATTAATTCCATTAAAAAGGCCATGTTTGCTTCGTAAATCCCACAAAGTCGATGTGTTCTTTTCTTTCATCTAGATCAGTTTCAAATTGACTAAGCCTCTACAGTGCTTTACAAAATTTGGTGATAGCTTAGGAGAATGAGTTAACTTATTCCCACTCACAGCAAAATAACCTTTAGAATAACATTAAACTAAAAGACAATATATACGTACATTAAAATTGATTTATTTCCGAATCGTACAGCAACATAATCCATATTTCTGGTGGTGTTTAACATTATTGTACATACAGTTTTGTGAGTTCGGGTCAACCTTTAAAATTGCTTTTATAGTACTTTTTGTTTTCCTTCAGTTTCAACCAAATAAGCACGCAAAAGAAGAAATGACATTGGGTCTGAATTTGAAAAAAGAATTACAAATATACTAATCTACCTATTCAGGAGAATCTTCATCTTCTTCGTACAACCTTCATTTCGACATTCCCAACCACGAGAGTGGGAATTGTTGAGGGGGTGGTTGGGGGTGGGTGGTGGGTGATGTATCCTTCCCTGGGAAACGCATTTCAAAACCGTTGCACCACAAACCGACCATCGTTCGTTTACGAAGCCTCTGAGCGCTGAAATGTCTAATTCCTGCGACGCCTACCGTCTACATGCCGCCTCCATCCAGTCTTCTTAGTTTCCTACACGACATAATTTATCTTAGCAGTAATAGATGTATTGCTCTTCACAACTTATTGTACGCCCAAGACGGATCACCTGTGTTGGCGCTATGTTTGATTCACTGTTGCCTACTTGTTGAGCTCGTTACGATCAACGTACTTGCTGTTCTCTTTATATCTTGTGTTATCCTCAAAAACAAATATCCTGCTTACATCCGAGCCGGGCCATTAAAGTGATTTGGGTTTTCAGGTGCTATACGCTCGTCCGTATCACAATCAAGTTGGTGCTACTAGGCTGTTCAACTGTAATCGTACATCACCGAATAGAGCCGTCTATTGATTACGGAAGGAGATAGTGTTTCCATATCGGCCCGGGCTATGAACGATACGAAACATATGAGAAACGAACTTACGGTAACCGCAGGCTTCTCGACAAATAAGACAAACATTACTATTGCTCTGCGAAAAGTGATGACGCGTGCCGGGGACACATTAGGACATATAGGACCATTACGAAACGAGCAAAAGCGCTCACGAAATCAAAAGACATTTATGTATTTTTACTGATTTTTGTCCCCGTCACTAAGCCTCAGCTTGACATTCACAAACGAAACATAACAATAACGCGGATGAGTAACGAAAATAAAACACTAAAATAATGGCACTTTTTTAAAGTTTATGAATGGTTTAGCTAGCGCCGACGAAACTTTACATCCTGTAAACTAATGAGTTCAATTTTCGATTTGAGCTCGTGGACACACAGTGGGGAAAAAAGGAAACCCTGTTAACATAAACCTCTCTCAAAGCAAGCGCATAGTCGGGTCATGCGTCGTGTGTTGCTGGACCAGCTTAACGTAATTTTTGGTATTATATCCTGTTTTGGAAACAAACCATTTATTTATTATCGAAGATTTTTCTCCAGATTTTCTTTGCTATCAAAATGGAGGCTTTGCCGCTGTGCGGCTCGGGCCTAATTTTTGTGTTACAGTCGGCATGTCGTTTCCTCAGTTTTTCTCCATTTGGATTGTTTCAGTTTATGTGACCCGTACATATGTTTTCACTTTATTTGGTATTTGGATTTTCCTCAATTACACACGCACGGTCTAGTGGAACACGAAGTAACGGACTAGAAATATCAGATTTGGTATAAAGAAATGAAACGAAACACAGTTAATAATGTACAACAAGGAAAGGGACAAGATTGGAAGAGAAAATAAAACAGACAACAAATGCATATACGTGGAAAACACTTACAATAAAATGACTCAAAAGAAGGTTTGAAAAAAAAATGCATTGGACACGTGTAAAACAAGAACAGGACATTCAAAATCGACCATTGGCGCTTAAGGAGCTTTTTTTTGTATGCAAAAGATTAATTTTTAAGTTTCCTGTAACAAAATCATAAAGATCGTAACTCTGTTACACACTTCGAGAGCTACTCAAAAAACGCTTAGAGAACTTATTTTGTGTTTACGGATCCTAAGCAAAGTAGAGGTTGTTCTTCTTTGTCCATTCCAATTTAGAAGATGAGAGACTGTGTGTGTTTTCATAATGAGTTTTTCTCCTGTGGTATCAAATATCAAATCATTTGCAGTTTAAAAAAAATTTGAAGGAGCAATTGAAGTGTACTTAAAACTAGTCACAACTCTAACTAATGAGCTACAGCTAAACGAAACACTACGAACTATGTTAGAAGAGTGTGTGTAACACTGTATTTAATTTAGCCTAACTACCTGCATGTTTGGGCATGTCGCTGGTGAAATACGATCGTAATGCTTTCGCTTATTACCGATATTGTTTAATTGAACAAATTACGAACACATTATTAATACAAGTAAATGCAACAGTAATCCGGAAGCTATACATTATACGATTACCAATTATTTTGATTTGTTTAATTGTTTAGGGCGAAAGATGTTGAATTAGTTTGTATGCAAATTAGAAATTGCATTAAAGGTGATGCAAGTGTATTTTTTTAAAATAAATTGTTTCATGGTTGAACAATAACAGAAACGCATTGTAGCAATTTAAAAAAAATATAACTGTAATAACAACCAATTGTCAACTTATTAAAAAAAAGACGTCAATTGTAGCAATAATATGGTAATTGTTAGAATGTAGATCAATCCATTTCGATATGTTTGATTCTAAAAAAGTTTTGAATAAATTTGCAAACGACTCAATGTACTACGGTCAATTAGAATTACGTTATGGTAGCTTTAACTGAAATTAAAATTAGTTGATGGTGAATCACCTTTTTTTAAAAATAATATCCCTGTTGATCTCTGCTACAATCCATCGATTGACCGATCAAGAGGCCCATAAGATTTGTATTCTTGTATGGTGCAAAACGATTCAAACTGAATACAGAGAGCAAGGCTAGAGCCTTATGGCTGGATGTTGCAATACGTATTTTCTAAGTCAATTTTTTTTTGGTTGAATTTGGTGAAGGAAGGGAGTACTAGTCTGGCTCTGTTGGTTTTTCGCTCTGTGTGTGTGTGTATGTGTGTGGGCGGAAAAAGGACGTGCAACGACGTATGATGCCGTTCAAGTGAAATGAAGAGGCAGGATCAGGGGGTGTTCTCCTGGCCCAATTTTGCTAGTAACAGAGAAAACGGATCGCACTGCCTGCACGGTCCACGCGTCAGTCGTCCTGCACTGTGCTCAGTGAGGCCGATAGTGCTGCTCGGAATCGTTAATGGAAGGCTTACCTCGACCACCGGTCAGGTTCAGGGCACTCGTGCCGCACGTCGCCAAATGGGGACTGTGATCGCTGCGGGTGCGATTGTTCAGGAACTCGCGGATATGCTGCACAATCAGATCGATAGCCACTGGAAGAGTGAGAGAGTAGAACAGATGGAAAATTGTCATAAGCGGTGCAAAACATGTATCAAAGTTTGTTCCCAAAAGTAAAAAAAAAAACTTACAAATAAAATAACTTCATATCGGCGTAGGAGGATAAACATGAAATAAATTTCAGCGATTTGAGACAATGCTTCAAGAAAAGACTGACGAAAGGCAAGAGAAATTCCAACAACGGAAGAAACGATCTGGCATGACCGACATGGCAGAAGAACAGCAACAGATCCATTTAGTGAACGAAAAAATCTACCATAACGAAGAAAATGTGATGAAAAACGAAAACGAAATGAAATAAGACGTACCGGTGTATGCGTATTTGAAAATGTCCTCTTTATTGTGCCACACACGAAACATGCCGTAGAATATCCAGTTTTAACGATTACGCTCAGTTCGACTATTGTTAGTTTTAAGGGATGCTTTTCTGGTGCTGTACCACCATTAAACTTTACCACGTTGTCATCAGTACAGTATTAATCTATGAACTGCTGAGCATTACCCTATCCACTGGGAAAGGTATTGATTAACCCCTTTTTTTTACCACTGTTTTCAGCTCTGTTGCATTTGATCTTATTCTAGATTGACACAACTGTTTTGCTAGGGTTAGCTTGTTTTGCTTTTTTTTTCAACACTTGTTAAACAAACCATTTTGTAAAACTGGCAGTAGCGTGGAGTATTAAATTAAAAAGGAATGTGGCTGACAAAACATAAAATTTATAAAACGAAAGAATATGATAGGGGAAAAACGATTTGCATCAGGAATGTTGGCGGTATTACTTTAGGCATACTTTCTGGGAAAAATTGCGAGATATCAGTTGTTGTAAGTTTGTTGAGGGTTAACAGGCATTATTATTCAACGATTTTATAAAAAGGTCATTTGACATTATTATTATATTTTTTCTTTGCATGCAAGAATGCTTGGGTGATTTAAGGCTGGTATTAAGTGTTTGGAAATAACTAGTTTTCTTATTATACTAGTTAGAATATGCTGCTAGTATGAGAATTCTTATTCTACTATTAAGAATCAGCAAAAAATAATGCAATAAAATAGATCGTAAGGGTTGACGCTCGTGCAATAATAGTTATAATAGTACAATTTGGAGCTTGGAGCACACCGATAGGAGAAAAAGCACTACCGAAAATAAAGGTCAAAGATTATAGAAAAAGCTCCTTTTTAGCAATGCTCAGTCTAACTGTTACTTTTTCTGTTCGTATCCGTGAGTTGCATATTTTCCCGTGGGCTGGATTAGCGATTTCTAGTTGCCCATTTAACACGACTAGCGCAAGGGTTAATCCTGGGTCATTAGCGGTAGAGTAAAAAATAGCTGACATGCAGTCTATTTGCTTGGAACTTTAGTTTGGCATGCGCTTTGCTGAGGTTATCGCCGTTACGCGCTTATTCCTTGTTAGGCCGAGTATACGAGCCTGGTACGACCTGGGGCTTGACAGTACAACGTGGCTGTACTCAAGGGACGTGACGTGATACGGTATATTTGTTTTTTGCTGTCCGGCGCATAGTGAGTTTTATCATCGCATCGGATAGAGTTCACACACGGCGACCAGTAACCTCCTGGCCGCTGTGCGGTGCCCTGGCTGCAGATTTGCGGGAGGTCCCCATTTAACACACCCACTAGACCACCCCGACCACATCGCGAGTTAGTGCCCGTTCTGGTTGAGCCCGCCACTCGGATGCAAGATCTCATTTATATGGTGCACTATCAGATCGATCGCAACTGCAAAATGGTAGAGAAAGAAGCAAGAAAAAAAAAGAGAAACATCCAGTAGAACTAATTTGCGATAACACCCCCAAGGGTCACGGATTCGCACCACTGACAGATACGTTTAACGAAGCGCTACCACTTTGTTACTAACGTGGACAGCCTATTTGGGACGAGATTCACTCTAAACCTACACGGTCTCCCTCACCGGAAATCACATTGATAGCGACACACATCGGGAATTCATTTCGATCCCAAGAATAGAAATACCAACACTTTTTATTATTAGTGGAAATGATGCAGATGTGTTAGGAGGACCAAGGGAAGCTGATGAGAAGCGACAGGATAGAGCACTGTTAACGGAAAGAAAATCTTGAACATTGTCTCAGGTTGATCGTAAAGAAGATGGAATATCACCAGAATAAACATAATCTCGAAAAGAAATGTCAGAAAATAGAAGAAAAACATAAATTTTAAACTAGACAAGGACAGCCCAACAACTAACCCGGTTGCGGATGTGTTTACCTGTATTGTCCGCTCCTCTCGGTATGACGACATCAGCAAATTTCTTTGTCTGCAAGTTGTACGAAGAATATATACAGACATGCGTCATTGACAGAACAAGTCGATTACTACGTGAAATCTTACCGGTGAGCAAAATTCTTCAAAGGCTGGCTTAACAAAGTTCATGTAGGCATTGAGCACCTGATCCAGATCACGACCACGCTCATTAATATCACGAGGAACTGATTTGCGGAAGAAAAGGGATGTTTTCAGTATGGGGAAACACATTAAAAAACTAACTCTACGTGTTACCTCTTCGCGCCAGTCGTGTGTCCGAATCGGTGTCCACAAACAGCTTCATGTGGAAAAGGTCACGGATGGCGGGAAAGTAGAAGACCAGAATTCCCTCGAATAGCACCACGTCGGCCGGGTAGATCGTTATGATCTTCTCCGGGCAGACCGCATTCATCCGGTAGTCGTACTCGCTAATCTCTACCTTTTTGCCGTGCAGAATGGCCTGAAGCGTCTGCAGCATCAATTCCTCATTGAAGGCACTCGGGTGATCAAAATTGAAGAGCCCCCGCTCGGCACGTGCCTTCTCTGCCGCCGTCAGTTCGCGGTAAAAGCTATCCTGGCTGATGGTGACTACCTACAAAGCGCAAACAGTCAAGACCAACACACAGATTAGGGTGAGCGGCGATTACGTAAAACTGTTTGGCGCCTGTGTGTACTGACTTGTCGCTGCGTGTGATCCATATCAGCCTGACCCAGTTGCTCCATGATTCGCTTGCATACGGTCGACTGTGGGGCGGGGAGATGGGAAAGAAGAGATTTTCCATCGCCATGAGTGGACGTGTTTAATCAATTGTTTGTACATACAGCTGGTGGTGCTTATTTTTGGCACCGTTTTCAAGGACGGGGCCATATTTTCATCTTCGCTGCACTGCGCACTACCCTTCGACCGACACACTCACCTTACCGCTTGCGGTGCCGCCAGCGACCCCGATGAGGAACGGGGTTTTCACGCCATCCGGAGTGCCGTTTAGGCGTAATCCATTTCCTACACGGTCAATGCACTCGTCGTCACTCATTGTGCGTAGACAATTTAGTTTGCTTACGTTTTCTTTACCAAAACTAGCGAACAATGTTCTAAGCGTACTCTGAACGTGTTTGCAATGCACAGTGAACAAGCAAAATTGACATATGCTATTTGACACATTGTTGTTGTTCATTCGAAATGAACACTATGGTTCAGCCAAGGTTCTTAGAACAGGCCCGGGGTAAGACGCCAGGACCTATTAACCTTGATTTGATTTTATTTAAATTGACGCAATTTTAAATAGATGATTTACTGCATCCAGCTTTTTGTACTTGCGTTTGTGAAATGTATTTATTTTAAATAATACTATGTAGAAAGGGTTCACAAAGAAATAGTTTTCACAAAGCAACTACACGAGTCTTTCCAGCTTGTGCGTCAATCTTCGAATGACGGTTATCTGTCAGTTTATTCCCAAGGTAGTTACAACTATCGTGCAATGACGTTTATAATCTAAACTTAAGCTAGGTTTATACGTGCATGTTTACAGCTCGGCCGTTCCTGACTACAAATTGCCCTCAATTTCACTATTCTCCAAATTCTGGTTGGGAATTGTATGGTACAGGTTCCACTTCAGAGCTACTCCAAAGCCTTAGCTTATCTGACTCTAAAATATTGTCGTATGGTATTTGGGTTTGCTTGAAACCGTTGACATCACGTATTACATATCGATCGTTAAGGAGCTTTTTGTAAACGATATACGGGCCCTTGTATTTCGGTAGGAGCTTCTTGTTAGTATTAACGGAGTGATCTGTATAACGAATTGCTACAAGATCTCCTTCCTCAAACTTTTCTGCTGGGCGATGTGTTTTGCTAAACTGCTTTGCGTTAACCATTTGCGATTTAATTATATTTTGAGAAGCTATGTTACGACACTCGGTTAAACCTATACTATTTTCCTGTTTTCCGTCTAAGTACTCTGTTATTTCGTCTATTGCTGTTCCTCGTTGTTCTATTCCAAATAGCAAAACTGATGGAAGTTGTTGTGTCGAACTATGTACAGAGTTATTCAAAGCATATTCTACTATTTGTAATTTACTGTACCAGTCGCTGTGGTCTAGGGGATCGGAAATTTTGCTAAGAATTGGTTTGATAACTCGATTGACTCGCTCCACCTGTCCATTTGCTTGAGGAGATGCAACTGCATTTAGTACATGAATTATATTACGGTTATTAAGAAAACTTGTGAACTCTTTAGATGTAAAACAGGTGGCCTGGTCACTTATTAACCGTCTAGGGCGACTGTAGTAAGCAAAGTACTGATTCAGTGCATTACAAACTTCTCGACTGCTGGTAGAAGATGTAGGGTATAGTTTAGTAAACTTTGTGAATGCGTCTATAACGACCAACAAATACTTTTTCTTTGATTTTAAAGAAGGAAGAGGCCCAAGATGGTCGATGTGCAAGGTATCGAACGGTACGGGATTCTTTGAAATACTGTGAAGGTTACGCATATTTTTGCGAGCGGGTGCTGAATACACAATGCATTTCAAACAGTTTCTGATAAAATTGTCCACCCGGTTCCGCATTGCAGGGAACCAAAAATGTCTACTGATTTTTGTGCAACATTTATCTACCCCTAAATGCCCTATCTTTTCATGCACATTCCGTATAACATTGTTGATCATTCGTTTCGGTACTAACAATAAAAGTTTTCCTGCAGACGGTTCACGATATACTACACCATCGTGAATTGCAAACCCTTCGGACAAACCATTTTCCAGTTCTTCTTTTATCTTGATTATCTCAGGATCACTTGTTTGAGCAATTTGCAACTGATAATCAATATCCAATTCACTCACAGCACCAGCCATTGATACGCGACTAAGAGCATCTGCGTGACTCATGGTACTTCCTGGGCGATATTGAATGCTATAGTCATAGTTTTCCAAAAAAAGAGCCCATCTCGCGATCTTAGCAGAGCAGTTTCGGTTCTTGAGAGTTTCAACTAGCGAATTACAATCGGTTACAATAATTATGTGAAGGCCGTGTACGTAATGATGAAAGCGTTTAAGGGCATAAATCACCGACAATGTCTCCAATTCATAGCTGTGAAGATGAGATTCAGACGAAGATGTTGTTTTCGAAAAATATGCTATGGGATGAAATTTATCATCATCCTGCTTCTGCAATAGCACTGACCCAAAACCTGACGAGCTAGCGTCACAGTGGAGTTGTGTTTCGCGTTTGGGGTCGAAAATAGCTAGTATTGGAGAATTTAGGAGTTTTGTCTTTAATTCTTGAAAAGCATTCATACAATCATCATCAAACTGGAAGGGTGTTTTTTCCTTCAGCAAATTGCTCAATGGTTTGGCAATTCTCGAAAAAGATGGTACAAATCGCCGGAAATATGAGAAGAGACCTAAACAACGCTGAACTTCTTTAGCATTTCTGGGAACTGGATAATTAAGTATTGCTTGAAGATGGTGATCACTCGGATGAATACCGTTGGCATTTACATGGTAACCGAGATAGTCAAGGTCACTGTAGCCAAACTTGCATTTATCCAGCCTTAACTCCAACCCATTCTTGCGCAATGTTTTTAATACCGCACTGAGTGTTTGAACATGGTCTTCAAAGTTTTCACTACCAACAATTATGTCATCTAGATAGACAACAAGTTTTCCCTGCTCTATAAATTCGCGCAGCACCGAATTAATAAATCTTTGAAATTGGGATGGTGCATTTCTTAAGCCAAATGGCATTTTTGTATATTCATATTGGCCATCAGGAGTTACAAAGGCTGTGTATGGAATTGATTTTTCATTCATTGCTATCTGATGAAATCCGCTCTTTAAATCCATCAGGCTAAAAATCCGCTTATTGCTGAGATGCTCAATGCATGTATCTATCAGTGGCAATGGATAATTATCGCGTACAGTAATTTTGTTCAACGGCCTGTAATCTATACACATGCGCACTTCTCCATTCTTTTTCCGCACAAGAACGATAGCGGACGCGTATGGTGAATTGCTAGGCCGAACGATGTTTTTTTTCAAAAGATCATGCACAATCGTCTTCACTTGATTACGCTCGGAAAATGACAATCGTCTTGGCTTACAAAATATGGGCGATTCACTCGTTAAGTTGATACTCATTGAATGGTCTGGGTTAGCTTTTACTTCACACGTGAACTCTAAATAATCCTTCTGAATTACACAATTCAATTGAAGTGATTGCTCAAAATTAAGATTAGAACCTACATCAAAATGATTTTCGGTGGCACTGATTTCAATTGCACAAAGTTCAGAAAATGCAGCTGATAATACTCTAGCATCAGATCCTATTGCAGTAGTATTTTTGTTCGTCAAATCAGTCGAATTATTTTTCATTAGATCTAGCGTAAGTAGGCGTCTTTCAATATTTGATTGTAATGCAACTTTATTTGTAGTCCGTATTTTCAAAAGTTCATTGATAGAATAAGCACATCGCTTGTAACAAAGATTAACCTTCAGTTTTTCCAACAAATCCCGACCGATGATCATCGGCCATGCCGTTTGATTAGATGGGATGATAATGAACGAATGCTGAACAAATGAGCGGCGAAAGCGAATCAAACATTCTACTTGTCCGAGTGTCGTTAGTCTTCCATTTCCTAGTCCGCGGTATTCTGATAGTTTTGGGTGGTACTCAATTCTGGGGACTATTTGTTCACTAATAAAACTCCTGGGGCTACCCGTATCAAAAAGAGAATACACATTTGAGAATGCAGAGCTCACGTGATTGTTAGATAAAATTGCCACACTTACATTTTGCATTGGGTGGACTTCGTTTGTTGGCTGAAGCTCGTAGTGCGACGTAACCTCTCCCTGTTGAACTGCCGCTGAAGTAGATGGGGCACGTTGAGGGCAATCGCGAATTACATGTCCTGTCTTGTGGCACAAGAAGCACGATCCTGGTGGACGTCTGGGTTGTCGACAATCCTGCTGATGATGCCCGTAACGCGCACAGTTGTAGCATTTTACTGTAGTATCAGATCGGGCAGTATTTGGTGCTGCTATTGTTTGCTTCATTTGACGGGGCCGAATAAATTCGTATCGTTGTAGCGCAGCTCGTAGCTCGTTCATACTATTGGTCGCAAATCGGATTGCAGCGGCATTAGTAGGATCTCCGATTCCATCAAGAATAATAGAAGTGAGTTCTTGTTCCGGAATCACTGCTCTTGTTGCGATGTTTTCCATTTCCATTATATATCGTGTTGTTGTCTCGTTCGGAAGCAATTTACGTTGTCGGAGTTGACGATATACACTTTCGGTCGGTGGTTTTGAAGAAAAATTAATCAGCAGTTTCTGTTTCAGTTCCTCATAATCGGTATGGATAGATGATTTAATCAACATTGCGGCGGTTCCTTCGAGCAATCGGCGTGTAACTATTATTTTTTGTACGTCGTCAATTTGCAGCATGTGAAATGTTTGTTCTAGTTGGCCGACCCACATATTAACATCTTCTCCGTTATCACCGTTAAATTTATCCATTAAACCTTCCACATAGGCAATAACTTCGGATAGTGGAAGCAGCTTTTGGTTAGCTTCACCAATACTTGCGCATTCAACACGGTTTTCTCGCAATGGTTTCGGATTCACCGATGCAACAGAGTTGCTATCCTCGCTGGTCGCCATTTTGCGCGTCGTTTCGGTGTTGATGAGCACTCCGCAAACTGGTTTGACATGCTCCTTTTGTGTCGCTTCACTCACTCTTTTGGGCACGATGAAACATGTCTTATGATCAGGCATTGCGGCCATTTTGTACGGCGGCTTGGTATTGGTGCTTACCCCAGCAACTGCATCGCCGTATTCTCCTTGTATTGGATCATGCTTTCCTTTGGGAATGATTAAACTTTCCTCGAGCTCGATCATTCCAAGCACATTACACGATGGCTCGCCATGATTGTCGATTTCGTGAACTGCTTCAAGAGGCATATTTTGCACTGGCGTCTCCTGCTCGCACACAATCGAACACGATTGCTCAAAGAGCCGTCGGATTTGTGCTAATGTGGCGGTTGCGGGTACATTGACTTCGGCATGTTCAAGCATGCACAGCATTTCGTCCTTTGTAGGCATGACGATGGCTAACGTATCCCACTTCTGAGTTGTAGAAAGGGTTCACAAAGAAATAGTTTTCACAAAGCAACTACACGCGTCTTTCCAGCTTGTGCGTCAATCTTCGAATGACGGTTATCTGTCAGTTTATTCCCAAGGTAGTTACAACTATCGCGCAATGACGTTTATAATCTAAACTTAAGCTAGGTTTATACGTGCATGTTTACAACTAAAAAAAAATATTTTAAAAACTCGCATTCACTCGGAGTACTAATGCATAATGTACTCTTACAAATGTTTGCTATAAAAATTACCTTGTTTGACGCCTGTGTAGTATGCAACATGCCGTGCTTCCCGGAACGCGTCGTACAGTTGAAATATGCACGTGGCTGCAAACGGTTGTTTCCAATATCATAATTGATTTTACTTTCCTTTTCACGACCTGTAATGGTGTGCAACTTTCGGATTGAGTTTTCCAATTAATTCTGCCACGTTCATTCATCAGCACTTCTGTGTCGTTTTCTATAAGAAAAAAGAACAACTCCAATCACCAATTGCGCCTGTCCGCCGACTGATGGATATGATTTTCGTTTGCTCCGTCGACTGACCGTGAAGCTTATGCATTTCCAGGGGCCCACCAGGCAAGTAGAATGTTGAGCAGTACTGGTGATCGGCTGCAGTTATGCATTTATCACCCGCTCGCTAAGCTGCTAGGGCTCCGAGTGAATGTAATTCGAATGCATCGACTCCCGAGGTCCCGTCCAATACGCCTGATGCTCGAGACGATGCCATTCGCGATCCATTACTGCCTCGTAAGTCGATTAATTTTATATATGATCGAGAGTGGTACAAGAAATATCCTGTCTTAACGGTTACGATGTGGCGAAGCGTGCGACACACTGGAACGATATGCATATCACGGCCATTTCGTTCCGCTCGCCAAATTCAGCACTGGTTCCGTTGCGACTGTCTTTATTGTTTCGTTGAAATATGTGTTAATCGTGTTCTTTCTTTGCGAAGGTTGTATTCGACAAAGCTGTTAACGCACCGCGGGTTCTAGGTTGTGTCCATGGGCTTATCATTCCACCCGATGGAGGAAACTGGCCAATCGAGTCGCGATAATCCCGTGTCTAATCCCAGCTAATGAACCAGCCGATTTCTCATGAAAGCTGACTGTAGCGGGCAGCATTTTGACCCCTTTTTCGCACATTGGAATTCCCACACGTGATCGACGGAGCTTTTGGCTGATTTTTCGTAATGTCGAATTCGTGGCCGATGGTAGTGAAACTGTGAACGAACGAAAGATACCTCCATCTGACTGACTGCGCACTTTCGGTCTCATAAATCAAGCGAACGAGACCGCTGATTATGGTGTGAAGGTTGCTCGGGACAAATATGAAATGTCTGAATTGGTAATTGGCCTTTGCCAATATTTTGAACTGTCTAAACAAGAGGCGCGTGCTTACCATTGCATCGCACGAAACTGATCGACGTAACAAGAAAAATTATTCCTTTGTTTCTGACCGTTCAATTTTTCAGAGAACACAACAGCACAACCTACAAATTTGCCTAGCAAACAGAAGAAAAAAAGAAAACATAGCCACAAGCTTAACATGATTTGACATTGAAACATTGGTCAACCGGCTGCTAAATTTGTCTGCAAATATTTAAACGAAGCGTATCGTTCGAAAACGAATAGTGCCTAAGGATTCGGATCCGTGCAAATATGATCTGATTACACAAAATCTGCCATAAACGATCAATTGACCGGTGTTCGGTGATCCGCCGGGAAAATGAAGCGCCCGGCCGAGCGTCGTTGTTTGAATGATGACTCCATTCAGCGCATGATCTTTCATGTTCCTGAGCCTTTACCGGCACGTCAGGATTCGCGTCTATTTGAAGGCTGTCTGCCAGTCAAAAACATTTCACTGGCATCGACACGCGTCTGTCGGATGAGTAAATAATGAGGTCATAAATCTCCCCGATTTCGTACCGGACATTGTATTGGGCTCCGATGTTTGGTCGGCTTTGTCATGAACGAATCGAGCCAATATTTAAATTTAGTTGGAGAAAGGAACAGCGCAAGTGATTGGACTTAGCGTCATGGGTAATTCAACTACATTGAGGTCACTTCAATTAGATCCAATGTGGGTTCATATCAGTCCTTAAAACAGACACGATGGTTCAGAGCTTCCTCACGCTTCATCATCGATCACTGGATGACCACCATCGACAATAGAAGCCTACCATGATCTGAAATCTGATCCACTCATTAGAGCCCGAGGGATCTACCGTTCAGATTCGGGCACTTTCAGTAAAGCGGCTTAAAAGATGGTTCCTTGCCGACCATACCTTTCCGTTTTAGAGCTTCAATAAAGAAGACTTAACAAACTTATGCTCGAGAGGCAGGCAGGGGTTTTTGATAGCTAATGGTTCCAAATCCGCTTATCGGACCGCTCATTATTCGCTAATAGTTTTTCAACACTTCATCAGCTTAAGCTTCCGTGTGTGCCGATAGTGAGGGTTAACAAGGGTTTGATTTATGCACGCGGTGCGATGATTTATCATGACGTTACGTTAGGATTTTCCCTTTCGCCTTGATAACGAATCACGCACGTTGAGAGCTTAGAACGGTATGGTAGTCGAATCGCGGTTCTGACCACCCGGAATAAGTTTAAGAGGAAGTGATTTATTACCTCCGTTATATCACGATGCTAGATAGTTGTTTAGGATTATTTTTTTAATAATTTTACCAGGTAAAAAAAATACTACTTATTGCTACGTATTATACTATATATTCTACGATTGCGAATTCAAAACACACATATTTTAGGGCATATTTTATTGACGAGCTCATCATTTCTTTGAAGCCAGCCGTATTTTTAAAAATTCTTATTTATTTTGGAACTTTTTCACGAGTTAGAACCGAATGTGTTCCGCTAAAGCCATTTTAATTTTGATGAACAAATGCAACTGTTCGTTTGAACACAAGCCCAAGTGACGGTTTACAAGTGTCGATCATTTGTTATACAGCTGGAAGCTCCCAAAAAAGTTCCCCGACAGGATGCGGATGCATCCACCGGTTTATTTATCTTTCCCTTTGATGCATTTCGACATGCCAATGGAATGTTGAACAATGCTCTTGAAGGCGAAAGTGATGGAATAGGGGCTGAAACTGGGCACATGGAGAAACTGGACACAACAGCACAATGCACAACCTGTCGAAAGGCTGACCACATCAAGGGAAAAGACACTGGGTAGGTGATGATGAGCCTGAGCGTTCGTCCTGTTCCGTTTCGTGGTTTGCTTCTTTTCTTTCTTGTTGGGCCTTTGCCTTTGGCTGCCGTTGCATTTCGGTTGCAAACCATTGAATGGGCTTGTGTTTCTTATCGGGTGCATTTCATCGTCAATTAGCAGGCAATTCGGAGGCGTTAGCGGAGTCGCAGCGCGTTGCAGATACCGGTTGAGTGATGATAATACTTGATCGTGGTGAACGAAGAGAGAAAAAAAAAATACCGCAAGACGTTCTCGAATTTGTTCATCTTTCGAAACTTAAGACGAAAAATAAAACAGGCAAAGGATTCCATTTGCGGGTGTGCAATTTGCAGCCATACCATAAGTTATAAATTTGAACGATAACACCATTGCGTTTCGGTAGATGTTTTTCGGAGAACAATGGGCAAAATCCATTGTATAAGTTACTTGAGAGAATGCACCAAAAGAAGTCTTTGAGATGAATCTTGAAATGGTGTGTTATTTAAACAAGTTTTGAGAAAGATTTTCCAACGTGCAGATCTTATGAAGTGCATGTTATGCAACTTCTCGAAAGATGCGATTTGTTTTCGATTTTCAACGGGATCGTTTTGGGCCTCTGCACTAGTACCAGTTTTCCCATATTCCACGAAGATGCGTCCCCTCAGGACAGGCCATAAAACATTGACGGAATGGTTTAACGACAGAAAATTGCCATCGTGTCCCCGGGTCGGGATATATTTCAGCCGATTGGTGAGATCGAATTGTCGTCATTGCGGCCAAATTGTGGCCCGCGCTTCCGTTTCGCAGCAGACGTCGGTCGGACGGTGTGTGGTGCATCTTGGGGTGCCCGGCCTGGCGAATGAATGTTTTTTGATTTGCAATAATTCACGGCTTTCGGCGAACCGTATCGGGGCGGTGCAATTTGGAAGGATTTCCGTTGTAGTTTTCTTTTTAACTGTGTTTCATTTCCATCGCACGACCTCCTTCTCCGCATGGTGCTCGATCGTTCCGGTGCTATCTTCCGTGTGGACGCTGTCGCCACACCGAATTCGCGGCAGGTCGGCCCATCTTTTACGCCAAACCGATCGATTCTTTCGCGCCTCATTCTTGCCCGGTATCACCGGCGCGTTCCAAAAATGGTCGTTTTCACACTTCATTCCGCAATCGCGGTTTTTTTTTTGCGATGCAAACCGGTACAATTGTGTCTTTCCTGGTGGATTTTTTTCCAGTTTCCATTTTGGCTTACCGTGGCTATTTTGGTCAATCTTAAAATTTCTTTGTTGCTGCTGCTGCTGCTGCTGTCCTCACGCCGAAATCAGATTAGCGTAATTTATGCAGGATTGTTTGCGTCCCATCGGTGTTTGGAGCGGCTGGTGGTTCGCGAACGCGGAGTCCCCAAGAAGACGCATTTCGGGTGCCTCCGATTTCCACGCCAGTAGCCGCAGGCGTTAAATGGGTTGTCCAGTTGGCGTTGGATACAAATAATTTGCTCTCGGTACAGATTTGTTTGGAACAGCAGAAAAAGGGCAAAATACAACGATTCTTCGATCCACCGGGAGGTAAATAAAGGAGCTCACTCCGAGGATCTTTCAGTAAAATTTTCCATTTTATTGTTAACTTTATTTCTCTGCGATCTAATAATCACAAAACTGTTAAACGATCAGACAAATCGAGTAGGCTTCTCATCGTACTTTGCGATAAGGCGCTTTGATCGCCCTTTCTTAAACGGTCACGTACGCGGCGTAGTTGCTGATACCGCAGAGATTTTTGCCCCGCGCCAAACGCATGTATCCGTCCTCGCCCCAACCGCCCCACCAGTTCTTCAGGATCCAGTAGTCCTTGGTGTAGCCGAGCAGGAGCATCGCATGGTTCACTTTTGAGTTGTCGCACGCTGCCTCGTCATCGTAGATGCCTTTGCTGCAGCGAGACGAGAGTGGGAGAAGGTTATGCGGGGGATCGCCACCATCTAGAGCGGATTTTGTCGACTTCGTACCTGTACAGTTGGAACGACTTCGGTGCTGCGTTCAGGCTGATCGGCAGTGGGCCCACCTTCCACAGGGCGTAGGCGAGACCATCTTCGTTCTTAGGCATGATCGCCCAATCACTGATGTTGGCGATCGCGTAGTCCTTGTTGAAAGAGCATTGTCCTTGCTGGGGGGGAAATAGACTTCTTAGATTTAGATCCGTCGATTAGAGTAACTTTAAAATAATATTTTTTGTCAATTCGAAATTTAAGGGTCATGTGGAATCAGAAAGTGTTTTAGGGCCCGAGTTATTCAGGACATTCTCTAGACGCTGTCGACGTTTCTTTCTTGGACATCACTCTTCATGAATCTGCGCATGGAGAAAAAAAAAAGGATTGCGTAGTGCACCTGAAAAGATGCAAATAATAAATGGCAAAAGCTTTAGCGGATGACTTGACAGAAGAATGAGTGTTCATTTTTGCGCTTTCTTATCCTGCCATTGAAGATCCCGCCGCCGTTGAGTGACACTTTCACCGATCCGGCGTGGCGCGGCTCGCCCTCGCCATTCTGTGCCGTTGCTGCTCATCCGCAACTCATCAGTGCTGCCGTTGATTGAAGCGTGGCCCGAACATTATCCGGTTGTCATCGCATCGTGTCCCCATCCTGACGGGGGAGTATCCTTTGCAAAGGAGTGGAGGATGACGTTGCAACGGCACAGTTAACACCTTTTCGGATGTCGGCAGCAGCGGTATGCTAAGACGCTGCTGGTGCTGCTGCTGCGCGATACGATCGCAATGGCCGTTGGCCATGATGGGGCTGTTTTTCCTGCAAGCCTAACGAATCGTTCCTGCGTCGGTTTGTGGTGTGGCTTTTCGGTGCGGTTGCGGATCAAACGCGAGCCGGCTTCGGAAGGCCGCAACCCGTGGGCGAATGGGGTCGGGTGCACCGAAATTGCATTGTTTGCATTTTTGCACTGTAAGTGGGTCGCCCGGCGTTGTTTTCTTCTTTTTTTTCCCCCTTCCCGTTGAACACGCGGAATTGCATTTTCCCATACGTTCTCTCTGGTGAAATGGGGTGATTGACGTTATCCTCTGTCACTTCGTGAAGTTGCTGATTACACTGACTTGTCTCACAAATTTATCACACTTTTCTCTGGCATTTTTGTAAAAGCAAGCTCCACTTTATGTTAATATCGACCAACGAAGATGGTATTATAACTTGATCTTATAGCCTTTTATTGTGAATATTTGTTATCCACATAACAAGCACAAAATCCAACCCGTTGTATCGATTGTCTACACTTCACCAATTTCCGCCTCCAACTGATTCAAATTCCTCGATTAAGTAGTTGGCTCGACGCCAAACTCGACAATTGTTGGCTTGTTTATTCGTCCTCTTCAGCATTGTTTTTAAAACGATTTACACTAGAGAGGTCAGTTTTGTTTACTTTACTAGGTGTTTACTTTATGTTGCCCTTTTTTGGTTTGGCTAACCTTGCAAAAACCTCGTGCTGAGCTTGACCATTATTGCTTCCGGTATAAAGCGCATGTCAATTCGTTTTTTAAGTAGAAATTCATTCAGTTTGAAAATGGAAGGAAGTGGTAATCGAAGCTTGTGGTGCAAGCAATTCGAACTGTTTTCCGCATTAGTTTACTGCTAAGTTTTCGTTCCTTTGGTCTGATACAAGTGCCATTGCATCGTTCTATAAGCGAACGCGTCGCTGGTGTACTATCAGGGGGAATTGCCATAAATTAATAACTCACCTTAGCAGCCATTAGGCGACAAGCGTGTCCCGCACGCTTGAGGAGGTTTGTCGTTTGGCGAAAAATGCACTACACGTTCCTTTTGCACATTAAAACGCACCCCGCCTCAACGCCACGTGTGCCTCCGACCTGCCGTCTCGCGCCCTCCGGACCATGAAAGATCATTTCTGCTACTGATTTATTTTAATGACAGTGCCACCGATCGGGCTACGATTCGTTTCGTTACGTTTCTCGCCAGCCGGGCCAGGATCGTATTTAAATGCACTCTTTTCTCAGGTGCTCGCAGCTTCCGCCAATTCCCTACCGTTTCTCCGCCGCGCTAAGTGGTGCACATATTTTATCACCTGCGCAAACTCCCTTCGGTTTCCCCCTTGCGGTTGGGCGACTTGGAGCGAACGAATTCCGGCGACGGTGGGTGCATGGGGTGGGTAAAACCGATGCTGAAGCTTCTGCCCTTGACCACCGCAAGGCCTTCCGCTGAAGATGATGCTGCCAGTGCATGATTTAATTACAGCGTCGATTAAGATGAAAAATTCGCCACACTTTTCATCCGAAACTGACACGAGGGGCGCTGCTCGCTAGGGTCGGTTTGGCTACTGGCCTCGGTTGCCGGCCTTAAAAGTGCTCCCTATTATTAGCCAGGAAGCTGCGAAGAATTCCTGCCGGTTGGTTTTACATAAGAACCGGCTCGGGACATTGCTGTTTTCCACCGGAAAGGGGGATTTTATGGCGCGTTGTCACACGGGGGCCGTCCCTAGGCAGCAAAGGGCACCCTTCGGGATGGGGAGCTATCCTGGCGTAACATGGGCGCACATGGGACCCCGTGTCTGCTCTAAGGTGCAGTTTAAGCGATGGACGAATTTATGCTCCATTTGCATGAACATCCATCCCGCTGGTCCTCGTCACTCGTGCCTCAGCCGGCCCCGCGGGTCGTGTCGGGTGTCTCAGATTAAAGCACATCGATAAGCAGATTATGTGCGCGTCGCTGAACAGCCACAGACATATGCAAACACATACATACACACACATACACAAGGAGGGATACAGCGTCTGGGGCACTTAGCGACGCACCAGCCAGCGCGAGAAGAAGAAGAAGGAGCACGAGAGGAAGTGGAACTTGTTTCACATAACTTAACACGCCTGGCCAACCAGAATCGGGAGCAGTTTCAGTTCGCTGAAAAATAAATTATTATCACTCGTTCCCGGTGGCGGTGATAAACCTCGCCCGGACCCATTTTTGCAGACCATGGCTCCGGTTGTGGCCCCGGTTTTTATTTTCTTTCTTTCTTCGATGTCGTTGATGCAATGAACGGCCAGTCGAACTCGGACTCCTCCCGGGACTTCGCTTGGCCAACCTGTCCGCTCAGTGCGAGAAGCGCTTTATCTCTCCTGGGCCGTGGCGAGGCCGAGTGTGGAACCGGTGTCTTCTCGGTTATCTAACATTCATTAACATATAAATATTGATCTTCGCAGCGGCAGGATCTTATCGCGCCATCGGGTGTTAGTAGCTGTTGGCCGGTGCGTTGCAACCTGCCCAAGGATGCGACCGCTCGGATCATGCGGGACGCAACTTGGACCACGTCCAAACCGCGCACCAATTGATGTACAAAGTGTTCGTCCAACAACGTGTCCGATGGTGTGGAAAGATCGTCCGATAAGCACGGGCTGACATGGGCAGTGCAAGTGCCTTCGATCATCGATCCCACGGGGGCGCAGAGTACACACCGGAGGAGGACAGCTTCACCCCCATCCCACCGCCACCTCCTCGAGGACGAGGGTTCGCGTAGGTTATCTTAGCCAACGCGAGCAGTAGATAACACCATTTAACCATCAGGTCTATCTCCTCGTAACGGTCCGTCGGGGTAATTAATCGATGAATATCGATAGGCAAAATTAGTGTCAGGTTGTATTAGTGCTGGCGGAGGGCAAACCTCCGGGTGCGCTAATGAAATCTTAACGAGCTCGTAAAATTAAATAAATAAGGCATAACGGCGTGCTAGCGTGTTCGTGTTCTGTCAGTAGTTGCTCGTTTCTCAACAATGTTATGTTAGTTATGTTTTCTGTTTCAGCCACTTGCAATAGAATAAAGGCATAGCTTTTAAAACGTCGGATAGGTTCGAGTTCTTTCGGGCCCATCATGTAAACCTAACAACATGGAAACGGCTCCATTCGGACTGATCTTACAAAATGTCTGCTTTATGAATTAATGAAGAACAGAATTGCACTTGAAGTATGATTAGCATACAGAAATATATACGAATGTTAACATGCGTTTTCTGACGCTTATAAATCATGCTCCATATCATCGAGAACATCATCGGTAGGCATGTACAAGGTTTGCTCCAACTGGCCGGCAGGGAACGCTTGAGTGATAGGATTCCACGATCATTGGATAGCGATCGACGGTTTCATTGGTTTTTTTTTAAAGTTTTTTATTTGCACACCCCGTGATGCATGTTGGCTGCGTTGCAGGCGAACGCGAATCTTCCCAGCGTGTTGAAATCATCGTCTGCAATCGACGACGACGACGATGGCGACGTATGTACATGTGCAATTTAAATTCGACCATGTTCATGTTGCGAATCCGCGCCGCGACGATCGATTCGACAGCGTGTTCTACATTTATTTCGTTCGAGATTGCGCATCGTTTCGAAGGGAACTTTCTAGTTCTCGCGTTCGAACGGAGCACGTCTAAGGGGCTGCGCGAGCTAAGGGGTTCCACAGAATTCAACAAAATCGTCCAGCTTCACCCGCGTTCCGAGCGCATTCTTGGAAGACGCTGCGTGAATCGTTCGTTCTGGAGGGGAATTTTGGAATCGCTGGACCTGGTTTGTTCTTCTATGTGCTCGTGGTTGTTCCGTGCCTCTACAAAAGTTCGCTCACAGCATAACCGTCTCCTCGGCTGGTACCTAGGGAGCGAATGCGAAAACATAAATAAATGATTTTAATCTACATGGGTGATACAATTTATTTCAATTTCTCACCCAAAGCCCTCTGGTCGAACATGGGCCGATAGTTTGGCAGCAGTCTCGCGTCTGAAACGTCCGTTTATCATCGATGTTTAAGAGGCAATAATAAAAATAAAAAAGAATCCAAAAAGAGTCTTGAAAGATCATATGAATGCATCTTTGTATCAAACGCTACTCTGAAAATGAATTGATTTTAACGAATGTGTTTGGGAAATTAAAAAATGAAATCAAGATTCTTAACTCTTGTTTAGTATAACAACTAGTTTTTTGTAGCCAGGTATCCTGCCGCTCCCAGACCCCTGGTCTTACAGGTCCGTGAGTTCTGAAATATGAATAAAAAAATTAATTGAAAAAATTGAATTCCTATTTTTTTCAACTTAAAAAGGCGTTTGTTTTGCGTTTTTGTGTTCTTTTGATTCAGTTTGGGATTTTTGTTTCCACTTCGTGGAGCGTCAAAGCAACCAACGTTGGGTCATCTCCTACCACATGGCTATGGCATACGGGTTGATCAAAGCATACTTTTCTCATCTGGAATATATAGGAATAGCTTATAGGAAGTGTTGTAGTAGGCTACACTCCAAGCAACATATAACATCCAATATTATAAAATAATTTGACCATCGACCATGGACCATCGACCATCGACCATCGACCATCGACCATCGACCATCGACCATCGACCATCGACCATCGACCATCGACCATCGACCATCGACCATCGACCATCGACCATCGACCATCGACCATCGACCATCGACCATCGACCATCGACCATCGACCATCGATCATCGACCATCGACCATCGACCATCGACCATCGACCATCGACCATCGACCATCGACCATCGACCATCGACCATCGACCGTCGACCATCGACCGTCGACCATCGACCGTCGTCCATCGACCGTCGACCATCGACCGTCGACCGTCGACCATCGACCATCGACCATCGACCATCGACCATCGACCATCGACCATCGACCATCGACCATCGACCATCGACCATCGACCATCGGCCATCGACCATCGACCATCGACCATCGACCATCGACCATCGACCATCGACCATCGACCATCGACCATCGACCATCGACCATCGACCATCGACCATCGACCATCGACCATCGACCATCGACCATCGACCATCGACCGTCGACCATCGACCATCGACCATCGACCATCGACCATCGACCATCGACCATCGACCATCGACCGTCGACCATCGACCGTCGACCATCGACCATCGACCATCGACCATCGACCATCGACCATCGACCGTCGACCATCGACCGTCGACCGTCGACCATCGACCGTCGACCGTCGACCATCGACCGTCGACCGTCGACCGTCGACCATCGACCATCGACCATCGACCATCGACCATCGACCATCGACCATCGACCGTCGACCATCGACCATCGACCATCGACCATCGACCATCGACCATCGACCATCGACCATCGACCATCGACCATCGACCATCGACCATCGACCATCGACCATCGACCATCGACCATCGACCATCGACCATCGACCATCGACCATCGACCATCGACCATCGACCATCGACCATCGACCATCGACCATCGACCATCGACCGTCGACCATCGACCGTCGACCATCGACCGTCGACCATCGACCGTCGACCGTCGACCGTCGACCGTCGACCGTCGACCGTCGACCGTCGACCGTCGACCATCGACCATCGACCATCGACCATCGACCATCGACCATCGACCATCGACCGTCGACCATCGACCATCGACCATCGACCATCGACCATCGACCATCGACCATCGACCATCGACCATCGACCATCGACCATCGACCATCGACCATCGACCATCGACCATCGACCATCGACCATCGACCATCGACCATCGACCATCGACCATCGACCATCGACCATCGACCATCGACCATCGACCATCGACCATCGACCATCGACCATCGACCGTCGACCATCGACCGTCGACCATCGACCGTCGACCGTCGACCATCGACCGTCGACCATCGACCATCGACCATCGACCGTCGTCCATCGACCGTCGACCGTCGACCGTCGACCATCGACCGTCGACCATCGACCATCGACGGTCGATGGTCGACCGTCGACCATAGTCCGTCGACCATCGACCATCGACGGTCGATGGTCGACCGTCGACCATAGTCCGTCGAGGCGCATGACGAAGCGACCCAAGAGGGAACAAGGGAAAACCTTCTCTTTACCTAAGCTAGAAAACAGGCAAACACCATAACATCAAACAGATGTACTTTCTCCAACCCAACAACATGTAACACAAAGAACAAGAAATTATAAAATAAAGAAGCGCGGAATCAGTTCAGAAGTGTTCAGTACATTCATCCGTCAGAGATGGAACGGAACGCATCGCTGCTCGTGATCCGCCCAAAACCGAAAGAAGAAGTTTGTGTAGTTATTTCTCCGTAAGCAACGTGCAGCATTATTATCGACCATCGACGGTCGATGGTCGACGGTCGGTGGTCGACGGTCGACGGTCGACGGTCGAATGTAACATAAACATGGGCATTGTTTTGATCTAAGCGCAGTTAATATCGGGAGAAGATTTTTTAATAGTTCGATTCGTCTTATTCGTTCTCATCTCACTTACTTAATAACATTAACTAAATCTTTTCGACTTTGCAGCCTTTTTATAGTAAGACTTTTCATTCCAATTTATTCCAATAATCCTTCGACTGCTCATCAATTGCATTGGTGCAGCGGGAACCAAGAGCGTGAAGCAGAGGAGACTTCGGGCCTCGCTTGGCATTCGACACTTTTTGGACGTTGGCTGCGCATGAATTAATGCGCGTCTGCCAATTTCCACTCCCACCGGAACCGAACGAGCGTGAAATTTTTCGGCCAGAATATTTATGTCCTGCCTTGCCAGAGGCTGTCGGTTTGGCCGTCGTTCCTTGCCGTGAACGCGAGGTGTCCGAGCGCGACAACGGCAGGCGTTTGCAATTAACACACTCGCGACGCGGGTCCATCCAGCCAACCCAAAACCTTTAATTTCGATCGTTCGATGTCTGGTTAGTTGGGCTGTTGGAATGAAGAATGAAAAAAAAGCATGGCCTTTCGATCAGTTTATGGGGATCCTACGCGCGACGGAAAAGTCGCTCCACATGCAATGCATTCCGGTAGATCACATGCGGACCCCGATGCACTTATGGACGAGTTTGTTTGTTTTGCGAACGGGTCCCCAACCGTTCCGGCGTAGGACGGACGCAGGTCAAATTAAAAAGGTTTAATGATTTCTTAATTATGGCCCACCTCTTCCGCTCTCCTTGGCCGTGCCGTGGATCCCGGGAGTTGATTGGCCCGACGAAGGTCAATTTTATCGGTGTGCTGCCAAAAGCGGAGACCCAAGCCCGATTCGGCCCACCAGCTCTCGGCCCACGGTGCACACAATTTGGCCGTTCGGAGGGTTTTGACTTGCCGGCGTCGTGAAATAATTCGTTCATCGCCCGGGATCGCCACGATGGTGCACGGGAGTGTGCAATTAGTCGGTCGGGAATGTTCACCTCCCCCGAATCAACTCAACTTGACGACCCACGGAGCGGACGATTCTAGCGAGACCGTTCCGCGCGGAATGCTGTTCTTTGAAATATGTGTTTTCTTCTGTTTTATGATCCGGTCGGGGCTTATGCTTCGACTGGGTGCCCGAAGCGGCCGCTGGCCCAGTCGTCTTGCAAAACACGCTCGTAATGAGATTTTCCACCGAGCGTCTTAAGGTCCTCCACCTGATTATATGTGGACACGTTTAGGGGACGCCCAATTTGGTCAAATGAGCTGCCGATGGCAACTAACGCACCAGTGCACCCTGCGTTGAGCAGCGTCGGGCAACGCTTTCGATGTGTTTGGACACGTCCGCGAAGGATGTGCCGCGGGTGAATATCGGAACGTTCCTCCCCTGCCCGCCCGACTCGCTCGTCAATGGCGACGCAGCGGGCGATCGGGCTGGTTGTAACATTATTTGGCGCAATTTTATGCTTTCTCACGGTTCCATCTGGTGTGCTTGGGGTGCGCGGGGTCGACCCGGTGGCAGGGCCGTTTTGAAAAGCGCCCAGTTCGGCGCGCAATCTCACACGCCAGTCCATGTTGGGTTCGTGGCAAGGTGCCGTCCGATTACGCACGGTTCATTTGCTGGCCAGCCAGGGCCAGGTGAGCAAGAGCCTTGTGTCTGACTGTGGCCAGTGGACGCTTGATTGAGAAATTAGCGAAAGAAGTTGTCCGCTCTTTACGACTGCGCGCAAACTACTGAGGAACGTTTTCAGAATCGTTCATTTAAATCAAAGCTCACAAGTGCACCACCAATTGGCTGAAAGTGGGATAATTTGGTTTAATTATTATTGGTCTGTTTGCAAATTAGTTGCTGATAGTTGCGGAAATATTTGCCTGGATAATTGTTGCACTTTTAGTTGAAACCATCACACACGCAGTCATCGCAAACGAGTGCAGGCTTGAAATGGGAAAACAAATTGAATTCTTTATTTTATCTGCGTGAAGTTAATTTATTCCATTTTATTTCAATGTTATGTCACGTCGTTGTGCAATAAAGACATTGGGTGAGATTTTTGCAAACATGTTTATGCTGATTGAAAAAAAAAATCTACACAACAACACGGCTGCTCGTCATCCATCGGTAAAAGGAAAATTAATTAAGCTTGCCTCGTAGCAAGGAAGCTTTTGCCAGGAATGTCTTTGCCGGGAACCTAAAGAAGGAGCAAAAAAAAAAAAAAATACCCGCGAAATATATTCCCATCGAGCAGCCTGAGTGCGGCGTTCAATAAACTGCAACAAAATGCCAGTATTTCCTTTTAATTATTTATGAATGAAGTAGCAAAACGGGTTGCACCGACCACCCGACGGTTTGTGGAATACATTTATTGCACTCGCAGCCGTCCGAGGCCGCACCAGTGCTGCAAATATAAAACTAATTGCATTTTCCCACCGCACCGCGACGGTCGGATCTCCCCGGCACGATCGGGAGTTTTTACTTCTTTTATTCCTCTCAAGCCCCGACCCTCCGCGGACAGATGCGCCCGGGTGCATCGGCCGCTTCCCGAGGCACGGTTTTCCATCGGCGCGACTGGTTAAATATGTGCCATGTGTATCAATCGAACGCTTGCGATGCCCCGCACGGCCGGCGTTGACTGGCCTGCCTATTGAGTTATTTATGATGGAGCTATTAATTTTCAAACTCCCTCGGTGCGTTCTCGGAGCCCCCAACGCTGCCCCGCGAGTGAGTGAGTTAATGGTGCGTTTTGAAAACTTTTCATTCATTTCACAACACAACGCGGGGAAGTGTTCCTTCGGCAAAACGGAACCCTAAGCCCTCCGCCAACCAGTCGAAGCTCTGGGGGTCGCCGGGGTGGCAAAAGTTTGATGAGAAACTGTCAGCCGATAATTGCAATCGATTTGATGGCTTTATTAAGTTATTACGGCAATTTATGGCATCCCTTCTGGTCGCGGTAGTGTGTCTCGCCGTTGCAGCCGGCACTGACACTCTACTGGATGCTGCTGCTGATTGCTTCTTTCGCTAGCCATAATCGATCGTTTAACGGGGTGGGAAACATAATAACAATACTAACACTTGCGTTTCGGTGCGAAGGACTGGTGTTAATTGACGATACGCAGTCGTATTGCAAACTGCAGGCGAGATTCCATCGGGGTTGGTTTGGATGGGTGGACGGACTCGTGCGCCTGACTTGTTTGCAAATGTTGCAAATTGATTTCAGTGTCGAGGTAAGTGTCGAGATTGTGACATAAACGATCGTGTGAAGGAGAGTAAAACATCGTTGGTGATTGATAGTTTGTATTCCTTTTGATGCTTTGTGCAGATGTGCTCATTGCCACCATGTTTCTAGACGTGATCAACTCATCTTGCACAGTCTCGGGAGTTTTTTTTTTTGGTTAAATCTTGTCAACCACTTTCGGAGATAGTGTTTGAAACCATAGCAAACAATTGTCGAAATCTAAAACAAACATTTGCCCCCGTGTTGTATGGCAAAACAGGTTGGGCGCGTGTATCGGCCAATCTGGATAGACATAAATAATCATTAGTCCCCATTCGGCGGAACACAGTTTTGAATAAATAAACCAGGAACGCACCGAACTATGCGCCGAGGCGTATGCGATCGCGTGACATAAACAAATGCGCGCCCGGCACAATACGCGAGCAGCGGGGTGGTAATCCAATAATTTTTAATTTCTGTTTGCTTTCGTCCATTGTGCGGCCGTCAAAATACCTCCATAGAAAAGGTGGAACGTAAACTTGGCTCCCCATCGTCGGCCCAAACCGGATGGCAGCAGCGACAAACCGAACCGAATAAAATGTCCGGCAAACGGGAAAGTCCTTCGGCGCCGCTCGGCTCGGAGCAAGCCGGCCGGCCTGCGATGGTTTTACGATGGTCGTAAAAAGAGACACCCATGCCAGGCGACTCGACAAATCAAAATTTAATAATTCTACCAACACCTCCCGGCACTCCAGCGGGGTCCAAGGATGCCTTCCGGCTCCCCATTTGGGCGAGTTGAAACCCGTTTTCATATTTTAATGCTTCTCCGTGGGCCCATCATCGCCTCGACGCCTCGTTTCGTTGATGGGGCACGCGGAATAGAGGGCACGCAAGCGGAGGAAGAGGGATAGACGGTGGTCCAATTGGTCGGGGCTGAACCGAAACGAATCCGATCTCAGCGGGGCTACTGGGGTTTTCGATCCCGATCGCAGCCCAGGAGACAGGATCGACCGCCTAACGAACATCTGAAAGAAAACTGCACCAAAGGCGTCCCCCCGCGCCACAGAGTAGCCACACTAAGCGGCATTAAACACCCAGCGGCAGTGCTTCACTAGGACGGACTGTCTAGGCTGGGCCGCCTAAGACAATAATGGGTGAATATTGTTCCATAACATATAAATTAATATAACAGCGTGACCGAATCCGGAGCCGGTTCTGACCGGGCGGTGGCGCGCACTACAGCGGAATCCGGGCCTGTCGCTTGCCACCTGTCGCGATCGATCGGCCCCGGTCGAGCCCACTATTCTGTCGTTAAAATATTTGGCTCGTAAAACCGTTAAATCAAACCGCGCGGGAGTCTGCAGCGTCGTGGCGCGGCGTGTGCCGCCGACCGTTCATGCGGTTTTCCGAGGGCAATGGACGACTCCCGCGTCCTGACCGTGTAATCCTGCACCACAAGGGAAGGCTAGGCCGAACGAGCAAAAAAATAAAGAAACTCCTATCGGTTTGATTTGTTTCAAGCACCGGCACCAAGTATCGATCGCGGCTTTTATGAGCCTTTTATGAGGACTTCTTGGTTCCTGCTGCGCTACGGGAACTTCGGGTTCGACGGTACGATCGAGGGGAAATAGATTGGATCATCGGTGGTTCATGGTAGCCAAATACCGTAGCATTACCGTTTGGAGGTGATAAAAATCGGCTATTACAATCGGTGGTTGGGGTGGGTTATTTTTGCAGGCGTGGGTTGATCCATAATCTGATCAAGTTGGCTTTTTTGTGATTCGTTACGCTCTAGTTGGAGCTAAGATTGGATGCATACGGAGTCACGCTGATTTTATTGTAATTTGAGCTGGTTTTTATCAACCTATCTTGGTGTTTACTTTTAATGAAACTAAAAGATTCCATTTACACGCAGCATAATGTTCGAAAGGAAAGTTTGCTTCCTGCCAGAATTGCTTTCGCAAAACATACATCTCAGACCTAATTCTCCTTACTAGAGGATTCCCTGGCTGGTGGATTGGTATGCGGAAATGATCATCAACGATCAAGGTGTAAGTCTTGCTGCTCCTTAAGTCTTGCCTAGAGGCGCGAAACAGGAAAGAAAAAGGGAAAAGTCAAAACAACGATCGCTATCGAAAAGGGCACCGGGAGTGGATCGATAGTGATCAGAAAGCTCATTGCGCAAAAGTTCAGCCCGCTGTCCAGCGGTGTGCGTGTGTGGACGATCTTCGGGCGAAGATACGCCGGAGCATAACCTAAAACCACAATGCAATCCATTTTTGGCATCACGATCGCAATCTTTCACCCTCACTCTTCCTTCGGTTTCCCTTTCCGCCGTTCTCGAGAGGCGCTGCTGTCGGAGGTAGGCGGCGTGGAAGAGTGATGATATGCCAGAGCAATACCCCCGTCCCGTCGTCCCCGACCCGTTGTAGGGCCCGTTGCATATCTTGTCTTAATTGGTAATTTCAATTTGCGCATACCTGCGTCGCGTAATGCGCTTCCATATATCACTGCCAACCCCGGCGTGAACGTGGTCGGACACTTTTTTGCACGCCTCGCAACCTATTTGGATCGATCGGGCATTCCGGGGGCCAAAAGAAAGCCAGATGCTGCTAGATGGCTGGCCCACGGGAAGTTGGGGCTGGAGGAGCGGGTGGTGTTGCTTTTTGACACCTGATCGATGCCGTGCAGAGAGCCGACGTCCCGTCCCGTGCTGCGGCAGTTTCGCAACCGGTTGTGGCGCTGCAGGTGTTTGGCGGAACGGTGAACGGTGCTCTACGAGACTCGGGCGTAGAACTGCGCCGAAACGATCCTTTCCGAGATCATAATAACAATGCGTTGCCCTGGCGAAAAGGGGTGGATTTAGTTCGAAGGCAGTCAGTGGTCGGCAGTGAGTGGAAACGAAAGATATCTTCACGGTACTTGGTGGAACCCATCGTCAGCTTGCAATTTTTCAACCGTGATTTAAGGATGTCATTGTCATTCTCAAAACATTTTAATTAATTTTGTGTTATTTAATGCTTTAAAATGCTGGATTATGATTTTCAATCCTAACGTTTACATGTGGTAAAATAAGGTGGTAAAGTCTAAACTTTCACTCAATTCTCTATTTAGTTTGCCCAAAATTGGTTGGGCAAATAAAACGTTCTACCGAAGATTGCCAACCCCTGATCGCTGGTGCGTAATGTGGTACAATCTGTCTGTGCACGCCAAGAAAACATGCTTGGGCGTGAGGAGCAGTAAAGCATTCCACCTTTTTACGCTCCGATCAACCGGGATAACCGATCGCAATGGGCCGCGGCTAGAGAGTCCGTGTGCACTATGTGTCATTCTCGGTAGATTGCAATCCGCCGCGAGCTCCTCCGACCTCTCCCCGTGTGCTGTCTGAGGTTAAATTTATTGATTGAGATTCAAATCAAAATATATTGCCATTATTATTGTCTTAAATATGTGCATATTACTCGTAGATGGTTCGTTTTTTTTCTTATTTGAAGTAAATTGGTAGATTGGCACAAGTTATATTTTCTTTTACCTGGGGAAAACAGTTACTTGTAATATGTATGGAAGTGGATGCATTTCATTGGTCATTAAGAGTTACTTTCAATATCTTATAAATGGAGCTTAAGGTTACAAAGTTACTTTTTCTTAAAATTCATTTTTTGTTCCAAGTTCCTTGAAACAATGTACTATCAGTTAGATTCTTTTGCTCAAAATAGTGCTCTATTTGACAACAAATGTTGCGTTAGCACGTTTAGATTAAAAGTGTGCAATTATTAAAATTCAATGATTGCGAGAAAAGCAATCATTCTCCCGACCAAAAAACGCTCCCTTCTGCGTTGTGTTAAGCAACAATGTAACATGTGTAGCATGCTTTATGGGCTGCGATTACTCTCGATTTTTGTGTTCATGTCATTCCACCCGCCCTAACAGGCACGCGTCGTGATCGCGGGCGGCGAGAAGCGAAGAAATGATTTAAAATAAATTCTAACCAAATCACACTTATTGGGAAATAAATAAGCATTTTATCGCGTGCTGCCCCGAGCGGTGCGCCGGTCAGGAATGCACCGGAGGGTTTATGTTGGAGCATTGGCCTGCGCATGTCCAAAAGAAAGGGGACCCGGTTGATCGATGGTCACCGTTTCTGCCGTGGCTTATGGAACGATTCTGCCAACGAGCGTGGCAAAGTTCGCGTTTAGGCTTCGATGTCTTGCCTCGATTGCAATCGAGCGCACGCCGCATCGACTCAAAAATAGCGATGGGAAACGCGATTGCGTTTTAGATGTACTTCTTTTTTGCGTTGCTCTTGTTGTGGATTTGGTTTCGTCACCGCTCCAGGAGTTTCATTTGGATGGAATTTGATTTTCGCTCCCTTCGCCGATCGCACCGATCTCGTTTGGTATCGTTTTTCTCTTTCTAGATCCCTCTATCTCTCTCTATCTCTATCTCTCTCTCCCTCTCTCCAACGTTCGCACACCCACGAAACGCGCCGTTTGAAAAGTGAACTTCGGCATACGATCTGTTGCACGCGCTCGAGCACGCGCGACCCAAGTGGAAGACCCATAAATCAAGCTCCTCGAAGTTCAACGAAACGGCAATGGTGCGAAACATATGTACTGGAATTGGCCCGGGGAGGCCTCTTTCCTGCTTTCAGACCTGGGGTTCGAAGTAAAATCAACTGAAGCCGCGAATCGCTACACGGGAGATTATGGAATTTAGTTGTCTCTCGGATGGACATCTAGCCTTTCTGAGGCTAAGTTCTTTCCTACCCTCGTAGGACCCGATCGATGCGACCATGATTAAGCGGATCGGAACGAGGTGGTAACGAATGGTCCGAAGGGTCTCATTGGGAAAATCCGCCGTGAAGTATTTTTCGCCTCCTTGATGTTCTATTGCTCGATGTTCACGTGCTGGAGTTATCTTAATTGGCGCAATAGTAAAACGTTATTTGCGTCAAGGTAGATTTTTGCGCGTCCATTTGTTTCAGACAGGTTGAAGGATCGAGTAGAGTCGGATTAGAATGCCAAATGTTTCAGGAACCGTATGAGCAAGAGGTCATAATTTTAAACGAATAAAAAATAAACATATTTCAACCTATAGTCTTTGAACGGCTCATGGACAACACAATAAGTTCTATCAATAGGTAAACAAAGGACGAAAGAAAAAGATATCTAATGATTTTCAAATACCTTACATAAATTCAAAGTATACGACAGGATCGTTTGATGTTAACTTGTCCATCTTTAAGCAACATAATTGTACATTCAAAGTAGCCTTCGACCGTACATAACGGCTAGCCGTTTACCAACCAGATCAGATAGGGTTTTAAGCACTTTCCGAACACGTTAGCCTCCCTCCGAGCTAGGCTGGCGCTTCCCTTACGCCATCATTGATTTTGCGTTCGAAGCAATTGAAATCAAATCAGTACCGATCGATCAGTAAAAGTATCTCCCCGTTTTCGCCTCCGACGCCATTCCTTGTTCGGTAGCAAACGGTTGGACCCTTTTTCGGACGCTCAGGCAAGTGGCCCCTGTCGTTGTTCTTCTATCGATGCAGGGCTCCTGGTGCCACTCCTGGTGGGCAGTGAAAATGGTGCGGCTCGCGGCTCCCGGTTTAAATGTGGTTCTCTACCTGCTTTGGAGATTGCATCTGTGCGGAATTTGTCTGCCGACCGCCATTTGAGTGCGCGGCGTAATCCCGGTGTGCACAAGCATGACTGCAGGGCGCACCGCGGTCGTACACTCAATCAACATCTGCATACGGTGGGTCCCGGTCGGGGTTGGTTATTAATATTTATTATCCTCGCAAGTATGTTCCCCCTTAAGCCATGGGCCATGGTATTGCGATCAGATTGGAAGCGGAAAGCGGGCTTCGGTGCGCGGAGCTGTTGACTATTGTAGCGTTTTCGTAGTCACCTTTCTTTTTGAGGGCCGCAACAAGTTGCACGAGTCGCTTCACGGGACGATGTCTTTAACGCCTCAGATACAGCGTAGCCCGTGTCCCCCCCGGAGCTAAACTATCCTCGGCGCTCTTCCCAAACGTGTGAAGCGCTAGATCGTCCGGGACCGATTGGGGAGGATGATTGTTTGTTTTCCACAATGCTATCGTTTGGTGGCGCGACGCATGGGATCTTTGGGACGGACCGGTGTAGTTCATAATAGAGAGCGTGCAGGTTCCGCTTGTCTTGGATGGACCTGTTGAATCATGCGACAGGCGGCAAGGAGCACGAATTATTACCTTGCCGGTGGAACTCATGCCGGACCAGGATAGGGCATAGATCGTTGCCGAAAGCGATCACCACCTCCTGAGCAAACGGGGGTAACTTTTCTCGTACAATTTTCTCTCCCTATCTCTCTCTCACTTTTCCGCACCGGATTGTTTGCCATCCAGCCAGTCAGCCACAGCCCCAAGCGTGGCCAGGTCCTACCTTTCAGTTGGGGACGATAATTACAGTTTGCGGTTTCGCCGGCCGCTATTTATTGCCATCCCTTGTGCGCGGAAGGTCTTCGCACTTTACCGTTTGTGTGCGCGCTCCGCTGGGTCGTGGTCTGGGCGGCTGAACCTACGGTTCGGCGAACCGCGGCGCTGAGGTGAGAAAAACGATGACAAATGTCCCCCGGAAAAAAAGGAGACCCGCTCGGACACGCACCGGGTCGGTTCGCACGCTTTTTAGGACGTCGGTTCTTTAGCGAACAAAACAACCAGCCGTGCCGGAGCATCATGAGGTCACAAGGGTGGACTTTCCTGTTCGCCTTTGGCTGCGAAAAGAAGCTTGTGCTCGCGAGTCTTTTCTCGCCGTCGATCTTAATCCAATCGATTTGAACTTTCTCAGGAGAAGAATTGTATGCTGGGGGCAACTGGAGGAGGAAGGCCAGTCTTTGAGCTATTTCAGGTCCTCTTTTACCATGCCGTACTGGGGGACCTTATGCAAATACTATTGGAACCATCGCAACCCGTTGACTTCGATGTTGACTTTGAGGTCCCCGAATGTTATCGAATTGGCCGGGTGATGTATGGCTGGCACAGGACTAAAACGAAGCTCCCCGGTTTTAATAGAGGGTGGTTATCGCTTTGCGTCGAAGCTGGTGATCATTAGTTATCCGGTTTGGAGACATGCTGGCCGCACACGGCAGCAGGTGTGGTAATATGAACCGAAAACGAATAATTTGTTTCCCTGCCGGTGTGTTCCAGCGGGCCGTTTATTCGGTGGTTTGCGTTCATTAGTGACCCGGTCCGATAAGAATGAGGTTCAGGGCATAGGTGTGAGGATGGGTCCATTTTCCCCCTGGCCAGTCATTAGTTTTACAAACAGCCAACATAAACCTTGGCGCGTTGGTGGAGTTTGCTTCGGGACAATTTGGTAGCGATAAATTTTCTAATTAGGGGATGAGATGAGATCGTTGACGGGAATCACGGCGGTTTCTCTTCTCTGGAATGTGGGCTTCGTAAACGTAATGCTCTTCTAATCGTGTCAATCATATTCATCAAATCGTTATACATACCTTAATTTAACTTTAATAAGGATAATGTTGGCGTTTCTCAATCGTTAGGGAATTATCTACGTAGCGACAATTTAACTGGTTTAAACATATCAACAATGTTCCTGAAGGTAATACGGAGTGCTTTAAATATGCTAATTTCATCGAACTTGTTGTTTCAATTAATTTTAATAGTGTACGACATTAATTAAACAACAATCTGAAAAATCGACACTTTTGAAATTGGAGACAGTCATTGAACGAGAATTATCGTTAACGTTAATTGTTCGTGTAGTTAGCGATATCGACGAACGATTCTCAACTTCAGTGGCGATTGCTTCGAAGCGTCAACAACTGTTGGAAAAGTGATAATCCACATACACATCCCTGGAAGGCTCGGTGTGGAGGAAGAGTTTTGGTTCCCAGATGGAACCGCCATTCCGCCGACTGCTATCGATGGCCGACGCTGACGAAAAAGATCCATGATTGTAATTTGCATAAAAGCGTTCCCTAACCTTCGCGCGAGTGGCCGTCGAGCAGTTGAACATTCGATTTCCGATCGGACGTGCATGTGCTGGTGTGAGGTGCACCCACACGCGCTGCAGCTGATGAAAACCGTTCCGATGGTGGGTTGTTGGCTAGGCCCGTTTCGAGAAGGGAACTTGCAAGGGAAGCGAATGCTTGGGCATGGCTCAAGATTAATCGTCGAATGCCATAATCCACCGTGAAAGAAGTGACCGGCTTTCGCTAATGAACGCCGACATGAAAATTAAGACGTAACCCCGAGCCGAAAGGACTGCGTCCGCCCTGAGGCCCCAGGACGATGCGATCAATGGAATGCGCTGGCCACAATCAATTCGATTAATCTTTCGAATTTCAATTATTTTTAATGAACTTCAAAAAAACGGCCATCGCACTCGGTACATCTCTTACGCCAAAGCGGGGGAGAGCGTGCGGAACGAGCGGAAGAAAGAGCGTACGGAGCAAGTTGGGCTTATGTATCGTGTTTCACACGGCATACCGGAGGTGTCCGTGGCCCGGGACGACCTTATCAGCAGGGCGAAAGTCTCTGCGGTTTGCATTGGGCATTCGCCAGGATAAGCGAACAATTTTAATCATTCATAATTTATTGCCGAGCTTAACTCGGAATAGTTGTCCAAATATTGATTACAAATTGCCGATCGACCCGGTAGGCATAAAGGGCGCAAATGAAGATTCATACGGTACCCTTTATTCCCTTCGACGTGCGCTATTCAGGGAGCGATGTATTAAAAGACTCTCGAGATGTGTTAAACCCAGATTCCTGTTGCCTTCCAAAGACCCTGCGACTATCGGTCGTTGCGTTTTGCGCTGTGCGGCTAGATCGAAATAATCAAAGAACTATCAAAGAGAATTAACATAAACTAAAACATGCTCCCGAGAGCTGCCAGCTGTCGTTCGGGTCGATCGCTTGCTTGCTCCGGCTCGGACGGGCCGGTAAACTCCGGCACCTTACAGACGTTATGTTGTGGCGCACCCGCGAATGCAACCATGTATCGGCCTGTCTTGTAGTTGCGTTATCGCAAACAGGAGTGCTTGTTCGCACGCTCGCCGTAGTCTGCTTCGTTGAGGTCCATCGGTGGTCCGAACGTCGGTCTGAAGCCACCTGTGGACGCTGCCAGTTTCCCCGGTTCCTGTTCGCACCGCTATCGGGAAGCTTCCGGCAGTGGTCTAGGGCCAGCGTCTACAGTACGTTCCGCAAAGGTAGTGTATGCAGCGTCGGAGAGTTGCTCAACCCGGTTCCGGGTGCTGTAAGGAGTGATGTTAACAGGTTTGTGCGGTGAATATCGCTTTTGCCGCCCTATCCTGGCCTATGTCTTTTGGAGCCGGGTAAAGGTGACTAGAGCTTTCTGTGAGGTTCTGCCAAAGGAATGTAAAATGGAAGCTTCTAGCTGCCGCTGGTCATAATTATTAGCTATAATATTTGCTTCAATTGATGGGATATTTTTATTGAACGAGTATGGTTGACTAAGTATAAGATGTCAGATTATTTTGAAAATAATACATAGGATAAGGATTACGAAGTGCTTCCATCAAACAGTGTTATGCAGAACTCTTATTACCAAGAAACCAAGAAATAAAACCAGTTATTTGATAACTTAACTTTAGAAATAAGTAGATGAGCCTTCTGCACTGATCTTTCACCATCTTCTTGTACTCTAGCAGTCACAGGACACGCCAATATTTTGTAGCACACCGTTTCGATCTGTTGGTGTGCTATGCGTTGGTCTCAGCGATAGTTACAACCTGCTTGTGGCGGCTTACATTTCGTTGCTCCAAACTGCCTCGCATAGAATGCCCGGTCTGGCGTATTCTCCCCATCGTCAGCCCTTGGTCGGAAGGCAGCAAGCAGCCGGGAATAAATCAAACAGTGTTTTGCGTACAGAACCGAACGGATCGAAGAAACACGGCCGGCAGCGAAAGGATTTATTACGATGGTTAAAAGTTTCCTTGTACGCGCTGACAGGATCGACAGCGGAATGTAAACGGTGCCGCACGGCATTGCAGGCGTCGCTAGAGCCACCGGGATGTAAGTGGCGCAAACTGTGGCAAGTTCCTCGGAAACACATCGGCATTGCGTTTGCATGCCGACCGTTGCGGATTGTCTGATACATACCTTGCACTGCGTGAAGGATAGAAGAATTTTTCTAGCGTAAGAGGAGCTTCAAGGGGGACTTTTGTGGGTAAGTTTCTCGCTTGGTTCCTGATGACGAAATCCGTGCCTTTGAATACTGTCAATTTAAAGCATGTTTTAATGCTCACAGAACATGTAGCAGAGCGACACGAGCTTGGCTATTATATCACGTTAGACAAGACGTTGTGTAGACATTCGAGGCCTGTTTTTGAATACATTGTCCTTCCACACCACATCTTGTTGGAAATTAAGAAACGTTCATTAAAGTATGGCAAATGCCCACATCGGAGACGATTCATTGCATACAAAGATATGTAAGCACATCAATTTTAAAGAGGTTACCTTACAATTCTTGGTACGCGCTTGCCTGGCCTGGGAAGATTGAAAATCAATCGTTCAATATAACAACTGATAAGTGAAATCATCAATCCACCCGATTGTGTTTTTTTATCCTGTTTTCATTGACATTGGACAGAGATTTTTTTAAATTTCTTGTTCAAATCTGTTACGCATTTCTTGGATTCAATTGATAACCAAATGGTCACAACATTGTTTGCCTATGTTTGTTGAACCGCAGAGAAAGAAAAAAAAAACATTGGTGCCACTGCAAAGGAGTTTCCTCTTTTTCTGTGCTTGGACTCAATGCAACAATGCACATGTGTAGAAAAAAGAGAGTAAACGCCAGCCAGAAAACTGGAACGGATCAGGTGAATAACAGCATTCGAACGTTTGATATAGGGGCGAGATAAATCTGCCAAGCTGCCGAGCTTCTCCATTCGGTCGATCTTGCTGGTCCGTCGGACTCGGAGAAAAAGGCAACCTGTCCATCATTTGCGCGATTGCTTGCCACAATGGAGCTTGGTCGACAAAAACTAGTCACAGTTTTGTCACGGACAAATTCGTGATGCCGCTCGAAGTGGTTACCTGCATGTGCAGGGGGGGGGGGGGGGGGGAGGGGGTCGGGGAGAACGGTCGATCCGTTTTTCGAGCAATCGGCCAATCATTTCCACCGTGACATCAGCTTCCCCAACCCCAGCCAGGGGCGTTGGATCGCGGGCTCACCAAAGCGGTCACGGGAAAAAAAGTACGCTACTCCAAGGAAAAACCCCGCCATAAGGGCGAGTCTAGGGACGGCAGGGAGAAAAAAAACTTGTTAAAACGTTTGTTTGTTGTTAATTTTTATTAATTTCAACCACGCAGCCAACGTGGAGCCACACGGGGAGTGCTCGGTGGCGCCGAGCCGTGCCGGTGGCGCGACTTTGAACTTCTGCGCCTGTCAGTTCGGGTTTAGCCGCAGCTCCGGTATCTGCAGTTTGGGGCCGTTTGGTTGTTGGCCGATGGAACCGAAGGGATCGAGTGTGCCGATCGCCGAACATTGCACAAAAGGTTTCGGCGCGATAAGATAAAGGGAACCGCCGGGCGCTCCCGAACCGTATCTTTATTGAGATCATGGTGGTTGATTAATTTGGTGCACGGTGATAAATGGCTTTGGCCGCTGGTTGGGGGGTGCGAACCGTAAAAGGATAGTCGATTTTCCGCTTACTTGACGCATGATAAGATCGTGTGGTGTGTGGTGAAGGGATTTCGTCATGATATCATTATCAAATCGCTGAACAATTTATGCTCAGTTCTACAAGGCATGATATAACTTAGCACGATGGATGTGATGTTATATGACTTGGACAGTATTTGTTAACACTTCATAGTCTTTGACTTAGTTTTACGTGTCGCTTGTGACTAACAGTTTTTGCTACAATGGTTATTCAAAATTTGTATTCCTGTCGTTTTGTTTCGACATAAATTCGTCCTTTTTTATACAGTTCATCACATGGAAAACATTGGTTGTTGTTCTTCCTCAATCATAAATGTAGTCATCATGGTTCCACTGCTTTTTGTTTGCAGCCTCAGCTTCACTAGGAATGAAGAAACTTTAAAATCAAAATTGAATCAACTACCCTGGCCCTTCCTGCTTGTTCTCCTGTTCTCCCGTTCGCCTCGCACGGATACACGTGAGTGAGCAATTGTCAGCCGAATGATGACACCGAAAGGGCGTGTCAGGAAGTGATTTGACATGCGCCCACCGCCACGCTAGCCCGTCATGCGCGACAATGGCGTCATATGTTTTCATTGTTTTACGTTTCATCCGCCCTTTGGGGGGTCCAGCTGAGCCGAGAGTGCGTGCCCACCATTGATTAATAAAGACACGCAAATGGTTTCACTCGGCGAGCGCACGGCACCGTCCGGTCCAACCCCCAGGAAATTTTTATTTAATTAGGGAAATTTTGTCATTAAAGCCGGGCGATCGAACGAGCGCTCCAAGGACGAGGAGAATTGTGTTGGGTCCCGCCAAGGGGATGGTACTGCGTGATGTCATCGTAACAACGTCCTGCTCTGCCGGTAACGGTGTCTGACTATTTCATTAACCGGTCCGCGCCGGTGTCCTGATCGATTCTGACAAATGAGCACCGAAACGAGTCGAACGTGCCTGCCGGAGGCACGAGGAAATCCACCTCCCGCGGTACGATGGAAACGAAACCATCCTCCGAAATGCCAGAGTGGCACCAGGGCGAGTAATTCAATTCGCATCCACTCACCTTTTACCAGCGGGTCCCTCGGGGACGTATACTTTGTGACTGCACTTACAAACCGGGCATCTGATCGGACGCGATCGAGTTGAAAGGATCGATTCCAGCATCGGAACGTTAACGCACAACCTAAAGATGGTTCCAGCCGTCCCTATGTTCTCTTAAGTTCGGGGCAAGGATACATTCGGCAAGAGGGGCAAGAGCAAGAAAACAAAAGATTGCGTAGCATCAAATATGTCCACACCCAAGGACGCATGCCCAAATTTGGTGCTCCGTGAAGCCTTTCGAAAGCGCAATTATTTGCTTTATGGAGGGCTGAATAAATTTCAAACAATTTACGTGCAGCATAAAGGCGAGCATCGAACGTGTGCCCGGTGTTCACTTTGCTTGCTATTTTCCAACGAAGAAATGTTTTCGTTATGCAGTGCAAATGAGATTCCCGCACGTAAGAGATAGGGTTTTGCTTGTACTGGCCTATATGAATTCATCAGGAGTCGTAAATCAATATTATTTTCGAAATAAAAACTGTTCTTTTCTCTGCCTCTTTTGTATAGTAATTAATATAAATGGCTTTCTTCCCTTTCGAGTGCCCAAAACATCCTGCTGGAATCGATCACAAAAGCAAGAAGATGATGCCGAACGTGACAATTGCTTCGAGTTGGGACATGATGACAATAATTTTGCAATAAAAAAGATACCACTTTTTTTGATAAGAAAAACTGTCCGGTGCTCGATAGGTGGAAGCACAAAGGCATTTCGTTGCATTTGATATAAAAATGACGTACAGCTGAATATTTTTTTGTGTTACTTTTTTGGAAAGGTTGCAACATGTTGCATCATCGTTTTTTAAATGATTTTATAGCACTTATGATGCTGTTAAATTGTTGATTCCGCGTTGGAAAGCAAGCAGACCGAAAATGACGCCGATGCATCGACACGGCCACCAAAAGCCACAGCTCGAAACGTCCAACACAACCAAGGCACCAAGATGGGGACAATGTTTTTGCGATTGATTTTTAATGCTTGTCCCGTGGATGTGTTTATGGTAATGCATTTCAAATTGATTAAAATCGATGGTGCCGTGAATCACTGCGAGCTCGCTGCGGTCCTCAGGCACGGGCTAAACTGCGTTTGTCACGGCGAGAAAAAAGGATGTTCGCCGTCATCGTCCTCGCCGTGCGCACCTCCGGCGATGGAATGTGTGGTTCCCCCCGGGGGTATATCTCATCTTCGAACACCTACTGTTTTATGAGTGTGCATAAATGTCTTAAATTTTGTTATCGAACAGAGAAAAAAAAAAAACGCCCGGCAAAAAAAAGCAACGATCCACGGTATCATCGGAGATTCAAAGGAGGGTGCAATTAAAGTAAGCTTATTATTTTGGGTACATGATTAAGTGACTGACAAGAAAGTGCTGGAATGCACGGCACGGGAATCACCGTGTGCTGGACCGTTGTTTATTAACTTATAAATTTTATCAATCTTGTAAATTAGTACCCGATGGTTTTGTTTTTTTTCTTTTCCATTTTGCAAAAGCAGTCATTTTTTGGGTATTATTTGCCTTTTTGGGTTGAACTACCCCTGTTGGCTGTGTCGGAAAGAGTTTTGCTCAAACATGTTTACAGTTGTGTCTACCAGATTTTTGTAGAACGTTTTATTGTTTGGTTATTAAAAGTGAAGTGATAAAAATATACACATATAAAACCTTCACCAATAAAAAAATGTTTTTTTATTCGAATAGCAACTCATGTCACAGGCTGCAAAATGTGTTAATATTTTTAGCAGGTCTGCATTATCGCAACCTTAAAGTTCACGGTAAAATCAGCAAACAAGTTGGAAAGTTGGAGAGGCAAAAGTAATGCCACCGAGGAAACGGTTTGCGATCCGCGCGGGAATCACGTAACGATTACCAACGCAAATCTTCGGCTTAAATCCCTTATCTATCCGATCGATCGGACAATCATCATTAAACGTATCCTTATCTGGTGCAACTTTGCTCTTTTGTCGTTTTAATCTTTTCGACTTGCCAACGCCGCGAAAATCTTACCGAAACTGAAGCAAGGCAATGGCAGCAGAATAATAAGATAATCCGGGCCCCACATACCGAACCGAAGGATTTCTCGCTGGCATTGTTGGCGTTTTGTTTCCACTTACAAGCGCCTGTTAATTTGGCTGAAGGCAACCCGAAGCCGGGGGGACACCGGGGATCCACCGGGGGAGGTCTGGTGTCAGCTTAAAAACGCCACCGAAGCGGCGGCTGGCCGGCGGGATATAACTTCTCGTTTCAATTGGGATGTTATGCGGCAAGGTCCTGGGAATCTGGCACTCCAGGAAGGGAGGATAGGGGGGGGGGGGGGGGGGCTAGGGTGTTTTGAGCGAAGAGAAATATCTTCAGTTCACGGTCGGGGTATGTGCGGTTGCGTTGTCGATAACGATCGACGAATCGGTAACGTATCGGTAAACAAATAAACGAAATTAAGATAATACCCATTTTCATGAGACTCGGCTTTGGGCCTTTTGGGGGAGGGGCACGTCCCTCTGCTCACCCGTCCGGCAATTGGTTTGAAGCTGCAAGGCTTTGGGTAATCGTTTTTGTCTTGCTTCGATCGTCGAAACGTTTTTCTTTCTCACCCGAGCCCACCGGACGCAAGCCACGCTGGACCCAAGGGATGACATTTGCCCTTCGCTTGTATGTTTTATGCATGAGGCGCTTCGTGATGCCGCTAACTCCAAGTGAAATACAATGTCAATAGGTTAATCAACGATGCACACAACAACTTCGAACTGTTCGCACAGATTCTGTAATAGCTAAAATGTCGGGAATAATACAATCGTCTTTTATTACGTCCCGTAAGTTTTGCCTTAAAACAGCACTAGGCTAGCAAAAGTGTTAAAGACAGTTAAAAATGAATGTAGCATTGTGTAAGTGGTCACACAGCCGTACATTAATGCATTAATTGGTTTCAATGAATTGCGCCGGGATCATTATTTAATTAGTTAAGCCTCTGTTTACGACGCGCCAATGGTTATAACTTCTCCTCACCTTTGACCCGGCCATTTTCACCGGGATTGTTTTTCGTCCGCCTCGTACTTTAAGAGTTGATTCGCAGAGGAGAATTTATTCGCAATCGTTTGTATCTTAGTGTTAAAATGTTTCTACAGCAAGGGAGCCATTTCAAAATGTTACTTTTTTTTAACAAAGCGCTGGGGGGTTTTTTTTTAATGATCCTGAATTCATGCGCACCCGCAGGACTTTAAATTTCTTTTTAATCCTTTTGTTTTTATTTTTCCTACAACAAAAGGAGAAAACTGCTCATTCGTCAGTGACGCGTACGTACAAGGATATCGAGGAGGCAATTCTCGGTTTCTCCCACCGATCGACCGAGCGATCGGAAAATCGTAATGAATGGTTATGTGTGTTCGAACGCGAAAAAGTGCCGCCGGTGACGAAATTTAACACAGAATTTGTGAACGCATCCAAAACGCATCGGCCCTTTGCACGGTTGCACCGCCACCGGTTGGGTGGCACCGGAACAGTGGAAACGAGCTGGAATAAGGAAAAAAAAGTAACGTTAATCCAACAAGCGATTAAAAGGAATTACACTTCGCACTGAGACCGAGTTTCGTCTGCCGGTGCCGGCGCAGTCGTTCCGTTGAAGCTTTTTATCCTCGTTCGGCCAGCCGCCAGGAGCCATATTTCGGGGCCAGTATCTTTGAGTGAGTTTATTTTTTAAATCACCGCAATTTATTTTGAGCTTTGGAATGCTCTCGCCTCGCGGCAATCCGGGCCGCCGCAACAGGGACTGCGGTGGAACACGCCATCCTTGCCTCGGGGGGGTTGTAAGCTCACAGGGCGGAGGTCCTTGCGAGATGGTGTTCCCTTATTTCACGGTATAATTGTGGTGTTATTTGCATTGTAATATCTTCGTTTCGATTTGGAGTCCGATTGGGGATTTTCTTGAGTTTTCAATAAATATGATTTCAAAATGCAGAAGGGCTAAAACTAGAGCACCTGGAGCGAGCGACTTTTCTCAGCTTCGTTACGAGTATTGATAAGGACTACACATTCGCTTTGGGGTGTTTGGGGTTTAATCACCACCCAGGATCTTTTTAATATGGTTTTAGATAGTTCTTTAGGATTCGTCTAAAAACAGGGCGCTGTACTTAATTTATATGGCTAACAAGAAGCAATAGTTTAGTTGCAATTTACTGCAAATTAACGGTTCCTTAAAGCATGATACGTTTGTTCGCCAGCTATTCAAAAGGATTACTTTTTAATGGAACATAACGCGATCAAATTTAAAATTATGCGTTTTAAATTTAACCCGAATCTTAATCCTTTAAGTCTGTTTCTCGTCCCTAATTGTGACGGAAAATGCATTACCGCAATTCGGTAAACTTCCGATCGGTCCATTTAAAACCCACTGCATGCGCTCCCGTCCGAAATTCCCCAAAACCACGCCAGAGTGCTTTAAATAAATAGTCCAAAATTACCTAGTACTTTAAAGGTTGTTTACGCTACCGGTGGCTGAGCTTTAATTTTCTGCCCCACTGCACTTCATCCCATTCGCTTGGGTTGCCCAGTCGTCGTGTGTGTGTGTGTGTGTGTTTGGTTGCACACATGGGTGACGGTTTCGCGAGGCAAAATGTCAAAACCAGATGCTCGCGCGATGGCGATGCTGTTCGCCGTAATCGGGTGGAACATTTTAAACGGCCCCTGGAACAATAAATTTCAATTATCAATACATGATAATTCAATTTTCTTCTTATTATTACAATTTTGCTGCTCCATCGCGACCCTCTGCCGCCCGGTGGATGGGGCATTTTTTTTTTCGCGAACACAATGTTTGTCTTCAGGGGGGTGAATGAGAAGGGAAGGCCACGGTTGGATGGATGGCGTGCAGGAATTGCCACAGATTGCACTCGATTTTGAACGATTTTCGAACACCACGATGCTGGCCCCGAAGAGAGTGCTTTTGGTTCGCATTCCTCCCCGGACGGGATGCTGCCTTTGGCCGAGGCTCCTCTGCTTCAAGGTGTTTCGTTCTTCTTTCCTGCTTATCGCGACGTTCCGTGCGAGGGTTCGTGCACCCTCGCAAAAGGCCTCGCGACCCTTCGGAGGAGTGATGGAAGGTATTAATTTTAAATTGCAGTCATTTCCTCCGGGGCGCCCGGGTTGTTTCGAACTGCGAGCAATCACGGGCGATCGCAGGGTGGGAAGGTCACGGAGCGGGCCTTCTTCCCTACCTTCTCCGCAAACACATTTTATCTCCTCCACTCCTTCCTTTGCACACGAAGCCAGAGAGAAAAAGGTTAAAGGCCGGCCGGCCAGCCGGTGGTCGATGGAGAAAGTCGAGCATTAATGAGGCGTAAGATTTTGGGTCCGATGCGCGACACGACAAGCGTAAAGTAAACATATCGAACGATTGGTAAATTAGTGCAGCAGTTGGACGTTGCTTGCAACGCAAAGGAAGTGATTTAAAATATTGGAAGGAGGCTTGAAGCGGATTTTTTTTTAAATAGGTTCCATTTGAATTTCATTAATAACATTTCAAAATTATCAGGACAAGATTGTTCAAAACGTATTATTTTGTAAAATCATGTCAGTGTCCATCTTGTCTTATTTAAGTTCAAATAATCCATCTCATTTGCACATTAATTGGTAAACCAACCTTCAAAACGAATACTATTCATATGCAATACCTTCCAAAGTATAGTCAATAGCGATTTTTGCTCCGTTACCGAATCAGATTTCTATTGCTTCTTTGCTCTTCCATCTTTTTTTCAGTAAAAGTGATCGGTGCTATTCTCCAATGCGATGGCACGTCGTAACTTCTCGTAATGCCAACCACGCTCCTCTAATTGAATCTCCATGTGCGTTGAAGTTCCCGAGGTGCGCATTAAGTGAAACATTATCCTTCGTTCCATCAACGCTATCGCCACGACTCGATCGGTGGGTCCACAATTGGAAGCTGCCAGTTTCTGCATAGCGCCAGCACCCTTCCCCGTTTGGCTCTCTGGACGTTTTCGATCGCGGTGCGTGCACTTAGACGATCTCCTACGCGCTCGAGGGGAAACTGTAGCTCGCACATACATATTCAGGCGGCTGATCAACCGCGATCGATGATGGCTGCGTTGATCCCTGCGCGTTTCGTGATGGGCAGGACTGACGAGTGACTTCATCGCATACACCCCCGCGGGTCAGCACCATCGGCAAAGTCATGCGCAACCCATAAACTATCGACCCCATAAACAGCTCATTTCTGCTGGCGCGTCGCTTGCGGGGCCCTGCGTACTTTGGCGGATAGTTTACGATGTGTTGCGCACGGAAGCGTCCTGTGGGAAGGCAAGAAAATTCGATCCGGCTAGGCCGGCGAAGGCGATGAAGGATACGAGCATGGATCGTGGTCGCGATTAATTGACCACAGATGAACGGGGAATGAACAAAACACATTTTGACACCTCGGTAGATCCGAAGCGTTCGTTCGTCGTTACCCATATCATCATCTTTGACGTAACAACTTCTTGCTGTCGATTTTTGCGAGGCAATACGTGAAACAATGATAGTCACATTTTCGCAGATGTTTGTCATGATCTTGATATGTTTTAGGAAGATTTGTATATGTCTATCAACGTTATTGTCGATCCCGTCCCAGACATTGTTTTCATCCCATTTTTCTAATATTCAGAAAGTGGAATTGTAAATGTAGTACAAGAAACGGAGTATTTTCAACTGGACTCTTTTTTTCAATTTTTTCGTTGATCTCACCTGAAATAAAATTCATGCTTTGTTTTAAAGAGTTTATGTATTTTTTAACGAATCGTTTTCATTTTATACAAGGTGACAAAAGAGACCAGAAAAATGTGGTCATACCGACGGGGACAATAATTCAAAACTTAATCGAAACGCGTCAACACATTACTTGGGTCCGCATATTAACACGGCTTACGTTCTTGTTGGTTCGCTACCGGTTTCGAATGGTCTTCGAGTCGTACATCAAACAGCAAATCGGTAGAGCAGCCAACTTTTGACCCATACGTACTATACGCCGTGGCATGCTGCCGGTCGGTAGCGAATTGCTACATGTGTTACTGGAAATTGCAAACATGAAATATGGCATTCGCTCGACGTTCTTTTTTTTCCCGTGTGCAGATTTTCCTTCCGACGAGCGCAGCACTGCAGCTGAAGCAAGGAGGTGGTGCACTTTTGCGAACATCGGAAAACAATTATCACCCTCGGCGAGCAGTCAGGTTTTGGAATGCACTGCGGGAACGGGAAGCGTGTGCGAAGCGATCTACGACAAGCCGCCCCGGTGAAGGCAGATCACGGGTTGGGAGAGATTAGTTCGTTTAATTAATTTAAAACACGACCTCTATCTGGCTACTGCCCTTTTTCGCGCAGTTCGAGTCGTGGAGCGCTCTGGCGTAACACGTGTTGTGCGAGGGCGGAGTTTTTCCCGGAGGAAAATTGAATCTGTCATCTGGTGGTAGTCGTGCGATCGTCTAACGTGCCTCCGTTTCGCTTGTGATTCGCTGCACGGTAGTCTGTGATGTCAATATGCTGCACAAGGATTGGTATGTCAAAGATCAAGTTTTAGACGACGGCACCGGAGTTAGTTATCAAGCGTTACAATCTCGCGAAAAACGATGGACTATAAGGATGGCTAGAGGTTCCATGACAATTCAATGGATCCCGGCGACGATCAGCCACCAATGAAACCTATCATCTTCTAACGTACTTCCTTTGGATGTTGGCTCGTCGATGGCGCCAACGATTTCTAAGAGAGCGCGTCTAACGAGTTGGCAAATATTGTCATAAATATTTATTGGATGCATTCGTTGAGCGTTGACCGAACAATGGTGACATTTCCAGTTCCGGTCACCGTTGCTTTATTGGTTCCTACCGGAGAAGGGAACCATCTTCCGGGCAGAGTTTTCTATCCAACGATGTTTCGTTTATGTTCTCCTACATGTTTTGAGTTATTGAAGGCGACAAATATGATTTTTTTGTTTCTGTTTAGGTTTTTACAAAATACAAAATGCTACCGTAATATCAGTAAGGCCAATTAAACTTAATGAAAATGAATACATTTTGTTTTCCGTCAGTCCCGTATGCTATTACGTACCTCAAGGGGGATTGAGCGAAACGATTCAACTTTCATATTTCCTCTTTCGTGCAAAAATGCAAAATAGGATTTGGTGTCTTTGCGCGGTGGTTCAACCTTTGCGTCTTAAATGTTGCCTCCAAACAATTGCTCACCGTGGTGCACCATCGCCGGTCCGGTCGTTCGCATAATGATGATTTTTCATCAGTGCCCCGTCCGATCGGATGCGTATGATACGCAAAGGACAGTGAGAGGAGCTGCACGAGACAGCTAGATGGCGCTATCATTTGTCCGAGGAAGTTGAAGGCCGGCAGAAGATGGCTCCTTGTGGCGGGAGTGGTTTTTGCTGCCCTATGATAGCTTGGAGCGATGATTGCTGAATCGATTATGCATGGACAATTTATACGATCGTAGAAAAAAGGCAACAGGGGCGTCATCCACACGGTGAGAGGAGCTATCAAATTCACTGGGATGTGGCGGTTGCAGATATTATGCATCAAACGAGTATGTCGCTTGCAAGAAAGAAAACCCTCTCTGTCCAGTCAGTTTGGTTACTGGTGATAAATCATTTGACGTACAGACCTTGTCAGATGTAACTTGTGAGTAAGAAGTATCATTTCGTTTGGCAAAGTAATGTGGCGAAATTGAAGCGCTAGTTTCTATGAACTTTTCCCTTCAATTGGATAATTACCACCATTTTGAATGAACTTTGTAAACCGGTTAAAAATATTCTTTGTTTTGGATTTTTGGTCTAAATCTTGTACTGGATATTGAAGAAGCTCCAGAAGCTTGTACTGGATATTGCCACAAGGAGCTGAAGAGTTTATCAAACAAAGAGTAATTTTGAAACATGCATTTTGGTGACTCATTTGCAGTAAAATGGAACTGATAACCAGTTAAAAAGAAAATTGATAGAATAATAAAATATATCCAGCTTGATAAAAAAGGTCGTAAATAGAGAACAATAAGTCATGCTATTTGGCTTTTCGTTTTGCTGTAATAAAAAGAGAAAATAATCAAAATCGTTGTATAGGAAATAGGAGTCATTGATTGTTTCCGGAAGATAAAAAACAGCCAATAATACAACACAGGAAGGGAACAGGAATGCAAGATTTGAAACATTTATCACTTCCTCAACCAGCCAGCCCGTTCAATAACAAATGGTGGAGTTCGTGTTTCGATTTATAATTTTCATAGACATGTCGCCTTCATTTGCTCACGTCGATCGAGTGACAGGAAATGCCCTCCCGCCGCTGCCCCCTGCGTGACGAAGCCAAGGACACACTGACCATTCCGACCGCCAAGACCCTCAGCTCGATCAACGCGCACGCGTTCGGTTACTCGGTCGGCGTAATCTTCGTGCGATGCATCGGTGCAATCTGCACCGCGGACGAGTGTTCCGGCGTTCCGACGAAATCGATCGAAGTTCCGACCGCGGGGCATCCGTGTTTTGCAAATGGCTAACTACGCTGGAGCACGGCCCCGCGGCCAATTTATGTCTCGTTGTGACAAATTTATGTTCATTTAATTTATGCCTCTTTCAAGTGTCAATGCATAAATTTATTAAATCGTTCGACCCGATCCGCCCGAGAGCGGGCAACCGATCACGCCGAACCGAGCTGGCCATTTCGACTGCAAGATGCCTCGTTGTCGGATTCGATAGCGAATAATCAGCCACGATACAAAGTTTATAATATTATTAAAAAAAGATCCCTCCCTCCGGGAACGAACGAACCACCGTCTAGACGATCCGCTGCAGCCTAGCGAAAAGGAACCGGCTAGGCAATGCGAGGATTACCGGGACGATTAGCGTGACGATTATGCTTCACTCATAATTTCTCACTTTTTCCCATCGCTAACGAAACCTGACCGTGGTCATCCTAACGTTTCCCGTATCGCTTATCGGTAAGGAAAGCATTGGTAACGATGCGGAACTGCGCCGTACATCGTCATGAAGCTGCCTATCTACTCGGGAAATGAATGGAATCAAGTGCTAAAGGATACGTTAATGCTTTAGAAGTTCAAGTAACAGATTTGATGGGGTCAAGCCATTAATAAAATGCTTATTCTGAACGATGGAACATTAGGCACTGAAACATGAGATATTTCAAATGGACACACATAACAAACTGTGCATTATAGTTGAACCTGAGTTTTCCAGCAAATCAATCACCACGTTTTTGTAGCTTGCCTCTTTCTATCGTGATGGTTAAATATAATTGTTTAAATTATCCTTTTTTCCTAGTTTTCTTTTAGTAAAGAATATAATTATTTCCAAACAGTCATATTCAAATGATTAAATAAACCAAATTCTCTGACCAATTGAAAAAAGCATCCGTGGGTGATTTCTTGGGTGATCGTACGATTGAATGAATTTGAAAATGGCAAGAGAAAACTCCTAATAGAAACCCAGGCTGGAATGCTGGCGGAAAACGACACCCAGCCGATCGGACTCCCTCCCGAGGTGATCGATCGTCACTAACCATCCACGGGGCCTTTCATCGGGCTCTCGGGACCCCAGGGAGCCAAAAGCCAGTCTCCTTCGTGGCAGGGTGGGGTTATTGTTTCGTGCTTTGTGCAGAAGGAATCTCATATGCTGCACCGGACCGTCGCCTTCATCCCTCCCATCGGCGGCTCGGCCGTTGAAATGCATTAATAATTAGGTTGTTAAGTGAAACAGTTGGGGGTGTATTTTTGTTGGGTGCGGAAAGACGCAGTTTGCCACCAGCGTTCAATCTCTCAAATCTGTCGACCGGGCAGCACCGGTTACCTTCTGACCTTTCTGGAGGGTCCAACAGAATCGGTAAGCTCGTGCGGTTCAAAATGTTCCCGCTGAGTTCTAGTTTTTTTTTCATTTTTGTTTGTTGTTCGTGTGTAGATGTGTGAAATTCTTCCCCAGCAATTCAGGGCGATGGACTGACGGACGAGACGATCGATAAGTTTTGCCGATGCGCTGAATCCGTTCCCGTTCGACGTGTGGCCTCGTCCGTTTTGACAGCCAACCAGTTGCGATCGTAAATTGGTCGCTATTGCTCACAGCGTTTTACGCCCCACTAGCCCCTCCGATGGAAGGTGCACGAAGGCATCGGGACGAGGTTGGGACGAGCGCGTGCCAACTAGACAGCAAAAGAAAAAGGAAAACTAGGAAGATTACCCGATCGATTCGCGCCAGCAATCTAATCGCCGCGTGCCGCCAGCAACGGGGAAAACCTCGACCGAGGGTTATATATGGTTGAGGGCTTAAATATTTTGACAGCAGCGGGAGTAATTTATGGTCCGTGGCGAACCGGCAACGCCGCAGGAACGTGTTTGCTTCAACGAGAGTGTGTACCGCGCAGACTGAAGATTGGGTTACACTAGGTGGCTGAAGCTTTCATGCGAAAAAGGTACGTCGTTAGAAAGAACCGTTTTCTTAGAGTTCCATCACTAGCGGAGGAAATCCCTTTCCAAGGACGTTATGGTTAACAGAAGTAAAAAAAAAAAAACCAACAAGACAAGCAGTTTTTGCATAATGTTTCCAGTGGCTAACCAAATAAATTCCCTTGCCCACCGACCAGGCCGTCTTTGCTGTGTGCAAATCAATTATCCTTACTACGGATCCGGCAGTTAATGGACCTTGTACGCTTCGGTTTCATCTGATGTTTCCTGCCACGCGAAACACTGGAACTGTCTGCAGCTGTGTAACCGAAAAATAAAACGAATACACAACATTCCGCCGGCAGATCCCGGTGGCTTTCAACTGCCGGCGGGTTTCGAGTGTTTGGTAATTTGCGTACGCCACTCATCGGATGGACGCGTGAGGGGAAAGCCAGTGGGAGGTTCCGCCCGGGGGATGTTTAATTGTTCCAACCTTAAACCTACCCCAGGCACCTTGCCAGACTCCCGGGGCGGCAGGGAGTGCCTTAATCTTCGAATTGCTTTTAATTAATTAGCAGCGATCGATAGCCGGAGGAGCTCGGGCTGGCGTAGAGCATAAACGTAAATATTATGCTGTAAGCAAAAGGAGGGAATTGAAGCGGGGATTTTAAAGGTACATACAGCTTGAATCTTCGTTGGAGTATTAATAGTTGTTCATGTTTGCTGACAAATTTATTTCGCCAATTTTTCGAAACTTAAAATGTTGCATGCTGTATGAAATAAAACAAAGCTATTAACCATAATGCTGCCGTAGGTAATTATCATCGCACGAAGGTGTGTTCAAGCAATGTGATTGCAAAACAGGTTTGTAAAGCGTAACTAGTCTGACATTTTTAAAAAACTTTTTCTGCTTTTAATTGTTCGTTATATTCAAAACGTTTAATTTTCAGTTATGAATTTATTTTTTGAGAATTTCCAATACTTGCTCCCAATCGTAGGAAAGCTGTCCACTATCTGGACACATTATTTTATATGATTTTCACTCGTCGTTCCGCAGCCGGCTTCGCTCCAGACGCTCGATATCGATCTTGTTCCGATCGATTTCGATCCCCTCTGGTTAAAAAATCAAGGCCTATAGAAGGGCACAGCGGCGTCGGTTGGCGATCTCCTTCGGGCGGCAAGAAATGGCTTTGATATGCATTTTATCTTTGGTTTTATTTTGAGTTTCCGATCCCTGTAAATCTTCTCGGATGGTATGGTATTTTTACGATGTCCAGCAGGGCGACCGACAGGTTTCATTTTTATTGTTTTTCATTCCAAATCAGAAACCGCGAGAGATAGAGAGGGCGTACGAAAGAGAAGGAAGAGAGAAAGAGAGGGTCTCGTAACAGCGGGCTATATAAACCGAATCAAAAGCATATTTCCTCGATAAGATACAACATTGGATGGATGAATGGATGTAGAAAACGATGAAAAATTTTTGCTTAATATATTGTTCATCCAGAAATCAATGACTACGCACGTAAAAGTTACTTTTTTTTCTGCTTGCATGAAACAACATCCAGTAAATTATTTTCGGTGCTTGTTTGCTCCAATGAAAGTAAACTTGTTTCTATAAAAATTAAACAAGTACCTGTTTATTGGAGGTGAAAAAAAATTACGATATGATTTTGAATTACTGCGAATAAATACGAAGCCTGTATGAAGTTCGTAAAATTGCTAGCGAAGAGGTGCTTTTTTTGTAGCCCAAACATTGTTATTTTGTCATAACTGTGGTGCCTTAAAATGAGCCTACGTCGGGGAAAAAATCCGCATTCCAAATTATTCGTATTTTATTGACATCAATGCGCACTCCATAAAAACAAGTCACTTTGTCTTAACTGATCATGGATTACTGTGGCCAGAAAACATGGAACGTCCTTGCCGGCTGACCTCCCTGCCCCTCTGCTACACTGCCCTTTCCTCACAGTTGGCAAGGCTCCAGTTCGGGAGAAAGTAAGCGATCGAACACACCAATGCCGTCGACAGCCTCGCGTCCTCAAAAGCATCGGTGTGCTACAAATTATCGGCACTTTATGGTACGCAGTATGTCCTTCGCAGGATCGCAGGTACGGCACGGATGCGAGGCGATAATCGCTCACGTTCGGCGCGGCCGGTATCGGGTGATAATTTTTATCATTTTCTGCGCACACACAAAGTAAAACAGTGCAGCCGGTTGGCGCCATCGATTGCGCCACGGAGCCGCCCGGAGGATTCCAGAAAGAAAAAAAGGAACAGCGCCCGACGTGAGCCATGCTGAGCAGTTGGACCTGTGTTTTATTGCATCGCGTCACAATGGAGGCGCCACAATTGCGCTTGAAGCCATCGCGCGTAGCCGAGAACGAACCGGTGGAAAGGAAAAGACGGTGCCAGACGGAGCGCCAAATAATCGACCTTCATCCGTGGCGCAAGATTTCGCCGCGGTCTGCATTGCGATCGCGCGTGCGGAAAGGTTGGAAAAGTGCACAACGGCATAAATAAGCGCGTGTTGTCTTGCGTCCGCAACAACGATAACGCAACGGCAGCCACCCGATGCCGCATGCCGGGCGTAATTTATTTCCGAGCTAATGGATCCAGTTACAAGCGTTTAATTGCCCCGGGACTGCCCGTCGGGACCGTCCCAGTTCGATACCATCGGGCCATATCGCCGATGGTTAAAGTGGAGCACGGATTGCGCCGATTGTGTATCGCGAAGCGCTCCTGGCCTGGCGTGGTAGTATGGTTCCCGAGGTCACTGATAGAGGGCGCTCCTGCCGAGCACTTGCTGCTGGAGGTCGTCTGCCTCAACACACACTGCCAAGATCCCAAGACCTCGCAAATAAGCCTTTGGCTGCCGAGTCGAGAGGAGTTGTTCGGATGGTGTTCTTTTTTGTATCTTATGTATACCGCACACTAATTGGCACAATCAATTTAATGGCGGCACATCTTCAAGAGGCAACTTTCTGGGCTCATCCTACGCCGCACTGTGAGCGACTTGGCCGGCGTATGCAAATTTTCGGTACGGCTCCCAATCTGCCCGGCTCGGCGATGGAACGATTAGCTTCCCCAGTCCGTTTCGGGACCAAGATTTGACTCCACATATTGGTCGTTTTCGAGCCAATTATTGTCCACCTACGTTCGCGACCGATCTTTCGCTGCTTCTTTCAGGGGAAGTCCAGTAGCGTCTGCGTGGAGGATTGAGGATCGGTAGCTCGGTCTCGGTTCACTGGTGGGGATCGTTTCCACGCCTACAGCCCCATTTCTACACACCCAACGGTAGCGCCATGAATCATCTGGGAGCCCACTCCTAATTGGCGATAACGATCGATCGATCCATCGAGCTCTCGTCGGCTTCTGGAATCGGATCGACATCGGTTGGAATCGACAACCCGTTTGTGGAATTGGAGGTACGGTGAGGTCTTTGACATTCCAGTTCCAGGGCAGGCTAGACGTGGCAGTGAGACTCCACCGGATGCCGCTTTGCCACGGGGACGTTCGATGGATCATCGTCGTTGGATGATCCATTTCGAAGGGAAGAAAAGGGCCCTCAAGATAGGGTATCGGCCGTGGCGTACGTCTTCGCACTTTCAGCTCACCGGGTTGGCTCGAGCTGCCGGATGTCATCGATGAAGCGCAAGCGTCTTGGACCGTTCGATAAGATTCGAAGATAGATCGCACCTTCCATTCGCCATTCGGGATCGCTTGGCCTTTGGGAAACGTTGTTGCTGTGCGTATCGCAACGGGGTTGTGGCCCACGGGAGATGGATTGCTGTTGGTGGCAGCAGCCCTGATATAGTGTCGATAGGACGGTATTTCCCGCGGGGGGCAAACGCTTCGATTCGCCTGCCTGGATTTTGATTGATGACGCCAGGCGCTTACGCTCTTATGATTAGCTTAGCAAGCAGCCGAGCGGTAAGACCTTTTGTGACCGGCCTTATTCCTTGTGAAATTGAGGTATGATGTTTTTTCCATTATCTAACACTTCTTTGATCCAATAAAATTATTTCTAAATTATCCTAAAATTTAAAAAAAAAAGCAAGCTTAAGGTTTATCCTATTTACCCTAATTCAAAACTGTTTTTGGTATCAAAATCTGGGATCAACAATCTTTGTTTATATTGCAATGCCTATTCGTTGCAACGAATCTCCGAAGTTCCTTCGCTTGTCAAAATTGTTTGTTTTGTTATATTTTGGAAGAAGTAATAAAGATAAAATAAAATGAAGTTCTCTTTAAATGTATTGTTATTTTTATAATGTATTCAGTATTCCATATTTCCAACAACTCTAGTTTGTTGTCGCAATTAAGTTCTATCGACGGACATTTTGATTCAATCTGTGCTACATCGTTTCAACTCGATTGCATTTACTCTTTTCTTCATCTTTTCGTTTTATGGCGCTAGCCCTCGGTCCTGCAGCTGCAACCCTTCTAGCGCCATCGTTGCGGCCTGCATGGGCATAAATATGAATATGAACAAGGACTAATTATTCCAATAAAACCTACAATTTCCATTAGGCGGGACCACCTTTTTTATGGCGTCCGAGAGAGTGCTGCTGGCGTTTGGGACCGACATTATGGTCCGGTGGACGGCCGTTCGAATTGAATCATAACCCGCACCGCTGGGAAGATGGATGAATCATCCGCGCAAAAGGTGAAGTGAAAAAGGCGCCCCATTAGTGAAGAACACCAGGTGAACGGAGGGGGGGGGGGGGTGGTTCGTGGAGAGCAGGTTGAAGGGATGTATGTGTCGTTATTCAAATTGACGGACACATGGCGGCGGGATTTATGGGGCAGCCGAACGAGGCTGCATTTGAAAATCTTCCCATAAAAGGTGATTTACTGCGCGCGGACTCTCGCGCGGACTTTGCTGGCCAAACCGGTGCGCGGTGGTGGGACGGTCTCGTTCTTGGGCAAAGGATGTCTTGTGGTGTGGTGTAATGCGCCCATAATGCACCGTAAAGCGGCGTACAGGAACACCTTCCAGTGCGCGCGCGCGAGCTCGCCGGGGGAAGTCCCTCTGGCCGGCGGGACCGGCTGGCTGGCTCCTTTTGGAGTGACTTTTACGGCTGGGAAACTTTCGAAGCTACCTCGCCGAACCGTTTGGGAAGGACTTTTATGGTCAATTGGGGTGAGTGCGCGTGGCCACGAGAGACGGCGCGCGACGTTTCGGCGTCATCGGTGGGGCTCGGGTGGGAGGCAATCATTAACGGCGGTGAATTGGCGGAGGGGTAGGATGGGAAGGAGAACTTCCAAACGAGTGGTGTCCTGGTGTGTGTTTTTTTGTGAGTGTAGGAGAGGATTTAAGTACCGCCCCGGCCCTGTCCGGGACAGTGAACGTGCATGAGTCAATAAATTATAATAAAAGTTTTCCTCACTCCGTAAATTGGCGCCCGCGCACGGTCCGGCCGGTTCGCCACGTGAGTGTGCGTGCGCGTGGCATGTGTGAAAACATCGGAGGCCTTCCGCCCGTGGTCCTGGTGGTGGTGAAGGGGAATGGCGCGCGGCTAAACGACCCCAGCAAAGCCCAACATGAAATTATGGAAATTGACTTTTTATTGCTTCATTCAAATGGGAAAACTTGTTGAATATATAAATTATTTATTATTGACTATTGACGGCGCAAAAGGGATCCAGCCCGTTCCTTGCCCGATCGCCTGTGAATCGAAAACGGGGGAGCACGAAGGGCGGGGAGGAAAACGCACTCTTTATCCATTCTGGGAGCTGCCCGCGAACTGATTTGGTTGCGCCCGGGGTTCCTTATTTGGGCCCGTATTTAGGAGTTAATTTGTCCATAATCATGCTTTCGCATTCGTTTCCCAACGTCGAAGGGATGGCGGGAGGGAGGATCGTGAACTGTTCCAAGTCGGGTTTGCTTGATTGGGAGGCTGGCGCTCGACGTTGGCACGCTAATGCGTTTTGTCGTGCGAATTTGGATGTAATCATTCGGATATGGCACGCCGATTGGCTCCAGTGTATGACTGCCATTAGTTGCGCCTACACATTTATGGGTCATAACTTGTCGACGAACGCACAAGTGATCTGCAAACGATCGGGAAAAATCTGTAGGCGGCAAGGAATGCAAACAATAAAATCATATTTTTTTGTGACCAGTTGCTCAAGACACCGATTATCAAATAGGGATGTTTTTTCTACAATTTTAAAATTTAGTTTGGTTTTACAATGGTTTTACTATTTATCGCTTTCAGAATCTATACAGATGATACAATCCAGGACACAATATTTAACGCTGAATTCTATACGCTTACATACAAATCCAAAAAATCGAGTCTCAATTTCTTGCCGACAATAAAAAAAAAAAAAACGGAAAATTGATTAACTGTACGTTTAATCGTAAGACCAGCTTAGTTCCGTAGGAAACGGATTCTTCATCACGTCTCGGGACAAATTGGTTTGGCGCCTAGACTCAGTTCCTCAGCTGGCTTATCAAGTAGCCACTTACATCTCACTCCAACGTCGCTGTAATCCTTACGCGGTTCTCGAGCCGGCCGACATTGGCTGAATAATGCGTCTAAATGCTCCGATTTGCATTAACGCTTAAAAGGATTTAGTTGGATCGAATCGAACATTCCACGAGAAGATTCTGAACGCTAGTGGCATGACGTCACCGAATGGCGTTGCCGTTGTGGAATAATTAAACCATTCAACGCAAACTCAAACTTCCGAACGCGTTGGATGGAAGGGCGTCTCGAGGGACCGTTCGGCTTTGAGTTGCTCGGGAAACGGTTTCTATTATTTTTGCCGTTCCATCCACTGTTCAAACCCGCTCTTTTGCATCTCCACCTCCATTCGGAAGCCTTCGCTTGCCAGCCGAGTGTCAGATTGCGCCAATAAAATGTATGATTAGTGTACGCCCGACTAATGGATCCAGACGCATTTCGTGGCATCCGTGCTGGTGGGAAGACCCCTTGCGTGGAGTGGAATGGGGGAAAATAACCATGGCGAGAAAAGTGAACGACGGCGAGCTGGAGCGATTGTGAAAGTGAACGCTTTCCACCATCAGCAGCATCATCGCACGGTAGAGGTGGTAGATAACGTCAATTTGTCTGCGTTTTTTCCTTCTTCTCCTACCGAAATCCTGTCAATTTCCCGCCAGCGAGAAAGGTGAGAAATTCTTTGCAAGATTATCGCAAGAAGCTAGCAAACATTTTAACTGCTTAAGATAGTGGCCGCTTGTCGCAGGGACGCCGATTTGGACGCATTTGCTTTGCTCGGGTCGTTTTTCACACCGATGGAACCCGTTAAATGGATCATAAATGGTTGCGGTGAGGCGCTGGACTGGGTGCGCGGGGGACACGGGACACGGACAGACGTGCACAAAACATTACACGGTGGTAAACTGTTTGATAAAGTGTCGAAAGGCCGCTTAAAGCCCGTCGCTCGCGAGGCGAGAAGACGGTGACGTCCTTCCTCGTCGGTGGATTATGTGATCGTATGGTACCGTTCGCTTATCATGCGGACGAAAATTACGAGACGTTTTGAGAGCGACGAAGGTGAGAGGTAGTTTTAAAGAAACTGCCAAGTAAAATGCAATCTTATTCCACGATTATTCCGCAACCGAGTCATTGGACAATCTTTAACGCAGATTGGAAACATATAGATGAAATTGAATCGCTCACAGGTATGAATACTGACACATTTTAATAACACTTGCAAGTCGTTTATTGTGTGTCAATGTCTTTTTAAGTAAGGTTTTCTCGTTTTGCAGTCGTGAATGAAACGTGATGTGCCCTTTAATGCAATTTTGCACCAATTTTTCGTACCTGCGTGACATTTCCAATTCGGGCGAACCTTGAGCTGCGTTTTATGGATCCAAACGGACACACCCTAGAACTTCTCTATCCTTTGGCGCCGCAACGGGCAACTGGCGGCGTCCCAGAGGTCAGTCGTGCCACCCAGACAAGGGAGACTCACGAATTCGCGGCCGCACTTGTGCGCCCGCTTACGATTTCCAGCTCGCCCCTCCGGAGGGATCTTCGTCGGATGAGATTCAGCTAACGACTTTGGCACCTCCGGTGACGCGATGGTGACTCCCGTCGTGGCTCGCTTCATCGTATATGGTAAATGGCCAATTCGGTCCGCGCGGGATAAAGCCACGCCAAATGTTCCAGACTTTGCCTCCCGCGGTTCGGGTGTTACATATGGGAATTAATCATCGGCAGGCGGCATTTGTAATCACATTCGGTGGGTACGTGCTGGCGCAAGAAGGTGTCGGTGTAGTGCACTTTGTCATCCCAAAACAGGGCTTACATCGAGAAGCCCGACACCCTGCAACCAGCACGGTACAAGCTTTGTTGCACGATCGATCGGAAGCGAACGGGCGCCTGTTCGCTGGGAAAACGCAATCGGCTTAATTTCAATATTAAATTCTATGCAAATCACCTTACGCGACGGGCTTCTTCGACGCAGGACCAGCCTGCTGGCACGATCGTTTGCGCGCGAGGTTGGAAAATTTGCGAACCACAACCAGACCGTTTCCCTCCGCGGATCAAGTTGCAGCGAAATGCTGCGGCTTCGAACTCAATCACGCGCCGATTGATTATTCAGTGCGAACATTGAGTGCGAAATCGACTGTCCCGGCACCGCTTGGCCGCTTGCGAGGGACGGGGAAAAGCTTTCCCCCTTTCCCGGGGTGAAAAATGGTCGTGGAATAGACAAATCGTGTCCATTCGGTAGCGCTGCACGGCACGGCACGTTGTGGCGCTGCGTGAACGAATTTGAATTCCCCACGGAGCTGCAGCAAACACACCGTTACCGGTTCGTTAATTGAGTTGTTTTGCTGGGCAACATTTGAACACCCGCCCGGAAGACACCGGTCTTTAACCGAGCCCCAGGCGCCGCGGAGTTTTGTGGTTTTCCGTGCGCGCGGTATCGGGTGACATTCGTTTATGCTCGCCCTCGTTTCATTACTGGACAGGGCTAACACTGCTAACATCAGACCAGACACCGTCACGACAGAACATTTTTAAAGCTCGTGTGTCATCATGCCGGTGCCATGTTAATTGGGAACGTAAATGGATGTATTGTCCGTGGGAAGTACGTTTTTTACATTTTAAGTACTTGTTTACTAGGGTGCTTTGGGGAATGAAAATTTAAAGAATACCAGGGGAACATTTGGATGGTGAAAATAAATTTACAAATTGAACAAATCCCTGACGAAAGGGCAGTGAACTTTCCCGCCCGAGAAGGAACCGAAGCAACGTACGACAACTTGATTACGATCGATTGCGTTCCACAGCGCTTCCGCGATCGGCTTGCCTAGCTAGCAACCGCAGCAGCATAAAACCACTTCCTTCTCCTTCTTCTCCAGAGAGGTTGGTTGAAGCCGAAGGGGAGCAGGTCACGGAGGGCATCTTAAGTGGAAGTACATAAATTGTTGCATTGTGTTCGCCCATGTGAAACATCGCCAATGTTGATTGATCTCGGCCTACTCCCCGAGTTCAGGCCCGGCGGTTTTCCCTTCGCATAAAACGCACCCGACGGTGTGCGGTATGTCGCCACCCCAAATGCGTCTCCAGTGCGGTGAACCGCGTCGAAAGGGCGCGACCGACGGCGGTGAATTCTTGGCGTGGATCAAGGGAAAGGGGCTTGCTGCGTGCGGTTATTGAATTATTTATAACAATATCGGTCGCTGGATCGCTGGCTGAGACTATCGGCACATCGCGCGGGAGGATGCGGGGCGGACGCGGAAATCTGAATTATGCGCTGGGAAAATGCAACCCAAAACGATCGAACAATAGGGGCAAGAAGTTGCTGCAAGAGGTGCGCCACGATCGAGGGCTGGTTGACGGTTCGCTGAAACGGTGGTGACATGGAGATTTTATTGGTTTCTTCTCAGACATCGTGCAATCAGCGTGTGCGTCCGCGAGGAACGGAGCTAGCCTTTTATTGGGTTACCTGTTTGAGATCACTTCCGTTTGATTGGCTTTTAATTGTGGCTCCACGCGATGGAGATTACTGTGTGTCGGTGTTTGCGTAAAAACCACACTTAGAATTGTGAGTAAAACAGCAGGACAAGCTTATCCAGTCATTTGAAGGTGAATGATTGCCACCAGCTTCGGTTGGAAAAATATCCTGCCCACGAACAGAGCGAACAACTGTTGGAGCCATTTATGTAAACGCTACCTGCAATGAATTCCTCGGATGCGCGACATACCCGACCGCGGGTTCCAGTTCACACAAGATGGATCGGTGCCTTATTGGACGAAATTCCAGGGAACATACGTGGGGATGGAAACAAAAAAACAAAGGTAGGAAGAACGAAGAAAACCACAGCTCTCCCGTGTGTCCTGCACCGACAGCAGCACGATCGTGGCTCGAACCGTTCCTTAAACTCCCATTCGCTTCCCCTGCGCTTGCCAAACCCGCCGGTGTCCAATTAGGGAAACCATAGAGCAACAAGGCACCGAGCGGCCAGCATTCGCACGGCCCTGCACTGGAACGAGTTTTCCCGCGCTGCCTCATCAATATTCCGAGCGAGATTTCTTTCGCTTACGGTTTACGCATTTTTACCCATCGCTTGTGGTGAAACGAAGACGGCTAGGGGGAGATAGTAGAAGGAGCGGGGGATGCGAGTGACTATGTCCAAATATACAAACACACCGATGAATTGCTGGAAAGGACGACGAAAGGGTGGGGGTAGGTAGGACGGTGCAAACAGAGATTGTGTGTTTTCCCATCGATCGGGCTACCGGGCTTCAGGCGAACCACTGGGTGGACATTCCAGTTTTTCCGCTTCGGCGCGCTGGTGTGAAGGACGGTTCGGTATTTCCTGACCAGATCTGACCAAATAAAATGCATCGATTTGATAGCGGTTTGCGCGGAAAGCCGGTCGAGATGGCACTATCGTCGATGGCGGATCGAACGGGTCGGTTGGCTTCGTGCGTTCGGAACCGTTTGGGCCTAAAAATAAGAGGACGATTCCTCCGCTTGCTGCGTCCGTGATGGACGTGGACCAGTCCCGGTTGGCAGTTTGACGATTCGAATGATTTAAGAGAGCGTGAGAACTTTCCACTGATGTCATCTTCGTTTTGCGGAAGGGTCACAAGCGGTGCAGTTAAGGAACAATTTAACCAGTTGAAATTATACTTACGGATCCCTATCGATAGCAGTTTCTTTCAAGCTTCAATCAAGGAAAACGCAATGGGGTTTTATAACATGCTTTTCTGATACTCTTATTAAAAAAACAATTTGCAAAGCACAACTGAAGTAGGACATTGATACGTCAATCGCACGCAAACGCATCGTGGGGGTTCTGTGCTGCTTTTCTGCTTCGGCTACGGCTTATAGTTTTCCCTACCCTAGCTTAGTGTCATATAGGTCTATGAATTGCAGCGAAGGCCCTCGCTTAAGACTACTTAATACACTAAAACTAGACCTTTACACGCTCACTGATGATGAACAAAAAATGTAAGTATTTGCACGGAATAATAATTTGTTAGAAGATAGAAACGGGAAGGAAGATAGAGAAAGAAATTGGATAGAATAATACTATTTAGCTACCTAAACATTCTTACTTACTTTACATTTACAAACATCTGTGCCTAATGGTGCATTAGAAATGCTGGCTTAGCCTAGTCTTAATCTATCTCAAACAGAGTGTATTTCGTAAAAATTGGCTACTGGAATGCTTTCGTATGGAAAAGGATGGCAAATGATCGCAACTAGGACGTTTTGTTGGAATGCCTACATGGATTGTCATAAGTAACGTTACTAAAATCTGCCTCGGGTCATGTTTACGTTTTATTTATACCCCAACAAGTGATTACCCTACCAATTGTTTTCGGTAGCAAGTTTTGACGAAAGGCTTCTCGCTTACCCGCCTGTTGATGTCTTTTGATCCAGAAATATTTATTGCTCGGTTGATTGAAATAAAACATTGGTAGTCGTTTGTACCGTCGGACAGTCGGTTTCTCTCTCGAAAAAAAAAAATGAGCGGACACAGACGGAATCGATTTCAAGGGAAGAAAATAAACTTTCACAATTTATTACGACCAACAAATGGGCACGTGCCGAAATATGATTCGTGAAAGGAACGCAAACCGGGGATTGGACGGGGAAGGGAGGAAACAAAAACGAAAATCTGCCGCTGCCTTTTAACATTCCCCTTCGGCTCCGCATTGCAGAGAAGTTGTTTTGACCATTTTCGCCTCCAACTTCGGCAAGATGCAATCGCTACCGCGCGGCATAATGCGCGGAGGAAAACTGCGGAGCTCGCAGGTGTACGGGGACGAAAATCTGAACGGCCGTACTCCCTAAACGTGTACGGTGGCTTGCTTGGCGCTTGGTTTTGCTACTAGAATTTGAAATTCATGATCAACGGTGACCTTCCGATGGCACGGGTTGGTCGGGTCGTGCGGAGGGGAACGATGACAAAACGATATGACGTGAAAGGCACACACAAGTGCGATGGCGATTACCGAGTCGGTTCAATCCGGAGGCGATCGGTGAAAGGTTGCAAATGGCAAATCTCGAGATTGGCTTTACGATAATGCAATCTTGCAGGCGGGCCCGGGTTGTCGGAGCGCTACCTTTGTCTAGAGGGGGCGGAGGAAAGTGGACAAGCTACGCGCGGGTGGTCGTAAAGATCGGGACAGCTTTGCTCTAGCAGTTGTTGACAACCGTGCCAATAACCGTTGATAAAATATGATCGAGACGAGAGGTAAAAAAAAGGAACAAACAAAAGGAAACGCATAATTTCATTGAAAGGTTTTGATTCAATGGAATTTGACCGAAGCTTTATGGGTTATTGAAAGGAAAAAAAAAAACATGCAGGGCGATAGCATTTATGACAGTTGTTCTCCCAAGCAAAACCCGAATCAAAGGCAAACAATCTCTCGATGACTTGAAAAGCACCGCGAAAAGTAATCTGTTACGTCGTAGAAGGGTTCCATGTTGTTTTCTATTTGTACTTCTGTAGACTAAACCAACCTACTGGCTACAGGTGTCTCTACAGGGCCACCCTTTTGCGTTTCGCTCCGTTACGCTTCGCCCGTTGAGCTTAGTAACGCCTACCTACGCTCTCCGCTCGGGCCCCGTTATTGGACAGGACTTAGAAGCGGTGGCATTAATCAGTACAAAGCAATGACGTGACGCGATTGTCCGTTGGGTCCGTCGCATCGGAAGTGGTGGGAAAAAAAGGCCAGGCTCTAGAGAACCCCGCGCTAGAGAACGTGCGCCGCGCACCGAGCGGAACCGCAATAGTTGCCGAGCTGCACGTTGCAAATTGCAAACGTCGCGTTGGTGCAAAGCCAATAAAGCAAAAGGGGAAAACAGTGCACCCCCTTTTACGGGCCGGAATTATGGGGGTGGCTATCCCCACACCGCCTGAGTTGCGAGCAGTGTGGTGTTGGTGTTAGAATACAGGGAAACGACACGCTGTCATAAGGTGCTCCACGTGTTAAACGGCATTATGCAACTCTGCGCAACGATTGGAGGAGGGCTATTGTGCAAACAAACCGTATGAGAAATAGCGCACGTTTGCTCGCCACCAGGTCCAAAAATGGTGCCGCAGATGGATAGGGCTACAAACGGGACCATCGAGATAAGACATAATTCTAATGCCGAGCACCATTGCGACAAAAAAAGATGCACCTTTAAAATGCAGCAAATCAAACGCAGTTGCCTGTATGACATGTTGCAACATTTTGACATTTTCCCAGCATTTTCCAAGCCTGGCTGGGTGACATTTTTCTCCGTCAGATCGGGCCTGTTTGGCTGACCGGATCTGGTGCCGGGTGTGTGCGAAATGTTGGTGTTCCAATTAAAATGTAATTGTCATATGACGATAGATTTACGACCGTCGCGGGACAATCGTGAGGAAAAAGCATAAAAGTCCTCTCTTATGGAGGACCGTAACGAACGAGCTTGAGACATTCGTTTAGTAAGAGAAGTGCGTATGATCCATTCACAATGGTGATCGTTTTTCACTGCTAAAACGATAGGAAAAAACAGCTTGCGCACAAAATGGAGACATTTATCGAGTACTGTTTGAAGGTTTGTTTGAAATACAATATTATTTGTAGAGTTGAACGAGGACCAGCAAACTGTTTGAACAAGCTTGCAAATCCCAAGCCTTCCATGGTAGTTTGCTATGGTCAAAAGGCACGGGTAAATGGAAACAAACCTTGAACAAAGGAAACTTAAAATGATTTCACGCTAATGTTCGGCTCCTCACACCTTTTCTAACGGACATGCATGCTAAATCGACCGTTGCGGCGTAAAACGGACACATTCGAACGACGCAACTAGGCAAGGGTGACAAATGGTCCGTTTCGAATCACTCACTCCAGCTGGGAGTTGGCAATTTAGGAGCGCCACGCGGCATTACGAGAAGATGATAAAATTCGTGACAGTTTTAAGGGAACGTGCCAAAGCGCAAACAAACGATCGTGACGGGAGGATGAGTTTGAAAGTGATTATTGAAATAGGAATAGACAAATTACGTTATGAAGTACATAGAGGAAACAGTTGATGGGTTTCTTTTAAATTTTTAGAGCATTTTTTTTACCACGGAATCGTATACAAAACGCAGGAAGAAGTAGAAGTAGTGAGTCTTAGCGTAGAAGACAATACAACTATTATGCTAGGAAATCGTGGTCATGGAAACCTTCTGGCGTATTCAGTGAGGGGTAGTTACAATTATAATTCGACCGGGCACCTGTTTGATCTTTTCCCGCCCTTCACGTGATCGTGCTTTAAAATGTTCGTCGGACAAGTGCGAGGCGCCGGCGGCTCATCGCTCGCTCTCTTAACTAATATGACACGGTGAGAATAAATTACTGGGACTTTCGTTGACACCTTGGCCTTAGCTTAACCTAGCAACTAGGGAGGATAAACGTATATGTTTAAAAAAAAAAGAGTGATAGCAGGATAGAGAAAGAGAAATACTTTAGGTATAGGCTAGGGGTTATAGGTAGAGCTCGAGGGCGGTCTGCTCGTTGAAACCCGTGTGAAGCAGCTCGTTGAAGGGGTTGAGGGAATCGAGATGGCCGAGCGGGCTGAGGCAGGGCTCGGACAGCTGCAGCGAGTCCGCGTCCGACTCTAGGAACAGTCCAAACTCCAGGCTATCGTTTGGCACCACCGATTGACTGCCGGGGCAGCCGAAGCCGTGCGACTTGAGGCCGCCCGTGACGGAGCCCGCCGTCAGCGGACTGAGGCAGGGCTCGGAGAGAATGAGTGAGTCGTTGTCGGACTCCAGCACCGATCCGAGATCCACGTCCATCCCGAGCGGATCGGGCCGGGTCGGATCCGCCAGCAAGCTGGGCGCCGGGGTCTGGAGCTGGAGCTGGCTCTCCGGGATCTTCTCGGCCGCTAGTGAACTGGCGAGGGCTCTCGTCCGAGCAGTGGATCTGGTGCTGGAGGACGTGCTGCTGCTGCTGCTGGTGCTCTTCTTCGCCCTACTGCTGGACGTTCGCTTCGTCTGTGTGCGCTTCCGTGGACTGCTGCTGGACGTGGTGTTTCCGGACGAGGAGGATGATTTCGTGGAAGCAGGCTTCACCGGTTCCGCCGGAGCGCGCACTGGGGAGACGGCTGGCGAGGACAGGTAGCCACCCTCCATAAGCAGCAGCCCCTTCTGCATCACCTCCCGCTCGATCTCGTTGTGGTTGACCGTGTCCCGGTCGTTGTTGTTCTCCCCACCGCCGCCGCCGTCGCCATGCAGCATATCGCTCAGTATCCGGATGTACTTCATCGCCAGACGGAGCGTGGTGATTTTCGTGAGCTTCTCACTCGAGGCGGCACTACTCGCGCACTGGGGCGAGCTGACGGGTGAGCTGGCGCCACTAGGGCCCGCCACCGCCACCGGCACCGCCCGCCTCAGGTTCTCGAACGCGCTGTTGATTTCGCGCATGCGGCTGCGTTCTCGCGCGTTCGCCGTTTTCCGCCGGTACTTGCTCAGCGGGGCGGCTTTGGGTTTGGGCTTTTCCTTTGGCGTGGCCTTTTCCTTCGCGATCGCCGCCGCCGCCGCCGTCGCCTTTACCGTAGCGCCTCCGCGGCCCCCGCCACTAGCCACCAACGCGTCCTGGGTGGTGCGACGGGATTGGCGCTGGCGCAGGGAGTACTTTTCGTCCTTCTTGATCTCGGACGGCAGCGTACCGGCACCGTCGGCCGCCAGCGCTCCGAGGGCACCGTACGGGCTGCCGGCGATGCCGTGGTTGTTGTTCGCGTCCGCCATCGACGCCTCGGTCGATGGGCGCTGGTTGTACGTGATCGCACTGATCGACTCGATGTTGTTGTGGCGCATCGTGGCACGTACCGAGTTCCTTCCTGCGAATGACAAACCGAATTATAAGATTAATATGGCGAAACTGTTCAATCTATTTGAAACAATGTGTGTAAAACATAATTTGTATATAAATTAAATATTAATAAAATAAAATATATTTTTTTGTGGTTATGATTTGTGATGTGGATCTTCTCATACCAACCATACTCCTTCAATTCGTCTATATGAATGGGAATTATGATAAATGACATCCAGATCATTCAAACAGGGGTATAACTGACCTTCGCCAGTTTCCACAAAAATGCGAAGAGCATTGCGGCCCGGCCCTTACAACCTTGAGCCAAAACGCTCTGCTTTCTCACGCATGTGTTTCCCCGAAACAATCAATTTGAAATGATTATGACAAAGCGCTCCATTGTTTGAAATATTCAAATGCATCCAAATATTCTGCGACGCACCAGTGACGCCAATGCGTGACAAATGGCCATTCTTCCCCTGATGTGAAAGAAACACAAAAAACTCCGAGAAACTGTCAAACATGAACATCTTGTAAATCATCGACAACAATTGCCATTCCTTAATCTCGGCTGCCGGTGGAACTCGGCCTGCCTGTGTTCCGTTTCTTTGGGCTTTCGGCTCCTCGCCTCTGCCAGTCTCGTGGTCACTTTCTCGTCATAATTTATGACGCCACGGTTCGGGATCCTCCTCTGCGCCACTGCGAAGCGTCCAGTTGGCGGCGAACTCGTAATCAGCCCGCTGATGGACTGGCCGATCGGGTACAAAGTGCTGCTGCTGCTGACACTTGACATCGCCATATCGATGGTGAGTGGATGCGAACCGAAAGGCCCCGAAAGAATGGGATAGGTTTTGGCGGGGCCGCAAAGATTAATGACTATTGACACCGAAAGGTCAGTTGCAACGCGGGGCTCTCGGCAGTGCGCCTCAGCAGCCTTTCAGTTCAGGGAGGAGTACTCTCGGCCGTATCAGTTACTGGCGTCCTTTCGATAGTTTTCAATCTCAGATCGTGCGGATAAATTACGTCGAGGTGCATGTGCGTGATATGCGAGCCAGATACGACCGTATGAGCTTCAGCATCGATCCACCGAGCGATCCTCGCTCGCGCTCGAGGATCAAATGAGGCCAGTAATAAGCAAATATTCACCCATTAACCTTGGCGATGTATTTAAGCTTTTTTTGTTTCTCCTCCAGGTGCCTTCTTGGACAGCTCATCTCCACATGTGCCCGAGCCTAACAAAGACATCATCGGAACGAATCGTTGCCCAATGCAGCGGCGAAAGGACGTGACGCACCGTTCCGTGTTGGGGCGTCTCCGTGTGCTATTGCCGGCCGGTGCACACTTCACCATCTTTAATGGGGTTTTACAAAAATAAAGAGGAAGGTAACAGGGAAACAAAAAAAAACCCCACCCTCTGAACCTTCGCCACGTAACGAATACAAAAGGTGGACATATTTTTTAATAACTGCTACCGCCCTCTGCAGACGAATGGCGGGAGGTGGGACAAAAGGCAGCGCACCAACCACGCCGTTAAACGTTTGCGGTCACTTTCGCTTTGTGCGCTTTGTTCGAGCCATCCACCCTCTCACGTGCGCGCGCGTGCTATGGTGGAGATGACGCGACAAATTAAGATCCGCAATCGAGTGAGGCTTGCGTCTCCGGGAGGCTCGCGTCTATTTACGTGCGCAAGGAATTCGCGTGGAGAAAGAAACAACTCCCCCTCCCAAACGAATGGCTAGCCATCCCCTGTATTGCGAAACGACCAAACGAAACAAAAGGTTCACTTGAATGTTCTTCCATCCATCCGGGGTTACTGTGGCTTAAAAATAACTATCGCTGCCGTGTTTGCCGACGGTGAATTTATGCTTGTGGTAGGTGCGCACTGTTTGGCGTCTAGTGACGGAGGTGACGTCGGGGTTGCTAGGCAAATTGCGGAACCTTGAACCAGTATCCTCGACGCGAACTGTGCCGGGATGACGGTTGCGATGGCTCTTGTGTGAAGTGTCTCGCGACATTTGGCACAAGAGTAGCGCTCGAAAGTGGTGTCAAGACTTTAGAGACCTATGTCTGCAAAGCTAGGTTGAGAGTTACTTCTGACTGCGTCGTACAAGTTCGTAAATACAGTTGCATAGAGCTGGATAATGTGTGAAGATATTGAAAATAGCATAAATGCATCTCCCTTACTGATAAAGTCTCTTGATATATTAATCTTTTGGAAGACGTATTCGTCGTTTTACGATACGTATTGGACTTGTAGTTTCCAGACGTACTGACAAATTCCTTTCGACAATCTATTTCACACGACCGGCCTCAGCTATCTTCCAGAACCGTTACATTGGCCCGAGACACACGTGAGAAGTAGACAAATCTAGGTGTGCACACTCGTTGCCTACTGCAGTACTTCATGCGACATAACGCTATAACGAGTCCTGCTGCCAACTGGTTCTGTGGGCGATCTTCTCATGGTCTTTCGTCGAAGTGATCGATCAGGTGGGGAATCGAGGCAAAATAAGGGAGGTGAAGGGTTCTTCAGTGAGTCCATTGCCGAAGTGGTGCGCTCGATCGCTAATCGCATTACGCGTTGAGCTACTCGGCGTAGCTAAGGCCGCAAGGAACAACTTCAGTGAAGACGCAACCAACCTGCACCAAGTGACATCCCGCAGAAGCAGAAGCCGCACGATGTGATCGGTAAAATCTAGAACGACCATAATAAAAATGTAACTACCGGCCGAATATGGCTCGCCGGGTCGAGCAAGGTTGCATACACCACGATCGCTTCTGGTTGCTGCGGTCAGCGTTGAAGCGGTGGCCATTAAACCCCAGAGTGCCAGCCGAGTTTTGAGACCACGGGCGTTCCTCTGGTTGCGTCTTCCGAGTGTGCCCCGATGCTTTGCTACCGTTTTGGGGCGCAGGCACACGCGAAAATGTCGTCCCGCTCGAAATGGCAAGCGATCGGGCTGGACCGGAATGTCGGAGCCGGGTGACCTTAGCTGGATGAGGCAGGTTTCGCGTTGCGCTGACAGACTAGGTGGTAAAGCCGCTGCGGGACATTGACTCCTCGTGTAGCTGTAGCCGCAGCGAGAGAACCGGCGAGTCTGTAAAAGGACGCCTCGAACGGGACTTTGCAAGAAGGGCAGGAACTGCAGTGTTTACGATCGCTCCCGGGGGGAAACGCTGCCGTTGCGATCGATTCCCAGAGTTACTCGAGACAGCTCCCATTCCAGTGTCGGTCGGTGATAATGACCACAGAGGACCATGGTTTGCGGATGGGCTGGGAGCAAGAGTGCAAGAACGAGCTGTCGATTTTTACTCACCACCTTCTTTGCCAGCATTTGCTATCCTATGGGTTCCGAGTTTTTCCTGCTTCCCCAGCGAGTGATCGATCGCCGGGGATCGATCGAGTGCAACCGATACTGTCACCCGGTGGCCGCGAACGTATCAATCAAACCGGCCCCGAAAGCCGACCACGGGCAGCGCGTCAACGCCGCGAATGTGTTTGACGATTCTGCTCGCCTCCAGCACGCGATCGGAATGCTGGCAATGTTTCATAATTATATTTCCCGCGCTTGACACATTATTACTTTTTTAAGCATCTCGCTGCCTCCTGGGAGGTTAGAAAGTATGCGAAAAATTACGGCAGACCCTTCCCTGGAGGGCAGCGGACTTTTTTTTCTATTTCTTCTCACTCTGGTCTTTTTCTGCTTGTAACTTCGTTTCCCATGATCTATAATTCATGGAAGAAGTCTGTTTTTATAGATCACTCGTTGCTCCGAATGGGCTCGATGTAGACCGATAACGTTTGCCTTTCGGAATGCGTGTTATAGTTTTCAAGATTAAGAATAAATAGGAGACTAGTGCTTCGTTTAAAGGCTTTTAAACTTTTAATGTTAGTACAGAGTTTGATTGTTGCTCCAGGAGCATGCATCGGAATAAAAATTGGAATATTAATCACAATAATTGGAATAAACATATTTTGGACAGAAAAATCTTTTTCGTGCATTTTCAATATTTGTTTGTTGTGATGCATGTAGGGCACGCGTGAAGAATAACGCATAAGAAATAAACGAAAACAATTTACGACGAAAATTGCATCCTTGAGCAACACGCTTTAAATGACTCACAAGGGATTTGACAGACTTCGCATTATGTGGCGTTTGGGGTCGGACACGACGACGAAACAATTACCGAAAACGATCTCAACTGTCCGAAGCTACACGCCCTCATAGCACGCGTCATACATGTCGCAAATATGTTGTACACTGCTCCACCCAAAGGCGCCTCCCCGCCCAGGGGGGAGGCTTCGTGGCCATGTGGCAATTCGTGGAAGTTAACTGCGATCGTGGTGAACTTTAAACCTCGTCTCCGTGATTTCCATCTCGAAAATGTGCAGTCTGGGCAGCATTGTCGAAGCACGCAGCAAACATGACAGTTCCACAGAAATCGATAAACGCCGACGCGGATGGCAGTTTCTCCAGAACTCCCTGATCCATCCCGACGGATCGCCGGACGACCGCACCCGATCGATGGTGGGAACTTTGGAAGAAAAGTATGCACACAAAGTGTGTAAATCGGTGGCTTATGTGTGCCGTTCTCGCAGACGATTTGACGAGCCGCGCCTTGTTTCGCGCCCTGATTGATCGCGCGCCCAGCCGAAACGTGCCGGATGGGAGCACCGATGCCGGCGACGATTCCCGGGAAGCATAAACAGAAGCCGCTTGTCCACTGTGACCCGGTCCGTCCGGTGTCGGGGCGAATTCCCCGGTAACCTACTTTGAGCCCTGCATCCCCGGGTTTCAAACCTGAGCGCGCCGAGCGCATTTTTCGAGGCACGTCTCTGGGATGACTCAACGTGGCTCGCACGGACTGAGCGGCATCGTACGCGTCCATCTTGACTCGCGGCACACGCGCAGCCAGAGCGCAAGATCGCGCAAAAGGGTCGCACAATCGCTCACGCCGAAGCAGGGCATGTCACGACCTACCGCGGCGGCGAAATAGAAACGCACGAGAGCGAGAGTGCGGTGTGGCGTTGCGTGAATATCAATGAGTAAGTGAAATAAATGAGTGTCATTCCGCTTTCGATGCACTTTCTGACCGACTGCACTTTTCGATCCGAGCTGCATGCGTTCGGTGCCACATGGGCTCGTTAATTAAATTATATTTGAACGCTGGACACAGATGCGTGAGTGACAGACAGCATGAATTGGAGGATTAACGGCAAATTATTAACGGTCGTTTTGAAGCGAAGTAATTTTACAATCAGGTATCTTTGCGATTCCTTGAATGGTTTTTTTCTTGCACATAATTTTTGGTTGCACGTTCCTTCCTTAGCTGATTCTACATATTCTGACACCAAGCTGGCTATCCACAACTTTTCTTTGCTTGAAATTTAAAGCTTGGTCGAGGAATGTTTAGCTTATTTCATTTGTCATTGTTGGCGGCAACTTGCATGCTCAGTAATAATAACGTTTTTACGTTGTTTGTCCAAAGAGGATGAGTCGTTTCCCTCCGCATCCAATCTCGAGGCCACTAGCGGGTGCAATTTCTACGGAACGCACCCAAATGCGTCTTGCACCAAGGCAGAAACATCATTAGTGGCCGTCGGGAAGCAGGTCTTCTCCCGCGGAAAAGCCTTTGTAACGAGGTTGTAATTTCAGCGCAAAGAAAAAAAGAGGCGTTGCAGAGGGACGTGCCCGGGTCCCTCTCAAAACGACCAGTCGCGGTTTGATGAACGCCCTTCCCGGAATGCACCGCAACGAAACCGCGGCCCGGGCGAGTTATGGAACCCGCTCACGTACCGCGCACCGCCATCGATGAAACGACGACATTTTTAGATCGTGTCAAGCAGATTGAGGCGCGAACGGCGGCGGAACGTCTTTGAGCGGCTTGCGAAGGGCGATATTCACGCGAGGAAAGTTGTTCAAAAAATATTGCAGAGGACGCAAGACGCAACAGAAGGAGATGTCGGGTGTCGGGAAGACTGTTGGCCTTGAGCATGAGTAGTAGTTTAAAGGTACTTCGTTTCTTCTTTTCAATGCACTGTGTCAAGTGATAATATAAAACTCTGCTTCTTTCTTTAGAAACATTCAGTAGGAATGAGCACCTTACGGTACAAACTCTTCCGGCTAGCGATGGTGCGCTAATCGGGCACATACAATCGTCAAATTACACGCGTTTAATCAACTTCACAGCTTTGTCCAGCGTGACGCAGCACGATCGAGTGAGATAAAGTGATTAAAGTTCACCAAATAAAAGATCTACAGATTACAAGCCCAGTCACAAACGGTCCCGCATTTGCCGACCGTCGCAGCAGCCGTGCTGATCCATTAGCAGTTAATGAAGAAATAAAATCCGAGATCCGATTGACATCGGCAGACTTCCCCTTTTCTGTCCGAGCCACAGGTGACAAGGGACAGTTCGTAACGGATACCGACGGAGGGAAGAAACGGCGCGACTCACGGCTGGCTTGTGGAGTGACCACCAGCACCAGCGACCGACATTCGACAACTACCGGCGAGATAATGCGGATTACGAGCGCCCGTTCGCCGATAGGGCGGCTCAGGGGAGATCGGATCAGCCGCCGACCAGTTCACCCATCGACAATGCACATCCCCGGCAGCTCCTGCACCGTGACCCAAACGTCCATCGGTGGTCGTCTGTGCGATAGCGTCAGCCCAGCTCCGACGGACGCCATCTAATGCGCTTTGATTGAGACGTCAGAAAATGGAAAGATTTTCTCCGCAAGGCCGACTGCGCAGGGTGAGATGACAGTCCACCGATAGGTCCGTCTATCGTAGGGCCTTCATAGGGCTAATTTGAAATGCGCTGCCTGATCCTTTTGCTCGGCGCGGGTTGGAATGTGGATTAGCTGCTGTTTCAGGCGGTCGTAAAGCTTACCGAATGATACTATCGAAGCGATCGGTTGGACAGGACTTGCGACATTACTGGAAATAAGTCAAGAAAACATTTACGAGCGATTATTTAGAAGGCTAAGCTTAGAATCCGCTTGGATTTTTTCAATTAGTAACATGCAACCGAAAAACGTGAATTTACCGTGCCGAATATTTAAACTCTCAGTTTTTACTTTAGCTCACAAGGAAAACAATTTTCTAATACTTTTATGATTATTTCCATACTAAGTAATTCCATGCGAAATCTGGTCATAGTTAATCGAACTTAAATAATATATTTCCTAAAAAACACGCAAAGAGAATTTGGTAAATAGACATTCAGTGAGATAGATTAGCCAGCAAAACAGCTTCAGAAGCTTCAGCATAATCCAATTCTGTTTATAAAAGTCTTCCCGTTTTAAATTAAACTTGGGTATAATTCTATGAGCTAGAAACTAGAAAAAATAACTAACACAATTTAACATCGTTTTTCCCCTGCTTCCAATTGCATCTGGAGTTGCTTGAATTGCTACATTATTTGGCGACCTAGGCGTTGCGTTGATCATCCCTCCGTCCTGTTTTATTGCCGACGTTCAACTCAACAAGCGAGTTCAGCTCGTTCACAAAACTGACCACGCAAAATCGAGCCAACCGGTGGCCGAAAAGGATTCCTACCATCTCCCCTACCCACCCCCTTGGTCCAAAGTGAACGGCACTGCGCGACCTTTCCTGGAGGTGGCTGCTTGCCTGTTCCTCTCTCCCCAGCGCAATGGGGACAACTTTGTCGGTGTCGGCGTGCGCGGGTCCGAGCCTCGCGGGTTTGCTGAAAAGTTGTCGTCGAAGTTGTCATCCTAAATCAAAGCAGCAAATGCGTTTGCGCGAAAAATGTTTCCCCATCCCCAGTGCTCCTTCTCCATTCCCGTTCCTCCGTCTCACCACGATGCGGAATGAGTTTTCTGTTCACTTTTTTGCCGCTCGTTCAACTCGTCCACCGTCGTATGCCATTCGGCGGTTGGTTTTTCTCATGGCAAGCCACAGGCCGGCTTCGAAAAGTGCGACAGGTGAATTTCGGAAGAAAAAGTAACCTGTCCGCGAACTGTGCGCCGACCGGCAGTCCTTTGCGCGCGAGGATTGGCGGCAACTACAACGGGAGGCAATTAAAGCCGAACAACGTTTTCGCCGCTGTTGTTGCTGTTGTTGATGCTACCGTCTTCGCAGTGGCCAAACCTCGCCAAGGCGTAGCCGAAGGCTCGACGACCGTATGCTGATGCTGCAAAAAGCGAGCGGTTTTTTTTTCATCCCCTTTGCTTCCTCCCGAACGGACCACTTTCGAGGCGTCTCTCGTTTTGCGATCGTCTTGGAGGAAAGGGCTGATAAAAAAAAAACCTGCTGAGGATAGTTCAAGTCCTCCGCTCACACATGCAGCGTAAAACATGTAGTCGTTCGTCAGCTTAATGCTTCCAATGAGGGAAAACATCCCAACGAGTGCTAGGTGTCACCAACGAATGGATTTCCGAGACACTTTTTGCCCGACGGTTATTTTTTCTTTCCTTCTTGTATTGGAGCCTCCGCTGGGGGGAACATTTTCCGTCCCATTCGTCTCTGGTGGAAGCAAAAACTGTATCAAATTTCACTGATCCCCTGTCCTCCCGATGCAAAACCGTTAGCAATCATAATAAACATGACAAACATGATCAACGGCTGTCGATTTACTTTGGCATAAGTAGGAAATTAAAGGAGCTAGCTGTTGCTGCCGGATCAAACCCGACTGCTGGCTCTCTGCAGGTGGCATTATTCAACGACGAGTTTCCCACATCTCTTTCCAAACATACGGAGGCATTTGAGTTGTGTCACATTTTGTTTTCCGCTAGCAATCAGTGACAGTTTACCTAATGGGGGTTTGTAAATGATTTTTCCTCAAAATATCAGATATCAGAAACTATCCGTCAAAAAGGAAACTGGCGCGGAACTTGTGTCCTCCTTCTAACCGGATTTTTTTTATCTAAATGTTTAATTTTTCTAACGTATTCAGGCAATCAGTCTGTTTCTGTCTCTTTGTTTATAGCTCCAGCAATCAGTGAAAGGCCAATGAAACATTGGCCCTCATAATTGGAGCCACATGCATCACTCCCTTCGCGCTAGAAAACAAATGGTCCGTATTAAACGTTTGGTATTCGTATACCCACTAACTTGATAATAACACACCATTAAAATCAACGTCTTACTTGCCCCGCGATCGTCCGCATCGTCGAACCGGTCCAGGGCTCACGACAGAGCATTCGAAGTATTCTCCCATTACGGACAATATTTATACTGCTTCACATTTCACTCGCCCGAGCGTAATCGTTACAGTTTGAGCTTCGTTGTTTGCCTTCGGAGCAGAAATGCGAGTCATTTCTGTCTACTCCGCCACACGAATGTCTCTGGCGATGTTTCTAGTTCCCGTTGCCCATTCCCCTCCCCCGGCTACGACAATGTTCATGCCGGTGCTGCGGTGCGTTGGGCTACCCCTGCGGAAGAAACGCGTCATCATGCCGCGGCATTGATTCATTAAAAGACCATCAATGAAATTAGCTCATTTTCTACCGCCGCCGGGTTGGACAGTAGGGGGGGAGCCGCCAGAGGGAAGAAAAGCGAATGATTTAGCCGTACGCTCGGGACCCCCTCGGGGGAAAAAGTGTCATTTTACGACGCACACGCATTGAAACGCACGTCTGGTGAGACAGAATGAGATGTGATAATTCATTTAGTATCCAGCTTATCCTCAAGGACCGATCGATGGTGCGGGAGTCATGGAAAGCTGGTGGTGGAGGTCCGTTTTGAAATCTCTTGAGCCCAGCACCATTCCAGTGGCCGGAGGCTCGAGGGTCGATACGTCGAACTCGAAACCTAGTCTTATCGTGAACGGGCTATGCTAGGCTTTGTTATTGGGGGTGTGGAGGTTTAACTCGAGTGGAAGATTTGTTTAGAGGCCATTAAATTAAACATGACATTCTCTTCTACTCGATCGATAAACTGTGTGGAAGCTAGCTTTTATTTATGAAATGGCAGATTAATTAAGCAAACATGTATTCATTGTCCGAACAACTTCATCATTTCATTTTGGATTAGCCGTCTTTCGGTTAGTTTGTTATGTTTCAAAACTGATTTTATTCATCCGTCTGAATGCTTCAACACACAATTTTATATTTGAAACACACGAGTTTTCATTGCGAGCTGACTCAAAACAGGACGTGATATCAAACGAGCCCAAATAAACTCCTTCAATCGGCTCAATTAGGGAAAAGAAAAGTCACATTGCATTTTGTCGCATCAAATTTGGCACCTTCACATGCCTGGTGGCAGCTCATTTTATTTTCCTGGTTTTAATTTACTGGCGCATATTTAAGAGGCTCGTAAAATTTGTAACAACCACGCAAACGAGTAGCCTTCGAGGAATTTTTCGCAACCATCCAGGAATAAAAGTCCACGTCCTGACGCGGGCAGCAGTGTGGGCTGCATTTCTTCGGACCCAATCGGAGGCTTTCACCGGCGTCCAAATGTGGACAGTGTTAATGGGCAAAACCGACCCAAAGTGGCTCCCGAAAAGGGACCGTGGGCAGCAGTTGGACTGTTGGCAATTATTGCTATCACACACTATCGACGCAATCATGTTTTTCGCTCCCTCGATCGTGCAGGCGGACCAACTCTGTTCTGCCAACGATGATCCGACGGTACCTGGCCGACGCTGTCGAACAAGCATTTTATGCCCATATTGATTGTAATGAAGCGTCATTACACAATGTCGTCGCTTTATCGGCTGACGTCCAGGCTCGTTTGCAGGCTCGGCTACCGGACGGATGTTTCCTCCCTGTTTCTTACCCTTGTTAATGCCTTGGATCTCGATCTCGCCGTCGATGGAAGTGAGCAATAAAATCACTTCCACCATTAATGTGCCAGAGGAAACGGCAGCAAGATGTGGTCGAATGCAAATGCACAACGCGTTTTTTTTTCCTAAATGCTTCCGCAACGCTTTTTGCTTTTCGCCCTTCAGCGTCAATGTGCTGCGGCTGACATCATCAACTGCGCGCCTGGTTTGGCACAAAACAGAAGCAAACAGAAGGCAATCATCACACCTCGCAGTTCGATCCGCGGAGCCTGGAAGCCCCAGTTCTGTTTTTTTTTACGGTTTCATGCGAGCAAACTTTGGACAAAATCGCAGGCGTCGACAAACAGGCCACAGTTGGCCTAATATTTGTCTTTGCCCCAGACTCATTTCTGGAGCTGAACGAAAATTTGACATCCGTAGCCGAACTGTTAGGACAAAACCCTGAGACACAAAGCGCTACATCTCCATGACCTCTCCTCCTTCGATTGACGTCGACGAGTAATATATGCGGAGCGTGCTATTTGACTTAAATAACTTGAGTCAATATTCGTTTCTACGATTTGATGTTCGGTGAATTTTCTTCAGTGAAATGACATTATGCTTACCAAATGTAGGCGAATGAAGTTTGAAATAAAATAAATACAAAACAAATTATTCTTTCAATTGTATAAGTTATCTAAGTTTCTTTTAATCCTAATAGTGACAAAAAAAAAAAATTGTCGAAGTGCTTATCGCAAATGTCGATTTAGTTTAGACTTCCAAAGTCCAAGCTACCTCAGCCTTCGTGATGGTTTTCTCTCGAAAAAAAAACTGGAAGGCAGCTCACTTCACTCCATGCTGCTGTCCATTTTTGAATGTCCATTCCTGGCCCCATTCCTCAGCAGCTAATTCAAACAGACAAAAAATCCTGATTGGCAACTTGCGCTTTGTTTTGCTAAATTATGCGCCGATTGTTGAGCTAAACTTGAACTTAATTGCATTCCACAAATGCAGATACAAATATTTGCCTGTCTCATTGTTTGACAATTTGGGAGCCCTAGCCACAACGCACAAGCACCAATGCTTCATCGCAAATGGGCGATCGCGTATCTTTCAAATATGACATTTATCTTTCGCGTTCGGAGACAATTCATCCTGCGGTACCGGCACGGGCGATCCCCCAGGGGACAGCCAGCCCAAGCAGGTCGAGCCTCGGTGGTCAAGCAATCGAACTCATTTAAAATTCAATGCCGATGCTGGTCCGATCGCACCGGTCGGGACGGGGCTTGGCAGCTTTCCCCCGTCAAACAGTTCGACTGTCTTCGTGGGGCATTTCGATAGCACCTGGTCCGATAAAGCCATCACACACGGGGCGCGCAACTGTGGCTCGGCCTTGGGGTCTGATCCAAATTCAGTAATTAAGCTAAGTGAAACCGTTTAGTCAAAACAAACGAACCGAGGGCAAGCGACAGCAGCAAGCGATTTTGCAATGCAAATTCATCCGTCGGAGCTTCCCTCGAACACTTCACCGACCGCAACTTGTGTGACACTCGAGCAAAACCGACCGTCGGTCCTCAACGGGCCTGGGAAATTGAAAATTATGTGTTCAAACAGTGATTTGTCCTGCGCCGCAGCGTCGCACGTTTAAATGGATGGCAAATGGACGGAGATAAAGAAAGGATTTACACCAATAAAGTGTCGATCGGTGATTGGAAAACAAACCCTAAATCTCCCCTTGCCTTTCCGGTAGCATGGAGGGGGAGCTGAGTGGATGAAGAGGAGGGCGAAGCGAATTTAAATAATCACACTTCTTCCTCGCGATCGAGCAAATGGAAACGTCGCGTCTGCCCCCATAAACCAAGCGTTGCTGACGTTGAGCGTTTGGAGTTAAATTTATGTGAGAAACATCTTTACAATGCTGGGAAGCTCGTCGGAAAAACCCGATCTTTTTTTTTTTGTCGTCCAATCGATCCCCGGCTTGATGGATATACATTATCGATTGAGTGAAGATGACAAAGGTGCGCTACGGTAAATACGGGACTGCGACATTTCGAGCTAGGATCAACATAAACACACTCCGGAGGCCTTGCTGTCTATTTCTGTCCACTTTTGGGTTCATTTCAACGTATTTGCATATGGCAGAGGCTTAAGAATAATGCCCAGCCTTGTTAGGAGTACAACAAAACTGAAGGGTTTACGAAAACATCTACTGTTTTCATGGGCAGTGTATATGCCTTTTAACAATGTGTTCCAAAATGTTGAACCTCAAGAAAACAGTTTCATTGTTTCACTTTTTCTTCCGAGATAAAATGATCATTTAGGTGAAAGTCTTTTACGTGATTCGGCTGGCGTGATGACACCTACGACAAGCATACTTCTTGACATTTACTGATGGCATTTTTTGAAATCTTGAAGCTCACATTTCCATCGATTGTCAACCTCTTAAACCCCTTTAAATATTCGCATGGACTTTGGCTATCGTATCGCAACGGACAGCTTTCACCATTTCGCAGACGGCTTCTACATGTCGTAACCTTTGCTCTCCCCTGCATCGACTCCAAAATTTATTGCATCCCTAGGGCGCTGGTGTTGGTTCTTCGCAGCTCCTATCATTTTCCTCCAAATCGCAAACGGTCTAAACCTTGTCGTTAGTCTCATCTTCGCTGCCATCATTAGTTCGTAAAGTGTTGCCGAAGCGCAAAATTGAACGTTTTATGAAGCTATAAAAGGGAGCCTGGCGTTCCATACGGTGGCACACGGTTCGCAACTCCCATTTCCAGTAGCCGGCGATCAGCAGACGCGACCCGGGCGAAACGGAGCTAATACGAGAGCGCACGCGCGCGCGCGCCATCGCGGTCTTTCATTAATCAAAGCGATCTAGGCGGCGGAGTTTGCCTCCCCGCGGGCAGCAGGGTGGCAGAAAATCCCGACGAAGCTGTGAACTAATTTTACGATGGTGAAAAATCGAAGGTGGCATACCCTGCGGTTAGACTGAAGCGGAATGGGGGCCGAAAACTCCCAAATGAGGGATGCCTCGATCGGCCCATTTGTCACACTTTTTTCCTTCCTTCCTTAATCAATGTGTCTCGTTCGATCGACAGAATAAGGGGGCTCAGCGTTGGTGATAATAATTTAATTGTCTACGATCGATTGGAGTGAAAAATCCAATTTACTTAGGAGCCGCAATTCTATTCGATAATTGGCCCTTTAAAAAAAAAGGTGGTTCCTTGGCCCAGACGGCCGTTCTCATTACGGAATGAATGGCTGGCGAGACTTTCTCGCGTCGGGAGATTATTTAATTAGACGAATTAAACGAAGCGAGTCGTAAACTTACTCCTCTACACCCTCCGACTTAGGGCCATGTGATATTTCGCGCACGCCTGAAAGGAACCCCGTCTTGGAAGTGGAAACGGGAGCCTCGAAGACCCCGCGGGAGGCAGTGTCGTGCTTTTGATTGGGGTTTTATTGCCTCTAATTGGAACACTCATTTTGGGCCAATAATTTACTGCCATCCGATGGCTCCTGCCGAACTTTCGGAAAACTCCGACGCACGATAAACTTGGCACATGGAGAGGGCCATGTCATGACGCGGGTTCGTGCGTGTGCACGATTTGCTCCTCGCAAAACGTTTTCTCTCCCTTTCTGTAACCCGTCCCATCCTCTAGAAGTTCGAGGGTGTGCTTCATATGGATTGTCTGCCCTCTGTTACCCTAAAAAAAAAAAGGCTTAAGCCCTCCAGCGGTAAGGATCGGGATCGTAAAAAATATAAACAAAGTCACGAAACCATACAGTGAAATCCTTCCAGCAACAGGATTCCGAGTATCAGCAAAAAGGCATTTCTTGAATGCCTATCGCTAGCACAGAGGCTTTCCGAACGATGACGATAACTTTTACCACGGCATTCTTCGGCCCTGCGGCCTTTTTGGGAGATGTTTCCTGATAGACTTATGCACCATCGCAATGCCAGTTGCATTCCGCGGGGAGATATAAAACGTTTTCATTGGTAAGAGAGACGGATATCTGATATGGATTTTTGTGAAATTGTTTGTCCCTTTGAAGTCACTGCGAAACGAATGGGTTATTGCAGTGGATAAAGTATTAATGGATGCTTTTACCGACTTTATTGAACTTGTTTATTGGTTGCGTTTGTTTTTTTATTTGGTTGAACATGAAATTTAGGGACTGAAACGCCGCTATGCGTTTTGAATGTTGAAAAATGTTTTGTTTTTATAGCGCAAAAAAAAATTGATACACTAACATTAAAGGTGCTCATGGTCACTACGGTTACCCTTTTTTACATTCTTTTTCGTCACCTCCTCCATCAGAGACACCACGTAGCCTCCAATCCTTCAAATAGGCTGTTGTCAACACCGCAACTCTCTCCACCGCCTGCTGTAATCACTAATATCCTCCGTTTCCCTTCGTTTGGTAACAGCGACATTCCAATCAGGTTTCAAATACCAGATCACCCTGTCCCACCAACAAGTGCGAAGGAGGTAGGCTGATAGGAGCCGGTGGGATGTGTGTTTTGCGCGTGGAAAAAAGAAAAGGAAAGAAAAAATCTGCGTACGCAAGTCGCAACAACGCCTCACGTTACGCATGTTCCACGAAGGGCTCCGCGAGCATGCGTTTCGCGTAACGGAATTTCGTGATTGCCGCCAGTTCGATGATGACCGGCTCAAGGGGGTCAGGGGAGTTGCACAGCATTCCCTCGGTCTCCCTTTGCCACCTTCTACTTAACTAACCGAAAAGAAATGAGAAAAAAAAACTATCTTGAGCCTCCCGGAGCCCACGGCTCGGTGTCCGCGTTTCCGATACGGGTTAATGATTAATATTCATATGAAGATTAATGATCACGTCGCATGGCAAAAGACTTGCCCGGGTCCCGGGCTGGTCGTCCCAATCACACAAACAATGCCCGCGTGCCCGCGTGGTCCTCGGTTCGTTATCCGCCGAGCGAAGGATTGAACCGCGAAGGCGAAGGCCCCGTGGTACAGTTTTCGTTGTGCGAACGACGTCAGCATTTCACCTGTCGCTTGCCGGGACGGTTTCGCATTGTGGCCCTGGGCTGGATCTTTGCTCCCCATGGGCCGCGGCGGTGCTCCCTTGGCGGCGCCTACATGCCTCGCAGCCATTTACGACACGTGGGAGTCGAGCTGGCAAACCCGTGGTCGGTTTTATGGAGTGGCATCTTCTGGCGCAGCACAATTGAGCCATTGCATGCGCGAGCCCGTCGGTCGCATGTTCTCAATTCACTCTCCCGGGGGACTGATTACCTTGAAATATCGACCAAGAAACGCGGTTGTCACCTTGTCACACGGGGGTTCAGGTTTTTTTTGTTTTGCGGAGGCCGTCCGGTGTCGGTCGTCAGGCGAAAGAAATTGTTTTTCCGGACTTTCGATCTCGGTTCGGCAAAGTGGACCCGTGGGGAGCTCCCGAAGGGTTTCTTACTTAGTCTCCGGACCTGCATGCCTCGTTGCTCGTTGAATCTCGTCTTGTCTTGGAGTCTTAAAAAAAAAAACACTTGCCACTCGCCCGGTGCCTCACGAGCAGGGATGGGTGTGTCGTTGGGGGGGAAAGGAAGGCGAACGGCAGCCCACTCGCACTCGCGTGCCTTGCGACAAAACTTATGTGCATTTGTTTGCTGACGATGATGATAAATTGGTCAGCCGATCCACCGAGAGCGGGCAGTTTATTTTTCTACCTTTCGATGTTTTCTTGTGGAGCAATTTTTGCTGCAAGACAATGCGTAAAATTGATGACTAATGATTTTTTTTCCTGCATCGTTTAAGTTTTTTGCTGCAATCTTTTTGTGGGACCTCTGTTTATATTTACAATTGATCGTTTTTAAATGCACTTTAAAACATTGTCATGTGCTGGTTCATTTTAATTGAAATATATATATCAGGATAACACCAGCCGAAAAAAAAGGCCCGAATCTAGAACATTCTGCTCACTTCAACGTCGTTTTATACATTTTTTTTCCCTGCTCTTCGTGCAAAAGTACAACTGCCCCAGAACCACTCGCAATCGTTCCACCCTACTCTTGGCGCCAACAACCATTCGCAAGCCCGAGCTAAGGCCGAGACTTCATCCCACTCCCGATCGGTTTCTGTCGCCATCGAGGCGGACCAATGTCCAAAATTCGAACCGCTTATTGCAGCGATACTTCATGTTTTTCAGACGTTGGGCATAAATTTCATTTCAATAGTCCCCCCCCCCCCCCCCCCCTCACTCGCTCCCCATTCACTCGTTAAAGGCTGGACAGAGAAAAGAGACATAAGGACGCAAAAACATATTTTGGTGTCACACTTATCAAAAGCTATACAAAGTTATAATTCAGTCCTGAAAAAAGGAGGTTGTGGATGTAACATAGCCGAGATGGGCCTACGTAAGTCGAAAGCTTGTTGCAGTCCCACAAATTCTTCTCCTTTCGGAGAAAAACGAGTTTGGTTTGATGGTTTGGTGCGTAGCAAAAATCAATCAGTCGAAATCGCAAACAAGAGCTTTGAATGCGATTTCTGTTCCAAACCGTTTCCTTCGGGTACGTTGAATTGTTTTTGCAGAGACAACAACCTCAAAGCACTCAAATCGATTTGATACTGCCGAGAGCAGTTTAAAACGATAATTAACCTCGGAGTCGCAATGTCCTCTCGGATTCCTCTCCGGTTGGGTGTGGCCGGTTCGACACTTTAGCTTCCCGATCTGGCGTCGATCGAAGCGACCGCCGAAATATACAATCGTCGGCCATTCGTTGGCGTCGGCAAACCTGACGCAGCCTCCGGGCACCTGCTCCAAATGATTGCGCTCGAATGATGTAGTTCAAACTGACAACCTCATTACTGTCGCACCGAAGGTGTAAATTAGCCCTACTTAAGGATCGCCTCGCGCGCGCGCGCGCACACACTCCGCATTCGGTTACTCTCGAGTAAGTGAGACCTAGGGGTCGAGGTAAGCGGATGGGTGGCGAGGGAGTGCTAGGGCGGTGTCTTGGGTCGGTAATTTTCTGCCATTTCGAGCCCGAGTCGGCTTAATTACGACAAAATCCACCACCCGACCTCTTGGAGGCCACCTGAAGTGTCTCTGACCCAGGCCCCGGCAGAAGGGGGCAGGGGGGCAGTGGAGAGAGAGGAAGAGAGTGTATGTGTGTTGCGTGTCGGCGGCCAGGCTCGGTTGCAAGTGTGAAAATCCACACTTGCCAGCGACGCCAGCCCGATTAACGCCGGTGGACCGGTGGGAAGTGTTCGATGCGTGATATGTTTCGATCGCTGCGAAGGGCGGGTCATTGAGGGGGAGGGAGGGAAGGAGCAGACCCTGATCCGGATTTGGAACCACTCGAGCTCAGCACACATACACAAACACGCCAGCACGATGGCGCGTTATCTCACCCCTCCAATTGCTCCTTTTCCCACCGACTCGGGGGCTTCCCAGTTTTCCGCGGTGGAAAAGGCCTCTCGAACCCGCGCCTTTCGCCTACTCCAACGACTGAACGAGTGACATGCGCTCGAGTCACATCACGCTCTCTACAGCAGTCGATTAGCCTCACTTCTAATTTCGTTTAATTCCACTCCTCGTTGAAAAGGCGCACAACAATAGGCGTATCAAAACACGCAAACTTCGGTGTGGTGGGCAAAAATTGGTTGGAGGTAAAGGAAAAGTGTTTTCTTGAGCAAAAAAGTGTGTGCTAAAGCCGCGCGTCAACATTGTCATTAGGATGTTGCCAACTGGAAGCTGGTTTCTTTTCCATCAAGCGGGCTAACGCTGAAGTCAATGTGGGATGAACGACGCTAATGATGATGATGATGATGGTTTTGCGAGAAGAAATTGAAACCTGCCCAACTGGTTAACTGGATTTCTGTTGTTTCATCGGTGAGTTTCTTGAATTGTTCGAATGACAGAGATTGTTCGATAGAAACATAAAAGATCGTCTGTCTGAATCGCATTCCGAAAATATATAAATGAAATAAATAGGACATAGTTGTCGTTCATACAGAAAGGTTTTCTGGTTTCATCTTCAACTTCTCTTTTTCTTAATATTGCATCTCAGGTCCAACGGAATTCATGCACCGTTTTTGCGTTTAAATAAAATGATATGCAGCTTCAATTATACGCTCCTCTTCGATTACTGCACCTCATCGAGGAAGGCGCGGGTTTGACGAGCAAGCAAGCAAAAAAAAACAAGCCTACAGAAGACAAGCATTCAATTAATTCTGCAACAAAGTAACTAATTAACACGCTACGTGAGTTGATCGGCCAGGAGGAAAACTTCATCATCGCCTGTCGTTCGCTGCGTTCATCAGCGCAGCGTGAAACAACGAGGATGAGGATGGTAGGAAATAAAACACCCCCCAAAGAAATAACGCTGATAAGAAGTCCCGTTTGATTGTCACCCCCCACCGAATCCCTCCGTTGCGCCAAACAAAGCGGCTTATGGGATGGGTAAAATAACTTCATCATATTCGAATTTTAAACCATTTTTATTACCACATTCCACCAACCAAAAACCAGCGGGTTGGGAGAAAGAGGAGAAGGACGAAGGATCCTTAAAGCGCTTACCAGTCGCCAGGCCCACATTGTAGGAACCGAGGACAATAAAATGCTGCAGCCTTCTGGAAACCGAATGGAGCGATTCGATACTGAAAGGTCCGTCCGAGTTCTTCGCTGAGATCGGGCACAATGCATTCCAATGCATTATCGGGAGGTAGACAACTAGCACCCCGTGGGGTTTGGGGGGGAAAGGAGATGTTAGCGGATGGGGGAAAGCCGAAAATTAAGTGAAATCAATAAACTCATATATTTTATTTCGTTACGCTGCCTCGGTCGGGCGAACCTCTCCAGGGCGATCGGCGACGATGACACGCGAATGTACGGCAGCGGAATGCCGAAATACCGAAGTGCACGCGGATGTTGCGGCGGTTTTATCAAAGTTTAATTAACATTTCACGGTGGCCGAGGCTCCGTCGCTCGGAAGGCCGTCTTTGTGTCTGCGGAGTGCCCGCGGGTTGCGTCCTGCAGAAGCAGAAGGGCTTTCCTCCGGTGAAGTTGTCCGAAACGAGGCGCTGTGCTTTCGCGAAATCGTTTCGATTTTAAATTTCCCATTCCGAGCGCCGTGCTGGATATGAAAAAATTAATTCAATTAACTTTATTCTGCGCTTCCAAACGAAAAACGAAAATGTTGATGCGACGGGTTTCCCGCTTAACAGACGCAAAAATCCATCTTCCATTCTTCGTTCGCCGCGCCGAGATTGGATGCTTTATGCAAACGGTATATTGTGAGCAACAATCGTAAAATGTAAATTGTGATCGGAAAACATCACTGCACTCTCCGGTTTATGCTGTAAATAAAGCATTTACATTTATGGCACATTAAGCCGCGTACGAACGCGACTGTTAATGGGAGTATCGTTTTATGCTCTCCCCCCCTCCTTGCGTCGGCACGGCCTAATCGATCGGCAAAGCGATGATGACCCGGTTTAAGGCGGGGAGATTTATTGCCCAAGGATTACAAGTGCGCCCCTTTGTCGCTTCGTGCGGCAAAAATGTAAACCGGCACGGCACGAGCTCACCGTTCCCTCCGGTTCCGAGTCGTGGACGCACTTTGTTCAACGAAATCTGTCAACAACAATTGCACCGCTACTGTTCCATGCATACAGCAACGAGATACAACGGTGCGATACGCGTGTGCGAGAAGGTTTGCCGCGCAGGATCGCTGGCACCTTCCGATCACGTTTCAATTAATTGCTCATTCAACACAACGTGCGTCCGCACCTTGTTCCCGCGCACCGGACGTGCTTCGGTAGGTGTGTGTGTGGCTGTTTGTGTGCGGACGTGGTTGGAGGTGGCATTAACATTGCTCGAGGATCGATCGAACCTTACGACTCCTTTTGCCAGTGAGGTGCGTGTGGAAACGTTACGCCAACTTCCGAAGTAGTGCACGAAGGCGAAAACTAAGTATATTGACGAGCGTTAGAAGTTTCCCTCTCACGCGCTCAAGAAGCTTGACTCACGACGGCTCATGTTACGCCGGGCCAGAAACGGAGAAGACTCCCACGCACGGGTTAGCTTTAACACACTCCCTTATCTGGGTTTATCGTAAGATTTTAACTTTATTTGCCCATCGCTGGAAGAAGGTCAGGCCGTAAAGTTGTCGGCTTTACGCAACTGGCTGGCATTTGAATGAAGCATTCAAGATAACTTTTCCGATCTCAAAAAAAGCACCTTATATGACAAATTGATTGCTAACGAACCTAGAGTCACACTGTCGGCCAAAATCGGGGCGTAATCCTGCCGAACGATGAACGAGCGTTGATCGAGCAGCTCCGGCCGGGGGTTTACTCCAACGGAAGTATCCTTTGGGGCAGCTTGATATTGTTTTCACGAATTTCGGTGCATATTTTTTTGCTCCTTGGTCACTTTTGTTTCGCACTTCGCGGGAATCAATGGTCAAGATTTTTGGTATTTACTCTTTTGTTTTCTCTGCACTAAGTCACAAAGATTGATGTAAAACCATGGGTTTTTCTCAGGACACACGCAGGATACACTTGCCGTGGCGCTCGTCGGTAAGCAAGCTCAGGGAATGTCTGCCAACCACGCGCACAAACACACACACGCGTTCCCGATAGACTTCAACGACCGTTTAGGCAACGAAACCTTCCCCTCGGTCGGTCACAAATTCTCGATAACGGCAATGCCCACTCATCCATCCCGCTTGGCGCTGTACAAACTTGGGCGCACGTCGCCAGCCAAACCTCACGGGCCAACGCACTCAATCGAGGAGCAGACCGAAAGTTTTGTCAAACCACCTGAAGCGCTCCGGAGTCGGTCGTCTGCGCGCGTAGGACGAGGAGGTCGCACTTTTTGGGGCGAATTTTGTTTTTCTTCTCTTATATTCTCCCTGGTCTCCTTAGTCAACGAACTTTACGGGCGGACGGACGGCCCACTCGAAGATGGGTCGCTACGATGACGCTTTCGTGCGGCTCGTCCCGCAGTTCACACTCGCGCACGGAAGTTTACCACCCCACGCACTGCAATCCCCCTGGCACACAGTAAAAAAAAAAAAAACAAAAAAAAGTCAAACGCCACCGAGTGGGACAAACACATTGGCCGACTTCCTCTCCGGGTAGTCTGTGCAGCCTGAAGCCAGCAGCGTGATGCGAGCTGCAGTCAAATACGGGGGAAAAATAACTTGAGTGGAAAAATAAAACACGCGTGTGCACGCGTATCCAGCGGCACCTACGCACACGCCGACGTTCCCGTTGCGGTGCGTTGTCGAAGGGCTTCGCGAAGGCGTTTCCGACCGTTTCGATTGTTTGGCGCCCTTCACATGGCCGCCTCGTCGGTTCACGAACTGCGTAGGATGAATCCGAGCGTGTCTTGCGCGCGCTCAAGCAAACGATCTCGATCGAACGATCACCAGCAGGGCGAACGAACACGTGTTACCGGCGCGGCGTATGAAAACGAACTGAGCTGCGCTTCGCCCGCGAGCCAGCACGATCGTTCGCGTGCAACATCGCGCAGCATAAGCGACAGGCCGATCGCGACACCGCGTAAAGGGTGCTGTGACATGCTGCTAGGGCAATGATCACTGGACGTCCCACGCGATCAGTCGACATTTAAAGCATGACACTGTTTCTATTTCGTAAGCTAAAATGTTCCTGAAATCGATGAAACAGAACTGACTTCTTAAGATCGCACCTCTATTGAGATGCTTTTGAAATGATGCATTTTAAATTGATATAAAAACGGAAGAAATATCTAACGATATTGATCCTAGCATTGTTGCGCAACACTTCAATACTTGGATGATCGTAGACACGACGCAGCCTCCCACTGATCTTGGCAGCTTCGGGCCGTTAACGCGACAGATTGCCTTGTTAAGCGGCGAACGTACGAAGTTCTCCGTGAGTTCTTCGTGATGCTGGACCGCACGATCGAATAACGAAATCTTGATCGAAGAGAGTGTTTTCTCTTGCGAGAGAAAGTTACAAGAGAGTTCCAGAGTCGTGAGACTGCGGTGTTGCTTTTGTCAGCAGTCGATGTTCAGCAACAGTACGCTGAGGACATGATGCGGATGCCATAATACCATGTTGATTGCTCCTAATATTAACGCTGTTATCATAAACAGTTATTTTTTTAATCAAATTGTTTTAAATAAATCTTCGGTGGGATGCCATTTTTTGTGTAACAAAAATGGACACATGTTTTTCGCGGTTCCTTACACAAAGTAATATTTTAGTTTACGAAATTATTGGTTTTATTTCCGCTCTTAAGTCTTGTCGTCAATGTTAAATACATGACGCATTCCTCGCACAATTTCATAAAGTCTTCGCCAGTCTTCTCGGGTTGTTCCGCTCCGGAGAACTATTCTAAGAATTATATCTCCATCACATTTAAATTCCATTAGGAGCGAAACAAGTTCATTTGACAAACGCAATCCATTTGTAACCCAAACCCTCGATCGATTCATCATTCCGAAGCAGCCAGCCTCGGGACAATACTTGCCACCCGCGCACCCGAAGCCCAGCGACTGAAAGAGAAGCGGTGTAATCCTGCACCCGCTCGGGCGAAACTGTAACATTACGTCATGGGCAGCTTTTAGCATCTGACGGAGCCTTCATGGCATGGCCGGAAGCGGCGCCCACCTGCCGGACGGCCACCGTCGGGTGGGTGGACCATCGAAAATCATTTGAATACTGAATCATGTTCCGCGAAAACATCAGCTTCATGCGAGCGAGCTTTGAGCGAGCTTGAGTCACTATAGTAAGTTTTTTTTCTCCCGATGAATTGGCTCCGTTTGCGTGGTGATGGATGGTACAGCTCGAGCATCGGAAGCCATTGGAACGGCGAGACAGTCTCTGGCTCGTGCGTTTGTCTACCGGGCGTCTTTTTGGCCGTGTTTTGTGTGTTCTTCCGTTAATGAGATTCGGAAATGAAGCACATTTCGTGACGGCAGCATCGGATCATCGTTGTCATCCCCGACGGTTGGGAGATCGGGAGCAGCAGCAGCAGCAGCAGCAAGGAAAAAGCATGCCACCTACGCGGCATGATGGTGGCGTGTGGCGCGTGCTACCAGCGCAAACAGCGCATCTCACACCTTCGACACCATCACCGCACGATCGCCGCCCCTCCGAAGCACGCCAAGCTGTCCAACGCGAATGACAGCAGGCGACAGCGCATCGACAACGAACATTGAGGTTATGTTTTCCGTCATCCATAAGTGACTTCTTTTTCGTGTGTCTGCTTCCACCCGCTTCATCGTTCAATCGCCTTGAGGAAGCTGGCAGCGGACACCGTTCCTGGACGGACACCTCTGCTCTTCGGCGGCGACGGCGTTAAAGTTTGGCGCCAAATCTGACTTCATTTGCCACCTCTTCCCCGCTGCGGACTGCTCGTTTGTGTGGGCTGGTGCCGCCATGTCGTGCCGTGTCACACTTCTTGCTCCGGTCTCCCCGCGCGCCGAGCGGTATCATCCCGGCCAGTTCGTGGTCAGTCCGGCTCGTGTTCCACCGGGTGACCGGTTCGCTGGTTTCGCTACACAGCACCCAGGTGTCCCGGGGCTTCACCGATGGCGACGTTGTCGCTCTGGCCTACACAAATTACGGCTAAATTAATTAAGACGATAGATAGATGGCTAGTCACGCGCTGACTTTTACGGGTCCGTTGCCAAGACGGGCACGGTGGCTTGCGGTTTGTGAGCAAATAGCGTTCGCTTCCTGTACGCTGATAGATAAAGTTGCAGAAATGTTGAAACCGTCTCTTTAATGGCTTTAATGGAACCGGCCTAGCTGCTGAATTGGTGCAGCGAAGGGAAACAAAGCCTACAATATGCATCCGTTTTCCTTCTGACGTTGCGGTCGTGGAAGTTGTGAACTCAAAGAGGATTTCCCTTTCATGTCCGCTAGGGCTTAGGTCAAAACGTAAGTGATTTGTAGGCGTCAATGGCTCCCTTTGCGATCAACAAAGTCTGGAAATTGGTCAACATTTGTATTCATACCACTGACTTTCAAGAGAACTTCATGGCGAACGAATTGTGCAGCTATTCAGATTGATCTTTGTATCTTATTCCCTTTCTATGCTGGACGAAATTTGCATCCAATCTAAAGGAGAGGTGTTAGACTAATCGAGATTAGTGGCGCCCTGCCTCATCGACAGCATTCAGGTAGCACTGGCAACGACATTGGCTTTTTCATAAATCAGCTTTTCTCCTCTCCAGCATTTCGGGTGCTGAGAACAAGAGTTGATTACAGTTCACAAAAAAAGGAAGCCGAAACAAAAAAACACTGATAAATAAAAATACATCCCGCGACGATACGAAATTGTGTCATTAATCCACAGTTTATGGTGCCACTAATTGTACCATTTACATATAATCTTCTCGCTTCTCAGAGGACAGTTTTTTGAAAGTTTTGCTTCGTTTCCCCCGTCGCCCTTTCGCCTTCTTTACTTTCGATAAGACAAATCCTTTCACTGCCGCTTCTTCGGATCGTTTCGCGGCGTTGTGTCAAGCCTTTTCGCACCTTTTTCCTGGGATGAAACCGAGACTCCTGTGGCACCATGAGCAGCAAAAAAACAAGCCGCTGAATTGATTGCTGTTAATCCGTCGTTGTTTCTCCCTGTGGGAAGAAGGGTTGATATCTTTTGGCTTTTGCGCAAACTGCAACACCCACACCGCGCGTGCGTGACACATCGATTAACGCGAACGGTGTTGCTGGAGAGTTGGTTTTTTTTTTAAATGTTTGGTTAAATTCTGCAGCAACCCGTAGACTCGCTTCCGGCTCAAATTTACGACATTTTAGCACTTAATCAACCACTCCGGCTGCGTACGAGGCTAGTGGTCATTCCTGCGCAAGAAAACGAGTCACTCGTTGTCATCGATCCGACATTGGATCCTCCTACAACGTTCTGCAGCGAGAGTGTCGATCCGGTACGGAATTGTGTGGCTCCTTTCCTCCCTGGCAGCACAAGGCCATCCGGTTGGGCGAACGAACAGCGAGGCCGAAAGCACCGGAAAGAGTTTAAATCAGTGCGCGCGCGTGCTGACACAACACACTCACACACACACTCTCTCTCACTCTCCCCCGCATCATACAAAAAACCCGCCTGTGGCAGTGAGTGATTGTAAGGTTGGCAACCACCGCAACTGCTCGAAGCTCAAACACCGAACGGATGTGCGGAGGCGCACTAGAAGTCATCCAAATGCCACATCCCCCTCGCGTTCGCCCCGGCGCGAAGAAGAAGGTTGAACAAAAGACTTCAACTTAGCGACAAGCGACGAACCTGTCGGCTGTCGCTGGTGGAATAGAGCCGGTGTGCAGGCGAACAAATCTCTTTCTCCTACCAGTTGATTCGTGCTCGTGTCGGTGGAGGCGATGCATATGCGCAAACAAAACTCCCCGCCCGCGATTGTGCCATTGTAGACACGTCTTGCAACAAGCGCATAGCGCATAACGGTGGCGATGCATTAGGGATTGCTTAAAAAAAAAGAGAGCACGGTCTGCGCACCTTCGGAGGATTGTTTAGTCCTGCTTCATTCTTTTTTTTTTTTGCTTCTCGTCAACCGAAAGCAAACAGCCGATTGTGGCGGAGAGTGCGTGGTCAATAATCAGTGCAATTTATTTCGCCACATCCATTCATGACGGCACACCAGGGGGAAAAAAAGGGTAAGTGCGCCCCACGTATCCGGTGCGAGTGCAGGATATTAGCATACATGTTGGATAGTTGCTGCACACGAACTGCTTGGGTCCGCGGCCACGGCAACGGCGGTGAGTGATTTTCATTCATAAATTTCATAAGCAACCAGCCAAGAAGGGTTCATTCATAACGCGGCGCGAGCGAACCCGTTCGTTGGGCTTTGTTGAACGCGTGTGGAACGCAATTGTATTATAAACATTCCGAACAGCAACTAAACTTTTCAAAATAATTTTCAAACTTTCTTAAACATGCTCGCAGAATGTTAAATTTTTTAAAGCTTCATGCGTCAAACTTACTATAATTTATTGGTCAACAGGCCAAAACGGGAGACGGCTTTATTTGGACTCCAACCAAAACTACTTCAACACCAGCAAAGCAAAGCCGAATGTCTTGGGTGGATTCGATTACGGTATGATCTTTGGTCGGTAAAATATGAATTATAAATTAATATTCAACACAGTCAACCGCGCTGGGGGTTGGGGTGGTCCTAATAAATGGTGGCATGGCAACCACGGCCAACCGCAACCCCCGTGTATTCTCCTCCTCACGTCGCCCTCCTCATGTGTTGGTCTCATTTGTGCCCCCACAAGCGCAAAATTCATTCATAAACTTCAACAAAACCAAAACGTAGGAGTGAGTTGTGTATCCGTTCCGAGTGATGCTTGTTTGTCTCTCTCGCTCTCCGTGGATAGGATGTTTTCGACCAATTTTTTTTTTAAATCCTGGCACCCTTCCGCCCTGCTCTTCCTCCAAAGGGTGGCTTGCAACGATCGAGTGCTTTTACTACGATTGCTGCCATCTCAAAACCGTGTTTAATCGTCTAACACGATGATAGTCTGCAGCGGTTTGAATGGCTTCGAAGCGTGGTTTTCCTAATGAATGAATCTTGCCGCCATGCGCACCTAAGCACCACCCTCCATTCATCTCTCCCCCGCGAGCGATGGCATCGATCGAACCGGCGATGGATCGGAACACGATGGCTACAAATTGTGGGGGCGATCCGACATCATGCGCCATTGCACGGGTTTTGCCGCGGAGGAGGGCGACCTTTACCGAGCGCTCGCGGTGTTGCGGTCATTGCGGCGTCGTCGTCGTCGTCGTCATCGTCGCCGATTCGTGATGATTATGTCACAGAGATGGCGGGCAGGCGTTGGCGTAGTTCCGAGTTGGACTCGTCCAGAAAGATAACTGGTTCTAGCTGACGGGGAAACTATTGATTGGTGACTAAATTTGTACCGCCGAAGGTCGTTGATGTTTGTGATGTGGACAATATTAAGACAAAGACGACGAGTTGATAAAAAATTGAAGATATTTACGAACAGATTCAAACAGTTCAAAAACACATTACGTACTAAGTAGTTGTTTACGAAGTAACACTGTAGAACATGACCGCAACTCTCAAAAATATCATTGGAACATTTCGCGCAGGAACCAACAATGAATTCCACTTGACAAACCGTTTTTCAATCACAGTGATTAATCTCTTTCCTGAACACACCAAGCACATATTCGCAACCCGGTTTTGCCTTCCACCAACCTCAAGCTCTGCAACGAAAAGGCCGACTGACATTCACGTCCTTCTAAGCAACCTTTCCAAAAGCGCCACACACCAAACCGGACTCCGGCCGGGGTTTTCTATCCATGTGGAGGTGTGAATTAAAATTTAAAATCACAACCAATTGCAAACCGCCAAGCCGCCGGAAAGCGCAGCCAACGCCCCTGCACCGCCGACCGTTGATAGTGTTATTTATACGATCTTGATATCCTTTTGCCGCCCATGCAAGCGGCACCGGTTGTCGATTTCGATTGTAGATCGAGATCAAATGCAAATTTTTTCGCCGTTATGGCAACGTTCGGTTCGGGCACAAGTTTGATTTTTGTCATTCCGTATCGGTTGGCTTTGAGTTAGTTTTTTTGATATGCGAAAAATCGATTGAACCAAACTTTATCGTGAGACCGATCGTGTTCGTTGCACAAGAAAGCATCACTAGAAGGTGAATTGTGGCTTGTTTTGTGGTGGCAATAAATGGTTTTGCTGGGCTTTTTGGAAAGTTAAAACTCCAACGGGGAATAATGTTCCATTTCCAAATGAAAATTCAATTTGCCATGTCGAATGTCTTTAAAAGATTTTCGTTGGGAGATACCTTTTATAACCCTATGCTCTAAGCAAGCGTTCGAAAATGCTCTGCTCAACATGCAGAAGAATGCGTTTGTGCAACAACAGCGTGGTGGCGAGATGTCGTGAAACGATTTTAATAGGCCCTCCGTGCCCGCAAGGCATCTACATTCTAGCCATTCCAAAATCAATCGGGAAGCCGACGGTTTATTTCCTCAGCGCTGCATATCCTTCAAATTCCTCCGGACCATAAAGTCCGGCACGCTTCCTTCGCGAGGGTGCGGTTTTGATTGAGCCTCGACTGCGCGTGGTGCCCTTTCCGTTTCGATCCCTTCGAAACGTCCATCCATTCGCCGCCAATCTGCATCCAAAAGCGTCCGGTGGAATGCTAAGGCAGCCCCAAGGAGAACCCTCTTCCGCCGCAGCCAAGAATTCGATGTAGTTGCGGCAGAGCGGGACCACGCTTGAACTTTCGATGCACATTTTCGCACATGCAACTCTGGCAAAAGGCTACACTTCGCATCCGATTAGAGCGCCCGAAACCCCCCTCCATCGGGGCTGGACATGATGGACAGGGGCTTAGGTGTGTGCGTACGTGTGGGTATGGTTGAAAAGTAAGCGCGAGAGTCGGAAAACATAAGACACCGGTCGACAATTGGAACGTCCGATCGAAACCACACGATAGCGCCGAGCCGGAGGACCGTATTGTGCCAAGGTCTTATGTTTGCTGACCGTTTCCCCGTGTTTTCTCGCCCGCTCATAATCATAATGCTAACTCTCCTTGGGCCTTTTTTTCTCTCACCTTTTTCCTTCCCACTCCCCCGGCTAACGCTTATTACTGTCAATCAAGCCGGCCGACCTCCTCCAGCGTATGCTAACAGGGCATTGACGGTGGGCATTTGGTGTACAGAAATCAGCGACGTATCAAGCTAGCTGTCAGCTGAAAAGTTAGACAAGGTGTGTGTCTTTAAAAAAAAACAGATTCCAACAGTCGACGACAGCGCCCTGGACATCTTGTGCGATAGCAGGTTTTAAACCCTGAAGAGGTTAATGGCGAACGTGCAAGATCCTCCGCAGGACATTAGTTTCATCTGTCATGATTCTGCGGGTAATGGTTTTTTTTTATTTTACAGAGGAGTCGCTGCATGCCGATGGTTCATATGCTGTAGCTTATGCCATTTCACAGATTACACGAAAAATAACTCTTACCAGCGATGCGAAAAGCTGTGTAGCGTTTTTCAACATAAATATCACGAGTTGATAACGTGCATCGATGTCCATTGCCAGAAAAGAAAACAACCAAATTCTCGATTAAACATACGCTCTTGCAAACTTATCAAACGGTCGTTCACGTTTCCCATGGGAAACGTGTATGCTTCATTGCATCCTCTCTCGCCCCGTTCGCAAATTTAATTATCGCTACAAATCATTTGAAATGTGCCATGCGCCGCTTGTTGTCGTTCCACCAACGACCGAAAAATGTTGCCATAAATAAATCGAATCATAACCGTCCAGGGCCACGAGCACACGAAGCAGAGTTGTTTTGCGAGCGTGCGTTCGGTAAAAAAAAGAAAGAAAACCCCGGCCTGTTAAACGGTTGAACCTCCAAAGCCGGATCATCCTAAGTGATTTCCGCTGTCACGTCGGGCGAGGTGCGATGGTGCGCGATCGGCCAACGCCTTCACGTTCCGCTGCAGAACCGGAGGAGGAGGACTGCTGCTGCACTCTGCACTCTGGGGCAGCCCGTACGTTGCTTGGCGTGCCATAATTTCCAACTGACAGGCGCACCACGCTCTCACCTCGGACAAAACATTCGCCCGAGCAGACGGCGAGCTTTCCTGTCCGGACTGGTGCGCCAGTCGGTTTTGTTTGCGCGACGCCAGGCTGCATTATTATGCTGGGCGGCCATATGCCACGCGTGGTCTGATAACGCGACAAGAAGGATGTGTGTGTGCCATTGTGTGTGACACGCTATCGTACCGATGTTTTAACAGTGCCGCCATCAAAGCGAACACATTCGTTGTCCCGATCCTCGGTCGTTTTAGTTCGTCCCGTTTCAGCTTCCCTGGAACCACGTTTGTCTTTCTTCACCGTCTTTGAATCATCATCAGTTCCATGTTCGCTGTTTACTGCTTTTTGGAGCAAAAAAGGTTGTCTTACCACAGAAGAAGAAACAAAAAATCCAACAACCCTCTCTCCCAAATGGGACGAGGAGGTCCGGAGTGTTCTCGCAAGCTTGTTGGCAGATTTCTCGGTGTTAGAGCTTACCCTATTGCCTCTTCTGGGCCGCTGGGCAGGACGACGTGCGGTTTGACGCGATGGGAGGCCTCCACTATCGAAGACGTGTAGACTTTCTTCCGCGTGGGAGTCACCCACGCCACGCGACTCACTAACTTTTGCGCTCGCCTTAAGGCGGGAAGATGCGCCGTACGGTGACGATTCGCTTCCATGCAGCAACACCTTCGCATCGGCTGCAGGACGCCCGGGAGGCCGCCACTCGGACTCGAGGGATTCAGCGATGAAAGTCATCGGATCGTAGTGGATTAGACGAGATTTGCATGTTTATTCGATATTCGATTTTCGGAACGGCTGTCTGATGTTGGTTTTATTTTGCTGAGTCGCTTTTCGATTGGTCTATAAACTGAAACGACTTACAAAACCCGTTTTTTTTTTTTGGCTGAAGAGGTGAATCCGTATGCCAAACACGATCATATTTAAAACAAAGAAAAAAAATTGGTTACTCCAAATTGTATTAAATTTTGACTGCGATATTTAATAAATGTGTAAAAGAATTTACTCAATGCTCCAACAGTTAGACCGAGTAGTTTTCACTCCAGTAGATGCACCCCTCGGCTGAAGTGATGCACCATCTTCCCACCCATACGCATTTATCATCGCGTGGCGTGGAGGGCAGCACTAAACGACGGTTGCAACGACCGTCGACCGGTCCGGATTAAAGCAGCGTCCCATAATGCACCGTCGGGTTTCCAAGAAGATGCTAAAAAACCCACCGATGGCCCCGGGGAAGATCCAGCCATCCATCCTCCTCCACATCGGCCCGAGGTTACGGGTGTCGGCGTACGAGCCACCTCCGCCGAGGCGCGGCGTCCTAAGCGCGTAAAATATGACCAACTGTGGCGTGAACGAGGAACCCGCACGCCACTTATTGGGACCGGTAAGTAACAATTTGAGGTCCCTCTCCCCATGCTGGGGTGACTCATGCTCGGGCGCGAGGTCAACTCACCGTGTCGGATTGGTTTTCGCCGCTCGCCAGACGGACGCGTTCCCTTACCGTCCACCCCGGGCTGGACAGTTTGTAGGCTAGGTGGCCCCGAGGGAGTAAAAAAAAACACTTGGTTCGACCCGCAAGCGGGGGTGGCATGCAAGTACGCCAACGGTACGGAGTGGATTATGATCATCCTCTGGCGCTTTTTGGCGAGGGTGTAAAGTATTTCTGCAAAGGGAAGCATTTCTGCGATACACTGCGGTGCATAATTTTGGGACCAATAACAATGTATCCATCCCGATCAGATGCTAATAGGTATGTTTCAAATCGAATCTTTGCCATAACGAATGCAGTACACGGTTATGTTTCTCTTTATTATATTTCCAAGTGCTTCAATACTCGCTCTTATGAATATCACTTCTACTCTCCATGGCCCAGCGTTCAACTGTAGCGCCCCGTCGGTCGTAAGCGAAAATTGAAGACCTCGGTCAATGTAAATTGCCGTACTTTATGGCCGTACAATTGCATTAAAAGCAGACTCCCGCCAACACCTTTTGCAGGCGCACAATCGCCCTCTAAAAGCAAAGGCCTTCGTTCCCAACGCTCCCCGCGGATCCCCATCGTATCCAATGATGCATACTCGATTTTAATTGATCATAATAAAAATGGTTTTATGGATATGGGCACTGCAATTTGTACCGGTTCTAATACACCGCATAACCACGCTCCACGGTTCTCTCTCCCTTTCTCTGTTCCCCCCAGCTGTCGAAGATGTCCGGCAGTGTGTGGCGTTGCCAAGAGGTTACACACTTTGACTGGGCCACTATGCAAGATCGAGTGGTCCCACGCCCTCGTTCGGACGCCATCGGACATCGATCGGCACCATCGCAATGGAGGTCCTTCAACGATGGATGATGGAAGCAAAGCCCGAGCTGTGCCTTCCTGCATTGAGTAAGATGTTTACCTGTCAGCATGCGGCTTTTTGCGTGATAAATATTTCAAAATTATGACTCCCATGTTCCATCTGCGGACGGTCAGAGCAAACGGTGCGGCGGATGGCAACTGGTGTTGAAACGGCTGCCGGCTAGACGCATCCAGCGAGATCGTTCGATTTGAGAAGGTGCAATGTGGAGTTTGATAATGGTGGAAAAATTTACACCACATCACGCTCATGGAAATTTCGTTGTAGAATTAGAGATTAAAAAATAAAATGTATCAAAATGCAAACAAACTGTAAGATATTGGTAAGTTTGTAGCGATGGAAGAGATTGTTCAAATTTCCTAAGGAAAAACTTTGCAACAAACTTACAGCGTCGAGACCCAAGTGACCCTAAGGATGACCATTAATTACCGTATCAAAACAATTGCACGAATCATGCTCGCGTCTTAATCGCGCACTCGTAAGTCAGCCTGTGATTGTCGGGACACTCGAGCCCTCCTTTGGGCCACGCACAGGCGCCTTACTTTTCTTTTCGTTGAGAGGACGACTTCAAGCCACTCCAATCTTTCTGTCGTTCACTCTCTCTTTCTTACACTCCTTTCCACTGAGGATTTCTCGCGGTAATTATGATGTGTGCCATTTCGCATGTCAGCTTTATTATTGTACCACTTTGCATTTTGATTAATAGAGTACCGCAAACACGGAACAATTCCGTGCATGCCGACGCATCGCAACTCAACTCCAGTGGCCTTGTCCTATGGAAGGAACGCGAAAGAAGATACACCGACGAACAGGTTGGATGGGCAGAAGTACCCTCTTTTGGTGCAATTATTTAAATAGCAGAAAAGAGGGTTAAAACTTTAGCTAGGGAGGGTTTTTGTGTGTGCATTTTCTACCAAAAGCCTGTAAAAGCTGATTTAGGTATTTACTTGAATAATGTGACTACCGTAAATAATGTTTGTACTAAATTCCTATCTTGATCCATTGCATGGGACTTTCTTTTAAATATGTATTATACAGCTTTTTTATGACGCAACGGGAACAAAATATCAACGGTTAGTGCGCTGTGATACCATTTACTTTTGGAAGATAAAGTTCCCGATTTTGAAGAATGCGTTACTCGCACGCAATTCAATAATAAAAACGCTTTCACATTCGGCGATCGCAAGACGAAAACCAAAGTAAATTTCACCAAATAGCTTAGGGCTCAGGAGGGTAGATTCCATCATTCTGGAATTCAATATAGGTGCTTCATAAATAAGGAGGAAAAGATGCAAACAAAATATCGTTCAAATGGAAAACTTTCCTTCAAAATCTTCATTGCATGTTAAGTGGTTCAAAGTGGTCCTACCAGACTTGGGGTGGAGAATCAAGCCGATTGTTTCTTCAACTTCGTTCGTATGTATGTAAACGGTTGTCTCGTGATTCACACACACACACACACGCACATGGCCAGCGGTTTCGCTCAAGCCGCAAAAAAAGCCGTTATCATTGAGGTGTCGGATGGTTTTTGTTATTAATTGAAGCTGCCATTATTTGGCGGGTTGCGGTTTCGGCTTTGTTCAGTTGCCGCCCTCCCGCCCGAAGCCGGTTGCCAGAGCAGGGCCGAGATAACCAAGTGCAACAGTAGGAATGAAAGAGAGGAGACTAGATAAGCTGTGAGGAAGGGTGAAGGCTGAGGTTTTGATTACGCGTGAATTGCAGCGAACTGGCCCCGAGAGCCAAGAGAGACCCTGGGTCCTGCGCTGGAACGGCGTCGCGATATCTCAGAATCCCAATCCTTTTAGCTACCAGTCCGCAAGACCGAAAGGCTCGGCTGCAGCGCTCGGAGCATCGTTTTTATTAAAAGTTCATCCTGTCAATCCCGCCCGGTAAAAAGACGATGGGGGTTGTTAATGGAATCGGCAACAAAACAGCCGCGCGACTCGGCCCGGTTGAAAAGGAGCCAGGATCTTCGAGGCCGAAGGCGGAGGCGCATAAAGTAAAAACAAAACAGAAACCCGAGTTTGGGAGGGAGTGGATCGCACTCGATCCTGGGCTCTTGTAACGATAATGTTACGACGCCGTTTCTCGTTCCGGTCGTAATCGAACTGGTTTCCGTAATATTGTCAGCTCGTTGATTTATCGCAGTCCGGGGTGAGTGGCTTCCAACCCGTGTCGGCTCCGGCGATAACAGTAGTCGGACCACTAATAAATAATGCTGATGCGGCTCGGATTCCGTCTTTTGGGGGAAGGAGTGTCGGTCGGGTGGCTTGCGGCGAGGCTGCATGTTAACAAGACGGACGGCGCATTATCGATTTGAATACTTGTATTATATTCAATCAAGACTTTCTTCGAGCGCGGCCACATCATCGATGCGTTTCCATAAATCATGCTTCGGGGGTTGCCAATTTCCAACCACAACCCAGTATTATCGTCCATAACACCGCTGCGTTTTTTTGCGTTACTTTCAATCCTGGGTTCAAGACATTCGAGTACTCGATGAGACCTTGCAACTCATAAATTTGCTGTTATCTAGATTATACGACAATCACGTTTATTGCATTAAGCATAATCTTTAAAATTGCTGTTTGGAGGAAGACATTCTACAACAAATTAATCTGAGTCAGATTTCCTCCTACGAACGATCGCAATTTGGTTGTGTCCTACGCATGACTTCCGTCTAATGTCAACCAGAATTATTGTGCGCTGTCTTTGTCGGCAAGAAAACGGAATGCGAGATCAACATGTCTTTGCACTGCAGTTCACCTCCGATTGTGGGTGGCTTTATGCTAGCATACATTGTGAGAATAGGAACTTGCATTCGATGGAAACAAAAAAGCGGAATTCTTGCTGCCTGATATGCATTTGATCTTGCCAGCAGAACAACGAAAGGTGAGGCAAGTTTTATCGAAGTGAACTCTGGCACAATCAACCATTTCAATTCATAGGGTTGGGCATTAACTTAACTCTCCTTCACTTTTGCATGGACACCCAAGCTCCAGCTGTCCGAACGGAAGGTCTGTAGGCTGGAGCAACCACAATGCAAAGGTAAGAAACAATTGCACCATGCGACGTCCTAATAGAACCACCGGCAGCTTGTTGACAAAACTGGGACACACACCGTCGAGCAGCGATCTGTTGAGTCGGGCTGTCTTTTGGGTTCGGCTGATTCGACCGACCGGTTGCGTGCGGAAGAAACTTGAGAAGTGATCCTACTCCGGCGATCACTTCTATTTACATACAATAGCACCTGGGATGGTCGGCGGTTCACGCTTCACTTCCTTCGAGTGTACTTTTATGCTGGCTGCATCATCGACAGTATATACTTGGGGGTATGTTGCGATCCGATGGGGAGGACAATTCAAATTATCTGTTTACGCTCTCTGCACTGATTCGGTTTGGATGAGGGATTGGTCTTGATGGTTGATGGAATGCAAAGAAAACGTCCAAATCGAAGATCGCTCAGCAGTTTGTTTAGTTTACGAGCTCAAAGCAAATATCTTTAAGCTTAAACATTTGTCTTCAACTGCTAATATGAATTGCTGAATAATAGAAGATTTTGTAAGAAATTAGCCCTAGTTTAGTGAAACATAAAAAAATATAGTTCTCATATTATTCTTCCAGCTTATACGTAATGGGGCTAGTTGACTTTGTTTTTTTTTAGCATTTTAATTAAACGTAATTCACTGTACTATAAATCCAATCAATTCTGATAAAGAAATCCTTATCTGCGTCACTCTATCAAACAAAATGACCTCCATCACTTTCTTCTACCTTTTCGCGTCCTGTTGTTCCCGTCACACACAAAACAAGTCGTTCCAACATATTTAACGACCAATCATTAAGCTTGTCGCTTCCAACCAAATATTTAATCACTACCAACAGGATGTGATTTGTTGTTCACCCCTGAAAACAAAATCTGGGTCCCGCAAACTATTTAATCTGACGATGCCATCGGAGGAATTAGCCAAACGCGGATCGGCTAAAGCAAATCATCCGTTCGGTTCGACGCCCAGCTGCCCATCTTCCAACGTGCTCGGCATCGTCTGCACGTGTTCGATTCCCCCTGTCTCGTTTGTCTACCGAATGACGATTATTAATAGACCCATCAGACAGCCGGCCCAGCAAGATGGTGCTATTTGAAGAGCTCGTGCAAACGTGAGCCTTCCCGGCCGTTCGGAGCGTTCGAGATCAAATAAACAACCAAATATCAATCCATCGGGGTGCGTTTGTTTTCGCTTTTCCTCGCTCGATCGATCGAGCCAGCGGAAAGCTTGCGTCCGAAGCGCCTAAACGCGAACGTATCGAGTCACTGCGGCGCGGCTCGACCCGATGGTTGGCAGTCGAATTCGGGTGAAATATGAATCCCGTTCTGCTCGGGTCGCCGATTGCCGTACCGCCGATTGACGAGACGGAACAAATGGGGCTCCTTAAGCGCTCATAAATTATCACGCCCATCAAGCCGATTGCTTTCCCAGCCGCGGATGGACCACTTGACGGTGCCTTCGGGTTCTCGACAACCGTGCGTTGACGGATTTCATCGATTTTTGATGCCGCACGATCGGCGGAATCCCGACACGAAAGTGATCTGCATTTTCGGTTGAAAAATGCGACACGTTACACTTTAATTTCACACATTGTTTATCCCTTTGATCTAACGAAGAGCTTTCTTCAGCTGCAGTCTCTATTCAAGTAAGGATTTAAAACTGTTCAACCTTAGCAGTACTTTCCTAAAGATTTCATCAAAACAATCTACCTGCGGATTCTGAAACCCAGATTTAAATGTCAATTGTTGAAACAGGCTGGAAACGTTCACATTACTCCTTCAAAGATAACGAGCAAGCAACTGCAACGCACGAACGCTCGCATCGTGCATCAATCTTCCGGTGTATGTCGGTTTTAAGCAAAAGTGAAACCCTCCGGCACATGGATGCCTGATTGCCCCGGGGGCAATTACGCTAACAGGCCATCCAGGTAATCCAGTAATGTACCATCTTCGCGGAATCACAAATCCCCTGCTGTCACCCTTGGACCGAGTCCGGCCAACAAAGGGGGCTATGGAAAAGAAAAGTCACCAGCGGGCATCAAGCCAGATGGATCCACGGTGACTTATCATTTTCATTTTCACAACTACACCCGACCGGGGGAGGGTGACACGACAGGCGATCTTCGCACTTTTAAGCTGCTTAACGGTGCTGCTTTTTTATCACTACGCACGGGTAGCGGGGACAAAGCAGCAACAACCCATGTCGAACGGGTGGACAACAGAAGCAGCTGTCAAAGAATGGTCGTGCTAAAAAGGGCCATCGCTGGGCACCGGGGATTTCTGCACAGCCGATTCGCCCGATTATCGCTGCGAGGTGGATCGTTCAGCGGGAAGATGTCCGGGCAGTTGGTGCGCAGGGTGGAAGACGCAATCATACGCAACGGGTGAAATGGGAGGCGGATCTCGTAGAGGCGCGCCGAAATGGAAATGGTTGAATACATTTCGATGAGTCGCGGGGCAGCATCGCGAGCAGCAAAACAAGTCGCTTCGGTTCGCCCAACCGTTGAGCATCATCAATCTTACACTTTCTTGCGATGGGTCGCTTGATCGATTTGCTGGCCAGCTTCTGGATTCGCGTCGGGGATGGAATGGCAAAGAAAACTACTGCAATCTCTTGCTGTTTTAGTGAACGACATTAAAGTGGTGATTTCAACGGCTGGAAACAAATTAAACCTAATCCAAGCAGATGATAAATACAAAATTTCCAAAGCATGCAATTGGTGACGTAAAAGAAAAACTCTTAAATTCCATGCAGTGCAGTTGGCTTGAAAAACCTCCCCATTCGCTCCTGGGTGGAATGGATCAATTTAACGGTTGATTGAGGGTCGTCTGCTACCTAAACGCACACCGCATTCGATCCCGTAGCTCGTCACCGCGCAGAAACAAGACGCGACTTTATGAGCCCAGTGCTTTATGAGCCTCCGCATGAGTGATGGATTTTAATTTCATCAATTTCACTCGTCGGTCATATTTTTATGGGTTTGGCATTTCGCGAATCGCATAAGTAATGACCCATCCAGCCCTCTGCCGGATTTTGGGCGAAGTTAAAGCTGACGAAACAACTGCTACTCCGGGCCAGCCATAACGACTTCGGTCGATGTTTTCGGGGGACTCTTCTTTTAAGTGGCTGGTGCAAGAAGTAAATTCCATTTTCTCGCCCAGCCGTCCGTACCGTGTCCGTGAAAAAAAGGGGTGAAAAACTGCACTCAATGCACATGCGAGATCGCACTTGCTCGCGGTGCAGTACGGACTAATTTATTTCCCCGACCCGAAAAGGGCCGTCGGTCGGGATTCGTTCGGTTCGCTTGGGGTTCGGGGGAGCTCGCACACGCACGCACATCACGACCAACAATGTCTTTCCGCGCCAAACAGTTCAGTAAGTGACAGAAGGGGTCACCGGGTCAGATGTACGGTAGGGTGCGGCCGCGCGCCGGCGTGTCATAAAGTTCAGGGCTGGGTGCGGTGGCCATGCTTTCTCTGCAAGAATCCAATTTATTTCATGATTAAGTCATAATCATTAATTTTGATATTTACCATCCGCCTTGGAGGAGCACATTCGTACTTGGAGCGGGTTCGGTTTCTCTTTGGCCATTCGACGCACGAAAGGATATCTGCCATGGAAAGAGACGGCGACATCTAAATGGAGGTTTTATAGCACATTCTATTGACAATGTTATTCAATATCTTTAGCCGTTATACTTCTGCTCTTCTTTACCTTTTCATTGAATAACTTTTCAACCGCTTGCCACAAAAATGTAACCGACATGGTACTTTCCTATTTTAACATGGAGGGCATAATTTGGCAGACATATTGACAGCGTTCGAGGCTCTTAAGATAGGCAATCAAACCATAAAACAAACACCTTCCCTTCCCTATTCTCTTCCAATCCGGGCATCCCTTTCGCCGGAGATAAGTTTGCTATTTTAATGTCTACATCCGGCGACCGTCGGCCCATATTCCCGACCATCGGCGATTGATAACGGCATCAAATCGACCGAAGCAAACACTTAATAAAATTAATAAATTTAGCCCCGAACAGCGCCATAAAACGTTCGGTGATCACATTCCGGGCGAACGGGTCGCGTTTTACGAGCAATGGTCATTTCGGTCTCTGTGGCACGCTAGAAAAAACGCTGGGGAAACTTTAGAAAAATGAGACTGATCCTTACGAAAATCCCGTCACTGTGTTTCGGGCACATCGTTCGTCCTACCTTCCCCTACCAGAGTGAGGAGCCCACGACGTCCATAAAACGCTTAATTTATGTAGTCCAAGCCTTCCGCCGTAAACAGCCGCGTTCGAGGAAGAAGCGACGAGCAAGATCGGGCGTTCCGCCATCCTTTCGGCAGCAGGCAAATTTTTCGGGCTCGCGGTGGTCCGCTTCCCCGTCACTCCCCTGGTCGGGCCGACCAGCGTCGAGGACTGCGGTCAAGTGTTATGTGACAATTTACATTTTCTGCTCATAACGCGAAGACGCGACCGGACATGTTTGGTAATTTATTGAATCGACCGGCCTGGTTGACGATTATTGCTCAACCCTACATACCGTCGGCCAGCAGCATGTGAAACAGGGACAGAGGGACAGAAGGCACACATGCACACCTTCCGGCGATGGAGGCTCAGCCTTCAGAAGCTGGAGTAGGCCCCGTTTCGGGAGTCTTCTGCCGCGGGCCACCGCCGCACGAACGACCCGAGAATGGGACGGCAATTCATAAAGTCAGGAAAATATTTGTTCACATTTTTCACACGCACACCTTACCGGGCGGGGCGAGGCACCGGTGCCGGTATGCTGGCCTGGAGTTTTGGCGCGTCCCTAAATTAAGACGTTTCGGGCGCGGTAATTTATGTGACACTCATGCGTTCCGTCAGCGCTAGCTGGAAGGAAGGCTGCCGGGAAGTGGAACGTGAGCCCGAAATCAGCTGCTTGCGAGCCTTCAAGCGACCCGACCGATCGACGGATGGAGGTGCATCTTGACGGGGGTTTTCATTTTTCGCCAGCTGTCTCATCCCAGCCATTGTGAGGTGGGAAGCTGCAGGAGAAATGCGAGACATGTTTTGCCCCTTTTGTGAGGTGTTGTTTGTGACGGTGCGTAGGCTTTTTGGGGGGCTCCCTTTTGCCAGTGGGATTCTGGAAACGTGCTCATATTACAACCCAAAACATTGAACCGTTCGCAAAAACTATGCGCACACCGATGGATGTCAGTTGTCCGGTGCTACCATAAAATCGGAAGAGTTACGATGCCAACAAACCGCAATGGCTTTTTTGCGTTTTTGGAGCTGCCTTCCAACGAGCCACGCGCACCGCCAGGAATCTCCCGGAGTTTCCGCGTGCGGCAAAGTTATTTTGCGGTCGATTACGGGCTCTATATTTTATGGCGAACAGTTTTGCGCCCGACGGACGACAATCATTAACACCCCCGTAGGTTTTTTCGATGTTTTACGGCCGGTTTGGGAAATGTGTCGGAGCCATTTCGGGCATGTTGTTTGCACGCGACTCGGCACGGTGGTCCCGGGAAGCCACATTTGGGGAATGCTTGATTGTTTCAATAATGCCCATGCGTAAAGTGTTAATAATATAATTATGCACTGGAAAATTTTCTTATGTTAACAAAAAAGGAAAATAAATAAAAGGGACTATTGATGAGATCGAGAAAAATATCAGTATGTTATTGGAAAAAATTTAGTAAACAAAGCTAGAGATTGAAAATCTTTTTATTGTGTTTTTAAAAACTCTACTTGCAGACGAATGCCAATCTGCAGTCTTTTTTTCGGAGAAAGCACCACAACCTTTCCTTGGTTGTTCTTTAATAAAATCCGTTCCCCAAAACCCATATTGATTTCATCCTGCTTTGCATTGCATTCCACGAACTTTTCTCTTTCAAAAAAGGTTATGTGCACCTTTGCCACGCGACTAACCGTAAATCCGGCACCAAATGGGGGGCTTGGGCGAGTAAACTCCCCCTAAGACACTGTACCACCTGGGAGGTGCTCGATCCGACCAGTAAAAGTAATAAAAAATGCACCGTCACTTGATCCCGCGACAGGCCGCAAATAATTAAAATAAATCTCGCTCCACCAATTGACCGGAGCATGAAATCCGGCTCGCAATATGCGCACTTTAGCTGCGCTCGTAAACCGGGGAGTGTTTATTTTGCACGTCCGTGGAAACATTGATCGTATCAAATGTCCACATCCGTCAGCGCCGGATCGATTCTGCGGCCTTGGACCGCGATTTGTCGCTCGTTCGATCCTTGGTCGCAGTGGTTAATCCGCTGGCGTTATTGTCCACGAGGGGGCCACGCGTCAATAATGCGTGAAATAGGCTGCGTCCCACTCGCAGAACACACAAAGCCTCCGGTAGAAAAGCTCATCACAACTGCTCGACCACGCACGATGGCGTGAACGATGGCACTCGTCTCGCCTTTTCCCGCCTCCAAACCGGCCAGGTTTATGGCCACGTCGAACGCGGAAGGCACCTCTAAGATTGCTCGGAATGCTACCGTCCCATTCCCACCGCATTGCTTTCCTTCGGGCCGAATTTGGACACACAAATAATGGGCCTCCCAACGCAAGCTCGGCAGCCTCCTTCATCCGACGGATCTTTCATCCGTGATTTGCGCAGGTGGCGCACGCGCTTTATGCGCTCCCGTGCGGTTTATGGTGTGAGATCTACCACATTACACTCCCGCCTAATGGAGTGGCTTTTGTAAGAATGCAACTAATTTCCGACCAATTCCGACTAACGGTCCGGTGCGCCCGGTATGGAAAAGCTTTCCAAAAATCGAAACCTATTAGTGAGCAATATACGCCTTAACGCCTCGTCGCGCCGGAACGTAATAGGGGAGACGAGGACGCCGACGACGAGTTAAAAGCGGCCCTCAGCGCTTCAGGGACGATGGAAGTTCGTCGCATTTGGGGTGAAGATTTTGGACCGAAGCAATTTGGAAGAAAAAGCACACGCTAAATGCATGTTTTTCTAAATGGATTTTTTTTCTTCTCTAAAATATCTTTCCGATTGAGCAATGAACCCATATTGGTCAAGTCCCTTCTCGAAACATTACCTTTTTCCGGGTGATAAATTGTCATTAGGAAGTATTGAGCAGCACGTTTGACCCACACCAAGAATTCTCTGGCATCCGTCTTAAATAACAGACGAACGGGCTCGAATCATTCCAAATATGTCAGATTAAACACATGTCTCGGCTTTTTCTTTCCTTGGTCAAAAGGAAAAAGAAAAAAAAAGAAACAGGCAATCAGTCTCCGTCCGGGATTATTTTGCTTGATTTTCCCCGTTCGGCATTGAGCAACTCCCAAGCGGACAGTAACAAGACAGTTACTTAAAGTGTATTCCAAAACGAACATGACCGGTAAAGATCAACCGTGCGGTCGGAGTTTCGTGCGGCGTATGCGTGAGTCGCCCTCGGGACGAATTATAACGTACACCATGATCTATGGACGTGCGATCGGACGGGGTGGGGCGCGAAGAGCACCGTTGCGTACACGAAATCGTTCACGATCATTCTCACCCGATTTCACCGCCCGATAAAGGGGGTTAACACTGGGTAAAGAGGAGCGAAATTGTGCTATGTCCTGCACGTTCTCTCATGTGCAACGCCACCACGGCACGGCATCGGCTGATTGATCGCAAGCAGGCAGCGTACGGTTCGGGGTCTTCTGCCTGTTCCCGCCCGATCGCAATCTGGCCATCGTTGCCGCCGCCCGAAGATACGAAGAAGTTGATAAATTTTCAATAATTTAATTCACACGCTGCTGCCTTCAGCCGCTTTATGGTGAGTGTCCTGCAGGGTGGGATGTGCCCAGAATGGGAGGATCTCTATAAAATAACTCATATACTGCGTGAAACAGGCACATCACGCGGATGGCTGCTGCGTGAAGGACACCTGATGCGGACCGAATAATGATCGGGGAAACGAGCGGCCGTCTGGTCCTGGCGGTGGACTCATCAATCTCGTTCGCACCAGCAAAGACGAGCTTGTAAAGCAGTGTCCTGCGTTTTACGAACATTCCGGCGACTTTTCTTTGGGACTGAACTGGGGATGGACTTGAGGCGTTTGCAACAGCATCGCGGTAGTAATCATTTAACCGTATCTCATTATGATTTATGAATCAATTTTATTTATGGATTGAACTTTCCGAAGAAGATGCGGGCGAACACATGCACAAATACAATGTGCGTAAAGTGTTTTCTACATCCGTTATGCACTGCTCTTTTACTTGCCTTTGACTCAAAAGGATGTTCACAATGCTTTGAAATGAAGAAATATGTTTAACATGAATATATTTTCTTGAAGTTGAGAGCTTTTTAAACTCTGTAACTAAAATTGTACATTTTTCGAGTATTTCGTTTTAAATTTTAAAGGGGGTTTCGCAATATTTTCTGAAAATCTTGGTTTCAAAAAAAATAACATTAATATGATTACAAGTTTCCGTACGCAAATAAAAAATTATGCATGTGAATTGTAGCAACAAAATTTTTTTTTCATTTTTTGTTTATCGACACTACACGCATTTTCCTCTTCACCGGGATCTCTTCGTTGCGAAATCAGCAAAAAGGACCTCATAAACAATAGATGTTGCGTATGCCAACCGAACATGCGCCCATTTCTAGGCCAACCGTGGGATGCAGATCACTATCATCATGTTGCGGACGAGACGTAGAGCGAGTAGGGTGCACAAACGAAACGCAAACCAAAAAAAAAAAAGACGGTCCGGTAAGGACGAGTCGCGGTTTTGCTCGAATGCCTGCCCGAGCCGGTTACTGACCATGCGCAACACTTGTCGTAACGCAGCGCAACAAAAATCAAACAAGTACCGTTGTTGACCGTGTTCGCTCGCCTGGCATGAGATCCTGATCGATCGGTTCGGACCGATCGATTGATTCGCCCGCAAACGCGTCTAGAAAAACCACAAAACAACGCACCGCGATGCCTCCGCGATATCCTCGATGCTTATCTGTACGCGACAATGGCGCAATCGTCGAGCGCGAGGTTTTTTTTTTGTTCAGGCGGGTCATGCAGAGCAAAAGAAAAAAGAAAAACGCAAGAAGGTCCAACGTTCCTCGGAAGGTCATCGGAACCATCGAGAGCGCGCGGACGCAAATGGGTGATCGGCTGGCCGGGCAAGTAAGCAAACAGAATCACGAAAAAATAAACAACGCTGCCAAAAGCGAATGAACAGAAAAATTATGTGCAACCGATCCCGACCGCCACCGTCCCCGCCATCCCGCTTGCAGGCAAGAGTAACGACCGGCGGACGGAGCAACAGAAGAAAAAAAAAAACAACTTAAAATAAAACGAAATCAACGAGATTTGAAAATATTCGGCTCCTTCGGCGTGCCGCGGGTCTCCTCCACCAACCTTCACCCAAAAGAAGCCGCGCGGCCGCTTGCGGTACTTGTTGTGCAGAAAAACGAAGGAATTCAACGCGCAACAGGCGACGAACGCCGCAACAAGGCTCCGGCCGGCCCGCGAGCCCCGCGGTCCGTTTCTCGCGGGCTCTGGAATTAGGTAAACGTGTATCCTTATAAGGAAAACCTGTGGCAAGCGGTGGTTAGTCCGATTGTTCGCGAAAGCAGGCAGCGAGCGGGGCAAAATGGAGGTGAACGGTGCAGTAAAACGAAACAGAAAATCAACATCCGACCGGCGCACGAAAGCAACGCTAGCAAACCGGGCGCAAGCGAGAGAGATTCCGTTCGCGAGATATCCGATATTGCAAAGGCCCGACTGACCGATGCCGTTTGGTTTCTCCCGGGCCGCACGAAACCGGCAGCAAGTGGCCGGCGCAAGGATTATGCTGTTAAGGGTCGCTGGGTTTTCGTTTGCTTGTTTCTGCTTTTTTGTTTTGTTCTGTGCTGTGCTGATGATAAACGATCGATGGGAAGACATCACGTTGAAGAGAAATCACTTGCGCTTTCGTTTCGACTGATCGCAGGAAGGTTGGAAAATGCGTGAGTTTCATATCCACCAGGAGATGCTTTAGTCCATGGCAAGTGTTTTTTTTCGCATTTATTAGAAGAAAGAAGGATGTAAGCCTGACTAAACTATCATCTCTTTAACCGTCGCAATTTGAGTGAATCACGCTTGGATTTTTTTCGATTCACAATGAACCACGAAAATTGCATCGATCTTAGCCTTTCTTCAAACAGGTGGTTTCAGCAGAAGAAGCCTCGTCATATCATCTCTCACGAGGGCTGAAAAAAAAGACACTCAGATTCGAAGACTGTATTAAGTTTAATGTTCTTCTGATGTTCGTATTTTATGCCGCGTCCCGAAACCATAAAACATGATCGTCCATCGAGTTGGCGAACGGGAGGAAAGCGCTTCCCCATAAACTTCGGCCCTGGCAAGGTGGATTTCGTGTTGACGCCGGCCAACGGGTTTCCCCCCGGGGCTACGTGGGTCCTTGCGGACGGTGAAAGAGTTCGCAGCCTACGGGCCCCGCTTTCCGCACGCCGGCAGCAGAACGAATTTGTTTTCGGATGAAATACAATATTTACGATTACATGCCGCTCCGAGTGTGTGGGATCGTTAACAGATCACCTCAATAAATATGATTTATTTTCTTTGGCGAACGATGGGAAAAATGTGGCGATCGACGGAAAGCGGACCATCCATCCAGGCAATAGCTGTCCGGTGTGGCCGATATTCGATACCGCAGGTGCGCAAGTTGAAGGAGGAACGCTTCGAGACGGGCTTTTATTTTTTTTTACTAGTTCACCTAACGACGTCCAAACGTGCATCGGTTGCAGTCGACGTACGCGAATTTATTGCGTGCCTCGATGATGGTTTTATTTATTTGAGTGATTGGAATTTCCCAGGCCACCGCTGTCGATCGAGCAGGCGCCACGCAGCACTCCGAAGGGGGAAAGAAACGATTCCTTAGAGTGACATTCAGAAGACACACGGCTGATCCGTTGGGTAGATCTTCGGACCGTGGAGAATATGATGACGTTGCGGTGTTTGCTTGGCGTTACTTTGTACAGAGAGTGCAGTTGCAGCACGGTACAGGGCAGAGATAGGCTGGCACTGACGGATTACGGAGATTAGATGGATTTGACTTGCAACCGGTCAGTTAACTTGCAATCGATCACGGAGAACCGTCATGGCTGCCATTCGTGCGCTGGCGGAGTCAGCAAGGGAAACTCTTTTCGTTTCGGCACGAGGAAAAGCTGAGGTGGTCTCAAATGAGACACGGTTGACACTAATGGTAAAACATGCCATCGGAGGGAGTGATTAATGGAAAATATGAAGTGAAACCAACTCAATGCAGCAATCAATGTCTTATCAACAGTTTAAATATAGGCACTGTTGTTCAAACGGTTCTTAGCACTGAATTCAAAAGCATGAGGTCTATAAGGTAAATAAGTTTCATAATTATGGTTATTTCTATGTCTTGGCCAGATGAGGCGTCAATGGGTCTTTTATGTTACATCTTACTCAATGTATGTTGTATTTTTTGATGTTCATTAGCTTAACCTTTCTAAGAAATTCTTTTTTATTTTATCGCTTGTTAAAACAATTCAAACAAATTCGTCTCGTCGGTAATAAACGCTTGTCCCAGTGAAATTCAAATAAGACGTTGAAACAACCATAACGAAACGAATTATAAGCGAGCCCGTCGGCAATCCACGGAACGCCGCAAATTGACAATTGATTTACGCATGAATGAGCATCGATAATCTCGGCTTTCACGCGAAAGCGGATTGCCGAATGCAGATCGGGACGATCCTTGACGCCTTGCTCGCTTCGCTCGTTGTTGATCGGGTTGACGGGATGAAGGCTGAATGGTAAAGATCAACTTCAATTTGCCATTCTTGAGCGACGGTGCGCGTCCACGTCCCGATTCATCGATCAGGGCGGTCAGGCAGCTGCAAGCATTGATATTTCAATTTTGCTTCCTCCACCCGCACTTCGGGTACCGCTTCTTGCCTTAAGCACCGTCGAGCGGATCGAGACGGCTTGATTGAGTGATTTATCGATTTTTCGGCACTTTGAAGCGCCTTGCCTTGAAGGCCGAAAATGCAATCCATGCTCGTCTTGTATGTTTGCCTTGCGTTACGTTTAAGTTTGATGAATGCTCTATATGGAGCAGTCGTTTTTTTTTCAACCTGAAAAAGCTAACCAAAGTCTTCCTTCGTGCCTTACCACAAGCAACTTTGAACATGTAATCTACATGACCGTGACGTGTAACATCTGCAGGCTTCCCAAACAAGCTGGGGTGGGAAAACTTTACCGCAAACTGGTGATCATGCTCACCTACTCCACTTCTGAGGCCGAGGAATATGAAACATCCTTCACCCAACGTGGTTAAACGGACCTAAATTCAATAAACAGCGGTTATACATAGTGGTATTTTTGGAAGCATGTTCCTTTGGCCGAATTTGGGAGCTTTACTATGGCCCACCCGTTTTGGGTTAAGCAGTGCTTACCTTTGTGATCGATGTTTTCTTTTTCTACATTTGTAAATGGCAATCCGTCAGCTGACGGTGACGAATCATTTACATTTGCGGTTAGTGTTGAAAGTACCTTAGTGGAATAACTTTGCTTAGTTTACCCTTTCGATTATTGGGATTGATAAAGTTATTAACATAATCGAGCGACGAAAAAAACAAGTATAATAATTTACCATAGTCGTAATACATTAGTTAGCCTTAACAAATTGCATTTCAGAGCTCAATCTCAAACAACAATTGAATGTTGATAACTTTTAACTTTTTCCAATATACAAATCAACGTGAGAAATCATTAACGCCGGAAAAGAAGCGGAAAAGTGACTCCACGCGACGATACTACGTTCCAAGCAAATGCAGGGAAGTGTGTTGCCATCCCGCAGGGCAATGGCGATTTCTCCTAATGAGGCATTAAAATGACCGCGAGCTCATTTGCTAGCAGTCGAGTATTTCACGGAACTGGCTCGGAGTAGCCAATCGAAGGCCTCCGTTACGGCTTGTCATGGCAATTGCTAATGTTTAATTGCGGTCATAAAGCCCTCCGCGTACTAGATCACGCGTTAACTGTTTACTATCCTAGGGCGAAAGGTCCAAGGTGCGTTCCTAGAAACGCTCGGAAGGGCTTATTTTTTCTCACACTGTGTGTCTCTCGTTTTAGCTCCGTGCCTCGTATGTGGAAGTCATTCCTTCCTGCACCTGCTGCTACCACTTGCACTCAGGCTTCTTCTTTCTTCACCATTAACTTCATTCGATTTTCGTGACCTCCCGAAATCGCTCAATCAAGCGCGAGTGTGCGCGAAAGGTCGCGAAAGACAAACACTGGAATCGTCTGCTCGGTCAGAACCGGCCACTACGCGTGATGCTACGCTAATGAGCCCATTGCTTGCGCTTGAGTTGAAGCCGAGCCCCCCCTTCCGTCTCCTGGCAGAATCCTGTCCCAATCCGGCATCCCAAATGCGTGCCGGAATCGATTTGACCGTAATCACTACGTTCGCTCGACCGTTGGTCCCTTCACGCCGGCAATTAGGGCACGGCCAAGCCCTGATGTCTCAATTTAATGCACCCGTGACAACGTTGAAATCTTCTTTTAACAAAAAAATCAATGAACTCCTTCGGCTTATGGGAGGGAAAAGCGAACTTCGAGGATGAATACACGGCAGCCCGGAGGAAGGAAGCAATCCATCTGTCACGAATCGCAATTGCTTCATTCAATTGAGCAAACAACCGATAAAAGCCCACTCATTACGCCACTAATGATAACTAATGGCATGTTGCCAAGCGGGATGGCCCATCGGAGGGTCCAAATGGAGCAAGTGCAGTTGCTAGCCGGGATACGGCATCGTAATGCAGTTGCAGATCGTACGATTGCTACGACGAATTCGAAAGAATTCGATCTGCACTCGAAGTAATTCGGGTTAAACATGGTTCGGGGACTTGCCTCGTAATTGATTGCCGACGTGGTCCGTCTTTAACTGAGCATGGCAACGGTAGTAAACAGTCCGTTTTTGCTGCACTGGGACAGCCCATGTCAAATCGTCACGTTATCCTGCGGGCTGATGAAGCTATTAATTTGGAAATCTTGCACCAGTTGCAAAAAGGAAAACTCTTTAATTATGGTTTTACCAGGCATTCGCATCTTAATGTCAGGAAAATACTCCAATCAATTTGAAGTACGCTTGTGTCAATTCACCCTTTTTTTTTAAATAACTAGAAAAAAGCTTTTACTTTTTTAAACAGCTGTCAATACTTTCTCATCTCTCTGCAAACAACTCTTAAAATAATGTGAGTGCGTGATATGTCGATTATTGGTGGCGATAAAGACAACGCGCTAGCGCACATTACACATTTTATCGAACGCGCAGAAAGCGTGCGCACGATAAATGAACATAATCGAGCACTCAATCTTTATCGCACACCAGATACGGCCGATTTCTATCAGCACAATAAATTTACAAACTCACATAGAAGCAAGCAAATGTGCTTGCTTTCTAAATGTTTTCCTCAACGGGTACGTTTCGATGGACGTGTCGTGCTCCTTTCTATAAAACAGAACAACAAAAAACGTATCGTAAGAAAAATAAATCTCAAAGTACACCCATAAGAATCGTGAGACAGATTTCACTCGCAGCCCAACACAACCGGAGCCTTCAAGTTTGGGCCAGTTTTGCTTCTTGGGCTCCCAAGGAAGGGGGGAAAAGTTGTTAAGATAAAATTACGAATTAATATTTACTTATTCGCAGATTATGACTTAATTAGTCCGGTTCGGTGGCTTTGGCTCGTTTCGCATGCACCTCGTATGGGACCACGCGTTACAACCGGAGCGAATTGGAGTGGCGTTTTGCGCCAAAATACGTCCCGAGACTCCGTTCGAGTGGCTCCACTGCAAGTGCACGGAATTGCCGGGTGGAATGGCCGGAGTAGCAACTATTGTCGACAATTACTGTCCATAAGTCCTGAGCTTTGGCCATTAAGTACAGCGCAGCACGATTAATCGTGACAAATGCAGCTCTCCTTCGGCTGCGGGCCAAACGCAAAGCTGCACTCATCATTCGACGGGCGGCCGTTCGGCGCTGCGATTAAGATGGATTTAAAGTTGATGGCTTCATTATGGTGCCCAAAACGTTCCCACATCCTGCCGTGGAAGTCGGTTGTTCGTAGCGAGCAAACCGGCGAAATAATAATTGACTTCCGAAACTAATCGGCATGGCGAAGGATAATGCGAAATGAAATATTCAACTAATTAAGATCTCCTTTTCACCCACAAAAAGGCGAGCCTGGGCCTCCTTTTGCCGTTGATCGAGCTGACTGCCTATTATACTCCCGACTTGTCCGCTCTTTTTGGTACAGTTGCGAGCGAAAGGACACTTCTCGGCCCGGTTTTAGGTTAAGCACAGGAAATGGCTTGCGGGAGTGAATTTGAATGTGCTCCCGTACGACGACCGCCTCAATTAGTGAGGGATTTAAGAGGGTGAACTCGCGTCGGAAGAGAAGGGACACACGTTCGGTCTTTCACTAAGATTTTGTTTTTTACATCACCGTTCTTCTTCTTTTCCGTCGGTGCGATACAATTCAATGCCTGAGGGACCACCACCGAGCAAAAGTCGGTCCGCCGTCAAAGCCCACGGAAGGGCAGATCGCTTCGGTGTTGGATGCGCTCTAGCGCTCGTAGGTGGAACGCATTAGTGCAGCCGGGATTGCTGGAGACCTGAATTTATTACTTATTTTCCCATGTTCACGTGCGCTACAGCCGACCCATTCGTGCCTAAATGCGCTCACCGGGAAAGATGTACGTTTTCAACACCTTTTCCTTAGTTTTGTTTTACTGTCCACGCGCCTAAACACTCCACCTCCGGAATCCACGGTCTCGTGTGCGCCTTGCTTTGATCGTTCTCGCCCAAGAGAAAGGGTCTCTTGGCCTACAGTAACATTCGCCCACGCTGACCACAACGGCCCAGAGAAACATTTTCCCCGAAAGACACATGCTTAGCATCAAGCGCCATGTCTTCGATCGATAATGATCCTGTTGTATGGATTTATTTCCTGGTTTGTGTCTTCCCGTGTGAGTTATAGATCCCGATGGTAAATCACTAGAAGAACTTGGCTTTGGGATGGGATCCTTGTGCGTGTGGTGGCTTCATCTCCAGCCCGGAAACTTTTATCGCAAGATAATAATATGTCGCATTCCCGACAACATGAGATTCTTTTATGTATTGCGAATGAAATTAAACTATCGAAAGGTAGTTAAAAATGATACATTTTTGATTATCTGTTCCATATGAAACACATCAGGATTTGGTTAAAACAAGGAAACAATTGTGAGTCCAAATTCTCAGCATAGCACTTTACAAACTGTTTCAATGTTACTTCGGCGGAGTGTACAATTGTTTAGCTCCATAAAAGTGCAATAATTACCGACCGAAAACTGTCCGTCATTAGTGGGAATATTTCCAGCTATGGTGAGCTGCAGGCCAGGCGCGTTATTTTGGAGAAACCCTCGACGAAAGACTTCAATACTTCACCGGCAGAAGACGAACCGGCACTAGAGGGATGGAGTCGCGGCCCTGGCCGGTTGACTGCCATCTGCATGTTAGCACTTCGAGCGATACAGGCGCCATCAAGCTGTTAGCTACCTTTGCTTCCCTTCCAACTCCCCCCCCCCCCCTCCCCCTCCCACGCTCCGCACCGCAATGAAGCTCGCCCTCCACTCGCCTGGTGCTCTTTGGCGCCGGCGCAATCGGTCAAATCGAGTGAGGCGAATCCATTTCTCACCTTGCGCTCCCGCCTCACGAACCACGATAGAAAGGAAAAGTACACGCGACGCCACCCGAAGCATTATTTGCCGTTGTCGCCAGCCATCTTCCCAAGGCGGTCGGGCGTATTTTTGACCAAATTTAGAAGCGCAGCCTTCGCTGCTAGGCGCCACTAGCGTGTTGCGAGTATTGCGAAATGTGTGTCCCTGCCTGGAAACGATTTGAATTTTCCCAGCCCTCTTTGATTATGGTCGAGAAGGTTTTTTTTATTTGCGCAAACGTCCCCACACAGGCCACGTTTCTTCAATAAATGAGCATGTAGGCTATTAAACCGTAAATACTTTGAGAATGGGAAACGTCCGCCTGCAGCGTGATGTTGCAGCTCGGGTTGCAGTTGCACTTCGGTCGATCTTGGGGCGGTTTTATTTCCATTTTTCACCGAACTCACCGGTCCGGCTTGTTGTAGCTTTATTGTGATTGCTTCCTTTTCTGGGTCAATCACTGTTCCGCAGGGCGCAAAACAAACGCGCGGGTGACTCAGGGCGGGTTCTCTGGGGGGCGGGAGTTTGGATAAAGTCCGTTTTCGGGCCTGCGCTAAACTGACAGATTTAGTGATTCGGGGAACGAAATTTATAGTGCTTCTCCAGTTACATCGGGCCCCGTTGGGTCTGGAATGCGATTCGGGGACACGTACAGATAAAAGGTGAATAAATAAACTCTCGAACCAACCGACCGAGCTAATTGTTCGATGACACGCGAATGCCCGCGATGCTGCGTGTACCGAAACTTTTTGCGCTTCAATTAATGTTGCCCGTACCTTTAATGGTCGCGGAGGGCGAGTGTTCGCAACCACCGACAGACAAATGGTCAACTCCCTTGGGCCGAATGGGGAGAAGCTTGCTAGAGGAAGGGAATGGGAAAAGTAAAGCGTGAAGCCTAAGCGTGCCAAGTATGGATGCGTTCGGGTCACGCACCCGCAGAAAAAAGGTGCTACGGTTCCCGCAGCGAAAGGTCAGTTCAATTACGAGCACTATTTAATTTGTGTAATAAGATTGATGCATCGTTTAATTACAAGCTTGCGGAAGGCAGGGTAATGCAAGAAAGTACGCAATGTAGTATAGAACATTGCAGTATTCTCTTCGAAAAAACTAAACACAGACAATTCTTCGAGGTAGGTGTTGACAAGATGCTTTCAAATCAGAGACCATAGCTTTCAAACAGTTGAACCTTTTTTTTATTTTCCATAAAACGCTCATAATGTTGTTGGAACACATTGGTTGCTCCTAATAGAACTGGCCTCATACTTGCGTAAGCTCAAAATGATTCCTGGTAAACCACTGCTTCTGCACCTGGCTGCAAAAGAGCGAGGTGTTGTGACTAGCTCCTCCAGATGACTTGTTGAAGTGGCGGCAGGTCATGTTGCCGTGCCCTTAAAACGGATTATGTTTGACGTCAAATCGATGGAATGGGAAGGAATGGATCTTAATTAAAGGTTTATTAATTTGCAACACCCCCAGTATGATGGAGAAAGGTAATGGGCAAGTGAAGCATAATGGATCGAACGATAGCTGCTACACAATATTGCCGGGGAAGCTTCAAGCTAAACACGGTGTGAAAGACGGTTGATCGAATCTCCACTAGCTGAATCGATCGCTCCTTGATCGCGTGCAGCTTGTTATAGAAACCTCTCTCCATAAGGCTTGCCGGGGAAATGGGCTGAAAGAACCGAAGCACCTCCCTGCTCGGCCGCATTCGGCTAATAGAGTCCTCCCCGTTGACGAAGGCCTTGTTTGCAGAAAAGCGCTCGGCAAAGAAAGGCAGATGATTGCGGGCACACGCAGTTATTACCGATCGATCGGGCTTCCCCCGGCTGCACGGTGGCTAATCGCAGCTGCTGGAACCTCGGCTGCGGCTCCTTCCCAGAGCTGGAGTGTATGTGGTTCGGCCATTGTGCGATTAATGAGTCTTGTTAAACGTGGCGCTTTCATGCCACGATCGATGCGATGCTATGCTTTTCCTCGCACCGCGTTCGTCCCGTGAATCGACTTATCTGCGCAAGAGTGCTCAAAATCTACCGGTTGATCGACGGATCGTTCGACCTTTCCATTATTGGTCTGTTTATGATCTATGATTTTGACACCTTCGCGGCTAGGCGGCTTTGTGCAGCGAAGCGTTCATTAGATCGCAATTATTTCGGATAATGGCGTGCGCAGCGTTTCGCGTGCGATGATGCGGCTGACCAGAAAGGGCAGCACCGTGCATCTCGTAGTGGATAATGTCGACGCATGAAAGCCTTGCGTCTTTTTTTTTTTGCGTCTTCGTTCCAGATTTTTGGCACTTCATTCTCACTTGAATTGAAGCTTTTGAGGCCATCGTTTTCACATCGGATAAGATTTCTAAACGTCATCAAGGTCGGTCACGATGGTTCATCGTTTGTATTGTTAAAATACCTCATTCGATGTTATATGCTATAGCTGAAATTGATCACTAAAGGCACCTCGTTGGCCATGTGCATATTTGTTGCCTTCAGCAAATCGTACGTGGAAGCGTATAGAGCATGCATGAGGACATGAAGTGGATGTTGAGGTAATAATACGCTATTAGTCCAAGCTTTAATGACTTTAAATATAATTCAATTTCTCCTCACACACAACGAGCGATACCGTACGGTTTTAGTTAACATTCCATTGGTTCTCAGATAAATTCCTTGCATGTATAAAATGGGAAAACCAACTTTCTTCTCATAAACGGGCCGCAAAGATCGGCAAAAGACTCGCGGGCGATAAGACAAACGACGGAGGCATTCAACTGCGGCTAAGATCGAAGTGATCGTCTCGGCTGCACGTTCCCTGCTTGATGCAATCGTTGATCATTGATCGATGCATCGTCGATTCGCGGCACAGGTGTACATGGTTTGGCAAAGGAGGGATAAAAAAGCCTCCCCTGCCAGTTGACTTATGATCGGGAGGAAAAATTGCATAAAGGTAAACTATAAGCCAACGACAGCCCGGCGATGGGTTTTCCTGCGCGTGGAATGATTTCGTTAAGTGAATCTACGCGCGTTGCCGCAATTAAACGATGCAAAATGGTTATTACAATGATGAAAATGCCAGTGTTTATCTTTTTGCCTGCGTCGGTTAAATGGAATCAAATATCTTCCTCCACACGAGCGGAGCGCACGGTTGCGGTTACACATCCCAAACGCAGGGTGTCCTGAGCCCTGAGTCCAAAGTCGACGTTCCGCTGCCAACGTTGCGTAGATTCATTATACATAATTTATGAAAAGTCTCATTAAGGGCGCCTTGAGTGAGCTTTTCAATAGGGCTTCGGCTGGGCCTCATTGTGTTGCGTCGTGCCTGCCCCGTTGAAGCACGACGTCCTTTTTTTTTTACCTCCAATCGGTATTTCTACGCCTTTTTTTGCCGAATCGAACAAAAGTGCAGGTTCGTCACTTGCTGCCTGCTGAGTCTTTTGATTGTTTTCACTACATGCGGCCAGTACCAATACGAACATTCATCCGCAAAACCGTTGGCAAAATAAATTTATTTAAAAAAAACAGGAGATAAAAACGCTCAAGTACACATCCCGAACGCTTCCTCGGTTTCGGTCGCCGGTTCTTGGGGTAATCGAAATAATTGAGCTCGATCAAATTGATTTTTCCATCGCTAATTGATCGGCGGTTATCTTCTTTCGTCGGGCTTCCCGCGCTCTCTTCCACCGGCTCCCGCTCGACCCGTTCTCGGTACCGTCCAAGTGAACGTCACCGCCGGTAATTAACTGGTAACGATGTTTTCTCGGCCTCCGATTTGGGGCGAAGGCGACGCCAGTCAATGAAAAACCGTCCGTTCGATCCAATTTCCGAGCGAAGGAAAACGATCGTTTTCACACGCTATCCTCCCGGGCCGTTTGAGTCGACGCACCGGGGTAATTAAGATTACAAAATTTTGTCCCACACGAGCTTGGGACGGGCGCGAGAGCGGGCTGCACACGAGAGTGACCGGGGGAAAGGAGGGTTTCGTACCGATTTCCCCAGCAGCAAAACGAGCGCCAGTTTCGGTGCAGTTGTTTTATTTTTTCGGTAGTTGTTGATGGAGTGACAAGGTAATTAATTACTAATTATACCTTCCCTCGCTGCGTTCAAGTCGAAGTCGAGACATGACGTGGGGGAATAAACTGAACTTGACTCTATTTTAAGTCATTTTCCTAGACCTTAAGAAACGAGAAGCTGCGGTTCGCTAAATGGTTGGCCTCAAACGTCACATGCTTGCTTTTCTCGCACTGTTTGACCGCTAGGATAGTAAAATTATTCAATACTTACAAGATGATTACACAGTGCGTCACAGCTCCCTTTACAAGCGAGCGGCTGTCTACTTTTACATGCTTAATGCCACGAACGAGAGGTATCACTATAATGGAGCAGCAAGATCATGATAATCTGCACACTATCATTACTAAACAACCTTCACGGTTTGGAAAAAAACTGAAAGTAATCCTTGTTCAATTTCTGACAAAACAATTCACATGTCCTTAAACTTTCTTGCGTACAAGCTCGAAAACGCACGAGCGTAAGCGCCAATCCTTTCATTTTCGTGGACGTTTTTTTTGCGCCTCGAACTCCTTTTCTTTTAAAGCCTCACGAAGGGATGAATATCGACAGGCAGTCCGCGTTGCGAGGGATGATCGGTTACTGATGCTGCATCGATAAATAAGCTTCGTCAGGAAGCTACAATTGCTTCGTAATCATCGTAATTTGAGATGAAGTAAAATTACATTATGTGTTATTTAAAGTTGTAAAATAATTTGAACATACTACTTAACACATTTGATTTAGGTAATCACTTTTTCGCTTTCCCATCGTAGTCAAAATCGAACGAAACAAATTTATTCGATTCATCACTGATTTGTTGGTAGACTTAAAATTTATTTTCTTTTCCCCTCCTTACGTCGGTGTTAATGGATTTCTCATTTACCTTCTGCCGGCGGATGATTTATTCACAGTTCGATGCTTCGACAATTCGATTGATTCGAACATGTTAAAGTTGCAACGAAACTTCGTACCGAGTACACGCGGTTGTCGATGCTCGTAAGAGTTCACGCGCTGCAAAAAAAAAAAAAGGAATAGAAAGGACGACTTTCGCTTTTTCGAATCTCGAATGACAAGGTGCATTGCGCCATAAAGGCGGTACGCGTCCCAATTCACCCGCCGCCCCGTCGCCATTTATCGACAGCCGAGTCGAGCGGAGAGGATCTTCGAGCCCAATGCCTTTTCCTCGTTTTTTTTTTGCAGTGTAGGCCCACTCCCTTACCACTCCCCTCAATCCTACCGGCTCGTACCTTCCCTTCGCCTGCGCCCAAGGACTGTTAATGACTGCCTGGTCCGCAAACGAGACGCCGACATCCTTCTCCGGCTGGCATTACGTCTCGGCGACCCGCGGCGCGTTTCTCTCAGCACGCGGAATGTCATGTTTTGCTTGAAAGCCTTTTCCCGAGGCAACCCAAAACGCACTCTCGATTCCCTGCGCGAGTAGGAGTCAGCCGAGGTTCGGCAATGGTAACGAGATATCCAATTTGATTAAATATCAATCAAACTGAAGACTTTATAAGTCATTAAATTGATTAGCAACGTGGTACGATCGCGACCCGCGCTCGCAAGGAGAATCTTACTCGTCGCTGGATGGGAGGGCAACCTATCGTTAAGTCCGCCCGAAAGTACGCACGATAATTAATGGTTGATGCAGGCGACATGTCGATAATGACAAAGGTAGACAGTGTTTGTGGAAGGAATGGACTCAAATAATAAAGGACGGATATAAAGATTCAATTGAACTCGCTGCATGTTTACGCATATCTTGGAACCTTCATTTTGTTTGTTTGTTTGTTTTGTTCAAATTGTAATCTTCCCGGAATTAATTTTCATTTTAAAACAGATTTTTTAATCTCGCTTTTCTCCAAATTTTGTTGTTGCAGTCCCACGTAGTGCTAAGCTATCTGTGGAATGCGCCGCCTTGAGGAGGAAGGTCATGGAGAATAATTGCGGAGGAACGAGGGTAAGTAGGACATATTGTCGCCATTGGTTATATGATCTTGGTAGTTACACAGAAATTATTCCCACTCACTAGCGTGAAAGCATTAAATACTGAGCCTCTTTGAAACAAGCTTCTCATTCTCATGTCGTTCGGATATTTTTATAGTAATGTACAACATCAAGAAGATGCAAATTTGGCGAAATTAACATCATAATAAAAATAAAACAATAACATACACAAAAAAGAATACAAATACAGGAGGCTACATATATTGTAACGAATATTAACATTTTCAATGCATCCGCAAATGCAAGTTAATGCCAGCAATCAAGACTTCAATGGCAGGCACGGACGGTGTAATGCTCAGGGATTATTGTCCATTTGTAAGTCTTAATGTCCATATACATAAGGAGATGCCGCTGGGTTTCCTGCCCATCGATGTTGTGCCATTACATCTTAAGCCGCATCGTTCAATGATAGAGCAGCAGTTGCTTCCACATGGAAACTAGTTTCGCTTACATTGTATTAACTAAGTAGAGAAGAAGCACTAATGAGTTAAATATAAATCAAATTAAAAGCCTAGCGCGATGTGCCAGGAAAAAATAAGAAAGATTTAAAATACTCGATGGTGTATCTGGTTTTGATTCCAATTTTTCAAAAAAAAAACAGTGAAAAATTCCTCTGAAAAATGATTTTCAAACGATTTATTTACACACTTGTAAGATGTGTAAAGCTTACGACACTACATAAACGAGCCTCTTTTATGGCGTATGAGTTCATATCTTCTCTTCATGAAACATTGTAAGGAGAAGCATAAAAACAGCTTCATTCTTCTCGCTAGCTTCGCTGCTCCTCCATCAGCCATCCATCAGCAGGTCGAACGGTTTATTTACAGGGCAAACTTCCGAGGCGTACGTCTCAATAGACGCGGTGCACCGAGCGACGCGTATGTAGTGTCGTGGAGTGTTTTTCATCCATTTTCCTCCTACTTCCAGCGCGCCCCGAGTTGTGTTGTGTTTGCCTAGCCAGGCCAAGAATGGTGAGTGTGTGGGCAAATCAGACAGCCTTGAGTCACCTTGGCGCGCTCCAGCGACGATGACGATGGGTGTAGAACAAGTCACCAACGGACCTGCCACCTGCCAGCCTCAGCCAGCCTTTTCCTCGCCCATCCGCTCCACGACAACAAGCCCCGCTCATCGTCCATCAGCAGTGGCAGTGGTCAAGCGATCGCCTGCGCTCGAAAACTGGTGCAGCCACCAGCACCGGTTGGATGAGGGTTTTCTAATGCCGGGCCCCGATCGGAACACGCTGACAAAATCCGCGCCGCAATCGGACAGCCATCGACAGCGTCGTTCGCTTTCGCTGCCACTTTTCAAATCCCTCAAACACTGTCCGAAGTGTCCGGCGCGGGGAGAGGGCGCGGGGATTCAAATCTGTAAAAGGAAACCAGTTAAATTGACTTTAATTAAGGCGAATTTTCCAATCCGGACACGGAGTACGGAGTGTCCCGGGTCGGGGTGAGGTAGGGCAGGGCAGGGGCATCGAGGCAGTAGCACTTGAGGCGCAAAAACCTCAATGCTCGATGCTTTTGCCGCGGGGTCGACCCCAAACGCCGGAGCGCTGCATTAGCGATGGTAGTTATTTTGCCTTTTTTCGGATTTGGAGCGCAAATTTATGGGAAAATTATTACACTATCATACATTCGGCTGCCGCTGGCGAGGCACGGGGCGTTCGACCTGATGGACTCACCCGTGAATGCGGAGCGTCCGATCTACCGATGTGGACGTTTCCAAGCAGTCGCGTGTGCCGATTCCCACCGCGGGGACAACCTTGCCAACCGTAAGGCCCTCTGCCCCAATAAGGGCTCCACGCTGCGCCAAAGGTGCCGTTGTATCGCGGGCGTAGTATCAATCATAACCCGACGACCCGAACCGCCCCTACCGAAAACGCGAGAGAAATATTGGATGATAAATGATGCAGCTCGGCTGGATGGGCTTTGATTCAAACGGTCCAATCGGCGCAGCGGGAAGTCGTCAACGGGTTGGGCAGCGCTCGTCCGTCCGTCCGGCTACTGTGGAACCAATCGCACCAATCGATTGGATCGATTGACGCGGCGCGCGGCGACGAACCCGCGGCCGACTCCCTTATATGGCCCCCGGGTGGAGCGTGTGAAAATGTGGCCACACCAGCATGCGGCGGCCCGATGTGACAACTGCGGAGCAAACATCTCATGCAAACATTCCATCCAAGGTTATCGCGCCTCGCGCACTCGCGATTTTGGCGCGAACGAGCAGCGGACCTCGATCGTTCAGGTTGGCACGTCTGCAAAATGGAGAAGAGTGGCAGGACAGCTATCGCTAGCTGTTTGAATCCACCTAGAGCTATTTTGATTAAAGAGGATGATGCTCTTCGTTGGAAGAGTTCACTAAAACTAATCAATGCACAATATACGTTTCAAATATGATCAAAATACTTTGTTATTCGATCAAATTAAAAAAAAAGGTCCATCTAAACCTAAGCCATCCAAAGAGAAGTATGGTTTTCTTATGATGCTAGCAAAGATTTCGATGCAACTTTTGCGCCATTTGTTGCATCCTACCCTTCCTCGTCACGATTCTCTGTTCCGTAAAATCTGTCATGTTGTGTAGCGGTGGAAGAAAAAAGGGGAAAAAAGCTATGGCCACCGGTCCCCTTCGTCCATTTAACCAGCTTACCACACACACATTCCGTCCCAGCCAAGTCAACGGCAGCCAAGTGACAAGCGAACAACAAATCAGTTCCCCTGTCCGTCGGTCCGTTCGGACACGGATCCGGACCGCATGCCAGAGCCATCTCGTACGAGCCGGGCAAGCGAATGGAACCTACGGAAAGGCTCGACCAGACGGATGACGGAGGGAAGAAAAAAAGAACCACGAGCGGACGGCGCGCGGGAAAATAAAGAAATTCAATTAGCATACGACAAGGCACACGGGCGAAGGACGGCAGAAGGCACACAGACGTCAATTCATGGTAGGAAATTAACACTTCAAAGAGGCGTCGATGAGCAGCAGCAGCAGCCTCGGCCCCACGCACCCTTCCCCGGCTCGAGAGCGGCATTCCCGTTACGATCCTGCGGTGACAAGATCACGAGTGGTTCGGGCTGGAGGGCTTGGAAAACAAGGGATGCTGCTCGGGATGGCACGGTCGGCGGACATCCGAGCTTTGATAAATCAAACGAGCACCGAGGAGAAGATTGACACGGGATGGGACATCACCGGAGTAGCGTTGATGGCTGGCCGAGGCGACATTTGACTCTGAAGAAGCTATCGTGCGGTGGATAAGATATTCAGAATAGAATAGGCGAAGAGCGGAGCGACGGTAGAGAGCAAATAGGTTTCTTTTTACAAAGGAATTCCAACCGTATTATGAAGAAAAGTGGCCGTTAAATTGTACAAATAATCATTTTTGCATTATTCAACTTGCCTTTCAAATCATTCAGCAGACATTTCCCAAAGAATGTTTGTTTATGTTTTTCAAACATGTTTGAGAAGCTTGAAAGAATCCATGGTGTGTGGTATTTTTATGTGCATTCTTAGAGTTATTTTTAACAATTCATCGTGAGGTTAAGTGCTACTAAGGATTCAAAGTAAATCTTGATTTTACACGACGCTGTTACTACCAACTCTCATACATTCATTTGAAGGTAATTTGTTTACGGGATTAAATAAGCACTCTGCCATAAGTTTCTCTAATTAAGCCACTAGTGGACTGTAAAAAGGTGCGTGCTTTACAAGCTGTTTACCCACGGCTGTTACAAGCCAACGGTCCGAAACATAAACTTAAAAAGAAGCGATCCAACGGACACGCCGTCGGCGTACGGTATGGCTACTTTGTAGCGTTTATTGTCCATCAGACGCCGTTACGACAATTAATTAGCTTTATTTTTATTGCACTCGATAACCGTTTAATCTGTTTCTAATTACTTCTCACCGTGGAGCAGCGTTTATTTCCTGCGACGCATCGCAACTTGGGCGCTCTCTATCGCCACGGTGGACCAATTAGTACCGTGAAAAAGGTATCGCGTTCGCAGAACTGTCCGGTTCCAGCAAGAAGTGCCGGGTGCTTCGGGTTTCTGTAAAAACTTCAATCACGAAGGCGTAAACGATATTCTTCGTGATTTACGATCACTGCCGTTGCCCCGCTTTGGAGTTGGCGTGCCGAAGAAATGGGCGAGATAATTGTGACGACTCGCGTGAACTACCTTCTAATGGCAAACGGCTAAGCTAGATGAAACACCTGGAAAACCTCAAACACCTCAATCGCGGTATCATCGGTCTGAACTGAACGTATCTTTTCGCCAGCTTTCAAAGGAGCAAAAGAAGCGCGGCAAGGGTCGCACTCGATACCCGTTCGCAAGGCTTGAACCAACTCCAGCTTAGATCTACTCCGCATCGAGCGACGCCTCTGGTCCCGGGAGACCATCCTTCCGAGCGGCCTGCCTGTCCCCGTCGCCACGCCAAACTGGCCAGCGGACGGCCGACCGCTTTAATTGAATATTTTATTGCAACGCTGTAATTAGAGTTTTCAATTTACTTCGGCCCAAGTCCGGACCCCTCGCTTGACGGCTCCTGATGAATAAACAATCGTATTTTACTGCTCCGCTCGTGTTTGCTGGCCGCTCGCCGCTGCACCCTTTGGCGCTTTTTGGTCAGTTTGCTCGACATTTCTTCGGTTCGGCTGAACCGGCTGTCCGGTCTTGTCCAGTTCTCCGGCTGGACTGCCCCTCGGGAGACGCAGCAAGCAGCCCCAAAACGGGACAGGAACGCTGGAAGAAGCCCAGCGGAGGGCTAAATGATCAAAGCCATGAGTAATTACGGAAGTTTCGACGTGCCACAAATGGAACTCGGCCCTGCTCGCCGATGCCCATTCCAAGTCCACGCGTAGCTCGCCGAGATCCCCGTGCATTGCAGTGGATTTTCGTTCGAACACCGACCGGTGGAAAGTTGTGAAAACGGGGCCGATTAATTGAATTTAAATCACTGCAACTCCCGGCCGAAGTGGGGTGCGCGCAGGTCCGAAAAGTGCGCAGGCCCCCTCGGTGGTCAGCGGGTTTAAAAGGATTACCAGCGCCGAGAGCGACTACCGAGACTGCTGAATGCGACAGATTGGGTGACAAATAATGCAACGAATGCAATCGCGGTGTGTAGAATGGAGTGGACCAACCAGACGGCTTGCTCCCTTGAATGCGGCACGTGAATACGAAATGAGAGCGTTTGCCTACGCTGTAACCGTTATTAGACGAGCGTTTGAGCTTTTAAGTCCTTCGCTTCGTGCAATCGACCATCTCAATCGAACGTTGCCTTTTTCTTGATAACTGTGAATTGAAGTCAAGTGGAACGCGCTTGTAAAAGACGGCTGCTGAAGAAGTATTCACAGCTACAATTGTTCATCCACAACATTTGCATAGGAATCCATTTAGTTCATAAGCTCAAGTTTAAACATAGTTTACTTGATAAAATAAACTTTACATCATGACAATTCAAAAAAATGCAACCTGCTTATGAGTAAGAATTAATAAAAAACCTGTTCCTTATTATTATATGAAACGAACTGTCCTTGCACAAATAAAGCAAAATTTAATCCTAAAATTGATATTTGAAAGTGTAAAACGTATGAGCAGTTCTGCTACAGCATTAGTTTGATGTCCTCCGTCCGAGGTACGGACCACTTTCACGCTTATCCAAGGTAAGCCTGCCTTCTGCCATTCGTCAAGATCCAAAGAAAGACATTGCTGTCGATGCTACGAGCTCGTGCTTGCCGACTGATTCACCCGAAAATTCCGCTCTCATACACGGCTCCGGACAAAGTCTGGCTTACATTTTACCACCGGATCATCTTCCTTTCTACGCGGTTTCTGAGCCCCCCCCACCCCCCCTCCTCGCTGGTATAACAGTTTATAACCGCGCTAGAGATCACGGATAGCATGTAGCACCGTTTTGCACCGAAAGTCAATCGCGCCAGCGGCTGCGGGCTACGACATTTACATAAACCCCGTTCGCCAAGGTCGATGATCATCCTCCACTAATTAGCCGTTTACGTGTTGACAGCTGGCGCGGACCGAAAAACATGACATTTTGCCAGTGCCGTTAGTTGTCACGTTTTTTTTTCTCTTTTCTCCCCGTACATGCGCGCCTTTTTTTTCCACTGTAACACGATATGCTAAACTGATACCGGTGGGTTTGGTGTGACTGTGTGTGTGTGGGTCGCTTTTCTAGGACGGCTGAAACTTGGCACATAGCGTATAGACGATCCAATATGATAGGCAATAGATGGTGAAATAAAGTTCGGTGAAGAGCAATTAAGCGTCGTGACGGTTAGTAATTGGCTTGCTGAGAATGTGCCAGCGATCTCTGCGAAGAAAACCATTTTTTTGTAGGTTATCAAGCATGCAGCACGTGTGAAAAATAAAATGTTAAATAAAATGTGTTCACAAAGAATCTTTAAAGCACGAATCTTAGTGTGAACAAATGATTGTGTTTCATAGGAACTCTTTGCAGACGCATTCACTGCATTAAAAACGGTGGAAGGAAGTAGGAGATAAGCATCCAACATAACGATCGATCTTATTTGTTCCACTCCTGCAGAACATGCTTGTTTGATGCCTGATTTAATTTTACTGCAACAAGGACAACATCCTGTGTCAGAGCTAGCAGAAACACAGTCGGATATTTTCGTGGAAAAATGGAGGATTAAAACGTGCTCAAGGAACATCTCAAGATAGTTAAGTCTTTTGTGGCGAAGCTAAAGAAGATAGTAATGGGCATTGCGTAGCGCCATCGTAAACCTTTTACATCAACATGCACATGCACTTTGAGCCCGGCCCGGATTCACCGGAACCCCCATGAGCTCCTTTCAGTCCTTCGACCGCCCGGAGGTGGAGCACGGTAATTACATAAATGGTAGGGTAATGTATGTGGCTGGCCCCTTCTCCATTTGCAACTGGGGCAGCAGCAGTGCGACGAAGCGCGAAAAATTGCGCAATCATGTGGCGATTCGAAATCGGAAATCGTATCGCAAAGTCGCATCGGGATGAACATTCTCAAAATCGGCTGCACAGCATCTTTATGCGGGACTCGACGGTGCGAAAACAGCGGCACACCCTCGGTAGGGGAAAAATGACATGTCAATTGCATCGCGGGCCCAGATCGTCATTGCAGGATTCCCCTGGGACGTCTCATTATCGCTAGACTTTCGGCCGGGTTTCGCCCGATTTTGCGCACTTTCTACGCGCGGGTTTATCGCCGACGTGGTGCTGGCGATCGCATCAATTTTGTAAAATTTGTTTGAACAGTGGCCGAAGCGTCGAGATGCAAATTACTGTGTTCAGGCGCAACAGCGCCGGCGATCGGCGGCCCACCTCGAGTCGATCCCACCCGGGACCGGGAAACATTACGAAAATTGCTGAAGATGAGTTTTATTATACGGTTGCTCGTTGCCTCGCGGGCACGACCGGGACTCGCGGAAAACCCTCGGCAGACTGGTGACGAGCGAGGAAATGGCCCGCGGGCAGAACGGGGCTGGGACGAAATGCATCCTCGTCGAACATGCTTTCTTCTTGGCTTTGCCCACGGTCGGCTATTGTTGCCGTTGTACCTCGGAGAAATGAGTTGAGTTTTCCCTTTTTGCATCCTCATCTCGTCGCTGGTCGCCGATTGACCGTGGGAATTGTGAATGTTTCCAAATGCAACGCTTGTCGTTTCGACGCGACCAGAGCAGTCTGATGTGTGGCATAGACTAACCGGGTGGAGTCGACGAGACACACAATTGGCATTTGATGCGATTGGCGCAAAATAGGAACATAACAACACCTGAAGCACCACACCGTTTGCGCCTTTGTTCCACGCAGTGTTCCTCCTTTGAGGGATTCGACATGAATAAACAGGCGTTTCCTAAAGAATGCATTCATGCGAGGAGTAAAGATGGCTTTAACCCCGGAGCAGATATGACGCGCTTCGCAACAAGATTTACACGGTCTTTTAAATGGTAATTACTCACCAGCAATGTCTACACGGTTTGGTGATGAAAAGAAAATGCATAATGTTGCATTTCGAACAGTCCATCATGCAAATCGTTGCAAATGAACGGCACTAGAAGAGAAGCCGGAAGGAAAGGACGGAAAAAGATAATGAACGAGTGTAATTGAAGTTATTTGTTTCTCCATTTTACTTGCATGCTTTTCGTGACGTCGGTTTCATTAACCACACGTTCTCAAAACCTACAAATCTTATGCAAAATAAATCCGCTTTATCTTAAACTACTTATACTTTCCATTTTCTTAAAACAAAAAACAAAAAAAAACGCACGATTACTTTTCAATGCGTGTAATCAAATGTAATCTGTACATTGTACTGAATGCGAAATTCGACTCCTGAATCCATTGGAGGCCAAAAGAAATCTCCTTCGCAGCAACGAAAGCGACCAAAACCAACACCTGACCAACCCTTTGCCAGCCGCCAGTGCTACTCATTCACACCAGCCGGTCATAATTCCATAACGACCTGTTTTACCACGAACCTCGGTAATCTCTGTTAAATTTTAATAACTACTCCCAGTTTAATCACTAAATTAAGTGCAGGCTCATGACTTAATGTTAAACGCAGCTCAATCGCATTCATCGCCGTCGGGATTGCAAGACCAATCGCGCTTCCACGGTAGTGCCCTTTCGTGACAAGGAACAACAACCCACGAGCTATCGCGATAACCCCCCCGGGAGACCTCCGACGGTTGTACGGTTTTGTGCATTACGGGGTCGCGTGAACCATCCTGCAGCCAGGTCCTTCTGCCGCTCGTGATGGATACCTCCATATTTATTGACTCCCTTTTTGTTCTTCGTTGTCCGAACACGCGCAGACAAGCAGCTCTGTTTGCCAAAAAAACAGAAGAATATAAAAGCAAACTCCAACCAAACCATGCCGGTTTCGGTGACCTTCGGCCTGTGCGGAGACTCCCAACATACACTCGTCGCATAAATAACTGTCAGCTCGCGAAATGTGGGAGCCTCCCCGACGGACCCGCAACAAAGTTATGATTTTAAAATTAAACCCCGCTCTTTTTACGTTCCCGGAGCAGGCAGAGTGGGAAGACGTTCGTGTCTGCACGCACCCGACGGTAGGACGCACTGGTGACCTCCGAGGAGGAATCCGATGGTCCGTGGCAGCTTTTGCTTCGAGTTCGCCCGGGGTGCGTGGCGTCGTGCTACATCGAGAGCAAAACGGGACGGGACCGTTTTTACTAGACTTTAATTGTTGGCCAACATGAAAGCACAATTAACAGTCATTAGGCTACCATTAAATGGGGCTTACCGGATTTCACGCTCCTTTCCGCCACTTCTCGCTCATCGCATGGGTGATCCGCCTTTCTTCGCTTCTTTGCTGCAAAACCATGGGGGGAAAATCTTTTTAGCAAACACAATTTATGACCCGGTTCGGGCTGTAGGTCAGGATTGCCGCTACCTCGCGAAAAGGCGCATTAGTGCTGTGCTAATTTAATGACAGTTTTATGACACGAACGTTGCGGTAGAAAAAAAAACTCTTCGCTTCTTCCCCGGCGATCCATCTTCGCCCATTGTGTAACCATTCCTAAAAAGGCCTTTAAATGAAACCAAAATGTTGATTTCGGGTTGCCCTTTACTTGCATAAGTTGCCTAGAGTTATTTTTTCAAACCATCTAGTCCAAGAACTTCTAGCTGCAAGTCGTGTACATAATTTCTTTGGAATGGAATTTGTTCTCTTTGTCGGTCCCATGAGCGATGGACTGTTAACGAATATTTCAATACTCGGGCCGACACTTTCCCAAAGGATGACTGCCCCATCGATGACGAATGGAATCATTCGAAAATAAATCAAATCGAACCACATTTGCATTCCTCGAATTCAGCTTTCGGTTTTCCGCCGGAGGACGGACAAATTGACAAAATCCCACGGACGGCTAGGCATTTCCACTACCATCGGCATTCCTGGCTTCCAGAAAACAATTGCATATTCAATTTGAAAATCCATAACTCTCGCAAGCGTACGCTACGGGACCCGCGGACGGAGACGGATGATACGATGCGACATTATGATGAATACTCTTCCAGTCAAACGTTCCGTTCGAGTTCGACTGTGCAGCCTCACCCGGCATTGATGCATGTATGCTCGAATCATAAATTTCACCGTTTAACGAGAATAAAAGCACCTTCGAGCGGAGTGAAGCACCGAAGGGTGGGAAAGCTTTAATGGAACACATAAATCTTGCCCCTGGGTTGGTTTTGAACAATTGCTAGACATTTCTGGAATTCCTCTCTTATATCGGCAGGCTCAATTGTTCGTGCCATTGTTGCGAAGGAGGGAATGCAAATCGGTCTACCCTTTGCCAATCACTTCACGATATATCACTGGAAGGATGCGGTTTGGTAAATACAATATTAGATTTGCTTTGCATGATGCTTAGGTTAAAAAAACAATCTAATCAGGTTCCTTTCGAATTCATCGATGTGAATTCTCGCACGTCCCACGCCGGATCTGTTCCTTCCGAAAATGGTAAATCAAATCGATAGACCGATACACCGATATTTTGCTGTCAAATTATCTCCTCAAGAGCCACCTATCAGTTGCGGTTGCGTTGGGTTCGCCCCGAAACCGAAACTATTTCTACCCGAGAGGCGATAATCGACATTATGCGATCCTGAAGAGTGCGATACTTAACCAATAGAAGGTAATGGCAGGCTCGAAGGCGTAGTCTCACCTTGAAGGTGCAGGAGAGCAGGCTTGCCTGAAGCGCCACGGTGTTTCAGTTTCGCTGACCTTTCGCCCGTTCATCACTGCCTCAATTACTCTTCACAAACGGACGAGGACTATGATCAATTGATCGTGAACCACAACCGCATATTCGTGGCTCGCGCTCGCACTCCAGCCCCGGCTTTCCATCCTTCCCAAGGTGCGCCACCAGCGAGCGAGCAGCGTGCCTATCGAGTGATATCGTGTCGACGACTTTGAAAAGAGGTGCAATCGAAACTAATTCAAAGTCACGACGCCGGTGAGCAAATTGGGAAAGATACGTGCGCCTTGGCAGACGGCTGTCCCGGAGCCGAGCACTCGAGCGGATCTAGTTAGGCCACCTTGGCAGCGAAATTGTTGCCGCATAGTTTCACGGTGGTTTTGTGTCCTTTTATCGAGACGACCATTAACGCGACGATGAGTCTGCCCGATTGCTCAAGGAGGTCATGTGAGAAGTGCACTGGCAAACGCACTTGCTGATCGTGCATTCTGAGCTAATGGTGTGGTGGTTGGTTTTGTTGAAGAGATAATTTACCACCGATCGGCACTACATTTCGTCGTAAATTGTGTTCTTCGCTTCACAGAGGCCCTCACTATGGCGTGTCTTTAAGCTAATGTGCATCTCGAGAGAGAGAGAGCGGGAGAGTGCGCATGCAAACACCAGCGCCCCGCGACACGATTGCCCCGAGCCATCACGACTAACATAGCTCATTTACATTTACGCAGATTGCGTTGTTTATGGTTTGCTTGTTGTGATAACTTCTTTAGTGGCTAAATGAATGTAAAAAGGAACACAATGCGCCCGTCCGCAGGCGGCGCTGCATTTCCTGGTGCAGGTGCTTGTAGGATGAAGCGAGGATAAATCAAGCAGGAAATTGTTGTACAGACACACTATGGCGAATGCAAACACGAGCGCTGCCGTTTCTAGCCACTGTACAGAAGTCGAAAAGATGTTGTAGTCGAAGTACAAATCAATTTGTCATCACAAGCACTCGCAGCCGGGGTTGCCGATGGACCGGGGTTATCGTTGGATCCTATAACATTTCCTAATCGGCTCGCACAAAGACGAGGCAATACATCAGGAAAGGTCGCTGAACATGTTATAAAAATCAGCCATTAGCGTTAATTTATTTCTTTAATTGTGATAATTTGTTGTAATGAGCAGAAGGAAGTACTTAGCGTTGCATTTGAACAAGATGTTGGGGTTTTTCCTTTCCTTCAAATCGATTTCGTTGTGATTAACCAACGAAGGAGGACAAAATGTTTGTTCTACCTTCCGTTGCTTGCATATTACTTCAGGAAATTAAATTTGCGTTAAAACAAAGAAAAATCCCTGACCTGCGAACACAAGAACCACTTTGATCTTTAACGACACGTGGAATCGACACACCTTCCAAAATGTATCCCCATTTCCATTACTCTTTGGCTCGCTGAAAGATTGTGTTCTTATCAGTCCAAGGTGCTATCACAAAATACTTCAGCAGCATCCTTTCTTCCGAGTTTTCTTTCTTTTCTCAACTCTTCCAAACCGTACGACGTTGCAAACGATTCGACCACCCAATTTGTTAAATTAACAGCAATTTACCGAATAATTACAACACTTTCGGGAGAAAATTATAGGGTTTTTTGATTGTCTTTTGCTCGATCCAGAACATCGCCTCGATGCGGTGCGGAAAACCGTTGCACAAGAATGTTGCAAATTAAAGCCGGAACATGGCCGATGTCCAAGGTGGTAATTAAACTTATGGCCCCTTCCAAGCGGTCAAGTAACGCAGCTTGCCCTCTACGTGGTTGATATCTTGTTCGCTGCGTCCCGCGGTCGGAGTGGTTTCCAAACGGTCGGTGATATCAGATTGATGGCATCCCGGTTCATTTTCGGGGGGTCACGTCCCACATAGAAGAGCCGATCTTTTGTGGGACATTCCGGGCTGCCACCCACGAGAAAGAAAGCAACATAAAATTGTCATTCCCCACGCGGAACCCACTCAGCCCGCGGGACTATCGTAAAACGCAAGATTATCTCAACGACCAATTGGGGGATTGGTCGCATTTCCGAGTGATCTCCCTGCCCGGCTGGGGTGGGAAGCGAAAGGAGCTCGGGTGCAGTGTGTGGAGGCGCACGAAAACGCGTGCGCTTTACGGATCACGGTGGAGCACAATGACGGACAAAAATGCTCGATGGCATTCAATTGATTCGATCAATCGCTGCCGGTCCGATTAATGGTTCCATCCGTCCCCGGAGGGAGACCTGGGCGTCCTGGGCGTCCGGGGCGGGCACGCCTCAATCTAAATCAAGTCGCCGAGCATAATCGTTCGGAAGCCGCTCGGCCACGGACAGCGGGGTTGAGCCGACGGTGATCGATGAATCATTCGCCACCAAACGTGAGGCAAAACGAGTATCCACACATGGAAAGTCCGTTGGTCCGGAGCCTACGGGGCGCCCCGGGGGGTTGCAAGGCCAGCGGCGTCATAAACGATTCACTGCGCTAAAATGCCATCTCAACTCGCGTGTGGTGCGTCTCCCGCATCCCCGCGCAGGCATCGGTCTGCCGAGAAAATCAATTTCTGTTCTGCGTGCCAGTTTTCACCCGGATCGCCGTGTTTTCTAGACTCCGAAGCGCAAGCGTCCCCGCAAGGGTTCGTCGTCTGTGCCGCCACCGGCTGAAGTCTTTCGTACAAAATCAAGAGCAACGGAGCATCAGGTCGCGCGCGGTTTCAGTGTGGCTTCGCTGGTGGCTTGCGTGTATGCCACCGCGGAGCACACGTACGGTGTAGAAAATTTGTCATTTATTTATGACCGAAGACACACGCTCCAGGTGAGTTCAAGGCGTGCAGCGCGGATCGCGCACGCGTGATTAGGAGGATCTGAGCCATTTCACCCCACCACTAGCTGTTTTGATAAATGTTTCTGGGGCCGAAACCTGCAACCCGAACTTCTGTCGTGTTTGGTGGACCTCCAACAGATTTTTAATTTATAATAAACAACCGGGAAGACTTAATTCCGTGCGTTTGTGTGGTCTTTTCTCGCTACGAAGCGCATTTTATCATCAAACAAGACCGCTTAGAAGTGATTTTCTGTTTCCTGCGAACGTTTTAGGCTCATATTCCTGTAATACATCGTATCTTAAAACATTATTTGTATTTTAAATGTCTTTAATGTATAAATCGGTAAAAGCTACATATTATTCGAGGCTGTAATAAAAGCTGATTCCATTGAAATTTGTGTGCTTCCATAAATACTACGGCGCATCAAATTTCGGCTGTTTTGCCACGAGCACGCGACCGCAAAGCCGTGCCGCTTATTAGCAATAAAATATGGCTTTATGAAACCCAACCCCGTGGATCCTGGATAGATCTCTGATCGCCAGTTTATGGTTCATTAAAATCGAATAACGCATCGACTTTCGGGTGTTTTTATATCGATGCAAGGGGTTGGATGGGGTTTCCAGTGTCTTTTCATCTTCCATTTATGTTCGTCGGTGTCTTTTGTCACAGATTGTTCACTTTTTTGCCTATTTTTTAAACTTGAACCGAGAAAAAAATATAAGCACACAGCAGGAATTTGGCATTCTTTGCGTCGCTATCGATCACTCTGGTTGAAATTTAGTTTGCATATTACAGCTCCGCTTCGAAACCCAATTTCCACATCGCATTTTATCTTAAAAGCATTTCTTTTACTGCACAGGTATTAGTGCGGCAGAGCCGTTTGCCCTGATCGATTGATCTCATTGGTCAAAGTGCAATAAAATAATAGCACATCATTCACCGCACCGTGTTTAATTGCATTAGGCTATCGTAAATATAGATTACGCCTTAAGCTCATTAACTTAACTTCAAAGTAATCCAGGCCGGGGTTATTAGCGCCGAAAATAAAGGACACTTGTCCAGTTCCGGGATCGCCCGGCCTGTAACGGATCCTGTCGGGAGCAGAAACGCGCGGGCAGCAAAGTGAACGGGCCTCGTGACAGGTGGATCAACGCCGGAAATCGGTCCGGGCGAGCGCGCTAAAACCCACATTGGAGGCGAACGGAGCGTGCACCGGTTGACGCCACGGCTGACAGCGTGATGAGTTATGGCCCCTCTTATGGGATCTACCGATAGAAAGCGGCGCGCTCCAGTTTAACGATGATGATCGCTTTTACTGGCCCGGGCAGGTTCGGGCTCCGAGGACGACCGACGATAGGGAGTCGGTGCGCGAGACGCCAGCAGCGGGCTGATTGGATTTCCGGTTCGGCATTTGGCGTGATTGAGTTGTGACTGCGCGGGGCGCGATACGTCCCCTTACGACCGGGCCCGAGGTGATCAAGAACCGGGGTTTATGGTTATGGTGGCGACAGGATCGTAAAAATCCTTTTAACAGATAAACTAATACCGTACCTCGGCTCCATTATCGCCCGTGCGATGCGTCGCCGTCGAAGTGTTGAAATGCGTGTCGTTCGCGGACACACTGGGCCGGTCGGGTTTTATTGCAATGCTGCGAATAATGTACGCCGAGCATTAAAAATTCATCATATTCACCGTGCGTCGATGGACACATCAAAATGTTGGCAAACTTCAATAAAATCATCTCTAGCTCAACATTTGTTGCCGTTTCTGTGTGCCTTAAAGAACTCACGAGTGGTTGTCTCTATAAAACAAGGTCTTTAGATGAAATTCGTTTCTCCAGTATAATTTCGGAAAACATTTAAATTAAATTGGAGCTATTAATGTTAGTTTATCGATCAAAACTTTCATAATTATTTGCAGCCAAGTATTATACACCCAACACTCCAGGCAAACAAACTCACACGTCTGTTTCGTTTGCTTCTTGTTTCAGAAACAACTCCGGGCAGTCCAGCAAGCAGCTCGAATCGAATGAGCAAACCAGCAAATGCAGAAAACATATCTTTAAAGCTGCGACTCACTCCTCAAGCCGCGAACCGCGAACGATCAATCAGGCAGTCAAAACAGGAAAAAAAAATAACAATCACTTAGCAGCATACGTGACCGCTCTTTAATCAGTCAAATCCGATGCGAGCCTGGGACCTGTTGCGGGCCCGCAACGCCGCTCCACCATGAGGCCAGCGCCTCATCAATTACTCACGTCCGCGAGCGCGGCGGCCGTCCGTAATTATTAGGATAATCATACATTTCCGCCCACCCACGCGTCCCGAGCGAAGACAGCGCCAAGCGCAGGCCCGACTTCGGCCTGATCCTCTGTGGCTGTGCGTTCCTACCTTGGCGTTGCAACAAAGTCACCGAGCGACCGATCGGCATCGCGTCGTCGTCATTCTGTGTCCTAACGTTGGCGTAACCAGCCGATGCTCCTACTCATTCCGACAACGCGCTCGTTGCGTGGCTGCGGCTTGCGTCTAGGCCCCCTTTCGGAGGATTCCCCAGACGGACGAGGCCTAGACGACAGAATGCGCCTGCAGTGCAATTTGTATCGATTTTGCCGCTGCGCTGCCGGTTTCGACGTTCGTTGCTTCGCCGATAAGAATCTTCCCCCGTGCTTGGTCCTGCTTGAAGGCGGCGCAACGAGCACGTCGTCGATCCGCGAGGGCGCCATTTGCTCGTGTTAATGGTCAAACGTAGATAATTCGGGCATGTTGTACAACGGGTTCGGTGCGATGAGTGCACCCGATTCAATCCAATCAAGAGACGCCATCCGACGAGGGAAAAATCGACAAAACTAATCATCTAAGGGAAGGGAACTGCGTGATCGAGTGTTGTGTATACGATCGTGTTCGATTGAAGTTGTTCATAATGACGATTCAGTTTCGTCAGCGAATCTCTATGATTGAAACCGTGATCTGACTTTCCAGTGATAAACTAGTTGAGTTAAGGAGTAAATTTTTCCATGATCTTTCTGAGTTTTTTCTATGACTACGACGACATGAATCGATCAGTAAGAAACGCTTATTTGCGATTCATATTCGACTACCGTTCAGCTTAACGTTGTTCTTTTGAACATGCTGCCTGAAGGAACTACAGCTATTTCAATGTAAAATGATGATTAGAAAAACACGCTCCTTAAGCAAGCCATTCGTATGATCCTACACATCTTTTACTGCCCGTATCGTTTTTAATGCGTCGTTAAACGACATTGTCGCAGCATCAACTTTGAAGGCACACCGACCGGACGTCTCAGCTCACTTCCTAGGGATCGTCTCTTTTCGGACACAATGCGAGCGAAAAAAAAGAAGATGAAGAAGAAAAAAACATGTACACCGTATGCACAAGCCGGCTGCCTATGCAAATCGGTCGAGAATGATAATTATTTTAATTGATGCAAAGATCAAAGGCCAAGACGCTCGTCCGCAGCAAGCCTTGACGGGCTGACTCACCCAAACTCGATCAATCGATCCGACTCGGCGATCGACGGCAGCGCTGGTGGATTAGAGCATCAAGAGGAAGGGAAGGGGGGGGGGGGGGGAAACTCGAGAAACGATCGAGTGCGAAATCGGCTGATCCTTCGAATCGAATGCGGCTACCGTTCGACAAGCTGAGGACAGCTATGTTAATGGATATTGCACCACGAGCCGCCACGAGGGGACTGGTTCAAAATTGTGGAATCATGTCACCGGCGCTAAGAACGTCGTCACCCAACCGCCGGCCGGAGCAACGCAGTGACAGGTTACAGTACAGGAACGACAGCGCACTGTCAAACCGGGCGACCAATTCGGACGTCGGTGCTGGCGGTCTCTTATCAAACGGCTGCTCATTCAGCGGGGTCGGTGAGTAATTTTTCAATTATCGGCCGCACTTAGCACATTGTAGAAAAGCAACTCCGGACTCCCGGGTTCTGCTTCGTGCCGGCAAAGAATACGCGGCCCGTGTTTGGCCGTTCGAACCTAGCGAGCCCATTCAAGAGTGCAGTGTGAAGGTATGCAAAATCACTACGCCACTAGCGAGAAGGAAGCACGCACGGTCGTTGGAGCCCGCGGGGTGGAGAGGCCACGATTAACAAAATAAGTACAAAACCTAATCGCAAAGCTCGCCACCGACCGACCTTTGCCCGCCAGTTCGAGATAAATGAAACCCTTTGGTCCGATGTGGGAGAATGGAAACCCGGAATCCGACCTTCGCCGACGCTGAGAACGCTTGCTGATCAAAGCGCAGGCCGGAATGAATGGAGCGGCTTGCAACGGTGCGATATGATTTGTTGATTTTTTACGCTTCGAAGGTTCGCAGCCCCTTGCCGGGTTCGTAGTGTAGTCGAGCGTTGAAGTCTTTTGTATCCACTGGAAGGCGTTGAGTTTAAAAAATGAACTTCTCATCGGTGGGAAGTCTATAAAACCTCAATTTGAGAGTGAAATTATGTCATTGGGTTAGTACACTTTTTATTGAAATTAATTATTATTAAATTTTTGTACTCTTTTTATTGAAATAAATTATTTTCCTCTTTCCATTTTTTATTCATCATGATTGGCTTTTTTCCCTTACAAACTTCCACTTGGGGTTGCCAATCGCCTCGATAACACCTATGGTTTACTCGCCTTGAATGGATCGCCTTCTGAATTGGAATAAAAATTACTTTATTGGCCATACATTTTCATTTTCATACAAATTTAAAACATACATGTTAAGAGTGATAAGTTTATTAAAACAAACACCAGTCGAGGTAGCTTTTACTTTCCTATATTCTTATCGACTGCCCGACTCCCACGATCGCCCGTTCTTTTATAGTTCATTCGTTCTCAGACGCCACTAGTCGTCTCGCTCGCACGATCGGCCAGTGTTGCCGATTTCTACCATTTTACATTCGGCCCTTCCTGACGGACATCGATCCTCGATGCCCTACTATGCTACCTTATCCCGTCCTATCTGTCTTCCTGATCCTTTTCTACCTCTTCCTCATCGGATGATTCCAGGGTCGCATATGCCCACAATTTAATATTGTCGTCGCTCGTCGAAGTGACATGAGGACCTTCCTTGCCTCTTGTCTCAGTACTTGTCTATCACGTTCATATTCTTCGTACCCTTCTTTCTCTAATAGTTCATTCAGCGAGTCATCAGTAATATTCTTCATCCTAACTCCAAACATTAGTTCAAACGGTGATCTTCCTATGGTTGAGTGAAACCGCCCGTTTATCGACCGTTGTACCTCATTTATTGCCTTGTACCACTTCGAAGAATCCTCCATCGACAGTTTGGCTAAAACCGCCAACACTGTCCGGTTGACTCGCTCTGCCTGCCCATTCCCTCGTGGTACGCCCGTTGTGGAAACGACGTGTTCGACGCTTTGATTTTGAAGGAACTCTGCAAACGCCTTGGCTGTAAACGCAGCCCCTCTATCCGTAACTACACGTGTCGGGTAACCGAAGATTGAAGACCAGCTCTGAAGCTTTTGAATCACTTCTTCCGTATTCGTCGTTCTAGTGGGATAGAGCCAAACAAATTTAGAAAATCCGTCTACTACTGTCAAAATATACCGGTACTGTTTCGAAGTGGCGTCCATAGGTCCTAGATGATCCAGATGTAGAGTGTGGAGAGGCGTATCTCCCTTGTCGATCGGGTTTAAATAACCCTCCAGCCTTCCCAGTTTTTTATTATACAGGATACACTTCACACAGTTGGAGATGTGTTGTTTGACCATGGTCTCTAGGTGTGGAATCCAGAATTTTTGCTTTATACCATGGATTGTACGCTGTACACCATAGTGGCCATCATTATGTCCGTCCTCTATGATCTGCTTCCGCATATTTCGTGGAACCACTAGAAGTTCGTTTCCATCCACTACATTGTACAAAAGGCCTGCTTTCATTTTATACGATCCGTAGGGCCTATCCACTAAAATTTCACTAATGGCCTTGATCACCTCGTCTTGCTGTTGATTCTTCTGAATTCGCGCCGTCAATTCACCAGTCACGAGCATCACCTCCACTGGATAGCGACTCAAGCAATCCACGTGTTGCATCCTTTTTCCCGATCTGTGTTCTACTTCGAAACAAAAGTCCTGAAGGTACATAACCCATGGCAACACTTCTTGAGGTACTTCTGATTTCTTTAAGGTACACTTGAACGCTGCGCAATCCGTGACCAACTTAAACGGAAGGCCCAACAGATACTGTCGGAACTTTTTCACCGCTAGAAACACTGCTTTAGCTTCAAGAGTGTAACTATGCTTGTTGGCCTCCGATTCACTGGTTTTTTTACTCCAAAAGTACACCGGGTGTAACTTCCCTTCCGCCCATTGCATCAAGGCAGCTCCGAATCCTGCCTTAGAAGCGTCCGTGTGTAATTCGGTTTTTGCCCCTGGATCAAACAACTTCAGAACTGGTTCCTTCACTAATTCATCCTTTAACTGCTGAAATGCTTCTAATTCACTTGCTGCCATCTTGAAGACTGTATCCTTCTTTAGTAAATCCGTTAAAGGTCGGGCTATTTTCGAATAGTCTTGAACAAATTTCCGAAAGAACCCAGTTAGACCAAGGAACGCTTGTACGGCTTTAACGTTCGGCGGCACTCGAAAGTTCTTTACTGCTTTAATTTTCTCTTCACTTGGTGAAACTTTACCCTCTTTTACTTTATGTCCCAAAAACGTAATGTTTCTCTGCATGAACTGACACTTTTTCCATTTTATAACTAAGCCGTGCGCGGCCCCTACCACCAGCACTTTTTCAGTTTTTTCTATACACTCTTCCTCTGTTTTTCCGTGTATAACTATATCGTCCATGTATAAGTCAAGCACATTGTCCTGTATTAAAGTTCTGAAGACATCATTTACGAAACGAATGAAGACTGCAGGCGAGTTGCAAAACCCAAACGGTGCTCGGTTAAATTCGTAGAGACCTCTCTTCGTGACAAACGCGGTATATTTCTTACTGTTTTCCTCTACCGGCACATGGAAAAATCCATTTTCTAAGTCCATTACTGTGAACCATCGCGCTGCCTGTAGCTTCTCGAGCACCTCATCGATGATGGGAATTGGAAAACCGTCTTTAAGTACCAGCGAATTGAGTTTTCTGAAATCCACACAAACTCTGTTTGTTCCATCTTTCTTTTTTGCAATTACTACGCGGCTGGCAAAATTAGAGGACGATGGACGCACAATCCCTTGCTGTAGCCATTCTTCCACTTGCTTGTTTACTGCCTCTTCTTCGATGTGGGCTAGGCGAGTTGGCGAATGCCTAAACGGGTGTATTTGGTCTCCCGGTATAATCTCTAGCTTCACCGAAGTTTCTTCCGTCGGACCGTTTTTCAGAGCTGCTTTATAGTCTTCAATCCACATGTTTACTTTGTTTTGATACTTGCTCGGAACTATCATTTCTTGACCACCCTCTACCACAAAATAATTAGCCAACAGTACGTTATTCTCGTTCGTTGCTTCTTTCTCCTCTCGCCGGGTAGTCAACTTTACCCCGTCCTTTGTCACTACTGCATCGAAGAGCCGGAGTGATTCCCTTCCAATGATAACGTCGTACGTCATTGTTCCATCGGGTACGATGAAAAATGGTACGTCTCGGTAAATTTGTGAGTTTATCCAAGTGTCCGTCGAAATTCTCCCTGCGGTGCGAGTGCGTTTTCCTCCAAACCCGTGTAATGATACTGCGGTCTCCTCTACGGGTGGGGTACCGATTCGTCGAAAAGCTGTGTTTGTTATTAAATTAAAATAACAGCCTGAGTCAAACAAAGCGTATGGAACCCAATTTCCGATTTTCATATTTACCCTTGGTTCCTCATCGTCTACGATCAAATTCGTAGGAACACTCATCATGGGTTGTCTGGTGCACTCGTTCGCTTTGTGCCCGGTTTGCCCACATCGGAAGCATTTTGGGGGCGACGTGTTTCGACATGCTCGTGCTTCGTGACCTGGGAGACCGCACTGGTAACACCGCGGGGCAGCGCTTCCTTTTTTGCACGCAGTTGACAAATGTCCCATTTGCCCGCAGTTGTAGCACCGTCTTCCTGTGTCTTTTGGCATGGTCACGGAATCTTTTGCACCTCGCACACTTGGTAGCAGTGATTTAATTGCCTGATATTTTTTGAGCTGTGTCTTGAGCTCGGCAATATTTTCCACGCCTATCAAGCACATTTTGTTTCTAGGGTCATCCTCGATACCCTGAACAATATACTTGCAAATCGATTCTTCATCGATTTTTCCTCGCTTTGCCAGCGCCTGCATGGCGTACACATATTCCAAGAATGACTCCTCAGTCTTCTTCTTTCTCTTTCGCATCGCCTCGTGAATATCCGCACTCTTTGTTTCATCACGAAACTCCGTAGCAAGGGCATCCTTCAGTTGCTTCCATGAGCACAGACCACTGGTGCTACTGATGAACAGTTTCGCAGGGCCAGTAAGGAGTCGCTTGGCGTAGACTAACATCTGAAGCTCGTTCCATCCCAGCAATTGGGCATTTTCCTCGAATTCGGCGACGAATTGGCCTATGTCGTGCCCCTTTCCATCACCCGTAAAGTTCGGTAGCGCTTCCTTTACGTCATTAAAGTTGAGCGCAGCAGGCCTGCACATGTGCGCCTCCGCTTGCGCATCGACGTATTCCCCCATTTCGGTCGAGTTTAGCAGGCTTTGTGTTGCAACCTCTTCATGCGGTTCATGATCGTTTGCAATTCGTGCCGCCAGCTCTTCCTTCGTTCCAACAGTCGAAAGTTTTCTCGTCTCACATTGTTTCACCAAGCCGGCTCGCGTGAACGACTCGACAAGCTCGGCTATTTTGACGGTTTCATCCATTTCTTCGCTGATAATGTTTAATAAACTTTTTCAGCCTGCGCCTGCGTTAACGTGCGCCTCACACAGCCGACCCACGTTCCTAACTGTCCTCGATTGCGCACACAGCACCTTCAGTAACGCGTGCCCCACACAGGCAACACACGTTCTCCACGCACCAACTATCGTTTCAACAGCCCGCGGTTGTTCACACAGAACTTTCTGCTAAGTTAGATTCGATTTTGAATTTCGCGCACGATCCCACTTCTGACACCAGATGTTAAGAGGGATAAGTTTATTAAAACAAACACCAGTCGAGGTAGCTTTTACTTTCCTATATTCTTATCGACTGCCCGACTCCCACGATCGCCCGTTCTTTTATAGTTCATTCGTTCTCAGACGCCACTAGTCGTCTCGCTCGCACGATCGGCCAGTGTTGCCGATTTCTACCATTTTACATACATTTCGGACACTGTTACAACAACAGCATTCGGGAGAAGCATCCATTCACCACCAACCACCGCAAGCGATCAAGGGAGCAACCAACAACGAGCGCCGTTCAGGAACACACCTTTCCGCGAATCGTCGGCATTGTTTTTGCAAATATAGCACTAAAATCCAATTTAGCTCCACCTTGTAGCAAACGAATCGGGGTGAAATTTATTACACCTTAAAAGAAGCCAATTCGCTGGTACGTACCATGCATGTGCTGGCTCCGACAGCGGGGGAAAACATTGGTGAGGAAAGATAAAAACCGATCCCGTCGCCGTTGGCAGATTCCACTTATTCCTTTTGGTTCGCCCCCAAAGGCGCCCTATCTTACCCTTCCCGCTCTGCGACTTGTAACTAATTTGTATGTAAATTTCCTCAACATCAGCACCGGCACCTCACACATCACAAGAGTTCGATACAGGGTACGGAGAGGTGCGGAGCAATATGGGACAATAATATAATGCGTGCTGCTGACGAATCCATCTGCTAGAAAACCTCAGCTTTCTGCCATGGAAATGGAACATTTCAAATTGAATCAGGATCGGAAAACGTGAGCTTGGTCGACTCGGTTGCGACTTGATTAAAATATTTGCATGCAAAAACGGTCAGTCACTGACTTGTCCACCCACTTCTCCCTTCCCCCCTCGTCGCCTCTCGCACTCACCGGAGCATAATGTCATGGCACGGGGGAAAAAAATGGGTCTAGATCACATTCAAAAACGTGCCTGATTAGCCTGCCAGTCCGCCTGGCCGGGGCGACACGCTGCGCCCGACAGCGATTCGGTTCTCACCTCGCGCCCGTCACTTCCCCCGCTCCCAACGCCTTTTCCCCTGCGGAAGGGACCCCTAAAAACGCACACGCCAAAGTGGTCGAAAATAAGACAAAAAGCAAACCGCACGTTGCGTGTCGTGTTGAACAGCGTCTAAATACTTTTATATGCGCATAATTTATGATTTAATGCTTGCTCGACCCTCGCTAGTTGGGTTGTTCGATTCGCGAACATCGGTCAGTAATGCCGCCGCCGTCGCACCGGCTACCCTCCACTCTCTCCCGGCGCAAGAAGCGCTTCTCCTAACACGCCGCAAGACCGCAAACCCGTCAAACCCGAGTCCCGCTAGAAGTCGCCCAGCGGTCCCGGTCGTGATTTACCTATTACAATATCACTTATTTTCCATGCGCACGGGGTTCCCGAAGTCGCCGAGCGCTCGGTGAACATTGCTCAAACACATCATTCAACCGATGTTTTCCATGCACCGTCTCCTCGCGCACGACACCCGGCCACCGGGAAACTGTGCACACACCCGCCCCGGTCATGACAGACAAATGGCGCCATTAGGGTGGCGTGCGGCGGGGGCCTCTCATCACGCAGCCTCCCACCGCAGGACGAGCTACCGAGCGTACCGACATTATTAAAGTTGAATTAAATTAAGTGCGCTTCCTTGCGAAATGTGTCCACCGGCTGCGTCTCCATCATGGAGGAGCCACTTCAAAGCCGTCTTCACCTTTTCGCCTTCGAACCGAGCAATGAAAAGAAGTGCCCGAAGCACTCGACGAAGAAAATGCCACACAGTTTGCAAACAGCAAAACAGCTGAAACCCAAGTTAAAAAAAAAAAAGGAACAAGGATCTCATTGCAAGCGTGATTGAGTTTTCGGTGTGGACGATGCAACGGCTTCTGGGCGGGACGAGTCCTCCGGCAAACCTGCGGACGATGAGCCAGCAACGACCTTCCTTCGCTTACCCTCCAGGGGGCGATCGGCCGATGTAATTAGTGTCTTTCAATTGCACGCAATCGTTGGTTTTTCAATGTTTAATTACTGCGTATCCGCGGGGAGAATTGATGTTTTCATTCCTACAGCAAGCGGCGTTTTGATCAACAAAGTACAATGAAATCCATGAGCTTTGGCGTTTTTTGTTTTTTTTTGCTTGCCTTGTGATGATTTCACTCTGCTGCTTGATCGTTGAGCCAGTAAATTATGTGCGATCGCTTATGGCGAGATTATGTTTTACGAGAAGTAAAGTAAATCATGACTTTTTGAAGGAGTGCAAGGGCAAGGTCTCCTGGAGGCTTTCGTTGAGTGGTATGTCTTGTTTTTAATTTTAAAGCTTATTGTCATGCTGGAAAAAGAAACTGTTGTGATAAAGACATTTATTCACTTTCTCGCAAGCAGGTCAACATCTGTTAATTGTAATTAATGCATTTCCATGGACCTATCATCTAGTATTCTATCGCTTTTTCGCTCATCACGACTGGTCGTGGAATATTTCCCACCGAACCACCTCCGACACGGTTCCGCTGTGGAAGATGCGGCAAGAAAGACCGGAGACCGAAGCCTGGAGCATTAGCTTTTTGGCGATTTGCTGTAGGCACCTTTGACCCCACGGGATCTTAGACTCCTGCAGCCTCGAGTCTCGAGTTCGTGGTTGCCTCAGGAAATGGCGACTTCCAGCGTGTCGACAGTGAACCTCTTTACCACCGGCCACGATTGTGGAAGAGACCAAGCGGCAGGAAAACTCGGCAAGAATCCTCAACGCCGTCCCTTGCATCGGCAGAACGCTCTGCCAGGGAAGTAATGAATATTCAATGCAACAATCGATCGACTATCAGCCTCACACGGGCAGCTCTTAGGACGCCACTCGACGCTCTTCATTACCATCGTTTACCGTAATCGGTCGTACACGTTATGACAACGTCCCTCGTTGGAGATATGCCTCCCTTGGGGCGATGGAGCCAAATCCCGCGGGCGATCTAACAACTGCATCTGATCGAACGAGTGCTTGTTTTTGTGGCCGTAGCTCTGCAAGTAGCTGCATAATATTATCTTACCAAGCCGAGAGTGCATTTTGTCTGAGACCAGGCATATTACAATCATTAGCTTATTCATTAACTGCACGACTGTGATATGACTTATGCAATATCTTTTTTATCATATAACTCTAGGAGTCGGTTGGCAATCGCATTTCAGTTTTGAAATCATTCGTAAAAGTTCATTAAAAAATCAACCAACAGAAGGAAAGATTTTTCACGGAAAGCGTTTATGCAGTTCATCTTATCGCCTCAAGAATAAAAGATGGTGTGAATTTCCAATGCTACCACCCTGAAATAAAACGAAGGACCAGAATCGAAGCGTGAATTGTGATGTCACTCAACGCAGCATACCGATGTCCATAGGTGGATCGATGGTATGCGGCCGACTTCCTATCGACGGCGGGTTGCGTTGGGAAAGAGAAACAAAAAACCACCAGCTACCCAAAGCAAAGCTAACGTGGGCAAATGGGGAGGTAAAAGGCCCAACCACAAGAGCGATGGTACTTGAAATTCGATCAGGAGAAAGATAATTTCATCTTCACCTCCCCGGGACGACGGGCACGGGACGAGGTCGGCCTGGTGACGAGCGTCGCACAATTGCTCGCCCGGTCGTAATTATGCTCTCGTGACTATTTAAGAGGCTCGGTGAATGAATAAACAACCGAACGATTTTGGCTTACCGCTGCTTTTCGGTGAACGGTTTACCTGCTGGTCGAAGAGAAGGGACACCGTTTTATGATAATGCCATAGCCGCACTGGACAAGTGGCGTCGGGTTTCGCTGAATTGCGCCCCTCGGTGCGATACGATTGCCACGATAAGATTCGCCAATGTCCGGCATTCGAAGTAGTTCAAGCGTTCAATTACAGCACCAGCATGAGTGCACAATTAAATAGCACAACTAGCGAAAACGGAAAGGCAAACTTTGTATGGTCGCATCACATTAGATAAGTTCACCGGTGATCATGGTGTATTTTTTTTTTCTAAATCCCAAGAAAATTACCTGCACCGTGTATTGAAAAGAAATTTTAAATGTACCTGCTCAACTTTTGTCTTCATTTTGTTCTTCAGCGTATGAACCTCGGTTTCATCTCTTAACTTACGTGTCGCCGATCGAGAAAACACGATCGTCTAGCGTTGAGCTTCCGGCAAGCAATGAGATGCTGCTGACCGAAGATGCGATCTCTCCTTGGAAAACGTCCGTTTGTCCGTTTTCGCTGAAACCCCAAGCAGACGAGAGAAATCGCAGCGTCTAGCGAAGAGCAAGAGAGGAATCGTTTTGAAACGAGCGTGGATCCGTTTAACGGATAGCATGGGAACTCATTTCCCCTCCAGCCAGTTGAATTTATCTCCAGCGTATGGAAGAAGGAGAGTTTCTTCACCTTTGAGCAACGAGTTTTGGATGAAAGTGAAACTGGTCAACAACAAGCTGCGCAGGATAACGGATCTCAGTCGTAAGACGTTTTGCAAAGTAACATTATTTCCTTTGAATGATCTCATTTCAGCTTGCTTTTCTTCGTTGATTTGTATTCTGTTCGTTCTTGTGAATCTGTGCGAACACAACGAAATATTTTAAATCTGATTTCCGTGAAGCGGAAGTACGCGACCCCCACAACTTCATCAAACCACAAGCTGCCATTGCCGAAATGATTTCAGCCCTACTTGCGCATGATTGATTGTTTCAGCAACAATTTCTCTTCACCATTTGATCTAATTTAGTTTCACCATCAAACGCGCTGACTAATCGTAGGCCTGCGAAAGGAACGGTAGCACGAAGAAATAGATGGAATCAGCACAGTGGCACAGGAAAACCGGCAGCTATATCCCGCTGTGATTTGTCCGCGGATTTATTCGGCAGCCAACTCCCTTCACCGTGTTTTGTGTGATACGAAAAAAGGTACGCTCCGTACCATGAGAGACAATGGCTTCTGGAATTGGGTTCGAAAGCGCAACGAGTGCCGTGCTGCTGTGTGTCTGAACCACTTATGAAAAGGAAACCCTCGGAGCTGCCATGAATCTTACTCATCTTACTCCAGGAGCTACCGCAATGAACGATCTCTTTCCATCAATCTCGAGTACTTATACCTCCCATGGGACTCGTAATTTATACTGAAAAACATATCGCGTAAGTGATTTTTCGCATCGTTAAAAAAAAAAAGTCTTGCGAGTAAATGTACACCGCAACCAGGGACCTTGCCAGGGACCTCCAACGCAGAGCCTCCCGAAAAGGACTTCCCCGACGCAATCGGACGAAGGGAGCGTGATGCAACGCCACCCAAGCGGCCCAGCATGTGAACACGATCGATCGATCGTCCGATCGAATCCGATCATTGCACTCGACAATGGATGGCGATCGTTCCAGCGCGAGCAGACGACAGGAAGGCAGTGAAGGAAAAAGAACACGTGGAAACCTGCGACGCACTGCGTGCACTCCTGCATCGCGCAGATCCTGCCATTCCGTCCGCCCTAAACTGTTTGAGGGTTAATTGATTTATTTGCTACAGTTTGGAAAGGGGAATGGCAAATTATACACTCTCCCGGCGAGTAATTGACGATTGCCGGTGCACTTAAGTTTTATGGCACGTCGGAGCGCTGGGTAAGCCTCTCCCGTCGGCGGCCATTTTGCATCGTTCTCGAGAGCACCAAATTACCGGCTATGAAGACATTAGGGAGTGCGGTTGCGCATGCTTATCGGCTGGCAATAGCAATGTTCCTGTCGTCCTGCTGCACCCTAGGCTGTCCAAGCCACATTTCTGTGCGACCTATTTAATTATTTATTATTTTCAAAATTTCCTATTTTATCCCCTGGGAAAGCCCACACAGCGACACAAAGCATCATTGGTTCGTCGGCAGGCTGCACTTGCCATCAACAGTTTCAATTTCATTATTGGAAAAATTACCTACCATTGTCAACCCATTTTGAGGCGGAATTTATGGCAACCTCAATGCCATGATGTGCAATGCCTGCAACGTACAAGGGATGACTTTTTATCGGCACTTAAAGAGAACCAACTGCTTGAAAGCCCCCCCCTCGAGTAGCGATGTAGGTGTAACCGCGTCAAGTGTGGCCACTACGCAGCAAATCCCACGCTCCGAGCGACTTCGATGGTGATATGCTACAAATTTTCCTCCCCCGGCCACGAGCTTCGACGTTTTTACGACAAATCAATTAACCTGAACCAGCGCACCCAGTGAAGGCGTTTCGTTCGAGTTTACACGACGGTTTGGGTGTAAGGTAGTAAGGAAATTGTAGCGCTTAGTGGCTAAAAAATCAACACTGCATCTTTCTGTGGTAGATGTGGTCTTGATAGATGGTGAAATATAGGGTCCAACCCCAGACATGATTAGAACCGACTAAAGATGAGCATTCAATCAAAAGAGAAAACGATTCCAACGTAAACACCAAAATCACTAATCTTCAAATGGTTAATAAACAAAGCATTTCGAATGTCGAATTACCATAAATTGCCTTTTGAATGCCAAAAATAACTAAATAGAATTTAGCTCCCATAGTGATATCTCGATCGAAGAACATCAACAGCAAGCGACGAACCTCGTTGTGGTCCAACAAACTAGCTGTGCAGGAATTGATTTTTTTTATTTGCCAGCCCGTGCGTCGCGCGACTTCAACATGACCTGTCAAGTGCCTGTTAATCCCTCGGCCGTAGAAGTGTGTGATCTCTGAATTTATTGACCCTATAAATTCCGTACGGTTTGGCGCAGCCTTTGCCCGAAGCTTGGCGCATCCACCCTCTGCCGAGGTTTTGCGTGCACACGCGGCAGTGCGCATCCACTACCGACCGCATCCCCTTTGCCAACCCCCTGCCAGATGCCACCGTGGAGCCTTCATTTCCCCCCTCGGGCAGCTCGTTTTTGGGGCCGTTTATTTAACCGCGTGTCGAATATCTGGTACATTTACCATCACTCACCATCGCTAAAGAGCCACGAACTGCCGCCAAACGGCCACTACGCCGGTGGTCCAACCGTTTGCGTGGTGTGTGTGTGTGTGGGTACGTCCGTGCCATTTGCGATCCCCGTCGATGTGATGTGTTCTTGTTGGCGTTTTCGTCCCGCGATGTCGAGCGCTCGAACTCCTCAACTGGCTCCGGTTGAGACTGTTACCTTTTGCTTTCCATCTTCCGATGGTTCCCCCTGAAGAAGAAGAGGCTGCCAGCGGATTGATGGTGCGTTTTAAGGTTGTTTTCTTCTTCTACTTCTTCGTTGTTTTCCTCTTCCAGGGATGACTGATTTTTTAATGCCATCGCCATCGAACGCGAAGGGGCGAGGTTTCGCCTGTTCCCGACCGTTCATTGATTGTTATTGATATTTGTTCGCACGACTGAACTACGATTTTCTGGCGTCTGCCCCCGTCCGCCCTCGACACACGTCAAGCACCGAGAGGAGCTCCGAGCGGTGAAGATGGACGCCGAACCAACCGCGCTGGTGCATCGACGCACTCGCAATTCGCCGGGGCAGTTTGGGAAAAGTGAAAAACAATTAAAGATCCTACGAAATGGACCCGGCTGCCTCCGGTCGCAAAACTGTTAATGTCCGTGCGGCAATTAGACGGTTCGTTTTATTGGACGTTCTCCGGACGCAGCATTGCACGATAACGATGCACAATTATTCGGTTCGATTATGTTTACGAGTCGTTCACGAGAAACTCCCATTCAATCCGTTCGTATATTGTTGCGTTCCATGCAGTACTATTGATTTGGTTTTATGCCCTGGGCAGTACGATAAGACAGGAAACATGGCACTGTTTTACAGGCAAGCAACTTGTACTACAACGGATTGAGATTTGGGGTTAAAGTAAAATCATGTATTTTGAAACTCCGGTTTAATCATCTGCAAAAGGTGATTACAGAATGCTTCAACAACATCGGCAAAAAGCCGCAAGTTCACACAATAAACACAACGAGTCTCTTACGTTTCGTTCTCACTCATAATTGCCATGACAATTTCAGCATTCTCTAAATGTTTTCACCTTTTCCCCCGGCAAAATTTCCACCAAAATGAGTCGTTTCCGTGACACATTTCGATGCGACGAGGCGGACAGCGAGAGTTTCAACCAAACTGGACCAACGCCATCCGCGGAATGCAACAAAAGCCATGCCGAATTCAAACAGCCAAGGGCCGGCACTAAGTAATTACGCTGACATTTTAGAGCACTGGAAAAGCGTTGGCAAAAAATAATTAAATAACACCAAATGTCCAGCAAAACGGATACGCGGGAAGCAAAACAGGACGAGTGTGTTGTTTTGCGCAAGCTCGCGCAATGGCGGCGTCGCTATAACTTAATTAACTCGTGATCTTTTCACCTTATTTTACCGCCCGGCGTTTGCGATAACATGGCTGAAAAAATCGTGGAAGCCCAACAGGCGGTCATGGGGAAGATGGTGGAAGACAGGTGGCGGTTCCGTTAACGCACCATTGCTCATGTTGTTTAGGGGTTGTCACGTCGCCACTCCGTTCACTCGTGCTGCGCGCAAGGTGTGTCCAAACTCACACTGACGGCACGACATCTTATGGTGACAAACACCGTCCGTAAGGACACTTGCAAAGGAAGTGGTACACGCAGGTAGAACCATGTAGCGGGTCAGGTGTACAAAAGGGAGCTGATTCAACACGAGCCCTCCGATGCCAAAAACGACCAATGTGCGTAGTTCGTGCGTTTCCCTTTTTTCTTTCCACTAAGGTGGTAGGAAAAAAAAACTCATTATTTTACGCTAAAACACAAATGTGTTTGTGTTTCGATTCCACCAGCCATAAATTACATTTAGCCCTTGCTCTTTTTTTTATACCAACACAAGGAGTTTTGGAACTCACCGTAACCTCGTTGCTTCACTTTGGAGTTTGCCGTGTTTTTAATTTTCTCATTAGCCCCTTCATCAGTGGCCCTTGTGTGGATGGGACACTTCTTATTAGCTCGACATCATCCAAGAGTCTTCAGGAAACTTTTCTTTCTTCTGCTACTCCTTGTAAACGACATTTATGGACAGTACTCAAATAATTTCTAATTTCTAAATCTCATTTGTTTTAAAATTAATTTGTTACTTTACGTTCGTTGCAAACATAAATTACTTTTAACTTTTCTTCTAAAAGCAGACACAATAGCAATATTTTTCCTCCCGATGCGAGCATCGTAACCGACGACGAAATGTAATGCTCACCCCTGACCGCGTCATGCTCACGCGCGTTAGTGCTCCAAAGTGCCGAACCGGGCCGACCTGGCCGGCTTTTCGCTTTCATATGCAAATCATGCGACTCCTGAACCACTTGCCAACAAACGCTGCCGGCTTTTCGGTGCAGCTTGCCGCGCACGAGTTTCCCTGGCGACACTTGGCGGTTGGTGTCCTCCAAGCATACTCTCGCCCGGAATCGCGATCGCGTCGTGGTTCGCAAGCGTCGGCGGATAGGCCGGGGGTAATTGAATTAATTATGATTAAAAGCCAAACGCTACACTCGCCGCCGCGCGTACAAGTTAATGCCATAAAATCGGAACAGCGAAATGGAAAACGAAAAGTGAACAACACGGCAGCCGGGTAACGACAACAAATCGAAACAGAATATCACACCGGGCGCGTCTCCCCACCGTCCTAATTAATGGAAAAGAGCCTTTCGGCACGAGTCCCCCGAAGTGCGGCGCTCTTTTGACGGCAGAGACCTCAACGCGACACGTTCGCACAGGATCCGACGGGCGAGTTAGAAACGCCAGCTCAACCACAACAACAACGACAACACTGGCCGCTAATCAACGCGCAACACGCCACATCGTCAGATCGATTTATTGCGTGCCCAACAAACCGCATTCGGATCCGCCGCCGTTTGCAATAGGTGATGCCTCCGGGAGATGACGATTAATGAGCACATTTCGCCGAACACCAACGGGGCACGATGGACACATCCACAAAAATGGACAGATCCACACAGCGGCCTTTCGGAAACCGCAAAGAGTCGCAGCAGCACTTTCTGCGACGGCGACAACTTGACCGTTTGACTAACTTTCGCATTCTGCACCGTTTATTGCATGTCGCTGTCTAATTAAAAAGAAACTTAATTAATTTATATAATTAATTATATTTTCAACATACAATTCCCCCGGGGGGTTCAGCTGTCGCCATGCACTCCCCCACCCACCCAGGACCAATCCTGGGGGGGGAAAAAGGACTAAGGAAAGGGAGGCCGGTGGTAGCAAACCCCTATCGCCAATAAAGACGCCAAACGAGGTTCTGCTTTGAGCGACGGGGTGGCAAAAAGCTCAGTGGGCTTCGTTGAGCAAATGATGCATCTGCCACCTGCCTTTATCTGATTGGACTGCGCTCTGAACTCAGGGAGTACTCCATCCTATATGTACCTTTGTCTTAAACTTAATATTGTAATAAATATCCACCTAGCGAAAAGTGAAGTAGAATTAAATTGGAACTCAAACCTACAACTTATTTGAACAATGTTTTTTCTTTATCTAATAGAAAAGAGTTAACTAGGCTTTTACTTCTGAACGATACAGGTATTTTCAATGGATAGGATAAGCGTAAACGCGTTTAGCCAATGTGCAAAAATGGGCTATCAAAGTTGAAACCTGAACAAGCCATGCATAAACATCATCAACATAGACACACAATCGAACACCAGACATTTAAAACCCATTAATCAAAGTTGAAACCTAAACAAGCCATGTGTGAACCCATCAAGCCAAATGTCGTATTCATCAGCATAAACACACAATCGAACATCAGATATTTAAACCTCATTAACATACAGGTTTTTTCAATGGATAGGATAAGCGTAAACGCGTTTAGCCAATGTGCAAAAATGGGCTATCAAAGTTGAAACCTGAACAAGCCATGCATAAACATCATCAGCATAAACACACAATCGAAAACCAGATATTTAAACCTCATTACAGGTTTTTTCAATGGATAGGATAAGCGTAAACGCGTTTAGCCAATGTGCAAAAATGGGCTATCAAAGTTGAAACCTGAACACCAGATATTTAAACCTCATTAATCAAAGTTGAAACCTCATTAATCAAATTTGAAACTTCATTAATCAAAATTGAAACCTCATTAATCAAATTTGAAACCTCATTAGTCAAATTTGAAACTTCATTAATCAAATTTGAAACTTCATTAATCAAATTTGAAACTTCATTAATCAAATTGGAAACTTCATTAATCAAATTTGAAACTTCATTAATCAAATTGGAAACTTCATTAATCAAAATTGAAACCTCATTAATCAAATTTTAAACTTCATTAATCAAATTTGAAACTTCATTAATCAAAACTGAAACCTCATTAATCAAATTTGAAACTTCATTTATCAAATTTGAAACCTCATTAATGAAATTTGAAACTTCATTAATCAAATTTGAAACCTCATTAATGAAATTTGAAACTTCATTAATCAAATTTGAAACTTGAACCAGATATTTAAACCTCATTTTCAACTTTAATTAATGAGGTTTAAATATCTGGTTTTCGATTGTGTGTTTATGCTGATGATGTTTATGCATGGCTTGTTCAGGTTTCAACTTTGATAGCCCATTTTTGCACATTGGCTAAACGCGTTTACGCTTATCCCATCCATTGAAAAAACCTGTAATACAGGTTTTTTCAATGGATAGGATAAGCGTAAACGCGTTTAGCCAATGTGCAAAAATGGGCTATCAAAGTTGAAACCTGAACAAGCCATGTGTGAACCCATCAAGCCAAATGTCGTATTCATCAGCATAAACACACAATCGAACACCAGATATTTAAACCTCATTAACATAAAAGTCAGATTCGAGGCCGGTTTGTTTTGGTTTTCATAGATGCAAATTGTGTACACATACATATATATTCAACCATTTGAGCTTCAGTAGTAATCAAACATTATTCAATTTCCATAACAGTTATTAAACAATAATTGATTAATCTATTGATGCACAGCATGGACGTTAAATTTGTGTAAACAGTAACTTTTTTTCAAATGGTTGAATATATATGTATGTGTACACAATTTGCATCTATGAAAACCAAAACAAACCGGCCTCGAATCTGACTTTTATGTTAATGAGGTTTAAATATCTGGTGTTCGATTGTGTGTTTATGCTGATGAAAACGACATTTGGCTTGATGGGTTCACACATGGCTTGTTCAGGTTTCAACTTTGATAGGCCATTTTTGCACATTGGCTAAACGCGTTTACGCTTATCCTATCCATTGAAAAAACCTGTAAGGTTTAAATATCTGGTTTTCGATTGTGTGTTTATGCTGATGATGTTTATGCATGGCTTGTTCAGGTTTCAACTTTGATAGCCCATTTTTGCACATTGGCTAAACGCGTTTACGCTTATCCCATCCATTGAAAAAACCTGTATGTTAATGAGGTATAAATATCTGGTGTTCGATTCTGTGTTTATGCTGATGATGTTTATGCATGGCCTGTTCAGGTTTCAGCTTTGATAGCCCATTTTTGCACATTGGCTAAACGCGTTTACGCTTATCCTATCCATTGAAAAAATCTGTATGTTAATGAGGTTTAAATATCTGGTGTTCGATTGTGTTTTTATGCTGATGATGTTTATGCATGGCTTGTTTAGGTTTCAACTTTGATAGCCCATTTTTGTTCATTGGCTAAACGCGTTTACGCTTATCCTATCCATTGAAAAAACCTGTAATAAGGTTTAAATATCTGGTTTTCGATTGTGTGTTTATGCTGATGATGTTTATGCATGGCTTGTTCAGGTTTCAACTTTGATAGCCCATTTTTGCACATTGGCTAAACGCGTTTACGCTTATCCTATCCATTGAAAAAAGCCTGTAAGATTTCAAAGCACTATCTTTCATCTTGATCAGACTGTTTAGTAAGCTCGCCTAATTTATTTAATAATCTATGCTTCAGCTGAACGAGTTGTGGTGGCAAAATAATAGCGATTTGCGATAGAGTAGTGGGTATCCCTTGCACCGTCACCTGGACCGTGTCTGCCGACGGAAACGCGCCAGCACCTGTCTATGAAGTGAGCCACGTGCCCTCGTTTTTTTTGTTTAATGTGCCAACAGCACAAGCACTTGCTGATTATTTTCATTTAGCTCGTAAACGCTGCGAAGGACAAAACCAGCCGGGAGCCGGCCCGCCAATCTCTCCCGAGGTGCGCCGCTGCTGGTGCAGAGAACATAAGAAGAAGAAGAAGAAAAAAAAGAAAGATTTATAGATTGTCTACTCCGATCGCGATACTCGGTCCCGTCTTCAGCCGCCAGATCGCACCGCATCCATCGCCAATCGCGATAGCGGTCCCCGGAGTCCGCCGAGTCGTGATCGGTTCATTTGGAGCTGTCGAAGGAGTTGCACCGTCGACCGGGCCCGGCTGCAGCTGGCGGAGCGGGGGTGCGTAAGCAGGAAACGGGGCGGCTGACCGGGCGCATCGAGAAGTGCGAACAGCATAGGCAAGCAGCATAATTTTCTGTAAACACCTTATTTTATCTGTTTAGGAAGATCACGCGGTCGTGCGCATGCGCGTTCGTCTTGTTGAGTGAGCCTTATTTATTTATTTATTATTTTTTCCCCCCCTCTAAAACCCTCTACACCCTGCAGCTCGGGCGCTCGGTAATGAAGAGGCCTCTCCTGGCTAACGATGCCGCCTGCACTGCCATGGGGTGGCGGTTTAGCTTTTTTAAACGTGCCTGTTTTATGCTGCTTCTGGCACCGGCGTGAGCGTCTAATCGTGCGCCGCAAATCTTAGCGCCGCTCTCGAGGCGCCCGGATGATCCCAGTTGTCCATTATTACGCAGGGCCGCCTGGGTAGGACCGGACCTGCTGCGTGAGCCAAGCTCGCTGGGAAAAGAAGAAGAAGCAAAAACCACACCACCTTTTCCCAACGGGCGAGCCTGTTCTACTGATCTTGATTGTCTGCCCGGCCACGACTTCTTGAGCAGGATTCATCTTTTTTTTTTGCCCCATCGTCGGTTAGAAAGGAAGCCAAACTATCTAAGCCGGTGCAGACTACATCGTCACATCGTCGATGTATGCAGATAAGCATAAATGTATGCCGTCGCGAAACCCGATGCTTCGCCTTGACGCGTCGAACGGGTTCTGCAACGAATTATCTTCCTATGACATCCAGGACAACTCAAAAAATGTTACGCCATATAATCAAGTTTCTGCTTTTTGGAAGTTGATGGGATCTTTCCACTTATATGGTTGTTGCCTTTTAATTACTTATTAAATTCACACAAGTTTTCCCACTTTTATAGTTATCGTTTGAAAGATTGCACAATCCTAACGATACACAACAAACTCTTCTGTTGTTGGGTTTTTTTTTTTTTTTTTCGTTTCGTAACTATTTTCCGCGAGCCTTGTCCGCGTGATTTAAACACATCACCGACCTCATCATCATCATCGTCTTCATCATCATCATCTTTATTACAGTCATCAGCTGCCACCGGTCATCTGCCCGCCTCACCACCGCCACCGTTCGTTCTTCTGTCGATCACTCTCGATTTTCTCGGAGCAACCGAGCTTGGCATCTCCTAGATGGATCGGAAAACGAACACCAAGGCAACAAGCTTCCTCCCGCAACATTCTTCTTTCCTTCCATTCCTCCATCGGTATGTCGGTAAAACGGAACCAATCAACCACCGAAGCAACGGTGGAACCGCGAAAAGGTACAAGGAGACTCGGCATATTCGCCGTTTTATGGATTTCCTTTTAAGGATACAGGTTTACCTACTTTAATTTTTATTCATAATCAGCTTACGGTCGGCGGGCAAAGGCGAGGGGAAGCCCAGGGTGGGAGCGGGAATGAATGAAGAACCGTGCAACGGCCGGCTGGCGCCCGGTCTTTCGCTTGCCACCGCTTAATGGTGCGCGTTCTTTGCTTCGATTTACATACCAGCCGGGTTCTTCTGGTGGAAGGAAGGCTTTTTTCTGCTGCTTCGCGGTGTGATCTTCCAGTCGGAGGTTTGTCTTCTGCTCTTCACGTCGATCATTCATTGTCAGATAGCGTGGATCTTGAGTAACGGTATGTTGAGTAAAACGATATCGTCGTTGCGAGGAGATTGAATCAGGCCGAAGTTTAGCAGCATCATAATTGTGTTTTTTTTTTTTTTTTACCTAAAATGATTGTACAATGTGTGGTAGTTTTAAGAGGGGGTTAAAAATGGCAAATGAACCACCTCACAAGTTTAGTTGTGGTTTAGTTACTAGGATTGTACTACGTAAAGACAAATAAAATCATTTTCAACTATCTTGCCATGATCAGATGGAGAAGAAAGCCGTGACCTCACGTTAGCATGACCACACCCGACGCAAGAACGGTGACTTGCACCTACAAGAGTCCACTTCAGCTCGATGGACACCCAGCTAGACCGGATGGTTCACAATGGTTTGGGGGGAAATAAATCCATAACTCCACGCCAAAACGACGCCATATACGGTCCAGACGCGCTGGTCCTTTACTTGAGAATGGGGCTGTGCACAAAAAGTGAAAGAAAAACTGACGAGAGCAAAGCGCAAAGATATCGCGAGTGGCAGGAGAAGCCCATTCCGGCGGCGACTGATCCGTTCGTGTTTGTGTATCTAACGATCGGGGCTATCGTGCTTTTGCAGGCGCACGAGGCGTAGGAGGATGCCGAAGACTCTTAACGGCCTAGAAACATCGTTGGACCACCTATTAACAAGCGCTGCGACGGCGATCGGAACCTCGCGAGCTTGGTGTCATAGATCAGTGAAGTGGTGAACTTGTGAGCCTCACACATCCTCCCAAGATGTTGCCCATAATCCGTACAACTTTATGACACGATTTGGACGCAGGAAGAAGTCATGTATGATGCCAAACAACTTGGAGAACAAGATAGGCTGGCTTGACACATCGCGCGAAATTGAGTTCTTCGGCGAGTTTTGAAGAAAAGTGTCTCAAATGAACCTAACGTGTTTGTTAAATTCGTTTAAGCATTGTCATTAAATATCTACAAGACACAACTCCATAGGCCGTGACTCAAATAATCGAATCTTTAATGTTTCTTTCCTCACCTTCGATGGCAGTTTTATCAATGCAACATTCGATTGCTCACTCCCAGGGCCTGCCCCTTCACACACTTATAATTAATTGCAAAATGGCCAACCGTTCAACAGGGAAAAATAAAACGAAAAAATTCCCCTAACATGAGCACGAGTCAAACGCTCCGGTGTCCCCCGAGCCGAGGTCTGTCACGCGGATGAACGCTTATTTATATAATTGTGTAATTATTGTAATTAGCCACAGATATAGCCGTAAACTAGCGTTGATCTATCGGCGTATGGGCGTATGCAAAAAGGCGAAGCCGGTGCGATGTTGGGTGCGTGAGCGTTTGAACGTTATCGGAATGGGATATGCGAAAAACGGCGCTTACCGTAAGATGTGTCGCGGATATGAGCGGGGCCGTTCGTAATGGTCTTAATTAATTTTAATAGTCAATGGACTGCACTGCTGCTAGGTGGAAGCTCATTTCCCGGGTTCTTCGTCGCTTCGTTTCGATTGACACCGAACCAGTTTGATTTCAGGCTGCTCAAGACCGCATTCGCCAGCTACTAAATACGAACGCGTTGCACCTAGGCTCGCTGCATTTGAATCGGAGGCCATTAGGAGGTCCATCCCATCATTAGGGTCAGCCCGGGCCCGGTCGAACTGTAATTGCTTTCGATTTAATTATAAACTCATTTAATAACGCCGCTGCCAACGACGAACACACACACACACCGAGAGTGACAAAATATTAAACGATTTTATGTTTGTTTCAGAATGACCACATTGGGATATATTTCCAACTGCCATCAAACTATCCGGACCAACGCATTACGCGGTGTCTACTGCCTTTCTTCCCTCGAATGGGCCCCTAAAACTAGACGCCCGCCCAGCTTTGGCACCTGTTTCGAAGGCATTGGAGCGCAACCTGAATTGGTTCAACTTTTACCCGCATTTTGTGCCGGGGGGAGTTCCCCCGGGGATGGGAGCCGAGGTTTGAGAGGTTTGGGAGGTGACCGAAGGGAGGTACCCCGGTCCGGTTATCGAAACTGCGGGCCGAGCCAGGCAGTCATTTACGATCGACAGCCGCGACAGTCCATTAGACAGTTGGCCCATCAACTACTACTGGGCCGTTTGGAGCAAACTTTCCACTTGACCTCTCCACGCCAACGGCCTGGTCGATCGGGTTTCCTCTGCCTGGCCCCTTGACGTCCCGAAGCCCGCTTATCGGTGTCGTAAAATCACACACGGGCATTTCACGTCAATTTCCGATACCTTACCTCGACGCAGGGTGCCAAACTGGGGTGAACTGGGGATTGCTCGAACCCAATCGCGCTTGGCATTTTCTGGGAAATTCGCGCCAACTGTTGTCCACCGAGATGTCTCCATTTTCTTCCACCACCACCTTTTCCCCGCGTGGGGAAGGGATGGCTATAAAATTTGATACCGATTATGTTCGGCACCCATCGGTTGCGCGAGCGTGCACCCCGTTCGACAACGGAGAACCGTCGTTTAGCCGTCGTAAAGATCCGTATCAGGGGTTTGCCAGCCCGGGCGAAACGGCGGTGGACACTTGCAGGTCACGATCGCGATTAAACGGGCCGATCCCTCGGACAGGAGGCGAGTTTGTGTTTGTGTGTGTAGTCACGGTCCAGGCTAGATAAGTCTAGGCTGGACTTACAGTGGTTCGTGGCAACTCTTCCCTACTTTGGCAGGCCGAGAAACTCCTCCGAAAGACTCAAGGGAAGAGCATTAGGGTTGTCGAATGCATATAAACGCTTGTTTGTCCACGTTTCATGCAGCAGAATCTCTTCAGCTGCTTCATCGTCTCTAGCCCTGGGGCGATGGTATTCCAACTCCTCGGAGTGCTACAGTCTGGGAAGTACTGACTTTCCCTGTCCAAAGGGCGCCTGGACGAACTGCACCGATCTCGTGAGAGATTCCACCCGCCGATCAATGAAATAATTTATTTTTAATGCCACTCGTAAAATCTTCAGCAAACAGCCGTTAATCGGTACGCTGGTTCGCGGTCCGGGTGGTCGCGCCGGCTTCACGGCGAACCCCGACGAGAATTGAGATCTCTCCCGAGCGCGAGTTTCCTACGGATTGTCTCCGCTTCAGTTACGGCTACGGGACGCCCGTGATGGGTTTGATTAGCAGGTGTTTATTGGGGGCTGTTGCAACGTGACCGGCCATTCCTTCGGCTCGTTCGGTCGTTCAATATCAGTTAACCGACTAAGCGGATTACTTCGCTGGTCATAATGGTCTCCCCGTTCATCCCGGCAGCCTCTACCTCTCCGTTCCGTGTCTTCGATGACTTTTGGTTTGACGCGATTCTTTTCTTCAGCTCATGGGTTTGGCCAGCAACTTGCCCACGACGAACGAACCCTCTCCGCGATCCAACATTTCGACCGTGGGTGGAGTCTAGCCGATCCGGTGACAATCAAAGATTCGCTAATCACCAACTCAAACTCATAATCGCATGAAATATGTGAGCCCAAAATAAGATGTCCATTCGATACGGGACCGTTCCTCGAATATGCTCGTTTGCTTTTCCGATCGGCTGTGATCTGTTGATTTAATACCGTGGCGTCGGTTGGCTAGAAGAATCAATAAGCCCGTCCGCTAATGCCGAGTTGAGTTGATGATTCGTGTGTTGTAAATTGAAGACGATCAATGGACACACACAATATTTCTTCACCGAGCGATTGATACATTTCATTAAGAATATTTGATCATGCTTGCGCTTTGTGTATTTAATGAAATGTTGTAATTTAAGTAACAAATGAAACAAATACCAATCAAGGGAGTTTTCTACCAATGTTTGATTTGACCATCCCACTCTAAGCAAGATCAATATAAATGGCGCCTAAAAGATCCCCACAGATGTTTGCAAAATTTAACTTCTCTAAACTGAAAGGCATAAATAAACCAGTGCTTCCAAGTACGGTCGTGTCTCACAATTGCGTAAGCAGTTTGGCTGAGCTTCCAATGAATCATCCTCGCCAAACGACGCCCGAATATGTAGTTCCATTTGTTACACATTCAATCGGCTCACGAATGACCTGCGGCGTGGTGGAAGGTTAATCAAAAACCCATTCGCTCGGCATAAATGTGCACAATTTACAGTAATTCATTTTCTAAATTACCCGATTGTCTATCAACCGACTACCGATCGCCTCGAGGCGCAAGAAACGCCATTACCAGCCGTTCCCCTTCGGGAAATCTCAGGCGCGCAATGTCGTCTGTCCGTTTGCACACCCCGACCGTCTTCCGTCGTCCTCGTTGGTTTTCCCCGCACTGTCATCACAATGGCCGACCGAACAGTAGTTTAGCTTGTCGCTCCCGCCAATCAGCCCATTTGAAAGCGCGACCACAATTGTGCCCCGGTAAGTGACCTGCCACACGATCGATCGAGCGCGTTAAATCGCGATCAAACGCACGACCGGAGCCTGTCCAACAGCGTGTCCGAATGGGGTGTTGTGGAAATATGCATTCGCCCCTTCGCCATCGGCGCGCTTTCGGTGCGGGTCCTGCGTCCAAATGGTTCCGCCAGCTCACTCATTGTGCTTGCGATGCGAACAGAAGTCGATCAAAATTTCACCCTCCCTGCAGATCATCTCCAAAACGGTTTCTGTTTGGTTCGACCCGGCCCAGGTCGCACGATTTGGGAGCCAACATGACCCCGCATTGCTTGCACAGCATGACGCACGCGATGACGTCTCAGTATGCATCATCCACTCCGCCTGGGACGGAGTTTGGTGTCGGCCGAAGATCGTGCAGCGCCTCGGGGGATCCAGAAATAAATACCAGTAGACCCGGGGCCGACAGCATTTGGCAGTACCTGCCGGACAAATACCACCATCCATCGCATCCGCTACCCCCCCCCTCCCGACGATCATCGACAATCGGCGAACAATTGGGACCCATCAAGCCGAGCCACGTCAACGGCTTGCTCAAGCTCACCCCAAATCTGCCAATCCTAGTCCGCAACGGGTGCGATGCGGGCGAGGAAGTAACGGCCGCAAAGGGAGCGGAGAGGGGTAGGATGGCGGAGGTAAAGGCAAGATTAAGATTAAAGTTATTGTATATGAATTGCTTCAATGAAATCCGGACCGGAGCACGCGCATTCCCACATCCACACTTTGGATCGTTCAACACGCAATGACCCCAAATGGAGTTCCTCAAAATGAGCTTCCATTTCTAAAGCTGGCTCCCTGGAAGGAAGGAAAACTGTTCCATCATGCCTAACGCAGGTTCTCCGAGTGTACATGGATGAGAGGATTACCTTCGACATGGCTTCAATGAAATTCCTGGAGCAAGAGTCTAACCTTCGAGTCGGGACGTATTTTGGAAGCGATCAACAATACTTCAAAGCCTTTTATGTAAATCATGCTCCGTAATAGCATACCAGGGCGAACGATCATGATGTTTTTATGACAAGGAACCACAGTTTGAATTCCGAGAGGAGCCCAAATGTCCACCGAAATGAACAGCTTGAAATCAGTGGAAAATAAATAAAACAAATCCATTTTTTTCATTCGATTTTCTAACCTACAAAGTATGCTCGCAATGCTCCGGAAAGAAAGTCAACCTGAATCCACTGAAACAGTTATTGAAGAACAGGCCCAGGGTGGCCTGGGATCCGGGCCGCCCAATTACATCATTATGTGAACATTCAATTTGAGCTATCTGGGCGATCTATGAGGGCTCTTTCTAGTACGTCCAATAAACAAATGATCCGGTAATAGCTTGTTGATCCCTATCTTCCACGCGACTAGACACGATCCGCTGTGGGGAAATTATTATTTTCCGATACCGATTGAACATCGAACCGCAGCTCGAAATCCTGAGACAGGCTCGCGTACAGTCGTAGACCCGGCGGTTGTGTTAACGAGTTTTAATCGCAAACGCTGATCTACAGCGAAAGTGAACAATAATCGCTAGTCATTCGATCGGTGTTTGCCGTCCTGGCGTCGGCATGTTGGGCACGTCGCAGAGCCTTCCCTTACGCACCGTTTAAGCACGGTTGCGCTTTCATTCAACCCACGATCGAAGCTAGCACTCGTTTCTGGTGCGCCTTGAAGGAAGAGTCCTTGCATTGGCCGAAGGTGGAAGCTTAGTTAAACCGCAAAACTCGTTGGGTTACATCTGGTTGTTGGTACGATTACTCTCGATTTCTTTTCCCTCTTCGAAGAACGATCCACTGGCAGCTGTGTCCCATTTGGAACGGAACAGGAGAACGCGACCGCTAAGCCTTAATTAAACAGGTGACAAAGAGTAATTTATTACGAGGCGAATGGGTGATTTTTATTTCCATTGAGCTTCGCGGTTCAGCTTTCCGTTCGGCAAATTTGCACGGTCCCTTGTTTCCCTTTCTCATCCCTGTTCTGCTGCTTTCCATCCAGTCCAGTCGAGTATCCACAAGGCACCCAACTCACTCCTTTGAAAACCCTTTTTCAGACACCCTGGGAAATGGTCAATTAAATTGTCTAATAGAGACATTCACCGCAATTGTCGGGTTTGCCAAAAAATGCCTCATTATGCTGTTCAATTATGCGTCTAACAAGACCATTAGGGCACGTAACTCTATTAAATCGCCACCGAACCTGAACCCAGCAATACTTTGTTATTAAAGCCAATACATTTCTACGTTTCGCTCAGTGCCAATCATTCATTTTCATTCAGTTTTGTTGAGAGTTAAATCTTCAAGAAGGCTAGCATATATTTAACAGCGATTGAGCAACTTTTGACATTTGAATCAGATGCCATTTTCTTGCCACTAGAGGATTATTCAAATTCAAACAAATGTGTTGAAAATTCCAGAAGCCATCTTGAATTATTTGTAAAAGAAAATGTCGAGGATGCTCAATTGCCTCAGCCGTCCTACGATAATGATTCATTCAGACAACTATTACCATCGTTGGAGCTAACGATTTAAGAATGGAGAAATTGAAGCCAAAAGTCCAGCATCAAGTGGCTTTAAGATCACCGCCATGACGGGCCTTCCCTCCGCGGGCATGAGAAACCAAATGGAAATGCTCCAAGGTGGCCGCGTTCCAAGTTTGGAAAAACGTGAAACTTCAATCAAACGTTCGTTCCAATCGTTCGCCTTGCCCCGTCAGCAGGTTGTCAACCGGGACGCCGCGGGACGGGCTGGCTGAGGATGTTCGGTGTCGGTGTCGTAACGGCGTCCCGTACTCTGGCCACACGCCATTAATTAGAATAGATAAGAGCTGTCGAAAACAGCCCAAACGGCGCGAAACGCCAAAATCAGCCTGCCATCGAAGCATCCGCCACATTACACACTTTCGATTTCGCCATCATCGCGTGTCTCGATGTCAAAGCTCATTCGCCAGGGAGGGGGGCGGGGGTCCTCTTGGCCTCCATCTTCATCCTACCGCTGCTCCACAGGACGTCCCTTGTTGGAGGTACCGCTGTGCGGCTCCTAGCGCTTTTTTTTCCTTCATCCCCCGCTCCAACTACTGTTTTTGGGCATGGTGCAAAAATCGTGCCACACGACCACCACAGCCGTCTAAGATGAGGACCACCTTCTCCTTCCTCCCGAACAGCCCACCAACGTCCCTCGATCGTACGTATCCGAGGAGGGGAGGCGGGAGGATACCACCCGAAAGCCATCGCGATTCCATAAGCACCACATCCTTTTATGGAGCCTCGAAAGAAAAACCGCGCGCCAAACAAATCCGCGGACCGAAACGAACCGAGGGGCAAGGGACGAGCGGGGCGAAGGGGCATCTTTAGAAATCACTCCGAAGGCCATATTTGTACCGGCGTTTTGCACGTGCCGGATGAGGCCCCACGCGACAACCGGGGGAGATCAATGAGCAGGCAAATTTGCCAAAGTGAGACGTTTTAATCTATCGCCAAATATTTGGCCCCCATCGCAGGGCCGGATGTTGTTGCCGTACGGAACGCCGACACTTTGCACACACCAGCACAACATTTCGCCCAAAGAGAGGTCACGAAACGGCCTAGCGAAGAATTCGCCTTGGGTAAACGTGAGGGTTGTGTTTTGCTTCTTTCCCCCCCCCCCCCCCCCCCTCGAGTCGGGATGACGATGTAGGCCATCGGAGCGGATCAGCTGTGAAAGAGATCGGGTAAATAATCCCACCGCGATACCGTTTCTCACGGTGCCGAAAAAGGGTTCCACGGAATAGAAAAGGCGAGGATTTGTGCCGACTAACCGCAATTGAATGGAAGACATGTTTCGACGCATGGAAAGAGTCATCGTTGTGCCCAACGTTATCATTTTACATTCATTACTTTTGCCTGCTCTTTTCCACATTCTAGTCCAAATTGAAATCCTCAATCCTTAAATATTATGAGGACCTCAGCGTACTTGATGCAATCATAATAAATATATTTTTAAAAGAAACATTTCTTCCTCCGTATAGTCATCGGTAGCATTGCCAAGATAAACTAATACCCCTCACCACATTCAATAGAGGCTACCACAAACACACAATATGGAGTGCAGTTTAGCAAACATGGAGCCTACAAATTTCGTGCATTTATCATCAATAACGCAGGATAACATCGCCCGGGCAAGTTTGTAGCACAAATTGTCCAGATCAAGATCAATCGATTTGTTCGATCACGTTTTGTACCGCAACGAAGGACCGTTACAATCGGCCGAGATTTAAAGAGGGAGCAACAAGCGGCCCATGGACGCGGACTTGCCGTACAGTTATCCTTGCTCGGGATCTTCCAGTGTTGCCGCTGGGCAGCATTCCAGAGTCGCGACGGCCGTGGAATTCGATCGACCTCGGGCTCCAAATCGGCCATCGAAACACGATACTTACAGCTTATTATTACACCCAGCCACAATTACTCATCTCGCAGCGTCGGGGCCGACTAACCAGTGGCTTCCGCCCGGGAATGTGGATTGGAAGGAAGGGCCCTTTCCGCCTGGGTTTTCCCAAGCAAGTGTGTGCACCCGAGACGGCGTTGCGCTGCATCAAGATCGGACGCCCACGAACGCCCACGGTTCACGTGCAACGGACCCATCAGGTGGGTTGGTCGTCGCCGATCCGCAAATTAGGTTCCTCGTGGGCGTTTCATTTCCTCCCAAAGGTCCCCCCGTTCTGTTGGCCCTTCCCCTATCTCAATCAGCGATAGGGTGTGTTTGCATAATATATCATAAATTATCAATCTTTTATAATTAATAGCAATTAAAAATCAATTCCAACTCTTTGGCTTGATTCGAATTGCATCGATGAAGTCCCTGTCCGGTCTGCGTCTTCGGCATCATCGGCGTGACTAGGACAACCCTAACGAGCACCACGTCGTCGCTTGCAACGATGCAAGAGAGTAGCTTCACATCGGGAATTATTTGATTAATCCCTCTGATCGGAATCGACGGGAGCTGGGAGCGTGGTGGAAGCAGCTGCAGCACGAGAAGTCCATCGTTTGGAATTCATTGGTTAAATCGAACAGAAACCTACGAATGCGATAATTAATTGTCGATCGTCACAATCTCCATCGCGCGTGCACTTGCCATGTTACTTTGCATTTCTACTATGTGTAATCCCCAGGAAGGATTACAGTTAACAGGAGTTAGGTACTGGAACAAGCGACGCATTCGAAGCCGTAGCGCGATAAACGATCAATCATTATCACGTAGTTATCGGAAATGCTAAACAGTCCAATCAATTGGACAAATCGGTTCATTCCATTCCAGTGGACTACAAACTCCCGCCCGAACTGGGCGCGACACGGGGTGTGTACTTTGTCTTTCCCAGCCTCCGTGGTAAGAGGGACGCGACAATTACGCTCCTATAGGAAGCCCACGATCCCACGAGCACGCAGTAGATAAATTTTCCGATAGTGTAATTATTAACAATTTAACATGCACGAGCCAAACGACAACTGGCGTCCTCTAATGCGCACAGCTCGCCTCCGGAGCATTCCCCCGCCTGCCGGCTTGCTGCCGACGCGAGATTGATCGATTGATCCGGGGTCCCCAGCCCAGACGCGGCTGCGTAGAGTTTGTAGTTATCATCTCTGTAAATAGTCGCGCCGGTTTCGTCGCACAAACGGGACGGATCGATGCGAGATAAAAATGGAACCTGCCGGTCCACGGCACGCACGTTGCCATCGTCGAGTGACAGGTTAATTTGTTTGACAGCAATGGCCCAGCCCTATCGCCTGCTTTTCTAATAGCCCCTAGCCTCGAGCCCACAGGCCATCCACCTTTCCCCAGCCATGCAGACAAACGCAACGTCTCCGCCTGCGTTGCACGCCTTTGGAATCCTCCGAACAGCCGAGCACAAATATTTATTCCGGTTCGATTTAGGGGAGGGTTTCGTTTTCGTGTCGTGTTTGGTCGATTCCGGCTTCGCTGCTGCGCTGTGCAGACTTTGACAATCCCATTGCTCAACGAGGAGATTTTGTCAGCGGCGTAGACAAATTAGTTCCATAATTGACAGACGAAATGGTTGCCGAGGTTGCAGATTGTAATCTGCTGCTTTCTCCGCTCGCCGTGTTCCATATTTTGGTGGGGGTTTCTTATTGACACGAAATGATCAGAACGCGCTGATAGTGGAAGAATTTTGATTACTAGAGATTTGCTCCATGTTAAAAAATTTCACAACATTTTATAGCGGGTGGGAACTTCTAAATTTAAAAAAAAAGGAAGACAGAGCTTGTGAGTCAATGAAACAATCAGTGCTGTTCAAACAGCGAATTTAAATTGGACCCAAAAACTAAATGGATCTTCCTGCTGCCGGCGCAAAAGGTTACGGTTGGACACGGAGCTTCCCACGACCTTTTCCCGGCCGCTCACGCACCCATTCTCCCTGGTCTTGTCATCGCCTGCCAACCGTCGTTTGCTCCCGATCCTTTTGATGAGATAATGAGAAACGTGTCAGTAGTGCACAGTGTCAGGACTCTGTCGACGGCCACCGTAGCTCACCGTGACCTTCTCGAATCTTCGTTCGAAGTCGGTAGACAAGGGAACCTTCTGCTATGCGCCGTAGTGCATCGAATGGATGGATTCGTGTAGTCGAAATCGTTCCATTCCTCAACCCAGGAGCCCACCATTTCAACGGCATCATAATCAGATGGTGCCACCGATCCCGGCGGTCAAGTCAGTTCGAGTCGAGTTAACAGCGGGAAGTATGGATCCGAAAGGACAACAAAGCATTGATCGCGTGCAGCGGGAGGTTCGAGCGTAAAACGACTTCTGAAGGTCTCGATCGAGATTTTGAAGATGAGTGCATACCTTTGTCGAACCGGCGAAGTGCCGAGCCATCCCCCATGCGGTACTATGGAATTCAATTTGTCTCGAAATGTTCCTGCGATTATGTACCCCGCATAGTAAGCGCCATCTCTGAACGATCTCGGCCTACCCCAACATGAAAAGAGACCGTTCCGGAGTAGAGCACAAAATATACCAACCCTTGCTGCTTGCTGTCCTCACACGCGAGCCAACGATCGGCGGCCTCCTCCGGCACAATAATGCGCGTGTTTCTTTGTGGGATTCGCCACGGGACAGGGCAGACCTATTTGCCCAGCAACGAAAGTCTATCCAACCTGGCAGCTACACGGTCACTTGACGCGCCGAAAACCATAACGAATCAAAACCGAATTTTGATTTTTTTTTCTTTCTCAATATCAAACCCTTTTTTGTGTGTCTTAAACCGGTATCATAGAGTTGGAAGTTTTTTTTTTCTTTAGATTTTTCTTTCTTGCCTTGCCTCACTTTTCGGCACCTTTTACTCGCTTTCATGCGCCTTCCTTTCAAAGCACGGATCGTGACCGTGAACAGACAACACAATTCTGTCATGTAATTCGAAACAGCGGACCGGACGAATGGCGCTTTTATCACGACCGACCAACTAACCCGGGCCCAAGGATTGGAGCCGGTCAGCCAGAGATAAGCGGAGCGCACAAGTCAACCGATCCTTATCTCGGCTAAATCAACTGCAGAGTTGGTTTTTTTGTTGTTGCGAAAAAACCAGCAAAAGGCACTGGTAGCTTGGAACACGGATTAAAAGGGAAAAAGTTGAGCCTTTCATCGGCACTAGCTAGTTTTATCGATCTTGACAAACGATAAATGGGGCGATAAAATGCATTGAAAACGGTGCAAGCAGCAGTCTAACGAAACGGCACAGTGCTACGAATGAACTTTATGAAAGCACGAAAAAACATATCAAATATTTCAAAAAAAAAGAACTAACACCCTCCAAAGACAAAATCATTAAATTTTCGAAATAGGTTTGTTGCGGGGTACAATTACAGTAGATCGGTTTTTATTCTAAATGCATCGAAAATTCGAACATAACTCATCAGGCAACCCTACACCCAAATCTGCTGGGATATTACATTTGACCTCCTCCCATGGTTCACGGTAAAGTTGGTGTCTATAAAAAGCTGCATTCGGTAAAGATACTAACTGGGCAGTAATCGAGGATCCAAGTTCCCAAAAGAGCTGGAATAAATTATGCTTTTACTTCTGACCTTCTCCGTGTCCGCTACCGGATGCCTTTTTGTTTTTTTTTTCTTCTTCCTAATGCACTACTCTGCTTGCCGAACGTGTAAAATCCTCTTCCAAGCACGTATAACGCGTATGTAAATGTAAATATATGGATGTTTTTTTTTTTATGTGTTTGGTAATTGCGTGCGCCGTGTCAGGACGGTCCACGGGATGGATGGAATTACATTTAGCAGTCCGAGCGAAACGTGGGCTGATCCTGCTGGCAAAAACGGTCGGCATCTACTAATGCGGCTGAAGAGAAGCGATTCCCGAAGTTATCCAAGGTTCCCCGAAACGGGCCGTGCTACATTGCCGACCACCCGGTTCGCCACTAGACCACATCGATGTAGTACAGTTGATCCTGCTGCTCACGGCGCATCTTCCGACAGGCACCGGCTACCACGAGTGCTTCGAGGGTGAAAATCACTGGAACATTTACATAGCTCCATTAGATGAACGACGTACATCGAGCGAAACATTGGTCAATTCGACTTACGTGTGAATACGATGATAATTTTAAGTTCAATGATGGTTTTCCCCACATTGTCGTCATTGTACTCCGTGGCGCTGAGAACTATCCTTCGCACGATGGCAGATGCCTTCAGGGTAATGGTGCATGTTTGATAGATTTGTAGAAGTTTTTCATTTCGCTGCCAAATGAAGAAAAAACCCACACCGAAATCCAAAATTACGTTTCAACAAAACGGCCACGCTTGTGTCGATTTCCGATTACCTTCGTTACGCCGATGATTAACATCAGCGAGAGCAAGTTGTACAGCACCAACAGCACGAAGATGGGCTCCACTGTGAGGAGGGTAAAGAGAAGAGAAAAGCCTACGGTGAGTCATCACCTCCTTCCTCCTGCTTCTCGGTGCAACGCACCGACACACAAAAAAAAATCATACGCACCGTCATAACAATGCAGCTCAGGATTCTCCTCCGCGTACCGCACGCAGTGCAGGAAGACTCTGGCAATATTGAACGATATGAAGATCTCGCCGAAAGCTATGAAGTAGCTCCAGGAGTAGTAATTGCACATGGAACACAGCATCTTTGCGAGTCGAACAATTTACTATCACACACGAACACCGACGACACTGCAGGAATGTGTCTGATGACGGTTTTCTAAATCGCACTAGCAGAAACCCGCTAAACGTTAGTGATGCAATGTAGCACCTCACTCTAAACAGTTTGTAGCGGACTACGCACAAACTATTGGCACACCGGTTACTACGAAACAAGCTGTAGCTAGGCCATCGAAGCCACGAAAACCATTCGCGGGCTGGCGAACTCTTGTTTTGACTGTGAGGCTCTGGAAAATCAATGTCCTGTCTGGTGCAAGGAGCTTGCAGAATGACATGGACGAGTCCCCCTTTCGTCACCGAGGAATCCGACGATGACGTTTGCGGCACATGCGCGGTATGTCCTTTTATAGTGCGTGCAGTTTTGAATGGAGCAATTCCAGGCGCGCACGTGACGTACATTGATTGACGGTTATGTTAACCAAAAAAAAAAAAAAATCATTTCTAGAGACCATTGCAGGTCCACGACAGTTTTAAGGAAGCGTCTATTTAGCCTGCTTTTAAGAGGAACAGACCTTCCTACGAGGTAAAAACAAGATAATCAGCTGCGAGTGATATTTCAAATTTATAGCCTCACTTACGCCGTCGAGCGCATAATAGCATAATCGCTCCGGCCGTCATCGAAGCTGCCGACGAGTAATGCGTTGCCGACGCACCGCGCAGATTGTGACTTATCGCCATCGGCCGAGGTTTATTTTTACCCTTCTCACTCGTTTTCGCTTGCATTCAAACCAACATTCTGAATGGCTGCCGGCCATCGCTTCCTAAAGATTGCAACTGATTGGAATTTATTCTGTCATTTCCAGGCAAAAGGGGGGTGCTCGTTTCTTCGCCAACGGCGGCTTGCTTGGCCATCAGACCGGAGACATCTTTATTGGGGCCTGATTGTAGGAAAGGATTGGCATCAAGCATGGAGTGTTGCATCGATCGAATTGTACTGCATCATGAAAAATGTAGGAGTGCGCTATTGAAGGCGATACCATCAGCTGCGGGTTTCAATGGGTAAAAATGATGAATTTTCATAGCAAATAAGCTTCTATGTTCATTCAAACGTTTCTGAACTTAAAACGTTAAGCAAAAATTTTCTATTCATTGCTCTTATCAACTGGATCACCACAATTTCCAGCCGGATTATTTTAGCACTGATTATCCAACGCTGCTCCTATCAGTATGCTTCACTGAGAAAACTGCAACCATCGGACTCTACCCGCACCTAATAGCGTTCAATTTCCACGATCGAGTCCCATTTGTCTCAGTTTACGTCCACGCGCATAAAAGCGTCTTAACCACATTGGCGCAACACCTGAGCCTGCCATCCACAGTTCCACCATATCCCGCCCGAGCTGTTGGCCCGTAGTTATGACCGGAAAAGCTCATTTCTGCCCCAGCATTACGATGTAATAAAAACTTCAAATCTTGTTAGTACGCAAGCTGGCACAAGCTCAATTTATTAATAGGTACGGTGTGCCGCGTGGCACAAGCCAAAGACGATCTGGACAAAGCGGAAAAAAGACGAAGCTGACGCTGGGGAAGACGGTCGCAGCAGCATAAACGGCGTACGCAATCGTGGAAGCATATTCCGTTAATGAGATCCCCACGATGCTTGGGTTTACTCCAGATGAAGCGCGATTACCACTCAAATTGACAGGCCAGGACAAATGTGTTCTCTGTGTGCGAATGATTGATGCTATTGTGTGGCTTTGAAATCATTTTCCCACCGAATCATCCAAGCTAATGTGTTGACCAATCTTGCCCATCAACGTGTAAATTGAGACTGAAAACGTTATTACTACTAATGATCATCATTTCAAGAGTACGAGTGTCGAAAAGTACCAATACAGAATCGGTGAGTGACCCTAATTTTTGGCCTGTTAGGATTGCCACAAATGATCATTGTCTATTGTTTTAAATCGTCCAATAAATATTGGCTAAACGATCAAATTTTCCACACCAAATGACATCAAAGCATCAATTTTTTTAATGTCTCTTCGTTGCACGTTTAAAACTAGGTCCAACACACGCCCATTACTTGAACTCACAAGGCGGAAAAAAAAATTTTTACTCCGTCCCAACCGGACAAGTGCTAGGTTTCGGCTAACGGAAAATCGTCAAGCACTTCGTCGTGTTGTTGCGCTGCCATTATGTTTAAACACCCCGTGGCACCGGGCCCCGAAAACATGCGTGTCGTGACCGCTTTCCCGTCAGTGGCCGTGTCAAAAGTATATCATAATTATTTTATGAGCTCAAACATACATTCCGCCCGCAACGGGGCTCGGTCGCCCTAGGCCCGGTTTCTGCACGGCGTTGATTGATTACTGGCCGCACGCGTTAGATTGTGGGCTCACGATCGACCGGAATGTTGCCCGTAGTGCCCAGCGATCGTCCGTCGTTCCTTCGACACCTTCCCGCTTTCCCGAATCGGAAACTATCAGATTTGTTTACCGGCGCCGTTGGCCACGAAGGGAGGAGAACGAAACAAATTTAAAAAAAAAGCTACCTTCTCCTCATTGAACCCACTCCCGATCGGACGGCAATCCGGTAAAAGTTGACGGTAATGGATCTTATCGTAATTAATCTACACCGTGCCGAAAAACTTGCTTCAGCCTCCAAACGCTGGCTTCCATCCTGCGAGCCGCGACCGGGCGTTTTTGCTGGACCGGCTTGAAGGTGAAGGAGCCGAATACATTCGGGACTATTTTCTAAGCCGGCCAAAGACCAAAAATGATAGATCACCGACCGACCGACCGGTCCTGGCAAAAGTGGAACGTTCGCCCGAACGTTTTGGTTCCAATAAGCTACGGTTTACCAGTTGGCGGAACGCACGTCGCAAGGACGTCTTTGGCCAGGGCAGGGAGCCGAAATTGCATCGATCATAGTAGCGCGATCGTAATTGAGGCTTACGATAAGTTTAAAGCATTAATCGATCACTTCTGTGGGGTGCCATTTGCATGCTAATGGAGCTGGTTTCTGCGGAATTTATATTACTTAATTGGATTACTTTTAAGATGATGATCACGATGAGTCCCACCACTTTTAAGAGAAAACTTAATATAATTCTCTCTGCAATGACCAATTTGCTGAGACCCTTCCAGTGATCCTCACTATTCTAGAACATCCAAGAATAGTTTTTCTTTTTTTGGTAGAGAACAGTAGCAGCAGCAGCATTAAGCACAACATGAAACGATAAACATAAAATGGAACCTAGCGACGACACAATTCGCACAAACGGTTCATGGAACAATCGACAATTGCCGCACCAGCGTCCCGCGGGAGGTGCGCTCACGAAGATGAAATTGTATCACGATTTACTCCCAATATTGAAACAACGTGAAATTACTATAATTTATCGCCCCGACCGGCGGCGCATCGGCGGAGCACCGGGGCCCTTAAGCGAGCAGGGAAGGCAAATGCACCCAAGCTTCCCTGCTGGCGTCGAAACGCCGCGATCGTACGAATCCGCGGTGGCGCTCCTCCGAACCCTTGGACGCGGTGTTTTATTTGATTTATTGATCCCAACGGCACAACGGTTAGGCCAACGGGGAAGGAGGGCTTGCGAATCGTTCGCTACCGTCTACGGCAGGCCGAGTGTCGGGCTCGGCTCGGGGTCAGAGAGCGAACCGGCAGCAGAAACTAGTTTACGGCCGGGGCGCCGGTAATAGACCCCTTTTAAAGGGTATTTCTGCTGTTAATCATCATTCACAAAATGAGATGAAGTGGTTCGGCGGTGCGACCTCACAGCAAGCACCAAGTCCCTCCTCCCTCCCTATCCTCTCGGTGACCTCCGGCTGAAGATTGGTTGCACTTTTCTGCGTGACATTAATTCGACCAAATTTAATGGTAAATGTCATCGGGACCGACGAAAAGGACGCCGCCGTTGGTACGGGACGACTCATAGCGTGATTGAGTTTTATGTAGGCCGCAAATTGCCCCCCTCCCTGAACCGCTCCTTTGTATTCTACTTTTTTGTGTGGTTGCACATCGCAAATTATTGTAATTTGACAACCAAATTATGGACCGAGCGAAAAAGTGCATCAATTCAACGAGGGAAACGTGAATCAGTTGGCAGTTGAAAGAACTTGACCTCGATCACAAACACATCTGTCCCTACCAGTTTTATTCTCTAAACTCTTACGCCGGTTCCTTCATATAAATCGTTCCAACATATTCCATAGACCACACATCGCGCAAACAGTAGAAGCTTCATCCTTTTTTTTTTTTGCCGACATTTCACTTGAAGGTTGACTGCTACGCTCTGCCTTATCGGAATAAATCTCCGCCGGCATAACAACGGCGTGCTCTGCAGCAGTGGAAATCCCGACGAGACAACCGCTGCTAGATGCTGGCAATGGAATAAGCATTATTATTAAATGCAATCGAATTACAAATTAGATCGCATCCATCGCGATCGGCCATCAGTTCATTTGCTCGCTCCGAGCGTACGCTGCCGAACGATCCCCTCGTCGAAAGGCACCCCGTACCGTTTAACGTAGAGCCGACTGGAGCTACATATGTCTATGCTGGCAGCATAAACAGCATCCCACTTGCGCGTGGTAGCGAACGGCACGGCCCAAACGGAACGCGGAAAGGAGGCCGAAACAGAGACGACCGGTGCCACACACGGTGCGGCACGATTGGACGCATAAATCTGACACTAAATATCGATAAATTCGGCTCACCGCGGGCCACGTTCGTGTGTGGTGTGGGTTCAAATAACGTCCGGGACGCCCTGTGCACCGGAACGATCTTCCTTCGCATAGCTTCCCTTGCCTCCAACGGCACCGCCTCTACTGCCCCATTCATCCGTGCAGTGTGTGTTTGACTTCACGGAGACCGGAAGTAAGAGTTCCAAACGATGTCTCTACTCGGAGCAGCCACGGAATCGGCAAGCGCCTACGATCTGGTTGGCCGTGAGAAACATCCCGCTTGACGGGGAATCGTCCAACGACGCGTTCAAAGCATTTAGCTTTGATTAACCGTTCTTGCTTCTTGATTGATGGGATCCCCCATCTTGCGCTGGCGGGATGATGGGGCGATGCGATGAAAGCCGATCGCGACAGGGTTTGCTTCAAGCTCATGAGCTGGTGCTTCATTCATATAGAAATCACGTGTACAAAATCGAATCTCAAGTGCGTTCGGATGAAAGTGAAAAACAGGGCGCACGGTACAGCTTACACTGTATTGCATACCCTGCAGGCGCAGGAACATTGAATCTTAAACGGGCGATCGCGTTACCAACTTGATAAGAACTGGCCGGTGGTGAAGATGCGGTTCAATTCATGCCAGAAATAGGATTGTTGACGGAAAAGAAGCAAGGCGCATGTCAATCATTCGCATGTTGTACAAGCGAATTCAATCGCTTATTCGTGATGCAGTTTGCTAAAAGAAGATAAAAGACAGGGCGACGATTAAAAGGGCGTCCGATGATCGGACCGAGGCATCACCCGGGTTCCGTTGCACCGGATATATCCATCCTCATAAGTATTTCGTTTCTTTCTATCCCATTTAGAAGATGGTCATGCCATCGCGTCATGTTTACCTCCCCCCGTCGTTTGATTTACTACAGCTTCCGATGGGGCCAGTTGTCCAGAGAAGAAAGGCAGCAACCTGTTGCTCGTTTGACTTGCCGTTTTCTCTCTCTTGGCGGCGCGACGAAACGTACTACGACTTTCCGAGACCACTCTCCCGAAATGCACGTCGGTGTATCAATCTTCTTCAATTAAGGTTTAAGTATATTGTGTCCCCACCGAAGCCCCCGGTGAAGCTGCCGTCACATGGAGATTACGCGGCGACGGCGCAGAGCCAACGCAACTGGAGCGATGCCGTCCCTCGTTAATCCGCGAGAAATTTTTGCTGCGGAGACATATCCACAACGGCCGACACGGTCAGTGCGTATTACGACGTTTCCGAGGAAAGTGTGGCAAATGCAAGTGCGGCATCATGTTTCGATACTGGTAAGCATGAAAAGGCGACCGTCAGTTGATGTGCGTTTAATTGTTGCGCTTTACGTTGCCATCGCGAAATTTCCTAGGTCATTGGCGCTGGCCTTAGGGACGCTGTTGCTGGCCTGCGCGGAGGACAATGATTTCGTGGACGTGTGCTTTGCGCACGAAGGCGAGAAACCACCGCACTGCGAGTTTATCGATTTCGACGACGTGTTCCAAACGTCCAGCACCGACATTAAGTTCAACTGGAGCTTCATCACGAAGCTGACGATCAGCAACAAGAAGATCATCGGGGTGCCGACGAAGATGTTCGCCTCGCTGCCCAACCTGGAGAGTTTCATTGTGCTGAACAGTTTGTTCTATCGCGAGATCGACCCGAACAGCTTCGTGGACTGCAACAAGCTGAATCACATCGAGATCACCGGCACCAACATCACGCTGCTGGACTCGCACATGTTTCCCAAGACGCCCAAGCTGCAGTACCTGCTGTTCCATCACAATCGCATCGCCGAGATCAAGCACGATGCGTTCGAGTTCCTGGGCGAGCTGGAGGAGCTCAATCTGTCGTACAACAATCTAACCCGGCTGCCGAGCGGGGTGTTCCACAAGCTGCGCAAGCTGAAAACACTCGACCTGAACCACAACAGCCTGGTGCTGCTCAGCTTCGACAGCTGGTTTCCGTCGGACGGCGCCGTCGCGATGACGTTCCTCGATGCGTCCTACAACCAGCTGGTCGACATGGCCTGGACGGAGATCACTGTGCGCAAGGTGAACCTGAAGTACAACAATCTCACCAGCGTCACCATCAACGGCAACTGCAGCGAGTTTCACGCGTCACACAACGCGATCGACACGGTGACCATCGGTCGGAACTGCAGTCTGGAGAAGCTTTACCTGGCTCACAACCGCATCCAGGGATCGGACTGGCTGCAGAAGTGCTCGGACACGCTGCGATCGCTGGACATCTCACACAACCTGCAGCAGAAGGGGACGGACTTTCTCAATCTCAAGCAGATCACCGCCCTCAACATCGAGTGCACCAACATCACTCTAAACTACAAAACGCTGCACGACCTGCGAAAGCTCCGCTTCCTGGACATCTCCTACAACAACCTGAAGCGGATCGACCTGGAGAACCTCACCTCGCAGCGGCTACTCGAGCGGCTCATGATCAGCGGCAATCCGATCGCAAACATTTCCATCAGTGCGATCAAGCGCAACTTCCCCAACCTGAAGTCGCTCGGTATCTACGATCTGCCGTGGAACTCCACCTCCCTGTCGATCGCGATCGATGACCTGAAGAAGCACGACATCCAGCCGTACATCCGCAGCGACTACCTGTTCGACGAGTCCAAGTGTCCGCTCAAGGTGACGCCATCGTTCGGCAACGACACGGATCACGACTCCGGTGATCCCGACCATTCCAAAGACAAGCGCGACCATGTCGTCGGTGGCGATAAGACGTTCGAGTACGTCGTCATAGCGCTGCTGCTGCTGGCAGTGTGTGGACTTTTGGCCAAGCTGTTCGTTGATAGCCGGTACTTCCCGGTGCTGTTCAAGGAGCGCATCCAGCGGCGAACGTCCATTTCGCACGAGAGTCTGGTGTCGTGTGATTTGAACGGTTAACCACCAAACAAGCATTGTAGCGGAGTGAGACGAACATAAGAAAAAGGTAGTTTAAATAGTTTACGTCGCGTTCAAACATGCACGGGTATGCTGAAGGTGGAATCTAATTGCAGCGAGCACGATCACTGTTGCGCAGCGTTTGTTCAATTGTAACTAATAGATAATCAATATAGACATAAAGGTAAAATTTCATCCCCTTGCTTGTGAAAAGTTTTGTCCCCAGTTCCGAAATAGATTTAAATCAAACCAACCGGCATCGATTTTATAAAAAAGACGCAAAATCTATGAGTCATAGCGCCACGAACAAGGCAAAAAAAACCACAACGTTTGATTCGCGCCGCAGCAGTTAAAGAAGCTGTGAAGCACCCGTTTCTCATAAATTTACTTTCAGCCTGATTTTACTTTAGCCTTCACGAGGTTGTGATAATGAAAGTGCACGATTGAAAAAGATGTATCATCACTACCGCAATAACATGTTTTGAGCCACAATTTGATAAGCTCATTAACTCCCTAGTGTATGTTCATATACTTCTATACGCATATTCATGCCGGAAGATGATAAAAGATGAAAGAGATTTAATTAAAAATTACTTTTTGGCATACATTTCAAAAGGATTTAAGGTTGACTAGGCATCTCAATATCCATCGAGGGTACACACTTTGCAAAGCAGCGAAGTAATGTGCGTCATCTCCACCAAGTAACGATATGATTTGAAGGCCGGATGTTATCGTCAGCCGGAGCCATAGTGTCTACTTAAGGTTGCTTTGGACGCAGTGGAGTAGAAACAAATTGTAGAAAAGGAATCAATGCATTCTTTCTGCTAGCCTGATGTAAGGCCACGGTTGCATCGTGAAATAAAAAGAAAGAGGCGCAAATTTAACTCCACAATTTCCCATAGTGTAGATGCAAACACAGGAAAAAATCAAGCCAATTTGCGTTCTGTTGATTTTGATTACATGTTACACGGTATCAATATATTGATCTCAATGAGACATAATCCGTTGCAAGCGGAGCAATCTCCAACACCAGTACCGTCACCGTACACAGCGAGTAGAATGTGCACACTGACCAATAGACAAAGTAATCCCGAGCGCCGTTACGGAGCGAAGATGATTTCTTATCACTTCTCGCGGGCCGCGGCCGCCGGAACGAAGACAGAATTGACAATCGATGCTGCCAAGTCCGGACGCACGAGAGTACGTTCACGGTCTGGCGATAACGAACACATGAAAGAGTCCCCCTTTGCTGAGGCGATCCTATGGGGATCGGATTCTGGATCGCATTAGTTTGTTTCGAACAGTGATCCAGTGCGGTTCATTAAGCTGCTTCACGATGAAATCTCACGCCATGCGGTAAGTATACAGCGATCGTCGTTGAGTCGTTGGCGCTACAATGCACTCTAATGTTAATCCGTTTTGCAACAGTGCTTTGGTGGGATTGGCCCTCCTCGCTCTCGGCGCCTGGCAAACGGCGGATGCCGCACTGTGCATGTGCCACCCCTCGAGCTGCCTTTTGATCAATTCCGACAACAACGTACTGAACGAAGCGGAGCTGCACTGTCCGAAGACTACGCCTGGTCTGGTCAACGATCTGATGATCGTACGCTACATAGGGAATAAGCTCAGCGTCAACTCGTTCGGTTCCTTCCCAAACCTGACTGCCCTGGAGATCTTCCAAGGTGTGTTGAACGCGATCGAACCGGGAGCGTTCGACAAGGTGCCCAATTTGACGAAGATCATCATCCGCAACAACCACCTCGATACGCTCGAGGACTACACTTTCCGGGGCTTGGATGGACTTGAGATCCTGTTCATTATTTCCAGCGAGCTCACGACCATCGCTCCGAACGCACTGGATGGACTGAAGAATCTTACCCATCTCACGCTGACGGGCAACCGACTCACGCAGCTGCCGGAAAATCTGTTCGCGTCCACTCCGGCGCTCGAAACGATCAGCCTGGCTTACAACCAGATTGGCAACAATCTTCCAGCGGGCCTCTTCGGCAGCGTGGATGAGCTCATTCGGCTCGACCTGTCCCACAATCAGTTGACTTCGTTCGATTTTCCCCACCTAAAGGTGACGCAGCTGCAACTGCAGAACAACTCGCTGACTAGCCTCTTCCTCAGCGATCACTACATGATCGTGCAGGCCGAAGTAAACCGCATCGCAAAACTCACTGGGTCGGGCGCGGATCTGAGCATTCTGCTGCTGAGTGAGAACGCCCTCACCGACATTGGCCCAATCGCGCAAATGGTCAATCTTACCAAGCTGAGCCTTAGCAGCAACCCGCTGCAGCCGAACAGTGTGTTCAACACCCTACGCCACCTGGACGAGCTGCTGCTGAGCCATACCAACATCCAGATCACCGAGCAAACGTTCGCCAATATGGCCGAGTTGAAGCTGCTCGATCTGTCCTACAACAACCTGACCGAGCTCGACTTCAGCCTGTTTTCCGGGCTCATCGAGCTGCAAACGCTGATCGTGGCGTTCAATAAGATAGCGAAGATCAACTTTATCGAGCAGCGCGAGTATCTGCCAAAGCTGCGCGTTCTGGAGATCTGTGGCAACGGTTGGAACACCACCTACCTGACGCGTATGCTGGATCACATGCGCATGTACAAGCTGAAGGCGGACATGCACGGGCTCTCGCACACGGCCATCTTCAAGGGAACCTTCGTGGAGCTGTGCGCCACGGGTGTCGACGAGACGATGAAACCGTCCATGGAGGATGACGACTACTCGGAGGACATTAGTGACATTTTGGAGCAGGATATTGCCAAGCTCTTCCCCTCATCGTCCCCTAGTACTTCGACCACCAAGGGAACCGCGCCAACCCGCTCCCCAACTACTCCGTTCAGTATGACCACGGCCAAGATGAACACGGCGGCCACGAGCGGTCTACCGAAACCGTCGCCGCAGCCCTCCGTTCGCCTCGCCACTGACACCATGACGTCAGTGGTGGTCCCTCAGTCAGCGGATGATCAGCCGTCGGTAGTCAGTTCGTCTCCTCTGTGGGTTACGTTCCAAGTGATAGTGTACACGTTTGCCGTGTTCGGATTTGTTGCCCTGGGCGTAGTTGCATACTACATGCGCCAGCGGCGCAATGACGTGCGCAGGATATCATCCTTGGATGAAGCCGATTCGGTACGTCTGGTCTAAAGGAGTGCGCATAGCCCCTGGCAATCATCAAAATGTTGCACCGACGTGTCAGGCACTACGGGAGCATTAAATTGGTTGCTGTTTGCTCGAAATGTTTTGACACGAAGTGTTGACCGATAAGAGTAGGAGGCGAAATGTTAGAAATGTTTTCGGTGCGCTATTTGTTCTACCCCTAACCGAACTGTAAACAATATTCCAACGACCTTTCACCTCTCTTATCTTCAGCGTTGCAGTTGCCGCAAAAAAAAAAAATGGGAAGATTCCTATTTACTCGCTCCTTCGCGATAATTTAAACACAAAATTTTCAATATGTCCTTGACCATATTATTGTTCATGATTATTCTATGGTAAAATAAAGTGTACAAAACAAAACCAAACAAGGTTTTTCGATCGATGATCGATGTAATGAAAGAACCGTTAAAAGTTCAAAGATTATACTGAATACGGTACGTCCCAAGTGCAAATTTGATGAAAAATCTAAAGAGACAACAATTGATTGAATGTGCCTAAAAAATAACGTTTGAACGGCTCTAAGATGCAAGAATAGTTCCAGCCGGAAACCTGCGCAAACAATGAAATGGATAATAGCATGATATCAGATTTCGGATCCATTCAGAGCATGCCGACGGGAATCCACTTTTGCTTCAATTGCCAATGTGAATAATTTTATTGTGTTTGGCGGCGCTACGCTCAATGCGATTGTGCAACTACGAAGGCTGTGCCGGCGGGCGGAACACACTCAAGAGCGTTCATTCCTACTCGGCCGTATTGACGATGATCGTCTTTCCCTTCGGATCATCGAAGCGATCCATCGTGCGGATGTCCATCATCCAGGCGATTCCGTACGCGCCGATGATGAGGAAGATAAGAATCAGGAACAGCCCGGACAGGATGCCCCCGGTCGTGAATCCGACGCAGTGCCACGCGTCGCCAAACCTGGTGGGGACGGCTGGTTCGCCCTCGGCAGGCCAGAACGGCTGCACCTGCACCTCTTCCAACACGATTTTGTTCTGCAAATCCAACGTCATATACTCCCACCGGTTGCACCGGTACGAGAACAGCTGGTTCACGTGCACCCGGTGACGCAGGTAGTACTGCTGATCGTTGAACCACACGCCCGTGACCTCCCACGAGCCCTGGGACACCATGAAGAACAGGTCAACCTTGGCGCTGGTGCCGGTCAGCCTGATCTGGAGCGTCTGTTGGTCTGCTTCGCTGCTCGAGTTGTCCGCCACCTTGATAGCAGCATCCAATTCCACGACCGTCAGCTCGGCAGCATCGACCGGGCCGTAGCTGAACTGTTCGATCGACATCAGGAAACCGTCAGTACTCAGCGTTTTCGGCACCCGCTCTGGTTCCTGTTCGGTTTGGCGTGTTTTGCGCACCAGGCTCGATGGGCTGAAGGAAGGTGTTTTGCCAGTGTAGATGGCCAGAATGTTGGAGTAAGCGTTGCGCAACCGAGCGTACAGTGCATCGATGACGGCATCATGTGACGCGAAATCGCCCGAGCCAAGGTTAACGACCACGATTCCGCCCGCCTGCGGTACGATCTGCTCACTCAGCGATCCGTCGGATAGCAGCAGGACGCTGCGGGCATTCGAGCCCTCCAGCACGCTCAGGGGTTCCTCGACACTCGGGAGGTACGACTTACGTTCGATTTTCTGCAGATTCTTGAAGCACGTCTGCGTTTTCAGCTTGCACTGGCTAAGATCCTCCGTCGAAAGGCGATCCTCAGCGAATACGACCGTGAAAGTATTCTCGTCGACTTGAGCATCCACCAGCGCCTCGAATTCCGAGCTCGAGTAGCTGCTCAGGGCCGGAACGTAGGTCACACTGACGTAGAGGAAGAAAAACGATCGGATATTGACATTGGTAGCGATACAGCAACAGAAACCCATGTTTCTGCCGTTAGGTGTACTTACGATGGTTTGCCCCAGACAAAAACGGGAACATTTGCAGCACGAGTACAGCCGAAAACGGCAAGTGCCAGAAAAAGCACCACTGGAAACCTGGCCATCGTCGCTTCTTTCTTTTCTTGGCTGATCTCTAGATCGTTTCAATTGCACTGCCAAGCATCGAAGTTTACCACCTGACTGATTCAGAAAAATGATCCCGTGATTAACATGGAGTTGGCTCCATCCCTTTGCACCCACTGTCATTCGACTGAACCTAGACCTGTTCCACCAACGTCAAATTTGTCTCAACCAACGAACGGGTCCGATCTGATCCATGCAAAGCAATTTAGCACCTAGTTCCGTGAACTGTCGGATCGGTTAATTGCGGACTTGCTGAATAGAACCCTACAACAGTCGTACAATTTCCTCACCAAATAAAAGGAATGAGTTTTTCAAAATGGCAGGTTAAATTAATAGCACTTCGGTTGCCTTGAATGAAGAATCAACAATTTGGTTGAATTCGGTCATAGGTAATTTAAAATGTTTGATTGTTAGAAAAATTGTGTATTTGATTGTTAGCACGGCTACCGCATTGATCGAAGTAAATCGAATATTTGTCAACACATTGATTTGTTTCAACTCATTACCTTAGATCTTGCAAAATATCAATTATGTTAATAAATGCAATCAATTAAACCTATCAATCGTTCAATCACATTCCATCTTTGATAAGGAAGATGGTTTCTCTTTCGACTGGCTTTCATGGTTTTCTAATTTGCATAATAGCTAAAGGTTGCTTGAGATAACTGCGACCATCGAGAGCGGTGCTTCTTGTTCCAAGCACTCAGGTTTATCAAAAATATACTTGTCATCGACTTTCGATTGAAGTGTGCCGATACAGCGTGCCCGGCTCATTCCAATATGTATCCCCAGGGCCACGAAGTCATTCCGATGATAATGAACTTAGCAATGATCTGAGGAACGCAATAACCCAACAATCGAAGCAAAGCAAACGTGGAGCGGTGCCCAATTATTTGTTGTCGAGGATTTTTTTCCCTTCAATTGCCGGTGGAGTCAAATGCCCGAGAGCATGGACAGCCGTCTTGCTTCTTCTTGCTGCTCGAACGAACGCTTGATGTGATTGTAATTCATTGCCCAACCATCACGCGGGCGCTTGGTAAGTGCAAAATTAATAATCCTAATGGGCTTCTAAGCTACCTATGCAGCCTGGAATATAATTTATTAACGGATAAACGACTTACCCCGGACCGCGGCCAAGGAGCTCGCCGGGAAGATTAGCGAGTCAGAAATCGGCCAAATATTCAAACACAGGGTCGTCAAGGGCCCGAACGACGATCGGCCACCGCCGGAGCAAGAATAAAGTAATGAACAATTATGATTCGGCCCGTTTCGAAGAAAAGACATCATGCTCGACTTCAGTAAAAAAGGTCGGTCAAACATTCATCACCGGGCGTAACAAATGGAATTCATTTGTGTGTAGCTTCTCCAGAAGGGAGCAAAAATCATGATGTGCATTGAATGAGGAACATATTACAGGAATTGGAAAACCCGCACAACAAAAGGTGAACCATGAAAGAGAACGAAACGCTAGGATGCAGTGGAAAAAAAACATAATCCCTATCCTTTTCTCTAATTCAATGAAATGCTTTGTCTCTTGCAATCCAAAGAGAAAATTATCCATCATCATTTTCCAGGAAAAACGAGAAAACAGTTTGGATCTAAAGTATGCACGATGGTTGCTAATGCCAGGTAAGACTATAATTTGCGTTCAGCACGTTAATTTCGTCAGGAAAATGACAGAGCGGTTTTTTTTTTTTGCAAACGAGTAGTGAACCTTAAATTTCTAGGAAAAAGTAATCAGGGGCTCCTGAATACGTTTTATCTTTACAAAACGTTGAAAAATCCGAACGTAGGAGATAAATGGAAAGGAATTAAAAAAAATTGAGACTTTTGGAGGTTAAGAAAGAATATCCTTTTGTGGCGAAAAGCCAATGATTGACAGCATCCGCATTCTACGCTTCGACGACTTTTAGTAGGAAAATAGTTGTAAAGATAAACAAATGTTACCCAAACACAGGGAAACTGTCTGCATTTTCCAGTTTTCCATGCCCATCGAAAGGTTTTTGCCTTTGGGGTATTGGCTATTGACTTGTTCGGTGGAAAACTTGGCATGTTCGCAAGTGCCGAGCCTGGAGCACGAACCGTGCACAATCCGCAAAGCTGCTTATTGCATACCATTGAGGTGGAAATGAAAGTTAAAATATGGCAATTGGTGACTTCTTTTCCGCGCGTTGGCTTCCCTACCCCCCTCTGTCCCTGCCACCGCCTTCTTGTGAATTCTTTTTATTCCGTTTCGGTCGACACTCGTTTCCCGTTCGGAAGGATCGACTTTTCAATTGAATTCTACACTTCGGGGATTCCGCTTCTTCCGTTGCACATCTCGTCGACTTTAAAGTTTCACCTTCGACTTTTCCAGCGGATGCATCTAGGTTGTGTGAGTGTGTGAGCACATCGCTCTTGTCCTCGCTCCAGTAGCCTCCAATCCTCGCACTCTTTTTTTTATCAAGTTTTCCCTAATCAACTTTAAACTTTTGCTCACTTTTGTGTGTGATAAAACCATTTTTGTGCTTCTTGCTTCTGTTCGGGCGTCTCTTAAAGCCCTCTCCCAGTCGGAAGCACGAAGGACATAAAAAGATGGAATTAATTGTTTGCGGAAACTATATCTTCTGCCGCGGAGGGAGATGATGGGACACTGACGAGGGTGGGGTCGAGCAGAACAATACAAACCGACTTCTGAGGGTGAGGTATTGTTCCTTGCCCCCCTTCCATCATCCCTCTCGTTGCAACACGTGGAAAACCGGGCGCACCAGACGGGCCCCGGTTGATGAACATTATAATAAATCTAATATAGAGCTTGTTAGCCGTGACGGTTCAATTTAGTTATCTTATCAGTGTTCAATTATTGGCGATGATCTGTTGAGGAAAGTCCCAGAGACCGGAGGCATTGCCAGCGAGCGCTGCAGAGATGTATTGCTGTTCGTTGCAGCACAATGGAAAGGAGAGGGCGTCCTAGAGTGCATATGGAATTGGAATCGCCTGAATGCGCCAGGAATCGTCAAGGATGTGTGCCGTGTAGGCACAAGTATCGATGGGATGGGTAACGGTTGCAGCGGGGTGGAAATGCAGATATCCATCCGTTTGCGATCAGATAACTCTGTTAATCAAATAACCGCGACCTACTTTTGGTGTGACGAACTTCGAGTGCTTGTATCAAGCGTGACTGTGGAAATAAATAAGAAAGGAAAAACCAATTAGATCATGTTTTGCAAAGAACTGTGATACAGAAGCTTCTCGGAGTAATTTAAATAAGAAATTTCAGTAAAGCAACAATCCTTAGCATTTTTGTTAATTGTTGAATGTTGTCAAAATATAAACTGGAGGATAACCAATTATTTACAAACTGAAGAAATTTGAAAAAGTGAACTTTTCAGGTAGTTTTTAATTTATTTTAATTTGATTACAATTAAAGTTTGTTTGTTTCTGAACCATTGAATGGTTAAATGAATGGCAATGCAAATAGAATAAGCTTAAGTACATTATTTTCTTATAAATCTGGCAATAATGTTTTTAACGCACAAATTGTTTGATGACGCATAATTAATTTTAATTTAACATTCGTTTTATCGATGTCGTCGTTAATGATATGCAAAGCTAATGAAAATTGCATCTTGTCCTCATGACATGTAACAATTACTTTGCAAAAAGGTTCAATTGATCGTCCTGTGCTGAGAATTCAATTTGTTTACCACCATTTTCCACAGAAAACGGACTAACCACGTCGTTCCGTGATGTAATCCTTTTCATTGGCTTCGGAAACGCATCCCGCTCGACGGGCTTGAAAGGCATTCGTGGTCATCGGAGCAAAACGGTCACATGCATCCCTTCAGCTCGTGTTTTTCTTTCGTCCGATGTAATGAGACACAATCAAACACCGATCTCAATTGGTGTAATCTGCCGGCAACGGAGGGACGCACGAACAAACGGAAGCGGACCGGACACCGAGTGTGCTTGAGATGCAGGAGTTAATGATGATGGGACGAAGCCGAGCCGTCCTTCCGGTCCAGTGCTCGGATGACCATGGTACTTCTCGTGCCGTATGATCCCTCGATGGGTGGTTAGTGTGTTTGCTAAGAAGATTACGGCAGCGCTATTGAAACGACGAAGCCACGGATGGGTCCTGTCCATCCCATGATCCCAGCTTCGCCAGCACTTTCACCGGGAGTCGGAGTGTCGCGCGTGGAAGAGGCAAAAAACTGAACGGAAAGACAGGACGCTCCAGGTCCAACGTTCCTTGCGACGGCTTAAACCGCATCCGGAAAGTGGTAAATTTATTCATCAGCCCGTACGTCCGGGATCCCCTTTTTGTCCCGAATATGACCCCCACATCCCGAGTCGCCTTTTTGGGGTTGCGGATGTAGGGTGAAATTATGGCATCGCTCCCCGCCGACCACTGGTTAATACATAAATTCATCATTTTGCCACACCGTCGAACGGAGCAAGGCAGCCCAACCGGATTTATCAGGCCCCGGCGGTCGATGAATAGAGGGTCAAATGTTTTTGAGGTTTACATATCGACCCTTCCTCCCACACCGATCGATTTGCGGCTCAAGATGTCCACCCCGATCCTTCGTTCCTTCGTGCGGTTCGGCTCAAGGAGTTCGATGAAATGGTGTTCTTCTCCATCGTACTCCATGTGAGCTTGCGAAAGGATGCAGGAGGCCGCCGATGATAGATGCATACATTATCACACGGAACCATGCCGATGTCCTGGGATCCTCCGGAAGCCGACTTAAGCCCCGAGCGTGTCCGTGTGACCGAGCGGGTAATTTATAATAATTAACACATGCACGGGTGTTATTAGTGTTTGCTGTGACCTCCAATATTGACACCATTTCGATCACCGATGCTGAACGCGATGCTTTGTGTTGGTGTTTGTTTACCATTCAAAACGGGTTCCAGGCACCGAACACTTATTTTAGCAATTTTTAAAAGAAGTATTTAACATTTAAAAATGTCACCAAGTTCATGGAGGCATGTGAACTTGTTGCAGAACTTAAGGACTGAGCCAGCAGTCATTTACAACTTTTAGCAAATTAAAGTTAACGAGAATATGATTGCCTAATGCCAGTTTCCGCCACGGCCAGCCCGTGCTAATGACGCTGTATTTCCCGTCGTTAAATCGTGCCGAAGCTGCATTAAGAGCGCATATTTGCTAAAAGTATTCGTTGTTCGTGTGCAATTTTTCGCCATTTGCATTTCTTTTTCCCTTCACGATATAATCGGTTTAATAAAGTGGCATCGTGATTAAAGAGAATTAATGGGAGAAGCACTAACGCATCGAAGGTTTGCACTTTTGGGGTGCTTCAAAAAACGATTAAAATGAGTTGTTTTCTCTTTCGCCAATAAGCGCAATAATAAATAAAGTTTGTAAAAAAGGAATAAAGGAAATAATCGTGCGCAATTATTTATTACAGTGAAAAAGGTCCGTTTATTTCCGTTTTTTTATTCTTTACAAAGTGAAATCAGCTCTCTTTTGATCAGTTAATGAGCGCCGGTTTATGTTAAACACAACAACCGTACTTCATGAAAGCGATTGTTGCATGTGGCCACATGAGAATGCGTTAGTTGTGCTGCCAGTGAAGGGGCTTTTCCACCGGAGCACAATTCATAACCAGGGGGAAAAAAAATTATTCTCGGGAAAAAGGATCAAGCCGGTCATTTGCTCGCCAACTCAGCGTTGCCCAGCGGCGCTCAAACACAGTTCCTCCTGCGGCTCCTGCGCTCCGGTCCGGTGGGAAGTGGTGCGTTATCATTATGCGTTTTATTATTTTAGCTGCCGCTTTTCCCGTTTTCCCTCGCCCCGTTTTCCCATGATCCGTGTGGAGTTTGGATTTACCTTCGGCTGAGCTTCCCTTTCCCGCTTAGATCGCTGATGCGGCTGCGGAATGCGTCAGGAACAAACGCTCATTTCTTGGCCACATACGCCCGCTGCACGTGTGGTTGCCCTCCCACATTGCTGTATGCTTGCTGCGATTGGGCGTGGGGAGAATTGGGACCCCGGGCACCGACTGCTCGTCGTCTGCTGATGAAGGATTTGAATCTGTTCCGCGAGAATGCTTCCGAAGCTACGTTTTTGGCGAGGCTTCGCCAACGGAAAAGAGTGCTTTACAAATAAGGAATCCGGGCCAGCCTTTTTCCGGGGCTCGGTTGCCTTGTGCCGGACAGCAGAGTGATCAACCCGGGAAGCTTCGGACGGGTTCTCTGGCGCACACGTTGAGCTCAAGCTGTACAAGCACGAGGGATAAGCGCCAGCCTAAGGCTTTTCCATATTTTCCCCCGTTTGTCTTCGGTTGAGATGATATTTTGGTTAATTTACGCTTCTATAGACGTATAACTAATGTTTGGGAACACTGACCAGGCTGGAGACACAGGGAAAAATATCAAATACTAGCTGGAGCTTTTCAATGAAACAAAAAAGAGAAGCTTGTCTAGGAAAATTTCCTTCTATACATGTTGTCATAAGCCATTTTTCCAAATCAGAACAGTTTAATTCAATAGTCTGTTCATAAATCTATTAATATTATTTATGGAACTACGGCAAACGGTCGTTTTCGGTCGACATTGAAGTCGTTGCAATTCGTAAGTTTGGTGAACACTATCCGTTTCTAACTCACGATTGAGATCGGCAGGATTAGTGTAGCGGCGAGTGGGAAAGTTGGGAAGTTTTCTTCTGAGCAAATTTGCCAACCGAGCGGAACACATGGGACTTTTCCTAAGCCGATCACAGTTGCAAGACGAAAAGGCACGTAGTTTGAGCTGGACATGGTTTTCAAATCATGTTTTTTTCAATCAACACTTTTCATGAACTTAGACTTTTAAACTTTAATACTTTGAAATGGTTTTTTTTAAAGAATTAGAAAATGGGTGCATCAACTTTGCAAATTATACAAAAGAAATAACATTTCATTATTATCTGAAAATGTCTTTACAAGCTATGATATCGTTACTAGACTTTTGTGATGGAAATATTTTCAAGAATCTTGCGCAATTTTGACCAACACATGGGACCGATAGCGCTTCCGTAGACAACTGTCGAGGGCCAGTATCCGTCATCGTATTCATCGTGGTTTAGCCGTTAGATTTAATTTCGTCATGAATTAAGCAACTAATACCAGAAGGGACGCCCAGGACCGAAACTTTCTTCTGCAAACAGTAGAGGGAAAAGAACGGTTTGCAGGAACATGCAAAAAACGGCATTGTAGCGACAAACGTGTCATTGTAGCGTGCCCGGTGATTATCCCCGTGCTCGGGAGTTGGATAGTTTTCAATGCTCCTCCAACGGGAAGTGGTGAACGGAAAAAAAACTACGTCCTGTTTACTTTTGGATGCGATTATTTAAATCTTCGCCAACCTTCACTTGGTCGGTGAGGCAATGCGGAAGCGGACGATTTTGTGTTTGACTAAATTCGATTTCTTTTGCTTTGTTTTGGGTTTTCCATTGGCGTCGGCTTCCCTTTCCGGTTTACTAAATCGGATCGGTGCAGTGGAAAAGCAATTTGGAAGGTTTTTTGTCATCGCTGTTTGCTCTCCGGTTGGTTCGCTCTCTAATTAGTCATGTCGTCTGCGTGGTGGGGCCGACACACACAGGTGATGAAATGTGAGTGATATTTTATTTGATTTCATTGTTTGCCGTTCACCGAATGGATATATCACCGGCGTTTAGCAGTTTTCCAAACCCGAATCTGTGCTTCCGAAAAACACATGAACTGCCGCCGTTCCTTGTCGTCGTAAATTGAAAAGGCGCACAGTTACTGATAAGCATTGACGTCATAGAATGATTGTTAAATCAGTGCTGATTGCATTACAAAAGTAGCTCCCGAGTGCGGATCCTAGTTCTCTTCACTCGGCTCTCGGACTGGGCAAGGAATTAACCGCAAACCCTCACGCAATCACGCCGCTGCAAAGGCGACGGCAATCCGTGCTGAAACCGGATGATTTGTAACGTACCTTCCATCCATATAATTATGATGCCGACGCCAGGGTTGAGGTTTTAAAAAAACTTTATTTCTTTTACCTAACTAGCGTCATGCTCATTTGAGCCCTAATTCAGAACTGCCTAGCTAATTTCCTCCAGAATGTACCGCGGTTCTCGCATCGATGTTGCAAAGGTGCTGACGATGCGTCTGCTACGTCGAAGTCACATTCCGTTGCTCTGCTTCTGCTGCGGCTGGTGGCGATGCGTTCTCATGTTTCCCGCTTGACCGATGGATGCACGTGGCTGCTGACGTAGCAGGTTGTCCGGTGTGTTCCACATAACTCCTCCGGGGGGTGGAAAAGCGTGGCCTCACGCGTCGTTTTTCCTTGGCAAGATTTCTGCGATGGCTCTTACTTTTCTCTGGTAGAATACAACTGCAAAAAATGCCAAAGCTACTGTGAGGATGAGAGAACATGAAATACCTCCTAAGAGACTGAAATTCCAGTGGCTGTTGAATTTCTTCAAGTAGGCGTGATGCAGCTCGATCCGATTGATGAAGTTCGCTTGATCTTGCAACTCTGTTGGTTGTAGCGTTACTGTTGTTTTCGATACGGCTCCCCAGAATGGCTCTGTTTTGTCGATGGTAGTTGTAGACTGGAATGACAGATTTTGTATGTTTACCGTGCATTGGGTGAATCTGATTAGGTAATTTCCAGTGATTATTTTCTCGTCTGGGCCGCAATTGAATTTCAGGGACTCATTTTTAGCGTTATTGATGAGGAGTGTGCCTTCTGCTATGGTATTGATAACTGTACTGTTTGCACTTTTGGTTTTGCAACTGCTTTTCTTGCCTTCGAGTAGATTCGAGATGCAATCGTCTTCGTATTGTCTGATGTTGCCGGGGCGTTGGATGTACTCATCTGGTGTCGTCGAAGTGAAGATTCCTCGTTTACCTTTTATAACGAGTGCTGGATATTGCGATATTATTGAATCGTTCACGTTCAATGGGTGTATCTGGAGTAAATCGTACACTTCTTTCTCGAGTTGTGGTACTTGAAGGATGTAGAGAAGCGTGTCGTCGCTAACTGCTATTTTCGGCTTTACTAGTTGCAAGGCTTCATCGGGAAGATTTACGTTTATGCCCTGGTCTTCGAGTACCATTCTGATCGAATTTATCTCATGCGAGGATAACAATTTGTTGCTGGCAATTGACACTCTTGACCAAATGATTGTTTCTTGGATTTCTTCTAAAACGTGGTTTATGACGTCGATATTAATTAAAAGGGTAATTGCTTCGAGTTCATCGAGAAGTTTGTTGTTGGTTTCCCCTATGACTGCATTTACAGCGTTTGTGAGCGCGCTTAACCTTTTGTCGAGTTGCGTATTAACTTTCACTTGCTGGTTGTTACTGTCGATCAAATCGTTCATCGTTTTGTTGATGAGGCTTAAATCTTCTGCATCCGGACTGCCGCTGATCCATTTCCACATTGTTCCGATCGCTTCTATGCTTCTAGCTTTCCTGGTTTCCCTAGGTTTGATTTGCATAAAGTTTGAATACAATAGTCTAGTTTTCATTCGGATAAGGTCTTTCAATGGATTCTCAATTTTTTCGTATGCTAGGCTAACTAGTGAATTTACTGTTTTCTCTAGGGTAGTAAGGTTGATGGGATGTATCATGTTAATATTTCCGTTCTGTACTCTTCTCGTACCTAACTTTAACGAAAGTAGCGGTTGGTCGCTCAAAAAAGTTATTTGTAATTCCGGTTTAGGTTGAGTTATCTTTTTGAATGGTGGTTGAGGTGATATAATGCCGTCTTCTGCTGAATGAGTTTCGTGCGCGTTTATCATGGTAACAAGTGTGAGAAATATTGCTGTCGTCATCTGCAATGAGATTGAAACTTGAGTCAACACTTATTCCTTTTAATTTTTCCTTTGTGCCTTTTGATGTTTTTCATCGTTTTGAATGTTTTTTCTCTGACTTCTTGAATTCTGACTGGCTTGGCTCGCGGGTCTAATTTCTTGCGTATATTTGGTTTAATGAACACTTCGTCGTTTTCTTTTAATTCCGGGGGGTCTTCTCTAGATTCGTTGCGTTTAAGCTGTGCTAATCTGGCATTTTCAAGGTTAGCCTTTATTTTTGCAAAAAGATCTTCTGTATTTTGCCTGTGTTCATTACATCCGTTAAATATGATTTCGTTCGGTGTGTACTTTGTAGCGGAGTGTACCGAATTATTGTACAAGGAAACTGATAATAGCATTTTCTCAATGGTGCTCATGTCGGTAAATTTACTTTTGTTTGTGTTAAATATTTCAATTATTGTTGAGTGAGTTTTTTCCACCTGTCCGTTACTCTCGGAGCACGAAACGTATGAAAGTTCAATATTTAAATTATCTAGGTAATTTTTTAACTGCAAAGATCTGAAAGTGGTTTCGTGATCAGTAATTATTTGAGACGGTGTGTTATACGTTGCGAAATATTGTGCTAAGGCATTCTTCACGTCTGTGATATTTTTTGTTGCCATTGGGATAAGTTGTAAATGTTTTGAAAATGAATCGACTAGTGATAGGAAATTGCATTTATCTATTTGGAAGATGTCCATGTGAACTCTGTCAAAGGGTCTGTTAGTGGTCGGTCTAGGAGACAATTTGATATTATAGGGCTTCCTTTCGTATTTATGGGTGTTACATACCTTGCATAGGTGGGTTATTGCTTTGATTTTGTTAGTCATTTTGGGAAAGAAATAGCTTCTCCGTAATTGATGTTCAACTTCGGTGATGCCTCTGTGTGCGCGTTCGTGTTCTTTGGAAACTATCCTGTCTTGTCTTTCTTGGTTGGTAACGTCTTCTACCTGTAGTTGAGTTAGTACGAAATGTCCACGTTGGTTAAAATGTTGTCTGTACACGGATTGTATTAGTTGAATTAGATTCTCGGGGGCCATTATAGCAGTTTGTTTGCCATTATGGTATCTTTTGAACGAGTCCATTATTGTTAGTTCGTCATGATACGGTTTACAGATTATGGTTCTGTTAAAACCTGGGAAAGGAGCTTCTGTTATGTCAGTTGTTATGCGGGATGTTCTGAATATTATTTGGTTACGGTAGTAGTTAATTGGTCTTTCAGAAAAATGGATGTAATAGTCATCCGATGTATCTGCTGAATGGATGGTTTGGGAATCGGAATTGGGGTTGTTAGGGGAATTATCAGGAGAAGGGTTATTTTCATCTTGTCCTCCTGAAACGAAAAGAGATTCTTCCAGATTAACTGTAATGTTCTCCTCCGTGTTTTCCTTTTTGTGTGGTTGATTTTCGATTCCTGTGAAAGACAGATTTTTATTAGTATTTGAATCGGATGAACTGTTTACTTTTCTGCTGAGCGCATCAGCTACAACATTCGCTTTTCCTTCCTTATACTGGATATCGTAGTCGAAATTTTCCAGTTCTAGTCTCCATCTCAGAATCTTCGAGTTCTTTGTGGATGTTTTGATGAAGGTGAGCGGTTTGTGATCCGTTATAAGTGTGAACTTGTTTCCATAAAGGTACGGCTTGTATTTCTGAACTGCCCAGATAATTGCTAAAGCCTCCTTTTCGGTTGTCGAGTAGTTCGACTCTGTTTCATTAAGCGTTCTGCTGCCGAATGCAATCGGTCTTTCTTTACCATCTTGCATTTGGGATAGTACAGCGCCAAGTGCATAGTTGCTTGCGTCTGTCGTTAAAATAAACGGCAATTTAAAATCGGGGTATATGAGTATCTGATCTGATGAAATGATTTTCTTTAGTTCTTCGAATGATGTCCTGTATTCCTCCTGATTGAAATTTACTGTTGCGTCTTTCTTTAGACATTTTGAAAGGGGTTTGGTTAGTTTCGCGTAGTCCCTAATGAATCTACGGTAATACCCTGTGAGACCTAAAAATTGTTTTATTTCTTTCTGGGTTGTGGGTAGTCTCCAGTCAAGAATTTTTGCTATTTTATCGGGGTTTGGTTTTATGCCTTCGGGGGTGATAGTGTGTCCTAAGAACTCCGTTTCTCGCTTTAAAAATTCGCATTTATCGAGCTGAATTTTTAGGTTGAAATCAGATAGTCTTTGTAAAACGGTATCTAGGTTATCGAGGTGTGTTTTCAAATTTTTGCCAACGACGATTATGTCGTCAAGATATACGAAACAAATGTTTCCTATAAGTCCTGACAAAACGCTATTCATCGCCCGTTGGAATGCCGCGGGTGCGTTTTTTAGTCCGAAGGGCATTCTTGCAAATTCAAAATGCCCTTGGGTTGTTGAGAATGCAGTTTTCATACGATCTTTCGGGTCCATCTCTATTTGGTGGAAGCCCGATTTGAGATCCAAAGTTGTGAAGTAAGAAGATTTCCCGAGGTTATCAAGGATTTCTTCGATTTGGGGTATAGGATATTTATCCTCTATAGTTTTTTCATTTAATTTTCGGTAATCTATGACGACTCTGATTTTACGTTTACCAGAAGCATCTGTTTTTTTTGGTACAACCCAAACTGGTGAGGAGTAGGGGCTGGTGGAGTGAGCAATTATTCCATTGTCCAGTAGTTCCATAATTTGTTCTTCTACGTCTTGTTTCAAATGGTGTGGGTATCTATAACACTTTGTGAATGTAGGCTTTTCATCGGTTGTTATAACCCTGTGTTTAACTACGTTTGTGGCAGTAAGTTTTTCATTAGTTTTTAAAAGTACTGTTTGATTTTTCAGAATCAGCTTTATTAAGTGAATTTTTTCATGCTCAGATAAATGGTCCAGGCGGATTAGTTTTCGAATATCCTTTTCTGTTAGGGTTTGTCCTTTGCTTATCGGAATGGGCGTAATTGTTTCGAAGTTGTTTATTTTCAGATTAATTTTTTTGTTAAGCATTTTGGGGGGGTTGGGTTTTGTACTTTTCACCACGAATGTAGTTTTCGTGCCGGTTGCTGTATACAAACCTGGTTGGACCGTGACTCCTTCATAGATTTGGGTCGGTTCGTATACTGTCCAATCTCCTTTCTCATCTGTTGGGAGGGTGACGTAATGTTGGTAGGTTTTCTTGCTTGGAAAATATTTTTCGAACGAAAAGTTCACTCCGGAGATTTCAATTGTACCTCTCTTGAAATTTATTATTGAATTGTTTTCAGCTAAAAATTGAGACCCTATTAATCCGTCAAAAAATTTATGAAAATGAATTTCGTAGTATTTCTGTACAGGAACGTCCTTTCCTAAAAAATTTTGTTTTCCTTTTCCTAACATTGGTCTTGATCCCATTAGGTTGGAAATTGCAACGCCTTTAATTTCTTCTGATTTTTGTAAGATTCCTGGTTTTATGAGATTTTTGTTAGCGCCTGTATCTATTAAAAGTTTGAGTCCTTTTTTGGTGCAAAGGTATGGGAGAAAATCATATTTTTTTCTGGATTTCAAATGCCTTCTTTGTCTTTGTTCGCTATGCAAAAATTTCCTTCAGCTAGTTCTTCTTCATCTTCGCTACCTTCATCCTCAGTTTCGGCCTCATTATTGTTGTACTGTTTCCTGATGTGGCTGAGCTTGGTTCGAAGTGAGGGGTCGATGTCCATTGGTTCTGGTGCATCATTCTGTTTTGAAAATTTCCTTACCGAGTTCGCTCTATTTGGTTTTTGTGGCTCAAATTTGGCTTTTTCCTCGTTTTGGAATTTTCGCTGATTGTTGAGGAGCTGTTTTTTCGGTCCCCTCTCGTGAGCGATTGCGTTTAATTCTTGTGCCTTGTATTTGCACAAGAATGCATACGCATCCTCGATATCTTTGAGTCTAGCTGCTTGAGCGTGCCCAAAGTATGGTGCGCGTAGCCCGGCAATGAATGCTGCTAGGGCATCCTCGTCGATGAACGAGTTAATCGCGTCCCAATGTGCAAGATACTTCGCGTTCTGTTTCGCTAGAGTTTTAATATTCTGCACAATTTCTTTCGATGTTTGATAGTAATGATGGATGTTCATACTATCTGTCATTCTGTTCTGCCACATTTGGCACTTATAGGTTGATAGTTCTTGCCTATCACCTAGTGAAGAAATCAAAATTTCCTTCACTTGGTCAAAATCCTGTGGGTTTCCTGCCAGACAGAGGATGTCTTTGGCTTTTCCACTGATTTTGTTGGTTACTGCTGTCACGTATGTGCAGTATAAATCGTGGGGAACTTTCCCTTTGAAAAGGTTCAGCGTATTTTCAGCTGTATTTAGCCATGCTGATAGCTGTTTCCTGTTACCTTCAAATGGCTGTAGAGATTTAATTGGATCGGGGATTCTATAATAATCTCCAATCGGTATGTCTCTAGGAGAGGAATGAGATGATGCAAGGGTTTGGTATTGCCCTTGAAGCGCATTGATAGCTGCCATCATTTCACCCAGTTTTCCTGCAAGCTCTTCCATGTTGTCACTGTCTTCTAACTCGGAGAGTGTCGGAAGATTGCGGAGTTTGTTAAACTTTTCACTTCTGTTCATACGTGTCGACCTGCTATTATTTTTCCGGAACGCTTCTGGATCTCAGATTAGCAAATTTGTGGGCACAGCGTATGCAATTTTCAGAAAGAAAATTGTTTTGTTCGGAACCGTCTATCTGGTAGTGCGGTTCAGAATTTTCCAATTACGTCTATCTGGTAGTGCGTAACGGATACCTCTACGTCTATCTGGTAGTGCGTATGAGGGTGTGTGGTGAATGAGAAGAGAGAAAAAAAAATCCTCTTTTTTTTTTCACAACACAACACGTGACACTTTTTTGACTTTTTTTTTTCCCACTTTCGCACTCTCACTTACAAAAGTAAAAAAAAAGGAAATAAAAGGTTATCACTTACAGTCGGGTGTGGTCACGGTTCGTGCCAACTTCGCCAGGTTCCTGGGTGGTCTGTGTGCGGGGGATCCTCAACTCCTCGGCGGAAGAATTTCCTTTGGTGCTCCGGATGCTTTCGCGGGATCGCTTTGGTGAAGATTTTCACTTTAATCACCTTTCCACTGTTTTACTTTCACACAAAACACTTGGCACTCCGCACGGCTGCGCCAATTATGATGCCGACGCCAGGGTTGAGGTTTTAAAAAAACTTTATTTCTTTTACCTAACTAGCGTCATGCTCATTTGAGCCCTAATTCAGAACTGCCTAGCTAATTTCCTCCAGAATGTACCGCGGTTCTCGCATCGATGTTGCAAAGGTGCTGACGATGCGTCTGCTACGTCGAAGTCACATTCCGTTGCTCTGCTTCTGCTGCGGCTGGTGGCGATGCGTTCTCATGTTTCCCGCTTGACCGATGGATGCACGTGGCTGCTGACGTAGCAGGTTGTCCGGTGTGTTCCACATAACTATATGTTGCCTGCCAATGCATTGAAAGGATGCGTCTGTATATTTTGACTAAGTAAGCCCTCCAATTTGCTGACCGACCGACCGAATTCCCTAGAGTGCCGAGTGTCGTAACGCGCGCGTACAAACATTTGCATCGTTGACAAAGGAAGGATTTATTGCGCTCCGTCGTTCATCCTCCTTTGGCTGCGGAATTTGCAGCAACCAATCAACACCAGGTATTCTCCTGCTCGGTCCCTCCCAGAACACCTTCCCTGGAGCTATCATTCACTATCTCTAAATTGCAATAGTTAATCCGACGGTTTCGTCGTCCATTCTGTTGGAATTGATTGGTCGCTCAGGAAAGCAATTTAGTTTAATTGTGGCAGCAGGCCGAACGCGGCCCGTTCACCGGCTCACCGGACAAAAGCCCGCCCAACCGGCACTTTACAGCGTTGGGACTTCGCGGCCATTCATCATCATAATTGTGCATACCATTATGAGGCGATCGTTATCGCATTCCGGATGGCGGGTTCCCGTGGCACGTGGATGCACTCATTGAGGAGGGCTGCTCCTTTTTTGTTTGCCAACTGAAACCAATAATTAGGAAGGTGATTTGTCGCGAATGGTTATGGTCAGCCCATGTGGACTTGTTCGGTCTAAGGTCAGTTGCTATCAATTGAATCAAATATTTACAATTCTTGCATGCCGCCATTGCTATTGAGTTTAAAATACAAGCTCTTGCGATTGAGAAGCACTAAGGCAGCTTAACAAACGAGCGAAAGGCAAGTGGTAGGAACGTTAGCAACGCAGAACACGTCGGTCCACGGGGATTCGTGTTCCACTGCGGCACGCAAATAAATCATCCAACACCAGCAACCCCGTTTGGAACGGTATGAAGACAAAAAAAGAAAACGTAATTTTATATGCAGGACAAAACATGGCTGGTTGATTCGATCTTGGAGCTGCACACTCCTTTAACGCCTGGCGTTGTAGGCAGGTACAGAATGCTTCTTTCTTTCCTACTTCACAAACAGTTTGCCAACCGGTGCAATTTCTGCTTGCCGCTGGCGTACAATCTCAAGAGAATAGTTTGGAAAAAACCCTTACCTGACTTGCACACACTTTGGAGCAACACTTTTAGGCAGCACGGAGCATGAGTAAAAAATTGTGTTGAATAATAATGGAATGAGTTGATAGTTAGCGTGTGGACTGTCAAGTAGGTACAATGTTTTATATGAGATGAGTTTTCCCATGAGGCATTTTTTTATAATTTTAACATGCATATTTCAGGTTCTCTTCTTAACGCTGTGTTATACTTCCAAGCAAATAAAAACGCAAATAAATACCTGCACTTTATGCTTGCCTTGGCTGGGTGTCGATCGAAACAAATCCAGCTCGGGAGGGAATCTTTTAATTTTATTAGATTCTGGCCAACCGTACCGTCCAAGACGCATTTCTCATTAAAATCCTAATCAAACTAAACCCCTTGCCGGCGCATTTCTTTTGCTCTCGAGTGAAACGAACGCATTGCAACGAACGAGGATGTTTCCAGCGGAAGGGAGCTGGCGGGCCGTATTGTCCATTTCATTGCCAGAGCCATAAACTGGGGAGCATCCGTCGCTATAGCGTCTCACCGAGATTGATCCAAATTCGTCGGAATGCTGGTGAAATGGCGTTGCTTTTGGCATTTGCTTTTCTTTGCATTGCCATTTCTTCATTGCTGCCAGCTAAATCTTGCCGGGCATCTTGCGCCGTCCACCATTTCCGGGTAGCATCAAACATCTTCGCAATCTTGCGTTGGTCGGAGAGGGGGGAAAATCGGAGCAAACCCGATGATACAAGCGGGTCCCAGCAGCATCACCAATCGAACATCGGAGATGGATGAGGATCCTTCCGGGCCACGGTCAAGTCGGTCGGAGTCGATTGCGGTGCGGGCAAACGTTGATGAGCTGGAAGCACAAGCGAGAAACGAGGCAAGGTAGCGGAAAATGTAATTTATAATTCATAAAATGTATTCCCACATCCAATTAATATCGAAACAGGCATGATAGTAAGTTAGTTCGATCATTCATTTTTCCTACTCCCCCCCGCCACGGATTAGCTGGGTCCGTGTACGTTTGGGACGCCTGGGTCTGTAGTCGTAGTTGTGATGGAATTTTCGTTGCCTGCCGGTCTTCTGAAATGGAAGGCAAAAATAAGGCGCTCCCTGCTCCGCCAAACGGAGAACAAACGAGCGAAAGGAAGCGAAAGTAATCATGACTACGTTATGATACATATGATTAATACTTGATAGCGTACCAATCGGGTACCGCCAACAGGAGCGAAGTACGTACGTCGGTGGAGGTATTTGAGAAAGCTTGAAGCGGGAAAGTTCAAGAGGCAACATATTTTCGCCCCAAAAACCAGCTGCTCTTTAAATCTGCACAAAACCTCAAACCTACTTCAATCCGATGAAAGTTATCCCGCCTAAAAGTCACCCATAACATATGCTGTTTACATAGGTAAAATGAAACAAGTTATTACAAAATTAGAGTCGTTCATTTTAAACTTTAATTATATACTCTATATTTTTCATAATACATTTCCCGCCATTTCATGCGCGTCGCGTGCAGCCAGCAGCAACCAAACGGTCTGTCATATTTCATATTTGATTAAAATGTTTGCATTCGAATCGAGCGCCACCATCTATAATTTACCAAACCGGTCAGCCTTCCGTAGTTCTAACGCACTATCTCACGCGCACGTACGCGACCAACCCCGCACACGACCTTGATAATTACAGCACATTTGGTTCCGGTTCGTCCTGCCGGCCTGCATTTGGCCTGCCGTGGCCTCCCGGCGGGACCGGGGGGCGGTAGTGCAAAAAAGAAGAAAAGAGCGCGAGAGCTAGAGACGGAAGAGGTCGAGTGGCTCGTTCATCCATTTTCCTTATCGGAGGTAATGTAGCATGAGCCTTCCGGCGCTGGTGAATTATGGAGGAACTGATTTCTGCATCGCTTCGCGTAATTAGCTGGCAGTGCACATTCCGCGTGGCGGCACGGCTCCATTGGAGGAGAAGAGGGAAGGAGGAAGGGAGGGGGGTAGGAGAGCAGGCGTTGGGGCCATCGGGGTTTATTGTGGCGCAAATTTTGCCCACGCTAGGCGAAACTGTGAATCCCGAGCGGGGCGTTAGGAACACGGATTCGCTGAGTGGCGGTGTTCGCATGCATTTACTACAATCGGGAGCATGCCCTGGTTCTTTCACGTCATGCTTTTCAAGAATAATCAAAATAAAGAGGATTTTTCCTCTATGCGGTAATTGTTCAAATGGAAATCATGCTTACGCTTGGCGTTCGCGAGAAACTGTATTATGACCCCGAAATGACAGTGAACGCGATGAAGAACGTTTTCTGGTTCGTGAAAATGACTCTGTACACTAGTCCTAATGTTTGTAGAATATGATTCATTAGCTTCATAAAGCAAAATTAAACACATAACTCCATCACCAGCGCGAGTCTAGCCTGAAAAACAAAAGTTTAAGTTGCACATATGTTTGCAGTATTCTATCGATTTGCTGCTAGTTCTGGCAAGGGTCTAAAAAGTGAAAAGAGTCTTTTGGAGACTCCCATCGCTCTGAGGTCTCATAGTTTCCTACCACATCATTGAAGGCCGAAGTAACACAGAATCTCCATTAGTTGCAAACTGTCCTCACCATCACCAAAACAGCTTGATTCTCTCAATTATGTTGACCGACTTCCTTCTGATGGGTTTGGACGAAATCTATAGCCAGCCTCAAATATACCATTCGAAAGTCCAATTAAAAGTACTTCTTGGCCGCGTAATTGACCCGGTTCCTACGTAAAGTTGTGTTTGTTTGCTGGACATCATGTGTCTTCTCTTCTCCTCATGCAGCCTTCATCTGCATCGATTGACAGTACAGACTGGAACAATCCATCGAGCGTGCAAGTCCATATTGTTTTCGAACAGCCAGGGACAGGAGCCAAACGGAGCGGTTTCCTTGGAAAATGATGTAAATTCGGATGCTTGGACCGAAGCACTAGATTCAATTTCCGTGGGCGCGGTCTAACGATGCATTTCGGTCCGGGTCAACCGTTGCCAGCGCTGGACCGAGTCGAGTATGTACTTGTAACTGGATCGCTCGAGCGGACAAGGAAACGGAACCACACGGAATGGAGATGCAAAAGAGATGGTTGTCTTGGGAGGGACGGTGGCCACAAGAACGCCAAGGTTGCCGACGATGGCTCTTGTTTATTGTACGAAGCGAGAGTTAACAATCGTTGCCATCCGTTTGCATCCTCAGCTTGTCTCATTGTTGTGTTGTTTCAGATGCAATTTTTTGAAGAACTTTGCGATTCCTTGCAGACTGCATTCCACGTTTAATGCATGACGGGTTTTAAGATCATCCTGTACATTTTCTTTAAAAAATAAAATAAACGCAAACATGCCTTTGAAACTGAATGAAGAAGCGCGAAACGTAAGGTTAACCCTCTCAGCACACCACGATGAAGTTAATGAATCGGAAAAAGTTAAGGAGCATCGGATTCATCGCACTTTGTTGTAGCATGTAGCATGCACGACCTGGTAGGGACGTTAGTGTTAAAAGTAATTTTGTTTTTCGTTCGTCCACCTGAAACTCGGTTTGTGTTTGCCGAAGAATCACCAGAGCGAACAGTGAGGAACACGTTGCAGAAACACGATAGCAAAATTAAACATTATTCTCAGATACGGCGTGCTAGTTAGAGACTCGTTTCCGAGTCAGCTTGGCCTGCGTCGAACATTTATAACCATGTTCTAGCTGGAGTCGTGCGTTTTTCTTTCGTAGTTTTCGCAACGTGGCACAAAATTACATAATGGTTGAATACAACCTTTTTCCTAACCAGAAGTGGCTGCCATCTTCTCGGGTGTTTTCAGTGCGTTTCGTGTTTCATTCAGATTCACTAACGGTGAGCAAAGGCAGGAAAACAAAGCGCGTGTTCAACACCTTCGCAGTTTTCCACTCCGCTTAATTGCATGTACTCGAGCGAGGTGCATGCGCGCGGACAAAGGTGGCAGAAAATCTGTTTGTCGGTAATGAAGTGGAAGACAAGCATCGCAATGATGCCAACCCGCGCCGCCGGTTGGGGCCCGTCTTCGTTATTGTCTAATGGTCCATCGGTTCGTCGGAAACATACGCGCACCCCTCGTCGCCTCAGCTCACCTTTCGCTGCGGGTGTAATAGAAAGCGACACTTCACGAGGCTTCTCCGGCTCATGCAGCGCCTCCGGATGTAGACCACTTCACACGACAGCACCTCACCATCTCTCCGTTCCATTGCCAGACAGCTGCTCGTCTATAGGAGCGCAGGAGAGAAAGGGTATCCGAAGAACAGGACCATCTATTGCGCCGTGAGCTTAATTAAGTCTAATAAAATCTGTTGTATTGTTGCAACACATTCACAGCCCTTCCCCGCCTTGCTCCCCAGTCCGTGAAGGAAGGCCGTGTCATGAGGGCAAATGTCTCGGCAAGTGTCTTCCGGGGTGAGTGCGAGCATGTGATTATTACTAAATGCGAACGGTATTACAAAGTCTTTCGCTTGCGGTGGCGTCGTTGCTGTAGCATCCCTCGTGAAAGGAAGCTTAACCAAAGAAGTTCCGTACAGTGCGCCCAGACCGTGAGCGTGTGTGAAGTCGTTCTTTTGACTCCATTTCGTTTTGCATACGACTATCCAAGGACGCAGCACACTTCAAAGCAGCACGATTCTTTCTGCTTGCCAAGACGGAAGGAGCAGTAGAATTGTTGGAATGATGTGTTCTTCCCTTTGCGACGAATGAAATGATAATACGTGGACGAAACTGTTGTTAGCAACTAAGCATCCCAGGTCATTTCAATGAACCAATGTTAGGTCAGAGGACAAATAATCACCTTTTTATTTGCTTGCGAGTGGTGTATAGAAAAGGCTTACATGATTGTCATTTTAAGGTTATACGATTCTTTTCGTTAACTGAAATTTTGCACAAAAATAATCATTTCAATTGAGTCATGTAGGAAGAGTATGCATGCTTTTCAATTGATTAGGGAGTCACATTTATTTGTTTGAAGGAAATTCCTTTTGGCGCAATTTAAAACTTAACTCCGGAATGCAATACACATCCTCAATAAAAGGACCACAGCAATGGCAAGTGAATCAAATTCAAAACGTAATCTAAAGTTTATGTTAAACGGATATGCAGATATTCAAAATGGCACCATTTGTCATTCGACATTCACTCTTTTCCATGGAGGGCGATTTTTTAAATTTTGTTATGCTCTGCTTGTCTATGTTCTGACACCTCCGGAAGACACGTGGGACGCAGCACAACCACGGAGCGATTGCTGGGAAAAGGTATTTGATTTGTGCCGTCCCTCGAGCTATCTCGCGTTCCCTCCTCCACGCGCTGGTAATTCGCGATTTCATTAGAGTTTTCCCGCTCGACCGCACCCACCTTAAGTAGATTACATTCCACGCGCCGCTTTGGTGAAATAATTTGAATAAACCGCACACAACTATTACCCGCCTGCTTCTACAGGTCGCCTCCCTTCGAGCGGGTTTTCCACAGGGCCGCTCCAGCCGACCGACTCAGTTCCGAATGCTGCGAAAACCACCGCGGAGTGTTTGTAATTATGAATGAGCCATAATCGCAATGCTAACCGGCATAAATTGCAACAATCCGCGAGCGCGAATCCAACCGACTGAGGGCGCGTGGCTGCTTTACGGCAACTACGTGTTTTAATTAATGGTCTCTGGCGGAGGCGGTTTGATGGGCGATGGATGGGCGTAAGGATGCTGTCGGCCGCGAGGTGAAGCCGTTCGAATGGTGTGAGCCTTTTGTAGCATGGACGGCGGCCCGGGAGGACTTCGAGTCACGTGGTATGTACGCTGGTTTGTTGTGCCGAGCAACGGTGGAGCTCCTCTTCGCTCTACTTTCGGTGCGTTTTGGTCATTTGAAGCGTGAGCGGGTTTTTTTTTTCGCCAATGAAATAACCTGAAGGTGATGCCGCCTGCGGGAAAATGTGGACCACAAAGGGTGCACAAGTTTAATTTATTTTCATTTATTTTTTCACAGGATTAAACTTCATCTTTTCTGTAAGTTTGGGTGTGGGGATTTGAAGTTGTTCTTCTCGCAGATGAATTGATGGACTAGATACATATTTTTCAGCTTCTACTTCATTGTTCCTTGGTGCCTTTAAAAGTTTCTAAAACATCCATCCAGACTTCCAATCAACATGGATGAGCTCCATAAAATGGTTAAAAATCTTGCAAAACATGCAAATCGATAACGAAGTTTTAAATCTTGTTCCGACGGATTCGATTTGAACCCCCTTTCAACGTGGGTAGATCTTGTTCGTGAATTATTGCTACGCTTGTAATTAGCAATCAGAAGCTTCAAGCTTCAAGGGGGAAAGAGTTTCAGCGTGGGCTCAACTTTGATCAAACATAATGCAAACGCTCATGTCGGGCGCTCTGACGTTTGAACCCGAAAAGTGATGTTTTCAATTCGAGAACGTTGGTCTGGTGGACTTTTCGTTCGGCGTTCTGTCTTGCAACCGACCTCGGCTCTATCTCCAATGCGCCCCAAGGGATGCGCGTTCAGCGGGCTGCGAACAAATTAGGGACCTGGACGAACTTTCGGCTTCGCCGTTTCCGGCCGACTTGCGCTTGAACACCAATTTTTACAGTTGGTTGCCTAAAGTTGCCCAAATTTCCGAAACCCCTTTCTTGGTCAGCGTTTGACGGCCGCTCGGTTTCATTGGAGGTGAAAGTGAACACAAGGGCAGAATCAACTGCATACCATTGTTTTCAAACAACTCGAATATTTGGTAGAGACATGGATAGAGTTTTCTTAAAAGTTCACATTATTAAATCGTTTTGAAACGTTGTTAACCGAGGCTGATTGAAGGCAAAAGAAAATACATTGGATTTGGTGCGTGCAATAGAAAACAATCGTCATTAAGTGTTCAACCGCAAGTAATGTGAGCAAGAGAATAGCCAAGGACACCGAGACCAATTGCTAATACATACATAATAATGAAACAAAACAGTTTGAATGATTGATAGAATCGCAAAACCAAATGATCAAATACGCTGCAAATCTTGATCGTGGAATGGTTTAAAATTGTCAGATTATCAGATAAAACGTGACGAACGCTCACGTGCTTCCTCATTCCCATAGGATACGAAGTTGTATTTAAGGCTAACTTGTACGATCTCCACCGTAGTGTGTTTTCATTGGAAAGCCCAAAGGTCCCCCCGTTCGCCTCGCAGAACAACACAAACGGGAAGCGGGTGAGTACGGCACGGGGTAAGGGAACCGTTGGAATTAGCATATTTTGCGTGCGTACCGGAAACTACTCCAACTAGCAATAATCTGGCGTGTTAAAAGTTCTATGGGTCAGTGGGAAAGTTTCAACCGGCGCCGTCCCTTCTGCTGGCCGGGTCGGGAAAGGTCATGGGTAAATAAGGTAAAGGGCTCAAAGGGTTAGGACTGGAGACGTCTTTTCTCTCTCGCCACCTTGGCGAAACACCCGTCGGGCGCACGGTGGACGCAACAAACATACACACTTTATAACAGGCTTTTCCGTTTGGCTTGCTAGAAAAGGGAAAAGTAAGACAGGGTAAAAAACACAAACAAACGAAGCCACCGGGCTTGCCGAGTTTTGCAGGTAGCGGGACAGGGGCAAAGGTTGAAGAATAATATTTGCTACTAATGTTGACAAATGTGACTACGCGGAAAGCCTACCTCACAGCCCGTCGGTCGGTCGCCTGCCCGGAGCGAAGAGACCGGAAGCGAGTCAAGAGAGTTTGTGCGAGCGCGCAGGAAACTGCTAAATAATTCATACGGCTGGTCGAATTCAAAGTATGACCAGGGCGCCGAAAGGTACGACGACAACTTTTAACACCGTCATCCACACTGGCTGATGGGGTGAACCACCCGGGGCCGATCCGCTGCCGGCTTGCGGAAAAACGGAAGCACATTAATATGGGATGATGGGGACACAAATGCAGAAGAAAACAATCCAACCCAGTAACATGAATCAAAATCAAGCGTCACTTAATGCCGTTCGGAATGCGGCGGGGCTTTCGGCGGTCCGCGAACGGATTAGTTTTGGTTTTTTTTCCTTTTTCTTTTCACCACCCCATAAAATGTCCGCCGGACGTGGAGTGGCGGGGAAACGATTCCGGGCATGACTTAATTGGTGTTTTGCTGGTGGAGCTGTGGTTCTCGCGTGCTTCTGGGCGATGGAATGTGTTGGGGAATGTGACAGAAAAACCTCAACTGTACCGGATGGGGAAATGGGTTTCCGTTTTGGCAAAGGGATTCAAAAGGGGCGTGTAAAATTCATAGCCATCTGGTTTCGTCAACTAAAATGTGGTTTTTTTTTTAATTGAAAAACACTGTACTTTCTACTCCCTATATTAACTGCGCTTAGATCAAAACAATGCCAATGTTTACATTCGACCGTCGACCGTCGACCATCGACTATCGACCGTCGACCATCGACCATCGACCATCGACCACCGACCATCGACCATCGACTATCGACCGTCGACCATCGACCATCGACCATCGACCATCGACCATCGACCATCGACCATCGACCATCGACCATCGACCATCGACCATCGACCATCGACCATCGACCATCGACCATCGACCATCGACCATCGACCATCGACCATCGACCATCGACCATCGACCATCGACCATCGACCATCGACCATCGACCATCGACCATCGACCATCGACCATCGACCATCGACCATCGACCATCGACCATCGACCATCGACCATCGACCATCGACCATCGACCATCGACCATCGACCATCGACCATCGACTATCGACCGTCGACCATCGACCAGCGACCATCGACCATCGACCATCGACCATCGACTATCGACCGTCGACCATCGACCATCGACCATCGACCATCGACCATCGACCATCGACCATCGACCATCGACCATCGACCATCGACCATCGACCATCGACCATCGACCATCGACCATCGACCATCGACCATCGACCATCGACCATCGACCATCGACCATCGACCATCGACCATCGACCATCGACCATCGACCATCGACCATCGACCATCGACCATCGACCATCGACCATCGACCATCGACCATCGACCATCGACCATCGACCATCGACCATCGACCATCGACCATCGACCATCGACCATCGACCATCGACCATCGACCATCGACCATCGACCATCGACCATCGACCATCGACCATCGACTACGACCATCGACCATCGACCATCGACCATCGACCATCGACCATCGACCATCGACCATCGACCATCGACCATCGACCATCGACCATCGACCATCGACCATCGACCATCGACCATCGACCATCGACCATCGACCATCGACCATCGACCGTCGACCATCGACCATCGACCATCGACCGTCGACCATCGACCATCGACCATCGACCATCGACCGTCGAACGTCAACCGTCGACCGTCGACCATCGACCATCGACCGTCGACCATCGAACGTCGACCGTCGACCATCGAACGTCGACCGTCGACCATCAACCGTCGACCGTCGACCATCGACCGTCGACCATCGACCATCGACCATCGACCGTCGAACGTCAACCGTCGACCGTCGACCATCGACCATCGACCGTCGAACATCGACCGTCGACCATCGACCATCGACCATCGACCATCGACCATCGACCATCGACCATCGACCATCGACCATCGACCATCGACCATCGACCATCGACCATCGACCGTCGACCATCGTCTGTCGACCATCGACCTTCGACCGTCGACCATCGACTTAAACGCACTTTTACTCACTTACTGAAAGCATTTCTTGATGGTGTTTACTGCCTTGCCGACGAGTAAACGAAACACACACATATGATTGCTAGCTCACTCGATCTTCGGTTTTCTGTTTTCAGAACTAAAAAAATGAAATCTGAATGCATCCCGTCACTACTATAATATTACATTATACTATACTGGGTTACATTTTACTTTTTAATTTGATAATAAAAGAAAGCACTTTCAGCACTTTTATAAGTTGGTTAAAACTGAAGGTTTTACTTTATACTGCGCGTGAAGCACGGTTCAACGGGCAGACCAAAACAATCACTGCCTTGCCGGCGACTAAACACAACACACACAAATGCGAGTGCTGGCTCAATCGATCGTTCTTATCGATTACTTTATACCAAGATCGCTTTATCACGTTATCATCACGATATACTATTTAAACTAACGGTTACGGATGATGTTGATACGTATTTGAGAACCTATTCACTGCTTCTGCTTCTCTTCTATTCTCCTCGTTTCACTTCGTACCACTTCGTATTAATTTTGTCGCACGTACAGCAAATTTGCGAAAAATAAATTTTTTGATAACAGATAATGATCTTACCACACCGCCGTTTAGAACGTTGGTATTGGTATTCTTTATGCAGTGCATCGAACGATGGTTGGTATCTGGTTAGGTACTTTTAGTTCGCACGCCTGCTTAGACACAACGTCGGTTTAGTTCGTGTGCTTAACCACGTGAGATAAGTCCATATAATTTTTATCAGTGAACCAGTGCCTAGAGAAGTTTTTGAAGGTAAGCTAAATGCTGAGTGTTTTGGTGTCTACTTAACTGACATATATTCGTTTTACTCATCGTGATTGTGAGCAACAGTACAAATTTAGTTCGACAATGTAAGTATACACCACAAAAGTGTTCTTTTTTAAAAAGTAAATTCGTTCCAGTAAGGTAAGTACTTTTTTCTATTTCTAATATGCTAATCCATTCGCATGCGACATTCGGGAATTGTAATTTTTGTGCGAAAAAAGTGCCCACGATGTCCGACGTCGATCATGGAGAGCGGAAACGGCAACGCAGGCGCCAGGCTCACGCCGATCGTAGGACAGCAGAGACTGAGGACCAACGGTCAGTGCGCTTGGCGGTAGAGCGGACACGGTGAGCTCGGAAACGCCAGCGAACGACCGAGGCCACAGGAAGGAAACCTCCGTCCTGTACTAGGTACAGGTATGTACCTCCGTGGCATCAACGATGCGCTCAGAGTGCCTTAACATTATGCTGTGTTTATATTCTTGCAGATTCTATTCTTCTAACCAACAGAGTCCTATCTTTGTTAACACCACTAAACTTCCTCGATGATTTCTAAACTTTGAATGACTAAAACCTATTTCAGCGCCAACTTTTATAATATTGGATGTTATATGTTGCTTGGAGTGTAGCCTACTACAACACTTCCTATATGCTATTCCTATATATTCCAGATGAGAAAAGTATGCTGCGATCAACCCGTATGCCATAGCCATGTGGTAGGAGATGACCCAACGTTGGTTGCTGCGACGCTCCACGAAGTGGAAACAAAAAATCCCAAACTGAATCAAAAGAACACAAAAACGCAAAACAAACGCCTTTTAAAGTTGAAAAAATAGGAATTCAATTTTTTCAATTAATTTTTTTATTCATATTTCAACTATATCAACTCACGGACCTGTAAGACCAGGGGTCTGGGAGCGCCAGGATACCTGGCTACAAAAAACTAGTTGATTTATTTAATACAATAAGAGAATATATTTCAATCCATGACATTTAGAAACAAAGTCATATTGCCCCATTGCAAAATCATCATCATTCTTCTCATGTGAACTAATGTCATCAATCCTGTTTCTTTTATCGTCAATTAAAAACTGTGTAATTAAATATCTGTCTTTTTAAACAGCTTGCGATGAACAATTGCAAATCGTTTAGTGAGTAATTGCACCGTCGCGGCAAGCTCGGAAAAAAGATCCCGAAGAGAAATAACAGACATTGGATTCAGTGGTGGGAAAAATCGGTAAAAAGTCAAAATATCTCCTAAAATTAAAACGTCCCGTTTCCACTCGATCCTTCAATTAGAGAGAACCACCTTTTTTTCTTGGTTCTTTTTTCCATGTTCCCCTACTTGCCCGCGCCCGCCGTAGTGCAATATTAATGTTCACTCAATTCATTTCCGTTCCGACTAATTGTTATCGAACAGTGGAAATCTTGTTACGCCAAGTGTGTCTCGGTCTGCCACGGTTCGCATTCCGGCGAAGCACTGGCACGGAAAAACCACCCGGTCCAAACCACACGATGCAGTGCCATTCGCAAAGTACAGCCCGGGCCAGATCGAGATCGAGAAAAGGAAAGACCAAACACCGAATCGATTCTAAATCATTGCAATTTTGAGAACTTTCCTTTCGGAAGGGAAACCTTCCGTTCCGTACCACGCTTTGCGGTCGCTTCCGGAAGAAATCGGGAAAGTGGTGCAAAAACCGGTCGAGAGAAAGGCGAATCTCGAGCCGACACTGCCTCCCGCATGCGGCGTAATAGCTTGGCATGGCCGTGGCAAGTGCGGTGGGAAAACTCACTCATCAATTTCCCGGCCCTCCCAGATAACGGTGACTCGACGGACGCGATGCGACACTTCCGTTGGCGTTCTCCTTTATTTTTTCCTCCTCCTTTTTTACCTCCAGCTCCAGTCTGAAGCGTGTGCCAAGCAATTGCGTCAATAGACCAGCATTTGAGAGCCACAATGGTGACGGTTCGGGTCTTGTTCGGGCCCGCAGGCACACGTCTCCGGCACACTTATCCCTAGCAACCGGCTGAAGGCACGAGGGTTCGCCGGGGTTGCGCTGCTCGAGGCCGTCAATTGATCGAAATATTCCACACCATCAGATTTGTATTTTCGCTCCAAGTGTGATTCGGATGCACTTTTATTTGCCTTTTAGCGCGCCTCCCTGCCCGGGAGTCCTCGACGTCGCGTCGCGTGCCTGCCATAGCGTGTGTAGGGCCTCATCATCGTCGGAATTTGTCGTGCCGCAAATCGCCCTGAGGGGACTCATCGTACGCTTCAAGTGCTTCCGACACGATGGGGGGCAACGTATGCTCCAGGACATTGGGAAAGCCTTTCGACGGGACTATGGGCCTGGAACATGCAATTTGTCCGCATAATGTTGTGCTATTTACGCGAAAAAGGAACAGTTCAAATTCAAATCACCCTTGTTTTCTTCCAAAGATTTTGATGAAAGGCTTTTGATGATAGGGAAAATTGAAAATTTAAATTTAAAGCTGCAGAACGCATCTCAAACGTCAACACGCATGTTTATGATTGGAATTGCAAATTTTAAATGCGTAAAAAATCATCCACCACTTTTAGTTGCTGCGAGCATAAAACACTACAATAAAAAACTGGTGTAAAATCAAACAATGTGCAAAACAGTATAGCGCAATAAAAAATAAAAAAAAACGGCAGGAGTAGATTGAATTTACCTAGAAAAACGCTAGTACCATCACTCCATGAAACGTATCAATTTAGGAGCAACGAAAGAGTAAAAAAAAGCGATCCAGAAAAGCCGTAAAGAGTGAAAGCGTGCAAAATTTACCGCTGTAACGATGAATAAACTCTCGCAACACCCTGCACCAGTCAATACTGCAACACCCTTAGTTAGTGAAGTTGCGGTTTTTAGTTTTGTATTTTTATTTTTTTTTACCAGAACATGTCTGCTGAAAGGGTGGCCCTTTTGTATTTGCAGATTAAAACCGATCCAATTAAGCGAAAAACTCGGTTGGTGGCATTTATTGTTTCACATCCTACTCCCCTGGCTTGTTCTAGCTCACACTATCAACTCGTATCGATAAGTGAGCATTTATTCTCATCATCCATGCCGCTCGGCAGCTTCTTTTCACTTCGGACAATCATGACTAGGGATGTGGGGGAAAAACAAAACAGTAGCCTCCCATTTTTCACTAGCAATTTTGGCTAGCTACACTTTTGCGTTGGGAAGCGTTGGGGAAAAAACAATCACCGAACGGCAAATAGCAGCGTACAACGACGACGGACGCCGACGGAACACGGCGTACCGGCCTCACCACCACCGGAAGACAAGAGCCACTTTTCGACGACAATTAATCTAGCGAGTGCACAATCGCAGGCACACGCGTACACCCGCGATCGTTTCCGCTTCCGTTCGATTTGATTCCATTATTAATTCAATAAGTTTGCGGGAACGGCTCGCTGGCGGCGTGGGTCGACATTTTTCCTCGTTTGCAATGCAGTTTCCATCCATCGGTGCTTGTTCGTCCATGCGAGCGCACTTGTTCGAAAGGCTTGGCGTCGCAAACAAAAAAAAAAGTGTTGCGAATCGTGTCGACCACACGCCGTTTGTACGCCTGATGGATGTTTCCATAATGGTCGCACGGTCGACGGCGTTCGGGGAGCAGGCGGAAGACATGAGGGAGGATCAAATTGGAGCACGGGCAGGCAAGAATTGCTTAAGAAAATCCACTAAACGATGCCACGCCAAGCTGGACAAGCTAGAGCTGGGCTGCAGCATATCGTAAAAGCTTCCGCTAGGACGTTGACACGACGCTCGAACAGACGGACATTAACCGGGCTACGAGCGTAATAACCGAAATCTAATTACCACTGACAGGACGTGACCACGTAAGGATCACTGATACGACCTGTGTTTGTTTGCGTGTGTGTGTATGAAGGGACAACCCGGGACAGAATGTGGAATGCTGGAAAAACAGATTGTGGCGGTCATTGATTTTCGATTAGCGCGCCTTCACGAAATGATACTGAGCTCGGCTCGAAAGGGAGGGCTGTTAGTGGACTTGAAGAAAAGGCAAGGAATCCATAGCCTCTCGCACGTGGTTTGGCCAGTTTTTGCAAGTGCTGTGTAGAGAAAAGCGTGTCACGACTTGACAGATTTTGCGAGGGCAAACCGATTTACATGTTGATGTCTTGTTAACAACTTAAGTGGTGGCACAAGGAATGACGAACTGCTTTTTTTTTTGCGAAACTTTGAAGCAATTATATGCCTTTCACAAAAAGATCAATAGATAGCAATAGATGCTAATTGTCATTGTAACTGTTTACAGCTAGTAAAAGTGTCTTAAAATTAATTTTAACAGATGCGTTTGACTGATTGGAAAAGTTTTTATTTCAGCTGCCAATTGAAGGTTTAGTCTGTATAATTTTCTTATTGCCATGTGTATCCAATTGCAAATCGTTGTACTAATTTTACTAAACAAAATGAGCCGTTGTTCTTGAGTAAACAAGTACATCAGAATGCAATCTGTACCACACGAAGTTTTATCAGTTGCTAGTTACAAGTGACATAGACACATTAGCTGTTACAACAACCAGAAGAATCTGCACGGAATGACAACATGTGTTGACGAAGAAAAATGAACCTACGCCGGGAATGAGGCACCGTCTCCAGTGTTTATTTTGGCGTGGCCCATTTTGGTTCACTTTTTCAGCACCAATCTTCTGGTTGTCTGTCGATGTTTGCCTCGCCCGTTGCCCTTCTCGAGGGTATGCAGCCTTCCCGCGGATTTACCTGATCCGCCCGAAGGGGGCCAGGTCTGCAAATTCACCAGCCTACCATCGCGGGACGCCATCGAACGTCGTCGCCCGACGTCGATCGACTCGATTAGGAATGCAATAAATCTTGCCGGCGCGGAACCGTTGCGCCTTCCAAAAACCGTTCTTATCCAGGTATGGCCCGGCAAGACGACAATAATGGCAGCAATATCAACTATCGTAATAAGAGGAAACATTTCGATGGGACGCGAAAAGAAACACGGGGGCAACTACGAGCCTTAAAACCGGAACCACTCTGCTGCTCGACGACTTCGCGAAAGGAATTGAAGGTAGGCAGAAGACATTCCGTAGTCACTGTACGTTCCGGTTTCTCGCAAGGTGCCTTCGCGTGTTGTCGAGGTTGTCTGCATTGCTAGCGCTTTTCCAACTCTGGTGCAGGGGAACGGGTGAGAGAAACCAATCAAGGATGTGACCAAGATATTGTGAACGTTTCGAGAACGACTCATCAAACGGAAGCAAACGAAGGGCAAACCTGGAATCGGGGGGGGGGGGGGGGGGGGGGGGAGGTTGCAAGGCACTGGCTTTATTTGCGCATCTCAAGAGGGAAAAAGAGGCGACGCTATTAGGAAGGATTGTAGTTGAATTTGGGCCGCCTCGTGGAAGTGGTTGTAGTTGTAGTGTAGTCAATGCACTCACGGAAAACCTCACAACAAGAACAAACGGCAAACGAGAGGAAGAAAATGCAAATGAAAGTCAGCACAACGCAACGGCGGTAGCATCAGGCCAAGGAGACTGAAGGGCCTCCCCAAGCCTCGCCAAGGACTAGCGTTCGCTAGAAAGCCTGTGCCAAAACTGTCCCTCCAATTCTTCCGCAGAGGCACGACGGGGGGGTCGGTCTTGTCGGTCGTTAGCTATGCGTCATCCCGGCCCGGATTCGGTTTCGTTTTCCATTTGCCTTCCGCAACCTATCCCATTTCGGAGACATGTATAGCAAACAGTGGAGGGAAAAATAAATTGCATTTTCTATTTAAAATTAGATGCAAGATGAAGACCCCAACCGCCCACCTCCCGGCATTGGCAGCGGCATTGAACAAACAGAACGGTCCTTGCAAGACGAAACTTGCCGATCCGAGACTTTGCTTCCCGAGGAACCCGATGGCTCGACCGTTTCTGCGTCGGCAGGTCGCAGGACGCTCTTGCCGCTTGCGAGAAAGAAGCAGAAGAAATCCAATTGCAAGTCATCCAAGTTCGTTCGTTCGTCGGATTGTCTTCAAACGTGACGGACTGGACCGCTTGCGGGCAATCTCCGGGGGGGTGCTCTCTGCCGTGGTGCCGCCCTGTGGCCAAAAGAGGTGAGGCGGATTGGATTTGAATTCCTGAGGGTTTGCACCGAAATACGCCAGGTTGCACACACAGTGTCACCAACCATTTTACCCCCTTTCTGTCCAAAGATTTCGGTGCCGCCGTGTGATGTGGAGAAGCTTCAAAAGCCATCGAAAACATTCCTACCAACATGGCGCAACATCTTTCCCGTCTTCCTCACAGCATGCTGCGGTCGGAGCTCCGGAAGAAGTATACTACCGCTCGTCGGAATGGCCGACTTCCGAGCTGACCGAGCAGCAATGGCACGTGAAATGCCGCCTGTACGGAATGCCGTCAAGCCCGGCAAGACTCTCGGTCCCATGCTAGCAGGTATCATCCTAATTGACTACAGGATTTATCTACTCCTAGCAAAGAGCTTCCTCTGAGATGTCTTCCGGAGGGGACGATGAAGCCAAGGCAGACCGGGCAGAGCAGCGGCAACAGCAAAAGTGCCAACTTTTTCCTTCCACGAAACAACTAAACACTCTGCGAAGCACGCTCCTTTCGGGCTCGAAATGGTGCAAGAAATTTGTGGGACGCCTTGAAGAAGTCTTCGGCACGAATTCTTCTAATTCCGAGGTTCCGGCGCCAAACCTGTGCAAGGATGGCGGCTGTTAACCACATTGCCGATGCAGAAGCGTTTCAGAAGCGTTGGACGAGGATGCATTTAACATCTCCACAGCTCGCCCCGAAAATGTTGGACTGCTGGATGCTGCATTTAATCAAATCACATTCCAGACATCGTTTGGGATTGTGTGTGTGTGTGTGTGTGTGTACCTAACTCATATAGATTGATGCACCACTCGGTGCGTATGCGAAAGAATGACGGCTTCAGTGCGATTGAGCTTTATTATGCTGATGATGAAGATGGTGGGTAATGGTCCCACATCCACCCTTAAGGTTCCATCAGTGAGATAAGATCAAGCTTGAATGCTCATCTGGCAGTTTATTAGTGTTGTTATGGCATACGACGAATACTTTCTTATGTTTTAAATGACCACATGAAGACATCAAAACGCCCAAATTAAAATTATTCCAATTGACTGATCATTTCATCCTTTGAATAAAATGTCCTATTTCATGATTCATCTGGCTTGCTTTTCACGGAAAGCTTCGAAAGTTTTGATACGGATGATTGCTTTCTTTATCATATTCATCTCATGCTTGTACAAGCTGTTTTATAACTGATCTACGAATCATTTAATCAAGTAAAGATGAACATAAATATTACGAATTAATCAACACTTTCAATTGCCAATCAATTGCCCCTCATCTAAATGTTGCCTTTGATAAGAGCCTATTATTTCAGGGACATTTCTCTGCTACGAATTGATTCTACAAGAATGCTCTTATTAAAATTAATTTAAAGAAGAAAATTCATATTCTTCTCTTTACCTTAGGCAAGCGGCATTACCATTGTCGTAAATCTTCCACCATGGCGTTAACTGAACAAACTTATTGTAAGTGACACTTCTTCAAAGCAAGCGACAAGTTCGCTTCGGTTGAGAGATCTCTTTCTTCCCTTTGTGGCCAACTTCAATGTAACGCCCGTATACTCGGCGTCATTCGACGAATTCAAAACCGATAAAAAAAGAAACGCCAGAGGAAAGGGCACGGGAGCGGAGAACGCAAACCTCGACCGATGGTTCAACGGAATTACTTCCGTACCGCCAGCTCGGACACGATCGCCACCGCACCAGCTCGCACACCACAGCAAAGCTGCGTGTGTCCCCGTGGTTTGGCTCCATCGGCTCCGGAACACCACGCAGGCCCCGATCTACGCTCCGATACCGCTGCATTTCGAGATGGTCATTTGAAGTTTAATTGAATTTGATTTTAATTAAAACCCTGAAATTTACTCCGCTCGACCAGTGAATGCAAGGCTACCGATATCCAGCGTTCGGGTGGTTTTTCCAACCAGTCCAAGGGGTAGGAAGGCAGGGCTGTTCCGGAGGTGTTACAGCCTTCCGGCCGGAAGGAATTTCCTCTTTTCATTCCCCCTGGGCGGCCTCTGCTAGGAACGCGGGGCAGCCAGCCATGGGTTCCGGTTGCGTTTCCTTTGGCTATTGTTTTCGACTCCAATCAGGTAAAATCAGTGTTAAAAGGCGGAAATTACAGTGCTACTTCATGGCACCGGCGCTTCGTGCCCTCCGAGCACCTTTCGATTTGGCCGCTCGGGCGAGTTTTCGTGCTTCCCTCTCGGAAGGACCGGAAGTTACAACCGCACCCCACTCCGTTCATTCCTTTTTCGACGAGTTTCCTTCCAACGAGCTCGCCACTCTTCTCGCTTTCGGACGTGAGGTGCAAGCTAACCAAGGGAAGAAACGTGTTTTTTCCACGCGCAAGGTAAAATAGGTCTTCTCCACCTTCTGTAACGCCAGGAAATGCGTTTCTCTTTCCTAAGCTCTGCTCGGACGCTTGCCTCTACGCAGACTTTACTTCGCACACCTCGTCGGTTGCATAATGCACCGGTCTGAGGGATCGCATGGATTTAGGGGGCAAAAGAAGTCCTTCCGGGAAGCGTTTCAGGTCCCTGGAACAATGGACTAGGTTTCCTCGGGGCGAGCATTTCTTTGTGAAACTTGGCTGTTCTTAATCCATCGTCACTCGTGGCCGAGTTGGCGGAAAGACGTGTTCTAAGAGCGAGTGCCAGGCTCGAGGCCCGATTGTCAAATCTAATTTCCTAGGCACCATTTTACATACGTTTGCCAGGCGTGTAACGTTTCTTCCTGCCGTCCCGGGAGGTAAAACAATTCCTCACTTTTGGGCGCGCTTGAATGTGCAATCTTCATAACGCAAAAATGTTCTTTATGCATCTTACTCGCTACGTGCTGGGAGGTTTCTTTTGAAATCAATTTGAACGTTGAAGGAGGATTGGATTAAACACGAGCTGAAAAATTATGTTCCTCCGAGGATGGACACTTGCATGGCAAACGAAGCACAGGGGGGAGAAAGGATCGTTACAGTAATTTGGGGAACAAGCACGTTTAGATAATTCACTTTGTGAAACTTTATTGCATTTTCTAACAGTGTGCTGATGTGTTTCAACGATTGTTCATAAATTTTAAGCATGGCACCATTCTAACATTTCGTTAGTTTGAATGAACAGTTACTCCGACTTATTTTCAAGTTAAATTGTCTTCAGTTAAACCTTTGTTTGGTAATAAGTTATTTTAAAAAGCTTCTAGTTTTCCCATGAATCAGTGAGGATAAAAGATGCCAATTTTTCTTAAGGTATTTTTCTTGTCGATTCGAGTTACATGAGGGATGTAAACTTGTTGCCATTTAAAGTTTTGATTTGATAGAACAGTTGCTTTACCCTGTGTACCCGTTCCCAAACGAGTTTCTTGTAGGTTTTTCCAATTATTTAAGCTTGGCTGTGTTTGTGACAAATAGCGATTCGCTTGGAACATTTTTAATTCATCGCACATATCAGTTTTATGTGTAATATCCAATCAATCAACTTCTTCATTTGGAAAATACTTATTGCTATTTGTTTGATGCCAACTTATCACTTAAAATATGCAACTATCAAAAGTTTGTTTTTTTGTTACAAACGCTTTAAAGTGAAACTTTCTTAAATAAATCATAGAATGCAAGCAAAACGGTAGAATTGTCTTCAAGATGACGAGCATACATTTCCAACACGGAGACGGACACGGTCAGCACAATCGTGTGAAAATCATTAGGCGTATGTTTATGCAAATGGTCTCACCATTAGCAAACGCTTTATCATCTCACGTTGCTTTAAGGCACACTCCGGTGGTCGACAGCCTGCGGTCTTCTGCAATGTGCCCGTAAACGTCTTAGTCCAACAAGAGAGCAGTGTATTTTTCATGCACATGCCGAATCATACTAATTCTAGGCATTCGAGGTTATGCTTCTGCCCAGTGGTTCATCGGCATACGTTCCGGGAGCACGAAAGTGTTTGCTGGCGGGACGAGCTCCAGTCGACAATTTGACGATAAATATGTGTACATGTATCCAGATACACCTACACACACACATACACAAACACTCACATGAAGTTTCGAACGTGCACCGACATTGTGCTGAAACGAACGTTGTCCTTATAAGCTTCTCATGTTGGGGTTTGCTGCAGTGTCTCCAATGCAGTGAAGCTTCGATGCAATGAAGGGAGATAGCGAGAGCAAGAAATCGTTCTTTCTCCATCCCATGCTGTTGTTTTCTCTTGCCTGCTCCCGGTAGTCGTCGGTATGACGTGCATTCCAAACCACCTAACCCCTTCGCCGGAGCAGCTCGAATACCAATTTTCACACCCCGGAAAAAAGAACCCTCCCGGTCCCGGAACGGTTTAATAACAATGGATGGAAGAATTTTATTATGCAAATATTCGTACCTCAGCTGTGTCGGTCGGAACGGAAGAAGCAATGGACACACGTCGAGCGTAGGCGAGAGCATGGAAGAGAAAAGAGATCAGGCGTAGTGGAGCGTGGAGTGGAAATCATAAAGGAGCGCATAAAGAAGAGTCATCAGCATCATCTTTATAGAAAGATTGCGCAAGCGGGCAAAGGGTAATAGAGGGTCGATGAGAATGAACACCGTCGGGGGCTACAATGCACGCAGAAGGATCGGGGACCCGAATAGAAGCTGGATATAAAGTCAAGTGTGACAGACAGAGAAAAAGGGGCAAACGGAGAGTGAGTGCGCAAGCGGAGGGAGAAAGGGAACAAGTGAACCGGTACGGTAGGTGAAAGGACTGGAACCTTCTTTCAGCAATAGGAAGTGGCTTCGAATGGCGTAAGATATACGATCGTCTATGCTGCCCCGTGGGGAGCAAACGAGTGCGCAGGGTTTGGACGCTGCGGTGCGTTATATCTCAGACCCGGATGTTTTATGCTTGACACACGGTGGCTACTGCGTCTGCTACTTCCATATGCTGCCTTCACTTTCAGAAATTACAGTTCCCCTCACCTATCCACCCTCTGCAACACAAATCATTGCGTGCTCAGATTCTCTCTTCAACTCAGTCTTTTGCTCCATCTGTAACTCTTTGTCGCTTTTCATCTTTCCTCGCCTTTCCCAACTTGCTCTCTCTCTCTCCCTCTCGCTCTCCTTTCAAGTGCCGTTGTCACTGTAACCCTTGTTGACACACTGTCATCAACACATTGTCACCTAGTATCAGCGTCACAGGGGGACATCTTCCTGACGTGCATTGTCATAGTCGGACGGGTCGGCTCGCGTAACACTGTAACTAAATCATCACCCTACGATGGACCAAAACGACCAAATTCACCACTAGAAACAAGGACTCGTGCACTTTAGGTGTACGCACAGCAGCTTACAAGTGTACAGTTTCAACGAAAAAAATAAAAGTCCCGGGACCTTAATGCTTAGATTGCATAAGATTTACATAACGACACGAACCATTCTGCTGAGTTTATCCAGAGATTCAATGCAGGTTAGGGAGGCTACGATACATAAGCCCAGGGTTATTCTTGCTGTAATGCGATCAACACACAGTTGCATCATCCTCACCTTCCGGATAGAGCAAACGACTCAGTTGTGCTTTAAAAATATGCAACGTTTCTACATAAAAACAGTAGCATGAAATGCACATACTAGGTCAGTGATTAAAGTCATCATCTGAAAAATACTTATGGTCTACATAATGGTACAAAATAAGTAAGAGTAGATCTCTATGAGTCTTTTATTTCATATTGATAATTTTAGTTTCTGTTTGAATCGAACAATCCACAAATGACCATGCGTCTCCATGTGTTCGCACTTGACCGAATATTCAACACTACGCATTGCAGCCTGTCATGCAGCGCGGGATTTAACTAGAAAGTGTCTGCGTCCGCTTTTAAAACTAGTAATTGCAGGATCGTTTTCGTGCCAGCACGCGATCCGTTCGCCTTTCCTATGAAAGACCATGCGCCTCCATTCGGCAAACGATAAACGGTGGGATAAATGTGCTCGCAACCGTGACACTCTGCGGGAATGGGTGAATGAAAGCAAATGATTCCACCGTAAATCAATCTGCTCGCCAAAACCAAAACCGATCCAAAACAAACAGGCACCCCGAGGGAAGGACTATCCGGGCGATCCGAATGAAGTGATTTCGTTTTGCACTTGATTTGCGAATTTGCGGTCGTTCGACGTTTTATTGACTACTGCTGCTGGTGGTGCTGCTGCCGCTATTAGGGGCTCGTTCGAAGACACCTGCACTGCGAGGTGTTGCCCGTAGTTTTCGGAAGAGTTTGTTTGCACTGGCAGCACCGGAAGCGACCCTTCGGCTGGATGGAAAACACATTTTCCTGGATCGCTCTCTCTTTTTTAACAGGTGTTCTAGCTTGCTGCAAAATGCTCACGGTCTTCCGGCAGTCCGGAAGGTCGCTGTTTGAGCTGTGCGATTTTCGCCAGTTCAGTCGAACGACCCGGAATCGAGCCGCAACGTTTGAAAGCTTGCTTCCCGGTGATTAAGCACCGACTTGAACCGGGTGGGCTGGAAAACATTTGCATTTCGGTTCCCCCTAATCCAGCCTGTGCTATTTCGTCGATCTGAAGGGAAGCGCTTAAGGATGGTCGGAAAAACCAACACCCCGTTCAGGATGGATTAGATCAGGGGTAATGAATTTGTCACGATCTTGAGCTATTCTTAATTTGATTCAATTCTGATTGTTGAAAAGCTTTACTCTTTGTTCAACTAGGAATCAAAAATGTAGAAGGGGCTTGGTCATGAAGTGATTTAATTGGTTACTGACTGGACATTCTTTGCATAAGGAGTGTTTGATTCTGGTGATACAAGTTATTGATTCAAACTTTCTCGCAATTGGTTGGCTTAGAAATATGTAAAGGACAGTTCCATAAGCAAGACGTTTCTCCTGCATATACTTCTGGAACATTGCTTGCTAGTTTGCTTTCCGTTGCCAATAAAATAAACCACACACGTTGTTGTATTTTTCTTTAGAGTTTCTAGCTAACACTTTCCAACGAAGAAGCTCCAGTGGGAGCCAAATCGATTACTTTTACGCAAAGTAACACTCACCTCGAACTCCCTGCTCAAACGGAATAACAAACGCATCCATACCACCAGACAACCACCGTACAGATTGTGCTCGTCTTAATTAGTTTCACGTGCCTTCGTTACCGCGTGGGCGTACCTCATTGCGATTAACACCATCGTAGACGGTGGCGATGTTGAAGGTGTTGAAGATGATGATGATAAGGATAGCGAGAGATGGTGCGAATGGCAATCGGACAGCAGCTGATTACGTGTCATCTGTAAGAAATATCGCCCGACAATCCCCAACGAATATCCTGAAGAAAAAGCAAGGCAAGGTAAGGCTCGCCAGGTCCTCAAGGCATTCCAGTACTTTTCGCAAAATTAAAATATCATCCGTTTGATTATGCCTGCGGTGTAAAGAGCGGGCAAAACTTGCCTTGCATTACGACGACCGGTTCGCGGTGAGTTTGGGTTTAAATTTATAAGTAAACTCCTTTCAAACTCTCGAAATTTTTCCATCTTCCCCGCGTTGACTGCTGTCCGGGGCAGTTGTTCTTTCACGATGCATTCCTTCCGATTTCGGCGGCCTTATCTGTGGTTTCCGTTCCGTTCGCTCTCTGGATTGAATGAAATTAAAACTTTTCCTTCTCAGATCGTGGGCCACGGTGAACTCATGCACCGAGAACTCTCAACTCGCCAACGACCGCGACAACGATGACGAAGAATGTCGCCCAAAATGATGTTACATTTTCATTCTCCGCTGCATTCCATCTGGGTGCGGTGATTGCTCGGGGAAGGAAAGCTGGCGGAATGGTGGGGTGAAGAATTTTGGCGTATGTTTTTTAGCGGTTCGTGGATTCGTTTTTCGGCTCGCTGCCGCCCGGAACGTGATGCGCTGTGGCATGCAGTGTGCCATCCTGGTGGCGTTTTCACAGGTGTGTTTCTTACACTAGTTGGCATAAACGTACGTTTAACCATACATGAATAATGAACTTGCTGAAGTATACTTTTGCCCACGGATTACTTTTCGTGTGTTCCAAACTTTGAAAATAATACTATCGGATTATCCAGGGAAAACAAACTCCAATGCAAATCGTAAACATTTCCGTCAATACATTTTTGAACAGTGAATATAATGCAATATCGACGGAATTTTCGCCCATAGCGATGGCAGGTGCTACAGTATACACTTTTGCGATGCAACGCTCACCTCATTACAAGCCAGTTATGTATTTCGCGTTCCTTCCCCAACCGGCAGTTAATACTTCCTCGCTCTCTCCAGAATTTTCGTTCACGAAAGCGACGCAGGACAACGGAGCACATGGGTTTTTTTACTACCAGAATACGACCGCGTAGCAGCCCCGAAATTTCCCCGTTACCCACACGCTCGTTATACGCCGCACAGCGCCATCGCACAACCACATTAGCACGCTACCAATCGCGTGGGAATCAGGTCGCAGGACGTTCTCATCAGCATGGTGGCCACCCTTTCGATCGTTCCCAGCGCTTGCCTCCCGACTCGGTGGCAGGAGAGCGGGCAGAGTTGATTATATTTTCCTTTTCTTGATCGTTTGCATTCGGCGCGAGGGCTGGATGCGGGTGCGCAGCAACGGAAAATCAAACGAATTCGCGGTCACACGGTTTTAGGTAAGGGCAAAAGAGTGGGAAGCCCGATTCGCGAAACTCCTGCCGCTTCCCTTCATCGTTCGTTTGAAAGCTTTGAACTGTGCAAGCCGAACCCCGACGAGACAGCGACAAGCTTAAGACAGAGTTAATCGTAGGACCTCGAAAAAAAAACAAGGAATTTCTCAAGAAACGATTCTCGATGGCACGTTTCAGCTCACTGGTGTTTTGTTTGCGTCAATGCATCAAAAAGTTCCCCATCGGACCTTTCCTTTACCTTCCTCACTCTCCGATGACTACTTCTCGACTAGCCTTCCTACACGTGATTCGACGACTTTGTCTTCGGCTCCGAGTATCACCTCGTGTTTGTGATAAACAATTTTTACTGCCATTTCCATTTTCCGCTGCGCCGACGACTTTCGGTGCGTGCACTTATCCCTCACTCACACGCTGACAATGCACCCCAAAGGAAGGTCACCGAGCTCGACGCGGACCGTGAAAGACCAACTTCTTTCGAGCCCGTCGTTGACGAACGCATGAATTTCATCACCTTTCCCGCGCGTCCAAGTTCTCCGATCCGATGGCCGCATATCTAGAGCCCGCTTCAGCTTCAAGCAGAAGTCACCAGAGACGCAAACGTAAGGAAAGGAAAGCAAAAAAAAAGACGAAAACACCCCCGTAAAGTTCGCTCGTGTGCAGGGCGCTTGGTGTATCCCTAACGATGGAACCTTTTTCCATTCATGTGACTCGATTATTTGCGCTACGTGAGTTGAAATCCGATGCGCGCGTGTTGAGCTGGCACCCACACACACACACGCACATGGTTTTTCCGCGAAATCAGCGAGTTGGCACGGGGAGCAAAATTAAGTGTTGACTGCCGATGAAAAACAACCCCCGGTGAAAACCGAATGAAGGGAAAACCGGGATCAACTCGCTGGTGGCGTTTCCTCCGGGCGAAGCGAAATGAAGTGAGTTTTCACAGGACAATAGACACACACACATAGTGGGGTAGGAAAAGGGGGCAGGCAAACCGTCTCGGTGGAAGGCTGCGCGAGACGTGAAAGGGAAATCCTTTCTCAGTTCTGGCACACCTTCGATAGATTTTTGCATTCATCCAAGACTTTCCGGCTAAGGCATAGACGAGCTGGAAAATCAACACTCACAAAGTCACAGGAAAACCAACAAAGTGGGGGAAAGGAGCGAAGGCAAAAGAAAACCTTCGGCCAAACCTAGTGGCCCGAGTGCGCCCGCAGCATGAGAAAGGTGAAAAGTGAGTTTCAGAAAGGCGTCAAGTGATTGGGTTGTCAGGCTGCCAAAACAGGGAAGAGGGAAAGGAAAAGAGGAAAAGTGGAAAGCAGTGAAAACAGCACACACCCTAAGCCTCGAAAGGGCTCGATCGAACGAATACCGACATGCTAAAAAGGGTATTATAACTCATTCAATTAATTGTGAGCGCAGAATTGGATTTCGGGGGACTTCGGGCTTGGCGTGCGGTGGAAAACCCCCCGTGCGTTTTCCACCTTCGAAGAGTAGAATCGAAAGGTGAGAAAGCGCCTGCTTTGGCTACCGGGAACTCGTGAAGACAGTTTGGGGCAAGAAATTGCATCCCTTTTCGAATGGCGCTGCCGGGTAAAGCGATTCTTATCCCATTCCGTTTAGTTTGCCGCTTAGGAAAAATAGCACCGAACTCGAATAGGACGGATTGGATAAAGTGATAATCGACTGGCACTTTGTGTGTATGTGTGTGTGTGCATGTTCTGTTTTTTGTTCGCTCACCATTTTACTATTGACTATCGGCTAGAGGTCGCTTAACTAGGGCTACGTGCTGATTAGTTCGGGTTTTATTTGAGCGCCATTAGTTTTGAGGGAGGGGCAGAGATTAAAACTTCTTTGCCTGCTCTTTTCCAACGTTCTCTCTATCGCTTCTATCGCTAGAAATGTTGCATTTAAATTTAATTTGATAAGTTTGTTTATTATGAATGACCTCTCGGAATAAAAGGTTTTCGCTTGGATTAATGGAAACCAGGCATTTATCTTATCCAAGAATGAAAACGTTGAACGTTATGTATGTAATTTAATCAATTTTAGAAAAAGCTCTTTTAGTGAAACTATTATTTAAAAACGTCTTAAGCTTTTATCAACCAATTGAAGTTTTTAAGATAATAAACCTTAAAACCAAACCAACCAACATCATGCCACGGGATGATTTCGGCGTATTTCCACTGAGCAGAAATCGTGGAATCCCACCATGAGATAAGTCAATTACCACGATCAAACGCGACTGAGGCCAGCAGTCGAAAGGCAGTCCAATTATATATTGTACATCCACCCACAACCGGCAGCCATTCTTCCAGCCGTTAGCTAACGGGAGCTCTCGGATTCTGCGACTGGAAGCGCCGACCGACTGCCACGCGACTGGAAGTATGGCGAAGTCCTCGCGTCCGAAGCCATTACACGCTGCTGCTCCGGTTCGCAGTTCGGCTTCCATTCGGGACGACTCGTTACGAAATCTGGTTCCTTGGCATGACCGCTCGGCTCCGAAAGAGCATCGGCATCCCGCCCAGCTGTCGGGGTTCGGTTCGCGGCGGGTGCCAAAACATCTGACGAGATAGACGTACGTATATGTATGTCACCGGAGCAGATCTCCGGAGCTTGGAGGCGGCCACGGCACGCCAGTTAGTTGGTCCACGATCGTTCCCGTCGTCGGATGGATTGCGTCCAGTTTCCGGGCTTGCCGGGTTTGTGCTCACCTGCCAAACGGTTCGTGCATTTGCCGCGAGTGTGCGACGGTGTGTTTCACGAATGGGGCATTCGGTGTGTGTGTGTGAGTGAGTGTGCGGGGGGGTTTGTACGTGCAGCCGGCCGGAAACGGAGGCCATTTCTGTGAAAGTGATAAACGGATTGTTGCTGCGTGGTGTCGCGTAGTGTCCCCCACGCACCTTCCAGGATACGCTCCCGAGGAGGAAAGATTTCGTGTAGTGCTACAGTGGAGACAGTCGATCTTCCCGAATGGACGCATGTTTGTGGATGCCAAGTGGACCCGTTTGCCGAATGGCCGAACCTGAACATTGCCCAGCCCCTCGTCCTTTGCTAGTCGTAATTTGTCAGCTGGCGGAAGGGAAACTTCCGGCTCGTTCCTTACGGCAGATGTCCGACGGGAAAATGGGACTCATTACTACTTCCCGTTGCCGGGAACACCGCCGGGAACACTAACACCGCCTAACGTGGCTTCGTGTCCGGTCAACCAGACCGGAACAAACCAGAAACAAATTGTAGTAGGCTAAGCACCGCACTGGGGACCGTTGCCCAATCGCCCTCTCGAAGAGGTTGCGCAGGACGTCCTGCGGGAGTTGGTAGGACGAATGGCCGCCACAACGATGCACTGAGATGATAAATGCCCACCTCGGTATCGCTCGGAACGCCAGAACGTGGGATATAAAGTGCTCCTACTTCCCCGACGGAGCCGGGTTCAGCCTGGCGATTTTAGGGTCGGTGTTAAACGGCACACGAGCAGTACTGGTTTGATGGCACCACGGAGGAGGTGTACTTGGGGTGCGGAGGGGCGGGGCTATTGTGCACTGGTGTCGTTATATCTTTCCCAACGCCACTAAACTTCCTTAACAGTTCATTTTATCGACTGCTCCCGTTCTGGTCGGGTTAGGCCGGCGCTGCATCATGCACCGTTTCTTCACACGCTAGTCGGCAGCTCCAGCGCAATAAACCTCACCACCAGAGGTCAGCACCGGTTCGCGTGCCCTGCATACATCTGTTTTGCCCGGAGGCTCTTTTCGGGAGCCATCGTTAGCATCGTCCACTTTCGTGGTGCGACGTTCCCAGCCAGTGGATCTTCCGGACGGTTCGGTTTTGTTTTCCATTGTTTTGCCTATCGTCCCCGTTTCCGGTGCAGGATCCGGTTTGCATCTCTTCTTTATTCTCCTGCCTCTCCTGGCACCTACAAGCCCAAGTGAGGGTGAACGTCCAGACACGAATCGACCGGTGTCGATTCTGAGGGCCGTTAGGGTTTTTTTGGTTCTACTTCTTGTTTGTTCCCTCTCCTTTCCGTCCACCATAAAGAATCGCCCTGCATCTGCTGCTCAGCCGGGTACTGGTGTGATGTTTATTTATTTACTGCACTTTCTGCAACGAGAACGAGATCCTTCCGATCGCATCTCGCCCCCTCTCGAGGCCTGGCCCAGGGTGTCGTAGATGGGTTTAAGATAGGCCCGCCATAACCGGTAAGGGACGGAACGGGCACATCGCACGCTACACCTGGGGTAATCTGTGCACCACAATCGCACACAAACAAACCTACAAGCACACACACACACACATCGTGAACAGAAAAAGTCTCCGGACGGATGGAAACCCGCTCACGTGACCACTTTCGACACGTTTTGCGTGACGTGCCTGTTTCCCTTGGACTTTTCCCACACCAAAAACGTAGAATACTCGTAGAAAGCTTTTTCTACCGCCGCTGTTGTTGTGGGAGGTGGCACGCTGTTGATTTGTTTCACCTTTTCCCATCGCACCTAGATCTGAGAATAAAAAACACAATCCACCAACACTCACTTGACCTCCCACTACCTGGCAAATGAAAAGCCAAAAAAAAAACGAAGGTAAATCGTATCTCGCCTAGGTGAACCGGGTTAAATGCATGCAACCATTTGACGACACTGGCCTGGCCTGGTGCGGATGTGGCGCAGATTGTTAAATCCGGTGTCAATGCGAAGCGAAAAAGAGAGCGAGCCAGGGGAAGGAAAATGAGAGGGAAGGAAGGGTGGGGAGAGCACACACAAAAAAACAATCAAACGACCCACTGATGCGATACGGTCCGTTGTGAACGATACGACTCCTGGCACGGTGGCACTCGTTTGGTGTTCGCAGGAAAGAAAAACCGAGTCGTGGTGAGGCGCAGCCACACATCCACACACCTACACTCGTACACACTAGCTGGCAAGCACCTTGCCGTTAGCCGTTACGTTTGCCGAAAGATAACACACCTTGTCCGACTCGGTTGGATCGTTCCGCGGGGTGCACCGGAAGGCGAAAAAAAACGGGAAAACAAGCTGCAAAACCCCTGAACCGCTCGAAACAATAGAACACACGACACGAGCAGGATGGAACGGATGCAGCTCGAGGGAGGGGAAAGAGGGGAGGGGGGCATAAAAACCAAGCGAAAAAAAACCACGCGATAACAGTACGAATCTCACGAACCTCGACGAAGTACCACGTTGCGTTGGCTTCGGACTTGCACACCTTTTTTTGTCCACGGTTGTGTTCATTTCATGTTGTTTTCGTTTCTCGCTCTCCCTTCCTTCCCTTCTTTGTTTCTTTCCCCTTTGTGCACCTTAACAGTGGGTGGGTTGTGAAGGGGGTTGGTGTCCTCCGTCCTTTTTTTAATTTCCTGCGATCTAACTCGGTTAAGGATTTCGTTGCGGTGGCAACCGGTTAATCCGGGCCCTGGTCTCCCCGGCGACATTCCATTGTGACAAGGCAACTCTTTACCCAACCCCACATCCCGACCAAGGTGACGACAACGTTTGTCGTTTTCTGCGTGGGGAGAAATCTAGGGAGATTGTCTACTGACTCCTACCACATACGACATCCGGTGCACGCGGTAAAGCGCTGGGAGCCGGAAAAGAAAACACATTCCACCCGTGACCCGTGGCTAGGTGTGGAACAATGTTGCAGCAAGGATGAATCTTGGGGAAAAGGGGAGAGGAACTTAAAACTACCGGAAAGGGAGGCAGAGAAACCAGTGTCCGTTCGATGTCCGTCACAACCCGGCCAGCGTTGCGGTCGCTTGCAGGTCTACTGTGGGACACCACCAGCCCACCACCGGTTTAACAACCTTGTCCTAGCCTAGTTGAGGTGATAATTCACGCCAGGCGTCCCGTTGTAGTTATCTGTATTTTCGCAACATCCCAACACAACTGAGGATTGAAACGATGCAAGGAGGAGACGGAGAAGATGTAACAAATTGCTACCAGGAGGGGCAGTAGGCCGGCAGGATTCGTTGGTTGGGGCATGTCATGAGGATGCCGGACTCATGCCCCACCAAGAAGACACTCGTCAGCGACCCGCTCGGCACGAGACGACGAGGAGCTCAGCGAGTCCGGTGGATGGACCAAGTGGAGCAGAACCTGCGAGATATCGGATGCGACCGGGGATGGAGAGTTGCAGCCATGGACCGAGTATCCTGGAAAGCGATTGGTGACCAGGCCATGTCAGCAAGACGTGCTCAACCGTGAGCGGGCCAGTTAAGAAGAAGAAGAAGGGGCAGTAGAAGGCTGAGGAGGAAAGGACAAAAGTATTCCAACTATTCTAGCCGTTAAACCACTTCCACCGTGACCCGGCTGTTTACTACCCCGGAAACGCGAATTGTGTTGTTTTCGGATTTGTTTGCCGTTTTGATTCATTTCGCTTTTTTTTTCTCTCGCTTCCTGCATTCGTACTGAATTCCATGGATTCCGATTGGGTTTAACCGGTTTTGTATCGGATTGTGTTTTTTTCGGCTTTAGCGCACGTTTCAATCGTGATCATTTCCCACAGGTCAGCGTGGCGAGCTTGAGGTCAGGAAAATGGTATCATGAACGGAAGTTTACTCCTCTTTTTTTCTTTGTTCATTTCAAAGCCATTTGGCCAAACCATTTCATTTACCTTTTACCACGTTTATGTTGACCTCCCCCACCCCCCACCCTTTCCCTTGGTCACACTTCCGGTCAATGATAGTAAATTTTCGAGCTATCGGTGAACCACCACCGAAGCTTATCCGACAGAATCCAAACTCGATACCGCCAACTCACCGTAAAGGTTGTGCAAGGAAGAAGAGGAAATTGGGGTGAATGTGTGCCGCCCTCAAATGTTCCGCGGAAAAATTAACTCATCCAATCCACACACACACACGCAGACACGCAGAGGCACCTTTTGCAAACGAATTTCCATTTCCGGCAGAAGGAGGGCGGTGCAGGCGAGGAAAGCGGCTAAATTAAATGAAAATAACGCTCGCCTCAATTAATGCGAATCAGAACCGGAGCGGAGCCATTCGGGGCATTCGCGAATTAAAACCATTCGGAGCCATTTTATCTGTGGTCGTTTCGGTTGTCCTTTACCCTTGCGAACCCTTATCCGCGCGTTGGAGGTTTGGGGCGGGGCGGGAAAAGAGCGTGTACATCTAAATCTAAATGAGTCTAAATTTAACATTCACCAAATTATCCTGCATCTATTCAACGGCGTTTTTTACTCACCACCGTTTCGCTCTGTTTCGTCTGCACTAATGTGCATGTCGTCCGGTCGTCCGGCAGTGACTTCTGGAGGCTCGGTAGCAATGGAGGCTGTTGATGGAAAAACACGGGGGGGGGGGGGGGTAATTTTATCGACACACGATATGCGCAACGGGATGCAGCAGCGGAAGTGGAAGTGATGGTTATTGTTATGACTATCCGCCCTATTGTTCGGGGCTCGTCCGGCGTTGCAGTTGCTTGTTTTATCAAACGAAATTAATTTTCATGGAAAATAAAACATAACTAAGAGCTGCAACAAAGGGCAGGGGGCTCGATAGGGGAGGGCTTTGGTGCAGTGGCATCGTTGCAAATGCACAGCAAGTTGATTCGGAGGGACAATGTTAATGGAAGTGGTTAAATGAAGTTGAAACATCGGCATTAACATCTCGCCATTAGATCTAGTGTGGATTGCGGGAAAATAATATGATGGATAAACTCTTTGAATTGCCTTTCCAAGATGCAAAAATACTTAACAATTGCTCGCAATCTTCGAACCGTTTGGAGTATAGGAAATCAGTAAGACCGCAATCTTTGGCTTATTGTCTGACTCAATTCAAATCCATTTTTATTTCTCCACTTTAATGTCTGTTCGATTAGGAACTAGCGATCGATTAAAGTAGAGGCAAGTTCTAAGGCCTCACACAATAAGCCACAGTAATGAACATAGAACGTAAGGATGCAGCATACGACCTGCATTTAGTAGACTGCGTCCTGCCCGAGTTGGCTGCACTCTTCGTTATTCGTCTTTGAAGTGGTGATGGTGCGCACGAACAGCGAACAGACGAACGTGTGAGTGTGTTAAGCCTCGTCTCATAGGGAAGAACCAGGATATACCACGCGCGGCCATTAGCTGCGATCACGATCACCGCGGCTGGCGGCGTTTACATCCGAGTGTTGAGCGGTTGGGTGAAGTGTCCGTGGCCAAAGAAGGGTCAACGTAAGCCGCGCGCCCGCGTAAGTGAACACGTAAAACGCGGCGAGCCACTATCGAAGGACGTTCGAAGGATGTGCCTGGTGGCGTTGAATTATTTATGCAATTGCGGTTCCCGCACGGTGCAGCAGCAGCATCCCACCGACAATCGGCGCCGCCCGGGAAAGCGCACGGTACATCGCCCCGAGACTCGCCCGTGAATGTTTTCCAACGGCGACCGAACGCTGGCACGACAGGCGCGACAAGTGGTGAGTATTTTCTCTGGCGGATGTTTCGATGATACGAAAAGGGGGCTTTAGAAAAGGCGCCAAGGTATAGGAAGGAACGTAGATTAACTGGGAAGCTGGGACTGAGGACGGGTTGGGGAATGATCTGAAAATTTTAGCATCCTTCTCTGAGAGTTCTCTTCCCTTCTTTTGACCCCGACGGAACGACCTACATTTTGAAAGATATGTATGCAGGCGGGATTGGCGTGAAATGGAAACGTGACGAGACGACGACGGCAACGGGTAGAATCTCATTACAGCACAATGTGCGGTCGGATGAATATGAACTAAAAGCATGTCAAACACCATAACCGTCGTGGTGGGTCGGATGCACCTGTCGCCGTCCGCACAAGGGCACGTAGTACACACACAAACACACCATGAACCCAGACCATTACAAACAGGTGCATCGACATGATCCACGTACGAGTAAACTGCTTCCGGTGGACGGCCAATCGCAATCAATTATGAAACGCTCGGTAATCTATTGCTGCAACCGATCCACCGACAAATCGTGCCTGATTGACGCCACAAAAAACTGTGTTACTAAAAAAAAAACCCCCCTGAGCCCCCCCGAAGTGAACATATTGAGAGTTTGAGGAAAATCCCTCGAGGGATTAAACATAACTGCATCCCATCCTGGCACCAACTCGTTTCGCTTCAGCTCTCCGGACAACTTTAAGCCTGGGCTACATCCCTGGCGTTCCATTTCTCCATTTTACACTCGCTAAAACCGGTGCAATCGTTTCCGCCCGTCCGATGCACCTGAAACGACCGATGATTGGAACGGTTTTCTCTACCTATAGATTTTGACTTGAAATTATTGCCGGAAACTTGGAAACAATTTTCACCTTCACCCCAGCAATGAAGGATGAACTTGGCTAGAAATGCTCCGGAAGCTCGAGCTACGTGCGATATTCGGAGATAGTTATCGACAATCACTCCACAGCGATTCATCAACTTCGACATTCAATTAACGTGCGGAAGAAAGCGAGAGCGCTCAAGCGTCTTCGAGGTGGATGGGAAAGCGGCAGGATGGTGCCAACGTAAGTTTCCCACTCACACCCTAGCGAAGGAAAATAAAAACAGATCCGGAAGGGAGTGAATTGAAGACTTTGAGGAATGATTTTGAAGTTTGTTCCTCTTTGTTCCTGCACTGTATCACTTCGTCTATAAGCAGGATAAATTGATGCGAACGTGAGGATTTGTTTTCCGACCACCGACCGACGATGGTGCACTGCTGCAACGAATTTTATTTTCACTCTGAGTATGTTCGGCGAAAGCTTCCCGATTGTTCCGTTTTTGTTCAATTGATTCTCTTTCTCACAGGTTCAAAACGGAATGCTGCCCCGAAAACTGCATCGGCAAATGGCGGGGTGCAGTTATTAATTTTACCATCTCCCACGAATACGTGACAGAGTAACGAACAAAGAGCTGCCCCATAAAAGCGGTGGTGATAAATTGTTTGAACTCGTTCGATTTAAACCACCCGGCGTGGAGGAACAATTGCATTTGCACAAAGGATCGGCACCGGTTCGGAATCCACTTAATGGTATTTATTTGCGTTGGGAGTATATCGAAAGGACTTTTGGCAGTCCAACGTAAGCCGTTTGATGTGTGCTTTGCGCAGAACCTGGATCAACTGAGTTTTCTCCATAAAGAACGACTTTTAAAACGCCATCCTTTCGCTGGTAGAGCTGGTTCTACGCTTGACCTCAGGCCAAACCATAGCCTCGAAATGGGTTTCCTTAACGCAGCAGCCTCATCGGAAGCAGAAAGTAAAAGTTCAAACGCCTCGTCGAGTGGCTTATTTACGAGCTGCCCGTGACGACTCCTTTCCCCCACGGGGAGAGGTCCCGTGTTTGATGCACGACGGAGTCGCCCGGATAACTTCGTCCGGTGGAAGGCTCGCTCGGTTCCCCGTTTAGGCGGAAGGCATCGCCCGGGCAGCCCTTTCTTCCGCCCAGGTCGGTTGGGGGGCCGTCCGAAGGTATAGATGTAGCAGAGGATCAAGTTTATGGACTATTCAATTGAAAATAGAGTTTTCTTGAGTTCGCTCTCGCAGGCCTGCGGTGGCTTAAAAAATGCACCCACCCGGCAAGCGAAACCTCGTTTGCCATTCGATGGAAAATGTATTGCATTACAGCCGCTTGTCTACCGCAGGACGAGCATCTAGAAAAGTGAAAATCAAAGCGAGCGAGCGAGCGAACGGACGAATGAACGAGCGCTAGGAAAACATCGTCGTTGAAAATTGATTCCGACAGACCGACTGCTAACGAACGTCTCGGTGCTGAAGGCTTCGTTGGCAGGGGAAGGGAAAGAGTGCCCGGGGTTTTTGCACCCGGGTCACGCGGGAAACAGAAGCGTGTTGATGTGGAAAGCGAAACTAACCTCGAACGGAAAGTGCATCCCATTCGCTGCAGAGAGTGGGAAATGACCGCGAGGACCGGGAAAAACTCGGTGGAAGTCGGTGACGGCTGTAAAAAAAAGGATTGGGGAAAAAAAATCGTCAGAGGCCTCCCGTCGTCGCTTGAAGCTTGTAACGAAAGCAACCACACACACAAAAAAAACATGTTGAAGACAGAAGCCACAGACTGGAAATTGTAAGAGGCCCTCCAATGGAAGTCGAACTCTTCGGGAAATGGTGCGCCGCAAAACGAAGAACTTTCTCTGTGAAGTGAATGCCTCGGAAAGTCCTCTTGGCGGAAAACTCGATTTTGATCCCATCGACAGGACGGGAGGGGCGGCGGTGGCCGTGGCAGGTAGAAGCGGACAAGTACTCTCGAGTGCTGAATTGATTCGTTCCCGCATGGAAAAAGAATGAGATATCATGTAACGTTCGGTTTGGTGGAGGAGAGCCGTCCATTTTAAGAAAACGTTTGCAACACCTTTTACACCTCTTGTCGACGTAGACTCCGTTCACTGCCTGGTGTAAGATGGATGTTTTCTTTTTTTTTCTTTTTCATTCCTATTTCTTTCTCCGTTGCATTGATCAATCATGGAATTCTTTTATCTTATGCCGATTCTTTTTTAATCTTCTAGATTCTGTTCATTGAAATTAAAGATGCTACACCCTAACAATAGGAAATGTCTTTGCAAAAAAATTTAAATGGAAAATAAAAAAGAAACAAAAAATATTAACCAAAGAACATGATGAACAATTATATAATTGTAAGGTTCCATTGCTTGAGAATTCTTTTCCAAACACATTTGTTTTATGTTAAACACAAACATGTTAATAACTAAAATGTAATTATCTCATTACTTGCATTTAATACAAAAAAAACTGAAAACCACCTTCAATTTCAATGACACTGAAGGAAATCACGTAGGCATCTATGAAAAATCTTAATAAACCAGCAACAAAAAATGTCCAAGCTAAGAAAGAACAATTGATTTTTTTCACTTTCGGTTGGGTTCACCGACCATAAAGAAAATTTGTTTCCAACGCATTCTTCCCTCCGTTTCAACCTTTGCAGATTTTCCGATCTTTTTCCTACAAAATCGACCATCTCCCCATTTGGTTGTGCCTTTTTCACGGTACTTTCTTTCACCCACAAAACCTCATCCTTTGTTGAAACAGTTTTTTTCCACTTTTTCCACAAGGAAAACTTTCACAATAGCCGAGGAAAGTTGGTTAACGTTTCAAGTACACATCGTTCGCCGTCGGCTGGTCGAACGGAGGCGTCGAGGGGCTTCGTTTTCCCAGCAAAGGTCGATTTCCTCCTGCTGCCTGCGGTATTGATGGTGAAAATCCGATTGTAATGGAATAAAATTATTCCAAATAGTTGCTACAATTGGAGGATGGTCGAACGTGGTGCAATGGTGGAGCAGGGAAAGCGGAGACTTTAATGTCTTCATGAGGTTGTATTTGGTAAAACAGGGAGCTCTCGTTTTTCACAATACTTGTTGTAAGTTTCAACCACCTCAACGCATATGATTTCATTTGAAATTGTAAAACATAGTTTTTCTTAAATGTGGGTGATTCTTGATTGTTTTAAATGAACGAACTTAAAACTAACTTTGAGCAATTCTTCTGCAATGATATTTTGCGTAACTTGATTCCCAATTTACACCAGAGACAGTTCAATCAATAAAAGGTGTTTACCTGGTGCGACAGGATGGGTTGCAATGGAATTATTCGAAAGGAAATGAAATTCCTGTTCGAAAGTAGGAAAGCTTCTTTCGAAGCTCGAGATCTTCGAACAAATGTTGCTGACGCAAACCAATACGAGGTCAACGCGGTAGCAGCTACGTCGGTTTTGGAAAACCTGATCAAGACACCTCGGATTCTTCTCTACTTCTCCTCCCTCCTTTTCTTCTCGTTTCCCTGTCGCGTCCTGTTCTGTTCTGTGCAATGTCCTTGCTCGGTGACGGGCGAACGTGTTTTACGGATTTATTCGACTCAGCAAAATCGTCCGACGATGCCAATCGTTTGCAATCCGTCCTGTAACCGTCCAGGTGATCGATTTTCCAGTTTCAATGCGACCCACCTCAGGTGACCACCTCCAACCGGGTCGATATGGCACGCGGCAGATAAAGGCGAGTGATAGCTGTGTTTTTCCACCGCCCGAGTAGTACCCTCCTCCCGATTTCAAACCACCGATGTCGGTTCCAAAAAAGACCAACGGCACGAGTTTTGCATGAACGAATTTCGTGTTCCTCAAACTGGTCAACCCCTTCCTTTACAGCCGAATCCGGCACAAGGAAGACTTTTAGCAGTGGCTGGAAGCGCCAGCCGGCTCGCATGAATATGCAAATGGAAAAAGTGTCGATGCGGATGATTTGTTTATGCATGATTCGGGAAGTTTTTCGGAAACATACACACGGCATGCTAATGCCCTTGCCGAGGGGTGGAGCGCGTCGGAACGAGCAAAAGTGCAATCCTGGCCCCGTTGCAGGCAAACTACTTCGTATACAAGCAGTTTCGCTAATGATTAATTTGCTGCTGACAAGGAAAATTGAGTTAGTTCAATGGAGAGATAAAATATGTAAAAGGTCACACAAATATTGTATCTTTCGAAATTGAATTAACATTCCATCGGTCCTGCATATGTTTTTTTTTCCCCAAAAATACTATAGTAATACGTGGCTATCGGAAAAAGCTTTCGAGATAAGAGTGATTTTCTTTTCCAATGTTAAAATGGTGTAGCTGAAAAGCTGTTTTTTTGTTCTTGGAGGAATGAAAATACACTTTTTGAAGAAAACATTCATACAGTAATTCTTATTTTCCTCAGTTTATTTGCTCTTGATAACTGTCCAGCAGGTTCACAAACGTACGCTATGTTACTGTAAATTAAAAACCATTGCTAGAGTGCTGGCAGCCATTTGAAACAAGAAAAGAAAAAAACAAACGCAGTGCGTGCACCGAGGAAGGCGAGATAATTATTTCTTGTAAACTTCTCCAAAGTCTTTCCTGACCGGGTCAAGGGACAGCGTGGCGGAGGGAAGCAGTAGGAGGGCAGGGTGTGCATAACTTTCTATAACGTGTCGCCGGATCAGGCGATGGAAAATATGCAAATCGCATTTCGCACGCTCGTGGGCGCAACTCGTTTCCAATTTGCTACACGAACGCAAACTTTTCCCTTTCCTTGCCTTTTTGTTTTTTTGTTGTTTTTTTTTTTTGCAATGGAAAATGTGATCGTACCAGTTTCCTGTGCGATAATTTTGCCATCATATCCGTTGTTGGAGCTATTTTTTTTCCGTCTCTCTTCCGACTAGAGATTTTTTGATTTCGTGTTAAGGCGGAATGAATGGAATTTTCTTATCTTTCACGCGGAGAGAGTTGGAGGCATAGAAAAATGGCCTACGCTCGATTGTACGCGTGAGGGAAACCAAAACCAACAAAAAAAAAAAAATGGCTACGATGCTGCCGCTGCATACCGGAGTGAATCGCAAAGATTTTTTCCTGCACCAAAAAAACCAAAGAAAAAATTAAATCCCATTGGTGCTATTTTGCATACTCTCATTTAGGGATTTAACGCTTCTTTTTTTCATTCTAAATCCACACGATTTTTTTTCCTCCGGCCAACGGGAAAGAAAAATCTGACAGTAAACTTTTTCTCTTGACTTTAACCGTTGTACACCTTTCCGTTGTTTGACGGGTGGCTGATCCTGCAACCTGATTAAATATTTAAAATATTTTTCGACCCTCCAAAGGATCGGGATTGCAATGTACCCCACCCTTTCTCGTTCTCTTGTGCCCCCCTTCTTTCCACTCTCCTGTGCTGGAAGCGGAGTTTGCCTGCAAGCTGCATGCTTTACAGGGATCCTTTTCTGGTTCACAAATTTCGGTTCGCTTCGCTTCGGACGTTCTGGTGGATAATTTCTGTTCTGTCTCTTCCACCGTCCATCACGCTCAGGACCCAGGACAAGCATCTCTCCGGTGACCGAAGGCCGAATACTCTCCGTTACACGCCGTTTCCTTTGCCATGACGAATTCCGGGAACTTCTCTAATCGCGCACCGGGTTTATCCTTTTATTTTTTTTTGTTCACTCTCTCCGTCAGGATTACTTTTTTCCGGGCTGTTAGTCATTTCGGTAGATCGTATCGTTCACGAAGCAAATTAATTACTACAAAACGGTCACGGTATCTCGGACGAGCGCTCGCCCTCGTAGGCTCCGTACCGCGACTGAACAGCATCCGACGCCGTCTTTTATTTATTGGGCCGAGGTTTAAAGGATGCTCGAGCGTCCATTCCGTCCCTTCGCTGTCCCGATCGCTGCTGTGAATGATTCACGACGCCCGAGCAGCCCAAAAGCCTAAGTAAGATTGGATAATTGGTAGCTTTTGCCCACTAGAGGTTAATGTTAAGGGGATTTGTTTGCCCTGGATCGTGTTTTATTGCATTATCGTCTCCTTAGTAAGGGGGAAACATTCCACTGTTGGCTTATGATGACATTTTCCAGTGTTTTTTAAAAAGAAACAGAATAGGAAACAGAGGAACTAGTTTAAAAGTAACATCAAAATGACATTCAATCCCATTGCAATCCCCACATTTGTGCAAAGCTGGAATGTCTGGTTCTGTGTCGTGTTCCTTAGTTAGGAACCAGAATTGATTGATGTCAAACTAAGCATGCTTTACATTATTTATGATAGTTCACTTTTTGGTATAATGTTTCCCGACCCCGATCCTAAGCACATTATCTCTAACAAGCACATTTTCTCGAGCCTTTGCAGCAAACATGTGTTCTCGTATTGGCTGCTCGTTCCGGCCTTTTTTTCCATGCCCTTATCGCTCGATCTATGTTTCGCCATTTCCGGCGTTAGAGCATTCCGTCGAATGCGTACCCGACTGTGTTGTTGGTGACTTTCTGCAGCTTAATCTTACCTTTTAACGGTCCATGCTCGTGCTGTGATGCGTGTCCTGTCAAGCTGCCCATTGTAAGGGGAACGTTTTTTTCCATGCTTTCACTCGTCACCCAGCTTCGTTTCGTCCTGTTTCTTTCGTGAAGGCTACCAGCACCACAATCGTTACTTATCGCCCTCCGGTGCGAAGCAATCGGCCCCGGAAAGAAGCTTGTAAAACTGTGCAAAAACACATCCATTCGTCCGCACCGCTTCAATCCGGAGCATTTTATTCCCATTTCATCCCACCGTGCACTTCCACCCGACGGGGAAAAGGCCCGAAACAGGGGCGGTGAGGAAATGGAGAAAACCCCCGAAAATTGCTACACCAAATACCATTATTATACGACGTCCATCGTACGGACGTTGTGGACAACGTGATGGCCGGGATGCCTGATCTACCGCAACAGCACGTACATCAAAACCGTACTATAAGGATATCACGTACCACCATCACCATCAAAAGCTCTCAATATGTTCCACATGTCCTCCCACCGAAGCTCGACCGAACCTCCCTGCAGGCCAGCCTTGCCCACGCCCATGATTATTTATATATTATCGTTTGCTTTTCCCATCGATCCTGCCATGATTCTCTCCGTCTTCCGTCATCCGTTCTCTTCCTTTTTCCACCTCCGCCCTGCCACCCTTCAGCTCACGAAAGTCATTCGGTCGAGCAAGACGTACTGCACGAAATCCAGCCACGTCGTCTACTTGGGGCTCGTATTGTTCCTGTGCTGAACGAAAGCCAAGGCGTCGATGGCCGTTTTTAGAAGTTTTTCCAACCAAAAGCCAACTTTCTATCGTCAAAGCGGTCCGAGTCTAGGCCGGCACAGAAGCTTCCTTTCACCGATTCAAGCCACCCCGGTCTTCCCCGGTGACTTTACTCTGCACGGCTGCCCTTGTAAGTCGGTCCACCTCTTTCGGCAAATTTCTGCTACCCCCCCGAGTTTACTTGTCATCTTCGAGCTGGACTACGACGAGCAGAGGAGTGACCCATTTGCTTTCAGCTCGTTAGTTCGTCTCGGATGTGTAAAGATCAACAAAAGTACGCATGAAGGATAGCCGGGAAATGAAGTCTTCCATCCTCTTCAATCCCATTTTGCTCGGTCCTTGCTGCATGTTGCCATTGGATTTCTCGGAAAGCATCATCGAGCGCTGTAAGACATTGATTAGCACTAATAGCATCGTAACTTTGATAGCCATCTACAGGAGGAAAACAATGTTGGTTAAAAACGGCAAACATTGGCTGGTCAACATGCAACAGTTTAAAATATCTATTACAACCTGTTTTTTTAAGAGAGTACAAAAGTAAGATGCTTTTTACGTTTCCTGAGTTTTTCAGTGCTAAACCCATGAACCATTCCGTTTAGCATAGCACAGTTAAGTGGGATAATTCAACAGACAAACTAATATGAAGTTGGTGTAGTTTAAAGACTTAAGTCACAAATCACTTTCTATCCTGCAAATCTTGCAAATCATCTTGAACATTTCCGCATTTTAGTTTTCAAACCGTTCTCCTCCATCCGTTCTTGTGTAGAGAAGTGTTTTCCAAAAGTCTCAAGACACTTCACGCCCAACTTGCTTAATACATCTTTCCATCGCTCGTAAATATGCCCGGTGGGAGGATATCCTTCCCTCCAACGATGGCATCACCGTGTCCCGCCCCAACTTGGAGTGATTACATTCTCTATCTATCATTGGTCCGTCAAAGTTAGCCAGCTGCAGATGGATTAAACACGGTCCTGCACTGCACCGAGTAGCTTCCGGTGTTGAGTTTGAGGAAATTTATTTGCGCGCGGGAAACTTTCCACCGCCCGACCGCTTGTGCGAGCTCCGGAAGAAGATAAATTCCCGTCAGGTGAAGTCAGGGTCGGACTGCGGTTGGAAGGCAAATTGTTTACCTTCCGCGGGAAGCCGGATCAAATCATTCAAACGGTGGATTGTGCGTCAGAGCGACACAACGACCACCAGCACCAGGTGGCGTTCAGAGGCGTCGGTGGAAACTCGGGAGTTGCGGGAAGCTCCAGAGAGTTCCGTGTGGTTGTTGGAAACTCCCATCCCTCGTCTTCGGTTTCCTGGCGTGCGAGCAACCACAAGTGATCCCACACTTGCCAGATATCCGGGGCGTGATTCCTGCCCAACGTGATTTCCGGTATCGAGTTTCGTAGCGAAACGCTGAGGCAACCCCACGTAGCACCGTTAAAAAGGGCTTTGAGGTGGCAAAAGGGAACGCTGCAAGCGGCTCATCCCCACCCGGAATTTGCCCAGGAGGAACACGTAGTTCCAACGCTCGCTAATGTCGTTTCCTTCTACCTCGTGACTTGGACTTTCGCTGATTTCACTTCCGTCTTCGAACTTCGCGTCAGCCCCGGACACGGTTCGTGATGGATCATGTGTGGGTTCCGTTCTTCGGATCAGTCTCGTCTGGCCCATTTCCATGGGAAACTTTTGCTATCGTGAGGGGCACGTCTCGGGCATGCTTGTTTCACTGCGACAACCCTAAGGGCAAATATAAGTACCATCAGACCTTCATCGAATACCAACGAAAATCTGTTTGCTGTAATTTTGTATTGTTTTTCCATTCTGCGAAAGTACTTCTTTCAATCCAATAAAAGTCGATGGCTTCCATTGAAAATTTTTGAGATCAAAGGGTTTAAAAATGCAAAGAAATCCTGGTAAATCATCTGATGAAAAGAACCTTTTCAAAGGAAAATAATTGCAACCATTTCGCAAACGTAAAATGCAGAGCGCTGACAACGGCAATTTTTCATCAAACCCTTCAAGCTGTTCCATCAATTCTAATTATTTCTGTAACGCCAACGAGTTTCCAGATCAGTCTCAGTTTCTAAATTCATTCCTCATTCCATTACTGTCTGGCAAACTGCCACTATCGAAAGATTCCTACGTAAAGGCCAAAGCATCAGGAACCCCGAAACACGGCATCGTTGCTGCAAAGTGCGATGATTTCGCCTCTAACGAGTGACGTTAAATTCCCGTTTCATTCGGGGCAAATTGTGCCATCGTCGATGGGCAACGACGTTAACTCTGACTTAGCTATCTACCTCTACCGCATCGACGGAGAGAATCTTCACGGTCGTGCTCCCGATGCCGTTATTTATAGGGGTTGCAAAATCCTCCACAGATAAACCACCGTCAATCGCGCCCAACCCGGTGGCTTTCGATGATGATCGATGAGTTTCGGGCTTTCGTGGAAGAACTTCCGTGCCGGGGCTGATCGTCGACGGACGGACGCTGGTAGTGTTTTGCCCAAATTCACACATCACATTCACCTTCGCCCTCTCTGCCTGCAGCGCCAGGGAAGCTGTTAAAGTGATTTTTGCCAATATTTTCCGATCGGCGGTGGAAGTCTACCGCCGTGCCAGCCGTGCCCGTCGTCGTCGGTTTTGGTCGTGCCGCAACTCGCACCGAAAACTTCAGCCCTGCTGGCTTTTATTTACTTTACACGCAGCAAGCCAAAAAGCCGCCAGGATATTGGAACGGCGGCGGAACCTCGAAGTGGCAGAGAAAAAAAAACAACTTCGTTTGGCCTTTCTCTTCCATCGTTTGCGGGGGGGGGTTTTTTTTTTGTCGCTTCTGCACCCTACCCTTAAAAGGGGCCAAATGGCAGGCAGTGTGTTGGGGATTTATCGGCACAAATTGGCGTATCGTAGTCCGTATCGCAGAAGCGAGCGGGAAGGAGCAAGCCGTGTGAGTTATTTTATTGATACTTCCGTTGATAATTTCATTTATGACCGCAAAACATGGCTGTGATAGAGATCGTTACGAGGGTGAGCTTACCGATGGATTGATTCACTTGATCGATGGTGGCTTGAAAGAAGAATCAAATCAATTTATGTAACGCAGAACAGCTGTTGATTTGTTGAGCTGTATTTTATGTCAGGCAGCTGTGTTCGGAGCAGTGTTTTACTTGCGGTGCTTCATTGCTTCTTTATTAAGAAATGATTGACGTGTACCTTAAAGATAATTGAGTTACAATTGATTAAAGAGAAAATTGATCCATCTTGTGAATTCCATTTGAACGAATGGTTAAAAAATGACGAAATAAACATGAGAATCTTGTTCAGTTTACATATTTATTAGCAAACTGCAGCTTTTTGTATTTCGTTGAATCGCAGCATCCTCTAAACTTCCGTTGTTTCATTCTTTTCGTTGTTTCCTCCTTTTTTTCTCTCTTATTCAATCCAAAATGCACAAATACATTTCCAAGATTCCGTTGAACTCCAGCACTCGACTATCGACGTTCGGCAATGTCGGAACGTATGGGAGAAAATGCCAACGTCAGACATTTCACGGATATTTGTGTAGGTTTTTTCCGATATTTTCTTTTAAGCGTCGCTTCTTTGTGCGGCGCTGAGAATGAGTATGTTACCTTTTCATGCTACGTTTGTCATTTTCCTCCCTCCTGCCGTAATGGTAGCGCATTCCGCAAAACATTCCGTTCGGGTTCGGTTCGCATCGATTCGACAAAGTGCTCTAAAGCCATACAAAGCCGTAAGGGAAAGCAGAATTGTGGGAAAAGTTGAAAAGCAATTGAAATTAAAATTGGCATTTCAATAATTGCTGCTACGGTTGCCCAACGACACCGCCCTGCGGTTGAGTTGAAAAATGAGAAAAATACGACAAAAAATACAAAATAAAATTAAATAAAAGCTTCGGGACGGCACACACACACGTCCGCCGGAATGTTGTGTCACAAACGGAAAAATGGGAAGCCCGATGCAGCTCGATGGAAGCCATGGGGAGGGCGCCATGGATGATGGTGCCGATGATGATGATGATGATGATGGAGGGTAGTTCGTGCAACATTTGCAGCAATAGAAAAAAAAAGAACGAAGGACTTTTTCTTCTCACTTCTCTTGTACGGTTCTCCCCGGTGCAGAAATAAACCACTTAAAGTCTTGCCGGCGCACTGAATATTGGCACGTTTTATTGCCGGTGGGCCTGCGGGTAAGCAGAGGTATTGGAAAACTCCATGAAGGAACGGCGAAAAGCTGAGGGAAGAAAATACATCCTCCTGCAGCTGACAGGCACAAACCGCCGGGGAACAGGTAAAGAAATCACACCACGCGCGTGCTACCAATCGGAAATAGTTTTACCCGATTTTCAGCAGGAAACCGATTTGGAGGAATCAGTTCAGCGTATTTATAGTGCCTTAGGAATGGGAGAGGAACTCCACAAGGTAACGTCAAAGGTGCCAATGGCGCTGCTTTCTTTGCTTATTTTTTTCATATTCTCCCCTACATCGAGTGGAAAACGCCGTCAAATCCGAGTGACCGCCGCGAAAACCCCCACAAATGGTCATTTTCCAAATCGATCACGCGACGCGACACCATAAATTTTACCAAACCACAAGCAAAAAAAAAAATATGAAAACAGAAACGGACGAGTCCATGAGGTGAAAAACTGCGGGAAACACGAACGTCCGGTAATGGGGGATGAAGAAGGAAATGTGCTGCCGGCGAGAAGCCAACCCTCGGTGGCATCCCCCATTTCCGAAATAACCGTTATTAACACACATAAAACAACTCAATCAACCCTCGTTTACGGCCGATCGGAAGGAGTCGGGTCATAAAAGCCAAGAACGGCAGGACCTCTGGCGCTCTGGCTGCACCGAGGTTGAATGAGGTTTCATGATGCTTTCTCGGTGGTCCACCCGCGGTACGTGCCCCAGGCATGTGTTTTTGTGGGGGAGTGAGTGTAGGTGCGTACGTGAAGCCACAAGAAGAAGTCGCCTTGCGGTGGTTTTGTGGCGAAGAAAGTGGTCGTAATTCAAACCGCACCGAATTCGTCGTCTCAGCACTTCGTCGGTAAGCTTCTCTTTCGCTCCTTTCCTTCGAATCTCCCTAGCGGGGCGTAGTTCGTCGGGTTGCGCATCGAGCCGGGTCGGGAGTGCCGAGTGCATCATGATTATTTGTGGTTGGACATGCTGCCACTATGGGTTCAAGGTGGTCAAAGTTGTTTGAGCTGGTATGCTGCCATCAAGAAAAGCTTCAGTTGTTTCTGCCATCAATCCTTTCAGAGCTTTACCGTCAAATATTTGCTTATAAGAATGTTGTCACTTGCAAGCTATTTATTCCCCCATTGGAGTAAAATATTTGCTAATAAGAATGTTTTCACTGGCATGCCATTTATTACGCTATTGGAGTTGAGCTATACTCCATGGTTACTGTCCGTTCCTGGGGATAAAACCTGCATTCCGATGTTTAATATCAGAAATCAAGCACACTCTTCCATAGTTCCATCCGTCCGAAGGAACGCGCGCGCTGCAGCAAGAATCACGATTTATGTGCTCGAATGATTGGTGAACTGCGAAAGGCAGATTCATGTAGTCCATTGTTTTTGCAGAGGAAAAGGGATAGAGGAACGTGATAAAGCCACCAGTGGATAAAGAGTTCCTTTCCCCTCTTTCCCAAACGTTTCTTTCCGCGGATGGAGGCGCCCGGTACTTCATCGGCGCTAGCTAAAGGTTCCGCTCTATGTTTTACGTCGTTCGCCAACCCGTGGGGCATTTTGCATGATCAGACCCCATTACATTAAATTTAACTTTCTTCACCTCATTTTTCATAAGAAGGACTTATACTTTTATTGTTTTCCTTCTTCACCAATCCCTTCATCGCTCCCCGCCCCTGTTCTTTTGTTCCGGGAAGCAATGAAAACAACGCTTCTGCCTTCGGGGTTGGCTCTTTTGTGAGAGGTTTTTTTTTTCAATTTGTTCCACCATGTTGTCGCCGGAGCTTACTGCCCATGTTGGCCGCTTGCTGGTCGACGAAGTGCAACAATAGCCTTCTTTTTTGCGGTCCGCCTCCCGCATACCGCTCCTCGCGGACGTCCTGGGTGATGCAAAAGTTGCCGGCATGGCGTGATTAGGACGGACAAATCTTGTGACCGACCGTCGTGCCGTAATCCAGCTCGTTGCGGTTGTCGTCGTCCCGATAGTCACGGCCACCGGGAGGGTGGAGGAACCGGAAACGGCGGCAAGCGAAACACCGTATTATGCCCAGACAAATAGGCGAAGGTTTCAGGGCGCTCAAATTTTTCAAGCCCTCACCCACCTGCGGATTGTCAAGGACGGGACCTTCGCGGGTGCAGCTGTGTTTCTTGCAGCTGGCTCTTGCCCCCCGGTTAGATTATTTTTTTCCATTTTTCCCTCAACAATGATCCGCCCTGTGCAATGGGATTTTCCGCACTGGCCGTTGCTTGTTGAGGAAGTGTTTTGCTTGTATCCACTATCTTCTACGCTCCATCGGGCGGACCGTTGCGTCAGGAGTCAAAGCACTTGGTAGTGTTGTTCCACGTGCACAAGAGCCTCTCAAAGGCAAGTAGAAGGGGAGACAGAGGAAGGCCACCCCTTTTTTTTGTGGTGAATGTTTGGGGTGTTACTTTTTTCTTGTACCCCACTCGAGCTCCCTGTCAGTGGACGCTGGACGAGCGGAGAAGGCGAGCAGGCGAGCTGGCGACGAGCTTCTGTATAAATATTAATGAAGTTGAAGAATATTATAAAAGCTGGGGTACCGTTCAAACTGAATTAAGAGCCTTGTGCTCTGGCCACATCCTTTACCTTATGGCAAGGGCGCTGCTGTTGCGCGTCCCTTTGGATGGTTAGACGACAAGATGGGGCTTTGTGTGCAGCAACTACCAACATTTGCGTTGGCTGTGGCATGGGGTAAAGAACCTGCCACGGAGTTTTTAACACTGCTGGAGCAAGCTGGAAAGAACTCGTCTACAAGGAAGCTATCGAAGAAAAACATGTGTGGCTAGTTATTTGGATAAGAGAGCTTGTTATAAACCTTGGGTTTATAGCGGGCGCTGCTGTCACTGGAGACTTCCAGGCGGAGTGAGTGATCGGGGGATCGGGAGAGATCGGCACTCACGGGGGAATAAAAAGGGCCCGAAGGACGCGCCTTCGAGGAGAGTAAGGAAAACGAAGGAAGAATAAAGACGAATTTTTTGGTCTTCCTGCGGGGAGGAGCAAAGAAAGTTTTTATTTAATTCTTATTCTCGTTGCAAAGCAACATTCCAAAAAATTCTTCACCTTCAAATAAATTCTCACCATCCGTAAACTAAAAAACAAACAAAAGTTTCGGGTTTCGTGAAAGAGTTGAAAGTTACTTCGGGCCGTGTTAAAATTGTCGATCCATCGAGTGCGTGTTCGCGAGTGAAAAAGATCACAAGTACAGCGAAATGATCATCGAGGAGTAATTGCGGCTGAGAACACAATAGTGTCGGCGAAAAAGAACGCCATGCCGATTTACACAAATCAATCGCCTACATATGAGGACTGCTGGAGGGCGCCACAGACGCAACAGCCAACAAAAGTCCCGTTGCCATACGCTAGTGTGAGTCGGTCAATACACGCGCCAGAGCTGGAGGCCAGATTAGCGCAGCTGGAGCAAGCCAAAATGGCGCTCGAAGTGCGTCGAAGAGCGCTTGAGCAGCGCGTGATGAAGCAGCGAGAAACTAATTCCAGTGTTTCTCAAACGACATTGCATGCGGAAGAAAAAAGTGATTACAACGAGCCTTTTTTCACCCATGAGCAAATCTACGCCAGGCAGACTATGAGCTGGGCACTGCCAGTGTTTTCGGGTGCCCCAGGAGAATGGCCAAAGTTTATTTCACGATATGAAAGTTCAACGGCCGCCTGCGGTTTCTTGGATTACGAAAACGCATTGCGTTTACGAGAAGCAGTGCAAGGAGAAGCAAGGAGAAGGAGAGTAAGGAAAACGAAGGAAGAATAAAGACGAATTTTTTGGTCTTCCTGCGGGGAGGAGCAAAGAAAGTTTTTATTTAATTCTTATTCTCGTTGCAAAGCAACAGAGCTTATTTGAATGAATTGTAATTATCTTAATGCTGGAGTGTGATGTGTTATGACATCTGTATCATGGTTTCTGGTCCCTCTCAATTACTACATGATTATTGATGGCAAATCAATCTAATGATAAAAAGGCCAAGTCAAAAACAGCTTTATAAAGCAACAATTGGAATAAGGGTGTTACTCTTAGATACACGCCATTTAACGATGTTGATCAAAAACCTTTCAAGGAAATGTTAGATAGATTTGCTGTCCCATCAAAGTATCGTTTAAACTGCCATTGAAGTTTGTCAGAGGGAACGTTGCTGTCATCCTCCAGAGGGAGTACATGATGGAAACAATGGGATGAAAGCGTGCCAGGCCGCAAACCACTACCCCACGGAACGATTCGATGCGGAAGCGCTGGGAAAAGGTCAAGGAAGGAAACGATTAATAGATTCAATCATTGCAAATGCTTCCTCGTTGGCCGTCCGCCTGCGTATTCCCTTAAGAGCGATTGCGAGACGTTACCGCAATCGAGAACATGAACGTGGGGTAAGGGGCAACAACAGTCGAATCATCATTTCTATGCTGAGCATCGTCGCAAGGAGACGGAAAATCGTAGGAACCGCAACGTCCCGGCGTCCAGAGTGGGAAACCAAAGGAGGAAGAAATTGATCGTGAGGGAGAAAAAAAACCTTGCGGACCGTCGGAACGGAAGACGTTTTCGGTAATGAAAGTGCGAGAAGAAAATGGTGGAATTTCACGAGCTTCCAACCTGCCGACAACGCGACGGCCCTGCTGGCGCCTCCATTGGCACGGTTGGGGGTTTTACCGTGGGAATAAATTATCCTTCACTCAAACCGAAGCATGTCAGAATTGAATATAATTGAGTTTAATAGCTCTCTCGAGCATTCGGAAAACGAGTTCAGCCAAAATGTCGATCCCAATGGGAGGTCGGTTGGAACAGGAGAGTCATGCGGTAGGCGAGGGCGGATTGAAGCACAATAAAAATGAAAGTAAATCAAAGTACACTTGACGTGATTTCTCCTACTAGATGAATAAAGCAGACACTTAGTGAGGCTTATCTGAATATAATTTCACTAATATTAAACCTTAAAAATTTACACTTGCATACAAAAACACTAAAATACATTTTTAACTTTGTCTTTAATCTTATGAAGGGAATAATCCAGCCATGCTCGTCCAATTTACCTTAGTAGGGATGTTTAGCATGTGACAAATAATTCAACAATCAGAGTCAAGAGTATCGTTGTACAACTTTTTGACGTCACCGAGATCGAGACGGTCCAAGCTAGTCGGACTAATAGAAACGTCCGTTTCGATGAAATTCCCGTCAGCTGCTGTCAGTGGCAGCAGCGTCTTTAAGTTTTGAATTAATTACCCTCGCCCCACCAAGAGCCTTCACTCTGATTGTCTAAGTGTTGATTTCATCTCAAGCCGGAAATGGCTCCCTTCTTCACGGAAACTTTTGGCGCTCGTCACTCGTTTACAGCTCGAGCGTGTACCGGAGCTAATTGAAACGCTTCAAAAGCGCCCAGAACAAAGTGAGCATCAGCCGGAGCAGCAACGATGATGACTTCAACAATCGTAGCTGTAATAGGCCGGAACGGACCGGAAACAATAAATGAAGACTGCTTGAAAGAACGTTGAGTACGGTTGACTGATACATTTTTGGGCGAAGATGATTCTCATGGAGCCGGGTGGAGAAAGAAGGCGAGGACGATCAAAGTGTTAATTTAATAAACTTTAGTTTCAAAAACCATGCTTCACTTTTTGCATGCAAGCCAAGTAAGGCTTGTAAAACTAGAGGTTTTAAGAGATAACCTATAATGGAATGTTTATAAATTAGAAGCTGTTTTGTTGTTTTCCTCTTTGTTTGAATTAATTCGGGGACGGGCGGATGGACATTATGCAATCATTATGTTAACTCGCATTAAGCTTAAACATCGTTGTAAAAAGCTAATAAATGTTTTCGATTAAACTATGATTCGTATTTGAACAACAGTTTCGTCACAACGATCTGTTTCTCTTCCGTTCTCTTTCCTTTATCCTATATCGTCTACAAGGTTCTATTTTTTTTTTTTTTCTCAAAACCTTGCAGCATCTCTTACTTCACTTATCAGGAATCCTTGCGCATTCCTCTCGTATAATTTTAAGACCTTTCTTCAGGCGAGATTGATCTCTGGTCTCGTCTGCTTTTCGCTGGCTGGCAACAGAATAAACTATGAAAAACGATTGGAAGCAGGAACTAGACATCGCTACGATTTAGGACGCAAACGCACTGTCACGCGGCAATAAATCAAAACATCATCCTTTTTCTCGCCACACGGAGGAGCAAAAAAAAATGCGGGCAACGAAGCAACGCAGCAGAAAAAAGTTACCAACAAACAGTGCGACCAGGATTGAGGTTCAACCCGCCGAGGAGGAGAATGGTCCAACCCGAGCTCCTTCACCTTTAGCTTCGATCCCGAAGGATGCTCTTTTCAAACACGCCATTAGCAACCTCCTAGCTCATGAATCCGTTTTGCACAAGGACGAGCGATGTGAACTAGGAAGACTAATTTTTTTTTGTTGGCTTGCGTCGGATTACAGCGTAGTTTTTTAGCCTTCAATCTTCTTAAACCCTTTCGGTTATTTTTTACTCCCCATCGTCGGGATTCAAATATCATGCCGCAGTTGGGAGGGTTCCCTGGCATCGCCTCGATAGGATGGTAAGCGGGCAAAACCCTTTTCTTTCATGCTTTATCGCGCACGCAGACCACCAGCTTCACACGGTTCTTTAAAGGGATAAGCCCAGTGAATTGGTATGTGACGTGTCGCCTTGAGAGGACTTAAAAATGGACAAATTTACACTTGCTATCGTTGATACCCTTGCTATTCAATATCTTATCCTCCTGTAATAATCCTAAATAATTTTTATTACAAATTAATCTAGCCTAGCCAAAAACTATGGTCGTTCCTTACAGAAGCTAGTTCAAGGAAATGGAAAGACAAGTTTACCAAAAAATGAGAACACTATGTAAACCTAACAATTTGCCTCCGTTCTTCAAGACAAAATCTTGAAAGTGCCATGCTTGTCTGCAAAATAAAGATAAGAAGAATTAAAAAAAAATATAGGGTAGAATTTCATTTGGCAAAACAATTCTTTGAAAATTGTCCGTTTCGCCATCATCGTGTCGCTTGAAATTCGATTGTTTTCATAAGATTTTTTTCCGTACAGACTAAAACACTTGTTCGATCAAGAGCGTGGACGTTGTGTCCATTTTCAAAAAATTTATTTTCGAGAAAAAAAAACAAGGAAAACTCAGCGTTACAGAACCATAAATCTAGGGAAACTACACTCCCATTTTCCGAACCTAGACTGATCAATCGATTGAATGCTGATATGTTATCCAGAAAGGTGGAGTTTAGAATACTTTTGAGGTGCTTTACCCGGAACATGTTTATCAAATCAATAAGACCGAAATCAAGATTGTCACTTCCAAGGAACCGTGAAGGAAAAGTGTAGAAGCTTACCGTTCATTCACGCTGCATCGTTTGATCCAGGCGTATTTACCTCCCCTGCTGTCCTGCTGTTGAGCATAAAAGACGATAGCATTCAGCGAGCTAAAAAGCGTATCAGTTTCAAATACAAATTTACCTTCAACCTCCGATGGAAGTCAATAACACTCGCCTTTGAAGATGTACGGAATTGTCGGTTTTGAGTTTTAAATAACAAAACAAATTTCTATTCAAATCCCTCTAGAGTTTTCTTTTTTCATCGCAAGGAAACGATGTTTACAATGACAACCTGACGTCAAACATCCCTTTTCAGAATCGGTGTTAATGATATCGCTTTGACGACATCAAACGATTTTTAAACTTTGCGAAAAACAGCGTTGTTTACCCTAAGGGGCAACGTATCTTTGTTTGCTAGATTTGTACATTTTTCCAGGTGTTTCAAGTTCCTCTTTACATGATGGATGGATACATGATTATTATTTTGGCATGGTTTGTTATACTCCTTCAGTTTATAAACAAGCGATGGTAATAGTAAATGCAACAGTTTTTAAGTTTATTTTAAAATAATTTCCAAGAAACGTGGGAGCTATGTCTTCTTCAGGCGTAGGAAATTGAAAAGGGAGCGAAGAGCTAACCTTCGAAACATGGGGATCATAGTGTTTATTAGCATTGATCGCTCCTCGCTCACGCCGGATGTGGGAGGAACAGCAAACCCATCAAACAAGCGTATGAAACCACCGTACGTGAGAGGCAATGCACTTTGGATGCAGGAAAACAATGTACAACAGTGTACTACACTACACTTTATGCACACACAAGCCGCGCGGAAACTGAACGCAAATAGCCGGGGTTTCATCATGTTGCCGAGTTGCGAGTGGACGATGGATGCAAGGGAGAAGGGAAAAGGGAACGGACAAGAACGAACAATGCACCATAGCGACGGAGTTGTAGGACGTGCCAACGAAACCTAACCTCGTCAGCGGATGATCCTTCCCTACCGACTACCAGCTCTTTCCTAGCAGGGCAGGAGGGAGTGCAAATCTTCACAGATTGTTAATCCCGGATCAAACTTGTCACATTCACGCCCCCCCCCCCCCATGACCCGCCATCACGCCCTCGCCTCCAATGCTCCTCCCGTGGACAGCGTTCCCTTACACCAAGCCATCGTCGTTCGTCGTTCGTCTTGCTCCGGGCGGTCGGTCGAGTAATTGATGGTTCCGTGTTACAGTTTAGTGTCGTACCATATTGCTTCCTCCCGCCCCGAAAGCAGCTGCACCGGATGCATTCCGCATCGCTGCTGGCAGCAAGCCGGATCAAAAGCCGGAGCGTCAGCGGAAGAAGAAAGAGCAATAAGAGAGAATAAAACACTAAACTGCACTAAAACAAACCACTACAACTTACCCTACATCGGTCGCTTCAGGCATAACCCGCATTGGGGAGGGTAAATGAACCAACTGGCAGCCGACTGCCCCAACGGTGGAAAGCCGGCGCAAGGAAAGCTCTAATAGAAATTCATGTTTCCCGAAAACGGACAAAATCTTGCGCTCCCCGATTGCATCCGGCTCGGTGCAATCCTCCGGTCACCCCACCACCCCCCGACTCACCCGCCCGATGATTTACGATCTTTGTCGACTTCTGCTACGCTTCGAACGAACTTCTTTCTCCACCCGCATGCCCTTCCGGTTCCAGCCGTTTAGGGTTTACCCAATGGCTTCCGAATATTTATGTTTTTTTTTCACTAGCTGAACAAACTGGAAGCGTTCGAAATGAAGAGTGAATGTCGAAGCAAACGGTAAAGAGTAAGACGGAAAGAAATTGTAACGCGATGGACAAGGAAGGAGAGAAGAATGGAAGCGAGGAACCGAGTTCATCATGTCTTCGAAAAGAATATTTCACTTACTTTTTCACCACGTTCCATCGACTTTCCGCAAGGTTCCTCCGTACGCGGCCTGGATGCCTTTTGCTCTCTTCGCTTCCCCACCGTTTGCCATCTTTTCATGGCTTACTGATTCTGACGATCCGAGACACTTCCGGCTGTCCCTTGGGGTGATGATGGGGAGGGGGGGGGGGTGGTGGGAGGGGGTTGGGAGAGGAGGGAATGAAAGCTGGTAAGGATACCGGTACCGAGCAACTGGTACAGTTGCATTTCTGCATTCTATCTACAGCCCTCCCGCCATTTGCCGACTCGAACGTGGAAAGTGAATGCTGATGGAAGGAAAACTGTACGATTTTCCAGCGATCGTTCCACCGGACGTGATCCGTACGGGCTCGCCTCGCAGCTCTCCAGCCGGTCGAGCTAGTGAACTTGCTCCCGTGGTGAAAGAAGTGTGACAGAAATTTAAATAGTGATAAATCATTCAGAACAATAATGATAATTTATTATGAAAAGCTCGTGCGCTAATATTAGCGCTGTTTTGCGGGTGACAGATGGTGCGGCTTCTGGTAGGAGATGTGGGTCGGATGCAGATCTGCAGGACGCGCTGGTGGACGACTTTCCGTTCTCCTTTACATTCTCCTAGTGCCGCACCGCGAGAGGAAGAGCAGTAATTTGATCATGTTCGCAGGCATGTACGCTACTTAACCGTAAGCTCTGCTGCGCTTTCCTGGAAAAACGATGGAAACCACACGCTCGGAAAAACGCTCGGGATTTATGAGGGAGGAAAGCTGTAGCTATTTGCGGAGGGCGTCTTCGTTTGGGGGTTGCTGCCGGGAACGTTAGAGGTTAGGTGTTAATGCTGGCTAATTAAGAAAAATTGCTTCAGCTGCAGCCGGCGGGCGATAGTTTTGATAAAATGTTCAACGCCATCGGCTGTGAAATGCTAATGGAAGTCACCGTCTCAAGACACCTTTTTTCAGGCCGAATACAAATGCTATCCCATTCTGCTTATTTTATGTTGATGCGATTTATTTTATGTTCAAGTTATCATTTCATAAAGTATAACCAAACAAAGATGCTTGGATGGTAAAAAATAATAAAACCCTTTTTCAATAATACTCACTGGCGTGAAGTAATAAATTGAAGTGTGACCGCTTCAACCAAGTCCTTTTTATCTACATTAATGATCTCTTTTTTAATACTTCCATACGAAAGCGTATTTCAATTTTAATCCTTTCATAACCATCTCTTGAATTCGCTAACAGACACGCAAGAGGCATTTAAATTCCGGACCGGAGTTTATATACTCCTCCCCCGTTTCCGCTGTTCTTTTGATGATAATTGGGGACAATGAATAAATTTAAGGTTCATTCTGCAGCAATTTCAATCGAAACGACTCGTCTGATCGATACACCGTGCACAAACCGTTGCTGATTGTATTATTTTTTTCATCCTCCCCGTGCACAAATGCACTTTTACCGCCGTGCACTCATGCATGAGCGGACTGCAATGCATCATGTATGCCCTGGTTCGGATCTGTGCAGCTTCATTTTTGCATTGGAAAAGCGGCAGTAATGCAGATTGTGGCAACGTCATGCGGAAAGGGCCCCTTGCGTGGTAAGAAAAATGAACCAAAAAAAATGGTTGTTAACATTTTACCCAACGCAACAACGCCGCGGCTCCCGCGGCCTCGCCCGACCTTTTCGGAAAACCTGCCCCGAGCCTTTCGCCCCGCAAAACTATTCAAACGCAAATGACACTTCCCGGCCAGCCGCTTTGATGAGCGCTTTGAGCGTAGGAAAATGATACGATAACCGAACGCTCGACGCTTCGCAAAGGCAGTGTGTGTAGAGTGGGAGCAAAATAAAAATGCGCCCGGGAAAATAGCTGCAGAGACGCGGGGGTCGAAAGGCCGAAATGGAATAATTTCGGAAACAGCGGGACAAATTATGCAACGACCAGTGGAGACGAATCGCATCCCGGAAATGAGGGCGCGCCCTGGTCCTATGTGCTTGACGCAAGGGGTGGAGTTTGGGAGCCGACAAAAAAAAAGAGCCAAAGGGAAATGAGGCCGTTTTGTTTTGTTTTCCACTCTTTATTATGTTTTTTCCCCTTTTTCCATTTTTCCCTTTGTTTTTTGCTGCGCTGAGACAAACGAGCAATAGACGCTGCGCATGCGAGACGGCAGGGCAACGACCGGAGGCGACAAGGGATTGTGTTGGAAATCGTTTTCCATTAATTAAATTTCGCTCCATTATTCAAAGGCTTCAACAATTCACCATTTCGAAGGTGGGCGAGGCGGGCAGCATGCCGGTGCCGGCTCCATGGTCCGTAATTTTATCGGCACGGTGCACATAATTTCCCTCCTTAAATGACCCACCGCCCACTCAGCGCCGCCCGGGTTGGGAGGATGAAAAGGATAACCACCCGCAACGGTTCGGGTCGCGACCCGGCGCTAAGCGACCAGGCTGTGACTGCCAGAAAATGATACCTCCTTCCCTGCTGCCGGATTTTCTGTCATTCGATTGACGGGCATGGGGAAAGGAAGCAGAGAATGGAGGGTAGAGGCGTCAGTTCCATTGTTATTCACCAATTTATTTCCTTCGAAAACAATGATTCCTCTGAACCGTGTTCGGAATGTGCTGTTTCGGTGGAAAGAATCGAAAATCTGGAGCCTCGTTGCCATCGCATCATTTTCTTCCCGTCTAATATCCCCCCCCCCCTCCCCTTCCTTTCCGATAGACCTGCTACTGTGTGGTCACAATTATCAACTACGGAGCCTGTTTCCATTTAATTGATCCTTGAGCATAACTTAACTCCGATGAAAGGGTAGGCGGGGGGGGGGGGGGGGGATGGGCTGGTTGGTTTGAAAAGTGGGTTATTAAGAGAGCACGTGGCGTGTGATTTGCAATTCGCTGATGAATTGCCGTAAAAGGCTTGGAAGGGTTTGGTCGGGTACGTTTGTGGTTTTGCAGCTTCATTTGTCCACAAACGGCTAGCTACTTTTCGGCTTTCCGGAAAATTTCAATTCAAATCCCATACTCCTCATGTATTTGTTCGCTGAAATATAGAGTTACACCAAATGGTGCACAACATTTGTTCATTTGATTGCTCGAACCGTTTAGGGAAAACAATATTTCGTACATCTTATTATTTGGACCATTACAAAGCACAAGAATTGTTCAAGCAAAATGCAAACAGTTTCCTCCTGTTTGCTGTATAGCAAAGTAGCAAACAAAATCCACAGAAACTCCACTCGCTATGTCAATCTTCAACTCACAAAAACTTCGCGATTGCTACAGCCATATCGGTGCATTTTAAGTGAGATAAAAAAGGATACATTATGAATGTTCCGGAAGCCAAAAGTCAAACATTGCAGCTTACTGTACGCTGAAAGGATACGCAGGGAGCAGAAAACACAAAATAAAACTTGGTAGCACACAACACATCAGAATACCACACATCACGCAAAAAACTGTGAAGCAAACTAAAAAATGCACAGAAGCGCAATGCTAGCTCATGGAAAACTTCTATTCCATGGGGCGTAATGTGAGGGCTGTTTGCCTCTCGAAGCGGAGAGAGCTTTTGAGTTTTATGTGTATCAAGTTTTACGCCCCTAGCATAATGCACCTTACGATGCGGTGGAGAAAACAGCCAGCAAAACACTTTCACTGTTGCAATCCGGTGTTTATAACTCCTTTCTTGCGATGTTTAGTTTCCCTAATCTACTGAAGCTGATGTGAGTTGGTTCCTGCACCTTGAACGAAGCATTGTTTTGCATCAATTTGAATTTAAGTTAAAGCAACAAGTATATCAAACTTCTGACAGCATTTTGTTCTAATTATGCACACCTGCAGGATGTTTCAATTTTACACCTACATGGTTAACCAAAGAGCATAACCAATGCTGATCGTATAAAAATGATCTTTTATTTTGCATACCAAGGATAGCTGAATCTACTTTTTGATAAGAAAATCTAACAACATGAAATTTACCATAGAGTAAATCTGTACCCAAATTTCAACCGCAATCATCAATGCTGGATCATTTTTAAACTTCATCAATTAATATGCATTACCATCTACAATGTCATGCCACGTCATGCTCTCAAGTTTTCCCCTTATGGAGCCATTTGAAATATCAACCAAACTCCAGGAAATTGAAACCGATAAATTCCTACTCGATGAACGTCATGTAATTAAGAACAAACAAGGACCTGCAATCCTTACCGAGCCGGTGCAAGTGCAAGTCACTACGGACGTTGTACTAATTTGACTTCATCACTGAACCACGAAACGCTGCAATGTGTTCGTAGTCTGGAACATTGCTCATTAAACCGTAGCCGTAGCGGGAAAGTAGGACGGGCAGGAGCCGGAGCAGAACAGTACGTCCATCCACAGCGCACGGAGCGAAAGGACGAGCGCTCCCTGGTCCCCTGGAAAGGACGGGATCTCGAGTGAGTAGTGAGGCCCGGCCTTGTTTATTCATGGAATAACTAATAATGGAAAAGTGCTTAATTCAGTGTTGTACGCTAAGAAGCTTACCCTTTGTTTCCTTCTTTGCGCTGCCATTAGCTGGTGGAATCGAATTTTGATCGTGAGAATCGTGGCACGCCTGCATAGGAAGGCGTATGAGCTAAAACAACACCAGCATCAGCGTTTCGGCCAGCGAAAGTGCTTTGCTGGCTGCAAACATTTGAAAATGGAGGTATCATTATAAATAGAATGGAAATATGCTGAATAGTGAACTTCACAAATGACCCGCAGAGAAAAAACGGTAATGTATTCAAACCAATTGCAAAACCATAAATAACACACTGAACTCTTTCAGGAAGTAGTCTAACTCCAAAAGCAGACTCCAAAAGTGGACAGTTATATTGTTATTTAATGTATTCAATCGCCGTAAATCATTATCTGAAATAGTTTAATTAATAGGGTTTCCTTAAGTAGCTGCAGCACATATAAGTTCATTCGATCCAGCTGAAATGCGTTACACTTCGTGAATTTATTTCAGAGCATTCCAAAATTAAGCATTCAACTTTAAAACGTGTCCATAGCTCACGTCAATTCGAAATTGATTTAACTTGATTCTTTTTTTGTGGATTTTGTTATGAATGAAGGGACCACTCATCCTATCAGATTTTACGCAGTTAAAAAAATCCCAGCCTAATGTGTTTACCATCCCGATGCAAGAAACTTTCCTGAAGTGCTCAACGAAACATTAATGTTCCCTTCTTGGCGCTTATTCCTTGTTGTAAAATACTAATGAACAATTTTTCCTAAGTCCTACGCCTGCTCGTGCTCTCACATCCCCCGTACCTTTCTTTTCGTTTGCGCTGTTTTGATGAAAAGTAAAAGCCACCTCAATCCGCCTGCCCGATCCGCGCAGGACGTAATGAAATTTATATATTTAATTCATGTAAAAATGTAGATCGATTCTTTCCTTTGAATTTACCTTCCCATCCGGCCCATTCGGGATTTAATGCTCGGCAATGCTCTGTACAAGGGAAGGTTCCGCTGTTCCTCCCAAGTTGGTTGGATTTGTGTACGTTTATTTTTCCTTCATCATGGAGCGAAATGTTTCTACCGCTTGTTTCATTAAAAATACTTTTCGTTACAAGGATCTCAATGAGGTCTTGGAATTGGATTTCTACCGGTTTGTAGAAGGGCTACCGATGTTTTGTTCAATCAATTTTGTCCATTAGGCTTTCTGTTTCAATTTTGAGTCTTAAATTTGGGAAGAACTTTCATGCTTTAGGATTCTTTTATTTCGAAACTTCCAGCAAAACATTAAATGATTATCAGGAATCAAAGAGACTAATTGATCTCATTACTCGCATTTTGTCTCTGTTTTTATTTTTTTTTTATAATAGTTTATTCAAACAAATTCATATTGAAGGAAGATAAAACGAAAAGAAGTGAAGACCAAACAAATTGTCTTTTACGTATAAGATGCCAGCATAGAAGTAATGCTAGTACATAAATTTAGGTGCTAATGAGGAGTGTTAATATGTTACTTTTCAACCCGATGATAATAAATCTAGGACAGCTTCATTATGAAACCGCGAAAAGTTACATGATGGTCAAGGTGGAAGAAAATCACTGGCATTTAATTTCCTCTTTGTGCTACGATACATTCACTCTTTGCTGTTTTACATTCAGTCTTAGTTTGACGAAATATTCATAGAACCAACTCTTCAGAACACCTTTTGTTGAAGAGCAGAATAGCTATTGTAGTATATTCCCGTTGTTTTATGATTACTCAACAAGTACACAAACACGAATACGAACAGTGCCTCATAAGGATTGGGGCAAAGATAAAAAAAAAACTATCCATTATCCACATGTTCTCCATATAAACTACCTCAAATAACCACGCGCTCGTTAAGTCTCTTTGAAGTAAGTATCTAAATAACACGTCCAACAGCAGGAGCGACGGAAAATCAGACGAGTCAGACGAACGCTTGGAGATGAAACATCAACGTGCAGACACTCGCCTGCTTGCGATGCTTGCAAAACATTTCCATAAAGAGATGTTTATCCACCACCTCCTCCACTACCCAATGCAAACGGCAACACATGTACCTCACCATTGACAGAAGCGATTCAATTTCATTTCGCCCAAAATGAGCTCGACTGGGTCGGCGGCGACCGTCACTTCCAGCCAGCCTACCGCAGCCTGCCCTAAGCTGCGCCAGCCAAGACGTACCGTTAGATTTTATGCAAGCATGTCGAATGTCTTGTAAGCAAACGCTCTCGAAGTCAACTCGCGAAACGAGCGTTTGCGTCTCCGACACGGTGTCACATCATTCACCTGTCTGGCGCAGTCTAGATCGTGTACGAAAACACTTTCAAAACACCCACACACACACACACACCGGTTCGTCTAACACCTGAGACCCAGTGCTTTTTGCGGCTGTTTATCCAAGGAGAAGGCACGGCCATAAGTGTTGCGTATGTTGCTCAAGGCTCGTTAGGAACTAACTAGAATTTTTATCACCCACTTTGTCACTCTTTGATTTTCCTCCGCTAAGGTGCAGAAAACGTGGCCCTGTTCATCTTCAAGCTTCGTCCAACACATACGAACGGCTAGCCGAAACCCGTAAGGAAAAGTATCATAGGTTTTGAAGAATAAATTATAAAATTTTATTTTTATTTTTTTCGCCAGCAAAAAGGTGCATTTAAAATAACCGAAAAACCATGCCATCAAACTTTCAAAGAAATGCTGCAGCACAAAGAAACCGTTCTGGTTTCCTCAGGATCCTGTGCCAGTCACGATGAAACCGCTCCACCGCCGGTAAACAACTGGCGCAATATGGCTTCATTTTCACCTACGACGAGCACGACAAGGACCTTCAACATGTTGCTACACGCGCGCCAGCTCATCGTAAACTTTCGCGTACAGGAATATAAATATGCCGTTTAGGCAGCCAGCCCCAGACACACACACACTCTCATCTAGCTGTGATTCGTTCCAAATTCCATCCCTCTTCCCTTTTTTTGATTTTAACAGTACGTTTCACATCAACGGCGTCAACTGTGTGACGATCATCTTGTTGTCTATTTAGATTTTTTTCTGTTACAGTATTTTAAAATACTTGTATAAATGTGTTGCTACGGCATGAAAAAGCTACCAAAACTTCTAATTTGCTACGAATATGAACTCTCAGTAGTCAATTATATAAAGCTGTGATTTTCAGCCTGTTTATTCTTAATCTTCTATATTGTTTTTTACATTTTAACTTTTAATAATTTTGCATGCAGCTTTTCCAACCATATCTCCACAGAATGATAAATTCAAAAAAAACACGGACTGTGCTTCTCCCAACTTCATATTAACAAAATTGTTCGAAATGAAACTCTACCCCTGAAAACGATATTTTTTTGTTTCCCTTCTTCATACATTTTCGAACTCGTCGAATCAGCCATCCGACGTCTAAGAATTCCTTTACCGAGACTTGGCGCGTGGGAGAAGTTATTCAGACGATGACGACAATCGCACCGATTGTGCTCGCGAGCGCCGCCACTTCTGTTCTCACATTTGTCTCAGCAACAAGAAAGCGGTAAACATAAAAATAAACAGTGCATTTAGCCAGCAACGAAACCGAGCCCGACCGAGCGTCACCGAGGCAATCCCGTTCGAGCACCTAACGAAGTGATTTGTATTCCAAGGCACTTCGCGGCGAAACATTCACATGTACCTTCAGGAGGAAGAAGGTACCGGTCGATACCGTTTTTATCACTCACTCGCCCCGGCGGTGGTAGAAATGCTTTCTCCTCATGGTTTCTCCCTCTGGTTGGAATGGACAATTTTTTTTTTATCGTTTTCTCAAATACGGGCTTAACAATTTCGTTTCGTCCTGGTGCCTGTTCTTCTAAGAACGCATCCCGTCATCCCGGAGGAAGCAAGCTTTGGGGAAAACAAATGAGACGTATTTATTCAAAAATCTCAAACGAAAAAAAAACAATCACAGAGATTGTGGTCAGCCGCTCGAGTCCATAAAATTATGCACAAATTGAATGGCGGGGGCAGTAAACCCGGGGAACGATTTCGTGCACTTTCCACCGCGAGCCATCTTGCCCGGTTCCAGGTACTTTATCGGCGGGATAATAAACATTTTCATTGCGAGTGTCAATTTTAACACCCTCGTCCGCGGGCTCTCGGACGCTTACGGGCGATGAATGAAGTTTTCTGCATCCCCCGTTCTGCTCGCGGGGCGGTTTTTTTTTTCCATTCCCATCGAGCGTTAACGTTCGTGAATATTGCAAACAGTAAATAAGTGCCATGGGCGTCCATTGGGATGAAATCCCCGTTTAACGCATCAAGTGCAGTTCTGTAGAACCTGCCATATTTGCAATTCACCGATAGAGCACAAAAGCCCCTCCGGCCATTGCACGGTCATGTTGGCCTTTTGCGATTCGGAAATAACACCCAGTTCAGTGAGCGCGATGAATTCGATGAGGATATGTTTGCAGCTGACGGCGCGACAATGGAGCGCTTTCACAGCGGATTCGAACAAAACACTATGCTGAGCTTTTCATTCCGTTCGTTTCTACTGCAGCATTATCAGGCAGCGAAAGTACAAAATCGATACATATTCAACAAATGAACATGGGCCATTAGTTTACGCAACTTTGCCTCGAATTGTGGCACAACTTCTAGCCGCGCCCGGTAAATCTACTTGCAAAATCAAATAACCGAGTTTGCCGTATTGTACCGCGCCCTAAATAAACAAACCGCCAAGACACGTGGATGTGCATAGGACGGCTTTGCTAACGACACAAAAGTAACCAAAGTACTACATTTTAATTAAACATTCTGCCGTTCCGGGATCGGAGAATCGATCGAGAGTGAGGCGGAAACTTGTAGCCTTGGTTTACTTTACGGTTCTCCGGACTTAACCGAACTAGCTCCGGCGTCATCTAAAGTATCCTTCCTGCTCCTTTTTGCTTCTCCGTCTTCCGTCGGCCATCGTGTCTTAGCTTGTGCCGGACGATGGTGTGCAATGTGCAGTTTTACGATCATCCACACATCTGCCTGTGGCCGCAGTAAGTACCAGTGTGATCCGGTGATCTATGCATTGGAGGGAGTTCCCGAAGGCGCTCGGTTCACCCACGGCAAGTCGAGCCAAACCGCAACAGGAAGCTAATATTCACAGCTGAGCGTGCGGTGTTTGGCCAGCCCGTGGTACGTGGTCGTTACGGCAAAACTTCCGGTACGGCTAAGCTGGCTCATCATCCAGCCCGCACTCTCCCTCCCGGCAGCCCTACGAATCGAGAATCGTCGGCAAGAGTTTTCCTCCTAATAAAGCGATCCACTCGTTTTATGGCCTTCAGCAACTTTAAATGAACACCGTTCGAAAACTTCACCCGCCTTGCAAAGGCAAACGATGGGAGACAAGTCCCACACAGAAAGTACACACACATACAACCACACGCACATAGGGTCCCATCGCACCCTTTCAAAAACTCAATAAAGACTATTAGGATAATTTTTTATTGACCCGACAATGGGCCTGACTAAAAAATGGTTTCTTCACATCCTTTCTGCTCCGGGCAGGAGCTGTTTTTTTGTATGTGTGTTTGCGTGTCTTTTATCTTACCCAGAAGTTTGACACCATTAGAATTTGAAAATGTCTCCCCTAGCGATCCCTTCGTCGTCCCTCTGGTCATGGCTCCCAGCGGATCTGAAGCAATTAGATTTTTTTGCTCCTTTTTTTTTTATTCTGCCTTACGACACTTTCCAGCAGGTCCCCAAAGACCAAAAGGATCGTTTGCGTAATGAACGATTTGGCCGAGCTTTTAATTAACATTGCGTGAGTGCGGAGAGGATGAGCTGGGGGGCGTAATCATCAAGAAAACAGGATGTCACTGGCACTAATTATCACACTTCAAGACAAAGCAATTTTCGCCCATTCGAAGGAATTGCCAGGCCATCGAAGGAATTGCCTTTTTTTTCGAATCGATGTTTGTGCTTTGCATCACGATGTCTCCTTCTTTTGGTGGATCATGAAAGAAATCCTAATTGTTGCTATCATAGGCTCCATCAGACCCATTTTTGGAGCTTATTCAGATGCGAATATTGACTTTTTAATGGCAAAGCGGTGCTATGAAAACAAGAGCAGACATTAATATTTTAATTTCAAATGCCTCAGGATGAACTAATCCGATTCCCTACCTCAATCCAATTGATTATGAATGTAGTTGCGAAGGGTAACCAAAAGTAACCTTTAGTTTGCATTAATCAACTATCAACTTTGCTCGTTTCCAATGTTATGGAACACAAAAAAGTTCCACAGTTCGATTCGTGCCAACGCAACAAATTGCAGTTTAATCTGCTCGGCAACATCGCTCTGCGCTTCCCTAACAACCAAACCGCAAACCGAGCACCAGATGAGCACATTTATCTCTCGGAGGGATTTTCCCCTGGATGGGCATAACTCACCCCGGTGATGTTCCTGGCTCACCTGAGCCAGATTTTAAAGTTGCGCCAACTGGACCCTAACAACAAGTGAAAACGCCACGACAAAAAAAAAAAGGAAACCGGTTGGTTGTTGGGTGAGAGATGCCCTGGGAGTTGAAACCGGAACGTGAACCAGCCAACGTATAAACCCGCGCGAACGCATACCATCGATCAACACCGGGAGGATTGTGTTGGAGGCAGGTTGCCGTTTCGCTTAAAGCTTCACATCGTCCGGTGTTTGCTACAGGACCTGCAAGCCCACAACGCGACGGAAAATCTGATTCCATGAAAACGCCACTGTTGGCTCTGACGACGCGCTCGAAGCAAAACAAAAAAAAAACACAAAATATCGGACACGCTTTCATCGCAACAAATGCTGAAAACGTTTCACCAAAGATCTACCACCGAGGAGACGTGCTGGGTTGGCGTTTTGTGAGGAGGGCGAAGGCTGACTTGGCTGCGGTAAAACGGCATACCACTACACCGCCCACCACCCATCCCTTAGCCTCACAAACACACACACACACAGGCAGACCGTTTTTCCCCGTGACAAATTACAAACAAGCGTTCACTTCATTACAAAAATGTTTGCCCGCCGGAATGAAAATAGAATCATCCGGGATGCAGCGCGATGATGTTGCTGATGGTGCCTGGCGTAAAAGAAAACGGATTCTCGTACGTACCATCATGACTTTGCCAACCTCGGCCCGGTCCTCCCGAGAGGAGTTGAATGTGGAATGCCTTTTTGAAATTTGGCTGCTAATGCCCTCGCTCTTTCTCGCTTTTTTCCATCCACCGTGCCGTTGAGCGGAAAAGCCACAACAGCGAACAACGGCACATGTGGGAATAAAGCACGCGGTACCGCGCGGAAAATCTGAGCGAAAGCGAGCAAAACCACCCGGGCAGGCAGAAAGGCAAACAGCAACAGATGATGATTTTATTTCCCGCATGAAAGCACCGGCGGCTTCCGCGACCCGGGGTTGCGGAAAAAGGTCGACGGATGGCGAACGACTGAAACGCTTGAAATGGATAGGCCGTCGGCCACCGAACGGCTGGAGGAAAATGTTAACACCCTCCCGCGTGGCTCCCGCAAAAAAACGGTTGCCGGAGGAATGGAAAACCATTTTAGCATTTCCACTGGCATGCGTGAATGCGCTGGACAGTTTCTTTTTTTTTTGTGTGATTGTGCGGAATGCTAGCCGTTGTAATAAGGGAATGGTCATGTGCTGTTACTTTCCCGGGTACTTACACGCGTTTTTTCTGTCCGCGAAATGGACGTAGAAGCGGGGACGCGCGTTGATGGGGTTGTTTAGGACCGTTTGACTTTTTGTGATTGACCCAAAATTCCGAACACGAGAAAAACCCACCGAAAAACACCCGCGCAACAAATAGCCACGCGTTGTCGGGTTATTTTCGGGATGAACCTTTTTTCCCTGAAGCCGCCGTTTATTACATCATTCTTCTTCGTATTCGTTCTATTACTTGGATTATTATTGTACGGTTTTGCGTAGGCAACGATCCAGCCTTTCTCGTATTTCCAAAGGGTTCATGATGCTTTTTTGTGTTTGCTCTTCAAACGCACACGAAGCTTGGACGAGTCGGTCGTTCATCGGAGAGTGCGATGACCAGCTACGCCTCGTGCGCGTTTATTGGTCTTTTATTTTCCGAGAGCCGAGAGTTTTCCGATGACGACACGCGGGCAACTGGTCAAATGCTGGCTAGAAGAGGAACGCGGGAACAAACACACACAAAAAACGGCACAACTTCACGTATTAATCACTCCACGGAGGCACAAGCGATTTCCATTTTTCAAATGAGTTTCGAAAGCCATGGTCTAGCCGAACCGTTGCCCTGCGTGCTTCGGTAAACGAATTTTCCCGGTTCTCCACCCCGGCGAAGAGCGCTCTTCATGATAAAGTTTTGGACCAGCGGCTTGCCGTTCTTTTTCTCTCGCTCTCTGTTGCAGCCGCTCCATCAACATGTTTGCCGTAGGCCTTACAAAATCGACCGGCTGGACTCACTATCCACTCATCCACTTCTGCTTTTTCTGTCCCACATTTCCATCATTTAAATCTGACGTTCTGCGAAGCCCCTGCACACTCATACTCCACTGTGAGCCTTTGTTCATCGGCTTGCACGCTTTTTTCGTTGGAGGATAATTTTGATCATTATTTAAAAATGGAAAGCAGCGATTTTTCAACGTGACGCACTCGGACCGAAAATGGGAGAGAACGCTTCCGTGCCGGTGGAAAAACGGATGGAGTCCAGGCACCGTCGGGCGGAAAAATGGCGAGCATAAAGTGAAACAATGAACCTCCGAAAATCAAACACAGCGAACCGACAGCCACCTGGCAAAAGCTGGTCCGGCCAGCCTCCACGGAAGTTCGGATATTGCGATTGATGGTGACTTTTTTGTTTAAAAATTTAACGATCTTTCCACCTCGCTGCACCGGAAGTGCCGTACAAGGTGGTAAGCCTGCGACAGTGTACATTTCACTGCTCATAAAAATAGCTTCCCCTCTTTTTTTTTTTTTGCTTTCCCAGAGCAGGGAGACTCTGCGGACTCAAACGATGCGGCACGATCATCACTTAATTAGACTTCCGTCACAATGCCGCGAAGCCGAATGCGCCGATGTTCCCTTCGGTTCGGCACGGACGCGCTCCGTTTCCTTCGGTGGATGCCCCAGGGGTTGATTTTTTGCAGACGGTTGCCGTCCGTCTGCCAGCTGCTTCCTCGAGCTTTGGAAGTCGCCCGTCGAAGATTGGCTGGTTGGTTGCGGTCGTAAATAGGAACGCCTCGAAACACTTCTGACACCTTCCGCAGCATCGTTAAACCAAAATAACGGAAGTACGCTCGTGCTGCACGAAGGACTTGCGCGAGCATTTACTTTTACTGCCAGCTACGGTAAACTCTGTGCGCTTCGCTTTAACGCTTAAATCTTCCCGGAAAGTGGCCTCACTCAAGAAACGGCTTTGCGATGGTCTGACGTAGGGCAAAGCCCACACCCTCGGTAGATTGCTCGATACAATTTCGTGAAGCCTCATGAACAATCATCTAAGCAAATAAAAGCAAAGAAAAATGTTAGTCCCAAGCTCAGATCATAATATAAAATTTTCTTATAGTTTCCTATAGGTGTTCCCCAATTTCAGTGTTACTTTACTCCGTCAAAAATATGAATAAGGTGGTCTTTTTTTCAATTCTGTTAAAAATCTTAAACATTTTGGGGAGCAAATGTGGTTCCTCGTCGTTATTTGATTGCCATCATCACTCCGGAATGAAAGCTTTCCTTTCCGGCATTTTCAATCGCACCGCAGGAATGCTCCATTTATCTTCCCTCCCATCACAACCGACGATCATTAGCATAGATCACCGGCAAAGCCCCTCGACGCCTGGAAAAGGCGCGAAATTAAATCCACGCTCATCCGTGTGCTCGATTCTTTTTTCCTTCGGGCATGAGCAGCAAATTAAAAATCAATGGAACATCAAAGACGGGCACGTGCGCCCGGATTTTGCGCACCCACCGAGGGCGGGAAAACTCGTCGGTCATAAAAGCAATAACATCCAGCCACACACACACACGAACACCTCGTGCAAAATGAAACCTCGGGGCGGCCCATCGAAAGTGCGAGGACCATGTGATGATTCACTCCATGCAGTTTATCTTCGTCGCTGGGACACTTTCGTGGCAAAAGAGCGGGGAGGAGGGCAGGTGTGAAGGCGTCCACTACCCAGCTCATATGCCACCTCCCATCCCTTCCTCTCTAAGCAGGTGGCGAAGTGGTTTCCAGTAATTGGCGTTATAATAAAGTGATAAACTCCCGCGCAATCAAAATTACGCGCCGGTGACAGAAATTTTTAATTTACGACAGCGCACTTTGAGGCTCAAGTCGGGAGGAAGCGGGTGCTTTAAATAGGAAAAGGAGAGATAAACGTGCAAGGGCTGGGGGTAGACGGATGATGGCTCCACAAAGCCCCCCCCCCCCCCCCCACTCTTGCTCCTATTTTACGAATACGAAACTGTTGTTCAGAAAAGTTCAAGACGAGTCTCAAAGTGCGTGCAAGGTACGCACAGTAGAAAGGAACGACGCATCGATCCTTCCTTTTCGAAGGACGGACGGAAGAAAACTTGGGAAAAAGAGAAAAAGTGCCAAAGAGAGGAAAGATAATTTAATCTGCCAGCACCCGCGTGCGAAACCTGTTCACAGGATCATACTCTCTCTCTCGGCATTCCCGCTTTTCCAACCGAGCGATCATATTATCAAGCTCCACGGCTTCCCATTCTTCCCATTTCCCTCCCTTCTCGTACCGTCTCAATGTCTTTCTCGCACATGCTTATGGCGATGTATTTTTGTTTTTCCCCTTTTTAACGCAGTTCACTAAAAATGGAAATAAAATAAAGTACTTCACAGCTCGAGCGGGAAAGCAACCGACGAGCGGGTAGAGGGACGACCAGGGAAACCGGCGGGGGGTGCCTCATTAGGTGGAATTAAGTAATAAATTGGGAGTAGCAATACTCGGTACGTTTTACCTTAATGATTCCGAGGGATCGCGCCGCGCTTCCTCGCGGGCGTCTTGAGGTTGTTGATTGTCTTTCGGTTTTATTTTTCGTTCGGTGTTTTTCCTTCGTCTCACATTTTGTTCTCTGCTGCTCCGTCCCTTCGGCGGGACGTCCTTTTCTTCCCGCGTCCTTCTCGTCTCCCCATCCTGCTTGGTTCTGCCCTCGGTACTAAACGCCCACGGAGCGAGCAGGGCGCATCGCAGAAGGAAAAGTTTTCAGCATTCGGGATCGTTCATTATTTTAAGGATTTTTTTACAACATCCACCCATTCTTCGGCTGGCGAAAAAAAATGAGTGAGAAAAATCCACCCTGTGAAAACTCGTCGCGCGAACACGCGCCGAATAAAAGTTTTTATTTTCCACCGTAACACTTTTCAATGGCAATCACACCGTCGGCGTATGCTTGGACGACTCACAACACGACCGGCTTGTTTGGTGACGTTGCGGTGCGGCATTACTTAGTGCTATTTACGAGTGTGGGTTTTTTGGGCGAGGGTCGACAGGGTTTTGCAATGATTGCAATTTGTTTTCGGGCACAATCGACGGACACGGAAAGGGGTTGAGCTGAGGTGCGATCTTTCCGGTGGGTGAAGCTTGATTAATGGTGCCCACCTGCCGCCTCGGTGCCGTTTTCCGGACCGGTGCGGCCAGGGTTTTATATGGCCAACCCGAAAATTAAAGTTGCCCCCGTTTGGCTGATGAACATTCAAACGCTCAGGGTGGGAAGTTTCAGGAGGAAACTTAAGCACTTACTCCTCTTAATGACAAAACTCGTTTGCTCGACATAGGACTGCTTCCGGTGGTTGCCGACCTTAGAGGCTTTCGATTTGCATTTATTCTACAAATAAAAGAGCTAATGCACTTATAGTTTCTTATACAAAACTAAGAAATAAATATAACACTGTTTTTATGCATTAAAATGATCTTCTCGTAGTAACAAATATTCCTAATTCGATGTTCCGGTACATGTTGTGAAAAAGCCACCATCAGAAGTGTCCTGGCCAATCTGATGGTTCGTACTATCGCAACCAGTTTGCACCCAGCGACTTTAACGATTGCAGTCCGATCTCCCGTAGCGGAACAAAACATTTCCAAAGTAAACACCCTAATACAAAGGTATCGCTGTAGCAGGAAAATAGAAACTTTCCCATCGATACTCGTCCTCGATGTGTCCACGCGGCCCACGAACCAACCGGAAACGTGTCACCGAAAATGCACTTTGCGATGCATTACATGCCCCTTCCAGGCTCCAGTCTGTTCACCTCCCTAACCCCCCCCCCCCTCGGTTTGTACGCGACGACATGATGGCGTCAGCGAGAAGGTTCTGTGTTTCTGCTGCTACTGCAATAATTGTACCGGCAAGCAGGAAAATCCGGCCAAGCAGCAAATTCGATCCCGGCCGGAAAAGCCTGCTCGCAACAATGGGCAACTCCTGCAGCTGCATCGACGGTAGCCTCGAGTGCGCCTCCCTTTCCCCCCCCTTCCACTGCACCGCAACGGAATGGGATGGAAAATACCGAAATGTCGAAGACCCGTCAGAAGCTCCGGCGACCAGCGCTTCTCCGGTTTACGGCCTGCAACTCCCAGCCGCCCGGAATGTGGCCCGGTTGCATAAACTCGTCTTAAATTGTCACCTAGCTACCGGCATCTATCCGCGCCGAGCCAGTAGCCCAGCCTTCCAGTGCACTGAGCTGCAAAAACCTACCCGGAAAAGAGGGAGGGAAAACTGGCGGCTAAGCTGTGCCTTGGCGGATGGGTAAGACCACTGCGGAGAACTGCTAAGGGTACGGGCTGCACTCTAAAGCACGTATGTCGAGAGAGAGTACGTGTTGCTTGCCACCATTGCCGGCCCGGACGTTGTTGCGTCCTTTTTGTGGCATGTCTCGATTTCCTCTACCCCTTGCGGAACTGAAACACATGGGTGGGGGTGGATTCGGTGTGGCAAAGAGCCTCACCCAGAAATGATGAGGTCTGAAAATCCTTCCTAACCACCCCTTGATGCCAGGGCCCTTCACCGCCGCCTCGACTCCAGCCTGCAGATTGTGGAGGAAAAGTAGAGAGCGGAAAATTGCTAGTTTAAAATACAAATCACGATTTCGAATGTGGTTTAGCCTGGCCCCATCGTTTGGCCGCACCGAGTGCCGGCTGTCTTTTCGCTTTAGGAGGAGACCGTGGGTTCTGCCGTGAGGTGCGGCCTTTCGGGCGGCTCCGGAACGGGAAAACAATCTGGGTTGTGTCCTGTCAGGTGTTATTTGCTGCAGTCTAGCGCCGGTACTGCTATTTCCGTTTGCCCGGGCTTGGAGGACCGGGAGGGAGCGGCTCACGATGTTGGCCTTATTTCCGGAAACATTGCCCAACGTCTGCCTCTGCCCCACTGTTGCCCGTACAACCACCTCGCTTTAACCTCTTCACTCACTGGAAAAGCGCTTGCAAACGACACTGGCCACAGCTCACTGGCAAAAGTATCGAAGTTTCGATTGGCTGTCACGGAACTGCAACAATCCGGGCCTCGGGGTCCTTTGCTGCCCCCGCTCTGATCCTCGCAAAGCGGGCAAACCACAACATCAGAGGAACAAACTCATACACACACCATGCCCAAGCCAGAGTTAGTTATACATTCAATCCTCGCGCCAGCCTCGAGACTAATGTAATTATAAGACAGTCGAGCAAATTATTGTCATCTTAGCCGGGATCTTTAAACGAGACCGGACCGGAGCGATCGAACGACGTTGCCCCCGGCCTGGAGCCGTTGACGAAGATGCTGCATCCCGGCGGACCGGTAAGCGAAACCTCGCCCGACAAGCCGTCCTTTGATGCGATGCATATTTTCAGAAGTAATCAAAACGGATTAAACCCCTACCCTGCTCGTTGGGCTATTGCTCAGCTTCCGGATGAAAATCCTCGATGCGGTGGATTTGCATGCCATTCCAACGCCTGAGTGAACCATCCGACATCGTGTAATACCGGGCAGCCCATAAGCTTTACCTCATCGACTGAGGGATTGAGAGGGGGGGACGGAAAATGCCGATGCACTGAATCTATAGACGAAGTACCTGGTGGAGTGCTGGGGGAGGATTAAGTGGAGGCTCCATTCCAAACCCATCAGCGAACAATAAGTTCTGGCTCGGGTTCGCAAAACCACTTCTCCAGCTCGACCTCCTGCAAGCGAAAAGATCGTGAGCTCCACACGGCATGGCAAGCGACAAGGGACCAATGGTTGGTCGGGGAAGTCTATTATCTTGCGATATGAATATTAAATTTAATTTAAGACAACCCCGATTGAGCCGCAATAATTGCAGCGGACATCTTTCGGCCCAAACCACCGGCCGGCGCGCAATAGTAAGACCGGTTGAAATAATTTGCTCGTGCGCTTCGGGTCGCCTGCTCCAGCCCCATGAGCTCGAATCGGCCCAGGGCAGCCTGAGGCATTGGCACGACCAACAGGCACCGTGAGATAAATGCTGGAGCATGCTGGAGCACACAATAAATCCAAATGACTTTAATGGGCCCGGCATCCACGATAAATCAAACCGGACTGTCGGCTATTTTGGGGCGAGGACTCAAGGAATTAAAGATGTACTGCATTCTACCAGATAGACGATTCATTAAACACTGGTTAAAGTGATTGTGATTGCAACGATTTCGAGCAACAAACCGTTTCAAACCGTTCAATTGCAATCGGTTTGCCGAAAGATGAAATATGACCTGTAATTGCATCGTAATTCATCCCTAGCAAATATATTTCCCCTTATAAATGTATCACATATCTTGCCATCCCTCTAACATTTAATTCTTCCTTCGGATGTTTTTCGTTCCAGTAATTATCCTCTACTCGAGCTGAAAATGAACCATTGGACTTTGGATAGAACGCAGGAAGTGATTGCCGTGCGTACGGTTTGTGAATGGTTTCGTGAAACATATCACTGGAGAGAAATTCAATTATACTGATTATTGGTAAGTGAGACAGAACGAGATCATCATAATTAAATTGTACGCCTTACGAATGAATGCACGCACGTTGGTTAATTGATTGAACCATTCTGAATTGAAATTGTGGTCGCCTCTCTTCAAATATTGAACCATTGCAAATATCTGATAAACTTTTTGGAAACATTTCGCAAGGTTTCAAATCACAAGTAGCAATCAATCTGTCGTCTCCAATCCGTCAATCCTTCTCGCTCTTCAAATTATTTCCTTCTTACAATCTAAATCCCTGAGCCTCTAAGATAAGGTGGAAGAAAACCAACGATTTCCGTTCCCTCTAATTAGAGACTTCCCCCAACCCATTGCGGTTAGGTCCAATTGGCAGCCGATTTAGTCGTCAAATCACGGGAAAAGTAATCAAAAAACCAAACACCAGCCGGGGCTAGAGGGGGGCGAGAAAAGGCAAAGCTCTAGCGCCATTTAATCCACTCTTGCCATTTCCCAGCACGGGAGATGCTTATTTTCCCCTTCGCAACTCGACCCGGGTCCAGTCCACTCTGCCGGTTAGCCTGTCACTAACATTCGCTCCGGAAACTCCCCGCAGACGGCGGTGGCCGCCACAATGGCCCACGGCCACGCCACCATAGCTCCAGAGCGGTAGCGAAAGTGGATAAGCGAACTCGTTACGCCGTGGGCTCCGGTGGCTCTCATTTGCAGTCCGGCGGTGTCTTGTATCTGTTCGGCCAAATTTATTCAACTAATTATCACGTCATTTTCCCATTATCTACTACACTCGTTTTCTTTTTCCCGAAACATTCCCCACTCGGACGTGTGTACCGCGGCGAACGGTGGCTGCCGGGGTGTAGGACACGGTGTAACGGTCCCAGTGGGATGCCGACGACGGTGGGGGGGAGTCGGGCGGAAAGAAAATGTCCTAACGCCCAAAGTACCATCATCGTTGGAATCACCGGGTGGGGAGAGAATGAGGCAGGAAGGAAAAACGATGGCACAGTGCCGATCGTGAAAAGTTGGCTGGGATGAAATCGGCTTGGTCATTTTCATTTATTTTTACCTTCCAAACAAACTGAACCAGTCAAATAGATAGAAATGAATGAAAAGGTTAGTAAAACGAGTTTGTCTGAATAAATTCATCCAACATTTATTGAATTGATGTCATTGGATTTCGACTCAATTTAAAATATTATCCGCGTACGCCTCTGCTCATACTTAGGAGAAAATTTTGATTTGTTATTACTGAGAGAACTCCTGACTAAAAACGAAAATCCTTGCATCCGCGTGTCGACATCTAACGGCAGTACTGTAAACATCCAAGTCTTCTTACCACCACACGTCCTACGCCCCAAGAAGGAGTCCTTGCGTCATAAAACCGTAAGTTACTGCCGCAATCTTTCACACCCTGGCATGCTCCCACCCTGTGAGTGTCATGGTGTCTGTGGCAGAATAGCGCGTCGCCTTATGCTCTGCCCAGGTCGGCTGATGATGATGTCCTAAGGGCTGACGCGTGGCTCCTTCTGGCTGACTCCGGATGTTCATACTACCTTCCATTGGTGTTCCTTCTGCGCCCACGAGCGAATGCCGCACGCAGCCACTTTGGGAATTCAATCGCGACAATCCCCCTGCTTCCGAACAGCAAACCCCCAGCCGGAGAGACACCTTCCGGTTCCGGTGTCACTCCGGTGCGGATCCTCCGCCTCTGCTCCTGGAGCTGCTGGAGGGTGGAGGGAGTGAAACTTATTATGACTAACGTCACTCGCTTGGAAAGTATTTCACCCACACCCAGACCATCCTCGCTTCTGTTTTCGCGCGGCGACGCGCGCTGACTTCATTTCGGACGGGAAAAGTTCTTATCGCTGCTCCTTCCGTTCGGCGGGGAACCGTTTCCGCGGGCGTTGCGGCCACCTGGCCGGAGATCCGTTTTCCTTGCGGAATCATAAATAAGTGGAATGACTTTACATTACAAAGAGGAATATTAATTTAGTACTGCCATTGCATTTCTGCCTTGATGGGATCAGCGAAAAACCTGGGGGCGAAAGAAGCAAGAAACAAGACAGCGTTTCGAAACCGGTTCCACCGTCTTTACGGTGCGGCCTAATTTTACCTCTTTGCCAGCAACAATTCCCCCCGAGGATCACTCCCTTTCGCATCGCGCCACTGCGGTTAGGGAATAAACTAACTCATCACTTTCACTCGCGCGTTGTTCGTTCAAATTATTTTTTCGTTCTTCCAGATTCTCGGCGCCAGTAAAGAAAGTGCGTGGGGCAAACGCTGGGGCAAGAATGAGCCCGTTTGCTGGGAATAAAACGCACCCACCCGGCGTGTTCAGTCCATCAACGCCTAGCACATTGCCAAATTGTGTACCGTGCGGCGTGCGTCGTGGCCTTAAATGATTTATGCTCCACATAAAACACGTTCCTCCTGCTGTGCTGCGGAGCTGGGGTCGTCTAAAATTGTATCCTTTGACGTAAAACTTTTGTTGCCAACGCGTATATGGATGGATAAATAAGTTAATTTTCTCGTAACAATAATCGTGTTACTTTTCCTTGAATAAAATGGGCGATTTGTGGACCGATGTTACACAAAGAGTAACCTTTCTCACAAATATTCGTGGGAATTCCCATCATTACTACATTTCTTTCATTTCCAACGGATAGATTTTATAGCAAACGATCTACAATTTACAAATATGTGGACGCCTTATGCTACGAACCTGCGATACGGAACCCGAAAAAGCCAAACGGACGACCACGGTGTGTTTTCAACGATATGTTTCATTGGAATGCAACCGCAAACTGTCCCCTCTTGAGACCGGATGCACTTGGTTATGTTAAACATTCACTTGCCCGAGAAACCGCAGCTCATAACAACAGTAACATAAGGATTTCTCCAAAGCTATGAGAACCTGCACGACCCTGCTTGCCACACCGCTAGAGAGTATGCAGGCTACTCTATCGCTTTGTAATTAGTTCGAATCGCAGGAACTTTTAATCCCCAACGAGAAGTGTCAAGATTTCACACTCGGAGGTGGAGCTGAGCGTAAGGTTTAAGCTTGGCAGCTTTGAGCTAAAAGTTACTCCTGCAGCTTATCCTGGACCGATGGTTCGCCTGGTCGGTAGCGCCGTTTTCTGCAGCTGTGGTTCCGGGTCGAATGTGGACCGACATAAATAACGGGAACCAACAAAAAAAAACTTTCAAGTGGAAGTCAACGGGAGGAGGGATTGCGGTGAGAGGCAGGAGCCTAGCAAGCGCACCTCCTGGAAGGCTGGATCTCATTAGATGTACACGCAGTCGGAAAAACGATGCTAAAATGTTGTAATCTGTTTATGCTCATACAAAAGGCCTCACCGAACAACCGCCCGGAGGCGATCCCTGCCCTGGAGAGGGGGGGGGGGGCTGTAGGGTGAGCTATGAGGATCCGGGGAAGATGACGATGACTCGCTCGGCGGCAGCAGCAGAACCAGCTCGAGGTTGGTGCTCGACGCAGAAGAAAGAAAGTCGTAGTTTTTGCCAGCGGCGCAGGGAAGCTACCTGGACCATCAACTAAACTAAACGTTGGCGGCAAACGGGGGCAGGGGGTTGAAGTTTTCAACGGAAGGGGTGCATGTAACGGTGTAAAACTACGGTAATTTAAAAGGGAAACTTTTGCTACTTTGCTAGACTGTTGGTTGCCGTTTTTGCAGCGGCGAGGCTTTTCCCTCGTTCTCTCCGCGGTCATCTTGCTGAAAACAGGAATCGTTGCACTGTTGCCCACGGTTACCATTCGGCTGCAGATGTTCCCCCCAGCTCTCACTCTCCCTCTCTCGCTCTTTCTGTCTCTATCTTTCCCCTCTCTGTCAATTTGCCCCTACATTGGACCGCAAATAACTCACCCATTCTTCTTGCCCGGTTGGCAAAACAACTATTGCCAGCGGAAACATCGTCCGTGAAATAAAATCGAGACGAGCAAAGAAACAACAACCACCGTCCGAATAAACGTTGCATTGGGAAAAGCACGACCTCACGGGAGTGCGGGAGGGACCAAAGGGCCTTGGTGTAACGCAGTCGCATACAGATGCACTTCCAGCCGGTAGTGAATAGAATAATTTCCAGCCCGATCTCGTTGGCCGCATCGGGTGCTTCCCGGAGTTGATGGTAAGGCTATTATTGTACGCCAGGACGCTGCCGACAATGACTCTAACAATGACGATCATGATACTGATGCTGGTGATGACGATGCTAATCTACCCGAGGCAAGCACTGGCCAGCAGCTGGAAGAAGCAGAAGAATAACTGGAGTGCCAACGCACACATACACACACCACTTGTCGGTGTCGGGTCCGCTGTTGCTCGTGGCATGCCTTCCTTGCCCGTGGCATCGCAACGCCGGACGATGCGGCAGCATTATGCTGGACCGTCGTGTTCTACCTGTGTACTGCAGTTTGGCGTTCGTTCTGATAGATGTTACCCTTAATCCCGGATACCATTGTTGCACGCCAGCCAGCGCCACCGGTTCGTCGTCCGCATATGCTTTGCGGCTTGCTTGCCTCTGGACGAACGAAAGAAAGTGGCCATCGCCTCGGTCCGCTGCGAGGGAAGTTTGCAGATCATTTTGGGTTGCATAATTTGTAGCAATTTCGTTCCGGAGGGGTGTTTCGAGATGTTACATTTTATTACGTTTGTCGGTTTCTTTTTTTTCTATTGCGGATTGAACCCTCCCCCCCCCCTCGTTTTGACCGCATCTTCCCCGAACGTCTGTTTAGTTAAACTGCATTCGTTCACCTTTCCGAAAGGAGAGAGTTTGGTTTTTGTTGAATTGTTTTATCTAACCTCCCAAATGGGTGGCATAAAACTATCAGGCCAGTTCCGATCATGGTTTTCCTTTCTCGTATAGTCAGCTCCTCATGTAGCGCGTTCACTTTAACTATTAGCAAACAATGGTCGTTTATGAAATTGATGTTAGTTATATAAACTTTTCTATATTCAAATACCTCCTTCAATCAATCGTTCAACAGATCAAATGAATCCCGTTAGGCGGACTGCCAGGATGTGATATTTGATCCTTGCGTAATTCTGCAGGTTGTGTGTAGCAATTTACTGAGCATTGAATCACCGATTACAAAACACGCTGACGAGGGTACAACAAGTACTGCCGGCCAAGGTGGTTGCCTGGGAACGCTACGCCATGGTTTATTGTCACGTGCTCTCGCCGCAGATAATCATCGTTTTGAAGCGATTGAATAAAACCATAAATCTGAAACGTGCTTTCTTTGCGAGTTGCCTCCTCGTTTTCACCATGGTAGGGCCAGTTTTCCAAAGCAACTTGTAAATTGATACTGAACGCTGCTACTACTACTCACTGGGGCTGTCGTTAGACCCTGACAAAGCCTCGCTGGTGAGCTGCCTTTAAAAAAAAAATAAAATACCCGTGCCGTAAATCATCTCAATTGTTTGGGTTCACTAACCAAATCCGCTCAATTTCGAAACCCGATTGGGATGGTATTTAGGAATGGTAGAGTAGGTACACTGTTCAAATGGATAACAAGTTTTTTTTTATGACCACATTACCGAAACATTACAATATTAATTTTCAAGTGAACTAGTTGCGTCGTGAAAATCTCTTCACTAACGGTTGACCACCAACATTAAGCGCTCAATATTTAAAAGGCTGGCGAGATCCATGCGTGCCACCGTGGTCATAATAATTAGTTGAATAATTGGCAATACTTAATCATTGCCATCAACTACCAGGCGTCTCCATCGATCTACCAATTGGTGTGGATCATGTATTAGATGACTGATAATATTTTTCTTCAATTTTCTGGAATAAACATTCTTTTCATACCCTTTTTCTCATTCCAGACAACCGATGTCATTGTCCTGCAATATATGCCATATTCCCGCCGCGGCATGACGGACGCATCGTTTGCAAGAAGTCTAGCAGCCGATTAAGACCGTGTACGAGCAGCGAACTCAACTCCACGTTGTTAACCGGTGCGGTGCAACACGAAGCAACTCCTCGGCACCCAGCACCGGAAGCGGCTTTCTTTGCGTCCGAGGAGATGAATGCCATCTGGCGTGTAGTGGTTCTCCTGGCGATTCTCTGGCGATTCTGCAGCAACAAGACTCTGTTCGCCCAGTGCTGCCCTCTGGAGTGCATCTGTCTATCGCAAACACAGGTAATTTACAGCTCATCAAACTTGCCTGCTTAAATAAACCCAGTACAAAGACCTCACGTATCAAATTAGAATCCTGAAAGTATAATAATTCGAATTGGATATTATGAATTGGGCTGTCAAACGATAGAACGTTCAAAGGCAGCAAAGGTTGGATTTAATCACAAGTATTTAAACATGCCAGCATACAAAGCCCAGAAAACCAGTTGTGTAACAAAGCTTCATCCCTTGATCCTTTCTTTAAGCGGTGCTTACTGCCGTTAAGGAGACTTTAAACGTTTTAGAAAAACATCCCAACCCGAAAGCTGGTAATGTCGAGACATTTCACGAGATGATGAATATGTAGGGTTTTCTCGTGTGGAACCGAACACAACCTAGAGTCCTTCAATACCCAGTGGACCAAGCGGCCGGTGATATGGCCTTTTCAGACTACATCTTGGCTCACCTGCGTTAAGATCAGTCGGTATCCCTCCCGTGTCCTTCGTTCCATTTCGATGTCACCTTGGATCCTCAACTTGTCACTGGCTCCAAACGAAAACGGTACAAGATTAAAATGAAATCCGTTTTGAGGCTAGAAGTATCAACAAAGCAAACCCGCATTCACACTCACACAAACATCTCATTTGAAAGTCCACGCTGTCTTTCATGCCCAAGGATATGTTGAAGAGGGCACCGCGAAAAGATTGCGTACCAATTTCTGTCCGATCATCAGTCCGTTCGTTGGCTTCCACTTTTCCATTTCATGCTTTTTTAAGCCAGCCATGCCTCCCATGGGTTAGGCTGAATTTATAAACACCATCAAGAAAAACGGAACGAGTCCACCGATGAAAAAAAAAATGCGACCATCCCATCGTGTCTCATCTCATCACAAATGTCATAATTTGAAATGTTGATTCGTTCACCTAATCATAGCAACAAGGGCGAGCCTATTGGTCACTTCCTTCCACGGTAGGTTCGTGTGCGTTTGTGTGCGTGTGTGATGACATTCTCCAGCATCTGATCACTGTGCGTCCGGCTGTTGTTTGATGCTGTTCATCCTGGGCAACCTTTCGAATGCCTAAAGTTGATGGGACGAAACAAAAACTGCTGAACGTTGCAAAAGAGAGAGGTTAGTTTGTTAGAGCCCAGGCAGTAGACGTCCAGGCGTGTTCTAGGCGAGCGAGACAGGGCGCATCAGTTGCGGGATACTTTAATACCAAGACGACAAGACCGACGTCGGGGAGGACTTCCGAGAACCAAAGGTGCAGCTGAGCAACCCGACTGTATTAGTGCCGCGCCCTTTGCGCCAGACCAAAATTCCCCCTTCTCCCAGCCATGCTCAGGGTCGAATGGGTCGGAAGGAGCGCAACCCTTCGGTAAAGGTTGGTCCGTGTGCCAGACCACGGTCCTGTCATAGGTTCGTTACCAGCTCCTCGCAACGGAACGATAAAAGGGCTATCCGATTTAGCTTTAGCTCATTCATTATTCAGGTTGTAATAACGATACACCTGCCTCGTGCGGAAAGATGGCGCGAGGGTGGTGCGGGGTAAGAAAAATAAAAACACCCCCACACACAGAAACACCCACATCGGCAGGAGCGAAGCACTTACGAAGTTATGGAAAGCACCATCTCCTGAAATTGGTTGCGGCCATCTTTCTCACACCGCGCTGCCTAGGTTCACAAATTTTCGTGAGCCATGAGGCACCTTCCCGTTTACGGTAAAATGCACACATAAAAAAGGCACACACACGTACACGTGTGATTTTTTTTCTTTCTTTCTTCACGAAATAAACCCGTACCGTGAACCTTGGGCTTGGCGAGCAACGCTTGGAACCTCGAAGCAAATCAAGGCGTATAAGAAAAACACGTTGATAGTATCCTACGAATTGCTGCCTCTACCCATTACCCCCTCTACCTCCTCTCCCTCCCATGCTCCAATGAACGAGAAAGGATGCAACTTGAAAGTTAGACAACGTGTTGAAACTTCACTTTCGCCACTTCAGCGTACCGTGGTTGCGTGAGAAAAGGCTCGCACACTTTTCCGGCCGCAAGACGACGGCGGAAGCACTCGTAAGACCTCCATCCTGCGTTGGGCTGCGATCGGAGGACATACTAGACGGTTTGCCTACATTGCAGCTCAACCGGAAACCGACGATCCCAACGTCGGGGGTTCGCTTTCAGCATTCGGTAGGCTCAAACTCGAGCCGGAGACCGGAGGGTAATCGATTTATGGCTTCCGTAAGGGGTTCGAGCACCAGCAGCGAAAATACACCATTACCAATCCCCACTCCCCCATCGTTGGAAATCAGCTGCATAGGGCCGATTTTCTTGCTGGTAGAGGGGAAAACGCTCGTTTGTCGGGGAGAATCGTTACCGGCAGATATAAACATTTAGGAACGGTATACAGTTATTATTTCTTCTGATTTTCCAACGTTTTCCCCCCGGGAGCGATTGCCAGCGCGAAGTAGACTAAAGCGGGATCGACAAGCGTCTTGCGAGTTTACGTCTCAGAGCAACAGAGTGTGCTTGTATGCCATAAATGGAAATAAAAGTTCCCTAAAAGGTAATTTGTAATTTGTTTCCGGTTAGTTTCCTTAAGGGTTTAACATCTGCTAAGTGGTCCAACTCTTCCAAAATATTTTGTAGGACTTTTGACCATTTATAATATTTTAGCATAAAAACCCAGAACGGTTTCTGACACATCTGATCAATTTGTTGATTTGTTGATTCAAAGAAGAATGTAAAAATGCAAATTTCCACACGCCAAGCGCACTGCTCGAATGCAAATAGTTTGTAAAAACATTATAGCACTTTCCACACTCCGCACACTTTCATTCGCACACCAGTTCTGCTGTCAATCAATCAAATGTGAAACATGCTTCCGACAGACGACATCCATTTATTATCTGAAATCATACACTCTACTCGCCATCCAGGCGCTCTAGCCAACTAGCAGTGTCAGCTCGTTCTGAAAAGTGTCTCTTCTTCCGGAGAATGCAAGGAGAAAAACCGTTGCACTATCGATTGCAGATAACGCAGTGGAAAAGGATTCTGGGAATTTCGGAGGAACTCTCTTGATATCGGAGGACAAAATAATGGAATATTCTAACAGACGGATGTCAAATTTTAACGAATATGCTTGTGCCGGGACAGCAGACTCGCTGTCAATGCTAACGATGTGTCTTTCGGCGTTCGGTTACCCTGCTTTTCTCTCTCCTTGTCTCTCCGCAGGTCATGTGCAACACTGGCGCATTGCGCGAGATCCCGCTGAAAGCGATCCCGGTGACGGTGGAGCAGCTGTCGCTGACGAAGAACTACTTCCCGGTCATCAAGAGCGACGCGTTTGGCGGGCTGCGGGCGCTCCGGAAGCTGTCGCTCGATGGCAACAATATCACCACCATCAAACCGTTCGCGTTTCGCGGCCTGCCGCGGCTGCGGGACCTCTCGATTCAGCACACACCGCTCGCCACGGTGGCGTCGTTCGCGTTCGCCGGCCTGCAGAACGTCACGCAGATCCTGCTGTCGCACAATAAAATTCTGCGCATCGAGGGGTACGCGTTCGCCGGTGCCGTCAACGTGCGCGTAATCCACCTGGCCGACAACCCGACCGTCACGATCGAGACGAACGCCTTCTCCAGCCTGAGCAACGTCGACCGGCTGATCCTGCCGTCCGGCATCCGCTCGATCGAACCGGACGCCTTCTTCGGGCTCGAGCTGGTCGGCTACCTGAAGCTGTCGTTCATGGACCTGGCCGCCCTCGAGCCGTACACGTTCCGCGGGCTGACGCACGTCAAGCTGCTCTCGCTGCAGGAGTCCGACCTCGGCATCGTGCGGTCCGGCGCCTTCGAGGGCCTGGTGCACGTCGAGCTGCTCAACATCCTCAACAACAAGATCGACGCCATCCAGGAGCTCAACCTCACCGCGGCCAACCGCATCCGGGTGCTGCGGATACAGGGCAACCACCTGCTCGAGACGCCCGACGCCGGCGCGATCGTGCTCGAGGGCATCGAGACGCTGCATGTAAATAGCAACTACTTCCCGTGCGGCTGCCACATCCACACGCTCCTCGAGAGCCCGCTAGCGAACGGCAGCTACGCGGCGCACGGGGGCACCACCAGCGGCGACTTCCTCTCCAAGAACTACTGCATCTCGCCGCTCGAGGTCAACGGGCTGCCGATGAGCGCCATCGACCTCTACTCGATCGGGCGCTGCATGGAGCAGGTGACGCGCGAAAACCTCGAGGCGTCCAACTCGGCCAGCTCGGGCGTGTGGCGAGGGAAGCCCTGGTGGTGGCAGCAGCCCTGGAGCCCAACGCCCGGCACGCGCACCCACGACCGGGCGCTCATAGTGGCCGTCTCGTCCGCCGTGCGATTCTTGCTGGCGTCGCCCCTGTCCGCGCTGCTGCTGACAGTCTGCTCGCTACAGTTCAGCATGCGCGTTAGTTGAACGAAGGCACCGGCAAGGAGGCCTCCGGTAGACTGGGCGCCCCATTCGTAGAGCATTCCGTTTCGTGCCACCTCGTCTCCTACAGCGCTCTACCGGAAGCAGCCCTTCGTTTCGCCTAGCTGACACCTACGATAAAACTAGCATGAATAGTAGATACCAAAACGTACCATTTTCATTTGCTTTGCGACGGAGAAAAAGGCACGCCGTGGCAGAGCGGACGACCGTTGTAACAACTAATGGACAATATATTTCATTTTACATTGCTCGATCCTTTCACATTCCTCTATGCCTCTCAGCTTTTCTTCTAACCTGTTTTAAACACACCATATCAAGCATAAATTTTCTTAGCTGCCAGGATAGTTATCAATGATTTTCTTGTTACATTTTCAACCTTTTCCCACATTTTCTACAAAATCAAAGCCCGAACGGATCTGGAATAGTTGCGATCAATTTCCTAGCGCTATGAATACGTTGTAAAACTTGGGGGGATATTGGAAATCACTATAAATAAAATCGGCTTTTCGGTAGTACAAAACTTATCCCAATTGCAGCCAGCAAGGTACACTGACTTGCTACAATGTTCGCGCTCCACCCAAACTGCCACCAAACTGCGTCCACCAACCAAAAACTAAGCAAAAACCAACGCCTACTCCAACATCCCAGGAAACAGTTTTTTTTTTTTGTCAAAAATAACGTTATACTCAATTCATAATGGATGGGTACCGTAGCCGTGGTTTGCTGGTTAGTGCGGTTAGCATTTCTGGTGAAGGTATTTTATTACGTGGTTTTCTCGGCATCCCCTCCAATCCAGTCAGACATCCAGATTTTGCGTCCTCAACCGCGTTTCACCGTATCGTACCTTTTTTGTCGATGAGGTGTGTGGTGTTGGTTGACCAGCGTTGATGCTTTGATGCTCTATCACCATTGACAATCGCAATTATTATGCCCAAATGATTCAAACTTTGCCTCCAATATTGCTCTCGAAAAGCTTCAACGTTTCGATGAATCCCTTCCGAGGGAACCAAATCTACTATTCCATCAAACGTCGGGCCCGTTTGATATTTTGCTTGCGAGAGACGCTAGGACTGTTTGAGTGAGTTTTTCAACGTCTCCGACACGTGATGGTGCGCGTTGCGCTGCGCTGCGACACTGGAGAAAAAACTCAGACTGCAGCCGAACAAATCCGACCGCCTACGGAGGCACGTGGGATGCCGGGCAAAACGCGCCCCAACCCGCGGTTCCGAATGCCGTAAACAATGCGCAGGAGAGTGGAGGCAAAAAGGAACCAATTTCCCTGCATTCCGACATTATCACCGGCGTGCAAGTGTTTCCCGAGCTTTAACATCAACATCACTATCATCGTCAGTGGCATCAGCATCGGCAGCACCATCGCCGTCGCCATTTAGAAATGCTCGTCTTCGCTGCATCCGTGCCGCAATCGCTGGACTGCATTATCATCAACATCATCGTCTGCAGCCAAGCTTGACCAAGGTAGGTAGAGCCCGCTTTTTCTCGCCTGATGGTCCAGCAAGGCTGAGGGGCAAGGAATTCTAAAAGATTTTTCCGCTCGTTGAATAAATTAGTTTTGCAGCAGTTTTCTTGCGGTTGTTCGTGCTTTTGCCAGTGCACGTTGGGTCCAAACGGTGGTCGATCCGACGCTGGCCATTTGGTGATGTACGTTTTTCCGAGACTTTCGTCTTGCCAGCCAAACGCACTCACGGATGCGCTTGTGCGAGCCTTATGTACACTTCAGATGGTGTGTTTGGCCATGAATTCGCATGTGTGCAAACATTTGTTTGCGCAGAGAAAGCAACGTAGTACTTACGTGCGGGAAAGAAACCCAATTAATTTTTAAGATGACTACAGAAGCTACCTACGTTGCAAGAAGAAAAATCGTCCGCGTAAATTACACTTGTAATTGTGTCAGGCAATGAAAATTAGGAGAACAGCAGCTCTCAAAAGATAAGTTTACTTTAAAACGGACTATATAAGTCCCATGGCAGATGTATAGTTTCAGATGAATGTTGACGCTGTCATTTGGAGGACAACCACGACATACGACATACCAGAATGGCATTTACCTTCAACTTCTTTTGCAGATTCGTCCGTGTCAAGTGTATCTACTTGCTGCCATTTGCTCGCCATTTGTCATCCCACTTTCAAACTTTCTAATTTGACAGTAAACATGCTTGACATAGTAAAGCTTTCACTACATTCAAATTTGTCCATCCATCCCATCCAATTACACCTAGTTGCCTCATTCCCCACGTTTGGAAGATTCAGCTTGTATCAAAATTGCCAATTATTTCGTAAATAACTGAATTCTTCGTTAGCTTCAATATGTATTGTTCATTTCCCTACGGAAATATATTGTCCAGTTTTCCCACAGACGGCGCAGCACGGAAGCCAAATTTATCTTCGGGCAGGTTTTCGCTCGGTTACACGAACGAGGTTTTGGGAACAGCAAACGTTTAAAAAAAAGTACAGTAAGTCTCCCTGTAGCTAACTCAACTGGCGTTGATGTCGGCATTAATGCTTACCATTATGCAGCTCGAACTTGAACAGCAAATTTTTCCGAACTCAACGGAACGAGTAACACGGTGTAAATAGTACAAAAACTAAGAATAACTAAAGGGTTCATGCACACGAATAATCGATGCAGAAGGATGAAAATGATCAAATACGAATAAATGTAGGTCACTTTAAACATTAAGGTTAAGATCATTCGCAGGAGTGCATTTGCATTCATAGTTGTGTTTAGAGAAAAGATCACTGCCAGTAACGAGCGAAGGAAACAACTCTGCTTGATGTTGGAAAAGATGGAAACAAAAGATCAAGATACTACAGAACAGGAGTGTCACCTGATCACAAGGAAATAAGTTTCACGGAAACTTTTCATCTGGTTAGAAAATTTCCATTTCATCAATAACCTTCTGCTTATGTTTCATTTGGTTTCATTAGAATGCTTCAACTGAAAAGACAAACGATCCTCAAAGCAATGGTATTTGGAGGTAAAATAAAAAAGGTTCAATTCATCTGCTGGAAAAAGGTGAACCTATCAAAACTTTTACATATCAAAACATGTTCGGTGAACTTATGCAAATAGTCACCGAGTATTGCCAAAATGCAAATAAGTTGGGAATAAATCTAAGAAATTAGGCAGGAAGGTGATTGAAAGGCTAGCATTAAACAAATTGAAACAAAAATGCAAATAAGGAAACAGTATGTCCGGAAACAATAAACTGTTTCAGCCAGCCGAGGTTTTTAAGTGCTGTTTGCATGTTTTGTCATAGCCCAAAAGCATTTATGCGCACATGAAACAGGTATTCTATTTTATGTTTAAAGCCTTCTTGTTTTGCTATTTCCGTTGTATGTACGCTACAGAGAAACTACATATAACCAATTGAACGCTGAGAACTTTAAAGCTATCAATGTGTTATCGCATACAGTTTACCCATCGGCTCGTAGCCAGGTCAGTACTGTTGAATAAATCGAATACTTTACGGCAGGAAGCGAATCCCGCTGAAATATAAGATCGTAGAACGACTTGCGGCAATTAATTTGGATATTTTATTTGAATGCAAATTAATTTGCGCCTAAACAGAAACATCGGCACAAAAGCACATCTAGCAAGGATGGAAGCCTCATTGAGACGCATGTTTCCAATCAAATGAAAAACATAAATAAAATCAACTCAGACACACACAACTCATTTCATACCCGATTGTCGAAATGAAATTCGAAAAACCCGTCCCCGGAAGCCATACGAAACAGAGACCAAGCGGATGGTGTAAATACCAGTATTCAGATCATGTTTATAAAACACGAGCATGCGAATAACCGGGGTCATGACCGGAACCGGACCGAAACTGGCCATGCAAAAAGATATTAATTGGATCAACCCGCTGAAGCAGCACAAAAAACACAAAAGCATTGAAAAAACACAGCAATGGACGAATTTTGGTAGAATTTTTGGCGCATCCTCCATTAATCACGCAATTAACACTGATTCCTTTAGGCCTTTCTGTTTTCCCCGCTAGACGCAAAGAGAACGAAGAAAATGTTTTTTTTACATTACTTTATTTCCACCTTATTTTAATTGAATTTATTCAAGTGTCAGTTCATTTTAGTATGGTAACATATGTATTGACATGCTCCAATTTTACTTTATGTTTTATCAATAACGACCAGTATCAATGATTTTCAAAAGAATTTCCAATGCGAACAAACAAACAATTCTGTTAAAAATGACTAACAGGTGAAAAAGATAACTGAAAACATAGAGCGAAAAAGGGAATGAAAAATGCCGTGCGTGTTTTATACGGAAAGCGATATTATAATCATGCAAGCATGATCATCGTTAGACAGGCGATAAAATGCTGTGGAATCTCCCCTGGACAATGCAGGACAAATATTATGATTACCATTTAAAATATCGCTTCATCTATGTAGCGCCAGATTCAAAATGAAAGAAAACTAAGGGATAAACTAAAAAGTAAAAGTAAGGGCTAGTAACACTGGAAACCCCATGAAAATGCAAATGGAGTGTGCACGAATTAGACGCAGACAAAAAAAATCTAACCGAATCAAAATAGGGAGCAGTTCGCACGTTGGAATTCATTGTGCTAAGTTTAACATACTCTTGAAATTTAGCAATCCTTTCTACAGCATCTCTGTGAGCTTACTATGTTGTTCTTAAGTTAAGCTATATTAATTTGACTGTCATTATTTTGGAACGAATCAGTTTTTTGATATTACAAATGCCACAACATTCATCATCGAATCTGGTAAGAATAGCAAAATGCGATCAATACATATGTTTCCGAAACCGAGTGGATAGAGCTTCCACCATGCACAAAAAGTGTGCGTAAATCTATGCCTAATAAACACAAAACCATATGCTCAAACACGAAAGGCTGCGGGGCTCCTTTCTTCCTACCGATCTCTAACGTGCAGCAAGACGAGAAGATGGCGTAGGAACAACGTTTAAATACCTAAAAAGCATGCACGCTGGAACGAGACCCAAGGAAACACATTCTACGGGTTGGAATACGCAAAACTCTTTAGCAAAGAAAAGGAGAGCAACAGATAAAAACGATATAAATAACTATGTGGAGCTATTGAAATTATGAACACTGTTGATAAGTACCAAGTGAAGTAAATCAATGTAACTTTATCATGTGGTTGTAGTTAAATAAATTAAACAAACAATTTTGTACAAAATGGTCTCATTTGGATTACTGTTTTGGGCAGTTTGTTCGAAAGTCAACCGGATTTCGCGGAGTAATCAGCACGAGGTAAGGTAGGTAAGGTAATCATTCGTTACACCTCTGATTTCCATTAAAGGTGTCATCTCCATCGGTTACACCCCTATAGCGCAAACAGAATTGATAGGCACACTTCCAATCTCCAACCCCTCGATTTTCTTATCGTGGAGACAACAGGAAGGGCTACAAACATTCACTCAATTGGCCACCTTTATCCCTCTATTCAAAGTGTTATGTGAATTGTCTTGGGAGACACCATGCAGGATATCACACATTATTGCCGTGTGTGCAAATTACGCTCACACCTCTCTTTACCATGGTACCAACGACCCTTACGCCAATCGATGCGGAATTGTTGCGATACTGCGGTTCCTGGGCAAATGTAACTCCTGGGAAATTAAGAGAATTACCATCGGTTTGGCTTGCAAATAGTGTTACAAGCATCTTCTCAGAGGGTCGAGTGGAAAAAGTATTTTTATTCCTTTAATAAAAAAAACATTTACATTGTTCATCAAACAAAAACTGATTCTAGAGAGGGAGAGGCGTAGATTGCTTGCCTTGTATAACGGGTTGAAACATTTCCGTGCGCTATTTTCCATTAATTTATCACTCTTCCCTTTCCCTTCTTGCGGGATCACCGCATCCAGCTTTCCCTAGCATACCGTAGGAAATATGTATCTCCACGCGTTTCATGGAGCACGCAGCTGCTCTTAACGATTTCCTTACCGCTCGGTCCGCGCCATCCATGTCAATCTCGGCAGCAGTGTGTTGAATGTCATGTTCCACCAAATCGCTGCCATTAATCAATCTTTAATCAACGCCGCTTTATGCACAAGCGGCCGAGCGCGTCGGAACTACTGTCAGAAGTGTCATAAATTTAAAACCAATAGCGGGTGTGCGAAAAAAAAGAAGAACCGAACCGAGTTCCCCCTCTCACGCACTTTCCCAAGATGGTTCGAAAAGGACACAAATTCGCTTTCGGGCACAGAAAAACGCGATGGGTTTTGAATCGACGAAGGATCGTTAAATGTACAGCTACATATTTATCACACATACTACACACATTGCCGGTAGCGGGCGTTTCACATTGTTCTAACGGACCTTATCGTTGTTTCATTGTTTATCCCTCTGTTTCGAGCACATGATTAACCTGTATATACATACATAGACTGATTATTTTTATTGGAATCCCGTAGTAGCATGACTGAGTCTAGTTTTGAAAAAGTTGTCAACTAAAAGTCAATGTTAAAACGTCATGGAAAAATGTGTTCTGAACATGATTTAATTATTTTACCAAGAACAACGCAAGGCATCGGCTAACAATCAAAACTATTATTATCTTCTTTAAGCTACACAATCAACGTTGTTTTCCAATGCTGATAGTAGATTAACTATCGTTCGAGCCCTGTTGGAGATTTCCAGAGTTAACAAACAAGTCCCAATCGCAAATTGCACCCTAGCAAACTGTTTAATAAACCTGCTCCAGGTAACAGCACAACGAGAAACCCTTATTCCATGCAACATTTTCCGAGTGACACCATCACTTTTGCAATGGAGACGTCATTCACACGGCTGAGCGCTGTCGGAAAATAAGTAGCTCCCCGTCAGGATCGCTCGAAGCACACCTTTTTTACGCTTTCCGTAAACTTGAAGAAATCCTAAACGATCTCTGCAGAGAGCTCAGGCAACGGGGAGAGATTTTAAATCTGGCACAGTCGTTTTTAACGTTCGCTGCGTCACTTGAGATGGAAAGCATCCTTCCATCTATTCCCATGATCTTCCCCACTTCCGCCAACTTTCCTCTCTGCTAAACTAAATTGAAACCGACGCTGACGTGAAAATTGTCACAGCGCGCCGTCGGTGGTGGCGTAATCATTCTAATCAACTCAATTTGCATCCCGTCGCTCCGGGGGGGCGACCGCGCCCCGTGGCTGTGTAAAACAGTGCACCACCCAGCCCCATTCACCCTGTCCGACGTCCCTCGCCGCTCATCAATAGGGCGTTCATAAACTTATCACATTCATTACCGAGGGCTGTGCACACACTTTTCAGCTGCAGTCGGCACCGCTTTGGCGCTCATTAAAACCAAACCTTGGAGCTGCAGAGGCGAGCTCCGTAGGAATTTTCCAACCCCGTCCACCGAGGACACTGGAGGCAGGAAAATGTGGCAGTTGCTGCGGCTGACGGATAGAAACTAAGTATTGCGAATGTTTGGAGACGGCTCGTGCATCTATCTCCTCAGTGGTTTCAAGGAAAAGATTGGTGTTCATTGTATTCCGTACTCTCACTCTTCCTCTCTCAAATCCACACGCGCCTTCTTTCTGCAATTCTCCATAGACAGCGTCAGCTCTAGTCCTCCGGATAGCTTGCAGGTCTTGCAGGATACCGAAACACACAGCCACAACCTTACAAACTTGCACGCCTCGACTCGAATAAAGGATGCCAACCTATCGCTGACAACTATCACCGACATGCATGCCACTCAGAGGGTTATGCGTCGGCCGAAGAACAAACGCCGCAGAATATGTTCGGTCGCGTTGTGTTGTAGAAAACGGGGTCCAGTTTTAGCAAGAAAATGTTGAAGTGGAATAAGGAAATATTGATATTGGGTTTTCAAAATGTTCCAACGATTGACACTTTCTTAAAAAAAAGATTTTTCCTCATTTCCTTATTTCTGAAAAAAAAACAATTAACAAGAAAAGCATTTAAAATCGCTACTGTACCACCAACCTGAAGCTTTCACGCGCTTTCGAGTAAGGAAGCCTTTGTTGAACCTTTGCTGCACTCTGCCTGCCTGCTTGCTGTACACCATTGTTCGCCCCGTCCTCTCCACGATCACCACAAGGCATCCCTTTCTTCCACGGCTTGCCATTCAGTCGTTGCTAACTCTTCAACTGCATTGGAGCCCCGTCTGGTGAATAGCTGCGAGGAACGGTGCGCCCGAGTCAAATCTATAGTAATTTGTTGCCTCATTTTGCCCCGCATGAATTTATGAATTTTTCAAGAGCTCGCTGCGCGCTACGGTGGAAAATAGAATGCTCGCCCTTCGTCGGCACTACCGGCGAAGAACTACTCACAAACTGTTCATGAATGGGTAAAGTGTTTCTTCATTTTCACGATGCACCCCGCACCAACTCGTGCACTGTTTTTCCCACCCGCTCTACGCCTTCCCCTTATTTCCATTCAGCTTCTACTTAGTTCGTTTTTCCGCTCCCACGCTGTTCGGGCTTTCATGCCGGGCGTCTTCGTTCTGCTGACGCTATCGACATGGGCGCGCCCGCCTTGTCGAACGGGATGAATGGAAAACGCATCCCCTAGCCAGACTAATAATCCGTTTTCCCGCGCCAAAAACTGAATCATTTTGCGTAAACAGAACGCGACCGGTTGCATCCTTTCATGCAACGGAGGATTTTTGTTGTTTGTCAAGGTGGGCCTTTGAAAAGGCTTGGCTTTTCCCCTCAGCCATAGCAGCCACACGCCGTTTTCGCTACCGTCCATGAGCCAAAACGGTGCACAATGATGAACGAAGCAGCGATGAGTTCCGAGAAATTATTTTTTCGCTCAAATACCTGTACTTCACCGAACAAGCTGAGCCGCTTCGGTCGCATTTGCTTGCTTCCCCGAGAGCCTTTCAACATTTGCATACAAATCACACAACACTGTTGCTGGTCGACCTTCTTTTTTTTTTTTTTTGCTGCTTTATATACAAGTTTTTACTTCACCTCACCTCAACTTCGTTCGCTGCCCAACGTTTTCTGAAGCCGGTTCTCATACTTCGTCACAGCAGATGAAAAGAAGGTCGGGTCTTCGGGCCGCATCATTTTGCTTGCCCTTTGACCAACATGACGATGCAAATGCACCGTTTCAGCCTGGGACGCAGGCGGTTGGAAGCGTGACTTCCACGTTCCTATGTGTTTGCGCTGCATGAAACTCATCCTCGAGCAGGGCATAATGCGCGGACAAAATAGGGAGGAATGACAGCAATTAGAAAAACAAACGCAAATTAAGTGCATTCCTCTTCTAAAAAAGCACGCACCGTGGAGACGAGACTCCCGCAACTAAGGATAGCTTTTAATATTTCCGCCAAGATGCAAAACAGCTGCAAGCATGCAATAATACCCAGACGCCCTAATTGCTCTTGATTGCTTCTTAAAAGTTCCTTTTACATTGTTTTTACAGAATGTTCAATTTTCGTTTCAAGTATATTATGATGATGAAATTTGTGCCACATTTGTGCCGCATGATTTCACCTCGTTTAAATTGGTTTTATTAAAAAGTTCCTTTTACGGTGTTGTACAGAATTTTCAATCTTTGTTTCAAGTATATTATAATGATTAAATTTGTGCCACATTTGTGCCGCATGATTTCACCTCGTTTAAATGCTTTTTATTGCCCTTGGAGCTTTTAAATTGTCCTGGTTGTTATGTTCCACTCATATTTAACTTATCTGATAATTGTACTTACAAAATAATCAACTTCTCGCTCGTGTAGTTTAGTCTCGACGCAAAAAGATAATCATTCATTTAAATTATTCAATAAAATTAAACGAACGATACGTAAAGGTTGGTAATATGCGTGAATATATCCAGTACAAAAGAAATTACACATTTTTGAAAAAATAGCCCTCACGAAGATTCTAACACTTTCCCTAGCATTATCCTTTCCCTTCCAAGAAGCGGAGATCATATTATGTTGTTCACCCGCAAAAAAACACGCATCTCCGAGACCTGAGTGGAAAGATTCCGCAGAAAAACAAAATGACTAGCATAAAGTTGTAACTGACACAATAAGCATATCGCCGACCAAATTCAACAGGTAACAGAGTTAAACTCATCTTCGCATAACGGCAAATCATTTCCCCCAACTGCCAACCTCCGGCGGCCGAAGAGTTTCGCCTGTTTGCTGATTCGTTGGCTTTGTCCTGGAACGGCACAACCTCGGCCCCCCGTTTGGCACGGGGGAAGAGAGAAAACTTTCACAAATCGGTTTTCACAACTCGTAGCCTGTCCTTCTTGCATCCCGCCGAGAGCCAAGAGAGCGAGGACCTGCAAGGACCTGCAAGAAAACGCAATAATGGATCATCCCCGAGGCAGCTCGGCATCCGAACAACGAATAGCCGAGAAGTTGATTCAATTTACAACACAATTCGTTCAGCAGAAACCCTTTGCTACCGGAGACTCGGAAGTTTTTCATGTCCTATCCTCCCCCTTTCTTTTTCTCTTTCTGTCGACTTTGTATCGTTCCATTTTATTTTTTTTTTTTTTTTGTTGCTCATCTCTCTGTTGTCTGATGCAGAGTCATCACCGGCGTTGTCCCAACGGGAGGAATGCAAATTTAACTTTCCTGTTTTTCATCAGAAACTCCTACGCAAACACTGTCTCGCACATGTGCACGTATGCCTAACGCTCCCCTCTCAGCTCCGGGAAACCGATCCCAACCACCACGCTGCCCCAGCCTTCAACCCGCTCCGCAACACACCCGAGGATCACGCCTACCACTGGGCCTTAAGGTAGTTTAGTTGATTAGGTTTGGATAAATTTGAAAAATTGATTCTATTTGCTTCATTTTATTGTCGTACGGACGGGAACGGGAAGCGCTTCTGGTTTGCATGAGAAATAAAAGAAACTTCCAACGACCACTCCTCAATCCTCCCCTTCCCGGAGTTCCGGAATCTTCCGGAAGCAACTTCGAGCGCCACGGGGGACAGTCAAATCCGACGATGACAGATAGTAAGCGAGCGACTGGTGAAGGACAGTCCGTTTGGCCGAAGGGGTGGAGTACTGATTCAATTTTAAAACTCAATATACCGTATATAGATATTCCACCGAGAACACTCGCTCCTGGCAGGAGCCTGAATGGCAATATCATGCTGCACCGGTATTTGCACGAGTAGCCAGCCGTTCCGGTACAATTTGTCCAAATTTCAGTGATTCCTAAAATCCCCCGTCGCAGCCAGTTGGACACCTGTGGGATGACTGTGGAGAAAATGCACTGCAAAAATTGATTTAATCTTCACAAATCTCGGAGTGTCTGTCGCGATACCAGCAAGTGCACGCTTTCGGGGATTTGGAAAAATGATTGGTAATCGTGATTACTTTAACGTCTTTAAGACTTAACGTCGCTTTACCAAAAAAACAGATGAGAGTACAGTTGCCATTCTTGATAAATTTGATTTCTTTCTATGACTAACACGATCATTGGTACGTACCAACGTGATTCGTGTTGAGAACAATAATATAATTTATTGCTGATAACGACCACGCGGGACAACTTTTATTGCTTCAAACCCTTCATTCCTTGGCTTTATCGCAATCACCATTGGAGAAGCTTCTAAACCAGACAGGGCGTGAAATGATTCAATCTTGCCAGAACTACCCGGGTTTGTATTTTACAAAACCATCAACTCTCACCAAAGATCTCGACGACTTCACTAAAGCTGACAGACAGACGCCCCGAAATCCCAGCGAAAACGTGTCCGCGGAAGTGGCCAAGAGCCTGCCACGTCCGGTGACACGTGATCAGAGGAAGTGTTCTCGCAAAATGCATCCGTCGCCCGGAGACACCAGGTTAAATTGAATTTTATCTTATTTTTCGCATGAGGTACCGCCCAAGCGACCCCATCGGCCGAAGTGTCACCCCGCACCCTCGGAAAGCTACAACAGTGTATATCTCCACTCCAAAGTCGACAGCTGAGGGTGTCCACTTTCTTCCAACATGCCAGCCCGCATTCAGACGACGGACCGAATCCGAACGGATCACGTCCAGTCAAGCGCCGCTGATGAGTGTTCCAAAAGTCGTCCGAAAGAAACGGATGGGCTGAGGGCTACCGCTGTCCATTTCTCGTCAGCAGCCGGAACGGCAACTGATCCAAGTATATTTATAGCGAGACCCCTTTTTTCCGAAGACACTCGCTTGGGTTCCATTTTGATCGTTTGACTGGAGGTTACTCTTTGCCTTTCCTTTCCGATCGCTTTCGCTTTCTTTGCCTTCCGAACCGATGGCTTTCCAATAACCCTAGCCGGGTCGGACACTTTTGATTTGACAAACTTCGACACGGAACCTGGCAGATCCAATTCTAAGGGAGGATTCCGCTTTCATTCGCTTTCTTTTTCTTGTCGCACAAAGTCAACAATAACACCGAGCTTCAAAGCTTTCCCGAGCCTGGCAGCCAGCAGTTCTGGACGATTAGTTTCGCACTCAAGGCCCATTTATTTGGCTCCCCCATCCAAACTCCGATAAGGGTCTGCCCCAAGCCAACCGAATTTTTACTGTCCCAAATGTTCACTGCGTCTTTGTGTAAGATTTGTGTTGGTGGAAAGAAAACCTCACCCTAAAAGAGGCTCAGTTGTTTCGCAGTCCGTTAAAGCCACGCTCCCGATACGAAAATGCTCCAACGCAAAACGCAGGGCATGGGAAAACGAACCTTCCCAGCTCCCGGTAACCAAACAAACCTGAAGCGAGTTTACATTGATTGGGAAACGTTACATAAAACAGGAAAAATGGAAAATTGCTGATCGATAGAGAAGTTTTCCATCTATTTTAGCACCCATTCATCCGTAATCAAGTGGTTTTTTTTTTCCAGGCGCCCGTGATTCAAACGTTATTCAAACGGTGATTACAAATGGTGGTTGACGGTGAAGTGTTGCCATGTTGAGGCTTTGTAAGCGACACTTTCGCAACACAAGGTAAAAAACACCTCTCCTTAAACAATAGGATATTGATAGAGTATTTTCAATGATCACAGTTTGCGCTGATGATCCACCAAATGCCTGCCGTGGCATGTTGTGACAGTTGCATTCACGTGTTTCCGCTTCACCGTATCGGGACAGATTTCCCCAGTTTTTGTTTTATTTCTTCTCTTCCTCGTTTTGCTCACTACACTAAAAAAGGAACAAAAATCGTTTCCGAATGATTGGAAAAACCTGTTCCGGCTCTTCTAGCTGGACATTAAAACCGAATTTCAATTTTCACATAACGCTGTCGATTATTTTCTATCGCCAGTCTGTTTTTATCACTCGCTCTCACACGCGCACACACACACACACTCACATACACACATATACTCTCCTACGCCATTCAATCCCTGACGGTTAATGAATATGTCCAATAGCGACTATTTGTCAGCAAAGTTGTCAGTGTTCCCGGCTGTAATTTTCCTGTCGGCGACAGTGCTTCGAGCTTAAATCAACACTGTTTTCGGTACCTTTCCCGATCCTCACCCCTTCCCTCTCCTCCTTACGTTGCCTCACAGGCAGCCTGAAAAGGCTAACCCGATAACGCCCTGCGTCGCACCGGTGGAAAATTTATTTATTTTCCTTCATCCGTTTAGTGCATGGTGCATTTCCTGGACAGCATAGTTCCGGCAGTTTCGTGCACAGGTTCGCAGTTGATCGCGCAACCACCGTCCGACACGCTGATGGTGTCGCTGCACTGCCAAATCTGGAATGGTGGCGGAGAAGTCACCGGGTGGAGGAGGTGAAATGGTGCCTGCCCCGGTCGTCGTCTATCGGCGCCCGATAATGACTGAGCGACAGCCATGATTGAATACAGCCCCGGCAGATCAATACACTTTCCGCTTTTCATATCCTTGCGATCGTCCAGCAGAAGCAGCTTCCGCTACCGGCCGCTCGATGGCGCTGCTTGTTGCCGGCCCGCAGCGCAGCGGAAGGAACGCAAAGATGGATTTGAGGTGCTCTACATAGGCACGCTTTGACGGTAACATGACGCGACCTACAAACTGTGCGTTTGTGTGTATGTGTGTGTGTGCTTCACACAGCGTGAAGCGGGTCCTGGAGTGGGTCGAATGAAAATTGACATTTTAAAATTACAAACAGTCGACGCCCGAGTCCCTGGCGCTGGTACACCCCGCGGGACCACTCTATCCTGGCAGCTGGTGTGCAGACCGGTGCAGACGTGATGTTGATGGCCAGCTTCACGCGCACGTCCAGCGTCCCAGTGTCGGTTCACACGCACACGACAGCCGCAATCCGGCCGGCGAACGGGTCGTAATTGTGTTTTAATTGTACCGCGTATTTTCCTAATCTGTTTTCAGCGTCAATAAACACTTATCCGCTCTAATGTTTATTCATGCATTAGCGGTCGGCGAAATTGGCAGCGGCATCGTGACGTGAAGTTATCCAATCGCGCCTCTCTTCCTTTCTCCCCCCCCCCCCCTGGTATCCGCGTTCCCGATTGTTCGAACTTGCACCTTTTTCCCGGCAAGGCGATTGATGAAGCGTGCCGTGGCGCGGAAACTCGGACACCAAAGCTCACCGAAGTGTGTATGATGTGTGCGGCACCGCGGTAAGTTTGCGACCTGCCCTTCTCTTCCTCCGCTACGTCCCCTGGGAAAAATTGGGTTGGAAAATTACGCCCGAATTTTCACCGGCTGCTTCCACGTGTTTGAACGCTTTTGTTTATCACCGTGTGCGATGTTTAACAGATGCCATAATTTGGCCGGGTGGTCGGATAAACAAATGGGGGTAGTTATTGGGGATGCTTTTGATGATTAGGAGCCGTGCCGAAACTGTGGCAATGGTTATATTTCCTCCTATCACAGCATCGGAGCATCGGTCCATTGGAAATCGGTTATTTGGACGTGCTGAAGCAATTGACGACGCGGATATACTTTTGGACTGAAGGTAAAAACATACAAAACTAAACGTAACTAAACAAACCATTTGATATTGATATTTCTGTTTTCACAGATTTCGGTTAGAACAGAATTAGTGAAATCATATCCATTAAATATTTTCGGACGGTATTGAAAATAAATATGCTTTTATTCGAGCATGTAAAATTTGAATTTTTATGCAGTGGTAAGTAAGCCTTTGAAGTTTCCGTTCATTTGGATTAAATTACGGTAAGCTAGTACCTTTTTCAGGAATGCTTTCCTATAAGCCTTTGATCCATTCCTGCTATCGTTAATGCGTCTACATCACACGACGTTTCGCACACGGTATAAAATGTGACCGTAACGCACGTTTGAAATGCAATAATTGTACTGCATCGGAACCTCGGATCGGTTAAAGGGAGATTGAATGGGCTCACTTTTAACTCGGCTTCAGCTTCCATTGGGTCGCGAGGGCCAAAGCCTTCTCGAATCATATTTAATCCTCCACAAGCTGGTCAGCATCCAACCGAAGTGGCTTCCGAAATGCTGTATCGCGATTAATCACCCGCAACTAACGACTACAACGGTTGCCGGTTTCGATTCAAACCGAATCGTACGCAACGTTTGTGACGAATGCCGGCCAGCATGGCAAACCGAACCAAACGCAGGATGCACTGAACCCGATTGGACGATAAACCGGAACAACATCGAGTCGCAGGCGGTGAAGCGGATTCCGATCAAAGGTTCGAAGTCGGTTGCTTTCGTTAGAGCACGGTGTGCTACCTTGAAGACACGATGGGAATACACTTCGTTTTCTAATGCAATCCCTACTGCTCCACAATTGAAGTGATGCTTACTTGACAAACGTTGCAGTGCTGTTGCTATTTCTTTAAAGCATTCGATAACACGTTGGCGGAATATAGACGATGTTTTTCAAGGAAAGTTAACATACTTTACTTTTAATTTATGTCCTAATCCTGAGCATTTGCATAACGGACTCGGAATGAATTCAATGTTCTGTTGAATAACGTGTGCTTATTTAAATCTCTGCTTCCAATTCTACCCGTCACATCAACACGTTCTTCGATTCTACGCCCCACGATTTTCCTGCCGAATAGAGGACGTTCCGATCTCTAAGTAATAGCAACGACGTCACACAGGAAGCAATCAATGCTGATCCGTCTCAAACTAATCCAAACAGTTGCTCGCAAAACATATGCGCAGCGTAGCTTGCCATTCCAATCGACGAGCGAACCGCAATCGCGGGCATCTGTCGGAAAGTTGTGCTATTGAAAACAACTCCAGCAGTACGGCATTCGTCGGCTAAGCCTGGGTAACATTCGTCGGAACAGTTGAACCGACTCAATCAACTGACACGGTCACTTCGCCCCCGGTCGATGCCGAGTCCGGGTGTTGGCTTGCCCCGCGGCCCCCGTAACGGCTTCAAAGCAACGCAGCAACGAGGGCGTGCAGTTTAATTTTATTGAATTTTGTGTTTCAATTGACTGTATCACTGCGCCGTCGGACGAGCGAACGGACGGACGCCCCTGTCCGGAAAATGTCACCCATGTCAGGTCCAGAAGTGCCAGCGGCCTGTTGGAAAAACCTTGCGCCGGCCAGCTTGTGCCGGGGCCGTTTATCTAGATGTTGCTGGGAACTTCAAGGCTCTGCCAGTCACCGAGTCCTTGCGCGGGCAAATCCGACGATGATCCGAACCGTGCCGAATGCACATGCGACCCACGGGGTGCATTTCTGAGTATGCAAACATGCAAATGACGTAACCCGGTCGACCGGGGCCGAAAGCCGCCAACCGCTGCCACTTCCGAAGGGCCACATTGCCAGTCCTTTGACAGACGGACGATATTTTAATTTCGCCATTTAGAGCACAACGTTTCGGACCGGTACCAACAAGGTGTTTGCGCTTTCCAGGCGACGCCGTTTGACCGCGTGGAATCGAAAACACAAATCAAGCGCTCGTCGATCCTTCCGCCGGGCTAAACGGTGCCGGACGGGAGCGTAATTGTGTTTTCCCACCACGGAAGTGATACGTGATCGAGAGGTCTGTTATTGTGAGGCGACGGGATTTATGAGGCCGCACGGATATGGATGACTGTCAAAGCCTTGCCGTACACTTCATTGTTAGGTCAGTGTGATACAACTGTGCTCGGATGGAGAGGATTAGTATTTGAATTGATTGATATTTGTTGCGTTAAAGAATGAAGATTGCATCTCAAGAAATGTAAGTTATACAAAAACTTCGTAAAATATTGATAGATTTTTATGTTTAATTTTTCTTACACCTGCATGCAGATGTTTAATGTGCAACAGATGCTATTGTTTATGAAAAGGGTAAAAATATTCACTTTACATAATTGACGCAGAAGCTCATTTTCAAATCACAGACTTTTCTCTTGTACCACACCGTTGATGATGCCAACTTTCGGAAATCGGTCCACAATCAGCAAATCGCTTCCGCAGAAGGAGATAGATCCACAAAGAACCAAATTGAATTGTATACCTCCTATCTGTCAATGCTCTCCTATGTCGCTCCTTTTGAGTACGGTTCACCGTCTGCCAGACCTAGTCATAATCCTGCCGAAAACAAACCTCCATTGTCAAATCGGGCAAATCGTGCCGAGTTTGTCATTAATGCCGTCTGCGTGGAACTTTATTTTGCTTGCGTTCAATCATCGATTATTGCGACTGATTAGATGTTATTGCAGATGTTCAATCCACGACAAAAGTACACGATCTGTCGGGAAAACAGACGATTTTCTATAGGCCCATCCCGGTCCGGTGCGGCCGACTTTCGCCACAATGGACGCTTTGCTGCACGCTGAAAATCCAAATTACAGGAGCAGCCCTGACAGGAGGCAAGACACGAGAGAATGTCCTGGAGGATGGAATCAAACCGAGCCTCCGTAGACGGATGAGTGGCATGATATACCTTTCCCAATTGCTCCTCCCACGTTGCTCCATGTTCGATGGTATTTTTCCCCGACTGCAGTCGCAAAACGCTTCATCGTACCCGACTCACCTCGTTTTTCCATACGCTTGTTCAAAAAGTATAAAGTGCACATCTGCACAATCACAATACAATGCTCGGATATGCTCGTATGCGTCAATGATGGACCGGGATGCTTGCGATCGGGGAACAAAATAATCCTATTATAATGTTCGATAAATAAGCTCATCGCATCGAGGGCCAGGTTGGCCTCCATTCGCTTCTAGGGACGACCGAGAGCCTTCGTATTGTTCTCGAGCAGCAAAACAGTTCCAGCTATGCCCGTTGCCTATGGATGGCCACATGGCTTTCCACATGCCGTACACGTGAGGTCTGCCTCAGATAACATAAGCCACCAAGCCAGACATGGAGAGAGCAAGAGGCAACGAGCACGGAGCAGTGTTGGTACGTAAACGCCTACGCAGGAGTTGACCCCAGCACAAAATGCAGCAAACGTAGCAAACAACCATGCAGGCGCGTGTGCTGGGCTATTTAGTGCAGCCGCTTCATCGTGCCAACACTACCGGACATATGCTCGCTGCATTGGCACCTCATTGGGCACGCAAGAAACACACATTTACCTTTCTTATTACTCTCATCTGAATGCACTCGATGCACTTCGACACCAGCCAGCCGGTCGAGCGGACGGTTGACTAAGAGGAGGCAACAGGCGAGCTGGGCGAAAGGCATCCCGGGTGTAGACCGGGCGACATCGCAATCCGGGTTCGATCGACTGCTCGATATTAGTCCCCAGACTTGAACTAATTTGCTGGCGGGCAACACTTACGGCTGGCAAACGCTTGCCCCAGACTCAGTCGAGCGAGTTTGTTTCCGTTCTGTGAGCAAACACTTCTGCCTTGAATTTGTGGCACGCTCGAAGCTCTGCAACAGTGGTGCGTAGCAAAGCAGAAGGTCCCGGAATGCTGCCATTTTCCTAAAGCTATGCGTTGAAGGCATCAAAGTGCAGTGCAACGATTCCGTTTTGTAAAGCAGTGAAAGTCGCTCGTTGCCGCTTCTGTTGCATGACGAGTTCGCTATCGTGTAAAGGCCGCTTAACGTACACAAGTGGCGCGATCACGACGCGTACTGCTGCAAACCTTGACTGCAGTAGAACCGGGAGCTAAGCGGCAGGTGTAACCGGGGCCATTTTACACATGTTAACTGTCAGGTAAAGCGACCACTTGCCATTTTCCCTCCTAATCTTCATTCCAACGAACGCCTCCGAAAGTGTTGCAAAGTCAACCAGTATGCTAGTGGATATAACAGAACGTGCAACAATTAAAACGCAAAGACAGGTAGTCAAATGACGACTTGGTGTCCTTGCCCTCGAAAACACTCGATAGTGTTTTTAAAACCCGCATGCGAAACTGTTTATAAAGCTAGGGACTGCGAATAAAAAACAACCGCAAAAACCACAACAGTTTCTATTCGAACATTTCTACATTTTAACCTGTTTCCGTGTTCAGAGCTTTTTGAATTCCGTATGTAAAAAAAAAAGTTATAGCATGGCCTTTTTTTTTTTTTTTGCTGGACTACCCAGCTGCGAATTCAATCAATTCAAATGGTTCATAGTGAACTACTATAGCAACCATTTAGACATACTGAAATTTAAATTTTAGCTTATCTTTAGTATCCAATTTTACTAGATCTTGGTAACCATAAGTTTTTCGAACCATCATCACCACAGGAAAAATCTTCATGTGCAAGATAGTAAAATATAATCTTCGTTTAAAGTTCCATATCTGTAGTTAAAACATATATCACTGCCTCGACATTCTTTATGGATGCATTCCAATAAATTTCCTCCATAACGAGCACACGGTACCCTTCCTCGTTACGACTGAACTGCTTTTAGCGGCCGTTATCAAAAATACATTGAACCTGAATCCTTGACGTCTTGTGAGGGTCGGTTTTGTTCGTTTGTGTTTCACACAACTTACACGGTCACCGAATATCGCCGCTTTACGGTACAAATAATACCACCCGATTGGATATTAACAGGAAAATTCATCGCACAACCGTAACAAGATGCCAGCCAGGACTCATGGCGCGCTCACATGTTTATGTTTCCCCACGGGTTAACCACTCACCGAGCCTAAGCCTACGGAGAAGGAGTTTTTTTGGCGGTGTGTGCTCTCTATTCGATGTTTCGCAACGTGAACTGGTTTTTATCGTGAATTGCACGTGAGAATATTTCGCAGAACATTGAGATTTAAAATGTGTCAGCAATGGCAGATTGTTGGAAGCATCGCCCCGTTCCATCCTCAAGCCCAAGCCAAGATAAATTGTTGACGCAGCCATAAACTGTCCAGGGTCCCTTCCCACCATCCACCAATAAGTATGCAACAACGCGATCATGTCTTAAAAATGTGTTGTTACAGGCTTGCCATTTGGCTTTCCAGAACGCCCGTATCGTACCTGGAGTTCTTTTCTCATCCCTCCCAACCGTACGTACGTTCGTCGATGTCGATTTAATCTGTTTACCCGTGTTGTCTCGGTTCGATGTCGTTAAGCACCTTTCGGACCAATTCTACCAAGAATACGGAAACCATCCCGCAACTCCCTGGTCCTTCTGAAATGCGAGAAACACGAGTCTCCCATCTACCGATTCCTGCCAATAAAGCATTTCAGATATTGTCCGATGCTATCGTTCCGCTTAGCGATAGGAAGCCACCTTACAACAGCAAAGCAAACCATCGCAGCTAAGTATCCCTGTCCTGAGAGGCGTACATCTCCGGCCGGCTCTTAAAGGACGTGTTAACATAGACATAAACTGTTTAAGCACAACCAACATGCCTTGTCCCAATCAAACGCGCTCGCATCACCACGGGCCATGCAGGGCGTCCGAGTGGCCTTTGTTTTTCCTCCCGGGAGCGTTCATCTTCATCGTGTCTTTCGGTGGGAAGAGGGCCGTCTTCGGTGTGCGAAGTCGGAATGCCGCTAGCGGCCTATACCGTCCATTGCCGGCACGGCACAGGAATTGAATTGTTATAATAATATCAATTATGTATCAAAGAAGCGATAGACAGATAAATAGATAGACGCTTCCGACGCTGTCCGGTTTTGGGAACAATGGTACGCACTGGAACGGTCCTGGGGCTGGCTGGGATAAAATGGTACACCACGGCGTTTCCTGCCGCCCCGGACAGTTTCGTTCGACGTCACGTGTAGGAAAATATGTGGGACATCGCAGATAATGCTGACAGACTTTAGCACATTCCATTACCTCTCGGTCCTGCTGTTCACTGTGGTCGCTAAGGCTACAAATTATTAAATGAACATTCAAACAAACTGCTCTTTCCTTTAAATTGCTGAGATCCTTTTTTGTAAATTGAATTTTTTTTAAAACTGTTCACGCGTCAACTGCATTCAAGTAACACATATTTTATCTCCAATCCATTTTGATAAAATACTATTCATAGATCGTAAGATGGACTTTCTAATGGCTAAACCTTTGTTGAAGTTGGTCAAAACCAATGTTTCAGTTGCAGGATTTTTTATGTTTGAAAATTTAACAAACGTGCAAATTTACCATAAATTTTAACAGGCTGTTTTTGTGACTAAGGAAACTCTATATGACCAGCATACCGTATTTTTTTCTCCCACAGTGAATACATCGAATGCCTGCCGGTCAGATCCACGCACACCATGTCGACCCCTTTTGGCGACACTCACTCGAGCCAACGGCTAAAGTGCCGATAAGGATAAGACGCTTATGCGACAACCATCTTCACGAGTATCGGAAACGTAATGAAGCTTTTCCGGCGGAGGAGCAGGGGACGGAGGTAGCTCTGTGAAACGGAAAGCCGGTGTGAAGCGGGAAAAGGCAGCGGGGAAACAACATGAAGCAGGGCGCATAAGTGTGGCTGCCGTAGGACAATCCGTTTGCAATCCGGCAAAAGTTTACGCACGACACACTAGGAATGCGCCATTTGGACGGCAACGAACCGGGACCGGGTGGAAAGACCTGAGGGGTGCACTCGAGTTTTCCTATCAATACACACCCACAAAGGCTCACCCACACACGCGCAGCCTTATTCCGTGCCGCCCAACTTTGCTATCTTCTCCTTCCTCCGAGCCCACGTTGATGGGCTGAGTGAGCTGGTTTGCTCATCCCTTTGACACTTCGCTCGGATGCCGCAGCTCTTTCCCCATTCCTGAATCCCAATTCTTCCTCCCTCCCCTCTTCCCCCTTCCCCCACCAAAGAGAGGGGATCGGAAGAAGCTTCCGCAGCCGGCTGTTGAATGCTAGTCACGTGCGACATTTCTATTAGCTTATTCGCAACAACATAATAATACCGACTTAGGAAGGCAATTTCATTACACATGTAGCACTTTCCGTTCGCTCCAGCTCGTCGTGGGCGCCTCCACGTACAGTGCGCTTCTCGTTGGTGTTAGTTTCACTGGATGCGTGTCTGTGCCCGGCTTCAACGCGTGCCCGGCTTGGGAAAACGATAAGGCCCACCGACGTGCCAGGCTCGGAACCTACAGGACCGCGCTCAAGTCCAGTAGATGAGTGTTGGCCACCACGCCCCTCACCAGCCGAGTCCCTCCCACCCTCCGTTCACCCGCGAAAGGCGATAGATCGTTAGCACATCCCTCGCTAGGCTGGTGATATAATAACAGCTGTCAATTTGTTGCAACGATACTTCACGATCCTTTTTTGCCTCGGATTTGGAACTTTTCCCATTTGAATGGGAAAATAATTTACGATTGGCTGGCTGGGCCGTTTTCCACCCCCTCCCCCCTCCTTCCACCTCCTTTATGTTAGATACACTCATAAAATCATTGCTTCCCTGTGTTGCGACTCCGAGACGCTCTGTCTCCGTTGGGCGAGCATCCTCCTTGTTTCTTCCCACTTTCCACCCCGCACTCTTATTTGTAGCCCGGAAACTTTTTCTTTCGCCGAACTCCAGCCTCTTTTTTTATCGCACTCCAGTGCGCAAACAATCCTCTGGCGTTTTAAGGGCGCCTCCTAGACGAGCCGGTATGAGATTGTCAAGTTGAAAAGTTTTCTGATAAAGTGTATGTCAAACCTGTGCTCGTAAAAAAATGATACATTATCAATTTGTGCTCGACGCGAAGCACTTCCACTGCCATTGTCATGTTTCGTAAACGATTGGCAATAATCGTCCAGTTATAGAAATGACAAGATGTACTTTATTAATTCTAAAAGTTCCGTCGAGTGAGGAGTTTATCGAACCGAGCAGAACCGCTAATGAAGTTAGTAAACTTTCGTAACGTTGGAGAAACGTGCGACGTTATTGTTGTATTGCGTTCCGTGTACCTGAGCACTTGGGGTAATTTATTGTACTGTTCAAACGAGGATGTTATGCCTTATGGCTCTAGTTAATTAAATTCTACACTTTCAAACCCAATCCCTTTGGCTCAGCCAAGATTCAACCGGCATAGATCACGTTCCGCCCGTCCTGTTGCTTCCTTGCGTGCAACTAATCCCCCGTGGGATGAACTTATCCCGCCGATTATAAATAATAAATCCCCCAGCACTTGGGATAGAGCGACCCCGAAGAAAGCGAGCAAAGCCCCGGTTCGAATAATGGTGTCCAAGATAATCCGCGGTAAGAACAACACCAACCGCTACCAAAGCCGAGAGATTAGAATCAAGAAATCGAGTAATCAAAACAATAACAATCAGACCGGAGTCCGAGTCGCAGACCGAGACGCAACAGGGCGTGGGAAGCGTAGGCCGTAGCCGCAAAACCACATCGCTGGCGGACCGCAGACACCAACCGCGTGGCATTCCTTTTTTTTTTCCTCCCCACAGAAAACTCCTCCGCGGGAGAGGTGAAAGTGAATTTAATTCACCCATCAGCCCGCGCATCGCTCCGGTTGTTTATTTGTTTATGTTTGCACGGCATTTTAATCCCGTAGTCGAAGTCCGAAGTTGCCGGGCGGTGGAGCATTCCGGGACGATAATCAGATAAGAAGCTCGGCGGGGGCTAGGCCGGTCAACCGTTTGTTCTCCGCCCTTCGATACACACTTTGATAAGTTCACACCAACCGACTGTCTCGGATTACATCGTTCCGCAATCCGGCGGAAGAAGCGCGTAAGATTTGAGCCGTAAATGATACCGACCGGAAGTAAGGTCGAACGGTGGTGGAGGAATTCAGGAAGAACGTCGTTTTAGATAAGTGCGGTGAAGTTCATCTTCCAGATAAACAATAAAAATGGCTTGCTAGAAACTTTGTATCGTAACAAGCCTTCATCTGTTTTCAATCTCATAATTTGATATGAGGACTAATATTGACTGCCCGAAGAGGAAAGAGGTTACCAGAGAGCCGGTATTTAGCATAGTCTATTTGATCAAGACTGTTTGATTTTTGAATTATTTGCTGAACTGATCTGAACATAATGTTTATCTTCAGTTGAAGAGAGTTGATACTTACGTAGACCTTAGAGATAAAGCTAGGAATGAGATAGAAATGTAAAATGTGCATTTTCATTTTTCAGATAACAGTAAATACGCTGGACAATTGATGATTCAGGGGACGAATAAGACGCCTGGGTGGGTGCTCATGCACAACCTATTCTCGGCCGAACTTTTCCTCGTCACGGCTCCGCTTCTAACACAATTGTAGCACTTTTCCCTGCGGTTTCCTATTTGTGGTCAAATTCAATTTACTCGATGTACCACAGCTGCCCAGAACTGACGCCCGTTCTATCCAGTTTGATTAGGATAAAGGTGAGGCGACTGGTCGGTTCTGGTGGTGCTAACTTCCAGCCCCTGCCTTCCGACCTTCCACGTTCCCCGTGTTCCCTGGTGTCGAGCTGCACCTAAGGATTGCAGATTAGCAGAAATGAATTCGCTTCCGTCAACCGAATTTGTCTGGGCGTCTGTCTTTCTCTCAGCCTGCGCACCGGCAGCCGGCTGTGGCTAAACTCTTCCGAATTTCATTACCTGAGATGTCAGGCTGACATGTTTTTCGGACCGGTCGGTGGTGGTTTATTTGACCATTTTAATTGATAATTTGCCACTGCCGTAAGGGCGTGTGTCGAATCAATTACACGTGGCTGCATCGATACACAGAAACTTACATTGACATTTAGGTGACATTTAGGATACAGATGTGTCAGAGCTATGAAATGTTCTTTATTGCATCGTTTAAGTTCCATCCGAAACATGCTAAAAAATTTACGAACAAATACATAACAGCAAAAATTCAAAAAAGGAGTTAAAAGAAGTCTTGTTTTTCAACACCATCACAACGAATATCCTTCCGATTCACATTCACTGATGCGAAAATGTTGATCCATTTTAACTCGCCTCGCAGTGCCACATTGAGCTTCCTGTTGCACTCCGCTCGTCCCCCTACCCCCTTTTTCCCCCTTCAACCTATCCTTGCAAAGTTATCCCGCACAATCCGGTCACTTGCAGCTGGAATCCGGGCGTTCGCCAAACCATATAAATGTTCATTTCGGACAACACTGTAAACACAATGTAATTTGATAATGATGAAGTGTGGATGTTTTTCGGCAACTGTGTAAACAATACCCACCCCCTGCGAGGCCCCCAAACGCCTCCTACTCTCCTCTTTCGGCCCGTCCGGGTGCATTACGTCCGGGAGCCGGGTTGGGAAAATGATTGCTGCCGTTTCCACGCGCCGCTAACGCCCCTTTCGATGGTGTTGACGTACCGCAGCGACTCGACACAATTCGTGGGGTGCCTGTCTTTTTTTGTCGTTGATGTTGCCTCCTTCTCTTTTGCCCTGCAGCGTTTGCAACTGTGAAGCGAACGAGACAAACGTCATGCTCCAAATAAAGTTTTATTGCAGTGCATTTTGTGATTAAGCAGTGCAGTGGCTTGTTTATCTAGCGCCCACCCGGCCACCCCACATCCCCCTTGGAAAGTGGCCCTGCTTCGTGTTTCAATGTGGATGGAAAATAAAAGACACGGAACATATTTCCACCACAATCCTGTTAGGGACAACATAGATTCAGTGTTCGTTGTTGTTGATGTACGGTGGTGGTGATGATGATGCTGCTGCTGCTGATGCTGACGCCGGTGATGGTGTTTATGACGGAAGGGCGGCAGTGCAGCCAGCGAATTTCAAAGCAAACGAAACGGAACATAAACTATTTACTTCTAAACTGTACCAGTCACAAATTTGCGGTCAAATTCGGTCGGGCCAGTTTCAGAAGCAAACAGTTTTCGGACAGTGCATGTGGACTAAAAGCTACCGCTATTGGATGAACCTTCCACTTTTATTGGAGCATGAAGATGGAAAATGGTTATAATGAATGAAATTCCTTTTTTGGCTGGCACATTTTTTGCCGGGAAAGTTTGATAAATTTTTTGATTTCGGTAATTCGGCTGAAATAAATTACTCCATTGAGCTAATGATCACGAGCAAGGATTAAAATCAAACAAACTTATCAACGCATTCTCAGCTACGTTTGTGTTCATAAGATTCATATCGGTTTAAAAATGGTTAAAATGATGAGTATTGTAATCTCCAAACTGTTAAGAAGAAATAATTAAACAATACGGTGACCAGCTTCACCTGTTCATCCACGTTAATTTAATTGGCACAAAACTTACGCTTAACGATCTAACTGAATGAAGCTTATGCAGCCAAACAGAAGAACATCTACTTTCTTCCCTACGAGCGCTTCGAATATCGAGCGTTTACACTTTTCATTCCTGCTGCCACTTAAGCGCCCCTAACAGCCCCTTAACGAACTGTATCGTCTTACGATCGTCCATCTTCCACCGGTTGGCAAACAGTCTCTTCCGATTGGCCTGCCTTCGATGCCGGGTGCTTCGATTGCTAATGGTTTTCCGGCCTTGCCCGTTCGTTTGCTCTTTAAACCATGTTGAGAACATCTGGAGTTCCGAAGGAGATGTGGTCTTCCCAGCTTGCGTGTGTCAGTGTGTGTTCCTCCTACACGGCACAGCCACCCCTCCTCTCGAACTCGGCCGTAGGAGATTGACGTGACGCAACGTGGTTCTCGGTTATTGCAGTTATTATTCCATTATGCTTACAGTCCAACTTTTCCTAGAGATTGTCGATAAACGGCACGTGAAAAACCGACAGCGTAAGCATAACGCTAGCTGCTGCATGCAATATTTCCCTTCTGCCCTATTGGAGTGAAAGGAGTGAACTCATAAATAGTTTAGGCTTTCGGAAGAAACTTCTACAAATCGTCCGCACTACAAATCAAACCCGATGGCACATGTCTGTCTTCTCCTGCTGCTCTGTTCCTTCACCCTTACTCCCCACATGAGTCTCACATGTTCATCCTTCGCAGCGAGCACGTGTGTGTAATACGTCCGTGCTCGTTTCGGAACAGCTGGCGGAGGAAGTTGCCGATGTAAACGATGAGTTGAAATATGCAAATCGACATCAAGAGACTTACGGAAATCCGCAATAGCCAAGCAAGCAGGATAAGCTGGCAGCAGCCGGCTGTGGGAAATCATTTGTAAGCTTTTATATCATATTTAAACCGATCTTCCTGCCGCTCGATCTTCCACCGCACCTCAAAAGCAATATACTCTCCATGCGTTCTCTTCCTTGGGACGCACGTTTGGAGCCACGTCGATTGGACGAACGAAAGCAGAACGATCGGGAATTTCCAACCTGTCGTTCAGGTTGCAGAAACCCTGTCCTATCGGAAGCGATAGTTTTCCCAATTCTGGCATAGCCAACAAACACCAGTAGCGCCTCTGATGGGAAATAATTTTTGCTGTCCGAAGGGATTTCTTTCACCATCGGCCTACACCTTCCTAAACCAATTCCACTGTCGACTAATCAACGTACAGGATATCATTTCTTATGTCATTTCCGATGGTGGAACTTCCGATGGTCCGGAGGGCTCAGAAGCTGTTGCATCCCCACGTTCTAGCTTATATTTAACCTTTTCAGAATCCAGTACAACAGCTGCCGAGCCTTAAGATCTGCCACCTGACGACTACACCGGGGCCTGTTTTATCTATTTTTTGTTTCTCTAAAGATCCTCTTTTTCATCTATTTTTGTTCTTGTGTGAAGTTTTCATATACGAATCATAATTATATTTAAGTGTTGAATGTCTTCGAACACATCATTTAAATAGTTTTGTATTGATCCTCCTGAAAATTTGAGTCAATCGGCTCAATAGTTTGGTTAGTACAATATAGAAAATACATTTATCAAATTGTACATTCTTTCAGTGTATTCTCTTTTCTTATCAGCAAAACATCACGCATTGTTGACAGTGGACGGCTGCTAAAGTCTACCACTACCAAACTCGACCAACAGGCATTCTAGGTCGGCCGCAACGTAGGCAATTCAAATTGGCTGCCTTATCCGGCCGAGGGCACGCGCATAGCACGGGCTAAAATATAAGACTTCACATGACCGTGCAACAATGGAACTGGCCAGTTATCTCGATTGGCATGTGGAAGTAAAATGATCGCCACTCTTCCTCTTCTTTCGTCACTGCTGATACGAGGGTGTATTCATAACTGAAGGTTTGTTTTTCGGTATGTTAGGAGAAAGGAGGCAATAGAAACTACACCTTCTCATCATCACTGCCGTTTCAAGGGTGAAGTACGTGTCAGTAACCAGATAGAATCAATCATTTACGAACGGTTTGAGCTAGGAATTTGCTTTCTCACAAACTTCAGGGATGAAGTAATTAAATTACCAGTGTACTCAGTATTATTATTTCACCAATGTTTGTATTGAAGCCCAGAAATTCATTTTGGTACTAGCTAGTAGTTTGGTGCCTAATAAAGGGCCTCATAGGCGATCAAAGTTCAATCATTACATGCAATGCAGTTCAGTAGCGCAAACTCAAATCGCCTACAAATACGGCGAGTAAGTCTCTGCCTCCTGTAACATATCTCTTTCCACCAGCAGCTCTTTTGAGAGCAGTCCGGCCAACAATAGTGCCGAAAATAGCACACAGGATGAGCAGAGATGCGTATGCAAAATGCCAGCTCGCCCTGTGCAGCCCGTTCACCGGAAGTACCATCGCGTTTGCCTTGTCCGGGCTGAACCGGTACGCTTTGATAGGGAACGCTTGAGGGTCAAAGCCTTTATTAAGCCCCAAACCTGAAGCCCCCACGGCTTCTACCGGCTAAGCGAGCGCCTACAAAATTGGCCCCTTTGTTAAGTCGAGTGGATCGTTTAATTAGATTTTGATTAAAGGTTTCAACCGACGTGTGAACGTGCAGATAGTACACCGAACCGTGGTGTGTTGTGATGTCGCTAATAAATAGACCAGTACGCACACGTCCAGCGTGGTCAATGTGCATCCGCTTTCATGCAGCTCCCCTGTGCAGCAACAATGCAGCAGAAAGACTTAAAGATGAGCATCACAAGCCAGAAACCGACTGGACTACTGGGCGCGCGTCAAGCTGAAGGAATTTTCCATCCTTTGCACAGCTTCCACTCCTAGCGGAGCTTCCGGAACGCCAGCCAGCGATAAGCATTTGTCATCGTAGCATAAAGGCACGCGTAAGTTTATGCATTCCACTGTCACGAGCTTGCAAATAGCCAATTGGGAAAAGGTGGCGCGTTGGCGCGTCGCGTTGGTGAAATAAAGCCATTCCTTCGTTCATCGAACGCCCGGAACCGGAAGGTGGATCTTCTTCGGGCCAGAGGGGTGCCGGTAAAGGGGTGCGTAGCAATTCCTTGGCACCGGCAATTTAATGCCGAAACAATAACACTCACAACAATGGGCCCCCTTGCGCGAATGGATGAGGATTATTTCGGGCCGTAGGAAAAATGGCAGCACTATAGGGCACGATTTATGCCGTATTGTTCGCCCCGATGGCGCATTGTTTTGTCCCGGTGATGGATATCAATAGGACCGATCGGCGTGTAATGCTGCATAATGTTTCACTTAAACCGGGCAATTATTTCTTAACGAGTACATTTCTAACGATGGCCCGTCACCCACTCATCGACTGATTATTCATAACAATAAGGAACTCGATACGGATGCTGGTGGACTCGTTTCGGGAAAATTACGGCAATCGACACTGATCATCAGCTCATCAATGAGAAGGCTCTGCAAATCCTGTTTTGGCTGTTGGCAGCATTTTCCATGGACAGGTTTCAGGACAAAGGCTTACATAAAACAATAGCGGAATGCTTTCGCAGCACAAAATGGCAGTTGAACAATGTTATTATGAGCATGAAAGGTGAGCTGATTTAATGTAAAGACATAAAAAGGACATTCATATTTGTATTGTCAAATAGAACTGGTCATTCTCTTGGACAAGGATTGGACACGGTGTTTTACTACGTCCTCTTACAAGACTATGAAATTGCCAACAGCGCATACCAGAACAACATTCGTAAGGTAAATTTTACGATTTGTAATTTAAAAATCGATAGCAAATACCTTCCAATCCGCTTTATTCTAATTCCACATCGTCCCTCAAACCGACGATCCGGACTGGCTGGCCCAACACGAAATCGATACCTTTCACAATCGATTGAGAAATGGCAGAGCCGCTGCAAAATGGCGTTCGACAAACGGACACCTCGGTGCACGTACACTTCCGGGGGCGTCGAAATTGCGCTCGCACTTCCGGCACAACAAACACCGGCAAAGGAGGGAATTAAATTTTAACGACCCTTACGTATTCGATGCTAATGCCGCCAGGTACGCCCGGTGGTGTGTGTGTTTGTGTGCGTACGCCCGCGCCAAGACTCAGCAGAATCCAAAAACCGAAAAATTTACATTTCATTCCATTACGGCGTACTTCCGCTGCTTGAGCAAAGGGGCACAAATGCTGCGCGCTCCCGACGTGAATCAGGACCCGCACTTCACCGATCAACCCCTCAGCAGCTGCCTCCTCAGACACCTCCTCGAACACCGAAAAATCCACCCGACGGATAATCAAGTGATAAAAATGAAATAAAATAATTGGATAAATCAATTATTGATAATTTCATGAAATCACATTTCATAAAATCTGCTGACCCATTTGGCTGGCCACCGTGGGCGTACCCGGCAGAACGCTGGTGTGCCGGCTCACCTCGAACTTCCGTTAATACCCATCCCCCAACCCCCACCCCACACCCCATTCGCCCGCCGCTTGCAGCAGATAACGTGCGAACGTTAAAATCCCAACGGCTCTACGGCGGTGCGTTGGGGGGCAAACAAAAACACAATCACAGAATGAATATCCCACGTTCGCAGGATACACTCTTCCGGATCGCGTATCCCGGAAGCGGCCAGCGCCTCTTCCTCCCCTTTGGAGCCTCGTAATAATCACCAGCGCTGATTACTGCAGTGGGCAATGAACGGAGAAACGTGTTGATCGCCTCTTGTTCGAACCTGGGCTTCTCATTGGCATGTTCATTTCCATTCCGGGCGACCACTGGATGCTGGTGGGAAAAAAAAGCCCGGTGTTCTTGATACATCTTCTCACGTACTTTCCCTGCGCACACTCACTCGTCACCGGCACCGAATTTGCAACGGTAAAAGTGTGTAAGCTTCTGTTTCGTGATTTTCACTTACCATAAATTGAATTCGTGCAACGACCAAAATCCGGAACGATCCGGAACTGGTGCTATCGTTTCCCAACTGCTTTCACACATTCCCTCCATCTCCACGCTTTCCCTCGTCACGGAGAAGGGTATGGAAAATGAATGCACTCGTCACAAATCCCCCCGGCTGGCAAACATCGAAACGCGTTAATGATTAATGGATCACCAGAAATCAATAATGCAGCCGGTTGCAACTGTATGTGAGTTGGTTCGTCTCTATGTGTGTGTGTGTGTGTTGGTAGGGGTTCCTGACAGACTGCACTGGATCAACTGCACTCCGTCGAAATGCATCAACGCAAATCCCAAAAGAAACACCAGTGAAACAGTTTGTCCACACTGACAATACGGTGCTTAATGATGATTCCTCGATGGTAGATTTTCCTTTCCATCCGAAACTGCCATACCTCTTTGTTCTATGTCACCCGCTTTTTCTCTCTCGTGCTATTATTTTATTTTGTTATAAGACTCGATATTCCTTGTCTCGTAACAATTAAACTGAAGATAACCATAGCAATTTCATCGATGACCTAGAGAGAACGGTTTTTTTTTCTTTTTCATTAATTCTTACACAGAATGTCTTAGTGAAGCTATTTTACAAGCTAGTGGTTAAAAAGTTTTCATTTCCGCACTTCACCTGACAAGGAAATCCCGAGCATCGACATCTCAAATGAAACATTCGATATCCTCTCCATTGTCAAAGCGTTTTTTTTTTTCCATTTCCATTCATAATTCCTTCAGACAACTAGAAAATGGAATTGGAGACTCAATGGACCAGTCGCGGGTAAAACATTGCTGGATCACTTTCATCAGTGAATCGGAGGACATTTTCTGAATTTTTGCTTTGTGGGAAAGCTATGCATACGGAAATGCATATCAAACCGCATTCTCCATCTCTTTCTTCCTTACTGATGTGGGAAGGACATAGTGGAAAGAAATTTAAAAAAATTGATGCACGAAAGAATGTCAAAACCCATCAAACAAATTTCATTGTTCAGCGACAGAGAATGTCATGAAACCTTATGAACATACTTCGAAGTTAATTCACCATTCGTTTCTAGAGTCTACTTTATCTTCATCGCAGATCGTAAAGTGCTTAGAAATGACATTTATTTAACCATTTGTTACTAAATAGGGTTTAGATAAGTTGTCACGTCACATTTTATGTAATCTGAATACCCCATCATAAAATTTGGCTAAAATAGTAAAATTTAAAATTATTTCGAAAAACTCCATATGTTCTTTATAAATCACTCCAACTTCTACCTGCAGGTTATGAAGAAGGCATTTCGAATGCATTCTAGCTGTGACACGCTAGAATACGAGCTACGAAATGTATTGGCCAGGATTGCTTCAGCAAAACTCCCCATAAAGCAAGTTCCATGAAATGGAAAAGGAAACATTCGCCACAACCTGACCAGTGTAAATGTATTTCTATTAAAGGACCTTCTGAGAATATCAATGATGAAGTTTGCTTCAGTTTCCCACCGGGACTGTGTGGAATTTAATATCCTCGCATCGTTCGACAAAATGTTTTGAAACGATGACTCAATCGTTGATATTGGTAGAATATACTTTGCAGATTTTCAGCTTCTTAAAAGTCCGCAGGGAAGTGGAGAAGAAATTTGATGAAGTTCATATGCTTCCGTGAACTATCCGTAGATTCGATCATTTCAAAAGCCCCCTTTTATTAACAGGTTACTTCAATGCAGACGCTTATGAATTATGCTTTTCGAATCCTCCATCGCATCCATGTGTTGAACAGCATTGTTCTGTAAGCTTATTACTCGACAACAATACGACTTTTTCCAGTAAGTGGCCTTCCGTCTTGGAAATGTAAATAAATCTTTCCTGACATGTTTTCTTCGTCGTGATACAGAACAATGTGTTACATGTAGCATACACAGAAGACAATGCTCCAACAACCTGTCCCCACATTTCCGTACCCTTTCCTGCGGGTCACCGCATCGTTTCCCACCCTCCAACCCCTCCGGGCACGCCCATCACGGCTTTCGTGAGTCGTGAAATGTATTTAATGCAAAAGTCAAAACCACTGCGCTGACAGACAAGCAGCCGCACGATGTCGGGCGTGACGGGCGCAACAGGATACCAATCTTCTTATTATTTTCCCGCAGGATCACCCGGCAGGCACACCTACTCAGCCTCGCTCCCCACCCCTCCTCCCCCTGCGTGGGAAATGTCACAGGCTGCTCGCTGTGGCCGACTTGTGGCCGCGTCCTGTTTGTGCTCACCCGCTCTTCGGGACGCGCGCGGCCTCCTCGTGCACACAGAACTCACAAACATTCCGACCCCCGAAGGGCGGTGTCCCGTGAAGTGATCCCTGTTGTTTGAAGGCATCCTCCGTCCCGTTCGACGGGAACGACGTGCCCGGCCGGGCAGGCTGATTCTTTGCTACTTTGTGCCGCCGCTGTGCCTCCGGCAGGTGGTTTACATTTTCCCGAAACGATGTGTCGCTACGAGCCGACAGTCAGAAAAGATAGGTAGCCTCCGTTTTCGACCGTGGTACTCGCAGGTTCATCCATGCAGCGGAAGCGATTGAATATACGGTCGGGGAACGCAACATTGAGACACACATTGACAAAACACCTGCAGGGCCAACTCTCAGCAGTTTCCTTCGCGCGTTGTAGTCGGTTCCGCTTCGGCTTGTTCGAGAACTGCGACCAGTTTAAACCACCCGTCTTACAGTCTACTGTCAATGGCAATGACAAGCAGCACACGAAAGTGATGCTCTGTGGTTCCAAGAAACAAGTACCCTGCTCGTGTGTTCACACTCATGAAAATACTCGGGAAAATGGTTGGAGAAGTTTCATGCTGAAGAAAGAAAAGCTTATGAAAATAAAAAGCCAAATAACTATAACCAGAAACTAGAACTACAGTAGAAACACAAACCATTAAAATGAAGAAAAAAAAACTAAAATTCACATGAAAAAAAAAGAAACCTTCAACGGATTAATCTTCTCTTCTTCATACCGCCAACAAGGGCCATGCTGTGATGGAAATACGTTGAATGATGCCTGTATAATGTTATCAAATTCACATTCCCTTCGTAATCCTTGATATCACTACGTTCCGGCCCAAGCAGCTGCTTCCGGGTTTTTTGCTCCAACGAACGCTTCGGGGCTCCAGAACTTTGCAGCACACAAGCAAATGTTTGTATTCGTATCTATAATCCGTACATCCGTTCGATTGACATCGTACGAGCCGCCACCATTGCCCTCGGGGACTGAATTAAATTCTTTGTATGGCAGTTCAGTGCTGGATGAATTTTTTTATTTTGCTTCAAATTACAAATTGACTGTTGCGAAGAAAGAATTTTAAAAATACTTCCGCTATGTGGTGTGAGGGTTTTATGGAGGCTCCCAGAAGCGTCGTTTCCATTTTTGGGCAAACCGAACAAAGGAAGGGAAACACTTGAGAAGTCGCGCCGAGTGGCAACAAATATTGATAAGCCAGAAAGCCCGGTGGGAGATTTACAGCGATACCGATAGTGATCCCGTTTCAAACGGGCTGCATCGGTTCGCAGCAAACTGTTGCAAAGCAAACGGCGTTCGACAGACATCATGTGAATAAAGGATTGTCCCACTGCTTCACAAGACCAACATCTTTGGGGTTGGATTTGTGAACTGCTGCACGTTTTGTTTTACGCTCCATGCACACCTCCGCCAGGTTTGTGGCAGTGTTCGTTGAGCTTTCTTTCGTCGTTTTATACGGTGTCAAACATTTCCATAAGCCCTCCCGAAATGTAACCACAGCTGCACCCAAGCGGGCTGACACCGGCTCTGCTCCACCGTTCGATAAGCTATCGGATGCATTTTCCTCCTTTTCCGGAGCACCGCTCGATCAGTCAATGACTTCCAACGGACGGGAAGAGTTTCAGTAAGCTGACTTCATCATTCTGTTCCCCCTTCCCCCACCACGTCCGCTTTTCTCCATCGCGCCTGCCTGATGGCTGATGGATAAACTTTCCCAATAAAAGTCCACTTCAACTATGGCCACATGCTGGCCGGCTTGGTTGCATTGTCAGCAATGTGGCCGGCTCTTCTTTCATTCTTTTTCTTTTTTTTTTGCGTGGTAAGCGATCTCCCGGAAGAACAGATGGCTCGGTCGATGGCGGAGCCTAGGGTTGGGGGAGATTTTTCCTACCGATTCTACCGTGCGGTACGTTGCAATGGTCTTCATTATCCTGAATTTCAGTTCAACTTTCTCAACGTTCTTCATGATTGTCCTCTTAGTCTTTTGGTTGGCGCCTACATTCAAGTTCACTCACAATAAGCTTATAAACACTGTTCTGCAGCTCTTCTGAAAATGTCCACTCGAAATTACGTGTCAAGAGATAAACGAAATAAAGTACAGAAAAATGCACACTCTAATGTAAGGGGGGCATGCATAGAATCGAAAAATGCAAAAAAAAGGTTTATTGCTTTTCAAAACATTTCGACGATTAAAAACACAATTGTTGAGGCATTCTAAAAAATTCGAGTAAATACGATAGCTTAATCCAAAGTTATTACAGAACGAAGTTGCAAAATAACATCAACGTGGCAATTCAACAACGTGCTTACGAGAAAAAAAACCGATTTCGAGTTTGAACCGATTTTGGTCCAAGTTTCCCGATTCCGTTGCGCAGGTGGTATTTTTTTTTACCAAAACCGGTTTCTTTCGTACAGATTTATCTGCATGGTGCAATACGTGTTGCATAGATCTAGGCGTATTTGGCCAATGTAGGCAGCGTACCAACACCTGTACTTTCTTATGTTTCACTCAGATGGCAGCACAATCACATTTGAATTTTCAGACAAAAAATCTTGAACATATTCCGATTTCGACATGCTTCTGAGAAAAAGTGTGTTTTACAATCGTATTACTGCTGTAAAAGTGTATCATATATGTAAGTAAACGGAGCCATACACCATAATGTTTTTTAAAAAACTTGAACCAGTGTGCTAGAAAACGGCAACACAAAGGGCGGTCACTTTCAGTGGAAAACTAGAACTTCCTGTGTAATATATTCATAAAAAGTTCTCTAAAATGGGTTAGTGTCTGGTACGGGAAGAGATGTCGCATCACCGCTAGGGAGCACCATCAATCCCTGCACCGGTCTTCCTACCAGCAGAAGTTTAACCTCAAACGGATCGTCATGAATCCGGGCAGCAGCCAATAGTTCCAACACTACCGGTGATGAATTTTAATTATTTCTCTCTTGAATAATGGCATTTCCTTTCCAGCCTGGACTGGACACACGGCTGGTACTGGCTGCTCTTTTCCCAACCCTACGATCGCGCTACGGAAGCACTACGATGGTAAGTGCCATCAGTCTGAAGCTGCCTCCATAACGGTTTCAATTAACGATATGCAACAGACCGCTTGGGCCGTCCCTTCCGTCCCGTGTCGGTACGTGTTGGTGCACCGACAAGGGGGACCGTTGGCGAGGGGATATAAAATGAAAAGTTTTGTTATCAAAACTTTCTCATTGACGATTGTTTCGATTTAGTTATTATGCAACGATGCAACTCCGGCTTGCCGTTGACTTTTTGAGGTCACTCAGGTCCGGGAAACGATAAACTTACTTATCGTCGCCGGACGAGTATGTGTTGCTGGCGAGACAACCTACGATACGAGCTTTCGATTGCTCTCGGTAACGATAATTTAATATTTTCCTTCCAGCAGTGCGTGCTGACCGGAAATCAAATTTTGTGAAAAACCTCACAACGCAACGAGCTGTGATGCTTACTTAGCAGCAGTACGAGCTGATAGCGATTCCGTGCTGTCGGCATAGACGATGTCGAACTGGGATTCATAATCCCTCACATATCTGCCACGTCCACGCCCGGTAGCGTGCCCAATTGTTTGATTTATTAGGCAAACAGTGGCGGATGTTTTATTCATGGTCGACACATATTTAGACGTCCTATTAACTCACTTTCACCCCGTCACGATACGATCGCAGGATGCAACGTGTTTTCCACGGTGAAAATGAGCATGCCGCAATCAGCTCAATTACTCACAATGCAGTATGTAGATATTCAGCTGGTGTGAACCGTTCGGTAATCAATGACGAATAAAACATATTGATATTGCCTCCAACTTGTTTGTCGCTTTGCTCTCATTTGCTAATAGCTAAGGGGAAGTGTTTGTTTTAAGGAATTTTATGCAAATATCAACATTTATTTCAACATCGCGTGCGATAAATCAACAAGCGTGGGTGGCATAAATTACTGATAAAATGGTAGGGAAACCCTTTCGGATTCGCGGCAAAACTATGACCAAACTAGGCTCCCTCCAATTAACGAACGACGCTAGGCACCACATTTACTTACTGTTAACGCTGTGAACACAATTTTGTTTATTGCTCAACCGTGTACGCCTCGGACGATAAACTTTAAACTTACAAACATAATGTTAATCAATGCTGCTAGAGAACGCAGAACAACGCAAGGCGGACGACATCCTTGGGCGCCTTCAGACGATTCGTTCGCCCGCTTCTAGGCTTCCGCATTAACACGGGTAGAATGATTGGCCGTCCGATCGGACGCGTTTACAATCCTGCTCAGAACAGAGATTTTCCCTCCATCATGCACTTGGCGCAGTAGTGTGCGAACTGCGTCCCCATCAGAAGGAAGTCCGACACTACCTGAGGAGGTGGGGTATGAATGGAAAGCCAATAACAAATCAGCGAGATGCTGGGGAGAAGATCCTTGACATCGGTCTATACCGTCACACTTACCGATATGTCCGGCACGCACACCGTCAGCGGATAGACGAGCACGTACCAGCCGGCGCAGAAGAACGCCACCCAGAAACCGACCACGATCAGCACGATCAGCCAGATGATGGACCACAGTAGATTTGCCATCTGTTGGAAAATTGAACAATCAATTAATTTTGCCTTTTTTTTTATTTGCTTTCCAAAAGGAAAGAGGACGATTCCCATACAAAAAGACCAAGAGGATCATTCACATGTCACCTATTCGAGGAGTTTAGAGCAACTTTCTATTTTAATTCCAAAATGTCCTATATTTGCCAAAACAAACTACCAATTGGCAGCACAAAACAGGCAAAACAATAAACGAAAAAAGTAAATACGGTCTGTTTTCCCCTAAGAGTAGAATACGCTCGGAAAACCTACCGAAGAGATGCTTTAGGGGAACAAAATGGGTGCAAATAACACACAGTCGAATGTAAAAATACTCGTCCGCTACAAATCGGGCGCCAGGCTGAGCAACGTGGGACTCTGTCGTCAAAGTCAAACAACAAACTAAACATCGTACGCAACGCACAAGAAAACGCGTCTCGTCGCGCCAGAAGCCACGCGTCTCCATCTTGTGTGGTTTCGTCTGGTTTTGTCGGATTGAATTAATCACCAAATGCTATTTTCGACGCTATTTTTGATTGGAATAAAACGCGGTTCCGTACGGCTTCGACAGGCATGATGTCGACCAACCGGGACGGGTTTTTTTTTTCAGTGTCTATGAAGGTGAAGAAAAACTATTTATTGTCTCGTAGAGCTCACATTCACGGCCCGGCTTGTGGCTCACCGGCAGAATGGCCGAAGGCGTCGTTTGAGAAGTAGCGTGAAAGAATCCAAGCTGGAATGCTACGCATTTCATTAACAATTATGAATGTTTAAACCATGCCTGTCTCCCGAGCGGTCTTCAAAGGGTAGATCCAACGGGTATTTGATGCGGCCTGGAATATTTCTTTTCCTCTCCTTCCTGTTTACAAACATTAGCCTCCACTCGGGATGCCACTGTCGCCATTTATCAGTATGCGTCATTGTGAGCGACAGGATAATGCTTATTCTGCGCACGGGAAAGCTCAACAGTTAGCCGCAGATGCGATGAAAAACCTTCACAGTGGGTGTTATTTTTAATTTGATTAGCATGCACAGCAATGAAAGATATACTCGCATTTTTTTAATGTTACCTTTGGAAAATAAATATGAAAGATTCCTAAATTGAATTTTGTCTAGTTTTAATTTGGTACAAAATAATTAAACACAAACATTCCCAAGACGCTGTGCACCGAAGGGTTAATCAAGGTGGCATCATTCATTCGCGGGCTTGCCTTTCCCCCATACGACGTGGTTGAAGTGGTTTATCAAAACAAAAACAACCCACCCAAAACCCCGCTTCCGACGCTGATTTCCGCCTTTGGTCCCCACAGAAATCTTGCTTCTTCTTTCGGAATCCCGTTTTACTCCCCCTGTTCAACCAGCATAGAAACATCTGAAGAAAGCGAACCGAAAACAAAGGCATAAATTTCCAACGTTCAGTGGCTTAGGGAAGAATACATTTGCTAACGTTCGCGCGGTTTAAGCTGCTTGGTTCTCGTGTTCTCATGTTCACGGTTCGGTCTCCGGCCCGATGGATCGATTGCGCGATGACGAAAGGTTCTCGAAATACTATAAAACGCGCGCCTGAAACACGAGTATATACATTCCACGAACACACCCACACGCGGGCGCCGAGGTTAAATTTAAAAACCACTCCACCCACCGCATGGTCGCTGGGCCCTTTATTTATTTGGTCGCGTTTTGTAAGTCACCTGGCGCTTGCGGGGGTGCGAATGGTTCGTGTTGCATGATGGTTTTTGCTTCATTGTATGGTGCTGTGTGCACCGCAAACACACAACTGCTGCAATAGAACTGCATCGAACCAATCAGCCGACACGTTGCACACGTTTCTAGCGACCGATCGGCTTTCGACTGGAACAATCGTTTTCGAGCAGCTTATTTGACACCGTTTGAGTTTAATTAAACAGCTGCTAACGAATGCTCGCCCTTGCTCAATGTAGCCATCGGGAGATTTGCTAGATGGAGAATAGATGCATAACATACACATTCTTCTATTTGTTCACTACTTTCCATTTTTTTATACGTTTTAGACTACACAACTAAAAAATCCATTAGTCATTATGAATGCCTAAAATAGCCTGCGCTTTAGACAACAAATAATCATTCGCAACCTACCCGATTCCATACCAGCTGCATGACATAATATGCTCGGCGCTATCAACATTTCGCGAGCACTTTAAATGCTGCCGCCCCCTGTCGACCTTTGCTGATACTGTGCCAAACACTGGCCCTAACCCGCACCACCACGTAAATGCATTCCCTCGTTAGTCTCGAAGATCGCTGGCAACAACATCACCACCACCAAGGGTCAACTATGGCATCATTCAGGCTTTTTTTTTTTTTTGCTTTGCTTAGCATCGCTCATAGTGGGAACCCATACGAGGTGTGTCATCATCGTCATCATGAAGACGATCATGATCATGAGCAGCAACCGATGTGATCATCGAGCGTTTCCAGTTCGGTTTTGTTTACGAGCACACGTGCATCGGGACTTGCGCCAAAGGGAAATACGCATTCGAATACGTGAAGGGTCGAAAGGAATGCGTGGGGTACGACGTTCGGGTGCACCTATGTTTGGTACCCTTGCATTCCATCTATTCTGTGTGCAATCGTTTATGCTGTGGGTTCGAAGAAAAACCTGCAGCTCTTTAAGAACCGTTTGCATTTTTAAACCAATAGAGTTTTGAATGGTGAAGCTGCTCGATCGCTATCATGCGCCTGCGATCGTGACAAGATCGTTTGTGTGTGTGCGTGTGTTGTTGAAAAAAATAGAAAGAACGGCGCCAACCGGCGAGCGCGGATCGTGGGAAGAAGGAATGTATAATTAAATAAATAAAACGCACCCTCTCCGGTCTCCATCGTCTCAAACGACTCACCAAACTGTCCCCCCGCCCCCCTCACTCATCCTCGTCCACCATCGATCAAAACAATCTTCCGCGGAGTTCTCGGACGGAGCAAACAACCGAAGCCACCGCAAGACGTGAACATCTCTCTCGTGCGGCGACCCAAACCCCTCGAATCCTAAGCAAACCACACATAGCGCCGAACCGGCTAATTCATGGCGACTATTTTTCGAAATGATGTCACCATCGAAGCATGCTGTCACTGGGCATCTAAGATGCTGCACATGACATCACATGCTAAGAGGAAACGCTACCTTTCGCCGGTGACCCCCGCTGCGAGGCGTGTGATAATTGTTTGCCAGGAGGGGAAAGAGAGGGATGACGAGCATGAGGAACCGGCCTCACTGGCGTCGTTGTCCCTACCGTCGGAAGGAATGGCGTTGGAAGGCGACAATATACGTTGCCCGATTCTAGAAAACGCGAAAGCGATTAGCAGCGGTGAAGAAATTTCGGTTTTCCGTTTTTGTTTTTTTTAATTCGACCATTTTCGGTTATTGATACCATATGGATTTGAAAAATTTGAAAAAAAAGGCCGCCAGCGGGTTGCGCGTGTCCACCAGATTTCACAACCTCCCTGCTCGTTACAGATTTATCATTATCAAAATGCTGGACACATTCATCGCGCTTCCGTTCCTAGGCACGCGGCTGATAAGGTCCGCCCGGTATCTTTCACATGAAAGCTTAATTCTTCTTTTTTTCACATCCTCGAATGCACCCCTTCCCCCGTTTTTTTTTTAAATCCATCACTGTCCGCCAAAGGGTTTTACTTATCGCGGTCACTGTCGCGACGGATGGGGAGCTTCGCTTACATCTGTAATTACATCATCTCACTCTCACTCGAGTTCTCACATAACGCACACACCGTGCGCGCCTGGCACACCTGTTACACACCTCCCCCGCTATGTTGGATGTTGTCCCGCGCGTTCTTTCCTCTCATCCCACTCAATCTTCTTAACTTTCTAATCCTCATCCTCAACAGCCGCGATTCGACCGACGATTACCTTGAACGCTGCCTGCTTGTTTGCCTAGCGAAACTTCTACTCGAATTCCGAATCCAAAACACCTCCAATTCCTCTCGCTGCACGCTACGTCGAGCTTCGAACCGACTTAAACCGTCCGCTGGGTCGATCAAATGCAAACTGGCGCTACTTTCAGTCGAACGCGCGGGATCTGCCACGACGCGGAGGATTCTCTGCCCCGAACGTACACAGCGGGGCGCGGCGTGATTAGTTTGGGCGTCGGTCGCCCGCACCAATACTTGCAGCGTAGAGCGATCAAAACCCCAGTATTAGGGATGGCGGATGGAGGAGAGGGTGGGAGAAAACCGGAACCGAACGTAAACAGTCGCGATCGCGACCGTGCCGTCGCGGCTCACTCGCTTGCGCATACAGTGCTGAACGCATCCGATGAAACACTTCAGCCTGCTCGTAATGGTGCGCCTAAATCCCTAAACCAGCTTGCGTTTGCCCAATCGTACGGTTATTACAACGTAATGTCATATACCACGTGTTAACTTATATCATACATAAAATGGAGCACTTATTGTTAAGGAATTATTTCTCATCTCTCAAACCATTAAACTAAAGTATTTGTCCTTGTTTCGGCTGTTGGATTCGAACGATACAGAGAAGATTATGCGCAGGGGCTAGCCAAACTATTTTAACATGCTATACATCATACTATTTCAATCGATACCACTTCTCTCGGAAAACTGCTATCGAATAAATCAAATATTTGATCAACCCTTATCTAAACGCCGTGAAATTGAACCTCATATGACAGGATGAAATGATTCGATCGAGAAATGTTTGATACTAGAGCTCCTCGAATAACCACCGTAGTTTCTTTCATTGCTCTTGCCATGGATTAAAGAACGAAAATTCTGCTCAGCCTTTTAAACACTTAGATAAGCAGACGCTCGTTGATAGCACGAGCAAACAATAACTACGCGCAAACGGCGCATAAAGAGACGATGCCGAGGGGAAATGTAAATTGAGCGGTTTACACTTTATCTCTTTTCAAGTCAATTATTCATGCGACTCATGCGGTTTTACTTCTTAATCAGCATTTCGCGAAAATTTGCTGAATAGCTGATCAATTGTTTAAGAAAGCGTAAGGGCCATCAGCTTAAAACCATCTTCCAAGCTGTTATTTAAAAAAAACTGTTTTCATAGTATGCTCATAGTATCTAGGAAATTCACTTATCCCCAAACTACCTGGAAACCTAAAGTATCCATCCATGAATTGTGAGTGACTTAATCCTCTTTTTTAATATCGAAGCTCAACTCTTGTCATCTCGTAGTGCCTCCACTGAATGCATAATTATCAAAATAAAGACATTATCTTTCCAAATATCAAACTTTTTGGTTTTCACAGTTTTTTTACTCTTCCATAACTGTAAGGGCTTTAATTTCTAATGTGTTTTGTTCAAATATTTAAATGTTCATAATAGCCTTTTTACATACATGCCTGTTTTGCTCTATAACAGTTTTTCCCATGAGCTTAAATGCACGCTTGACGATCCAACTTTTGACCAAGTATTTGCCATCATCTCAGTGCTTACACTTTCACTCAAGTCGATTTCAAAGTAACTATTGTCTTCCAGCGAGAGTACACGAACAATGTTTGATCGCTTGTTAAACTGCACGTAGAGATTGCAATATTTGCGTAGTATCCTTCTAAAAGCTCTGCAATAAACAATGATACATCAATACAACACCAGCTCGAGTATACTCGGTACATAAACAAGGAATGAATTAAATTGCTTACTGTTCAGCAGGACTTTCATCGTCTACGTTATCGTCCATTTTGTCTGAAGCGGCTTCTTTTTCAATTGATCTACCAGCGTTTAGGGATAGCTCGGCGGCATATTTTTGATACCTTTTCTCGACCATTTGAAAGAACTCAAGAGCATCCTCCCGTTGATGTTGTAGATCTTCAATTTCTTCACTCAGCAACATGTCTCGCTCCCTTTCCTTTGCTAGGTGAGCAATGCAAGCATCTGAAAAGACCGTCGTTAGTATTCTACATGATAATACACCCTCAGGACGTTTTCTCTCACCTCGTTGAGCGATGATTGTTTCCAACCGTGAAACGCATTCCTTTTCCTTTGCTGCACATGCAACTGCACTTGTACAATATTTGCGTAATTTTCGATTGAAATCAGCCAAAGACAGCTTCTCGTTACGATCCATTTCTGTTTCCCAATGTAATCTTCTTCTTCTTCTTCTTCTGCGAGGATTTACACCAGTACGGCTATTGAATCCAGCTTCCTGGGCCTTCGCAAGCTAATCTGGTGACGTAGACCTCTATGGGTTAAGGACCGGCAACTCAGGCCATATGTCCCAATTTTCTAAGTATATTCCAACCTCCGTGAGGAAAGTAACAATTTTAGATTTGCGATTAGTTCGGTGTTCTGCAAGTTATTTGTTTTGACTGCTCAGATAGGAGTTTCCTTCTGTCATTAAAGTTGCTGTTTATATCAGCCGATTGAGGACTCAAAACGAGCTCAAAGGGCTACGCGGATATTTCATTCTAGAAGTTCGTTTTTTTTCAACTTTATCCACCCGATTTTGTTCGCGACTTAAACTATATTTACGACGGAAAAAAAACCTTTAGGGCTACCGTTCTTGGGACCTCGCAAAGTTCGCAATTCCTGTTAGAAGCAGCTTCCTCTTGTGAAGCCAGAAATTACCGTAAACGAGTCCTGTTATAAATTCCAGCCTTGCTCTGCCTGCATTCTTGAATATTTGCATGAATTCTTGTTTAACATTTTCATGTCCTGTTCATTTTGTGTTGTTCTTGTTTTTATAGGTTTGTTTGTTTGTTTGTTTGTGTTTTCATGTGGTTCATATTAGCCATTAAGACATCTACGGAGTAGAGAGGAAGTGGTCTTCCTTCTCTTTTCTTTCGATCTCTTGGATCATAAGCTCCACGTCGCTCATAGATACGGATTTATCTACCACTACTTCTGAGTCGCTTATACTCAGAGTATCCTCCATGTCATACCCTTCTGAGGGAGTGGGCGATTCCGCTGTATTTTTTTCTTGCTCTTGTTCAATGTTACTGTATAAGGAGGCTTTCTCCTCCGGGTTTTTGTTCTGTTGCTTGATCTGTTGTTGTTTGTTAATCTTTGTTTGGTCTGTTAATGTCTGTGTTTCATTTTTGTTTTGTGTTGTAGCCTGTTTCACGAGGCTAGTATTAATTTCAGTATTATTTTTTTCCTTTTCGTTAATGTTGTGCGTGTGTTTACTATTACTGGCCGTGTGTGCGTACGATGTTTCAGTGGTGAATTTTCTCGGTACTGTCGGGCATTGTCTGCGCCGGATTCTTTTAGCTTCACCATAGGTGACTCTGTTGATGGTCTTTATTTTTTGTATTTCGACTTCATCTATATACACCGGACAGTTCTTGTTTAGCGTGTGGTGGTTATCACCGCACGATACACATTTTGTGTTCGAGCATTCGTTCTCGTGGTCGGGAAGGCTGCAGTTTCCACATACCCGTTCCCCTCGGCACCATTTCTTTGTGTGTCCGATTTTTAGGCACGTTGTGCATCTCATTGGATTTGGGATGTATAGCTCGACCAGGATCGGGTACAATCCGAAGTCCACCGAGCGAGGTACCGTAGTCGATTTGAACAAAAGGATTGCTGTCCTGGTGTTCTTCAATTCACCGTTGATTTTTCTCTTCATTATGGTTACCTCTGACACCTTTTGCGTTTTTAAGCCTTCCAAAATTTCTTGTTCCGTCAAGAATTCAATGTCCGGGCAGCGTATGATTCCCTTGGAAGTATTCAGCGTCGGGTGCTCCTCCACCTTCACCTCGATGTCGCCTATTCTATCCGGAATTTTCTTAATTTTTACAGCCTTGCTCGCCTGTCTATCATTATTAAGCTTCAGAAGGAGTTTCCCTCCTCTTAAACGGGTTACCTCTTCTGGCTTGCTTCCAATGGCGCTTTCGATAACTTTTTGGAGCAAGAAAGGGTTGCATCTGCTAAGGTCACGTCCCGTTACTGTCGATTCCATTATCATGAATTTTTGTTCACATGCTTGGGAGGTGATGTTCAGCACTGGAGTGTTTTTTCTTCCTACTTTTCTTTTCGGCTCACTAAAATCACCTAACACATCGAAATAGTTACTGAGGGGGACTCCCCCCCCAGGGTCTTGGACCCCCATTATTTAGAAAAAACACTCTTATAAATCTCCTTCTTCTTTCACTTGTAGGTAAAAAGTATTCGAAGAATACAAAGCGAGTCTGACAAAAGCCTTCACTCTATTCAAAGTCGCAGAAGAAAAAGTAAGTCAGTAACAGCCAAATCAAAACGCGTGCGAATCCGTCAAAAGCTAACTGTCGAATGCCCAATGTAATCAGCTGGAATGGTGCGTCTTTTCTGCCAATCGTTGCGTCTCTCGAAAATATGTAAACAAAGTTTGAATTTGACATCGGCAAACGGCTCATTTTCGAAAGTCCATTATTCGAACAAAAAACGCTTCGTTTCAATCTTGCTCATCAACAGTGTTTCACACGTTCACGTCACAATATAGCTACAAAGGGAAAGTGCAATAGTAATGTTTTCATTGAATAAGTTAACACAAGTAAATTATGCTGCTATAGCTTGTATTTAAGTGCAAGTATGTTTGCATTTATGGTCAGGTTAGACTAGACCGGTCAGAATGGCTACAAAACGACTTTGTCAGATGGTGATGAAATAATTTCAACTCCCAACGACGGATGACTAAAATAATGAAACACCTGTCTGCTGAGTTCTGCTACTTATTTTATGATCCTAGGGGTTTTCTCATTTTCTGAAAAATGTACGTATTTTATACATTTAGATTGCTTAAAATTCGCTAGTTCAGAAGCACTGACTTTCATGAAAACGCTTCGAAAAATAAAACACTGGAACGAGAAATAAAATGACTTCTGTCACATTCGGCAAAGTGCTATACGGGTACGGGTCGGGTCAAAACAATGTGTGGATTTTTGTCTAATTACCCGTGAATAACTTTACTGTCGGTGGTGAAAATAGTCTCAGCAGATAGCGAATCAACTTCTTCACGCAGTACGGTAGGAATATTAGTGTACCCATCGTTCGTCACGGTAGAGGATTGGTTTCCGTTTCGGCAGAAGCCTGCTTCCTGCTGCGATTGCTTGCTGCGGTACAAAAAGAAACAAACGTCATCTTGCGGCATTTGGTAAACACTACAGCTGTTGTGTTGAAACCGGTGCGCGGCAGGGGATAAAAATATCCCGTCCATAGTGGTTTAAATCGAAGACAGACTGCATCGAGACAAAACTGTAATATGTCTCACTTCGGCAACATTTTAGCCACACGATCGTAGACACCGTTGATCTCGAAGACAAGTGAACCATGAGCAATAGCAACAGTGACAATGAAAACGAGGGCGGAGGGCTCAACTTGGCTGGCTTTCTGTTCGGCAACGTCGACGAGAATGGCCACCTTGATGGAGACTTCCTTGACGAGGAAGCGAAGCAGCACCTTTCCTCGTTGGCCCGCATGGGTCTGTCGTCGTTTCTGGCCGACGTCCTGCAGGACGATGGCGCGGAAAAGCCACCCTCCGCCTACAGCGATAGCGACGACTCGTCTTCAAGCGATGATGATCGACGGCGCCGTCGGTACGATGACAACGATAGCGATGGTGCGAATTACAAAATCAAGGCCGACTGTGCGGTGGATTACTCCGACATCCAGGAGCTCGCAGAAGAAGCGCCCGTGGTGCCGGAAAAAGCCACAGAGAAAGCCGACCAGGAAGGGAAGGACGGCGATAGGGCGGAGCTGGACGATATCGAGGCGGCCATTACGAGTTCTCGAATTGAGGTGTCAAAATCCGCCGATGCGACCGTTAAGGAAGAACCGGGAGATGGAAGCGGCGTCGATGATAAGGATCTAATGCCACCGCCAACGGCACCGGTCAGTGGAGACGGTGCGGCTGCAGCGACGCCAGCTGTCGGTTCCCCCACCGACACCGAGGAGTCCTGCAAAGATAAGCCGAAAAAACTTGAGACGCCCCTGGCCGCGATGCTACCCTCAAAGTACCAGAACGTGGACGTGCGGGAGTTTTTCCCCGACTTCCGGCCGGACAAAGTGCTGCGCTTCTCGCGTCTGTTTGGTCCGGGAAAAATCTCCAGCCTACCGCAAATCTGGCGCAGCGTGCGGCGACGTCGCAACAAGAAGCACCAGAGCGCACGCAAACCACGGGACGGTTCCGATTCCACGTCCGATTCGGACGAACCGAGGCGCCGGCATCACTTCACGCCGGCGTACGCGCCGACCCCGCCGAGGGACCAGTGGGCGTCGGACGACGAGGCGCGCTTCGCCAGCCACGCCGCCGACGAGGAGAAAGAGGTGAAGGATAAGGAGGCGGACAGCAAGGGCGATTCGAAGCCGAAGGTGGCCGATTGGCGGTACGGGCCGGCACAGTCCTGGTACGACATGCTGGACGTTCCGGACACCGGGGAAGACTTTAACTACGGGTTCAAGACGGCCGATCCGGCGAAACTGGAAACGTTGCCGTCGATTTCGGCCACCCCGGCGGAAAATGCCATCCCGGACGATGCGTTCCTGATGGTGTCCCAGCTACACTGGGAGGACGACGTGGTGTGGGACGGCAACGACATTAAGCACAAGGTGCTGCAGAAGCTCAACTCCAAGGTGAACGCGGCCGGCTGGTTGCCCTCGAGCGGGTCGCGCACGGCGGGCGCCTTTAGCCAGCCGAGCGGCAAAAGTATGCCCGCCTCCCCGGCCATCACCGGCGGCTCGAAGTCTTCGGCCGCCAGCAAGCTCAGCAAAACGCAGATGATCATCAACGCGGCGCAGAAAGCGCAGGAGGAAAGCGAGGACACCTGGTTCAGCATCTTCCCGGTGGAGAACGACGAGCTGGTGTACAACAAGTGGGAGGACGAGGTGATCTGGGACGCGGAAGCGGTCACCAAGGTGCCGAAGCCGAAGATTCTCACGCTGGACGCGAACGACGAGAACATTATCCTGTGCATCCCGGACGACATCGACCCGTCGAAGATCATCCGCAACACGGGCCCGCAGCCGAAGGTGAAGATTCCGCATCCGCACGTGAAGAAGTCGAAAATTTTGCTGGGGAAGGCGGGCGTGATCAACGTGCTGGCGGAGGACACGCCGCCGCCGCCACCGAAGAGCCCCGATCGCGACCCGTACAACATCTCGAACGACGTGTTCTACATGACGAAGTCGACCGAGGCCACGCTGAAGATCAAGGTGGGCGGAGGCAACCTGCTGCAGCACTCGACGCCGGTGGTCGAGCTGCGGGCGCCCTTCGTCCCGACGCACATGGGCCCGATGAAGCTGCGCATGTTCCACCGGCCGCCGATGAAGAAGTACTCGCATGGGCCGCTCGCTTCGACCAACCCGCAGCCGGTGCTGCCGCTGCAGAAGCACATCAAGAAGAAGGCGAAGCAGCGCGAACTGGAGCGCATCGCGTCCGGCGGTGGCGACGTGTTCTTCATGCGCACGCCCGATGATCTGACCGGGCGGGATGGCGAGCTGATTCTGATCGAGTTCTGCGAGGAGCACCCGCCGCTGATGAACCAGGTCGGCATGGCGGCGAAGATCAAGAACTTCTACAAGCGCAAGATGGGCAAGGACCCGGGCCCGCCCGAGTTCCGCTTCGGCGAGACGCACTACGCGCACACGTCCCCCTTCCTCGGCATCCTGCACCACGGCCAGTGCATCCAGGCGGTCGAGAACAACATGTACCGGGCGCCGATCTACCCGCAACCGATCGGCGAGACGGACTTTCTCGTCATCCGGACGCGCAACAACTACTTCGTGCGCGAGATGGACGCACTGTTCACCGCCGGCCAGGAGTGTCCGCTGTACGAGGTGCCCGGCCCGAACTCGAAGCGCGCGAACAACTTCGTGCGCGACTTCCTGCAGGTGTTCATCTACCGGCTGTTCTGGAAGAGCCGCGACAACCCGCGCAAGATCCGCATGGACGACATCAAGAAGGCGTTCCCGGCGCACTCGGAGAGCAGCATCCGCAAGCGGCTGAAGCTGTGCGCGGACTTTAAGCGCACCGGCATGGACTCGAACTTTTGGGTGATCAAGCCCGAGTTCCGGCTGCCGTCGGAGGAGGAGATCCGCGCGATGGTGTCACCGGAGCAGTGCTGCGCGTACTTCAGCATGATCGCGGCCGAGCAGCGGCTGAAGGATGCTGGGTACGGCGAGAAGTTCATCTTCGCCCAGCAGGAGGACGACGACGAGGAGATGCAGCTGAAGATGGACGACGAGGTGAAGGTGGCCCCGTGGAACACGACCCGCGCGTACATCCAGGCGATGCGGGGCAAGTGCATCCTGCAGCTGAACGGACCCGCCGACCCGACCGGTTGTGGTGAAGGCTTTTCCTACGTCCGCATGCCCAACAAGCCGACGGTAAGTAAAATCAAATCGAATCAAGTTATGACAGCCCTGTGTTAACCTTCCGGGGCGCGGTGTACGTTTTTTTTTTCTTTTCTTTTTCTAGCAACAAAACAAAGAGGAAACTGAAAGCCAACCGAAACGGACGGTCACTGGCACGGACGCCGATCTGCGACGGTTGTCGCTGAACAACGCCAAAGCGCTGCTGCGCAAGTTCCAGGTGCCGGAGGAGGAAATCAAAAAGCTGTCCCGCTGGGAGGTGATCGATGTCGTGCGCACCCTTTCGACGGAGAAGGCGAAGGCGGGCGAGGAGGGCATGGATAAGTTCTCGCGCGGTAATCGCTTCTCGATCGCCGAGCACCAGGAGCGCTACAAGGAGGAGTGCCAGCGAATCTTCGACCTGCAGAACCGGGTGCTCGCCTCCTCGGAGGTGCTGTCGACGGACGAGGGCGAATCGACGGCCTCGGAGGAGTCGGACCTGGAGGAGCTCGGCAAGAACCTGGAGAACATGCTGGCGAACAAGAAAACGTCCACGCAGCTGTCGCTCGAGCGGGAGGAGCAGGAACGGCAGGAGTTGCTGCGGAAGATCATGGAGGGCCAGGGGGGCCAGAAGAAGAAGAAGGACGACGAGGGTATGAAGGACGACCAGCAGTCGACGTCGGCGAAGATACTGAAGATCACGCGCACGTTCAAGAACGCGGAGGGCCGGGAGTACACGCGCGTGGAGCTCGTCCGGCGCAGTCCGGTGATCGATGCGTACGTGAAGATTCGCACGACGAAGGATGAAGCGTTCATACGGCAGTTTGCGACGCTCGACGAGGCGCAGAAGGAGGAGATGAAGCGCGAGAAACGTCGCATTCAGGAGCAGCTGCGACGCATCAAGCGAAACCAGCAGAAGATCGGCATGCTGCAGAACCAGAACCACATGCACCACTCCGTCGGGACGCCGATCAGTCTGGGCGATCGGGAACCGTCCACGCCGAAGCTGTTCAGCAGCTCGAGCGCGCGCTCGGGTTTCGGAAGTGAACTGTCCGGTCGTGGCACGCTGGGTGAACCCTCCACCCCGGGAGGTAGTTCATTCGGTGGCGGAGGAGGAATGGCATCGTCAGCGGCTTCCGCATCATCGTCTGCCACACCGACGGCGGGTGGATCGGCCGGAGCAAACAACGAACACAGCCCATCGGCATCGTCGTCGCGGAGAAAGGCGAAGATAAAGCCGGATCTGAAGCTAAAGTGTGGCGCTTGCGGACAAGTGGGTCACATGCGCACGAACAAAGCGTGCCCTCAGTACTCGGGCATCCTGACGACCCCCTCGCTGACGGTGGCCATGACGGAGGAGCAGGAGGAGGAAATCGAGAAGGAGCTGAACGCGGACGACGAGGGCGACCTGGTGAACGTGGACGGCACGAAGGTGAAGCTGAGCGGAAAGCTACTCAAGCGTCACGAGGACGTGCGGCGGCGCACGCTGCTGCTGAAGGTGCCAAAGGAGGCGGTGGGCAAGAAGCGCCGTCGCCCGGGCGGAGACTCACACTGTGACTACCTGCAGCGGCACAACAAGACCACCAACCGGCAGCGGACGGATCCGGTCGTGGTGTTCTCGTCCGTGTTGGAGCAGATCCTCAACGAGCTGCGCGACATGCCGGACGTGCAGCCGTTCATGTTCCCGGTGAACGCGAAGCAGGTCGTCGACTACCACCGCATCGTGCAGCGCCCGATGGACCTGCAGACGATCCGGGAGCACATCCGGCAGAAGAAGTACCAAACGCGCGACGAGTTCCTCGTGGACGTCAACCAGATCGTGGAGAATTCGTCGCTGTACAACGGCGCGAAGAGCTCGCTCACCGTGGCCGCCCAGCGCATGCTGCAGAAGTGCAAGGAGCGGCTGCAGGAGCGCGAGGAACGGCTGGCACGGCTCGAGAAGAGCATCAACCCGCTGCTGGACGACGACGACCAGGTCGCACTGTCGTACATGCTCGGCGAGTACGTGAACGGGGCGCTGAAGGTGATGCCGGAGAGCTGGCCCTTCCTGAAGCCGGTCAACAAGCGGCTGGTGAAGGACTACTACACCATCATCCGGCGACCGATGGACCTGGAGAAGGTGTCGAAGAAGGTCGCCTCGCACAAGTACCATTCGCGGGCCGACTTCCTCGCCGATCTGCAGCTGATCGCGGACAACAGCGAGCAGTACAACGGCCCGGACGCTAACTTCACCAAGCAGGCGCGCCAGATGGTGGAGGCCGCCCGGAACGAGCTGGAGACGATGGAGCACAAGGTGGCACAGCTGGAGAAGAACATTGCGATCGTGCAGGAGCGGGCGCGCAACGAGGACGACGACATGGACTGGGAGGACGACGAGCACGAGCTGAAGGGTGGCGAACCGGGTGGCTCGCGGGATACCACGCCCGATCCGGACGGTGGCGATGACAGCAACCCCGAGCGACCTCCCTCGTCGACCGACGTGTCCAGGGCACGTTCGGAGGCGAAGCGGGCTCGAGCACGCCAACGGAAAGCTGGCATCGATGGCGGTAAGTAGTACAAGGACCAATTCCACTCTCTCTCTCTCTCTCCCTGTATATATGTCTGTACTTGTGTTCCTGTGTGTGCGTGTGTGTGTGTGTCTTTTGTGTCTTGTAACATCATTGCTAATCTCTGCGATCATCACTGAAGCTTGTTCTATGAGTCTACTAATTGCAAGATGAAGGACTGCATGTTGAATTTGATCTGCGATCATCAATGTGGTTCGTGCGAAGGTGGAGGCACAGCATTACTTCGTGTGTCCTGGAAGCTGCTTATGGATTGTACCTATGTTTCTCTCATCGTCTATACTAAAAAAAAAACATCAAAGCAAGATACATCCGCCTCGGTATTCCAATCATCAGATCCTCTCATCAACACCGGTGCTTCATTTGAATGATTCGTTTACCTTCGTGATTGTCACTGTTTAAAAAGAGATGCTTCATCTTCAGAGTCAGTCCTCGAAGATATGTTCCACCCAGATAACTCATTTGTACCTATATTGTTTCCATGAAATGTTCTATTGCTTTTGTTCGTTAACTTTCTGTTTGTACAAATGACTAACAAATATCGAATAAGCCAATTTTTCTCATGGCTCTGCGTCGAGGACCTCAATCCAGAGTAGCCAGAAGTTGTGCAATCTAGAAACATATTTGTTCCTTTCCTTTGTTTTCCGTCGTGTTCGCGTGTCGCGCTAGATTTTTCCGGTCCACCGTCTGCGTTCCACGAATCGATTATGCCGTTCCCGATCGTTCGACCCACGCCCACGCATCCACCGCCGTTCCGCACGGGACCGCCCGGTGGCGGTGGCCCATTGGCAGACCTTTTCCCGAGGGCAACACCGAGTGCGATCGCTCGAAGCAGCAGCAGCACCGGACCCGACCAAATGGGCCACAGCAGCAATGTGGCCGCTTCTGCGTACGAAATGAACTGGATGAATCTGAACGCGGGAGACTACGACCAACCGTACGCTGCTGCTGGTGGTGGTCGGTACGGGCCGAGTGGTGCTGGTCAGTTGGAAGATTATGGTACCGGGTATACTGACGGTAGTGGTGGTGGTGGTGGTGGTGGTGCTGCTGCAGGCGGACAGATTGGACCCTTCGCTGGGTCGCAATCATTTTCGCAGGAGGTGTACGACGTTGGCGGGACGTCAAATAACCAATATGCACCGACTGAAGCAGGTGGCCAACGAAGGCGTGGTAAGTGGGGAGAAAATCCCAACGAATTGAATCTTTTTTCTCCGATACGATCGTCACAATGCATCGTCAGAGGTAATGAAGTTAATTTACAAGACACAAAACTCACAATGATCACAGCTGTACTCAGAATATGCTCGTACAAAAAAAAAGCATCTTTCTTATCCATTCTGTTGGCCATCGGTTTTTAATAAACAATTTCTACGTCATGCAGAGCATCACTACTCGACCGATGATGAGGAGTTCGAGGAGGTCGGCATGAGTGACAATGAAGGCGTTTCGGTGACGCTGGAGCAGTCGAACACCACCTCGAGCATGCTGGCCGCCCCGCAGAGCGAGGACGACAGTCAGCAGGCGGCCGAAGCAATGGTGCAGCTGAGCGGTACCCAGTACTACAACGCGGCGCAGGAGGAAGCGATGGAAATCGACCCGAACTATGACCCGAGTGATTTCCTCGGCATGTCCAACCAGCGTCCCGTGGCACCAGCGGCCGAACGTGGGGAAACCGTTGGAAACGATGGAACGCAACAGCAGCCACAGCCCGAAGCGAACGACGCCTCGCTGGAGCTGACTCATCCCGCCGGTGGCATATTTATCCAGCAAGAATTTGTTCCACCTCCGCAGCCCCTGGAGCAAACGGATGCACCAACTGGGAGCGATCAGGAACGGCCGCCCCAGGAGGACCCACAAGACGCAACGGGCCAACCGAATGCGACGAATGCCGAGCCACAGGAACAAAGCGCTTTGCCGACCCTGCAGTCGTTACACTCGGACTTGGCAATCTCGGACAGCGACGACGATAAGAGTAATTTGCGGATGGATGAATTGCGGGAAGAGAATGAAAACGATGATAACGATGAAGGGGGCGACCTTTGGTTCTAAACAAGTCGTGTTAAAATAAGAATTTTAAATGTTAATATTATAATAATCTTTCCCGAAGAGAGGCACTGAAAGATAAAATAAAACGTCTGAGCTATCCACCAGAATAAGCATATTCGCTAGCCGGTGGTCAACGGCTATTGGTGTCCAAGAATTGCGTTTGATTTCAATCTTTCACTCCAAAATGAATAAAATTAAGTGAAAAAAAAAACAATTCGATTGGTTTTTGTGATTCATTTCGAATACTTTCCGCGAAAGGCATTTAGGGTCAACTTACCCTCATATCTTTATTTCGATAGTGCAGAGGTTGGCAGGAATCCTACGATTCGTACCATAACAGACATTACGTGGTGTACTGTTAAATGCGTCGCCATTCACAGCAGTTTTAAGTGACCCGTCACGCTATCTACCGCCAGGTTGGGTGCTGGACCAATGGCTAGCACGGTCTTGGTGTTCGGTTCTATTTGTGTCCGACCAGCATCGCGTATCAAGCAGCAGTTAAGATTGTTAGCTTTGGCGGTGCGGTAGATTTCCATCATACCGACTTCATTCTCAACCTTCAGGGCAATCTTGGCCTGCCCACCGTATTGCCATTTGTTGACCGCAGCGGGCGTCTTACGCACTGCACTCTCGTACGCGCCGACCGCCGCGTGTCCACACTGCGCCGCTATCTTTCCTTTGCCCATCTTCAGGTCGTTCCGCACGACCAGCACCATCTTATACTCGCCTCCGATACCAGCAAATACCTGGAAACAGGAGGAGGAATATTAAGAATCAGCCATCAGCTCAATTATCGATCAGTAGTAGCTCATTTACCTTCTCCATATCCTCATCGGAAGCTGATAGTTTTTGGGACTCTTTTTTCGAAGCTGGAGGCGGTTTGCCACCCGAAGGGAGCTTTGCTATCGTGTATCCGACCACAAAAGAAACGATCGCGGCAGAAACGGTGGCAACTAAACTAGTATCGATCATGTTGAGAATTTCAGCAGCCGGTGAACAAAACACGCTGGTGATCCTTGCCGCTTCCCTGATTTGACTTGAAACTGTCATAATAATTATTGTCTGTTGCAAAGCAGCTGTTTGTCGGTTGCGTTTATACCGAGCAGTGTTTGGGTGTCGAACAAATCTTGGTCAAAGGTAAATTTTATTTTCTTAAATACATTATTTGTGATAAGGATCAAACCTCACCAACAATCTCGAATCGAAATCTTGATGAATAATAATCACAAAAAGCTCTGTTGTGATGTTTTGTTTGTAAGTGCATTTTGGAAGAAATTAAATTTAAAGAAATAAAAACTAGGAAAAAACTAGAAATATAGTATTGAAATGCTCCTTCTAAACATCCCACGCACTGGTTGTGCATAAAACAATGTTGACGTTTCCAGCGATAGCCAACGCAGTGGATATAAATAACATTCGCTCGATTGGTGTTGGTTTGCAAAATTTAAGCCACAATTAATGTAGCGGCATCGTTCGGCATTGATATTTTAGTCAGCAACCGAACAACCGGCAATGGTTGTGCGGTTGTAAACTCAATCAAATTTTGGTATTAGGCTGACGTTCTCTTAAACAAAAACTAGGTAAATCCCTGGAAAACCCGCTCAGCCCAAGCGAGCCAGCGATGCGATGTGTTTTTTAGGCCAATAGATAACACAAGTTCAAGTTTGCTGATGATCAGTCGCAACTGTGCCAACACACCAGTGCAAACTAGTTTTCGATTGATAGGGGAACGGAAGACCTAATTCCCATAAACCACGCCAACCCTTTCGAAAATAGAATGGACGCGAAAATTGAGCACGTTTCGGTGATTTTGCCCGTTAGCAACGATCCAGTTATCATTGGAAGTGTTAACTCTAGAAAAAGTTTGCGGCGGGTAAGTTACAACAGGCATAGAGTTTGAGTTCTTTTTACCAACGTATGGCTCTCTTTTCGCAGCACTGGAACCAGCTGTCCCGCTTCCAGAAAAACCTTGCCTGCATCATCCTGGCCGGCGTGTGTATTTTCTACATCATTTTCTTCATGCTACCATTCGATGATCCGTCCCGCAGCTCCGAGGCCATAGATCCAATGGAGCACATCCAGATCGCGCCGTTTAAGGAAAGGGTAATTAGAAATTCCCCTCATCAAAGTAAACCTTATACCCCACACCGGGGTTCGTTTGATCGTGATGTTCATACTGTCCTTTCCCTGTGCTTTCTGTCTTCGCGCATTTTTTGTGTTATGTCGGTGCAATTCTGGCTTATTTTTGGTGGTGTGTAGCATGAGCGGTTTGCTTCATCGGTGGTAAAGGAGGTTAAGCTTACTGACAGCCTTGCCAATCCGCCAACCGAGGAAGCAAGACCGGTCGCGAAGCAGCAACCGGAGGAAAGTCTAATGCAGCTCGAGATTGTACGCAACGAACCGAAGGAAATCGTGGACAACGAGGAGAACGTGCTGGAAGAGAACCGCCGAGCGCCGTTTGCCGGTGCGAAAGATTTCAAGGTAGGCTGGGCCGCTGGAAAGTCTGTGTTTGCTTTTGTTTCTGCACCAATGGGTTGTCCAAGAGTGTACCGTATGTTTCTGTTCGTGTTCAGTTCTCTCGGAGACGACGTTTGACATTTTAAATCTCCTCTAGGGTCCCACTAACGATCGTCAGCGGGCCGTTGTCGAGGCGACTCTGCACTCGTGGAAAGGCTACAAAGAGTACGCTTGGGGCCACGACAACCTGAAACCCATCTCGATGGGCTACTCGGACTGGTTCGGACTGGGGCTAACGCTGATCGATTCGCTCGACACGCTCTACATCATGGACCTGCAGGACGAGTTCGACGAAGCGCGCGCCTGGGTGGACAAGTATCTGAAGTTCGACGTCAACCGGGAGGTGAACCTGTTCGAGATCACGATCCGCGTCGTTGGCGGTCTGCTGAGTGCGTACCACCTGAGTGGCGACCGGATGTTCCTGGACAAGGCGATCGACCTTGGCAACCGTTTGCTGCCGAGCTTCGACTCCCCGTCCGGCATACCGTTTTCCGACGTGAACATCGGTTCGCTGACGGCGCACGCCCCGAAATGGTCCCCCGATAGCTCCACGAGCGAGGTCACTACGATCCAGCTCGAGTTCAGGGACCTGTCGCGTGCCTCGGAGAATCCTATTTTCGAAAACGTAAGTGGAATGAGATTGCCGAAGGGAGGAAAGCAATGAACTTTAAATTTGAAAAATGTCTTTCAAGGTTGCCGCCAAAGTGAACCTAAAGGTACATGAGCTGGACAAAAACGAAGGTCTGGTGCCGATCTTTATCAACGCCAACACGGGACACTTCCGCAATTTTGCGACAGTCTCGTTGGGCGCGCGAGCTGATTCCTACTACGAGTATTTGCTGAAGCAGTGGCTGCAGACTGGCAAGAAGAACGACGATTAGTGAGTGTTGAGTCGATGGGTCGATTAAGTGTTGCGGTCCGTCTAATTGTGCCATTGTGTTTTCCAACCGCTAGTCTCATCGAGGATTACCAGCAATCGATCCGGGGCGTTTTGAACCAGCTCGTGCGCACGACACCGAACGAAAAGCACGTGTACGTCGGTGAACTGATCAACGGGAAGGACTTCAAGCCCAAGATGGATCATCTGACCTGCTACCTGCCCGGGACGCTCCTGCTCGGCTACAAAAACGGCATGCCGAAGACGCACCTGCGGTTAGCGACCGATCTCCTCGAGACGTGCTACCAAACGTACATGAAGCAGCCGACGCAGCTAGCACCGGAGATCTCGTACTTCAACGTGAACGGCGAATCCGAGACGGACATCTACGTGAAGACCAACGATGCGCACAACCTGCTGCGGCCGGAGTTCATCGAGAGCCTGTACTACTTCTACGCCATCACGGGCAACCGGACGTACCAGGATATGGGCTGGACGATCTTCGAGGCGTTCAATCGCTACACGAAGGTAAAGAACGGCTACACCTCGATCGGCAACGTGAAGAACCCGCTCAACACGCGACCCCGCGACATGATGGAGAGCTTCTGGCTCGGCGAGACGCTCAAGTACTTCTACCTGCTGTTCAGCGACGACCGGAATGAGATCGATCTCGACAAGTACGTGTTCAACTCGGAGGCTCACCCGTTGCCCATTAGGGACGTTTAGAATGGGACGTTTTTCGGTTAGTTTACACGATCGCGTTGACGTTCCCGGGCGCAAACAGGCACGGGCTTCTTAACGGCTCCAACGAAGGGCCGACCTGCGAAAAGACGATATTAGTTAGTGAATGATTGGTATTTATGAGTTTTATGACGAAAAACGAAAACGAATTAGCAAATGAATACGATTTAACTGCACCCCTCGCTATAAGGGTGCTCATACGCACGACCACTGGTAGCAGCTGCCCGTTGAAGGCCACCAGCAACATGGCGACTGCTTACCACTTTGTACATACACCTTTGGGGTTGAGATACGATCGTGGGGTTTTTACTTTTCCCGCCCGTTTCAAGGTATCCTTCTCGGACAAATCCTTTACTTAAATGTTACCAATAGTAGTAGGTGGGCGAACAAATTGCCACACCCCCATACAGTAAGCCCACATGAGCACACATTCCCACGCGCGCACACACACGTGTTTTTGTATGTACACCTTATACGGCCTCGAAGACCACCCCCTCACCCCCCCACCCCCAATCCCCCGACTATATTTGAGGCCGATTTTATCTCCACTGCATTTTCTTCTCAACTTCCACTGACTTACGGGCAACCTAAAACAAAAAAAAATACGATTCGGTTGCGACTGAATCCAAAGCGGAATCGTAGAGCTAGTGATAGGGGGGTTTTTAAATTCCTTTAATAGTTGTTTGTTTGTATTTGTTCGTATCACCTTCTAGTCCTTCGATATGGTAACAAATAAACAAGCAAGGCAAACAACGGAAAGACAGTCGACGATAGTGCAAAGAATTGAGACGAGACTTAGAGAGACACACACAAATACGAACTCCTAAAGCCGGTTAAATGATGCAATCATGGATTGGTTTAAAAGACTATACCGATAACGGTTCATTGTTCTCTACGTTCTTAATTATTAGTGTCGATAAGAAATAACTAGGAAAACAATTGCAAATAAAATATGGACCCGCGACTGGGGGTCGAAATATTGGAACGGGGATAGTGTTTTGTTTCTTTTTATTTTCAGCGCAGAAGCGAAAACAAAACATGCGATTTTGTTACAAGGAACAACAAAGCTGACTAAAAAAAAATATGCAGAGAGAATGAATATTCGTGCTGTTTTGATTGGAGGCAAAAAAATTGCTGGCCTATGCAAATATGCGTTAATGTTTAGCGTTTCCATCGTGTTTTACCTTGCCATGGCAGAATCCAGTGTTTCCCTTTTTCTCGGAGTTCTGGTTCCATGATCGTACAAACAAAAAGTAGGGATTACTCTCGGTTCTTCTTTGCTGTGTCGAATTTTGCATTCTCGCCGACTGACACATGGCCAAACGGTGGCCATAAAAAGGCATCACCAAGTTGTTGTGCCAGTGCCACACGCCGGCGCACATGTTCGGACAAGGATGGCAGGAAAATTCAAGCGACAAAAAAAAAACCCGTAAGATTCGCACGTGTTTGCTCTTATCGCAAACATTTGGCACGGCCACAGCCGCAAGCGTTGCGCAAGGACGGGCACGGGCATCAGTGTGCCTTCCGAAAGGTTTGGTGAAGGAACCTGGCCCCTCGAACGGGCGATCAAACCGAACACCGAATGCTCGGCTTCTCAATCGCATCAACCAGCGCAAAAAAAAAAACTACGATGGAAAATATCAACATAAAAACACCCATTTCGGTAACTTAAAAACGCGCTTCACAGCGATCTGTTTCAAGTTTCTTCTTCTCTTGTTGGTTTTTTTTCTATGGTTCGATTTAACAAAAAAAAAAATTAAACACTCCCAAATGTTAACGCAAGATCTTGTCGCTCGCGCGCACGGGTATTATCGTTGGCGATAATTTACGGGTGTGATGGCTTATCGCTCCTTATGCCAAATTTTAAATACCATTTTTTTCACGTCTGCTCCCTTCCGTCCCTTTCCTGCCCTGTGTAGCCTATATGCCCAAGGTTATGGGGCTTTAGGATGCGTCTTTCTGCACATTAACAAATGATTAAGATACCAGCCTCTCTTACCCAAGGCCAAGGACTGTTGTACAGCACGTTGGGGGATTAATCGCGAGGATATAGTCATGACAAAAAAAAAAAAGGTGGCAGTGAAATTGACACAGTTTTGTGCTCAGCTTGGCGTACTGATGCAACCAACCAGTTTGTTGGCGACGATAGACATGATTAAATACCCAAGGACTTGTTTTAACAAACAAAACGATATTCATACTCTTACAGGAGTAAGTTTCTGTCGTAAATTGTATTCCGTAAGTTTTAACGAAATGCAATCATTACAAAGTGAACCTTTTCCCACGATTTTTGTCTCTAAGAAACCGCTTGGAATCCTTTGCATGGCGTAAAATGTTCATGTTTGTTCAAAAACCAGTAGCAACGGAAGTCGTTATGAATTTTTAAAGGATTCGACATGGTTCAGGCAACAACGCGGTGGCGTAATTAAAAAAGCGGCCCGAAAATTCCAAACCCACCAAAGAAGCAATCGTCCAGGATAGGTTGGCTCGACAAAAAAATTAAAATCTGAACTTCAGTTTCCCATAACGGGAGCGTCGCGGCCAGATGCGGCGATTTTCCATCCATTTTCCTCACCCCGGGGCGCAACACCAAGCGATACTCCCGGAGCCGATGAGACGAGCTCTACAAACACTGCCAACGCACTGTGTTCGATTGCTCAAGTGTCTAGTTTAATGATGGAAGGTGCTTTTTATGGGCCATTTCGAAACATTTGAAACTTCTGTTTACTTACACCCAGCAAGGTCGGTGGTTTGGATGTGGTTTCTTCCAAACTCTGGTGTTCCTTTGAGGAGTGTTTTTTTTTTTATTCGTTCTTCTTTCTTCACCCCCACTCTTCACCACGTACCGTTGATGTGAAGTTGACCCTTCTTCTTAACGACCGGGATTCATCTCGTAACAAGCAGTTAGGAGGCATTTTAAGGGAACATTAAAATAATATTAATTATCTCTCTAACGGCTTCCAGTCGATGACATGTCTCGCGATCGCTGGCTGGAAAACCCCCGGTGGGAACCGAGCTCGTCGAAACTCGTCGTCCGCAACCAGCAACTTTCCATCCCTTTAGGAGAGGGAGGAGGAATAAAAAAAACACAATTAGAATAACAAGGAAAAAGGACGACAAAAAAGTGTGTGTCAACAGCGAGTGATCCGGCAGCCGCGCACGATGGAAAAAGGATATCGCGGCGGTGCAAGGACGAGAGGCGGCAACACGTTCTGTGTCGATACCGTCCTTTGGGGCGTCCCGTTGACAGGACTTCGGTGCGCAGGCACAACAATTAAAAAAAATGGTTCAAAAATACATTCCCGGCAAGTTTTATTGCGCGCCAAGTTGAACGATCGTTACTCGATCGCTTTGCGGGGCTAGTAATAAAATTTCCAAGCTTTGGATTACTGATGGGCTATGCGGCTTTTCCGTTTTTTTTTTAAAATATTACATCTCTTTGCGCAGTTGCACTGAAAACTTGGAGTGTTTATCCACGGTTTTTCCCTCGAACACCACCACCAAGTTTTGAGTTATTACGGGATTTAGATAAATTTTGAGAGAACGATGAGCCATATTACAAATTCAGCACACATCCGTGTGGTAAGCCATTATTTTTGGTGATGTTTTTTCTACCTTAACCAAGACGCAAGGAAACAACAGGCTTACGTTTTAATCCTTTGTTTATTTCCCAGGCTAACGTCGTCACCAAACGTTAGAGTCGACTCAAATCCTGCAGTTCAGTTCGATGGGAAAAGAAAATCGGTTCAGGGAATAGTCATAAACAGTAATTGGAAAGTGTTGTTGGTCTTAAAGAGCCATAAAATACTTCCGCTTTCAAGTGCCCCGGATGGAAAATAAGCATGGACCTAGTTGCAAAGTGCCATTAGAAATCTTAAACGAAAGGAATAGTTACGGTTAAATCCTCGTGAAAAAAATAATCACAAAGTGTATTAAACAAACGTTGTTCGATTTTTTAATCAGAAGAATAACTATCAGCTCAGCTCATATCATAAGTTACCATTTTATGTATTCAAAACAGAAATGTTTAGACTGTTAAATCCTACGTTAAATAATTGGAATCTTACTCATGAGTAGCATTTTCTCGTCGTTAACAGGTTCAAACTACGGCATTAAAAAAGTAATATCTGTAAGGGTAGTACCATCGATCACACAAATTAACGTTCTTTCAAAACAAGTAATTCATTTTATAGTCATACAAACCGAACGGAGACATTATGCTCATAACTATAAACATAACTTGGTTGCTTGGGAAAGAAGCCCACGAATTAATGCCCACTATTAACTTGGGGATCGTCCTCGATCGCGATGGTTCACGGTCGGTTGAAAAGTCGTAAAACTGGCCGAAAAACGTGCTTCCAATCGCCGTGCCGGTGCATACTCCCAATTTTTACGACTGTTTATACAATGTTGCAGTTTCTCATAAAAATGTAGTAAAATCGAGCCCGCGCTACACATCCAACCGGGTGCCCTGGACCGAGGAAAGTGCAGCGACAACGCGGGCTCGGGCTCGGGAAATTTTTACGACACTTTCCCAAACGCCAACCGTGTTTCCTGGCCGCACTTTCTCCCACTATCCCGCGCGCGCAATGGTTGGGATTTTTCGATGAATCGATCGATTGTTCAACCCGGTCGGCTTTCCGCCCTGTTCCCTCCTCCCCTTTGCCTCTTCTGTTTTCCCGCTTTCCCGCGCCCGCACATGGGTAACGTTTCGTTACACATCATAATTTTTCCCCCGCGCGTCACTGCGCGCGAACGCATCGAATCGCGCCGGCGCATTCCGCCCTCACCGCTTCTTTAGCCGAAAATGGTTGATCCTTTTTCCGGCCGTCCCTTTCCCGTCCCTTCCACCGGAGCCGAAGCAAGTGGCGCACCGAAAGCAAGGAACATCAAACTCATCGCGCGGATGTCACACTCAACCCGGGGCTTTCCCCTTTTTTCCCCGGGACCGACGAGGAGAAAACCAATCGTCATAAATTCACGCCCTTGCCTTCGCGTTGGCAGGATCCTGCAAGAGAAAGAGTGAAGTTTTCCGATCCGACTGCGCGTCGTTGGGGGCGGAAAAAAAGACGTTGAACCGTGTCCAATTCTTTCGAACCAGCGCTTCATGAACCATGTAATGGACGCAGAATCCTTGATCTAGAGCTACCGGGAATGGTGTGAGAAACTACTGCCCAGCGGACAAACTCGCTGCCACTGGGAGAAAGGAAGTGCAATTACATACACTTGATTGGAAAAATCGTTTGAAGCCCTTAAACGGGTAACATCTGTTAGATATTTCGTGAAGAAAATTAGGATTTTTCCCATAGCTTTGGATTTGAAATTGCCCTGTTTTGTTAAAAAAAAAAAAAGTTTGAGGATTTAACGTGGGAGGGTTTCTTCGGAATCTTGATGAATGAATGGATTATTCCAGCAAATGTTAGGACCTTTTTGTTGCATTACACTATAATTATAGTTTTAAAATATCCATCAGAATTTCCTTTTTTTCCAGAAGAACTGTTGTCATTTTTAATACTATGTTTATGTATTCCTTTAAACTTCGATGATCTCAAAGCTTTAGAACAGACTGTACTGTAATTTATACGAAAAGAATATCTGTATAAGAAACTCCGGGAACTATCAATTTTCCCACTTAAATTAAATAACTAACGTACATCCTACACGGCAACGTCAAGTATAAAAGCTGTTCAAACATTATTGCTGCAGAAAAACAATGATTTCACTAATAGAAAACCGTCTCCATCAGAACATTTTAATCTTTCTGCTATGAATTCCGCGTTTCTCAAAACCGTAACGATGGATGGCCAAGATGAACAAGTTTGTAGCGTACAATATTTTGAAATGCTTCAAGCTTGTTTCATAAAAAGAATGATTCCCAATGAAATGATAGTGATGCTGTTAATTTGGAATGAAAAAAATAATGGTTTAAGATATCATAAATTTCACCTAACCTTTATCTTATATCTAATGGACTGGTAAGCTTTAACAAGAATAATTTATGCACTGTGAATGGTATAGCATGAACGCAATGCTTTCAATCATTGCTCCTCCATCAATTTCCACTTATTTAATGGCATCGCAGGGAAAGCCGGCCCTGCTTTTTCCACAACTGGTGCAATCTTATCAACGATGGTGGGAAAATTTCTCACCGGCACGCACAACGCGCGCCGCCGAAGAAAAATCCCGCCTTCCATCACAGCGCTGATGGAGTTTCCCCAGCGTTCCGATGCAATTGCACTGCAGCGATCGTAATGCACCCGGTCGAACAACAAAATCCACTCCATCAACTCCGCTAGAAACAACACCAACAACCGATTTAGGGACGTTAAATTGCCCTTCTCTCCCGCGTCCCAACAACCCTTCTCTTCGGCCCAGCACGGCTCGGTAAATCCTTTTTGGGTTTTGTCTTTTCTTTTTTCTTTTCCACCCAGCCACCGGCAAGAGTCGGTTCCCACCGTTTCGGTCACGTTTCGGAAGTGCCGTCTTTGGCCGAAGGAACATCCCATTCCTTGCTTGTTCCCCCTTTGGCCCGCAGCTGAAGCTGCACCCATCAATCGCGGGTGAAGAAGATCATGCCGATGATTATGATGTGACACTCGCAGTCCCGGCGACTACGGCGGGGTAAGTGGCTCTTGAGTTCACACTTCTCAAATTAGGTTTTCTCCCTGCGGCACGGCTGCACTGCATCATCTGCGCCACCGAATGGACGATCCGCGAACAAGGGGGAAGCGCTAGCTTGAGGAGGGAAGAACCGCAAGTAAAGGATGCCCTAAGATGGATGGAGTCGTATTTACCAAACAACACGACAATGTGTTTATAAACTCATTTGATGAATCTCCCGCGCACGGAGGGATTGATCCGGGTTGAAACGGGTAGGGCAGAGAAAAGCGGAACCGTGATTTTGCCAGCGCAATTCGGCTCGGGTGGTGGTTCCCGGTGGTGTCGGGAAGCTTGCTTCTAAATTTATGACTCGTTTGCCGAGCGCCTAATCGGCCCATTTCGTGGATGAGTTGAAGGCGAGATGCGTTCCGAACGATGCGCTTCCGGTGGAAACAAGGAGGGAGCTGCCGAGAAACCGAGTTGTCTTCCGAGGAGCCGCAATTTGTCGTACGCATAATTTCGTCCCACTTTTCCGTGGCGTGGTTGGGCTGATCGGTCGCTTGGAGTGTCATGCTTAATGTTTATTACCACAGACTCACACCGTCCATCAGTTTCGAGGTAAATCAACGATAACCACCTTTTTCACCTACAGTATAAGAAAATAATAATTTTGTGGGGTGGTTTAATTTAATCCATCTTTTTCGATGCCAATGTTGAAACCTGTTTGATTTGGTAAAACTGTTAGCGAAAATGGTTTGAAAGAAAACTTAAATAAATAAAAAAAATTAATGCCTCTCAAACTATTTGGAAAAACTTAAATTGGAATAAGGAACTCTGGTATCTAAAAAAAATGGAATAGGGATTGTTTGGGAATTGGAGCATCATTTGGATTGATTTACTTTCCCAGTTTATTTCGTAATTTGGGTATTAATTTGATCCGTTACAAGCACGTGCGCTGTTCACTACACACAGAGCATGGAAATTGAAGAATCTATGCTCGCTTTATCAAACCCCATCGCCGCAAGAAGTGAGATTCACCATGTGGGAGAAAAACCACGACAAAACGGCAGCCAACGCTGCAGGAAAAATCAATTTTCATTCATGTTCGCGACGTATGGGGTAATGTCGTGTGTTTATTTTTAAGCTATGCCGTTGCCGGCCCCCAACCTCGCTCCCCCACTTGCCCACCGTAGAGGACCGTCGTCGAAGGAATTGTGATTTATGAACGATATCATTGTTCACGCACTTGCTGCACACCAACCATGGCCAACGTTCGTCGCTTGGAGCCCCGCGGCAGTCGGTTCGGTATTGCATGGCGCATCGGGGGGGTACTTTTCGACTCTACCCTCGCCGAGGTTCTCCTCCTTTTCCGTCCTGCTGGTGTCACTGGATGCGGCCGTGCACTTGCCCCGATCGATGCGATCATGAACTCAAGTGGCAAATAGTGAGAGTGACAGGAGGATTTATATTTTTCCGTGGTTTCTTGCGCCAGGCCAGCCGGCCAGGCAGCGGCAACAGATGATGCTGCCAGAACCTGGAACCGAAAAATCCGGAGTTATTAAAAAAAAATCCCATCAGACGCGATCGTTTGTTCGCTGACAGGTTTGGCGTGTTTGTTTAACTTGAGGCGCGCGTGATGAAAACTGATCGACAAATTCAATTTCGTGCAGCCGTTGTGGACGGATTTCCCTGATGAGTTTTGTCTCGTGACGTTCCAAGGGCCAGATGGTGATAAACATCTTCCTTTTTTTATATCTACCCATCCCTTCTCAGCTCGGCGATCGGTGCCATTTCTTCGCGAAGGAATCTTTGCCGATCGTATCGAGATTTTTTTTATTTTAAGTAAATGGTGGGCGAAACCTTAAACGATCTAACTGTTGGCTTGAAATGGCTACGCTTTCAATTGGTATCAATTTGGCGTTTCAAAGACAGAATTTTTTTTAAGTTTACGTCTGTAATGTATTTTGTACGCACAATTCCGATAACACACAAACAGGACGATAACCAATGCATCATAATAAATGATCATTTCCATGTGTTGCCATCCATGTTTGTTGTAGGTAGCCTTTTCCATCCCCTCCCGAAGCTGTCCAGTTACGCGGCGTCGTGCGTTTCAAAGCGATATTAAAAGTTTAACGATACCCACAAGAAGCCTGTAAAAACGCTCACCCAACTTCGGAGACACGCCGTCGACCGTTTAATAAATTAAGTCATGTGTTTATGCGTGTTATTTCTTTTCCTTCTCTTTCGATTCGGTCTTCCCCGAACACCCCAAAGCGTGTGTCTGACACCTCGCACGACTGTCCAAGTGCGGTGCGCCAATCTATGTTCTCCTTAGCGCCGAAATTTATGGACCCGCAGGTTCGGGCGTAAACAAACCATCCTGAAGGCGAGCATGATGTATTTTCGGGGCCCGGCAACCGCGCACCCTGACGGTTTTGATTGCCATCAACACCTTCGGCGAAAAGGATCGAGCGAAAAATGAGCATCGAACAAAAAAAAACAAGGGTTTCTGCTCCGAAGGACGATGGAGAGGCTGAAACCCCCTTAGAAAATGACACGATTGGAATTGTGCAAATGGCATCGCGCAGTCCCGATGCATGCAGTCATCCTCCACCTCGGGGGCCACTCTAATTGTCTTCAGATGGTCGCCGACGCGAATCGAGTGGGGGGGGAATTAAGAAAAAAAAAACCCCCAACTGCAGTCGAAAGGCACACGCTGCAGACGAAGGGAAAAGATTCCTTCGAGACGTAGAACACGCGATCAAAGGGGTACGTATGTGTGTGTGTGCAGATATCGAGGGAAAACTTCCAGCTCATTATGTTGATGACCTTTGGAGAAGGCCCGCCCGATACCCTCCCGCCAGATCGCCTGCGCCTGCGGTGACGAGTTCCAGAGACGACGACTCAAGCCCGAGCAAGCCCATCCGATCGTACGCCACCAACGTCCAACGTCACTGCACCGCACAGGGACCATTGCAGTGCACCCGCGCACCCGCACCCACCGCCACAGCCCTACAAACTCCAACCTCCACACACATCATCTCCTTCGCGACACTCGAGCGAAACTCTCGAGGGCGACCCGACACATCTGGCACTGCGCCGGTTTCGCTGCCTGCCTTCTTCTGCTTCCGACGACACACGGAAGGCTCGGGGCGATCCTCTTCTTGCCTTCGGGAGCCGCACGCTTCGCCACCGAGCGACCCTCCGCTCCCTGAACCCTTGCTGCTCCTTATGCTGCCTTCCTGCCACAAGCACAATATTTATGATATTGTTTATACCGCTGACGCGCTTCGACTGCGTACCTCCGTCCTTTGGCTTGCTCTCCTTCCACCACTGATTGCCTCTTTCCACCTAGTTGGTAGCTGTTTAGTAACTTTTTATAAATATACATATTCTCTTTGCTTCCAACTCTTCCTGACTCCCCTCTCGGAGGGCCCGCCGAGCCTTGCTACTGGCAAAGGCGACGAATTGGACACGAGTTTTCCACGCAAGAAGTGCGCTAGGGCGGTGCAGGGCGGTGATCGACATGATGAAATGCCTATAGGAGGCTGCATTTTCCTACGATCACCGCTCGCTTACCCTCGCTGTCCGTTCGCAGCTTTGTCACCCGAAGGTTATTGAACGATAGCAAATATTATTTTTGAGAACGGTTAAACGAGTGAGGACAATGTGTCGTTGGAGGAAAAGGAAAGGTTTATTTAAAGAAAAATAAATTGGGATCCTAAAAGAAAACAGATTAAATCGAGAAATTCTAGAGTAACGGATTGACGGTTTCAAAAGCAAACACAAAATGTACGGGTTCTAATTTTTTTAAAATAAAATCCCATTACTCGTCCACTCTTAAACAGGCAAAATCATTAGAACAATAATGAATAGCACAAGATTAAAAAAAACCATCGTTCCTCGGGGTTATCCGGCCCCATAACACTCCTCAGAACGGATTAGTAAAGCGGCCATACACACAACAACAAAAAATCATCCTAGCCTCACTCACCTACTATTTATAGGCGATGCACGCGTTTCGAACCTGGGAGACATTTGAACCGATTCTGTGATGTTGTACAATTTTTTTAACTCCTCTTTTTCATTTCCATCCAGTTGATGCCATCCTTTTTTTTTGCCTCTTCATCTCCCTGGGTACCATAAGCTTGTCTTGATGGTGTTCTCGGTTTTGGTTACTCTGGTTAAACCCTTTTACTTGTCGTTTCTTGACAATTTATTTTCCCCCATTTTCTTCTTCATTTCTTTTGCGACATTCCTCTTCGGGAGTGTGTGCGTGTGTGTGTTTCGGTTGCCTTAGCCTTTCTCCGTTCAATGTTTATCCCTCTGTCCGACAATCCAAACTCAATCATTCTGTACGGCTCATGTCATAACGGAGACACTTCACCTAGATAATTTGAGTAGCTCCCGGAGGGGCTGATCCCACGTGGGGGGAGGGCAGCAGAAGGATGGGAGCACGCATTTGTATTCAATGTTTTACTGTTTTTTTTTTCGTCTTTTTTTCCCCGTCGTTATCCTAGCCAGTAAGCCTAGCAGCCTATAGCTGGAGTGCGGTTTTCCAGTGCCATCGTTTTACTTATGCTTGTTTTTCACGGCTTTTTTTCCCCACTCTTCCATCCCATCGAATTTTCCGAACCATCTCATAATTCCAACGGGTGCTGGCTGCTCTTGCGTTGATGTGCAGTTGGGTCGTAAATTTAAGTTTTTTAATGAGTCCCAAGCCCCACCGATCGGCGGGTTGATCGCGCCTTCCGCAGAGTAGGTAGGACGTGCAGGTCTCTGGCAGAGATGCGTTCCTACCCCCGTCACACCGAGAGGGAAAGTGCTTTACAACGTCGTGCACAGTGCGCGCGGTGGCTGCTGAGCTGGCCGTAAAGGGGTTACGGTCACGCCACGGATAATGGTGGTAAATGTGGCTAATGCTTCGGCTAATGTCCTACCCTCGTACTCACCACCCGGCACTTGGCTGCATTAGCGGCGTTCCGCTTTCAAGGGCTGTACGCGGGAGGGAAGACCCCGGGGCCCAAGGACACACATATGGGGTTCGTTAGGAGCCGGGATGTCGCCGGGAAGGTCTAAGACGTTTTCTGATGCTGCTGTTGATGTGTTTTTTTTTATTACTATTGACTCAGTCCAACCGATGAAGGATGCTTTCAAGGATGTCGACTGATGACATGCATGCCTTGTAAGGAGCGTTCCATCCGTATGCGAAGCCCGCCAGCAGGGCGCTGATCCATCCTTTCCAGTCGGGCCGGGTTCCGGGTCTTGTTTCGCCGGCGCAATGAATGCAACGATGTGTCAAAGTTGAAGTGTTCAGTATATCGAATTTCTATCGAAACAACACGAAACAAACCAAACGCGACCGCAGGTTAGGTAGAGGGAATTCGTTTTTATTGAACGTTTACTATCGTGAGAAATGAAACTCCTCGAAATGAATCGACATGAAAATAAAATTTTGCTATCTTTTCTAAAAAAATACATCTTAATTTTCTAAATGTCCTTAAAAGTAATAACTAGTTTAAAAAAACCCCTCAACACATCCAGTGTAACATTTCCCCTTTCGTTGAGCTTAACTTAAGCTTCCCCTGTCTTTAAGTTTCGAATCGAGCATCACATCATCAGCATCAGATGAAAGTCCCGTGTGAACAGACACTAATTTCCTATATCCTTAAGGAATAACGTTGTTTTTTCTTATTATTTGTTTTTTCTAGGAAGCCCTTCATCTCAATCTCCACATTAAAAGCTAGGTAATGGCGTATACATTAACGTATACAACGTAGGCACTTAACGTATACATGAACAGTGTATTTGGAAATGTCTTTGGATAAGAAGACGAAACAATCAATAACGAACAAAGTACGTAAAGGTAATCCAAATCCCCTAATCCTCTAAGCTTACGCTAATGATGGTAGTTAAAATGCTACCTGTGGGAATTCATCGGACACGTGCGTTTGCTCAACAAACATCGGCTAGACAAAGTGGTCCCTTGGGTGTTGAGACGTTAAATATCACAAACGCGACTAAACGTTTCATCGATGGCACTATGAAGAACTTTGAGCACGAGTTTCCCTAGCCTATGCTACTAACTACTAAGGCTGCCTATAGTTAATCGAATACATGTCGTTTCCAAAGCGAAGGTGGAATAGTCAGAGGAACCTTTCCAACGTTCGTCGTATAATCAAGTATCTCTTAAGCAGAAAGTTCGAACAATTGTTCATCTTGATGCTGCATGAACTTTTGAATTATTTACAAATATTCTAGTAACGTTTTTTCTCCCCCCAGGAGTCTTTCCTTGCGATCAAGCAACCGCTCCACCACCGAAAAAATCATACTCGTTGAAGGTGGACAAATACTTCCCCTCTCCGGTCGGCATGTCCGACTCGCCCATCACCATCATCATCATACTGCCGCCGGTGTTCACTGTCGCTGCACCCACACCTCGTTCCGGCGCGTAGTAGCTTTCCTTTTCGAACTGAAGGCCCAAATTTTCCATCCAGTACCGATTGCTGTCGAGCTGGGCGGCCATCGCTTCGGATGCCACCGTTCCGGCCGTCGGTAGGAACTTCGATAGGCAGTTGGACATATCGTTGAACTCCTCCAGCGTTACCATCCGCGGCTCGCTGGGGTAGTGTGTGGCCAACACCATTGAATGCGCACTCCGCTCGACCAGGGCCAGATTGGAGGGCTTCTCGAACACATCGTCCAGCTCCAGCTTGATCGGTTCTTGGCAGGCTGCCTGTTCGAACGAGCCCGGCTCGGAGTATCGTCGTGTCGTGGCGGATGGCTGCTTGCCGATCGACGGCGTGTCGATACGGTGTGATTTCCTGCGAGCCTGCGCGTCCGCCGGGCTGGCGGAGTGATTTTTCACGTGCTTGCGCAAGCTGGAGGGATCGGTGTAGCGTTTGGTACATCCGGGCAGCTGGCAACCGTACGGTTTCTGGAAAATGAAGAAAAAGAAAATTCAAAGCAAAATTTCATTACAACATCCCAACTGAAAATGCCGCTCAAAGGCAAGAGAAAAGTCAAATCGAAAGGGAAACCCTTACCGTATCGTAATGCGTCCGCTGGTGCTTCGCCCGATCTGAGCTGTTGCTGAACGCCTTCAGACAGCCTGCATACTGGCAGTTGTACGGACGCTCGCCGGTGTGCGAGCGTTGGTGAATTTTCAGATTTTCCAACCGGGAGAAAGCCTTCTGGCAGTGTTGAAACTGTACGGGAATAAGAGAAAAAAAGAGAAGTTGTAAAAACATCATCAGGCCCTTCGTATCTCCTGTATTCGCTGTCGCTCCCGGCGGATCAGGAAGATTACTGTGGAACATGTGCATCTGTGACTCAGGATAATTAATTTGCATAAAAACCATAACCCGGACAAGCCCGGTAGCCGGCGCAACACGAGTAAACATATCACGCGCTCTTGACTTTGCGCATGCAGAAAAAAGAGGCTCCCGACGGACTTGGCGCGGTGCCTTGGGTGCCAACAGATGTTTGCTAAAGGAAAGCGATCGCGTTTACAAAACAGACTCTGAGCCTACGGAACTCCCTCTACCGTCTGCATCCCCTTCCTCCAAGCTTACCGGGCATTTGTTGGGCTTCTCGCCGCTGTGCACTCGCATGTGGATCAGCAGCTTGTAGCGGGCATTGAACGGGCGGATCGCCCGGGGACAGTTCAGCCAGGAGCACCCGAACTCGTCGCCCTTCTTCGGTTCCACGTGCACCTTCTCGATGTGCGTCACGAGCTTCTGCTGGTTGGCCAGCTCCTCGTTGCAGCCACTCCAGAGGCAAACGAGCGGCTCGGTCCGGTCTTCCAGCTCCAGCGGGTCCACCCCGGTAGTATCCTCCAGTTCCTGCCTGGCGACCAGCGCTGTTTCATCGGCAGCCATGCTGTCCTTCCAGATATCCTTGAACTCACGGTTCGGCTTCTCATCCAGTTGATTCTCGTCATTGTAGTTCTCCGCAGCGTAGCTGTACGCGTCCTGACGTCCGGTGGAGTCATCAACTTCATAACGGTCACTAACGTTGATGGTGGTCGTAGTGCTGCTGTTGTACTGCTCCAGGAAGGAACTGTCGAAGAACTCCATCATGCCGTTTATTGAAGCCTCCATGCCGGGTGCGTTCAGTGGCTTCACCATCGGGCTTGGACTGAACTGCGACCCGATGGTACCCCCGAAGGCACTTCCGATTGAGGGCAGCGGTGTACCGGACTGGACCGTCGCCATCGCCTCCAGCTCACCATTGTTGCGCTTCGGTGAACTGTCGCCACATCCGTCCAAGTTCATCATGTTCAGCGCGAAGGTATTGTCGATCCAGGGATCTTCAGCGAACGGCGAAGAGCACGGGGACTGATTCTTCGACTGGCAGTTGGCCTCGTTGTAGTTGTAGTAGTCCGTCGACGCGGTGCAGAAGCTGGCCGTGCTGAGCACACTGTTGCAGGTGAGCGGTGTGGCTACCGTCGTCGAGGCTGGCGACATCAGGAAGCTCGCCGAGGACTGCAATTTCGCGATGTACTCCGGGTCGAACTTGAAAAACAGATCGCCTTCCGGCTTGCGGGAGGCGAGCTGCTTGAACCCGTCCGGTTCGACTTCGGACGGTCCACCGGTGAAGCCATACGCAGGTGTGGCCGAGATCGGCGTGTAACTATCGTCCACCTGTGCCGGCATCGTTTCATCAATCTTCACATCATTCGTTGCACCGAACGCAGTCGTGGCGTAGCAAATGTCCATCGTTTCATCGCCACTGAGCCCGGAGAAGCCTTGCTTCAGATCGAATGACTTTAGTCCTGCACCGGACAGCTCCACCGAACTGATCATCCCCGAGGATGGGGTGGTGGGAGTTAGTAGTGCCATTTGAGGAAGATCGAGTCACTTAAGGAACTTAACTCAAAGGAAAAACCGTACCGATCACTCGTAGCGAAAATGCAAACGGTTTCATTCAACTAGGTTTTGCATTTGCCGGGAGAGAAAAAAACTTTCACAGCTTTTTCTACTCAATATCGAAACTTGTGCAGTTGATTTTTCCTGATTTTATAATTCACACACCGGCACCAAATTTCCAACAAATCACTGCCGCACTTCAAACGCGATCGCACGTGACAACACTCAAGTGAAGCTGCCGAAAAGAGGATCGTTCCTTGGACTCGTCCGCGATGAGCAATCGGGAAAACGCGTCCGCGCCGGCCCAACGTTCGTTTGCGTGTGATTCCGTCCCGTGTCGTGCGCACCCGGCAAAGTCATCCTCCACGACTCGGCGACGATCGTGCGCACTTTGGCGGTGTCTCTTTCCCGCGCGCGAGATTTTCCGAGCCCACCGCGTTTGGAAGCGTCCTCCAATGTGTGCGCGTTCGACATCAGTCCACAGCTCCACCTCCCCTGGCGACGATCATCTCGCCGTGCGGATCGCGCACCCCGGCTCTCGCCGTCCTACCACCTCCAGCCTTCACCGCTTCCTCGGTCGGCAAGATGCGCCTTCCATCCTTCATCCTCATCCTTGATCCCTGCCCGGCCAAATGTGTCGCTAGCGATCATCATGCTGCCGCGAAACGGCAATATACAACAAATTGTACCACTTGCCGGTCTCCGCCCGTTCTCCGCTTCCTCCACAGGCGTGTCATCTTTCGTGTGACGATGTTTTTCTTTTTGTTTGTTCGCTTTCGCTTTTTTTCTGTCCTCTGCCATTCCTCGGTTGCCGTGGTGCACGTGCGCGCGAAAAGGATGAAGCTAGAATGGAAAGCCCTCACACGAATACGCAGCACAAAGCGAAACGGTGAAAGGTTAGGTTAGGTTAAGTCACTGGAAAAACTACACACATCCACAAGGGGGGGGGGGGGGGGGGGGTGGTTGGAAGTCTAGAGGAATGGATTCAAAGGAGCGCGGTTTGTGACTTATGCCTATGCGCGCCGGTTTTTTTCCCCCTGCAGGGATGAAACGTTCGTGCCCCACAATTGCCGTTGGGTAGGCGGCGGCTGGAGGAGAAGGAAGGAAAATACCGTGGAAAATTATTCCCTACTCGTCCCTCCTCACCTTCAGCTACATCAGATCTGCTTCGAACTAATTTCTCTAAGACGATCCTTTGACGCTTCGGGGTGACGAAGCGGTGGCACAAGCAGGATGAAAGAGAACCAAACCTGATGTCACTCGTGTTGGAGAAAGCAGGAGAAAGTGACTTGGAACTTGGCGGATCTTTGTCCCCAACACGCTCTACCCCGCCATCCCAGCCCTCAACCCGCAGGCGCGATGATGTCTACACTTATTTATTATTTTAGCCATCGTGCTGCTTACGAGTCACTTGTCGTGATGATGCGCGATGATGATTATGGCGTGTGTTTTTTTTTTCCTTTTCTTTTTTCTTCGTTCCTGGGGATTCTTTTTATAATACCATTTTCCTTCTTGCAGCTCAGCATCGCTACCACCCGGTGTGGTCGGTTTCGAGTGAAAACGCTTGTAAGATGGGAAGCCTTCCATGCATCGGGCAAAAAACAAAACACCCAGCGTCGGTTGCATGTGGACAAATGCGAGATCTAAAACTAGGACAATCGTTTTTGCGTACAAACAGTTTTGGTGGGGAAATTATTGCACACCGAAAAGAATGAGGAAACAGCACAATTCAATGTGTTTTGCATGCGTCTGGTTACGATCACGCTTTTCAGTGTACGCTGATTTGAGGGCATGGGTTTCTTTCCCGCGCTTGTGTAATGGAATGCAAAAATCCGAACATGAGATAGCATTGTTAAAATATTAGTTCGTAAAACGTTACAAACTGCTTAGCACTTCTTTATTTACCGTACCGATCGAGCTAAATAGTGTGGTAAAACAAATGTCCTAGAAACATGGTAAAACTATCTCGCGGCGATCGATCCTGTTCTAAGTTTGTTAGCGATAAGAGGCAGTAGTTAAAATAAAACTAAATGCACACACATACACACTCGAAAACAAGCTCAAAATGCTTTCTAGTGTCATAAATCGACGGCTACATCGATTACCGTTCGGAACCGTCGGCTGGTCCCGTCCGGGGCATCCTGGTCAGTTTCGCCGCCGCGCGCTCCGACCAGCTCCGACTCGACGATGATTTTCGATTTCCGATTGCGCCGCTTCATCCGCTCCAGCACCTCGTACATCTCCTTCAGGGCGGGATTGCGCGCCACCGCTTCGTTGTAGTTCCGCTGGCTATCTCTAATACTGTTGCTGCTGTTGCTGCTGCCGCCGCCGGCTGCATCGGTGGCGGGAAAGTTGGGACGCCGGCGCCGTAGCGTCACCTTGCCACTCTTGATGTCCGCTATCACCGAGTCTAGACCTGGAATGAATAACAGTCAAAATTGAAAACGACGATGATGATGATAAACCATCCCGAGAGGGGGATTTACGAGAGGAGAGGTGTCAATTGGATTAGATTTCGGGTTCTTCGATGGGGCGGAAAAGCATTCAATCTGGCGCAAAACAATCGTACAGGGAAGGCAGTTAGAATGGGTGATTAAGGGAATAATTTGTACAGAAATTAGTTCCGGTCCAGTACTGTTTCCGGATGCTCTCTACAGTTATTTTCTTTTTTTTTTTGAGTTCTACAACGCTTTAAATAGAAATTGGCAAACCTCATCGAAGTACCAATCTGAAAAGGAGTCACAATCAAAGAATTCTGTAATCTTTACATTTCTGGAATTATTTTGATTGTGAACAGTGGTTACCTATTTTGCTTACCACTGTGGCAAAATACCAGGTGGCGCGCGGTACTTTAAATGGCAAATGTTCGGTGCTCTCGCTTTCAACCCGATTCGTACGGCTCATGTCGCCACGGTGTTGATTAGGCGTTGCTTTCTATACAGACCGTCAAGCAATACGGTTGATTTTTTAACCTCGGCACGCCAATTGTCGCCAATTGTCGCTACTTGTCGTTCTCGTCGTGTACTGTAGTGAAACTAGTTGCAAAAAATGGGCGTTGGAAAATTGTGAAACAAATTGTAGACCTGTTACAGATGCCGAAGCGATTGGCGTGATTTAACTTTTACCATTATTGCTTGCGGGAAAGCGGTAGTAAGAGTTTAAGTTTGGATTAAATTATAATCAATTTCTTAGGTGTTTTGTAGCACAGTGTACTTGTCTACTGAAGTAAAACTCTACCCGTTAACAACCCAATAATAATCTCACTTTTGAATTCTAAACTCATCTTCATACACTATCAGCCAAGAAAACTATCGAGAGCGCAACAGTGGAATCGCGAAATACAAAATGAACAACTAACAGAAAACGACGGTTCATGATTGTAATTCGGATGACCAAAAATGAACGCCCGGTGTGGCAGCACGCCGGCTCGTACAAGGATGTTCACAAGGATAGACACACAGTGCAGTTTTGCTCTCGAACCGACCGGGGTCGTTTGCGGCGAACGGAGCATCGTCGACAACCAAACACGCGAAAGTCAGTGTGTAACTACGCATTCCGTTACCACCCCAGTGTGTTCAACAGGTGAAGGTGAAAGTATGTGAAAGGACCTGCGAAATCTGTGCATGTGTTGCGAGCACCAAAACAGTTCAGTTGCAACGCGGGAGGCATTTACATACGAACGACGAACGGCAGCTGTGAGTTCAAGTGTCTCTTTCACGGCTCTTCCGGCCTGTGTCTCTTCCGGTTTCGCTTCTACAACTCTGCCAAGTAGTAGTTTATCTTTGCCTTTTGGCCTTCCATACAATTCGATTGCAACTGTGGCCAACACGGAGCAGCGGGGTCCCCATTTCTCTTAACCTTTACCCCCCTGTCGGTTCAAAGTTCATTTCACGTTGGAGTGTAAAGAAAACTTTTGCACAATAGAGAAGAAAAGGAAAAAAAAAGAAAACATTGCCTCAGACGGCAGCGGTTTGTAGCATGAAGATACGGCCGATCGCTTTCCATTCCATGCTCAAACCGATATCGATGCTGCACCGTTGGGAAAAAGGGCCGTGACAGATAGTCAGCAAAGTCCACCGGGGAAAAAGCGTCGAAGCAGCACGCCATAATTGATTGGATTTTCTTTTACAAATATGATTATGGATCAATTTGAAAATGGAATGTGGTTTTGATATCTTGCTTGGGACATTGTTTCAGGCGGAAAACAGATAAACCAAACCGCCCCAATGAACTGGTGCTATGTGCTTTAAAACTATAGAAACTATTTTCATTGAAGAATAGGACTTGTAAAGACTGTTTACAAATTTGTTACATCAAAATTAATTATGATTTTTAAGTTCCAACAAACTTCTCACATCCATGCATTTCCGAGGGGCTACTTTAAATTAAGATAAATTTGACATTAAAGTCAACGTTTCGTGAACGTTTGACATACATTTTCCGCTCCATTGTGACCGTCGGAAAACAACAACGTCGTTTTCTCCCGACGGGCCCATCATCCCAATGCGCCCTTGAAGTTCTCTATTACCCTTCCATCAGACTAAAGCGGATATGACGAAGCGCTGGGGAGGAGAACTGCGTATCGCTTAAAGGATGTCGCTCGCTCGTGCTTGTGTCGAGCCCCAACACTTGTTGTGGTTTGGCTTTCTGCCTGCTTCCCTTGCCGGATTCCAGCAGAGCCGCACGAGGGTACACACGGAATCAATATGTTTCCCGATTGAACACACCGTTCCGGGGACGGTTCATTATCGGGAACGGTGAAAGCACACCATAAGCCAGCTACTGTCTACGGCCACTTCATGGGATACGCTAGCTATGCACACAAACACCGACACAGACACAACCATACCATCTACCAAAGAACGGTGCTGCGAAGAATGGAAAATTAGGTTTGAAGAGGGAACGCAATCGAGGGTAAAAGAGGGAGGGAACCGGGGAGGGACGGGACGGAAAACGTGTATCACAGTTTTCCGCGTCCCTTGCACACGGGCCAGTTTGATGGGTGGTGGAGATGGACAGGAAAGCAGCCTGCGGTGGGGGATAAAGTCAGCATGCTCAAGCACGAAAACACAGCCGGAAGCAGAAGGGAATGGGGAGCATGGGGATGTGCGTGTGCGTGATTTACCCTACCCCAGGCGATGAGCAGGACAGAACAGATGCCGTGCCTTTGCCTGCCCGAAAACGAAACGATGCGATCGATAGAGTGGGCCACCTACCTGTTGCTGCGTGCGGACTATTTACATTCGTTATGTCTACGTGATTTAATTTCTGCCTCGAAATCGCTTCGCCCAAGCCAAGCGCCTGCTGTTCGGTGGCCGATGCGCCCTCCGGGATTAGATGCTTGCTGTTAGCGAAATTGTTAGCTGGTAGTGGCGGTGGCGGTGGAGGTGGTGGTGGTGGCGGTGGTGGTGGTAGTGCTGGCGGGGCAGCAGCTGGTGCAGCGAACGATGATACTGAGGAACCGGCCAGGGAACGCGGCACACCAGTGACACTGCAGGTACTCATTATGGACACCATCAGAGCGTCGCTGTCGAGCACCTCCGAGAGCCCGTGGTGGCCGGAAGTGGTGTACCCTTGCCGGAGCTCCTGAAGCCGGCTGACTCGGATCTGCTGGCGTAGCGTTTGCACTTCGTCCTCGGCCCGTTCTGCCCGCTGGAGCGCTTCATCCAGTTGCTGCCGGAGCCGCTCCACTTCCAGCTCAAGGGCGACAATCTGATCGTTCGTCTTGCACTCGTGCTCCTCACTCATGAGGGTTTTCTGTGTGGGGCCAGCACAGTGCGGGGATGGAACATGGAAGGAAGGGAATCGCGATGAGAAACCGCGATGAGCGAAAATGTCCCGTCGGTCTTTTGACCAGTACACTGCAGCGCTAGGAGGCACATAACTTTGGAACACTTTGAAGACAATTTGGTATGGCTACTTGGATTGCCCAACTATTTACCCGCCATCGCAGCCGGAAAAGAATGTTTGTGCATAATTTCTTTGTGAGCTTTCATTCTAGGCCAAATGATACACTAAACTGGTCGACACCGTACGCTACGATAGTTATCATTCGAGCAAAATTTAAACAGAATTTTGAAGATCAAATGTGTCGCCTTTTATGATAAATCAAAGCTCAACTTCAGAGCACCAAAGCAGGGGCTTGAAACCGTCGTGTTGAAAATGTGAAATTCAAATGCCAGTTTGCTAGAAAGCTCCAGCACAACTTGAGTTATTAAACGTTAGTTGCTAAGAAATCTGCAGCGATAATACATTTTAATTACAACAATAGGAAAAGATAAAAAGTAAACCATCCACCTTCGTGTTAAGGCAACGTATTGGATACATGTTCAGAGCCGACCTTTTACGCCGTATTTTTAATACGAAACACACTTACATATTCGATGAACTGAGCCTCGTACGTTTTGCGTTGCAGCTCGATCTCGGAACGCATCTTTTGAATCTCTTCGTTTGTGGTCGTTTTGGAATCAACCGAGTCGCGGTTCTGCCGCGCCAGGTGGTCCCGTTCCCGCTGGACCTGGATGAAGGAGTTTTCGAGCCTTAAATGGAAAGTGGCGTAAATGAGTTTGAAACATTAGTTTCTCAACATTTCTTTGTCAAGCGAACAACAAACCTCTTGCTAGTATCGATGGATTCCATCATATTCCGTGACATAAGTCGCGCCACCTTATTAAGTTCGATGTTTTCATCCCTCAGCTTTTTAATCTCCTCCTCCTGTTGCTGTTTCTGTGGGTCAAAGAGCGTAAAGTATTGTAGTGCACCAAACAGGTCATGTTGGCCATATATGTAAATGTTAGAAAACGTACACTTTCGAGCAGTTCGGAAATTTTCTCATTCGCCTCGTACTGCTGCAGCTCGAGATTGTTCAGGTAGGACTTTAGCTTCTCCATTTCGTCGTCCACTTCCGTGACCTTCATTCCGGTGGAAGCCGCCGTCCGGGCCCCTTCTACGCCCTCCGCGGTGGCAACGCGGGACGAAGCAGTGCCCACTTCCGACTGCAGTTCATCATCACTTTCCGCACCGTCGATGGCGGATCCACCACCGACCGGAATGATTTCGGACAACTTCCGTCGCAGGCGGCGGTTTTTCTCGGTAAACTCCGCCAGCTCCCGCTTGGAACTTTCCAGCGTGCCAATCAGCTGCCGCACGTCGAGATTGAGCTGTTCGGTCACGTGTTCCAGGTGCTGGTTGCGTTTCGTTACTTTAAAATAAACGCAAAAAGTCCGATGAAACAATCACTTCTTCCTGACAGAATATTAACGGATGTGTGTCAATACTTACCCTTTTCAAGCTTCTCTATCAACCGGTTGTAGTTTTCCTTCAGCTGCACGTAATCGGATGGTGTAACGCCAGCGGTCGCTGGTTCCGATTCTGGTTGCGGGTTAGCGAATGAACCGAGCATACTGCGCGTGAACGACGGTTCATCGTCGTTGATCGAAGCCGACGCCGAGCCGACGTTCGACGACGAATTGGACGATGAACCACCTTGCCCAGAAATGTACAGGTGTAGCGATGTTTTGCGCTTCGGTATCGGAATGCTGCTTCGCTTCGACGGCGATGTTTGCGAGATGTCCATCGCGCGTCCGGAAAGCAAAAGGGAGATAGATTTCTTTTATCCTGCTGTGATTTTCCTTGGCTTGGCCGAAGCTCGCCAGCTGACACCTCCCACCTGCCGTGACTGAAATTAAACGTTGACAAGGGGAGGAAACATAAGCGGTCTATCTTAAATTGAATCACTGAAACAAACAGAATACCAAACAGCAATAAATCATTCAGAGTTTTAGTTTTACTTCTTAAAATGGGATTTAATCATCGACAACATTACAGCAGACAATAAAATTTAAATTACAAATTATTTATACCGATTTCGCAGTCACATGGCAAGAAATCCTGCTTTATTCATTACTCTTCCAAATTGTTCGTAATGATTAATAAGTTTAACATTACCTTTATTCATTGAATGAATCATAAGGCATGTTTAGCGTTTGCCTTCTGGTGGACAACTATTTATTATTAAAATAAATTGAGCCAAGGATTTATTGTCTTTATAGTACTGTTAACAAACAAAACCACTTGTCCAATAAGAGTGCACAACCTTTTGAAAATGATTCCCACTGTTAGCATATCTTGAGATTGCTTGTTTTGCTACAATCAGCAAAACGGAAATATTGGAAATTCGTGAGTGATGTCAATTTTCCTAGAAGTACTAAGGTCTCGCTTAATCTTCTGTTTTGGTCTTATTGAAATGTGAATCATTTCAACAACCGTGGCGATAAGATAATCGATATTGTTCCCCCATTTGCGATACTTTCTTGAACAAACAAAACCAGTCCATCGATCAGCTGATTTGGTGGAAGCAAGTGATGCCTTTGATCCGTACAGCAGAAAAGTATCATCAAATCTGGATTCAACACGCGCTACTATGACGTAACTTTTGCGGAAGAAAAGTCAAAAATCATTTAAAAAAATTTTTAACCCTCCCCATACGACCATGTGGAGCCAAAAGAGTGTTGTTTTGTTTTTACGCGCTGGTGCTGCATTCCTGTGACCAAAAATATCCACAGCATGACGCCAATGCATCACGTCCCTCAGCATGAACTCGGCATGGGCAGAGACGGCCGGCAGCACTTCCGTCTGGTCAGTAGTGGCGTAGGTTTGTCATAGCCAACGCAAAAACCGGTACGCGCAAACTACTGCTCAATTATTCATTGACCAAATCCGGAGTAGCGGCCCACACAGAACGGCATTGCTGTGGGCCAAGACTTTACAGACTTCCGCCGATTGGCAGGCAGGGGAGGCAGACTCAGGCTTCAGGGACCACAAGAAGTGGCCTGGCGCGATCCAAGTTGGCGTCGTATAGAATGCTCTCGCTGGGGCGTTGGATAAAGTTGTTGGCCCTCCAGAAAGCTGACTCATGCGGCGTTTGCATGGAAACCAGTGTAGCTTGTGAGAAGGAGGCTATCCAAAACAAGATCTGCCGAGAAATAACAAAGCAGCCGCAGCAACAGTAGCAGTAGGAAGTTTGCCTTTTCTTCAATCTTGAGCCATGTGTACTTTGTGCAACAAAATAGGAACAGCAATTCGCCACGTATCAGAGTAGCTCCGAGTGCAAGGATTAACGGCCAGATAAGCTGGTGTTCATTGCAAAATCAGAATGTAACTGAAGTTAACGATCGTGGGAGGTAACAGTTAATGAGCAGAAGGGTTATTTCACAGCTTTTTAACCCGTTCAAATTTCCGTAGATGTGGACAGCAGCAGTTTGCAATTGCAGGTAAAAAAGCTCAGCCGAAATCATCCCTTTCTCTGCGAGTTAAAATGGTCCGCCTTTGAAGAGAAAGGACCCGGTTGACCCGTGGTTTAAAGGGCCAAACAGAAGGGAAAGGTACAAAGGAAAGTAACAATCGCGAACCGTTGAAAACAGGGTCAAGCAAACGAAAACTGTACACCGCAGCATGCCAGGGGTAGAACTTTCTCCCACTTATGTTGTCTGCAGCATACATTGAGCACAATGCATCTGCGTAGGTTAAATTCACATATATCGGAGGGTTTCACACCGTCTTATCAGTTTGAGGGAAGAATTCGTTTTTATCTCAAGGGGTTGGTTTATACTTTTTGGAGCCAATTCACCGACGGCAGACGTCGACACTTTATTTGCTCTGAGCTTTGCCAGCATCGCACACACGGAGCTGCTGGTCGTCGTAGGTCGTATGCGGAGAACGTGTCAGCGAACCCGCTTCCGAAGGGAGAAGAAAAAAAAAGTGGCGTTTGAATCAACCGCGACGCGAAAAGAAAAACGCGATAGCTGATCTCGGCTCAAGCCATGCGTCACCAACACAATACAAAACACTACCCTGTTGTGCACAATGCAACCCTAGGCGGTGCAAATAGATGCGGGAGATGCACGGGAAACACTAGAGCCCTCTCACCTGTTCACAACCGTGGTACCTGCGTCTACCGTATGACCAAAAAGGTGTATTAGGAAAAGGGAGTGGAAGGCACAATGTGCGCCCTGTCACTTTTCTTCAGAGAATTTGTTCACTTCACGAACACTTCACCGAAAACCTGTCGGACACTTCACGACGGAAAGAAGTTTGATTTGTTTATCACTTTATCCTACAGCGGAACGTCGATGCGACTGCATTCTAGGCATGTGCGAACCGTTTGTGCATTTCCATCCGGCGCCAGCTGCATCGAACCGCGAACCAACAACGACTGCGCAGAAGAAAGACAATGGTCCACAGGAAATGGCGCACGCACACAGCTTCACAGGAACGCAAGTGTTTATGCACACATCAAGTGTTCGTACACAAAAAGTACAAACGGGTTATTCAGATGCGACGTACACAATTCAATTAAAATGTCATACCTTTTACCATCGAACAATTACCTTTTGTGAATGAGTTAAACACCCAACGCCCTGTTCAGAAGCAATTACGATACTTTATTTATCGAATTTATCCCGAATTTTTGCAAACCGTTTCAAGTTCTGGAACAAAACGATAACATATCGTTTATCTGGAGCATATCGTGTTAGTTGTAAACAAAACGATAAAACACCGTGGAAGTGTTGGGTATTCGAGGAACTATAGCTCGTGCTGGGTCTTTTCCGCAACCGGAACTGCTCGTCTGATAATATAAGTTAATGGGATCAAACACTTCCATGGAACCCAAGGTGTATTTGAGTAGTGTTATGTCAAAAGCCCAATTCTTCTCCAATACCTCCCATCAAAACCCATAGAAGTGTTATGTGAAGTCATGAAATGTCATTTTACTGTGGACGACTTCACCTTCTAATATACACACCTTGGGGCGAACCCTTCAATGCTAGCTCCTCGAGCCCGTCCCTGTTGCAAAATAATCATGCTTCGGATCGCTCCATCAAAATATATAGCGCCCCACCACCACCTGACTAGGGCTCCAGCTCTGTGTCTTGGCTAAAAACTTGGTAGCGCCCTCTATCTGAATAATGTTGAAGCTTTGTTCATTTCTCAGTTGAAAACCAGAGCACGTGTCAAAAATTTATAATATCTAACCAAACGAGATTTTAGTTTTAATCTTTTCTATTTGTAAATAGATTTCATACTCTTATCAAATCGTAAAAATCTCAAAACCAAAATAAAAAAATGGTCTAATGGAGTGTAAACTTATCGAGCGCATTGCAGTGGAGTTGTCCAACTGACTACTTTTTCTAAATACCAACATGGAATAAAGAATTAGATCATAAACCAACCGCAGATCCAATGTGCATTATATAACGCCAAGTGCGCAAGACATGCATGCCGAAAGGAACGAAACATTGGGCACACGTCGCATTCGCACTCTCTCCGTCCGACGCGACGGTAACTTCAATGATGGCAAGTACGGTGAACGGCATATCAATTAGACAGTCCCTCCCATGTTGTGTCACCTTGCGCTGCTAAACTTTATACACTTGTTTGACCTACAATAACAATGAAATCTAAGGTACGCTGAATAGCACCAAAAATAAAGAAATTCGTCTATCAAAATATTCCGTCTGCAAACTTCAATAAAGAATTCTACAGCTTACCACTATCGAAAGTAAAACTTTCCCTCGCAGCTGGTGGAGCACCGAGCTGGTGGCGAAAGACAATATGAACATAGCGCCCCACCGACATGCGTAGTACGAACGGGCGCCCAAGTTCTCTCACGAGATCGTAAAGTTTTTCAATGAAACCATTTTATAAAGTTTCCATCCACGGACGCGCGACCAAATGAACACAGTGGAAACCGATTATGGCTGAATGGCAGCGATTTTAACTGGGAAACATTGTTACAACATATTCGTTCAAGGCGGGAATTCAAGAGAAAACAAAACCACAGTCTGTTCAGCTTCAAACCGGCCCGTTTTTTGGTACTTAGGCATTTGAAGAGCGTGAGGGAGCACACGAAAGTTGGCGTACAAAAATGAAATGATGGATGTCGACTTCTGGCCAAAAGATGGAGCCGACAGTTCCCCTTTTCCGCTGCTTGTGGGGTAAGGGGTAGGAAGGCTTTCCCGCTCGCTCACTTTCTCTTCTCGTTGCTCTCGGCGAACCTTTTTTTTTTTCACTCGCAAATCCACCGGCAGCCGCGACTGCTTTCAGTTTCGACAAACTTGCGTGTGTGTAAGAAAGCGAGAAACAGAACCAGAGGGTAGGTAAGGTAGGTGATGAGGGGGAAAATACAATAATTGTGAGTCAAAGAGATCATATTAATGAGTAAATATTTCACAAACATTGCAACACTTTTTTGATCTTACGACGGTACCTATTAGCAATTCTCTGTCACCTTTCTTCCAGACGCATTTGAAAATGGTTGAATCAATGATAAAGATAAACTAGAATGCTTGGAAAAATTTAAATGAACAAACACCGTTAAGAAAATCTAAATTTTAAAATACAATTTCCAACCAATAATTTGCATGGTTTTTACATAAGTTCTTAACTGAATTTACAAGCTGGAAATGATGAGCCAAGCAACTCCAACCAAACAGATTGCCAGGCTTTTTGCTGGAGCTACTATAGAATTCTGTTACAGCCGGCAACCAATAGTAAAAAGGATTCGAACCGAACCACAACTACACCGGCACGGCTATGTCCGCGTGTGTGTGTGTGCGTGTTCGACGAGCCTGCTCCCCAAAAGGCACGCATGTTTTCCTTCGCCATAGTACGCATGCTTTCCCCCCGCTCGCTCGCTTGGGTGGCTCCCTTTCCTTTAGACGCCCTTTTTGTTCCGGTTTGGGGAGTCTGGGAACACTTTCCCGTGGAACGACGAACGGAAGCGGTCGTTCGGTTCGATGCGTGTGAGAGCGGGAGAGAAACATTTCGTACCTTTCTCTCCCGAACGATGGGGGCCTGGGGTGGACATGTTAGCTTCCATTTTGCGCTCACAATAATGGCCGGCGAACGCCATTCGTGGGCGGGCGTGGTGGAGCGTGGGGATGGGGGCCAGCTGCAGCTTCGGGTTTTGCTACGCTCGTCCCGAACGGCCTTTTCGTCGTACACACAGCTCCGACACTTGCTGCGCGCGCGAGCGACCAGCAGCCAGTCCGAGACGAGAATCCCTGGCGAGCAGACGACGGACGACGGCTCAGACACTACGCGACTCGCTGCTCTCGGCGCTTCCATCGGCTTATCAGCGTCCTGGACCGCTGGTTTGATGCCACCCGCTTTCCCCCCGGCGAGTGCCGCCATCTCGGCCATCTTTGTTTCGTGCGTGCAGTTTTCGTTCGTCCGCTTCCTCCCAAAAACTCGGCCCCTCAACCTCCGCTCCGTTCCCGTCGGTAGGTAGGGCCGTTCCGTGGGATTCAAGCTGCAGGATTTTGGGATAGGACACCAGTTTTTCGGCGGAAAAGTTTGCACCCTCAGCGAACCAACCAACGAACAGCTCCTCCTCCACCACCACCACCGGCAGCGCCATCATCACTTTTTTTTCGCTTTCCTTCACGACGATCCAAAGTGCAAAGTGCATCCGAAACCAGCGAATGCAGTGACCGACCCATCGGATGGGTTTCCGCTAGTGCAACGGAATTCCTTTCCTTCGTTCTCGTACCACCCACCGTTACGCCGTTCGTCGGCTCGGTTCGCGGTCCGGTTGGTTTTTGGGCGCGGTTTTTCGAATAGTTTCCTGGACGGTGAAAACAGTGAAGTGCAGTGTGGAAGCGAGACATCCTGGCCGCAAGAGGGGAAGAAAAAGAGTATCCCTCGCCTACCAAGCACCAGAAGGTCCTGGTGTTTTAACTCATCCAGGACGAAACGAGAAAAAAGCGTGAGCAAAAGAGAGAAAGAGCGAGAGAAAGGGCACGAGAGAGAAAAAGTAGTATAGCTGCGGTTGTGATAGATAATCAAATGGTAACAGGAGAAGAAAGAAAGAAAGGCGGCGAATTATGCAAGCAAAGATATGAATGCTTGAACGTCCTGTGATAGTGTAGTAAAAAAAAAGTTGTGAAATGTGTTAAGAAGAGGAAACACACACGGACGATCCTATGTTACCGATCCGAGTGCCGCGCAGCCCCGAGATACTTTTTTAGTTTCTTTCGTTCACTTTCTGTTCCTTTTTAATTTTGCGATTTTGATTTGTTCTCCCCGACGAACACGGAACACGGCAAGCAATCCACAAGTACGCAGCAACAGCATCCCCCACACACACACACCCACACACAGATCGTCCCCGCGTGGGCCGCCATTACGCGCGCCAGTCATGTGCTACTGACCGCCATTTTGGAAAATTTCTAGTATAGTGTGTTCGCCCACTTCCGCACGGAGGCCGGAGGTACTACGAACGGTGTGGAAAATGAAGGCAGCCATTTCGGTACGGGAAAAGGCGCGGCGCGCACGGTGTGATCCTTGTGCTCCGGGTGCTGGTACAAGTGGCTGGGAGCTGGGCGCGGTTCACCCCGTAAGGACTCACCGATTGTTCCGGAACGCGCGTGGATCGGTGGAGGAGGAGGTGGAGAAGGAGGATGTGAAGAACGGGGGACATCATTGGCCATGGTCACGGTCGAGCGTCAGGGATTCGTCGGTACTCGTCGGACTAGTGTTGCTGCTGCTGCACACCGTCAAAGGTAAGTCACGCGCCAACCTTTCCCACATAAACACTGACTTCCGCGTGCAATCGGATGCACTTTTGCGCAAAACATTTAACCTTTCAGTCGGTCACGGAAAGGTAAAGTTGTAGACCAACACTTCGTTCTCAGTCGTATTCTATTCCGATTCTCAGAAATACTACTTCAAAGAAATTTCCTCCACGAAAGTTCGCAATTAACTAACTGCGAGGGGTTAAGGTTAAGAACAACCAACCGATAATTTAATTGAATTTATGATAGCTCCAGGTTTTAGATGGTAAATAAGTCGGTGGGAATCTTCTTTTTTTTTTTCGCCTAAACTGATGCCACTTTTCTTTCCTCGCTTCAGGAGTCTTTAGATGAACGTGTTGGTTGTTGTTTGTTCTGCTTCAAAACCAGACGTTGTTTTTCCATGTTCTTTTCCAACATTGGCTGAATTTATCATTGCGTAACGTGTAAAGTGTTCATTTTTTCTATACCACACCATTTAGCATTTATGTTGCTCCCCTCCCTCCCCTTTTCCGTTTGAACTGTCTGTTTTCTTTTAAAACAATCCAATCTCACGGATTGACGGGTTCCCATGTTCCCATGAAGGTGTCTATCTTTCTTTTTTTTCGTACGAACTATGAGTTACACAACAATTATGTTGCAACACGCTCGAAGGAATCGCTATTACGATGGACTTTTAATTCGCGTCTTCTTATCGTTGAATAATCATTGGGCCTGTGAGAGCCCCGTGTGTAAAGGGTAGCATAATTTGACGAATCAAACAGTCCGAAACAATAGCCCAAGAGAGAAACGCACCGGTGGTGATCTGCCGGCGGTTGGATAGATTTATGCCGCGAGCAGGGCTTGGGGAGGCGTTTTTTGTTTTGCCCTCCTCGTGGGTTGAAGGACGCTTTCCTGAAACAATGAAAGGGAAGGGAAATGTTCTTCACTGTTGCGAATAGAAGTCTGCCAATCGCGAGTCACTTTTAGAACGTAAAAGCTGCCCTTCAACAACCGGAACGTAAGGGGGCTAATGTTATTCATCGACTAACTTTACACACAAAGCCCTGGAGATGTCTCCCATCAAAACGTCGTGATTGTGTTGGTTTTATGTAACCATAAATTTTAACACCGAAGCGTAGTTAAATTTAGATTACCGTGAACCTTTGGGCGAGCTTTGAGTCATGCGAGGAGGACGAGGGACAATCAACCCCTTGAATCACATGGGAAATTATTGTTGTTCCCCATTGGAAAGCGTTTTATTTTTTCTATTTTATGATAGTATATACGACCCGAATGACATTTTGGTTATAAACTTTTGAATATGATTTTTAATTATTGCAATAGAACTTATGGAACTTTGCGAATAGATTTTTAGAAATCGATCCTTTCTATTCTACTTTTGTTGAATGATGTGAATATATTCGTAGAAAATAAATAAAAATAAAAGCTGACCCAGATTAAGAATATCATCTTAATGAACGCCTTCATGGACGCCACCTTCAGAAACCTCCGTTCGCTTTGCTCGTGATGGACGATTCCTCCACAGCGACGACCAATTTATGCATTTGTAATGTGTAACCTTCATTGCAGTTTTTTAAACACCTCACCACCCCCCTCCCCCCCCCCCTCCCTGCCCATGAAGGTTGGTGGTATTGAAGCGATCGACAATTGAGGCGGTTTGCCGATGAGCTCGTTCCTTTCACTTTTCGGCCTGGGATTTTTTCGCTAACGGACGCAAACAAAACGATCGAACACCGTCCACTAACGAATGATGTCATCAAGGCCTGTAACCTGATGAGCATTAGCTTTTTTTTCTGCTTTGCGTTTTTTTTTTTTTGGTCTTGGGTATAAAATATTATTTGAAAAAAATGTTCGAGATCGTGGCTGGATCTTCTTTCACAAACTTATCCGATTCAAAGGCATCTGAAGAAATGCCACCATGGAAAAAAAAACGCCATAAACACTGCCTGCAGCATTCAGTGTGGATTTAACAATTTCAGTTTACTCATTAAAACTTTTGCATATTCCCCGGCAAGTCACAGTTTTCACTTGCGCATCCACAACTCCACTGTGCGGCGGAGCGTTAACAACCGATAAGGTTCCAGCTTCACTGTGACCTCCTTTGGCTGCGAAAATGGAGAAAATTATCGGCCCCAGACAAAACAGGGACCGGTTCGTCGCGGTTTTGCACCCACCAAGCTCCATCCCTAGTTCCATGGCAAAAATGCTTGCCTTACATAATCGGCCACACCAGCCCGCACACCTTCTGGTCCGATCGCTGTTCTACCGCAAACGAAAGCGGCCCCTTTCTTTGCGGACAGCGGAGCTGCCGGCAGGGTTTCCCGCTTCCCGTAGGGGTGTTGCGGTTGATTGCAACGTGCACCACCAAACCGTCGCGGTGAAAGTTAACTGCGCGAGCGCGATAACGCGAAGAAAAGTAATAAAGTATGTCGAGCGAAAGGGAAGGGATGGATCAACCGCTTTCTTTCCGATGGCGCCCTCCCCTTGGGGGGTTTTTTTTTCGAACTGCTTTCCTTTTCGTTTTGCGTTCGTTCGTCAATGCTTTCCAGTCAATGCGTCTTAGCGCAGTGATGGCTTGCGTAATCCATTGCTTGACCAGGCGATCCCAACGAGTCTGCACTGGAGACTTCTTTCGGATCTACTTACCTCGGCGGTCTTGAAATGGAAAATCATCCCGACCTGCTGTACATAGGAAAGGTTAAGATTTTCTTACCAAAACACACTCGAGTAAGGATTTTGGAAGGAAGGCTTACATCTCTTCTGTAAGTTAAAGCATTACGTTACCTACCCAAGATCAATGTATTCTTTTGATCCCATCGGCATTTACGTTAGACCACTCCAAGATCCCAACACTCTCCTCTATTGCGTAACATGTCTAGGGTTCAACTTTAAGGCAACGCCAAGTTACAAGTTGCGTATACGCCTGTGTTCCAATTTCTAAACCCTCCATGTGCGCCCTATTCCTCTGGGGACCAGCATGCGATCCGTCGAATGTGGGGTGCAGCTGTACGGATAGGTGTAGAGCATTTTGTGGTTTTTTTTTTCTCTCATTGCAAGCAGTTCAGTCGATCGCCTTTTGACATTTTGCATCCAGCGGACGGAGTAGAGTACGACTTGAGTGAGTCAAAGGGTAGACCACTTTTATGTCCGATGCCCAACAAATAATGCCCCCTTGGGTGCACCAGTATCTGCTGCTTCGATTTTATTACGTATCGATATCGTGCACCTTCTGCGGTGCATTACGAAACCAGCTCATGCAGTTTCTTCTTATTTAGAGCAATGTAGAGAATATACGTCAGTATCTAAAATTATGTAACAATATTGTCAAGGTGTTTTTTTCAATGTTCAATCAATTTCTGTTCATTTAATTCTACATTTAAGTGTAACGATCCGTCATGAAAAATTCGCGTTGAATGGACTAAGCATTATAATACTTCAAATATCATGATAGACTTATCGCCAGCAACAACGGCAGAGCATTTCACGAAAACCCGGATAACGTATCGCTTCCTTTCGGCTAATTGGCAGCATCCACCAGGGAACACAGGGTGCCGATTTGTTCACCATGAAGCGTACATAATTAACAGATCATAGCCGGGCCCACCTCGTCCCAAACCTGTTCCCGGCGGACGCAAAAAGACATAAAAATTTGTTCCCACTTTCACACAACATTCCCACAACGACCGCGACGAGAGCATGAAGTATCTTTCCTCCTTTACCCGGGAGCGTCCCCTCTTCGGTTGCTAATGAAGAGGGTGGCGTTCATTTTTTTTTTATTCCCCGCTCCAAGAGACCCGGGACACTACATCGTCGGATTCTCGGTTCAGTCGCCGTTGCGAGTAGATAAGGCATTTATAATAACCATATCGATGATAAACATAGCTTCCTGCTCAGCTTCCCCGCTAGCGAGGCGAGGGTGAAACAGAAACGCTTGCCGGGGGAACGAGTGTCGGCAGCGAGTCACGTGTTGCTCGAAAATTAAGTCATAAATCATAAGAACTAGAACGTCCCTTCTTGAGCAAACTCCTCTGTTCGGTCGCGGCGTAGCAAATTGGAACATACGAAGCGGTTTAATGGTGTGGGTTGAGATTTGCTGCACAATCTGATCCGTCTGCTCCACGTTTGGATACTAAACAGGTCCGGAATGGTTTATAGAGTTTCGTTAATATCTGCCAACAACCGTGAGGCGCTCATTTCCGAAGTGTCTGCTAATATATTTATTTAACACACACAAATCCTACAGTATCTTACAGTCAACTTGGACAACTGGTTCGTCTGTTGAAAAGTACAATGCATTAAATTTTTTGAACTTTACGGTTGATAAGATTAAACCAAACATAATTTAAAGACATTAAAAAGCTTCGCCCATCGGCTCATCGCAGGAAAAATTGTGAACGATTTTTTTTTCTTTTCGTCCTACTTCGTCTTAGATGAGATAAAAAGTTACTTAACACCTGGAGCGTTGTACCCCGTACAATCATTCCCGACGTAACCAAGTTGAATCAGTTTTATCCATTCCTCATTTCTGTTGCTTCATGAGTACGAGAATTCGAGTCGTCCAGGTTACGACAGTCGTCCTTGTCGGGATACACTAAATAAGTCAGTCAAAAGTAGTCAGTGGCAACAGGCAGACCTCCAGAGCGTAATGTTGAAGTGAAAAGCTGAAAGATTATATTACAGGATTTGTTGTGCATTATGTCATGCTGCCATCGTGAACTTCTACTATGCCAAATTAGGTGGAAACCATTTGGAGAAACTGCGTGCGAGAAACGCAGGAAGAATTAAATTTAAATGGAAAAATGTAAAAGGTAAATAAATTGTTCGAGATTTCAGTTGAACTCATTACAAGGAATCCAGCCAAAGATCCTCTTCCCAATCTATGTTATGAATACTAACTCATCTCCCATCTTTCCTTACAATACAATTCAGTAGTGTTCAGATCGTCAGTGAGTTTATTCAGTGGTGACATCTATTCCTTTTTTATTTCAGTTTTTGTTTCTCTGTCGTATCGGTTCTTAAAGAGACACAAGGAGGAAGAGACGGTATTGATTGTATCGGAAAGAAAGCAATCCTGCCCGTGGATCCTCCTTGACACAAAAGAGTGCATTTCCTTCCCTCTTGCCGGAACCGCCGGCCTTCGTTCCCTTTATTGTGGAGAGCCGATCGGTGAATAAATGCCGGGCCCGGGAGATTATGCCGATAATAATCTAACCATTACCGTATATAGGGCGGAAAGAAGTTCATTAAACATTATTAGTTTGGTGTGGCGGCGGTCGCACATCATATTTTTATCATTTGCCTGATTGGAAGGGTCTCCCCCTTTTAGCAACGTCGTTCCGGGTTCGGTCGTTCGTTCGCCCGGCGTTTGCGCGGCGAGGGTGACTTTTGCGCTCAGAATTCCTTTCCCTCCGACGGCCAGAATTCGGTAGCCCATTCTCGGGACCTGTCGGTACGGCAACACTCTATCGCCACCATCAGTTTCCCCTCGTTTTATTTTTGCGAAACGGAAAAATAATGATCCTCCCTCACCGTCGTCTCCCGGTGAGCCTTCAAACGTCCCTTCGGCTTGCGGAGGCAGAGGGTTTTCGGGGGATTCGGGATCAAAAGACACATTCCTCCCTCGCTGTGGTGTGGACTCTTTTTTTTTTCGGTAGGAAGACGGAAACTCTCACTCACTCACTTGTTACCGTTTCCTCAGCGCATCGTCACTCTGATGACTTCTCGGGTTCCGAGATTTTGGATAGGGGACACTTTTTTGATGCTTTGCTTTAGCGAAGCCAGTCCTGGACCGGAAAAAAACGCTAATGTGGTCTTCCGATCTTTTTAGGAAAATTACGTCTCGAACGTCAGGCGTATCAGAATGATCGGTTTCTTTCACTGGTTTACCTATGGGAAATTCTGCTTAATTTCGAAACAAAGAAAACTCATCATCGACAAATCAGGTTCTTTATGATTTTTCTCGAGCAAAATGAACGCATCACGGTCGCCTTCGCCGTCCATCACCATCGACACAGTGGCAAATAATCGATGAAATACGACTCGCAATCGAAGCAACCGTTTGTTGCTCTCGAGCGACCGTTGACGTTTATCAGACATCTCAAGTGGGAAGTCAAGTTTATTGATTTATCCGATTTTCCATTATGCATTCCGTTTGCCAACGGCTCGGCGCGGGATTACCCCCGACGCAGGAAACGCCTGCCACGCAGCTCTACGCCCCGGGTAAGAATCGCTAGGATCCGTCTGCTGCATTTGACCTCGCCTTGAAATTGGAATCGGTATCGATTGTACGGTAAATATTTGAAGTCGTTCAATAACTGTCAACAGTGGAATTGCCCACTGTTCTATTCGGCACCGAGAGCCTCTCGGGACTCCCAAACGGGGTTGCTAAAGTAGGCTGGAATCATGAGGATCCAAGAGACTGTGACCTGCTTTAAGCGACCGCAAAATTTCGCTTTACCTAGGCGAAACATTGGCCTTTCCTTATGTCGACTCGTCTTGCATCTCCGGTAGAAGATTCTTTCATTGCTTCCTCCTATCAGAGATAATCTAGCGTCTAAGCATCCAGGTTTAAATACCCTCAGTACCCACACACATCTCGCTCTCGCTCGCATTAATCAAGTTTCTCGCCTCCGACGTCGGTCCTTTGGCGACGAAGACGATGTTGATGCTGATCTAATTTCCACGGCAACATAATAGGATTTGCCACGGGCTTCCCCTTTTCAACTGCTCTCTCTATGTCTATGGCAGCAATGCGAATGGTTCATTATCAGTTTGCTTCGAGAGGAACAGGCCATAAGGGGGTCCCCTCCACATGTGTCCCGTTTAGGGCCGAGCTGAAAACAACTCCCGGATCGTTCTGATACATGCTTCGTAATTCAATGAGACCTTAGGCAGAAACTTTTGGAGCATCGAGACTTGGATGGATGCGACGGAGCGTTCTAACGGTGATGGAACCAACCGAGAGGAAGCAGATTAAGCCTACCACAAAGTCCCCATTCAGATGGGTTCGTTTGTGCTCTAATCAAAGGCAGAAATGAACCGCTCGTGAAGGTTGCTTTCATCATTAAACCGATCGGGCTCCGGTGCCGAAAGATTTTATTTGGCCTAAGGAAGAAGTAAAAAAATATAGGTTTGTTCCAACTTGCCGTTTGAGATGCTCTGCACGTGGGGCTTTCGTATGCTAACGATAGATAGAATTTCAAAGGCAAAGACACAGGACATATAACAGGGAGAAATGTTCTTTTTTTTCAGTTTGGTTTGGTTGATCCTCAAACATTTTGAATATTGTACGAGGTTCAATTCTTCTATTTAAGTTTTAGACATTTTTTTACAATTTTACAAACAATGAAAAAGACAATTTAGAAAATCAATCCAACGCGGTGCAGTTTAAATTTGTTTTTGGATGGTTTATTTGCAAAACAAATGCTATACCAAATAAACTTTCCACAACAAAGCAGCACAATATTAATCATCTGGTTTGATTTTTTTAAAGTGCAATGAAACCTTTTCCTGAACACATATGTTTATTTAATCCATCTAATTGCACTCAATGCGCTTTGATGGTCTTTGCCGGACAGAATTGCTCGAAGGGTGGAGGGACTATTAGGAATCGTCCTGCAAAGCCACATACACGCACACACAACAGTACCGTCACAAAGCCAGAAAGCGACAAAGTGCTGGCAAAAAAAAAAAGAAACCCGTGAAAAACTGCACATGAAAACAGAACCCTTGTTTCCTCGCACGGCAGAAGCATTATCCTTCCCGGACTTGGCACGCACAGCGCATACCGTTTAATGGAACAGGTCCACCAGTAATCGTCCTCTTTACGTCCTGCGGACCTCACAACCCCCCCTCCTCCGTCCTTCGCCCTCGATCGTGGGTCGTGCATAAAATGTAAAATCATTCCAATCCGCCGGCAAGAAGGTTGTTCCGGTGGTGGCGGAGCTGCCATCGATTTTCCCTCCGTCGGACTCCCTTTCCCCTTTTTTCACCCAACACGGCTGAGCAGCGACAACAAACAATGAAAGAAAAAAAAAAGGAAACCGACAAAGAAAAACCGGGACACCCCATCGCAGCCAGCAAGTTTAATATCGTTAAAAGTCTTTTGTTCCCAGTAACCACGCCATTACTCCCGGGCGGATGGTAGGAAGGCGGGGAGGAAGGGGGGAGGTGGTAGGGGAGGTGTGGATAAATAAATGTCCCATCACATCGTTGTCGTTGTCAGCATTAATTATCCAATCGCAGGACGTTTCATGGCGGGCGACAGTTTTTCATTTCCGCCCGGAGCCGGCTGATGGAATCGGTTTGCTTTTGCAACCCACGAAAGGGATTTTCTTTCTTCGCGGGGGTTTTTTTCTCTCGCCAATCGCACTCACCGTTTAGTGAAGGTTTGTGAGCAGTTTTTTCTTCGCCTTCCGATTGATGTGCAGGTGCGATAAAGAAAAGGAGTAATAGATTTCCTTCACTCGCAAACGGCCTTGAGAGGATTCCTTGCACCGACCTAGTTCGCCCCGTGTGCACCGCGAATGTTGCACGATACACCGAAGGTAGGCCTCCCCTACACGCGTTTACCGTGGCAGCTCGGAAAATCGCCCACTGTTTGTTTAGCTTTAATATTACTTTTCTAAGCCGCCCTCCAGCGAACGATTGCGAACGGTCTCAAGATGCAATCACGACCGAACCCGACCGGATCGAAAAAGTGAATGGGAGAAAAACTGAAACAGAAACACGAAAACTCTTGCCCGGCAGTGGATTTCTGCTCTACCCTCCCTCGGTAGCGTTTTCCGCACAACAGAGCGATTTTCCCTCCGCCTGCGAGCTTCCATTCGCCGTTTGTTTGCTTAAGCTTGTTGTCCCGGGAGGACGGTCCTCCAATTTCAAACCGAATCCCGAGGATCCCTTGCCCACCCCGGAACGTGCAGAATAATATTGACACACCCGTCTGGGCTGCGCTGCGCTCGGAGGGTTTTTTTTTAAAGGAGCGTTCTGTAAACTGAAACCGATAGGCTTCTTAATCCCGAAGGTAGATGAAGGCAGCGCGCCGCTGTATACAGATTTGAGACAACGTTTTACAACTTGTTCCACAACCTGTCGCTCGATTAAGCACACAGGCTCTTTAATAAGTCAATGGACCATGAGTTTTCACCATGGCAAGCGGCAGGCCGATGTTTGTTCGTCGGCGATATGATGAGAGAAAATTATCGCAGAAAATTATTATTTTAACGACGAGGACCATGCGATTAATGTGGTGGTGTTTCCTTTATCCGGGTGGCATTCGATAAATTTTGCTGCACGGTTTCATGATACAATTTGTTCATTTTCCACTCTTTCCCGAATTTCATTGCAGTCGATGGTCGTGCACCGAAGGAGCCCTACTATGGTCGCGAAATCGGACAACTGACGAACTTTGGACACGGAATTAAGGTAAAGTTGAAGTTATCCATCGCAGCAGGAGGACCTCATGAGGACAATTTATCTAATGTTTCACTGTTTCCTTTCCCACACACAGGGAAGGGTGTACGCCGTCGACGAGTCGACGCTGTTTGTCAAAGGATTCGCCTACGATGGCAACGCGCCGGATGCGTTCTTCTGGGTGGGCAACTCGCCCCGCCCGAGCCCGGAAGGGTTCATCATACCGTACCCGGAAGAGTACAGCGGGAGGTAAGTCGCATTTATTCTCTCTCGTTTAGATTTAGTTTTCCCAGCGCAAACAATTGCTTTACAGCGGGCCGGCGGGTGAAGATTGAACCGATTGAAACCTGCTCCGAAAGAGATGAATATTTTTGGAACAGGCTAACTTTAGTAGAACCATCTTATGCTCCTTCTAAATGTATGCAAATGATGTTACATGGGATAATTTTGGTCAGTTTGATCGATACCTGAATTCGAAACGGCTAATGCAGTGAGTGGATTTGCGCATGGTCTACTGCAAAATACGATTATCACATTTTGGATAGCTCTCGGAAGGTCCAAAGTAAAGAAAAACGACGACAATTTTTTTCGCTTAAGCTCTTAAGCTTTGGCATATCGAACGATTTAAACGATCGTCTCAAACAGCAACATATAAAAATATCAAACAGGTAAAGGTTATAAAGCAACCAAAACATGCACGAGTGTCGTTATGTTGTGCAATTCAAATCTGCACACACACTCCTCTCCGAACTATAACTTTTACACCTTCAATAAAACGAAGCCCATCAACATCTCCGGCATCTCCGTGTCTGGGCTGGTGTACGCAACAGGACGACAACTGGCGGCGGCCGGAAGAGCCGTGCATAAAATTCACATAAATTTTTATTTTCATAGTTCCCCGTGGTCCCCGGAGGGGGGGGGGGGGGGGGAAGGTTATCCTTCCCCGCTGAACGTCGGGCGGGGTTACAAAATAAATGAATTTCCTTCACCAACGATGGGATGGGACCACTTGCCGTTAGGCTTCCGGCCGTTATCCACACGAGCGAAAGGATCAACACCATGTCGCTGGTGATGTTGCTGCTCATCAGCCGGAACCCTCGCACGCACGACTCCTCGCAACTTTCACACGAAGTGTAACGTCGTCCAAATTCTAACACACAGACACACACAAGATAAAGATGCTACTTACACCCCGCTGTTCAAGGCTCGTCGAGATGGGTTACCCTGTGCGGATGCGAGCGATAATAGTCCTGCATCCTATCTAATCTTTTTTTATTCAGGGCTTTACTCGCAACCCCTCCCGTTGGTTCCTGCTTTGCTTCATGCCCCTTGTCCTGGAACGTGCGGAATCCCAGCCCGGCCGGTGTGAGCGGAATTTGAATCATTTACTAGAGATTAAGTACCTAATGTTACCACACTAACATTTCGTCACGTTTTCGGCATTTGCCCGACCGGGGACCGGGAAAAACCCCCCCGGTGGGAACCGAGCCCCGGCGTGAGAAGTATATTTCCGCAGATTATCGTGGGTTCGTCAGGGGGTCTCACGCTTTTTCACTCATTTCTTTTCGCACCACGCAGCCGGTGGAGGGCTGCGAAATTAAATATTCAACAAATGATCGGTACGTTTTATAAGTTAATTAAATTATACCGACGATAATATCTGGCACTTCGTGGAAAGGGGAAGGGTGCAATGTTTTATGGGAAAAAGTTTGGAGCGCTGTGATAACGGCCGGAAATGCCAGAACGACAATCGTCCAATTCGTAGGACTTTTCGCCGAGAAATTTGCAGTCACAAACGGTGTTTTCTCACTATATTTCTCTACATTTTTATAAATCATTATTTTCGTGCGAATGCCTCGGAAGAATTTCAACCTTCCTTATGATCTACGACCGGCACGAAGCACATTCCACGTTTGCATTGGCTCATTGTGATGTCACCGACGATTACTTCCATTACCGACGCTTTTGGCAGCATGTCGGGTACAATTATTGCGCGTTCCCCCTCGGTTGAAACTGGCTGCGCCCTGTAGTAGTATTTGCACTACTGGCAGTGGTCCAATATTCATCCCTTAGGCGCTCGAACACCCCATCCGGGGCAAGGTACTTCAGCCAAGAACCGCCAACAATGGCCGCATGAATAAAACGCCCTCGGCATAAATGCTTTTTGCTCCAATTTTTTTTTCTTTGCCTTACGTACCTGCTCGAGTGGTGTCTCGTAAACGGTACGGTATTGCTCCGTGAGGGTTTGGTTCCTTGGCCACGCTTTCTGGTATTTAATTGAAATGGATTATGATTGAACGAGACGACACGCTGACGTGCGGCCCAGGGCTCATCATTACATTACCAGAAGGTCTCCTAATTCCCTCTGTGCGATCCTTAATGACGTGGCGCGTACCGGGGACGAAGTGTGCGGCTGTGGGCGAGGCTGTACTGAACTCTTTAAAGAGTTGGAGAGATCCTTCTCCGAAACACCGTTTAAAACACACTCTCATCTATCCAAAACTAGGCATTAAAGATGCACGTAAAATGATGACGATGGCCTATAAACTGATGCTAACGAGCCTGTCCGAAAATGCAGATTAATCACTGGCATGTCAATAATGCTTGGATGGGGCACGCGGATGGGGCATTTGCATTCGTCAATCAATTTTGTGTTATGAAATTTCATTACCCGTTTCATAATTAATTGCTTTTTTTTACTTTTCAACTGAAACTATTCAACTATATTGTTCAGTTATCTGCTTTGTTTACATGCTTTGTAAATTCCAATTGAATTTTGTGAGTTACCTGTTGATCCATCCGATGGGCTCAAGATAGACTCAATCCAGGACACGACGGGCTTCTTCGACAACTGATGGCTGTCACGTACATACGAACATCATAACAACACCTCATAAGGAAAAATGAACCTAAAGGATGAGAATGTGAACCATTCTTTAGCCATACGTGGAACATTTATTTCGTACATGGTTTCATCGACAAACTGAGCCAGCGTAGACAAACTTAACGGAGAGAACCACAAACATGTGGAATAAGAAGCAGAGCAGCGGAAAGAATGTGATTCAATCTAATTCAACAACCCATGTTAGATATTTTCTACGCAATGCATATCCTTCCACTTGAAGCAGAGTGTTCGCTAGTGTAGATTCAAATACGGGTAAGCAATAGGACTGCAGGTTTCTAGGCCCGTGAACGAACCTTTGTTTTCTTCTATTTCATTGAAGGTTTTTCGGTTTTGCTTCGCGTCTTTTCAAACACGCGACGGCTCTGCACCGCTACTTGTCCGTTGCGTAAGGGCTGCTAGAGAAAGGATCTTCTTTAAATCCTCTGGGACACCCGGATACTACAGCGAAAGGTTCGGGGTGTATACAATTGTTTCGCAGCCTTGACGGACGCAGCCTGCGTTTCGTTTCCGTTGCGAAGTGGATTACGCCGGTGCTCGTTCCGGTTTCCCCTTTTTCTGCGATAAGTGATTACGTGTAAAAGGATTTGTTTTATCGATCGGACACAGGCCCCGCCGTGTTTGGGAAGGCCCGAAAATCGAACCTGCAATCATCCGGGCTGGTGAGGGAGCTGGTTTGCGGTGGGGAGGAAAGCAAAACACTTTGCACCAGAAATATAAATCTGTACCGAATCCAGCGCTGAACTGAGAGAACATAACTGTAAGTAGGGGAACGGAATCCGAAGAGGATTGGATTTTGTTGATTGCGTTTCCTTTATTCCGACCTTGTTCAGTGGATCCTTGCGAGGATTTGTGATAACGAGTATCGGTAGCAATACAACAAAAAAACCCGGACCCGCTTGAGTATCCGCACAGAAAGAACGGTTTTTTTTTGAGCCGTGTAAAACATATCCGTTCAGTGTGTAGAACAATCATTTGAACATAAAAATTGACAGCGAACATACGTTCAGGAGTTTTCTCGTCGTACCATAATTCTGTGACCGAACAAAGGCTTGCCTGTTCCGATCATAACCAATTAAAAGCTAGTATTCCAGACTGATTCTATCATCGCTTTGTTACGCAGAATTTAAATGAAATATTCCAGACTGCTTTTTATCGACGCATTGTTACGCTGAATTTACATCAACTTATTGTACTGGGAAAAGATTTTCCAATCAATATTATTCTATTTTAAACGTGTTTTGCACGGCAACTATGAAAGGTATTATACAACGAAGCTTATATGCTTAGATATTTGTTTTTCAATTTCATACCTTGTTCCCTGCATTTCATATTTATCACGTTAGAGCCGTTTATCATTTGTTAATGTTTAGCACCAGGAACAATATGTACTTGTGACGTAGCTGCCAAACGATACCCATATTGCTGCTTAATTGCCGATTCATACTTCAAGCTCCTTTAAAACGTGACAATTCGAGCCTTAAGCTCAGAATAGAGCATTCCCGGAAAATGGGCTGCCCGCAAAGCACTCCACAGAATAGCCTGAGTAAAAGGAAAAAGTTTTCTCACGATCTTGCTCCAAATTCGTCCACGTCGACGCCCCTGAGCAACAGATAGGCCAGAATAAAGACACCCCGAGAAAGATCGAGCACGCACGAACGTGCCCCTGTCTCCCGCCCGTATCAGCGTCGCCCGAGACTCAAACGTTGTCCATCCATTGTGTTTCGGAAAGGAAAAAAATCGTCCCCGACGGCGTGAAATGAGCGATTCGATGGAAACGCCCGAAACGGAACGTTTTCCTCGGCCAAAAAACGTAGGCCTCGGTTGCAGTTGCCCACCATCAGCAATCTTGCACACCAGTACCGCCACGCTTCCCCTCGCCGGCAAAAGGACACTCGAACTCGTGAAATGCTCCAGCAGAACACAACCCGACCAGACCGAACACGTCGGGCCGTTATTGAAACGCCTAATGCACCTCATTGTTGACGCCACGTGGCTGCTTCATAATGAAAATTCATTTTAAATTATTATTGCCGCTACGTTTCCGTGTGCACGTCCCCCCCCCCCCCCCCTCGAGTCATCTCCATCCGCACTCCACCCCCACCACATATTTCCGGTTTCCGTCCGTGCTTCCCGGGCAAAGTGCTTGCAAATGTCCGCAGGCGTCGGTGCGTTCCCTTGGTTTTGGCACTTTTCTTTCGGTTGTACACACGCACGCCTGCCTCGATGAAGAACGTCGATGCGCTACGTGCGTACTACCAAAGATCTCGGGGGAGGACAGGACGCCACCGGAAGTCGATGGAATCCGAAAAGCCTTTCGAAAAGAGTCCCCTGTTGTCCCTCGGCACTCGTGCAGCCCGATGACAGGAAATGGAAACTCATGTCCATGCGAGTGTGACGTGCCGGAGGAAGCGAGTGTTCAATCTAATGTACCTCGACGCCGTACGACACATCATTAATAATTGTGCTCCTGGAATCAGACCGACTTTTTTCTTTCTTTCTTTTTTTTTTTGCCTAACGCAACGACTCAATCGGTCAATCGGCTTTAAAAGGATTCGAACATCGGACTTGCCACGCTCGGTTCTGTGCGATGCAGAACAAGCACTGACGCAATAACACGTCCCGGATAATGGAAGGCACGTTCTTACGAACCGACATGACTTGAACATTACGTTGGGTGTTGGACGGACGAATCGATTGCGGGTCCGTTTATCACTGTAAATCTTGACAGTAAAAGCGAAAGGTTTTTTGCGTCATTTGGTGATACGATCGTCGATGCAACTTGAACTCTAGACAGTCGGATGAAAGATAAAATAATATGCAGTTATACTTACGCATGGTTCGAATCAGTTAATTAGATTGCGAATGAACAACTACTTTTTTTTCACTAACGAAATAGAAAGGGTAGATTTATCTGCTCGATAATTCTTATGGCCAACGAAAACGGTTGCTTCTTGCTGTCAAAGTACGATTTGAATCATCAGCAGTTCAACTACCTCAATTTCATTCGGTACACTGTAGCTGCTATTTAACAAAATCCCATGGAGTTTACTTCGTGTCGAACAAAATTTAAATAAACCCTTGTTGAACATGCACACCGATCATCACGGCAAACATCTGCCCCGGCGGACGATCGCTATCTGCTCCGGACGTGCGTACTCTGTTTGTCGACAACAAACAAAACGCACCCCAGCATTTTCACGGCATAATCATCGTTTGATTCTGCCAATCATTTCACGTTCATAAAATTATGCTCGTCAAACAAACAGTCGCGCGCCGAGTTTAGCATCCCAGTGCAAGCGATTCGGTCGGTTCCGCGCCAAACACCGAACTCCTCGCCGCCCTCTCAGTTTCCCGGCAGCCGGGAAAGCCGCCGCATACCCCGCGCGTTCGGGGAGAAAATCTGAAACCGTCAGCATATGAATTCATCAAAGCATATTATCCATGGAGAATACAATAAACCCACGATAGCTCACTTGTTCTTCCGTCTATCCTCTTTATTGCCTCTCGCTCTTACCCACACAACCCACGCTCGGCAAAGATGACCGTATACGCTCCAGTTTTCCCTGCCCGTTTTTTTTTCCACCATCACCGAGGCATATAGATGCGAACAGATTGCTGGAAAATCCACTTGCACGTCCTAGCCGCTATTGTGAGCAAAAGAAGCTGCGGCTCGTGCGGCACCGACACTGTCGTCCTTTCTGCTCCGCTCAGCCGTAACCTCGGGAGGAGGGAAATCCGTGCCCAACCACCCTCTCCCACTCCCTTTCGCCGACGGTGGCTTCGCCCGACGGTGGCTTTCCATCCCGTTGGACATGCGTGCGAAATCACCCCTTTCCGACTCAGTCAGGGAAGGGTGAGGGAAGGACGCTCGGGACGGTCTCGTTACAACAACCGGCGCTGCCGAACGCAAACACACACAGCCTCCCACCGAAAGCGACACTGTCGACACTTTTCTAACCTCAAAACCAAAGCCTGCCGGTTGGGGGCTTGCGGGAACCAGGGGGTTGGGCGGTGGTTTGGAAGGTCCAAAATCGGAACGATGGGACCTCGCATTGAGACCGAGCCGGTGGAGGGCCGGGGTTGTATCAGTTTTTCCCTTCATGGTTTCACTCGGTTTGCTCGGTGATGGGAAAATCCCTGGAACGAAGGACTTTTTCATCGTTTATTCCCCCTTTTCTTTCTGTGAAGATTTTTTCATATTTGTTCGGCGCAAGTTTTCTTGCGACTGCAACAAACCGGCGCAATACAAAGCTGGCAATGCGGTGATGACGGTTTTTTTTTTAAGTTTTCACCGGTTTTCCTTGCGGTGGAAACAAGTTGAACTGGACCGAGGCAGGAAAAGTTGATTGCGGGCTGAAAGAAAGAAAGAAAGGAGAAAGAAAAAGAAAAAAGCACGACAAGGGACATAAAGAACTGATCCTAAAACCGAGCACCGGACAGACACGGAGCATGCGAAGCACTTTTGCGGATCCGTTGTGAAAATCCGGAAAAAGGACCTCCCCGAGAAGCGGCGGCACCATTTTCCCGCAAAACCACAGCAGGTCAACGCATGCGGGACGACGACGACGAGGGTGTGGAAAGGCGACGTGGCGAGAGTAATGATTCGTTTTTCCCCCTCCCGGTCGGGTGCACCACCCCCTCCCCGGACCATTTGCTCGCTCCGTAATTCGGCCCGACTGCACGGCAATCTGCACGGGAAACAAGCATAACGAATTATATATCTTAGATTACACCTCATTAAATAATGATCGATTAAGGGCGAACGGGGAACGGGAAACCACCGGAAAAGTTGGGCGAGAGGGGCGGGGTGACGGCATCCACGAAGGACAGCCGGTCGGTTGGGCCGAAGAAGAGGGAAAGGCATTTGTATCGGTTTTCATAATGCGCATATTTGTGCATTGGTGCTGCCAATGTCCGGTGCGTAACCGAACACGATCGATGGCGCGAGGGACGGAAGCTGGAGGTGAACAGCAGCAACAACAAAAAACCGACACCATAGCGAAACAAAGGCGGTGGGAAAACGAAACCACGAAGGGCACGAGGGAGCCATGGGGAGGACGAAAGAAAAAACAGATCCCCGATCCATTCCAAGCATCGAAAACCGATTTACTCCGCGGGTGCAAACAACAAACGACGTATCATGTTCGATGGTTTCACGATCGGGGAACGCCATCAGCATAAAAATGTCAGCGCACATAAACATCGATGATAATGCGTTCGTCATGGGTCACATGATGTTATGCCTCGAGCTGGTTCAAGGGAGTCAACTAGAACAACAAGTTTATTCTACATGAGTTCATAGGAGAATGAATAAAATATGATAACAGCATCGATTTCAGCACTCGATGATTAAAATACATTATCTCATGTGAAGATTGACATCGGTATGGACTTAGTTAATTGTATAATATTCAGAAACCTTGAAGAAAAATAGCAACAATTCATATTTTCTATTGGGGAAAGGTTTCCACAAGTCGGAACAGAGCGAAAATACTTGCAGTGTTGTCGAAAACTATAGAACAATTTACAACAAATTTCATTGATTCTTATAAAAGTAAAATTGTTCCTTGTATTTTTCATTTGTTTTCGATTAAATTAGAACTTGTTTTCCTAGCATAATAACATATATTTCTTTTTTGACCTAGACCTTCTTTGTGATTGTGTTTCTAACCTCTTTGATGCTTCTATTTTTCTCATCTAGAGAACCACCCGTCTTACAGCAGCACAACAACACCGACATCATCCTCAAACTCCCGATGGGAAAACGTATCCGTGACATTCGCTGGCTTTCGGTCTGGTGCCGTCGGTTCACGGTAGGTAACGCAACCGATTGTATGAACCCTTGCAAGCTTTATTTCGAAACGACTTAAGAACCCGCAAAAAAGGAAAGGATGAATATGTTTTAACAGATATTCTGTGGGTAAAGATCAATATTGTTTGAAAAATATTGTCTTCATCTGAGCCCATTTTCTTTCAAAAATAATCGTTTTCACTTTTTTATGAACATTTTTCAGCTAGTATCTTTTTGGAATTCAATTCACTCCAACTCCATTCACCAACGTTCACTGTATGCACCATTTTTTTTTTAATCTAATGTCGACGCGATGTATCGAAATAGCACCATTTGAGGTAGAAAAGATGTTTGAAGAACAACCAAATAATTGAAATTAAATAGAATTCCAAAAATAGTTACCGGTTGAGACGGTTCAAATTTAAATAAATCCTCGATTCCAACGAATCATTTTCCGCGCTCAGTCTTCCCCGTTTTTGTGGAGGCTTTCGCATGCGACATCACAATTTCGTAACGTTAGTTAAAACGGCCTGCAACAAGGTACTGCCTCACGTGTCCTTCGGCTCCTTCCTTTGATCTCCGGATGCTCGGCGGAACAGCAAGTATAGCGATTCTCGTTTAGGAAAACCTATCGCGGAGGTGGCTTCAATTTTAGCAATCGCACCTAATCACCTCCGGTGTCGCCATGACTATGGGCGGGAAAGGATCAAAAACATGCTCCTACCCAACCTAACGCGTCGTTCGTTTGCATCATTGTAGCGAGACAAAAAAAAAAACGCCTCCCCACACAAACACAACGGCACGCACCCACACCACCACGGACCAGCCAAGCAAGATTCGTTGATAATTTCGATAAACGCACGTTTCATCGGTTTTCCTTTCTTTGTCGCTGCTCGGTGTACCGAGTGCGCATGTGCGCGCCGGGAAAATCGTTCGCTGAACACCTTCATTATAATCACCCGTCGCCCACCACAGCCCACCGTTACCATCGCGACCGTGCTCACCTTGCGTGGCACCTCCCACCTTCCCCAGCGTTACTTCGTCCACAAATCGTTGTCGTCCTTGCTTTCTTCGGCATCGAAAAATGTCACCCGAATCCTTTGCGTGCCTACGAGGAAGTTCTCGCGATGGCTGCTGGGAACTTTTCACTTTGTCCAACACACTCTCATTAACTTGTATCTTCGCCCAAGCATCTGCAATACCGCAAACACACACACACACACACTTCATGGAGAAGAAAAGGTAATGGGGGTACCCGGCAGCCCGAGGTACAGGTGCGCCACACACTGGCTTGCAAAGAGGGAAAACCTCGACGGCTACATTGTTGTGTAATTGGAACATGGATCATTCGCTTCTCTCAGCTTCCCTCCAGATGATCCACTTTACCTGCGACAGAGTAATTACACTAAGTACGGTTGCTAAGGAGTCACCATCCTAGTTGAAGGTGCTCGATGGCCAGATGGGACATTTTTGTCCATTTTGTCCAGTGGCATGCGATACCGGAACGATGGGCAAATGTTCGAAGTAAACGTTTGAGAAAACCAATTTTACGTTTCGCGAAAATGCGGCCAGTCTATGTTTACGCAATTTCAATGAACTTCCGTTCGTTAGAAGTATTTCACAGAAACCTCTTTGCATCGATCTTAATTGAGCAATTGGGATTTAGAATATTCTTGCAGGAATCGCCCGCGAAAGTTTCCCGTAATTCTTAGCAGAATTATTCGGTTTCAAAGGTTTTGAGCGAAATTTAACGGAAAACGTTTAACGTTCCCCGGAAACGGTTTTCAATCTACCAGTTTTTGGAATCGAGTGGCAATCCAATTAAAATGTCCACTCCTCGTCGACGGAATAGGGGGGCGTTCGGTGCACCAATAAATGTCAGGAACAAGTTGGCGAAACTCCCCGCCCGAGTGAAGGGCGAGTGCTCCAGCCGTTCTCAAGGGTCGTTGTTGTCAGTTGCAGTGCGCGTCGGGAAGCCAGGTTTTCATCCAATGTTCTCTCCTCCGCCCAACCCGTAGGTCGACTTCGGAGAAATCTTCATCCCGCCCGGCCTGGACGTGCCGAAGCCGCGCGTCCTGCCCGAGTTCAAGCGGTTGGCCCACGGGTTGCGCTCGAGCAACATCAGCATCCTGGACGCGAAGACGTTCTACATTCCCAACCTGCACTACGACGGGGCCGGCCCGGACGCGTACTTTTGGGTCGGCAACGGATCCGAGCCAAACATCATGGGCACGAAGGTGCCGAACGAGATTGGGTCGCTAGAGCCGCTCCGGGGCTACCAGGGCGAGGACATCGAGATCCAGCTGCCCGGCAACCTGACCGTTTACGACATCGACTGGCTGGCGGTTTGGTGCGTCGAGTATCGGCACAACTTTGGCCACGTCTACATCCCGAAGGACCTCGACGTCCCGCCGGCGCTCGGTCAGACAAAGATAGCGGTAGGTGTTGACTTTCTTCTCCTCGGAAGAAACCTTTCTTCTACTTAACAAATTAAAATTTCCCCGGAACTGTGCTTTGAACATTAACTTTTCTTCTTTTGCTCATCCCTAACAAGCCGCCATGGTGGTACAAGCCGGTAAACTATCGTCACCTGTTGATCGATTATGCCAATGGCATGCAGTTTTTGCTTTACTCCGTTTTATTAATTTTCAACCTAACACTTATCAGTCTTTTTAATTTGGTTTCCTTTGAAGCAACTCTCTCTTTCAAACAATGTTGACCCTTTTTACTATTCTTCCACGCAATGGCCACAGACTACGACGACCTCGTCCTCGGTGGTGACGCAAGGAACCACCCGGCCGACCAACGTCAACTGCAAGGAGCTGCTCCGTGGCAAACTCAACGTCATGTGGGAGGTAATGGACGACTACGTGGTGATTGAGCTGATCGGGCGCATCCAGGAGGACCAGTACATGGCGTTCGGCATCTCCGGCACGCACGGTCGTCCGCAGATGATCGGCGCTGACGTGGTGGTGGCGTTCTACGACCGTCGCCAGCGCCGTTTCCGGGCCGAGGACTACTACATGTCCTCGCTGGCACAGTGCGATGGAAAGCTGGGCGTGTGTCCTGACGAGCGGATTGGGGGCAAGAATGACGTGGAGATACGTAAGTGTTGTTGGAAAAGAATTGGTTTCCTGTTAAGAATGTTTACAAACTGATACTGTTTGTCAATTCGAAGATTCAAAGTTTCCACTTAGTTGGGGGATTTTCCAGCTTAAATTAAGCCGCGTTACCCAATTTCCCTTTATCTTTATGGTATTCTGTTATAAATAAATGTGTACCATTCAATACCTTTGCAGTATCCGGTGACCGTAGCCACGGGGTGACGAAGATCAAGTACCGTCGCCTACTGCAGACCAACGAAGCCGTCAACGACCGGGCGTATCCGTTGGACCGTCAGATCTCCGTCATCGCCGCGATCGGACCGCTAAACTCCCGCGACGAAGCGAACGCCCACTCGCACACCGGCACCGAGGTCACGGTGGACGACCTGCAGATCGACTTCTCGTCCAAAAACGACCACACCTGCACCGACGCACTGGACAGCTACGTCGCCGAGGACGGACCGGAACCGTGGCCGGCGCGAACCATCCTCGGCGAACGGACCATCACGGCCCGCATCGGGCCGACCGGAGGCAAGCGTGGCTACACGCCCATCACCGGTCATCCGTCCTGGGGCATCGCTTGGTACATGAACGACCAGCTCATCCCGGAGATCTACGTCGAGCGCGGCCAGACTTACACGTTCGTCGTGGAGGGCGGCGACGAGTCGGCGCAACCGGCCAAGTAAGTCTCCCCGGGGGGTTGGACAATTAGGACAGGCGGGTTTTGTTTCTCACATTTCCATTCCCGTTGCAGATATCATCCGCTGTACATCACCAGCTCCAGCGAGGGCGGCTACGGTCAGCTGTCCGAGGCACAGAAACGCCGGGAAACGGTGTACGCCGGCGTGGAGTATGATTCCGATGGTTACGCCTATCCGACTGCAGGTAAGCCAGTGGGAAAATCCTTCTTGATCCAACTTGTCTGACTATCGCGACGACCTTAGGAAGGAAAAAGGGTGTTTTCCATTGTCCATCTCAGGTTATTTTCATTACTGAGATAAATCCTCACAATACTTTATATAGATCCAGTGTCGAACTTATTAATAAAATTTAGTCTGAGTAAGGAACGACTATTCTTGGGAATAAGCTTTAACAAAAACGTAAAATTGCTAGTTTTATTAAATGCATAACTCATATACCTTGCTTTCTATTCACTCTCTGCAGCCGGACGATACTGCGAGTGGAAGCATAAAACTATCGACCGATCGGCAGAGATCGCCACGTTCGACGAGTACAAGAAGACGCTCAACCTGTCCTGCGACGACCCGAACGGCCAACCGGCCTACCTGAACTGGACCGTCGTGGAAGAAACGCCCGACTTGGTGTACTATCAGGTAGATAAGCCGTTCTCCCTTACATGTCATCTCCGCTAACCAATCCTTTCCACAGTGCTTCACCCATCGCAACCTCGGCTGGAAGATTCACGTCGTCAACGCGGGCGAAACTAGTAAGATCAGCGGCTCGCATGGGTTGTTCGGTTTGGGGCCATCCGCCGCGGCCAAGCTGCTGCTGCTGCTTGCCCTAACATTGAGTCCCGCCATCGGCCACCGGCTGGTGCGGGGCTTCTGATAGTTTATCGATCGTTCCACCGTTCCGGTGTGGCGCCTGTGACGCCATTGTCTTTTCGCGCACGTTTCGTGGGATGGATTTTTTTTAAACTAAAGAATGGAACGAATTGTTGTTAGGAAGAAGGAGACTACATCCGATGGTTCCGACTTTCCCAAGCCCAAGGGTGAGGACAACAGTGTGCTATGTTTTGCTTCTGTTATGTTACACTTTCCGTCGTTGTTACCGAGGTGCGGTTTGCGGTTGGTGAAGCTTCGCACGTACTGTTTCGTTCGCTTTGGGCGCACCACATCTTGCTTCCTGGTTTGGTTGCCCGGAATCTTTAGCTACTTTACTGTCCACCTTGCGATGGACAGGGGGAAAACCGAAACGAAATATGTTAGTATATCTTTATCCGTCCATATTATGGAATCTACAGTGACACACGTTTATTAAACCGATCCAAGCCGAACTGTACTGCGTCAGTAATGTGTCCCTACTCTGCCTCCGGTCAATGCTGGGCACTTTTACTACTAGCGAGTGCTTAAGTTTAGGACCGAATACAACCGTTTCGATTGGCGTCGAGCGACGGCATACAGTACGAAGCTTCACCGCGCAAAAAAAAAACCTGTAGCACCTGTCCATGTGGCGGCTCTTTGGCGCGCAAGGGCAGGCTTTAGGTAGGCAAACAAAACACGTAGATTTAAGGGAACAGTTGGAGGAAATGGAGATGCAGAAACAAATGCCCAGAAACTAGGGCTTTGTCTGTGGCAATGGCTTGGCCGCGCGACAAGCCACGAATCTTGTTGCCATCCACCGGGGTATAGCCGCTGTAGGTAGCTTAGGCACCTGCCATGCTGCCGACAGGCGAACCCCGGGTGGTGTCCAACAAAACCAATTACAACCATGCGATATCGCCGAAAAACATATCTTACTAGAGTGAATCTGAAGCTGGTGAAATGCGATGCCCCCTAGGCGGGGTAAAGCCGTCGGATGGAAGCGGAAATGGGTGCGGCTACACGTGCCGCTACAGCGCACGTGGTGACAACGAATGCAACGAGACGCGGCCGGAGTTGGAGATGTTGTTGTTGTTGAACTGAAACGTTAGACGAGCAGCTCGGACTAGTTGATGCACACACACACACACAAAAACCCGTTGGATCAATTGGAAAAGGTACAGCGGAGCGATTCAAAAGAAACTGCAGCGAAGCCAAGCTTTGCTTGCATATTTAGCTAACCAATTTACAAGAATGAAAGAATGAAGCAGATGGGCAAAGGAATGCTTCCGGATCGGGTATATGCTGGAAGTATGTTAGCTTTATTCAGCGTACAAAATGAAGGACAAGGCAAATCAACCATTAGCGCACAATTGTCCCACACACTCCTTTGTTGTTATTCATTGTCGTCTTTTACCTACCTTACTTAACAGTCCGTTTTTTGCCTCCATTTGTTTAACGACAAGCGTAACAAGATTTAAACATTTTAAATTTTAATTCAACATACGTGCCGTTACAATTGTTTCTTGTTGCCTTTTATATTAGCAACCCTTTGTCAATTTGAGTTATTTCTTGTTTTTTTTCTCAAGGATTCAATAATTGCTACTTGTACATTTAGAGGATACATCATAGAGTTGGTGCGCCTGAAGAACATCGAAATTTTCTAATTTTACCTTCGTTAGCGTAGTCAGATCATATTGCAAACCTTGTTGTAAATCACCCTTGAATATTGGATCTAAGGGACGTTATTGAAAATTTGAAGACGAAGACAATAAGTCCTGCCCGGTGGCTAGCGGGCGGACATGTTTGGGGCGTATTATGAAAACCAAGGGGGAATGGGAAATTATTGACTGCATCGATTTACACTATTTACAGTGCAAGAGACAATAAACTTATCTGCATTTGTATAGTTCAACACTAGGCGGGAGAGCTAGAGAGGGAACGGCTGGACAATAATTAGTCACCTAACAGAGCGAAAACAAAACAAAATACAAGACCATTTATCAACAATTCAATCCATCACACGATGTTTCAATCAATTGTCAATGTAATAAAATTTAAAGATGAGGTTGAGTAGGACATCGCCGGAAGCAAACAATGGAAGCATACAAACACCGCATACACAACTTAGATAGTTTAAGAAATAAATGAACAATAACTGTGGAAAGGCAGCCGGGCTATTGCATGCGTGAATTTTCAAACTGAATTGAATTGGACAATAATTAATGGAAAAAAAAACAACTGTAGTGAAATCAAACAGCATAGGCGTAACCCGCGTAACTTTATATGTTCAGTGACATTCGATTTTACTGTAATTATTGATATCAATGTATTCCGTAAGGTGTAAAAACAGAAACCTCCATTCTGATTCTGTCGATGGGAATTTCGGGAGCCGCAGGAAGTAATCTTGCCGGCGCGTGGACATACTACCATAAAAAGTTCTCCCTCACCCCCCCCCCCCCCCCCCCTCGATCGTACCGTGGTAAGGTGTAAATAATAAATCGTTCATGCTTCGAAAACTCTTTTGGCCCAACACCCGGCTACTCAAAAACAGATCAGAAAACTCATTCACTACCGGTGACGTTGTAAAAGTTGAATAGAAACGGAAAGATAAACCTGCATCAAAAACTAATGTTACATCAACCTAACGCATGAAGTCATAGCTAATGAATTGAAGCGAATGCTTCACCAATAATTGTAAATTTAGCAAAGAACTCAAAATAGGCTGGCGAAATGCAATTCACTCAATTTAACTTACGAAAAAAAAACACGCGTGTGCGTATGTCGCATGCAATAAATGGCTCTACCACAAATACGCTCACAAACAAAAAAAATAAACGTAGCGAAAGTGGAGCCATTCTACTCTACTTTTTGGCTCTAAGAAGAATAATTATACTAACAGGAAGAAACCATCTACATGACAATAAAGACAATAATGACAGTGATGACGATGATCGTATATACAAAAACAACTACATATAAATAATATACATTGTAATTAAAAGGAATACTTAAAGTATGCAAAGTATATGTAATTTTAAAATGATTTTCTAATCTACAAAGTGCAGGCCACAGACATCAAAAACTGTGTTAGCCGATTTCTTTGATAACCCGCTTAAAAATTCTATTAATCCCCGGTTCCAATGTGGATCAAATGCTATAAGATTCATTTTCGCTACATTGCTTTCCGAGCGATATTTTTAATTCTGTTTGGTTCTACTTACCTGATGGTGCATTTTTGCATATATAAAAACTGACGATAAACGAAATTCCTAACTCATTCATAGTAATTGTAAACAGAAATCATTAAACACACACCGCTGGCATTTTCATGAATAACCAGAAAACCCCGGTTTTGGCTCCAAAGGGCATAAGACATTTTGTGACATTAGACAAAACTGAGGATTTGAACCAGGCACGAAGTCGATTTCTGGAACATGGCCAATTGCAAAACACACATAAATTAAATAATTTGGATCACTTCGTATATCTTCGTGTTAGCCATGCGTCAATTACATGACAATAATGAAAAAAGAGATGTGAGAAAAACCTAGAACGGAATTCTTGACAGCGTAAATCCAGTAAGAAGAACACATTAAAAAATACAATTTACAAAGCGCTTCATCTACGAGCACCAGCATGGTTGGAGTCGCAAAGAAGAAAACATAAAACGAACAGAGCACGATGAAACTACACAATTAACGTGCTGTAACGTGGCGTCGGCGTAAATGAATGATACAAAGGGAAACCCCGCAAGAAAGTCCAAAGGTAACGAGAACAACCAGGAAACAAAGGCATGAAATAGGGGCTTTGCTGAAAACACGGAAACTATGTTATCCATTTAACCTTCAAACTTTTTGCCATTTTTCGGGAACGTAAGCGAGTGACCAATTCGTAGGACAATACCGAACTACCGAAACTGCTAGCCGCGCGGAAAAAGGCAGTCGACGCAAAGTTAGGCAGTTTGTAAGGAGAAAGGCGGTTACTATACACCTAAATGATGAATCTGAGACAATAATTCTTTACACAGTAAGCAACAATGATGCATCATACGCAACAAGCACTAGTTTTAAATGAAGCAGTAAAGATAACTATGCAAAATGGTCATTACTGAGTTTTACGCTTTTTTTATTACAGCTTTATCTATATCCGAACCACCAAGTCAACTGTTTGAAGGATGTCATTACTCTCTTATATAATTAAATCATCGCGAAAAGTAAGAAGTGATAATGCTCCATTTGTGTGTTACAACCGACAAATCAAATAAAAATCCGTAGTGTCTATAATAACCTTGGTAGAATCTAGTACTTCATTTCATTCGAAACAACGGCTGTCATATCGATCAGCTGTTTAGGAAAGGAAAAATGATAACAACCCGGAGGTCAACAACATCGCTAGTCACGAAATACTCCTGCTGTCGACGGGTTGTTCAGTCGTAATTTACGCTGCTGTTGAAACGCTGTCATGTTCGAGCGAAAATTAACCATTCTCTACGGCAGCCAGTCGGGAACGGCGCAGGATTTGGCCGAGCAGATATGGCGTGAGTCGAAGATGTACTACTTTCGCGGAAACGTGCTACCGATGGACGAGTACGACGTTTCGGAACTGATTTCCGAGCGGTTCGTGGTTTGTGTGTGCTCTACCTACGGCCAGGGCGAAGAGCCGGACAACATGAAGCGGTTCTGGAAGTTCCTGCTCCGCAAGAGCCTACCGACCGATTCGCTCCGGCAGGTTCACTTTGCCGTCCTCGGGCTGGGTGATTCGCGTTACCCGAAGTTCAATTACGTTGCGAAAAAGCTGCACAAGCGTCTGCTGCAACTGGGAGGAAGTGCCGCGCTGCACGTCGGTCTTTGCGATGATCAGCACGATCTTGGCTACGGGGCTGTTTTTCTGCCGTGGATTAATCAACTGTGGGAGGAGCTGGCAAAGCTGGCTCCCCTTCCGGCGAATCAGTACAAGCTAGCTGAAAGTCCCCGAGAGTACAGGTGGAAGGTGGAAATTGTAAAGCAAGCCGCAGCTGGCAATCGCGAGAAACCTTCTACAATCGACCTCTACGCGGAGGTGCAGATGCCGAACGGATTTCGAACGATGGTACTGGAAAATCGACGCACAACGAGCAATGACCATTTTCAGGACGTCCGGCTGATCACATTTGAAAAGAAATCCGTGCCCTGGTGCCCGGGTGATGTGCTGTATGTGAGACCACACAATTCCAAGGAAAGCGTGGACACATTGTTCGAAATCTTACATCAGCAAGGATTCGATCTCGACAAGAGCACGATGGTGGAGGTGAAAGCGGTTGATTCCGGTAAGTAACTATCATTGTTCTGCTATCTTTATCTGTTATCGAGGAACGTGCTCGGAAGCCACAACGGCATGGCCGCAATATTTTCTTCACCCTAGAGCTACGAAAGGATGAATGATAACCTCATGCTACCAATAGCGCACTTACTGGATAAGATAAGGATGATTGACAATATGCATTAGGCTTGCAACTTTGTTGCATTTTCTCATGCATCAACAGTCTTGGAAAGATAATATTTACCAAAAAAAGAAATGATTTTAATGAAGTTTTTTATTATACGATATTTGCTCGAAAGCATATTGCGGTGCAATGTTTCATTCCTGAGGTTCATCATCCTGCTGCCAGCCATCATCGTTCGAGAGAAACCTTCTCTTGGCGGCCGTGTTCATGTAAGGCCGATACACCCACTCGGTGTCGGCCGCATCCAGCTCGTCCACCGTGCCCAGTTTAATTTGGTACAGCTTCAGCTGAAACCGTGGTCCCACTTCGGTCAGCTCCAGCTGCTTTTCCACCATCCGGTACGTATGATGGCGAAAGCTGATGTAGTCGTCGTGGTTGGCGAACGTCATGACACGTTTCGAGTCCTCCTTCGGTACCGGAAAGAGATACTTCAGGATGGACATGGTGCGCTCGCCCAGCTTCGTTTTGAAGTTGTGAAAGACCAGATGGGGTTTCTGCTCGCTCATCGTGCCAATGTCGGGAATGTCGTGGCGCATCACAATCCCGGACAGGTTGAAGCTGGCCGTGGGCCCGTACGGCAGGTGGGTTATGATGAGATTGTCCGGCACGCCACGGTGCTCGTGCACGACGATGAAGTCGGTCACGTTGTTCGCCCGGCAGGCGTGTACCAACTGTTTCATCTCGAAGTTACCACGGTTCATGCGCTGGGCGTTCGGGAAGATCAGACGGAGCTCCTTGGCGAACTGTTTCAGGCGGTTGGAAGGTTCGCGCGATGTCGTGATCATAATTTTCGGATCTTCACAGCCGGCGAATCGGTACTCGTCGTCTTTCGAGTCGACCGTGCCGGCGCCACCGCTCACGCCTCCGATTTCGGCCGCGCGTTTCGGCCCTTCGTCGGTCCATTTCAGTTTCTCCTGTAGGGTCAGTGCATCCTGCTTCAAATCGCCATGGATCGGAATGTGTTCCTCGATCGATCGTTTGATGCGTTCCTTTTTGTCCTGCAGCGCTTTTTGTTTACCTTCCGTCGCCTTGCGATAGAGGTACTCTCTCCGCAAACGAGCCTGGCGACGTAGCATTTTACCGTTGTTATCTTGTGAAATTACTTTGCAAACTAAAACACAAACGCGGCTTTGCTAATGGAATGAAATACTAAACAAGCCAGGCACGTTTTCAACGAAATGTCATTCTTTTGTTGTTTTCCGCTTTTGACAGCAACAGGCGTATCTAAACGTCTTCAAACGTCTGAATCACGCCTTGAACTGAGGCATGTTTCATGCACTCGCTTGGATGACAATAAATGCCATCTTTGAATTTGAGATATGCAGAAGAGATTTTTTAGATTAACTGTCTTCTCTATTATCTTTCCAGAAATGCCAGTTCCATCCATATTACAAAGGCCTCTCGCGTTGGAAGTTATCTGTGAACAGTATTGGGATTTAACAGCCATACCGCGAGCGAGGGCATTTGCAGTTCTGGCCAAAAGCTGCTCCAACGAGCTCGAAAAAGAAAAGCTCATCGAGTTCAGCAGCGTCGAAGGACAAGAGGAATTGTACTCCTACGCCAACCGACCAAGAAGAACTATTCTGGAGGTGTTGCAAGATTTTCCCCATGCCACCAAAAGTCTCACGCTGGAAGCTATGTTCGAGGTGTTCCAACCGATCAAACCGAGAGCATTTTCGATCGCATCCGCCGTCGAAAGCGAGAAGCTGCAAATACTGGTGGCGGTTATCGAGTATAAAACAAAGCTAAGCGTTCCGCGGCGCGGGCTGTGCTCGCAGTGGTTGAAACTCTTGGCTTCGGGGGATCTTATAAATGCATGGGTACGAAAAAGTACATTCCAACTGCCATCGGACAATGTGAGTAAATCAGCCATTCATTCGATGCTGAATTGAGTTGTACGATTCGAAACCTGTTTCCTTCTTTCCCAACAGCGCACCCCACTCGTTATGATTGGCCCGGGCACTGGACTGGCCCCTTTTCGTGGCATCCTCCAGGAAAGAGAGCTATCCGAGACGCCTACCGCTGCACCGTTGGTACTGTTTTTCGGCTGTCGTAGTTCCACCGCGGACTTCCACTGCGAGGAGGATCTGAAACGAATGGAACAGAGCGGAATGCTGCAACTGTTTTGTGCCTTTTCGCGCGATCAGTCGGAGAAAGTGTACGTGCAGCATCTGATACGGAATGAAGGGGTTCTGCTGAAGAAACTGTTGGTAGAGAACGGTGGTTATGTGCTGGTTTCGGGTAGCTCGAAGAACATGCCACAAGCCGTAAAAGAAGCGTTGATAGAAGCTATCGGCGATGCGAATCATATCGAAGATATGATAAAAGCGAATCGTTACCAGGAAGAAACCTGGGCATAAAACATATGACTGTGAATAAACCTTGGACGAATGCGAAGCAACATCATACAACGCTGGATCCGTGTACTTTGTAGAGGTCTTATGCGTTATAGTTTATTGCTTGTTCGTAATATCCTACTCGGTGAATCCCCACACTTTCAAGCTACCCGCATCCCTTCGTCGGTCGTTCGCATCCTTGTCGTCACAGGCGTAGGCCAAAATGTACTGCTTCGGGTGCCAGGCGACGGTGAACGTGGCCGCATCCACCGAAATATCAGCCACCTTTTCGCCCGTCTCCGTGTCACCGATGTCGATGATCAGGTCTTCGCTGGCCGAAGCTAGCAGCTTTCCGTCGTGGCTGAAAGAAATGGTACGCACGGGCCAATCGAGCCGGGAGAACACGCGCAAACACGCCAACTCTTCCGCATCCCACAGGGACACGAGCGCATCGGCGGAACCGGTGGCAAAATACTTTCCCGTCGGGTCGAACTCGATGCAGATACAGGTGCTCGGGTGGGCTTTCAGTATCTGCTGCAGTTCCAAGTTGGGATAGTTCAGTATGTGCACGCAGCCCTGCCCGTTGGTGAGGAAGAACAGATCGCTCCCGTTGCTCCAGGCGATTTCGTTCACCTCGAAGCTGAACTGTTCCTCCGCACGGATCTTGTGCGTCCGGGTGTCGATGAACGTCACCAGATCCTCCTTATTGCCGACCGCTATCGTGTGCCCGTCGGGTGACCACGTAATGTTGATGTTTTCCCCTTTGGTGTTGATGAATGTGGCACATTTCCCCACGCGAACGTCCCATATGCGCACGGTTTTGTCGCCACTTGCAGTGCTCAGCAGGTCCGGCATCGAGGCATGCCAGCAGAGCTGATCCACTGATCCCGTGTGACCGCGGTAGGTGCTCTCCTTGTTCTGCGGGAAACGTATCCATGTGATTTGTGGATTAGAACTTGGGTGTTATGTGTATGGTATCAAGCATCATATTACCAAACGTTCACGGTCGAGCGTAAACACGGCCACCGTCTTGTCAAACGAACCGGACGCCAAGCGGCGCCCATCGCAATTCCATCCCACCGAATGTACCTTCGCTGTGTGCGCTTTTGAGGCTTCCCTGGTTTTGTTGTGTCCTTTGAAGTACTCTTGCAATTCTTCAAGTTGCGTCTTACTGCTAACCATTGTGATTAAAAGAGATTTTTACCGAATAAACTGTGCTGTTTACAAAAGCGAACTATCCGCCAAAAGCTGACTTTCGTTTGCTGCGCGAAACGTCACTTTTTGACAGTTGCACCCAATTCAGCGACAATTCAGCGAGCTGCTTTGTTGACGTCTTTCAACGGTCGCCTCGGCCATGCACACACATTCGCTTACAAGCCGTCGTAATGGAAGGTGAGCGTACATCCAGCTGCCGCCGACCGTGCTCCCGCCAGTAAATATACGCGCATCGACCCCACCGCAAATCGGATGCGGTTTCCACTGCTAACAACGGACCCGTCACGTGTGTGGCCTGCAGTGCCACTGCTTAAAGGCATATAATTAACCCTTACACGCGAACTCTGCGGAATGGTAAGTTGAAAGAAGGCGAACCCGACTATGCACACTGTCCTTGCTAGTCTTCAGGTGCTATCGATTTTGCCGACCGCAAGGAAAACACGGAAGAAAGGATCCCTTCTGCCGACTACACATTGTTAGGTCGATAGGAGGCGTATGCTAGTGTAACGAATCGGTATCATTTTCAAGGCAACTGTTGAAGCATAATAGAAAAGTTATCCCACCCTTCTCTAGTCCGCGAGGTTGCGATACTGCCGTGTGATCTAGAAGTGCCAACCGAAGCAGAACACGGTGAGCAGTTACCTTTTCCATTCCGAAAAATGGTGCAAACGATGCCTCGCAGGACATATTTGCTGGATTAGAAACTGATCACTGAACAGAACGGCAACTATTTAACATGGCCCAGAAGCAGATGTCAAAATAAGTGAAAATGTGCTCTTCTAAAAATAGGGTATCTTAAAATGGTTCACTAAATCGATAGCCATGTGGTAGCGCATGGATGTGGCAGCCGCTATTGACACACGTGGAACATGTGCCGGTAGTGGAGTTTCCGGTAATGACTGCATCCCGTTCCGGCGGGAAGCGAGCTCTACACCCATTCATCGGAATGCCTCGTAATGTGTCAACAACAGGCTGCACAAACTATTTATCTTACCGTGAAAAATACACATCACTGCAGAGGAAGGGCCGCATGTTGACGAAGACTATCAGAGAGACCTCCAGCAGCGCATTGCACTGATAAACAAATACGTTCTACGACCAATGACGACGGTTCGATAATCTACAATCTACGACCCACCTTTTATTCTGATACTCTTCAGTATTCATATTGCTGCTAGTGATAAGACGGGGTATGCTTTTTATGCCTCCATTTTCGACAGCGTTCTAGAGCTACATCCCATACGCCAGCAATCTAAAACAAACTAATAGCAAGAGATCAGAAAAAAAATAAATGGATTACCTAAATTGTGACCGTTAAGATGGTGCCTAGAAGAGCAGTAGCGATATGTTTTTGCATAGACCACCTTACGGTCACTGCATCTCAAGGGTTGCTGCAATAATTTATAACCACATCAGCTGCAATATCAATTGAACCGTGCGGTGCAAAAGGGCAGTTATGAACCAGTTTGCAACCATGGACGGATAAATTGATGGAAACGCACTGCACTTGTGTGGCGTAATAAATTTACGCGATTGATTTATCAATAATAGTAAATGCATTGTGGAATAAGCTTACGTGGAACGGCCTCCTGATCGTTCCCCGATGTTTTAAACACTCCATACTGCCCTATGAGGTATGCGATTAGAAACATTGAATGATTCCCTCAAATGCTTCCTTTTGCTATCAGCGCTTCCCTATTATGCTTTCAAAACGTAGCAAACGAACTCTGGTACCACAATCTGCAATCACCCGAAAGGAACCGGCGATACGCTTCTCCATTGTGTTACGACAATGTCCAGTCGCGTTATCAGAAGCCTCGAGTTCGCTTTGGTAGACGACCGTCTCAAAGATCCATCTAGTCATCTGCGGGTATATCAATTCCAGTCGTCTTCTCTGACGGGAAAGATGTGCTGCGTGCCGAGCAGGAAAGTGTAATTACTGGGCCATAACGAGAGCTACGTGCTGCCATTACGGAATAACATACAGGGTAAGACACGGGAGTTGGAGTAGAGTGCAGCTTGATCGCCATTGGAAGTAGCTTGTGAACAAGTGATAACACTAATGGGCCCCCGTGTGGTGCAGAGGAATCGCGTAACCGTAAAAGTATAGTAGGCTGTTTCCAAGCACTTCTACCCCTACTAGGATTTCCAATATAATGGAGAGCTTCGATAGGATTCAAATAAAGGGCACGAAACGATGCTATTATCAGCAATTTTCGACGTAGCTTCGACGTGTTTTATCTACTCTCTATGACCCTTGTCACTAATTGATTACTTCATCATTCTTCTTTTCATTATAGACGGAACCGGCAACAGGTGAACACTGAAAAGCCCTGAATCTGAAGCTACAACCTATCGCCGCATGCCGCTTGCTCAAGTGACCGGGACGCCGACCGCCGTTTAAAAAAACCACCTTTGATTGGCGATTGCCGAGGGGCCAGTGACTTTCAGGGCCAGCTCGCACGCGCTGGCGATGCATTTTGCGCCACGGTGTAACTGATATGATGTTTTAAACCGCCTGCAACGAAACGCGCAAATCTGGCAGAATTCCTATCTACATACCGTCTCCAATGACATGCACCCCGTCGGTATACCAACAGAAGAAAAACAGTGAGGAAGCGAGGGAATCCCTAACCTGAGACGGAAGAAGAAACAGCAGAGGGTTGGCCGGAGACCGACCGACGACAGCGACGACCGCCAAAGGCAACCCCCCCACACACAATAATGGCATCATACGATAGTCAAAACCTGCTACCCGGCGGCGGTGCCGGGGGTCGGATAAATGGCGGGGGCATTAGCATCGTTAGCAACCGGGCGGGCGGTGGTGAGTATTTTGGCGCGTTTCATCATTTAGCGTTAATATAGTTGCGCGTGTAGTGGGCGTTGCAAGTAAACAAACAAAACGTGATCGCGATTCCTGAAAATGTAGTGACGCGCAGCCAAAACTATGGACCGCATGATGCTAATTTTATCCGCGTTACGTTGTCGAAAGTACCGAAATTCAGATTTGTTCCTCCCCAATTAAAAATCCCCCTCTATGCACTGCGGTGGACAAGCAAATGATTTAGAATGACACACGCCACCCAGGGCCAAGTTAGGCCAGTGAGCACGCCATCGGTTGTCCGTACCAAGAAAGATTCGAGTTGATACGAAACTACGACGAAGCCACTATAAATCATAAGAGCAACCAAATTGTCATTAAATCACCCATGAGCATTCTTATCGAACGGAAGTACCGAGAGCCGCTTCAAGTTTGTACTTTTTTCAATTTCTTATTGCTGAACCATATGTTTTGATAAGCAAATCAGAAAGACCCGGCCAACCTTTCCTGTAAAGGTTTCATTGATAACCCGTCCCTCTGCGTATAATACGTAAATTTCGTTCGCAAATCTGGAAATAGGTAGACAAGCTGAGATTTAAAATATTCATAAAGCACCATGCCACGCCTCTATCAACTAGAACGAGGTTCGGCTGGAGATGATAAGAACTCTGACATGTGTTCCAAATCTCGCCGCCTAATGCTCGTGCCCGAACTGATTTATTCACGAACAAATCGCTCCCTCCCTGGCCGGGCATCCATTCTCAACAACCAAACATAATTGGTTAATAAATTGATTCAACGAACTCGAACCCGTGCGCGCGTATACGGGCGGTGTGTAAAAGAAATAATTTTTCGGGATCGCGAGACCGGTAGACACACATTCCTAGCCAATTGATCTATTGCCACCACTTCGGCTTTCGGCAAGACCTAACGCATGTCAAACGAGCAACCGCTCGCGACCACGGGAGCATCATACAAGAAGTTTCAGTGTAGATTGATACGTGGTAAGATGATAAAAATAGACCGAAAATTTATTTCGTCCATTCTTCACGCGGGCAAATCTCGTCACATTTCATCCGACCCGTGTGCGCCTCGACCCAATCACACCGCGATGAGAATGGATTCGCGAAAACTAGCCTAACTCCCCCGAACTAGCCCTCGATCCACTGTGGCGCACGAGCGAAAATCACTTGTATAATGGATCCATCAGGACAACCGACGATGCTTGCTTGTTTATTGTGCGTCCGTCGTCGGTTAAATGCACTCACGGTACTCGGGGGACAGGGTCAACGACGAGATCGACTAGACAAAGCCAGCGGATCGCGACGAACGTGCCCGGGCGAGAAGCGAGAGTAAATCCACCGTCTCGGAAACGTGCAGGCGAAAAATAACATAAATAAACGTCCCGAGTGGCCAAGCGCGCGAGCGAAATTGGATGCGGTGCTAACGACAGGGTGCAGTCGGCGAATCATCCTCGTCTCGCAGATGACCCACTGTGCGTATACACGGGGGAGGGAAGTATTCTCAAGATGTTTTCGAAACATTGTCTATATGACGTTGCATAGGACCTGCGATCGCAGCGAAGTGTATTGTTATGCAAGATCGCCGACGGGACGTCCTGTTTTTGATTGAATCTAGGACAGGAGAGTTATTGTCATTGCATCTGTCCGCGTAGAGATTGACTGATAGGTGCATTAAAACATTATTAGCTCCTTGTTCAGCGAGGGTTGATTAGCAAATGTTGAAGTAAACCATTCACGGAAAACTACCGGATGAAACATAACAATAAATAATGTTCAATAATATTTCTATCTTGCAATCCATCTTCCTTTTTTTTGTTTTGCAGCATCAAGCGGTAACAACGATGCGGAGAAGTCGCCCTTCCTGGAAAAGTCCGAACCGGTGCGACTCACGCCGGCCTGGGAAGAAAACAATCTACCAAATGATGAGCTCAACTTCAAAGGTAAGTTTAAGGGTTCACCCTGCACGGTTGCTGCACCTTCTTTCCTCCTTCGTCTGCCAAAGTTTGTGTCTTCGTGGAGAAAAAAAAAACGAAACAGAAAAAGGTCGACCTTTTCCTGTTATATTTGAAGATTTGTGTGTTTTTTTCGATTTTATTAATCGAACACCCTTCCCCCCGTTGGCTTCTTAATGTGTGCACTTTTTGTGTATCGATAGATAACCGAATGTTTGCAACCGAAACTGGTGTGTATTTCCACCTCGTCGCCGAACGAACCCCCGCCGAGTAGTGCGAAATGATGGAAGAAGAGTTTTGTTTATTAGTCGCTTCAAGGCGGCCCAGTATGTGCCTGCAAATACGCGCACGGAAACTCTTGTCTTGGGCCAAAAGGCTGACGAAGGAATCCAATCGTGGAGCTCGATGTCGGTTTGCCGGTGGCAAAAACCACGAAAACACAAAACATGAAACCACCGTACGCGCAATGTCCCTGCCCCCTTCATCACCTGTTGCTTGCTTCGGTCGATGGTGGTCGCATAGTTGGTTTTTTTTTCACAAACCCGGATTGTAGACACACTGGGAGAAGTGTAGGAGGTTTCTGGCAAAACACTGGTGTTTGTTGTACTTATCAACCTATTCCCCCGGGTGGAAGGTTTTCGTTCCTCGGCAACGGTGGGTTGTAAACTAATTGCTTATCCAAGCGATTCGGACGCAGCAAATGGTGCACTTTATTGTGATTTATTACTATTTAAAGTGGCACGATGGGACAATTCATTCAACGCGAAACTTTGTTTAAAACATAGAAATTATTCAAATTTTAATTTCAATGCGATCATCATTTATACGTAATACGTACACCGCTTGTTCATTCCAGTCAAATTGCAACTCTTTTCCCGCCTGACACCGACCCGCCGTAAACGTAAAGGATTCCGAAGTATTAATACTACGAAACGGGAGGAAGAATCCACTGATCATTTTTTGGGTAGTTTCGAATAATTTAAAAAATCGCGTGCGCTCGCTCACTCACTTTCTGCCTTGGCCATAAATAAGGGGGATTTTAATTTGTTGTATCAGTAGTTTTCCTGCCGCGGCACCACCCTGGTTTTCCTCGGTTCCGGCCCTCGTTTCTCGTCTCCTAACGTGAGCATGCATATTTATACACGAGAGGCCAGAGGCAATTTACAGGCATTGAAGCAATTTAATCGATCGATCATTCTTATCGACAAAGCCTCGGGCGATGGAAATACTTACGATGGGGGAAGCGAGACCAACGAGAGGGTGGATGCAGAAAAGTACTGTGTTGATAGTTGTTTAAATACGGCTTTACTTTATGCCCCAACTATACCCAAACACCACGATAGCTTTCGGGTTCGATGATAAAATCTTAATGGTTTTAATGTAATCCTATGAAGTTCATGAAATGACAATTTAATTGTTTTCCATTTAGCAAATGTTTCGTTTTCCGTTTTGTTTGAGTTTTAGGGGTCATCTTTTCGTAGAACCAAAGAGGCAAAGACATCTTCAATCTAATACCTAATCGCGCTATGGGGGGATTCGACACAAAGAACTGCTGGTTCGGAAGGGTTATATTTCCTTGAAATTTTCCTGCAGACGTCCGGCACGACGAGTCGAGTCTCTTCTGCACCGGAGAGCATCCATCCCAACGTTGTATTTTTTTTTTTTGTGTGCCTCCTGCACACACCGGGGAATCGCAGGAGAAAAAGAAACTTCGAAAAGTGTTGCGACCAACATGCAATCTTAAGCTCTCCTGGGGTTTGGCGGGAACCATCAAGGATCGAGGCAGGACGCTACGTAAAGATCGCGAAGAAGAGCAACCTATAATTGTGGCATTTTTCCCCGCTTTTCCTTCACCGTAACATAACTGCTTTGGCACTGCATCTCTTTGTGCTACGTCTTCTCTTCTCTCTCGCTATTCGGCCTTTGTCCTGTTCTTTTGCTTCGTTTTATCCCGTTTCCCCACTTTGTCCTGCGTGAGATCGGCAACGATTCGTTTCGTCATTCACTCGCCAACTTTTCACTTGCACGGGGTCTTTCTTGGAGTGAAGAAGCTCCAAGCTCCCGCCGGGTTGTCTTAGTGAAGAGAAATCGGTCCTTCGTAGGAACGGTGGCTTCGAGTTTTCACAAGCAAATGTAACGAAGGTGGTGGCCCTTATTATACACTACTCCATGAACCGCAACCTTCGCGTGTTTGGCGTTTTGTGTTCCCGTTAGTTCGTGTGCCCTCGGACCCGGGGGCCGGGTTCTGTCGCCGTCAGTTGCCGCGTGCCAACGTCGCAAAGAAGAGGCCATTTTGTTGCCGAGTGCCCGTGTGGACAAAGTGTCTTTGTGTCCCATCAGCGTTGTTTTCGTTACGTTTGCCACTGCGGGGGAGGACAAAGGGGGGAAGAAATGTTTTTCACCCTGTACTATCTTCTAACGCGATGGAACCTGCTTCCAGGGCTGACGATGGAGCGGGCCAAGATGGAGCTCAATCCGCCGCGGGACAAACTGATGCTCGTCTTTCTAACGCTCATGATCCACGGCGTCGGCACGCTGATGCCGTGGAACATGTTCATCACTGCCAAATCGGTGAGTACGCCTACCTTGTGTTTCCCGAGGCTTTTACCACAAACCGGTACCAAACGTAACATTCACGTCTCTACTTGCAGTACTTTGTAGATTATAAGTTAAGTCAAAACTATACCGGCGTAGAGTCGGAGTATGGAACATACTTTCTGGCGTCCGTTGGATTTGCGTCGCAGATTCCAAACCTGCTGTTCAACTGGCTCAACATTTTCATCAATCTAGGGTAAGTTTGGCGAACGCAAAGCGAGGGGATTTCTTTCATTATGCTTTGATATCCGTTTTTTTTTTTTGCAGCGGCAACTTAACGAAAAGGATCGTTTACAGTATCCTGCTTGAGGTGCTCGTATTCGTCGTGACGGTAGTGCTGGCCATGATTGACTCCTCCGAGTGGCCGGGTGCATTCTTTTGGATCACGATGACCACGGTGGTGATTCTGAACAGTGAGTGATTCTTCGTGATCACGTGAAACTATTGCATCTTATTGTTCTTAACTTGATTAAAATGTCCGCCCATCGCTACGTTCCATTCTTCCAGTGGCCGGAGGCATCTACCAGAACACGGTGTACGGTATGGCCGCGAAGCTACCGTTCAAGTACACGGGCGCCGTAGTGCTCGGATCGAATATTAGTGGCACGTTTGCGTCGATCATCTCCATCCTCAGCTCGCAGTTTGCGTCCTCCGTGAGGACGGCAGCGATCTACTACTTCATCACCGCGATGTTCGTGCTGCTGCTCTGCTTCGATACCTACTTCGCACTTCCGTTGAATGTAAGAAAAGGACTTATCGTTTTGTGGTACCAGGTAATCTGATGAAAACACCGCCGCTAATAAATACTTTACTTTCTCGTTGTTTAGAAATTCTACCGCTACCACGAGCTGCAGAAGGAGCGCGAGATCGAATCGAACCAGCGGGCGAACATGGGCGCCCGGCCACCGTACTGGAAAATCTTCAAGCAGGCCTTCCCGCAGCTGTTCAACGTGTTCTTCGTGTTCTTTATCACGCTGTCCGTCTTCCCGGCCGTGCACTCCGACGTCAAGCGCAGCGATGGCGACTTCGTCATCCAGGACGACCTGTTCGTCAGCATCTGCTGCTTCCTCACGTTCAACGTGTGCGCCATGCTCGGCAGCCTGCTGACGTCCTGGGTGACCTGGCCGAAGCCCAAGTACCTGGTGTGGCCGGTGCTGCTGCGTGTCGCCTTCCTGCCCCTCTTCCTCTTCTGCAACTACCAGCCGCTCAACATCACGCGCCTGCTGCCGGTCTACATCGACAACGACTGGGTGTACTGGGGCACCGCGGTCGTGATGGCGTTCTCGTCCGGCTACTTCAGCTCGCTCGGCATGATGTACGCCCCGCAGTCGGTCGAGCCGCAGTACGCGATGACGGCCGGCATGTTCGCGGCCGCCATGCTCATCACCGGCATCTTCTCCGGCATCCTCTTCTCGATGGTGTTCCCGGTGGTGGTGCAGTACAACTTCCTCGAGTGGCTGCACTAGGGCTGGCTCTGGGGAGTGGACGTGTACGATGGCTACCGGTCGTCGTAACTGGCACGGGCCACTCCCAGCATCACCACCACCACCCCTTGAAGCTCGCGGGATGTGCTCTCATGGCCATCGGAGTTGTTCAGGGGGCGAGAGAAGGCGTCCCTGCATATCACGCTCAGCTTAGAAAGAAGAAAAAAAACTCACTACAGAAACAAGGCGAACCAACGCTTGCTATCACTCCCGCCGGGGATAGTTGTTGCTGGGCTGTTGAAGTCTATCTGCTCAATTGTAGTATCCAACCGATAGCTTAGCGAAACGAAACGCAACATATAATTGTATGGAATTTCGTTATTTTGTCACACATATTTTTCGTTATGAATTTTGTTTGTTTTTCTCCCTTCATGTTTTTCAACATGTTTTAAGTATGATCGCATAATACGCAAAGCGGTCCATTGCAGCGTAGGGTCTTTTGAATTGAATCTTAAAAATATAATTCTTGGCAGTGCATTATTGCGTAAATTTCCGAGAAACCTTCATGAATATTTAGATTGAAGGTGTTGTCTGCATGTGAATGGTTTTAGTAATCCTCTTATTCGACTGGAAGGAACGAGGAAGATATAATGTTATAAATGAATCCACGTGGGAAATGCAAATCTTTACCGGAAAAATTATGTTCTGTTTGAACGATATTTAAACATTCAACGAGCTACACCAAATACCAATGGTTTTGTCCTTCGACCAACCAGATCTCTACCATCTACCAAGATCGTTCAGTCCTTGGCAGACATTTTATCAATTTTAGGTCGATCACAAAAGTGTGTTGAAATTATAGAGTTTTCGAATTTTTGAGGAAATTGTTTGCAAACAAGCTGCGGTCAGTGTTGTCGTTTTAAATGAATCGGTATCGTTCTTTTATATTGTGGGCAATTCCCTTTAACATTGGGTCACTTTGTAACATCAGTGAATTGATGGAGTTATGCGTTGGAAGTCTTATAACATGTCCCTAAATAGTAACTACCTAGTCTGACTTCGAGTACCATATCAAGGATATACATAAACATTGTTCACGATTGGAGGAGTTGTTTTCATACTTTGAACGGTTAAACTACAGCGAGAACCTGTTGCAACTAATCCCACCGGGAAGATAGCAATCTCATATCCCTACCAGCGCCGTAGTCTATAAAAATGGTTTTTCTCTAATTTTCTGCTGATTTCATATTTACCAAATTATTACGTGTTTTAAATTCACGTTCACGTGTTTTAAGTTGACTTTTGTGAGCTTATAATGTAGGATAAGTATGCACGTTTCTTTTGATCCTTTATTTCTTTTGTCATAACTAGTACTAAGAAGAAGTCAAATGCAGTTCCCAAATAGAAACCCGATCAGGCCCGATCTCAGAATAATGTTTCGATTTGAAAAAAGAATTGCACAAACCAAAAATTGTGAATCACTTCCCTGCAATTTTTTTTTTTTTTAAAGACAATTTTTCAAATCCTTTCTGTTTTTGTTGCAAAATTAAGTGTATGTAGCTTTCAAGTTCATGCATGATTTTGACGGTAACAGAGAAACTTTAGTGTTAGTTAAATAGTTTCGTATGACTGATTGTTTAGGTTTTATTAATTGCGAACGTGTTCTTTTGCCCCATGTCCTTTCGTTGCTCAAGATTTCAGCATTTGGTAAAGTAAAACAGATTCACTTTACTTTAGAAACTTCAAAATAAACGATAAGATGTTTAGTGGTTAAGTTCATTCAATCATTTTTCTTTTTCGGAACAAAGCTTGCACTAGTGTGTGCTCATTCTCTTGTCCACAATTATTTTGTTTTTCTTCTGATCAGCTTTTTTACATTTTTTTGTTTTTTCGTTTTTTAATAAATTTGATGGCTTTAAAGACAATTTTTATATTTTTGTGGTTCTTCTGACTTGATTCGCGATCATTCAATTCAGCTTGTAAGTATTAATACATTTTTATTACATTCTGTTACATACAAACCGGAAATCTGCATTTATTTTTTATTTGTCGTATATTAATAATCTATGCAACTTCAAAACTAGCAACCTTTTATCAAACTGAAAAACTAACTAAGGTTGAATATATTGCGCCTTTTATTTGCCCACTTCAAAGGCGATAGATAATCGATTTATCGAAACCATTTGCGCGCCCAACAGTAAAGGAGTAGAAAGAATCTTCTCAATCCCCCCTCGAAAATGTTAGATAACAATGATAGCTGAGAATACAAAACATCGTTTTTCCCTCGATAGCATAGTTTTATAAACAGACTTGTTACAGAAGAAGCCAAAAGCGGAGTGGGAAACGTAGAAAAGGAAGGAGAATAAGACGATGATATATTAAATAACATATAAGAATACAAGGATACTATAAATCACTAGTTGAAATAAGGGTAAACTTATTCTAGCAAGGAGTTAAATGTTACATTTATATATACTTATACCATAATGAATGCGTCATGTAAACGTACAACAGGACCAGAGAATGAGCTGTTAAACTCAACAAAAGCATTAAGCAAGCGTCAGCACCGTTCGGATTTGATGGAATGGTGGAGTATTAGAGCAATAATGAAGATACGGTGGTAAGATTCGTAGTTGAATATTCTAAAGTGGCGTAGCGTCAGTCTGCTCCATCTATCTGTTCGCTTGGCGTTACAACGGGGACAATGCCTTCGCTTTTCCGAGTAAGCCGTATTTATATAGCACTTCTTATCTGCATCTGAACACGGGGTTTCCCACAAACCAAATGAATGAAACGAAAGAAGAGACTACAACGTTCTTTTCGAGGTTCTAGCTCTTGTTCTAGCGTCTCTTAGGAAGCTCCTATTGCTTATCGACATGTTTGCACATTTCCATTAGAACGACCAGAAACAACCAGTAATCCTCTGCTCAATGACCAAATGTTACGGAAAACAATACTTGAAAGCCTTTCGCACCGAAATGATCACCGACGATGGGGTATTTTTCAAGTCTCACTCATTAAACTTAAACATAAATACAGCGAAAAAACAAACAACTAACAAGGGATGAACCACATCCTACTGAAAATCTTTTTAACGAAATTCATCAACCACTAAAAAAGAGCTGCTCTCATTATAAAATATTACCAGCAAAAGATATGATCATTCCCCATTTTTAGAGTTAAAAACCATAGTCTTCATGGGTGATCTGCTTCCCAGCATCCATTTAACTGCATAATAGGAAACAATCAACATTTTTCTCGATACCTCAAACTATTTCATCAAATACTTATAAGAAATTTCACGACTAACTGACTTTACTACTCTACCATTGCCGATTTTTTATTAGCGCTTACGATAGAAAAGCAAACTCTTTGCATTTGTACGCCATATTTATAAAACCATTTGCGAAATGAGACCGTTAAAAATAAACAAAACATATAAAGAACAACCAGACACAATAAGACGACGGGAAAGCGTTTGTTTCCCGGTTCGTGTGACAATAAAACAAAAATCAAATAAAACGACTGCTAGACGCAGATAGTGTAATGCCTTTGGAAAAGGTTGTTTTTTGGGCCAAGGAGTCAGCAAGTTTTTACACTTCGACGGGATTTGCGCATGGGACATGAGACAGTAACATTTTCAACAGTACGGCACTATACATATTCTGAACCATATTCATAGAAAAAGATGGACAAATAATCGTGAAAACATTGTTGGAATGTTATAGTTAAAGCAGTGCCACAAAAGGATTAATATACAGTAGCAAACAGATAATCAATAAAAAGGATAGCAACGAAACGATATGATAAAAGAGACAGACAACTAACCCCCTCGATGACGGACTCGAACTTTCTAAAATCAATCCCCCAGTGACCGACTTAAGCTTACTTGAATCAATCATCATCCTGTGCACATTTCAAAAATATTTAAAAAAAAACAACTTCAGTTGTTGCAACTTTAAAAGCTGATTACTTATCAACTTCACCACTCTAAAGTACGTTTTTAAACACACGATTTGATACAGGGCCAGAAAGCAGAACTAATCGTGAAACGGGACGAGTCGATAACGGTTGGTAGAACGGTCTGCAATATCAGATGGATGGTTCTGCCCTTTTTACTTTAATAACTTCAGGAAAATTTATAAAAGAATACATTTAATGAAAATAAACACGAAACGCGAAGGAACAAAACATGAACCCCGTAAAACAGGAAAAAGAATTTATTGAAATGTCATCTTATTCTCATTACGACTGAGAAATGATACCTGGAAACTCGTTGAAAATACGTTTTACTTTATTTATTTCAGTTTTTTCCTTCTCTTACGTCTGCCATAATTCTTCTTAGATTTTTTTTTTATATTTTATTCTTTTTTGTTGCTGCTGCTGCTGCTGCTGCTGCTGCTCCGCTTGCTTGCTTGCTACTCATCTCCACTATTTTTTTTCTTCTTTAAATGTTTTTTGTTCTGTCCTCATCCGCCATTTGTCCGTTCGTCGGATGTTCTTTTTTGCTCCTTAAACTTCAACACAGATTTTTTGTTGCCTTATTCATAAAACTTCTTCTAACTTGTATTCCCATCGTACGTACTCTGCGCTCCCGTTCAGTAAGTTGCTGCTGGTTAATTTGTTTGTTTGTTTGTTTTTTTTTTTGTTTTCTTCTGTCGCAGTATGCTTCCATGTTTGTTTTCTTTATTTATTTTGTTGTTGTGTGTGTGTGTGTTTACTTTCTGTCCTGCTGTTTGCTACTCCTGTTGATGTTTTGTTTGTTTTGTATCTGTTAAGGAGTTCTTAACCATTTCTTTAATTCATTTGCCTTCGCTTGCATTCGTACTCTCTTGTCGTGTGTGCATGTGTGTAAGTGTGTCTCCTGGCTTTCGTGTGGCCTTCGCGTTCCACCAACTAATGGTTTACACCACCTTTTTCCACTAAGATTTTCGCACCAATATCTGAAAGGGAAGTGAAAGTTGAAGAAAGTTGCATCATCATACGTTGGGTTTGCGCTGGATTCGCTGCCCCAAGAGGAGGAGTACGCGCGTGGTATTGGTATGTGAGAGTGTGTGGGTGTGTGTTTGTGTTCGTATGTGCGTCCAATCGGGTTGGTTGGTGGGATGGTTGGCGGCGGCCGAGCTGGCGATAGAGAAGGAGGACTAGCGGGGCGCTGTATGTTTTAGAGTTGTTGACCCTGTGATTTCTTCGAATTTATGCTGATGTTAAATGCGGCTTGCGGTTTTTGTAGTTTTTCGCTGTCCGTGCAATTCAAGATCCTCGTTTCTACATGCACTTTTTGCAATGTTGTGCTATGGGAGATGGTGGGGAGAGGGGACTTTTTCAAATAGTTCTACTGATCAATTTCAACCATTTGTGTTCCTACTATTCTTTGCTTATTCTTCCTTGTCCCCTACATGGTTTAGTACCTTTTTTCTCTTCAATACTACTCCTCTGAAAGTTCGTGTAACGCGTGTTTCTGCAAGTCGACTTTTTAAATTCGCGTTGATTATGACTGATTGTTTGTGAGTATGTGAATGTCTGTTTTTTACTACTTGAACAACGCAAGCAAGGTGTTAAGCTATTTGTAAATTATTTGTAAAGCCCTCGCCTTCGTGCCGCCCGCCGGTTTTATTCCATCCAACCCGCCATCCATCCTCACCGGCATATATAGCGTCGCCCCACGCACGGGAAATGTATAAGTGCGCACACACGCACGATTTTGATTCGTGTTGCATGGTTTGTTTGTTGATTTGTTGTCTCTGTTTTTCGTTTTCGTTTTTTTTTTTTTTCACCGTCTCCAACACAGCGGGGGAAGACGTCCATCGGTCGCACGGAAGGACATCATCATCCGAAGCTCCTCTAACTCTCCCACCCGCAGTCATATGGAAGGATGATCTGTTCAATCGGTCGGGTCCAAGGAGATACAAAGATGCCAAATGCAGATGTTCAAACTGCATTAAAAGGAAGGGAAAACGGGAATTTGTATTTGATGCAAGATGTTTGGATTGAGAAGTGTGTCTGTATGGCTCCTAGCCTACTACAACAAATCGCCAGACGTTAGCATCGCATAAGGAGCGTGCCGTTTGCCATACCAAAGCACTGTTTCTAGAGACAAGTTAATCCTTCCACGTCCGTTGGAAAATGCGTACATATTCTATGTCGCGATGAGTGAATGTCTGTGTGGCCAATCTGTCTAAATTCGACTCGTAGGGTGTGGAGAAGGAGGAGAGTAGAATATTTAAAAAAAAAACTTGGCAAACATAACATTTTGTATCTGCGATGAACCACCGAAAAACAAAATGGAAATACGCTTTTTGCTTCTCATCCGACATGATGCCACCCGTGATCAACTGCACGACAATCCGATGTGAACAAGTAGTCCTTGGAAAACGCACCGCCCCGAACGTGGATGTTTCATCCCATATGCACACACAAACAAACAGAAACACACACAGCTCGCTGTCGGTGAGTACTTGATGGAAACCACTGTGTTCCGGTGTTCCCTATGGCCTGCTGCTATGGGGTTTCGATTTAAACTAACGGAATAAAGAAAAAGTCCAAGTCGTTTTAACACAGGGTACATTTTCGCCAAGAATTACTTTTATTGTTTAAAAACAAAAGCTGTATCAGAACTGAGAGGAAGGATGATGACAATTTAAAAGTAGAAGTATGATGATTTTCCTCGGTTTTCTTCTTTTCCGCTCTCCGTTCTCGACTACCACGTGGGGCGCGTCCCTACTGCTACTACTGTGCTACACTAGGTACTGCTGCTGTACAACTGCAGTGTGTGTGTTTTTTTTTTGCCTGGCCGAAGAAAAACCATTATCCTAGAGGCAAAGAAGAGGACAAACTCGAACTCAGTCACCCTTCGCCGGATTGTGGGGGAAGGAAGGTGCCGGTAGGAGTGTTTTTTTGTTGTTTTTTTTTCTTTTCCTGCTGTATCAAGTGTAACTCTGAGTGTAGGAGGTGCTTTCGACTGCTACAACGGTTGTGGTGTGGTTGCGATCGCCTATTAGTTAAAACATGCTTGCCGGACACCAGAAACAAGAAACTAATGACTTTTTAAACCATAACTCGTCCTGCATGCACCATGTGTCCGTTTGCCGGCTGCGACTGCCTACTGTTTCCGTACCTGGTACTGCACATGTGTGTGTTGGTGTGTGAAGGTGTGCCCTTGCAATTTGCCCTTTTGTTTGTATTTCTTTTGTCTTCAAGCAAATGATCTGGTGATTCATTTACATTGAAAGATTTAGCTTAACGCACTTGCTGTAAAATGTGTCTAGCTCCATCTTCATCATCATCATCATTATCATCATCATCATTCATTTCACTCGCTCATTCGATCTCTCTTTCACCAAAAACCCACGCAAAACATTCGCACTTTCGCAATGTTGCAAACAAACATGCACGCACGCACTGACGCATCCACCACACATATTCTCATGCATTCGTCAGAGTGCGTATAAAAAGAGGAGCTACAACCCACATCTTATTCCTAGGAGCTCTTTCACGCTCCTCATACCTGCACAGAAGAGCCCTTTGCTGCTTACATGTTGTGAATGTTTGTTTCGTTTTGCTACTTCTGTTTACATGTTGTAAATTATAATGCATTATCTTATTTAGGGGCTTCTTAGTTTTGCGCTTCTTTTTTTTTTGCTTCCCCTTCCTATTTCGCCCCCTTTCACTTTCCACTTATATTCGCTTCAATATTTCTTTTGCTTAATCACACATCAGCCCTTGCATTCGTGAACTGTCGTCTCTACACATCATGCTCTTTTAAAGTATATAGTAAGTGTTTGCATCCCTTTAATAATTATTATCAATTATTATTATCAATTACACATTAAATCTGCCAGCGTTTTACCTTTATTTAATCTACCTCCAATTGTGTACATGTGTGTTGGTGTGTATGAGTAAAGGTGTAGCTATCCTGTTAGTTGTTGCCTCCAGTTTGGGTAGGGAGAGGGATGGAGGGAGGGAGGGAGGGAGGGAGGGGGGGGGGGGGGGGGGTGTAAAAAGGGTAGATGTTCTTACTTGCTGCATTTTTTGTTTGTTTTACTTTTTTTGTCACAGGTTGCCTAACAAACTTGCCTGCACTACCAGTGTTTGCGGGATGAGTTGGGTGTGTGTTTGTGTGTAAGATAGTAGCAATTCAGAAGTATATCTTCATGTTTTACTCTTAAATTTACTCTAATTTTTCGTACACAATGTATTTCTTCACTTCTCACAAACTCGCTCCTTCAACTTCTGTTCTGCTCTTTTTTTTTTTTGTTTCTTCGCTTCCCTTTCTTTTTTTTGTCAATGACAAAAGCACATTAAACAATAAAAAATAAAATCCTTTCTTACTAGCAAATTGTGTTTTGTTTGTTTCCCCGCCTTTTATTTCCATTAAATTCAACTGTTATATCGTAGAGTTCTACATTTCACAAGTTGTTTGTCAAATTAAAAAAAATGAAACTATTGTAATTACACCATGCACCGTTTTCTCATCGTACTGGTTTTCCGTTGTGTTGTGTGGCAGATTCCGGGTTTTTTTCTGTTTTGTTATTTTTCTTGTGTTGTTTTTTTTTTATGTTTGCAGGGTGTTTGCGCACTACCTTCTTACGTTTTGCTTCGCATAATTTGCCGTCCTTAGATGTTTTATTATATTTTTGATATTTCCTTATGCCTTTCCTTCCTACAATTGGATTGCAAAGAGTAGTCACATATGCATGCAAGCATGCATCTCGAGTATCTCTCTGGCCTGTAATACCGTGACGCCTTCTAGCTCCAACTCTCTTCCTCTCTTCCTCTCTTTCTCTCTTTCTCTATCTTTCTCCTGTGTGGTGGTTGTGTACATGGTGTTTTTCAAGGTGTTCCAATTTGTTTTTTCCACTTTCCTCCCGGTTTGTTCTCGTTACAGAGTAGTAAAGGTAGTAGCAGCATATATTATTAATATTATTATTATAATGATAAAAACTAATGTACTTCTGATGGTTCCGGCTTAACCGAATGATGATTACTTGGATCTGGGGCACTAAGAGGCTGTTGGTGGTGTTGGTGACGCGCGATTTGCGTACGCAATGTATCCGCATGGGGCAGCGCGCGCGTGTACACAAACGACGGAAGTTTTTTTTTTTTTTTTTGGTGGATGGGTCGAGTGTCGCCGCAGAAAAATAGCGGATGCGGATGCGGAAGAGAGAGAAGAGGATAAATGGATAGAAAGAACGTACCGATTAGTAAGATTTAAGGTGATGGAACGCAGCAGCATCGGAGAGAAGAAGAAACAAAAACAACATACAACTGATTCCATCTTTCATTCACCAACACACACACGTTGTCCGATGGATGTTGAGACAAAATCAAAGAAGAAAAACAAAACGAAAAAGAAAGGGAATGGGGCTGAGGGGTGGAAAACACGCAACCGGGAGCTGGCTCTTTCTTGTGCGGAGAAGAACCGGGAGACAAACGTTATTACAGTGCAGGGACGGTTTTCTTTTTGCTACGGACGAAACACGTTCAAGAAGGAGGAAGGGGGGAAGGGAACGAGGAGAAAGTAAGCTGAGTTTACTCCAAAGCGATAAGGCGCGTTGGATTTGATTTCGTTTTGCGATTGTTTGGTTCTGTTTTACGTTCTCAAACGAAAATAGCACCGTATGGTAGTAAAAAAAAGCTATCAATTAGCTATAGTACGAACCGAAATACCTTATATTATTTTACAAAAGAATTTGGCATTACGCTAGATCAAATGCTAAAGGAAGACATGACTATCCCTTGTTAACATATCCCAGTGGTGCAATTTGAAAAAATATATTTTACAGAGCGCCGTACAGTTGCGTAAACCAACAAATGGCACATTCCATGAAATACTCTCTACGACGTCCATCCCAAAAGGGATCTTCCTTGGCAATATCGCTTTGTACGTAACTCTCAGCAGGAGCGGTGGTGTAAGCTACATCGTGTACACTAGGAATGGGGGGATAGACTAATGCCAATCGGTAAATGTGTGCGTACGTACAACTAAATGCATAAAACAACGTTCAAATAGAGGTGCGAGTCAAGATCAAGGAACACTACTCGATCTTGGGGTTACTAGTTGATTGATTCCTTCTGGGAATTATAAGAAATTTCGAATGGGCGATTGTTCAATGCTCATCTTTGAGCGTTATCCTTCCAAGGCTTGTTGGCCCAGTCGGCTCATGATCCATCCATGCTCTGTCTAAGGAAACAATTGGCTTTAAACTAAAAAAAAAACACTAAGACTGGCTGCGTTTCGTTTGCGTTTGTTTGATGCACTTAGTTATCGATGCACCCTTCCGAATTTGAAGGGCGAACTCTACAGGTGGGTGGGTTGGTGCGCTGGTGATGATGATGGCGGAGGGTGTGTGTGTGTGTGCGAGAGGATTGGTGATTTCTACATGGTTCTGGGACAACTATGAGGGGACAGCAGGGTGGGTGGGTGAAAACAGAAGAGGTGTGTGTGTGGAAGAAGGACGAGGAGGAGGTGGCATAATACCTTGTGGTGGTGGCGCTGTTACAGCGGAAACAGCCGGTACGGCAACGGACGGTGGCGGGGGACCGCCGCCGCTGGGTGGCGCATGCGATCCTGCACTGTGCGGTGCCTCGAGCGGTGTTGTACTATGGGCTTGCTGTAATCCACCTGAATAATAGCCGCCATTTATACCAGCTATAAGTTTTTTTCTTGATTTGTAAATTATTATTTCACTTTTTCTGCGTATATGTCTTGGTTTGTATTATTATTATTAATATTATTATTATTTTTTGTTTTGTAACAATTAAGTTGAACTCTTTTTAAAAGGTAAATTATGAAGAGAATGAAGAACATCACACGAGGACTTTGACATCATCGTTTATCATCGCTTTACTGTGGGATTGGCATTGTGGAATCAGTTTGGTGGTGGTGTTCATCGAAAAGAATCAAAGTGAATGAATGAGAAATGAAAGTTTGGTTTCGGTAACTTTGTTCTTTTTTTTTTCTTGTTAATCGTTCGAACATTTAAAAGGGTCATTATGAAAGAGGTAGGCAGTCTTGTTTTCTGTTCTGTTTAGTTGCTCGACAGTTACAGTTACTATACTGCGCGCGTGTCTGTGCGTGTGTATGTATGATTTTACTTTCCCTGTCTTGCTCTCTCTCTCCCTCTCTGTCTTTCTCTATATCTCACTATCCCTATCTAATCCTCCCTTCTTTTTTTATTTTTCTTTTTCTCTAACTCCCTCTCTCTTTCTCCCTCCGTTGTCTATCTTACTCTATCTCTATGTATTTTTTTTTCTTCAAATTACTTGTCTCTGTCTTTCCCTCCCAAAAGTGAGAGTATGCTGTTCAGCAAGTTTGTGTTGTGCGTGTACCATACGAAAAAAAAACTATCCGTTGATCATTATCAGCGTGGTACGATGATCGTGTGTGTGTGTGTTTGTGTGAGGGGTAGGAGTGGGGCTTCTCCGAGTAATAGAAGACAGAGTAGTAACGACAACGACAACAAACAGAAAAACAACAAACAACAAATCGGACAACCTGTGACTACTAACCTTCTGAGTATCCGCCGGCACCGCCGCCCGTCGACGAGCGCAGGAAGTACTCCTTGTTCACGCAGTTCCGGAGACACTCGGGGATATTGCCGATGATCGCCCGCCGGATTTCGCTCGCCGCCATCTCGCGCAGTTCCGTCGTGGCCGCTTCGCTGTAGAAGGCAGCGTGTGGCGTGCAGAGCAGGTTCGGGGCGTCTTTCAGTGCACCCTGCACACGAGCGCGCACGTGGGCAGAAGGAAGGGGGAAAACAAACGGGAGAAGAAAGAAGAAGAAAAAAAAAGCACACGTTAGCGTTGGCCCAAACAATCGTCACTGACTCCGTGCAATGCAGTCAGCGCGGGGGTGAGGTCTTAACAACAAGCGCTACACGGGTGGAGGTTGGTGGGGTGTTGATGTCCTTTCCATGGGAGGTACAGTCGTCGTGAGTTCTATTGTTTGTTCAAAGCTTACAGGTCAATACTGAAGTCGGATTTTCCGTCTCCAAAGAATAATCGTATTCAAAAACTTGGCATCATTCCTATCACGCAAACGGCATTCCCTCTCATCAGACATGACAACATTAATTCAAGAAGCGTCAGCCTTATGCTTTCTAGCACAAACGTAGTACATCTTTCGAACAAGTCCTTTCAGAAGACTCATTCATCTTCTGGGTCACTCTACCTTTTGACTCTACCGTCGCATGAAAAGGATATATGTGTGTATTTGGAAGCGAGCGGAGTGTGTTAGTAATCAAACAATGAAATGATGATGCCCTAGCCAGAAGGGAAAAGTGTTAGTTGTGCCAAAAAGCGTGTTGTGTGTTTCTGTGTGTTGTTTTTTTATTTTCCTTCTTTCTATATTCGATACGAAATTTTACCAAAAATGGAAACAAAAACGTGTTCTTTCTTGATCGACCGTTCGGATAAAATTTCTTGAATCGGTCGATCGCAAGGCAAGCTTAAAGCGTCCTTTACTCAGTGAATTTTCCTGATTGGATGCAAATGTGGCGTAAATCTGGTTTTCTTTGCAGCTTCCAACTGCCCCAGGTTGGCCCTAATGCTTGTAACAAAAGTGAAAAAAGCTTGCTGATTAAACGCACTACAAACACTCCTGTTCTGTGTTCAGCGTTATCATAATGAAACGATGGTGTCGTTTATGAAATGAAGAAGCAGATGTGTTATGGAGGATTGGATGGATTTTTGCCACGACAAGTCGGCCTTTCACCCGTCCTTATTCCCCTCCCGGGTGTAAATGCATGTATGTTTGTAGCCTTCCGCTCCTCTTCATCCCGAGGCGGAGACGAAGAGAGGCGGATGGGATAGCAACACGCGCACGCACGGCGGAAAACAAAAACAGTCACATCAACACAAACGGTATATTATATATAGAGAAAAAAGATAGTATAAGTAGTAGAATAAACCTGAAATACATTGTATGGCTCATTCTCATGAACGTCTAGCGCGGCCGCCCGGATTCGTCCCTGCTTCAGTGCGACGGCGAGCGCCTCGTCATCGACCAGGCCGCCGCGTGCCGTGTTCACCAGGAATGCACCCGGTCTCATCTAAAATAGAGAAAACATGATTGGGTCATGCTGTCGGCTGGCAGTTCGAGCGACGCCTGGTGTTGTCGGTATGGTACACAGACCTGTTTAATCGTGAACTCATTGATTAGGTGATGATTATGTTCATTTAATGTACAGTGCAGCGAAACGCAGTCGGAGTGGAACAGCAGCTCCTGCAGGGTGTAGACGCGGTTGAGTCCGAGCGACTTCTCGATACCGTCCGGCAGGTACGGATCGTAAAAGCTCACGTTGAAGCCGAACACCTTCGCCCGCAGCGCCACCGCACTGCCGATGCGTCCGAGTCCGACCAGCCCGAGCGTGTCGCCGCGTATTCTGGCACAGCCCTAAAATGACAAAAGCAAGCAGTGAGGTGTATGTTAAGGGATGTTCGATATGAGCCTTTGACAAGCTCACATTCGTCAGGATGAACGTACCTGCGCTGCGTCTCGAACCTGTTCCGGGCCGGTGAATTTCTTGCCTTCTCGTACCATGTTCGCGAGCCAGTAGGTCCGTCGGTACAGGTTCAGGATCAAGCACATGGTCGTGTCGGCGACCTCCTCGACGCCGTACCCGGGCACGTTGCACACGGCAATGCCGAGCTCGCCGGCCGCTTTCACGTCGATGTTGTCGACGCCGCTGCCGATCCGGACGATTATCCGGAGGGCTTTGAACTTTTCCAGATCCTCCTTCGTCAGGATGATTGTGTGCCACATGAGTGCGCCGACTGCTTCGTTTAATACCTGCGCGCGGGAGAAGCAGAGTGGACGGTAAAGTTAATAAATGTGAATCATCGACTGTCTGCAATGCTGCAAGCAGAAGGCAGCTTTCGTTTCTGTTTTTACTTTTTCATGAATCTCTGATGTACTCTGTGCGTCGCAGAATGCAACCGTGGCCACATCCTTCAGTATCGGCATCTCGATCGAGCAGTCGCGCCCATCGAGCAGGGCGACCAGCGGCCGCGACTGCATCGGCCCATTCGAGATCGGCCCGCGGACGTCACCCAGGCGTGAACGTTTCGGCATCATCGTTGAGTCCACCGCTCCTCCCTGCCAGACGTTGTCGTCGCTCGCTCCGGATCGTGCTTCCTTCCGTGCCCCCGGGTCACTGCGCTTCCGCCCGATACTGCCGGTGATGGTGGGTGGGTGGATGTGAGAGGGGAGCGTTCGGTTCGCGGTAAACTGGAAACTGTACTGTTGTCCCTCGGACTGCTTCACACCGGGGGTAAAGGTTTCTCCAAACAAAACACTCAACACTCAACACACGCGCGCAAGCACACGCACGCACACACACACACACGACACGCAACACAGACACCAAGGCTCCTTTCAGCAAAGTAGTCCTTGATGAAGCTTGCTTTAATGCGTGGGCTGCTACAATTTTTCTCTCGCCGCACAAATCGATGGAACGAAGTTTTTCACTGTTTTTTTTTTCTTCTCTCTCTGTCTTTCTCGGTTTCTTCTCACACACTTCTCTCACCACAGGCTCGCTACACGATACAGCAGCCGTACGTCCCTTCGTGCTTCGTCGTAGGTTAACAACACTCGAAGCGAAGGATGCACACTGGAGTGAATGCTGGCTGATTCAACTAAATCGAGCAAATTGGAAAAAAATACTTTCATCAGTAAAGGAAATTGCGCTCTAATCAAAACTAGAGCAAACCCTCGGAAACCCAGAAAAATGGAAATAAGATAAAATAAATAAATCTAAACAGGTAATCCCCATCGATAACTATATCAGTGGTAATAAATAAATGAAATCAAAAATGTAACGGTTCAAAACGATGAATTGGTTGTCACATTCAGGAAACAATTTTCCACTGTAAGATGTGCGCATTGCGGCGATATGAGATTGCCTTTCTTCTCGCGTGGCAATTTGAAGTAATCTGCAAGAAACAAAAAAAAAGACAAATATTTATTAGTAATTTGCCATAAAGGTGATACAGTACATCACGTATGAAAAATATATTTTATTCGATTAATGATAAGAAATTGAATTGTGTTGCTCGATCGAAATTGACTTTTGCCCTCATAATGGTAGTGACGAAGTTCCCTGGAAAGGTTTCGGTGTGATAGGGCTCTGCAAATTATGCCATGCCAAGGGTGGGAAAAGAAAATTTAAAAAGGGAAGCGGGGCAAGAGGGAATGAGTACAATTTCACGAAAGTAGTAACTTATTCGTTCATCGAAAAGTGATGCTCCCGAGTTTCCAGGGGAAGCAACGGGTGGAGACAGAGTGGGAGGAGGAGGAATTGGAAAAGGTAATCAGATCGCAAAAACAGGACACGCGGAAGTTTGACGAGCCGGACCGGCAGGAAAGAATGGGGACCACAGTATTGGACGGAACGTCCAACGACGGAAAACAACAAACATTTGGCGGGGAGAAGTCTGCCACACCGGGACAGGGAAAAACATCCAAGCGCGATCGCATGGAGGGATTGGGGAGATTGGGAGGAAGTTGCACAATAAAATGAAAAGTTTTAATTAAAATGTAATTAATTTACAAGTTCCTCCTACCGAACGGAGGGCGAGAGGGAAGGAGAATGGCAAAAAGGAACCAACAACACCAGAAGCAAGGAGAAGCCAAGGTCTCAACTACCTCGGAAAAGGACTCGGAAGGGAAAACCCTCCAGAAAAGCGTGGGTATTTTGTTCTTCCTCTAGACCTCTCTCTCCACCCCGACCCCTTCTCTTGCTTTGTTGCCATAGTTAATAAAATTGGAAAACAAGAAACACAGCGGCGGCGGCGGCGGCGGCGGCGATGTGCGCGCGAATTTCACTCGCAAAAGTTCAATGAAGCGAGTTATTCGGTCAAGTGGAAAAGTTTGGTGCAGGAGGAAGGGTGGTGGGCCACCGGGAATAAAAGGTCACCGGAGGAGCTGGTTTGAACGTCGGCAAGCGGAGTACCGGGAAAAAGTTGTTTTAATATTAATTAATTTCACCCGTTCCTATCGAATGACACGACCGCGTGTGTGAGTGTGTTTGTGAGAGGGGAAAGCATTTGCTTGTAAAATCTCAAACGTTTCCAGTTAATTGTGAAATTTAATTAGCAGCAAAATGAACTTTCGAATTTATACCCTACAACTTCAAACAGTTTGATCAAAAGTGGATTACATCAGTCCGTCTTTCCGTCCATCCGTTGCAATGTGTAACCGTCCTCCAACCAGAAGCATCGTCTCGTCCTGTGCCAGGCGCAATACGCGACAGTGAAAATCAATAATTTTCCCTCCATCACCCCACCCTAGTCTGCCCTGTGTTCCAGCTGAGGAAGAAGGAAAATGAGGAAGAGCAAACACTGAAACAACCGTTTAAAATGCGCTGACGTTCCGTCGCTCTTCCCTCAGGGACGAAAAACTCTTAAACGGCCGAAGAAAGCTGAACCTTAAAGTTGCGGTGTGTGTTGATCGCATTGGTCGCGGCGCCACCAGCGTCTTTCCCCGTCAAAGGAGCGAATGAAACAGAGAGCCAGAGGGAGAGAGAGACAAATGCCCAAGCGGAAGCGGCGTCCTTGCTTCGCGGGTTCGCAGGGAGATTGTCCGAGAGGATAAGGACACGACTCCAGGGGAACGAACCGGCAACAAAAAACACACTGAAGACACACAGGAGGAAACGACACCGGTGGACCATTTTCTGCACTCCTTCCTCCACCGTCAACGTCCTCCTCCTTCGCTCAATGAAACTTGTTTTCCGCACAGAGTAGTAACCCCGAGAGTGAACGAGAGCCCAGCCAAGTATCCACCGTTCGGAAACGCTGGTGGCTTTAAAGTGTAGGAAAATATTTTCATACGCACAAGCCAACGGCGGACGACGAAGCCGGGGGGACACATAGGGGTGGACAAGACGAAAGGGCGCACGCGTTCCGACTCGACTCGATTTTAAAGAGTTGCTGGTTCGTCGAAAAGAGAGTAGGGAAGGGGGAGGGAAGAGGGTCGCCCTTTTCCTCCTCCCGCTTCCCACATCCATTCTACATTACATCACTCACGGGGGAACATTTTTGGTGTAAGTAGTTTAACGTTACCGGCAGCGTCATCATCATCGTTTTGCCGGGATTTTCAACATTTTCCCTGGATGGGTGGGTTGGTTGGTGGGGCTGTGCGCAGGGGGGGTGGGGGGTAGTGGTTTCGGCAGCCATGTTTCGGCCTGGACACGCAAGAATAAAGCCCTGGTGAGGGGACCGGGACGAAAACGGTTACTACACGGTACAACAGGCGGGGGAGAAATGGAAAATGGGCACACGATGAATAAAACATTTTTCCCTCTTCAGTCCTTTTTTTTTTATTTCGTTTTTGTTTTTCCCGTTGATGTATCCAACCGCGCTTTCTTTCTCGAGTGGCTCGCAGAGTTCATCTCGGAAAAACATCCTGTGGGCAGACGACCTCCAACGATTTCCCCAAACCCAAACGGTTCGTGTGTATCATGGACACAGTTGTGTTTTTCCCTTCGAAAAATGGCCGACCACCCGCGCCCTTCAACGTTACAGTGTGTTATTATGGAGGATGTATTGCAAGGGACATAATACACACTCACACACGTTGGAGGCGAGCGAAATGGGGCATTTTTCTTTCTCACTCACTCTTCGCCCGGTCTTTTTTTTCCCAGCCTTTGTGAAGTGTGTACCTGCCGACGAGCAACTTTTATCCCCAACATTTCGCTGAACAAAAGGGAAAAAACACACCATGGCAGTGTGATGGCATTTTCCTCTGCAGGAAAATGTAGGAAAACACGAAGAGTGGAGACATGGAGAGCACGGAGCGCATATCACCATCAGCTTCCGACAACCGGCTTCCGTTTAGGCGACGCGCCAAGCGAAGATTGAGGTTAGGAAGTTGCAGAGAATGACAGTGTTGCCAAAAGCTCCAGCGCTGGGCTTTTTCCCCGAAGTTCGAAGCGTGCGTGCGCCGTCGTTGGAGTACGCTTTTCACCAAGGAAAATGGGACGGCAAGAGCATTCTCTTTCCCATGTGTTTTCCCTCGCGCGCAGGAACACACACACACACACACACACCTCTCTACAAACGTAGGCACATCGAGAGACACGAGACATACGTTGCTTTCCTTCCCCCCCCCCGGAGGTGGCGTTTGGTGCGGCTTCGTGTATTGTTTCGACGGAACTCACAACTAACTTTTCTAACTTTATTGCAACTAGCTGCGCAAACACTCCAACACACATACACACACACACACACACACACATCGACAAACTCCGGGGCATAGGTGTGCAGGAGGTTAGGTTCGGAAAACTTTCACCTCGCACCGCGTACACATCCTTGTACCGGCTTTTGCACCACCAACTCATTTTCCAGACCGGTTTTCCCTCCCATTTTCGCACACGGAAAAAGTTTACCAATACTTGCAGCGTGTGTGTGTCGAAACCCGGTGTTTGCTAGAAGCCGTGATAAGGGGAGAGAGGGGGGACCAAAGAGAGTTGGTCGAAGTAACTTTCCGGCACCGGCGGGTTCGATTGACCTCAGGCAGCACAGCACACGCTTCCCGCGAACCCTTGCCCCGAATAAAACTTCGCCCGAAGCAAAAGCCAACTTTGGGTGGCAACTTTGGTGGAGTTGGAAAAGTTTGTTGGAAAAGTTTGATGGAAAATTTCACGCCCCGCATTTTGCCTTTCCTGTCTGCGCTCGCCTTGCTCCTCCTGAATGCTTTTTTGTTTGCGGTCCTTGAGGACCGTTCAACGGGGAAGTGAAAGGACTCCGTCACCCGTCGCTGGGACGTGTTTCGGGAAACTCTTTCGTTTGACTTCTCACTTGGGGGGGCCCCACCCCCGCTCCCGCCCTGATCTGCGTTTTTGGCGCTAATCGTTAAACTTGTGCCACGCATCGCAGGCAGCAGCACCCTTGCGGTGTCCTTTTTTCCCCCACCCACGAACCAACCCCTCCGTTTGACGAAGGGGGCCGAGAGATCGTGTGGTGACGAAGAGGAAGTTGTCTGGAAGATGGGGAACAACTTTGGTCAACAAACTTTTAGTTAGGAAGCGGCATGGCGGCGTGGCGGCGCATTTCCTCGTCGTCGCACGATCGAAGAACAGAACATTCCAGGGCATCGCGACCGGCAAAGTTCGAAGACACGGGAAGCGATGGGGTGTTTCAGTACAAAAACACGGCGGTAGGATGTCGGAGGTGCGCAAAGAAACTTTAAAGTAAAAACTTTTCCACGCAGAAGCCAAAAGTTGGCATCGCGCTTGGGAAAGTGAAAACTTTGGCCGTTAAGGAAGGATTGCCTATTTTTCTTCGCCAGAGTTTCTCCTGATAACTTCATAACCAAATCTTTTCCATCCCCTGCTACCCTAGACCCGGCAGGTCCCTTTCCCCACCACTTCTTAAAGGCTAACATTGGAATTTTCCAGCAGCAAATTATTCCCGTAAGAGGGACAGCGTTTTCTTCCCCTTCGGCCAACCGATGGAAATGAAAAACTGATCTGGACGACAATATATATATAATTGATCCGCCGGCCGGTTTTGCTCGACATATTTTTAGCTGACCGAAAGCGGAGCTCCCTACCACCCATCTCCCGCAGCCTTCTCGATTATGGGGATTGGCTACAACACACAAGTAAAGGGACAAACAGAGCAATACCATCAGGGTTTCAACTTCCCCAAGGTACTCCCTCCCGCCCTGCTGGCTTCGGGCTGCACATGCGCAATCATTTCCGGAAAGTTTAGCCCTCACCCCGAACCGTCGCGCGGAAAAGCAACGCTTCGAAGGAATGCGAAAAGGGAGAGAAAGGTCGACGTGCGGAAGTGGACGCCTTACGGGGCGCATAACGTCCCTCCCACCCAACTCCAGAACCTCGTCAAGTTCTGTCCCCCCAACCACCTAATGAAAGGGACACTTTGCACAAGCCGCACAACAAGCGAAGGATACAAACATCGATGGCGATAACGACGGGATGTAGGGTGCTGGAAGGAAGGAGACCCACGCCGCGATAAATTTATGATTTTCGCCCGCTTCCGGAAGGAGCACGCACGGTGTTGGAGGGGTGCACAGATGGCCACATCGTCGGAATGAAATGGGAGGAAAATTCAACGGACTGTCGTCCGGTTGGTAGAGCGAGTGCGATGCAAGTAAATATTTATTTAGGTAAAAACCGAGCTACTTTTCTTGTCCAGGGCCAAACCTTGAGACGATGCAGCCACACCTCCACTTCTCCAAGCACCACACTACGCGCGAGGAAAATCGTTCAGGCACCGGAAATAAAGGAAGTTTTCTTACAATTTTCCTGCGAAGGAGCAGGAATGTAGTTCATAAACGCGAACGTCGCATGTAGAAAGAGGCGTTAAAGAAATGAAGTAATTTGCAAAGTTGGCAGTAAAACGATATGCCTCTGGGTTGATAATGATGGAGTTGGCGAGTGGGAAAGACAGAGGTTGCAGACCTTTCGTGGGTGATTTTATGAAAAACCTACGCGAAATCCTTCTAGAGCTCTACCCCGCCATGAACGAAAGGGTGGAGAGATCTTTGTAGAAAAGTTACACAATTCTTAGGGGAGCCTAAGAGAAGAACATTTGTCATCGAAAGGGTATGACATCATTTGGAACGGGGGCTTGCCAATTTTATACCAGCTGGAAAACCCATTTTATGTGGGGAAAATCTACGAACCGATTTGCTGGATGCGATGCTTTAAAGAAACACTGGACCACTTCCAACTGGAGTCAGTTTTTTGGCCATGCGAATAACTTGACTTACAAACATACATCCAAACTTTTGACCCTACCTTGTGGCGCATGAGGCCAACGGAAGAAGAGGAAAGCAAAACGCTACCGACCTAACAGGAACTTGCTCTACCTTCTTCCAAAGAAGTTTCCCCATGGTCGGTGTGGTCGTCCTCATTCTCGGCCAGGTGGCTGGTTAGAATTTTAACGGCGAAACAGCGAGAACTAGCAGGATTTCCACTTTCGAATGACCGGGTTTGGTTTTGTTTTCCCTTTTCACAAATCACACCTCTTAGAGGATGAAAGTGATTGCATATGCCGTCCGAAACAGACCGGGCGTCTCCACTTTCATTCGTTTTCTCGGTTTTTATCTGTATTGCATTTCATTTTTAAAACTCTTGCCCGATACAAACCGTCTTTTCTCGACGCTGGAGGCGAGCTGAATCTTTTCCGCAACTTGAAATGAGGAGGAGTTGTCGATGGGAAAACCAACAAAAACAAAAGTACAATAATGCGAAGGCAGACTGAAGTCGTAATGGTAACCGGAAAAGGGAGTGAGTTAACATGTCCACAATTTAAAAGCGGCGAGGAAATTCGACGACTGACCCCCGCAAAAAAAGTATGCCTTGTTGAAAACTGCTTTCGCTTCTCAAAGGGTTGCGGAGGGTAGGTATTGAAGGAGGTGCATAGAATGGGTTAAATTTTCGCAACAGTAGTCCAAAAGTTCGCTCAACCAACTTTGCAGCGCTGTTTTCCTTGCGGGCCGAAGCGAAGAGCGGTGGGTGGTGGTTGGTTGTCGGGAGAGCAGAAAAGTTTGTAGTCAGTCAGAGTTTTTGGAAACTAGTTCCGAGGTTTTCCGGCGAAGTTCGGGAAAGTTTTCGTAACCAACTTTGATTCGCTCCTAAATATATTCCCTCGCAGCATGCGCGCACTTCTGCTGCTGCTCCAGACGGCTCCCATTATCGCCACCGCACGTTTCCATCGTGTGCATATGCCTGGTTCGATCAGTTGGCGAGCGAAAAAAACGAAGCAAGGATTGCTTCAGTTGCCTCGAAGGAACAGTTTGCGAGCCAAAGTTATGTAAGTGTGTACAACTCCTTCGTTGTCACTTTGCATCCTCCTCTCGTGCTGTGTGAAGTGGAAGGCCGAAAGGGAAGAGTGCCAAGAGCCAAGGACGAACACGAAGACGGCTCCCCGAAGAGGGACCACCTTCGGCGCAGCAGGCGGCAGCACGACGCCCGGCATTTTATTTTCGAACCTCCTTTGCCGGAGGAGGAGGAGGCGAGTCAGCCAAACTCTAGCCGAGGCAAAGTTGCAGAGCAATTTCGCTCCAACTTTTTCGGAGCCAACTGGAAAACTTGGACCACCGACCGGAGGGAAATCAGCCTCGCACACATCCATACCCATCCAGCACAATAATGGGGAAGTGGAGAAAAGACATTTAGAAAAGAGCGAAGGAAAGTAGAGCAAGGATGGGTTGGAGCATGGTTTTGAAGCAACGAAAGTAGCTTAAGCTGCCGGAAAACCGGAATCCATTGTTTGGCTTCGTCCTATCTTGTTTGTTATCCTTTTTCTCATTGTCCATCATCTATTGCTTAACTCATCATTCGGCGAGAAAACGGGCAAAGTTTAAATTCTATCGAAAACAACACCGAAACGACATACGAAGCAAAGGGGAAACATAAAAAGTGTACTGCCGTCTACCGGGACAGCAGAAGCCAAAAGGAAAATTCCCTTTTCAGTACAATGTTTATGCTTCTTCGGTACGCGAAAAGGAAATCTTAAAGACAGAAAAAGGAAAAGTGAGCATCGGAAAGCTTTGCTTGTTTGTCTTGGCTTATTAAAACCTTCACATTTCGCTCAAACGATAGAAAGGATGAAAAGATGCTTTCTCTTTTGAAAGATAAATTCTCAGGTTTTTTCCTCCGCACTTATCACTCGGTTTTATTTCTTTACTGCCACCCGTCGCTCTCGTTGGCAAACCCCGGGAGTCTTCCCCTTGAGGTGCTCAAGATTGAATTCTTCCCAAGAAAAACTTTCCCCCAGTCCAATCGCAAACACACCACCGGCATACCCAAACCCCCGACCTCCTGAAGCTACAACAAAGCGCGGGTGCGATGGAACACACACAAAACTTTCAGCAAAAGTTACTTCATTTGCTTCGGACAGAGTTGCAGTGCATAGTGTGGCCGGAGGAGGAGGAGGAGGAGGAAGGTATGCGCCGATAAAACTATTCCACTTTCCCGAGAGTGACGCAAAGTTTACGATGATAAGTTTTCCTTTTTCCCCCTCGCTACTTTACTTCTGCACATCAAAAACATACGGCAGCCCTCCTACTACTTCTCGCGAGATCAAGTTCTAATTACGAAAATGCTGCCATGCAAGTCAGAAGGACCCGGGAAGGGAGGAGGAGGAGGAGCTCATGGGACGGTGGTGGGCGAAGGCATAGGAAGGTAACAGGAAAGCTATGAAAATTAAGAGACGCCTTCCCGCCCCGTATTTCTCTCCGAAGAGGTTCCTCACGCAGGGAACTCTTACTTGCATTGAACACCGGAAAGGGAGGAAAAGAAACTTTTCTAAAACGGTAAAGATTTTTGCTTTTTATTGCAGTGTTTTCGTCCAGATGTCATCCGGTATCATGCTCGACGAAACACAGACGAAACCGATCTCTAGGGCACCGAAATTGTTAGTTCAATTTTGGACAACAAATCCCTTAACATCCTCCTCACTCCTCAAGTGAAAGTGAAAAAGATACTCACGCACGAGCCAAACTCGAGTTTTATGCAAAAAGTGGCAGCAGCATCATCGAAACACGTTTATTTCATTCAAACGGTTTTTTTTTCTTTCTTTCTTTTCGATTTCATCGTGTGCCTCTTAATGGTTGTTTTTGTTTTGATGGAACCATTGCCTTCGCACATTCGGTCGAATTATATTTTATTTGCTCACTGGGCGCGCGCGTCTTCTCGTACTGCGTCCTCCTCCTACCATCATCTGCCCATTGATATGTTGAAGATGATACCCAAGCGCACCGTTTCGTTTTAATTTGAACGCGCATTTGCCTCTCGTTCCGCGGTCCCTCATTAATTTGGCGTTCTTTACTCGACCTTTTCCTTCCCCCCGTCAGGAGTCAGGATTATACTCGACAGACAGAAGAAAAAACAAAACCCGCAGGTCAGGAGAAAGTGCGGCAGCAGCAGATAGAATGTTTTCCACTTTTAGACATCACATTTTGTTTCGTTTTTTGGTTTTTTCTCGCAGCCTCAGATCGGGCGAAGTAAAAAGCCATTTTGGGAGTTTTCGGGAAATCTGATCGCGACGGTGGCTCGTTTGCTTGTTTGCTCGCCGAAAGAAAAAAAAAACTAAAGCCTCAGCTTAATTTTGCAGATGGCTTTCCATTTCCAAAACCCCCAGCCCCAAAGCGAGGAGGGCAAGCGAGAACATATTTCATCATAATCACCATTGACGTTGCGCTATGGCAACAGATCATGATGTTGTTTCCCTTTGGGGAGCGCTAACCTTCCCCTCCTCCCATTTCCCATCCCTTCGCTAAAGCATGGTGAAAATTAATACCAAGCCCAGTGTAGGAATGAATTGAGGGGCTCTTGAATTGTCAGTCGTGTGTTTTATTTTCGCGTTTTCCGTTGAAGTTAATTTGTTAGGGCAGCTTTGGTACACAACAAAAAAAGTATAAGCATTACTACTTTTGGCAAACGAAGTCGACCGCCGACGGCGCCAACTTTGGAGGGGAAAGAAAAAGAAAGATAGATGCACGTAAAACGCTGACGACACTTTGCGTTGTCGCCCTTCCAACTCGGTCGGTCATGCCCTTCCACATAACAACATGTCAACCGAAGAGTCAAGAGAAGAAAAAAAATGAGAGCCGCGTAACGGTGCAATCCGAAAAATTATCCACTACAGTGAGTTTTCCCCCACCACGGCTCGGTTGTGGTTTCTTCGCGTTTTCCACTTTGGCACATTTTGAAGTCAGGTCATATTTAAAAAAAAAATCGCGCACGTGTGGTTTTTTTCAACCTTGTTTTTTTTTCTTTCCTTCGCCAGCCAAAGGGAAGTCGTCGATTTGCCTTGAGCATCAATGGACAAAACTGGGGCGCGTGACCGGCATACGCATACACTGCGTACTGGAGGAGTAGTGAGAGCAAGATTGCAAACGCAGGCACATTTTTGGATAGTAGCAAATTCAGTTTAAGCTCGTTTGTTTTTTTCGGCAAAAGTTAAAACATGCATAACGCCAACAAAAAAACAGAAGGTTTGGTATTTCCATGTGGATCACATAACCACATCACGGTTTCTCGTTGCTGACACAAGAAAAAAAAAGGCTTTTTCTTTATTTTAATGTTTTGTTTGAACTACTGTAAAGAAAGCTACGTTCTGTTTGAAGAACAACACTCGACACATGCCGCCATTTTTCAACCATTTTTTTTTTTTGTTTATTTAGAGAAAAGTCTTCGACCCCAAACGTCGGCCATTGATAAACTTATCTCGAATTGTGACTAAATAAAATACGACGTTCCTCTTCCAGCAACGGCATGAGATTATCGGAAACTGCAGCAGTAGTTTACCACCCAGATAAAAACAAAAAAACCAACGACAGCCCTAGCGTTCGTCCAACCTAGAGAAGAGCGATCCCCCCTCATCCCGGACGCCATTGAAGACAAACGGCAACGGTCAGCAGTAATGGATGACGGGGGGGAGAAAGGAAAGAAAAATACAAATGGAACGATTTTTGCCGACGGCGCCGGTTTTGGTCCGATTTCGTAACCGTTACATCGAAGCGCCACCAACCGTGTGCCTGCCTTTCCTCGCGGACCTTCGTGCGCTTTTCAAGGGAGTGTGATGATGCAGCGTCATCAGCAATCAGCAGTCAGCAGTTTTGCCGCCCGGCGCACGAACGAGGGCAGTGCCGATGATGTTGATGATCTGTGCAAAATCCAAAGAGGCTAACAGCGCATAAATTCGCACGGCTGGAACAACGTTTGCATCGGTTTGCGACGACAACAACACCAGCATAGGAATTCTCGGAGAATTGTCGGTTTGCATTTCCATCGTACTTCCGACAATTAGGGCACCGACCGACTCGGACACTCGGATCGTTTGAGTCAATCAAATACCGGTTTCCTCCACTCGGCAATATGCAATGCAGCTAGGCTTCCTATTTTTTCGATGAGCTGAAAGGTCTCAAGGAAACTGAAGAAAATCGTGTTGTGTTACAGAACGCTAAAACATATTCATAATTTAGTAGCACTTGTTCACAGGAACCACCAAAACCAGCTGCACAAAGAAACGAACGCGCTGGTTGCATTGCGCTGTCGTCCGAAAATAACGCTCCAACTCTGAGGGCGAGGGAACATATTTTGCATACTTTTCATTTTTCGGGAACACCCTCTGACCGGGCTCGTTGTTTTTTTTTTCCTTCTTTTTAACCATCGCTTCTCCTCCTCCAACCATCTGGCGTGGGAACGACGAGCGCAACAACGAAACACAAAATGCAGTACAGATGAAGCCAACGTAAGCAAAGAAGCACATCTCAACCATCGATCATTGGCGAGGCGAGCGCGAATCCGTTGACGTTTGAAGGGAGAGAGAGAGGGGAAGTTGTTTTTTTTGTTTGGCCGAAGGAAAGAAAACAGTAACAGTGGAAAAGGAAGATTTCGGATTTAAGCCTCGTCGAAATGCAGGTTTAAAAATACGCTGCCAAGTTTCCGTTCCGATTCGATGCCGCTTTCTGCGCGAATGTGTTTCCCGTTCGACGCAGAACGAATACACAACTGCTCCACCCCTCGAGGGGTGGAAGAAGGGGCGAGTTAACAGCGGGAGAAAGGGATGGACTAGAACAATTTGGTGATGATACATTGAACCGCCGCATTCGTCCGGGGATGCATTGAAATGAAATACATTACCCCGTAAGCAAAGGTGACGACGCGGGGTTTTAATCGAAAAGAATAGAATTGTTATATAAGGATAGGAAAATGCATAGCTGTTACAGTAAAGTCAGCTCCTGGTCCACTGCCGCCTCTTGTCCTACTCGTAGGACTCCCAAGGTTAATTTGCATAGGAATAAAACAATCCCAACGGAATAATGCCCCACACGATCGTCGAGAGAAATCGACCCAGAAAGAACGCTATGAAGAATCTGAGTTTTCCTTTTTTTCTTTTGCATCTTCTGCCGAGCAGGCTGCTGCCCTTCCCTGCTAGACCTCCCGTAATCGCTTCCTCCACCATTTGTCTGCCAAGACGTCTGGTCTTCGATGCATGAATATTTATGGCGTCGCTGTGCACGTCACTCAAAAACAAACACGTCTCTCACCTTGTCGTAGGGAAGCAGTGGTGGGATCGACTAAGGAGGTTTAGTGTACTTTGTCTGTTGACTAGCGGGGAAGAGTCCCAAGAAAAGAGAAACAAAAACCCGCGGTCCAACACATAGGCAAACTACGCAGATGTTATTTCAATATACAAACATCGCAGGGTTATTTTTAGCGTCCCCCAGAGCGCGGCGCGGAAACGGTGGGGGTAGCGAAAGGCCACCACACAGGGGAGGAATAGGGAAGAGAGGATAAAAAAAAACCTTCCAATCCAAAACCTCCCTTGAAGCTGCTGTACCGCGCGATCGTCGGTTGAGTTAAATACAATCCGAACGCGCAAAACCTCACACTTCCACCTCCTTGCTCCTTTCTTGTTCCCATCATTTTTCTCCACTCCTCGCACGACATCGTGACAGATAAGGGTAGAACAAAAAGGACGGGCGGAAGGACAGGAACAGAACGGCGTTTTCTCATCGACTCCCGCGAGGGAGGGGAGGGTTGCAATAAATTGTGCATACAGACACATGCACGCTTTTCCAACGTTCGCGACACGTTGGATTGCGTCAAATAGTGCGCCATGGAAAATCGAATGACAAATTTGCAACGGCAAACGGCGGGAAAGCGCAGCGAAAGCGAATCACAATTCCCATGGTTTGTGCAAGGAAAGCCCAGAACCAGCCAACTGGGTCAGTGGATTCGATGATGGTGTGGTGCTGGTGGCGGTGATCGGTGACCATCAATTTCCCATCATCACACAGACACACACACAGACACACACATATTTTACACACCACACCTCGGTCTGAGCCGGTGTGCATTTATATGGCCGAGAAAACGGTTCACGTTCCAATTCAATGCTCTGGCGCACAGCGAAATAACTGCCAAAAGCGAAAATCCTCAACTCCCTCGCCACCTGAACGGGGAGTAGAGTCCAACAGTTTCCAATAAGCTGTCGCAATTTGTCTTTTTTATTTTCTCTTTTTTTTTCTTTGGCGACCATGCATATTTGATCTGGTGCTACTGATATTCCCTTTCAAAAGCATGCGTCAAACTATCGCCGGAAAATGCGAGCCGCGGTTAAGTGGGACTCAATAGCCATTCACGGGGGGTTCCCGGCAATCGATGGCATTTGCGTCACATTCATCAATAATGGGAGAAAACCCGGTGGTAAAGGGGGCGGCAGGGGAAAGGTAGGTGGTTAAATCTTTCACAGGTTATAAATTATGACTATTCATTCGCGGTACCACAGGAGGAGGGTAAGGGACTGAGCAATAGAAGCCATCCCACCATCACCTCGATTGAGATCTATTTCATTAGCTATGCGGGAAGTAAGCTATGCGTTGCACATTGGGAAGGGCTTGTAGGGACAGTGAGCATGATGTGATCGTCAATTAATATGCGATTTAGAATAGCAATTTTCCACCACTATGGACCGCACCACGGAATGGGCCAGTGACGAGTGAAATTGACGCATATTTCGTCCACCACGACTCACAAAGTGTGGAAACAACATTTTATTTCATCGACCGCCCGCTCTTGCGATGGAAAAAGTGAGATGAATGAATGTCCCCATCCTCGCGACATGTGAGAGAAGTGAGATTGTACCATCACGAAGATACACCTGCGCCTCACGACGGACGGCTTAAAGCCGATGCTTTCACTGGGTGAAAGAGGGGACGACGAAGCAACACAAAAAAAACCCTCACCCAACAGTCGAGATTGAGTAGAAATGCATTAAAGAAAGATGCAAGTGGCGAGCTGGTGGTCACATGTGCATAAGGGAGGCGAAAGACGCCGCCTTCTTCTCGGGTTACCAATCGGGTTGATAAGCGTAGACAGAACATGCATACGTGCACGATTGATTGCACACCCCGATGCACTCAAACGACGGTTGCCGCCGCCTCGTTTCGTTTGCTTTTTCTTTTTCGCAAGGTGTTTAAGGTGGGGAATTGGTGCGCACCGGTGGAACGGCGGAAGGTACTCAACCTTGAATCGAGTCACAGCGGCACTAAGCACACACTGTCGTCGTCACCGTCACCGACGCAGCAAGAGCCGGTTGCAATATAAACCGCGGCCGGCAAACACGCGGGTCGTTCGGTTGCTGTACTTTCCTCGCGTTCTACTACCATGCGCCCCCGTCCGGCCTGCTCGAAGCTTAAAGTGTTTCACAACAAAGAAACTTGACGACAAGCGGAACAGGGGGAAAAAAACTACAGGGAAAGCAAACGGCCACGTCGAACGTGGGTTGACGATATGTTGAAGCATCCCGCCGTTGTGCTCAGGTTAAGAGAGAAAAAAACCAGACAGATCAGTAAAGCTTGCGGATGAATGTTAAAAAATAAAGTTTAAGTCTATTTTCTATGGTAGCCAAAACATGACAAAAAAGCCTGCAGAAAATCCATTAGTGTTCTTCTTTATTACATTGATACAAACAAATTTGTAGTGGTAGACTACACTTGTGTACTTATTTGTTTAAAACCTCATCCATCCTATCTGGTACCGTAGATCAATGTATAGCGCCTTTACTCCTCATTCTGGAAGAAGCAGGATCAATTCCCGACCAAGAATTTCAATGAAAAGATCTATGTTACTGTGGTGATGCAAAATAGATAGATAGCCACAATGAGCCAAAGGAGGAAAGGGATAAGATGCATTTGTAACCAACTCTTCTCCATAACAACGGCTTTTTTTGCTTAAAATGCATCATCTCTTAAACTCTGCCCCATTAAAAGCACCTTTCAATAGCAGCCACTCCTCGAAGCGATAAGTTACCGGCATTAGTAAACTTGCCATCGTAAATACTCTGCGTTACAACTATACCTGCGTGCCGTGCAGGGTACAACCGACCGGAAAGGTACAATCTGGCACTTCAACACCACGAGAGAATGAAAGGGAAAGGCTGATGAGACGGAGGGCGAAGGAGCAGAACGCTGATGACCGCCGCTAAATGGGTGCAAAAATAAGTTGGCCCCAGTCCCCGCTGCTTGCCACCAAAATAAACACAACATATCCAACAAAATGCAGCAGCCGCCGTGTCCTCCGTCTTGTGGATGAGAGCGAGAGTTGGTGGGAAACCGTTGGGGGTGAAAAATGCACAAAAAAACACCGACGGATCGCCGCTCTGTCTCAGTGCTCGAAGGTCGAGCAGGGACATGCTTTACAAAGCGCGTTTGAAGCTGAAGACGATGAGGAAAGCAGTTTAGCGTCGCCTTTTTGTACCAGAGAACACGCGCCTGATGATTTATTTCGAGAGCATTCAACGCGAATCGATTCTTCCCAAGGTTGGAGGAAAATAACTTGACTCATTGGTTTTCTGTTTGGTTTTCGCATAATTTGTTTTCATCATTTTATGTATGCATTCAGTGAATTACTTCGTTGACCGCTGCGGTAACGTCTTCAAATTAGTCGGTCATAATAATGAAATTTTATAGGGAAAAAAATAACTGATGATACTAGGATTTTATTTTACTAAAAGGATACGAAAAAAAGGACCAACATTGAAATCAGGCAATGATTCATCAGGACTGGGAAAGCACAGAGGTTAGAATTTCGAACAAAAATGCATGCGCGAATTTCGATCGACCTGGGCACATTTTTTTCTCTCCTGTGTTTCCCTTGACAGTCAGCCCCGGTGACAGACCCAATAACGATCGGGCGGGAAGAGGAACGGGACGGCAACGGCATCTCACATTATGATGCCCGACCAGCCAAACCCATTACCGGTTCTTCTTCATTGGCTGGGTTTTCCCCCAACGGCGCGCCGTTGTTGTTCTTCCGTCCGTGAAGGTGAAGAGGCAAAGCGAACCGGCGTCCGCGGAAACCATCCTCGACCGTGGTAAAAGGTCGCTTCTCTGCTCGACCGGTTGACCACGTGAATAGTAATGCGCCGCCGGCCAAGCGGCAATCGGCGTCGGGTTTCCTTTCGCTGCGTGCGTGCGCCAGTCATCGACATCCGCTATTCGGCGGTAGAAAAAAAAAAACCCCCCTTGAGGTGCTTGCCGCCGGTGGGATTGGCGAAATGGACCAGCCACATCCACTACGGTGTGCTTGATGAGGCGTTCAGCAGAAACAAGGTCGGGCTGAACGCGCGAGCTACCTGGCGGCGGCGATGGAGGAGGAAGTAGGGGACGTGATACGTTGCCGCCACCGTCGTCTCTCACCAGATTCTTACTCTTTCTTCGGTGTTAAATTGTGCTTTGAAGAAGAAAAAGAAATAAATAAATGGAAACCTAACCGTAGAGAACGATGAAGCGTCGAAGAACGGAACAACAAAATATGGTAGCGAAGGGGGACCGCGGGAATAATAAAGTCCGCTCGCAAGCAGACGTGCTTCGCATAGGAAACAAAAGTCGCCAGAACACAGCCAAAAGATCGACGCTGCTGGTCAGATGAAAATAAAAAATAAAAATAAACCACATATCAAAACACACGGCGAATGTTAAAAATCGAGCAAGAAAAGTGCAGAGCGAGCGGGAAACAAAAAGTAAAACAAAACAAAAAATACAAACACGCGAAAAGGTAACGCAACAGAATCAAATGAGAATGTACCACACCACCCCGCGAGCCATTGAAAATCGTTCTGCACAGGCATTCTAAAAAGAAACGTTACGAAAAAAAACGCTAAACCGAAACGAGATGCAAAGAGGACGCCGAACGAATAATATGTAACACAATCCACGGACGATGCAAAAAAGAAACAAAAAGGAGACATAGCAGACGTGAACAAAATTGCTAAGAATGGGGAGACACACTGGTGGAAAAAGGGAAACATTGCCGCAAATGAGAGCTTCACAAAAGCTCTTGTATCCTCTGTCGTTCGCTTGTTTTTCCCTTGCGTCTCGATCTTTCGCGATCGAGCGCGCCTTTTTTGCATTGAGCGAAGTTCTGAAAGCGCACGAAAGCCATGGATCGCCCATCCATGGGAGTCACAGTCTCCCCTAGGGGGGAAGGGGGGGGGAGCCTTCTTGGAAGGTGGTGGGTGTGCGCGGAAGGCCATAAACGTGGGCAGTGACTTTTGCAAGTAGAATGGAAGGGGGGAAAAAACATGCCCGCGAATCTGGCGTACCACGAGAAAGGCAGAGGCAGAGACACCGCAACGGACGAACACCGCTGTGGAGGGGAGATGGAAGAGGAGAGATTCGAGGCCGAGATCAGTGAATAATAAAAAGAATATTGGCTTCTCAAATTCCTCCTCTATCCTACCTTCTCGGGGTTATAACCAAAAAAAAAAAAGACAGTAGAAATTAAAATAAGAAGAAACAAAACCGAGATTCTATAAGGCGGTTATGACCACGAGTACGAAACGTACGTACGTTCAAATGTTGGACCTGGAACACCCAAATTCAACCGCTGCAGGCCGGCGTGTCTTCGTATTTCATCGTCATCCAATTGATTTTCTTCCAAGATCGGACCCAACGGTCTCGAAATAACCTCAAACTTTATCCCATAAGACGAAAACAGCTTCATAAAATAAAAGAAAAGAAAATACAAATCCTGCCCGAAAAAAACTTTACCAATCTCCGATTCTACCTTTTCCCGTGGTCAGTATATTCTCATAATAAGCCGGCTAAATTGCAATTACTTTCGCAATACTTGTTTGTCAGGGGCATGTTTTTATCCACCATATATTCTTCCCAAAGCAGAGAACTTTAAAGTTAAAGCATAAAATGTGCAGACCGCTTGTCCACGACCACCTACGGACATTAAATTCAAATGCATAATATAATAACTCCTTGACGGAACTCTCCCCGCGCTTTGCATTCGTCAACGGAACGGCGACAAAAAGTGTTTAAAGAGAACGCGCAAACACGCAACAAGCGAGTGGAAAAATGCAGAAAAAGTAAGGTACCCCCTCCACTCTAAATGATGGTGGTTAACAAAAGGAACAGTTAAAAAAGTATATAACACGTTGCTACTGGCAGAAAGTAAATGTAAACTTCGCCCTCTTCGCTGCTCCTTGGGACTGGTATTGCACACCGTATCCTGAGGCGCCTCTGCGCTGTTCCACCTCCGGCAAAGAAGAAACGGAAAAAAGGTGCGCGCCCCTGTCTCGCGCTGAAGGTGAATGCGAAAAGGTAAAAACCAATAAATCACCGAACACGCGGGTTCCAGCTTGGCGGGTGGAGTGGTATGAAAGTCAGGTCTGAGCGATGGACAGGGGGCAGCATAAATTGAGGCAGTGAAAGAATAAGAATAAGGCACCGGCAGTGTTCCAATCATAATGGCGGGCTCCCCACACAAAAGTTGTTGGTGAAACGTGCTCCGTTGTCCATACTAAAACATTATGAGGTGCTGAAACGTTTTATTTTTCTTAATTCAGCAATCGAAAGTCGAAGATCTAAAAGATTGGTGTAATATTTTTCAAATCCTCGATGTCAAAAATTCATGCAATAATTTCTCTACAAGAAAATAACCTTTTCATACCACAAATTCAAACGATGAGATAAAAAAGGTCCAATCTCGGCGCGGTTAAATTCGTCGATGGCGATTCGTCACCCTGTTCTCATCAACTATTTCTTGCTCCTTATTATCCGAGCATTAGTCATAAAGAAGGCCAAAACCCGTTGCGACCACAAAATCTCCAAAAATGGTAACACCCTCGGAACAACCGAACGGTGTGGGCGAGCGCGAGCTAAGAGCAAAAAGAAAACTAAAAACGATTCGTTACGTGATCATTCAAAAAGAGAATGCCCCTTAAAGAAAGGAAAACGATTCCCCATCGTCGGGAGATGGACAACATTCGGAAGAGGAATCGAGGCGATGTCTAAAGGGCAATAGATGGAAGAGGTAAAAAGCCGTGAGTTTTCTCGCAGCTCAGATGCGGATGAGCAGAAAAGAGACTCGATTCTTGAGAAAAAAAAAATCGATCAGGTTCATGACGAGTAAATTTCATTAAAAAAAGAGACTTTAATTAAGGCTTTTATTTAATAAATTACCTGTGCAGATGCGTCATTGAGGAAGGCAACCATCAACTGCGATTGCTGGAATGAAAATAAAAAAACAATTTTTATATAAAATATCACACAAACAAGGTAAAATCAAGTAAACGCTATTCCGTACGACCCTTCATGAGCTTGTTAATTAATTGGCAAGAACATTTCATTCTCAACTGTCAGGCCGAGTAACATCGAGCTAAATCCTTCAAAGCGATCATTCCTGATGTTCCAACAGCTTCCTCTGCCGTTGTCCACCTCACTATCTCTGATTAGGATCTGTTTAGGATGCTGTAGAAAATAGCAACATTCACCCATCTCATCCTTGGCGAAGGAGAAATTCGACGAACCGCTTTGGCTGCGATTGCAATTTTCTATCGCTTTTTTTTCTCTCCCCGTGTATATGTATTTCATCACATTCGATTTCAAAAACAAAACCCCAAGCCGCGGACAAAGGTGAATGGGGTCACAGGCGGAACCACCGGGCAAGCAGACAGTGTGAGAACTGATAGGCAGTAGTCCACTCTCTGAGCAACGAAGGCGTTGCTTCCGTGAGGCGGTGAGGCAAGCAAAACATCTAAAAAAACCAAAACAAACAAACTTTAAAGTGAAAAAAACATATACACACACATTACAGCTAAAGCCGGCCAAAAGGAGATAATCAGCGGAAAAACAAACCACTCATATCCCTTTTTGAAAACACGCCAATCATCATGGAAACCGTCATGGGATCGAATGCGCTCGTACCAACGCAAGGTTGGGCAGGCAGAGGAGAGAGCACAACAAACAGAGCGAACGTGCACTTCTCCTATAGAGGGAGAACGAGTGGGGGGAGGATCCGAGTGCAGGAGGTGGTCGCGTAAGACATAATTAGCCGCACGGAACGGCACAAAAACGGTGGCAGCCATTTTGAGCCAATATAGCGCTGATGATAACGGGAACCACCGCCGTCAACCGCTTGGTGGTAGACCAAGCAAAAGCGCCATCGGACACGCGCTAATAAAAGGCGTCGCAGGCGACGGAGGATGGGGCGACAAGTGTTGACCAAAATCAATCGTGTGTCCGATGGTTGACGGACCAGATAGTCCCAGGCGAAACGGAACGCACACGCACACGTAGATGAGAAAGTGCACCAGTAGCGATTTGAGAAGTGCTGATGGAAATTCAATTGCTGCGTTGTGAACTCGCGCAATAGCAAATTTCAAGATTCACGCGGAAGGAATTAAGAATACTTCTGTAACTAATAACTTCATCTTCTTTACGTAACGACCGGCATTTGGTCCAGCCATTTTTAAGGCTTACGAGACTTTTTCTCCCTTTAACGTGCGTGGAAAGTCAGTCCTTCGTACCGAGGGAGAGAAGATCCGATCTGGCTTCGAACCTACGCCATCGAGTGTCGTGTGTGTTTCAGCCGGCGTATGCGCTCGGCTATTCCGGCTGCTCTACAACTGATAAGAAAAGAATAAATATCCGTGTCGAAATGAACAATGTATCTCAACAATCAAGTTACTATGTAGACTTCCCTGTACGTGCTCAAATCGTAAAAATCACAGTGCCCTTGTCGTGTTACAGGGGAAAAAGTTGACCCAAAGTGAGTGGGGGTTATCCCATCCTACCGCTAGACTTTCCTCTCCATGACCCAGGAGGTTCCGCTCTATCGCTGTGTTGCTCAAACCGTTGATAACGTGCCATCTGCAAGCATGAACGGACGAAGCAGGTGGAAGGGGGACGCGACTGGCTCGGGGTCTGCCTCGAGGTCCGGCTGATAAGGCTGACCGCCTTGGGTTGCAGTAGCAGGCCCTTAGGTAGGTCCGCGTAAGTGGAGCAAAATCCAACACATTTTCAGCCAGTAAAAAAACCACCAGGGAATGCGAGAAAACGTGCAACAAATAATGGCCGGTAGCATTTGAGATATTCCCGAAAAAAGTTGTGTAATTTATGTTATTTGATTTAATAGAAGCTTGAGTAATTTTAAATCGTAACCACAATGAGTAGTCTTTGGGATTTATTAATCCTGCCATTGCAGATGATAAAACTAATACTCTTCCGAGGAAATCGAGGGCGCAATCGTGAAGCGAATACAGTGCATCGCAACAACATTTGTGCTCTTGTCACAGGCAAGTCAAAAGCGAACCTATTTTTCAGCTCCATTCGTCGTCCTTGCATAACCTTAGCACTCCTAACCGATGCCTGCGAAACAACAGAAGAACTAGCGCAGTCAGTTGCAACGGAAGGATTGCCGAAGCAGAACACAGAGGAGTCGGTTTTCGGAGGCGTAACACCAACAAAAAAGGGACATAAAATCGTTAGAGTGCGCAAAAATGCGACGTGAAATAAATCATAAAAACTACGCCGATCGAAGCGTGATAGAAAAAGGTATTGATTCCCACCCTTCCCCTCCTAGATGGCTGCCACAGCATTCCGAAAGGTTAGTTCGATCCGATTTCACATGGCTCGTCGTGCCTCGTCGTCTTCTTCGCTGGCATCCATCGACCATCCGGAGGCGAAAGACGGGATGAGGGCACGCGAGACGCGAAAGGAGGCTGGGAAAACCGGCGTGGCGTCCGGCAAAATGGGACACAACTAACTAATCCAGAGTCGCGTAGAGTAAGAGGAAGGACGGACACGCTTGCAGAGCATGGGGCCGCCGGTTGGTTTTATGGCTCGCAAGGGCGCGCACACACTACCCCCCCCCCCCCCGCCCATCACAATCATCACCGCGACATCCACCCCCCCCCCCCCCCCCATCCTCCACCCATCGTCACAAATTCCCCGACTCGTGGCGAACGCGCGGGACAACGCATCATATCACTCATCATCATCATCATCGGCGTCGTCGTTGCGGTCGGAAGGAGAAGCCCGGAGAAGAAGAAGGAGAACGGGACGAAGTGCGCTTTTGCACCCCGTTCACCCTTTCCGAAGGGGGAGATAGAGAGAGAGAGAGAGAGAAAGTGTGTGTGGAAGATGGCCGGCGGTTGTGTTCTCGATATGAATGTCTGCGATCCGTCTCAAAGGGGTGCGCAAAGGGGTAGGGAATGGGAAAACCGAGTGCTGGTAGGTGAAGGCGAGGAAAAACCGGTTATTTATTTTTTTTTTTTTACCTCCCAAGCGTCGCGTTCCGTTGTGTGTGTTTTTTTTTGTTCCTCCAATCGGCGGTTTTATTTCTGTGCATGTATAGGATGAATGTGTGCGCTTGTGAACGAGAATCACTATTTTCTGTTCTGTTTCGCTCACCCTTTTTCCCTTCCCGTTTTTTCCACACCACTCTCTGCCACCCTGTGGTACCGGTTTAAAGTGGTTTGGTTTATGATGCTCCCCGTCTCACTCTTCACTATTTCTCTCACTCGGTTACATGCGCCACGAGTTCTGGTTGCCCTGATGCAACGCCCGATGCGTCTTTCGATGCGCTTCATGCGCTTATTTTATTATTTTCCATCAACGGATTGCGCGCGGCCAACGCTCCCCCCGCTCTTCCATTCTCCAGCCGTTTTTCCCATCCAATGCAATCCTTAAATGGTCTCCCGGGTCGCTTCAACTAGGAGGAAACGGGGAAAGAAATTAAACCGAGCGAGAAGAGTCAGGAGGTTTTTAGAAATTTCAAGAACTAAATGGATCGCTTTTTTGGAGGCGAGATTTCTCGGCCATTCTTCTTTCTCGTTCGCATCGGTTGCAATGGCCAGCTTCCAATTTACGCGCGTCACAATTAACCTTCGGGCCTTTTCGTATCCCTTCCCATCCCAAATCTTCGTGCGTTCGATCACTTATGCGTTCATGGCTTTGAACACATTTTCCGGGTCGGAGAAACAAAAACTCACCCCGAGAGAAAAGACACCATCAGTTGGTGGAAGTGAAGCTGATGCACCATCATTTCGGAGGAGAAATATTTGCCGCATCGCAGCAAAAGCGAGAGCGAAAGCAAGCGAGGAAGAGCTGGCCGCATTGGGAGGGATTTCTTAAGACGATCAATTGGTGAAACGAGGAGTCTTTCGGTAAAAGGTAAGCATTGGAAAAAGGTACAGGAGTAGGGGAAGTAGGTCGGATCAGAGGAGCCGAATGGGGGTGGTGTTGCTGAGCATAAATAGCCCTAAATTTTCCATCAGACTCCCTCCTCCTACTGCTTCCACAGTCCCGCACCACCCGAAGCTCGAATGGTTCACCGGTTCTCCCCGTACCGCATTTTGAAAAGCAGTCGACCAACGAGAGCAGCAACCGTTTCCATTTTGCACGGGAAACAGATTTATTTATAAATCGCTTTTCAGCTCTCCCCCACACAAACCCCACATGGTGCTCGCTCTCCTTCCATGGCAGCTTCATCTTTTAACTCTCATTTAACAACACATCCCCCCCTGGGTCTTTGCATACTCCACTCCGTCGTTGCCGGGTGGAAAGAAAATCGTTAGAAACTTGGCGCTCCAATATCTGGCTGTGAGGTCGCGTTGGTTCTCCATGTTGCTTGCTGCCTCTGCCATTCATTTGCATCATTACAGGAACGTTCTAGGCTGAGTTAAGCGGCAAGCAGCGGAGAGAAAGAAAGGAAGGTGAACCATCTCCATCAGCGGAGCGAGTTGAGCTACGAAATACGAAATTCTCCTTTCGGTAATTGGAATAAGGTTGGGCACGCTTCATCACTACTTGAAGCACAGATTTTAATCGGTTTTCTCCGTAGCTTCACTCATAAAAAGAGTTTTCCACACAAAAAAAAAAAAACAAACACTCTAATAAGCTGCCCTCGAAACGGGGATTGATGTACATGGAAATTCGGTAGAGCTCAGCCCCGTTCGTTAAACGTTGTGAATAAAATATTGCACACCGACGCTATGCCGCACAGCTTTTGCCTCGCTTCGAGCAAGTAAATTTGCTGCCTCATTTCGCCGGAAAAGATAACCGGCACCTTATTCGAAATGCCGTTAAACAACCGACCGTCGCCCGTAGATGAAAGCCGACAAAATCCAGCCACTACATAAACCTGGCACGGAAGGAGGGCCGGAGGAGCTGGCCAGGAAGGATGAGACGGTGGCAGCAAGCACCCTTCGTCAACCGGGTGATAAGGAAACGGAGCAAGTGAACGTGCGGTGAGAGGTTTATCCCTCGCTTGATGGATGCATTCCCGATGCACCGAGGCAAGGCGGAGAAATGGAAGAAGGTCGAAGAGACCTACGTCGACCACTCCACACCGTACCGCACGCATCTGAGCCTCCCTGTTTACGAGGTTTGAAACATGGCACAGGAAAGCACATTTTACTGCGTATTTATTCGGTCCTGCCTCGGCTCTGCCCCCTCGGTGTTTCCTGCCCCGACAGTTGGAAAGATTAGAAATAGAAACACGCGAACCCAGGGATCCAATGCTACACAATACCGTGCGCGATGCGGGAGGCCAATTGTGTGGCTTGCTTGTCTTGACTGCAAGTGAAATCATCGTTCTCCCACACTGCGAGTCGCACAGGGAGGGACGTTGCTGACTTATTATGTTCGTTGTCGTTGTAGTTAAAAGAGCGCACAGTAAACTACAATCGATTGTTCCTTTGGGGAGAAGTCGCACTCCTACGGCGGGAGATGTTCTTCAATACAATCTAGAAAACAAACAAACATATCAGCAGTTACACAAATAGTATTTAGGGAAGCCAATCTGTTATAAAACTTACATTGATTTTGATTGTTTCATAAAAGATCCAAATTTACTTGTTTTAACTTCGTACACCCAAACATTCGTGGTCCTGTTGCCGATATATCCAGATCTATATCTGGAATGCTGATCCAGGGCTTATTCCACTGACTTGGCAGTACCTGAGCTGACCGTAAAAATATCCGTATGGACGAGCCGTGCGCGGTGATCCAACATAAGAAAAACCACAGCCAACTGCTGCTGCTCCAAGCAGAAGAACCAGAACCAATTTCATTTGCTTCCGGAATGCAATAGCAGGCTGGGCCAGCAACCGGCAGTTCCCTGTTCTGCCTTGCCGAACTTTCCAGTCCAGTTTCTCCTGGATATTGGATTAAAAAAAAAAAAAACGACGACACTCCTTCTCGTGATGGAGAGGTTAAATCAAACCACCAACCCCAACTCAAACGTCCGAACAAGAGGAAAAGCAACAAAAGGAAGCTAAAATAAAATCGCGCTCCAGAGTCGGCGTCGATGATGGGCCGCCTCTCGCTTCGACTTTTGCTTATTTTACCGTTTTAACGAGTGAAACATGGCGAATGGCGCGAGTGTCGTCTCCCGCTCGAAAGAGATGTTTGGCGGACGGCGAAAGGAAAGGGAAGTGGAAGGTGCGAAAGAGGCCAATAAATGATACACGGTGGCGCGGTACGACCGACAGACAGGAGTTGTTGAAAGAAGTAAAAAAAAAAAGTCAACATCACCCAAGGTAAAATTGTACCTTTCCCTCCTTCGGTGTTCCTCCATTTTTTTTTTTTTTTTACTTCAAAGGGATGCAGTAGCATACTTCATCCATTTCTGTTCTTTTTTCCTGTTTGAATTTCGTTACGCCTGTCCTGTCGTCCTGCCCTGCCAGCGAACATTCTCAGTTGCCTCATCCCTTTATCCTGACTGTACAAACACACCTTTCACCCTTAACCCGTTTTCTCTGACTCGTTGCTCGTGGTCTCTTTCGCTCCCTTTTTCCTTCCTTCCGTCACTCATCATTCCCTTCACTCTGCCTATACGGTCCTCTGAAACCGGATTCCCGTAACCCCGCGCCTCGAGACGCTCGAAAAGCCCGCAACCGGGAACCGGTCTTGTTTGCTCTCTGTCTGTGTCCCCGTACCGTGCTGCATCCCCCTCGAGCAGCACCAACTCTGCGGCCCCTTCCTCTCTCTTTGATCGAATAGGCCTGCAGAATGTCCCATGGTTTTGGAATAATGCAACCTGTGAAAGCAACGACAGTCACAAGCGGCCGAACGGGAAAAGGGAGAGGATGAGACGGAGCAGATGCCAATGAATACATGGTGTGTAGCGTTCCCTGTTTTCCACCTCGCTCCTTCTCACCCGCGCAAGGAAAAGGGAAACGTTCGGACAAGGGAAGGGCAGCGCGCAACAATGATACTGAAACTAAATCAAATCCCGGTGTTGTCCGGTGCCAGCCGCTTCCGGAACAGAAGGGATGGATTTACGGACACACCGGTCCGTTTTCCCCACCCGGCGTCCCCCCGTCTACTGGCTCCCGTTGCCGTGGGTGGATTGTGGTGGAAGGGGGAGACGGTGGACTGGCTTTGATCTGGATCAACTGTGTAGGAAAGGACCGTAGGGAATTGGTTGGTATATATGGAAACGGTTCCATACGTCATACACACACACACAAAAGCACACTCCAGGAAGGGCAGTCAGGTAGCAGTCCGCTGGCAGGTAGCTCTCATTTCGCAGGAAAGTCATCAGTATGTCCTCTGATCCATTCTACCTTTTGAGCACTTTGCTTGTGTGTGAATTTTCAAAAGGGAAGTTTTACTACAATACATCTCCAAAGGAAAAACATGAAGTTTCATGCCTAAAATTTTGTAGATAGAAAAAATCATAACCGACGTTTGCCTTTTCCAAGGCTGTCGCAAACAGAATATCATTGCGATTTTTGTATTCACTTTATTCCAAACTCTACCATTTATATTGTGGAGATATGTTCAACAAACAAATGTCCAATCGTGTATTTTTACATCTTAAAAAGCGACGAGATTACAATTTCATTGCATCTTTCATCAAGCGACATCCCACCACACATAAAGTTCTATTAGGAATACTACCACAATTCGATACACATTGCTTTTAGAACGCAGCATTGAAGAATGTAATTTACAATCATCTACCATTCGATGTCAGTTGGAAAATGGAATTGTGGGTGTTCACACAAGGGGGTAGACAGTTTCCGTGTTTCATTCGATTGATATTTTCAACTCCGAAGGCACACCTTAACATAGAAAATCCCAGATTTCCTTTCGATCCTTTACGACCATTACTTCCCCTCGCTACTCGTGAGTGCCTCGGCAAGCGGAATTCGCAAGCCACTGGAAAATTGAAATCGCATTGGACTGCGACACTTTCCATCGCCTCGCCAAAACCTGGGAAGGGCGGCGGTGATGACTGAGATGAAACGAGAATTGATTTTCATCCGGGAAATTGATTCAATTCGACGACCGGCGAGCTATTGTCGTCGTACGCCAAGGACTCACGCCGTCGCTAATGTCCATAACAGAAACCATCCGTCTCCTCACAATCTCACCCTGTCCACTTCTCTCTCTCTCTCTCTAGTGTCGGAGGCTATCAGGGACAGACAAATATACACCGACACTGACTCCATCGATTTCCCACGAACGCGAGAGCAGGGGCGTGGGTGATGGACAACGACGAACTAGATGACTCGACGATCAAGCCCATGTGGACAACCATCCAGCCCAGCCAGCCCAACGGAAGCACGCAGACGACTGCCATCTGCAGCAGCGATTATTCGGACGCAATCAATAGCAATGATGGCAATTTTATCGTTTGTGTGTCCTCTCGTTGGCACCGGGCCCATGTCGCTCAGTTTTCGATGGATGGTTTACAACAAACAAGCAAGCAAGCAAGCATGCGTGCGTCGTGTCCCTGGCGTAAATCCTGCCCAATTCCACCTACTCCTCCATCATCATCATCATCATCATGCTCATCAATGCAAGGTTTCGGCGAGGGAGAATGCGACACACCGCACAGCGCGCATTCCTTCTTCAATTTGCGAGAGGATCAATAATTTTAATTATTCCTGTACCGCACGGCTGCACACGCACGTCCGGGGGTTGGAGTTACAGGACAAGGGCTGCAGGAAAATCAATTCGAATGCCAGAAACACCAAAACCCCGGTTCGGCGGGGTTCGCCGGGATGGCGCTTATCCTCCTCGCTTCTCTCGCTTCCATTCAGCCCGGCACAATCGGTGACATTCCGCAACAGAATGCCTCGGATGTCCGCAGCCAAGCGGAGTGGCAGCAGTTTGTTTGTAGGCGTGTACGCCATTTTGGAATCAATACGGTTGGAAATTATCGAACGGGAGCTGTCGGACAGTTTGTAGTCTCAGTGCAAGAGCCTTGGATTCGCAAGCTGTGCGTCGTCGGTTCAAATCCAATCCGTTTCTAAAAACGCAAGAATACATGCTAAAATGTGTTGTTTAATGAAATGCTCATCTATAATTCCTAAGGTTGAAAATTAAATAAATGAGGCTCGAAAGCAAAATGCTGCTTTAAAGGAGCAAATTTTGGATACTATTTCGAGGAAGGTTTCAATTGAATCAAGAAGCTTCTTTTGCTCTTTGATCGAGATTTCTCATGATATCAATGATTCATTTGAATGCATCAAATGGCGACAATTGAATTTCGTTCGCTTCAACACGGTGTGGGGGGGGGTGTATATATCCCGTACATAATAATATCCATCTGCGTCGGTGTGGTAGAGAGATTTAATGAAACCGCCTTCCCTCCACCTTTTCCAGAGTACACGCGACTTCTTCCAACCCCAAGCATTTCATACGCTTTATCGTGCATCGATAATTTCAGCTTGGCCGTGCTTTCATCCGCCCATTGTTGCGACTAACCGAATTTACTTTCCTCATCCTCTCGCTCTCGACGATTTGCATGTCGATGGACGAACAGCCATTTCTCGTTCCACCGACCGGGCGATGCATTCGCCCTCATGGCGACCATACGTCGTCGTCGTCGTCGTCGTCGTCGTCGTCGTCGTAAGCGACGATCCTTCATCAACACAAACACACAAACAAACGCAGAAAGATGGCAGGAGGCGAAGCGACGCGCGACCTACAAGCGAACCGGTTCATCGGCGACAGGGCAAGCACGGGCAGGAGTAACGCCACGGAACGCGCGCGCACTTTCTGCGCGTTGGTGTTACAGAGGGGGGTATAAGATGGGGACCAGGGTGGTGTGAGGGAACTGGGAGCGCCCTTAAACCCGGCGACCGGCAATCGAATGATAATCGGATATTCATCGGAGAGCGAGGCAAACGGGGCGAGAATGCTATTGGATAGAGAATTCGCGCAGGAAAGGAAGCAGCATGTGAACTGGACAAAGGGAAAGAAGGAGCAAACCCCCAACGGCTAAAGTGACGGAACATTCGAAACGGACAAATAAAACGAAACGACCCAACGTCCGATAGGTAACGTCCCGGAAGAAAGAAAAACAAAGAAAACGAAGCCACACGTCCAGTCCACCACACGATCAACATCATCTTAAGAAAAGCGAAGTAAAACAAACAAGAAAAGACGCGCGCGGCGGACGGAAAACGACGGAACGCGTTCAGCCCGCGTTGTTCTTCTTTCCATTCCACCTCAACGTCGCCACCGCCAACCAACAGATTCATTCCCTCCACACCCCTTTTGGCGATAGGGGAGTGCAAAAGTGGCGTATGAATAAAATTATGCGCGTTCGTAGACCTCGCCACGCATCGGGCACCCTTTAGCTTGCCTTCTTTCATTCCCCTTATCTTCTCCGCCAACTCTTCCCCTGGCACCCGGATGCGATCAATCCAAAATAAAATCCCCACGAAGAACGACGAAGACGAGAGAAGTAAGGACGAGGGGAACCATACGCTGGAACAAGCAGAAAGTCGAGCGAGTCAGCAATGAAGGCAAAATGGAATTGATGGAGACGACGGAGGTTGTTCTTCGCTGCGGAAAGAACGCCACATATAAATGAGGAGAGAAAAAAAGCAACAGCAAAACAAAAAATCCGATCGACTCAACACAACACACGGGACGGACCACTTGTACCGAAAAGGGAAGGGTGTACGCAAGGGCAGCCCGTACTGGCAAGAAGCCATCGTCATGACATGACGAAGCTTTAAAAAAAGGTCAAAAAAGAGTGTGGAAGAGGAGAAACGGTACTGGGAGGAAACGGGATGGCACGAAAGATAAACCAAAGGCGAGCGGAGGTCCGGCAGCGACGAAACGAGAATTCTGTCTGTCTATGGAGATGTGTCTCCTCTTCGCTTCCACCGGATTCCATTTCGGTGGGGAGGAAGGAAGGTGAAAAGCGCGGTAAACCGGTGCGCAGCGGTGGAAAGGAATAATGAACGAGAGTAACGACAGGGGGAGGAAGCAGGAAACGGGGGCAAGACGACGGACGAGGGACGGCGGAAAGGATGGGAAAATAAATCGCCTACGATATAAAGAATCGACGAGGACCAAAAACCATTGGCTCTGACCCCGACGCATCGTTCTCCTTCTCTCCCTCCTCCCTGCGATGATTTTCTTGGCCACCAACACCCCGCACTAACCCTGAACGTGCGAGAGTGGGAGGGAAGCAAACGAATGGAGCGACGATACAATGGAGAAGTTGAACAAAAAAAAGAAAGAAAGAAACAACCGGTTAGATGGCGCGGTATGCTGCAACCAACGCGTCCAAGACGCGGGATCCGAGACGAAGACCGTCGCATCCACCACAAGGGCAGGTGGGAGGTGTGTGTGTGTGTGTATATATCTGTGAAGGCTGAACGGAGTGAGGAGGTAAAAACAGTGGAAGAAAAAAAACATATGCACACCGAAATAAAACCAAAGTAACCATCGCGCGCCATCATCACGCGCACGCATGGCGTGGAAAAATTGAAAAGAAAAGAAAAAGAGACCCCGAACGGCGGATGGTAACGCCGCAGAAACCGCAACAACACATTGAAAAGAAAATCCGACCGAAAGTCGGAAAGAAGGGCGAACGTAGAACTAGAAGAAGACTGACGCTATTTTCTTCAATCTCTTTTTCGCCCTTCACATCCTCGGTTTCGGATGCTTTCCTAATACCTTCTACGTTTCGGATCAACCCGCTAGCTCGTCGTGAAGTGTGTGTGTGTGTTTTAAGTGTTCCTTTTCATCGACTCCCGCCAGCGCAATAGCGCTTCTCATAGGCAGCATCCATCTCATCACAAGTGTCTTACTTATGGAAAATCCTAAATCTAAGCACACAGTGAGCAATGAGTTAAAAAGCATAACGCAAAATAGCGTATTCGTAGCATGGAGAAGTCTAGTAGCCTAATACCGGTCAGTGTTCGTCAAACCTTTTCCAGCTGGTAGCATCAACATCGGATTACGTGGGAAGAAAAGAAAAGCATTTGTGACAGAGTTTTGCAAATGTACAGATTTACACAAGAAAATATTAGAAGCGCGTCCCATTTACTTTCGTTTTTCCTCATTAATTTCAAATCACTATGGTATAAGAGATAAGTCAAATGATGACTCCTGCACGCATCAAATACCTTTTGAGGAATAAAAAGGATTCGCAGAAAGGAAGGTATCGCACATGACATTCGTTTATCTTCAAACCTACCATTAAACTACCCTTTAAAAGTAAGCATCCATCTTCGGGTGGAAGTGAAGAATACTGCAGAGCAGAGGCAAGGTCCGGTAGGCCAGACAAACGACAATTGGCCTTGGCGACTGTACCATCACCGGAGGCTGAGCTGCACGCCATTCTTCTCCGCCATTCTTGCCTTCCAGTACGGAACGGTTGTTTGTCAGTCGCGAAAACGGCTCGTTTTTTTATGACCGGGGAGGAATCCGCGGGGAGCGCCTGGATATGTAAATTCTTAAATGGCAACGCACCAACCAACGAGCACGGGTCGCTTTTATTGCGCCCAGCAATACAGAACGCATAAAAAGAAGGAAGCCCTCGAGGGAATGATCTCCGGAGGTGTTGCTTGTTTTTCCACACTGTGGAAAGGCGCGCGCGCGCCCGGCACTTTCTGCCGGCGCGAACCGGTTGCCATCGTTGGTGAATCGCGGCGAGATGGATAGTGAGAGAAAGATCTTCTCGCTGCGATTGATCTTGGCTTTCAGGTGAGTGTGAGCGTCGGCGCCGAGCAGATCCGCTCATTTTATTGCGCTAAGTGGGCGATTCATCATCAAGTGGAAAATGTAATACACTTACCGATTCCGTCATCGCGCCCGATCGTGTTCCCTCGCATCTGGTGTTTTCGCCATTTATTTAATGCCGCGCTCTGCTACAATGTTGTTGATGTCGCACTCTTTGTTGCTTCCAGCTCATCCGTGATGCCGCCCATTATTATTCCTCCACCCGGGGTCTTCTTTCGCGCTTCGGCTTTATCTCGCCACCGACGCCTGCATGTGTGTGTGTGTTTATGCGCACTTGCCGCCTCTAATACATCCAACACGGCACTTAGCGACTCGGTTTGCTCGCATCATACGTGTTTCGTTATTCTTCTTTCAACCGATTTTATTTTATCGCGCCCTGCACATGCACATACCGGGTGCGAATGCATTGTCTCCTCCCTCCCTGAGGAAGTTATTGTTACCAACGCAATTTTTTTTTTCTCTTGCACGCATAACGTGTTCCAACCACCCACGCGCAGACAATGCCAAACCGCGATGGACTGTATTGAGCTAAATCGAGGGTCGGTGAAAATCGGATCCCATTCATTTGAACCATCCGACCGTCTGGATGGGTCGCGAAAATCCAAGCAGGCTGTTGAAGGATTTTTCTACTGGCCCCTCATCGGGAAATGCTGCTACACCGCATCCAAGTGTGCACGCGTTTCGTGGAAGCATTTTACTCCATTGTTGATGGACTATTCGTGTCATCTCCGTAAAACAATTCGATCATCACACTGCTGCTGCATGTACTTTTTTTCGTGCACTTGCTCCCCTGATTGGCCTCGGGTTTTGTTATTCCAAAGCGTTTCTCTTCTCGATTGGCATTGGCCACCACCACCACCACCCACCGCACACCAATGCCACCATTCCAGGGTAAGAAAACCAGGTGTGTTGATTGTTCCTCCCAAATTTTCCGTTCTCCAAAGTTACTGTCGCAAGCTGACAATTGACCTTGCCGCATGCACAACGAAAATTCACTCACCCACACACGCCCTCTTACGGTTTTGATTTTGGCCCCAGCAAGGAGATAGTAATGTCGATCCGGTTCGGTATATTGTCCGGTTTGCAAAAAACAGACATCTAAAAATTAAAAAACATTTCATTGCGAACCGAGTTCCGAGGGCCGGGCAATTCCTGCCATCGGACGAACGGGCCATTAAAACCAGCACCAACGCCACAGCAGCACACAGGTAACGGAGTCACACAGAGTCCACGGGAAGGAATGAAATGGGCGGGCGAGAGTAATGACTGTGAAGCGGCGGGAGGAACCGATGGCGCCAAAGTGAAATGCAAAGTGGTGGAAGCGCTAAAGAGGGCGAGGCGTGAACTGAATGTGAACAGGGAGAAGTCGGTGCAGAATAAAATTAAAACAAAAACAAAAAAACGAGCGGAACCGTTAAAACTACTAAAATCGAAACGCACGCCGGATCGGATCGGAACGGGATGAGATGAGATGTGAGATGACTTATGAACTTGGTAGCAGCAGGCGGGGGAAAAAAAACCACGACCGCTCACTATCTATCTTCTCGCCTAGGGAAGCAGCATTGCGCACACCCGGACGCACAACGCACACACCTATACAAGCGCGCCCGTCTCACGTACAAAACACGCGCACCCACTGTAGCGAACACACACACGCGTACATTTGCACATGTACCACGGTCGGTAAGTGTGGCAGCACACCCCTTTTCCTCCCGCCCGGCCGCCCTGTGGCGCATCCGGCGTCCTCGTCACCTCGTTCTCGTCGCTGCCTGCCTGCGCTGCCCTTGTTTTCCACGAGGCTTCCAAAACAGAAACACAACGGATAATCTCGCCGACGATCGAACGGTGAGAAGTGAGAAGTGGCCCCGGAATGGCCGAATCATTCTTCAATCGCGGTCTCCGCGCCAACACAACCCGCCGCCTCTCCACTCTACCTACTCCCCTCAGGCGACCCCGAGCGATGGCGGCGCGGATTTGTAAAGCGGGAGGCTTACGACGTTTTCTCTCCCGTTTTCTTCTCCCAGCGCTTGAAATGCGCTGGCCTGCTTCGTTTTCGCCAGTGTGAAGCGATTGGCTTTCGTTTAATGCGGCGCAGCGCTCAGTGCCTCTCTGTCGCTCCTTGCGGTGCCGTCGCCGAAACCACCACCACCACCGGCGGTACCACACACCGCTCTCCTACCAACCAACCAACCATCCCAAAACCAAACACACGCACAAACACGACCCATGGGCATTAATGAACGCGCGCGTTTACCTAATATGTGGTTCCCGGTTCGTAGTTTGCCCGTTTCTTTTTTTTCTCTCGCCTTTTCTTCTTCTTCGTGCCTTCGCTGACCATGCCACTGGCCTCGAGACCATCGAGAAATTCTCTTTTTTTTTGTTATTGCTTCCTTTGATTCTTGTTCTTCACAGCACTGCTTGGTTTCCATTTGCAAGGCCACGATGGATTGACAATTTCATGCCACCCCGTCGTCATCATCATCATCACTCACAACTTTCGCATGCACGGTCGCGCCACGATTGCTTCAACCATTTTCTCGGCAGCCCCGGGTTCGGCTGCAGCTGCGGTGGACCGATCTTTGGTGGATATTTTACCGAATTTATTTCGCACTAACTGCTCCCCTTCCACCAATGCAACGCCTGCTGGCGATGGCTAGCACGCGCCCGCAATTCATTCGACCACTAGAAAGGACCGACTCCACGAATCGGCTTCGGCGTAGCAGGCGAGCGACGACGGAGAGGAAGGAGAAAAAAAAATAGAAATGGAAGGAAACCCGCGGCTACCGCTAACCACGCGAAATTGCGACTTTAGCGTCGGAAACTGACCACTTACACTGCATTTAGCACCTGGTCGGTCCTGCGAACGCTGCGAACGACATTTGCACACCGAGAAAGTCCACAAATGGGCAGATTTGCACCAATTTTCTCCGCCCGGTTCGATGGAGGAAAAAGAAACGCGTCCTCACTACCTTCGAATAGTCGAAAATGGTCGCGTCGCATCGTCTGCCTAACGGAGCTTTTCTGAGTTGTAGCGGCGGCGAGCCGAAAGCTCAACGCCGCCACTAGAGCCGTCTCGCTCGGCGCTCGGTATGGCTATCTCATTTTTCGGCGTTCGAACGCCGCTCGGGTGGTAGCACTGATGTTTTTCGAACGGTGCGTGCGTTGGCAATTCGAACCGGTTCGTTTCGCACTCGACGAGGGGTGTTTCGGGCAAAATGTGTTTTGTATTTTCTTTGCATTAAAACAACTTTAGTTCTATGATCAGCCACTCTATAAATTTTTAAATGAATTGTACGACGTAGTGTGGAGTTGTTTTAGTCTCCAAAATCGGCAGTCTACTTTCATACTGAACCGTGTATGGCATGAAAAGGTGTAAATCAATGCCCCAAACTTCCATCGCAATATTTTCCCTATCAGCACGTATTATAATTGTAGCACTCAACATTTTTATGCACATTGAAATAATCTTTTGCAGAATTTGCGTTACAAAATTATTTAACCAAACTTCGAAATTGATTTTCGAATATGAACTGTGTTCCTGTCAGCCTGGAAAACATTTCGAAAGTGGAATTGTCACATGAAAATTCAAATGTCGATGAAACACCGGCAACTAACTGCGTGGAATATGGGTTATTAACGGGAGGATAACGACAGGAATAATTACAGAAAAAAAAACGCTTTCTCGTACGTTTGAAATTTACTTCTTGATACTACTGTTATCCGTAAAACAGTAGATTGTCGCAACGCTTTACATTAACATCATATTCGAACCTATTGCTTGGAATATGATCTCCCTGTTTTACAGCAGATAATTTTTAGCGTTTTTGCTGGTTTGAAAGACGCCTGCAAACGAGTTCCATGATCTAAATGGAACGAGTTCCATGAGATAAAAGAACACTCCATAGGAATTTAAAACTGTTTAATCAGAATTTCAAGAATTCACATAATAATTTCAAACAATCTGCGCCCTACCTTAACAATTCCAATCATTGCAATATGTTCGACAGCTCATCCATGACCAATTTAATTTTAATGTTTTCATTACTGAAAATTTAGTATTCATTAAATAACGAAAAATTTAAAGTTGGATTACTCTCCGTCCAGCTCTCGAAACGTTCTGCGTCTTTTCCATCATGTTCTAGTCGATCTCGTCCTCAATGTCGCTGGTCGATGAGGTGGAAGCAAATGCAGCCGCCGTCCGCAGGAGGTGTCGGTCCCTGTTATATTCGTTGGTAAGATTCTCCTTGTCGGTATGCACGTAATCGTGCACATTCGGCAAATCGGCGATGGTAACGGCACGGAAGGCGGACCGCATCATGCTCAGTTCGGCCGCCTCGAGCCACTCGTTGGTGTCCGGCCCGTAGCATTCAACGAACGCGATCGCACTGACCCCGTCGTAGCCTCCGACTGCGAAAAGCCTATCGTCAATCACCTCTAGGCCAAAGTTGCTCCTCTGGTGGTACATCTCCTTACAGGCCGTCCATCGGCGAGTCGCCGGCTCGTACTTCTCGCAGCTGTTCAGCCGTATCAGTCCGTTAAATCCGCCAACCACGTAAACCGACCCGCCCAATGCCGCGCAGGATACGCCCGACCGCCGGTTCAGCATCGGGGGCAGCGGTGACCAGGCGTTCGTCAGTGGATCGTACATTTCGGCCGTGTTGAGACACTCGTGCCCGTTGAACCCGCCCGTGATGTAGATCATGCCATCGAGCGTGCACGCATCAGCATCCGAGCGCTGCGAGCTCATCGACGCGATTAGCGTCCACTGGTTGGTCCGGGGGTCGTATCGTTCGACGGAGTTGTGCCGGTTCGCACCATTGTAGCCACCCATAGCGTAGATCAATCCGTCCAGGGCCACCACACTGACGTAGCACCGTCGGCAGTGCATCGGCGCTATCTGGGGACCACGTTGTAATAACGGTTTAGGAGTTACCCAACTGATTGGCCTGGAGAACCTCGCCAATTCCCCACTTACCTCCTTCCAATCCTTGCTAATCATGTCGAACCGACAGCAGGTGTTGAAATGCTCCACACCGTCGTAGCCACCGATTAAGTAAAGATACCTTCCGATGTACGCCGCACCGTAGTACGCCCGCGGCCCGGCCGGATCATCGTGGGGCACCTTAATCCAGCGGTCAGCCCGCGAGTCGTACGTCTCAATAATCGACTGCGACTGCCCTTCGCCCCATCCACCGATGATGAAGATTACCTCGTGCGGCAAACGGGGTGTCGCAATGGCCGGGGTTTTCATCTGTAATCATCAAAATGGAGCATAATTAAAGATAGTTCCAGTACCACTACATCAACATTCCGTACCGCTTTCATGGCCTTTGTGCTTATCATCTCGAGATCGTACAAGAACGTTAGGGCATCGATGACCAACCCTTTGGTATCTTCGCTTGCCTGTACGTATTGATTTTCCTTCACTTTTTCCAGGAAGTACTGCAAAATCGAAAGCGTTATTAAAGATTTTTAAGGATTTTTCTCCCCGTTTGATCTGCGTACCAACCTCAGTCGGGAGTAGCCCAAAACGGACAGTTTTCATCAACCGGCTAATATAGCGGGCCCGTTCGCCCGGATCCTGATCGATCCAGCGCAGCAAAAACTCCCACACGGTGTTCTCCTCCTGCACGTTCAGCAGATCGTCCGCCAGCAAACTACAGATGTAGTCCACGTCCAGCCGTAGCAGCCCGTTGTGGCTCGTTTCGATTTCCGCCAGCTCGGGGAAGTGCTTGAGCATATACAACCAGGCCGCATTCTGCAGCTTCGACGACGCACGTTGGCTGAGTAAGTAAGAACACGCAAAATACTTAGTTTATAAGTCACAGGTGAAACAATTCCACCTGTACAGTATTACCTTCCGAACAGCATTATGGTGACGCAGTTGTCGAGCCGCATCCGTCGCAGGATAAAGTCGATGCAGTGCTCCGTGAGGCTGCCGATAAGCAGAAAGTCCGCAGCGGCGTACACGTCGAAGACGGTGTCCTCGGTAAGCTCGCAGTCTCGCAGGTACGCATACTGGATGATCTTCTCCATGATGCAGCCGGGAATGCCCGGTATCTCGATGTGATACTTCTCACTCGGGACGGTTGTGGTAAACAGGATACTAAAAATAAAAAAGGGACATTAGCACAACATCAAATTATTTGAAAAAAAAACCGTTGCAGATGAGTATATGATGTTTGGTTACGCAGCCCCATTGGACTCGTCAAACTTACCGGAAATAGTCACTGCACGAGCCAATGATGACGCGGTGTATTCGATACTCGTGCCCATTCTCCGGCAGGACGATCGACGCATCGCACAGGGTGTCACTGAGTCTCATATCGGCCAGTTCCAGCATCGTGGCGTAACTTATGCATCGCTTTGGTTTGAGTGAGGACGACGACGACAAAGACGAGGACGAGCACGATGGGGTTAGAGTTTGGGACGAATGGGAAGATTGATCCGCAGCGTTCGATTGCAGCTCGTGCATCATTTCGTCGAACAGTTGGGGAGAGTATCCGTGTAATTAAAAGGAAGCAAACAAAAACAAAAACGAATAACGAAATACTCTTCTGTAGAAGGTTTGGACCTTCGGTTACTAGAGCTGAAAAACTGGTAGACTTTGAAGTTTCCTTTCAAAGCCTACTTGATTTATTTATATAAAAAGGAAAAGTGTCAGTTTATGGCTCCTTAACCAAGCCACCAATCTGGTTACCGTTGTCGATATATTTTTGGATCGCCTGGCTGCCCGAACAAACCGTCTGTTTGATGTCGAAACAGAGAATCCAGAATCATCAAGTATTACTGGCAATAAAATACATTAACAAGTAATTTCGATAAAATTAAATGCAACTTACCTTTTGAAAAATGTGTATCTACAATGGGTAAAGGGCTACAAGGTAAAGAATTGTTATAACATTGAAAATAGCCTAAATGTACGACCGACGAAATTAAATGTAAAATAAATGGTATTTGAATCTAGGGTGTTTTTTTTCTTATTCGCTTTTATTTAAAGAGTACTGATCTGTTTGTACTTCCGGCCATTGTAGCAAGCTGCTATATTTATCAGTTTAGTGATTGAAAATATTTCAAATTGGTCCACGCTCCTCACTTACTTGATTCCAACATAATTTTCACAATTCTCATCTTTTCAGGTGCGTTGGAAGGCTCTTCTAATCGTTTCCGTTTGCTTGCATTCACAATAGTTTATTAAAATATATAACTTTGTTAGATCGTTCATCTCCTCTCTGCTAATCTTGATTTCTCCAATAATATTCATAATTCTCCAAACATTTTTTTAAGAATGGGTATTCATCAATAAGCCATACGGCGGTATGTAGTATGCCACATTCATGAGAAAAAACAAAACTTAACGTAGAGTTCTTATAAGTTGTAAACTGTACAGACGTTGATGGAAGTGCAATCGAACTAAGCTTGGATTAAATCCTTCCAATTCAAGCTTGTGCTTGAATAAAATCCGACTCATGGTAACGCGTCCTCGTTCAAACGAGTGCTTATTGGCAATTTTATTCTGTTCTTTACTGCTGTGTTGACTTTTTGTGTTCTCATACGTTCCTGTAGAAAACACATCTTTGGCTAAATAAAGAAACAGTACGCAAAAAACTCCTAATGCTCTCAATCTAATGCGTATAAGAGAATATAACACAAGCGTAGTATTCTTAACTATTTGTCAACTATTTCTCTGCTAATTTAATATTACATTAATTTTAATAATGAACGTAATTTTTCTGTACAACCTGTGTTCAAAACAGGAGGAACTGTCCGTCTGCTTGATCCTACACAAATTTTCTGCTTTATGGGCACTTGGAAGCAATTCAGATTGCATCTAGCATTATTGTACGGCACAACTTTGCATTTTTTACCCGTAAAAAGATCCAGAAAATACGGTACACTATAAGGTCTCTCGATGATTGCAATAACTAAGACCATAGAGATGTACACAATTAAAGCACGAGAGCATGCGCTGTGCGCTTACATGTCGTTAAGCGAGGAAAAAGAAAGTTAAAAATAATATTAAAAATTAAAAAAAAAACAACTCAAATCAAACGATAAACAAATAATAAACACATTAAATCACAATGCATTGCACCAGCGCAATGATTAACTTACTTACTGTAATTGGGCAGCGCTGTTGGTTTGGGTTCGTTTATGCGCCTTTCCTAATCATTGCGACATTTTTCTATCGTTCTAAAAAAATGTAAGAATGCGCACCCATACTTTCATATGTTATAAACTGTTCAAAAAAAGAAAGCGCTGCATCTCTAAAATTTCATAAAGAAGGTAACCTTAAATCAATAACTTCGCGCATCCTATCGATAAAAAAATAAAAAAATAAATAAATGTGGAATAATGTGAAGAGGACCCCATTAAGATCGCCATCTCCTTTTCTTTTAGACGACCGGATTACGGATAATGTTCTCCTTTGGAGCCTTTCGCTTTCGGCATCCTACTATTTTTGCCGGCACTGTAGATGTTTGCGGTGTGGCAGGTACTGCTGCAGTTACCGCCGGGGACACGGAAGCAACTGCCAGAGGCACGACCGTGGTTGGTACTGGTGCTGGTGCTGATGTTGGTGATGAGAAGATGCTCGATGCAACGATCGCATCAGCAGACGGTGTTGGAATGCTGCTCTTTGGTGTCTTCCGTTTTCTTGCGGCTTTCGAGGACACTGCTGCAGAAGAATGAACAGCAACAGGAGAACCCGTAAGATATCGTCCCACAGTTTTAGCTTTTGACAATCTTACCATAAGGTTTCTTGCGCCGCTTGTCGCACTTCTGCTTGGCCAAGAACTCGTTGAGGTCGAAGATGGGCAGCTCGGCTATCTCCTCATTGAGTTTCTCATAATCTGATAGCCACGCCAAGATGGCTCGCTCGTCCAGGTCTTGTCCACCGACTTCGGGACCGGCAGAGACCACTCGACTCGTGGTGGACGTGGAGGGATCAGCGGGTGCGACAGTCACGGCGGCGGTGATGGTGGTGCTGCTGCTGCTGTTGGTGTTTTTGGGACGCGCGGTTCGTCCAGGGAAGCACGGGGGGCGTGTAGGGTGCTGCTGTCGCATAAACGCCTCATAGCGCTTGCCCTTGCACGTGCGAGTCGCACGAGCCGGACCGGTGGAGGAGCTACTCGACATTGCCGCTTGCTCCGGCTTTTGTTTTGTTTGAGCGAGGAAGTGCTGGCGCATGTTGGCACAGGGCTCCCCTCGGTTGTTGGCAACACGCAAATCCTCTGCTCCATCGTTCACGAATGGTTGGGCAGCACTGTAGTTGTGTTCCATCGAACCAACAGAACTCTCTGCAAACCATCAAGGGAAATTTGTCAGTATTTAATTTAAATCAACATATGAACAAAGTTGAGGTAACATTCAGCAATGCTTTCAAATTAATTTGAATTATTAATTGACAAGCAAGTGGACAAGTTCCTTATTAATTTCCTATCTTCACTAACCTGTATCCAACGTCACTTGGGAGTGCAGATTTTCGTTGCCGGCGAACAGCAACGCACTCAGGCTGCCCATCTGTGTTTCGTCGGCCAGCCTGAACGTGGCCAACGGTGGGAGTCCAAAGCCCCTCGCCATCTGCAGCAAACACCGAGCGGCCTCCAAATTGCCGTCCTGCATGTCTTCGCTCCATGCATCCGATGACGAACTGCACACATCATCGGAGGCTGTAGTTGCAAGATGTTCCGCTTCGGATGCTTCCTGCGGCTGCTGGTGCTGCGATTTACCCCACCGATAGTCGGGAAATGCAGCCAGGTACATGGCCTTGTACTGCAAAAGGCAAGTGCAAAAGTGCATTCGTGAATTATGCATATGATAAGTTTCCCAACAAATGGCTCTCAAATCGCTCGCACTTTTTCAACCATTTAACCCACCTTGTCTGCCAGCAGCTTGTAGGGCAGCTTTTGCTCGTGGGTGAGCAGACCCCACCACAGCCCAAGCTTTCGGGTGATGAACCTAGAGGGCGAGACCAATTCGGACCTTTAACAGAGAAATGGATTGATGCATGTGCAACCGGCTCACATAAGATTCGCCATACATCTTACCGGTTCTCCTTAGGTGCTGCCTTTGCGGTGAAATGGGCGCTGACTTTCCCTCGATGCACCTTGCAGAACATTAGGAAGTCGTTGACGGGCCGGCGATGACGCTTAAACTTCTTGATGGCATCAAGAAGCGCCCTCAACGTGTCACTCAGATTGCCCGTAAACCGTCTCGGTCCTTGCATATTTTTGTAGGAAGAATTAATATTGGCCGTTGTGGTTGCTTGTGCTTCTTGCTCCGCAGTGGTTGCAAGCGGTACATTGACCGCGTGATTTCCACCGCCATTCAGCTCCGATACGCCGTCTGTAGAGTCTGTGGAGTCCTGTGATTCCTTTTGTGGTGCGTCTGCCTGTTGATCATTCATCGTGTCAAGGTTGTAGGCGTTGCGGTTGGTGTAGAAACAATTGTTGTTATTGCTGGTCGTGGTCGGGAAAGAGGCCTCCAGTTTACCAGCAGCTTCCATTTCCACACCTTGTCTTGAGTACATTTCAGGTATAAGGTTTGGAACCAGGTATTAAAAATCTAAGAAAAGAAATAGAAAACACAAATTTATACATAAAAAGAGAGTCCAATACACATTAATCACAAAAATGTAAAGAAGGTTTTAAATATACAAACCGTACCGTACACAGAAGATCGCGATTGTTTATCATAACAGTCCAGGGTTGTTAATTGTTAAATTTAATTTCCAAAAACCTCACATAGTAATCGATGCCTTTTTTATCTCAAACATACGCCGATCTTCCTAAGTTGTAGTTGTAAAGCACATTGGACTATTGCCACCAGAAATACAAGAGATATCGTTCTCCAAAATACTACTCTTCCATAATGGAAAAACCAGGTAGGGCTCTTTGGACTATAGACAGCATACCACCGTACACCAGAAGTACAATAACAAAGATTGCCATACATTTGTCAATTGTGCACAACCGACGTACTGCAGAGGAAGTTTTCTGCTCTTCGATCGATCGCCGACAGAACGCCAATATTTGTAAAGTAAAGTCGGCCATGTTGGACGGCCATCTTGGAAATCGAACATCTCGTTCACGAAGGCTTTCCGTTTCCCGCACTCTCGAGCTGTCGACATACGTGTAGGAAAGCTTAGGAAAGGGCAGGGGGGGTTAATTTAATTGCCCCACCATCAAACATAATGTTACTCTACAAACTGGAAAATGAAAACAATGGTCACTGTTGGATTCACCCACTGCTCGTATGTAGACTTTTTCACGAACACCCCCGAACATCACGTCGGATGCACAGAACGTTTGATGGTGGTAAATTCGTCCACCTGATGCGTGCAGTTGTGTGCGTTGAAACAAAACCAAAGTCCTATGCTATGTTATGCTGAATTGAGTGTGGTATCGTCCACCTCCTTTATCATACGTACCCCCCCCCCTCATCTTCCTCACCCTTCCCACAAACCCCGCATCTACTTTGACTTTCTACAATGCCTTGAATTGTTTTACAGAACTTCACAGAACCGAGGAATGCATACAGGAACGAACGTGAATCGTCTTGCTAAGACGGACACGTTTCCTGCCATTCAACATTTCGGTGCATGCAGTGCATAGGCATTCCAAAACACATGACACAGAAAAGAACGCATCAATTGCCCCCTGAGTGCATCGGATGAAATGTATTGCGGGAAAGTTTTCACACCGTTTCGTGCGTTCCGCGTCGAGCGGCCCTTCCACTTTAATAGATCTTTTTCGGTGAATGCAATAACATTCAAGGTCGCACAAACGTAGCACTCCGTTCGGCGAGCGGGACGGCGATATAGAGTCGATGCATGCCGCCCCGTGCGAGTTGGACAACAACCCACCTACTCACACAACCACACCAATCCGCACGTCGACGGACCCATCGCATCTCCACGCGAAGACGCGGCGACCGTTCTTGGATTCGTGCGAGCGAGACTGCCGGGGTGAGAGTGAAAGAGTGAGAGCAATAACATCACACGCACCCGCGCACAACCCCAAACATCGGCCCACCAACTCACCCCAACGGGCTATGAATGATATGAATGTCGAAGTGAACCGCTTACCAAGATGAGCGCGGCAGACGCGAAAACACGTCGTCGCCTTTTGACCATAATACACGGCGGGGTGGCATTTTCGCGAATGCACAACACCGTCCCCGCACCTCCTCTCCACCAACCGATCCGTTCGTTGGCGCAGGGGTGCAATATTTTGTGCATCCATTTCACGTACCCCCGATGCTGTCCCACTAACACAGTCTACCGTCCTTACCTTATCCTTGCTGCACCACAGATTAAAAGGGACTTTGTGTACGAAATACATGGAATCTAATGTATCAAAGGAAGCTGGGGGTCCCTTAAATTAGTCCAACTCGCTTCAGAAGTCAGCATCCAAATAAAAGCAATTAGATCAAGAAATTACGCTCCGAAAAAATAAATAACAATTCTGACAAACGAAATGACACAATGGAAAAATGGACCACCCCGATCGTTACTTTTCGGAGATGGGTTTTTTTTTTAAATTCACAATAGCAATCAGCATCAGGCCATAAAGGAAATAACAGAACTTACTTAGTTGGATTCAATATTTTTCATCCGATTTTCACACCACTGTTTCGAAAACTGTCGAAAACTGTTCGAAAGGGCTCCCGAGAATTGGTTGAACGTAAATTTTCGTGTTTCGACTGCGTTGATGGTGTTGATTACACGATACATTACCAACTGATAGATGACAAACGACGACGACGACGACGAATTGCGGTACGTGTACAAAAGCCGCCGCGGCCACCGCACATTGGTGTAGGTGCCACCAAACCGCGACATCGCGAAAAACGGCGCTGTGAATGTCTGTGATCATCACAGAGGCAACCGCACGCCGCGCGCTGTGTGTGGTGGTTTATTGTGTGCCCCACACGGTCGCGACACACACTTGATGCCGCCGCCGCCGCGGCCGCCGCTGCACACAACCATCCCGTGCGGAGTTTGTGCGGATCGCGGAGGAAAAGTGGCCTCCGCCGATTTTTCGAACGATAATATGTGAAAGAAAAACTGCACGGCCACCCTCCGGGGCCGGTGTCACATTTTCTTGCACCTTAGCCCCTTTTTCGGTGCAGGCGGTGTAGTTGCACCGGGGCCTGCACGGTAGGAATAGAAAACCGAACAAAGAAAGAGCCCGTCCGATTAACAAGCGAAAACAAGCGCATATTGCGTATTCACCATCGCGGTAATTTTTCTGATGTGTACCCAGAATAGGAATAGTGCCCGACCTAGCGAGGAGGGTGGGGGGTGAATCTGTTTGGAAATTATAATACTAGCGCTGCTCAAGAAAAGAATGGGGAAAAAAGATGGAATTTTCCATTTCTGCATCGCGAGCCTTCAGCCTTTCCGGAGGACAACGAGAAACTATTTTCGGTATTGCAATGGTTTCAAAAACAGTCCTGTCTGAAAATACGTTGCTGGACCTTTTTTTTGAAACAGAAGAATATTTTTCAGAAGCAGGAAAAGCAATGAAACAAGCAATCTCATTATTCTTCTTTTCAAGGTAATCTATGGAAGGCATTTTGTTTCCAAATAAAACGCACCAAACACCCGATTGTTCATCCGATTGGTCAGGCTCGATAGAAAATCAGTCACATTATCCGTCCGTGTGACGTCAACACACAATCTTGCACCGTGGCCAAAAAGGCTGCTGCTGCTGGTGCTACTCTGGACGATCACGAAACTTTGAGGCAAAAATGGCTGAGCATTCCCGAGAAAAAGACTCGGCGAGGCACGGCGATGTCCTCGTCCATGCAGTGCCCACCCAAGAAGCTAGCAAAGATGGGTCGCAAGGCGACCGACGAGACTTACCAAATAGTTGGCCACGGACGCACGTACTAACGTTTGCAGAAGGGCACACAGTCGCTCCGCTGGGTGGTTAAACTGAAACTGGCCTACAGTGGCGAGGAAACAACTCCTCGTACCGTCGTCGACGGATCGAAAACCCGCGCGCGCTACACGCACACAGCGAGCGCCCCGTACGGGTTAGGGCCGTTTGAAGTTAGCCTGAAATTTGCTGGGTCGAATCAGAGATTGGTTTTTGGTAGCACCGGGGGATGTCCCTGTACAGCCGTAGCATATTATTGAACCCCAATGTTAATCGATTTCGATCATTTGAACATGTCAAGCTTACTTGTGCCTTGCGGGCGTTACACCGGGCGTTTTTGTGTTGGATACTTCATACCGCGAATGACGGCTCCTTTTGACAGTGCCGGCGTAGACGGAAAACCAAAACATTCAAAATCTAAAGATTACGATACCCCAGTACCAACCAATGGAAAGCACCTCTAATCGGTCTTGTCTGCTCGGTAGAATTCCCCACGTTTACTTACTTTCGATGCACTGGTAAAATCTCCGTTATTTTCCATTAAATCCACTTCCGTTCCGAGCGCTCTGTCTCTACTCGACCCGATCCATGTAAACGCGGACTGTTTTTCTCGCGAATAACACCAATACACAGCACGGCGGTACGGTTTTTATGTTGTGGCATGCACACAATAATGCACTTGCCCTACGAATACCGATACGCAGCTGCATCTAGCGGTGGGGGTGGTCCTTCATAGGCGCAGACCCTTCACAATACCAACCCCGCTTATCGTCCAACGCATGCAACGCGAAACAGCTGAACGCCGGACTGGTGTGGGTGGCAGAGTGGCCATTTTCAAATCGCTGCTCCATCCGATTTTTCTCTGCTTTCGCACGTGTGATTCTCGCGTGAGTCCCGATCGATTAGCATTTTTTTTCTCTTGCTTTTCATTTTCAAATGCTTAAGATGCAATAATCCATCATCTCCAGGAAATTTCGTACGGATCCCAACTTCATCGCTGGGGGATGCTTGACGCTTCGGGAAGGGTCAATTGGTCACGGACTTGCTTGGATATGTTTACCTATTTTCCCAACCACTCTGATGTCATCAGCTAGCGAATTGACGATTGTTGAAAGTACTAGCATTATGTTTTTAAATTGCAATGTCGCGACACCTTTAAAAATGATTCTATATTTAGCACGATAGCGACATAAGCCATTCGGTTATACGAGAAAAAAGCGTCATGCCGCGTTAGCTCTCCAGCAATTGTTCTTTATTTTCAGATCATTTCACATTCTTGGGACAGTTTGAATTTAGCGATGTAGCCGATTTAGAACGAAAACGAATGACGTCATTTGAAGAGCAAAGGGCGTTTGAAAGGGAATTTTTTAGAAAGAATTTCGATATTTAGTCATTGGTCAAGGGAGACCTGAAAAGAGGTATGAAATTTTCCCCGCGTTGCGATTTATTTATGCTACACTTTAATTGAAATAGAATCAGAACGTGATTGGACGGTTTTTTTTTTCAGGAAAAATTAATGCTCCCAAAACGTGGAAGCGCGTGTGGCTTTCAAATACATCAAACGTGATTTTCTCCGGCTCTCAAGAGGCCACAGTTGTGTGGCCTCTGCCGAAGGGACACAACTTGCACGAAGGAAGGAAGTTTCCAAGTAACACCAAACGAACAAAAACATGGAAAAACATTCTCTTTGCCACAGTTGCGGATGAGTCAGAGAACAAGTGCGAAGGCAGAGGAAGGGTTCTACTGAAAAGAAAAGGAAAAAAGAAAAGGGAAACAACAACTCCAGTGTGTGCATCGCAACTCTTCTTCGTGCTGGAGACATTTTTCTTATCGATCGCTCGCTCCCACCGCACCGAACGCGTTAACGCGATGATGGTGATGATCATAGCAGTCTCCGCTCTACGCCTGCCGTTGTGTTGGTGAGCGAGCCAGCGAGCATAAAATCGAGCATCATGTTACGATCGTCCAGAAGAACGGCGATCAACTGCGGTAGATCTTGCCCTCTCGCTCAGTCTTTCTTCTGCTGTGTCGCCCACGGGATTTCGGTGTCTTCATTTCTGGAGCAGCATCCTCAAACAAGTGCTCACAGCTGTATCCGGTGGTACGTGTACGCATGTACGGATTCGAAGCCTGGAAGTGGGTTTTTTTGTGTATTTTGTTACGACGAAGGGCGTGCAAGTAACAGAATCGAACACCAGATCTATAGCAAAGTGGGACCGGGTAAAACAACGCTTGCCGGGTAAAACAACAACAGCGAATATCTGGACCAGGCGACGATCGTGACGTGGAACGTCGCTGGTGCAAGCGATGGTGCTGCGCAAGCGTAGAACACCGGTTGTGTTTGGGTTGTTTGTTCTGTACTGCTGCTTCGTGATCGATCCCGCCCTTGCGGAGGGTACGTCCTCGTCTTCCTCCTCGTCCGATCGCGCACGTCATTCTGAGCAGCCGGAAGCTTTGGGCGACCCACCGGAGGATGGCAGCAGCTTCATCGATCAGTACGAGGCGGGCGTACAGGCGTACCTCGGGAACGAGTGGGAGGAATGCGTCTATTTCCTCGAGCGAGCGCTGGAGGGCTACCGGACGTACTACGAGTCGGTGGCCAACTGTCGGCTGGAGTGTGAGTATGAGGCGCGCGACATCCGCCACCGGGGAGACTTCCTGCACGGCAGCAACGTGGACAACCTGCAGCACTACGAGCTTATCCTGCGGCGCACCCTCTGTCTGTCCAAGTGCGCCCGCAAGTACGCCATCTACCGGTATCTTCCCTTCAGCGAGGACTTCGATGGGCACTACATGGACATTTTCCAGGACATGAAGGCTTACCCGTACCTGTACTCGTGCTACACGAAGGTAGGTGGGAGCCTACGTTTGCACTGAACCGCAAAGCATAATTGCACCAACTCTCTTCCCGACAGACGAACCAGATCACCTTGGCAGCATCGGCCGCTTTCACCTATCTGGTGCGACACCCGGAGGACACGGTAATGAAGAAGAGCTTCGAGGAAACAATCGAAAAGCCGGGCATCGATCGGGACGAAATACGGGACCTGGAGGAGAAAGTAGGTTGATGGACCTATTATGAGACCTATGCTGTGTTCGGCGCGACAAATGATTTTTTTTTGTGTTGGCAGAAATTTGTTGATCTTCTTATCGGCGGCATCGTCGACGAGCAGGAGAAGAACTGGGATCGGGCGCTCGAGCAGCTGGAGGCCTCGGTGATGCAGTTCATCTTCGATGAGAATCAGTGCCGGGCGTTCTGCGATGGTGAATTCGACCATGGATTTTTGCCCGATTTTGTCACCGCTATTGGAAGTAAGTTGGAAAATCGCGTGGTGGTTAGCTTAGCAACCATTTCTTGAAACCATTCGGTTTCGTATGCTAATTGAAAAGATCGTTGCTTTTTATCACGCATGTAACCTAATGTCGTTTCTTGTAGATCACTTCACCAATTCGCTGTATTGCAAACGTAACTGCACCTCGAACATGGGCATGGTGCGCGGAAAGTACTATGAGAATCTGTTTCCCCGGCACTTCCGGTATCTGCAAAATGCTTACTACCAAGGTAAGCAGGAAGTTCTTGCCGAATGTCCGTTTGATTAAGAATAACTATTTTTCTTTTCGTTGGGCAATAGTGAAAAAATACGAACAATCTTACCGCGCCGGGATGAGCTACCTGCTGTTCGTTCCGGACGATATCGACATGCCGGAGTCGCTCAAGATGATCGAGGCCGAAGCGAAGGGTAGCGTGACGGCAAACTTCTTCAAGCCGCGTCGGGTCAGTGCGTCCGTTCCATCCATGGCTGTTTTCATCCATTTCTTTCCAGAACCAATTTTTTTTATTTAAAAAAAAAACTTTTCTCAACGATCAATCGGATTGCAGGAAGCGGTTGAGTACAACGATCGTATGGTGTACGAGGAAAAGTTGGTCCAATTCATAAAGGAAGAGTTCGATCAGTTGGACAGAGGGGACCCGGAAGACGATACGTTTGAACAGAGAAGTAACGATGAGTACGACGATGCAGGGGAAGCGTACACGTTAAGTACCAGTCCACCCTCGGGAGGATCTTCGTCGACGGATATGGATTCGGAAAAGGAGGTACAATTTAAACTTCCCTTTAGATTAAGTGGCATTTAACTCATGCGATTCTATTGCCATTCAGCCCCTTTTGCAGGAATCGCCTGTTGATGCCGTCAATGAACTTTACCGAAAGGAAACTGATGGCTATAGTGATCGAGATGAACTGTAGGTGGAAGCATCGGTTGGAGGAAGGCCCCACGGGTAGGCTGCACGAGTGCCATAGCTATCCGCTTTCCGCTAAGGATTATCGCGGGAAGTCGATCTGATGGCACGCGGATGCATTTAGCTTGTAGCTAGGAAGATCAAACATATTGTTTTGCTTTGCAGCAAAAGAAAAAACCATAAGAACAATCTTCTAAAATACTCTTTCTACCAGTATCTACTGTTTGAACTTATCTAAACAAGTAATATTATTAAATATGAGTTTCAAAACGAGTTTACGCAATGCGATATACAATACAACTCAACCGTATACCAAAAAAAAAATATATATATACACACACCCACACACTTTTCGGGTTTGAATCATTTACTTGGATTTTGGTATTTCGGTTTTATTTGTTTTTGTCTTTAATAATGCTTTACATAGATCAAACATATCTAAACTTTGGAAAATGTACCATTTCAAATATATATAATATATATGTATATATGTATAATAATATAATGTATCTAAACGTCTGTTCTATGGGTGTGCTGTACGCGTGTAATGAGTACGTTTTCACACATGCGACCTATGGGACCATCTATTGGTTCTCTTGGTATTTGCTTCATGTCTTGTTGGTTTAGTTATGGTATGTCTTAATCGTCGACTTTGTTGTCACTGTGTATATTTTGCGTTCTTAGTTCTTCGTCTTCGTTAGACGTTCTGTTCATTCCATTTGTTTTTGTTATCAATTTGTCCAGTCTTGTCTTAAGTCGTTTTCGTCGGTCTATTCTGTGTACGTGTACTGTCCTAGCAAATTCCGTCTGCGGGGTGTAATTCCGTTGTTCGTTTGTTTGTTTTTTTTTTTATTAAATAACCTAGAATTATAAATACTTTACAGTTTTAGGGCGTCTGTGTTCAAAGTAAAACCTCGGACTGTGAGGCGTAGACCGCGAAAGATGGAAGCGCCCGACGAAGTTGGCATGTCTCGCTTCCGGTCCTTAAACAGCACAATGAAAACTCGCTTTGCTCACAAGGGGAAATCGCTTATAGTTGTTTAAATAGGGGTTTTTTATGGTTTTCTTGTGTTTAGGTTTAATGTGTTTTTTTCTTCGCTTTATAGCAGTACGTTTTACATTTCCATACACTTCAATGCACACGACAGACGTACACATACGCACACACTCATCCAGGCTCACACACAAACAAACGCACGTATGGAACGTACGTTTCACGTCATTGCAGCTTTTACCGGTTATTTCGATTCATTTTCCGCAAAGTTTCATGACTGCAGGATCTCCTCCTGTACACAATTTGCTTCCATATTGTAGTGTTATGGGACTTTCATTGTTTCACATCCGACTACCATGCTGCCTGTTTGCTGTTGTTCTATCATCATTAGTTTACAACGCAGTTTAACTTAAACGGATACACGATGTAGACCTGAATCTACATTTTAATAATGGTTAATTTTTGACGCTACAAACGCAGCGCGGTGCTTGCCTTCAATTCTTTTTACTTGACGTCTATAGATTCTCGCGTATCCGGTCTCTCTTTCTTCCTCGGTGATGTACTACCACACTTTCGTTTATATTAGAAGTTTTCGCTATTGCGGTTTTTTTTATCCGTAAGTTCGAAGGTGTGTCTACGTTTCACTGCTGGTAGCACAATTATTTAAATTTAAAGTTGTAAATTTTTGCACACCTTATGGTGCACCGGCTGATACACCCATTTCTTGCTCTTTTCTTCTACTAGTACGTGTGCTTACGTACAACACGTTGCTTTGGTTGACACAACCAAAAAATCACAGCTAATAACTAGATTTCAATATTCTTTCCATTCCACCTTGGCTAGACTAAAGACTTCCCAAACATTTTTTTTCCAACTTTCATTGCCGCTTTTACTACTGGAACTTGTAGGAGAAAAATTAAAACATACCTACACTGACACAGATGCATGCACCCAGTATGGGTGCAACCAAAATCAAACTATACATCTACCTAATGTATCGACCTCTTGTTTATCATGTGGTTGGCATGTAGCAAACTTTATTTTAAACCCAATTAACAGCAAACAACAGTTTAACCATAGTTTATACGTACGCATACATGTTTTAAGACGCCTCAAAATATTATAATTTTTGAAAAACATGCTTTTTTATCTATACTCCGAGCAACTCATTTCATCAAGTACATCAAATGACAATGACAAATTATGTTTTTTCTCAAATAGCTAAAAATTAAAAGGTAAATTCGTGCATCATATAAGTGCAATTTATACACGAACACCTTACAATACTGATTGAAACTAAACGAAGCAAATTTAACAAGCGTTTGATATAAATAAAATAGTGTACATCCTTTTTTCACTGCCTGAAAAAGGACCATCCATAGTATCTTATCCATCGCGAAAGAAAACAAGTTTTATATGAAACGGTCTTTTGATACGGTAGTAGTAATTCTCTTGTTTATTTTGAATTGTGTTTTCTCTTCGTCTCTTCACTGTTCCAGATGATGATGAACAGCCACCTATTTCCCTTTCCAATTTCTGCAGGACATGGTTGGTTTCTAGCACTCTGCCAAAAGCATCATTGCATCATTTACGTTCGGTGTTGCACTCAATATTGATAATTGACAAATTAATTTGATTTCATGCCACAACATGGTTGTCACTTTAAGGGTTCAATGAAACGTTCCCTTTAAAGTTTTATTTTCCTCTGGCATGTTTTCCACCCGACAAGGATTAAAAAGGTGGAAGAACATAACCAAACTACCATTTTTATAGGGTCTCTAGGCAGACATCACACATACGCACATTCGCAAGCTACTCGCCCATCGCGCACATGTGCTCCAGCTGCTACAACGGACTTTCAAATGCATTAACGCTCGACTTCTTTTTCCGGTTTTAAACTTTCATTTTCATAGAATAAGAGAACAAATAGAATGTATATAGGTGTGTGTATATATGTATATATATGCCATTGGTTCAATATATAAGACACATAAACGTTTTTTTCTCAAGCATTCCGTCGTTACTCTTATTTTTCTTGTGCCTTAACATTTCAACAATGCTCATGTTTCTTAATGTTTCGAATCTTTATAAACAATAGGTCGTTTCCGTTCGTGTTTTTGCTACGGTACGCTTTTCAACAGCTTCAAATACATTCGTAACATATTTTAGGGTAGTTTGTTTTGTTCTCTTGATTTTTACATCCATTTTTGCAATCTCATTTTACAGACTTTTGTTGTTTTTTTCGTTCCTTGTATTCTGTGTAGATTTTTGTTTTGTCCTTAATCAATCGCCTGCAATCAAAGTTTGGGCCGCGGAGAAATTCCTAGTAATCCAATAGTGAGATTATTTACGAAATTTATTTGCAAATAAGCAGAACATCTTAAAATATGAGTTTTTTTTCGATAGCCGACTGTTGCGTTTGTTTTATTGTACAGCTTTACAGTACTTTATTTGAATTTATCTTAAACCGAATTGCAAACAAAACAACGAGCTTCACATAAACGACAATCGGAAACCTAATTTCAAAAGTATACCGATTGCATATGCTCTCTTTCATTTCCACTTTGTTGTAGTGTTTGTTTTAGATTAGCACTTCAAGAACATCAAACTGTTTGATTGAAATCTGCATCTATTTGTTCGTAATTCGAGGAAGAGTTTGATTTATAAATTTGTGAGTTTGTTTGTTTCCATTATGCAATGCTTTCTCTATTTATACGCACTTGCTATAGAGTTTTCTGTCGGTCGTCTTAATGAGGTATGCATAGAGAAGGATTGTATCGAGGAGCAAACAGCCGCACCCACGTGGCGAAGTTGTTGCGAGTACGGAAAGGACGAATGTCGCCGCATAACGTTCTACGTTCAGAGGTCTACGCAATGACACATTTCAATTCGATTGAGTCGCTCCTAGCGTGTTTTTTCGACTACATGTATTGCAAAAGATCGAATCAATTATGTTCTTCTTTCGCTCGCTGTCTTATCTCGTCTCATTCTCTCAACTATATCACGATTTGCTGTGGTTTTCACTACTACACTATTTATGCTGTTTTGCTCGTATAGTTTTTTTTTGAATTTTTTGTTTTGTTAATTTGGTAAGGGAGTTTTACCAACGCAATTGCATTGCAAAGAGACACACTGCCTAAGAGAGAATATCAAAGAAGGAAGAGAAGCATTGGCCTAGTGCCGTTTATGATTTTGTTATTAAAGTATTTAACGTGGAATGGGACCTTGCACTTTGCTTGTATATATAATCTATATTTTCAAACCCATGCCAATATATTCTTTCTTCATTGGCTGCCTAGTATGAGCATATATCTGCTACCAACACACCGTTTTAGTTAAACTTCAAAATAGTTGATCCGTAAGTTTGAGATTTTATTCTGCGGTTTATAATTAGGCATGAGAATACATCCTCTACGCACCTGTCTTGTTAAGATTTTGTGTTTCCTTTTAACTATTTGCTATTTCTAGTAGAAGATCTACTCCTATGAATCGCCGCTGGAATGAAATTGGCAGACATTTGTAACCTGCAACCATGCAACAATATTGTTTCATCGAGAAGGTAAAGTAGTAGAAAAGAAGTGATTTTTAAAGCAATTTTAATGTTGAAAACGAGCGAGCTAGATGACTTTCAGTCGAGTTTAAATTCTACCTTAATTTTGTTTTAACTTATCACTGCTTTTTGTTAAACGCGATCTCACACAACCATGGACTTGTAGAAAAACAATTATGGGATAAAAAAGTAGTGCTGCCTCATAAGAAAAACAATTTCCACTTGGTAAATTCTCATATTCATTTTTTTCTCATTTATAGTCACACTAGACTTGTAAAACCCTGTTTTATTCGTATGAGCCTAGTGTTAAGATTTAGCAGCTGCTTTTGTGGAGTTAATTTAACCAATTCGTAAAATGTGTGTGAAGTTTCAATCAACAAAAAATCTGCACAACAAGGAGTTTAATGCAAGCCGACATAAGAAGAACAGTCGCGGTGATGCATTCCGGGACACATTGCACCACCGTATCTCGATTGAACACCGGGCTTGTATAAAATTTGTTTGCATTTCTTACTATTGGTTTGCGTAACTACTTTTTCACTATTTTTCTTTGTATGAATCTATGTTATCCTAGTCTCACAACTATATTTATTGCCGATCACCACAACATTTCATTACAAGTCGCTTTTTGTTCTTTTCCCTTGAATTGGCTTATGTGGTTACTCTGCTCTCCTAGGGCAGTCCCATCGCAGCCGGATGTGTAGAGCTTCGTTTTCGTTTGTTGAGTTTTGCGAGTGAGCCGATCACCTTCGCACTTTGTAACGTTAACACATTTACACGCACTGCCGGTCCCTAAAATTCGCAAAATATTAAAACATTCAACAAGACCACAACCCGGCAAAAGATCGAGCTTTTCCTGCCTCCCCCTTCGCCGCTGATGCCTTCTCTACTTTCGACGATCCTCTGCCGACACGGAGGCAAATTCGCCTGCTCATTTACTCCTAGAAATGGCTCAAGTTAGTAAAATATCAACGAATGATGCGATCGCAGCAGGCCACTCGATCGATCATTGTACTTCATCGAGTTCTGGCGTGGAAGGGCTAAAATGGGGGAATTGTTGGCAAGTTGCGGGTTTTACAAAGGGAAATGGAGGAGGGCATTGAGGTGGAAGAACAATGTTTGCATGGGTGATTATGGAAGGCGAGAAGAACGAGAAGAAAAAGAATTGTTTTCGTTAGTGACATGTCGTTCGTGCGTTCGAGAGTAAATGAAGGGAAAATGATTATTAGAGCAATTCGTGGATAGAGGGGGCAGAGGATGGTGATTTGCTGTGGCGGTATTCAGTTACTGTATAAAGCATAAGAAAATTAAAACTCCATTGGATAAAAGGATTAATTGAATCGATTTAAGTTGTGTTCAACAAACGGAAGGATAATCAGACATAACATGATAAATTTACGTTTTCCTTTCAAACGTACTAACTCTGAACGGTTGCACTACTTTCACACATATGTTTTTATAAACATATCGATCAAGAATAGGACAGGATACTCGATCCGATCGTAACGAGCTAGATACACAGGTCAACGTTACAGACAAAAGCTCATTTGTGGATGATTGAATCATTCATATTATAGACTTCCAATGTCAACCTTCTTAATGCAACAAACGAAATACCGTAGATAGTGATTGAGAGATTGGGGACACAAACTGGCAGACAACATTACAAGGAACCTCATGTTTTGGGAATCGCGGGCAGCTTCAGCTACATGTATATACGTACTAGTAGAGTTATAGTTGGGAACGAAGCTGGGGCCCGTCCACTCGGATGTGTGTGTGCAATATTATATCGAAACCATTGGAACGTTGTTGGAGGCCACTGATGGCCGATTTCGGCGATAGTATCTAGCAGAGATAGAACACGGTAGCCCTCCCTCCTAATGGCTGCTTCACGTGTGTAGCTATACTAGTAATGGCTTTGGTCGTTGGTGTGAAAGAGAGTAGCATAGTTTACCTTTTGCAAATGCAAATTTTTTCCACCAGACTGAACTTAAACTCTACTAACCGTTGCTACTTTCCAAGCTCTTGGGAAGACCTATTTTCGGGTTTTTGCGTGTTTTGCTATGAAGATTCGCTTTCGATTCGCCCTGCTCCTGCCCGTGATGGTTTACTTAATTGGTCTACCGCTGATATAAATGCTTCCTCTTCTGATCCATCATCTCCTCCTAGCGCATCAGCTTAATCTTAAAGAACAGATAGTTTTGGTTTAGTTTTTTGCATTCTTTTCTTTTGGTTTCAGGTATAGCTTTTAACAGTTTTCACTTATATTTACACGACGACGTTCACACAGTCTATAGAGTTTAATAGTGAGTTTTGGTTTATCTTTTTTTGAAGTTGTATAAAAAGTCTTACATGATAATCTCACAATGTTATAGTTGCGCCCGCCCACCTGCTCGCTGTGCGCGTCTCGAGCATGATTGTTTTGGTTGGAAACTAACCAACACGAATCAAGATTTTTATTTGTTCGTCTGTGATGCGCTTCGGTACGCTGAATGTTTGGCTTAGGCAGGTTTCTTTTCTCGGGCGGGCAATTTTTTTCTCATATCCGGGTGATCCGCAGCGAAATGGTACTTTGCATGACTAGTTTGTTGTAACTAACGCACTAAGTGTCATACTATCCTAATTACTACCTAATAGTACCTTAAATATCAGTAAGGATACGAATCAATCTTGTTCCTGTTGCTAAAATCCAATCCATCGGCTGTAGTTCGCGGAAGTGGTGATGTTGAGGGTGGCCGCACGTAACAAGAATTCGAAAGTTATGCGCAAGAAAGATAATAAACGATCGGATACGAGAGATAGAGAGAAAGAAAGAGAGAAAAAGAGAAAAATGGGATTCAACGTTATCAACAATGTTTGTATAAACCAACTTTCAATTGGACTGTCGATGTTGTTTGTACCAGACATGTCCGTCGGTTGAAGAATGCGATCTCATGGGTGAGTGGAATGGTTCTCAAATGAATACCTCCCTTTGCAACAATATCGTCTTGCACACCGGGCGAAGCTGGTGGCTTTTGCAACTGTTAGAAGTGATAGTGCATGGATGTTCTACACTCTTACTCGTACTCTACATAAAGATGAAGCATAGCGAGTTACTTATGATACAGAGTGGATGGATATCAACATACATGCATCCTAGATGCTTGCACAACGGCCAAACGAATAACTAACCAATCTGTTATAACCAAGCGGCAAATAAAACCACCAAACCTCCAAACAGATTTGAGACACTAAGCACTAAACAGTTTGGGGTTGTAAATAGTTCAGACAGACCGTGTGGCAAGGTTAAGGATAGTCTTCTACGTAGCATTTCTAGACGGCCGGAGTGCAATGGCGACCTGTCAACGAAAATGTTTAAAACGACGACGAACAAGTGCTGCTATTTGCAGCAGAGTCTGGCTTATACAGATGGCAAGTGGGCACTAGAGTATGGAACAGATCTAATTCACAAAGCGCTGCACTACAACACTACGCACAAAAGCTGAACATCAATTGGTGTGTATTTGTATGTGTGTCTGTGAGTTTAAAGAAAACAGAGTCTGGAGCTTGAAAAACTAATGGAAAATGTGTACACGATCCTGCGGGTGATTCTCTTAAGGAAATTATTTTATAGAGGGTTGAATTCAAACACTGCTTACATTCCTACAACGCTGCGTCTGAAGAAAAAAAAAATACATTCGTTTCCGTCATCATACATACCACCGATTGTAAGATCCTACAAAAAAAAATGTCTCAGTGTTTTCTAAATTAATGAGGCTATTTTCGTTCATTTCAGCTTCTGCAGCTTACGGTTTTATTGTACGTCTTTTTCTATTGCTACCATCTTCTACGTTGGTCGATAACTCCCACTTTGGTATTATAAATCCGCCTGGGGCTGGATATAGTTTTCCTAATTTCAACGTTGTTGACATTAAAAACCATTGATACAGTCAACATCTGTTGTCCAAGAATGTATATTTTGACGGTTGCTTCTGAAGTCGATGCTAAAAAAAATAAAACTGATACATCCCACTTTGGTCTATTGGTCACTCTATTGACGACAAAAATAAATAAATTAAACGATGATGAAACACTATTTCTTTACTGTAACTCCCAATTGCTTGCTTGAAAAAAAAAATTCAAGAGAGGAATGACTTTGTTTCAACAAATACGTTTTGAACACTGCCAATTTCAAATTAACAATCATATTGAAAATATGTTTGAAGTAAGTATTGAATATGTAACGAAAAAAATCAAGATAAAATTATTTAGCGATACAAAAAAACAAAAGACAAAAAAACATTTGCAGCTAAGCTCTACCATTTTTTCACAAGAATTGTATTGAAATGTTCTTGCTCTATTTTCAATATTTTATAGATTGATTTCCTTTCCTTCTAAATGGAAGGATACCAACTGGTGGCCAATTGTAATGATTGCTTCGAAGTAAAAAAGATGCGATAAAAATAAATAGTACATAGAATACCTTAAAACGTGTCTAAGAACATTGAAATAAACATAATTAAAAACAAATTAAAAAGTGTACAACTTATCGATTGATGCAGCAGGAATTGTTTTCTTGAGATCGATCGTGCGCGTCACCTATACCAGCTCACGAGGTAATGTTGTTTTAGTTTCATTTTTTTTTTAAATAATAATGTTTCTATAACATCAATTAAAACAAAAAGAAACACATAATTTACTATATTCTTTAAAGTTGTTTTTATGTACCGACAAACTACGCACAGTTAAACTATACATACATATGTATCTAGATATCTTTTAGTTTGTAGTTAAAATAAGGATAAACTGAAATTTCCTATGATGAGCCCATCCATGCTGCCAACAGCCCAAACGAAAGCGCGAGTGCAGAAACAAACGAACGGAACAAAATCAAAATCCCATACCCCCAGAGAATGCGCGGTTCTTCTTCGCCCAAGAATCAACAGGCAGCGAATGACGATGGGAACGTCCCTTACTGATTACCGTGCGTTAACCTTTTTGGTGTTCACACTTGGCGACAAACGGTAGAAATTTAATGCATACACACGAATGGATCCTATTTTGACTGCACCTACTTCCTCCATTTCCCTAAGTCCTACTCAACTCACATGCTTCTACATTATGAAGGCTCAATCGCTCGTTTTTACCGCACTTACAGAACAATTCGCGAAAGTTAAATCTTATCCATCAAAATACAGCAGCTTGTTCAACGCACACCCTCTCTTGCTCACTTAACTTACTTTCACTGTAACAGTTCTTCAACCCTACTACGGCAAAATCTCTTTTCATGTTTCGTTTACGCGGATGCCCTTCTTTTCTTTTCTAAACGAGGTTTTTTAACATTTTGTTTGTATTATACTATGCAACGGTTCTCTGCTATACGGGTTTTTTCGTCATGAGGAAATCGTTACTTGTGATCTGGAGCAAACTGAAACTATGAAAGAACTAAAAATGCATCTAAACGTGTTGCAGTAGCACGATAGAGGCACTCAAGAACAAGGTAAGGGTAAAAAAATAACAATGAAATTTCTACCATCGCACATATAACAAGCATGAACGGATCAAACAGCTAGTGATGTGAACAGAGAGATCGCCAAGACGCGGATGTTTTGGAGAAATGGTTGGGATATAGATACATTAATGGACAACTAAACTTGCACGGGGAACTTGCGGCAAACATTGAACAAAAAAAAAAAAACGAACAACAAAACTGCGATAGGGTTCGTTTAAACAGCCTTAACTTTAAAGTAATTCCTTTATCTCGAGCAATTTTTCGTGGATCGTAACTTCGGAAACAAACGAACGACGATAGACGTGCTAATTGTTGGATGAAGCACAAATTCACAGGGGATCTGCTGCTGGTTACTTTCGATTGTTTCGCAAAAACCATGCATCTTCAATGCAACGCAAAAAATGCCAAGCAAGTAAACCTTCGCACCTCAATTACTTCGTCCATTCTGGGACGAAGTGTCTTGACGGAAGGCAGGATAATAGTTTGGATGGTTGGTTTGGTTGGATATGAGATGTTTTCGTGTGTGTTCTTGTGTAGTATTTTCTTGGGGAAGGGCGGACGGAAGAAGGTGATAATTCAGTACGGAGTATTGCGCATTCTTACTCTACCTCTATTGCTGTGCACGATAGAGTTGTAAGAGGGTACGTAGAGGGCCGCCTTAGCCCGACCGTGGTCCTCAGCGACGCGCACTATCAGCGGCTGTGTGCCACCTTGCGGGATCACGTTGTTGAGAGCCGATATCGCTTCCTGCGCTTCTTCGCGCTTGTTAAACCTTGATGAACGAGAATAGTCAAAAGCATTGCGATTAAAAAAAATCTAGTTCCTTCATTCCTCATTCTTCTTCATAGTGGCACCTCCGATGATGCCGTAAACGTACCGCACGAAAGCGACGCCGCGCGGCTGGCCAGTCAGCTTGTCCCGCAGGATGTTCTTCTGCACGATGGTGCCGTACTTGCCGAAGATGATGTCCAGCTGCTCCTCGGTGATCGTCCGTGGCAGGTTGGTGATGTACAGGTTCGTCTCCTTTATGTCGTCGCTTTGAGGGCGGGCGTACGACACCTTGAGCCGCTTGTTTCGAACCGGGTAGCCGTTCAGACACTTAATTGCCCGCTGTGCCGCGTCCTCCGTCATGTAGTTGACGAAGCCGAAGCCATAGCTGTAACCAGTCTGCTTAGGGGCCCAAGCAGACGATGACGCATGATCCGTCGCCGGAGACGGTTGACGGGAAGAAAGATAGGAATGGGAGAAAAGAAGAAGAAAACAATAGACTAGCGCAATCAGGACCCGTACCACACTCCGGTGTGAAGAGGTAATAGAGGAAAAATCTATTACTTTGTTCATTATAATATTGCGTAAATAAAGCTCTCTACAAAGAGTTCTTTTCCTTCTTATCACTCTCCGAGAGTTCTTTTCATTGTGTTCCTCCTTCTTACATAGCTCAAGTGATCGGTTTAAAGTTATTAAGTTACGAATATCAAGTTTGAATCACATTTACAAAATACTGTTGCGTAAACGTACAATTTCAGTGCACCCACAAAACAGTACAGTCTTCCTCATCAATGCTTATGTACGAATAAACGAGCAAAAGAATGTGTTTTCGAGTGCTTTCATGAGATTTTAAAAATAGATTAAATTGTAAGCATAATAGGCTCCTCCAAATAGCGGTGGTACGTAATGCTGCCGTGTAACACAAACGCCAGCAAAACACAACCACTACAAATCGATGCATCGGCATGCTTCCATGAGGCGAACCGTGCAACCTAGGGGCACAGGTGGTGAGTTGGCGGACAGGCAAATAAGAAAGAATCGATATAATCTCCCAATCGGCTCCTTGCCACATTTCCACCGTGGTGGAAGCGCATTATACTGGGGCACATTACATGTAAGCCGTGTTATTATGTTCATTCTAATGCTAAATTACTGCAGAGTCATATCGGGATAGAGAGAGATACTAATGACTTTTCCGACCGTTTAATGACCGTTGCTATACGTGTACCCTTGGGAGAAAGGTTCATGAAAGTGAAGATATAATGACCCTACGCAGCAACTGGGGGGAGCCCCAACGAGTATAGGAGCAGCCTAGCCTCAATCGGACAATGGTTATTATTTTCCCCCAATAGGAGCCTTTAGGTCGGCGCCAACGGCTCCTTGATGAGAACGGTCGACTCGCACTCCTCCTCCCCGAGCACTAAGTGGTCTCGTTTGCCTCGGAATGGCGTTACAGCTCGTCACGTTGCATACCTTTAGGTCTCTCATCAGTCGGCAGCTCTCGATGGGGCCCATGGCGGAGAACATCGAGTACATCTCACGCTCCGTCATGTCCTGGGGCAGATAGTTGACGATCAGGTTGGTGCCGGCGTGACCGGAAGAGCCGGTCCCAAAGTTCATCCCGGTCAGCGAGCTGGTACTGGACGAGGATGTGTGGTGGTGATGCGACTGGTGCTGGTTGTGATGCTGATGCTGCTGATGGTGGTGGTTGTGGTGATGGTGCGGAGTCGACGGGTTCCCGCCGCCGAAAGTGCTGCTCGACGGCATATCGCCGTACATCCGGGGTCGCGAATAGGACGAAAAGTCAGCATCCTGCAGCGGGTAGTTGGCGTAGTTCGACTGGAATTGTTCGGAACAATTTGAACTTTTGACGGCGCGACACGGCACGCACACACACGGTGGCCGGGTCACGGTGCGCGACTGGTTGGCGGTGGCTGGTAGGGACACGGACACGACAGACATCTATTCTCGTAGCAATTCACAACGGGAATTTGACTACAGATGGATATGGTATCCAAACAGGCTTGGTTTGCCAAAGGAAAAACCAAAGCTGTTCCTTTAGATTATTATTTAAAAAAAACAGGCCACACGACGATATGTTTCTGCCAAGCAACGAAAATGTGTTTCAAAATGCAAATTTTCTTCTAAATAAACTATTGAATGAACATAAAAATACACATTAAAAATGATAACTTTACAATATTGCTTCTGTTGAACCATAATGTTATAATTATTCATTAGATCTAATTAATAGTTATGTAAAAGCTAATACAAGAAAGAGCTTAAATCCTGAGAATCGATTTTAAATCATATATTCAATGAAAGGCTCCTTTTACTGTCTGATCAAATTCTACACAAAATGCTCATTTATAAGCTCCCCCATGGACAGACTCATAATGGGTACAAAATCCAGTCAATCGTTGCATCGCAATTCATAGCGAGCCTCCCTGGTGACTTTTAAAACACCTTGGCTCCCGTCTTAAAGACCGACAGACACAAGACAATTGAAGGGAACAGCGAAAGGAGCTAGATGAGTTGCCAAAAAAAAATGGTTTAATGTAAGAGACACCACACAACGACGAACAGCGGAGCATCATGTGTTGTGTCCCGGAGCAAAAGGACGCCTCGAAGCGACGTCACCGCACACCCGTAATGCAGCATTCCTCGTGGACAGGTTGTCGCCAGCTGACGTGATCAGCTCGTGACCGCGGCGCAGCGCGGGCTCTCTTGTTGCAGATATGTATAAACCGATATTTATCGGACGCCACCATCGGAGGACAGACGTGCCTCCCGGGTCGAGATTGGGGAATCTCGTGGCGTCTTGCGAAAGATTTACCGAGGGGGGGGGTTAGAGGTGCATGAATGTTTCGTCCGAATGTCCCTTTTGCTCCCACCAGACCAGGCCAGTCCTATTTCAGTGCACACACCGCTAGCGGCGGGAAGAGCGCGCGGCGAGTTGAGGATTGGAAATAAACAGGCAAATCATACCATTCCGGATGGAAGCGAGTGTGACATTCCCCACAGGCGGCCACTGCTACATAATTCCGTGATCATGTTTGCGTATGTGTGTGTGTGTGTTTGGCGATGAACGGGAAAGAAAAAAGAGCAAAGAAAAGAAAAACATAAGGACATCGTAAGTATTGGCTGCTAAATGGTGCACATTTGCAAATGGGACAGGCAAATTGAAATAATAAGGACGATTTTCATTCGTCCATCCTTGGCATGTACATAGAGTTGTGGTGTGCTTGGGTACAACCCAAGTCCATGTGTTTGCATGCATGCTTCTATTTCTCCTAAAAAACGAAAACTTAAGAGAATAAAAAAAAACCGTGGACGATTGTAAGATTCTCATAGTCTGCGCCGTCTGGGCAGAGGAGGACAGGAGAGCGTCGTGCGCATGGGTTGCGAGGGTCCAGTGATTAGAGTGACAAGGACTTGACGCCAGCATAACTGTGCATAGCACACATAAATACACATCACTTCGGCACAGCCAGATGGGCGGACGTGGCACATACAGCAGCACACTATACTACAGCACACACACACACACACACACACACACACACACACACACACACACACACTCATTGCATTCCGCTCAAGTACGACACCATCATCATTCGTATCGCAGCAACCACTGATGGACAAAACGTTTTCCCCGTTGGCATATTGAGCGTCGTCGTCCTGCCTCTTACTGTCCACGCGAGGAGGACGACTTTATTATTATTTCAAAGTGGATCATTTTTATCGATTCCTGTGTGTGTGCGTCACCTCACATGTTGTCACTCTTTCCCGCGCACGCTTCTATTCTCTTCCTCCTTGATCACCACCCTTTGTGTTTTTTTTCTGATGGAATTCACACGCCGTTTTTATAACACAACACACACTCGTCTCCCCTCTTCATTCACGGTGATCCTTCCATGCCATGGTGTGTCCTACGCATGGTTTCTCTGGCAAGGGTTTGAAAATGCGTTTTTTTTTCTTCTTCAAAACAGGACCTTAAGATGAAGCAGAAAATTTGCACATAAACTCAAACACACTACGGACATGAGCACACACACGTAAAACCAATGGCACCATTTTTTAAGGCTTTGCATGTATGTCGGTTGAATTATGCCCGTAGCAGCTCACCCGTACCTTGATCGAAAGGATGACGAAGGATATCCATTCATTTTACTATACATTTTCCTTCTGATAGTAGGCCGCTGCTCTCGTGTGGCGCTGCTGCTGCTGCTGCTGGCTGCCCCAGAAGATTCGTCGATACGTTCTTTTCCACACACGCTCTCTTCGCGTCGTCTGTCTCTTTCCCACTCTCTGTTGAAATGCGATTCCTTTTTTTGTTGTTGTTCGATTCTACAAGGCGCGCGACCCTGATTGCTTTATCGCAGTATTGACCATCAGGCAGCAGCACTAGGACGAGGAAAAATGACGATGACGCTGCTGCTGCACAGCACGGCCACGGGGTAAACCACTCACACACAGAGCAGAAAAGCCCTGTCCTCGCTGGCGTCGTCGTTGTGTAGGGCCGCACTGATAACGTACTGATGATGGAAAACAAAACACGAACAATTCAACACAAGGGAAAAACGAATGAAAATCAACGCAAACGACGCGATTCGCGGAGCGGAAGAAGTAGCTAATTTTCCTCACAAAACGCTCACATCCGAACACGAACGTTCGGAGAAGGTTGCTTTGATAGTGTTCTTTCTCTGCGGGCGATTTCCTAATGCGTTGACTGCCCTTCTTCGTTTGATTCGTTCTTCCCGGGACTAGCACGAAAGTAGGCTCGTTTAGGGAAGCCTAGTAAAGGATCTCGAGCGCTTTTTTTGTGAGCGTTCTCGTTCGATGCAAATTAAGCACCTCCAGAAGCAAATCCGATGCTTCACTATTGAATTCTAAATAAAAATATTGTTGGATACTCAAACGCCAGGGCATGGGCTCAGCCGAGTTAAGGGGTTCACCAAAATTCTCAATAAACATTCAATTGCAAGAGTCCTTCGTTCCCCGCCGACGTTGGATACTGAACGACCGTCGTCGCACTCGCGGTGTACGCTTTTGCTTCAACGGGAAAGCCTGATGATACTAGAATACCTTCTGACGGCAGAATACACCGTTCGCCGTAGACGTCAGTTGTCGAACACGGGGCCGCAAACGATCGGCGCGGGGGGTTTTTCCTCCGTAGTAGGCCTTCTCGCTTTTGCAAAGTGTGTTTCTGCAAAATGCACAGGTAATTATCGCTAATGACTGCTATTGCACCACCTTCTCCTTGTTTTGCTCTTTAGAGGAAAAAGCACTAAAGTTCTAGGAAAATTGTTTCTGCACCTCAAGTTTCCTGGGATGTTATCCACAGAGGCCAAATCTTGCACCTTTTTTTCGATTGGTGTTTTTCACAACTCCTCGCGAACACAAACGCTGAAAGTGGCTGCCAGGTTGTGTTTTAACTAAAGCGAACTATTGAAAACAACGCGACCGACGACGATGGACAGCGGGAACTTCGTTCGAGGAAGGAAAATGCACCGCCTTGGTGCAAAAATCGCTAGGGTACTGAAAATTCCTTCACTTTTACTGCTTCTGTCCACCGACCGAACGACCACTACTGCTGCTTTTTACTGCTTTTGCTGCTGCTGCCGTTTCTGCTGGTACTGCTAGGACCGCTGGTACTACTACCATCGCTTTTTACGCACACTAAACAACACCTGACAGCCGTAGTGATGGACATGCTGTAACTGATGTCGCGAACCGGTCAAACATTTACTTTTTTGCTAAATCAGCCACTCTTTGGTCCCACGTGAAATCGGGTTTGGTCCCTTCCGAATCGGTTTACACGTGAACCCACAAAATGGACTCAAAACTACTGCCTGCGTTGCCCGGTTCACCTGGAACCAAAACCGATTCGGGTGGGACCAAGAGCGGTTCGGGTTAGCCGCCAACTCGGGGTTGGTTTTTTTTTTTTCAAAAAAGACTTGATGATTGTTTATTATATTTCATATGATCGCCTGGAAGGATCGCCGGGTAATTTTGCTGCTTCGTTCTGTAATAACTTTGGATTTTCAATCGAATTGACTCGAATTTTTTGGAGTGTCACCTGAGAACGCAGCCACCGCTCGAATTTCCCATAGCAGGGCGCATGCAGCCACGCAAAAGTTACACGTTGGAACTTTCGAGCAGTCATTGGATTGGGGCTCAAAACACAAACGTCAATTCCGTGAATTCGTTCGGCGCGGGTCGATCGTCTGTTTCTGTTTGTGGAATTTTGGGTGTGAAAACAACCATTTTTTCTTTGTTCGGTGCACCGGACCGAACCCTTTAACCCCCGGTGTGTAGGCGAAAACTATTCCTCCTGATTCGCCTTCTGGTCATCGCGATTAAATCGCAGTTTGCTACGCAACTTGGTCACCGATTGCTGAGTGTCATTTTGTGGTCTTTGCGTTCGAGCTCTCCTGGCATAGAAAAAAAAAAAGTTGTTAGGAGCAGATACACACCTCAGCAGCACTGCGCTTACTCACCCTTTTTCGTAGAAATACCTGTGGTCTGGTGAAGGAACAGAAAAGTTGCATCATTCATAGGACGCGGATGTCGGGATCGCGCGGAGACCGAAAAGAAACGTAAACAAGGATTGCTCGTATTATCAGAGCATCGGGCCGTGTGTGAGTGAAAGGTGCATTCCATCGTCGCGGCTCAATCGCGTTTGTGTCGTACCGAATGTGTTTCTTTACGCCGACGGTCTGCATAGAAATTGCTGGATCTTTACGGTCATAAATAGTGCCTAATCCCTTGTCGGTACATTTCTCGCGAACGCGTAGTAGTGGGTGTGTATCGTTCGAATCTTCTACCAAGTGAAGCACCGGCAGCATTCCAAGATTCCACAGTTCAGCAGCAGGGCACCGGAACATCCGGCAACCAATGAGATTACCGCATTCAACATGAGTCTCAACGAAGGGAACGATTTTTTGGTAAGTAATCGCGTTCTTGTACGCCGTTTCCTAGAAAAGTGTTATCAGTGCCACTGTCGGGAGATTCCACAGTTCAGCCCGAGGCCAGCACAAACAAACTTCCCAGTCATTGATGAGCATCCGTACGCTACCATATGGTACGGCTTATGTTAGTGGAGCTTATGATACGAGCAAATTGTTTAAACCGTTGTTGCCTTCCATGCAACGAACAGTCCGATGCGGTTGCACCAGCTGCTTCCTGTGCGAACTGCGATTGAAACCCTGCATGACGTGGCTTTAAATGATGCATTGCCGTGAGATGCGTGACGCGATTGCATCAGAAAACAAGGCGTCGGGAGCTTGGCGTCGGGAGCTGTGAAAAAGTATGCTTCATGCACCGGAGCCTCTGTCCCGCATTCTTTTTAATACGCATACCCTCATCATTGTACGTGGAATACTTTTGTCCATTAATTAAATTATACTTCCACGGAAAGGAGGTAATGCGGGATATCGTACCAGGATAGATCATTTTAGCTGTTTCTGTTCTAACTGGAAACTAAAGTCTCGGAACAAGCGATATTTCCATGTCTCCGTTATTATACTGCTAAAACAAACCCTTTGGTAACATATGGTTGGAGCAGAATTGTAGATGAAATGCAACATTTTAAGATTAGCTTTAAAAAACTGTAAAATAAAAAAAATCCATCTTATCAATTTCTCATTTCATCACACTCTGTTGACGGAGTATGTTCGCACATTCGTAAACATTTTGCTTTTGACGCATTCTAAGTTTACATAAACAATTTCTTACACTTCCAGATAACGGTACAATGACACCTTTCCTATTTCTCCTTCACATTTAGGACGGTGTCAACAGGTACGAAATCGAAACGCCATTCGGTGTCAGGGGATTGGTTTTGCGTAGTGACTTTGAAGACGGTTTTGGGAAACCGCAGCATTTATTGCGCATTTGGGAATGCAAGAAACCTTCTCGTTTTTCCGTCCCAGTCGGACCGCCCGGCTGCTTTATGCCCCCCGCCCGAAGGGTGATGAACTGGTCTGTGGAAGTACGTGCACGAGGAGAAGATCGCTTATCGCTTATCACAAACTGCCAGCCAGGCGCAAGTGGACAGGATGGATGATGACTTTCCTCCACCGGCAGAGGAGCACGCGAGCCCACGCGAAGACCGATGCACCTTTTCAAAAACATGCTCAAGTTCAAGGATTTCACTCCATCGTCTTAGTGTACTTGCCCGCAGGAGGATAGGCTCATCTGTTTTTTGTACCATTCAGTTTTGTTCTTCTTTTCCCACGGTTATTCCATTCACGAGATAAGGTCTAGGTGGCCGTATTCGGCTTAACGAATCGGGCACATGGCTACACGGCTTGTCGCTACCAAAGGCTGAGCGATGGTCGTGCCAGCTTATAAAGCGATGATTGATAAGACCCCCGAAGAGGAGGAATAATGCCACTGGTTTGGAAAATGGCCGAACGATGGGTTATATAATTTTTGTATTACCCCTGTTCATAACATGATAGATTTTTTTTTAATTCTACTAGCTACATTGGAGCTATCTATTGCTTTTACTTTAAATTATTGTATGGTATGAACAAAGAATACAAAATATCTATGTATGTAAACAGCGCCTGAGCTACATTCTAGACGAAGTTAAATTGCTTCTCCCACCATCCATTAAAAAAACCGGTTCAAAATGGATAATTGCTTGAGGTCCATATATTCGGCCCGTTGTTTTTGGTCTGGTCCTTCATCCTTGGGCAGTGAAGAAGGTAGGAGCCGCATGGCGATCCGGTTTTTTCTTCATTAATGCATCATTCCTTTTAATTTTCTCTTACTATGTGCTCTGTCGAAATTCGGTGGACGGTTGGTTTTTGTGGAGATTTGAAGTATTTCATAGGACAACTCCGTGAAAGGTGAAAGGAACCGCAGCAGGAAGGATAAAGCAAAAAAAAACACAAAACAGTTTTCCGGGGAAAGGGGGAAGTAAAGGCAAGCGCTTGGTTCGATTGGCTCTCCACACTGCATCCTGATCGTGTGGTATTTGTTTACGTAAAAAATCAGTGTGAAAAGTAAGAGGGATGGAAACAGAGGACTTCAATTTGATGGAAAGGATAAAATTGGAAAACGCAACAGAAGAAATGAATGAAAATTAGAAAGAAAGGTTTGAGGGCACAGCGCGAAGACACAAAACAAAACCAACGACACGACGTTTCCTTAAAGTTTGTGAGAGCAAGACGTTATGAAGTTATTTGTTTTTAAACTTCATTTTCTTTGGTTTTCTTTTCGCTAGCAAGAGGCAACAAAATACTGCTTCTCCCATATTTTACTGACTTTGGTGTTTCCTTTTCTTCCTTTATCTTCGTCTCTGCTTTTCTACTGTATTTACCTCTTCTTTCACTACTACACATGAGTATTTTGTAACATTTTCTACTGCATATGCCGCGCATCTCTCTTCCACCCTTCCGTTAATCAAATTTAACTCTCTGGTCTTCCTTTCCGTACGTTTATCAACTTCTCGCCTTTGCCTCTTTCTCTGCCGGCGACTTTCCACAAGGGATAATGGTGAAGTTTTCCTTTATGCTCGGTTTGTTTTTGTTGTTGTTTTGTATTTTGTTTGCCCCGGATCTTGTCCCCCCCCCCCCCTTCCCTTCGACCACAGGTGACTGACCACTGCCCGCGTTATCCAACGCGTTCGCTGGCTTCGCAACGGGGAAATAACGATCATTTCTACAGCTTCCTTTCCACCACCGCTTTTGCCGCAGCTCTTGGTTTTGTAAGCATCCCACTGAAAAATCTCGAAGAACCTTTCGCCAATGGCGTAGATATTGAACACCAACATACACGCACACACAGACATACCGAACGTGGGCATCTATGATTTCCATTTCCCCATTTTGTCCTCGTTCTCCTCTCCGCGCATCCATTAGCGCAAAGCTGGTTTATTCAAGGTATTATGAGCCTCTTGATTCACATGTCTATAGTGTCTGCCTGCTGCGAAGCCGCGAAGTTTGGCCAGCCGAAGCTAGTATTGTAGTGGGCAGAAAGAAGATCTTGCCGAGGCGCAAGAGCACGAGGAAAAGGGGACCGAAAGTGGTATCCACCGGTTCGGTTGTGGAGGTAAAGTTGAAGAACCTGGCTAGAATTTCATTGAACAGAAAAGGAGAAATGGGCAGGAACAGCGGCCAACAAGCGTCCGGAGGTCAGTTGCGCGTCGGCTATAGTTTGAGGCGGTTGTGTTGCAAGTCGCGCGTTCCCAGCCTGTTTTCCGAGTGCCTGCTGGCCAGTGATCATATTTCTTGCTTGGCCACCTCCTGTTGTGCCAGTGGTGCTAAATAATTGAGAACATTACAGAACGGTTGTTCACGCAGGGCCAGCCGAGCAAAATATGTAGGGAAAGCAAGCTTCCGGTAGGCGATACGCAAGGTTCTGCTGTCCAGAACGAAGGCAAGCCGCGTCTGCATGATGGCGCATTATGTAAGTATCCACAAAAGTGTCCTACAAGTTCTAGACTCTCGGACTGGGGAATGCTTTTTGGCGACGTAACCACCGCTTAACGGTGAACCGGTACAGTTCGTGATTGAGCAAAAAAATAAAAAAAGAAAGATAACGGAACTTCTTACCGTACGCGGTGATCTTTCCGCAACCGTGAATAACGCGCTCCATGCTTCTCATCATCGGTGGCATTCAAACAAAAGAAAATGGCCGCCACGTACCGGACCAAGCCGGATTCAATTCGAAGTTGGTGTGTGCCTGCCCAACTCTGCTATCAGTCCTTGAGTTGGGCTGGATCGTTGGGGTTCCCTGTGCCTCGGTATCTTATCGTAGCATATATATGGTGATATACCTGTTCTAGAGTAGCGTTAAGAGCAACAAGCAATAAACACTGTGTTCGATTGTTTCAACTCGATGGTTCTCGAAGAGTTGTGCAAGGGGCAATACTCCGATGAGAATGAGACCGATGAAATATTCAAACGTTTTTCTATGGCAAGACAATCGATCACGTTTTGTGTGTAATTCAGCACATGAATGAATGGTTTTATACGCTATTCGATGCATCCAGTGCCTCGATAGCCTGTTTAACAACTGTGGTTCATGGTTGAAAGTGGCCGATAGTGTAACGGGTAAAGGCAAACCATACTTGCCCTGATAGTTATTGGTTCAAATCCCGACTGGATCGAGGCTTTTCATACAAAAATATTAAAATGTTTAAAATTCTGTGAATCCAAAACTAGAATAATACGAATGATGTAAAATGTAAAAAACATGCTTTGTATGCTGCTCGCGACCTTCAAACCTTTGGTATATTGCGGTTGTAAGTAGCAAAGGGAGATATGAATCCATATCTGGAAGTGGCTCGCATCTGCTCTCTCTCCCTCTTTGATGCCTTTGATATACGGTGCAACCGTGAAGCGCGTTCTGGCGAGGCGATCTGATAAGAGGCTATCAGGGGAGAGGATATATGTGTTTACCAGAAAGCCATGTGCCACAGGAATGGTATAAAGGCGGAGCGGAGCCTTCACATTGGATTGGAGGAGGAAGAAGGCGCTTTCGGTGCGTTGGATCAAGATAATGAGCTTTATAAAACACGTTTGCACTGGTAGGCAAGAGCCGTGCGCTCATACCCCTGCTGGCCAGTGGTGAACAATTCTGCGCAATTAATCGACATTCAAAAAGGTTGTAAATGTAATGACACTTTGACACGCGTTGAGGGATGCAACGGAGGGAACAAGTGTCTCTTCGTAATCTTTCGTTCGGCGTATTATTCTCTTCAGCCAGAAGAGATATTTTCATTACACTACTAACTCTGGAGCTGTGCGTCGTTTGACTCGCGGGATACGATCGAGTATTAGGCAACTGAAGCCATCGGGCTAGCCACAGGCTCACTTGGTGCTGATAATGATTACCGCCCCGACTCACTCTCTATTGCCAGGCACAGGCAATGTTTCCAAGAGGACGGATCCTGGGGAGTCATAAGTTTCGCTGGCTCTTTTTCGTTTGTTTAAGAATTCTGATAATAGACAAGTGGAAGACCGTGGAAGTATGATGTATGTATGGGATTGAATGGGATCAGATCAACTCCCGAAACTGGATCCCCTTGTTCTTTGGTTTGCATTTTCGAAGGAATATTATTACAACGCATGGCAAAATTGTTACCTCGCCTCTGTCGCCTTCTAAGATGAAGCCTGTACTGGCCCTACTAGACAACCACAGTTGTCGCCGGCAGTGCCATTCGGAGGGTTATGTCGTAGTCGGATAATTACATTACGATAGCTTTTTAATGCATCGCACGCGCTCATCTTCCGCCAAATCGGCGGCGCTCGCGAAATGACGGTCGGGCACTAATTTTACAAGCCTAAAGCCTTCTCCCCAGTCGCTTACCTTCAAGTGGCTGGCATCAGGTTGTAACAAAATGGATCTTGTTGGAAACATACCCTAACCGGTTGTCGATGCCGGCTTTCGGCAGACAGGCGAACGATAGTAAGAGAGATGAAAGGAAAGAAAGAGAGAGAGAGAAAGGGTGAGTGTGTATGGGTGGGTTTGGCTTTAGAGAAAGACCTGAGAAAGTACCTTTCAGTAGCGAAGCGGAGTCGCTGGTCGGAGGGAAGGAAAGAGAACGAAAAGAAGATGATGATGCCGTTCAGTTGCGAGCCGCGCACGCCCAACACCGAAGCTGCGGGCTGCGTCTCTCTGTGTGCATGAGAGAGCGCGTCCGTGGAAAAATGATGTTTCCCGGGGCGCGACGACGGCACAGCAACAGGTACAAACGGCGACGGCAGCAGCGATGTAATGTTGGGTCAGGTGTATGCGCGCGATAGGGGCGACGACGACGACGACGACGGATGCGATTTTTACACCAAGGTAGAGTGCGCGCCTAATAGCTTCATAACGTGCTCTCGTCTCGCCCTCGACCGGCGGGTCCGCGGAGGCCTCGCGCAGTATCACTTGAGACCTCGCAGCGAGCACAACGGTCCCGTGTGGATCGTGCGTACGGATCGAGGGCCGGAAAATCTTTCCCTCCCGCGTTTCGGGATCGCCAGATCGATCACAGTTCTGAAAAACGCCATTCTCTGATCTCGCCATTATTCACAGTTTAGACACAACCCTAGGCTCACGCTTTCTCTCCCCTCTGCCGCTTTCTGTTGAACATTGTGAGACCGATCATTCCGTCAACGAGCAGCGATCGCCGACCAGCCGACCGTGTAATGTTGATGAACAAACTGCGCGAAGCAAAAATAATTGCCACGTAAAGCGATTTCTTTCCTACCCCCTCCGCGTGTTTCATCGTCGCCGGCTGTGGGGATGTTGGTGTGGTTGTTGGGCAGCGTTACTACTTGCGTTGTGCACCGGGAAAGGGAGGAACTATATGTGCTATGTGGCAGTCGCGTTGCTTCCGGAGTGAAAAGCGGCAACTGTGCGGAGTGAGTGTGCCACTGTGCTACGAAAAGAAGAAAAAAAAAACGCCACCAACATAAGTTAAGTGCGTTGCGAAAGTCAGTTGACGGGTGATCTGGTTTTATTGTGACGAAAAGGTTTCTTTCTTTTTCAAGAGAAGAAACAAAACGAAAATTTCGCTACAATTCCAACGCCAATCCCCGTCACGCATCAACGCGACGTGAGTTTGGCAACCTTTTCCCCACGGTGTTTAAAATTCGTTTCGAGGAGAAAAACGATGGTTCCAGCGCCGAATAATGCCCTGGTGTCGCTCCGTCGATCGAATCGATCGTGCTGGCAGTGCAGTTCCCTTGATGTGCCGTAACGCACCGCGCTGGTAAAAGGAAGGTGGTGAAAATATTTATAAGCGTACATCAATTGCACAAACTATCCGTAGTGAGACGCTCAGCCACGACGGCACCGACGGTGGGTGCAATAAAGAGGAAAACGAACTCCGTTACAATCCTACTCCAGTTGGTGATTGAATAATCTGCGCTTGCCTTTCGCCGAGAGGAAAGAAATGGTCCTCCGGGCCTAGCGCATGAATGGAAGCCAGATGGTAAATCCATTACTCGTAGCAGTACGCAGCAAATGAGCTTCCGCTAAAGCCGGGGACCGCAGTGACATTAAGCGAGTTGTGTTTTGTGGCTGAAAAGGCACGCGTATTTTTTTTTTAGTTAGCAGTTCGCCACTTCCAGCATCGGCACGCAGCACTTACGCGTACATGTTGCCCGCGAAACTGGCTCACAGACGAAAAGAAGAGTGCTCTAGTGTGGGTGTACTGGCCCAACGCCTGGCCCGAGTCGGTCGACATACCAGAGACCAGAAAACCATTCGACCGGAAGCGGCGCGAGTGAGAGTTTGGAGCTGTCCGCGGCTGCCGCAAGCTGCTGGAAGAAAATATTCGATCCGATTGTTTAAGCCGATTGTAGGCACAAGTGCGCGGAAGGAAGTCGCAAGCGCAAAGGGCCGAGATAAGTAGTGGACGGTGCTGGTGGTGGTGCGAAACATTCGGGTCGGTCGACCATTAGCTCGGTAGTACTACACCTGAATTGTGTGACGAAGCTAGTAACGCTAACGCACTGAAACTGAGGAACCCAAACGGCACTAACGTTTTTAACGCCGGGGAACGTTATACTCCACTTTCTTGTGGCGCTTATGGTGGCACGCGAAACGACGGCGAACCTCGGCTGTGTGTAGTCGAGCGATACTAATCCACTGCAAGAAAACGCTTGGAGGAAACGCTCGGGTGCAAAATCCGGTGCGCGCTGTGTGAAAGTAGTGTGGGCTTACACAAAATCAACGAGCAACGAAGATCAACTACGATGGATAGTGATATAAACAATTTTCTCTTCAACGTACGTATTTTTTGGGGCCATTTTGGGACAGTAAGCGTTAAGAGGGCTGGAAGGATGGACTGGAAAAGTGGAAATGCAAGTGAAATGAAGGAGGATACTTTTCCACGTCCGATCGACGATGATGATCTTAGCTAAGGGTTATAGGAAAATTGATTTGATAATATTTTATTAAGCATTATCATCACATATTCGTTCTTGTTTGACTTGACGAAGGTTAGAAAATATAGACAGCTGTTCCATTCTATGCACGTCAAGTGGTTGGGAAATTGTTTTTCTCCCCTGTCAGCACCTTGTCGAGGAAGTAGAGCAATCTCAAATATCAATATTGGCTTTCTTTGCTTCCCGTGGAGGGGGATGTGTGGAGGAACAATTGTGGCCCTGATCCCGTGGTCCTGTTAAACACAATCGACACTAACTTATTGCATTTGAATGTATTTATTCATTTGGTTTGTTCATAATGACAAATCTACTACAGTACAGTACGCTCCATCTGTTCATTTGGATCGTAATAAAAATCATACCAACATTGCACCACCTGAAGGTTATGTTTGCTTTTCCAATAGCCATCAAATGGGCCGCTTTTGCCCCGCTTGAGAAGGGCACTCTAGAACCTCTTATCGGTGGCATATAAGCATACGTGTGCTCGTCATTGCGCTCCGGTCGCGATAAGAGGGGCGAAATGCTTTTTACAAAACATCCATCTACCTAACCTTACCTTCTGAATGCTCGGCAGTAAGGCATGGTTAAAAGACACAAAAAAAAAAAGATTTTCTCGCCGGTTTTCCTCTTTTTCTGAATTTTGCCAACCCATGGAGAAACTCACTTTAATAAACTTTATGGTGAGACTCTTTCCTTCGTTTTTTTCTAAACAATAACCCACCGGTTGTTTGCTGAAGCCGGCAACAACAGGTCGTTTACTTAGGAACCTTAGGTGTGATATACGGCTTGTCTCCCGTCTCACGGTGACAAACCACCACGTCGACAACAAAAGCAACCGTAACCAATGTCGCCCTACATACAAAATGCTCCAGGCTTTTTGCAGAGTGGTGTGTGCGTTCGTGTGCGGGGTTTTTCTTTATTTTGTAGGGAAAGAACGGCGAGCTACGGTCGCTTTGCTGCTGTCTCCAGGCTGCTTGAGAGTCTGGGGATGCATGTCCGGGGGTGGATATCACACACCTAGGAGTGAAGCGGTTTCCAGAGCGAAAAAACACGTGCTCGTCGAAAACGCGGCATGGGGAAAAAAGGTTGTCTGTCGACGTAGGCAGCGGGCCCGATGAAGAAACCTGTTTCGCAAGAGCTTTGCTGCTGACGTACGCTTCTACCGCCAACTATATTATGACGACGGGATAGCCTTTTTTCCTTTCTTACGAGTTAACTGCTGCGTGAGGTTGCTTAAAGTTCGACAAGGCTTGGATCTCGCCCTTAGTTGGCATGAAAACTCACCCGGTCCTTGAAGAATGGAATGACATCGTGTCTGTTGTTCTTGTGCACCCCATAACCTGCCTACATAACCAACAACTTCGCTCGCCGGAATCAGGTTTGCCGGTTCGCCGCGTATTTGCCGGTCCCGCATATGTGGCATTTTGCGTTTCTCCTTGAAGCGCCAGTTTCTCCCCCCTACCGCTGCAGGAGCTTGTCAAAATGACGCAATCTGGTCGATGGATCCCCATCGCTCTCCCGCTCGGCCGCTGCTTCTTCTGTCTGTCTTTCTGTCCATTTCGTCTCCTGATAAACCATCGCAGAGGAGGGCACTTTTCGCACGCGGGAACTTTTGTTGGGCAGGGCCAATGTGTCCCCGCATTTTTGCCCGCAGCCAATGTGTATGGGGGGGGGCTACACGTCGCCATTGTTGCGCTGACCTCAATCTGACAGCCGCTGCCGCTGCTAGCGTGCGGAGCTCCACAAACAGTTCAACGCCGCAGCCATCGATCGACGGACCAGCATGGAAATGCCTCGCCATTTGCTGAAACTTGGGGCATGTTTGGTTCTGAAAGTGAGCCATTGATGCTTTTGGTTCGGGGGCCTGAAAGCCTCCCTTCGAAGAAGCACTCGGAGAAAGAAAGAGAAAGGCAGCACGTTGTGGACGGCGGAATGTCGAACGGTACTATAATACATATGCGCGAGAAGCGTTCTTTCGGTTCTTGCTCAACGCCCAACGAATCTGCTAACGGTATTCTGAATTCTTTATGTTCCGGCCATCGCTGGGCGGGGAGAGTTCAATAACATTAGGAGTGTGATGTTTTGGTATTTGATTTTCAGCTTAGAGAAGACGATGCATAAAACTGCGACTAATAACCTTCCAAGATGAGATTTTACATCGTTTAACCACAGAATGAAATTGTGTAGACTGGCTTGAAGAACTTGGTCGTTATAACTTCAACCTCTCGGAGTCATTAATAAATTCGATTGCAGTCTAAGAGGCAGACAATTCTTCAGCCCGTCCCACACGATGCTGGTGGTCTCCGGAACCTTTTCAACGGACTCATCGTCATCCATGACGTTTAGGGGGGAAGGGGGGCCTTTCTCCCTTGCGAAAAGCTTTCTTTTCCTCAGATGGAATCTACCCGTTCCAAGGGGAACATGGCTCGCATTCTAATGATTTCGTACGCGCGTACTGTGCGCCGAACGCAGCGTTCGTCTTTGGCGACCCCAATTTTTACCGGCGGTTTACCGTTGCATGATTCATCGCGGTTTGAATAATTGGAACGTTGATGGAGGAAAAAGATGTAGTGTTGATTTTTTTTCAACAGTTTAGTCCAAATATTCCTGCAGAGATTTGTCTTTCGGTGTGTGTTTTCATCAAACCGCTTTCAATTCTTCCACGCCACGAACGCCGATTGTCTTTTGCTCGCCTTTTTAACCTTGGCTGAAGTTGCAGCAGAAATCTCAAATGTCACTTTCAAAATCTGCGCGAACCTGCGATGTGATGTTGCGCTGGCTAACCTTTCACCGGCGATTAATCACTTTCGGTTCACCCGACCACGTGCTCCTTACTATGCCGCGTTGCCGGCAAAAGCTTTTCGTCGTCACAGTTTTTGCTGTGCGAGTAAACCGGTTCCCAGTTTTTTTTTACGAAACCTCTCCTCCCTGCTTGCCGATAATCAGGTTTCCCATGGCTGGCAACACCATTACTTGTGGGCTAGTAATGTTTGTGGCCGTTTCTTGCGTGACACTAAATGCCAGTCCATTCGAAAGTATAACGTTTTATGTCGCATATCCTTTCGCCAACAGGATGAACAGAAGCGCTTTGCGTAACCACCTACGAAGGGGGAAGAAGAAAAACCAATTCCACCCTGTAAAAGTTGTTTGAATTTTGCTTTTATTTCGCTGTACAGGCACACCTTTTTACTACTATTACTCTCTCCTCCAGAAATGTTTATTCGCAGCTCAATTCAATCGTCGGTGAAAGTCGTTGCACAAAATTGAATTGGTATTTCGGCGTTTTGGTGATCGTGTACCACATTTCCCACGAAACACCATATCGTGGTCGATGTTGATCCTTGCAGCACGCAGTTTCGCGGATTGATTTCTTCTTCCTCGTCACCGTCGTCATCGTCGGCTCTGCTTTCTGCAGCCAGTTTTGGGTGACCCCTTCAGTGCAGAAAGAAAGAAGAAGTTGAGCGAAAATGCAGCGAACAGAAAGACAGATAGCGACGGAGACCCCCGATCGAAAACCCTGACATTTTCATCGGAGGAATGCGCGTGAAACGAGCCACCAGTGGTTAAACTGTACCATATCGACTGAATATTGCGAGCGTCACGCGAAAATTTGCACTTCTTTGTCATGGGAAACTTGTGAAGGGAATCGTCGAATCAAAAATCGTTTCGTGTATGAATCATTTGAGAATAGGCTTCCGAAAAAGGGGTAGTAAACAATTTTATGCAACTGGAAATCGATGTGACGAGGAGAAAGTGTTCACCTACCTCGAATAATTTAATTAAATCTTTTAGATTGTCCTTTAGCTTCCATTCCGAAGACGTCAGCAGAGCCCCTAAAAATACGCAATGGGATTATAATGGCCAAATGTTTGCGCAAAATTATGTGTCAAAGCATCATACGTGTGTGTCCTGCGTGACGCAATTCTTGTTGGGCTGGGAGGGTGCTATTTAAATTGGACCAAGCCGAAGGTGGTGTGGCTCTATAGGGCTCTATAGGGCTGTCATGGACTAGGAGGACCTAATTTAATATTGCACAACGGCGAGGCTTGGTCGGCTTTAATGGCATGGGCAAATCCTGTGGGGCTTCACGCGTATTGCGTGATGCCGGTCGCTGGCAACTTGTAGATCGGAATCAAACTGTTAAGAGGTTTGAAGAAAGGCAACCAAGCAGTATGTATGCAGTACTTATTCCTTTCCGTTTGTTTGATTCTCTTCCGCCGCAGCAGGACGATTGGCCTGGGGAGGACTTCATGGACACCCTGCTGAAGATAGACGACACGATGCTGTTCAGCGGGCCAGCCACGGACAGCACCGGTGGCACTGACGAGCTGGACGAGTTCATGATCCGGCTCAGCAAGAGCTACGCGAGCGAGACGTGCCTGGGCGAGCAGCCGGCCATGTCGCCGCTGTCGTCGCACTCGTCCTCGGACCAGGACTTCCATGGGTTCCCGAGTGCGAACGGCAGCAGCAGCGGTGGGGCCTCGTTGGACGGCTACCTCGACGACGATTTCACCGGCGGTGGCAGCCTGTCGGACGACCCAGCCGCCTTCAAGCCGCTCATGATGAACGTTGACTATACCATGCTGAACGGCAACGACCCGAACGAGCAGGCCCTCTCCTCGGCGGCCTCGGACAGCGGACTGTCGAGCGATCATCTGGACCTGTAAGTATAGCTCCACGGGAAAATGAATGTAAATTCGGCCTCTGAACTTACCAAATGCCTTGGACCACCTTTGATGACGCTACACGAGGGGTTGTTTCCTTCATTTTGCTCCCCAAGTTGCAATTCTCTATTATTTTTTCACGCTCCTCGTATCACACGCAAGTGAAAGGTTGCACGATTCCCCCGAGACGCCAAACATTGCAAGTGACAGAGAAGAGGAGAGAGAGAGAGAGGAAACCGGCTCTCGAAGTTATCCGACTAATAAGACAAAAAATGAAAGGATTGAAAGCAGACCACTTTCGACCGTGTTCGTGGCCAACGATGGCAGCGATTGCGTGCGTGGCCGGCGGAGTGCGATGAAAAAAGGGCAGCCAAACTATACATTCCCACACTTCAGGAAGCGGGGAGAGCTGCAATGTTTGTTTTTAACATTAAAAAACGGTGCATGTATCTGAAAGATGAGATTTCGTTCTAACGTCTGCCAAGAGTCGGAACCGCATTTCATAAGGCATGGACAGCAAATCTAGGCGAAGGGAAGAGAGGAGAGGGAACCGTGCGTGTGCAGCTCCACTAGAGAGGAACAACAGTAGTGCGAGATATTTAGCTTCTCTTAAGACGTCTGGTGCGGTGGTAATGTCAATTGAAAGCCGCCGTATGCTGCCGTGTTGTGTATATTAAAAATAATTTCTATGCGCTGAAATCGTCACAGCACAATCACTGCCGTGGGCGAAGCAGGTGGAGGGTTACGGATGACGAGAGCCTGCGTCTTCGTCTGTGCCAACCGAAAGCATAGCAGCAAGAAGTACCCCGCGGGAAGAAGTGAGCAAAGTGTGGTCTTCCACACAGTCCCGTCAATCAGGGACGCACTAGAAATAGTGCTAGTTTAATTCGTCCACTCCCCGCGCAATCTTTCCCCGCGAGTGGGTAAGATAATCTGCGAATCTCATCATCGCGGCACCGGGGAGTTAAGAGAACAACGGTCGGGATATGTGTGCCGCTGGCATCGTCACACAATTCGGTCGAAGTGGGATGAAAAATATGCACCGGCGACCGCGCTACTCATGTACCACAAAGCACCAATGACGCGCCACCGTCTTTCTTTATGCACCGCGCCGGATCGCTCGATTCAGGTCAAACTCTGTCAAGTCGCGTTCGCGTCTCTACTTCTCACGACTTCACTTCGCACTCGTCTTAAGTCACGCGCAAACACACACACGCACACTTGCATAGGCGGAGAATTGTTGGTAGAAATGTGCTTCAAAATTGGATGCCATTCAGATAAATATAGGTCCGGCGGCCTTCAATGTTCGACCAAATGCCGTTTCTCTGAAAACAACGGTCCCATTCAGGCTGATGATAAGAACGGCCGGAAAGGGATCCAATATCTTGGGTGCTGTTTCAGCAACATACCATTACTGAATGAAGTACAAAAGGAGATAAGAACCCAAACCGATAGGCGGCAGTGACGTGTTGATGAGAGTTGAAACTTTTGTAACGATTGGGAAATCGTTTAGGAGGGCTGTCTTCTTTACTTGTTGCCCTTGTGCTCAAGTGCACTAACATGTCGTAATGCATTGTAAAATAAACGAGAGGGAATATGGATGGAACAGCACAATTTCAAATACTTCCTTTACATTAAACAAGGGAGGAAATGTGCGAAAAAAAAATTGAACCTTACATCCATGCCAGTGTATGTAACAGACGGCATCATCTATCGAATGCGAATTTATTTATAATAAATAAATAATGCTGTATTTCTTTTCTACCCATAGGGACCAAAATACCGAGTACGAAGCGCTCAGCCCCGCACTTTCCTCGCCCGGACCATCGATCAGCGAACGTGGTGGTCAAAACTCACCGCCACGTTACGTGAAGTCGATCGAAATGCAACCGACGGCAGCGCAGCTGCAGCAAATGCCCACACTCGCACCGGCCCCCACAGTGCAACTGATGGGTGGTCAACAAACGATGACAACGACGGCTGGCACAGTGCAGCGCACGACGACAGTGGTTCCCCCGATTATGCCTCAGCAGAAATCGCTCATCAAGACGCAGCTGGTTAGTTCGGGCGTGACGGCGATGCACAAGCCTGCCGCGAAATTGACCACGGGTACCACGGCGACAGCCGTCTACCAACCAATAATCGGCGGCACAGGCAACGGACCGAAAAGACTCCTTACGACATCCGGAGCAGGAACGCCGCAGCAGCTCGTGGGCAGCAATGGCAAGGAGCTGAAGATCATCCGCATGGCGACGATGAAAAATGGCCAGACGGTGGCCGTGGCGAATGGGCTCACGAGTGCCGGTTCGGCCCACAAGAAGGTAACGCTGCAGCTGAAGAATGCCTCCGGAACCGTGGCAACAACCGGTGGAGCGGTGATGCCAAAGAACGTCGTGCTCACGTCAGCTCCGTCCGGCACCGGAGGCGGTGTGCGCAAGATCATCCGCATGCAGCAGCAGACGCAGCAGAACGGCCGCCAGATACTGGTGCCGGTGACGATCCAAGACCTGCGCACGATCAAGATCGTTAACACGTCGAACCTGAAGAGCAAGTCGGCCAACATCAAGCTGGCGGCCGCCAACCTGCTGCAGCAGTCGAAGCAGGGCCTGATCCAGAAGAACGTCGTCCTGAGCAAGGACCAGCTGCTAACCGACGATGGGCTTTCCGATGCCGCACCGAGCTCGTCCGACTCGGAGAGCTACGTGTTCGAGGACATCATGCAGCAGAGCAACTCGGTGATTGCGGAGGTCGAGCGCCAGCAGAAGCAACAGCAGCAGCACATCATCAGCGACTCGGACGTGGAACCGGACGGGGACGACGATGGGGACGACGACGACGACGTGGACATGGACGACATTGGGAAGGGGCGCAATCGGAACGGCACCTACCAGAAGCTGGTGCTGACGGCCGAGGAGAAACGGCTGCTGGCCAAGGAGGGCATCACCCTGCCCACCAGCTACCCGCTGACAAAGCACGAGGAGCGCGAGCTGAAGCGCATCCGGCGAAAGATTCGGAACAAAATTTCCGCCCAGGACTCGCGCAAGCGCAAGAAGGAGTACGTCGACGGGCTGGAAGAAAGGTATGGAGGCTAGTGTGGTGACTAGTGACCCTTTCGGTTGGTTTTGGTAACTAACAACATGCATTTTATCAAAACGTTTTCTCTTCTCATTCCTTTTTCGCAGGGTGAAACAGTGCACCGAGGAAAACCAGAACCTGGTGAAGCGAATCAAGATACTGCAGAGTCAAAATCACGATCTCGTCAGTCAGATGAAGCGCATCCAGTCGCTGCTGACGAAGGGTACGAGCAAGACGACCCAGCCGGCCACCTGCCTGATGGTGCTGCTGATCAGCATGGCGCTGGTGGCGGTCCCGAACCTGAAGCTCGGCAACACGCCCGCCCAGCAAAACATCCAGGACTCGATCGAGATGGCCGAGCTGCGGCAGGAGCCGGCCAACGACAAGCTGCAGGCGACATCGCAGAGCCGCCGTTCGCTGCTGTTCGACACCAAGGAGCACGCCGCCAGCGAGGAGGAGGTAAACTTTGACGAAATCATGTCCTCGTTCAACGCGAACTCGTTGATCGCCAACGAGCATGATTACTTCACCGAGGCGGACGGTGCCGGTCTCGGTGCGCGCGGATACGAGCCGCCCCAGGCCAAGCGCCCACGGGTCGCCACGACACTGATCGACTACGACGTGGACGACGACGTGTGGAACGGTGGGCGCAAGATTCGCATCAAGCAGGAAACCGGCTCGATGTCGCCGGACAGCAGCAGCAGCAGCAACGACCTGTTCGAGCAGAAAGTGCGCGAGTTCCAGGCGACCTTGCAAAAGAGCGTCCGCGACATGGAGCAGGAGTTCAAGTCGGTGGAGGCGCTCGGGCTGGCCGACTCTGCCAACAGCGAGCTGATCGTAGACCGCGATCTGCTCGATCTCGTGGCAAAGAAGGACAACGGACTGTACGAGCTCAACCTGGACACCTTCTCGAGCCTGCAGGCGAAGGGCGGCATCGATGGGGGAGCCACCGGGATCGATCTGCTCGGTGTCGTCCCTCAAGCGCCGACCGTGGCCGTAGCCGACACTACCGGCAGTGGTGACGCAGGAGCCAAGCTCAACGCCTCCCAGCAGATCCAGCAGCAAAACAACAAGCGTAAATTGCTGCTTTAAAACGGAACGGAAGAGGATAGGAGAGGAAGCTGGCTGTTTATCATCACGTCCGCACACTTTCCGTGTGCGGGTGTGTGAACCATTTGTAAATACATATTGTATTGTGCGATCATATGCGGGAGTGGGGTGCATCGTGCGGCATAGGCTTAGAAGGGGGGAAAAAAAGGACAGGACCGTGTGCCGTTTTTAGTTATCCACAACGTATCCTTATCCACGGTGGTCAGCCGGCACTTATTAAGCTACAGCCCTAGCGTACGACGGCGCGAGGAGAGGGTGGTACATTGCAACAGGAAGTGCATTTTTTTTTGTTCTCTTCCATCAATTCTGCTAAAACCGGTAGAGAACACACACCGACACTGATGATTCGCTGTCCTTGGAGAATGCCTTAGTTCTTTAGCTAGCTTTAGTGACGGAGGTTAGATAGAGAAATCATGAATCGGTTGACGAGGGGGGAGGTCGTACGGGGTACGGAACACTTTGTGAGAGTTCTACATTCAAGTATTCTAAGCGGTACTACTACATAACTGTAAGCGTTACTGTTTGTTTCCATTAAGATTAACTGTTGTTTTCACTTTTTCGTGCATGTCTGTACTTCCACTATTTGTGTTGCACTATAGCCACGTCTGGTTACCCCTTCTCTTGCTTTCTAGTTTCCTCCAAGATGATGCTTATTTTAAAAAAATACTTTAACATTTAGGGTTGTTTAGGTTTACAAGATCCAATGTGCAATTTTTTGTTCTACTCGTGTCCTATTTTTATCGTGTAACAAGCGAAATTTGTGTTTCGTCTCACCTCACTTGTCCATTTGCGAGAAATTCTCCCTAAAGTATCCACTGATTGGAGCTACAAAAGGAAATAAGACAGGGTCTGATCGATCGATCGCATTCTTTCGTCGGACTTTCGCTACACATTGCCGGGTAATCCTTATATTCTAGGGTAGCATGTATGATCTATTCACTGTTTTACTTTCGTTGGTTTATTTTGCAAAGCATTGTTGAGCTTGATTGATAGATAGATTCGTAGGAATGATGATAATTATTATTCGAAGAACGTACCATTTACGATAATTAGCATCTAGAGGAGGGGCCACCACACAGGACACACGTCCGGGGCCCATGGTAAATGAGACGAGTTTTGCTAACATTTGTCCATCATTGTAGTGCGTGTATACTAGAAGTATATACAATTGGGGAAGCTACTAGGAGAAAGGCAAGCGCTTCTTTCGCTGTTATAGCTTTTTCGACTAATTCTTCTTGATACATTTCACTTGGAAGTTATTACTATTGCCTACACCTATAGACACAAGAAACCGTTTACAATTGCTAGCTTGAATCGGCATTCTTAAAAAAGATTTCCTTAGCGCGTCACGACGTTTTACGCAAAACTGCCCCGGAAGTAACAGCGAGGGTAAATAGTAGGTAAAACCACACTACAAAAGAACAAACCAGACACAACAACGATTCATAATTGCTTTTATAGACACATGAAGCAGTAACTGAGGAACGGGACAAACGTTATATTAAGACTATACCATTATGCAAACTTAGAAGAAGCTAAATAATAATAACATGTTGTACATAAGGGTACCGTTTATTGGCTTTTTTTTTAATTCTAGTCCATATCCGAAACGTGTGCAATCTTGGATCGATTAAGTCTAGAAATTGGCCCGTGCCTCCTTCTTAAGAAAACTTAAAGCAACAGGTTAACAGTTGACTACGGCCTCGATGAGATCGTGCCCGGCGATGATCCTGTCGGAGGCGAGCACAATTTTGGCGCCAACCGTGCGCTCCAGTAGATGGCAGGCGGCAATTTCCGCGTAGGTGATCCCACCGACCACGAAGATGAACATCGTTTTCTCCTTGAACGGTAGCAGTTGGTTGAGGGCCGCCTTGTGGCTGCTGGCCGACAGTTCCTTCACCGTTCGGAGTGCGAACTGGCTGTCGGTGCCACCCAGCGCCCGACCGGATACCTTCAGCCGCTCCAGATGGCCGAGCCGGGCGTTGAGATTGTCGAAGCTGGACGCGGCAAAGATGAGGTGCGTTAGCTGCGTCACCAGCGGTATGTAGTTTCCGTTGAACACGTAGCTCGGGCAGGACTTTCCAGCGGTCCCGCTCGCCGCGCCCAGCACAACGTCCCGATCTGCAGCTGCCGCCGATGCTGACGTTCCGCTCGGTTCGTTAGCGTCGGTCGGCAGCTGTTTCAGCTTGTTCGCCTCGATCTGGAACGGTGTCTTGAGCGTGGGAATGGAGATTTGGGAGAGCATTTTCGTTTTGCTGAGAATTGTCGTGTCCGGGAAGAGTCGGGCCAGGAAGAGATTGTGGAAAACGGTCAGGTGCCGGTAGCCGAAGGCGTTCAGGTAGCCCGTCATCAGCTTCGTCATGTCCTCCCCGGTCAGGCCGATCGTGACGTGATACAGGCAGATCAGGCGCAGCGTGTTGTGCTTGTGCGCGTCGCTGCTGAGCAGCTCGACAATGTAGTTCATGATCTGCTTGCGGTTCGTGTTGGTGAGGATGCTCTCTTCGATCATTTGGTGCTTCTCAAAGTTGGCCCCTATCTCCTCCACGATCGTTTCGCACAGGCGCAGGTGTTTGAACAGCTCCTTTTTGGCGGCGGCCACCTTGGGCAGTTTGTTCGTCACATAGTCCTTCATTTCGCTCAGCTTCATTTCACGCGTGTACGCTTTTCCCTCCAGCCCGAGCGTCTTCGCCTGCGCGCTGAGCAGACTGATGACCTCGGAAAAGTGGCGATACCGGTGCTCGCGGTAGATCATATCCTGTGCTCCACTCATCCGCAAGCTGGTCACTTCCTGCTTCGCTGCCGTCTGCTGCTCTTGGTCCAGCTGCAGTATTGCGAGCTTGCCGTTCTTTATTTTATTTCCCTCCCCATCCACCACCAGCGAACCGGAGTTCAGTGTTTGGATCTCCAGCAGCAACCCACAGTACACTACCGGCGTTAGCAAACAGGCCGGATAGTCGCGATCCCGATCCATTATGAGCATGGCCGAAAACTCGGGCTCCTTCTCGGCACTATCACGGTCACCTTTTCCAGCGGCCCCACCCTTCTTCGAGCTTTCTATCCGTTGCACCATGTGGAGAATTTTTTCTGCATTTTCCCCCAGACTAAAGATGAGATGTGGCTTTCCCATCACGAGATTGAAGATACGTAAACTTTGCGCAATCGAGCCCAGCAGCGTTGTGTCGTTTCGGACGAACACATCGACAAACACGTTCGGTAGCTCGAGGCTGAGAATCGATTCGTCCAGCAGAAGAAAATCCCACTGAAAGTTGTACAGCTCCACGATGCCGTAGAGGCCCTCCTCCTCCAGCAGGTGCTCGAAACTGGCCACGACGGAAGGAAACACCAGCACGTGGTACTGTTTGTAGCGTATGTCCGGTTCCATCAGGCTGCTCGTTTGGCTCTGGTAGCCGCTGATTTGGTCCAGCACACTCTTGAACGTGAGCAGGCTGGACGAAATGAAGTACAGGAATTGTTTCCTCTTCGGTGGCGGATTCTTTGGATCGAACTTGAAGATTTTATCGATGCCTTTTTTCCTGGAGGGCGAGAAGAAAATGCAACAAGTTTCTAAGAAGATACACAGAACAGCTGTTGGTGCGGCACGTTGATTGTCTTGTTGCCTACCTCAACCACGATGCACCACAAACATGTTCCAACGGTTTGATCAACGCTGGATCGATTATAAGGTCCTTTTCCGATGGGATGGAGTAGAACACGTGTTGAAGCTTTTCTTGTGCTATTTGCCGGAAGCCTAGCAGTTTTCCACCGATCGAAGAGTCCATTTTCAGCTTGGACTATCTGCAGCTACTTTGCGAAAATGCATACGAACCAGAACGAAAACAAAACGCCAAGCAAACCAAAACAAACAGCATTTACAGGGTGACCAATAAGCTTGAATTGTTTAAGCCTGTATAATTTAATCGGTTAAATTTAGTCGTGGCTACAACAGCTAATCGTTTTTTTACTGCATTGCTCATAATATTTAGCGTGCATAAAAAACTGTAAATGGGAGTCCATCAAAATTCTATAGTCCACCATTTGTCGGAGTCCGTTATCCGCCCCACTAGGAACGGATTGATCGAAGAAGGAAAAACAATCAGACAGGCACGCTGTCAAAAGAAAACTGTTTGTTTATGGACAAAAGTTTGCATTTTACAGTAAGCAGAAGCTCGCGTACCTTTGCGAGTGTTTTCTTCCAACTCTTGAAGCTTGGCAATCCATTTCTGTTAATTGCCGTTGAAAAATGAGCAGTATGTCAGGTAAGATAATCAGTGGTGGAATTCAGTTGTTTGATGTTTCATTAACGGAGATTCGGAATTCTCTCGTCGGCACAGAAGACAGCAATGGCGTCCCTCGGCGTAAAATGACCAACACGTACACTCGGCAGGACTTGAAGAACGCAATTAACCTGATAGTGGAACGCGGCATCTCGATTCGCCGAGCGGCTTATATGTGCAACGTACCAAGGACAACGTTGGCGACGTACCTAAAGTCGATAACTCACGGTAAAGTCAGCAAGCTCCACCCGGATGAGGAGCAGGCGCTGTACCAATGGATGACAGATTGCTGCAAGCGCGGTTTCTCCATCAAGAAGCGCAACGTTGATACGGCCGCCGAGGCGTTGGTACAAAAGAGCGTCCCGCCGCGCACGCACCCGTTCCAGGACACCGACTTCGGCAAACAGTGCTACCAGAAGTTCGTCAGACGGTGGCTTTCCATTGATCGCGTGAAGGACCGGAAGCATGTCGGCGTGGTAGCGGACTGGTTTCTGCACATAGAGTGCTTCCTGACGGAGTCGAACTTGTTCGAAATATTGAGCAGTCCGAACCGAATATTCCTCTGCGACGAGCTGCGCTTCCGGGAACGGGTCGAGATGCAGGAGCCCGTCCGGGCGATGCTGAAGAAAATGACCATGCTTTACACGTTCTCTGCCGCCGGCGAGCACCTGTCGCCGCTGCTGGTGTACCCGTATCGGCGCGACGTGCCACCGGATATTGTGAAAGCCGCCCCGAAAAACTGTGCCATTGTGGCGCACGAGTACGGTCAGGTGACACCGAAAACGTTCGCAGCCTACCTAGATAAGGTGGTGGATAAATTTGTGACGGCGAACAACATCACGAAACCGGTGATAATATTCGTCGACGAGTCGCAAGTCGATCTTACGCTGCATCTGCACAACACTTGCAAACGGTTGGGTATCGTTCTGCTGGGACTAACGGCTGCCCACGTGGTGAAACCAACGGCCAACGTGTTCAATGATATATGCGCTGGCTGGGAACAGGAATTGCCCCAATTTGAATCCCAATCGGGCCGTTCGTTCACGTTGGCCGACTGTGCGGGACTGATGCAAACAGTTGATCAACGCTACATAAAAAGTGAGGTCTTAATAAAGGATTTCAAGGCCAGTTATTTGTACCCATGGATTCGGCCGAATCGCACGGTGGTAGATAGTGGCGCGGTAGCAGCAGTTGCATCCACCAGCGAAGATGTGGACAACATGGAGCCGGATGACGAGGATGATGATAACGAAATAGAAAACTTCCTCGAGCATGTTGACGGGTGGTCGGATGGGGATGATGAAGATGTGGATCTGGACCTGGACAACGATGAAGATTTCATGGACGATGATGAAGATGACGATGATGATGACGGTGGGGATGTGACTACGGAACCAACTACTATGGAAAAAGAGCCAGCAGGAAATCTTCAGCAGGATCCTGCTACAGGCACAACTGGAACAGCTGACAACGGGAATGAACAACAGGCCGCTGTAACTCCCGCAACCGCCACAGGTGATTCCGCGGTTAAAGATGAAACAAATGGAACCACAAATGAAACCGATCGGAAGAGCGCACACGAAGTGGCCCAATTTACCTCCAATACGGACGATGAACACGAAGGGCCGCCGGACGACATTGATATCAGTATTAATTTCATAGATTTCAAACGTGCCATCGGTAAGGAGCTAACCGAAAAGTTCGAGCGCAAGCTGGAAACTCAAAACCGTTTGGCATTGACCAATCATGCTGAGAACGTCCTGTACGACATCTATCGCCAGTTCCGATGCGACGTTGTAACCGACAGCGACGACGACTACGACATCGTCGAGATTGGTGATGATTGAGCACATGGGTGCATTGGTGTGATTGAGCGAAACCAACCCACGCATTGCTGACTATTCTTATATTATTTGGAGAATTTGTTTCAATAACGCTTTACCGAAAAAAAAAGCATTCTCTATGGTACAATTATTTCTAAGCTTTGGCAAACTGGTAGGATGTAAAGTGAAATAAGAGTCGCACAAAAACGTACCAAAAAGAATTTGTTTTACAAGTTCTACTTTTTCCCCAAAAACATGTACCAAATATTTTACCTTTAGTTAACGCGCATCAAGCATTTAGTTAGCATCTTCTTTTAAAATATGTAAGAACTAATGCGAACGTAGATCAATAAAGATAATTTAACTTACTTTCTATTTCACGCGTTCGATGGAAAAATGTTACATCTTGAAATGTTCATAATTTTTTCCAACTTGAGAACATTTTCTATGGACCTCTAGCGAATTCATAGCGAACAAGCTGCCACTTTTTAATGTTTGACAGCGATTTGTTGTTATTTTGGTTCAGTGTTGTGCATCTCAGAACGGTTACCTCAGTAGACGGCGAAAGATGTAGAAGGAAGTTGTGTAGTCTAGCAACGGCGTAACAGAAACGAACGAAAGAATGCTGAAATCCGTGGATAAGTGCCCCGGTCTGTACTGTGGGCGCACGGTACTGGCCAACAGTTCGCTCAGCGATTGCGGAGCATGTTTGCGAGGATTCCGGGTGAACGCGCAGTACGTTTGTTCGCCCTGTGAGAAGGACCTAACGTCGCACGATTGGCTCTATCTGGGTTTTATGGCGATCCTGCCATTGATCATCCATTGGTTTTGCATCGACTTAAATGCACAGTCGTCTTCGTAAGTATTTTTTTATTTTCACACCGGTTATTGGAGCGGAATGAAAAAGAAAAGGTTTCGAAAACCGCTCGATTTCTTTCAGATTCACGAAAGGGGAACTGATACTGCACGCCAGTGCCTGCATCGAAGTATTTCTGTCCGCCTTTCTCACCATACTTTTCACCGATCCCGTCTGGGAGCTGCGGATCAACTCGTGCGGCGTCCAGAAACTTTCCGACTGGTACACCCTGTTCCATAATCCGACGCCGAACTATGAGACCACGCTGTACTGCACGCAGGAGGCCGTTTATCCGCTGCAAACGATGATATTCGTCTTTTACCTGTTCTGCGTGACGTTCATGATGATCATTCGGCCCGGATTGAACATAAAGTTTCTTTCGGACCGAGGCAAACTGGCCGTCTACTATGCGCTCTACATTTTCCCAATCTTGGCGCTGCTTCACGCCGTCGCCGGTGGACTCATTTGTAAGGGATCACACATCTCGTCGATCGGCTGTGTAGTATTATGTTTGTATTAACTGTTTGTTTGTTTTTTTTTAGATTATTCCTTTCCGTATCTTAGTATCGTAATTTCGGTGGTATCTAATGCGCTTCATTTTTCGATAAAAATTAACCAAAAAGTGAGAGTTTTGCTGGAAACATCGCTGACGCAGATGAGAAATCTTACCATTTTACGTAAGTACCTAAGATAAGGCCCATGAATGAGGGGAGACTGTGTTTAAATGGTTGGGGGATAATTAACTGTACCGGTTGTCTGTTCCAGTGGGTCATTGGATTCTGTTGGCGTACGGAATCATATCGATCCCGTACGACATCTCCTACTTTGCGTTACTGCTCGTACCCGCGCCAGCACTGTTCTACATATTTACCGCGAGGTACACCGATCCAGACAATTTTAAGTAATTCCATTCTGAAAGACGAGGAATGGTAGTGATCGTGATAAAGGGAATGAAGTAGGATCATTACTAATAAAATAATTCCATCGAACAGCTGTTTTATTCCGCATAAGACGCCTTTGTCATCATCGTCATGAAGGATCAGGTCAGGTTTAGTTATTTGTAGTTTGTACTTTGATAAAACTGAAAGTTATTTATTTCCGGCACGATTATCGGGCATTCCTTTTGATGGGCGTTTAAAATGTTTCCTACGGGGAAACATATGACACTAGCAGTTTTCCTGCCTATCGGTAGAAACTAGCACTACGTGTATGAGTGTGGATATTATTGTTCCGGGCTACATGTGTAGTTTAGTCGCTCAATACGAAAGATACAATAAAATTACATCCTTTTCCAACCCTTCCTTTACTGTACGTTATCCTGGAGCAGAAGATAAAGGAAATGCTGCGCCTCAAATCACTTTCATTTGTGACTTGAAACGTGCGCATGTGCTTGTGTGTTTTTGTATATAAGCTTCCGGTTATGCAGAGGTTGGACTGTTCAGTGGACGCAAGCAAATGTAGTAGTCGCTCTTGGAGAAGAGAATGTCTCGTTTTCCGAGTGTCCTATCGATAACTGTATGAAATGTGTGTGGTTTTTTTTTTTGGTTTTTGGGTTGTAGAACTTTTTTCTAATACGCTACGGTTATGAGAGTATGTTGAGAAAGGAATTTTAATATACGATTACACTATGGTCCGGAAAATAGAATTCAGTTAAAAACAAACGGACAAAAAAAAACCGCACAGTTTCCATCCAAACAAGATTGAGCAAAACCAAAAGCATTCCCAGGGCAAAAGGTCGTCCGCAACAAAAAATGGCATTTGAGAAACATCCCACAGCTATCGACGGGTAATTGGTACGCAGAGGTCCGTGCCGAAAGTAAACTTATCGCCTGACTGACTGATCATTCGACGACGCTGCTGTCGGAGGGTGGAGTAAAAACGGCCGAATTTGGGACTTATTGCATTTTTGAACGCTCCCACTTCTTTGCGCTCGTGTCCCTTTTGTGTTTTTAGTTTGTACAAACAGTCATAGTTGAGCACGCCGTGCTGACAAGGGCCTGAACGCCAATCATTCTCCGATATACGAATATGCGCGTCAAATTTCTCCTTTCAAATCATACAGGGGCGAACAGAAACTAGCAATACTGAGTCGATCGAACAGGCAAAAAAGAAAGAGACGGTGTCTAGGGGACTACATGGTTGACCAACCGACAACGCGGAAAAACGTAGGAAATGTTGCTAGCGATAGTAAAACAAAACTGTCTGCACTTAAAAGAATGTCACGTCAACCGTTCGCCCCTCGAAACGCGATCCGTCCATAAGCTCTGTGAAAGGAAAAACAAAATGGGCAAACGAAATTAGTATTCGGCTGAGGCATGGCCAAACATGAACGATGTGGTGAACCGATCGGACACTTACTAATAGCAACATCAGCGTCCCGCTCCTTGGCAAAACGAACGACACCCGTGTCTTGTCCTCTGATTTCAGCAAACTTTACCTCACCTACGTCGCGGAACTTGTCACGAAGCGTTTGCCAAGTCCAGGATGAAGGCATCTACAGCGGGAGAAAGGAGGGTGAGGAGGATGATAAGTTTGATTGCACCAAATTTTGTCAGCTGTAATGGGGGACTCTTTTCTTTTCTTACATTGCGAATAACGATCGTGTCGGACGTCTTGCGGTTGCCATTGTTCAGTCCACCGTAATTGCGACCGTAGTCATCGTTCGGTGCGGTGCTGTAGTTGCGCACGTTCGAAGAGCCCATGTCGTAGTCGTTGCCCCGATTGGGCCCGCCATTACCGAACCCGGACGAGTAGCTCTGGTTGAAGCTAGAGCCCAGCCCGCCATCGTTACCGCCACCGCCGAGCCCCCCGAGCGCCCCGGACAGGCTGTTGCCGAGGCCGCCGCCGAGGCCACCGCCGCCACCGCCCAGACCGCCGCCAACACCGCTGGCCGCCGCTGCTGCTGCCGCCGCACCGAGCCCACCGAGACTGCTCAGATTGGACAGACCGGCCGCCGCGTTCGAGAGCAGAGAATTTTGCAGACCCCCGGTCAGGTTGGACAGACCGACCACGTTGCTGAGCTGGGCCGCCAGGCTCGAGTTCAGCCCGGACAGATTGTTCGTCGCGGCCGAGTTGAGCATATTGCTCGCCGTCAGCGGCGGCTGGACCGGCGTCGGGGCGGCGTTCGAGAGGGCCGAGCTCTGCAGTGCGGTATTCTGCTGCTGCAGTGAGGGCAGATTGCGCGCCACATCCTTGAGCGGTTCGCCGTTCGGCCCGAGCCCGATGCCGATGCCCTTGAGGCCCTCCGGCAGGCGGTTCATTTCGCTCTTCTCCGTCAGACGGTCCAGCCGAACCGTCATGCGGCGATCGTACAGCATCTGCCGGTCGAACATCGAGATGGCCTGCACCGCCTCGACCGGGTGGTCGTACTCAATGACCGCGAACCCACGGCTGTTGCCATCCTTGTCGACCGACAGATCGAGACTTTGGATTTTGCCAGCCAACTTAAACACCTGCTTCAGCTTCTTCGCATCGACCTTGTAGTCGAGCTGTTACCGGTGGAAACATGCGCCGCCGCGCAAGATCGATCGATCGACATTTCCCAGCGCGGTGGTGGATACATACGGAAATACATACATACATACACACACGAAACACGCAGTGCCCCAGAGCAGCGAGAGCGGAAAACGTCGTGACCGGGCGAAATTGCGAGCGCATCCGACCGAACGACCCGACCGACCCGACCGAGCGAGCGAGCGACGATGACGGTGAGCGATTGTGAAAAAGAGAAAGAAAAGAAAGAAAAAAACATTTGGAGGATGCCCCCGTTGTAAGAGAAGTTGTTGCTACACAAGCCCCTAGAGTATGCATAGACGCGCTAATCGTTAGTGATCGTTTCATCGGGTCGAATCTCTACGCGGAAAATGGGGTGAAAAAGGTGGGTGGAACGGAAAAGGCACTACGGGTGGTAAAACTTTGATTCACGGATAGGACGATGATCAAGCCGCGCAGCGTGCAGACAGGAGCCAATCGAGAAGCAAAGGAAAGGTAAACAGCGCAGACGACTTCCCGGCTGGCGCGGAGGCAACATTTTAATTCGTCTCGATCGAAGCTGTCACGCAAAGGTAGAATAAACGCAAAGCGAAAAAAATCCTTTCAACCTTCTACAGCAAGCCACAATTCAGGCGAGCATTGATTGAAACCGAGTATTTTACAAGATGAGATAATTCATATAAAAAGGTTTCCTTTCAGAACCAAACATTTGTGTTTGGTTTGTTGATAGGACAAATGTTGAAAGAGTTTCCTAATCATAGTTCACAGCGTCTTCACCTAGTTACGGAAGTATCGTACGAAACTACAGTCTGGGAACATTGACTGTATAGTGACAAATCGGGACAAATCGAGCACGCTCCATTATAATCATCCCCGAAGCCAATTGTATTTCTTTTTCTGTTTTTCTGTTTTGCGATCCACCGGGGAAAGTGTAGAGATAAACCGAGAAGGAAACAATCCGAACGGAAAAGTAGAAAGTATAAAACAAGGGAGGAGAGAAGAATCATTGTGAAGAAGAGAAACTAGATACTCACATTGGCGACGAAGATCTTCGTATGCAACGGCCCTTGAATGCCTAACCCTTCCAAGAACTTGACGCTCAGACCGTACGTATTGTAATCCTGGGAAAAATCACTACCACCCCCGATACCACCACCGACACTGATGCCACCGAGATTGCCGCCGCCGCCGAGGACACCACCACCACCAATACCTCCACCGATAAGACCGCCGCCACCGCCGCCGCCGCCACCACCACCACCACCGCCACCTCCGCTGCCGCCGCCGCCTCCGCCACCACCGCCACCGCTGTGCGATGGTCCGGACCTGTGTAGATACAGAGACATAGAGATAAAGAGAGAAAAAAGAGAAAACACGCATAACCAGGACGAGAGAGATAGAGTGAGTGAGGTAGATTGAGATGAACAGAGGACGAGAGCAAGTGTCGATCATCAGCGAAGGATTCTGTAGGAGGAACTAACGACAAACACAGCTTGATGTTGTTTTGCAGGTAAGGAATGCGGAAACGGACGTAAAGGACGTCATATGCTGCAAAGATTAATGGAAATGACACACTTTCCTACCGCCCAAAAGGAAACCATTATGCCGTTTCATGAAACGAACGTTTCAGAACGACCCGTTAAATAGGCAATTTGACAGGAACTGTCTGCTTTAAACCATTTACAACGAACAGTTCAGACACTAGATTGTACAGATTGACTTAAGAAGGGTGACTGGAACTGATTTTGCATGAAACATGAAACCCGTGAGGACGATCGAGAAGCACCGAAGCATCGTATGTGCAGAGGAGCGAAATTAAATTGCAGCATATGATCAACTAAACGGGCATTCGGTATACAATACTTGTGGATCATACCGTGCGACATGGGATAGGAGAAATGAATGCACTACAGAGGGAAAATTGGGAAAATCAGAAGCGAAAGGTAACACTAACATTCGATCATCGTCCCGATCCCGACGACGGTTGTCGTTTTCGTTGCCGCGGAATGACTTCGGCACCACCCGGCCGTACTTGTCCCTTTCGTTGCCGTAGTCCTCTTTGATCACTAGATTCCTTCCGTTAATGTCGTAGCGGTTCATTTTCTCCAGCGCCATTTGGACGTGCTCCGGTTTTTCGAACTCAACAATGCCGCAGCCCCGCGGCTTGTTGTTTTCATCGTGGAAAAGCTCAACGAACGACACATCGCCAACCTCCTTGCGGAACAGATCCTTCAGATCCTGCCAGCGGTACTCGTACGGTACGTTTGACACGTAAATGCGCCGACAGTCGCTACGTTCGCGATCCCGGCTGCGATCGCGATCGTTGCTGAAGCGGGAACCGGCTCCGCTGCGTCGGTCGCCACGCCGCGAGCGGTCGCGATTGTTTTGATCGCTGTCGTTATCCATACTCTCCCGTCCAGACGACGAGGACGCGCGCAGGTAGTCAAGGAGGTGAAACGAAGCGACACGGCAATGCGAATCAATCAATCAACGCCGAATGGATAAGGATATACCCACGCCGGAGGAAGGGAGGGGGGACACACCGACTTTGTCAACACAAGTACGCTAGAACGGGAACAGAAAAACATCCATTAGGGTGAATAACGCTGGCGGACGAGCGAACTTTTGCGCCACAAAACTGGTGTAGAAGTCGAGCGCTCTGTTGTGTTTGTTGCAGTAGACACCCGTTGCCGAAGGATGAATACATCAAAAATGGCGGAAAACGCCGCTTCCTACGTTGGCACCTTTTGACGGCGCGAAACAACACAACACCGTCTATTCCAATCGAACGACTCCATACCTTAAACCTCCAGAGCCCGAAAGCAACTTTTGTCAATTACTTTAATGCTGAACCCAACTTTCCATCCACTTTTTTCACGCACTTCTCACACAATTGGCTTTATCACTCCACCTTTTCCAAAATATGTACCCTGCAGGAAGAATCGACGCGCATGTTTGACAGCCAGGTGCGTCAAGCAAGTTTAGTGTATGGATGCGAAATTCAAGCGAGGCTGCTGTTCTTTTTTAAGCCACGATACAATTCAGCTCTATAGAATATGTTTCTTAGTTAAATCATTACGTTGAAAAATATATTCAAATTTTTGTATTGTTTTTTTTTCAGACCACTTCTCTGTTTATGCCGAAATTAATAAATTATGTTTGCAAGTGAGCGACAATTTCCAACGATTGATGGACCCCTTGTCGTTGTAGTTGTCAAGTTGTTAAGCTGACAGTTGGTTAATGTTTTGTTTTGAATTGTGTCGATAAACAATCCAAAACTGTGGAAATTCAATCTCAGTGTATTGCAGAAAACAGCAAAAACCGATTTTGTGTTAGTAGCCTAATTTAAAATGTTGCGAAGCATGTTGAAGACAGCTTACAATAAGCAAAAGTTATTGTGCCGGTATTATGTTTGGAAGGCCAGAAATCCCGGTATCGACAGACGAGCCGCGTTGCTGCCGGAAGATGCAAAGGTAGAAGAATACGAAAGCCTGGACGACAGTGAGCCTGATTTTCACCAGGTCCACAAAAGCCACAAGCAGTATGAAGCGGAACAGGCGCAGTACCGAGACCGGCTGCAAACGTGGATTGTCGGCAATAAGTATTTTAAATCAAAACAGCTTAACTTCCTCACTTGGTCCGAGAAGGAGCAGATACGTTACCTGCATGCGTTCGATCCCGAGGAGTGGAGCATCGATAAGCTGACGGAGAGTTTTCCAGCGGACCGATACACTGTCGCCAAAATCGTAAAGACAAAGTGGCAACCGAAGGACAACAAGCGGATGGAACGTCACGATGCGGCCGTGAAGGAGAATTGGCTAATGTTTCGCAGTGGACGTATACAAAACATTGATCCGGGGTTTGCGCAGCATTTGAATAAATTTGTGCAGCGCAACGTTGCAAAGGCGGGGGAACTGGAAATGAAAATGGGTTCGAAACGACTGTATGAAATACGGCCTCTGCCTGAGGGAGAATTCAGTGCGATTGTTACAAGCTGCAAAAAATATCAGACGAAAGAAAAAGCAACAGATTCACAACAGGACCTTCTCCTTGGGGACGGTGAACAGCTCGAAAGAAACGAGTTATTACTTTCACCTGATGCTCCGAAGCAGGATACGTTTCTGATGGGTGAAATCAAACACACCCAACATATAACTATGTCGGAGATGAAGAAACGGGAAAGCATCGATTCAAACGACTGCATCAAGTTGGATGCAGATTACGAAGGGTTAGAGTTGGGGACAGAAATTATGGACAAACTGGCGAACATAACTGCAAAAAACAACTCGACCGTACTTGCCGATTCTTCGTATGATGCGCGAGCTAAAACGAAAGAAGGCATCAGGGAGTTCATCCGAGTCCCGAAAAAGTTGTACAAAAAAGGTGCAACGTATCAGCTAGATGATTGTTTTTATGACGACGATGGAGAGTTCCTGTATCGTGTGCCTGGTATGACTAGAATAAAAAAATAGTGATTTGATGTAAAAAACTATTAGTAAAAATAAACTAACAAAATAACGTAAACCAACTTCGTTCAGCTGTTTGTTCGGTGGTAAGCATAGAAAGAACCATTATAAGCCTCTGGTGTCAAGATGCCAACCTTGTGCAGCACGACAGTATTTTAATTGGAAATCTTTTCTATTCTCTGTTATTTGTGCTGCGTTGAACAAGTGTGACTGTATTGTCTAATTTGTTGAAATGCGCACACGTAAAACACAACGCCGGGTCAACCTAGCAGACACCAGAAAGTTTATCAATATACGTTGAATAACTCAACTAATCATGTTCTTAATTCTTATGCTACAATCCGTCCAAACGGACGAGTCATTGCGCGAATTTAATCAGCGCCAAATGAATAAGAGAAAAACCGCGTGACGACGTGATTTATAACGACGACGTGGAAACGTACAACAATCAATGGAAAGACCAAAGCGATACCGCTTGATTGCAAAGTGAAATAAAAGGATCATTTTAATTTACTTTTGTCTATCCATGCTGTTGATAACCACGATGATTAGGCGGACCCAAACAAAACTGCATTGTCAGTATGTGCCTAACCGTACTTCAAGGAAGTGGTCCCTCCTGCTGCATGGGTAAGAAAATTGGATTATCAGTCGGTACTCTTGGCTCATTGCTACAAAGCTTGGGAAGGTAGTTCTAGAATGGAACAGAATATCGGTACTTCTGGATCATCTATAAATATCGGCTACTTATGGAATCTTCATATTAACTTCAAGTGGCTCGCTGCTGTTTTTTTTTAAGTTGAGTAGATGGGAAAGTTATGGTTTATGACGCCATTGAATGTTTAAAAAAAGACCCGTTAATGTTGTACAGGGTTGTGATAGATTGAAAAATAAATGTGTACGGCATGATACAGATCCGGCAACATTTCGTGCCAAAATCAGACATAATGTTTCAAATGGCACACAAAGGCAAACTTCAATTACGCTGCTAGATAGGAGCTTCCAGCCAACCACCGTGTCAATACTCTCAAAAATGCTGAGTTTGTTTAAAAAATGTATGTCCGAAGATGACAAATAAATATAAATGGGAATGGAATTTCGGCGGCAAGTACGAGTGAATAGTTTATCAAATGAACCGGTAAACATTTTGAAAACGAAAATGATGTTTGATAATTTAGTAAGTTAAAGGTAGGTTCTACGTCGGGTGATCAGAATCATTAATATATTTTTCATGTGGTTGTAAAAAGTATTAGGTGCGCAATTGAATAACGGCCTTTTTTTAAAGGCACTTTTTTTATTTATCGTGACTATATTACTATATTACTGTCTAACTTCTGGAGCTTCTGCTTCACCCCCCCCCCCCCCCCCCCTCACGGGAGTTAAAATATCCCATTTTAACGATGTCCCAGGAAGGTTATGACCGGTTTGGCAGCGTTTGGCCGAGCATTTTGGTCATGTCCATGTCCATGTTTGACCAGTTGTCATGCCTGCGCTGGTATTCTGATAGTTTTTCAAACAGTTCTTGGCTCAATTTGATCAATTGAGTTCAAAGCGGTACTCCAGTGATGATATCGGCCTGGTCCTACCAGATGCACAGCAAAACCCTCGAGGCATGAATGTCAAGCCGAAGTGCCGGAACAGGGGCATGGTCGTGAGTCCACTTAATTTTTTTTTCGCTTTGGGTTACTAAAATGTATCAATTTTTCATCATTAATCAAAAAAGTATGTGATGCAATAATCATTTCACGAATATTTCAATACATTTTTTAACAAAACGCCCTAGCTAAAATTATACAGTTTTGAATATATCAAAATGCCGTGCTTAGTTCCGCTGGTCCCATCGATTTCAAACGGCCGTTACTTATTTGTAGACGTTATACGTGAAAAAGTGTTCACGAAAAAAGACATTGAAACGTGTTTTTGCCTGGGTGGATTTTGTGTGTGTGTAATTCTGCAGCTATTTTTTTCTTTTCCTTTTTGCCGCTAATCCGGCATGCCAGACAGTCTAGACTGAGACTTAAAATCAGCTCTTGCACGGATACTCATATCAAAATATGAATCATTAATCTCATTTACTTATACTTTCTCCGAAAAACCGCTGACCGTAGGAAAAATGTGAAAGAAACGATGAATATTTGTTTTTGAACGGAAAGGTAATTAAAAAAAGTTAATTTTGTCCTTTCAAAATACCCGCAGACAGCGATTGAGTGGCTTTCCCCTGCGATGATTTTTTTTTCTATGGATTCGCCGCCGACACGCGACTAAGCAGGTCAAGTATGTCAACCAGATGAATGCCGGATTTTAGTTAGCATTTTATGATAACAGCCATGCTCTGAGACGCGCGCCTTCAGGAGTCCGTTTTGTCGATAAGACTGCAGCCGTCTAGACATCAGTAATGTTTAAACCGAATCCGTGAGAGTAGGTTGTGTTTTTGTTAGTTTTTTTTTAAATAAACAGTCTGAAGGCTACAAAAAAAAACCTTTTTTACGGCTCAATACGATTATGATTTTTTGCGCCTTTCATTTGGGGCCTAAGGCTTTTTTTGGTTTGTTGTGTCTTTTCCAATTAAAACGGAGTTAGATTAAAGATTTTGAATAAATTATTTATTGCCATGCTGCCAGACCATGTCCATGTCCATGCCCATGTTTTTACCAAAGAACAGTTAAGAAATTGATTTAATTTTCTTGACTTAATACTCTGCTTGTCGTAGTTACTATTTACAAGACACCGGCATTGTGTGTCAAACTTTTATCAAATGTTTTTCAGCTGTTAAAAGTGTATAGAATAAATATCGTCCGACGTGTCGTCAAAGTTTAGCTCAACTAGTACTTGCAATATTTAATAAAAAGACAAAAACAAATATGTATAGAATCAGGGAATATGGAAAGACATTGTTCCAGATTTATTTATTTTTTCACAAAATTGAACTAAAAATTTTAAGCATATTCCAACCACGCTGCTGCTATTGCTATGCTACTTTTTTAAAGGAAATATACTTCAAATTAAAATTATATTGGGATTGACATTAATAATTAATAAAATACTTTAACTCCTGATAATGCGGCTAAAAACCGTAAATTTTGAAATGTTTTATGGCGTTTTCATTCTTTTAAATTTTTGCACTTTTTCAGTGGATGGTTGCTAGTCGTTATAACGGTGTTTATATTGGATGATCAGCATTATACACAGCATTACATATTGTAACGTATTTATTATTATATACAGCTATACTATAATACACCTAAAAGCCGGGATCGAATCAGGATTCGGTCGCTTTCAGAATTTATTCAATTGCGTTCCCAACCTCAAGCCGTCGTTCCACCGCAGTCGACTCTAGAAGTCGATCGTGCAGTGTGCAGAGAGAAGAATTCGGCTGCGCTGATAAGTCGGTACTGATGAATTGTACAGGATGAAATTGGGCACCTAACCTTTAGTTTGCGTCGAGCCACAGATCAAACTAGAGGCTTCGGCGCTGGGCAGGATCGTTTTTTTTTTGCGTTCGCTGTTTTTGTATGAGTATTGGTTTTTTACGGATCGTGTGACAAGAGACGACAGTTTAAGAAAGGTGAGCAATTTGAAGAAAAGTGGCCACATTACGTAAAGTGAACTTATATGTTGACCAGATAGTGTGAAATATGAATAAAACCGTACTTGCAGCAAAGTGATTTTGCATCCGAAATGTGTCCTGGTCTCTGGGCGGACATGAGACAAAGCAAAGAAGAATACCGGACACATCCACACAATTGTACTAGTTCAACGAACAACAAAAACGTGGCAAAAGCTATAGAAAACTGCAGGGCGATAATATTTGTCGAAAGAAGGAAATAATTCCGGTCAGTTAAATGAGTCAGGCGACTTTTGGATTATTTTACAGCTTTTGCAAATGTTTTTTGTTTTTAGATGTTGTATTGGACCAATCGGGAAGAAAACGCAAATTCACTAGCCCCTAGGCGGCACGAGCGCATGTTTTTTGTTTGTTTCTAGCTTGCACATAATTTAGAAAGAGATTGTATTGGAAGGTCGGACATGGAAGACATTATTTTGTTCCAATTTTTTTTCACAGTTCGGCATTTTTGATTTTGGTAAACATTGATTGAACACTGACATGGTCTTCTGTCTATTTTTTCTGTTTTCTAGATTGGCTGAGCATTTATTTGCTGCCCGCCGACTACTGCGATAATGTCCGTCGGAAGCGTAGCAACCGGCGATGGTTGCATCGTTGACAATGTTGCCCCGACGATGCATGATCAGGTGTCACTGACCTGGCAGAACTTGACCATCGTTCCGCGGGTGAAACGAACCCAAGACCAGTTGCCGGTGTTGAACGACATCAGCGGCACTTTGCAGCCCGGGACGCTGGTCGCGTTGATGGGCCCGAGCGGAGCGGGCAAGACGACGCTGATGTCGGCTTTGGCCTACCGGATGAGTGGTACGGTGGGGGAGAGGCAAGTGAGCTGGGGCTACTGAATGATGAGTGTTCCTCTTCCAGATAGAATGACAGTCACTGGCGACATCCGGGTGAACGGATGCCCGATTGGGCCGTACATGTACAACGTCAGCGGGTACATCTACCAGGACGAGCTGCTGCCGGCGTCGATCACCGTCCGCGAGCATCTGGAGCTGATGGCCCACCTGAAACTGGGCAAGGGCGTATCGGCGGTCAGGAAGCGTGCCATGATCGCGGAGATCCTGTCCAAGACGTGTCTGGAGAAGTGCGCCAACACACAGCTCGCGAGTGCCGACGGACTCGCCAAGACGCTGTCCGGGGGCGAAAAGAAGCGGCTCGCCTTCGCGGTGGAGCTGCTGTCCCGGCCAAAGTTCCTGTTCTGCGACGAGCCGACGACGGGCCTGGACTCGTACGGCGCCCGGCACCTGGTGGAGATGATGCACACGCTGACACGCTGCGGCACGACGGTACTGTGCAGCATCCACCAGCCGGCCGAGGAGCTGTTCTACGCGTTCGACAGCGTCATCCTGCTGACTGGCGGGCGAACGGGCTTCATAGGATCGCCCGAGGAGGCGGTGCAGTTCTTCCGGCAGCAGGGACTCGAGTGCGCCGACGGCTACAACACGGCTGACTTCCTCATCAAGGTGCTGTCGAGCACGTTCCCGCCCGGCAAGGGCAATCCGTTCACCACCGGCGCCATGTGCCCGAAGACTATCTGCAACAGCTACAGCGCTAGCGAGGCCGCCCGGCGCCAGGAGGCGCTGATCAGCGCGGACCTGTACCGTACCGCCGTCGACGGTGGAAGTGATCGGAGGCTGAGGGGCATCGCCGAGACCTCCGGCGCCCGGTGCTGGTTCCACACGCTGTTCTGGCTGATGTACCGCAACGTGCTCCAGTCGCACCGCAATCCCAGGCTGCAGTATTTCAAAATTATCCAACGCATCGTAAGTAACGAAGAAGTAATGTAAGATTTTTGTACGATCGAAGAAATGCGTCACTTTTTAATTCATCGTGATCCGCGGACTAAAACAATCGCAAAGCTGGAACGTGTCAATACTCACAAATCGCCTTTTGAGATATGTCCATAGATGAACGCTGCAAGCGGGGAAGACATTGTAATGCCTACGACGGTTGAGCCATTGCGTAAAGTCTGCCTAGATTAACCTCTACTGTATTAGGCCTGAATTGAGATGAATGAATGACGAATTGACAAATCCGAAAAAAAAACCGAGATAACGCATTTAATTAGCGCGCGCGAGCGCGGGTGAATTCGGATGGAATTTGCAGCAGGTCAATCCCAGCGATAGTAAAATCACCTAAGTGTGGTCCAAGAGAACTCCCCTTGAGGTTGGACGGGACAGTCCAGTCAGCAGCGATTCGACCAACCGCGGATTGATTGCGCGCGCCTCGATTGTTATTATTCGGGGAAGCGATAAGCGGAACCGACAAACAGCTCCCGTGTCCATCTGCAGCGCCGTACAATAACGTCTGACTGTTTGTTATTATTTTTGGTTTGTTTTTAAATCATTATGATAGTGTGACCTCTCGCGTGGCTTCTGCCGTTTGAGAGTGTGATAATCTGGTTTGAGATGCGTGTGCCCCGAAGTGGGACACGCAACAAAAAGCTACGACTTCTGGCGGGTCTGGTACGCCACCAAAGGGCTGACATGATGCCCTGTCGTCGCTTCGTGTGATTCCAGAGCGAAAGAAACCCTTTTTTTTAAATTGAATTTGGTGTGTTTTTGTTGTTTCTTTTCTTCCAGGCGATCGCGTTGCTGGTTGGTTTTTGCTTTTCCGAGGCCATCGAACTTACGCAGCGCGGCATCCAGGCCATGCAGGGTATCATCTTTCTCATCGTGTCGGAAAACACGTTCCTACCGATGTACGCTGCGCTGTCGCTGTTCCCGGAGAGTTTCCCACTGTTCCAGCGCGAAAAAAAGGCCAACCTTTACACCACGGCCCAGTTCTACGTGTCACACATCCTGTCGATGGTAAGCGCCGGCCGGAAAGCATCCGCGGTTCGATCTTTAACCTTTGACCGCTCTGTTCCGTTCGCAGACTCCCTTCATCCTGCTGGAAACGTGCGCATTCATCCTGATCGTCTACTACGTGGCCCACTTGAGGCCGACGATGCTGGGCCTGGTGGTCACGGTGGGTGCCTCCGTGCTGGTGATGAACGTGTCCATCGCATGCGGGTGCTTCTTTTCCACCCTCTTTCCCTCGATAGCGACCGCGATGGCCTACCTCGTGCCGTTCGACTACATTCTGATGATCACATCCGGAATATTTATCAAAATCTGGTAGGTTCGAGACCCGCCTGTACGGCTGATCACATGTTACTTCTTCATTATTTGCAATTTGTATATTCGATTGCTTCGTTTACGGCGATGTAGGTCAATGCCATTATACCTACGATGGATGCCGTTTATCTCGTGGATGATGTTCGCCAGCGAGGCCATCTCCATTGCTCAGTGGGACGGCGTGAAGAGCATCGGTACGTGTGTTTTTGATTAAACGTTCACGTATTATTCGGCAGGCTTTTTTATGTTGTTTCTAATGCTTTGAACTTGTTTCCCATTTTTTAGAATGCTCCGATATTTTACCGAGCGTCTGCCTGCACGATGGGGAGCAAGTGCTGGACCAGTACTCCTTTAGCAGTGCCCATCTGCGGACGGACTTTGTGGTGCTGGTCGGGCAGTACTTCATCTACCACGCCCTGGCGTTGCTCTGCTTGGCTCGACGGGTCTCCCGGAACTAATCGGTCGAGGGTCAAATGTGCTTGATATTGTAAATGTCTATGTTTGTTTTATACCACGTTCGTAGACCTTAATGCGTACCACTGAATAATGTTATAAATAAGTTAATTTTATGTGCAGTATTTAATCGGAAAACATTACTCTTCACATTAGAAAACAAAAGATTGGACGATTCATTTCATGGCATGTAGTTTTAACTTTGTTAATGTTCTTGTAGTCAACAGGTTTAACTAAAACATCTTGAACATGTGTACCTAATTGGTAAAACCAAAAAAAAGAAGAATTTTGCACACATTTTGCTTATTAATATGTAGTGAAAAACAAAAACAAAAATAGAGTAGAGTAGAACACCGGATTGATATAATTTCTGCTTCAACGAAATCTAATGAAAATTGCACCATTTAGAAGCGCATTCCTGGCGTTGCGCACACAAAGTCCAGCTGACTTTCAGTCACCAGGATCTCATGGTAAACCTCCTGTACAATATCCCGAGTACGTACGTGTCTCACTAGCAATATGAAAAAGCAAAAAAGTTTGCATTAAAACAAGATTGCATTAAAGCATGATATTAAAACAAATGATAGAGCCACATAGAATAGAATAGGTGGGCCGCTACACCTATCAAGCGACCGCAACAACGCCGGCTCCCATTTTTGTTTGAAGTTTTTTTGGTCCGAATTATTATTACCGACGTCAAGATAAACGAGGGAAATTACACCACTAAAACGCAGATTCCTGTCCCATTTTTCAGGGAAAGGCACAAATGAAACGCCAAGCAATGAAAGAGATCCTACTTCTTCATCAACGTGTCGAAAAACTGCCAATTTGGCAAAACATGGCTTCATTTATCGTTTTTATCGATACGCCGCTGAACCGAGAAGAATCGATTCCGGTTTCAAAGCGATATGTGGCTTAACGAGTTCGCGATCCGGGCAAGCGAGGTGGGATTTTTCGGACAATTCGTCAGACATCCCCCCCAATGTGTAAACTGGTTAAAATCCGGATAAATCATTTTGCAACCGGACAAATCCGGACATATCGTTTGGGCCGTCTTGCTACTGTTGCATAATTGCGGTGCTAGCCAAGACATGACCCTAAAAAAAGAGGCCTCTTTTGATTGGTAGCTGTACTTATAATTGCCTACATTTAGGCGCTATTAACTTCCAAACAATCTGCTAACATAACATCATCCGCAATTCTGGAGCGCAATTCAATTCTTATCAATTCTTATCAAATGGGCCCAGCCATACTGCAATATTTTCTGGCTGAACTGAAATAGAGGAGCTTGGGTACGTATTCAACTATTTAAATGTTATTTAAATGTTATTTAAATGTATATTGTTAATAAAATCTTAAGCCGAATTTGCAAGCATACACAATCATACTGGGCCTTGAACTGATGGAGTAAATTCAATACGCGCTGCAATTTATCTTTCTCCTTACCTTTGCTAATAATCGCCGCGCTCATCTTAATCTTTACCACCCACCATGTTGTCCGACCCGCCCAAGCCCTCGTGTAAGATATGTATGTTCTTTTTTTTTTGGTGCTGGCATATCGACTTTTAATCGTCCAATCCAATCCAATCAGCACGTTTCATCCTTTGGCAAGGAGTTCCCATGTACCGCGGGAAGTGCGGCTCCAAAGTGTTTTGTTTGTTCCTCTCAGAGCTCGTCTTATCGCGTATTATTCAGCGCGAGCCGGAGGTCGCGAAGAAAACCAGTAGCACAATGGCCGTTGAATTAATTTGTCACTGATAACCCGGCTACCCCACAATCCAATCAACGTCGGCCCCTCGAGTGACAGCAGTTTCAATCGGTGGCCGAATTCATTCATTCCCAGCAAGTCCGAGGATTATTGGTCCCCGCGGCGACGTCAGTGCTGCTGCGAACGCCCGACGAAGCGGATACGGTAGATTTGCGCGCGAATGTAAGCGAAGAACCGCCCCGGGAGAATAATCTTTCTCCGGAAATACACGCAAACGACGGTCGATGTTGTCACCGATGGACTCGACGGTGAACAGTAGCGACACTAGCGCCAGTGTCGACTATCGCAAGAAACGCATCAAGAACGTGCAGAAGCTCGAGCTGGTGCGGCTGATGAAGGCCAACTTCTTGTTCATCCGAGGCAAGCACGCCGTGGCGCGGAGTGAGAAGAGTCGTGGCGACGTCTGGAAGATGATCACGGCTCGGCTGAACAACCTGGGACCCCCGGTGCAGTCGGCGGAAGCGTGGCAGCGGGTGAGTGAGTGTTTCCTAGTGGCGGCCCTCTTGTATATCGTACGCTAACCTCTTGCCTTTTTGGTGGGTTGATTGGTCCCGCCATTCGACAGCGGTGGAATGATATGCGCTCGGCGACCAAGAGCAAGATGGCCAAGATCCAGAACTACGGCCGCGAGCACGGCGAAGAATGCCCGTACAAGCTAAACATGGTGGAGCGGCTCATCTGGGACACGTTCAGCGTGAAGCCGGAGGAGTACATGAAGGACCTGAACATGAAGTGGTGCCGAGAGAAGCACCAGCTGGAGCGCGGTCAACAGTCTTCCGCGTTTGCCATGACGATCGATAGTGAGTCGGGAAGCTCGGCGGACGTTTCCCTCACCCAAGGGTTCGAGTCGGCGAGCAGGAGCAACATTCTAGAGTCAACCGCTGCCATTGGCGTATCCTCCTGGCAAGAGCCGATTACCTTCGGTACGGGACGGGAAGTGGCTCCCTTGCCAGCTATGAGTTTTGTGAGGCCGAACCTTGAGCCAATAGTCGCACAGACCTCATCTGGAGTTGTCCAGGACAGCGGCTATCCTCATGCAACACCCGGCATGGGTTACCAGGGCCCATACCAGGGGCCTTACACGCCAATGCACGCCAGAAATGCAGGTGAAGTCGAACAGTGGCTTCATTCTGTGTCGTCGTCCGGCGACCTGGAAGATGTCAGCGTGGTTCAGAACAAGGTAATTTATATCCTGTGTAATGCCACATACATGAAATGTCTTGATACGTTCCTTTCGTTCTCACAGACGTCCGTTCCATCAGATACAGGGTCTGGATTTAATACATTGCGTGATCTAAATAAAATGTTCGACCTCGTCCTGAAACAGAACGAAGAAATTCTTAATCTACTACGGCAATCGTGTAGTGAACATTGAGGGACTTAAAGTGGTTACAGAAATTAAGAAACAGTTAATATATTATGCAAGATTATTTGTGCACAGTCTAAGCTTCGATTTTATCACTAGCATAAAATGCTTTAAAATGTATTGTAATGATAAAGCGTATTAGATATTTATGCTATAAATGTGACTTTTTGTTAAATAAATAACTTTAAACAAACTAAAAATTAAAGAGTCTTTCCCACCATTACAATGAATCCGAAAACTAAACATTTGAGGGCATGCGAGGTCAAAAGAATCAGAGTAATTACATAGATACGTGCACATTTTTACCCAACTTCGCTCTGGAAAAGTATACATATGTCTTTACGATGAATGCGCCCTTAGATTACGAGGCCTTTGCAATAATGATTGTTTTTAGGGTTTTTTATTTGATTTTGTTTGTAGTCCACGGCGTTTTATGTTGATGGCTTAAACAGTTCTTAAGCATAAATCACTATGCCGGTGAATTGCTGAATTTTCAATGTAATTTATATTGAATTTCTGCCTACTTTTCGAACACCATGTTTCCTCAGCAAGTTTGCAAATTTGCAAGGTTTTTTTGCGTCTAAAATTAAATGCTCTTTCGATAGCGTTGCAAATCAATGGGCTATCGAAACACGAGTTGTTCGATATTTCTCTTCTATTAGAGAATTGAAGAGCTCATAATTATATGACAAAGAAGCTCGTAATAACCTTCTTAATATGTACCTAAGAAGGTTATTTGATGGCGGTGGCAAACATTTGATCATCCATGCTTGTAGCGATATGTAGAAGCAACACGTCGTTAAGCATCTATAAATCAAGCTACTTAGAAGCGTGTTGATGCAATCAAGAGCGGCGGCACTCTTTGGCACCATTTTGATTAGGTGGCATTAGAATCGGGATGCACAAAAAAGAAACAATAAATTCGGTTATAATAAACGGTGAACCTGTGACACAAATGCACTCTCCAAACTCTGCTTCCGGCAGCTGATGTGGTCAACTAAATTCATTTCCAGAAACCATTTCTTTATTAACCTATTTTCATTTTTATTTTTTTTTGAGTCAAGACGATGCCCTTGGCGTTGGCACTGTTCAGCACTAATCGTTTCTAATTTAATTATTATTTTTCAAGCCTGAGGAACACTGATAGCGCGGCAAGCCGTTTCAAAGGCGCTTCTTTATTTGTCAGCAGACAGTTTTCGTGTTCAAAATGTTTACCAAGGGGCAAACCATGGACGCAAAAAATTAAACAGTACAACAATAGATAGATTTGTAGCATTTTGTCCTCACCGTAATCAAGCGGCGTGGTTAAGTAGGCGGCAAACAAACACTTCAAAGACGCCATTGCTGTATTTGTCAAATGGGAGAAACAAAAAACATGATTGCTACGTTTTTTTTACAAGCGACACTGCACAGCTTCCGAAGAAGATCGCTCGCTGCAACTGCTCCTCGTGACATGATGCAACAACCTGCCTGACGTTGGTTAAAGTGTCGGCTCGAGCTGTGGCGTCTTTGATGTGTTTTATGCTGCCTATTTAATCACGCTGTCCTGCTGGCTTCGGTTAAAAGTAAACAATGAAAAAAATCACTTAAAAAATCATTTCAATAACAACAACGCTAAACGGTAGTACACCCGTCCTTTCCGTCAATGGTTCGCCCAATGCACTTTAATCAATCAGTTCAGACCATCGCGTTTCGTCACTTCGTCGTAATGGTTTGTGTGATTAAGATTATTTCAGCTAGTTTTTGCTCTATTTCAATAGAACGCCGCGGCGATTGTGACGCGTGTGTGCATCGGGTGATCGTTAGTTCCGCTAAAATTGCTACGACGAGGTTACAAAGTGAACGCTAGGTATTCAAACCGTTCTGGTTGTGAATGCAAACCCAATAGCAATGATTAAATCCTTTTGGATGCCATCATGCCTTAAATTTCACCACAGTGTTCGGTGTATGTGATGTCTGCCGTAGCTTGTGTTTGCTAGGAGAACACAAAAAAACAAAACTGTCTTCGACCATGCAGATGCTGATCACTCCTTTTTCTTTTTTTTGAAATGGTGCCAGGAAATGGATTAACGCTCAGGATCAGTAAGCATCTTGCACGTGTAAGCTATGTATGGAAACACAAACCCAAAAGTCCGAGCAACAGTGCTCCCCGATGTTCACGGCGAGCATATCAAAATACCGTAGTTTTGTATGCTGTTTTTTAGACCCAGGCGGCATCCTTCCAGCACAAAAAGCATACGCAAATCGTTCTCGTCTAACTTCCCGTGCTGGAATTAGGCAAAGTGAACATATTGGTAGACTGTAGGCCGTGCAGGTTGATCACGGATCGGGTCAGCGAGGGCAAGGCATTAACAGCTGAACAGACGGTTTCCATCTATTTTTCATTTGCTCCAGCCTCCGGTTTTTATAGCTGGTTAAATTGTTATGTTTCATGCACTGCGGAAGGTCGAGATGATGCGTAGAAATTCACATTCGTTACGACATATTTGTCAATTTCTTATGATTGTAGCCAGATTTAAATGAAATAATGTTTGCCAACCCGTTGAAAAGGGACAATATCAAGTGGTTGGTTCTGTGCAACTATTTTGAATATAAAATGTGTATTGCTTCAAGGACCCATTGGCCGGAATTGGTATCCTGTTTGTAGGCTAACATAACTGTAAAATCCTACAAATTATATATCATTGTTGGAAAACGGAGGAGAATAATTTGTGAAGCATACATAGAACAAAATAACAACAGCATATTATCAAAATAACAACACCATAACGAGTTGCAATGAGCTCTTCTACGACGGACAATCGTTTTTAAACGGAAGATGTAATCATGGCACTGGAACCGCCATGTTGTGAAATTTCTGAAAAGAAATCCTTTTTTGTTGGCTTAGCACCAAAGCAGTTCGCAAAGTATGCGAACGTTTGAGTGTTTTCCGGATGTGCCCGAAAATGGCTGCTTCTGGAATGATTCTTCCCTACGCAGCAAGAGTTGGCAGAATTGGTTCTGTGGCCTTTCACGCACGGTTCGCCGACTGCGATAGGGGCAGGAATGTGCGGTGCGATCGGCCAATCGGTTGTGAGTGAACCGATTGGCCGGTCGCAATGATTAAATTGCGAATTCGAACGATGCACGGCATGCGACAGGATGCGCGCTTTGCAATAAAACAATCGCCCCAAATGACATGGCACGGCGGATGCAAGCAAACAGCCGCATCCCTCTTCGTGCGGTCCAGTTTGGGGTAAGGCTAAGACACTGAATCATGCGGCGATCTTGTGGACAATAATAGCGCAAACGTAAACGTGTTATCACCTCCGCGAAGCGCAACGGTCGTCGCTGTGTTCGTTAGCAAATCGCTGCAGTTTATGAATTCTACCCCGTTGGCGATAGGAGGAGCTGCGGATGCTGCCGGGCCGGACGCTACTATCGGCACGATTGCGCCCGACCGTGCGCCATTTTGTTCGACGACGGTGACCGATCGGGCCTGAGGGTTCAAACGCACGCGATCAGTCGCTCCATCGCCACGGTTGAGCTCGGATCGCTGGAAATATTTACAGTGAGACAAAAAGAGTGTCCAGCGAGAATGAATTGGCAGGGTGGTGAAGAGTACGGTGCGTTCAGCTGCCCGGTCTACGGTCCAACACCCATCCTTGGTGCGATGGAAGAGATGCCACAGATTGAACCCGCGCACGAACACCAGCAGCAACCGCAGCAACAGCATCATCTGGCCTGGAATGGAGTCGACGCTGCTAGCATCGAGATTCCGCTCCTGAACGACGACCAGGAGAAGGCGATCTTGAGCGACCTGTGCGACCAGACCGTCGGCGAAAGCACGCCACTGTCCACGTTCAGCTACATCAGTGAGTACATCTGCTCGAACAACATCGACATCTGGCCGGGGGAGACGGTCGGGAGCGGTTGTGGTGTGCCGAGCTCTGCAACGATGGGATCCTCCGGTGATCCGAAAGCCTATGATCAGGTTCGTGCGGGTGTTCCTTCATTGTGGCCAGAGGAGCGATCGCAATGCAATGTTGTGCAATCCGTATCCCCCTGGGTGTTGTGCTTTCATTAATTCTAATTCCACCTCGCTTCTCTACTTTGCCTGTCTGTTCTCCTCGATAGCAGTCGTCCACACTTTCAAGCTGTGTGCACCAGCAGTTGTTTTTACGCTGCAAGCGCGTCCTCGAGTCGATCATCGCACGGAACGAGCAGATACTTGAGCTGCTGCGCCAGAAGCAGCATCAGCAGGCCGCGTGCAGACCCAGCAGACAGTGAAGACGTGGTTCTAGTAGGTTAACCGACGGCATCTGTACCTTTTTCCATTTTTAAAGAGTTACTTACTTACATTAAGATTGCTTGACAACAAGGATCAAGTTGATATTAAAATAAATAGTTAACGGTTTCTCGAATATGCTAATATGAAAAATCAACCACCAGAAATGTTAGTTTCGATTAAAAATAGTAAGAAAAATGTATGGAAAAACTTAAACCAAAAGGTCTAATCGTACTGCTAACCTAAGCTACTTCAAGAAGGCGATCATGTCCTTGGCTTCCGAAAGAGTCCAATAATACACGCGAGACAAAAAGAGTTAGCTAGTGATTTGTCTACGATCGCAGCAGATTGAAGTTGCGAAATCTTTCAATCTGCGTTTATTCGAATCACGAGGTTTAACCAATCAGAACGCAGCGCAGTGCAATCTTCATGCGTCTATGGTAGTCTTATTGGTTTATTCTGGATAAGAATTAATTTAAAACAAGTAATCAAAGAAAGCTACATCCCAACGCCATAACGTATTCTTTTGAGATAAATTTAAATTTAAATTTAGTTATACAACATGGAAAGTCCTTCCAGAATTTTTTTTAAATAAAAAACAATGTTAAATATAGATTCGCAAGATGAATGGATTCACTACAATATTAAAAACATAGGAATTTATATTCACAGATAAGATGAGAAGACATGAGGTCTTGTTGCAGTTTTGTTTTAAGACAAACGATGCAGTTTTGTTTTAAGTTAGAAAGATGCGATATAACAATAATCATAATTTGAGATTTATAAGTTGGATGAATTCAACAGAGGGTAAACAAGCTCAGAGGTTCTTGGTAGGATTAGTTTTGATCTGTCTGTTGTTCACATTGAAGAAAATGTACCAGTTTTTGTTTGAATAATACATAGTATTAATAATGAGAATTTCATACGACGGGTAAACTTAATTTAATATTTCTTTTTCATATCACAGATCATCATATTTGCTTCCAATAGTCGTACGACCAGCTATGTTTCACTATTTAAAAGCTTTATTTCCTTTATTTTAAATAAAACTTAACATATCTATAAACATCCGCGACAGGGTCCCCACACCATAACACTTGCTTTTGTTCGTAGAAAGTACAGGTAGGAGTGCTCGGTCCATAGCGGAACGGAACGTTTTAAAACAGTAAAATGCACTACATCTGACTAAGCTTGTTGTTGCTTCCCCCGTTTGTTCTTTCTCTTTTTCTCTCTCTCTTACGGACGGCCGGTCGGCTGATCACTCGTCCGGCGGCAAGGTAGTTTTTGCGGATGGCGCGTAAAACAGCTCGGCTTTGTAGTCGTCCTCGTCCTCCCCGCTGCTTGGTGCGCTTTCGTCATCGCCGAACAGTGCGTCCTCCTCGGTGGTCCGCACGCGATCGTACCGAATACTGGCCAGCCCAGCCACGTCGCCACCGGCCGTCGCTCCGCCTGTCAGCTCGTCCATGCCGGGCGTGCCCTGGAAGCAGCGCAGCCACAGCACGTATATCACGCCTAAAGCCCCGGCCAGCACAAGCGCAAGGAAGAACACGGGCAGCAGGTAGTCTGTCCAGGTGGAGTGGGATGGCACCGACGGGGGTGACGTTGCCTGACCGGGAGCTTTCGGTCGCGCACTGGAGTCAGCCATAGGCCCATTTTGTTGCTGCTGCTGCTGCTGTTGACGTTTGTCGTTGATGGACACGCAGATACGTTGGCGTCCTTTAGCGTTCGCTTCGGACACGGTTTGCACTGGCTCGAATCGGAAAGCAGCCTGGCATTCGATACAGTCGGTTGGCTCGGGCCCGGTACACCGGAGGCACGTCGTATGGCACAGCAGACACCGCGGGAGCTGGCTGGGATCCGTACCGTTCTCCGCTTGACGGCGCCGGCGTAGCGACGACGCCGGGAGCGGCTTTTGGTCGACCGTCGCTATGTCGTCCACGTCCGCCGGGAGACCCTTGGCGTCGGTCGCCAGTGGCGTCGAGGGGTACGTCCCCGGAGGACATTGTAGGTAGCATCGACCCTTGTAGAAGTATGACGTTGCTTTGCAAACTGAAACGACAAAGACACACCGCGGCGTTAGAGGAAAGGTTGATGTGTTTTTATTTCCCACAGAATGATGATTCGATTAGTATAGTTTTTATTTCATGCATCATTTTAACTACCCTTCCTTAAATCAACTATAACTATAATTTTGCAGTGTATTAAAATAAACAAACACCGCTTGAGTTTCATTTGTGCAGTAAGCCCATTAAGTATCCAAATCTGAATTAAAATTAAATTATTGGTATGTACATAATGTGAAAGTTAGTGAATTTGTTTGTTATTAGACCAATTCATGCAAAACTAAAAAAAATTTAAGAGCGTTTTTTTGTGACACGGAAGAATTCGTTAATATGGATGTTGGATGGTCTTTATTTTATTTATCTCTCATTTTTATACTCATGATAAAGAAATACAAGGAAAAAAGAAAAAAAGGTACTATATTAGCAGAAACTCATTGATCTATGAACAGTTAACAATTAAGCTAGGAAAAGTTAATTTAATTAGTATAAGATAATGTAATGCATGAAACAATACAACAACAACAAAAATGAATCATCTTAACGTAAATGTTAATTTAACTCAGAAGACAAGTAAGGTTCAATCTGTGGCAAAAGGAAGGAATAAAAAACGGTTGAGGAATTGGAGAAAATTGGTAAAGTAAGTGGTCACGTTGTTCTACAAAAGATAAACAAATGTGATAACAAAACTTTAAAAGAATGTTCGGCGCGTGTTTTGTGTTTTGTCCTGAGCTGAATAATGTGGTTGCCTTTTTATGTTGTTTCTAATGCCTTTCCGGGTGTACGGTTCTCGTTCGTTTCTTCTTTCGTGCGTGTGTTTCGTGTGTAAACTAGTCTAAGGTATTTCTCTCCATCGTAAGCACCTCTACTTCTTGTGTTAAGCGAACGGGGAAAATGTTTAACCGAGAAAAAACTCCTTCTTGTTATACACACAATAATGGGAACATAAATATGGTAAGAATACAATAAAAAAAACAACAATTGACTAAAGGATTGCGCTATGCAAAACGAAACAAAAATCACACGACCCAAAAGAGCAATACGATTAAATTATCAAAGATGCTTGAATTACCAGCTAAATAGAAATGATGTATGTAACCTTTGACCAACGAAGCGCAGCGCAGTGTACCGAGGCGTTCCTAGGTGGCCTCTTTCTAGCGTTCCTTCACGGCTTGGTAGACTTTCAGTGCCTTCGGTGGAACAGTATCACACATTTTGGACGCCTGTGAAATGTCAAAAGAACGAAACAAACGAAACGGCCCCATTCGGCGTTGGAAACTCCCTCCCAACGGTCATGAACTTTCCCGGCGAGACCCGAGAAGGCGAGCAACAGATCAAATGCGAAACGATGATGGTCTGCTTTTTGTTCCGAAGGTACAATTCGCGATTTATTTCGCAATCAGATTCCGTTCGTTCTTCATTTTTATGTTTCTCTCGCTCTAACCATCCAATCATTCACACATTTTTATCTTTCCGGTGCTCTCTCGGCCACTTTTCTTTTTTACTTTATATCAAATAAAAACTCGAAAAGGAAAGAAACGAAACCCACTGGGAAATAGAAGCACGCGATTGTGCCCCTCTCCTCCTGAATGGGATTGTGGGTGTTTTTTTTGGGTTTAAATATATTGTTTACGGTCGATTAGGTTCTAGCTTCGAAATCGAATTTATTATCGAATTGGCGATCGCGTCTAACATTTGTTTGTTTTTGTTATTTTTTCGATTCTATTCCCATGGCATTACTCCCGCCAATGCATCTTTCGTTTTACCCGGGAAACTCTTATAAATACTGCTCCATGACCCCTTTCACATTTTTTTTCTCTTTTACACCTATCTAAATTGGATTTAGCGTTCAGGGGGAGGGCTTGCTACGAGGAGTGCGTCCGCCCCGCGCCATCGAACACCGGGAGTACAGAGGCCGGCAGCTGCGTGTTTGTAGGTCAAGTTGCTTGAGTTCGAGCTTAATAATCGATCGGAACCCGGTCCGGTTCTGCCGATGAATATTTTTTTCTTCCCGTCTTCTAATTTTTTTAAAAAGTTCGCAATTTGTTATTTTGTTCCTAATTTTCGTTTTTTTATATTTTTTGTTGTTGTTATATTTTCTAATCCTCCAACCATTTATGACTATCATTTTGTTTGTTTGTTTTGCATGCTTTCTATTTTCGCTGAATGTTTTTATTTTCTTGCATTATCTTTAATTTTTTGTTTTGCGTTCGACCTCTCCACTTTTTCTCTGATTTTTTTTCCCGTGGTTCTGTTTGGCTCTCTATTTCGCTATTCAATCGATCTTCTTAACTATTTCGCTGTTGGCGCTATGAAGACCTCCCTCACCCTCGAGCATAAGGCGGACACAGCGGGTATCAATGCTACCTCACACAACTGACCAACCCCTTTCAACCGCTCCCTGCTACCCTTGCCGTTACTCTCTTTATGGTACAAAAATTAAGTTACGTGTATTTGGATTTAATTGTTTTATTAGCTTCTAATGTGTTCTTCCATTTCGCGACCCAGCTCGAACTTTTGCTTTTTAACCGACCTCCACACTTTCACTATCAAACGTGACATCCAGCGACGGATTGAGTTTCTTCTTGTGTTTTTTTTTCGTTTCATCCTTATGCTACCTTTAAAGTTATCAAATGTTGCAGTCCCCCAGTACCCGTCCTCCCTGCTCCCACAATTTCAAATGTTGCCTCTAAACGCTAGATTCCTAGTTCAATATGCACCGTTTCTGCCCCTCCTGCTGACTGTGCGAGCGTGTTCAGGTTACACGAATTTTGAACAATAATTTTCCTTACATTACCTTTTTCTATTTATTTCTAATATGTATGGTCTATGCATAGTCTGTCGAATAATTGCCCCACGATGAATGTCACGCTTGTTGGCTAGTTGCTACAGTCCTGGTACATTGAACAGCGTAATTCTAACAGACGCTGAGAGGGTATGTTCCAATGTCTTGCGAGTTTTATCAGCGAGCCCCGCAAATGGCCTCGTCAAATACAAACGCCTCTCAGTGAGTTTTACGAGAAAAATGTTCCTCATGATAATTCATGAGGGGGTAAAACACCTTCAAGGTCATAACCAATGCCTTTCCTTTTGTGCACCGGCTTATATGCATACTGTTAGACAAGTGTTACAACAAATGATACCGCAACGCTTCACAGACTATATATTCTGCCATTTCGGGCGCAGAGGATTGAAGCAACTCGTAAAGCTTCAACGTTTTTTTTTTTACTGAGGGCTTTTGCCGTTTCAATTTTTACTGAACTTCATTTAGAAGACCATTTTTGCCTCAATTGCGGAATTTCTTCCCTGCTCAGGCTTTAATCTTACACGTGCACCCACTTTGCACAAAAACTATTATTTTTATCAAAAGCCTCTTTTTTTCCTCTGCTTTACGCTTCACCTGCTTGCTCCTCCTGGCAGTATGTGATGTTTTCCTTGCGACGACAATTCGTCAACGTCATACAGCGAGTGTTGTTGCACGTAGATTGAGCATTGTTTTTTTTTTTACATTTAATACACATTTGTCATCTTCAACTCTACAACTAAGTACACGTTTTGGAAAGGTATGAGTGATTTTGGTTTGCCAAGGACAACAAATAGAAACAAAATAAACAAATGGTTTCCGAAAGAAAACCTTTTTGCAAGAACACACAGTTGAAGCGATATGTTGAGTTGAGCGAATGATAGCGAGGAAGTACCGCATGTTGGTCTTCAGTGCACAATAAAACGATGCAATGAATGACGAAAGTACGAGCATTAACGGCAGAGTTTGACTAAAGTATAATACGCTAACGTTTGCTGGTTGTGGTAAATATTTGGCAGATATGTGAGTATGTTGAGAAAACTTAATGTAACAATTGCCTCCATTCCGAGGGCTTTGATAAAAGCTAAAAGAATGATATGATGTGTTCCGAGCAATTTAGCAAAATAGATAATTTAAGAACGGCGTCCTTTTTTTCCACTATCTATGTTGTTTCCGAAAATTTACGACGTTGCTGGTGATTGCTTAGCGGCTTAGAATAGCAAATGATAAGTGGGATAGTATTTTGTTTTGTGAAGTTGTAGAAGTTTTTTTTTTAAATTAATTCATTCAATCATCGTTACATTACAAATACAACCAGATTCAAATCATAAAATTCAAAGTAAATAATCACATAAATCCTGTTCAAATGTCAGCATTATTGAACGATGACAAGCCCTCATGATGTGTATGATTCCGATCAATGTGAAGAGAAATTTGTTGACCACGTAAATTTCAATGTTTTATACCGTCCAGTCCCAAATGTATTTTGCAAGCAAAAAAAAAAAAAAACGATCTGTGAAACCGGCAATGGATTCGTGTGGCCGTGCTAAGAGCTTAAACGCCCGTGATAAATGGTGGCCAGTAATCAGTCAAATTAACACGTAATGCGCCAACACTGCCTGGTGCGGTTTGGAAATATCAATCGAGCGACTCAGATTTCTCATTTGTTGGTGTGGGGGAGAGCAAAGGGAAGCCCGCCGCAGTTGGCCACAATCGTGGCCATCGCGTGGAAAATCGACCATGAAATGATTCGATCCTCAATGAAAATGCTTTTCCCCCGCACGACGTGACATTCTGCTGATGACGGCCGGTTTGACTTGCGTTAGACAAGTGATTAGTTTAATCGTCGCATTTTTTCTGTATCGTTACAGATTGGCATTCTCTCGCTAAACCTTCCGGCACAGGCGTTTCTACATTTACCCATTATTCTTATTATTCGATTTCTGTTCGGTTGCCAATTTTAAAGCAGCTATAATTGTCATCTTGTTTGATGGTACTGGACAAAATATAGAATGATTCTACTCAGGATGAAGCTTGACGTTAGCAATTTCAAGGTCAACCAAATTCTCCGAGGCAGGACAAATGCATTTTCAATTATCTTTCCCATATTTTTCGTGAATTGTTACTTACTACGAAAACGTGATCATTTATCCTTTATCCAATCAACAATTTATCAAGTTTTGTTTTAGTTCTATAGAATAGTGATCATTTTCCTTTGATAACCCGGCAAAAAAAAAACTATCCAGTTTTGGACAATCTTTCAATGGAAGCATCAAAAGTCACCGACAATTCGAGGACCTGCTGCCCTCGCCAATGTGTTTCATCTTATCATCAGTTCATTTTGTGCGTACTTGCATAATCGGCGTTCGAGCTTGACCTTTCCTTTCAGGGTCTTCTCTTTCGAAAATAAGCTCCTCCTTGCTTGGAACGTGCAGCATAACGAGCGGCTCCAGCAAAATGGGTTGCCCCGTTGCCAAAGCGGCTCCGCGTGCTCGACCAACCCACTGCCGGCATTTACATAATGGAGGCGCCCGATATTGCTCGAGATTAAATGCTCCAGGATGGGAATAAATTTGCTTCTCGCTTCCAATTGACTGCACTAGGGTTGCGACTGTCCGGCGCGACGAAAAAAAAAAAAAAAAGAAAAGCGGGTGCAAACAGCTTGCAGCACTGTGCGCTTCATTTTTTGGTGTGGGCAAATGGCAACCATCTCCTCCAAGAGGTAAGCCGTAAGGGTGGAAAAGTTGCCGGGGATCGTCGGTGACAGTAGATTGAAAATTTTTTGTGGGTACTATTTTGTTGCCGTTATGTTTCTTCGTCTCAGAGAACTGGTGCAAATGTTGGCCAAAGGGGCGCGCCTATTGACAGATATAGTTTAATTTTCTACCAAAGAGAAAAACAGTGATTTTTCCATTTGAGAGTTTCAGAGTTTCATCAACTGCAGGTGGGTGAAATTAATTAAAAAAAAAGGATGACGGGTTTCAGATCATCGACATGATCGTTACCGGAGACGAAGACGTTCTTTCGACACACTTGGATGCACTGGTGCAATATAAATTAATCGGAAATTAATTTGACGATTAAGCTTTTATCAGTCGATTTATTTTTCTCGAATCGATTGGACGATGTTGAGAAACAGATTTTGTTGAGCTCCAAGCGTTTCCACTTTCGATAACCGACTATCGAAGTCGATTGAGATAGAATTCTATTCTCCGTATCTTGCTTGTTCCCTCCAGGCAACAAGCCACTTTGCCAGAATCCTTCTATTTCGAATCCGATGGATACGGGATGGATATAAGTTGATCGATTTTGGTTTTAGTTATCGAACGTCTATCCGTCATCGACATCGGCACGGGAGTCCTCCGTCAAGTAAAAAGGAGCGATCTCGGGATGTGAAGAAAAAAATAAGTAGGTCAAAAGTATGACGGTATGTTCGTGATGAACGACGCACGGGTTTGCTCCAAGATTAATATTAATTCAATCACAAGGATTCTAGGCGAAACGGATCCACGGAGGTTCGGTAAAGGAAACCAGACCGGGTAAGCACCGGTAAAGTCCAGGAACTGTATCCATTGAATCCGGGTACCACTTTGCGGTTGATGTCGTGCTTGTCCGCAGGGTCTTAGTTTTTTCTTCCCCCCCCTAAGAGGCGTTTTAAATAATTGTATCCATCAATCTTCCCATCAGTGCGGTACCAAGTGTCCTGCTTCTGGTTGTAAAATCTTATCAAACCAATCCTGAGCTGGAAGAGGGAAATATACCTCGCGTACCGGACATCCACTACCCTTCGGGCAGATACTATCAATTTCAAAAATTCCTAGCAGCCCCGTTATGCCCATCGTGTCTTCGTTCAATAATAAATTATGAGGGACAATCGAATCGATTTCCTCCCCCCCGAACCGAAGACACTTCACGTGCTGGCGGCGGGGGAGAATTTGAGCGGAGCACGGAACGAAGGTCATTGAGCACGGTTGCGCTGCCGATGGTCAACGGCGGAAGTAGTAAACCATAGCTCCAGGAAAATCCTTCCGAATCGATAATGAGGCACGTTCGGGTCGGGCTGTAGGCTGGCTTTTGCATAATGAAATCCTCGCCCCTGGCCTGAGGATGGCAGATGTTGCGTATCTAGCGGGGCGGCTCTTTGCAGTCGCTGTCGCTCTAGGTAGCTTCTGACGACCCTTCGCTTTGTTTACTTTTAAAAGTGTGCTTCCACCTCGGTAGCATCAAAATTAAGGAGATGAGGCGGAACAGCTTTCAATCTCTTACACCGCTTCATGGAACGAAACAAGGTGAACCCTTTCAAGACGGTTCGCTTTTATACCTTAAGCCTTACGCAACATCATTATGATTAGCGTCTAGTTATAATTGTTCGTCGAAGATAAAGTAATTAGGAAAATTATTATTACACGAAAGATATGAACCAGAAAACGACTGGAAGATAATCTTTCCTAAGCAATTGATGCGTTTGAACTTGTACATAATTAATGTAGAAGTTGTATGTTGGTAGAAAACAATAAAAACCATTGAATAAAATTTAACAGCCGACCACTTGGAAAAACACATTAATATTGCTCGTAGAAGGTTTAAAAAGAAAAATTTATTTCATTCATAAATCATTGGAACAATGTATCAATGGCTTTGCAATTTCGAACGATTATTCATCCGTAATGATTGTACAAGAAATCATTGCAAAACAACACAGATTAAGAGACGGAATAAAAATCTAAGTGTGAACCATGTGCAAATGATTTCATTCGACCGATACGCCATCATCCACTTTGCACTTGTTTGCAATTGCGCCATTTGCAGAATTCTATGAGCTGTTCACATCGAGAGGCACGGATGGAGGACAAGTGGGCCCCCGACACTTTGCTTGTTTTGCCGCTTGCAGAAATCAATTTTGCATCACATCCTCTTATAGCGGCAGGCAGGCAGACATGGGATGGGAGGAAAAAAACATACAAACGACGACGACTCATCGGAAACACATACACACTAACATCCGCGTGTAAATTCCTTCGACCTTCGTCGGCACTCAACCGTTTGGCCCAAAGAGTCGAATGCTTGGGAACGCTCTTGCGTTTTGCCCTCCCTTCCTCGTGGAATCTTCGATTGCATTGGAAATCTTACAACCGGATCAAACTATCCTTTTGCGCGCGCTGGCTCCTCCCCCAGTAAACGATCAATATCCCACCGATCGATAGAGCACTGATTGGATGAGCATCCGAGTGAACGCGTATGGACGGTGGATTGGCCGGGTGCAGAACGCTGCAAGTGGTGCTGTAATTTCCGGAGGGCGAAGCCCTTATAACAGAAAACAATTGCGTGCAATCAGAAAACAATAGTCGTTAGGGAAGGAGACCCGAGGCAGGATCGAACCGTCACTAGCACTTATTTGCCATGCTGGGTTCAAACATTCGCGGTAATTTTCCTTTTTTCTCTCGGTTTAATTGAACCATGTAGTGGAGTGGGGCAACCATTATTTTTGCCAGGATCTCTTTGATATGTGAATGAGGCAAACGCCTGTTCCAGCAGTTATCAAAGGATTACACTTTTATCAACGCAGCGTCAATATTAAATTCGTTTTATTTCATGGGAAAAACCCGTGACGTGACGCATCAACAAAACAGAAAAACAAAAATTAAAGCGCTTTTCTGTTACTTCTGCTCATTTCATATGCATCTAAATGTAACCTATATTGTGCAGTCAGCCATCAGATCCCCGTTACCAGGCAGAAGAAATTGCAACGTGACATCTTCATTACAAATAACCATTTTTTAGCTTCCCGCTGGCCCTTCCGCATCTGCTACGCCTGTTAACCCATTTCCTCCATTGCTTTCAATTTGCACAATTTCATTTCAGACGAACCGGCACACTTCTTTTTTCTGGCTGTTTGCCACTTTTCCAAAAGCAAAAAAAAAAAAAACGATTTCGTCTTTACATTCACTTCATTTCTGCTTGCGAGTCATTTGCTTCACGGGGGCTAAACCCGGCACATTTCCACATTTCCATTGACTTGCGACAAATGAATTTTAATGAGGGAAAGCATCGTCACCCTACTGTCATTCCAGTTTTGCCGCTAAGGGACAGTGTGGATGCGATGGGTGGACCAGAGGGAAATGTTTGGGAAGTTCACACTCGCACCCGAGTGGATCAGCAGCCCGTCGATGTGTCCGCTGCCTCGTTTTCCAAGTGTTCGGTACGACAGTTGCCATTGATGCAAAAATAGTTCTTCTCTCACTGCCCTTTGGAGGATGGTGGCACTCCTTTCGATTCCTTTTTGTCGATTACGTCCCGGTGTTGCAAGCAACAAAGTGTGGCGAGGCAGGATGAACCATCCGACCAAGTATCCACCGTATTCCACGTATTCGATCGAAACGGCTTCCACCAAAGGAACGTGTGGACAAAATCGAAATCTCCTAAAAAAATTTACCGGTAAAAAAGCAGTGGAATAAAAAGTAAGTGAAACTAAAAAACGGAATTCAACCCTAGGCGGAAAAGAAACGTGCCGAGGATGAGCCTCAAATCAGCGCCTGGTAACAGATCCGGTTGAGCAGGGGACGTGGTCGCTCGTGGGAAGACACACCCACACACAAACACATACACCCAAACGTACACACAAAACGGTACTATGCAAATTGGGTTCGGGAAACTGGATCAGTGTCGTGGCGGCGTGTTGCAAAGAAGAGCTTAGCCGTTTTGCTACTGATGGCCTCTGGGTCGCGTTGGGTTTGGCACGGTGGTGCGAGTTCGCGTGGCCCAGCTGACCCGGTTTGCATATTGAGCAGGGCATACACAGCATGATAATGTCGTCGTTCGGGTGTACCAATTTCGCATCCGAGTCATCCGACGCAACTGAAGGCGGATCGCTTGAACCATCCCGTACAAATCGTAAGGGGAGGGGGGGGGGGGGTAGGTGGAGGAAATAGAGCAGGGCGAGAAGAATGTGCTTTTCCACAGTGGAGCTAGCAAGAAAAAAGAATGCAAGCTCCAAATTGGGATGTGAATGCTGACACGCGGCATTTTTCAACCGAGCGTTTACCAATAACGCCGGCCCGGATTGTGGCCCATTAATTTAGGGACTTTGGCGCAAATTCGATGGGACCGGGGTGGACGGGATATAGAAATGTTTCAATCGTGCCGTGAACATGTTTCCAAAGAACCACTTTCGCCGTCTCGTAAGAATTCGCATGATTATTTTGTGCAAATTGAAACGCAAAGTATTCAATTTGATAAGCCCTGCAATTTTTTTCCGAAAAGAGAATCAAATATAAGGAGAAGGTTGGAATGGAATATGTGTAATGTGTGGTAGAAAAAAGAACAAATTTGAAAATCATTGAATTCATATGGAGGCGCCGGGTGGTTTATAACAATGAAGCAAAAAATGAATATATTCCCAATCAAACTAAATTGATAAAATGTTAACAAAATAACAAATAAAAAAAAAGTTACACGAAACATCGAAAAAAATGAACCTTTATGCATGCAATCACCAGCTAGTGTTACATCTGTTCACAACGGTAACATTTGCCAAAAAAGATTTCATAGTGGAAAATGCCATGTCCTCAGTTTATCGAAAGTGTGTTTGATGTTAAATATGAACCTCTCTTGCAAAATTAAAATAAACTGCAGTGGGGTCGCTAAATGAAATGTGTTTTCATCCATTTTACAAATTGATTTGGAAGGTTGCGAAAATAATCAATTCCACACGCTTTCATCGATCAATAGTTTTTCGCAATTTTACATAGGTATTTACTGTGTACAAATATAGAACTTATGAACAATATACATGTGTGTACAGAGTAAAAATATGCTAGCTCGACAAAACGAATGGAAGGATTGAAAATTGCTATTACGGTTTTGATTACTCGCTCTACTTTCAAATTAACATGTTTCTCCTACTTTGTGATGCATATTTGTGATTAATTAATTTTTGCGATAACTTTTCACTCAAGATGTGTTTTAACTCTTTGCGTAATGGGATGGAACGTAACCTGTTGCTGCGTGTTGGCTGCTTGCAGAAAATCAAAAATCAAAACCTAACAGAATCTGTGTAATATCCCCTACGTTTGTGTTCCCGTCGCCCCATCGAAAGGTCGTAGCGAAAGTTCGCTGTGCGGCTTCGAAATTCATGGACGGAGCATGAAAAAAAGAAACCGTTCCGCGAAACCGCTTCCACCGTTTTTCCGACGGTTGGTTGCCATTCCCAAAACGCGCCCGGATTTACGGATTTAATTCGCCCTCATTATCGCAGCGCAGCTCGAACGCAACATCGAGCGAGCGTGCGCGCCGGGCAAGCTGCCTTTTCAATTGTTAATTCGTTGGCATGTTCACTAACCTAAACAACAGTGGAATGAGTAAGGGCATCCTGTGGCGGTCGTTCTGTATATGCTACAGCTCTCTCAGGGTATGTTCCATCCTCCAATTCTGTCCCGGCGCAAATGTTTCTGATGTGTTGGCTTTACGCTTACTTATGTTTTGGCGTTGCTTTTTTGTTGATGCTGTTTTGTTTGAATTGGTTTCCTGCTTGCAGGTAGACGTTGTGGATTTGCTTAACGCCGTCTAACGATTACCTTCGACCGATTGAGCTTACTTGTCTGTCGGAGTAAAACTGTGATAGGAACATTACGAGCAAGGACAAACCTATGCAGCTGGCGACATCGAAGCGCGCACAGGATACCGCCGTCACGTCGTTAGATGCAGTCCGTTGAACTTCACCGTGCCCCTCGCCGATCTGTAGAGATAAGGTTGGGTAAGTGGTGGAAAGTGGAAGATGGTGGCAGAGAAAACGTAAACTGTTGTGTTTCACAAAAGACCAAATCTAGCAGCAGAATCCTGCTCCACGACGGACATCGTTTGCTGCTTCGTTCGGATAAATCATAATAAAAGATGGGCGTTTCGTTTATGGGAAGCATAAAAATTAAGGATCATAAATTGTAACCCACATCCATTAGGCGAGTTTGCACGCGCCCACGGCGTGCCATGGGAGATGTGGCGTGGTGGAAGTTGAAAACATACTAAACGGCAGACTTCGTGCGGATAGCATGGATAGATGTGCAATACCTAGTCATTTAGATTTGTTAGCGATTCAATGACTAATGCGTTGCCTAATGGATGCGCAGGACGATGGGAATGCGAGTTTTGCATCTAGTATTCATTTATTTATTCATTTGCAAACGCTCTTATATCGAACTCGAAAAGCCATATGTTTTTACTTAATAAAAATTGAAATCTTTTGTTATCGCTCTTTTCAAACCTTTTTCATTCCACTCACCTGTTGCATATCTCGCCACTGGTCGCTCGTTACGCCACTGTCGAACTCAAGCACATTATGTTCTAGCTCGCCACCGAAGTTACTGTCGTAGCCTGGTTTGCCGAAGCGTACCGGATCGTTTGGTTGGGCGGGTGTTTCGGTTCCGTAGAAAATAAGATCCCACTGCGTTAATTGTGCTGTACGGGGGTGGGAAGAATGCGCACAAATTAAATGCCAAAGTTTTAAAAGAGAGACAGAGGTAAAGAGAGAAAGAGAGATAGAGGTAAAAAAATGGGAAAAAATATATCTGCTACTTTCGAGGAATTTTACAAGGGACGATATAAAAAAGGCCAAAGTGTGATGGATAAATGCTGAAACTTATAAACAAACATTCAAACCAAATTTCACAACTTGCGTCTTGTGAAAATTGTTTCGAATGTTTGTTTGTAAGACGGTGTTTATAAATAAAATTAAGCACGATAATATTTCAAACATAACAATGCTACAATCGAAAAATGTAGCAAATGAGCTATACATAAGAAAATAATGTGACATAGGAATAACGCTGAAAGTAGACTGAAAAAAGCGAAATAGATAGTACATCTAATTTTATAACAATTCATTTAAAATCTAAAAGCTACACGATAACATAAACAACAAAGCTAGTATCTATTGACATTTAAAAAGTAATCTAAAGAGAAGAAAAACCTTTTCAGAGTATAGAAAATTGCAAATCAAAATTTGCAGCATTCACATTTTAAAAAAAGTATTTTTTTGAAAACAGCATGTATCGATCGCACCCTTCACAGAAACAAAGAAAGCAGGCATCAATCCTCTGCTTCATGAAATTTCATTTAATGAGAAAATACAGAAAGAAAAAATGGAAAAAGCTCATTTTATCTACCAACCCAAAGTCTCCGTTACGTACCGCATGGCTGTGGCACAGAAACTTTGCGTAAATTTACGACCTGTGGCGGGGATGACGCACACCAGTGCAGATCAAAATAACGAAGGTTTGGGCAAGGTTAGGCAGGGAAACAGGTGCGGTGGCACGAACGAAAGTATCTCCTAAGCACGCCATAATTAGCTAATTTAGTTAATGCCTTGTGAAAATATGCGAAATCTTTGCCACTGCAAAAGGCAAGAAATCACACCGATGGCAATGAAATTTTCCCCGTCGTTGCAAATGGGATGGAAAGAGGGAGGAGGAGGGGGTGGGTTGCATAGTTCCTTGATGAGGGCTAACGTACAGCACCTTGCGAGGGTAGCGAATGAAAAGGCACGAGTGATTCTTGTTGGACAGCGCCCAAGCCACGTAAAAGCTTGTTTGAAGAGAGTTTGTGCAGGAGACCACGCGTGCTTACGTGTGTGTGTGTGAGGGTGAGTGTGGGAAAAACTTCATCGTACCGTTTCCGGTGATCATCGCTTGCAAGTGCTCGGTGTCCTAAGCAAGCGCCAGAGTTATCACCTCCGCACACCTGAGTCGTTTGTTTGCATCTTCTTCCGCATCAAGGATCGTGCCGGAGCGGGGCGCTACGACCGATCTGGACAGAACGTGAAACTACTCCACTTCTCCTAAGCAGCAACCTGTGCAAACAGGCCCAACTTGTGTGCAGACTGTTGTTTTCTTTTTGATTGCCAGCATTGAGACAAGTAATACACGAAAGACTCTAGTTTTTCCATGCTTTCGTTTATCTATGGCTTGTTTATTGGGTTGTAAAAAACAAAACCAACACCCACATTTCTGAAAGCAATCGCCACACTGAATACTGCAGCCACTACACACCAGGATAGCTATGATTTGTTCAGTAGTGAAGAGGTTTTAGGCGTAGTTGAAAAAAAAAAGAATCATGTACTGACGGAAGGAACTGGGTGTTTGCTGGCGTTCCGGAAGCATCTGCTTTGGCGGCACTAGAGAGTTACTAGAACATCGGGTGAGTAGTGCTGGGAAGACGGATAAACTTTTCCGCTACTACAACAGACTAGTGGAAAGAGGAAAACTTTTGCTCTGCAGCATCGAGGGGATGCTTTCTTCCTTTTGCAGGATGAAAAGGAATTGTGAAAAGCCATCCCACAATACCACAGCTCACCGTAGGGAAATAGTGGAAGTGGTTGGTAAAGGATAAATTCCGCACGGAAAACAAATGAGAAAGGGGAGGATGGTTTCAGGGTTTATAGCTGCGCAGTCGGCTAGTTCTGCTGTGGATGCTGTGTGCGATTCTGTCCTACCCCCTCTGAGGGGTATGGGACGCGTCGGTACAATGTGTTTACCTGTGGGCGGCAAACACAGTTCGGGACCCGGACGCTCACCGTGAAAAGCTCGACGAGCGGCAACTCGCTGTCGTGATGACATGGTGAGATAAATTTCCCAGCGGTTTTGCTGGCAGCAGATGAGAAAACCCGTCAAAAACTTTGCCATTTCCCTCGACGGCTCGGGTAGCCTTCGAACGCCTAATGCGCCATCGGCTGCACACGGGCACAAACCGTTGGCGCGTGTCCCGGGAGTGGTTTACCTGACGGCCTGACCTAAACCGATCGGAAGTGGTGGGTGTCGTTCGACGTGGCACGAGTTTACGGACAGATTTATCTCCCCACTGGTGTGTGCCAGGCTGTCGATAAATCAGTGTTTGATATTGAGCCCCGGGTTCAATGGGCCGTAAAAAATAAACCGTGCAAAAGGTAAGTAGATTAAGCGATGAAGTGATGAAGGAGTTTTTACACTTTTCACCCTATTTAGAAACTGTCAGCACTGTGCGCAGAAGCCCTTGACGATGAGAGAAATTGGAATTTATTATTCATCGGTGCGAACCAGACAGATTGGACGGAAAGAGGACGAGAAGGGACATAAAGGATAACGTTCTCTCGGGTGCCAGAGAGCGATAACTCTTTCAACGTTATCTATAATGATTTATATTTAAGTTATTTTACAAACGCTTAAAAATTGCGTGCGCATAAAGTAACAATATCAAAGCGCTTCTAAATATTAAACCGAACATTCTCTACTGCCTTAACAGGACATAAAATAGTTTTCCGAACAGATTGAACCATAACTCATGCACACATCAAAGCGAATCCGGACGTAGAGTGAAGTTAATAAAATATCGAAAAATATATGAAAACATAATTGGAACATAATGTAGTCAAAACTTTAAAATGGGCATCATCCATGCGAAAAGTTTATCGCTATGAACACTATAGAACATGACAAGGTGGAAGGATGGAATCGACACGGACGATACGCAAGATAAATGGATTTAAAAAATTAACGATTTACGAAAGAAAATGTTTCGAACTCTACAGAAACGAAAACACGAGCAAACAGGCGGAATGATGTATCGAAGGATTTAGTTTTTCTTAAATTTCTGTACCCTTTCCGTGCTTCTGATCGTTAGAAGACGAAATGAAGGAGCTCTGCGTACGGCTGTAGTACGGCGAGGACACATACGATGGCGGCATTGGCTGCAAGCTGGACGAGATCTTTCGCGGTATCGCGTCAATAATGTCGGAGTCGGGGAAGAAGATTTTGGCATTAGCGCGCGATGGTTTACCGAGCGATGGCCCTGCCGGCAGGGAACTTGCGCCACCGCCAGCCGTGACTCCGGGCGGGGCTGGCAGTTTGGCGGCCGTTGCAGTCGTTTTACTAGCGGACTGCATTTGGAAGATGGTTCCACCACTACTACTGCCAGTAGGAAGCTTGATAACTGGTGGTGGCAAAGGTGGTGACGCTTGACCAGTTGCAGGGGCGAGCGGCGGGCCACCGACTAGCAGCGGGTGATGATCGTTCTCGTCCCGGATGGACGAGTAGGGCTGCAGTTCCGGGTAGAACTGCTGTATTTTGTCGTACTGCTGAAAGACTTTCGGTATGCGTGCATTGATGGAGGATGCGGCCGGGTAGCGGTCGTGATACGTGGGGCTTGCGGTTACAGTGGTACCGTACCCACTGAGCGAAACCGTCGATGCTCCTCCAGCGCCAATAGAAGATGACGATGATGATGATGATGTCGATACGATCGAGGAAGATGACAACGTTGTTGATGTACTTATGCTTCCAATGGCTACCGTTGTGCTGGAGGATGCGAATTTGCGAGCACCGGTCAAGGACGTGGACGTGGACGCCGACGATGAAGACGATGGTGCGGATGCGGACGACTTCGGGGGTGATTGAAAACCATTTTGCTTGACCTGCTTGGGTGCTTTGACTGCGATCTGCTTGTCCTGGATGTTCGATGTCGTCGCGTGGTACTTGTCTCCCTTGCCGTAATTAATAGTTTGCAGCGGTGGCGGTGGTTTCTGTTTAGATGAAGGATTTTTTCGGCCACCACCACCACCACTTGCGCCACTGCCGGAATTGGAGCTTCCGCTACCGTAATTGTTGAGATACAAGTTCACCGTGGCCTGTGGCTGGCTGTTGGAGGAGGTAGGCCTTGTGGTTGTGGTTTTCGATGAGTTCTTGTTCGGTTTATTTTTGTTGGTTTTACTCTTCCCTCGGCTGCTGTTACCGCTGCCCGTCCCGCTAGAGTAGGCCGGCGTCATGCCGTACTGCACTGAAACCGGTGAGCCCGTCTGATGGTATTGGCTCTGATACTGGAGCTGTTGCTGTTTGCGGTTTGGTTTCGTACCCGACACTACCGACGATGACGGCACGGAGGCGGCTCCCGTTCCCGCCGATGACGACGACGAAGACGAAGAAGAGTAGTAATTCTTTGATCCTCCGCTGACCGTGTAGCCGTTGAAACCGGTGGCTGGTAGGATAGGTGGCAAGGGTGGTGGCGGTGTCGAAAACGTTTTCGGTACATTTGGCGGATCGTTCGGGTCGGGTGGAATACTCGTACCGTATAGCAGCAGCGACCAACCCCGGATGACTGAGTATCCTGTGTTCCATTTCCACGGCCAGGCGCAAAACGATGCAGCATGTGGAGAAATTGAATCGAAAGAGATTGAAGAGCAAGCAACCAAGCCTTACGGGCCGAAACCGTATGGGGCACAAGAAAACAAATTTCAATGTTAGCTTTAATTAAAATCGACCCAATGCTTATTAACAGCCAGCATCAAACGGGAATGCAGCAATTTTCTCCATCTTATGAATTCGACCAGCCATATTTCCGGTGAAATCACATTCGATCAAAGGATGAAACGCACCTCACCAGGCGGAGAACGTGACTATGTGAACAACGCAATTATGAACGAACCAATTCATAAGGCATGATATAATTAATAGGCCAATACAATCAATGCGTCATTAAACCTTTCTTTGGAGGACTCACACTATCATTCAGATTATCTTAACCCAATTATTCTACCCAGATTTAATTTGAAAGCAGTTTAAAAGCATTAATTTCGTTTGCTTGAAGCATCTGTCTACATAAGACTAAATCGTTAGTGAGACGTGACAGCGTTACACATAAGTTAAATTTCAAAAAATCGCGTCAAACATGTTTTTCATTTTCTCCTGCTTAACTGTTGAGATTCATATTTCATCGTTTCATTAAGCATTTTTCTATGCAACGACCGACTTCCGACAGGGCAATAAACATAACACTGCCGTAACGAATCCATTCTGGAAGGAAATTAATGCGACCTGACCGTCTAAATAAACCCGTAAGCAATAAGGACAAATTTATGTATACATTATATCGACACGGCGAGGATATTGGCGCGATTGGATAGCCGGATAAAGTACACTTTGCGACTGAATCCGTACAGGAAGTAACACATTCGAATGTGCAATAATGCAGAGTGATTTTGGTGTGTTTGGACAGCAGACGTCCAGCTTGACCTCGCATTTTCCGGCGAGCACTGCCGGAAGCACCGTATGACTCTGGGCGGCATTACTGTTCCTACTCGATGGTATCGGTCTCGAGCCTAACGGTCACTGCCGGCAGAACTTACCTAACAAACGGCCTTCATTATGGATCTCCAGCTGCCAGGTGCCGTGAGGTGCCTCGCCCCAAGTGTGAACCGACATGAACGGCCACTGATTGAACCCAGCGCGTGACAAATCGTGGGATCTAACGAGGTTAGCATGCCGTACGCGAGAAAGAAAGAAGTGAATAGAAATGAAAGTCAAACACAAACACAGCAAAAATACGGTACGGCTATATTCACTAGCGTCAGCTATTTTCGAGAGAGACTAACGTTCGCTCCTGGGCTTTCAAACGTTTTGATAGTTACCTCGGCGTTAGCAGAGTGACTCGCGTCCCGGATGGTGAGGTTAGGAAAATTTTGATATCACCGCGACGCTGCGAGGTAAGAGTGATTTTTGCCTGTACGTGCTCGAGATAGTTCACGCCCATGCAGTGCTCCACGTTTAGTTGCAGGGTGACTTTGGTGCGAGGTGGTATTTGTCTGAAAAAAAGAGAGAAATAACATTCGTGTGTGAGCAGAATGCAACGGAAAAAATCAGCAATATCGTCCGCAAACAGCACGGTGAATGAAGTAGGTGAGCGCATATGGCAACGACAGAACCATTTTGAATGCCTTACCCTTGCCCATCCTACTACGCATTTACCTGTCCAGATGCCGGCCGTTGATTTCGCAGACCTGCTGCTCCGGGACGGTCTTCCAGGTTCGTGCTAATCGGACCATGGCCGCGGCATCCATAAGGCCATAGCCAAACGAATGTGACACCTTGCGGCCGACGCCGTTAACGGACCAGTTCGGGTCGTTTAGATTGCCGGGTTTGGCCGTCCGGACAACTAAAGGGAGAAACAAAAAAAAAAAAAATGAAAAAAGCGTTTGGATTCGGCAAACCAGGGTTAAAGAAATATGGACTGAGTTCGGTACGCTAGTGGACAATCGTACAGCCGGAATAATCCGATCCGAACGTAACTCTGGATGACTTACCTATATGCTGTAGATCACGCCAGGTTAGATTACGGTTGGCTTCTAGGACGAGGGCTGCAATACCGGCCGCTAGCGGAGCTGAAGCAGAAGTGCCCGTGTGGGACGAGGTACAGGTGTGATGGAGATCCGTGGTGATTACCTGTTTTTCGTTGGTGTTACCACTGCTGTACGTCGTGGCCAGTGTTGAGCTGCACATTTCCGAAAACCTGCAACGCAAAAAGTGAAGCTGAATAGGTGAACCAACATGCAAAGGCGAGAATTGGAGAAAAGACAAGGGTCCCAATGTTCCTGTCATTCCACGTGGAACCATCAGTTCCGGCTGGTTTACTTACCAAGGCACTCGACCCTCCTGCGAGGCGGACGATATCGAGAGCGTCCAGATGGAATTAGTGTAGCCATCACAGTTGCAGTTGTCGTGCTCGCGACCTCCATTGCCCGACGCCCAGATGAATATTGAGCCTTTGCCACCTCGTCCGTTTCGGACGCCTTCGATGAAGGCGCGCGTGGCTAGCTCGCCTGGGCCATCCACCGTTTTGCCGTCGTCGTCCGGGCCCCAGGACGCACTATAGATGTCGATGTAGTGGGAGTTGTGACCGAGTGATCGCGCCTCCACGATGTCCGTCACGTCCCCATCCAACATACGAACTCCGCCGACTCGCGCACCGTACGCAATCCCGACGGCGCACTTGGAATTGTTCGCTGTGGCCGCTACTTCGCCGGCGCACCGCGTACCGTGACGATTCGAATCCGTCAGGTCGTAGTGCGGCATTGGGTCGTTGTCGGAGCTGTTCACGTCGTACGACGCTTTCGGGTCCTGGTTGAATAGAAACATAATGCGTTAGTTAAGATTCATTTATATTTCTTGAAGAACGGTCCATGACATGTAACTAAAAACAGTGGGATTTTCTGTTCTCTTCTCTTCTCCGGTTCAAATGAATAATTTCGAATGCGTTTCTCATAAAAGAAGAGAAGAAGGAATTTTCTATAAACTTCGCTTTGCTGTAAATATCAAAAACCATATTCTTTGTTCCATTGCGTATGGAATAGCAATTGTCTGGTATTTTAAATTTACTGATATAAAATAAAATTTACTCCTTATTTAATTCAAGGTACTGAAAAGTTACCTATTATATAATTTCATAATATATCCACTAAATATACTGTTAGACTTGGATAAGCGCGAACATTGCCAGATTTGAATAAAATATATTAGCAAAAGCTATATTTGCATCAGCGATCAATGCAAATATAGCTTTTGCTAATATATTTGTAACAAACTTATTTGTGTGTAACAAACTTCGCATTGACGTTTTCGTGCAATGCATACGATTTTAAAGCCTTTCAAAGACATCACTGTTTCCGAGTGAAGTATAATTTAATTGAATTCTCTTTTTATCACATTTGATGTATGTTTGATGTGGTTGTTAAGGAGATTTTTATTGCTTTTTCTTTCGGAAATCACACGTCACCCACTATATGCATGCAGATGGCGTACTGTCGCGACCGTTCGCGGTATTGTTTCACTCTACATGCACTTAATGCAATGACATAATTAAAGCTTACATAGGCCGTCACTAGTCGCTGTAAGTTGTAAAGGAGATTGTGAATATGGATGAATATTCTATGGGACATGGTCAAAGTACATAGTAAAGGTATACCATGTAGGGCAGATTTTAAAACTTCAGTTACATTAAACTCGAATAATCCGCCGTTCAGCTAACCGCTGCCAGATTGTTCATTTTCAAATGGGCCTACCAGTCAAGACCAGTATAAATATTCATAGGCACGAAAGCACTCACTTTTTCCCCCTACCTCATATTTCCGGAGTCCTGATCAAACAGTGGCTCTTTCGTTCCCGCTACGTTTATGCCTTTCGTCCAGGTAGCAACACCACTCAGATGCTTGCCACGGGGACGAGTTTGCAATTAAAAATTCTGCACACGACATGTTACATCGTTTGAGGCAGGATTCAGCACATTTGCAAGGCTGCAAAGGCGGTTGCAGTTCGGCCTGTCATGGCATGCATAGTAGCGTCACCAAACTCACACAGGAGGACACATCACGACCTGACACAGGGTGAAGGGCTGTTCGTGGAGTAAACGGCGGAAAGAACCATCGAAACTCATCGCAGCATACATCCGGGAAAAAGGCTTTTAAACTCGGAGACCACACGAATGAACACACACACACAAACTGCCTGGATCGGTAAAAAACTGGCCGAGCATTACACGGCCGCGAACCAATGACGCCGGAGCTTTCCTACATCGTGACAGGTGGGATTTTTGCACCGTCGCTTTAATCCTCTTGTGTCGTGTTTGATTAGAGTTGGAGCATGGCTAGCGGTGATTCTTGTACAAGCGTGTTCTACTGCATAGTTTTTGAACAGATAGAAGGACCGTTGCAGGTGTAATTGCATTCATACGTGGTTTATGTTTGCTTGTCGTTTTTACCCGGGAATTATTTCGAAACGATTGTGTCTTACAGTTACAGAGAAAAATTTAAAACTGGTTTAACATTGTTTACTGTTTTTAACTTACAAAGTATATCGTATACTGGAGAAAATATTCGTATTGTCATAACTTACGTAATTATTCTCCAAGTCGGGATGGTCCGATTCAAGGCCATCGTCGAGAATCGTCACTACAACACCCGTCCCCGTAACGCCTTCCTTCCACGCTGGAATCACATTCATGTCGAGCCCGTTTCCACGATTCTGCAATTCGAAAACGTTCGGTAAGTAAAAATCCGCAAGCACGTGAAACGAACAGCTATGGAAGCATTGAAAAATGCACTTACCAAGTACCACATTTCTGGCCATTTGGGATCGTTAAGCTGAATAGGCGCCTGATACTTCTCTAGGGGCCGGAAGTCGCGCTTCTGCCGCGATTTTGCCCGCTGCTGTCTGGCCCATCGTACGCGATGGTCCGCCTCCAGCCTTTGCTGGTGCGGTTTGGAAGGAATCAGGGATCGCTTGTGCATACGACTGTGCTCAAAGTGGTAGTGGTCGTGGAAAATCTAGATAGTATAAGAGAAAAAAAAGAAAGTTCAACAATAGGATAATGAATAGTGATTAATGATTCATTGTTGATTCATTATACTTGAGCGCCTGTTAAAAACATAAATCAAAGGTTTGAACAAAAAAATATGAGTGAAATCGGAACCACAAAATTGTTTTTCCGACTACGACAAAGAGCTGCTATTACACCACAGGAAAGCGTTTTAGTATAAGCAAAAAATAAAAAAAAGCGGGCATCTCATTTTGAAATTTCAAATTACCCAGAGTTAAAGTAATTTACAACACACACTCAAAAACCGAAAACGCCTCACGGATCCTAGTACGGTTATCAGCAGCGAGCATAGCTGCATAACACCTTTTTTTGTTGTTAAATTCAACCGATGCGCAGCAAAATCATTTTCCCGTGTGTCCCTAAAAGGGTTGCTTTTGTTATTTGTTGAACATTGTCCACATTTTCTCTTTGCTAAACATTTCCCAACTGGTAAGATTAAGAAGTAAAACTGGTAAGATTGAACAATCTTTTTATTTGCTTTTCTTGCTTTGCAAGAAAATTTTTCCAAAGCAATTATACCTTTACCTTTCACTAATGCCCTGCAAATTTCCTAAATTTAATGAAAATACCTTGGGACTGAGCATATTTTTCAAATTTTATTTTATTATTATGACCCGTTACTTTCATGCAATCTCTGGTAATGTTGTGGAGAGATGCACAATCAAAAGTTGTTTCCAATGTTTTCCATCCAACTTATAATCATGTATTGAACATATTTCACCAAATACAATCACTACATACATCTTTTAAATGATAAATCAAAATGTTTATAATTAGTTCAAAGTAATCGAAAAAACGCAAAGTACAAAGGAAGAAAGTCCAAAATAATTTCCACCTTCTGCGAGGATGTTTACTGTTCCGTGAAATTCATGCAACACCATTACATTATTTACCACATTCTGTTTCCGTATCTTTCACTAGCAGTCCCATCGTTTCCTTCCGCAAAACGTGAGCGTTGCTAATGAATTTAATTTAAAAGCAATGTTTCTAGAATTCGCATCCTCCTCTGTGCTTGCGTTCCGGAAAACATCACACTTCCACTTCACCCTCGTGTGGCATGGAGAAAGTTTGTCCTTCGTTTGGTTCAATCGCTGTTGGCAAGGTGTAGGTGTCGGATACTGCTACGGGGTACTGGGACCGGTTTTGTGCTTGTGGCGGATGGCAGTGCCATTTTACCAGATATAAAACCACCTCACCCGAATGGTGGAATTCTCGGAATTTCAGCATCACATCCATTTCAACCCCCTTGTCGGTCAGAAAACAATCTCATATTAGGATACTGTGTTAACCCTTTTTGTGTGTGTGTTTCTATGCAAGTTTGTGTCTCGGCTCCACAGTATCTCAGCGAATGGCTAAATACGGATTGTCTTAGAAGGGATGAAAACATTTAACGTGCAACATGAGAGCAAATTAGCAGTTTTGATCCCTGTCTGCCGAAGACATCTCAGGGGCACACTTGATCTAATATAGGCTTTATACTGTTTGCAGCCTGTAAAATAAAGCACTCGTTGAACGAGTATTAACCATCGACACATACAGATATATGCACACCTTTTTAGGCGTCGTACAACTCATTTTAAATATGTATAGCTAGTTGTTATCCTGAATTTGTTATACTTTTGTAATGAGATACAGTCAAGTGTAAACCTGCCTATACCTGACTGAAAAGCTGTTATACTCTGATGTTAAAAATTTCAAAAGCATGAAGAAGGAAGATTATTGTGTCTTTTGTAAAGACGAGATCAGTTCATTGCTTTGTTCCTACCTACGTTATGTACGGAAAATGAAAACTGCATGTAAAGATCAGAACTCCATTCACCTTCATTTTATACTTTCGGGATTCCCGTAGTAATGGAATGCACGCTTCCTAAAATAACTGAATCGCAAACAACCAATGACATTCTAGACGAAATCATCCCTAAAGGAGACAAACGCAAGTGAAACGGGTGCCATTTTTTTTATTCTAAAAGCTCTTTGAATCAATTTTATTGCATGACGAGGAAACTGGTGGACAACATGAAATTGTTTCTCTCGTTCTTTTACGTCGTGCAGTAATACGTGGTATTCACCTAAAACTGATTTTAGATAACCCACACCAGACACAAGCTTAGAGTACACATAGGACGATAGATCTAAAGGGGAGCTGAAACTAACAGCAGCAGAAGAAATGCGGTTTCGTTGGTGGGACGGAAGGAAAATTAATTACTTCAACTTAAAAGGCACACTCATTCTCGGTACAAACAAAGCCCAGTGCCCATAAGTGGGCATACGTGCACAGCAATACCCTTATGCTGCTAGAAGACTTGGTTTTGTGGCCTTCCGCCAGGCATTTAGCAACATTGTCATTGTGCATTGTACACAGCATCGTACTGTCTCATCAAAGAGTAGAAACGTCCATTCTGCGGGAGTTTCAAGCGAATACTTTCCTGCCAAAAGCTGCTTCTATTTCCCCTGCTCACTAAGGCGGCATGAAAGTAATTCCGCTGGTAATTTCGGAAGGATGTGATAGTTACGAGTTCACTGTAGCTGCAACGATGCATACCATCAGTGCAACACCAAAGGCAGCAGTGACAGGACAAAGATCAAGTTAGGACGTTTTGTTGCTTCCATAATGATAATCATCATCATCATTATCACAATCATTGCCATCGCCCGGTTTACCATTTTCTCATCGCACCACATTTCATCGCTCTAAACGCCATCAAGATGGTCCTTTTTATGCAGATAAGAAGTTAAGAAAGTTTATTACCGGGGAATCTCTAAGAGTTATTTCTTCTTTCATTATTTCTTAAACAGACCGAGTTGGGAGACTTTAAGATTACCATCGTTACAATGGAGACGCATGGTCATTCAAATGATGGTTACTGCATGCATGTGTTTCGTGGTGGAACTTTTTCAAGCTTTTTTTTTCTTCTACTCCCGCTACGCCAACATAACTAATGACCGAACGACGTCGAGTAAGTGGTTCGTCTTACTGTCCGGGCACGTAGGTGACACAGCTTGTGGAATCGTGTCACTGCCAACCGAACAAAGGGATGAAAATCATGCCGGAAAAGGGTGTATGGAAAAGGGTGTATGGTATGGCTGTCGGGCATTGCTGTCGGGGATAATGTACACAAATTAACTGCACGGGTTTTGTACGCACTCTTTCGCCCGGAGCGTGTTTGCGGGAAGATGATTGATTATATGATTTCTCGTACAACTACCAAACTTGCCGAAATGGTTAATGGTGCACCACCATCCGCAAGCTTCTGGAAGTTCCTGGTTTTTTGTTTGCCTTTACCTTACTATCACGACCAGTTGGATTTGACATGCTAGACGCAAAAGGGTGCATTGTTGAGTGCATAGGGAGGCTGATTAGGGATGGTTCGGAAGCTTTGCGTAATGATGCACTTAATCACTTTGTGGGTTCACCCTGTCGATTTAATTCAGCGTTTGCCCTCGATGACAGCAGAATATACGCACGATGACTTATGGTTTTCAGCCTAAAAATGTTTGGGTTGGTGATAATGATGGTGCTGTGATACCATGTTAGTTTTTTCGATTCTATTCAGTTACGAATGTAATAAAATGTTCTCTATACAGTTTTACAATGCAATTTTTGCTATGCAAATATATACTCTTATTATACTTTTTTCTATCTTCTGCAGTATCTTTTATTAACTCCTAAACATTATCATTCATTAATGCCCGATCCCGCTTTCCGCTTTCGTCACTTTTGCTTAAGACTCTCAACGTTCAGTTTCAACGTAAACTATAGCAGAAGCGTTTCGTGCTGATGGCAAATAAACCTTTGTTTTTACCTGGTTGTAGAGAGCAATAAAAGGAACACAGGCTATAAATTTTGCACCCAACAAAATCGTAATGTATTGCCATATTTCTATTTTTAAATATGTCCTAACACATGCCTGATACACTTTCTGAACTGAGCGTTGGAACAAAGGTTACGGGGAAAAACGCTCCTTAGAAAAGAATCGGCTGTAAACATGATCCCAAACACTTCACTGCATTTTATAATTACCATGTTGATCCATGGAAGATGTATTTAGTATATTCTTCGAAAAACGTTCAAAATTGGAGCTTTTTTATATACTGTACCAGAAGTCAAACCCCTTTTTTGGCAATTGCCCTTTGCCGATTAGACACGAAAGATATGCTGTATCGTGTAGCTAAGCATTTTGATGAGTAAACAAACTTGTCAGTTTGTATTCTTCGCCTCAAATAAAGGAAAACAAATCTTTCAAACATTTGATATTTCATTCACTTTTTTGTGGAATCCGCGTGGGTCGCGGCAGAAGAAAGTCCATTAAATTATAGCATTAATAAATTCCGCTGTCAAGGATGATTTAAACCTGTTTTTTTCACTTTATTCTCCGTTTTGTTTTATATATATTTACGGCAGTCGAATTGTCCGTACCAAATTTTAAAGAGGTTATGAACGATTCGCTCCGATAAGATACTATAAAAACGCTAAATATAGCAACGAAAAAAAAACACACTAATGCCCTTTTTACGTTGGGTTAAACTTTTCCAATTAATTAACCATTATGTTGTAGGACAAAGTTCATTCACAGGCAGCAGCACACTTATTTTCCGCTACTAGATTCTGTGCTTTTATCATCCATCTGGTAAGTATCCTTTGCTTTACCGTTCGAACCTTTAAAAGGTTGTATCGTCCCCCTCTCTCTACACCACCATTCTCTAAATGATACAAGTGGATCAAAAGGAATTTCGTCCCAAACCTGAAAATCCTAATTGACCTTCGTCCTCCACGATGTGGTGACTTCGGTTGAGAGATAAAAGAAAATATCCTTATCACACCATATACATCGCCCTGACACGACCCATTATCGAACCATTGACCTTTACTGTTTTCCCTTTCGTTCACGTAAGAGGTGCGGTTCGAACAGCGCTGTAGGTAGGGGGAATTGAAATATACTGAGTGGTGAAAAAATAATTCCTAGCACCATAAATTATGCATACAAAGCGAACCGTATCATCCTGGTATTGGAAGTGCCAAACTAGGTTTCTCTTGGAAGGATAAATTAAGGAAGGCTTTCAGGGTTCCAGAGGCAAAACGAAGAATAAAATAATGAACACGGACAGAAAAGAATAGCAATAAAAATATTTCAGGGAAAATTGAATGGACTGCTGCGCCTCACAAATCATGCTGGCTGAGAAGTGAAGGGTCATCCAATTCGTGAGCAACTTAATTTGGGCAGAGGCAGAAACTGCGTTCGGGTCATCCAGCATCGTCTACAGCAGGATCAGCAAGAGTTGATGAAATGGAAGTGCAAATTCGTTGGCATCGTTTTATTATTTTTTTCTTAGACAGAAACATGGCTGCATCCCAGAGGGTGTGAGAATATACAAAAAGTGCAATAGTTTGGTTGTCCACACCATTTGCTTTTGAACAACGCTATGGTCTGTTGGCGAAAGGCGAGAGAAAAAGTAAAGTGGTTGAAGCTTTTTTTTCTCTTCTGTGTTTTGCAGTGTATTTTTTGTTTGCAATAAATGTGTATTTTTTACTGACTTTATTTTCTCCGACTGCAAAAAGAACCAATGAAATCGTAGTTCGCTGACCGCCTGACCGACCCGGCCGGCTTGCTGATTGCTGATTTGCCAGTCGACTCTGCTGACGATGCAGTCGCCGGAGAAAAATCCTCCACAAGAAGGCCGACGGGAATGGTGAAAAAAAAAGAAGGTTTTCGGCGTCTGGCGAATGCTGTGGCTCGACGGAAGACGGCGAGAAACCCATTGGAATTTCTGAAAAATTTTAAAATAATGACATGATAACAATTTTTGGCAACTGCCCCGATTCTATGGCGTTGCTGTCTACAAGCTTGACTTTTTCTTGGCCCCATTAGCTTTCTTGCTGGTTCACTGACTGCCGCTATGTGTTTTTTTGTTTAGAGCTTGCACTTTGTTTTTTTCAGCCCTTTCTGTTTGTGTATTAAGTTGCTCTAAAAGTTCGCAGAACAGCAACCTTTTATCAAAAACTAAATCAAAATGTTGATGTCATATATTATTTCATCATTTCAACCTTTGCTAGCGAGTCACCTGAAATATGGTATTGTTAGTTACTATTACGCATTGTTCAATTGCCGGTAAAACTAGGGTAATAAATCAAGAAAAATCGAGCCTACTCGAGAAATTGAGCTCATTTTGACTTTTGCCTCTTTTTTTAATTCCAAAGTGCCTAGTGAAAATGTTAAGCACCCTTACATGGGTGTTTAGCCGATCTTCCAGAAACATTCGAAACTATGTTTTATTTACCAGTACAATATTGTTTTTTTGTTCTTTCGTTCCGCGTCCATCTTATTCCGCAAACTTTTTGAACAGCCTTGTACTCAGACTGCTTCACATGCACCCGCGATCCTGCGCATCGTTTAGGAAGCGGAACCAGGCTGCAGGAAAATTGCATACTCAATCATCAGAAAAAGAGAATGATATAAAAGGCCAACCGTCCAATGCAGGCAAATGTGTGCTGTATCTGTTTTGAGCAGCCGCAACCATTACGAAGTTCTTCTCCCCTTGTCCTCTTGGCATTGGAAGTCTTCGGTCAATGACTCTATACTTTAGCGGACGCGGGGTGGAAAAGTTACTGCATCTGCAGTTGACAACGGTGGGCCCGTCGTTGTATCATTCTTCCTCCAGATTGCGAACACGCCGAAAATGAAAGGATTCTCCACCGAGCGCATTGCCCATTGCGATGGTTGTGTCGCAGAAAATACATTAAGGGCTACGCAAGCCCAAAGTCGTAAAACTCCACGATGAAACAATCCTTAGGCCGCACCGGGTATTGTTCTTTTCGACGCAGTTTGCAGTTGGGCAGAGGGAAATTTACACTCAGACGCTTCCCTTTCCTGGTGTATAGTGTGCTGTGGCGGGGTTTCTGGCAGCACAGCGGTTACTGATAAAGTTCGGGTTTGGTCCAAGTCTGAGCGGAACGAGGAAGTGCATAAAGAAAATCCGTCGTACATGGGAAGGCTGCCAGCGCCAACGAATAGCAAGTGGTGCGAGGGAAATCCAAACAAAAGAAGCACCATGCACACCAGCGTTAGAAGATGCCAGCAGAACCCCAAAGCGGCTAATTCTTAAAACATCCTTTTCCCTTTTGTTGAAAGGCCTGTTGCAAATTAAAAAATAAAGCGGCAACCAACAGGAGCATGTTATAATCTCCGCTCCATACACAGGGTAGGAAAAACAGGGCCTCACTCAACTGCAGTGATTCGGCAATAACTCACAAAGCACAATAAAACTGTCTGCTCCAGTCTCTAGACTTTCAGCTGGCAGGAACGGAAAAAGGGAGAAGCAAACACTTAACATTTCCCGCCAAACACTGTTGCCAGCAAAATGTTTGAGTTGATGCTTCAGTCACCGCAATATCATCAACATCAAAATTAATCAAAGATTAAAGAGCTTATAGACATTTTGATACAACTTGCAAAACAAACAAAAATATGATAAGAGTTTGATGAATTATCCTCAAACCATTATTCTCCTCTTTCTTTGAACAAACTTGAATTAACTTTGCGAGTATTTTATGTTTATGAATATATTTTTAATGAATGTTAGACTCTATGCTCTATCTATGCGCAGTAATGAACCATCGTATTATTTAAACGAAGATCATCAAAGGATCTTATCAATCTTCAGTATTGCACAATAAGGCTTCATCATTGCGACCACTTGTCAAACACTGCCTACCGTTCTGGAAGGTTACCAAACCCCTGAAGATATTGAAGCAAAGCGGGGAAGGTAAAACAAAATCAATAACTCCACTCATGTCTGTCAACGAAAGAAGGCTTCCGGCTACCAAGCAAACCCCACCATCTGTGAATCCAAGGCGAACGATTCCAATCCCAACCACCAAACCGATTCCTATGAATAATTTATGTTTTTTGTCTTTAGTCTTCCGGTCTCCACGCGGTATTTGTGCATTTTTGTTTTATCAATCTTCATAAAAGTTCCTCAGCAGCAGAAACAATCTGCCAGGAGCAGCAGGAAAAAAAACCAAGCCCTGGGAGTTTGTTACGTGCGCTCCGTCAACGTCAATTGGAAACCGATTGATTGGTATCAATCGGCTGTCAATTTCAGGAGTCGTCTTCCGTAAACCACAATTTAAATCTTGCTGCAGCTTAACCGGATGGACGCTCAAGGCAGTTTCGGAAAACGGCCAGGAAATGAGGCAATATATTGACGATAAAACGCACTGAACCGGGCGAGATCCTTTCCGGTGTTATGTGAGATTTGGTTTGTGGACTTCATCTCAAAAAGAAGGAAGTCAAATGGGTTCAGCATTGGTTTGGTCAGAACACTAAGGAAACACAATCGGTTTGGAAGAAGGATGGTTGCGCCTCAAAGTTCGGGACCGTCTGGAACGCTCATGTGGGTGTTGTTACAAACGCCTGTTGCCAAATCTATTTAAGATATCGAATGTGAAGCCTTCTGACCGCTTACGTCCATCATTCATCGCCCGTCTGCACCTACCTAGGACTGGTGCGAAATTCAAACCGGGAACGCCTAATGCCTTTGGGATTTTCAATCGGAGCCGATGAGCTCCATCGATAACAGTGTGCGGCTATTGCCAAGCCAAATTCAAGCTAGCCTACATTGGGAAGACAATCTTTGCGGGAGGAAGGACTTAAGGAACTTCGAAAGTTTCATCTCCGGCATCAACTAGGGTCCATGAATGAACCATGGATAACAGTCTAATGCACATGGCCTAGATCTTTCCACCATTCCCACCTCCGTTAGTTGGAAGGATCTGCTTTCAGGAGTAAGTTAAACCTGACCCGGAATGAACTTCTTTCCGGTAAGATGGACTTGATAAAGAGTTCGAGCCATTAAGCGGAGGTGTCAAGCTAATGGTTGAGCTTTTCATGGAAGCCCGATCCGGCCCTACTACCGACAACCTTGGGAAGTTTCAGGCAAACAAAATGTTCGTAGTTAGACAATAATCAGAATCCGATCACCAGATCATTTGTGTGGGGTTAAACAATGATAAAAACAATATTCCAATAGATATGCTAACACAGCAATGGTAGCTATCAACCCCTGCATGGATTTTAGCAATGAAGAACAAACAGAATCATGAGGTTTAGGCATTCCTGAAAAATGTTAATTTTGCCAAGCAGTGTTCGTGAGTTACATGCAGATTGATATTTTTTATACACTGTTTTCAATGCTGTGAAAAAGATAGAAAAAAAGCCGCATCATGCAAACTGGATACACAAGTCTGTGCTACACCATTCCGAGGAGGACGAACAAATGCTCCGTTCTATCACGCAAAAACATGAGAAAAAATGATGTTAAATGCCAGCGCCACAAGCATTTAGTTTGCAATTCATTTCTGCTTTGCATCCTGGGATCCCTCTCTTTGTTGAATTTCGCTCGGTAAAAGTACAGCTCACAGGGAGCGCAAAAAGAAAAAATCTAGGCTTCTGGTTTTTTAAGCGGAGTAGAAAAACAATCACGTATGATGCGGATAGCACAGCATAGGGAACCTCCATCCAGCCTTACCAGACGGTTGCTCACCTGACGGTAGAGTCGACAATGTAGCGATGTACGTAGAGAGTGTAAAAGCGGGGAATAAAAGGAAAGTACTGATAGAAAATTAAATTTTCGCTCTTCACATGGCAACGAGCGAGCCCATCATCACGTTATTCATCATCGCTCGAAATATCTACCCGAAGGGCAAATGAGTCCTTTCAAAGAGTGTGTTCCGACTGCTGGTTGATTTGTTACTTTGCTACAGCTTGAAAAAAATAACAGCTTCGTATATATAATGGACAATTTTTTGCAACGCTATTTTATGTGCAATATCTCGTTTCATAATAAACAGTACGTACTATTCCCAAAAAGCTCCATCAATTTCTTCTTCATGTGCGAATTTGATATTGTTACTTGAATAAGCCATGAATGATAAAAAATACTATCATAAAAAGTATAAGATATAAAGGTACATTCATTCTCATAAATGGATGACATTGCGGTTTGTCAAATAGAGTTTTGATTTTGCAAGCTCAAAAGCTGATCTTTGCTTGTCCGGGTTCCTTGATTTCTGCGTACGCGGCCAGAAAATCATTATCCGGTAGAACTCGGAAGGATTAATTTGTTAGCACAGTGCTGGTATGACTTGGGTTCAGGGACTTGTACCATTGCTGTCTCGCTAAGCTTCTTTGGGGACGGAACGGGTGACGGGATCTAGGAACAAACATCATGCGAAAAAAACGTGGTAGAAAGTCGTCTAGGATGGAAAGTGAAAAGTTTGCCGGAGCCAGAGGAAATTTTTCGTGTCACACTCCCACGGAACAGCGCATAGAATTGGGAGTGTTCGTGGCGAGACTTGACTGTCCAAGAGCTGAAAAGATTTATGAAAGAAATATATTCTACTGACTGGCAATATCATTTTTTATTTCGCTCTTCCACGTTTCCCTGGTGTTCCATAGCTGTGTGGGTTTCGATGGAGAAAATTGTTCCAAGAGAGGCAAATGATGCCATCAGCTAGGCTGTCGCCCGAGCTTGAAGGACGCTGGTGATGGCAGAGACGACGTTGATTATGCTTCAGTGCGAGAAATTATGAGATGGATCCATCATTGGCTAGACCTCCACCACGGTAACGGTGCAAAATGGAAACCGTGGCGAGGTGCGCTTTGACCGAATGTTGTAGAGTTGGCTCTCAGAACCACGGGTTGCCACTGGTAGGAAGCGCTCAACGTTACCGAAAAATTATAGCCTATAAATTGGGTCATAATTTGACTACGTCGCCGTTCCGTTCCATGGCGAAGATTTCAGTTTGTTGCTTTTGCACAGGCTAACAACGATGCACTAACGTTCCACGATCGGCGCAAACTCACGAGGAACGAAACGTATTTCGTTAAACGATTGATTTTCTTGCACATAAATTGCATCGGTTGAACACAAATTGAGAAAATCGATGTGATCGGTTGTGCATTGAATTAACGTATGATGACAAAAATATGATGAATGAATCCCGTTTTTGTGTACATGTTTTCGCGGAAAACATTCGATAGAAAATAAATCTTTCCTTTTGATAAGCATTAAAATAAGAATATTTAAGCATCGTAACAGGATGGATTTCATAACAAAATCGTACATTATAACCACCAATCGGACGAAAGTGTTTGAATATAGTTGATGCATTTGTTTTACAGGATTTTAACGTGTTGTTAAACTAATAAAACATTAATTTAAATCAACAAACGTGATTTCCAATTGCCTCAATTTACAGTGGTACATAATGTATCACAAGAAAATGGAGAAAATCGAATCCCAGAGAAACTTCTATTGGCAGCATTAGCTGTCAGTGGAGCTATCGTTTCAATTCGATCACTATGCGTCGACGATATCCCTTGACTTGAGAAGGGATGATTGTTTCGTTTTGGTTCAGCATATCGATCCAGCATCAGCAGAGGCATCGGGGGTTTCGTAAAATCTCAAACATACCAGGCGCCTCCATCGGACTGGTGGTATAAGCTTTCGTGTTCCAAGTAACGCCGGGCATGTCATTTCCAATTTCCGGCGCGAGGCGAGTGCGACAAGTGCCAATGATAATGGCTTCTGCTTCGTGATCTGCAGCTACATATACTCGCTGCTACTTTTCCTCACCAATCTAGGGGCCAAGTGCATCACGGACGTGGGTGTCGTCGTAGCCTAGGTTGTATCGGAACTGCTAATGAAATTAACATTTAATCTGCTCTCGGCAGGAAATGCACTCGACAGATATCTTTCGGCATCGAACGGCTGGCAAACACCTTATCCTTCCCAGCGGAAGCACCTTCTTCGCACTGCAAAACTGGCAGGTGGAGCAGGTCAACACGAAGCACAGATCTAACAGATTTTACAGACGCTACGCTGGGCTGTGCACATCTTGCTGGAGAAAGTATCACACCATTTGGAGGACAGCGGCTATGTTGTTGGAAACGAAACTCGTACGAGCACACGCCTTTGGGTTTCTGCAAGGCTGGCAACGTCACCAGAAGAAGGATGGGGTTACTTCGGTTAATGCTTGCTTTACGCGTCGTGTGGTGCAAGAACTTGCCCGCCCACACGATGTAGTAGAAATGAATAGGTGGCAAACATCATTACCGGCAGCAACTTGTGAATGGCCAATGTGTTCCGGGCATGTTATGTGCACCCTTGCAGAGTCGACGGGAAGAGGGTGTGTTCAGTTCATTTGTCTGATACAATTTCCGTGTGGTTTTGGAGAGAGTATATTTTATGATACATCATTTGAATTGCGTGTAACACTTCGGGATGTTGCCTCGAACCCTTTCCGCTTCGCTAAAAGGGCCTGTCAAAGTTCGACATTACATTTTAGTGATGCAATAAATGTATGCTAATGTAAACCAGAATCGGTACTTTATTTTGCCTGGCCGAACACAATATGGACCGAAAAATAATCCTACCACTACGTCCACTTTTTGATCGATCTCTCTTCGGTGCTTCTTTGAACGCAGTACAACTATGCCAGTGACTAAAAATTGGTGTTCAATCACCTCAACAGCTCATTAACCGTGGATAATCTGTAGGTCATAATGTTTCACCGGATAACCTCTAATAGAGCTGAGAAAGAAGTCACAGCTTGACGATCCACATCTGGCACAAACTGTAAACCATATCAGACGACACTAACATCTAACATCCTCCATTTCTGCTCCACCCGTTATTTGACCCTGAAGGTGTGGATCCACGGTATCAGTAGTTCTTGGGAAAAGTTTTTGACAGTGCTAGAAGAATCTCGTACAAAAAGTTTTCCTATAAATCGGCCACCTGATAAGTTTCCGTAAGTACTTTAACGTTAGATGAAGGAGTTTGCAAGATTCCGAGAATAAGTTCTCGAAAACAATCTGCAGGCGATTTACAAAAAGGAAAAAAAATCTGACTGCCAGTTGCAATTTTTCGGGATACTTTCAACACTTTTCATGTGTTGAACGAGGTAAAAAACGTAAACGAGGTCGTCCTTTTCATACGTTTCTGTCTTTTTGGTGTATGAGAAAGTGCGTTAAGGGTCAAATGTCTGTCCGATGCTCAAAAGCTTTATGACCAACCAATACTCCAAATTAAAAAGTGATTTTTTATTACATTTTGATGGTAAGTCGATTTTTCCCTTATGCTTTTTCTTTTGCCTAAAAAATTTAATTGGATCAAACATGCACTCGGATTTAAGAGATCATAACATCTTTGATCTAGCGAAAATATTGTCGCATTAAAGCCTCAATCCATTGCAATTTTGATTTAGATTAGGCGTTGACATTAAATGTTGAGAAAATGTTATTCTTTCCCAATTGTTCATGAAGTAAAGTATAGCAATCTTGATCTTAATCATAATAAAATGGTTCTAATGCTCCAGATATTAATGAGAACTTCGTCTGGGTCGTGCGGAAAGGAACGTTAGCCTAAACCATAGAACAATGATGTCAGAGTCTGACGCCACTAAGTGGGTAATTAATTTTCCACCGTCCACATTCTAATCCATCGTAATCTCACGCTTGTATCCCTGCTATCCAGTGGCGCTGAGCGACCCGCAGAAAGCTTGACCAAGACCGTAAAAACTACCCCCGCCAGCAACGAGCAAGCACCGGACGTACCGAGCGAACCCGCTTAACCTTCCATGACACGTTAACGCGAATGACTCAGGAGAAGGATAGGAGAAGGATGGATGAAGAAAATGCTTGGGGCAGCAGAAGTCGACGGTGCAAAAGTTTCACCTTTTCGTCAGCAAAGGATTACGTGCCGCACCTGCGGGGGCAGGATTACCATGGCCAGGATTACCATCAACGCAGCTCTCTTGCGCTCTGCCGAGCAACCGGTACGAAGCTACAAGACATCGGCCGTTACACTACCACCTGGATTCCGCATACTGAACGCTTCTTGCAGCATGTTCAGCTGAAAGTAATTTCCTATATTATGATCCATTTGCAGCATACATTCAGCTGGGGTTTCCTTTGGTTGTGTGCGAGCAGCTTTAACATCCAACAGATCCCATGGTATCGTTTATGTTTTCCTCTCGAGGGCGGAAGCAACAAATTAGATTATAAAAAAAAATCAACAAATATTTCCAACTAAAAATTGTAAAAGGTGAGATTTTTTCATACTTAACGTGTTAGATCGCAAGTCGACCTGGCATTAATCTGATATATCTTGACCAAAGTCATTTTTCATGGTCAATAAATCAAGTACAGAATGTATTCTTAGCAAGTTTAATTAGATTCGTTTCCCCTACAGAGCCCGAAGATTATCTTTTCGAAAACAACCGTACACTCTAGGATCTGCGGGATCGTTCTAATATGTTTACAATTATTTTGATTCGCTTGCGTTTCTGGGAAACATAAAATCCGGGCCCCTTTGAAAATTGGGTTTCCGCGTGCTGGAAGAAAGTAGATGAAAGCCACATTACCGTCTTTTTATTCTTAAAATTAAGATGCTTCCTATTGGCACTGGGAGGTCGCTGGCTCAATTGACATTCCGTTTTACTTAATCTCCCAAGCCAAGTGATTCCATTTTCAATTTTCAAGAGCTCACTTGACTGTTTATGACATTTGTCTTCCGTCTTTCCGAGCTCGGCTGCCTCCAATGAAATGTATGCAGAACGCGTCCTTATTTGACTTCCGCCGCTTGCCTCACGGAGGTAGGTAGGTAGGTAGGTGGCAATACTGCTTTGGCTTGACTTTTGCAAACTGAAGCATAAGTTTATGCTTTGCTTTTTTTCTTCTCGACTTTTACAACAGCTACTGCGTGACGTTGTTACCAGGCATTAGAACGCAAAACACAGAAGCACTGCAAGGGAGGCTCGCAATCTGCGGGAAAACTCCGGAAATCTTGCCGAGCAAAGCCGTCACGCCACGCCGCAACCGGGGCAGAAGTATAAGATTCCCTTCCACTGCCCGGACGTACGAATCATTCTATACCTACTAACACACTGGGGAATGGCATATGCATGTGGTACATTCGTTGGGTATACCATCTGTCTGTGTCATTGTGAATGGAAAACTTGTGTGGATTTGCTCGCATGTTAACCACCAGACCAGACAAGGCTTTTTTTTTATTTCGCAATTTGTGTGGCATTAACAGTTTGGTGAGGTTGCCTACGGAAGGATGGAATTTACTTTGACTTTTTTGTTGCGGGTCAAAACGAAACGTGGAAGTATGGTTACGGGTATGTTATTCCTAACAGATTCACTACGGGCACGTTTTTACCGGTTTTTGATGGCGTAATTAAGATGCTCGCGTTTTGTGAGAGCCCGCTGCTTATGGCAGGGATTTCGTTCGCAAACGTTTTAATCGTTTTGAACACTCGTTCATCTTCGAGCTTATAATTTTTCCTTTGCGCATTAATGTACCAACCCATAAACAACCGTTACGAACAGTATTTGATCCTCGTTAAAGCGCTCTTTTTAATTTAATAACAGGAAACTTTTATGGAATTGGGTTCATTAGTTAAGTTAAGTTAAGTATAAGGTATAAAAAAAGCTAATACCTGCAAATTATTGCTTGATTTATTTTCATGTATCTTACGAATCAATGAAGGTGTAATACAGAACATAAAAAAGGGAAACAGAAACTGTTTACGGCAGCCTTGTTAGAGCAAGTTTAAATCAATATCAAAGCATATTCCGCTATTCATTAAATCGAATTCCGTAATGGCTCAAGGAGTTGATAAAGAATGTAAAAAAGTATACACAGTAAAGTGATTTAGATGTTGTTTCTGCACTCCACAATGTAAATCATTACTAACCGGAGTCCCTTCCGTTTGATCAGTTTTCGGAAGCTTTGTGCGCGTCCTGCCGTGCATTCCAAGTGTCCTATGAATCAATTTTAACGACATCCATTAAGGAAAATTTATTATCCAGCTTGATCCTGTCGCGATCATCGGTGGTTGCATGGTGGTTTTGTGACGCTGCACGACACACGAGGAGTGAGCAAAAGCCAACTAGAGAGAAACGGTGAAGGACGTTAGAAAAGAATAACTGGAAACAAAAGGCGTTGATGCATGCGTGAAAACTTCCGTCACTGCCGTTTCTGTTCTTTATCACCTTGTGCTCGGTAGCCGACGGAAATGGAAACAATCTATGCAAGTGTATATTATCGACATTATTCCACATGCAAAGATGCAAACAATAAACTGTATGGATAATCCTTATTCGAAAGGAATGCATCTGAGTAAATAGTTTCCGACAAAGAATTGGATTAATAATTAAGTCTCGCTGTTCCACTGCTGTCTTATGTCGTTTCTTAACGTTTCACACTCCTCAATGTTCCTCTCTGCGTCTGTAGAACTGATTGAGTATCAGTTCACCCACAATTTTCAATTTTATTCACCCTTTCATTCATTAGTCTGTTTGGAAAGGGGAAAATAAACATACTCACACACACACACAAACAAACACTGTTGATTCAACTACCCTAGAAACACGATTTGTTTCACAACATAGCAAGCGCTTAGCCACCGCAACAGCGGGAAGCATATAAAGCCACAAATTTGCCCCTAATTTACGATTTATATGTTAATGTGCTGCTACACAGCACAGCACATGCGTTTTCAAGTGTTTAAATCAATTGCCAAATCACCCACCAACCACCTGCGATCGTATCAGATTGCGCGCTTAGGGAAAACGAACAAAGTTTCGAGCACGAGGGTGCAACTGCATATCCAATTTTAGGGGTAAGTTTTTGCCGAGCATATGTTCATCGTGATGCGTTGGGTTCCCATAATATGCAACAGTCCCGAGCGGCACGAACTTGACGGTGCTGCAATACGGTGTGAATGGCTCGACAGGGTTAAGGACACATTCTCGTCGAAGCGAAGAAACCGATACTCAACTACCCTTCAAATCGTGTTACGCAACCCCGCACGCGTTGATGACACGTGTTGATTTATCGCCGAAGGAAATTGGATTATGCTGATTGTGAAGGGCATGAAAATGAATAAATATGCAGTCCGTTTGCTGCGGAGGCAACATGAGGGTGATGGTGTGCGTGTAAATGTCACCAAGCAATCGAGAGGGGTTGCGACCTTGCCCCCACTCGCAGACACTGGCACTCCGTGGAATAGTGGAAACAGTGTCAATTTCGTTTTTCGGAATGAGAGAAATTATTATTTTAATTTTAAATCAATTAACGCTGGCCTCGTAAATTTATTGTAAAGCTGTTTTACATCAATTCACATACGGGCCCTGAAGTGGGCATAAATCCATTAAGTAAGCGGGTATTCACACATATTCACGCACGCACTTAGCTCCTGGTGAAGAACGGGTACATAACGGAGCATTCGGTTAAAATGGAACTCGTTTACAATTCAATTTAATACACCATATCGCAAATGACCACCGACTCACATGTAATCCTCTACAAGGGTGTTTCCTCTACACAAAAAAAAAAATCAGGACAATGCATAAATGCGTGCGCATACACGACTGGTGCAACGATTATCGTGAGTGCATGATAGAATGAGTCCATGCACTCCTAATTAGGATAAATAATGAGGTGTAGCATGCTGACTGCACACAGCAGTTCATAATAGTTTGATCAAATTAGTTCTAGGAAAAATAATGAACTCACCTTCATTAAGTGAGACGTGAAGAAATCAGTGAGAAGAGATGCAAATGATAGCAATCGATACGATTGAATGGTTTTGGCCAGGAATAATATGGTTGTGACAGAGAATCATGAGTATATTCATATATTTTTTTTTTTAAATTCCCACACATTTTAAATTACATGGAATTTTGGTTCAAAATCTGAAGATTTTTTTTTTAAATCGTATACGCTGAACTAATACTTTTCTGGGATTCCGCGAGTGATTGTAATGAAGCATTTTGTTTTCTTTTAGGCAAAACTTTTAAAATACCAGAAGGACCTACCCCAGAGAAGGCATCAAGCGAGATGCGAGTGAAATATAAATTACAATTCGATCACAGAACAAAACGCTCATGTTTGCAACTAATAAAACAGAGACGTTTCTGACAAAAATTATCATATAAATTTATTATATTAATTTAATAAAATTAATTTAATGTAATACAATAATGTTATATAATAACCTTTTTAATATCATGAATTTAAATCTTCTCTTGGTTGTACAAATACCATGGAAATGTCAACGAGCAAAATACCTTTACGGATCCTTCGGATATTGCCAGAATGAACAACATTAACATCGTTTAAAAAAAATGCCTAGCATGTGCTAGTACATGCCGGAGATAACACGCTCTGAACAAAACAAATTGCTATTGCTTTAAGTCAAATAGCTCTCTAGGAAATATTTATTCTGGACTGCATGGTTAGGGACGTCAGTATCATCAAGCTTAAAACATGTCTCATGCTTTCCGAACTTACAGGAGGCCCAGATGTTTGATTCACATCGTCCCCATCTGGGGAACGATGATTCGTTATTAACGAACCGATAATGGGTGTGATTTATCAAGTGAGATGATTCATTTTCATTACTACCGTACCGATGGTGCATGCATCACCCTTGGCGCAGTCGTCCTTTCGGTCAGGATGAGAATCTGTGGCTTTTCTGCCCGAGTCTTTTGCTCGCCGGCATGGCAAATAAAGTACACATTTGAGACCACAAACTCAAATAAATCGTCTCATGTTGCGTGAATCAATCCCCCTACCAGGCATGTTTGCTGTGCGTCGTTGTTCTTGGAGGATTCTTCGTAATCAATTCAAAATAATGGAAAACCGGATTACTAAATCCGAGCGAACGAACATCTGCACACCCGGGTGAAGCCGGAAAATCCGATGGAGAAATACGAGAACGGTAACAACATTTCGTACCATTACCCCATAAGCTCAGATGCACGATAGAACACATTTTGCGAATCGTGTAGAACGGGGTTTGCCCGTTCTTTGAGTTCTTTTTATTTTGAGTTAAAATTACATCTTCACACTGTAACGATGCTGTCCTCAACGACGAGTGACGAACAAATCATTGGAACTGAACATATCAGAACAACGCCATCGAAGTTGATTTGATTTAAATGAACAAACACGAACCTTACAGGCAACGCAATACAGAAAACGACGTGTGATACAAGCATTTCGTTTCCATGTGACGCTTTTCTTATCAGCAAACAAGAAGAGCAGTAGAATGCTTGTTTGCCGTTGCCAAACGAATGGAACGTCGCAGCATTTCGACATATGGAGACCGAGGTTTGGTGAATTCTCTCATGTGCAGCAAAATTATGTCTAGTTCTCTAGTTGCTTTCCCGTAAATGTTGGCGTCGTAATCGTTAGCGTTGGTGGTAGAAAGTGGAGATATCGGCATTGAACATCTCATTTTGTTCATTTATATCTTTGCAAGATTTAAAGGACCATTTTTTTGTGCAGAGTTTTTTTCCATAGCAATTCTCATCGCTCCGACCGATTCTCATTTTCAACGAAAAGGAATTGTTAAATATCGCCGGGATCGAACCCATTTGCTAGCAACTTTGAGCAAAGAATAAAAAAACCCCTCACAATTTATTGCACCGTTCTAAAAGTGCTTGTTTTGTATGAGCACATCACATGAACGAGTGATTTTTGCGCGTGAATGACAAATTTAATTTTCAAAAGCGCCGAATATTTCAACAGCTGAAATTCGTGCCAAAAGAAAAGAGGAAAACAGGAAGCGTAATCGCGGCAGCGTTTATTTCAATATTGAATGCAAATCAATTCCATCAGATTTGCATTAGGTATACAACGAGAAAGACGGGTATGGGAATAACTAAAACTGTTTTTTTTTGCTGTCAGCAAGTATGCCAGAATCAATCAAAATTGTGATTGGATTTTATTTCAGGCTGTCTGGTGGGCTATATTTAAAGCTTAAAATCCTTTAGTTTAGGTTGTGTTGCGGTGCCCATAATTCAAAATGTCCACACGTTCAATAGCTGGTGCAATCAATATTTGCGTAAGGAAAACGAACACTGAGTAACTAATTCCTATTGTTCATTGTGCCATGGCACATGACAGTGAAAAATAAAAGAGTTTGAAGGATTCACCACCAATTGGACATACATGTATGCAAATATATACGAATGCAACGTGCACTCTTACGTGCAAACAAATAAAAGCATCCTTGAAAACCGAACATGCTTTTAAGTGACCAATCAAAAACTAGTTAAAACGTAAATAGCGTGCGATTTCGTATGGTTACATCACCACACAAACCGCCTCGCAAGCAGTACGCCCGAAAGACAGACGGGGTTGGTTGTTTCTGTTCCTGACATGAAATATGCAGTGCATGCTCAAAGCATAGGAAAATCGCTTTTCGAAAATGCACATTTGAAAATCGCGACTCGTATCACAGCGTGGGCTGGCTAGTGGACGATCCTTATGTCGCAAATAAACGCACATGCACATGTTTGCAAATTATTTGCAAATTTAGAATGCACACCGAAAACATGGTTGCGGCTACGCGGGAAGCAGCTTTTCGCAAATTGTGCCGGATTCCTCATCACCACCCGAGACTCACCGCCGACACGAAGAACACACAAACTAACAGAGTGTTGCACTGCGTGGTGCGGTTTAAAAAAATTGCAAACAGGAGTTGATTGTTCGTATGAACCAAATTGAAACCGATTCGCCCTGGGTGCAGAATAGTTCAATTCGATTAGCAGGTACGTTGGCAACAGCTGGATTCTCTATCGCTGCATACCAGAAAAACGTGGAAAGCTGATCCCTGTGTCGAGGAGGAAGGCTAGTCGTGCCTTTTGCACCTGCTGGTGGCATGGCTGTAGTGAAAGATTGTGGAAATTAGCTAAATCATAGGTGATTGCAATTTCATTGGGCGCGTTCATTGCGCTGCATACTGAATCTGGTGGTGTGGAAGCTTTGTATTCCCTTCCCATTTTCACTCTTTTCGCCCTCAACATTTGGCTTGCAACAGACCTATTTAGTACATTTAATAGGACCAATGTAACATAATAAGTAATTAAAGCCATTAAATATGGTGCATCTTACAGGAGTTGAATATGATGATTTTTTACCAGCACCTCTCGTGGTACGCATGTTAGAATGGCCTATCATTCTACCAATATTACCTGAAACGAAACGGAATTGAAATTTATAACGTGAGTAAGTGATGCGCAACAAAATATATTCCTATAAAGATGAATATAATGCATTCTTTTTCTAAACTATTTGATCATCAAAGGAGCTGGACAAGATCATAAAACATGATTCATGGAAGGATTCATTTCGAGGATTAGAAAAATAACGCTGGCAAAAGTGAATAATTTCATACGAGGATTGTTTTGAAGGGGACAAACAAACAACACAATCTTCGCGACATTTTTTGAGCAGTCATCTAAATCCGTCTTAATGTAACCTTAAAATCCAGTTATAATTTTTATTGAATTACGTTAAAAAAAACTTTTAACCTTATTTCAACCCTTACTTCCACTGCGATTTGAAATGTTCATAGCGAGCATTAAATCGCAGACGTCAATACATCAAAATTTGGAACGCCGAGTGATCTTAAGTTTGCAAAACTGTTTCGCAATGCAATTACCGATTTGTCCTTGAATTAGAGTAAAAAACATGTATATCAAAAGAATTCTCCAATTGCACAGTACGGTCGAACCGGGAATCAGCTGGAGGAAAATCAAGAGGGGCAGTGCATGATAACTTTCAAAATTGGAAAAACTTCATTTGCTGTGTGTCGAATAATGTTCAATCTCCGGGCTAACGTATTCGCATCGTATCACGGTACTGCATAGTGACGGTAATGGTAGGTTATGCCGTGACACCAAGAAGAAGCGGGAAAACATTGAGTTACGCGCTCGGCGAAAGTTCTGCGATCAGGTTCGGAAGTTCCAGCTGCCAGTGGATGCAAAATTCAATATGAACATCGCGCAAAACTATAGAAATTGAGAAGTGAATGGATGTGGAAGATGAAGAAAGTTAGCCGTGTAACGATTTTGAGCATGTAAAGTTGTGTTATGGCATAATATACGCGAGAGTTTTCGAGGGATTTTGGTTCTTCCATGCTTTCTTCCGTTGTTGAAAGTCTTAGAAGATCTTGCACTTAATCGCTTTAAAAGTAGAAGAAAACATGAAAAATGGCGAAACTACAAATAACTTTTACTTCACTTTTGTACTCTGTAAATGCTTTATGTGGGTTAAAAGATGAAGACTAGTTCAGGAGTTATGAACCGTTGAAACTATGACTGAAATCTAATTCAATGTTTTTCCTAAAAGAAGAGCTTCAGTGCAACAATAACCTGTGTTGTATTACGTCTTCAAAGCCATTGCAATGTCATTTTATAATGACACAGTTTCCCTACATAAACACGCTCCCACACCGCAGAAAACAATCCGTCGTACTTTGGCCGTTTACATTGGCCGATTACATTACAATAAATCCACACAGTTGCTGATGCAAGGAGATCGGTCGTGAGCCGTTTCGAGCTGAGCTGTTGTGGCAATTTATCTACCTCAAGTGAAGGAAAATTAGCGGATGCCGTTACCCAGGCAACGAACAATGGTCGGCTCTGGTGATTCGCAAATGGAAAGGTTCGACAAATATCTGCATTTAGCTGCTGTCTCTGCCAAAGCTTGCCGGGATGTTCCGCATCATGGACAGGAAACGGATACGACTCATGAATATGACGTTATGGCATAAAATGCGCTGTAATGGGACCAACGAGTAAAGTTATTCGATGCATATACCGATAGACCGGTTCGTCAGTTTAGAAGGTGTCAGGTCTGAGAAGGTGTTCGTTTTGCTTTATTCTTGAGAAATTGTAGTCTGTGGAAATACCAGTGAGTTCAATGCCACCGTATTATCCATTCCCGTCCGTTTTATTAAACTAAAGGACAAAAGGATCTGGACGTATGCAATGAAAACTGGTCACGGTACCGAAAATGCACCGGTATGATAAATTTGTAATGAGGAAGCGGAGCACAAACCACGACCGGAACAAATTGTACCAGTCCAAATTTGAGAGAAGCGCTGGAATACAAACAATTCTGCAATGGTATGACCATTATGCTGAATGGTTGTCAGATAAAGGACGTCCCATTTCCACCGGGTTTTGCATAACCCAACACGTTTACCACGATGGATTCGGCTCTGCGGTCGTGTTGTGTACATCATTCATGGCCCTACCAACCTACCCGTGTTATGCAAAGCGATCGGTATGGAAACCCGGAATGAATTTGACCCAGGTGCAGCTGCACAAATGTCTCACAGCGGAACTCTCAGATTTCCAAAGCGCCAAGCTGTGTTGTCGTATAATTGCACATGCGTTGATCTGTCCCGAGATCTTCGGTAGCGTCGTGCTACGTCGTGGTCCCAAAGGCCAGAAAAGCGTGGGTTGTGACGCCCGCATTTGGCATATATCTCGAAGAACTTACACTTTTCTGCTGTCAAAAAGGTTATCCACCCGTAGCTGATAATCGCGAGCAGCGTCTAAACTAGTTGCTAGCGGGTGTGACACTCAAGCTGGGTATAAGGATAATGGATGGTTATTGGGATAATAACCCTTGTAGCTCACAATACGACGCTTATGAGAGTTTCATTTATTCAGTGTTTATAATTTTGAAACTATCGGTGAATGCACAAATCCATTTATTCCGCCGTACAGCAAAAACCATTCTACAACGATGTTGAATGGCTTCCTCCGATGTTAAATATATTAATTTGAATTTGCTTATGTAACGATCGTTTACTTTCAGAGCACAACTCTCTTAAATATTAAGGGAACGTAATCATGGCTTCGTGCCCCCCTCCCCCCCCCCCCCCCCCCCTCACCAGAATTATTTCCGAAACACGTTTAAAAAAGATGAGACTTCAAGTAACGAAACGAAAAAGAAAAATCATAAACAAAATACAAAAAAGTCTGCCTAAAGATGGATGGCATACACTTGCCCTGCCATCAGGAGGCATTACGCTGAGAGTTAATACCGGCACATCAACGTCAAACCGTCGTGTGTCTTGCGGCTCCGTGCGACAACCTTGAGCGGATACTGGCCAGCTCAAACCTGCTGCTGCAGGAGATGAGGAAGACCAAGCGACCCACCCCTTTCGCTGCTAGGACCAGTGTACTTGTCTTTTAAGCTGGCGCCACCATGAAGAAAGCAAAGCTTTGCACGAAATGTGTCTCACAAGAAACTTCCTAGCATCTCAGAACTTCGATCGTGTGAGCCAGCGGCTACCTTAGGTTGTTGGGATGGGAGACACAGACGAGCTAGAATTTCATGTAGCCGAGTGCAGCAGCAGCACGACGAGACAAGACTTCCATCCAGCGCGACCAGTTCCACCGAGCGTTCATATTAGCCGGAGTTTTCTTTTCACTCAGTGTTGTTCCGTTTCGGCAATGCGATAGCGGTGGCGGAGACGGTTACTGCTTCTGTTCTCTGACGTTCTTTTGATGGATGTCCCATTTTAGCGAGCGCCACATCGACCGAAACGCAGCGGTTGGCCGAAATCTACGACCAGGCATCAGTGAAGAAATGGAGCAGCTCCAAGACCACTAAAAAGGAAAGCATCAAAAATATAACCGGATGTTTTAACAGAAGCAAAAGCTGCTTTGCCACGAACTATGGAGAAACAACTTTTTGTCAGGGCGAAGGACTTCAGCAGGCCGTCGCAAGTATGAGCAATGGAAAACACATTGTCGGAGGATCTTGAGCAAAATTAAATTGCCCATGTTGCCTTCCGCTTCCGGCCCGTACGAATGCAATCGCTTTCCTGCGTCGGATTTATCTTTTCCAATTATGTTAACTCGGCCATCGTAGAGTCAACATGATGAAGCAGAGCTCCCAAACCTTCGGCCAACGTGCCGAAACGGTAAGGAAATTTCAATGCATGCCAATTTGCAGCGTCCTTCGGTAGATTTTACGTCAGCTTCACGCCAAACAAACATGGTGGATTTATGTTGCTTTTATGTGAGATTTTCGAAGTAATCATCGGACAGTTTGAATAAGCCCATCAAGAGTACGAGTGAATTTTGTTATCTGGAGACCAAGGAAACAACTAGACTATCCTTTTACAAGTTGAAAGTAATTTTCCCGAGATCTCAACTAAAACTGAATAATTAATCTTGCACAAATGGAACTAGTTGAAAACAACTGGCACACAGTCAATGTTCACGTTACAAGGATAATTTTAATAAAAAAGCCACTGTTTGGCATACATTAATGTTGATTTATAAAAAAAAGATTAAACAACACGAAAACGTATTGGCTGTCAATACGTACAACCTGTTTCAACTTTTTCAAAGTTGACGTGAGGCGTGAAATATGCCAAAAGTCCCTCCGGTAGGGACGTATGCCACGTCATTCAAAAATTCGGGAAACAAGAAACACGGAAATAAAAGCAAAGCAAAAAAAAGTTTGACTTCTACTCACAGCTTAATGCTACGCTCAATTGATTCCAGCGTGCAAATAAAAGTCAAAATCGGTTATTTTACAGAGTTTACCGCCAGCTGACGAACCAAGCTACGACAGTACGAGAAGGGTAAGGGCTAAGGGTGTGCAAGACCATGCAAACGTGACCAAAATTGTTTGCGAAAATAGAAGGGAACGTATGTGAACGGCAAAGAAACAATTGTGTTATAGTTTGTTTTCCGCTAGCGTCCCGCTGCTTAGCGCTTTGCTAGGGTCGGTGTTTCTTCCGGCCTCTTGCCCCAAGCCTGTGTCCTGCAAATCGATTCCCTGCGGGGCTTATTTGGGACTTGCGTTCGGTAGAGTTGTAGAGGGAAGCGTGACCCTTTCCTTTTTTTCTCTTTGCGAAGGTGTACCCCAATCGGAACTGGAACACAACACAACCGTAACGAGCATTTACACGTGTTGTGCTGTTGCACGTAGGATTTTCTGCCCCATGTTAAGGCGAAAATAAAAACGAGTGGCCAAAAGGTAAAAAATCAGAAATGTAGCGTGCTAGCAAGCGAAGGTAGAAGGGTATCACGAAATTCTAATACTCAACTTGTAGGGAGCAAAGGGAACCCTTGGCGATGCTTTTCCACAGAAATCGCTGCTTAGCAAGAAATTAAAAATAAAAATAAAACATTTCAGGTTTTACCTTTCCCCTATTTGTTTTCACGACATTTTTAAGAAGGTCTAAGATTTATATCTTTCTTGGAGGGTACCGATGTTTTGCGAAAAAGCATTTTAGGTGCAATGAAAACACATTTTATACGAGAACCGAAAACGTTCGAAAGACTTTATCTCTGAGCGCAGGTAAATAAATAAACCAAACACTCATCTGGAGGCCCTTTGGTCGGAAATGTTCAGACGAACCGCCAGAAGCATGAAAAGGGTCGATTGTAAGTTGAGAGGACTTCTTTTTCCAGATTCTGTTGAACTGATTTATACTCAATATGTGTAGGCGGCGGCAAGCAGTATTAAAATCCCTGAGTTTTATTTTTGCTTGCAATTGTTTCCTGCTGCTTTCTAACTTTTTTTTTTCATTTTAGGGGAGGCAAAATAATTTCTTTCCGCTCCGAGCAGCAGACATGCCAAACGACAAACCACTTGCAACCCACCCTTGCGTAGCAGATCGTAGCACGGAATAGGACGGTTGAAGATGATTATTATGACGAAGATGACGATCACAAACGAACAAAAGGGGGAAATGTTCTCTAGACCACCAGTGGTAAGGACGAAGGAGGAAGTCCCTTCTGACGAATGTCCAAAAACGTTCAATTGTCGTACGGCAGGGGTGACCATATAGAACGAATGTTTGGGATTTTTCCTTTCAGATAAAGATTAAGTAACCGCCAGTACAGCCGTCCTTACTTTTTCACATACACAAAAAAGGGAGTCTTTCATAGACTCGTTTTGATGTTCTTCTACCCTGGCAACCAACAAATACCTTTAAGAATATTATTGTTAACGTTTCGTTCTTCTATATTCGTTTTCATAAATCTAGCAAAGGGATTGGTAGCTGAATATAAAAGCAAAAACTCAATAGTAAAAACATTGTTTGACAAAACAATACAACTGACAAACTCCTTCTTGGAGTTGTTCCTAAAAAAAATAAACATATTCATTGAGGCAGCTTTAACAGAAGGATAGTTTGCTAGGAATATTAATTTTGTGGAGCAACTCCTGATAATGACATCGGGCAGCACAAGCTTCTGCAAATGGGCAACATTTCCTCGGCAAGAAAAGGCATGCGGGAAGCCAAACGTTCAAAATCCGTTTTGAAATGGAAAGCTGAAGATGAGTACAAGACAACGATTGACTAAAGGAAAAGAGCGCCGGAAAAGTTGAATGTCAAATGGAGTAACTTAAACACCATCCCGCCGAAAAGGCAAAAATATGCCGACAGTAAAATGTATCCTTGACAGCTGTACTTCTCTTCGCTTGTGTCTCATCTGTCAGCGTATGTTGCGGAAATGCTAAGTGTACCGCTCGTCGAGGGCACACAGTTCGGGTGCCCGCGAACTTGGTCGCCGACAGCAATGGAGACCTTTACCGTCGTTGCGGTACGACGCCGAACCGCACACAAACATTCCGAATTCTTGTCGAGTCCTAGCCGACATCTACGGAGCGCAAAGTGCATTGCTATGTAAATTGCCGATCCCGGCGTTTGCTCGTTCTCGGTCAGCGAGGATCGCTTGAAACATTTCCTTCGGACATCTTTGGATGCCCGAGGTCCAAGAGAACAATCTTTGGCAGTGCCCAAACTATGGACGACCTCCTAGACAAATAAATTATACAATTTTGCTATGTTTACTGTTCGCAGTGTTTGATGCGGTAGCTTCGGGCGCTTTCTTGTCGATGGTCGTTTCATCACCGACGCTGGCGACTATGTTTCATTTGGGATACATACGACTGAGGCTGTTACAACAGTGAAGGCTCCCGGGTCATGGGTTACTCGGAAAAGTGGTCATTTGTGTGGAAATGACTTCTATTCTCAGAACTTGATAGCCACAGGAGTGAAACGATAATAAGAAGAACCTTGTAAGAAAAATATGGTATTCATTGTATCTTCTTTCTCACTATTCGAAACAATATACTTTTTTTACTTTATATTATTTACATTGTTCTAACATAACAAGAAAATCAAAAATAAATATGTAGTTTTGTTATTATGCCCAAAATTGAGTTGTTGAAACACCGTCTTAATTTATGTAGCTGTATTTTATAGAAAAAATATTGTACTGTCACAAACTTCTTCTGATGTTAAGAGATGTCGATGTACTGTTCCATAAGGATCTGCAAACCATGGGCCATGATATTGTTTAATGCAGGAAACCCTCGAAGCTCTTTCATTCAGCATCTATGTTGACACAGCCTTATCAACAATTGACTATTGTGTGTTTGTTGTTTTATATAAATAGTGTATTTATAGTCACACAAACATGAAACTTTGCTTGAAAGGTACAACTTTGTTGCATGATGAAACATGTGTTAATCACAAGGAACGAAAATTCTTCTACTGTCAACGCTCGCCGGTAACGAAGGTCAAACTTATACCATTTGAATTCGTTTTCCAAGGCTCCAACAGGCAGCGAAACGCGAGACGAAACCTAAGCCCCGTTTCATTTCCGCACGTATCCTTGGGCAATCGATAGCGGCCCATGTTGTTTTCCAAATGGACGCTATTTACTGAATAAACAGGGATAAACTGATATCCTCCCGCCTATCAGCGAGTTATTCATTCTTTCGAACAGTTGGTGAGAAAGAGTAAGGCTGAAGGAAACAACCGAACGAATATAAATGGTTCCCTCGGGGGAGAAGACGATTGGAAGGAACTGAATTATAATGGGGAAAAACACAAGGGCCTTCCCCTTCCAGGAAGGCACGTACAGGAGGCAGGAAAACTGCGAACGTGTCGCTGGCCCGCTTCGATTGTTTTTCTACTGGCGCTCGGTTCAATCAAGCAATAAGCGACGACTACGTTAGCGAAGCGTGAACCCCAAGAAGGTGATAGTGCGAGCCTAAAAGGACTGACACTTCTTCCCCGTCGAACAGCAAAGAGGGCGCGAACTCAGGCATGAAACTCACGTGGGACGTTTACCGATGGGAAAGCTAATATTAGAAGCAATAGGAGTTTATGCTGAACAATGATGTGAGGGAAGCCCAACCTGCGAATAATGTCAGCATATCTTTTTCACTCCTGCTTCACTCGGCATTTGAGTTGAAAAATGCGAGGGATCAAAAGTGACCATGGAATGTTTTAATTGTATCCCATACCTTTTGGGATGCAGGGAAAAATACATTTCCACTCCCTCACACTTCGACTAGCAAGGTCTAGTATTTGCCGGACAAGGGCAGATGGAACGCGATACAGTTGGAATTTATTCGCGATAATCGAAATATTCACACTTCCCCTATTACAAGAGGTATTTTCTTTCCTCTAGTAACTATTTTTTCTGCTCTTATGAAAGAGAACATATTTGTTGGCAATGCCGAGTGGTGCGCTTCGGACGAAAATTTACTGATTGGTATGAGATTCTATTATTCCCCTAATGGTTCCTCCTACGCTTGCAGGATCCTCAGTCCTGCTGCATTTGAACATGTCCCTAAGCCGTCATTCGTTTACTTTCGCGAGGGGTTGAAAATTTTGGCAATTTATTGGACCCAATATTATGGATCAGCCGAACAACGAACCCTCCCTCTAGGAGAGTGCTGCGCTGCAGAAATAACAAAATATGACATTGTAAACATAGCTGATTCAGGAGGGAATTTAAGGACATTCGCTATACCTGAACGTTTGCAGCAAAAAAAAATGCTGGGGGAAATATATAAGGTAGGATTTCATTCCAGCTTTTATCATGCGTCTTTACGGTGGCCAAAGGTCGATCTCTCGCGGTGTGCAGTAATAATATTCTGGACACATTGAGAAATAATTTATCACAGAACAACCTTCATTTGCTCCCGTCAGGCAAGAAGAAAAAATGCTGTCTTCCATCCTGTCCGTTTCGTGACGTGCTTAAAGGGAGCCCCCTCTGTCGTACGACTTATTGGATTCATACGGATGTTCCTTCGTCTTTCCGAAGTTCGAACTCGGTGGTGCTCAAGCGTAACCGTAATTTGGGAACCTTATTTTTCCTGTCGCTGTGGCAGGAATATAATCCGCCGGCATAGGAAGTGACGTGAGCGGTCGAGGGGAAAAAGACGGTAGCCAATATTGGCAGCATCGTACGTGCAAGAGTATATCCGTTTTTATGTTACAAACGCTGCCGATTTAGTTCATGTATGTTCCCGCTGCGATAGGATGAAACTTGTGCGTAAAAAGACAACAATGAGGGATGATCGGTTGGGGGGCAGTGGGAGAACAATTTGTGAAAATTCATAAACCATGATCCATGCCAAATTGATGTAGAGCTGGGGATGAGGATGCTCACCCCCTTCTTCTATTCCGGAAATGTAGCTGGTTTTATCTTCTAACGCAAAACATGCAACATACTATACCATTTTTTTAATAACAACCACATGTTCTGTCAACGAACGTTAGATAAGGAGAACCACGTAGTTTGATGGATTACGTATCCATACTAACACTGTATTGATGTGTTGTTTTGGGGATAATCTTACTTAAAACGTTCATTACATAGCTAACACTTCATAGAATTACTTATTGCTACTAATTATTAATACTACTTCTTACTAATACTACTACTTAGCAGCATATTATTTAGCTATTAATTTAGATAGTAAAAATTTGTTAATCCAGTTTGTACAAACATATGGGGCATAGAATTATGTTGAAACAATCACTTGTTTCAACTTTTCCGCGCCTTGACAACGATCGGAGGAAAATGAATCATGATGATTCAATCAATACATACTTCGAAGCGGCACTAACGCGGTATAAAACATAATGAAATAATCGCGATGCGCGCCATACGGCGAGAGGATAAGCGAATTACTGGACAGCTGGTCAGATGATAACCGAAAGAGAGTGTGAGAAAGAGATATATTAAACTGATACCTCTCTAATTGAAATAAAAAAGTGCCTTCATCGGTAGCCGTGGCGCTATCATTTAGCTCGTCGTTTCGGCTCGCTAAGGAGCCAATTAATTATGAAATGCAACACAACGAAATAATTGTCAATTTTTCGAAACAACCTTCCATGCTAAATTAAATTAACGTAGATAATTGCGATTGGAACGTGACGGGAAATCGTCACCATTCGAAAAGATTATTCGCAGCACAAAAACAACATAACTTGGTCACAAAAACAACGGATCTGAAGCAAGCGACCTGTAACAGTTTGTTGAATATCTGATAGAGTGTAGAAAACAAGTATGTATCTTTCAAATTGTGCATAACGTTATTATATCTACGAGAAGTGATTGAAGATATCAATCATTGTAGATGTCAATGACGAATAAAAAAAAAAAAACCTCTCTCGCCATTAAGTGGCCCCTATCTCAAATGAGTATGGCAAACGAATCGATCGACAATGTTGCAAAATTCTAAAAACTCTGCCGTGGGGCTTCATTCGGATTTTTTCGGAAAAAAAAAAACCGCTGTCGATAAATTTGCTAAACCAACCAACATAAATTGACATAAATTTATTGATCTTTCTGATTAAGTTATCGAAACATGCGAGCAAAATCCAAAAGAATAACAACAGAACAAGTAGAAAATCGTTCGCACACAGCAAAAACGACCAGGACAAACACGAGCCGCGCGAAAACGATGCTCTTGTCGAAAGGATGCCCCCGGAGTCCTATCCGGAGTACCAATCTGAACCGTGTTTCGATTTGCTTTTAACAGGGCATGTAGTGACACATCCGATCACACATCCTGCATCAGATAAACACAAATGGCCACAGCTTTTTAGTTCTACGCCTCGTAGTTGGTGTGGTCTTCGCACTTTCAGCCTCGTCTTCGCATTGACAGAAAATCGGACTTTGCCTTTGTCTAATCGTCTTCTTTCACCATCACGGCAGCCGTCGGATCTAAACATGTTCGTGCTGTGCCTGTTTCCTAGAAGTCTCAAATCTTGCACATGTAAAAAAAACAAACATCTTCAAAGCTGTACCGGTTGCGATGTGGCTTGTAATCTATTTCGTGCAATACATTTCATGCGTGTGTGTGTGTGTTGTTGTAGAAAGTTGCTCAGCTTCTTTTTCAAATACCAGAGCAACCGAGAAGCCGCCAACGGCAAGAGGTTGATCTTTTTAGAAAACTGGTCTTTGCAATGTGCCATATCTCAGTCATCGTCTTAGGTCACTTCTACCCTGCTGCTTGTTATCGCTAGTGTCAACCACATTCTCCGGCTGCTGAAATAAGAATCCTTTTCAACCTTTGTTCCCATTAAAATCCTTTCACATTGAAGTCGTGGTGCCAGAACCTCGATTCTTCAGGGAGCGATTATGAGTAAACCATTCATTTCCTTCACAATGTTTAATCGACAACCACAATTTCTCTGTTGGTCCTGCAACTGATAGCAACTGTCCTAAGAGCGTATTCCCCACGATAGGGATAGCAACCTTAAAGTTAAACCAAGCAGGATGTCCGGGATTCGCAAATATGTACTTTAGCTCCAAATGAAAGCTCGATAAGCTATGTATTATCATACTTTAAGCAAATGGTTGGTCACAGTCATTGGTGAATACCTTTTTTCGGCTAATTCGTTTAGTTGGATCTCCATTTTTACAGATACGATGTACAACAAAATGCCATAAGATCGTAATAATTCGAAGTGTTTAACCAAGTCCAATAATTCAAGTGTCGTCTTCTGACATCTAACAATTGTTTTTTTACGCTCCTTCAAAAGTACAAATGAATTGTTAAGAAAGGTACTTTAACATTTCAATGAAACGTGTTGATTTCTAACTACGGAATAAGAAATCTTCCAAACATACATTCTAATAAGTACGGAGGCAACTACGGTAAGTTTACCAGTTAGTATATGTTAGTAATATGTGGTGTTCATTCCATTTCCCGTGGAGGCGGTCTTGATTCTTCACATCGACCACACACGCTTGCAGTGAGGAATCATCACCTATTGTAGGCTAATTGAATTCACGGATCTAAAGTGTAAGTGCTCCACAACAAGCAAGATTAAAACATTCGCCTACGCATCACAGCAATGCCGGTCAAAACAAAGTGATGCTGATGGCGCTACCATCGGCGGTAAGCATCTCTAAATTTCATCAGGCGGGTCGGCGCTTGTCCTGCCATTCGCACGTGAACATTGAGATCCAATTCACATACACACTCTTGGACAAGGAGCGAGTGAACACACGTCCTTCACCATTGCAAACGTCAGTGCTTGTGATCGAAGCTGAAAGTTGAGCCAATGCACCCTAAAAGTGCCTCACCACACTGCACTGTTGGGGGTGCAACAGCATGGACACTCCGGTGCAGATGGTTCATCGTTGCACTTTGTGGTGTACTTTCTCCAGCGCATCGCGCTCCAGTACATGCCTGTGCACAACAGCGGCGCCCGGAGGCTCGTTTGTTCGCAACTCTTGACAGTTTCATTAGCTTTCAGCGACAACAGTGGGCCGAAAAACCGCTGCCGTACAACCGATGTTGTCGTTGTCATCACCATCACCAGCGGGATAGGCTCTGCTTGAAGGGTTGAGAAGCCAAAATCAATCGCCCACAAAAATGGGGGTGGGTTTTCGTTGGGTAATGCTTCCAAAAGTCAGCACGTGCTGTCATGAGGCTGTCCCCGTCGGGGCCGAATGTGCGAAGCAGCCGTTCACAGGTTTAAACAATTTGCTGGCATTTGGACAAGTGTTTGCGCCTCGCCATTTTAGTTCCATTGAATTCCAAAAGGAATTCAATGTTTGTATGAACTCTTTCATGTTCAACGAAAGCCATATAACATCAACGTAATATTAATCGTACGCCTCTGATGAAAACGAATTCGATTACAGAGAGCTAAGAAGAGATTTCCGAATAAAATCGAAAATTCAACCCACCTGCTTTCCCTTTAACAGTGAAAATTTTAATCTACGGCATATGCAATTGATCCGAGGCTCCTGAAATCCTGATTGTGGAAAAAGAAACCTCACAACCACGCATGTTCTGGCCATTACATCACGTCACATGTTTGTTCACTCTTCTTCGTACCACATCCGAACGAATAGAGAAATAAAGAAACTTCTACAATGGTTGTTTTCCAATCAATATCGTTCCACCATAAGCTGGTTATTCCCCCAACAATGCCAATTTAACTCCTTCTGCCACAACCTGAGGTGGAAGAGAGATATAATTTACCGCTTGTCGAACCATCAAAGCCCTGCAATCCGATGGACGGAACATGGAAACCAATAATCGCCAGTGAATATATTGTACTGTATGCAGAGTCTTCCTCCAACATGGGTGAGGTGCGTGTTTGCACTACGTGGCTATTGTGAGAATGATAAAGCCATCCTATGCAGTCTTTGTAAAGCCGGTTCGTTAAAGCGGCTTACCTCCTTGCTGCACCTATTAATTTTACATTGCGTTAGCACTTAATCTGTTGAAAATGGAATGATAAGTAATTTCATCAAGAAAACTACTGTTTCTTCGATGTCTACCATAATAATGTGTAAACATTGCGTGCTAAACGGTTCCCAAAGTCTCGCGCCATTTTGCCTTAGCCTTTAGCAAACATAACGGGCAACGATTATGTATACCGTCAAGATGATTTGCAACAATTATAATCAAACGACGTACCAATTAACCATTTCCACCCTGTTGTTCGCATACACAGGCACGATTTACGATTGAACTTAATTTAATTCTTTACCAATTCTAATTCATTAGCCGTGTCCGATCGAAGGCACGTGCTGTGCGTCGGGTAAAGGCGCAACCTGTCGAGATTTTTATTGCTTGCTAATATTTTAACCAACTCCTGTTTGCGAGTGTGGTCTAGCCGAAATGAAAACCGCATTTTTCATCGACTTTTTCTTTCCCTCGTGCGCTCTCGTTGCTTTTTACAGCCATCTTGCCGAAGGTGAATTATAACTTTCGTTCTTTATGATAATTAATTTTCTTTGAGTAAACAGAACCCGCCAGGAAACATCATCCGGGAGAAAAATGTTCTCCTTCTCACTCTTATTGCCCCAATCGTTACAATCGCATCGCTCTTTCTGTTCGATGCTGCGAAATTATCCTTCCGTGGTAACATTTTTGCCCGAACAGTGATGCCCCTTGGCATGGCGGGCGCGCGTTGGAGCATTTCATCGAGAGCCCACCACATCCGGCTAGTTTGCAGGGTGGATCGGGTTGCGGGAAAAGGGGGGTAAGAGTAAAATTAATTGTACCAAGCGTAATAAATTAGCACCGTGCCGATGAAGACGCCGAACCAGCGCATTGGTTTCCGGATTTTCCGTGCTACGTTATTTACAATTGCTTTCGGTTCCGTTTTACCCGAGCCAAAGTGTACGAAGGAGCGGAAGGTGAATTTATTATATACATACTACCAGCGGTGTGCGGTTGCACAGGAAACGCAAAAGTCGAGATGGGGGGCAAACATTGGTTCCGAATTGAGAGATTTTTCATATGCACACTAAGATATCACCGCGACTCTAATGCTGCGCAGGTTGAAATGGCCGTTGCTCTAAGACTCCGTTACTAGCTCCATCCGCTGCGATGGCATTTGCGACCACATTATGCTTTACCCGAAAAAATGAAATGGGGTAAAATTTCGCAGCAAACACCCCTTTATCGATCAACCTTATCGGTGAGGATGGGTACCCCAGCTGCCATCCCGTTCCACTTCCGGGGTGCAAATTGCCAGACAGCATCGATCGACGACCCCGATAGTGCGATGCAGAGAGCATTAATTTCCCCGCCCACGTCCCGTTTCCGCACATCGAAAGCTCATTAGCTTCGGATAATGAGTGTCTAATTGGGCGCCGTCCTGCGACGCTTGGGGATGGGTTGGCGTAATGTGAAATAAAACGACATCCTTTCTGCGACAGTTTGGAACGTGGGGGAAACGGTGCTGGTAAGGTATGGCGCGGCTATTTCCTAGGCAGCAAAACGGGAATCGTTTGTTCCACAAAAACAAAACCTTATGGAACATTTTCTGTGATCTTCCGCAAGGAACATGTTAGGCGGATGGGAAAACCTGCTCCATAAATCCTCCTCCGAGTTATTCGATCGATAAGCCATCAATCATAATCGAACGACGTGGAACCATATCCGCGGCCTGTGAATATTATAGCAAAATCCCAACGGGACCGTGCGCTCTGCTTTCATCTCCTCTCGTTAAGTTCGGTGGCGGTTGAGGTAAGGCTAGAGAAATTCGACAGTTTTGCCGAACGCCAGAAGGTAATTGACTCGAAAACATGCAAAAACCCATTAGAGGGAAAATGACAGACTGTAGAGAATGAGGGTGAGCGTGCAGGCAACTAGATGCCGTTGGAAGCCTTCTATAGTTCGATTCATATTTGTCAACGCAGGAGCGGTTTCTGCTAGAATGTGCTCTGAGTATGATCTGGCATACCGATGGATACGTTGTGTTCAACCACCAGAACGGCCGCATGATATCACCAGAGGGATGTTGAGCGAATGGTAGAGCTGAAATACCGAACGACCATATAACATGCACTCGATGAAGATATTGAATTGACCAAGAAATTAAATATGAGCTCAAAACAGGCTTTGCCTGTACTGAATGCTACAACACAACCGGCAAGTCACAAAATGGATCCTGTTTCCCTGCAGTGTAATTCCGTTCAGATGGTGTAGGTTGCGGCAGCAGATATGCACACAATTTAATCACCAGATCTCCATCAGCACCGGTAACATGTCCAGTGCAGTGAGGCAACTGGCGTGGCCTAAATATGCACCCTGGCAGCATGCCAACCAAAAGATGGTCTCCCATTAAATCATAAGCTTTGGTTCTGACACACCCACAACCCGCGACTCAGTGAGAAATAGAGAGATAGCCGTAGCCTTCATCAGCACGTGTGCCAACCTTGCTGCAGAGAGGTTTATTAATTTATCAGCCCGTAAACACCAACCACAGGCATCGTCGTCGCGGTGCAGCATCGGGCCGAGTCGGTGTGGGCATTATATCTCTTTTAATACCACATTTGCAAGCTTCGGTGAGGCTGAGGAGATACTCATGAGGAGCCGTGGGACGAAAGTAACTTTGGAGTCGTTTTTCAAAACCCAAGAGTTTGTATTGGTGCCTACCCGTGGGGAAGGCAAACTTCACCGATGCGTTCTCTGCAGTGCAGAAAACGAAGCTGGAATTGCCCGCCCCCCTATTCCATGCAAAATACCATGCATAGCAAAAAGCCTTCTCCCTAAATGACTGTAAGCCGATTAGTGGAAAATTGATACCATTCTTGCACGATAAGGCTACGCGCTGTTTAGTCCATTCCTTCCCACCCCAACTGGCCCTGGTTCACAAATTAACAGCCTCAACAACTGTTGGTGTTTCCAACGCGTCGGCCCATTTCGGACCAGATGATGGACTGATGCGCCTCCCACAAAGCCACAAAACGGCGGTAAACTTTTGCCCACTTTAAGCACCTTTACCTGCCCTTCCCGCATACGCCACCGTATGGGCGATGGATGGTAATTGAATTGGCAGATTTTATTATTCCGAACATCGGCGGCAATCAGGAAAGTTGGCAGCAACAGAAAGAAAAATAAACGGAACCCCGAACCTAAAGTTTTCATGTTTTCCAACTATAAGCTGCTCCTGCATACTACGGGTAAAGCGACGAAAGATAGGCGGTGTTGAAGGGGCGGTGTTTCTTCCAGCGTTTAAGGAGCAATTTTCCGATGTCGACCGAGGCCAATATTGGTCGACACTTAATTGGCACTGGATGGAATCTAGCGATTGCTTCTACCGTTTCATCGCTGGATCAAACTTCTCGTTTTTGGAAAACCGCAGTATGTATCGCATGTAATAAACTCTTTTTTAACCATAAGAGAAGATGTGTCAAATTCACAAGGATTTGGTTGACAACTTTGCCTCTAAGCATAGCGCCTCGATAACTTCTAATGTAAGCTGAAAGGAGCTTAATAAATTGCTTCACAAGAGCATCGTAAAATCAGAATATATTATTGACTCCTGTCAATCGATTCAGTAAGATAACCGATGTTTGAAAGCAGAAGTTTATCGATCTGCTCTCCTATCAGCAACCCCTTGTCTCAGCTGTAGCAGCAACTCGAAGGTACAACTTTCTTGCTCTGATGTGGGGCGCAAACAGGTACAGTAAACAAACTAATTAGCACCAATTCCAGAAACCAGCCGAATCCGAAAGTAGAACATCGCATCTCTACAGCACATGCTATGAGGTTCCGATGCGAAGCATGCTCTCTAACGAACGACTCACGTTACCGCCGGAACGCCAGCCGTGGGCAACCATGGCCTCATTGCTGTATAGCTTTGCCTCTTGCCTACGGGAATGACTTCCAAGGTTCTCGCTTAGGCTCGTTGTGTGCTTCTGAAGCATTCGTCCCTTTTAGAACCACCGCTGGCTGAAGGCGATGATTTGAATGCGTTCTGCAAGCGACTCACCTGAAAGTGGAGCAAACGGAGCAAAGCGAAAAATGTCAATTAGTACAGACAGGCTAAGTGGGTGCCAAGTGGGAAAAGGTTTCGTAATTCTGTTACGCGTAAACTGGGTCTTCGTATTTGGTAACGGGGAATTTTGGAAGTTAGAACTTATACATGGAGTTGGAGGAATGCCGAATGTGGAATATATTTATCGCTCAAATTATTGACAAGGAAGATACTCGAATGTTTCAGTATGCACTGTGTAAGCAACGTGCGAAGAATTTGACAGAACAATAGCATCGAAACACAGAATAAGTAAAAAATGCCAAAAGTGAATAAAACAATCATCCTACTATGAAGGTGCGGATAGCCAAGTGAAGATTGCAAAGTAACAAGATAAAAAAATAGGATCAGGTTGGATTTCCTTCCATTCTTCGAATTAATTAACTCAGCGATCCAATTTGCTAAAATGAGCTTCGATCCCACGGACCCACGCATATTGAGTTTGTTTGTCCGACTTCGATAAACTAATAAAATCTTTGTTCCATAGCTGTGCTACTAGGCGGAGGGATATTTAGAACGTAAATAAAATGTAACAAGAACGGATACACTCCGGCAAATCTCTGGAAATGGTTGAATGAATGAAAATTTCATACAAAAACCCTTCCCAGTTTTGATGACTATGCTAGGTTTCTATCAGTTTGCCAGCAGTTTATAAAGTAACATAGTAATACCTCCTGAGCGCTGCGAACAGGAATGGTTTAAATTCTTCCCATAACTGCCGTGATACAGTTTTATTTTCGTTTATCCTGGAAGCACGACCGGTCATTTTCATGACTACGAATCTTGTGCCGTGGAGTTTCATGCTAAAGATTGCTTTAAAAAAGATAGAGAAAGAAAGCCAACCACAACTGGAGGAAATTGGATAAACTACGATGAAAAAGTGGAGAAGCTCGGGTTAATGGGCGCAAAAGACTCCGGGTAGAAAATTTCATTTCCCGACCGCTACCCATTGAAAAAGGCTTTCATTCTCGAAGCCTCAGCTAATCACATTGCAACATCGTCCCTCTCTCACACACCTACATGCACACACACTCACACGCTGGTATCAGTGCTTGCGTAGCTTAGGAACTGGCCTTCCGTTCGGAGAAGCGCCGGAGTGGATTGTGGCATTTTTAATTGAATTGTTCTCCATTTGATGAAGGTGTAAGATCGCAATTGAATTGGCTCCGGAATGACCGGACGAAAGACGTTTTGTAGATTGGCTTTCTACTGAACTGGTTGAAGGGAGGCACTTTATCCTTCCTAGGCGTTGAAAGAGTATTCGGGAACAAAAAAAAAAAAAAAAAAAGAAGCCTACAGTGAGAAGCAGTTATTCAAAATTAGATAGCAGGAAAAAACAGACAAGATACATTTTTACATTTTACTTTCATTTTAAAAATTCCTTTAACAGATACATATCTAAAAACCCATTCTAACCGTGGTCACACTTTCCACACATAAAATAAATGTGGTATTCTAAAGCATCTGTCTGTGAACAAACAGTTCAAGTTTGGTTTGATAAATTCAGCTGAAATACTTCATGCCATGGCACGAGCTAAATCGATGACAAATGGATGACGCAAAATATCAATAAAAATGAGTGGCAAAACTGGAAGAGAGCAAACTGGAAAAAAATGCGTGGTTCCGGGGCATGCAAGACCGAACATATTTTTGGAAATAGCACTAGAACCTAAATCAAATGCATTTCCTCATGCCCATTACGAATGCGTACGCACGGGATAGCAATCCGCATAACGCGTTCAAACAAAACGAGCACCAAAGGGGTGACGACATTCAGTAGACCCTTCTCCTTTCTTGTCTCGTGCGATGCACGAATGTGCACCAAATACCGGACGTCGAGGTCAATTGGAGATATGGGGATGAAATAAAACGCCTAAGACAGCAACAACTTTCCATAAATTAAACGCTTCCCGAATGTAACGATCGAAACGCACAGAAGAATTGTTGTGGGTAAAGAAAGAGAGGAGACAACACGACAAACCATACAAAGGGAACCTTTCGATCCATTCATCATGAACCTTTCTGAATGGCTCTTCGTCGGCCATCTGCCTTTAGCCAGGGAACGATGATTTACTATTCTGACCCATACCAGCGTTGGCGCACGTCCGCGAATCAACTCGTCAAAGCAAAGCGCTTATGTATTCTCCGAGTCCAGTGCACCGGACCCATGCACTTCAAACATAATACGTACGCTGCTGCGCATAGTAAATCAATTGAAACCAAGCGCATTTACACGAGAGGAGCAGTAGAGCATGTGGCTGATGATACTGGTGATACATTTAAATTCCTTTGTGGATAAAAATGTGGGCGGGGAAAGGTCTCTTGTGACCGCCTTCGATGATAGTGCATGTGGTGTACTTTACACCCGTAGGAAACCTTCTCATGGATAGCAATTGAACCGTGGCCTTTCAACGCGAAGGATCGCGATGTTGCAAGCGAACTGGTAGCAATTATGATGAATGACGCGCAAGATGTTTTATCCTGGAATCCTGGCGCTTCATACTTATACTAAGATGCCTTTTAACTGGTAGCAATTACGATGAAACGAGAATGAAACCAGATAAAAATTATTGTTAAATATGTGAGACAAAAATATACGAAAAAAAAATGAATAAAATGTTATGTACATGCTTCTTATCTCAACATTAATGATCATGGAGGCGCCCGGTATTTGGCCAAGAATGCCAGTGGGTTGATAGTAACTTCATTAATTTCATTTTCCGTTGACTTTCCAGTAACAGATCGGATATCTAATACTACTAACATAGGAATCAAGAATATTTCTTGTTTAAATAAAATCACTTAGCGATTTCCTAATCCTTGCATGCGGTACACGGAAGCGCCAAGCAACATCCATTAATTTCCTAGCACAGAACAATCATTCACGAAACCACCAGATGGACAAACTTCCGCTTCCTGTCATTTCCTCGCTTGGCTTTTACCGTCTCTTTCCACATGATCTACCAGCACCGCTAGCCTGCATACCAGTGTACTGCTGCTGGTTGATCCACAACCGGTTCGTGTGCTAAGATGGTTCCTGCCAACTCGTTGCTTTAACGGCACAACCAATTACTCGTCAAACGTGATTCAACACCGTTTTTGTGTTTTTGCCTTGTTTGGCAGAAGTTTTCATTAACGAAAGGTAGAAAACGATTGCAGCGAATGATGGCTACCGACAGGGCACACAATCCAATAAATCTCACAATGTGATTCGCGTCAGCATTGCTTTGGTTTGCTGAAGTTTGCAATATTATTGCGCTCCGAACAGCTGCAAGAATCCTTTCATCTGCTTTCATGAAATATATATTTCTTTTATTCAGACTTAGCTGACGTGCCAAAAAAACAACGGGTGAAACTGCAACAGGATGCTTTACACCGGTGCAAATTTGCTCTTACATATGTCCCACACATGAATGCGACAAACGATTCAAAACGTTGCCACCTAGCACAACGAGAGTAGATTAATAAGTAAAGTGTTTTGCTGTTTTATAAGTTTCATTTAAAATCTTGATGAAACACGTAAACAATTGAATTGACTGCAGGTAGAAGATTGACCTAGTTGTGCTTGAACATTCTGCCCTACACACGATTTGCTAGCTTGAAAAGAAGATCCCAGAAAATCGCCAGGATGAACATGCGAACGCACGCGACTCTTGGAGGAATTTATTTTGATCGCCTTCGGACTGTCAATCAGTATTAACTCGTATGATTTGTTCCATTTTGACCTACAGCTTTTCGCTTCAGAGCGATCAAAAACATCAAATAGTTGCCAAACAAATGAATTCGTAAAACCCGACAACAAAGCCAGCTTTCCGTCGCTGTCTGTTTCGCAAACCTCGAAATGTTCGTCCGCCAGAGCATCGAGACGAATATTTACGGCGACTCGGCGACGGTAACCGTCAGCGACGTCGCGAACAGGCGTGGAAACGGGAAGAATCGCCCCATCTGTCATCCATCCCGGGCTGTGTCACCTACACCGCTTAAGTGGCTTTTTGATCGAATTTGATAAGGCAAACGCTTCGATTGCTGTTGCAGCTGGTGTCGGGTGTCGATGATGAATAAACAGTAATTCATTCCAATTCCGCATAATTGACGGACGTCTTGTGCTCCTAACTATTGACGATGGCGCTCTCGAGAGCATGGTGGGGTGGTCATTGGAAACACTCGTCCCACCTCAGTCGAAAGCAATCGATCGAATCTACGTAAGGATCGATGTGCTATCGTGTGATTCTGCAGAATGCCCTCGGATTTCATAGTAATGCGATTACTTCCTCGAACTGCGATGAAGTCCGGTCAGGCAGGGAGAATCTTACATCACGAGTGATTGATATGAATTGCGTAATGCTTGACATTAATAAGTTTTTTCCAAAAGATTAATGTAATCTTAAATGCTGCAATGCTGCACGATTCGTGTAAAAGTGTGTTAATTGTTGGGAAGCTGTGTGCTACACAACAGTTATAATAAAACATCATTTGATGTCGTTGAAGTCTAGGGCTGAAGATTCTTCAATTTGAATTATTTGATTTGAACTTAAAATTAATCCTAGTGGACAAATAAGCTGCCAGCTACGTGATCCCTAGCATTCGTGAAATCGGAAGGAAGAAAAGGGAAAGAGACGTCGTTACAGATGTTGTTTGTCCTTCGCGGAAACATCAAAGATCATGTGAAACAGAGCTACATCGGCAAACGATGCTGGGAAACTTTTACAAGCTAAATGCTATCCAAATCTCACGTAGCACGAGAAATCGTCGTAAGACTTCCTACGAGGTAGCAGCAACACTTTTGTTTACCTCTCGTTGCTGGATTTAGTTAGGAAAGCATGACTCGGCGTAGGATTACGATTGCTCGCTTGAAGGCAATTTGATTTGCTTCATTAGAAGCGATGAATTTGAGCGCCATGATTCCAGAGCGGAATGTTATCGTATGTGGATCGCAAGGACGCGCGTACAGCGCTTTTCATTAGTAGAAAATGAGTTTGTGTCTGCTACGCTACATTTCAAATTGCCTTTCATATTTGCCAAGCGCGACAGACGAAGCTATTTGATCTGTTTCAAATTACGTATCTTCGATAGAGATGAACAGCAGTCGTGCGAACTTGCCAAATTAATTAACGCAGTTTGCTAGAGCTAAACATAATTAGCTCTTATCTGCGCACTACAGCTATATGAATATTGTTCTAGTAACTCCAATCGATAAATGCTTAGAGGATGCAAATCCGGTTGTTTGAATCGTGAAATTATACACAATGCACATAGGACAGGATGAATCATATCTTTTTCGAAAAGTATGAAAGCATCTAATGTAAAGTATTGACGGTATAGTTTTTTATTTGTTAAATTTTGTTTTGCATAACAGTTACATCATCTAAATAAATCTCATAAATTTAATTCTTCAGTTTTTCTTGGTTATTTCAATACAATGGGTTTTAAATGTCAACACCATTTGATACCTTAGATAATTTATGGGACCATGGGCAATGAAAGTGATACATTGGCGCCATGCTGCTTCATTTCAAGTAAAGGTATTAACGGTTAACGTAACACAAAATAATTGAAGCGACAACATGTGCACAGCACTTGTTTAAATACTTTAACAAAGCGTGTAACTCGATGTGACGATAATATCGTTAATTGTGTGGTGTAGAATTTCTAACTTGACTCCTAACTAGGCCTCACCAAAAAGCAGTAGTAAATAACGAACGTGAAATCGTGCCAAGAAGCCAAATAACTCTCTGATGTTACAGAGTAACCATATTCATTTCACTTGTTGCACATCGTGTACTGTTTTGTAAAAGCGAACGACAATCATAAAATTATATTCATTCACTTTTCAATATTTTATTCACATATTTTTGTTTATTAAACACCGTATGTTCACATCAGTACAAATTTCTCTATAACCCTCAAGTTCATCCGAGCCTACCAGGCACGTCATTGTGGCTAACAACCAAATGCAATTACTGCGTCATGTGATACATCCAATAAACCGAATCCTAATTGAGTATTAAGCAACACCAGCAATTGTTTTGAACATTGCTTCAGTGGGGCTAATAAGACTAACACAATCTCCCGAGTTCGACACTCCACAACTGACAGAAGAAACAGAATAAGCAACATGTTGCACATAGCCAAATGTGAGCAGGCGGGGTGTCCTTACGGCTAACCCGATGGTAATTTGAAAAGAACCGCAAAGCGCAGCCCAACGCCAACGATAATATGATAGTGGCATGTTTGAAGAGATACACATTTTTCGCTTGATAAATTACCGTGTGACATGAAATAGTTCAACCTGCAGACACAAAGAGACCGAGGGAACATGCGCTTCCCACTGTGCTCCACCGTGTCAGGAAAGGAATGGAAGAGAATGGAAGTATATTTATTTGCCGGATACAATTTCCACCCAAGGGCGGCATGGCTGCTTGCGTGGTAAGCAGAAAACGGTAATTAGGATTGATTTGCCTGACAAGCACGATGCCTTCCCGCTAGTCAATCTAGCTGTCTGGGTTCGTCGGACTATTTGAAAGCGCCGGTAATGGCTTAATGGTAAACGGAGGTAGAGAGTGAAGTGGCTTAAATTATAGTGAATTAAAATCTACTTAAAGTTTTCGCGCACTCAACTGACTTCTTCCGGCAACAGGTGGTAGATTTTTTTCTAATAGAATGATGGTAGACTGAAATTGATAATTGTAATTCACTGTCATTTGTAGCCAATGTATTTATCAAGCTCATGTTTTCTTTGTCCGTGTATTATGTGCGAGGATACGCTGGTTGTTTAACTTAAAACAGCATTTGACACCATATGCATTGCGAATTTCCAACATAAGCAAAAACACACCATTTTCTGTTTGTTTTATCTCATTTACGTGATAAATAGAATTGGAAACAATTAAAAGATTTAGATGAAACAGGAAAATCAATGCAGCAGCAATCGTTTTGATGAAGCTTGCTATTTTTCTTCGGTGTGAAAGGATCATTAGCAGTTGATCTTCATCAATGAATCAAAAGATGATTTTTAATTCATTCGGTCATGAAAAAATTTCCATGGAACAGAGACGCTCCAATGAACATTGATTATATTGCTGACCTGCAGGGGTGATATTAAGCTGTTTTCGGAACATGTTGTAGCGTTAGATTAACAAGCATTTTTTCAATAAAATTGATATACGCTAAAAAACAAAACTAAGCCACGCATATAAACCAAATGTTGAATTGATGGAGGCGCCCAGTGCCATATAATTTGCCCATACAAAGCATACTAACGTAACAACAAAGCCATACATTTCGACAACGCCGAAAAATCTGAATAAATTTGAAAAAAGGTAGTAACGTAAGGAAGCCAATCATACACTTATAAATAAAAGTTATAATTCTAGCGGATCACCTGTCCACTTCAGCATGCAAACTCATGCTAAAAGTTACATTTATTGTTTTAACTACTGTTTAAGCGAAACAAACGCGTTGTTCGCGCAATTGTAAAACAATATGCAGCCTTTAAATATTTTTGACAATTTTTTTATGTGGTACACCTGTAGTAACACTCGCATGGAGCGTGGGATGCAATCTACGATGCGAATTGCTGATGGAGGAGCGCTATCGTCTCTAAACCGATCCAATCTTTTTTCACGAGTTTTTTCCCCTGCAGTGCAATTTCATTCAGACACACTGCGAGTGCTTCTGAAGTGCGCCAAAAAAGATTCAAATTTCAAACACGGTGAATGTTCGACACTGACTAGAGGTATACTTGGATTCATTAACGCTGTGGGAAGGAACCATCGGAGGATAATACGATTGAATGGGCCAATACCTAGCGTTGTGCACCACAAAAGGGTTTCAATATTCTGAATATTGCATAGAGTTCGGTATGGTAGCGCGGTCGGAACCTGCGATGCAATTTCATATTGCGCCTACGAGTGAAAATGGATCTATTTCACCAGGAGCAGGGAAGCATCCTTTCAACGATGATTGTGCGCTTCGGGTTTTATAGCTCATGTCAAACACTTGTCCGAACCAGGCGAGCAAGCTCAATTCCGTCGGTGCTCAGACCGGTCAAACGAACTTGAATGGCAGTCGCCCCTTTTTTCCTGTTTTGACAGATTCCGATCCCGGTGCATTCGACTAGACCATTCACTACAGTCCAAAGTGGTGCATACTGTTTTTGGTGGGACGGAGTGTTCGAAAAATTCGATCTGAGTCATATAGAGCATACCGATGGCGATGGAAAAAAAATTATAGAATAGTAAGGAGCAAAACAACCGAAACGCAAATAAAATTCGATTTTGCAAAGCTTTGTGTTTCTATTGTACATACCAATATTCATCGCATAGTACGATGCAAGCATCGAGTGGCATTTGTTATAACTAAGGTCGTTGGTAAGGTAGGGGTTGAGGGGGTTAGCGAGGAAGTCTGGTTAGGTTGGCTCGTGAATGATTTTTTTGAGTTAAAAAAATTATTTCAAGTTTTCCGCGACACGAAGAATGTCAATCAACCAAGGGTTTTGATTGCCGACGGTATGCATTCCGTGTCAATCACTATCAAAACACGGAGCAGAACATTGAAAGAAGCCCAGAACAAAAAATAAAATGAAAATTTAATAGAGGAATGGTGAGTATACCCAAAAAATACCCAATTTTTCACTCGGAAATCCAATGCCGCAATCTTTAGTCTTCATTATTGGGATGAACAGAATAAAGTAAAGATCAAGGCCAGGACACACACACATCAAACTGCAATACCATGAACACAATTATTTTTCACTGAGAGTTTCAGGCGGTTATGCGAAAAAAAAAGGACAAATAATCCGAGCCCATCCTGATCCGTTTCATCCACCGGAATATCTCAGAACCAGAAGCATCCGTACTTTGTTTCAGGGTGTACGCACTTATGCTTATTCTAGGAAACAGCCAAAAAATAAAATCATCCCATCATTTCCGCTTGAGTCTTGCCGACTGCCAGAATAAAAAAATACTACTGCACATGTCTTTAGTATATACATGCATTCAAGCAAGTTGAGTCCACGTGTGCAGGCATCCTTCCGGGTACTCTTCCTGTGATTCTGTGATGTTCAACACGTAGGCATAGAAGGAATGCTGCAACCACCTGTATACAGTACACATCCCCTGCAGAGCATTACCAAAGAGATATACCAAATTGACAACGGCAAACACACAAAACTATTGCTACCGGAAGCAGCAACCTTTTGGACAAGTGCACTGTTTCCTTGCACTCGTTGGCTTCGTTGGAAACTATTTAATTAAAATGTTAATTACTTTGGTCTCATGCGTACTCGTCCATTGTGTGATGAGATATTTGAGTTTGATATTGTGATCCTGCAGGCGGATTTTAGATGTTTGGCTGCTTGTTTTTTAGGAATGTCATACAGGTTCAGGATGGGGGTAGGATGACCTTCCAGGTCTCCCTTGGGAAAACAATTGAACAAGGTCATACCAACAAGGCACGGACCAGTTAAGATAACTTTAAAAGAAGTAGGAATACTTCCACGTAACAAATGATTGACACCGCCATACCAAAAACTAAATGCATTACCATAGCGATTCTTGAAACGGTCTTTCAACTACCATAATCAAGCTTTTATCAACAAAGCGTATTTCCACTTGGAGAATTGACAGATATTGTAAGCGTCCACAATTATACCGAAAGCTTTTGAGTGTCGATCAAAAGACGTTCTAGGAAAGTTGTTCAGCAAGAGTTTCGCAGCCAACTGATATCACAGGAAAATGGAACTTTATATAGTTGCCAAAGTCATAATAAAGTAAAAAAAAGTTCATAATTAAAAAAAAATTATTCAAAAATTACATTTGCGACACCAAAAACCATAAAAATCAGTAGCAGTAAATAAAAAGACATTTTCAACAAAAAAACAAAACACAAAACAAAAACAGAAATCTTGAGGAAACACCATGCAATTACAGCATATCTCCTCAACAAACCGCAAGAAACAAACCATCGCAAGAAAAGAAAATCCTATTCTAAAAAGTTTCCGCTTTGCTACTATACACATAACACGAAGTATCTTTCGACCATTTACGTTCTCATTATCCTCACGGGTGCGGTGATGAAATTGTCTCTAAAAAACGTTTCACAACCAGCCGAACCGAAGGAAAATCTTCTTTCATTATTGTTAACAACTTGCGGTCCTGTACCGCAAAACAAAAGAAAAGCATTGCCCGAAAAACATTCGCAGGCACCATCGTTCTTATTATGGTAAAAGTAAAAAAAAAACAACATTCTGTTCCTCTTCATAAAAGAAAACTTTTCAACAGTAATGCCAGCATCGTGCCCCGGCCTGGTCCTGAGAACTTCGCAAGGTGATTTTAAAGCCTAAAGAAAGCCCAATAACGATTCGAACGGACTATTGACGGTGGCGGTGAGTTTAAGATGACAGGCAAAAGATCGTTGCAGTCGCTAAAAAATGAATGAAAAAAACAGTTCAAAATATAGCTTTACGAGAAAAAAGGTAATATATTCTTGCTCTGTTTGTTTCTCACCATTGCCATCTTGTACCGTGAAAGAGCGGAACGGTTGAAAATGTCTGTTAAATGACGAAACCCAACCGCCGCGACTGATAACGGGCACGACACGACGACGAAGCAACAACAGGACATCATTACGCATCATCGACATCGCCATCAGCATTCGGGCGAGCCGGCGTAAGGCTGCCTTAGCCTAATGAACTGTGGCGGAGGATAAATGAGAAGATTTACAGACTCGATAGCAAATGGAGCATGAGCCATCGTTTGCGCGCTCCTTCATTGGGTTTATCGGGGTACAATGGTTTAGCTCAGGTCCTTGGCGAAAAGCAAGAAATTGGCACAACGCAAGTAGAACAACCATCAAGCATCAGCAAGCTGCTGCTAAATGACATGAATTTATGCCGCACGGTTTACAACATGTTAATGCCGATAAACTTCTCTCCACGGTTACGATAGAAGCTTTGCCATGTTAGAAAGCATCCGGATTGAGTCATTTGTCGTTTGTTTCGATCGCAAAAAAGTTTGACACAAAAGTTTGAGTTTGAGTTCGAAGGGAGATCTTGTTTGCTGATTTCATGCGGACTCATCTTTCATGACAAAAAATATCAGAAAACGGCCTTGATCACTTCACTGTATTGTTTGAAAGTGCGAAAATGTGCAACCCTGGATTAAATATAACCATGCGCTAGGCTCATCCTAAATGGACAACTCTGTACGCCACTGTATTGCATATTGCAATAAATATAAAATTCATACTTTCAACCACCAACTCTACTGCTGCAATATCTATCACGCAAAGCAAAACATCCGACAAGCACGACAGTTGCAGTAGGCATACTACTGCAATACTAAAAAAAAAGCACACATAGCCATAGCGTTGCAACAGTAATTATCACCCTTTCGAGTGAGAAATATGGTTGGGAAGTGCACATGAAATTGAACCATTTACAATAGCTTATCCTAACAACCCAACCAAAGCGCCGCCACGATTCTCGAGCAGACTACTAATTACTACTATTATCAAATTACATTGCATTACGAGCGATGCGCGCAGATGCCGATGATTTCAGATTACGCGACAATTTAGCAGGTAGAACTTGCGCATGCACAAATAAAAGTCGATTTTTCCTACTATCTGGAGAGCCGCGGGCAGAGAACGCGTGCCCAAACCGTGGGCAGTTGCGACCGGGAATGAATAGAATACCATCCCGTCTGCACGTAACGTTCCCTCGAGCTCCGACTCCGACGCACGGGTTTTGTCGTATGCCAAGCAATTAGTATAATGGGAGGCCTGTGGGGCGTCAGCTTTTTAAGCGATATGCACGAACTGCTGGCTAACTGGCGTTAGTGACGCTGCTGCACCAAAGTTCGTCCGGCTGGAGAATCGTAACCGTATTTCATCGCGTGCAGCGGTTATGTCCACCGTTTAATGTGGCTCGAGCCAGAAGGGTGCGAGGCTCATCAAGGTTCTTCGAATGGGATCGCGTTACTTTTATTGATAGCGATCGGGGATGGGAACAATTTAAAAAGGTTTCTTAGTAATAAAAAATCAGACAATAACAAATCATGGAACACAATTAGTGTTTGGTTATCTCTAAACCAATTATTTGAACCAAGCAGGAAGACTCAATGAAATCGGAAGTTTACGTGTCGGAAAATATAATCAACATACTATACCATGAGGATAATGACAAAAATGTTTTTGTATTTGTTTAAGGAATTTCATATTAAGATTCCTTTAAGACCTCAATGGATCAAAAATGGTAGGATTATGGATGTAATGTGAATCCTTCAAATGGAAGAGAGTTAAATGGTTAGAATAAAAAAATTGAATTGCAAAATTTCACCGTAACAATTCCATTACTACGTTCATCCCAATTGGCTTCCATAGCGCCACGTTGGTCCCTCGTCGGGAGGAAGATAGAGGAAGACCGTGTCATGAACAACAAACCCGGCAATAACGGTCTCTACTCGTTCTACCATCGACCGGTCGGATGTATGAAGTTGTTACAATTACTATAATAAACTTCGACCCCAAAAACGTTAGTCGAACGAACGCCGGCCTTAATAGCACCCGTCAATTCCATGCTCTCCGCGGAAGCGAGTTTGTGACAAAGCAATCAGGGACCACAAAAACGCGGTGCCAAGAGAATTGGTGAGGTAAGAATCCATCTCATTCGACCGACTTCTATGCGAACGGTAGTGGTCCACAGAGTTGGAGCTCCAGGAAGCACAGGAAAGCTTTATGCACAGTTCACGTCCAACCGGGCTGGTAAATAACACTGTAGCGATCGGAGGGTAGAGAAAAAAAGGTGATAGGATAGGAGGATAGGTAGGAAAGGAAGGGTAGACACCACACAATGTTCATAACCGGACGCTAGACTCAATTCCCTCACTCATTCCCACTCTAGACCCATCATTTCGCTTACACCCGGACAGCGGTTCACGACTGGGGAAAGGATTTATTTTCCACCGGAGGATAATAATTATACAGTGCCAGGCGTTTGGTGTACCGCATGGAGTAGCAAGGGTACTGGCTGGCTGAGAGCGGGCTCAGGATTCTAATCCGTTCCGGCCTTCCGTCCTCCTCTTTTTGATTTTTATAATAATGTTTTCAAAATCCGGAAGTGAGATAGAGAGGCGGCCCCGGCGGGAATGGCTGGAGCAACGTGGTAAATTTAAAACCATCACAGACAGTACACCCTTCGGGGATGCGCGCGCGGTCGTGGTGTAAGCCGATAAACTGTGTGTTTTGCTAAAGTCGTTTCTCGCGTTTTCCGTGCACACCGTGGAACTTCATCAACCTGCCCCGGAGGACTAGTTAGATGGTTGGGTGGCCGAATTGCTGGTAACCGAACAAAAGTTCACAGATTAATATTATAAGCTGGACCAATTAATGCCGTGTGTTTCAACTGCTCGACTATTAGTGAACCACGCGAGTTTAGTGGATAAATGTATTCGATTGCAACATTTACATGCATTAACTAGCTTGCAGAACTCATTAGCGAGAATTAAAATTTAACAAAGGTTTATTGAAAATTACGTGCACGGCTAGACTGAAAATTTATAACAAATGATGCAGAAGAAAATTTAGAAAAAATGTCTTAAGAAAACTAGTTCTTATGAACTGAACAACTTTGAAGAGACCTTTCGTTTCCTGCATCTATTCCCAGAAATAATAGGGATTGCCTTATCAAGTAAATTAAAATTCTCGCTTACGAGACGGGGGTTCAATCAAACTGTGATCAAATAGTCCATTTTATCGTAGCCATTTATTGGGTTTGATCAGTCCCACCATTGTACAAACGATGGTCAAACGTTTTTAACATCGAATGTATATTATTTGGCCAGCGGACGAACATTCTGAAGAAGGCAAATAAGCTACCCTAAATATTTCGTGCTTGTATTCTTGTTGTGTTGTGTGTTGTATGAAATTAGAAATGGTTCGGGTTCGGAAAAGGGGAATCCAAGTTAATCTTTAAATCAGAAGATTAACATAAGTAAATTATACAACGAACAATAGGAACGCAAACCTCCCACCTCCCATCAACGAAAAGGTTTCTATTCTATAGAGTGGCAATTTCGTTTATAATTTCTATATTATCAAATTTGATAAACTGCCGAAAGTGCGGTTAAAAACGCTATCGTTTACTTACCTTGCCACGATTGATGAACCCGTGTTCGGCTGCTACCCGTTCGGCCAGTCCGCCCCCGTCGCCGTCTGGTATGTGCACGGCCCAGTGATGCGTAAAGTGGCGCGCCCCGTCCAGGTCGCCGTCGACTTCGTTGACACTCTGTATGTCGTCCGCGCGACTACTGCTGCTACCGGTCGAAGAATGGAGGAGGCTCCCGAGCAACCCCCGCTGGTGGCTCGCACTTGCACCGATCGTTACATTTTCATCACAGTGAACCGCGGAATTGATACCGCTGAATACTAAAACTACCGTTAACCCTAGCACTAATTGAAGCTGGAAGAGACGACTCCACGGACGGTGTTGCAGCTGCGGAAGGTGCGATACCGACGCATTCCGGTGCCTCCGTCGCCGTCGGGGTACGTGCATACTATCGAAGCTATCACCTCCACTTCTGCTGCTGGCCTTCGATTTTTCGCCAATGCATTTTGCTTGATCCGCCTCCAGCAGTGACCACACAGGTTCACCCAGCTGCGCCGGAAAGAGTATGGGCGCACCGGCCGGTACGCCGCCATCCATCACCGGACGTCCGGCAGAAGCGGACGCGGTGCTATCACCAGGAATGGCCCGTCGACTGTGCGCTTCTGCAGTCCATTGAGACGTTTTGGAATGGTGCACCGAGGGTCTCCTGTTCCCTTCGATGCCGTTCTTGCGGTTTCCTCTACGCTCGCACTGTCTCGCACTCGCTGATGCAGTCATTGTGGGGCGAATAAGGGACCCTACACTTCGTCTCTCGCGACCGAATCACACTGACGAACCGTTCGGGAGATGCTCGTGTCCCGCACGGTACAAGCGTAACAACGGAAGGATAACACGCCACGAAAATAAACGGCACTCGTTGGACGCACGCTTTCACACCGCATCAGGAAGGAGGCGATCTGGGATGTGGACACAGGGAACGAGCAATACGAACACTGGCTCAGATCTCCGCACTTGCAAGTACTCCAATGTAAGTTGCACAGGGTTTCTGGGCACGCACAGTCAAAGTCAAAGTCATCATGCGTCTCGTGGCTGGCTTGTGTCTGCGTGCTGGCACCAGTATCTCCTCACAAACTTTCAAGTGCAAATCTCCTCAGTCAAATGAAAATCCGGCGACGGCAATCCGGTCTCGTTTAGCTCGCGGTTTTGTGTCTGCTTCCTCCAACGCCTCTCTTTGCGACGTCCCACCAGGTGCTTGGAAGCGAGCCGCTCTTGCTTATCGCAAGGATAATCAAGATGATTTAATTAGAGCATAATTATTATTAATTTCAGCCCACCGCTTCGACGGCTGGACCTTCGTTACTAAAGACGATCGTTCTCAGGAGCGGCAGCTGGGCTGTTTCCTGGCTACTTTGCCTGTTAAGCTTCGAATTTGTGCCGCGAATAACCACCTCGACGTTTGCTGGTGTAGCTTCAAAAGAATAAGTTTCTAGAAGAACGCTTGGGTCAGTTGCTTTTCGACTGCAGACACCGATAGGCGATGCTTGAGGTGAAATTTATGCCACGCTCCAGCTCCTCGCACCGGTAGCTTTCCACTAATTTATGCCGCTTGAACGTCGACCTCCTTATACGCCAGGCTGATCCTTATCCTTGCTTTATCAATCAATTAAAAACGTTCCCGGCGACACGGTGGGCAGATTTTCCAGCCCACTTGGTGCACGGTGTCGAAGGAAAGGCTTGCTTCAACACGTGCGGGCGAGATTTTCGACCCGACTGTACAAAGGCGCAAGTACTTGGTAGCGCGTTTTCACAACCTACGCCCGTTGCTCGAGATGTTTGGCCGAACGTTGTTGGTGGTGAGTAATGTCAATGAAACGCAAAACTTTCTTCTGGTTTTTTCTACTCGTGTTGGCACGTTTAAACGGGGTTTACTGGATTACGATGATCTAGGTAGCCACCAGGTACACACTCGGTCCGTTTTAACGAAATACTGCTGTGTGCACTGTTTGGGAAATGAAAACAGAAAAAAGTTAGACACTCGACAAAACTAGCTAGCTAGTAGCAAACAAATTATGCACTGATCAAATTATTAAATGCGTCAGCACGATGGAAGCGAACTTGGGGTATGTTCATAGTTCACCGACACAGTTTTACGGAAACTGGCGGCGAACGTCAGTTCAATCCTACGCTAGAACAACATTTGATTTTAACAACTCTTCACGGTTATCAACAGCTCTCCAGCTTAATTAAGCACTTATTCTATAAGCGAGTGAAAGTTTCTCTTCTAAATCCCTGTGCGAGAAATATCCGTAACGTTGTTTCTCGATTGGCGATGATGGTTTTATCAGGTGTAGTCCGTGTGCCGTGAAAGCTAAAAAGAGAAAAATGCGAAATGAAGAAGTTAGAATATATATTATCACATGTATATTTTCTATTTAAGGGTTAATTTTGTCCACTGGTGATAAATCCTAGACATGATATCACGAATCAGGGCTCAATATTAAGCCTACCAGAGCACCTGCTCAAACGTTCCGTTGGAATGTAATATCCTAATGACATTCGGATGGAACTTATTTCCTCAAAACTGGCATCATCTACTCGAATACTACCTGCTGCGGTAATAAAAGGCTGTAGTTGCGACGCACACAAAAAGTTTTCCCAACGAACTTCCAACGAACACTCCAAACGCTAGAGGGTATCGTGTGGAGCACATACATTAATCCAGACCCCACCACCAGTATAACCCACCACATCCAAGGACCGTGTTTGTACTCGCAATTTGGTACCTCCTGCCTTCCACCAACGGACGCAGCGGCGACCTCCTGTGGGTGCATCGTTCGTACGGCCAGTGGTGACGTACTCGCTCGGCCCCAAGCAACATCAAAAGACCGTCAAGGCACACAAGCCGACCCACCGGTGAAGTTTATTAATGAATATTGGAAAAGTTCGGCCAGAAATCAGTCGGATTATTATTTATGACACATCTCGGAGGGGCTTGCAATGTGCAAACTTGTGACGTTGATTGACTAGATAGCCCTCGTCTGTGGGTGCCAAATTGAAATTCCGCGTGCTTCTAGATTAGAGTCAGGGGAAAAAACTAATTAGCGCACACCATTCCTTTTTTTTCCTCGCACATAGGGATTGGAAATGAGCTTAACGCACAGCTGGTGCAGACCAACCGAGAAGGAAAGGACACACAACTGGCGTACAAAAGTGGCGATTTGCGAAAATTGAATCCAAAAACTAATCCTCAACGTCGAACGTCACCGCCACCAACGTTTTGGGGTGGGATTACTTTCACTGCGTGGCGTGATGGTCATGAATCACGTGAAACGATTCTATGGAATGAGAATATAAGATTCCAATACCTGACCCAAATTAAATTATATGAACACTGCCTCTCTATCTCTTTCTTTATCTTTCAGACTGATGCAGGTATAATGCTTCTGCAATTTTCTCACGCGGTAGGAATAACAAAACAAATCGATGTTGATTAGTCACATTGGACCTCATGGGCTCAACAGTGTTAAATGGCCAATCTTGTACTTAAACAAACAGTCCATAGCATTGTAGACAGAAAACAGTGACGAGGAAATGAAAATTCACCAAGTGCAGCTGTCCCATTTCCGACCAGTGCTATACTTGGGCACTGGAACTTTATAGAAGATTGATAGAAGAAGGATAATCATACTTTTTTCATAGGTAAACATTGAAATTGCTTGTAAAATTGTGTTTTCTCATTGTGGAGCTATTTTGAGGTACAAAACCAGTCATTGAATGAACAATACAATATATGTAAAGTTGTAGTAGCCACTTGAATTACAGTAATCCGAAGAAAAAAGCTTGTTATGAGGTAACAACAAGCCGTAAAATCGCTTTCCCTAATGGTATTGCATGTCGCGCTTACTTAAGCATGTGTTTCCGTTCCAAAATGAAATTTCACCCAGAAAAGTGAAAATCTGCCAAAGGCGCAAAATAATTAATTTCGGCTTTATTGCCTCGACGCACACAAAAAATAAACAAACACAAACAGTTTCCCTGTGCAGGGTCAATACAGCATATCATAATCGTACCGTTTCACATCGTGACGGATACACCAGAGCAGAAGCGCAAACAAATTGCACCGTAACCCATCATTGCCGGGGATTGTTACGCTATATTGAATTTAAAAATCGATTTGCAAATTGCTTCTCACCTCGCATACACCCCACCCATGTGCAAAACGAGCGTGCTGGTCGATGGTTTTCTATTAGCGTAAGTGTTTTCGAGCAGCGTGCAACAACAAACGCAAAACATGCGGCTGTTCTGGTTTTCGTGTTGCTGTTACACATTTAAAAATCAACCTTGAGATATGGCATGTATCGGAAGCTCAACTTCTGCTGCCTCACAATGCCAGCATCATTGTGTTGTAAAGTTATTAAGTCAATATTAGTGCTCAGTTTTACTCTACTTCCACCGCGCAAGCATATGCTCATTGGCACGTAGCTTTCCTCTTTTTATGGGAAGATTTCCCCCTCCTTCAAACCAAACGACGATGGTAACCGTTCTCAATTACGTTATTTGTAAGTAAAGTAAAATTATTATTTATTTTTTTCTAAATGAAAAAAATAGTCTGGTATCACCACAGCCAGCAAGGAGACAAATTGTTAGATGAGAAGAAAAAAAAACAAGATAATACGTCGGAGGGTGCTAGGTGAGGGGAGTTGCCCGAAAACAATTTTCCAACGAAAGTAAACCACAGAAGCCACCGGCTGACAGATGCCACAGATTTGAAAGTTTAGTGCGGGTTTCATCTGCTGTAACAATCAGCAACGCAATGCCAATGCCGTCGAGTAGGACGAAACATCTTGTTTTAATATGTTTTATTTTCGTATACCAGAAAAAAAAACTCCATGAAAAAAATTAATTAAAGTTTGGGTGAGTAGAATAAACAATACACCAATGCGCTCTTTGAAAGGTTATTAAAATACGCTCATGGAAGAAAAGTATACCTCATTTTATGCTCATCGAGGCTCATCAAACATCGTAATAAGACCAACATGAACAAATTTTCCACTAACCTACGGCACACAGTTTCAGCACACAGTTAGGCGAATAGGTTCGGTTCAATATAAACATGGTATGCGTTGAAGATAGAGAAACAAAATTTTCTTCCAACGAAGTTCCACACCTGAGCGTGAAAATCCACAGCCTGTGCCAACGCAAACGGAAAAGCCCCCATCAATATGCAAACGAGTGCGCTGAGCACACACGAGATGACGGCTCTACACCTTTTTTTCCCTACAGACAAACATCTTTTGCAACCCATTGTTATGCTTTCCGTTCTTCGTTCAAGCAGTTCGTCTGGTGAATTGAGTTTTCCATACGCCACATTCCTTCCTTCGTCTACCGGTACTTCCTTCGCCGCCACAACACTGTCCTGGTCACCCCTGAGGACGACAGTGCCTTCTAGTGGTGAAGATGTTGTGCGAAACATTATAAAATTTATGAAATTCATCCCCTCCTCCTATATTGCTCGTTTACGCAACTCCACCTAACGATGGTGTTCTGCCTTTACATACTAACGAAGAAGTGCGTGGCTTGCCGCATTATCTTACGACCCGTTTACGCAAAACCGAACCACACACACACACGCATGTGACCGCGAATCAAATTCGCTTTCGCAGGAAGGCTATGGGAATCGCATCGCACTCGTGAAGTGGTCCCGCATTATTCCTTTCCCTTCCGTACCAGTGCTTAGGGACGACGGAGCGAATGGAAATGGTGAAAATTATGAAACGGTCCCCTGGTATGGTGGAGGTTAAAAGAGTGTTCAATTCTCAACGGAGCAACAAACATGGATGTTAAATTTTGCCTAAAAACCCTTGCAAACACTTATCTGCGATATCTTTTTCTCTGATCTATTCTACTAGAGTTACAACAACAACAAAACTGGTTGGACTGCGTACCAACATTTCGTTACCATTGTATTTGCAGTAAGTTTGAATCGATCGATGGGAGGAAAAGGGTAAAATTTTCCCTTGACCCAAGGGACAATTTTCGTGACCGGTACACACCGACTTGTCCATGAATGTCCATGAATTCGTGACCCTTTAATTTATTCCCTGCAACATAGCGTCAAGATCGGTCAGGAGCGGAACGGCATAAACGGGTGGAATGTCAAGGAAGATCGGAGGAATGTGGCCAATTTATGCACTGGCGCACTAAGCTTCGCTAACCCCACGCGAGGGAGGACCTGATATCGTTTCAATGCAGCGCACGTTTAGGATTAATGGTAAAAAATATTCAAATTACGTTACGCTGCGTCTTTGTTCATCTGGTGACATCGTTTGCCGCTTTTTTTTCCATTTTGGACCTTTTTTTTCTCCTTCAACTCGTGCCATAGAGAGAGTAGTGAAGGTGAACGTTTTCGCACTTCCGCAACTAACGAAGCTCATTGTGAAGGAAGTGTCATCTTCCCGCAGTGCCAAGCGGAGGAGCAGCGATCACCGCTTGATCCCCGACGGGACCTCCAGCAAGGTACACAAATAATCTTACACGTCCCGGCTGATGAGTTGACATAGTGGAACGTGCTCTACTTCATCTTCGCCTAGTCTTGTCTTCTACCCAAGCTACCAGTTTTTGTATCACGACGTTTCCTGAGATTCGTGCTAGCATCGAAATTGGACCCGTAATCTTTGATACTGTCCGGTGTAAAAACCACCATCCGCCTCGTCTTCCTAAACGTACACAAATCTGCCAAAAAAGGTCCAAACCCAAGCTGACTGCCACTCATGTAAGTTCGTTCAAACGTCGTCGCCGTCTTCGTCGACGCCGGGGACGTATGGCAGGAAATAAGAGCTATCCGAAAGTTGGCAACAGGAACATTCCTCGAATCAGCGCAGCTTGCCAACTTCAGCATCAACCCACTATGTCCCCGCCGTGCCTCTCCCCCTTGCGATGACCGGTGACCTTGCGCACGACATCATGCAGTGCAGGTCCCTGGCGTGGTGTGACCGGCCTGTTTAGTATGCTATGACCGGGTTCCCGGGTTTCACGCTTTGAATGTATCTTTCATGCAACCTTTAGCCAGTGTGTGAACTCCTAGTTTTCCCCGGTGGATAACGGGTAGTGTACATTGGCATAAAAAATTGTCCTGCGTGCTTTCCGAGACATGCTAATATCAGGAAGAAATTCTTTTTTGCTATACTCGTATGCCTCCAGCCTGACACATGGAAAAATCCAATTTCTTAACGCCGTTGGCATTCGAATGTACGACTAAAGGCTAGCGGGTAGAATATTGCGAAGCATCTAGTCCCAAGCATAACAAAACCTAGGGTGCAGGTGAATTCAAATACATACTGAGGATTCACGGGTCGGACAAGCCTTCAACGATGTTCTTTCCATGGTACTTCCCTAGGAGCACATGAACGCACATTGACAATACCGATGTGATAACTATATATGGGTATGCTCAATGTGCGTATATTTTAATCCAAGTTGATGGAACTGGCAAGGTGGAACAATAAACCAACATCCGAAAAACTAGAAGGAAGATGTATTTATTGTGATATGCTACGCAGGTCTTGGAGTAACTGTTCATAATCATTGTTTTTTCTCAAGAGTTCCTTGTAATGAATGAACAGTTTGTTATAAACGAATTGATGCATACTTCATATTCAACTACTGAAGTAAATTATGACATTTCTCAACCTGTTTCCAACAAACCTGTAAGCAAGAAGAGAAAAAAATCCATATGATGCCGACCGTTTCCACTTCGGGTAAGCAAAGCATAAAAAGTCTACATCCGACGCGGCGTGACCGTTTTAAAAACTTTAACATAAACATGTTGCGCACACACAAAGACTGGTAGATTGTTGACCACCTACACGGCACTGGAGGACGTGAAAATCGGCGTTCAACCGTAGCAACCTGTTGTTTGACCGGTGCGCATGAAAATGACATGCAACATTTCACATCGTCGCCTCGCGCTCGCGTAACACTGTGAGGTATAAAGCAAAGTTTTCCTTCGGTCGGCGGCAAATGCCAACCAAACCCACCCTTAAGTGTGACGGTTAATGTAAATTTACATAACCCTCCCGAATGAGAGTACCGAAAATCAGCGGTGGACCGTTTTTGTCCGTTTAATCGAATCTTCACACCAACCAGGGCCGCCCTGAGGCGTGTAGAAGTCCGGGATATGATAGGTTGCGCTCGACAGGACAAACTTTGTACAACGTACCTTATCTTCTGTTACTCTTTCCACCTTTTCAAAAATTCGTATGAAGCTTTTTACACCTACCTCTTATCAACAGTTCATGGTAACAAGTTCTGGTACCACGAGGCAAATAATTACATTTTCTAGAGAACAAATCCAATAGATCGCCCCTTAAACAGATTCAAGAAAAGTTGCATTAAAGCACAGATTATCAAATGTATTTTTACAATAAACCTCAAACGTGCCTTCAGAGACTCCTCTTTACAAATTCCACGCGCTGCAAAACTAAGTCGGTCACGTCCTTTCACCTATCGCTACTCGAGCGTAACATTGGATCGATCGGAAGATGGGATGGGAGTAACTAAATAAATTCCAATCCCATTTTCAACATAGCTGTGGGCCCGCACAATCAAGTAATTGGCTTTTGCTCGAGCGGCGAATAAAAAGGCAAACAGTAGTATCCCAATGACTCCGCATCCTGAAATCTACTACTGAAATCTTCAGGTATTTTTTTTTTTTCAAACCATTGCGTTAATTGGATTAATAGTCAGATTCATGGGACAGTCTGGTCGTAAACAACTTCGTCACCCTCTTCCATCTTCGGAGGTCTAGGGTTAGCACCCCTTTCGCACAGGCGATCCTTCTGCTCTCTATGTGCGCAACGAAGCGAGCAGCTATGGCAGCCGGCACTTTTCGCCAGTACCATGCCACCGTCGGATAGAGACGATCCTTCTCTACAACAAACCAGCTGAAGGACTTTTTTAAACCGCTGTGCGTTCAGATCGATTCATCGCAATGCGAGTTCAGCTCAAAATCACACGCTTTTCCGAGCGGAACACTTTTCAAAGTCCTCGTCAACAGCCGTGTTTGATCTTGTCTGACCGGCACGTTTGCAACGGTTCTTTTTCCACGGTTACTTAGGGAAGGGATCGTGATGCTACGCTCACGATTTCTGTAAAGGACACAATAAAATAGAGTAAGTTTTTATTTTGATGAGACTAGCGAAGATTTCTATAAAAAAGGTACAGTACAAAAAGAGCTTTGATACTTTCATCTAGTGATTGCGATTCTTTGTTTATTGATATTTATTTTTGTTTATTGCGACTTTGGAGCGGTTTCCCAGGCAAGATTTTGCCGTGTTTTCCCAAAAATCGAACGATCCAAAAATATTTTTCGGGTTAATGGTTTTGAATAATTCAAAATTTCAAAAGAGATAAATAAGATCTTGCTACAGAATGTTCACCAACGGGCTAGACGTAAAAACAGGATTACCTTCATCATCATAATCCTCGCTGAGGTCCCTAGCAAACCGCCAACTAGCACCTAAAGCTACATCCCGAGAACCGAGAACTGAGACAATATATTTCCCATGGGATAAGAAGACAAATCCACCAGCACGTGATTGCCCTACGTTTCCGTCAGTCACGATGGTGACGCGACAACAGTATCGGAAAAAGTAGCGGTTCGGAAAAGTGAAAGTAAAAACCAAACACAAATGGTCCCGAGAAGATGCGTGACGGGCCATAAAATTTCATTGCATCCAACCTAGGGTAAAAGGTCCCTCCTCCTGTTACTCATCATATCCCCCGACGAAGATAAGTAAAAACCAAATGCGATTCGCCAATCGAAGAAAAGCTTTTTCCCTAGTTTTTTTTTTATTATTCCATCCTTCGGAGTGCCGCTTCTTCTCCATTTCCCATTCATCCAGTGTAGGTCAATGGATATGAGCAGAGCTGAACTGCCCGTAGTGTACGCGATTCCATTCTCAGTGGACGACAATTTAATCTCCCGTAAGTCTCCTTAAATAGCTGCAAATGGAAATCGATATTTTCTTAACCAACTGAAGGACCATGACAGAGAGTTTTGCACTTCGTCGCAACACCAGGCTCCTAGTTTTCGTTCTCTTTTTTCATTGGTTTCAATTCCCAACTCGGGCATAATCCAACAGCGACAGATGCGGTAGACGAAAATCGAGGGAAACTGCCAGCCAGCATGCCCGGACCAATTCGCAGAAAATGGCGAACCAATTAAAAATTAATTTGAGATTACTTATTCATCCTACGATGACGCGGGCGACGCCGGTTCGGATCCGGTACCGGTTGTCCCGAGGGATATGGCGCTTCGGACAACGAGAGCTTACTACTTTGCCCCATTTTTATCCCCCTTTGTGGAGCAGCACCCTTAGTACCAGATGGACCGAAACGAAGGTTCACGAAAGTGGTTTTAAGCATGCCAGACCGACTATGTCAAATGGCAATTCTAAACATGAAAAATGGATTACTTTTACAAGCGAACTAGGTCCAATGCTATTTGCCCGATTAAGCTTCATCTGTTTGCTCCATCAACATCGATCGCCGTTTTGATGGGCTCATTGGAAATTCCTCCCTAGAGAACAATTCGGATAAGCTCACACAATCTGAGACAGATTTGCAATGTGGTCTGAATACGGCGAATGCATTGGTTTGTGATTGCTGGAATTTCAGCGAGATATTGTGCTTATTTTTTCAACCTCTTTCCTACTTTATCATCGCCATCATTAGTTGTGTTTAATCGCGAGCATCGATGTAAGACAATTCATTCACAGATCGATCTTATTCAATTGCTACCTACGAGACGACTTATATATTTTTCGAGATGCTGGGCAAAGAGAATAGAGGTTTGTTTAAACATCTTCCAATTGGAGGAGCTCCCACTGGCAGAAAGTTGGATCGATTTTTCATCTGGTCGGATACATGGTCCGGTACGATACATACTAACTTAAACAACGTCACAAAAAAAGATTAAGCAGCGGTTGTGGCATGGCCATTCTCCCGCCACCTGCAACATCGGTGATCAGGCACGGCTTGTGACGTGAGATGGATCAAACCCATCCAGCAGCCAGCCAGTTGTGCCCAGAAAACCTGTGGGAAAACAGGATTAATGAGGCTTTGACTGGAGTGACGGCATCGCCTGCTTTCCTATACTCTATCACGATTAATCACTCTCTAGTGAAAAAAGAAGTACTGCAGAGGGAGGATTGACGTTGATTCTTTCCATGCACTCTTTCGCCATACGGTGCTTTTCCACACTCTTCAATTCCGTTTTCCTCAAAGTTGTGCGTTACTCTTCGCCGAAGCCAAGTTACAACCGAACCGGGCACTCTATCGACAGCTGACAGCGATTAGTTAAGAAGTTAACCGTGATAGATATTCCAGCGACCGTTGAAAAATGGCAGTTTGCTAGAGTAGTTTTTCTTTGTTCACCTTTCGTTAGCGACGGCTAGCGGCACTTTGAGCAGGAACTTCAAGCCCGGTGTATCTCTGACCTGCTAGGCGTTATTTGAAATTCTCTGGTAAACAAATCATCTGCCAGATACACCACGAACCAATAAACTTGCTCCGAAGGTACGATGAAAAAGATCGACCAATCAAAATTGCCACGATAGTATGTTTGTTGGAAAAAAAAATCTGCCCTTAGGCTAAGATCGTTGGATCTGAATGTGCATAATTATCGCTTAAAAAGACTCCGGAAAGTAATCATTTTCATTATCTTCAGTAAGCACAAAAGCGAAAAATTACGCTCCGTGGCGCAGCTAGAAGAATTATTGATTCTCAATCTTTGCGTTTTTATGACTCGGATATTTTGAATAACCCAGTTGAGAAAAATAAAACATAAATGATTTATTTCAATAAATTACACGAAGTTTAAATCAAAGAGAAAGAAGAAAGATCTCTTCCTTCTTATTGCGATGAAACAATAGAATGTCAGTCAACGGCATGTGAGAAATGAGATGTAGCATGTTTCTATATAACAGAATCAACACTAAAATTCATCGGGACTGTAAAATTGAGTGAATTCTGGATGCGGAGCTTAAAAATATTCAAGTATCTTAAATACAGCAAACAGACGCACCACGATCTCTCATTGGCGAATAAAACCCAAAGCTAGTCCCCATAAAAAGGCTTCTGCCTTCGACAAAGATATCGATTTGCAATTCGATTTAGAAACATTCATATTCATAGAAAAACTCTTACAGCTCACATGCCATACGTTCCAACAGCATCGAGCGGATTACAGCTAACAAACGAGTCGTTCGTTACGAGACGAGTACTTTATTCTGTCGATGAAAACATGAAGAAACCCCGTCTGCCTGCTAGCACGACGGTAATAAAACAGGCAAGTGGCATACGCCACCGAAACCAGAAGCCAGAAGCGATCGCTTCCGGAGGACCGGAAGGGTATAACATTTCGCGATAAAACCCGGCAAAAGAGAACCGTCACCACCGGAACCGACCGCACCGACTTACCCCGGCCCAAAAAAACACTCAAGCAGATGCGTCTAAGTAATAACGGTCTGCAAAATCCTTCATATAACAAGACAAAACCCCGTTCGACCGCAAGCCTAGCAATTGGTACGACGATCCGAGAAGTCATTTCGATTATCGCATTCCGACACAGGAACAGGAACGAAGCTCGTTAAATTTTATGTGCCACTCCTGGGAAAAAAGACGATAACGACGGAAGGGATAGGATCACATACGCGTCAAACCAAGAACATAGCGAAATTCTAACATGCACCAGAATTCGCGGTTCATAAAAAAGTCAGAAGTGGTCAGCGTGTGCTACACGCAAATTACATTTAAAACGTTAAATTTCGTATGCACCAAAGCCACAGACTAGTATGACCATATTTGGAATGGGTTGCAAATATTTGAAACACCGAAACATGTGGAAAACAAGTGAAAATCTCGCAAATTTAATTTACCGAACGTGAGTGTATTGCGCACTAGAATCCCTCAACGAATGACATGTATTGGGAATGTTACAAAACGAACGTCAAGCAAGCCTGTAACGAATTCTGGTAAGCTTCCGTTTTACATTCACCGCTACAGTAGCGTTGCTTCAGTACCATAGCTTGCGGTTATGATTAAAAGCGGCTAAGGTTGACGGTTGCCTAGAAAACCAGAGTGCGACGCTGCTAGAGAGCAGCAAAATTAATTAATTTTATGTACAGGAATATGTGTATCTAGAGCTGCTGTTTGTTTTTCCTTTTTTGAAACGAATGGCGGTTCGGAGCTAAAGAAACATGGAATGAAACAGTTGTAGAAGCGTACTATATTTTGTGTGCAAATAGTATGATATGTGCATCAACCCAACCACATCCTTAGTTACATTTCAAACAACGTGTAGGATTTAAAAAATTATCGTTATATGTTTTTAATTATCTACATCCATCGGTAATATCCTAGGCCGTCCTAAGTTTTCCGCTCTAACAGCTTATGCGAAAAAAGGGAAAATAATCCTCCCGTTCCTTATGCGTCTTTATCAGATAAGTATGTACACGCATATATGGCGGTTTAAAGTCACCCGCTTCCCCATCCTAGCAAACTTTACACCTCATCGTCCACCTGTGACATAACGGGGGACGTTACTGCGATGTTTGAATTTGTCAAACAAAATATGGGCTGTTCTCTGAAGCGTCAGCGGCGCTGCTGCCTGTTCGCCTTTAATGGCTGCATCACGTTGGTGGAACTGTTTGTGATCCTAACCGCAAAAAAAAACCTTTAATTGGATACATTTGTTTCCCAGCGCAAATAGGCACCGCGTCTTGTCGTTATCTTTACATATCATTTGCGGTAAGACTTGAAAAACATCTGTACAGGCAGGGGAGGTCTTATTCGTTTACGTTGAACACCAATCCAGAACATTTATACGATTTATCATGATATGTTAGATATTTAATGTTTCTTTGGGAATTCTCTAAATCTTTCCTTTCATAATATACGCTCCTTCTATTATTTATATTGGATTTCCAAGAAAACCTCTCTCGACGCGATAAGCCATACAGTACTTAAACCTATTTCTCAGTGTCAATCACATTCGGAAAACATGTTTGCATGATGCAAACCATTTCTGGCTAACGACGGATCTTATTAATACGCTGACCATCCTTAAACGATTCCTGTAGTTCAAGTATCGCAATTTAAACTAACCCCATTATTACGGTCTTACGCACGCAGCTCGACAAGCGAAGCGCACAAGCCTTCTATCGCATCCTTTGCACTTCACCCGATATCACAAAGCGGTGACAAAAGAATGATGATCGATTTGACCACTTACGGCCGAGTTGCGAAATAAACCGATGGCCACAAGTCACACTTTACGGTCGGTGATGTCTCCCAGTGCGTTCCAGATCCACCAGCCACCAAACCGGGCGAACTAACCGAACGTTCTTATCCGTTGCTATTTATTGCTAATATGACCGAAATGTGTGTCGTGCGTACGGTCGAGTAGGCAAGACAATCCAGGCTGGCAAAACCCCGCAGCGGTGGATGGCACGAAAGTGTTGGCCATCAATTACGCGCTTAATATCCTCCTCCACCTCGCCAAGGACATCTTAGTTGTGCCTTCGTTTCGAACGGCGAGTGGAGCACTCGACTGTGGTCCTCTCTCAGGACCGGTGGATGCCGTTGGCATCGTTGCTGACCGGTGCGCAATCTGACGGTTCGACAGGAGCGAACACCGCCGTACGCCAGGGTAGCGCTCCGTCTTCACGCTTCCCTTCCACGACCGGTCGAGAATGTGCAGCCAGCGGACGACAGACGCCCGATTTCCTTTCTTAGACTCGCCGCCATCGTCCGTATAAAACCCCGTTCGCGTGAAGTAGCTTCACTCGAGCTTCATCTCACAGGATCACCGTAAACTGTGCGGCCGTTTTACTCTCGTTTCTTTGCCAGTCCTCTTGTCGTGGATTAAGCCTTACTCTGCCCAACTCGTTGTCCCGCCACTTCAGGGCCCTTGGCGTGAGCAGAAGCGATTGCCTGGGAAGGGGTCCACCAAACAATTTACCCCCGTGGCGCGCACAGCAGCAAGCACAACAACGCGCGCAGCAAAGATCGGGACCGATTCAACGCTACCAAAAACCCACAAGTTTTTCACACTTCTCTGCCGGACACCATCTGGCTTCGATGGTTTCCAAAGGGACGAGAAATCTCACACTTGAACGTTCCATACCTCGACGCACACGAATCCGACTTGAAGAGTGTTGTTTCGAGCAGTCGCACACGTGCAGTTTGCTTAGCAAAAGCTCTTGTTTTACCAGACACGCTTCCGGGGGTGGAGAATGGACTATAAAGTGCGATAATCATAAAAACGTCTGATAGAAACCGACCGACTTCGGTCGCAGCAGCAGTGTTTTGCAAGGATTCGTTCACCCCAGCAAAAGTGGAACCTTCTGTACCTTTAAAATATTGGTTCTACAGTCATTTCTCTTGAAAATACCATGGCATTATATACCGACCTACTCACAGCTATTACAAATTTTACGACACTGCAGCAATCACTTCAGCAGAATCACTGCGCGAAAATTGGAGCAGCACAAATCTAGCTCCTTTTTTATTTAATCACAGGCAGACGATGTCAGCGAAGCCAGAGATTGAAAGCATTTGGATAAATGCATCGTTTAAAAAGTACGCCATGGAAATATCCATGGTAATAGGACATTCCACTTTGATGAAATTAAAGTGTTCTATTCGATCGAACTCGTGTTAGAAAACACTCGCAAAAAGGGTGTCCTTTTAAAACCCAATTCAAAGCAGCGATAACCCTTCGGGCTGTTAAAGACATGACTGGCCAAAACTGACAGCTTTGGAAGACCGTAAGACCCTCCCCGAACTATCTAGTTTTCACTTGACTTGCCCATGGGAAACATAAAAAACCTCTCACCCGTTAGTTACCGTACAGAGCGTTTGCCTGCATTTTAAGCACTGTTCCAGCGCGAGCTCTTGAAAACCCAAGATGCACCTACCGTACGGTAAGGTCTGTGTTTCTGCAAAACGTAAACCGAAAACGAATGATCAAGAAGCAACCGTCCGAATGCCCAGCCGTTCTGGTAGCGAAAGCACCAGCAACTTAACTGAGGATTGCGCTGGTTCGGGGACAAAAGTAGGCAGTAGGATGCCGGATGTATGCAATCGATTACTCCGGAATGACCATTTAAGAAATTGCTCGTTGACCGCAGTCAACCCGTTACTTTAACGGAACAGTGGACATGTGCAGCGATTGGGGGCCGAGCCATACTGGACCGGAAACTAAAATCAATATGGAGTGACAATGAACGAGGAAAAGCCAGAGATGTTCTTCGGCCAATAAAATTAAGCAGTAACTGACAAACAATTCCATTTCTATTAGGTTTAGTGTATAAAGCGCCAATTAAACATAGCAAGTACAGTTAATATTAAATTTTATTCTATCTATCAGATGACTAAATCCTATCTACATCGTACTTTTTCCGAAAATGTCTATTGATGAAAGGTTTCCATTTGAAAATTATGAACTTTACAGTAATAACGACGCCTTAAAATGTATACGTCAAATTTTGTTGAAGGTCGGTTTGCAATATAAGTTTGAAAAGCCAACACCAACCACGATTTCCAAGCAATATTGGTCATCCCGTAACGGCAGTTCTTTTTGATATTGAAATTTGCGAAAAGGTAATCGTGAAAAACAAACATTGAATTGTTCAAAATCCCGACATGTACTGCCGCCAGTCATGAAATGCCCTTCCTTACTGCGCCATTGCTACCATAGGGATCCTCATACTCTTTCCCCTGAAAAGCTTAGATCACACTTAGAGGATCATCGCCTCAGCAAAACACTGTATGTCCTCAACGGTGGGGAAAAGACACGTTAGCGAGCACTGAATGAAAAACAAACAACCCAAATGAACAAAATGAAACATCATCATCTAAACGTTCACCTACAGAACCTTATCGACATGGTAAACATAATTTTCATTCGCCTGTGCCTTTTTAATCCCTTAGTTAACAATTTACCAAGTTCTCGAACCGGTGGAGGAAAACGGTCCTTCGTACGAGCTTCCCCAAACTAGTGTCTCTTTCCGCTGGAAGTAAGTTCGCCTGTTTCTCTGGTCTGTCCCCGTTTCAACACCAAGCAAACTTGCTCCTTAATCGACCTCCGTCATTCCGTTTCTCGAAAACTTCGACGCTCCGCTTCACAATCCGAACTGGACTCGAAGAGAAACAACCGGCAAAAACCGGCATAAGAGTTTGCAACTATCTTTTTTTGTAATGCAAGAGGACCAAGAAGATTCTCATTCCACGCTCCAGGTTTTTTTTTTTGGTTTTTTAATCTGAACGACACATGGTCGCATTTCCGCTCCCTTCAACCTCGCTTTCGTATCTCATCCAACGCCACCAATGGTAGCACTATTTGGGTGGGATCGTACGGTAAAAACATACATATTCGACGATATAAATCTGATTCCGGTAAGCCACCGATGCCTTTACGCTGACCGCAAAAATCCACCAAAGCATCACCGCCCATTCCCTGTTCCGGCTTTTCCCAGCTGTCCCGCGTTCATGCAATGACCGTAAATAGTCGGTTTATGATCCTGGAACAGTTATTACGTTCTTATCAGGACGATCTGCCAACATGCATGCTTCGTTAGCTATAATAAGTGAAGCTAGAGGAGCAAAACATGCCAAGAGATCTACGCTCAGACGATAACGCGGTCGTTGACGAACGCAGGCACATGCAAATTGATGATAAAACGGAAGACTTTTACGTGTGTTGTTTCGTTTAACGATTGGCACTTGAAAGATGCTTTAAACTTCACGTTAAATTCACGAGCATAGATAGACGAACAACACATTCTGATGGCGATTGAACTCAACACAGTCACGAAATTCAAGCTATAATTTTTTCTTCATTTAAAAAAATATATATAAACTGTTAAAAAATATATAAAATTTGCTTAAATTTGGACCGTTTTGAAAACAAACATCCACTTTGTATAAATAATTCTGTTGGTAAAATGAGTAGATGCTCTGAAATTTGTGGGTATTATAGTGATTCAATAACTTGGTTTAGGACGCGTTGGAGTATCTTCAAGTTCTCTTACAAGGCAGATAGAAATTAATACCAACACCGATCTATCTACGTAATGGTTGCGTTGGTCAATATATTTGCCAACACTGTCGCTTCGCAACCTGAACGCACCAAGTGAATGGTCATTAAACTTTTTGCCATTACACACACACACAAACTTTAAAAGGTAACACCCACCGAGTAGTGCAATTCTAGCATGTTTTACGCGTCCATTAAGAGTTTGGTCAATGCCCACCGAGGCTTGTGAGGTCCACCTTCATGCGCACCCTGCTTCCAAGTAGACGGCAGCCTTACAAGCAAACGTGAAAAGATAGCTTAAGTGGAACTGTTGAGCATGAGCAAACCTACAAAAAAGGTCATCCCCTCTGCGGTACCGTTCGCACATAGGTGGCACACGAATGCCACACTTCGCACTTCCGGTCACTTCTGCAATTGCACAAACAGGCACGAGGAGCCCGCACAAGAGAGCGCGCTGTTTCAATAACAGTTTGCACGTTTTCCGTCCCTTTGGCAAATATTTGCCCGTGTCGTACAAGTCATCCACAATCCAGGCAGTCAGTCCCCCGGTCAGTACGACCCGGTGGGCAAAAATACCGCACGTAATAATTTAATTATTCCTTACGAGCTACCGCCTTTCGAGGCTCAACGTCGGTCATGGACAAGCGATAGCCAGATGGTGGCAAAAACAAACCAATGGCGCAAGGTGGTTGCAGGACTAGCGCTTCACAACAAAAACATTTGTCGCCTCCTAAGAAACTAGCCAACATGATGGAAAACTCACGAACATAATGCCCATTTAAGTCGTTTCATTTAAGTCATGTACAAAAACCTCTCATAGCAGCAGCAGTAAGAAACATACTACCAAAACAAATAGAAATACAAACAACCTGCATTACAGTGCGCCCGTTTCGCATGCTCGCCGCATGCTTCCGGTGAGTAATTCAGCGTTTATTTCTAGGAATTCGTCTTTTCTCCCCGGTCGGATCGTACCTGTTGGAAAAATGAAAGAAAAAAGGAAAACAAATTCATTAATATTAATTTTCTCAGATTTGCAGAATGTACGCCGAACGCAGAGGCGGTTGTTATGGAGGCCATGGGAAACGAATAGGAAGAAGTAGACGATACTTTTTGCCTGCCGGAGGCTTTTGGAAACTTTGTTTGTCTTACTGAACTTAGAAATTCATTACTTAAAGCTCATCTTTTGCTTAGAGCAGGCATTAGAACAGTGAATGGCAGACATCATCGTGAGTATTAAATATGTACAAGTGCCATGGTTTTGGCGTAAAACGCCAGAAAAACGCAAATGGCAGTCAGGTCAACTAAAACTGAAACCAGCTGAAAACATATTTCCTGTGAACCATGCACCTGCTCCACGAGCTCCGTTATTAGCAGATCTGCCGAGAAGTGGAAATAATGTTCAGTTTGAAATTTGCATAGATATGAAAAAACTCCTTAGACACTACTGCCTGACGCAGGATTGCCGGGCGCAAGGATTCTTAACGCGGCATGACTTGTGTCTGGATGTCAAGTGTTTCGCTCCGAAAAGGATCTGCCAGCAGAGGTTGAGTTCCTTTAGAAAGTGTGCCGCTAAGAGTATATTTAACTCCCGTCGTCCCCCAATCATTTGCATCTCGCAACCCGGGCATATTCGAAGAAGGAGGCGGACGAGAGTGAACGGGTGTTTAATTCGCTCATAAATTTACAATTCCAATCATTTCCGCTTCCGCTGTCGCCGGCGTTGTTGCCGAGAGTGCTGAACGTCGGCAAAACAGTATTTAATATTTCAATGTTGCTCCGTCGCTAGCAGGATGTTAATTAAAAAGTTGAAAGTACCCCAAGTAGGATAACAATTAACAAACAGATGTGCCTGAAAGTAAAAATCATTTACTCAAATAGTTTGTATTCAATGGTTCGTAAATATGTTAAAGCACTATTTAAAAACAGCAGACGTCAACAAATTTGCATCGTATTACATTTCCGAATACAATTTTATACACGAAGAAATAATACCCACGAGATTCGCAATCTTGTAAGGTAAACTGAAGATCCTTAAGCAAAAATTACCCCTGGAGCAAGTGCGCACTCCTTTCGCAAACACAGTCTAGCATCTGTCAAACCACGACCACAACAACATTTATCATTTGCTAGTTTGCGTTTAATTTAAATTTGCCACAGCCGCAAGCATGAAATGCAAATTGAAAGCAAACAACTAACTCATCGTCCATCAACGTCCACCCTGCCACGGTGATGATTCTCATCCGATGCACTCCGACGAACTCGTACGATGTAGTTGCAGAGCTTTTATGCATGCTTCAAATTTTCTTCATTTGAATGTGTCCTTCATTTCTAATTTTTGAGTGATTACGATTCTTTTGAATAACGTTGTGTGCCAAAGTGCTTTCGGATTGAGAAAGTATAATCCTTGCTTCCTCGAAACGGTACCCTCAGGGTTACAGATTATTTCTATTGTCTCCGTAAATTAAATGCATTTTCTGGTGTATGAAAAGGAACTGACGTTCATCGACGTACATTTTCCAATGAAATTGATACGATGCAGAGATAAATTACTATTGAAACCATGCTTATGATTATGGGAATGACCCACCGCATAAACCTCGAAGGGATGCGAGATAAAACGAATTATATTATATCCATAGTTGAATAATCTGATATCTAATGTCTATCAATATTATAATATTATTTCCGCGCAGTTTAAGAACAACTTTGTAAAGGACGAATGGATGATTGAAAAGTCACTTCAATGTGTAACTTTTATAGCTAAATTGAAATTGATTTACGTATTCATAATTTTTACTTCGAGGGAAGAAAGATGCAGAACAAAACAGTCAGAAAATTTGACAAAAATTAAAACCAACTATCAAATATTTATTTTAAAATCAGACCACATCAAACAAGCGATGTTGTTCAGCGAGAGAGTTTTAACAGCAACATACGCAGCAGCCGATCCAGAAAAAATGCAACGACGACAAAAACCCGAACCAAATCCTTTTAAATAAAGTTGCGGCGAGTGCATCGGACATTATTCCGCAACCGCGGCACATCGGCCTCAACAGCCGTTCGCGAAAGCGCTTGGCACGAATGGAAAACTGTGGTTTTTGCGCGGAAGGTGGTTTGTTGAATAATTTAGTCTCGCCGAGGCTGACCTAACACCGAAAACCAAAGTTATTCCTACGTGGCGCGAGTCGACACACTGAAGCCGCTGCCTGGGGTGGAACTGTGCATTGGACGAGGGTGAACCATGCAACTGACAACAGACATTTGGCTTCTTTTAACACTCAACCCTTTCCTGAGAGAGCCTACATGCAGGCGTGAGGAATGCATGGAATGGATGAAATTTATCACTTGAACCACACGGTGAACCATGCTACGACCGCTACTCCGTTGATAAAGTTAACCCACAATCTAGGAGAAATGATCGTAATCCTGCTGAGAGAAGGCATAATGATGTTGCGGATGATGGTGATGAGTATGGTGAGAAGCACTGAAATGCTGTTTAGTGGGTAGAATTAGCATAGCTACTGAAAGAATCCTTTCAATTTCTTTTTGTCCAGCAAGGCAAACCTAACACAAACTATTTCTCATGGTTTAGACGGCGTTAAATATGCTCAAACATATAGCTGGACATTTCAGGAAATGGAAGAAAAAAAAACATTTAAAGGAAATTGTAGAATCAATCGACGTATAAACGAAGAAAGTTCAAGCAACGAAAGGTCGCTGATGCTATGTATTGGAAGGAAAACCAATTAGTTAAGAAAAACCTCCTAGGTATACCAGCAAATTTTAAAACTTCCTAATGTTACTACGCGGTGACAAATGGGTGAAACTTATAGGGTGCCTAATGCAACTTGCATGCTTACGATGAAGATGATTAAGAGATAATTCGTAACATTTGTTTGAAAAAAAAACGACAGCTCCTGCATTTTACAACGGAACCATTCGTCATTGCAACAAATGCGCAAAAAATTCAAAATGCAAACAATAGGCTGTAAACATCCCGTACTCCATTTATTTGTGCATCAATGAGCGTATCGGTTGCTTTCGTCTACTACCGGGTTGCAGAATCGCAGCCGCTTTATGCAATACAAAACTCCGATGAAAGTAAACCCGTTGCCTGGTTGATGCCTGGCAGGAAAATATGTTCGTTAACAAACTGAAAGCGATATTCAGCCACCGTGACTCAATAATAGCGCCGTCGCGAAAACCACGCTACGCTAAGACCGGGGAAGAAAACAAGCAAATTTATAACCTCGGAACGGTTCGTCGCCCAGATCCGGTCAGTTCATCATGGTGGCTGGCCCTCCACCCTTGCGGCGGACGACCCTAGTCTCCTCAACGAAGCAACATTCGTGGCAGCATAAGATGGACTAGAAACAAATGAAAGATCGCCAATTTTCCTTTTGAGCGAAGCATTGGTTTTGACACAGATTCAAACGACTTACTGAAGCACGAAAAGTGGTTATCGCTAGCGTAATACAAACTAACCAGATGATTAATGTAAGGAAAGCTGTTCATGCAAATGTGCAACGGGACGTTGGCGTTGATATAGATCGCAATTCCGTAAAGCAAACCTTTATGAGGGATGGTTTATTGGTTTTCTGAAGATACTTTCTTGACGAAGGTCGTCGTGAACTAGTACTAGTACATCTTTCGTGGAAATTGTTTAAACATAGCATTAATAAAAAAATGTTCCGTTACATTATTAAGTAATTCAATGACTGCCACTTCACAATGTTTGATTTTTTAATGTTTGAAGTTAATCTTATTAATGTGGTGCCAAGAAAATAAAAGATACACAAAAGTTTGTTTCACCAAATTCACTTTGCGCCCCGTTTGTCGCTGAATAATCGCAAGCTGTAGAAATCGGCATAGCAAATGGGACAAAAAAATCCTTCACGCAATTTCCTTGAAGACCTTCCCGATATCAAACAATACCAAGCAATGAAAACAAACGCCACAGCGCAGCGCGACTTCTTTCTGCACGAACGGGTCGTCGTGCTTTAGGGAAAGGAAAAAAGCCGCGTGAACTATTTGAAAACTCAATTAAAATAACCCTTCCAATGGAGAGCCACAACCACAATGCCGAAGAATAAAGAATGTCTGCCCGTCGCCTGAAGCGCTGTGTCACGCGGGAGTTTTCTGTGCGATTCTCATTTCCCTCCGCGGACATTTTCCAATTGTTTCCGCCGCGGCGCACTATGGTTTTTTTTTTTTGCTTCCACTTCCATCCCCCCACGCGATCGTGGTTTTGTCAAAAGTTGCCGGCATTATTTTCAAACCTTCACTCGGTCTTGTGCCAGCTGCGTTCCGTTCATTCGCCCAGAAGGATCCGGTGTTGTAGGTTAGAGACCGCCACCCTCCTCCTCCCCCTCCCACCCACTTTTGATCGCCGGGAAAACTAAGACGGACCTACTTGGCCGGGCCACGCCACAGTTGTCATTACTTACCGTCATCTACTAATGAGAAATTAACGGCTAAAAGTACGGAAAGCCGGCACGGAGCCGACGCTGAGCGAAATGATTTCAAATGACATGAAAGAAATTTCGCCGGAACACAGCATTTCCCGGGCCGGAACACGCCAGCTCGGGTAAAAGTAAAAAGTTTAGCGGTAAACTAATGCCCGATGTTGTTGCTACGGCGGGGTAGGCTGCAGCAACAGCTTCAGCATGGTTGAGTAGTTGAATGAAATTTAATTTCCGCATGAAAGGCTGCGCCACCGAAATGTTTCGTAACGATTAGCGAAAAGTTAAGTTCCTTTATTATGCAACCATCGGCAAGGTTAGCACGCAAAAGCTTTTAGCGGTTTCTACTTTTGTTTGCGTTTACTGTAGCACGAACGCTAGGAGCAAAAAAAAAAAATATTTATCAATGATTTCAACGACGCGAAATACCAGCACCAAATAGGGACCAGGGATCTTTCGCATTCGAGAAAACCTTAAAATCGCGACACGAAAGGTACTGGGAGCATTAGCTATCCGACATATGTTCCACTGCGTGTAGTTGCTAGTTACTATTAGCTACCGACATTGTCCGTCGTTTGGCTTCGTACAAACACACGTACCTCCGCACATGCATAACGCAGCTCAATGACAAACGCGAATGGAACGTGATGAATTTTAATACCCTCTAGAAATTCCCTCTCGAAAGCTCGCCCGTAGGACGAAGCCCCGAGCCAGGGCCTGCCAGACAGGCTGGTCCTATCGTTGAATGAACAGAAAAACGGTCGTTCGAGCGTTGCCCGTAGGAATGCTAACTAAAAGTGCGAGAACCATCGAGAGGCGTCCTGCGTGAGCCCACACCCAAGTGCGACGCTGGTATGCGCTTTCCGCTGCATATCGATCCCGTATTTTTTGTTTTTCCAAATTCGCCAACATTCTGGATTGCCCGCGGGCGTGCGCACGCACCGCCAACCGCAAAAAAAAGAACGAAGCAAGAGAACAATCATGAGAAATTGCCATGGAAAGTGACGAGTAAAGAACCAAAAAACGAACATTTTCAATACACATTTTAGTATCTCATGATAAGCAGTAGGCGATACAATGAAAGAACAATATGTATGAACATAAACACAATATTCAACGACGCATTAATATGCCGAACCCCTTTATATTCTCAATAATTTCGTTCGCGTGTTGTCGGAAAATTGTTTCAGTTTACACACTGTAACAACCGCAAGCTCATGTTAAAAGCAGCTTTTCACCTGGGATCGTCATCAATTCAATTTAGTTAACGTCAATGTAACGCAAGAGATAGGAAGGGGAAAAGTCTGAGGAACACTGGGAAATTGTTAGCGCCCAGCACCAAGCGGACGTTTCCGGCATTGGCGCATATTCGACACTAGGTTGGCTTCGCGAAGAATACAATTAAATTAAAACCAATAATGGTACGACATGTGGCTTGGAAAATTTCATCACCCCGGCAGCTGCAGTGTGCCATGTTTTCACTGGAGTGCGCGGCACCAGCGCATATAACTTTTAACGTACGCAAAGGGACCTTCGAACACTGTGGCCCATGTGTGCCCGGAAGCTGGGAACCCTGCCCTGACCCTGCCTCTCATGCCTGTACACGACAGCCGGGAACCTGACCCCGGGAATATACTCGTGGGGTAATAACGCAGCGAACGAGTTTGAACGTACCGTCGTTTTCTATCCAACGCAGCCAGCAATATACCACACCTGCGCAGCTGGGAAAGCCGCAAGGAATGCGAGCTGGTGCAACTTAGCAGAAACACCAGACTCATCACCGCGTTTGCCATCCATCATTGCCATGAAGCTCGGCCGGCATAGGTCCTTCCTTATCTGGCCGCGTAGCCATGTTCAACGATAAGCACGGCCCCAAACATGAACATCATCCACTGCATCGCACCGTGCTGGGAGGTTTACTCCTACGGTGGGCAAGAAACTATCTGCCGGGCGGGAGCGCATTTTCTTCTGCGCCGAAGCTGGACGTGTAACCTGAATGATGGAGCACCCGGAGGGTTACCCGATGTCAACGCGGCTGGGAACCTGTGCTAGCTTGGATGATACTTCATCGTTCGCATGCGGAAAGTTTTCCACCTAAATCATTATCACAAAGGCCCATTACATACATTACCACTGCCGATGTATCTACGGTTACGGCGCATGCTAGGCCACCTAGAGGACTCTTCCATACCCGAAGACCGAACTCTTTGTCACACATATTCCCATCAACGATTTTCCAATGGAAGCATAAATTCTCCTAAGCCTAAGCGTGGTATGCCGGCCGAAGGAAATGCCAGGTCCGCACCAGGTGATGATAGATTTTCATCATTTCTATAGGATCATGTTTGCCGGTTGGGATTTTACTGGATGCCCTGGCAAGATGTTATCCAGCTTCTAGGGCAAGGATATTCCCCTTCAACGCCGCTCCCAAAATAGCCCAAGCTTCTTCCGGACAGATGGGAAAACATCGCGCACATTTGCGAACATTTGCCATCAGAGGACTGACAATAAACTATGTTTATGCATCGCTGGAGCCGGGTGTAGCTTTGGGTACCTTGCACATTCGATTGCCGTATCTATAAACGAGGATCCAGGGGGTTTGGTTCTATTCATTCTACGACCTTTCGTTGAGCACCCCGTTGGTATTACAGATTGTTATCACATTTCAAAACCGGTCACTACACACACCACGGTGACAATGGAAGCAGCATGGCTTTAAGCAACACCAGCGCCAAACCAAGACGCTGATGCTGATGGGCTGAATTATCATTCATTGACTTTACTACAACACCAGTCAACCGCAACGGTTCCTTCTGGGTTGCTTTAATCGAACAGGGCAAAACGATCCCTTTTCACCCCAATAAATTCCTTTGGTGTGTTATGTTTCGGGTATCAAAATGGAATTGAGCGAACCATAAGGAAGCAACAGGATAATGAGCACATTTTCCAACAGATTCGATCTTTTTATCGAATAATTCTAGATTTGGAATTCAACTAGTATTATGATTATTTTTGAACAAATTTTGAACAAAATTCTTCTCGCAATCATGCAAATTTTCCAAATTTCTCCGCTTATGCAAAATAACTAACAATTTATGGTGTACTAGTGCAAACCCTTAGCAATACAAATGTAGACACCAAAGTGGACAAAATTAAAGCGTTAGAAATAAGAGGCTCAAGGTTGGTAGTTTCGAACAACTTCCCCTTATCTGAAAAGGTTATCAGTGCTGCGAAATAAAAATTAAATTTGGGCACTTTTGATAGTTGAAAATATTTTTGTCCACATAGTAACGATGGGCTCGCCCTGTTGGTTGATCATACATTCGCACAATCTGTTATTCCGAAGCATGCTCCACCGCCAAGGGAAACGCATATAGCAAACAGCTACGTGCATCCATAAGAAAGTATATACTGTTCACCTAAATCTCACCGCCTCTCTCTGTTTGAATCTTGCTCTGCTAGTTTGCTTCTTTATCTTCTTTGCGTTTGTGCGAAGCTACCCGTGGAACAAAGCGGAGCCTTTAAGTGTTTATTGTTTGCAAAATGTTAACATTCGGTCGAATGCACACCGGGTTTCGGTGCAAGTATACGAATGTTACATGAGGAAAGCCCCGCTTACAGCCAGCAAGGAAATAAACAGTAAGTGATCATGTTTTCATAAAGCACTCTTCCCGTTGTTTCGTAGCTTGCTTCCTTCAAATGTTTCGTGGATTCAGATCCGTTTATTTCTCTCCCTGCTTCGTTATGCAACTGGGGCAGAAAGATTATGCCACACGGTGACACGGCTGTACACGTGTGATTTTCGGTGTGCGCAGATGGGAGCGACTGGCTGTGAATACTCATGCAAAGAAAACGCATATCAACAGCACACTGGGAGACGATAGTGGAATCGCGCCAAGGCTGCATCCTACGTCGGAGGTACTGTTGATGCTGCCACTCCATCTGGAGTCGTCCCTGGTCGCGCACAAAGGTAGTACGAAACATTAGCGATGCATGGGGAAATAAAAATTGCATCGCATCCATCATAAATGCAACGGGACGATCTCGGCCGAGCGACTCCGACGGCTACCGCCTCTTGCTGCTAAGGAGAGTACCGTCTCTGCTGAAGAAAGTAAAGGCATGAAACAAAAATAAGTCGCGGATCCGAAAGAGACAGACAGTGCACAAACAGCCGAGAGCACGGGGAAGGGACCGCCGATGATGAAGCGCGAAACGAGAAAACCGGAAAACATAACAATCGAAACGCGATGGCTCGGGCTTGCTTCATCACTGGCGATACATTGTTTCATCGGGGGCGGTTTACTATACGTTGCTTGCTCCATGTTAAAGCCGGCCCAGTGCGACAATGAGACGATGACAGGAGAAGGACGATCTGTACACAACCTCACACAAACAAGCACACCCGAACCAGTAGACGTCGACGATTTCGCGGTTTTGCATGGTGCTTGCGATGGTGCATTGTTCACCGGGAGGGTGAGGCCGACGACCACCCCTTCCCCAACCAGCAATGCCAATGCCAAGCGAACGGGCGGACAGCCTTCACAGAACACACGGGATTGCCGTCGCCACTCGCGTTTGCGACATAACTTTTGCATTTCTTTCTCGACCCAAACAATACGCCCTCTCTCCGCACGCTCCCGACCGCGATGGCATTCGGCTTCGGGCTCCATTCCCCCCCAAGAGTGACAGGAATCTCCTGCCCTGGCAACTGTGGCGCTAAGTCGCTGCCTCCAAACAGACACACACCTTTTTTCTTGTTTTTTTGTTGTTGTTTTGCCCTGCAGCATCGCTCGGATGCTTCGCAGAGCGTAGACAAGAGATAGGCAGAAAGGGGAAACAAGATCCGCTTTGCGGCGGTCGGTGGAGAAGGTCGAAAGTTAACCACGGTGCGGAAGTTGTACCACACAGCAACACAATGGCGTCACTCCAGATCATCGTCATCACCCACCCAGGCAGCAAACGGACGACGAACGCGAGCCAAAAGATGCGCAGGGGAATGCTCTGTTGTTTACTCGTTTCATCTTCTTTTTGGCCGTTATATGTACCCGCACTCCACCAGAACATGGTGACTTCATTTATGTGGTTCCTGGGTCCTCCTTGTCCGCCCCCGTCTCCGTTTTCCCCGGGTACCGCTCGTTGCCACGGAAAGTATTTTTGGTACGCTTCCTGTGCCAAATCCGCAAGCAAAATGTCATTTGCGTGAAGTGCCCGAGTGCCAGGAGGAATGGTTTAATTTTTTTTTTTACTTTCTTCCGCTACCTTAACAAACATCACAGGTCATACAGCAGACTCGCCAAAATATTCTTCTCCAAAAAAAAGAAAAAAATGGAAGCAAACGAAGCCGCAAGCTTGTTGTGCCGCAGTGGACCCGCGAAGAATCGCGCGCGTACGGACATAGCGAGTAGGGTTTACACATCTGCTTCCACTTCTCCAACGGAGAAGGAGCACGCAGACACACACACGCAAACTTACAAAACTGAAAATAATTGCATAAAAGCACGGAAACGATCTTTTGGACTTAGGGCTGTCATCAGCCTGGGTTTCCTTTTGTTTAATTTTGCTTCATGCCGTATGACTCAAACACACACACACACACCGTCCTTGACTCACAGCTCCCCGCGCATTTCCCAGGGGGGAAATAGAGAGTGATCGCTGTTTTCTTTCGCCCTTAATCTCCACCCCCACCAGCCCGTGTGATGTTCATTATGATAAATTATCTGTGTGCAGCCGAGATGAAGCAAAAAAAAAAGTGGATGGTTTGAAAATGAATTCCCTGTGGCGAGCTGCACCAGCTCTCAAGCTCTACTGCTTGTCTAGAAGCTTGATGCATGCGTTTTTCATTTGCTGCTTTCATCCTGCCCAACGTACTGTGAAGCTCCGGTCGCTGGTGGAAGGCAGCTGAATGCTATTGTTTAATTTAAATTTACTTTTGCACAGTTCTGGCCAACCACGATATTCTAAGTAAAACATTATTACAAACGGCTTTTTCTGTCTGGCGTAAAAAGTATGCTTCCATATATTAAGCAGCAGATGTTGGGTGTACTCCAGGCCAGTGTATCGTGCAAGATAATTATGCATAATAAGGATATGCTTTGAATTGTAAAAAACAACAAAAAAACAAAAAACCGTAGTCAAACAACAGACATGGATTTTTAGTATAAAAATAAGGATTCCTAGGAAATTTATGATTTCACACCCTTCCAATAATCATATCCAAATATTATTATGAAAACAATGTAAGCCCATAGATTAACGAAACAGTTGTCAAGCAAAGGAAAACATAATCTCATATTAAAGCCATTATTTGCACAAACACATTGTGCGCGTAAGCGTTTGCTCGTACGATAGAGTTATTGGGCGGTCCAGCTGGAAGGATCCCTCGTTTCTTGCCCGGCACCAGACGAGATCGATACGTAAAGCAAGAAAATCAATTTGTCTGGCACAAAGGAAAGCAATCATACGCAAGCAATTAATCCCCAACAGTTGGCAATCTTCATCAACACATCTGTAATCTGCCCAATGGAATGGCACATGATTGATATCTACCGACGAGACCTGACCAAGGACGAGACTCACCAACTGTCACCGGACGGGTGATAGAAAATCGATTGTAGGAATGGCACCCGATTTATTGATTGAACAAGTGCGAAAAAAAAAATCCTTGGTGCGACTAACGAATAAAAAAAGTTAAGCAAAGCAAATCATCTGCACAAGAACGGACGAAAAAATAGTATGAGTATCCTCTTGAAAATTGAGCTGGTATCAACCTTAGTGAGAAAACACCCATGGACTGCGCAAGAAGGCGAAATCTTTCGATTGGATCCCTCTTGGCCAATCTGGAACACCCGGTCCGAGCAGGACAAGGTTGACGTAATTGAATCATCCCACCGCACTTTGTCAGGGGTTGTACGATCCTTCAACGAAAATTATCAAAAATAACTCTCACTTCTGGCAATTCAAAAACACAAAAAACCATTCTGCACCCGAACATAAGGTCAAAGATAAAAAAAAAACTGACTAGCGAGAGGGCTTAAGGTAACAAAACTCTGCATGTATATTTGGCGTAGCTTCTGGCTGAAGCAAATGCACAACGGGAACAGGCGGCTCCATCTGGGAAGTTCCCAGTATCACTGCCAAGAGCTGATCTAGAGCTTAGAACAGATATGGATAAGCGGCGGCATTGTAGGCGGTGTAGGCAGCCGCAGCTGGCAGCACCGGAGCCCCGGCGGCGTTGTAAGCGGTGTAGGCGGCCGCAGCTGGCAGCACCGGTGCACCGGCAGCATACGCGGTGTAGGCAGCGGGAGCAGCGACATACTTGGCGACGGCAACCGGAGCGGCCACGGGTGTGGCGGCGACGTACGGGGCCGCAATGTTGTGGTTCACCGTGTGCGCGTTGTAGGAGGTGGCGTAGGGAGCGACGACTCCAGCCGCCGCCAGGGGAGCAGCAACAGGGACAACGCCGGCCGAGACGGTGCTCAGGACGCACAGAGCGAGGGCAATCTAGGAGGAGCGAGGATTGATGCTGTCAGTACCGGTTCGAGGCTGGGACGACTCGTTGGATGGTTGCCCTACACTTACCACGATTTTGGAGTTCATTTTGGAAATGTTGGATGTTTGCTTGGCTATGCTGTGAAGTGGCTTGAGTGAAGGTGGAATGCTGACTGATACCGTTTACCGACCGTCGGGTTGCTTTTTATAATCGAACTCGATACTTTCAGACACCACCGTCCCACTCTTATACGCTCCAATGGCGCACTCTTTGGACTATTGCATCAATCCTTGCCCCAACGATACGCCCAACGTTAAAAGTGTCATCCGTTGCATCGCCAACGAGCAACGAGCTTGAAAGTTCAGAATTTCGTTCAAGGGTATTTTCGGCTCAAACCCGCGCTTGCAATACATGATATTTCCAGAGATATGGCTCTGAATTCACAATGCTTGCGCGTGTCCAAGGCACCCGTGCGGCCAATTTTCGACCAGCTAATTTGAGCGCGGCATTCGACGAACGCCGGACGAATGTTTAACTAGAATGACCCTCCATCCAGCCGCGCAACGTATGGCCGGACCCAATGCATCGCCCGGGGCACAAGATACCAATTAAATGGTCCAATTGTTCAACCTTCTCTTTCGCGTCACGCATTTCGCGTATGCAAATTTTGAACCAAATTTTTACGATCAAGCTTGCCGGTCCGACAACGCCGAAGAGTTCGACCATCGAGCGTTCGGCGTTCGGCGAAATGTTTAATTCAATCAACGCGCGAACAACATGCTGACAGCAGCAGCAGTTGGGTAATAGGAGTGATTCATTCACAGCTTTTGATAATCGATGACGAGTGGTTATCACTAGGTCGCGCAGCTGTTCATGACGTACCTGTGGTCGAACTTGTCACGCGTGGCATCAGGCAGGAGTATCGTCCGAACGCGTGAAGGTCAAGGAGTTAACCACCCACTCTATGCCGGGACGCTGAGGTGGTCATTGTGGTTCAGAACGGGAGGGGACGGAGCTATAAAACCGCATGTAGTTGCAGGAGTTAAAGTACAGTCTTCGTCTGCTGCACATACGACAAAGTCAAATCTAGTCCGCCAAACAAGTCCCTCAAAATGTTCGCCAAAGTGGTAAGTTGTCGGCTTAGTGTCTCTAGTTATGGAATCTTCTAGACAAATGAGGATACCAGAGGTAGATAATACATTGCTTCCTCCTTACTCCTTGTACAGATCTTTGTTGCTCTGCTGGCCGTCGCCGCGACGTCCGCCAAGCCTCTGGTTCCGCTGGCATACACGGCCGCTCCTGCCGTATCCCTGGCGTCGCCCTACGTAGCCTCCTACGCTGCCCCGTACGCCGCTGCCTACACTGCCCCGTACGCTGCTGCCTACACTGCCCCGTACGCTGCTGCCTACACTGCGCCGTACGCAGCCGCCTACAGCGCCCTGCCCTACGCCGCACCGTACACCTCGCTCGTGCTGTAAGAACATATGCTGAAAACTTCAATCCGGAATCTCTACAGAATGTTGTAATATTCTCCGAAATGCATCCTCCGAAAGCAAGTCAATAAAACGAATTGTAAATAATTCTTTACCCCTTTACCCTTTAAACAGTTTATCCCTCCAATACACCCCTTATACTCATGTTAACGCAAGGGACGACAAAGATGAAAAACTAATAATGCCACATTCCGACAATCTGTGCATCTCTTCCGCTCGACTGAACTCGTTCCAGTAGGATGAACACTATCATACCTAGCACACGATACTAACCAACACCTAACCACAAGGGAAATTATCTCTTTTCCAGAAAACGTTTAAACAGGTCAAGATTTGTTTACACCCCGCATGCAACCGAAGTACTCTGGCTTCGCCGAAAGCTCTGCTTTTATCAGAACCCATAGCAGCAACTATGCTCTCCTTGGTAACGGCTTACAGTATTTGAAAAAAAAAATCCAAAGTTTTGATAATATGGATACAAAAACTTATATCCAGAAAACGGCGTTCCTGGACCAAGCGTTCATTTATAGTTCCCTGTTGATGTACTGTAACATACGTCACATCAAAGGTAGGCCAACCCAAAGTGCTCTGACCTGGAAAGAAGCCTCACATAACTGCACTGCTATCGAAACATTACAAAATGCATGAGTACTTCGGTTGACATTGCCCGATCATATCCTGAGCTCATTTGCGAGAAACGAAAATGCACGAAACACAAAGAGGTTCATGTTCGTTTATGCAACGCTTTTAATTCACAATTCAAACAATTATCATACGAGTACCATTAGATGGATTTGATATACAATTAAGTCCTTCATAAATGACTCGAAGTTATGAAAACATGAATGAAATTGTTTGTGATGCGTACTAAATATCTTAACGTATCCTTACATAAACAGTGCCGGGTTGGATTGGGCACGACGCAATGAACTCTACCATCTCAGCTTCGGAATTCACGGTGAATGTACATTGGCTCTGCCGAACAAATTTATATTGACTAAATCGAAACGAAACCTGCTGTTCTAAGGGTAACTTGACGGATGAAATGACGAACGAGGGAACCACGCAGCTTTCGCGGCGAAAGGCTTTTCCTTTTTAAGTTATTCTTCATCATACACAGTGCTAAGTTCGTTGCAACACGCTTTGTGATCTTAAAATTTGCAAGTTAAAAGCAAAATTAATGCTACGTACGTGCGGGAAGGATTTTTTCAAGCAGCATTATGCACTTTTCTTCGGCGCCTCTCGGGGTCTGCCACCAGCAGTCAGCATAACAAAGTGGCCTCGTCTGTTGGCTTCGCCTCGTAAAAGAAAAAAAAACTTAGCCGAGGAATATGCACTCAAAACCCTTCGGCTGCTGTCTACCAACCACCGCTTCTGGCTACTTGTGGGCGGAGGATAATTTTGATGAAGAGCCATTGCTTCATTAGAGCGGAAACCCTTCAGTGAACCAAGGCAAAAGGAGGAAAACAACCTATCCTCACAAGACGCACGCAGTAGGGCAACGAGTTCGAATGAAAAGGAAAACCGAAAGCAAACCAGCCGTCAGGAACACCTTCTTTGGAAAAGATTTACAAAAATAACGCACTTATGTTCACTCAACTCACTGCTACTTATCCCGATTCGTGGTGACCTAATTTCAGATTATTCCGTTTCGAAACGGAAGCATCAAGTGCCAGTTTAAGAATTTTTCAAGCGATCCACCAAAAACCTGTCCGGTCAAGCGATTAAAGTCAAGCTTTAGGTAGTTTTCGTCACGATTTTTTATCTGACTTTTTAACTCGAACGGCTCCGGCATCATTCCGGCCGGTGTTAGGCATTTCGGAAAGTTATTTCACTCCAACCGGATCGGATCAATCAAGCACAGATTGCAGTGCGGACAGGATTGGTGAAGAGAGGCAACAAGGAAAAGTTTACACTTCTTATCAAATATCTTTCAACCGAAGTTCTTTGAAATTGGCGCCGAGGAAGAGCATGAAACTTTTACGAAGCGCTCCAAAGAAAGCATTCTTGCGCACAAGGTGTCAATTTATTTAGCGGCCATTTCCTCGCCACTTTGCAGCCCGACGACTCAAGCCACCAAAAGCAATCATCCCTTGTTCATTTTGTTTTTCTCATAAAGCACCATAAACGCTTCACGATAAACATTGATAATTGCAAAATGTAACCAACCGCAAGTCCCTTAAAAAGAAATTATGGCACTCTGATTATTTTATTTCATATTACGTTTACGTCAAGACATGTTCCGAAGGCTCGAAAAGAGGAAAAATAAAACGGAAGGATTTTATTTCGATTTTAAATCATCAAAAAATTCATAAAACTTGCACACTCACAAAAGTTAACTAGCCCCCCATCCTTAATCTCCCCCCGATTCGCCCCGGATTAGGCATAGCCAAATTTGCATGCAAATTGTGCTTCTGCATTGGCACTTAGGCGTTCCGTGAGGCAAAAATTTCCGACGAAATTCGCAAACGCTGGTAAGACTCTTGTTCGTTGCCGGCAGAAGATGGAAGGACATTTACGCTCGCGCAATCTGGTTTACTGCACGTTTTAATACCCGTTTTGTCTCAAAACCAAGCATTAGCGAATATCCGTAAACTCTGGAATTAATATTTGCATTCCACAAACGCCTACACGCCCCGATGATGACGCAAACTGAATCAGTTCTATTGAAAAACTCGTGAGAAAAGTTTTAATTGATTAATGCCTGAGGCTTTAGCAGGATGAGCTGTACAGTGCTCCATAAGTTAAAGGTGGAAACAATCTGGGGGCTTTGGTAAATGGCATCTAGTAATTCAGTTTTAGAAACGTGGAAAGTATCAGATGCCCCCAATCTTCCATATTCCACTGTCACCTACAACCTCAACCATACGTCCCACCCGGCTCTCCACGGTCAGAGTGGAGTAAATAATACACCAAAACAAAAAAAAAAAAAACAAATGGCAGGAAATATTTCACGATGCGTTGCCCGTAATTATGCTTGTTTCCTCGGTTTGGAGTGGGTTCTTTCTACCACAGCTAGCGGACGCAGCTTCTTTGGCGCCAGCAGAAGATCGTCACGATTTCTCCATCATGATGCCGCGAGCTCCGCAAGTAGACGAGTTCGGTTCCATGGTAGACGTTAAATTGACCGGGGAGGGTCGAGGGCTGCTCATGCTGCTCATCAGCACCGTTAATGATTATTATTAGTCCGATATGGAATGCTGAGAATGGTGAAGGCACGGGAGGAAAATTTTAAAGCGTGAGCATAGTCAAACTGTTTATCGTTCCGCAAACTAAACAATTTTAGACTAACCACTACACGTTTCAGTTTTTTTTGTTATCACAATCTATTGAGAATATCTTGAACGACTTGTGAAATATGTGATGCTACTAGATTGCCAAACAATTGCAATCGTCGCTTTGGTTTATATTATCAATTTATTCTCTTCAAAATGAGACCACCAACTCACTCGCCATTAGGAGCCACTGTTTTCACCGATTAGTTGAGAACACATGAAATAGACTGACGAGTTCCATAGTCACGCTTTAATCGTCGACTCCATCCCTAAAGACCCTTCGTAAATGCATCCCTCCGATGAGCTTATGCGTCCCGTTTGGGTACAAATGAACACACTTAAATATGAAAATTGTATCGCCACCGCCGAAAGTCCTAATGTGCCCCTGAAGACCCTCTTCTTGCTCCCTATGCCTAGTTCCTATCGCTCGTTTAACGATCAAGGGAAGATTTTATGACTGCGATCATGTGTGGCTGAGGTTTGCGAAGGACAAGAAGATACGAGGCAGAACACGCTGCAGCTATTTTATGGACCTTAAAATCGAAACCGATGTTAGGAGAACCTCCAACAGATTCCGATCTCATTTTACCCTCGGACCCTTTTTCTTTTCTTTCTGAGCGACGCACACAAACGATATGCTTCTGTCGTCGCGTCTCCCACCAAATCGCACCTACTTTTTATCCCCCGCACCGACATCAGTCGAATGAGGATCGGGCAACGTCTTTCGGCCCGTCAGCCTAGCCTTTTTTGACAAAAAGTAATTTAAGGTTCTACATCTTTTGCTAATGTACCTTCTCTACTTTTTCTATTTTATTTTCTTACAGTAGGCATTGCTTTACTAGGCAAAGCAAAGAAATGATCTTTATTGTCTGGTATCAATTTAAGTTTGGAAAGGTTGTAAGGTTTTGCAATAAGTTAAACAAACGTTGACATACTGCACAATCTTAATAGCAAAACTTAATGCTTGAATGTTAATTTCTAATGAAAAATACACGATAAAACTATTGCTTGTGTAATTATTCTGATGGAACGGTCTTCTATTCCATATTTTAGATTGTTGAGTTCATTGTTAATGATTCTGAGCATACATTTTTACTAAAGATTTAGGATCTTTTTTCTTCCTTAATTCTACACCTCACACAACCCAACAACAATTCAAGACTCGGCATTATAGCCTAAGACTCGATTGTTATGTCGCCTTTTTTTACTCTCGTAGACCCTACATCAGTAGGATAAAGGTGGGCGGGAAAGAGATAGAACAAACACATTACTAACAGAGAGAACGAGTCAAGCCCACAGCACTAGAACAATCTTCGAGTTAATGCGGCAGGGCTCAACATCCATTTTGGAGACCGTCCGCCAATGTCTCGTCGATGCTGGCTGTCTGCTCGTCGCCTTGGTTCTTCGCTTCGCACTCTTCGTCTTTATTCTCCCGGTCAGCCATTCTTTTCCTTCACCCCACAGTACAGCCCTACTTTTGCTATGCCCTACATCCGCCCATATTATAATCCTGATTTCAATCAATAAATAATAATCCTATTTTCATAAACATTCACATTTTACGACCCAGCTTCTGCCTTTATTGTTTCATATATTATGCGTTCCTTGTTTTTTTTTTATCACGGCTATTATATTCGGTTTTATTATTTGTTTATGGGCGTATTTTTCTTTGCTTTTGCGCTCGTTGGGGGCTTTGGGGAGATGCTTGATACGCGGTCGGCGGCTTCCTGCCTTCGACCGGAAGAACGGCCCACCATAACCACACCGTCACACGAATGGACACAGCGACCGATTGGTATTGGTTTGGCGGGTTGGTTGTCGTTTGTTTGCTTGTTTGGCTGCATGGAGGATTATTTAAGAAATGTGGAGAACCTCTTCCCCTCGAGTTCCCGCCCGACCATGTGCAGACGCGGAATAAATGGCGTCACCCGAGTGAAGCGCGTCGCGCTCTCGCTGGAATTGACTCTGGCTGAAAAGTGCTTCATCCATCATGCTCAATGAACTAACGAAGTGAAAAAAAGGCTTCACACCATCACGCGCCGTCCTTTTCTGCACGAAGGGAGGGAAAGCAGATCATCGGCTTTCATAAAGGATCATGGCGTATAATGTTGTTTTCGCACGGAAACCAATCCGTCGTGCCACGAATGTTTGAGCCGGCCACACTGAAATCCTTTATCCGTGGCGACCATCATGATCCTCCGTCGGCACTCACGTCGACGAATCATGAATTATTCTGGCCAACCCTGGGTGGGTCATATTTATGTGCATTAATACAATACAGCGAAGGTTTTGCTGCATAACCATAGCAAGGCCAAGGACAATTTTTCCTCATGCGATTACGGGATCAGTGCGACTTATTTAACATATGTTATGCAATTTGCAATTAAAGTTTGACAAAGGAAACAAGGAAAAGTGCGCAAACTTGGTTTACATCGTGATAAATTAAATGTTTACTAATTAATGCAAGATGTCCAAAACTATTTACAATTATAATATAAAAACATATAAGCAAAGCAGTTATAAAATGAACGAAAACTGGAGAACTTCATCGACAAAAAGACCACTCGACACCACCAGAATCATCCACCTAGTGAGTAACAATGTAAATGTCTTCATAATGAGAACAATAAGTAAGAACCACGTCTCCAACAGAGTGTTGATCGTTAACTGCACTCCATCGTATCGTACATGATAAGCAGAAGCAGAGGAATAAAGATGAAAATAAAAAAAAAGTTTCACCATCCAAACAACTGAAACTCCATACATTACATTTGCATGCAACTCCGGCGAAAACGCTGCTTTGCAAGAAATAATCCGTCCTCCCGGTTCCACAACAAACTATGCACGATTTGAACAATGCACTTCTGGCTGCTTCCGTTCGTCCCTTCTTTGCTGGATGCGTACAAGTAGGACACGATTTCACGGTGGTAAACTGCAACGTGAAAAAGTCACTTCACGGAAGAAAATGCAAATCGCTGCATGCAGCACGCACCCACCATAAAGGATACGACGAACGATTTTAACTATCTCCAAGACAACGAGAGGAGCCCAGCAACTCCAGAAGATTTCCAGAAGAAACTTAAGCCAAGCGACTCCCACACCATGTTCCCTGTGCTGGTTTCACTGTAAGACTTGCAATCTAACAAACTAAGTAGATCGCTCATTAACTAAATTTTACGTCCCGTTTCGGTACCGTTTGCCCTTGCTCCGTTTGCTTGGTGCATCGTGGGCATCATCATCATCTTGGCCAGGACAAGGGCAACACTATTGTGGAACGATTTACGCTGAATTTTATTTTTTTTCTTGTCGCTCTATGTCTCTTCCACGGAAGCGCATCGCCATGAAAAATAGGTAGACAACCGGCGACAGAAAACGGTGGTATCATTTTCGTTGCAGAATAATGAAGTAAAGCTCAGCATATAATTACGAAGTTTGCTAGGTGTACTAAAGTACTTCTACGCCGTTGGAGCAACCGTTGCGTCACTCACTTTACCAAGTGGCAGCGGCAAACAAAGTATAATTATGTAACAAATGCTCGACAGGATTACCGGCACCCCCACGTAGCGAAGAAGATGAGCGGGACGATAAAATGGCGCCGTAAATCTTGCAGGTGCATTTAAACGTGCGTCTCGCAAGCAAATCGATTGCAGCATCATGAGAAGACGTATCGCTTTACTGCCAACTAAGTGATTTTCCTACTCTCTATGTCCTGAGATAACAAGACTTCTGATAAATCTGAGAAGTCTGCACAGTGGTACACAACACTAAGTAAATTCAATTCCAACCGTTGCATTCACGTACAAGAAACCAAATACTTGCAATTGCCTTTTTTAAACTAACGCCTTCGAACGATCGCACGTCTTCACAATCGCGTCAAGATTCTACCCAGAAACTTGCAGCTTCAGATTTCTCTAATCCAACTAACGCGTACGTGCGGCAGCGCAAACAATGCGAAAGTTGCAGCAAGTTTCGCTATGCACAGGGCCATCGAAAGAAGCATCACGTAGCGACATCACTTTGAGAAGTGCACGACTCACAGAACGGCATCCAATGCACACAAGCAGTCAGGGCTGTGCGCACTAAGCAGAATCTTGCAATTCCGCTAGGCAAAGTGAATGATGAAAAAAAAACTTTCCTCACGTGGGAGGAAAAATAGTAACGGCGACTATTGCTAAGTATCAACTGGCACAAGCGAAGGATGGAAGGCAACCCAAAGTGACGCTCGCTCTCCGGTTGTACGATTGGCGCGGGGGGAAAAAAAGGCAATGGAAAGATAAAATTAATTAAAATGAGAAAACGATAGTAGATGCGAATAATTGCAAATATGAAAGCATCCGTCGCGACCGTTACCGCTAGACGAGGGAGCAGCTAGATACTCTGTCGATAGATCGCAATCAACGTTAAGCTTGGCAAAGCTGAAGAGCAAAACCAACAGCTCCATTTCGTTGCTCCATTTCGATTTAACTTTCTAATGGCAATCTTTCTTGCAAAGTCAGTAAATAGTGCGCAGTCAGTGTGAAAACTGGTAACGCGTTACCATTTTGTTTCCGATGGAAAATTGATGTTAAATATTGAATTAAAAATTCAAACGATAGCTATCAAAGATAAGATTCCAGACATACTAATAAGGCTATCTACCATTATTTTGCAATATTTTCCAACCATGCTGAGAAACCAAAAAATTGTTACTCAGAGGGTACAACCAAAAGAGGCGAGCTCTTGTGCTTTTCTAAAGCTTCCAGTCCATAGGCCAACTTTCCAATTAGTTCCCTAAGTCGAAAAGAAAATGAATTCCAACAGCATGCTTGGGAACGCACAAAAAATAACAAAAGCTACCTTTTCCGGCTCGATGCTGTCGAACGCGACAGACAGTTTCTGTACCAGGACGGAGTGAGGTGATTTACTGCCCGGTTTGGCACTACAACAACACATCGAACAACGCACGAATGGACGCTCGAGCGAAGATTGCTTTCGATAGAGTGAGTTTATCTTGGCACGGCTAAGTTGTCAGACTACCCTGCTGCAACTTACCGTCACCTTACAGGAAGAAGGCCCGTTATACACAACCTGTCCAATTGCGAAGATTTTTCGATGGAAAGAGAACATGTGGTCGCGCCTGCGTCTTCCTGCTGCCCTGTCCTCTCGCTCCCCTAAGGCAGCTGGACGGACGAGTGAAAACAAAGAGTCTTGAAACTGTCACTACCGCCAGTGGATGGTGCTGTCAGACGGGAAGCGCAAAGTAAACACAACCAGGGAGCCATTGGGAAAACACTAGCAAAAAGGCTGGAAAAACAAACACAACCGACATCGCCGAAACGATTCCGGACCCTCCCGAAAGCGCTGCTCAAGAAAAAAACTGACGAGTGATGGGTGTGATGAACGGAATCACAGTCAGGCATTTCCCCGAGGCTATTTTTCTTCCGAGTATAGTGTTTGGGCCATACCTACCATCGGGGTACTGTGACCGTGGGGGGAGAAAAAGGGAACACGACACCGAAACAAGGCATCGTATCATCTCTACCGAATGATCGCCTCCAAAAAAAGCCTCCATCTGGTTCTGTTTTTATGCGATAAGCAATAACCGTAAAAGAACAGTGATAATCACAAGAGAAACAATAACAGTAACACTTCCTCGACAGGCTACACTTTCAAAAATCATCCTCCCTGGACCTCAACGGAGGAGTGGCGCCGCCGTGACAAGAAAGTAAATAGGAAGGGGGCAAAATGGGTCCTCTGGTTCGTTTTCTTTCGACTCCGGATGACGGGAAGACATTGGTCGAGTGATTTGTCACCCACAGGAACTGCCTCCCAAGTTGTCAAACAAGAATGGTTTTACGTGATGGAGCAGCAGGCACAAGCAGTTCGATGCACGTAGGATCTCCCTCTGGCGTTCGCTCGCCCCGATCGCATCCGGTCCATGTGAACACGAAACTGTTTCCCCTGTGGTTGTAAACGGCAGTCTGGGTGTTTCGACACTATCGATCATTCATACACGATGTTCCCCTGACGGGCATGAGATCATTCTCATTGGAGGTCGCGTGTCGGCTCTTTAAACTTAACGGGCGGCGAAGGGGATATAGCGATGGTTACAGACCTGAGTGTATCCGCGCCATCATCACCATCATCATCATCTGCTCCATTTCTCAACAAGCATGGGTGGGTACAAATGTAACAAAAAACGCATACACCGAGCTGAGAAAAAACGGCTCCCAAGAACGTCATCTATTCCCAGGGCGCGTTCCGTATTATTTCTGAGGCCGCGCAGACGTTCTGTAGCGTGAGCGTTTGGAGATTTTCACGATACTAACCTGCAACGAAACAGAGAGGAGGGGCAAACATTAATCACCGTTTTTTGTTACCTTGTATTGTGAGGAAATTGTTGAAATTGTTTGACAGGAGGGATTCTCACTTAAACATAAAGCTGTGTCATGTCTGTGCGGCAATTTTATTTGATAGGAGAATGCCTGTATTTTTGGCCCCGACTGGGTCATTCAAGCAGTGCTTACAAGAGACATGTTCTTCCAGCTGATACTCACTTGTTTAGAAAAGTACATCATGAAACATGGAAAAGGCTTACCGCTTCAGCTTACAGAACCTAACGCTGTGCTACGTATTTAATAACGTTTTGAACAACCCTTAGTACAGTAAACATGACCTTTTGCAAACCAGACGACAGCTTTAAAATAAACAGCAATGCCATGATGTGTACGCATCCGCTTCTTCTTAGAGCCTTGCGGCTCCCGTCTTGTTGAAAGTACCATCGCGCCTGAATGTACAAATAACAATCGCCACACGTTGCACCCAAAATCATTGAAGCACACATCAAGATAAGCAAACACGGCACTGGCTAATGCAATTTGCAACGATAACATTACTCTGTACGGGCGATGTTTTTACTTCCACCACCGTCACCTTTTCGAACGACAACACACGGCCGCCCGGTCGAGACTTGAAGCTCACCTTTGTGCTTCCGCGTTGCATCTAGTTCTACAAAACAAAGCCTATCAGCTCCCTGACTGCAACGTACATGGCAGTGCAGTTCGACACAGTTTACAGTTTCCTTCCGATTGCTGGTGGACACGGTACACGCATGCGTCCCCATCTGAGTGAATGTGGAAATAGTGTTTCTTCCGGTCAGGGGAAACATAAACAACATTAACACGCGTGCCCAATCCCTGTCGACGCGCGGCGGAAAGCCTGAGGTGAAGGCTATTTCGTAACTATACTTTCAGGAACGGCCCGGTTGCTAGGCAAGAAGGATTCCTTTGCTCAGGACTGGGTGGGTGAAGCGTATCGGTGCGTTCATATACAGTAAAGGTGTACAGTAAAGGGGCTCCCACAGAAAACTGGCGATGCGGAGCGCATGACGGTGGTGGTGGCAGAACAGAAGGCATAGCAACGACAAACAAACATTTGTCATCTCGTCCAACATCGATGGTACGGTGCCGGTAGGTACTCGGCAAATATAGGTCTGTCGTCGGTGCGCTGCCCAGCTGCAGAAGGAAACAATTTTGATCAACTTCTCTTTCGTCCCACACCTGCTCCGATTCCGAGATAACAACTGTTCACCCGCATTACAATTCGAAACTTGTGAGAAGAACGAATGGAATACACGTGGTACCTTGACAATCATGCATTAGCAGAGCATTGGTTAGCATAATTTAGCAGCGCATAACGGTCTGGTGCTTTATCCTATGCATGTGTAATAAGGCATGGTCATCGAGCAACCAAAAGTAGTTGTTCGTTCCACTAAACATTAAACATCTGCCATTCTATGAAATTGCATTTTCAAGTTCCTTTTTGAAAACTAGAAAAAAAAACAGCAAGTTTTGTATGGCAAAAAGTATATCAAAATTTTACCAAACAGTTATTTATTCGTTTGCTTTGTTAATAAATTTATAATAAAATATTACAGGTATTAGTATTTCAAACATTTCAGGTTTTGTCCCGAGCGAAGAATATATACACCATACGCACACCATCAACCAACACATCAAACAAGCATCCCTACACAAACACCAAACAGCAGACAAGCACCACAAGCGTTCTAAAAATCTCGTTGATAAATGAAATAATGACAAACCAGTTAAGCAACTGTTAATGTGTTTATTTGCAGCGTCTTCTGCCTCTGCGCTATCGTCCCAACGGAGATACGCACAGAATGTTCTATCATTTGCCTTGGAGCACGTTTCATGTTGAAAGATGGAGACGCATTGTAAAATGGAGAAAATAAATAGATTTCAAGTTACCTTCGTCAACCCGGCGGGACGGGTGCTTCTTCAGTTACGCTACACGTGCTCGTTTGCGGGCGGACGAGATGAAAGAAAAAAGCATCCCAAATTGCTGACAAAAGGTGGAAGCAAAATTTGTTACCGCTTGGACGAGTTTCGTTCGTTCTCAAAGGACGCCGCGAAAACACGTGCCGCTTACGAAAGACCGGGCGCCTCCATTGACGCTTTCACGCGACAACGAAAAATAAAATCTCCATCGGAAACAAATAAAGACGCCCGTTGTTACGAACCAGCGAAAGTACGCTTTTGCAAGCTGCTCATTTTACATCAACCATATTCCGCACGCAGGATGGGACTTTCGGCAAAGAACTCCCGGGGAAAACCGGAAGATTGGGACGAACGCGTCCATGCTGGCGAAAGATTTGTTACTCTTGCGTGCAGAAGGACGACACGCCATCTTTCATCCCGATGGAAAACTGATTGTCACTTTTGTTGGCGAGCGAAAAGGAGTGCCACGGGTCGATACACTTTGGAAGAAATCCGACGTAACACAATATCATAAATCTGCACAAGCAGCAGCCGGGCGGGCGTCCTCGGTTGTTGAGCTTTCCGCCGTGTGCACTTGATTGGGACATACTGTTTCGGTGTCAGAGTGACGTAACAAAAAAAAAAAAAAACCTCTCTTCACGTTTCCATCTGCATCCCCCGTATCCACAGAATTATCTTCATCATCATCAACGTGTCCGCCCGAAGGTCCACTAACTCCAACCAGCGGATAGAGGTGAAAGTAACAACAAAAAAAGGGGACGAGCTTAAGGACACGTCAATCAAAGTTTATAGGATTACGTGAAATTATGTCACGCTGACCTTTGACATCGCACGTTGTATCGGTCCACACCATCTCATGTACGAAAAGAGAGCGAACCACCAAACGCGCAGTTTTCCTCCGTCTACAAATTTTCTCACGAGCCTCCGGGCTTCGTGGTCTGCATTTCTTTTCTTTTTTAAACAAACACGTATCATAAACGACACCTCGCATCTCCGCCCGTATAATCTAATCGCATTTAATCTGACGGGTAAGAAAAACCCACTCTTCGCTTCCACCATGCGGACCCGTCTTCGATAGACTCGTGTATAATGAAGTTCACAAGTCAGTTGAATACATGAATTAGGAGTCTCCTCCAGCCCGATCCAGATGTCCTCGATAGATGCGAAAACCCGATCATCCGATCAGCCTCCAGTGTGGCAAACGAGAAAACAACAAAATGATTGTTCCAGGACGTTCGATTGATTAGGCTCCATTGTAGGCGAATTGCTGGCAGCGTGCACCGGACAACAAGAGCTGCCCATTTTCCTTCGAATACCAATTCATGCTCAGCCACGTTCTACCACCTTATCGGACGGAGGAAAACATTGCGGATCAGATAAAGCACGCTTCCGCACAAGGGCAGGGGAGGAGGGTAGAATAAATTTTCGTCTGCGCACAAGAATGAGATCTTTTCCTATGGGTTGCACGTGCCCGCGGCAAAACTTTTTCCAACCTCCACCCAAAGAGTTTGACTCAAGGGGCAGGTTGGGTTCAAGACGAGAACAATTTTTTTTTTTTTTTACTATAGCTGGCAAATCCAGTCTTCATCGAAACACCGAAGGCATCGATCTCCGATTGCGCCCACGCTACGCCTACTGATTCCAAAGGCAGTACCCGAAATTAACGTAGTCCACCGGTAAGAAAGAAACACGAGACACGTTTCTAATTCGAAAACGGATAATGCGATCCAATTTATTTCACCATGCTCGACGGAGAAGCAACACAAAGCACAACACGTTAGATGATCAACCAGAAGATTCATTTAATGTAATTAGTAATCAATTCGCCAGACGGACTGAGGCGAATGCTTGTCAAGATTGATGAATTTCTTAACCGATTCCGCATATGTTAAGGAAAGAATATAACATTTCTCCGAATAAGACTGTGTCCTAATTATTGTCTACATTTATAATTAACGGATGAGCTTTGTTAGTAGTTAGCCATTCTACGAGGTTTGGCAACTAAAATGTACTGGAGCATCGATTGAATAAAATGGAAAATATAATTTGCCAGCTTGAAAAAAATAGATTCAAATGGAGAGCGTGATGGATTTTCCACAAATGAAATAACACTCCCTGCGGAAAACTGAGATAACTGGAAGCCTGTAGGACAGTTTAGGCTCCTACGTTCGACGGCTATACACTCTGGTGACTCGACCCGTACCATACTGATGTAATGCCACTAAAGAAGCCGAATTCCTAGATTTTAAAACTAGTCTACTGGTTAAGGGTAGGCACATGACTTTCTCATGCACATGACAGTGCATTAAAAGCCCTTGCCGGCAATAGATTCAATGGACAATAAGGACGAAAAAGCACGACAATGTTCTCCTCCCTCTGGGTACGAAACTATGCCAACGCGATTGAATAGTCTACCAGCAGTATAAAAAGAAACATCTCCATCGAAATTATGCCTAAACCGAAAAAAAATAAATTAAATAAAAACAATTCCCGCAACGGTTTCTGCGCTGTTGATGCAGACGAGACACAAAGTAGCAAATGTGCACAAAGTGTCGCCAACCCGCTACGAAAAGGCAGAGGAATTTGAAGTGTTAGCAGATCTGCCCTGTAGCACTTAACTCGTGTCGATCGAACACTCTTATCGAACATCATCATAACGTGCGCCCTTGGAACTACGATTTTCGTACGAATCGGAAGGAAGCACTCAAGAACAGCACTCTGCGTCGCTCGCCGTTTTCTCCAATCGCTCTCGCGGCGCGATAAGCGACGCCTCGAACGGAAAACTGACCGCAAAAAAGGCACCATCCGATCGATGGCCGATTATAAAGGGCGTCTTCTTTACCAAGCAGTCGCGCTTTTATCGATTGCAAATTGAAGAAAAGAAGCCACCCTGTCGCCATGATCAATCTTATCAATGGAGGGTTCGAATGTACTCGAATTTTGCCGAACCATGAACCCTTTTTGTCACGTCCTTCGGCGGTCCGCTTAGAAATTCATACCACAGCAACCCGACATCATGAATTAATTTACACAAAGATAAAACTTATTGTAGAAATGCTAAAATTAATATCAATCTTGAAGCAATCTCAAAATCAATGCATTTACGACCATATCAAATTGTTTGCAGATAATATTTCATTACTTATTTATTCCATTGCAGCACATTTTTGCAGAATAAAGGAAAGGGATAGCTGCAAACTGCAGGAAAAAAAATAATTCATCACAAAAGTATTCAAAAGTCATGCAGTGTTTTTTTTTTCTGCACAAAACTATGCGTTTGAGTTATCATTTGCGAAACAGCAAGAGACTATGACGACCGACGTTGCTGCCAAAAAATGCGAAAAATGGCAGAAGACAGTTCTGGGATTTGGGAAATCCACCATTGGCTGCCCTTGTACGTTCAATATCGCCGACGAAAACACGCCTGCCCGAACATTACGGGACCAAGTAGGAAAAGGAACTGCAACCTGTTCCTGAAAAAGGGGGGAAAAACAACAGCAAAAAACCCTGTTCAAGCGAAATGGGATGCTGCTCTGGGACCGCGTTGCAAGTGGTAAAAGCTAGGAGGAGCTTCGAAGGAAAATATTGAAAAATATTGAATTTATTCAATCGAATTATTCAATGTCTCATAATTCGTCCTCGGCAGTCTCCAGTAAGTCCACCGTCTCTCAAACCTGGCTGTTACGAAACGCACCACGTTCGCAAAGCGCACATCGGGAAGCCGGTAGAGCGTGCATACCTCTGCACTTGTGATGCACTTGAGACTGCCTCCGGTGCGGTTCCGGCGAAATAATACGGCATCGCGCGGCACCGGTGGCAAGTGTGTTTCGCTCGCAATTCAATACATATTTTATCCCGCGTCACGTTGGAAAGGATTTGCTCCGCCCGTTGGAAAAGGACGGTGAGGTTGAATGATTCTGCAGGAGAAAATTAAATCATCTTCTGTGCATGACACGCTACGGTCCCGTTCCATTTCAACAACACCTCAGCCTCCGAGCCACGCAGCCAGCAATATCACCTTGATATAGTTATTCACGAATGGCTACCTTACGAAGCGCGTCCTCCGAGCCTTACCCGCACCAAGGCTGGAATACGACGGGAAGGCGGGAGACGCGATCGATTGCATATAATACAATTTATAGAAAACTAGCGAGGCAATTTTCGGAAGAAAACGCCACTTGGCACCGTTTGCATGAGAATGGAAGAGGAGAATTGAAGTACCGCAACTGCCTGTGCCGATGGCAAAGTGGGCCACGAGAAGATTAACTCAATAGTCTCGAGCACTCGAAATGGAAATGGAATCCGCGATGGAGCGTTTTCATTTTTGTTCCAAGATGCTTTTAGCTCGAGCTTCGGCCTTCACGGGAAATTAGTTCAAACACGTTAAATAATTTTATTAAAACTGTACTCCAATAAAAATATATGCGACAAAGATGAGAATATCAAGAAAATATCAGGTAAACATAAATCACGAATTCAACTGTATGTGAATGTTTTCTATTTTGTCTCAGATATCTGCAAAAAGTTTCTATAACAAAAAAAAAATCGAAAAAAAACATATGTAACCAATGTACCCCGAGCTACAACGTTGTAGTTCAGTATTTATATTCTTGAAATAAAGAAAAACACTTCGCTTCACTAAATCCATGGTTGGAAGATAAGGGGTGAAGCAAACCACCGAAGAGCGGAAAACCTAAATTCATACACATTTTAGCATTTGCGCTTGAACTTTGACACCATGCCCGTTATTTGTCGGCATTGGTACGAGGCACTGACAGGGCTAATGGAAATAAAATGTTCAAATCTATGCATCCTAACGATACCGCAGAGTGACGCCCTGTGCGACGGATTTCCTTTTTTTTTCCCCGAATGCAATGCACTTTTTATTTATTTCACACAATATTGCGCCTGCCAAACTTGGTAGTTGGTTGGCATTTTGTCCTGACGTTCAAAGCCTTTCCCTCTCGAAAGGGAAGTCGAAACGAATGTGCAGCACTTATGCGTTCCTAGTTTAAAAAAAAAAAAAAAGAAGAGGTAGTTTCAAATAAGCCGGGCGTAATGCCACTAACAAACCGATACAGTATCCCCCTCCACCCCTCCACTACTCCACCACCGTCAACCGCCAGCTTTTTCGGCTGCAACCGAGCCAGTCGGGCAACTACTTGCAACCACTAACACCCGCACCGGTCGGGTCGGTGGTTGTCCGATGTGGTTGAATGTGGGGCGCATTGAGCAGATGTGTGCGCCACTTCCAAGGATGCTGTGTAGTGAGAGGAGGAATCCAACTGCCGAAGGACAAACTGTTGTTGGCACACCCACACAGAGGGGTGCAGAGAAGTGAAGCCATTTGACAAATGTGAATCTGGGATAATGTGATTTTGATTTCTTCCTTCCTGTCGCTTTTGCTTCGCATCCAGTCTCGGACGTGGCAAAAAGACAAGTATCAAACGATTCATAAATCTGCCCGGGCATAGTTTGAGGTGGAAAAACGGTGTCAAAGTTCTTTTTTTTTAATGCATTTAGGGAACGAGTACTCAATAGGTTTTCAATTTTCATCGAACAAGAAGCGATAAAGAAAATAAAATAGTGAATGACGTGACTAAATCAGAAGAAACAACTTACAAACCTAAAACCCACCTAAAAAACTCTTAAATTTTGCATGGCATAAGATACAAAGAATTGTAAAATGTGTTATACATTATAATACAGATTAAAAAAAAAAACATTGAAAAAACATTATTAAAACGATCCATCATCGAAAGGCAGTAACATTAAAATTATATGAACGTTTCCTCACGAAATTCTCGTAATCCTTAGGATTTGCACTATCCTCCGAGCTTAACTACGTTCCGCTTCAAATTGTGATGAAAATTAAACCACGTCGCCACGAAATGGCTTCTAACATTGCGCCAAATATCACCAAAACGCCACCAGGCGGATAAAAATGCCAATAGAGCAATCCAAGATTCACGAAGGCAACCGAGTGCCAAAAGTGCAAAAAAAAAACACACACACAAACGGCCAGAAGTAAAACGGCGAGTAAAAAAAAAACGACGCTAGCGAATACATTTATATCGATATTTATGTTATGCTATAAATTTTATTTGATTTTCGATTGACTCCACTCGCTCAATTCGCCCCTCTCCCTTCCGGTAGAAGCCCCTGTGAGTGGTGGTGGTAGTGACCGACTCGGTAGTGTATTAGCGCACCAGTGGAAATCGATAGGACGGAACGCCTCGATCTTCGGCGTCCGAACCGGGGCCAGACTAATAAATCCGTTCTGGTGTGCTCGATGCAGATGGCACCGAGTTTAGCTCGGCCATTTCCAAATCGTGACTGCGGGGCGAGGGTTTAGCGGATTTTCCTACATTCTTTCCCCGTCGTGTGGATAAACTTTTTCATCGCTCTCGCCAACCGGCCAGTGGCTGCTGCCAGTGGAAAACGAATCGAGTCAAACATCTCCCATGGTCAACGACATCCGGCATCACATCTCTCCATTGCACTGGACAGCATTGATTGTTTTTTTTTTCAGCCAACCCCTCGGCTCGCTCGGATGTTAATCAAATTTTCACAATCTGCTCCAGGGGAGTTCGGAAAAAAGGCTTCCAACCGGAAGGGCGGATGCAGAGAAAGAATAATAGCGATTCCGTGCCAGCCTCAGCCGCTACCGCGGGGGGGAAAGCCGGAAGCAGCAGAAAGGCCCGAGACGCCGTGGTGCTTTTCGGTGGGATAAAAATATGACCCAAACCGTTTTTTAAAATGCTGGTACAAAAATGCACTTCCTTTCGGACAGAGTGTTATCGTCGGAATGGGGGAAAAAAAAGGATCGGCAGCTATCAATATCATTTAAAATGAAATCTAAAATGGAAACACCCCACCACAAGCACGCCCACCTCGGCACAGAAAGAAGGGAATTTCCAGAACCTTTTGGTGCACTGGGAAAATGCAATGGCAATGAATGTTTCATTAAGCGATTCCGAGATTCGATTCGTTTCGTCACTTTGGTATGAATAGCACAGTTGAAAAGGGCAAAAATTGCGCTGATATTAACAAGTATTCCGAAATTGATTGATTCTTACGAATACGGGGGAGGGAGCTGCACGAGGTTAATATTGTCCCACCCACCTTCAAGTCAAACACTCGACCCGCCATTTCGAGGGTTTATATTCATTTCAGCGAAAGTTGCACAAAGGCGTTCTTCAATAATTCACGCAGCGACAAAAATGTGCTCATCAAATGGATGCATTCTATGTACGCTGGATGTAGTATACTTTTTCCGGACCAACACCATGGCCTCGCACTTCCACAGCAATATTGTTTGTTCCAAAACGGACCGGCCCGTTGTTACCTTGCAAAGGTTCATTAAAAAGTTTCCTGCCACGTTCTGTCCAACACTTTTACCCCATCTCTCTTCCTCTCTTTATCTATTAACAGCAAGCAATGTCACCAGCGAATGGACGTCCATTCGGATGACAGTCCTCTTCAGCTTGCCCTGCTTGACGTAACGCCGTCCCCCACACGACACGATAATTCAATAAAGTTAAACGAAAATGTTGTCAAATTAATTATCCCTTTTCCTGCGCTGAATGCCCTGTGCCGTTCCATGGCGACACGCGTTGCCCTTGTGTTTTCACTTTTGCCGGTGCACATATTAATTTACTGACTTGTCGAACGGCGCGAGCAGCGACCGATATGCAACCCGAGGGAGTTGCCAATGGACGGTGTATGCACTAAATGAGTGTGTTCCCATCTCCCATTATTTCTCGGCCGACGGAAGCGGTTCGTTTGTGCAGCAAAACCGCGCCAACATCGGCACCGGTAAACCCAATTGGGAAAGCGCATCTGCACAACATTTTATTACGTGTTCAGCTTTTCCCTTCTCCAAACCCTCCACCAAAAACCAAACCCTCCCCCAAAGTCGTCGCAGTTATTTATCGCGAAGAAATTGCAATAAAATAAATCATTCAATCGGGGGTTTTTTTTTTCTTCTTCCTGATCCTGCATGATGCGCAAACACGTAACATAATGTGATCGCTCTTTCATCCCATCGACAGGCATTAAAAATGATTCCCATCACGATGGCGGCACAAGACGGAAAAAGAAGCATATCATTATTAATGTCGACAATACGGGGCATCATTTGCGAACGCAGCCGCAAATGGGCTGCTGTGCAGGACAAATAAACCTTTTGATGTACATTTTAATCGCAATCGGTCCACACTGGTCCGCCCATTAGCAGCATCAGCACAAGCCAAATTATGATAACATATGCCGCAAACCAATGAGCGGACGGTTCCGTCATCTGGCGTCAATGTTGGTCCGCAGCAACAAACGTCCTCCCCAAGTTTGGATCACAGAGGTTTTGCATGACATTGAACACACTTTTAAGAGAATGAGTCAAACGGCCGGGCACGGTATCCACTTTAGCTTGGGCGTGTTACAACATGGTACTTGCAGGTGATCAAGGCGATGATATTTCTTTATATCCGAGAAAAAAACAAAGCGCAGGTGCGTTACCAGAGAAACAACCTACCCAAATGGGCTCTCCAACAGGCCCTCCAGTTACAGCAATGATCGTAAAGTTAAGCTCAATCGCTTTTGAAATGATTCGAAGTATGAAATCGGATGTCACGCTGGCACGGACAAAAAAAAACACAACTCCAACAGGATCCAAAAGTACCTGCCGCGAGCGATTTTTGAACAAACGGCACCACACCGGAGGATTCGATAATGGCGATGTAAAACGTTCTGCGCCGTTTCTCGTTACGATTATCGTTATGTGATGTCGTTTTGGAGGACTCTTTTTGTTCCAACCATCCACAAACAGTTCCCTAGGCGACACGATTGAAAATAAAAAGCTTTAGGGATTTTGCCTTGCACAAAACCTACGGAGTAATGTGAGGGGACGGAAAAAAAACCCGGTTTCAAATAGCCATTCCAAACATACGCGCGTCCGATGCATTCCATCCCAAAACTGCACTGCATAAAGAATATCCGGATATATTTTCAATCCGATTAAAACACTAGCATCGAAGTAAAATTACGGCTGAAGGGAATGTTGTAATTGTTTAAGCATATTTTTGAACTCCACCAAAGTAACCAGATGGGGTTTGCTTTTCCGATAAACGATACTGGATACTTAGCAAACATGTTTCAGATAAAAAAGGGATTTCCCGTCGTCTTTGGAGGGCGTTCATCATATGGATGTGTTTTAACACCTAACCAAGGGACAGAAGGGACATTTTTGTTTGGCATTATCCCAGTTTTTTAAACCTCACGCAGGAGGGATCCAAAAAAATGTATTTCAATCAGCAAGCCCTACCAGTTCTAACTCTCCTGTGCAAATCCGGTGCACGGATGGAAAAGGTTCACATTTTTGGGTGAAACCACCCTAAGTAAATGAACCGTAGCATATTTCTTCCTCCGTTGGGCGGGTTTTGGGGATTGAACCTTCGTGCTGGGTTCACTGCGACCGCACCAGACGCCCGACTACGGACTGGCTGCCCGTCTGACTGTTCCCTTCCACGGCAAGGGCACGCGGTTTAACGTCTAACACGAGTAAAAACACGCGGTAAATGGTTCGGACGGATCAGCCCCGTGGGCAGCTACCAAGCGAAAGCTTTCCCCAATGGCTGTCACCATCAATACCGACCACCACCATCCTCTCCCCGTCAACCCGAATCATATGAAGTCACGCGCCTGTGGCAGTTAAGGAAATCCGACCCTCGGGTCCCTGACTGCTGAATGGCAAGGTGAAGGTAGTGTAGTAAACCATGGTGTACGTCAAGCGAGGAGACAGCTTTTTGGTAAACACGTGAAATTATGTTGTGACATTTATACCTTTGTTTTTTTTTTCTACTGAATTTAATCAGCTCACCTGATGGCCTCCGCTCAGGTCGCAACAGTTTGACCGGTTACGCTGTTAACCCAAAATAGCAGGAACCCGTATCAATGCCAAGGCAACTCCTGGAGTTGGTGCTAAATTTAGAGAACACACGAAACACATTCTGGGGTCTGCTGTTTCAAGTGTTGAGACAGAACCCGGTCAAAATTAAATGTGGTAGAGGATTAAAATTGAACGAGTGTTGACGGTAAGGTCTCCATTATCTTTCTCCTTCGTGTAACGCTGGATTTTCTAAAGGATTTTTGAGCAACAATATAATTTTAATTAACTGTCATTAGGAGTCCTAACAGTGAAAGCACAAAGAAGAGTTTAAATAAAGTGACTTTTAACCTATACCAAAATTACCGATTTATATATTTCTCTCCTAGTTTCCTTGCACTTGATTTTCAATCTAATAGTGTAATTAAATTTTTATGAACAGAAACCAATGTGATTGCAGGCTTTCTCCCCACAGACGTTAAAACTCGATGCTCCACCGAAAGACTGTTCACATCCGAACCAATTATTTTGTCTCCATTTCCATTAGAATCGCCAATTTCCCTCCCAGTCGTTCCCAAACCGGCAGATCCAAGAGCTTATTTTCTTTCAATGCCCATTAAATGGCATCACCGAAAATCCGATCTGATAATGTGACAAAAGTAGCATTAGCCGGAGTTAGATAGACGCTCTTGGCAATGCAGATAACACCGAAACGTGGTCTCATGTAGCCGTCTCCGCCAGAGGAATGTGCAACCGGTTAAATCGGTTTCCGGTCGGCCTTAACCCTCCCGCACAAATCGGCTGTCCTTATCAAGGGGGTGTTTTTTTTTTTTGTTTTGTTCCTTATCATTTAACTTCCACAACACAAGATGCTCATGCACGATAGCGCCGCGAAGAGCGATAAGCTAAGCCGTGGAGTAGCAGCAGGAGCAACATCACAGCGTCACATTTGGCTTTTCTGTGCCGTTTGGTTCCATCTGCCTTCCCTTGCAGACAGCTCTTTTGCTCGGGCGAGCTGGTTTATCGGGGCCGATCAAACGAAACCATCGCCAAATTTCGCCTACAACGAGCGGAGAACGACCGACCGACTGGGAACCGGCGTAGACAAAATGCACACACCCAGCACCTCAAAAAGAACAGCGAAGAACGAAAGCAAACTAAGCGTGTACAACGAACCTAGCTCGGATGAAGCCACCACCCGTAGCTTGTTTTCCGACTCGCTTCTCCGAAGGACGATGGCTCCGTGAAATGTCTACTAACGCGCTCCTGCTTTCGCTGGTTTTCCTGGTTTTTTTGTTTCCACTAGCGCAAATGTGTCCTTTGCGGCACCGGTCGTCCCGACTCCTCGTCGTCGCTGGCCCCGGTAGTTGCTGGAATATCCCAGTTTTTCCACAAGTGGCTTCACCAAAAGGCAGCCACCAAAGCTAATGGCACGATTGTTTCGTTTCCCGGGACGTCGCGAGGAGATACAGCTACGAAAGTGAACCAAATTCCCTCGACGAGGCGTTCGTGGCGAAAAAAAAACAAGCATCACACACAAGCGCCAGGATAAAAGGATGCAACAGACCCTTCGATGGCGTTTTTTCCACTTGACTCAGCTCGACCCCACACAGCCAGAAGGACATTCCAGAATGCTGAAGGGACGAGCGAAAAGGGGCGAACGAACGAGATTCACTTTTCCGACCCGCCAGAGACATTCCACCGGTGGTGGCGCAACCATTGCCTCACTACAGGAGCTACGCGGAAGTAGTATTAATATTGGAAGCGATAGTACGGTTGAAAGGTGGTCGGAATTCTGATCCCCCATTTGCCATTTCTGCTTTGCACGGTACGGCGTGGTTTTTTTACCTGATTTTTCCTCGCATCTCATCTCTCCTACTGTATACCAACCTTCCACCTCGACCTCTATCCAATCCAAAATATGGTTGGAACGTTGAGCTTTAGTCCCTTTTTCCGTACTAATAGCTTTTGACTAATTTATCGGCATATCAGAAGCTCAAGTAAGCCTCCGGCGAGGTCGATCGGACGGTCAATGCTCGACGGCTCCTATGTTTTACACGCTGAAACCCAAGCGCAATTATCATGTTGCACTAGTATGCGGGACGTCCAGCCTTCGTTTGGTAGCTTCTCCGAAAGCTTTAGGGAAAAATAAGAAGATTTAAAAAAACGAGCCGGTGGTGCTATTTCTTAAATTAAAAAATCTTTCCTCGAAACGATTGCCCTGTCGGTGGGTTTTGGGGAAAGGAAATTCTAGAGGAAAAATTGCAATGAGGGTAATGAAAAATCATTTCCTGATGGTCCCTGCTGCTCACCTGTCGATCCTCTTATCCTACTCCCACGGAAGCGTTTCAGAGCAAGCATTCATTTTTTGTCCCAACCCTAGGTGGCCTATTTTCTCATTTTTCCTACTTTGCGAAAGCGTGCTACGAACGGCTGCCACTGTTTTCTTTTCATCAATGTCGTTTCCATCACGCTTTTTGTAGGCACGACCAAAACTCTTCTACCATAACTGCTTCCCAGAGGCTGATCTGCCTTTGATATCGTTTAGATATCGGCTCGGATCCCACCGGGCGAGCGTCACATTTCCGTCCACGGTTGACCAGTCCCAATAAGAACCCTAAAAACGACGACGAGCTCCGGGGGCGACATTTTCAAAAACCCAAACACTCCGTGTTGTCTGATCCGAGGCCGGCAAAAGCGTGCACGTGTGCACATCCATGTTTCCCGTGTGTGTGTTATCGTTCCTCGATCTTGTGCCAGGGGGTTTTTCTTTCACCCAATTGGCAGATTCTTCCACTGGACTTCCGAAACATCTGAATCGAACTATTCCACATCGTTATACGGGCAGAGCAGGCACATACACGCACACCCAACACACACAGACAAGGGAATTAGAGCGCCTCCGGGGTGCTTCTGATTGATTGCCAGCACATGTGCGAAAATAGTAGGACCGAGATAGAACGAACCACCGAGTTGCGAGTTGTCCCCAAGACGAGCGGGACACGCTAGGCGGAAAATGAAGACCGCAGCACGGCGAACGGTTAAATAACAGGCAAACCGTTTTTCATTCCTCCGAAACGAACACGAAACCACCGGTACGGCACAACTCGTACCGAGCAGCCGGGGACATATTTTGGCAGCGACATCCTAATGCAAACGCATTTCCAATATTGCTAAACCTTGAAATTGGTACGCCTTTTTGCCGGGCGAGTCCAAGCGACGGCTGGGCGTCTATGAGGCGCCCCGGGTTTTCCCACCGTGTGTCAGCATTTCCAGTCGTGATCGGCTGGCTGTTTGTTGACCACCAAAAAAAAAGGGAAGGAAGAAAACAACGAAGCTACGCGTAAGCATTGCCACGCTAAAACCGGCTAAAACCGAAACAATTCACAAACGAAACGACATCCGGCACGCAACAACCACAGCAGCAAACAACAACAAATCAGTGAACAGCACGGGGAGCAGTAGGCGGTGAGAGCAGCTCGGGGTGGCCATGTTTCACGAATCGTGACAAATCTGCGAACGAATCGGAGCGCGTTCCGGTGCGAGCAAACCCGGGGCGTCTACCGCGAGAGTTGGCCCCGCGCTAATGGCGTCGTTATGGAGCAGAGATAAAATAAAAGCCGGTAGCGCGCCCCTTCCCGGAGGCAGCCATGCCGGTGGAATGGAAGCATTTGGCATTGGGACCCCTGCGGCATCCGGATGGAAAACCGGACCGAACGATTGTTTATGTTGATTCACTCCCGATCCGCGGCGAGGGATGAGTCAACTTGGGACTTGGGATCCTTCGCGGGAGCTTAGCAGCGATCGTTGGAAAAACCCCCCGCGTCATGTTGCTGGAACAACGGTTTGGTGAGTGTTGCCAACGGTTTTTACTCAACTCTAATCATGGTAAAGGCTAATTGAAAAAAAAAAGGTATATGTCTATGTGTAATCCTGCCACTCACAGAGATGACATTTATAAAATCAGAGTTTTTTAAATTAATTTATGTACACAATCGTTTTTCTCTTACATCTAGTCGTGTCGTTACGCTCCTCGATGTAGCTCAGACAAGAAGGCTCTAGTAATCCCATTTGAATAAATATATTGGTAAACATTAAAACAACATGAACTTATTTCATGTATAGATCGCTCACAGCAAATTTTTGGCGTGTGGTTAAATTTAATAGTAGAAAGTTTACGCATAAAATCCATCATCAAGTGAGCAAAGACTATGGGGATTTTCCAGTCACAAAAAGCACTTTGGAAATCGGGGGCGAAAACCAGCATCACCAAAGGATAAGTGATTTTCGTATTCTCGGCCGGTGGTTTCACTGCTTTACCGGTAAAATAGTTCCATAACCCCGTTGCCAGAAAATTTCCTCCTCCTCCTCCTCCCTCCCTCCCTCCATCCCTCTGTTCCCATCCGTTAACCATTCTTTTCCGTTGCATTCTTTACTTTTATCTGCCGAATAAAACTTTAAACTTCGCAATGACTTCGGATGCTTCGCGTGCTGCGGCCTGGATCCTGGTAGTTCCCTCTTCCACTCAACCCCATACCACCCACCTGGGCAGCGTTACTATCGTAACGAGTGGACCCCTTTCCGGCGTTATCTAGCCGGGCATGGATTTCCTTTGGTGCTGAAAAGTTCTGTGCGCTACCCCCCAACGCGATCCACACACTACCTCCGGAGCGTGAAGTGGAGTGTACTCCCTTCTTCCTGTTTGTTCCCCCCCTCGGACTGCACGGAGGCGCACCGTGACCGCTGCTCGCAAAAAGTAAGTTTCCTCTGTCGATAACTTTCACCTTCGCCGGCTCACCACTGTCACACTTGACTTGGTTTTATTATTCTCCCAAAACTTGCCCGCCTTTGCCGTACGGACCGGTCGTGGAAGAGAGCTGCATCCACTTGATCCGTTTACAAAATGAAATAAAAAGAATGGGAACCGCGCTTCCCCCCTCGGTGAAAGTTATTTCATTTCGAAAATAGATTTAATTTAGATCTACTTTGGAAACTTCTGTACGCCTGGAATAAGCTTCAAGAGCTATGCATACAGAGGGGAGAGCTTAAATATTAAATTTAAGAACTCAACGAATGGAAATCGTTGGCTCAAAGGTCTCTCAAACAACTGGATCGAACGAAGCTACCGATCGAATATTTCTTACACAGCAGCATTATCTATTACAAAAAATATACATAGCAATAAGAAGAAACAAAAACATTCGAAAAACCGGTTGAAGTTGAACGCTTTCAGACAATTTTCTTAAACTACTAATGGCAATAATCAAAAACGAAAAATGTAGTAAAAATAATCTTAAAATAATATTATTCGCAATTTACAAACACGCGCCTCTATAAATCATTTCCGGAAGAAACAGTAAATTTCTTTCATTGCCGGAAGATTTTTGCTTCAAAGGATTCCACCCGACCCGGCCGAGGAGATCTGTTTCCGTGCCTTACACTCATCTCGGTAGTGGTTTCCAATATCTTGTTGGATTCGCTTCCGTTTCTTTATCCGTTGAAGAAATGGAGCGCGATGCACGAGCGGACGCGAGTCGCCCTGGGGAAAGCTACCATCGGGGGAAACCGTAGAACCGAAGGTAACCCGGGAAAAGCAGAAAGTGAAGCCAGGGAGCAGGTCAGAACGCAACGGCGGCATTCAGTAATGGTGAGGATTTGTTTTTTTTTTTTTTTTTTAACCGAAACTGATCCACCGAATTCGGCAGGCAGTGCAATCGGGTAGAGAGATATATTTATGCCGCTTTTTCCGGCGCTCCGATCGGTAGCGTTGAGCTCCAGGGCGCCATAAATTTCGAACGTACCGAAAGGGAAAATGCATTAGTTTGACTGGGTGGCAGCGAATCGGCTCGTCTGACCGCTGCCGCAGTTTTCGCTATTGGGATTCAGGATTTTCATCCCCTTCCTCCGACCCGTCCAAGGAAAAGCGACGCTAAAAGTTCAACACACGAAAACTAGAACACGGAAGGAAAAAGGTACCTCGCAGAGGCGTTTCCTGCCTGCCAGACCTAACGGAGAAAAAGTTAGCACCCCCCTACAATTCCTCTCTTCCGCGGCAAAAGTGTGAAAAAGTTGTTCCATTGACAAAAAAAAAAAAGTTCGCCCCGATCGATCCAATTTATAAATGCAATCAGGCAAATTATTCAAATGAGTTGCGCCACACTGTCAGGGATGCTTATTCTCTTCGGCACCCCGAGAGAGAAAGAGAGCGAGAGAAAGAAAGCGCTAACGTCTCCGGTTTCCTTCAAAGCGCGACGGACTTGAATTCAATTCGCCTAAATTCATCCGACACGGCTCCATCTAGGCCAGAGGAAGGCAGACAAATACGCCAGAGCAAAAGGGAAACATTATCCTAGCTAAAATCGCACGAAGTGTGCTAAAACCGAACCCTACTGGGATGTACCTACGATTGTTCTGCAATATTAGAACGACTCGTAGCATTGCTGAACTCATTCAATATAATTGACGTACGTTTGATGAAGGTCTGTTCTGCTTAATGTGAGTTGTAGGTGAAGAAAAATGTTCCATATTCGGTTTCATGTCTTCCAAATATTATACAAAGGTTCAGCTCTCTTGAGACCTTCACCAGATCAGAACAAGAGGGACTGCAAATGGAAATGATGTACTGGCGAACGGCATTTATTGGAATGCTGCTGATCTAATGTATTGCGTTGCATTCCATTTGCTTTTCCATCTATCTGCGTCACATTAGGGGGGGGGGGGGGGGGGGACTCTTTAATCTTTCCACGGCGCCGAATTTGAAATCCACTCCGGATCAGTTTCTTCTAGTTTTAATGACCGGCCTTTGATTGCAATCGTTACGAAGGCGTAGGCGAGCAAAATGATAGAAATTGCTGGCTTTTCATTTCCACCCAACAATACCCGGGTACAACTCGCTCGCAAGCTGGCCCAAGAGCCAAAGGACCAAGAGCCAGATTGCATGCGGATAAACTCTAAGCCCATCAGGTCTTCTTTCACTCTCCGGACATGAGATCGGAAGGATAGATGGCACAAGAAAATGCCGAACGGGGGAAGAGTTCAAAACCAGAGCAAGGAATGCACCGCAGAAGAATGGCATCACATTCCTCTCTTACGGAATCTTCCTCCTTCAACGGGGGAAAATGCATCCCGCCACGCCGGGTTTCTATATCTTCCATTCGTTTTCTTTTTTCTCCTTTCCTCCACTGTGGCCGCACCACCACTTCGATCCATCGAAACGGTTCATTGTGTAAAATATTTGTCCTTATACGGTATCCCTTTGAAGTGTGTCACATACGCAAACACACCCACACACACACCTGCAGCCCGGATTCGGACGGGGATTGAGACGAATTCTGCATGCATTTCCTCTCACAGGCTGCACTTACCGAAAGTGGAAAGCAATGGATTGCAGTGACATGGAGAATGCATTCAAAGGAGCGAGAAAAAAAAAGAAGATACATACACAACCATTACTTTCCATATCCACATCGACGAACGGCTGAAGAGGTACGGAGTGTAGTTTGTAGACTAGGGCATCCCTCCTTGTATTCTTGCATCTCCAGCCAGTCGGTTGCAATCGGGATGCGGAAAAGTCCAGCAAAAGACTCATTCAACGGGAAGCCAAGGGCTAGAAAGGAGTTGGTTAAGCCATATTTTACAACTGGACCAAATCGTTGCCCTGCAGCAGGCGGACGTGTCAACCTGATTTTTCTGCTACATTACACACGATTGTAGGGAAGGAACATCTAATCATTTGTGCTACGGTCGATTTTGGTTCTTATTTGCTGTCGTTAATTTCTTGGACACTTGGCTGGATTTTCCTTGTTGTTTTTTTTAAGCCTTCTGTCGTCCGTGATAATAATCTTGTTCTTGAAACTTGGAACTGAAAGATCGCATGTGTTTTCGAATGGCTTAAGGTAACCTTGAAACTTACCGACACTACTTACCCTCACAACGAATATAGGGAAATCGATTGCATGCGCAATTGTTAAAAAAAAACACACAAGCAAACGTCGAACCTTTTAAACTGCTGTTTGACACTACAAAAACGGACAGCGAAGTTATCGCTGCACCTTATCGGACAATCGTCGGCCGTAAACAATCGTTAGAGATTGTAAACCAATAACCCCACTACACCAACTCCCAGCAATTGTAAACATTAAAAAAAACCCCAAGGTCAAGAGCTCTGTGAGGTTCGTTCCGCACAAACGGCAACTATTGTTTTGTTGATTTAAAGTTCAACAAAATGGCTTCAATTGGCTCACAAAACTGTGCAAACAACCCGACACATATAAACATCTGCACGACGCAAACGCAATAGGAAGAGAAGAAAGGGGTAAACGATTTCCTAGCCCCATAATAAAAGCCGACCGATCATCACTGGGTGTGCGTGTCGGTGGCGAATTAATGCACTGAAGAAACCGCTACATGTTGTTTGTTTGGCTCATCGTAGCCTTCGCGGAATCGTCACTCCCGCACTCCTGCAGAACGTCGCAACATTATCCCCGACGGGAGCAGGTTACGTCAATGTGCCCTTTTAACGTTGTAGAGCAGAAGGAGCAGCAGCGGCAGCTTCTTGTGAAGGCGAATCGCTGTCGCGGTCGGCAAGTCGTGCTGCGTTGCTCCGGCAAATCTCCTGCAGACATGGTCGGCGTTCAAGTGATTCCAGCGAGTGGCTCCGTCGGTACACCCCGTCGGTTGGGTCTGAGGCTGACTCACTCGGTGTCATCTTCGTCGCCTGGTCCGGGTAGAGCGTTTAGGGGCGCAACGAAAGTAGGTGCGACGCGAAGGAAGCACACACTGTGTGGCCCCATTTATGCAGCTTCGTCGACGCGACGGCAACAAGAAAGTGTGCAAACAGCCGTGGCCGCGCGCGAACGATGATGAATGAAGTGGTTGGCTCCGAGTTTAGGGAGCAATTAGTATCTCCCTGGTGCGGTACGCACATACACACAACCACACGTATGGCATCTAATTCCAAGCATGGTGTTTAGCTAGCCACCACAGGGAAAAGCCTTGTCTCTATGTGTGTGTATGATGCGCTGAAGTGAATGGCGTGCATCTCGAAATAGTCTTTCATAGTGTTTTTTCTTTCCTCATCTCGACGGAGCGGATCGGATCATCTTTCGGCGCGGAGGAAACCCGAACTGGGGGATCGTGGGAAAAGCGGGGATTTTTTTTTCACATGCCAAGCGGTAGGCATTTAATTTACGAAAAGTATAAAGTACTATGGAAGAGTCTGCAGAGAAAAATGGAAAAAGTTTCAGCTAGGGATGTAGCACATTTAGAGAGAAGTGTCTGACTGTTGAGTGATTTTAATGCCAGACCAGAGTTTTGAACGTTTTATGAATAAACAAATTTTGCATGGAGCATCCGGTAGTGCTTCAGAGGGGAATGAGAAAGAGGTAGAAAATAAGTGAAGGAAGAAAATTAGCCATGAAACTTGAGGTTTGCCACTTGTTGAAGGATTTTATCAATATCTGGTGAAACTCTAAACAAGATGTCGCATCTAAACAAGATCGGAGATTTTTATTATCCGATAATTTAAAAATGTCACATATTATTCACAATTGGGAGCGTCCAGAATAGCCGAGCGCATACGCCTGATGGAACACGATTAACGATGGCGTGGGTTCGAATCCAGACCGAACCTCTCGCGCTACGAAGGATTGCCTATCCGCGTACGTCGAAGATGAAAAGTCTCGTAAGCCCTTAATGGGTGCAGACATGACCAAAATTGGTCGTTATGATCTTTTAAATATTTCCGATAACCGAATTGATTTATCCGCAGTTGCCGTGCCACCTTATCGGGGGACTTAGACCACATGATTATTTAGATCATATGATTAAAGATATTCGGATGTGCCCTCCTCCAATCACGTTCATATGAGTCAAAGAGACCCAGTGTTTAAAATTTGCTGTATTCGCACGTAAAATAAAATCCAAAAGAATTTCTTTCAGTATTGTGGTCTTTTGGGCGCACATCAAAACTTCCTGCTGTCGAAACGCATCGTATCGGTAGTGGCGTTAATTTTCAATGCTACGAGTCGTGGTTGTGATCACTATCGCATCCAGTTCCAGACTGTGCGAGCAAAGGCGGCTAGGGGAACGCTAAACGGCCCGCACACCGAGCAGCAATTAACTTGACGCAGGTGAGTGAACCCCCTGTTGAGCTGGTGAAACTGAAGTGGCGCAGGGCAACAGGCAGCGGAGTAGTAGCGACCTTCGCGGATTCTTGCGCGGCTCCCAGAAGGCAACGGACCCATTACCGACACGCGGATCATCGTCGGAGAAGAGCTCACACTCCCGTCCCCACCCAACAGACAAACAAATGCTGTCTGTACGTTACACAAGCCCGGCCCACGCCAGGCGCAGGGCTTTTCTGCGCCGGTTGCCCTCGGCAACCTCCGGCACACGGTTCCACCTCGCTGCCATCCGGAGTGACCTAACACACATTCACGTAAGTCGGTCGACGTCGGGGTTCTTCTCTCGTGTCCGTGCCCATCCATCCGTTGCGGGACAACGATGATGATGAGTTGTCGGGTTAAATAGATCAGTTACATTTCTTCGCGACGTACGCCCGAGCTTATCAACTCCGTCCATCACTCCGTCCGCCTGCTCCTTGTGGTCGACCAGGGAGGAGGGAGGGAGATAACCAGCATCCCATCTTAGCTTACATCGGTGTGTGTTTGCAGTTCGACTGCGGCTACGCAACACGCGCACCCTTATCGGAAGGGATCTCTGACCCTACGGTTGGGTGTCACGACTCGACACAACAGCAAACGCTCGTGGCGCACCGACCAGGACTCCAGCCTTGTCTCTCCTCCTCCTTCTCCTCCCTCTCCGTCTGCTGGTTCTTTACTTTCTGAGACAGAATGTTGCATTTCGTTTTCGCGCATCGACATCGAACGCATCACGCCGGGAAGAAGAAACCAAGAAGGCCACGCGGCGCAAACATTCGACACACAATCTCTCGCGCATCCCTCCACAACTCTTGGGATTTGCCCGGCGCGGGAGGGAGGAGGGGGATCACGCGGCAACATTAAAACAATCTTCCGACGGATCGAAGAACTACACCGTCGATGCAGCAAAGAGGAGCAGCGGTCGAATAAACAAACCAAACTGAGCGCATATGCAAGCAAAGGAACCAAGGGAAGGCACCGAGGTTACGCCGGAGCGTAGCAAGATGATCGCCACACCATCATCGCCATCGATGCACCTCCCGTGGCTTTCCACACACCGCCCTTTGGCTCTCCGAACCGTTGTTGCGTCTTTTTAGCACAAATTGTTAAGGACGCACAACAACGGAATGCAACACCACCCAAACAACAGTTGGAGCAGGTGGACCACGCGTTGGACTGAATGTTGCCACACATTGTTGCTCCCAAAGGAAGGTTCTCTCTTCCTTCCGAAACCCTGGGAACAGTGCGCGCCGGTTAAACGATCCTCGCTCATCTTCTGGGTTTTTACGGCAAGGCAAGTTCTCTGGACGGCACGAGGCGGGAAGCATTTTTGATTTATGTTTATCAAGTTATGTAATGCCGCCTTCCCGGCGGGCCTAAACCGGGGGAAGGAGAGCAGACGACCGTGGAACCAAGATTTAGGTGGATTTTGTCTATTTATAACGTTCGTCCGTTGTGCTGTGTCGAAGCAAACGTGTTCCGGACGGTGGCAGATCATGTTCTTCCCAAGTGGCTATATGCTACACCCGTTTCAGCCGGACGAGAGAAATCCAAAAGTGAAGAGCGCTATACTGTGTGAAGCTTTACGCACAGTGTATTGTGCATTTACATCGCGACAACAGCAAAAAGAATCGCTAGTAACATGATAAAATGTTGTTTAATGTAACCAGTACAGTTAACTCAGAGGCACGCTCTTCACGCAAGATCGACGTGCATAGACTCTACAGCATATTCAACGTTGCCAGTAGATGTCGTGAAAAAAAAACAAAACAGGGACAAACAATCACTCCTATCTGTACAATGCGTAACACAAAGAGATTCGCAGAAGAAACGCCGGAGATTTTTTTGCAAACGACACTTCATTGTCTGCAAGTGACTCACGAGCAGGAAATGGCGGAGGCAAGGTGACTTGGGGATTGTGAATATTGATTAAAAAAAAACACGTCAAACCCAGCAGAGAAGGCTATAACCACCACCACAAACGTGCCTTCGCTGTGTTGCTCTCCTCGCCCAAGAAATTCGCTCGCTAATTCCGTAAACAAACTACAACGAATCTTCACAACACGTCTCAACATGCGCGTGGAAACCTCTGCTGCCTCCCTCCTCAGAAGGGTGGAGAATGGTGTTTTTATCATGCGGTTTACACTCGATGCACACTGCTAACTTGTTCGTCAGGGAGCAAAAAGGTGAAAAAATATCAGGTTTACTGCTGTGTAACAGAAACAGAACCATTGGGAATCTGTTCGTAGCCAAGTGCATGAATTTACATATGTGAGACTAGAGAGGAATGCCTATTTTATACCACGGACACTTGCTAGAGACTGGCAAAAGCATCGGCTTGTTCTTGCAGAAACTTCCTAAAACCAGACAAAACTAAAGTCGTCAGTAGCGAACAAAACAGGTAACACAATATAAAAAGAAAAAACAAATGCATTCGTCCCCAGCATTCGGAAGATTAATTTGCGGTTCGCTGTCAATCATTATAGCATTCGACAGTAATTGTCAATATGTTGTTCCGTCGCTCTCAATTCTACTAATGACGTTTGAATTCCAATGCACAAAACAAATGCGGCGTAATTGAGGAAACATTTTTTACTCCCTGCAGTTCGTGCGTTTAACAACGAAAAAGCCAACATCGTCCATTTGCAGAAGGATCCAGGGATACTCACGCATTTTGAACAAGCAAACCGGGCAAATCGAAAACAAGTACCCAGGTGCATTACAATTAATGCCCTTTGTGAAAATAAAACGCATTCCAAGCACTGCACGCGCTCCACACTCCAGGCAATTGGAACGTGACAAATTCTGCTGCAGGAAATGGAATTCCAGTGGCGCCAGGGTTCCCGTGCTTCAACGTGTTTCATAAAATTGAATTGTATAGTACGCGTATCGAACAGAAATGCACGCGCTTGCCGAACAGTTTGGCAATATTTTGTGAATGATATTGGGACCTTTATCGAAAAAAGAAACATGACATCTTAAAGTTTATGAGATGTGACATTACAGCAAAGATCGATCAAATTCGCGCGTAGAATAGCTTACGAATCACAGCAAACATTGATAATATGTGATTCTAGACAACGGTCGGTTTGAGGAACATAGGAAGGGAGAATTGTTTGGACATAAACTTACCTTAACAGTGCTGTGGTAGATTTGAAGGTGATTACTTCCGTTTACCATTTAAGTTTGTTGTTCATTTCATGAAATGTAACAGCACAAAAGCACAAACCACATAATTCTTCTTCAACGCTACAAATCAACTACAGAACCACATCTGACACCACACAATTCACACTATAAAGCTGTTTTGATCTGTTTGCCTAACATTTTCCAATCATCCTTACTCGCTCGTCTATTGCTCTGCACCGTTAGTTTTATTCCTCCAGCCTTAATTCCAAGACATGACTTCTTACACGACACGATAGGCTAGGCACCACGGCATGGAGTTGTTCTATTTTCTCCTCTTTGCGACGCCACACGCTGACTATGGCAACAACATGTTTCCTTTTGGTCTATGCCCACCGGTATTTCCTCTGGGACAGTTCTATTTTCTTCTCTGTTTATATTCGTGTGGCATCACTTAGAGAGGAGAAAAAAAGGCACCATTATGCTTCCACAGAAGCCCGCTGTTTGCCGGGTTCGCTTCCGATCCGAAAGTGGTTGCTGTGTTTTATTTTCCCTTTTGCAGCGGCAAAGCACATAGTGCACACCTTTTTGAGCACACGGGAAATTTGCAGTGCCACTGCTGAATCGGAGGGATGGGCCACGCTTTTCTTTCGCGGTTGTTGCTCTTTGCTTGTGCTACTTAGTTTTTCTTGCTATCGTATTTTAGTCCGGAACATTTTATTTTGCCTTTCTCCATCTTCCCGTTAATTGGTGCGTTTGGGTTCGATACAAAGACACTGGACTACTTTGATCGTGTTTGATTAGAGGGAACCCCCAGTTAATGCTGCCGGAGCCTTTTCCTTCTACGCAGGTCGGCTGCGGATGAGGGCGATTTATTCCATCGAAAAAAAAGGATCACCATCAAGGGTTTGTGGAGGTAATTAACCTGTCACCAAATTAGATTATTTGGAACATTTAAGCGGCCCATATCAAGCGCGAATCTATCAATTCCTCCCAGGAAGCAGCAGTTACCAAACGGCAGGTGAAAACTTCTATGTTTTATTACATGTTGTACAAGTGTTGTCAGATATGTTTGTTAGTTTACTCTTTAAATGATTATAACATCATTACTTGTTACGAAAGCCAAATACAATAGAGCAATAATTCAGAAAACCCTAGCGTTTTTTACAGTATGTGCATTTAGATCCTTGAGTAACAAAAAAAAAAGTTTGTTGCAATCTAATTTACTAATTTACTAATTGGACTTCACAAAATTGAAGTTATTTTCATAAGTTATAATAGTTAAAGAAACTCAACATTAATTATTGGGGTTTTCATTTCAGATTGACCAACATACCGCATCCTACTTGCCCAGAGATTTATCACCTGCAGTTATCTAAACTGTAGCATTTCCACTACAGAAACAGTGTAGAAGGGTGAATAAAATATGTTTTCATTAATATTTTTGTGGAGAAATTCGCGCAATGTTTACTCTTGTGTTAGTGCCGGGAGCATCCACAGCTGGTTCGCTTCGGGAGATGAAACTGTTCCCTCGGAGTGGTTCCAGATTTCGGATTCACTTGATGCTGGGTTCGCGGACTAAGTGAGTCCATCGTTTGGCCAACCGTTGGTCCAGCGGTTTGTCCTACGCGTTTTCCGAGGATGCCGTGAAACAGGTTTTGGACGGTTTCGTTTGTCACACGATTTGTCCAATGCACATATTTTGGCTAGTTGAACCTCGTTCAATGATCTTAAATTCAATGATCGCTTTGATCTCTTTTAAATGTGTTGCGGGTGGTGTACGCGACGCATGTAAACACCCGCGAGGTAATCATATGGGGCAACATCGTTAGCGTTATCGGATGCCTGTACTCTGTTATTATTACATGATCGTAAACAGCACGCATTTCTGAACGTAATGAGAACCATCTAGTGTTGCTATGTTTTCTTCCTAGTTCCGCAACTGTCCCCGTTTGTTTTGTATGTCCGGTAAACAAGGCAGCGTTCCAAGGAACGGAGAAAGGTGCGACGAAAGGTTACCGAAGCGAGCACGAGAAAACAAAATCACATTCCACGGTACACATCTTCTCAGAAAGAATCACTACCCCCTGCAATCCGTTTTTCTTTTTTCTTCTTCTCTAGTTCGTGGCAACGCTCCAAGCAGGGCACATTTCCGAAGGATTTGCCCATGGAGATAGAGACCACCGTGCTTGGAATAGTAGTAGCACGAGAATGTGGACTTTGCCTAGCATTGTATGCTGGCGCGCATCCCGGAATGATGTTCGTTTTTGACACGAAATAAGTGAGCACAAAAAAAAAATAGAATGTTGCGAATGCAAGGTGCCTCGAGGCACATAGATCTATGTATCGGCACTCTACGCTTTCGCTTCCTGCTCTCTCTTTCTTTCCTTCTTTATTCTTTCACTCTTTCACCCGCTAGAAATACGGAAGAGGCAACGGGACTTTGGTTGCTTTGATTTGCTCTGCTGCTGTGCTCGGTGCGGTTTACACACATCGATGGTACGATTTGGTACGCGTTCATCACTTATTACACCCCTAAATCGACGTACCGTTTCACTGGAAAACAATAATCAGCACGATAGCATACACAACTACACAAACGCGCATCGAATCACACGTACACTTGTCGCCACACACTCGTCCAAGCGAACGTGGAAAGCGCTGCCAATGTCAGAACTTCGAAATCGGACCGCGAGCCGACGTGCTTCCACACCCGTCAGCTGATGAAGAGTGACTGACCGAGGAATCCGATGCTTCGGCACGGCTCGGCCAGAGATATGCTGAGAGCCGTGAGTTACCACAAACTGTCAAAATCGAATAAGGTCTGGTGATGGGAAAGCTTGCCAAGCGATCCGGTAATCGGTTGCAACGTTCCTCGGAGCAGTGAACAGTTCCTCCGACAGGAGCTGGCGATTACACTTCGCGACATAAGTATATGAGAAATAATAATTTAAGGTGTTAACAAATCCGCACATACTTTCGTCATCTTTCGCGTGAATTAATCTGTAAAGAAAAACTTGTCAAAACACAGGCTTAAAAATGTACTAATGTACTCTTATTTCGGATTTTATTTTTTTTAATAAAATTGTGACAATATGGACACGCTAAAGAACAACCTAGTTTACACTTCTTATTATCATTTTATTTTGCTGAGAACTGTTATTCTACTCTTTTAGTATCCTTAACGTTATGATTTCACCCCCTTTCTCGATCGCACCTGTCGTCATTCACGGTGTTTTGAGTTGTGTGCGAGTTACTTGTATCAAGTACTTAAGATCATTGCAAAGTTTCACAATCTTAACGATTTCTTGCTCACCTCAAATCCATATTCGTGCGGTGTATGAATGAACGGAAGTATGTATGTAAGTATTTATATATGTTCGTGTGTGCTGCTATGAATGTACTTTCCTCTTATAAGCTACTTTTGCTTCTGCTCATTATTTCTGTTGCTAGAATAACCTTGTGGCGACTTTCACTGATTCGCCGACCAATTTCATCTCGCATTAGGTAATCAATTTTTATTCCCAAATTATCGGCAAAAGCGGATGCCACTGTTGCCTAGCCAGAAAAGCGTGCTATCCAATCTTTTCGTATACTTTCACACCCGAACCTGGCATCGACCCTCCTATTGCTACATAGTAAAATGTTTTGTTCGGGTTCAAGAAGAAACATTCCTTCAGCTCTACGTAATGGTAAGAAACAGATACCATGAAAACCTACCTTCAAATCCTACGAACTAGCGTTGAGACATCGCGATACTATAATGCTAACGAGTAATTTTTCAGTTTTTGATCTTTTCACTTACATATCCTCATCATTCGACCATACCTAACGAGCTTTCATGAAAAAAGAAAACCTATCTCACAATGCGCCACGATGCGCTCGGGAAGTAATGATTATTTAAATGAAAGAAAATAATTTTTAATAAACTTATCATGCCTGGTGCGTCATAAACTATTTACACTCATTTACGATTAAATTTAACAAATGTCTTGCGCCAGGTGTGGTATATACCGAAAGATTCGAATAATTTAAGTAAGAAAACCTACCTAGTGAATCAAGCGTTACTTGCAATGTGTTTGTGTCTTACGAGTTATTCGATACTTCAAAAAATTAATTGATATCTAAACCATGGTTCAAACAAAAGTTCAAGGTGATCATATATAAACATGGCTTTGAAGCGTTATAAATACATCTTTCCTTGCCATCTCGATGAAACATTGCGTACGCCTTATTGCCTGTCCATTTTTTTATCGGATCATCAGAAAAAAATGTGATGCAACTTACATCCCAGCTAAAACAATCGATCATCTCATGATGCAATTGGTAACAATTTTTCTTCAATTTGCCAATGCGCTTGTGGTTCAGGTTCCTCCACAGTGGCCCTACCACTATCGTATGCTTTACAAAGAGAAATACCAGTGAGTTTGGATTGATGTTGATACAGGAATCTTTTCCAATCGCATTTCGCCTTTCGCTGCAACAACAAGCGCGCTTCTAATTCTATATTTACAGCATCATTTTCCCACAAAGCTCGTCAATTCCTCAGATCGTGTCTGGTGCGACTGACTGGAAGATCGTTCCCTTCTCGTTTTTCCCATAGCGCTCATTGGACCGGACCCTCACCGACGGATGAAAGAAATTTTGTGCTATCATCTTCCGTAACTTCTCTCACGTCGGACAACGTAGCGACCGTCAGTGGTGAATCATCTAATGGTGGCCTCGGCGACGACGTCGGTGCTGCTGGTGACGACGACGAGCTCTCGGTGGTGACGGTGGTAGCATAACCAGCAAGTCCCAATCCATCAGCAAGCCCCCCCGTTCCCTTCGAATGCGTTTCTCTCTCCCGTGCACTAGGCCTCCCCTCCGGTGGTACATCGCTGTCAGCTGAACAACCTCCGCTTTCATCCGCTTGTGACCGCCGCACGCCTGTTGGCTTCTCAGGACGTTCATCAACGCTGTTACTTCCTTCGCCACCACCACTATCCCCCTCCGACGTCTGTTGTCTGCTTACAATGAACGCCTTTTCTGCCTGGAGCAGTTCCTTCTCTATTTGCAGCGTGATTTGCTGCGCTTCCAGTGTCGAACCGGTCGGTTCAAGGGCCTCGTCCCCCGATCGCCGGCAATGGTCGCGTGCTCCCGTCACGAGATGATGCAGGGAAAGATCCTCGGGTTCCATATCGATATCGGAGGATGATTGCTGATGAGGCTCGGGAGGGCTCCGGAGGGTCCTTTGCTGGTCAGCACCGGGCACCTGCTGCAGTGACTGTTAGTCCTCTTGGAGGCCCTTAACACGCTTGGACGCGTTCGGTAAAAAATCGTCGGCAAAGCAGTCGACCTCGAGGTACTTTGGAAGCCACTTCGAGAGCTGCTGTTCGAAGAATTTTTCCAGCTTACGCGCATTCTTGTACGTCATGCTATCCTCCTGTGTTTGAAAAGGTTTAAAAAAAAAACGATCAAATCACAACCCAGCAATTGATAACGATTAGGAATAACATACCTGATAAAAAAGGTACACGTTGTCGAACAATCGCTTCACATCCGCGACAAACGACACAATGTCGGTGTAATGGTCATTATTGCTCATTTCTAGCTTCTCACGAATGATCGTCAACGAAATTGGACTGAAAGAGAATGGAAAAAGGATTTTCATTAAAAAATTTTAATGATGATATGCGTCCTTCGCGAAACGCGATCACCTACTTCCGTACGATGTCATAATAAGCTTTGTTAGTGTCCGGCTCGAGTTGCCGGAAGGGCATGCTGGTTTCATACTGGCAGAACAATTCCAACACAATACGCTGCAAGATTTTCAGCTCCAAGGGTGTAATACCAACGTTCCGCTTCTCACCCGTTGGTTCTAGAAATAAACAAAATTAACAACATAAGCACTTTTTCCCTCTCTCTCGTTCCCTCTCTGTGTTTGCGCATCTGGCTATCTCGTGCAAGCCCTCTCCTTACCCGGTGGAAGATCGGCAAAGTTGTAGCATAGCAGACATTGCCAGGTTTCGCTTTCGTCCGGCAGCGAATCGATCACCGGTATGTGGCATGTCTGGTGGAATACCTTCGGGCACTTATCACAGCACATCAGCTCGCCGCCGTCCATGCACACCGCACACCAGTCCTCGTTTGGGTCCAGCTCTTTGGGCAGGCTCTTGTCGTCGAGAACGATGGTGGTGCTGGTCGTGCCGCCGGTGGAACTGTTGCCACCCACCGACGCTCCGCTGCTGTTCAGATCGGTTGAACTGTGCACTTGCGGCGAGGTGGTCTTGCCCCGATGCCCTTCGGGGAGCACCTGTACACCGTTCGAGTCAAGCTTGGCGATGGTAGCCATCAGATCGTTCACCGAATCTTCGCACGTTTTGTCAATCGACTCGGCAAAGTCCTTCGCGGGCTGAAAAGAGGAAAAGAGAGAAATTGAGTTTGAGAGAAATAATCATATATCGTGAAATAACATAAACAATGTCATGTTAACAGTTTGATACACAGTGCACTGTACCAAATTGTTTTTTATAGAACATATACAACATAATATTCGTTAATATTCGTTGGAGCGTTATGATCCTTGACATATATATCTACTATAATGACAATGTCCATTTTTATCAGAGATCAGAGATAATGACTTCAACATAATTATTTTATGAAAAAATGGCTCGTTTTCATCTTCCAACTTCGTTCGTACAAACTGCTGTAAAATTAATTGACGAATAGAAATATAGAATTGTACTCTTTCTAAACTAGATAACTAGATGAATTAACTACGCTATCCACCGCTAGATGGAGCCACCGATAGCGTTTGTAGAACTAGACCGTAGCGAACCGGTTTTCGGTCAAAGTTGACCAAAATAGGTAAACAAAAAATTATTTATTTTTTCACATTTTTCAATTTATGCACATAATGGTGAAAAGCAACGAAGCAATGCGAAAACAATTCATTTTCGGCACCATCACAAATTACTTTGACCAGCCGCCATTGTGCGTTGATAGCGATTGTTAAATCCTACCTCATTCGTGCTTGGACTCGGCGTTTTCGGGTTCGTCGAGGACACATTTGGAAGCGCATTTTGCAACTGCTGCAGATGATTTTGCAGCTGCTGCTGACTGTGCAATTGCTGGGCTTGTTGTTGCTGTTGCTGTTGCAGTTGCTGCTGTTGTTGCTGTTGCTGCTGTTGGAGTTGAAGTTGTTGCTGCTGCTGTTGTTGCTGCTGCTGTTGTTGCTGTTGCTGCTGCTGTTGGTGTTGCTGCTGCTGATGCTGATGATGCTGATGATGGAGTGTAACACTCACGGAAGAGAGACTTGAAGAACCACTACTGCCACCACCGCCACCACCACCAAGACCTCCGCTGCCAAGCGGCAGGGAGCCAAGCGAAGATCCACTACCGTTCAGCAGCATCGCGTTCCGCATGGTGTCGGGGGACTTTAAGGGTATTTTAAACGATTCATTCGGCCCACTGCCGAACAGATGCAGTCCGGATGGGCCACCGAACCCTGGCGAAGTGAAAGAGACAGAGAGAGAGCAAAAGAGAAACCGAGCGAAGATGTAAAATCATTTCCTACTTAAGAAGGTCGGTCTGCGAAGCTTTATGGCAGCCTAATGACATTTTTGTGTCTTTCTCCATCGGGCGGGATGGATAGCGTCTTGCCGTGGAACACTCACCATTGTTCTGCTGGGCTTGCATATTTTGTGGAATATGCCATTTGGCGCCACCGCTGCCACCGCCGCTTCCACCACCACCTCCGCCACCACCACCACCCGGTCCAGGTCCGCCCGATCCTGGAACGGGCGCTCCGGACAGTTGCGGAGGCAGCTGCGGAGGCTGGGGCGAGTTGGGATTATATCCCGGCGGCGTTTGCTGGCCCGGATAGCGCATAGACGACTGTTGCTTTGGTGTGAGAAGGGTAGAAGAGTTCTGTTGAGACGATTTTGTTTCCCGATTTAAACATTTAACGAACGAACCCGGCGAGAAAGAAAGAGAACATCAAGAGGATATTAAAAATCAATCTCAACCGGCAATGCGCTGCCTATTGCTTTCTACTTACATTTCCCATCATGTGGCGCATCGAGGCCGGCATGGCGAAGCGGGGGAAGGATTGGAAGCGAGCTGCTGCTGCCGCGGCCGCCGCAACGGCTGCTGGGCCGCCCGCACCCATGCCCATCCCGTTGCTGGGCGGACCACCGCCAGGCTGCGGCTGGTTGAAGCTCTGGTGTGCGCTGCTTGGGCCGCCCAGGAAGTTGGCCGGACCCCCGCCGAGCTGGCCGCCCATGCGGTGCGACGATGGACCGCCGGAACCGGCCGGTGGGACACCGCTCCCCATGAAGTTCGCTGTGGCAGTAAATTGAGTATTAGCCATCGCACTATTGCCCGAGCTGACGGCGGGATTTCCCATGGCCGATGCGCTACCACCATTGCCACCACTACCACCACTACCACCGCCACTGCCGCTGCCACCAACGCTACCAATGCAAACACTATTGCCCCCTCCGCCCGGTGGCAACGGAGGACCGGTGGACTTTTGGTTTAATAAATTACGCAAACTAATATCTGTCGCAGAAACAGGGTGTGGGTGGCAGTGGGCAGGAGAGGTAGGTGTAAGAGAATGTGCAACGGAGGAATTCCCGGACAACATTTATGCGGTGGTATGGAGCCATTTATGAGAGCGAACCGATCGTGCCGGGACGATCGTATGCATCGGTATGTACAACATTATGGGGTAGTAAAGAGATAGGGAATACAACAATCAATGGTGGGGTGGACGAGCGGTTAGGAACGGAAATAAAAAGAAAAAAGAAGAAAATAACAAAAAACCGTTAATAAAGCCCCCGAAACCGAAAACCCAGAGAGTAAAATTAGAAACTTAAAGTGCGAATAATTATTTAACAAAGGAAATGTAAATAAAACAAACTAAAGGGATGCAATATCGGGTATGCATTAAAAGGGTACATTTGCCGACACCGTGAATAGCAAAACCTGTTATAATGTCTATTGTACATCAAGAATGCTACAATGCGAAATTAATTTATGTTCCTTTTCTCCTACTCTCGTTACTGAAGATATGATATCCCATGACAATATAAGCAAATGAGCTTAAATTTAGTAGATGCAAAAGATGTACGATCCTAATGTTTATAAAATGCATTACATGGACACCAAGCCTTTGTTTTTTCGTCCAGCGTAAAAGTTATGTTAGGATGCTTCGTGATATTGGTTTTGCAGTATTGCATTGCATTGTTATATTATGTTTTGATCTCTTCGCGTAGGCCGTATGCGGAGGAGGATCCTCTATCCATCGACTACACCCTCTATCAGGGCCATACTTACCCATATTTTGTGGATGGGTGGAGGAGCTGACGTGCTGCTGTGGTGGCATACCATGCGGTGGGCCCATGGGGAATCGACCGAAACCGGATCCAGGGCCGGGTCCGTTTTCCTGTGAGAATGATCGGTTCATCGGGTGACTGGGCGGAAATGGTGCACCAACGGGCACCCCACCGTTGCCGTTGTACATTGGCGGAACCTGGGAAAAGCTACCGCCTGGCCCACCACCACCACCTCCTCCGGGGCCGTTAGAGGAAAGTGTCGTCATGCCTGGCCCTGGCATACCGGGTCGCAGCGGCGGTGTAATGTTCGGGCTCGGCTGCTTGCTGCGGCTCTGTGGCGTCACAGGACTGGGGCCTAAGGGAGCTCCGGATGGACCAGGTGGTCCGTTTGCCGATGACGGTGATGGTGGGTACACCTTACCATCGACGAGTATGGTGCCGATGCGAGCAATCACTATTTTCAGGTAGAGAAAAAGGGGAAAAAATTAAGTTTAGAAGACTTTTTAACTGGAGTTCGCCACAATGCTACTAACCACTCTGTAGTTCCGGCACGTTGGAAAGATATAGCTGCACCCGCACCGGTATCTCCGGGTTGGGAATGTCCGCCCGCTGGCTTTTCACCTTCTGCAGGTGGCGCGCGAGCGTTTTCTTGCTGTACAACACAGCACTGTCGCTGCCCTTGTCCAGCGCGTTCTGCACAAACTCAATGCAGTGATCCGTGTGGCCGGAGAGGAGCTGTAGCGCTTCCTTCTTCTCGTTTAACACCTGCAATTTCGTATCGCAGACCTACAGAAAGGAGGGAAAACAAACAACAACAAAGATTAAGAATAATCTTCCAACGCGATGCGATGAAGAAGTTCCATAACCGAATACAAACCTGATTCAGCCTGTACACGAGCTGCTTGCCGCGTGTGTTGACCGCATTGGTAAGCTTCACCACCAGATCGGCAATCTCCTTCGACAGGTCCTTCTTTTTCTCCGTTATCAGCGCCTGACGATCGTCGATCACCTTCATGGCACTCGATAGCAGCACCTTCTTATAGCTGATCTCACTCAGCAGCGAGCTCAAGCTGCTGCGCGTCTCGCTGGCAATCTCGTTGGCAAACTTGTACTTGTGATCCCGGTGGTCCAGCAGCTGGCAATCGCGGCAGGTCAGCCGGTCGCAAGTTTCACAGTAGAGAGACAGTTTTTCCTGCAAGAAAGGATAGAAATCACAATTTTTAATTAGTAACAAACAAAGAGATATGTTGCCAACACTACTGAACTTGCAAATAAGTAGAATATAATAGTACCAATCTCATAGTCAAAATCTTTAACTAAGCTCCCCTATTTAGTTTTAACAAAACTGCCAGTAGCTTTAACTTCGAACAGTGCAATTGTTCAGATCATTTCAAAACATCTCCGATATTCCACAACAAACATAAGACCTCATCCTCAACCATCGTTATCAAGTTTTACAACAGAATAACATCATGCGCCAGTCAAAACCAAAACGGACCTGAGGAGAATTGGCAACGACTGCGCATATAATCCTAGCTAATAACGCAATAAATCACGATATTATTGTTGTGTGCATGTTTCAATGAAGCCGCTAGGAGCACTCAACCCAAACGACAGCCGGCTTCTCGCCATGACCATATCACTAAATAAGGATGGATGCCATGGCTAAACAAAATCTTGCAATGACGTTAAATTGGAAAGGTCCAAACTTGGCTTGAAACCAGGCGGGTGCGGGTCAAGAGCATGACCATTTTAAATGCATTTTTTTTTTGTACAACTTAACTAAGTTGACGCTAAGTTTTTGCTAGTTTGATTATTCTTTCGGTAAAGTTCCTTTAAGTGAAATGAATGATGATGAATGATGAGTTGGGACAAATTGATTGAAAAAATTGAAAGTTTGATGTATAAAAATGGAATTGTGATTCATTTTAATAAGTGTACATTTGAATTATAAAGGCCAGTGAATATGGATAGATACGGAAAAAGAAGGCCTGGCTCCTCTATCTCTACCACGCAGCTTCCAACCGAACGTATGCGATCCTATTATCCTATTTATGCGATATTCATTCCAACACCCGTTTTTCAATGCCGCGCTCCACTATGCCGGCATGTGGCCACGGGATAACGAATGGGCCATCGCCAGGATCCCAGACCTGGGCTGGTTTTGAAGGATTACTGCTGCGGGTTATGCGGCACTCGGGAAGCCAAACGTGAGCGTGAAAGAGATCGCATGAGTCTGTCTGCCATCTGGGGTAGCATATAAATTTCATTGAAATCCAATTTATTCGCACACCCGTTGCACCGCCGTTTCCGCTCACCAGAGAGGTTTGTCTTCTTCGCTCCATGTATCACTTTGCGTCGCTTTTCCTCCAACCGTGAGCGCTGAATGTGTGGCAGGTGGTACAGATATTACACCCGCTGAACATCGCATGCATATGCTGGCCTCAGCAGAACGCAGCTGCATTTACAATTGCACTTTCTCCGACCGTTCGCCGATCTCGTCCTCAACGACCGCCGTGGGAAAATGGACGCCGTGAGTGAGTGAGATGAAGAGGAAACTTTAGCAAACGGAATACAAAAACCTTAACGATTTTGAGGTTAGGATTTGCATGATCCACAGCGTGATCCAAGTTTTCCAACGAGTGTAAGTGTGGTCGATGCCGGTTGCTGCAGCTTCCAATCCAATGAACTTATCGACATCCATCACGATTATGCAAGCGTTTCATCGGCGCATGCAATGCCCATGACACAACCCATCTGGCGGGGTCGGCCCCGAAGTGTCATTCTGCCAGCTGGCTCCTCTGCAGTCGATCGTTCACAGTCGGAAGGTTATTTTAATCACGCCGTTGCCGATGTGTCACATATCAATATTTATATTGACCCGCTTGTCATGTGACATTCGATGTAGACAAGGGGTACTAAAAATTTGCCTTTTAAAAGAACATATGCATATTCCTGTGCAGGCACAGGTTATCTCAGAAATAATGGTATAACATGTATGGCATATTTCAAACCCGCGGTAATTTTAAACGTTTTTATCATATCATTAAACCTGATCATATTATTAAATCTGACAATGACATTATTTATAGCTCTTACAAAAATCACGTAATGAAAATGTGTGCAACCTACCCATTAATAATGTGACTCAGAAATAGCGTGCGCTTTTCATAAACAAATCAGTCAAAGAAAAAAAAATACATGAATGACCAGTGCACATTCTCCAGGGGGACTTAATGCAGGCGTATTATTAATCTTCCCTTGTGGAAGATAAGCTAGGGGGATTTAAGCATAGGCAAATGGCGATAAGACTATCATGGGCAGGTGATTAATGGACAACAGACTGAATTAACCTTCGTTCTAACCTGAATCATAATCATATCAAGCGGCGTTGAATCAGGCAAAGTGCACTTGGGCTGCGTTGTAGCGCCGCAGAAAGCTCTAGCAAACTTTGCAAGCACCGCACCTTATGTACAGTGCGGAGCTAACGCTTGCTAGTTGTTCGCGGGTTACAGTGAATTGACCAACAATGGTTGCATGACAGGGAAGTTTAAACATCACTTCAATTGTGTATGGAATATCGCAACTCGATTAGTCCTAAATGCCCCCTAAGTGAAAAGACGGAAAAAAACAAACTTAACTCATCTAACTTTAAATTAAACCATCTTCACGACCCAAGCCCCCCGCAGTCCGCGCATGATGTACGGAAAGAACACGGTTTTGCCTACACTGGGTGGATGCCGCAGGATTCGAATAAACACTGAAAACTCCGAATCAACACAACTAGTGTTCCATTAAAAGTTGTTCACGGTGCTGTTTTAGCATGTGTCCCGCATTTTCAGTTGGGTTCTAGCCGTGCTAGTGTGCTAGCAAAAAACCGAACTTGTGCACATTTGTTCATTCGAATGTTGGCACGCGTGGTTGCACGAGCTTCGAAAAGGGTACAAAGCTTGGTAGTTTTCGTTCTGCTCATCAAACACACTTCAGTAAATTTGCAGAATCAGCGGTTGTTTATTAGACTTGAGTGTTGAAAAAACATCAAAATGTTTCTCAAGCGGCGTACCCATTTTAGCTGTGCGACAAAATATTTTCCGTACATGGTTATGATCACTTTTCTTATGAGTCTTTTATTATTTGATACGCAATGTTGGAGAATCGTTTTTAGCACTTTAAATTCGCATTTATCTGGTTTAATTTTGCACAGTTTCTGCAGCAAATGCATAAAAATCAAATGAAAATCCCTAGCTTTATATTGAACATGGATAAGAATCCACTATATATCTATGGTTCGGAGATCCACGGAGAGAATTAACGAAAGCTGCACTTGTCATATATTTAACATAAGGAACGTTCCTGTACACAAACCCATCGATAAGATACTGCATCGTGCACAATCCATTTTCAATTGTGCCTTTAATCGACACTGGGCCCACAAAGAAGGAACGATTCCGTTCTTTAGCTAGTCCGGTCAAATGAGCCGTACACCGCTGTTGCAAGAAGTAAATGAGGAAAAGGCGGTCAAAGCAAAGACCCCGGCATGGCAGCCGCAGAACGGAAATTGGTTAATGAGTGTGCCGGGTATCAACAATGCTCCTACAATGTAAAGGGCCGAGTTGTGTCGCCGGTCGTCTCTCGGGCTGTGAAAAAGCTCCCCGCAGCCACATCAACACGTCTCGATGACGCATGGGAGAAAGGGATGGGTAAGAGGGTGCAATGGTCGGCTCGTTCTGTTGCCAACGAAACACAGTACCACGCGGTCCTACAGAAGGATGCATTGTCTTCGGAAACGAGATCCGCATTACATGCTGCTGTTGCACGATGCTTCGTCCCAAAATTGCCTTCGTTTTCGAGGGAGGACGGCGGTAAGCCTAAAATTAAATTAGTTTGGCCACACTGTAAACCGACTAGTGACGATGGCAGTGCCAGGCGCGTCCAGCCGCCAAGATTGTGCCACGTTTGCCGCAGCAGCTTATGGCGTAGATGAGCCTCGCTCGACCGCAATGAATTTGTCGCTGCCAAATGGATGAAAGAGGAAACATAATGGAGCAGATCACCATTCCAAACGTGACCAGAATGTAATGGTTCCCGCAAAGCGGAAACAAACGCTTGGCTTATGTGCCTTTTCTTTGTAAAAACATAACGTTCTAGTCTTCAATTGATAGGATTAAACACACGAGATAAACTACAATGCTGAGCGGTCGAGGATTCATTTTGAATGCCAAACAAGACAACGTTCAAATGATGTATTATATTTACTGTAGCTAAGATTTGTTTATCTATTCATCAGACTGTAAACTAAACCAAACTTTAACTATAGTACTAGCATTACGCTCCCTTTTGCCATGACATTAGAGCATCGTAAGAAAACCGAATAAATCCTCTATCATGTCCCATTAATCTGACGCACGCCTAGACAGATGATATCATCTTTAATTAACTCCGCTCGATGCTCAACCAGAAAACGGAGCACTATCTCACGTACTCCCTACGCACGAAGAATTGCGTGAGCGCCAAAACGTTATGCTTCCTTATTTCTTATCTCCAAACATCTGCTTACTGCAGGAGTTGCGTTTGGTATTATTTCCTTTTGTTATTTCCCAAATTTGTACATCCTAGCAGCGACCTTTCTGAAGTGTTATTACTTTCAGGCTTTTAAGAAGTAAACCGATTGAATCATGCGAATAACGACTCGGCACAGAGCGAAAGGTAATTCGCATCCGGCACTACTATTGCTCACATGAACTAAATTAGGATCCTTCGTTTGTCCTGGAAAAATCGTCGAACATCACAAAGGACATTTTTCAATGTACCCAAGTTATTATTATACCAATTGGTTATACCCAAGCACATTATCATCTAGTTGAAATTACTTTTGATTTATTTTTGACCCTGGAGGACGCTTTACAAAACGCTGAAAAGGTCAAGTTTTGAATGCCACGGCACACAATGGGAGAAGATACTTCAGAATTAACTGAATTTCTTTATCCGTCATAAGTTTGGACACGTCTACAATAATAAATCAATTGCCCTTTTATGTGTTAATAAGTGGGACAGATTTGAGATCCGACCGTAATGAAAACATGACACCTAATTAAAGCTTGCAATACTAACCTGCGGATGCATGTGACACATGATGTTCTTCCCGGGCAGCCCGTTGTTCCCTGTCTGCTCGCTGCAGGCCGCCTCCTTTGGCTTGATCGTGTGCTCCTTGGTGATCTTGAGCCGCTGGTGCGCCTGTACGCAGCTATCGCAGATGAACTCGGCGCACTCGACGCACCAGGAGGTCGCACTCGCGTCGTCGCTACAGCTGCTGCACTTGATCTGGTCCTTCGTCGACTCGACGCTACCCGGGTTGTCCTCGCTGCTGGAGGTGGTCTCGCTCAGGAACACGTTGTCGATGATGTACTCAGGCCGGCTCTCCATCTTGCAGACCGGACAGACGAGGGCCGAATTGTGCGACAGATCGGAGAGCTTCTGCTTGATGCACGCATGGCAGGCGATGTGCAGACACTCGAGCAGCTTCGGGTGATCGTTTGGTGTGAGCGTCTGCTGGCACCAGACGCATTTCGTCGGTGCCGGCGGTTCGTTGGCCGTCTCTGCCTCGTCCACCTGTCGAGGAAAGTAGATAGGGTAAAAGGAGAAAATTTAGTGAAAATTATAAGAAGGGGCTTCGAGGTGGCCTTAAAAATTGTAAGGCAGGTTCGGATGCTGAATTCCCAAAATGCTATACGTTGCATATCACCGAGGTTATCATCGCAAGTCACAACCAAACTTTAGGCCAAATCATTACTTACTGGCCCAAGTGGTACAAGTTTCAGCAAAGTAGCACATTTTTCCAGAGGAACCTCTTCCTCCAAACCTTTCGTAGACATTTCAGTACCAACCAAAAAAACACCGGCAACTCTCCGTGCCTCCCCTCGACCGCAAAACCTTAACCCCGCACGATTAAAAAGTCTATTAAAAGCGTTTGATTTTGCAATTCAATCGCACATCCTACCGCGAGGTCAACCCGAGTTGCACTAAACCTCGCCGCTCGGGCGACACTTAGAACAAAGTCCGCAAACGCTACGGGTCGCCTTTCGGGTTCAAGGGAACCGCTACAGCTGTCGGCCAGTGCTGCGGTCAAAAGGGAAAATGCCATGGAGAACCATCGGCACGGTAAACGATAGTTTCACCGTCCCCGAAAGAGAGCACAGGGCTGCGGGCGGAAGATTCGTCAACCTGTTGGAGAAGCACACGTCATCTTCTCCAAGCGGGGCACATCGGAGTGGACAAATCCCCAAAGACCACGTAAGGGGTACTTTCTTCCTTGGTGTTGTCGAAACACACATACAACGGTGGGGAATTCGTATAATTTCCCTGTACACAATCATTGCAATGCAAGCCAATAATCCTTCGAGTTCCTTTGGAACCTCTGAACCATATTTATGCGCACTAATGAGGGCTTGTATAATTGCCAGCTGAAAGGAAGCTTTTTTGATGAGATGCAGCCGGTACTATCGGGTTACAATGAATGGTTTTGGTTTTTTTTATTAACCCCCCCCCCCCTCCCTTCCTTCCCCCCTTCCATCCTCACTTTTATTGATCGTTTCAATTGGCAAATAAATCACCTATGCAATTAATGCAACGTAATTGGCCGATCTTAATAAGTACTGCATATGTTTAAAAAACGATCCTATTCCATCTGGTGTATACTTCTGTCTGGTGCTTTGTTGCGTATTTTAATTAATTAGAAGGAGCCCACGAATGTTGAGAAACCTTATGGATCATTTTATTTTCCTGTCGAAGTTTAAGACAATTGTTATCTATGATTCATTTTCAGCTGATCAAATCATATGAAGTGTATAATATAAGAAACCAACACTAGAATAATATCTTCCTAATTATTATTATATTTGTACGAACAGGCCGTATAAAGCTAAATGTATTCTTATATTAAGCAACCAACAATAATTACACCACATAGTGAAAACCCGAAACCCATGAAATATTCGCTTGGCGCAGCAATAATTTATTCATACAGTGGTGGCTGGGACTACCTATGCAACCAAATAATCGATGTTTGTAAAAAAGCTCCTAGGGTGCACACGGCCTTATCGTACGAACTGATAAACGTAATCCTTTTACCTGATAAGACTCATCCTAGGCTCAAGACCGTCCAATATTTTCTCAACAAACGAAAATTCCTGATGGATGCAATCCAACCAGCGATAAGATAAGCGCGATGATCGCATACAGAAAACCAAAACCAAACATCCGGTCCTGTGCTGTGTCGAACGAAAACAAAAAAAAACCAAAAGAGAAAGTGCCAGTGTGTTTTGTAAGGCTCTTTTACGGCCGTATGATAAGAGAAAATTAAACAAGTCGGAGCAGCCGCACCAAGCGGCATCGTAAAAGTAAAACCAATCGCAAACCTCGAGCCTCTAAAGCCTCAAGGTACGCCACCATTTTCGATCGCCCCTTTTAAACGACGAGATATGAGGGCGAATGAGTAAAGTGTGGCAACGTTGCAAACCTCCTCACAATCGCTCCTGCTATGCCGTGCTCAGCAAAGCATGGTTAGAAAAAAATAACCCCGTGATTAGTTTGAGCCGCCATTTGACTGGTACCTGCATCGAATGAGTTTTTGTGTTTGTTTTCTAACGCCAATCAATACAGAAACAACCAAAGCCTGAGCCTGATGAGATCAGAAATTAAATGAATGTGCACCATTAAAAGTTCAAGATCCTCTTTTTGCGATAGCTGCCTTCCAGACGGAAATAAGATGGATCGTGCTCTCGACAGAAGAATTGGCAATCAATCTTTTATTCAATTCTTCTCGGTTATTTTGACCTTCTTTTTTTTTGCCTTTTGTTTACTTAAATTATCACTGAACAGACGATGGAGCAGACAAATATGGTAAAAGGGTTCGGAAACAGCTGGGAGCAAAAGCAAACATGATATTTCATAGCAGCAAGCGATCCATTAACGATTCGATTAACGCGAAGAATTAACACGCTAAGAAAAGAAGAAAAGTAAATGTTAAAACCAATTGTAATGTATTCAATTTTAAAGATAGCATTTTAAAAACCAAAAAAATTAATACGAAAAAGCAAACAATCAGTAATTGGACTAGCATTGTTGTGTACGCAGCACATGATGTTCGGCCCGTTCGTCAATCATCATTCATCTTAATCAAACCCTTTTCCTTCCACCGTTGCTGTGCGGAACATGTGTGAATGGAAAAAAAAGGCAAATAAATCAAGCGTTCCCGAACTTGCGTCTCACGTGACAAATAAATATTCATTTGCTTACGGGATTCTATTTAGCCTTGCGCCACGTCCACGTCCACACCCACTCACCATGTTGTTGCTGTTGATTAAAGCAGCAGAATAAAAAAAACAGCACTTTTCGAGATGGCAAAACAACACACAAAAAGTTCGATGGCTTCAATCATTAATTCCGACTCAACGAGGTAGGGTGCACCAAAAAAGTGGCGCTGATTCTATCGTGCTCGCCGTTTCTTTATCGCGAATAACCGCGCACCCGCCTAAATGGCATCGAGATCGCTCTGCTCTGTTACGTGATCTTTACTCTACCAACCGGCATGTGCGACAGGGTGTTAAATGGCAAGTGTTTGTAAGAGAAACCCATTGCATATTAATGAGACGAAGAGGAGGAGGACTAGAGACTTATTAGGAAGATGCATGGGTGTATGGCTGAAAGTTCGTTCACACGAAACGATGCAACACGCCCGTTGGAGCAGAAAACTTTATGGCGTCGAGTCGGTAATGCACTGAACTATTCTAAGTTCGCAATGAGATTAGCAACGCCGATCCGTATAATAATTTATTTATTATTTCCAACTTTGATTTCTTAAATTCGTTTTAACGTCTTAACACCACATCATCATCGTTCCATTACAAACAGGAAATAATTTTAACGAGTCCCACATTCAAATGTCCCCCCAGCTTGACGGGATTGCCCACTTCGGATTCGGATCACCGCACCGCTCCCGAATATAGGTAATTCAGCGACAGGTTGCCGCCGACGACACCACGCACAGTCGACCTTACAGACCAGCACCGACTCTCTCAATCGGTCACCGAGTCATGTCCCGTGGGTTTGCCGCACAACAGCAACCTCCACAAACCAGCGTATGCCACCACATCCAAGGCAAAGTAGATTCTCGAGCAGTAAGACAACAAGGCCCACTCTCGCGATCCGCGGAGAAACGACGGTGACGCCTGACGCGGGGGAAGCAAAAATTAAACCAAAATCACGTAGGCCTGCCAATGCAAGCACACTCAACCCAAGAAGAGCCCGATCATATTCTCCAAAATAAAACGTTGTTGAGCGATATGAAATTTGACCTACGCGCGCGTGTCGGTGGAAGTGACGTTCTGTACTGATGTCGTCGGGGACGCATGACTAGTTGAGATGCTGCGTGGAACGCGTCATAATTTGACGAGGGGTATAAGAATTAGAATTAAAAAACAAACGGACTATTTCCTGCAGGAAATGAGAAAAAAAGAAATCTATCTCCCACGTGAGCTAGACGACGAAGTTTAGCTGTTGGCGAGCCGTGTGGTCCAATTTTAGCATTTACGATCGCATCGAATGTTACCGGGCTACTTAGGCGCTAGAAATTCGAACTCTAAAAACACATTCGTTAGGAATAACTATACAAGAACTACTTTAGATTTGTGTGTCATACGTTAATGTTTCCGTTTCATTCAATAGTCTTTCGAATATTTTAAGAGCAAGAAATGAATAACAAAGTAGAAAGGTTCTGTGCATTTTTGTTAACTCTTTTGGAATATTTGGTCAGTAAGCTTCTTTCGAAACGATTGGTGCTAAAAACATGTGTTTTTAATATAAACATGTACAACTCCGGCACTAACGATCAAAGTATATCATTTTTTCGTTACTGTTTTTCACCCAGTTAGTCCCTTCTTCATAGGTGTACTCCTACGTCAACTTTCAACAAACAAATTGTCTGCATCAAATGTAGTTAAGTTTAGTTAAATTGTCCACGGGATCTTTCGCCGCTTCAAATTGAAATGTAACCAAATAAAACGAAACTAGAAAGCGTTCCTGCTTGGTTTCGGAATGCGTTTAACGCGCACCCACGTAACCTTATAGGGGTTAGTCGATATCGTGTGGTATCAACAAACAGCAACATGATCTGATCGCCGGCGTCCATGCCACTGCCATGTACGCATACGAAGTTACGAGATGTACAGCTAGATGGGAATAAAGATTCAAAGTTTTTTTTTTTGTTCTGCCCGATGTAGCCATAAATACGATCTCGCCTACCATAAACACGACACGCGGCACACCTTGCCAGCTTCAGTATATGGTCGGGTTAACTTTTTCAACCAGCGATCCGATAAGGCGGACGAAGAAAGGGAAGATGGAACGGAACACTTCACTTCCAAACCTGGCAAATGTGGAGCGCACGGGTGTCGCTCGTTGGTAGCCTTTGAGGCATTTCTCGCTAAGGATTTGGAAGCTAGAAAGTTGTCTATCGCGATCCTGGCGGTTACAAATCAATGAGCAAAGCTTTCGAATGGCTTTCTCACTTTTTTTTTTTTCAATTGTTTCCCAAACAGTCTAATAACACAACAACTTACATTTTATAGCCATTTCATCCGTCGGGTGACGAACCATGAACAAAACGTTTAAAAAAACATGTTTCATCAAATTATTCAGCTTAATCAATTTGTATTGCAATGAAAGCCAGAACTATACACCACGATTGCCTAACATAAAATGGAATACCGCATTTTATTATGCTATCACTTTTCAGCACAGTATAATAAAAGCACTCTCAGCTGCTTCCTATCTGCCGTCACGAAAAATTCACGATAGAAATTTCAAATGAAAAATAAAACGAAACTTCACGATAAAAGCAATTTTGTCTGATTACAGTAATTGAATAAAGCAGTCAATGCATCCCTCCGGAAACGAAGTTCGTTACGCGGTACCTTGAGGGCAAGTCTTTTTTTTCGTTTTAATATAATGTGGAAAGTGTAATGCAGGAGTACAAGAAAAAGAGGGAACTTCTGAAATACGCCAACGGGGAGACGGAAACAAGACAATGAAATTGCATTTGACTCGTCTTATTGATGAAAAGTTAGTGCTTTTTTTTGCGTTGCTCCTTAAAAATAAAAACGAAGGTATAACGCCACTCTTCGGCACTACGTTCCGGAGCAAGACGCCAGTGAAAGGTAAGTTATACTCGCAATTTTCAAAAGTCGGTAGCGCACCGAGTGTGGACGGAGCGGGAGCACAACGCGAAAAAGATTGGAGAGAAGGTTTTCTTGCGCACCCCGTATTTCAACAATGCCACCTCAGAGTAAACCAAATGTCGTCTGGGAGAAAATTGTTGAACAATTTATCATAAAGAAAATATTCCAAGCATTTCTAGAGGTTCGCGTCATTTTTACGTGCAGGAACGGGCAGGTGCTGCAAGGAAAGCTGAAGTGCTGAGAAGAGGTGCGAAAAGTTTTATAAGTTTTTTTTTTATGAACAGATCTATGTATTGTTTGAGATAGGACCCACAACATGCTCGACCAATACAAGAAAAGCACATCGTGAAGTGGTAGCCGACTGAAATTGCGGTACAAATTCTGTCAGAAGATGAAGTTTTGCCTCAATGAAGGCTGCGAAGAAAGAGAGCATTATGTTCGAATGCCAGAATTCCACGGCTTTTCAAACGACTCGCGGTGGAAGAAGTAGGAATTTAAATAGAAGATTCTTCATACGCAATTTGAACGGAACAAAGTTTCGATTTTTTTTTTCTCAATCTTTTGTGACACTTTCCTTCTGTAAGGGAAGAACATAAAGTAAACTCGAAATGCAGCGCAGTGGAATATTTGAAATCGCTGGGGCAAGAATCTGTGCTTAAAAAAAGTAATATCTTTTCCAATCTCCCAAACGTTTCGCCATCATCAATATGCATGGCGGAAACGTAAAACAGACGGCTCAAAAATCCCTTCAAACCGAAATGATCTCCTGCCGCGCAAACGCAGCCATAAATAACAGGCTTATGGAGATTTTGAACAAACACTCAAACGACTTCTTCTGCCGGTTGGCAAAGCCGAATGGGTGCCCTGATTTTGCTATGGTGTCATGCTTCGGTGAAAAGGCATAATCAATTCAACGTTATCCCAGCAGATTAATCATGCCTATCGCGGAAGAATGCGGCAGTAAAAGCATTCTATTTGACAGGTGGTTTACGGACAGTCTATGCGGGAATTGCAAAAGATTATCATCATTAACAAACTAATAAAACCAAACTCTAAAGCCGCTTTTCGAAGACTCTTATCATGTTTTTTTTTTTAAATAATGAGATATCCTGAAAAAATACTATCATGAGCAATCGAGTAAAGAATGCAAAGGAATTGTACAACATCTGTGATAATCTTGAAAACCCAATCAACAGGAAACATCTCCGGGTAAATCGAACATTACTTTAACAACTTTACTAAATTCTTCCCCATGAAATGATAAACTGTCATTTATAGTTCCGCGAACAGTAGTTCAAATACAAAAGGAAAATACTGTAGGAAATCAGTTTCTTCTTTGAAACTGATGGAACGATAGTTGACAGCTAATGTCTGCATGAATGGCATGGAAAGGAAATCGAACTTCATCTTACCAGTAACGTTACATCTAACACATACATAAGTTACAATAGAATTGGAATTTGAATAAAGAGCATAACAAAAGAAGAAAAAAAAACAAATAGAAAAACAATCCTTAAAGAAGACATTGAACAATACGTCAGCCGGGAAAGCTTTCATTTTCCTGCGTCATTGTACTTCCATCAACAAACGCAGAATGTCCTGACGCAAAATATTGGATTTCTAGCAGCACCGCTTGATTCAAAGGATGCTCTTTTGCAACGTCATTTTAGACGAAGCTATACGAACTTATGGCTATTCTCTGCGTTCGAAAGTGAATTGATATTTCTTTGACCCAGTTGAACCGACTCGGTTCGCCCAGTTCAGTATTTGGTTTTCTCCAAATGAATGGTTTCATTGTTCAACACAGCTCGACTGTGATAGGTTTCTTTGGCATGTCAATCATTTAAAGTGGAGTTGATCTTCTCCACCCAAGAGAAAACGGGAGATGACATAAAGCTTCACTCTATGTCGTTTACTTAAAATATTTTAGGGATAAATTAGATGCATTCGGTACGGATCTATTTATTCTGGAGGGATCAAATGGTTTGATATTTACTGGATTCAAATCAAACTCAATTAAAAATATATTTTTCAAGATACATAAGAAAAACCATAAAAAAGTTGAGGCAAAGAATCAACAATTTATGTACAATTGACAACATTATTACACTTCAATAAACCACGTTCTTCTTGTAAATTATAGGCCTAGACAACTCAAATGACACAGTACCTATGGTGTTTCAATCATCTAACACAACTTTCGTGTCTTCTCACGCCTTTCTTGTGTTTGCTAAATGCAATAAATTTTCATCAACAACCAACACGACCGCACATCACATGGAAGCTTCATTCGCGGGCAAAACTGACGTAGAGTGGAGAAAAACTAAACCAGTAGTACCTTCAAGGAGCCATTCGTCTATTTCCTTTCCAAAAATTCATAACCCAATAGGAGAACAGGGCAGAACAGCAGAAGCTAGGCAAACGTCGGTCTAACACACGTCATCCGACCGCAGAAACGGCACATAAAAATAAATAACACCGGCTATAATAATAAATGACAAGCATTAACCCCAAAACGAGAGTTTTTCTCCGTTTTCTTGCTTTACAGTCGACGCAGACTGGCATACAGGCATCGCACCGCACCGCAGTCGACCAACCAGCGGCTTCACCTGCACCGACGGTGCGTGACCGGATACGATCGTGGGCAGAGGACGACGGCAACGACGACGAGCGATGGAGCAGACGACAACGACGACGACGGACGGAGGACCGACCTCGTCCCTTTTCTGGTTCATTCCGCCCGGGGGCATCATCATCTTCACGTTTATTTCCTTCTCTGTGCCAGTGCACAGGGAATTGGTAGCAGAAGTGGGTAGATGGCAGTCTTGGCGGGGAGGCTTGGTAAGATATTCCTATGCGCGCGCGATCGTTAGATGATGCGAGCGAAAGGAAGTGCCGCTGGCGGCGCGAAGGAAGTTGCTGATCGAGCGTCCCACTTAAACGCTACGACGTGCTCGCCCTTCCATTCTCAGACGTGTTTGCTGCGGACCGATGCACGGCGCAACGTTGCCAGTTTTGCATCTCCACCAGCGCGTGAGAGTGGCATAATGGCGGCAACAGTGGAGACAGCCTTCTGTCAGTTAACACCGACAGCTGCCAATGACATCTGTCAATTAGCGATTTAATTAACTTTGGGTTTTTTTTCGTTTTCGAAAACGGAAAACGAAAAAAGGAACCGCTTGGGATCTTACTTACTTTAACTAACAAAACTAACGAATTCGTTAAACAATGCACGACTACTTGTTGTGCCTTAGTACTTACTTGTTCTAGGCATAGTATAATTGCATTATACACAAAATCCCTTTCATTGTTTTTACTTGTGTCAATCGCAGGTGTTCCCAGTTTTCCTTGCGTCTTCCTAGGTGTGACTTAAACATTTATGTCTGAACATCAATCAAGCTGGAGTTCTAGATGTTCTCGTGACCAGATGCCATCATACACACTACGTCCCAGCCCCAGACCATCTTAGCATCCTAGGATAAATGATAAATTCGCGTGCAGACGCTAGCATTTCTCGCTGCCAACCACGATCTCTTTTTCCTTTAACCTACCCGATGATACCGATGGTATGTGGCATTTGAGAAATGTTATTGTAGATTTAGAGCGTTGCGTGACAGGGTTATACTGTTTTTCAAGTATCGTTGGTCCCCGAACGGTTCTTTAGTGACCATTTGCGTCATTTTCAATTCTCCATACAACTACTTCGAAAGACAAGACAAATTATTACAACTTTAACTCGTGTGATAGCAAATATTCGAAGAAGCTTGTTTCGACAAATTACTCCAACTTCAACATACACGACAGAAAGATTGACACGGTATTTAAAAAAAAACAAACAAAATTTCTTTATAAATACCCAGACATAAACCTATTGACCGTAGAAACATCAATCAATGATAAATCCAAACCAAAATATTTAAATGAATGTTGTTCATAATTAAAGCTTCCGGTTCAGAACGCAACGTTCTTCTTAAAGTACGCAAAAATGCGGATGGATTCGACCCAACATAGAGATCATCTTGCGTATCCAGCAGAGCTTGCCCGGTTCGCGGGAGCTTTCGACTCTGCTTGTTCAGCTATTCATGCCAAATGCACTTACCACAGCTCCAACCAACCGACTCTGGCGACTCGGGCTGCACTGGCGGTCCAGAGCCCGCACAAAAACGCCGCGCGGGGATAAATAAATTCGCCGGACAGAATAAATAATTCATTCCGTGTACCATAAATAAATAATTCATCTGTGATTGTAGCACAGAAAAGGCTCTTTTTGAGGAGGGAGACCGGTCGTACAACCGACATCAAATTGGCGAGCGAATAATGCGGCAAGCGGGTTTGGGCTACGGAGTTGGCTTGGCATTATTCATCATCAAATGGAATATGGTGTTATACATATGGATTCTAGCATTTCGATTAACATTTCACATCCAACATCCTTATCGTTTTGAGTTCGAGTTGCTGCAATACCTAGTCAAGGAAGCATGTATTTATTATCATTTTAAATAACTCCCGATTATGAAATGCTAAACAGATTCCACGAAATGACGTCATAGTTTTGCAATTCAATGCCCAAAAGTTCAAGCTAACGTAAGTAACACTGGTTCACATTCAATAACTGGTTATGCACTGAGGCGAATCAAAAACAAGAAATTGTAAATTATAATTATCTTTAAAAAATAAAATACACTGAAAAGAAAACAGATTTAAAAACAAAAATAGAAATGGCACAAAAGTATATACTATAACATAATACTAAAGCTCATTCCGATTTTCTTTTCATTCCGTCAGCAATTTCATTTAGCTCGTATTGATCGTGAACATAATCACGGCCTTTGTTATTGCATTAAATAAAGCCATTCAGCTGCTTGCTGGGACAAACATTCAGAAACTCTTCGAAAGCAGCAACTGTGCGGTTGTTGGAAAAGAGGTTAAAACATTAAGCGCAATAGAATCACAATGAAACGTAAGCACGAATTGCGAGGGGGCGCTTGCCGTCGACTGTGCAAGCTTTTGGGAAGGTTTTCTCCATTTTCTTTAATCTGCACCATCATTCATTCGAGATGATGCCATCGGATTACGAAAATACTCAAACGGAAATAGGGGGGGGATTACGGGGGCGCCGGAAAGCATCAGATTTGGGGCGGAAAAGCCAATGGGAAACAATTTCCGACCAAATAAATCAAGTCTATCGTTTCGAATATCCTTTTTTGAATGGGAAACACTCTGGACGTTTCCATAAAAGATTATGTTGGATTGTCGTTCCGAACATTAAACTTTCCTTTTTGAAAGCTCTTGCCATTATTAGAAGAAATGTTTCTCAGATGGTATTTTTAATGGTTAAATTGCATTTCATGTTATGGTAAGTGTTGAGTGATACAGACTTTTATGGAATTTTATGAATGATTAACAATTTTTTAATATTTTTTAAATTTAATGATGTTAAATATTTTTGAAATGAAAAACTTAACAAACTGAAAAAAACGGCGAAGGACCAGATATTTATTTTAAAGGAGTCTTTACACTTATATTTAATCAACCACAACAAAAGGAGATTAATGACAATGCAGCTCCTGGGGAAGAGGAATTTCTCCTTCGACACAAGGGCAAACATTTAATCAACATAAGTCATCCGAAAGGAAACGAAACTTTCACTATCCGCAGATTATCTGCCCCGTTTCATCCGGTTCCAGAAAGGAACGAAACATAAGGCATCATAAAACATTGAAAGAGAAATAAACGACATACATAGAGATACGATGCTCAACATTCAATGTGATCATAAAACAGACAATCCTCACACAGAAGTAGCTTCGATTGCAAACATAAATAGGTCGTAACATTCATTTTCCTACAGCATGGTTTCCATTCCCTGTCTGCACGGGAGATCGTCCTGGTTACGATTTGAGAGAAATCGCCCGGTCTGCTGCATGAACGACAGTTTGATGTTTCATGAATACATTTTCTACGCCACTTAAATGTAAAAGCCTCGCTGTGAACCGAGCCGAACAAGCGTAATTGAATTTTGGTTGAACGGGGTGGAAAGAACTCCAGCAAAATGTGAAGGGCATCCATCATCACATTCGTCAAAACTGCTTTTGTCAGATTCGCAGAAAAAAGAAACCACAGTGCCATAAAAAAAAAACTTACACAAGCTGCCATAATGAAATTAAAACACACCCGTGAACGTTTCCATGGAAGCGTGGAGGCAGATTAATCTACGTTGCCAAAAGTACCTAGACTAAATCCTACCCCAATTCCAAAGTAAGTATTTCTGCCGACTACAATAAAACAGGCGCAGATAGGGTGTATTGGGGTTACAAAATACACCATGGCTTCGAGCCATCACCTAGCTCCAAGGATTCCGCTCATCTCGCAGACACATGATGTGCAAGGAAAGCCCAACAGCATAGACAGTTGAAACACATCAGCTTACGCTAACGAACGGGCATTGGAGTTGAGCAGGTAGCCGATAGCAGACACCAACAACAAATCTCAAGGACGCAGACAAGATGTTATGTTAATTTATACAACAGTGTAGAAGAAAGAAAAAAAAATGCTGAAGTACACGATTAACATTTTCGTACGGGCACGAGTTCTGACACAGTCCTAGCTCTAGCCCTGCGGCTCCTTGAACGACCTAACCCAGCATGCCACCACCACCCTTAAATAATGCGCGGCCCGTGTGTGCGTCTGGCTTTCATTTGCCGGAGATAATTTGAAATTTTAATATGGAATTAAACTTTATTTTGCTCCGGTCCATGCGACAGCATGCCTTAAAATCGGAGCATAGCCGCAACCATTTAGGCGGTTCTTCACGGTCTTTCCTCTTTCCACGGTCCAATGGGCATGTTTTATTGAACAGTACAACGTTCGACGGAAGAGCAGGAAATGGAACAATGACCAGAGCGCGTGTCTTTGGCCCTTAGGTTGTTTGGAATTGGAATATGTAAATTCCTCACATTATGCTGATGTGGTTGCGAGCCAGAGGACACGGCGCATGGAACGAAGTAGTTATGTGCTGCATTCCTTTTCATTTTAACATAATTGCTACCGTCCGTCCGTTGGGACATTACGCAAAAATTGAATTGGTTAAAAAATATCCTTTAAACATGTATGCTTGCCATTTAGAAATTAATAAAATAGTATTGAATAATCGAATAATTACACAGACTTCGAAGATTTTTTCGTAGACCCAACAAACTTATCTTAAACCTTTCCAAGGATAACAATCCTGTAATGTTTATTGCACGAATACCACCAAGTGGTGTCCATGTGAAGAGATCATCAATACCAAACCATTCCATTTGTCTCGTCCATTTCCCAAAGGCTCCCCGCATTTCCACCCCCTTCGGTGACAGCTGCTGCGTCTGTCGTAAGAAAGGGCCAAGAAGAAAACGACCCTCCGGAAAACCGGCAGCTGCCACGGCCGACCCCCTGCCGCGCGCCGTTAAGCTTCCTTTTCCCGTTGATTTCGAAACTTACGAACTGCCGCGTGCCCTGGGTCAACATCCAAACAAATCACACAAACACACACGCACACACACACAGCAAGCGTGCGTTCCGTTCCGTTGCACGCTGCGTTCGGTTCGTTTTCCGGCGTCACCCCGTGCGGTAGGTCCTCGGAGTCGCACCACGTTCGCTCGCCCGGGGAAGCATATTTTCCGCGCGGAATCGAACGGAGGCGAGTGGGATTGGCGACGTGTGTGTGTGTGTGTGTGTATGTTTCACCAGCATCATCGGAGGGAAAGGAGTGCAACACTCCGCCGCGGCGGTTCGATGCGGCAACAGCGCAAACAGCGGGTCGGATCGCATCTTGTTTAGTGGCCGCACCATGCCGGCAGCCATACACATTCGTAAGCGTCACACGCCGCTGCGCACACCACGGGAAAATGGGAAGATAAACCAAACCAACCCAGGCGGTGTGGGAAACGGACCGCCACCAGCAGCGCGCGGCCCTTTTTCCGCACATCTGTCAGCTCCTCTCCCGACACTGTCTGGTGGACGGATGGATGCTTGCGCATTAACGAGAGCGCACACCAATACCACGCCAGACAAGCGTGGTAAGACCGTTATTATAAGTCCCGCCTGTGTCCGAAGCCAATAATGCGGCATGACAGGCCCGAAAATGAAAAAAAATGCGCAGCGAATAAATTGCACAGCATGGGGTCGAGCAGCGCACGGTAGGCCCTTTGGCGGAGAGTTTATGGCACAACATGTTCTGAAACGAGAACGAGTAATTGCAAAGCGGCGTCTCAGCTGTGATATTTCATAAATCCCTTTTGCGGAATTTCGTAACAAACCGTGAAAATGATGCGTACGAAGCCCAGTGATTTAGACAATGTACTTAAACATTTATACTAGGTTTTTCTATTCAAAAAATGAATGATCAACTAAACAAACCAATTGAAAATGAAACTGAAATGTATAATTTAATTTAATATGATATGAACAGTAATGAAAAGCGTTTCCTTAAGTCCAAGGTTATTGTTCATAAAAATCACTTAAAATTAACGTAAACTAAGCTTCTTACAATGTTTTCAATACTTATAGCTCAGTTAGAATCCAAATCGTTATTATTTTGATTCCATTGGTACTTTTGATCAACTTCACACTCGTTAGGTTTATTAAAATATTGAAGTCCAAATTTACAAAAACCGTTCTTCAAAATTTAAGTCCCTTCTCTCTAAATGTGTCCATACCAAGGCATTCGAAACGACCACTGTTCACATTGGGCTTGCGTACCTTAAGCGACGTTGCCAGATTTTACTCGTTTTCGCAGTACACACAAACACACAAAGTTCCATGATCAGTGGTGCAGTAGAGCGGACATGGATGAACATGACAAAAAAATGGCAGAAAATGTTGATCCTGCAAACCAACCAACACACACTCCTACAAAAGCCAGGGGAAATTAATACATTATACAGCGTTTTACAGACGGTCATGGTGCAGATTGTTCGCTTCTGTGATGATCTTCTGAGCTTCGCTTCTGGGCAAGCATGCACATAAATATGATAAATACAGAAAAAAAGAACACGAACACGCCGATCCGAACGCGCACGCTTCCCTCGACCCTTGTGATAGTAGTACGCACGTTAGTTCACACGGACGAGCTAGCATGATTTATGAACTCCATCCTTCATTTTAATGGCACATTTGATTTAACGTACGGCCGCGGGGTGTTCCTTTAGGTACATTTGACATTCACACGACCTTCGTCTGCCGAGTAGCAGAAAGTTAAAAGAAACCTCATGGTTTACCTCACATCAGTCTCTTCTCAAATATTAATTTTACATATTGGTAATAAGTAAATACACGATATGTTCCAGCATTTGTGACAGTACATAGGAAAAAAAGAGCGTTGCCTCTTTAATATAGAATTTAAAGAAAACACCCACCTTCCATAAGCATGTTCAACAGTAGGGTACGTGATTGGAAGAAGGAATAACATCTTCATTTTACGTTTGCATGATATTGCGCATCAGAAGCCATAACAACAATATCCAATATAAACATAACGTCAGGGTTCTAACGCTAACCTCCCACCGAGACATGCCAGTTTTTCCCGTTCCGATCCCTTGCATGGAAAAACAAGCGCAAAATCTTAAGCCAATTACCAACGGATCGTTCCAGCCACGAAATCGCGCCAACTAAGCATACGAGCAATACAATTTCATAAGAAAAAATGTTAATCATGCAACCCAACCATGCGCATACCATATGTTCCAGGAATAATAACGCCTCGAAGAAACGGACAAAACGAAATCGCAAAAACCCACGGTCCCACCGAGCGCGCTCACGACTCGGCAACGTTGCCAATTTTAAGCTTGAACCTTTCTTCGCCCGACTGCTTCGTCCTCCCGCTTGGCAACTGTCTATTCTGAGTAAAGCACAGCTCAACGTGACACAACGGCGAACACGGGTTTTCAAAGAAAGAATTATTCGAAAAGCTCCAATGAAAAAAGTACTTTCGTGACCAGGTAAATGCGGCAACGGCGCACAGCAACTACAATAGGACAGACAGAGAGCGAGAGCCCACGAATTTAAGGGGGCCCAAACATGGCTACACAAAATGGACGCCACCACGCACACACACACCGGGAAGTTTAGCCACCGTCATGGCCAAATCGGACACGATCGCAGAAATCGTTAAGCTTCATTGTTTTTTTTTGTTTAGCTCGCATCCATCACGTTCTCTCCGTTGGAACGATGGAACGCAAGTGAACGGAAATGATTCGTTTCCCGTCATCATTTCATGGAACGTGATTCCTACGCTTGTGGTTTTTTTCCTTTTAATATTATTGTTTTAACTGTTGGTGGAGTCGGAGATCACCGCAAGGGGCGGTGGAGATGATGGCGGCGACTGGTAAGGGTGACCGAGTCTTGTGCACCCATACATCGACACAACCGGCCCGCGTTCGTCGTTTCCGCCACGGAATTGCCAGTTTTGGACTCTTTTCCGCCAGTCATTTTCCCATTATTCAGCAAATTGCAATGGACGGCCCGGGGATGCCGCTCTTAATTACGAGCACAAATTGATTGCCCTTCTTCCCTTTCCTTTTTCGTTTTTTTTTTCAGTCGGTAGAGAAATGTGTACGCAGACGGACGGAATTTTCGCGCTTTCCATTTTGTTCCGCATCCCGCCTTCCTTTTAGATTTAAATTTAAAATTTTAATTCTATATAGCAACAAGCGCAGGTCGTGCTCTCATCGCATATGGGGATAGAATATCTGCTATGTTCTTTATTCTGTCCCGGATGCTTATTTTTCTATTCTGTCCCAGATACTTATGTGACCATAAGAGAAACGTTATTTTGTACGTTTTATGTTTCTACATCCGAAGTCAATATCGTGAGTGGAGTGGAGTTTTGAAAGCGAACCTTTGGACGAAGGAGATGAACGATCATCAATCACGAAAACTGCGTCGAAAAAAAAAACAGGGAATAAACCGTCAGACTCGCGGCAATTAACGTTTACGACCCCGCCACGGGAAGCGATAACGATCGCTCGGCCAACTCGATCACACTCTGAAAAACGCATTGCGCAGCAGCGAAACTGTGGGGACGACTTTTGGTTTTCCTTTTTCTCAGTTTTGTTTGCTGCACCATTCGCCACCACCCGAACCGACGGCTGCGTTGTTCGACGAAGACGAACAAAAAAAATTGTGGTATAAAAAACTTTCCCATTACCCATTCGCACGCCATCGACATCCGGAACGCAAGGAACGTGGTGTACGAAGCCACACGCGGTGAAAGCAAGCGTGCTCCACTTGGCAACGTTGCAACGAAGACGTGGTTGTCCGTTGCACGAATGGACACTTCGCAGAATAGTTTTCCATTGGAAAGAAAAATAAATCTATGGGAAATTTCTGAGAGTTGAACCAAAGCAAATAAGAGCAAACAAATGAGTTTGATAAAGGTATTTATTTAAGACGTCCGAGCTAGCCGAGCGCGTAGGTCTGGTCCAACACGACCCACGCGCTTCGTGGCACAACCCGGGCGTCGTGGGTTCGAATCCAGCCCGGATCTGGCCTAATTTTTAAAATGAATTTAAATAAATGGAGCTGGGAATATTTAGAGGAACAGCAACTTCAGAAGAAAAACTCCCCGGAATTGTACATCCGTTGGATTCAATTAAGATGTTCCTTTTTATTCATTTTCCGTTTAATAAAAATTTGAAAGTTAAAACATTCCATCAACACTAACGTCTGTCCGGGGTTAGGTTTTGCGACTAAATGCGACCACGGCTGTGCAGTGAAGAAAAAAAGGGCACAATTTCTCCTGTCAAACCTTTTGCTATTGCCACATGCTGACATTAGCTGAAACCACAAAATCCTTCACATCGCTGTTTGAAACTCGCTGCTCCAACGCAAGAAGCTTCCTAAGAGGTTGATGTAGGTTCGGCGGTTATTTTCGTATTTGCGACGTTGCCGCATCAGCTCATGTACTTCATTTCAGCTTCACTGCCGCGTTGTTGGTACGATTTCCCAGCCTTAGTGGAAATGCAAATGGAAATGGAAGAAACGGACCCCCACATAAGATCTCGGCTATTGCACGAACTGAATGGTCCGGAATGGTTTCCATTTCCACGTTACTTATCGCATCCAGCACGATTATGGAATATTCATGAGCATTGTCAGCAAAACCTAAGTTTAGCTACATCTGTCTTCAAAATATGCTCCATCAATCCGTCAAAGAAGCTTGTAAGATCCAAAAGGAACGTTCACAATCGCGAAGAGATTAAAGAGAAATTTAAACCGATTGTTTCTTTCAAAGAAAATCAATTCACCATTTATTCTGCTTGTCGTAAAGGTGTCATTAAAATACACCATATTAACAAAAATATTAGACTCTCATACACAAAGTGTAAGGATTTTTGTGGAATGTAGGTACTTTCGATTAACTTTTCCTTTTGGTGAAGAAAACAACACCAAACAACCAATTACCATAATTGGTTTGTTGTAGAAAGTATAAGTTTGCGTGTACTGTTCACCAGGTACGGCACTAGATGGAATTCGGAAAGTATCGTGCGTGCATTTAAGATCTTCAATTTTGATCCCCTCGTCGACAACGTTTTCTACCCGAAAATTATCGAATCAATAGTAAATCAAAATTATCGAAGTAGAAGTAGAATCAAGTATAAGCAAGAAAACTTTAGATGTAAGTAGGAATCTAAAAGCGTATGAAAAATGTGAGAAAACATTGAATGAAACTGTATCTTTGGTAGCGCATTAGTCACTATTTTAAAAAAGCAACAGCATAATTTGAATCATTTAAATTGCGACCAGCGACTTATGCTGATCATACATTTGAGACACACCAGCAAAGCATCCATTAAACATGCTCGGTATTGCACGTAATTAAAACAAGATCCGAAAAGTTTCGGTCATAAAAAGTTCCAACCGTTTGGTGTTTCGTGGTTCGGATTTGGTGACATTTTTTTTTTTTTTTTTTGCTGTGCACGTTTTCAAACCGACTGTGCGTCATGTTTATTTTTAGAAATATGAGTATTCTAGCAACGGGTACGCCAAACTCGGCTCTTGTTTCAGAAATGTATTGGGCAAGTCATATTTGGGCAGCTGTCCTTCTCTAATGTGGACACAACGCAATCTTTCCATATTTATGATTAACAGCATTAAGTAAGCAAAAACGTGGCAAAAAAACTCGTTGTTTTTTCTCGTCTTGCAAACGGGGATAAATCGATCATACTTACGGAAAGCAGTCATTTGGAGGTATCAATATTGGGCATTGATTTTTCCTTTCTTACCTGCAAAAAAATTGAGATAACATTTTAATTAGTTTATGATTAGAGAAAATCAAACATAAGGTGTAAAATCAATTTTAAACTGTTTTAAGTGAGGCCGTTGACCTTAATTTGATTTCTTAAAGTTTCACGGCAGACTGCTTCGTAGGAATCGAGCAAATAGATAAGGCAGCAGCAATCGTAAAACATGTACATATATGTTTGGAATATGAACCATAAAAATAAACAAAAAAGTTAGACAACGGAATTATCATCTCCTGCATCTCTGACTATCTGTCATTTTTGTTACTCTAGCAAAGCTGTAGCGCAAACAAACAATATTACCACCAATCACGTTTTGCGGCGCGCTATTTAATACTGCCATCATAAACACACACTCACTTCCGGAACATTAATTTTGAAATTATTTGGTGGCGATTGAGAGGCAACGGAATGCCTAGACAGGAGACGGGCCTCTCGCTATCCAGTACACGGACAGATTATAGATTTTAAGGTCTGGTGTTATTTGTGTTTTATATAAATCTATTGAAATAAGTTGTTTGAATAATGAATCGATGATTATTTGGTTTATCGTAAAATCCAATTCAATAAAGTCTTATCACCAGACCATGTTTGGCAAAACAATAAACCTACGTAAGTAACACAAGCAAATTTAACTCCATTAATTTGCCATTGTCATACAAAGTTTTTTTAGTTAGCTTTTTTACAAGCAAAATGTGGATTATTCAATCGTCGTTGAGAAGCAAACTTATTTTCCTTCGAAAGCGAGTTAGCAGCCGAAGTTCAAGATTACTTTTGACGGAGCATAAACTAACAATAAAAAGTCCAGTAATTCGATGCGCAGCATTATCACAACAGTGGAAGAGTGCAATCTGGGCAGACTTTAAAATGTTTCTCAAATCAACTTCAACTTCCCGCATTGCGCAATAACCCGTGGACAGCATCTTCAGATTCTCGGAAACTCGACGAAACTTTGCCTGCCAGTCGCCGGAGATATATTTGGAACAGCCGACTGTAGTGCCGGCGAGAACGTTACGCCTCGTCAAGTGTCTAGCACTTTTTTCACTCTGATCCGCTCAAGGCCCCCCCTCGAAAACGCAAGTTTGGATACTTTTCTGGCCGGCGAGAGAGAGGAAAACGGGCGTTCAGAAAGAAGAAGCTTGAACAACACAGAATACATATGCCGGCCAAGCTGACTCACGGAACGATCTCGTCTGAGGTCATTTCTTGTCGCTGCTTTCCGGCAGTATCTTCGAACAACTTTTCAAAAAAGGGCAAAAATACAACATCCGATCACTTGAGGCACATTGAAGGGCGTTAAAGTTTTGACGTAACTTTATGTAAAGTGAGTTTTTCTTTTCCGTAATCCAGCAGCTTATAGATAGGCTGGATTGGTATGGGATTGATTTGAGATAGAAATCTCGTAGCAACGAAGACATGAGAAATGGACTAAGGATGTTTAAATTCTTACTCCCAAACCACAGGATCTGGAGAAACATTAACTTCACAGTCTCAAAAGAGAGTCCTCAAGCGTCAAAGCATTCATTCAGTCATTCTGTCCAACGAAAAAATCCAAAAGCAACTGGGCAGCAAACGAAACGAACGATGTTCTTGTGCACACACAAAATCCACTTGCTGCTGACGGGTGCTGCTGCTTTCGCATACATTCTTCCGGAGTGTACACTTTTGCGCAGACAATCCACTTCCTACAGACGTTAACCGAATTTAATGAGTCGTCTTATCGGCCACTTATCAAAAACGTTTGGCCTCGGTAGAGACAAACCATCCACGGTCGTGAGCTGCCAGTGTTTTGCTTATTGAAACAAAATCTAAAAAAGAGAACCACCAACTAAATTAAATCCCTCGCCAGCTGAAGGCCACAGACAATTCAGCGATAGCGAAATGTGTGATTATTAAAATATAACAATTTCGTCTCTTATCACCAAGATTCAGGTTTAAGAAGCGAATGGTTGATGTGATGCCTTTTTACTTCATTCATTAATTTTGCCCGTTATCCTCTTGGCTACACAAATCTAAACCAGCATGTTCTATTTGATTCTATTTTTGGTGATTTACTTTCCGTGATGATAACCCTTCCTGATCTTCCTCTTGCACTGACCCGCAGTGAGCTATCGCACGGCTGGACATAATAACGCAAGTAATCTGAAACATTTGCAAATAATAAAAAAAACAACAGGTACAGGGGTCACAAAATCGTGCAACAACACATTTGCATGATTTAAATAAATTTTGCACAGCGTTAAAAAATCGAATGGAAACGAAACTTTAGAACATACAGAGCTGCACTTTTATCGGCATTATTTTCACGCTTGCAGCCAAGCTTGATTGATGGAATGACGGAGCGCAATTTCGTCGTCGATCGTCAACTCGTGCTGGCGAACGCAGGGAGGGAAAGCGGGAGTTGGCTCCATCCTCCGCTCTTTATCCTAGCAGAATTATGTTTATGCGCAGCTGACAATGATTGATTTTGCGCTCAGTGCCATCCATTAATCCATCACAGCTCGACGGGACTGGAAGAAGCTGGAGCTGGAGCTTTTGAGATGTGTTTTTATACAGCGTCGACTTTTGCGAAGGGTTTCGTTTTTATTTGCCGATAAAAACCAACAGAAGATAGATTATTGCAAGCAATGACCAGACGCGGGAAAAAAGAATCCTCTGACAGCAGGTTACGGAAATGCTGCAAAGTGATACTATTAATTGAATTTGAAAAGAAAGAAAATGGGCGACCGCTTACAAAAATCGACCATTTTTAAGATAAACTATTTGTTTGCTTACAGTTCCACAATATCTTCTCCAGTTGCAACAAGCATTTTAGGAAGACTAACCCAGTTTCTAAAGGTATACGACGACCGAATGTGAATTTAAGTATATTCAGTCTTTTGAAACCCCAAATTGTTCCCAATGGAGCTGTAAATGCATTTTTCTTTCCATTTCGAGTAATATAATCCAAAATATACTTCGCCAACATCCGCGTAAAAAACAAAACGCCCACCATGCCCACTTGGAAGGAAGATGATACCATTATTTTTCGTTTAGGCAGTGCAAACTTCGCTTGGTAGTTGGGCATAACGTTGCCATCGTTAAATCGTTCGGGAATCCGAGCAGCTGTTGTCGGTATGACCGTGAAAAGTAATAACGCGGAAAAGGATTACCGCCAAGGATAATATCCGGCCGCTGTGCAGGGATACGGCACTGCCACAAACCACTACTACTACGTGTGGCCCCCTTCCGTTTGGTTGATAGCAGAAAAATGAAAACAAACAAACCCGTTTTATTTTTTCCTCTTATCCTCTCCCTAGTTGCCAAGCCATGCCAGCTTTCGTATCCCAGAATTAATGGGCTGTAATATGGAAAACTGTTTCACCGAAAAGTGGAACAACATTTACGACCCATCAAAAAACGTTGCCAAAAAAACACATAACAGCTGAAACTATAATAAAGCACAATGCTTACGTAATATAGCTTTAAAAGCTACCCTTTTTTTCAGGACCACCTAGTAAGTTATATAACGAAGCATGGAAAAGGATAAAATCAAAATTAGAGATATAGACCTATCACAAATCCATGGCTGAGAGATTGATACATGTTGCTGTAAGCCACGAACTATGCCACTCACTTTTTTTTGTCCAATTTTTTTGTCCAACCAATTCTCTGCGTTCTCCGTAGTCATTCACTCAATTGTGTGGACCTTGTAGGTGAATGGTTTTCGATAGGCTACAGATTAACTGGTTTTTTTGTGTTCCGCTAAAAGAACCAGTTTGCTTCTAGATCGCCGTTCTGAGCGACCGGTGTACGTTGCTTGAGGAGCTAATTTTCGCAAAGTGGAACAAGCACAATTGGCACACAAATTTTGCAGGTGCATGAGTTCGTGCAACGTACTTTTAAGAAGCTTCTGAAATATGCACCGATGACCTTATTGAAGTTGTTTGAAAAAAGGTCAAGAACATTAGAAAAACCGAAACAAAACTATTTAATGTTTTTAAACCCCGTTTTTTTTTTTTGGTATCGACGTGACGCTCTTCTCTCTGTTGTTATGTTACGGTGACTCGTTTTGAGGCAGACAAATAAATCTGCAGTAGACTCTAAAAATGGAAAATCTAACGACAACGAGATACAAAACTGCCTCATTTGAAAACGAACGACAACATAGGATCGATCAAGTCTCTGTACAAGGGATACTTGCGGGTCTTTGAACGTTTGTCGCAAGCCTGTTTTTGGTACCGGGTCAATCGGTCGAATCAGTTTGTTACAAACTTTGTTAGGTAAAGTCCTTCGAAGAGGTGAAGCTAATGTGCTCGTCATCTTTCCTACGATTGAAACGATGAGCGGCGTTCCGATTCTCGCCCCACTACTCCACCCTGAACGGTGAAGGCTCGGGTTCGCCGCCCTGCCTAGGTAGACACGGAAAGGTAATGTTCCCCTATCTCATTGTAAATTATTCATGCGGAACACAAAGTCTCAACGCTCCGATCCTACAACAGCAGCAGCAGCAGCAGCACCACCACATCCAATATGCCAACGTCAGCCAGTATAAAATAAAACAAAATCTTTATTGCACTCCACCATGCATGGTAACGATGTTACGCTTAACGATATTACGTCCGCAGTACTTTATTTTAATTTGGAATTTTATCCGTTCATGCTGAACCCATGAAGCAGCGGGGGGGGGGGGGGGGGGGGGGGGGACTGGACTGACTGCAAACTGGCCCGCTCGGAGCATAACGGTAGCAGCCAACACGGGCTACGACACGGATGGCATGGCATTCGAGATACATGCTACCCCGATACCCGGATTCTGTTCTGTGTCGCGAAATATGTTATTCCAGATAAAAAGATTTCCAATTTCCATTCTGTATGCAGACATATTTTAATTTATTTCGAAAATGCACTCACCAATACGCCACCGTTCGCATCCAGGCATTGCACGGTGATGAAAAGCCAGGCTCTGGTGTATGATTTGGCTTTGCAGTGGCTTTCCTGTTGGGTGCAGGCTTTACGTTTCTGCATCCAGAATTTCCTACTTCTGAATCAGGTTTGTTTGCTATGCTCTAATTCTAATGCAGACTGTGGGAAAATTGTTGGACCTAGAATTCAATCCAATCAATTGAATAAAACTACAATAATATTACGTTTGCCTCGGTTCCCCTTTTGAACGATACTATCTCCCTATAAACTTTCCAAACATGTGTTCAATTTCATTTCAACAGCAAAGCAGCCTCACTAAACCCTTTTATACGTAGTTTGTTCTCTGGCATACATTGGAAAGTTTTACTATTGATGGATTCAAATTCCATTTTTCTTTTCGCTCACCGAAAGGACAACCATTGAACGAATGGGGCGCATGGTAATGACCATAATGTGCACACAAGTTATGTTTGTTTGCTGTTCACGTTGATCCGAACGGTTGTTATCTCTACCCTTGTAGAGGCTCCCTGTCTGTCTAGGATGCTGCAAACAGCGAAAAACGGACACCCCGCAAAAGCTGACCCCGCAAAACAACAGCAAGAGTCACCCGAGGGGATGGGGTTTGTTTTTGAGTCCAATGGAAGCCCCCAAATTACGCTGATTGCACTTGATAGGTATCGTTCGCTCGCCGGTATGATAATAATGCTTAACGGCGTAAACGAACAACGACGTTATCGGGATCACTCCGTTTTTTCAGTGTACTTTTCTGTTTATCTCCAATTGTTTTTCCCCACCATCAAAAGCGTTTCGGAGGCTGCAGTGATAGAAGAGGTCCGATTTGGAATTGGGTTTGGTGATTTATCGCGTACACACGGTGCGGAGTGAGGATAACGAAGGAGCAAAATAAAGGAGCAGCAATTTATGCGATCGGTGTGTGTGTGCGATAAGACACACAGCAAAAGTTAGTTTGCTGCAAACAAGCGCATAAAGCGAGAAACACTCGAAAACACCATATCTACAAAATATCGTAAGAGCTGTTGCTCATTCGCATTGTTTTATGAGAAAGATCCAGTCGAAACCTCGGCCGCATCTCTCGCGAGAAGAAGGCTAAGCTCGTGAGGCTGCATACAAATTGGTCACTTATCGAATCTTTTTCTTCTCCATTTGCATCTTGCCTCTTATTTGCTAGCACTAAGCGATATCCACAGCAAAAACAAATCTGCACAGCACGTTAATTTTTACGATACTCCGACTCGTAAAATAGCTTGCCGAAACGAATTTGCGCCATACGAAATTCGAAATTTAAAAGATCGCGATGTTAACGACGCTTGCGAAGTAGTTCCAAGAATCATAATCTGAATATACAATTATTATTTTTATTATCGAAGGAACACTTTTGCTTGAGAAAATTCCAGCTTATCTTCGATGTTTTTTTTTTCGACCCTTCCTCCCAAGTTTGCTTCGAGCAAATGGACAAAATAAATGCTGAATGTCCTTTCCCTCTTTGCCAGTGAAAAAAACCATCAAAAACCCTCATACAGAAGTGCAGCAGGGTCACTCACGGATTTCTCCGAATTTTGCAAAATAACAAACAAAAAACGCGTAGGTTGAATGCATTTGTGATTTCAAGCAAATAAAACTGCCAGTAGCCAATAAATTTAATATGCATTGAAACGTAACGGAATAAAATGAACATTTGGCATCGTAAACTTTATTCATGGCTTTCAGGGGGGAAAAAGGAAAAGCAAACAAGCGAACCTTCCACCCTTGACATTAGACTGTGCGCTGCGCGCCCAAAAACCGAACCCATTTAGGCTAAAGCGGAAAACAAGTTCATCCCGTATCCCCACAGTAAAAACATGAGCGCATGAGCGGAGACAGTGAGAGAGGAAGGGACAGAAGGGGTGGTGCCGCCGGGATTGCATGCCGAATTGCGTTGGCAATAGAGCTTCAAAACACAACTATCGATAGGTTCACGCTCGAACGAAATGCTCGCATCTCGTGTGCAAGCGCATTTTACGTGCAACCAAGCGCGAAAACGTACACCCAAACGGTTCGTGTACATACATTAACAGCATCCGTTCGAAGAAGAAGAAGAAAAAAAACCCCTCTTGCTCGCCCTCTCTGTAATAAAAGAAGCAAATAGTAAATTTATTCACAGAAAACAAACACACTGGGTGCGAATTTTGGCGTACAAACGAGAAAACCTCCCTTTACCACCTGTCAATTAAAAATATGCTAACCAAATATTGACCATGTGCTACACGCTGGTTGGCCGACCCCAAACACCGCTGGAACAACGTTACCGTGGAAGGATGCGCTTTTGGGGCCACAACCGAAAACCGTGGAATCAGTTGGAGCAGTTTACGAAGTTATTACTCGTACTTGAAATGATTAGATTTAACAGTTTCAAAATTTTGCAAACAATGCTTTCCGAGGAGGGCTATGTGCAAACTTCTATCCTGCGATCCTTTTTGGTACGATGTGCATTTTAACGAAATCCTAATAATATAACGGTTGGTACAAATATATTTGAATAAATTTTAAACTATTGCAACCTAACCATAAATGTAATTGAATTTTTATGAAATCTGCATTCCTTGAAAATCGTGTTTCATTTTACTGATTTTATTCAATATCTTACAGGGGTTGCCCAAATGCTAGCATTCCCGGTTGATAACCGATTCGTACAATTCCATATTGGTTTCGTCCCACCATACACCGTTTCTGACGCCATCTAAACGCGATTCGAGTTTATCATGTCGATTCGGTTACTCTAGAAATACCGTCATGTGAACGATTTTAGATATAGTTTGGGAACGTTCAGTTGGATACTAGAATTTTAGTTGAGTGGTGAAAAAGTGTGCAAGGTTGGTTGTCTAGATACAACAGCAAGCGAGATGGATGGAGTCAGAAACGGTTTAACAGCGACATTGCCCACATATAGACGTCCTTACTTATTTCGATAAGCGCTCTTGCCCTTTAAATAATAGAATTGTCCAATGCTGCGCGGTATGTTTTGGTGTTGAGCCTTTAAATTCAGGATTCTGTTGAGTTGTTTCTGGTGGGACGAAACCACTATCTCATGGTACGAGCCGCTATTAACTCGAAAACCCCTTTAAATCGAAAACGGAGCCCGGACTGACCAAACCCCTTTTGCGGGTGCTGCAATATTACTTTCGACCGCACATTCAAAAACGTCCATCGGTAGTCCCTTTTGAAGTGGTACATTTGGCACTGCCGGCGAACCCGCACCACCCGTTTGGCGGTTCCATCCCCCATCGTTCGGCTGTGTCCCTTCATTGCGGTGGTATTATGACACGGTGTTTTTGGAATTACGTGCGCAAGCAAGCAATTGGAAGTGTTTGTGCAAGCGGAAATGAAAATGGAACAAACGATCAATTCATCTGCGCACATGCTTCACATATTTTCAGTTCCGCCGCCGCCGCCGCCGCCGCCACCGGTCCATCTCCTTGGCAAACCCTGTCATCATCATGAATGCACAGTGAAGCAGGAACAAGCTTTCGAAAGCGATTGCAGATGGCGGATGAATTGAAAGAAACGTCATTCACTGATCCCGTGAATTCGCGGAAAGGAGGGGAAAAACGCGTTCCAATCCACGTGTGGCCTGGGAAAAAATGCCTTTGATGAATGAATGGTTGCATTCTGATTGGATTATTTTAATCGGATTTTATGCTCGGAAAATATCATATGGTGCAAAACATCAACAAACATCGAAGGGCGGTGCTTTTCACCGTGGGTGGATATCAATGATTTCAATTCAACTTTTCAGGGATAGCAAGCTTGCAATATATATTGCTTTATTTCTTCTTCCTCTGTCCTGTTGGCTTGAAAACGAGATTGTCATAAAAGAATCAAAATCGGACCATAAGTTAGTTGGAAATGTTGCATGTAACACAACGTTTCAGTGCTATCTCTCAACAATCCTTGCAATGTATAACCTAAAATTGCACACTAAAGCAAGAGACAACAAAACGAAAGCCTCCACTTGAAGAGCTTGGAATGTTTGCTGGATTACCTTTGCTACAGCAAAACCCAAAACAATGCAAAAGCATCAATAAACGCCCGTTCGCGGGCGCACAAACACGACCATACATCGGCGAAGGCATAAGAGTAAAGGGCAGCAAGGGCGGGACGCAACGCACAAATAAACCATCCCTCCCGGGCGTTATGATGAAGTGGACGAACAGCTGACGATGCCGGGGATGACAATACCGACCCGACCATCTGATCTAGTCAAGGTCTTGGAAGCCAAAGGTTTGCCCTACACTCTCACCTACAATCACCGAACAGCTCGTAAGCGTAGGGACTTACACATTCGTCTCTATTCGCCACTAGCTCTGCTTGCCGCTCGCACTGGTGCTCTCATTCTCTTCCCTCGTCTGCGTTGGAGGGGAGAAAATAAACCTGACGCCTTCCGGGGAAAGGTGAAGTGGGTGGAAATTTATCGCGCAAAACTGGAGCATTCCTTCAGCGCGGTAGGTCCTATCGGCCAGCAGTTTTACACCCAAATTCCTGTCGCTGTGCACCTCAATCTCTCAGGGAAGATAGCTGCTGCTTATTTGTATGCTGCAAGTGCTGGTTCCATCATACAGAGCACTCCAGAAGATAATCCTTTGGCACAGTTTACATCCCAGACGGAAAAAGAAAAGGTGTAAAGGATAATCATTAACATTATAGGCAAGAAAAAACCCCTGAGTGCTTTTGATTAACGTGCGATAAAGCGTATTCCACCGGATAAAACCACCGGATAAACCAACCTCAACCTAAACTTTTCCTTTAGAGTGATCCCAAACCAGGCGCCTCCATTGAGAAGAACATGTTGCTGATAAATTATTGCGAAGGGCTCCCGGGAATCGTCGTTGCTTCAAACAATGCAATAAAATGGCGGTAAAATAAAGCGCCATGTATTGTTTCCTTAATTTCTTCCCGTGTATCGAGGGCAAGCAGAAAAGCTTGAATAACTTAAATCAAGCTGAAACTCAACTCGATAAGTGCAAATACGTTAAATTGCTGTATGTCATTCACACCAAAAACCGTCCCGAGTCTTGCGCGTCACAGTCGTAAATTGATTCAATTTAAAATTACCATCAGCATCTTCACGGCGAGCGAAAGTTGCAATTATCCTGTTTTTGCTTTGTGGAGTCATTTTTGCTGAACATGGAACGGGAGAAAGGCGAAAAACAACAGCAGCAAAATGTAATTTTTTGTGAAAGAACAATCGTGCGAAAAGTCAGTACAATATTTTTCCAATTTTTGAGAACTTGAATTACCCTGCTAACTGTACATTACATTGTACAAGTAAAGTCAATCCTTACCAAAGTAAAGCTACAATTGCAAACCACGGAAAAAGCATTAACTTCCAACCGTTGATGCGATGAGGCTTTTTTTGCTTTCGATGAGACCAGTCAGGGGTGCACAAATTCACTCCGAACCGATAAGCAACTTTCTAGATTAATTTTCCATCAATCCTCGATGAGCGAAATTAATCTCTGCCTGGCATGTACCAATTAGCCTTTCAGCAACGGCGCACGGTTACTAACGGACTTTATGGGTCACCGCACAAACGAGATCTTAACACACCATTTGCCTATCAACTTTGGTTCATAATTAATTAATGGTTCGATATTTTCCAAGCAGGCGGACACGAACTTACTTAATTGGGTGGATGATAAATATCGATAAAGTTCGGTCCGCGAATGAAAAAAAAAAAATCCGTTAATACGGTTGATGACAATCTTTAAGGCTATTGAAGTGTGACATTTTTTAATAAATTCATCAACATCAAAAGTGATCAATCTCCAAGGGAATAACATTAAAATACATATCAATTGGGAAACATGTTTTCTCTCGTTATGAGGTATTTTCTTACAACATTTTGGAAACACGGTGTATGATCCTGTTGCTAAACCAATTAATTAATGCATTCCACGCCATCCTACCTTATTTTCCACGCTGTCGCACAGGTTTCCCTTCTCGGTGGCATCGAACAGCTCCTGCTTGATGTTTTCCGGCAGCAGCGGAAGAAAATCGTTCATAGTATCGGAAAGGTCGTCCGTTTCCATGTTGCCGACCGAGGACGCCATATCGAACAAATCTGGGAAGTCGAGGTCGGGGGAAAACGCTTCTCCTTTCAGCTTTCACCACCACTTAACCAGCGCGTTCGGTGTCGACGGTTTCGCTTTGCTTCCCGGGGTCACCGGGAATTCCGGACCTGACCAACGACGGTAAGACGAAACACAAACGGGCCCACGACGTTCACGGCGCCGCCTTAAACCTCCTTGCCTGCCTGCTCGCAGGCTTCTTCACTCGGCAGCTGACCTTGGCCTCGCGTTTGACACCGGAAAGCCTTGGCAACCTGGCACGGCTGGCGGTGCCTTTCTCCTTGCGAAGGGAATTCTCAAAGATTCCTTTTTCACTTTCACCAACACACAGTGGGCAGTAGCTAAGCCGGCCTGCGCTGCTTATCCTCTAGGAAAATCACTGTGGGGGGATCGTTTTTCCCATACCCTACTAGCCGCGGCACGCAGCGGTGTCACCTATGGGAAAACCAAAACAACAAACCGCTTTACATCAATGCCTCCTTCTCGCCCACCCCTCACAAACACGCACACGGCTGCATCTGCTATGCGCCTACCGTTGCAGCCGCAGATCCTTTCCACGCGCACGCACACAACGACAACAACATCCGTACGCCGCAACCTTGCCCTAGTATAAATCAGCAGGCACGCCTAGCGCCAGGAGCAGGAAGAAAGGGAGCGAAAGGGTGGTGGCGCTTGTGTGCTGCACTTTTTACCGTTTTGTTTCACACTCTCGTTTTGTACACACACGGCGAGGCATGTACGCACGCACACACAAAGCACAGGCGCGCTCACACTTTCTCTATTTCGCGCCCTCTCTCTTTCCGTCGCTGGGGTATCGATGCGGAAGCACGACAAACACACCAACACACCGCAGTGCCCACATACTCTTTCAAACCCCCGCGACGTGCTGTGTTATTGACACGCGGAGCATACCGGAGAAATCTCGCGACTCCCGCGCCGATCCTGCTGCCCGGTTACTGAGATAAAAATTTCGGCGTTACTAATAGCATCGCGAAACCTGCACGGTTGCATTTGTCATGACCACACACCGCACTTCGCACTGCAAATCACACACACACACACGCACGTACAACACGGCGCAGCGGTTTGCCTCCGATCCGTAGTAGCACCTGGAAGCCCCGAAAGAGCGCCACGAAGGAAAATGGCCGCCAGTGAAAACTCGCGCACCCGGTCGGCCACTGCCAAACAATGTTGGGGCGATGTTTGGCAGGGACGGGCAGCGCTTTATGATCTATTTCGCTGGCAATGGCGTTGAGTTTTTCATCGTACATTCACGAGTCTGTAACCAGTGTTGATGCCATCCGACTTTGACTTTGCAGACAGCACTACGAACTCTTTTTTTAGGCAGCTTTTTTATGCTGCGGATTGACGAATGTTTTACACACCTCGCGGGAGAACGTCGGGTGCAGGCGGAGCCAAATTGTCTCATCGATGGGACGTGTGAACGATGTTATTTCGGCCCCCGACGATGTTGAATGATGTCGGCACGGACCAACATTATGTAGAAGCGATGCTCTTGCGGCCCAGACAATGTTGTGACGCAGCTGATGATGAGGTCGGATTGTTTCACTCTTCGGGAGTTTACTTCACGGCAACCTGGCCACCCAACACACCCACCTTGCCGTGCAGTAACTTGCAACGCTATAGAAAACCACCCAACTTTATAGCGAGAACAAACTAATGATGATTCCACAGCTCCAGGTATGCGGTCAGAGATGTACCTAGCAGCACGGTACCATTGTGTGCTCCTCGAAGATGTCTTCTGCTGTGTGGATTTGCAATCTTGATGCGCTGCACACTTTCACCGTGCATAACGTCTTCGCACGGATGATGATTTTCTGTGCGTTGTTTCATTCACTAGCCACGGACGGGTAGACCGTACCCATATAATTTTCACTAACGCTCTCGCCTTCTTTTCACACGAGCTTTCATTTTTCCACCCCGCTCGTAGCAACCAGCGCACTCACCATAGGCGACGCATTCTTTTGACCGACGCAACCCAAAAGGTGTTGATGAACCGCTGACGCTCGCACTACGAAAATTTGCTGTATTTTTATCCTGCGCGTCCTTTTCCGTGGTGACGGCGGCGGCAGACTCCTTTGGAATCGGATGCGAAAAACGTTCGCACGGCGATGAACCGCACTCACGACAACAATGCACGAATGGTTTTCTCGCTCTGACTGCCGTGCTCGAGGAGGACGCGCGGCCAAGCGCCTAGTGTGGCAAGTTCCGTTAAGCACCTACCCGCATCGTTCCGTTCCCGTGGAGAGAAATTTTGCACCCTTCTCTGTGCAATGGCGAACGTATGGTTCTTTGAATCCAACGTTAAAATTCGTCCTCACAAATGCCAGTAAAATAACACGAAGGAGAAACAATCATCAACATTCTGAAACAGACAAATCTGAGACATATCGTTCAGACTGGAACCACCGTTCCAGTTCTGATTGCAAAAGAACTCAGTTCCGAATCGTTGCTGAAAAATCACAAATTCCCAACACTGCAAGCGCCGTCACCGTACCCGCGAGCGCACGCACACACGCGCGTGCCAGATTGTATCGGCAACTAGATTCGCTGCGTTTACGCTAGCCACTTTCGTTACTTTAACCTGGTCAATTTGAATCGTACATGCAAATATTAGCTTTATTCGACAACTTAACACCAAAAAGCAAGAGTATTTAAAAAACATTCAAAGGCAAATTTATTTTCCGTATTCTTCAACGAAAATCTGTATTCCTACGTTGGAAGTATGCAACACCGGCAACAGCTGGATCTTTGACTTTTCCATCACGTCCTCGGCAGCAGTGTCCTTGACGAAGGGAAAACTTTGAAGCCTCGGGTTGCTCCCTATCTTCACGAACGACGATTCCGTTGTGTGAAGAACGATTTTAAACCTCGCATCGGCATCCGTGGGCAGTGGTTTCAAATCTTTCATCCTGGAGTCCAGCGCGAGCAGTGATTTACGAAGCTCCTCCTCGAACGCGATCATGCTTTGATCGTCCTCCAGCGCAAGCCCTTTGTGCTCGAAATCGAACACGTAACTTTCGTTCGGCTTCTCCTCGCTGTGATATATAAGCACCTCCAGGCGATCAAGTTTGCGGTTCCGTTTCAACTCCCGTGCCGCCAGTAGTGTCCGCTCGATGTACTCGTTCAACGATTTATAGATCGAAATGTACACGGGAATGTTGTACGCTTTGCGAGCACGAAAAATTGCCTCCGGATAGAGACCGCGCTTGTACAGTATGGCGTTGATGTATATTTCCATCATTTCGATAATAACATCGTTTTCTGTAACGATCGTATTTGCTTGATTACAAATCGTTCTTCGGGTTAGTCTGCACAGAATTCTTGACGGTGGCTTACCGAGATTTTCTGCTGCCGGTGCCATCTTCGCGCGGTATTTATTGTTTGTATAATTGATTTGCCGACGCTTGTTTTGATAATTTAGCGTCGGAATATTTGACGGATGCACTCTTCGATTTCGCCGCAAACGAGCGAAAATATGTGTGCGATGTTTTGCTGCATAGGCTTCTAATTCGTGTGTGGGTGGTTGTATGGTTTGAATATTTAAATTTTGATATTTTTTTTGAATACAGACTATAATCTAAGGGTTAGTTCAATCAAAACAACACTTTCTGATACTTTCAAGATTCATGTATAAAAAACGCAAAATTAAGTATGATGCATAGCAAAATGTATGTATTTCTTGCACTTTGACTATTATTTTCCATTCCATTAAATTGGCATTCACATTCAATGAAATGTATTCTACATTAGAACGGCGCAAATGACCATTCGAGGCTGTATGCTCTAACCACCGCCACGTGTTTACCCAAATCTTGATCCTGTGAAAAGGGTTATTTAACAGAGTTCTTCGGAGCAGATCTGCCCAACTGCGACGGTGCTGGCTAGTGCGGTGTAACTCTTCCAATGACCGGCTAATTATTGTTCTCAATGTGCACGCAAAATTGGATGTCGTGTTCCATGCTAGTACGTAGGTTGATATATGTTATATTTCCTCTCTCAGCTGGCCTCCTCAATTACACTAATCCGTGCTCCAATAGGGACAGAAACGACACGATGATTGTTAACAATTAGCAAAAGACGATGGCCAAAAGTCCCCCGGCAGGGCTCTGCGGTCAAGTGAGAGTTTTAGAATTTCGATTGCAATAACTTCTATCCTACAGGAAGAGGGCGCGGTAACATCTAATTGGTTCACAGGGTTGCCGATATTGGTACAGTAAAATTGTGTCATTTCGTGGTCAAACACTGGATGATAATTGAACTTTTTGAGAAAACGGGTGCTACACGAGCAGAAAACGGGTTGTGTCTGTGTGTGTGTATTTGAGTTCTAGTAGCTAGGACGTTTACAGCTTGATCTTGTCGGCCAGCGAGCAGGACAGCCCGGTGCCGTCCGGTTCCACGTTGAGCGACTTCACCACGCCGTTCTCCACTACCATCGAGTAGCGCTTCGAGCGGAGCCCCCCGAGCGGCGGCAGATCGGCACCCAGATCCAGCGCTTTCGTGAAGGCGGCGGCCGGATCGGCCAGCATGCGCACCTTGCCGCTGGCGTTGTGCTGCTTGCCCCACGCGGACATGACGAACGGGTCGTTCACCGAGACGCACACGATCTCCGTCGCGCCGGACGATTTCAGCTCTGCCGCCTTCTCGACGTACCCGGGCAGGTGGGTCTTGGAGCAGCCGGGTGTGAAGGCGCCGGGGACGGCGAACAGGATCACCTTCTTGCCGGCGCACAGATCCGCCATGTTGACCTTGTTGGCCGGCGAGTCCTCGAACAGGTCGATCGCGGGCACCTTATCGCCTTCCTAAGGGTGAGACAATGACAAAGGGAAAGAAAGAAAGAAGAGCACGTTAGAGTTCCGAACAACAGTTTTCCACATCAACCACGAACGCAAGTAACGAGTATCGATTTATTACGGACCATTTACCTTCGATTCTTGCCATTTCTTGCCAACCAAAGGCAAAGGACACCCACGTTTCACGTTCCGCTAGCCATGAATTATGGATGCCCATCCCATCCCACTGAAGGCAGGCAATAATCTACCAGGCCCATCCACCTGGCTGGGCAGTGGTAGAGGTTTTCCTTTGCGCCATTTACCGCACGACCGAAAACAAATGAGATAATACATATTTCATGCGGGACAGGCCGCCCAGGATTCATAACCGGCCCGAGCAACGATGGCAATCGTAGGACACACACAAACACACACTTATTATTACGCCGGTCATGAATTCCCATTTGCGTTATCGTTTGTGGATAGGACACGTTTTTAATGAATCATATTGTAGTGAGCTGTAGGGGGATGAGGAGAGGGATTCGTTGATGGTACTATTCTGTCCCTCTGTGGTCGTTTCCATTTTCCCTGTTTCAAAATCACCACAAAACGAGTCCATTGCCGACGTGTTCCGTGGTTGGTTTGGCTAAGTCGCAGACAAAACAATCGATGAATGATGCATGCCAAAGGAGTTTTACAAACTGACGATACCGTCGTTGATGACCATACGTTTTCCACATCGATTTTAATCCTCTAATCAAATGCTTCCATCGCTGGTCCATTTCCAGGCGCATTATCAAAATACGATACGGAGCCAGCAAGCAAAATTAAACCCGGTTTCCGTAATTGAATTTGAGGCGAGTCTCGTAATCCGATATAATTATTTCACCTCCCCTCCTCCCTTTGTTAAGACGGAACCAACCTATTACGCCTTCGAGTTTCAGTTGTGCTTTTGCTTTGCTGTTGCTCCTACGACCTCATCAAACCTATCAACTGCCGGGTTGGGTTTGGAGGGCCCTATAGAACCTTTCTTCTCATCATCCTTACGAGCATTCCCTCCTCTTGCCTTTCTCCCGCGGTCGGTATAGTGGTTTCAAGTGTCTTTTTCTTGTACTCAACTGCCCACTCGATTTATCTGGCCGCCCATCAAACGAACGGCTGAATGGGGATGATGGGTGTCTCGGAATGTTAGGACGATATCCCAGGATAACGCCAGTTATCCAAGTCGTAAGTATACACACCACACATTGTGCAAGTCACCAACGTCAGCCTGCCGTTATCGTCGAGGCAAAAGTGTTACGGCTGATGTTTTCTAGAGCCCGACACGATCTTCCGACAGGACAGCGAGAAGAACTCTCGATAATGCTCGGGAATCCCTGGTATTTTTAACCGCAATAATCGCGAATTTTAGGAATTTTGAACTATACAAAACAAACTTTACCAAACTGTGGGAAGATAAATGAATACCTTACTGATGGTATTGAGGTATTACGAAAGTACCATGAAATTTGATACAGTACAAACGATTTACAACACATCATCTCTTGAATTTAAGGGATTCTAAACATGTGTCCTTCCTCGGTGATACAGAAACCTCCCTGAACGCGTATAACCAGCTGACATACCCCCCTAACCGAAGCGAACATCCTTTTCCCCAGACAAAAATCCACTTCCGCAGCGAAAAATGAACAACCAGGAAAGTTCCGGCAAATTGTAGCCTATTCGGAAGAATAAAAAAAGAGGTTCAAATCACAACAGAGCAGAGAAAATTCCATCCCTTTCTCTTTACGAATTCCACAGCTATCTGGTGTGGTCGGTCGGGGGCGTTTCTCCACGTTCGCTAAACTCAATTATAAAGGATATTCCGGATGGTATAGTGCGAGCCGTAGTGGGGTGCTCCATGGGATAGATGAAGTTATTCTAGGCATGGTAGACCCTCAATAAACTTATATGGGTTGGCTCTTGCTCCGGTCCCACCAACCAAACCCAACACTGAATCAACAAACAGTATCCAAAGTTCTTGGAGTTCTTCTGCCGGTCGAAGCGGTACGGCGGGGGCTAAGCTAGTTTCTAGTTTAAAAAGACACCCACCCACGACAACCTTTTGGTAATATTTACCGAATCAACAACCGGCGGATGAAGGTTAAAGTTATCAAACGGTCGGATTGCCTAAGATAATACAAGATCTCTACTGCAGAACAGCACACACACACACACAGCCCCATACTTAAATATTAAAGCCCAAAGGACATCGCTAGAAAAAAAAAAACATTCCACCACGGTCCACCGCAGCGCGCTCCGTTTACAGCAAGTCGGAACGTCCTTGGGTTGGTAAGTGAGTGGAAATTTCCCACGACAACCCCCACCAGCCAACCGTAACCACCTAGCTCAGCGTGGCGGAAAAGTGAACCGTGTGGGTGCGGTGGGTGGGGTGTTTTCCCAGCATTAACCGGATGGCGAAGTGGGCGCAAACGAGGGTAGATTGGCCGGGTTCATGAAGAAAAGCCTGTTTTTAAGATTTTTTTCCGTTTCTCTCGTAGCTCAGTAGGCGAATTTTTAACAGAAATGCAACCACGTGGAAAAACAGTCGAGCTGAGCATCGCACGGCCTCCCGTGATGCTTTTCGGACCGGCTTAAATTCAAGTGCAGGTCGACGTTTCCCGTTTACTTCTTCTGCACGAGCGAATATGCTTCACGTACATACATACCGGGCTATGTGAAGCGGTACGATGTGTGAGGACAAAACTCGGCACCGGAATCATAAATAACATAGAAAAGGATACACGGGCCCGCTCGTTAGTATCGATCGCGGGCGAACGTGCGAATGTGTGCCCCAAAAGGCTTGAATATGTAGCCTGTCAGTTGGACACACCAGCGTGTCCTTAATCACTCCCTGCCGATCCCCACGGTGCCGCAGACATCCTGCGAAGGAAATGACGAGGAAAAACAAGCCAAAAGTGGGCCGGACTTACCACCGTGTTTTCGAATGATGTTTGCTCTACCTGGGCCGGGAGGCAAATTTGCATTTGCCTAATGGATTCGCAAACAATGCACGAGTGAGCAGCGAATGCACCATCAACGTCCAAAGCTGCACTCCGGGAAACGTTTTTCCTCGTCCTACATCCTGACAAGGGTCAATGGCAGACCGCCGTTTAAATATATATATATATTGTTTAAAGACTGTTGCGTTGCGTTATGTTTGCGGATGACATACAGATTATAACTAACGAGCCCCACACACGATTAATATGAATGCACAATATGAACGACAACTGCTTAAATTTATGCAGTTTTTTTGTTTGTGTGTACAATTGCACGTATGTAGCTCATACTGAACTTTAATTAATGTATTGGACTATGTAATTTTTTACATCATTGATTCTGTTCTCAGCTGCGTTTTTCTGTGCAGGTCATCTAGTCATCCGGGATCTTACACAGCAAAATGATCCAAATGATTAAATAAACCAATTTTTTCCTAAATTATCTCATGAATTTTGACTCTTTCATTCTGAATGCAGTTTTTTGTTGCTGCCCACAACAAGTTGAAAAGGAAATTCAACATGAAGGCACGCGGTTAAATTGTGTTCCTAATGCTTCGTCATATCATCTACTAGAATTATTCTTTTCCGTAACGTCAACTAATGCGCAACCAACCGTCCGCAGAGAACAAATCCAATGCAGACGAACGGTTGTCCATTTCCTCCACCGATTCGTCGATGACCGATAGATAGGACGCGCGGCCGGACGTTCGAGAACACGCTACGCACCACCGCACCACGACACGCGTCACAACTGCGACGGAAGTGTTGTGAACCGTCTCGCCTCGGGCATTATGTAATTCGCGCCGTATTCGGTGAGATAATGACGCCCAATCGCACTCAGGTGTTGAATCGCTTCGCCTACTCTGCACGGAACACTAGGATGGGGATGCACATTTACCTTAATTTGCACCATCTTCGACGTGTGGAATGAGGCAGCGGCGTTCAGCAATCGTTGGGGACGTCCGCACTGGTTCAGCACACAGGACTTAATGATGGTACACGACGGACGCACGAGTGAATTCATCAATGTTGAGGGCGGTGCGGAAGGGCTGGAAATGGAGAACGGAGCGCTCGAGCAGCACGCAAACCGGTCGGCAAAGAGAAACGATACTGGGAGGTATAGAACGCGAACGGTTGTAGGGAGCGCCGGCGACGATTGCTGGAAACAGCGAAGCAAACAGAACGGGACAGCCTATGTTGACTCGTCTTTCGCCTTATCTTCGATGCACACCAATGTTGCCACTTCTTGACGCTGTAATAATAAAAAACGAAAAAAATAAAAGTAAAAATAAGGATCCGCTGTGCCGAGCATGTCTGTATGCTGACGTTATTTTTTTTGCTTGCGTGCTCAGTGTGTGCGTGTAGCGCGATGGTTTTCGGAAATGAAGTTCTTCTGCTTATGATTTTTGTATGAACAAGAAAGTTGGAAACAGCCACAACGTAAAGGCACCATGTGGCCCGAGGGAGCAAGGGCCAACAAGATCCTAACGAGGATTTAACGAGCACGGTACAGGGGCTGTCGGGATGCCGGCGGTTATTTACAGCTGTTGTGGAAGGATAAAAACACTTCACCAACACCAAGGCGACGTACACAGCAGTAGGCGGATAGAGGAAAAACAATCGTGAGGGATGAATAAAGCCTAGTTTAGCCTTGTAAAATACGCGTTTGATGGATCCCTTGACGTAATCAGCCAGAGATGAAATAATTGATGGTGAAAAAACACACCATGACGGAGATTGATAATACCTTCTTTGTCTATTTGCGTTGATCGCGTTGTACCGCACTGTGTTGCACAATATCTGCGCTCTACCTTTTCGGCATTTGGATGCAAGGTTGATGTGATCAGGTGAAATCGTCTCGCGCAATTTGACAGCCCGGCTGCTGACAAGCAAGGTGTAGACCGTTGAATGTTTTTCCCCAACTCGTTTCGCGTTTTTTCATCCGACTTTCTTGAAGAAATTATTCAGCTCAATAGAATGTAGGCATTGCGCAGTGTTTTTGAAGGATCAGGTAGAACATTTGTTATATTTTTGTTCATTTACAATTTGTTTACAAGTGAAAACAAAGTAGATGATGAAACCTTCTTTACGTTCGCCTTTGGAGGACACGAACAAAACAAACCACAGCAGCTGTAGCTGTCAAAACAACAATTTTTCTCTGGCAACGTCCCACACGTTCTAGAAGGCAAACACAACCAGTTCGAAACAAGTGTGAAAACTTCCGACCCTTTCCGGGGTTTCCCATGTAAAAAGCATTGAGCACATAAAGAAAAGGTAGGGAAACAATGTCAGAACGGGCTAACCAAGGTAAAGCAAAGTTTTCAATCGTTTTTCCCTTGTGTAAACCAACAGATGGAGGATATCGAACTGTGTCCGGTAACGACCGTGTCGGACCGGCACGCGGACATGGAGGTGAAGTCGAATGCCATCGTGCGGTTTTCGATCGTCCAGAGTGCGGTACCGTTCGCTCGGTTAAAGTGTAACACCAATCTCAACATGCCGCCATCGAACTGGCTCAGCAACTCGGCCAACTCGTACGGGTTGGGCCAGTTTCTGTCGCACCAGGCCGGCTTCAGCAGCTTCCGGATGGCGAACATGTTCCCGGACTGTGTCGGCGGCGTAGACGTGGTGTCGGACGCGGAAAATATCAAACGCCTGCTGAAGCTGCCGTACTCGTCCAAAAGTGTCATCTCGATGATAGTGCATCGGATCGAAAACACGCTGCTGATCGACGAGTTCGATGTGGCCAAATACTTGCTGCGGCAGGAGGAGAGCGAGTGGCAGTGGCTCCGATCGTTCATCTACGAAAACATCCTCAAAAGCCTGAGCGATAACGAGCGGAAGCTGTTTCTCCATCCGAAAACGCGCGAAGCGTTCCAGCAGAAGTATCTCACGTCCAAGTTTCTGTACCACAGCTTGCAGTCGGGCGAAAAGGACGAGGCGGTCGACGAGCTGAGCTACCCGGGGCCGAACGATTGCGCACCGTACAAACCGCTGCCCCTAGCGGGGCCAGTGCTGCCGGAGCCTTCGAAAGAGGAAAATCTACCCGATGCGCAGCAAACGAACCACGTGTTCAATCGAAACGTCATATGGACGTTCGAGGACATCCGCATGCTGATCGGCACCGATATGCCCATTTTCGGTGGCGCAAATCGTCCCTGCATTAGCCTTCGGTTGCGCGACGAAACGAAACCGATCAACGTGCTGACCGGCATCGACTACTGGCTCGACAACTTGATGTGCAACGTGCCGGAGGTGGTCATGTGCTACCATCTGGACGGCATCGTGCAACGGTACGAGCTGATCAAGACGGAAGACTTGCCCCGGCTGGAGAACTCGGAGTTTTCCCCGCAGCTTATCCGCAACGTGGCCCAGAACATACTGGCCTTCCTGAAGGCGAACGTTACCAAGGCGGGCCACACTTACTGGCTGTTTAAGGCGCGCAACGATGACGTGGTGAAGCTGTACGATCTTACCACACTGTGCAAGGCGCACGATGGCACAGCTGGCGCAGACGATGACGACGACGAGGAAAACGGGTTGTCGGCGGAGAAACCGGGCGAGGGTGATGGTGTTTCCGATGGAACACCAAAGCTACCGGGAACAGGACCTCCAACCGGACAGAATCCATTCACCGTACCGGTGGCGATGCTTCTGTACACCGTCGCAAGAAACATGAAAAACTCTGTCGAGGGTCCGACTTTGTCCGCTTCAAAGGCTGGTGCGATACGGACGCTGCTTGACAACTGCATCAAACTGTTGCCGAAAGAGAAGTATCCACAGATCGTCACCTCGTCGCACTACATCCTCTCGGATCTGCACATTCCGGCCGATACGGATCCAGGTAAGACTATGCATTCGATGCATTAGCCTGTTTGTATCGTACCGCTGCAAATTCTCAAAGCCTATCCACTTAACGTGATATTTTTATGGGAGACCCCTTTTGCCAGGCAGGAGAGGTTTTGGCGTCTATTCGGGACATACAGAGGACCAAAGTTATTTTTATGTGTATGACAAAATTATAATCATTTATTAATATTGTACAGGTTCTCCCAAGTTTAACAATACCGTTGAAGAGGAGGACGACGAGACGGCCTACTTGTTCGGAGAGCGCATCTCGACGCCCTCGGAGCACGATCCCGACATTGAGGACGATGGGCAAGAGGCGAAAGAGAACATCGTGCCGGACAGCGAAGAGGACAGTGGCACGGACGGGAAGCTGGAGGCGGCGATCAAGAGCATCCAGGATACGCTGAAGGAGTACAAGGCGGACGAACGGTTCGGCAAGCACAACTCCCGCCCGACGCCGCTCGTGTGCGACACGGCGGAACGGTGCAGCATAGCGCTGCAGCACATCGTCGATGGGCTGCAGTGCCTGCAATACTTCGACAGCTACGAGGAGCAAAAGCAGAAGGAGAAGGAAAAGGAAGCCGAGCGGCGCAGGATTATCCACGAAGAGATGCACCAGAACATGGCCAAATCGGACAGTGCCATCCCGTTGCCGTACGAACCGATCCGCCCGGAGCCGCGCCCCGTCGATCCGGATAAGGTCATCCCGATGGGATGGAAAGCGGAGCATGCGGAGAGGAGAACAGAGAATCAGCACAGCGATAGGGAGGAGGAAAAGTCCAACCCGAGCAAGGGTGGCAAAAGACGCTCCAAGCGCAAGAACGGCGAACGGCAACGCGGAAAGGGTGGCAAACAGGATCCGTCCACCGGGAAGGGTGAGGCGGGCTCTGAGGTAGACCCGAGAGCGCTGCTGCTGAAGGGACAGATCGGCGTGATCAAATCGTGGAACGTGCATCTGAAGATTCTGCTCTTCGAGAAGGCGTGCCTCGTGTACGCGACTATGGCCGAGCAGAACTACGCCCAGCAGCAGTACGGTACGACCCTACGGTACCTTTACTCCGCCATCCGCTGCCAGCAGGTGGTCACGAAGTACATTTCCTGCGTTTCGTCGCAGCGCAGTTTGTTGCTTGGTCGGGCGGGTGATTGCTTTTTCCAACTGGCCAAACAGTGGGACCACATTGGCCAGTACATGGAGCAGTTCCGCGAGGAGCACCGGCTCGATCAGCTGATCAAGGAGGAGCTGGTGAAGGACATCGGTAGCGAGGTGGAAAACACACTGCCAAATCCGACGGAAAACGTCGAGCAGCTGATGGTGACCAGTTGCGGTTGCTACGAGGCGGCGATCGCTTGCGCCACGAAAGATTCGCAGGACGAGCTGCGGCGCCGGCTGGGAAGCGTGCGGAATGAGCTGGGCGTGAAGTATATGCACTGGGCACAGGAAGAGTACCACAGGTACTGGGAGGGAGAGGAGTTGCGGGGTGGTGGAGAGCAAGCAACGGAAGGAGCGACACCACCGGGCGAACCGTTGTATCAGCTGCTGGCGAAGAAATCGTACGATTCGCTGCAGAAGGGTGTGACGCTGTTCGAAGCGGTCAATGATCTGACGAATCTGGCATTTCTGCTATGCAATATGGGCCGCTTTATGCGATTCCGTGCGCACATCCACCTGGTCGGCGAAAGGTAAGTTAAGCGAAAGGGGGCAGAAAAAAGCAAAACAAATCTACAAAATCTTCTCCCCTTGCCTTCCCCACAGTCCGAATAATGTGAATGTACAGAAGAAATTCTACCACGACGCTTTCAACTACTATCAGCGCGCCCTGGGGACGCTTGGATCACGCAAGGAGAACCCGGACCTGTGGTCGCTCGTCACCTGGGAGCTTTCCACTGCCACGTTCAACCTGGCGAAGCAACTGCAGGACCACAATGTGATCAGCCCGGACGGGCAGGGTCACCAGTCGCAAGAGGAGGTCGAGCAGGAGGTGGTGGAAATGTTGCAGCGAGCGCTCAAGCTGTGCGATCAGGACAACAGTGGACCAAAGCAGGTCCTTTACTCTTTCCGTGCCGCGCTCATCCATCACCGGTAAGACGATCGAAGGATGCTGTGACGAAATTATGATTGAATCATGAATGTGGAGCCTGATGATTACAGTAGCCTTTGGAATAAGACAGGCTGAATCATCTGACCTTTTTTTTTATTGTTGTTGTTTTGCCTCTTTAGGATTGCGTCATATTACCACATGACCTACCGGGCAGCGGTGGACGAACACCGGCGAAAAACGATCCTGCAGCTGACGAAACTGCACTACGAAAAGGCCGCCAAAACGTTTGAAAGTCTCGCCGAGCCACAGGAATTCCTCCAGATCCAGATGGAGCGTATCGCACTGCAGGAGTACCAGTGTGAGCAGGCGCAAACGACGGCCGCCAAAACGCGCCACCTGCTGGCCGCCCTGGACCTGTGCAAGCAGGCCCACCCACTTATCGAGCAGCTGGCCTCGGTCAAAGGGCACGGGCTGGACGAAACGTCGAACGGACCGGTTGCCGACGGCAGCGGTGGATTCGGCGAGCTGCAGAAACTGCTGGAACTGTTCGAAAAGCGGCTCCAAGTGATGCTGCACACGCTCACCAAGCTCGCGCTGATCGCTGCCGGTGGCAAAAGGGATACGAACGGGACGTCGGATCGGACGGCCGCTCACTACAAGACGCTGTTCGGGGTGGCCCTGCAGAAACATCCGGCCAAAAACGCGGATGGCGCGGAAGTGATAAGAGAGTATGCCTTACATTTATCCTGTATTTTATGTAAAATTTGTGACCTTGATCGGGGACATGAGACGCGATGAACATTGTTCGGTTGTCGTTTTCGGTGGAGACAACAGAAGGGGGGGAAGAACGATGAATGAAGTCTCAGTCCGTATGCTCGCTATCTTCTGTTTTATTTTGTTTTCTAAAATATACCCATGAAATCTACTCGTATCCCGGTGCTCATCAATGAATCCGAACGTCCTTCGTGACCCAGTTATTTGTGCGTCTTAGGCGGTGCGCGGTTGCTTCCCCTTTTCTTTTGCGTGCATCCCATGATTCTAACTATTGCCGAGGAAGAATTAGGGCTACTCGCGACACGTACGATTACTTAAAATTAGCTCGACAACAAATCGTATATCATTCCACTCATTACCCTCAGGATTGAGGTGACTTTTGTCGCTTTGTGCATGTCTTTCTAGACTATTTTCAGTGCCTCGTTGGTACCACGTTTGGCGAAAGCAAATGTTTTGGTGACGCATATTTATATTGCGCGCAACGTAATCGCATTTCGGGATGAAGCTCGCACGAAGAACCGTAAAGATCATGTTTTGTTGGGTGGATGTTTTACACTGAAGGTTTGAATTCAATTCCTCGGTCAGCTATTTGTAGCGGATGACACAGTGAAAACAAGAATACATTGCAAACGTAGCTTATCAACAACCTTTTCGCCGCCTTGTTTTTGTGGAGTCAACGAAAACAATCTTGAACTACAACGGCGCATAATTATGGCGCATTTTTCGTAGGAAAAATCTCAATGATTAATGTCGCACCGGGCATTGGTACCTTACATCCACTTTTAGAACACAGCCGCTAGTTGAGTTTCAGAAAATTTCACCAGTTTGTGTAATTTTCTTGCTCATTATAAAAAGTAAGTTTGTTAGTAAGTGCAAGAATTTTGCAGAAATAAAGAAGGGCAACGGGAAATGTGATTTTCTTCATTTGAACCATTTACTTAAAATCAAGGATACCTGAATGTCGGAATGTTTTTCGAGGAGAACCTTTGGCAGCAAACGGTTGTTGTCTGATTCGAAGCGGTATCACCAAGTTCATGGTCAACCCCTGCCGTCCCTAAAGGTACTTTCTCAATGTCGTTGAACGCCGGTTCGCCCGCTCAGTGAGAAAACACAAGTAATTATTTCTGATTCCTTGAATGGGGAGCAAGATCAATGTTATCGGAGAAGCTGTGTCGGGGGGATGAAATGCATGGCGAGCCGCAAATAAACTGCGGCTTCCTAGGTGTATTGGTGAGGCTGAGGATTTAAAGGACCACCTTCATTCGGGTTTGCTATTTTTATGTGGGCGACCGTTAGCAAGAAGGAGAAGGTTGCACACACCATGGTCACGTTTTCGTTTCGGATGGCATTTTTATATCATCCCGCTCATTCCCGGCCATCAATTTCCACCATTGAAAAGTGGGGGATGGGGTGTACTCTGAATTTGTTTTGTCATGATGAATGTAGTTAAAAGCTTGCTGCGATCCCGAAGAGCCTGTCCTCGGACAGTTAGATTTGATCCGTCGGAGAGTAAAGTTGGACGAGACAAGTCCAACCGACGCGTAGGGTGATCATAGCAACCTTTCGGTTTCCAGTCGCCTAGCATCAGCATGGGTAAAGGCAAAGGAGGCGGTGGCGGTGGCGGCGGAGCTGCTCCACAGGGTGGTGGTGTAAGTACAGTTCATTTAAATAAAATTTCGCTGGAACCTCCCGGTGAGATGGTGCGCTATAGTGGTGTCGACGGTGCTCTCTAGTTCGGACATTGTTTCAGAAAAAAGGCTCTGGAGGCGGCGGTCCCGCCAAAGGTGGCAATGACGCTAAAGGTGGTGCTGTCGGTAAACCAGGCGGCGACAAGGGAGGAAAAAAGGGTGGCAAGAAGTGACGGGGTGACCGTGTTTAATCCATTCCCCGGACAGCACCCCTTGCCGACGTTCTTCCGGAAGCGATAGCAGCAGCGGATTGCAGCCCATGCGAAAGGATGGCCCACAACGAATTCGAATTGTGATTTGGACTGTGAAATTTACAACTGAACTTTTCTCGCTACCGATGTATTTATTGAAGGCTTTTCGCGCTCTTTCTTTCGCCTGCCGGTCTGCTACCGGTGGGAGCGATAAGGCGTACTTAATTTCCGAAGGAACTTTTTAAACCAAACCAAACAACCAAAACCATAGGAACAAACCAATCCGCTGCTGTAGTATTGTCCATCTCTTTCGCTACTTCATCCCTACAAAAACCCATCCCAGCCACAACCAGAGACAACGAAACTCAACACACCTAGAAACGTTTTGCTTACCGATTAAGATTGTATATTACTGTTTTTTTTTCCGTTATAATATACATTTACACTCTATATCAGAATAAAGTAACAACTGTTACTGTAACTGCTGTGTTAACAATACTATGCACTTGTGTGGTGGCCTTTCTTTCTGAAAGAATCGACATGCCTATCGGAACCAGTCCTTGTCGAGTCCGAAAAAGGCAGCTGCACCCTTGGCATACGTTTGTGCCGTGGCTGAAGCGTCCTTTGGCGTTGATTTTGTGGCGCCACCCGGGGTGGCACTTTTTCCCGCCATCGTCGGCTCCGTGGTCGTCAGGGTGGATGATGATCTTTGGTCCTGCAAAAGAAAGGCGCATTAAAAAAGGGAAGACGCATACGTTCGAATGGTTAATTTTAGCTGCATTACTTCATGGCATGCCTCTTTTGCTTCTGCTGTCAGCGAGCCAAGGAGTGAGAGTGAAAACAGTGTTTTGGCAAGTTACATTGTTATAAATAAAAACCACCATCGCAGAAAAATGCAAAACAAAGATGCCTATGAATTCCATATTGAGGCATGATTTAAACAAAAACCAAACAACAAACATATCACAATTAACACTATTGAAAAAAGTTATTCAAACTGTACTGTTACTTGCACGCGGTCGTGAACCATCGCAAGGGGTTAATGAGAGACTGAATGGAAATTGTGCACGCAATCAAAAACCAATTCCACAGTACAGCAAATACACAAAATCTTACAATGTTGCCACCTTGAAATGAGGTAAACGCAGTTAAAGAGAAAATCGAGTTTGTATCTGGAATAAAGAATAACGTTTAAACTAGAAATACTTTAACGAACACCATGTGTACGGCATCCTTCTTTCTATGATCGATGAAAGAAAAAATAAAGAAACATTTCCATACCTTAACTTCGGAACTTCCGCCAGCAACATTCGTAGCGGCCAGTGCTGCTGTGTCCTTGCTAACAACCGGTAACAATGGGAACCACATGACGTTTAAGCTGTTCGAACTGAGCGCTAGAATGTTGGGATTCTTGTCCTGCGGCGCTAGTCTGCCGGCAGGACCCGCGGACATTTCACCACCTATGGCCGTGGCCAGTTGGTCACCATGGCAAAGGAGCGCCCCGAAGAAGTGCTGCAGCCTACTGGCGGAGCGTTTGACATTTGCATTCAGATGCGTGTAGAAGACGTCGAAATCAAACGGATCGATGTAGGCCTTGAAGCGCCCGATCAGTGCACTGAAACGTTCGTTCAATTGTTTCTGCTCCCGACCGACAAACATCAGCTGGAGAAAGCGAAGATCCAGATAGAACTGCAGCGCCATGCTTTGGTTCTGCGAAACGAACTCGTCCGCGGCCAGCGCGTCGTAGTGGGCAAGCAGATCCCCCGTCAGTCGGGCAACAATCTGCAGCATGATCGCTTTCGGAATGGTTTGTGGAATGACCGCATCCAGCAGTTCGTAGACGTGGTGCAGGAACTTTTGCAGCGGGAAGCTCGGTTGCGACGGGACGCGAATGGTTGACTGAATCGGTTGGTTGTTTTCGTCGTTTTCCTCGATCGTGACCGTTTCCCAGGCGGGAAAATCGTTCAGCAGCGTGCCGTAACCGACGTCGGATGAAAGCGGTGGCCAGCTGCCATGGAACATCCCCACCCAGAGCGTCCAGAAGCGAATGCTTTCCTCGTCGAGCAAGCCGGATACCTTTTCCCACCGCTCGGGGTCTTCCTCGGTTACGGCGATGGCGAAGGAAGCTTTCCTGGCCGGCCATGGGTCCCTACTGTCGGGCGTAGCCGTCATGAAACAGTCCCGCAGTGCCGGGCAGAGTTCCCGAGTGGCCGTGAGGAACCGCGCCAGCAGGGCGTACCGCTCAACGGTGGGCTCGAACTGAACCGACTTGATCGCCGTCACAAGATCGGCAATGCCCTCCACGCAGCACTGGCGGAAGTATGTTAGCACTTGGTCTATTTCCGCGCGACTAGATGAGGCCAGAAATGACGCCACGTCGCACGTTAGTCCACGAAGACGCTCGTTGAGCGAATCGACCAGAGCCACAAACGCCGGCGTGTAGGCTTTTGCCTTCATGAGCAGCTTCCGAGTGGATGGCTTCGAACGGTCTAGAGCGGTCTTGAGGGTCATCGGAACGTCGTCGAGCGACTCCTTCCAAACGTACAACTTTAAATCGACCGGTTTCTGTTGCAGAAGGTGAACCACGTCGAGGTGCGTTTGACGGACAGTTTCGGTCCAGGCAGACTTGATGATGAACTGGATGCGATCGTTTATCAGTCGTTGGTAAAACGTCCCATAGAAATCGGTACCCTCCGGCAAACCGAGCGTGCCAGTAATGGTCGCCCAGTTGGATGGTTTCTCGATGGCGTGCGCTTGCGTTTTTATGTCCTGCAACGTTTTTATCGACGGAACGAGACTAACCAAGCGGCGCAGGCTTCCTTCGACGGCCGTTTCGATCCGTTTCAGGAAATCATTAGCGCCCGAACGGACCTCACCCTCGCTTAAAGAGGCAGCCGTCTGCAACCGGGGACGAAATTTTGCTATCATCTCCGGCACCATCTGTAGGATCATAGGATCTTCCGATTTGATCAGCTGTATCGTCGGAACCGCTTGATCTCCGGTGATATGTGCCAGTTCGCGCTGGAATCCGCCCATGCGATTGTCGTCCGCTGTACCATCGTCGATGAAGCACTCGTAAAACAAGCGCACCGTGCCGATGAGAACGTGCAGACTGGCCAGCAGTTTGTCCTTCACTTTCTCGTACACCGTCCCATTCTCGTCCAGCACCAGGAGGAACGCCTTCGAACGGCGCTCGGTGAACATCGGCAGCGTCTCGTGGATCGGGCACGATTCTAGTAACAACCAACTGGCCAAACTTTTCGACGCGACCGCCACCGAGAGGTCCTCCCGTGCCAACGAGTCGCGGCAAGCGTTTTCGATGGTGAAGAAAAACTGACTCAACACCTGCCACTGCTTGCCGGCGACCGGAAATTTGCGCATGGTTTCCCGTTCCGTGTCCAAGCTCAGACCGGTCGAGATGTGCCGGGCAAAGGTGAACAGCTGCGTCGCGACGAAATAGTCCTCCCGGTCGATGCTGCTCCAGATCATCTCCGGCAGGCTGGTGAGCAGTTTTATCTGCACTATCACACCGTGGAAACTGTGATCCCGGTGCTTTTTCTGCAACCGTTGGTAATCGTTGCCGGTGCGGAACCCGATCAGATTGTGATCGTTCAGCTGCTGGCAGCGTTCGGTAATGCAGTAAACATTCTCTATTATTGAACCGGCTGTTTGTTTCATGTCCCCAATTGTGTCAGCGGCCTTCAGCAGGTCTCGGTAACGTTCGCTGGGTTACAGAATGGAAAAACAAATTGGATATCATTTACCAACGTTTCGTTCAAGTCTGGCGGAACGGATAACAAATACTTGGAATGCAATCATCTTACCCCACCATCGTGCGCAGTTCTTCCCGTTTGAGCTCAATCTCATCCAGCAGGCGCTTGTGAACCAGATCGATTTCAGCAACATTGTGCTGTTTAAACAATTTATCTACATCGACTGTGAGTAGATCGACCGTTTTATCCATTACCCTCCGCGACGTGCGTTCCGAAACGTTTTCGAATCAATAATTCTAAAGACCCGCACAACTGCTCTCAATTGCCAACTGGTCACTACGCCTGCTGTGTGCTACGAAAGGGAATCAAAACAGAGCCCAGCTGACAGCTGATCTGTGTAAGGTTAGTATAGAAATCAAGGTGAATGAATTTTGAACTTTCTTTTAAATGCTTCGCTATCATAAAATGAATAAATTCACCATTGCTGGATAGCTTGATCTATCAAACAACGGCATAATTATTGGCACCTAGTTGGTACATAATTCAAACACTCAACACGATGATACTTTCTATTCATAATCTTGTCACGAAACAAATCCATCATCAAGTAGTATAGGAGCTCAGATGGATGGAATGATTTAAGCTCATAAATTACAATGTCATCAAGATAAGACGAAATAATAATCCACGCTTTGCTTGTTGAAAAATGCGACAGAGATTTTCAAGAGCTGCGATTATATTTTGTGCAAAGTGACATTGGAAACATCCAGTTGGTATGCTGGCAGCGAAATCTCTGAGAGTAAGGGTGCATTACTTAACGGTGCAGATGCCGATGACCTTTCCTGAATGTGCCTCATCGAAGAGGCAATCAACGAGGAATTGTCCAAGGTCGAGCTTCGAAATAGACCTCGAATGGCCGGGAGGCTTATCGTACGCGGTATCAAATTTAGCCTGTGGTTCATCTGCGGGAGGGAAAGGTAAAAAAAAAAAGAAAAACGTTAGTTGCCTCATGCAGGTCATGTATACACAATGCATCCACGTACCGGCAATGTGTGGAGGCAGCACGGCGCGGTACTCCAGTTCACACGCTTTGACCATCTCCAGCATACGCCTGTGCTCTCCGTTGATGTTCACAAACATCCCCGGAACCTTTTCCGGATCCATGAAGAGGAAAGACGAAAGACAGACGGAAAACTTTTTCAACGACGCTTCCTTCATCGCCGCAATAATGTTCGTCATTCCCTCGGACATTGCCGTGGTTGGCTTCAGCTCGTTGCGTGTGCCAAGCACCACGCAAACCAATTCCTGGCCCTCAATTGCTTTCTTCACATCATCCGGCTTCGTTACATCACCCTTGATGAGTTCGACCTTTCCGGTCAAGTCTTCCGGGACGGTCGCTTCGCTACGTACCAGCAGCCGCACGGCCATACCTTCAATTGACAAAAATGTAAATTGCAAAGCGCTCGACGAGGTACACGACCGCAACCTTGAAAACCCGCTACCGCCGGCTTACCTTTCTGTAGCGCATATCGCACTGCACACTGGCCGGTCATGCCGGTTCCGCCGAAGAACACGATTTTTTGCATCTTGCTCCTTAAAAATGTTTCTACGACGTGCTCAGAAATGCTTCTGGTGCACCGTTTACCTGTGCAACAACTGCACTGCAAAGCCTCTTTTTATCACTTATCTCGTTGTTTGAACTAGTGTTGCGAAATCAGTGAAGCACCTACCCGGATCGGTTCGTTCTAGGAACGAGAGATTATGCACTCTTTTCGGACTGAACCGTTTCAAGTCCGTGTACAAAACTGGGACATATCGTTTCAGTTGTAAACAAAACGATCACTTTCTCGAAATTCGTTTGCCTTGGGTATTTTCGGAATCATACGCGGAACTGTTAATCCGGAGATTGTTAGTTAATGAGGCCAAATACTTCAACAGACGAACCCCGCAAACCCGGCTCCTCGAGTCAGTTCCTATTGCTAAAGAACCCACCTCCGCGAATCGTTCCCTTACAATTACACAATTCCCAACACCTTATAGCAGTTTATAGCACACGGTATCGTAGTAGCTGACATTCAAACTCAATTCGCGACCAGTCGGCAAACATAGAGTTCTTTCACCAGCATAGAGTAAAGAGAAAACCCAATAAAAGTAAAGGAGGAGTAAATATGTCCAATTTACAAACATTGGAAGAATCCTTCGAGGCCTTAGGCCTCGTCTTGGTTGAAAATGAACAAGAGCCAAGCGATACATTTGCAACAAGCTCTGAACACTATGTTGAAAAACTCCGTAACTTGTATTTGGCCAAGCAGGGCCACGCTGAGATGTCTAAATTGGTGTTCAATCAGCTTGTGTTTTGCATGGAAAAGAGAAGTAAGTTGAAGAACTGTTCGGCAGGGCGCAGGTTGCTAAGAACACATTGCATGCTTCTTCATTTCAGGTCTATCTCAGGCTTTGGTTGCCGAACTGATTGCAATCAGTAGCGAACATAACGATTTAATGATCACGTTGCAGGAACAAGTGAGTCAATGGGATAAAAAAAGAAATTGACGGCTGGGACGCTCCATGAAAATTGAAGAAAAACTATAATCCTTTACATCGGGGATATGGTACGAATAAATAAATATGGTCATACGTAGCTTGCTTTTTGTATACGTGTTTTTTTGTTTGTTTATTGACACAATCGAGCCCATGCAAAATTACAAATATGTGCTTTCCTGAAGACTTAAGATCAGCTTCTCATTTCTAAAATGTTCCTTCCGTAACAGTTTCGCTCTTATCGACTGGCTCCAATAATGTATAAAAAAGTCTTTTCTACAACGTACTATCCATACGGGTTTCCCTAATGCTAGCGGTTCTCATTTCAATATGTTTTGTCGTATGTTCCTTTTCGTTTTGACCGCGGCCAATTTACTAATTCAAGTTTGTTTGCTGCCGCGTTGTTCGTATTTTTGCTTTTCTGTCCTGGCAACACTGGTGTTCTACAAATATGCTAACTAATATAATACAACCAGCTGTCTTAAATGATTGCCCGCTACTATCGTAGCTTTTCGAGGCTCTCCCTTTACATTACGGATAAGAGAGGAAAAACACATTGCATTGAAAAAGAGGGAACCTATAAGTCAAGCCGAATCCCCGTTTGGGATTTCTATTGGGATTTCTGTCTTCCATATTGCATCCACCCGGATCCGGAGCAGAGAAAATGACAATCGTTTCCCACAAAACCACCTTCCGATCGGGGTTCAAGATCGGATTGCAAAGGTTGCTTTTTTTTGTTTGTTTAACGCATTAGTAACACAGTCACAATTAGAAATGGAAATCGAATCGAAAAATCATGGTTCACTGCGACGAGCAATAAGCGCCGCCTACTTGTTTTTCAACGCCATCGTGCGATTCGTAACGCGACCACAGAGCAGCCCAATGATGAAGATCATGCCGATGAAGCTGAACAGAACTAGCAGGAGATAGTGCTTGGCGGGCGATGCCACGACCTGATCGTACAGCTGATGAAAGTTCTCGGCCGGGGGAACAAACTGTAATTGGATAAGAGAAAAAAAAACGCAACATGACATCGGTTTGCCAACGGGCGCGGAAGGATAGAAGGGTCACTTACGGCGGCCGCATTCCGGAACATTTCCATGCGCGATAGCAACTTGTTTTTGCAGTCATCCTCCAGCGCCTTACTTTCACCTTGCAAGATACCTTTTAAGCATTTTAGTACTGCAAAGAAAATAAAAACGTCCCCCGTTAACATCATGTTATTCTACATAACTTGGTACATGAGATGGCACTCGACACTTACGGCGCCCATTGCCGCTCTGAATGTGGGAACAGTATTTCAGCAAATCCACCGAACAGGCCCGCTGTAGCAGCGGGTCCGCGTAGATGTCCGCCTTGCCCTCCTGTATCAGCTCGGCCACCTCCACCTTGCACGCCCGGTTGATGAGCTTCTTGTCGAGAAACGCCTGCTTGAGGCACTCCTCGACCGCCCCGTGGTCCTCGTTCGTGTCCGTGTCGGTGGACGCACTGCACAGCACCTGGATCTCGTCGTGGCACACGCTCTGCAGCAGCGGGTTCAGCTTGTAGTTGAGCGCCCGCTCGTGCAGCACCTCCGTCATCTGCTTTTCGCACTCCGGCAGCAGCTTGCCCTCGCGGAACCGGATCTTCAGACAGTCGATCACCTTCCCGTTCAGCTCCTCGTTCTGCTTGGCACTGCGGATGATCGGCGTGCAGTACTCGGCAATGTTCTTCGAGCAGGCGAGCTGCAGGGTCGGATTGAAGCGGTAGTCCAGATTCTGCTCGATCATACGGTTTACCACCACCAGATGGCACCGGTCGTCGAACAGTGACTCGTCCTTGTGCAGCTTGAGGCAGTGCAGCATCCGGGTCGGTTCCGTGTCGTGGCAGTACTGGGCGATCATCTCCTTGCAGGTGTTCAGCAGCGTGTAGTCCGTGGCGCTGTCCGTAAGTTCGGATTTTTTTATCGCAAAAAGCTGATGCCGGCACTCCTCCGTGAGGTCACCGTTGTGCGTTTGCAAGCATTCCAGTACCTGGAGCGTAACAAAAAAAAAAACCAAACATATTACCATGCATCACTCCGCAGTGATCTTTTCTACCACAACAGAAAGAAGAAAAGCTACTGAAGCCCCAAAGCACATAGACAGGATGGAAGAAAAAGAGCTCGCAAAGACGGAAGGACGACTGTCAACGGTAGCTTTTGTCAGCGTGCAATGCGCAGACAGACCACTCCGTCCCAAAATTGCGCATTGCACGTGAACCGCATTCGTGACCGCTTTTTAAAGACATTCAAAAGACAAAGCTGGCACACTTGCATTGTTTTTATTCACCTGCCCGGATCCGTGCGGTATCTGCGGACAGTGGCGCGCGATGTCCTCTTTGCAGGCCGCCTTCAGCTTCGGATCGAAGTCGATGTTCTCCCGCTGCTGGTAGAGCTGCGCGCGCACCTGCTGCCGGCACTCCTTCGGGATGGAGTGTTTCGCCTCCTTGATCGTGTCGTTGCGCATCACCTCGCTCAGGCATGTGACCACCTCGTACTTGGTCGTGCACTTGCTGCAGAAGCGCGCCACGTGCAGCCGGCACGCCTCCTTGAACTTGTACGTAAAGTGGAAGCTCTTCAGCGAGATGATCTGGAAGTGTTCGATCGCCGCCCGGCACTTGATGTCCTCGCGCATGTCCGGGTCGTTCTTGGCACCGATCAAACACTCCATCATGTTGCCCTCGTCGCGGCCCGTCTTCAGGATGGCGGCGCAGTGCTTCTCCATCGCCGCACCGCACACGGACATGATGATCGGGTTCAGCTCGACGTGGGCCGCCTCCTCCTCGGTGTACTGCGCCACGGCCGCCTTGCAGTTCTCCTGCAGCTTCTCCAGGTTGTCCTGCAGGCACTGCATCTCCTCGCCCTTGCCCGTCTTGTCGAAGCAAAAGTACGCCAGGTCATCGAGGCACTGGTCCTCCACCTCCGGGATGAGATCGACCGACTTGGCACGCTGGCGCATGACGCGCTTCACCTCCTGCAGGCACTCGGGTTTCAGGCGCAACTCCTCCTTCTCGGGGTAAGCGTACCGGTGCAGGCAGGGCAGTATGAGGGGTCCCCGCTCGGGGTCCATTTGAGCCGTATCCAGGTCGGCCCACGTCTTCTTAGCCTTGCAAAACCGAATTGCGTCATCTTTGCAATTCCTGCAGAAGAGAACGGGCTTTTATAGTTGTACAAAAAAAAAACAAAATTACATGAAAGAAGTTGGTAGCCTCTTACCGGTAAAGCTGTGGGTCCAGCTTGAAATCTCTCGCCACAAAGTACTGGATCTGCAGCAGAGCCGATTCACACTCCACGTTCATGTAGTTCGTGCCGAGTTTCTCCATCAAGCACGACATCACCCGCGCGTCACCGCCATCCGCATCGGAGCAAGCCACATCCACCACCGGCTTGCAGGCCTTCCGCAGCACCGGATCTACGCGCCAGTCCTCCCCGACGTCCGTCACCTTCACCAGCGTTTCTAGCGCACGCAGGCAGGTGTCCGTCACGCGACGTTCCTTTTTCTTCTTCAGCCGCGCGTGCTCCATGAGACAGTGGATCGTTTTCCCGCCGGCGTCCAGATTGCTGCAGAACTTTTCGATGTCGTTCTCGCACCCGGTCAGTATTTCCGGCGACAGTTTGTAGTCCGTCAGCAGCATTTTCCGGTGGTCGTTTATCTCCGCCACGCACTCCGGCATCAGCTTGGTGCTGTTCTTCTGTACCGCCTCCAGGCAGAGCAGGATTTGCGCCAACCGCACGTCCTTGTCGTCGGAGACACCGCGCCGGCAGCGGTACGTTTTGATGTCCTCCTTGCAGGCCCTCGTCAGCCCCCGCGAGACTTTGTAGTCGTGCACCACCAGCCGGTCGCGGCGGAGCAGCTGCTGCTGGCAGTTTTTCGACATCTCCGGATCGTTGCGGTGCTTCATGAGGCACTTCAGCAGCGTCGGCGGCCCGCCGGGCCCGTTCGACTGGCAGAAGCGGAAGGCGTCGTTCGTGCACGCGACGTACAGCTGACGGTCGAGTTTGAAGTCTTCCGACTGCACCTCGGCGAGATGGAGCACCTCACGTTTGCACTCTTGATTGAGGCTGTCCAGGGAGTTCTGCAGGCAGCCTATCGTTTCGCCCTGCGATACCTTCTCCCGGTCGCTACCGGCGGCGACGCGACCACACCCGAGCGCTTCGATGTCACGCGTGCAGTGTGCGAGGAACTGCTTAATGAATCGATAATCAGAGAAGGCGACCCACTCCAACCGCTGAATGTAGCCGATGCAACCGTTGCCCTTCGCGACACCGCGATGGTTTATTATGCAAGTGAGATACTGGCCCGGTTCGTCGCTGGTCGTGCACGGAAACTGTTGAAAGTCCTTCGGGCAGCCCTTCTGTATCATGCGCTTCAGATTCGCATCGTCCATCAGGGCGGACGTGTGCGTCCAGATCAGATGCTGGCACTCCGCCCCGAGACTGTCAATCTGCTCCGGGGGCAGCGATTGCACGCATTCCAGTGCCTTGAGATCTTCCGCGGCAGGCGCGATCTTTGTACAGAGCGTTTTAAGCTGCGCACAAGCTTCCTCGTCGATTAGTTTCGTTGCCGACGCGGCTATTTCGGCCGCATGGGACGGGATAATTAGCACCGATAGTGTAACTAGCAGCAAACCAACACCGGTGGTTCTTAGGCTACCGGGTGTCATGATTGCTTCACTTCAGAATACGGGCTACCGGATGATATTTGGTCGTGTTTTGACTTGCGTGCACACAGACACAATCTGCACTGCAAATTGCACTTTCCACCGGCTGAGATCAACGCTTTAAACACACAGCGGAAGCGAACATGCAATCATCGCACCTTTATCGTCCGCACGGATCCGTGCCTTTGCAGGTTAAATGGAAATATTTGTGGTCACAATTGAATTAAATAAGATCGAAAATCGTGGCAAGGACTACTGGCACTAGCGTGCGACGGGCGAAGACGTGTCAGGTGCAGCTATATTTATTTCCTATTTCGTCAAACGATATTGACCAACCGTGATAAAAAAAAAACCCCTCGGCAAAACACTGACAGTTCCAGAACGACAGGAAATATTTGCCGACAAGACTCGCATTGCTTACTTTGACAGAGCTCTGAGCCGACCGGCAGAATCCTCAAGCAACAGATGAGCTGTAAACTAAATTGGTAAACTAAATTATCAAAATCTGCCACATAAAAAGGAAGGTTTTTCTTATTTATTTACTTTATTTATTTTATTTCCTCTGACCTTTGTAATCAAACAAGAAGTACTCACAAGTAGCAAGATGTCATCCAAGCGAGCTCATACTCCGATTGATGTGCTACCGGCAACAAGTATTGCCGACTGTCGGTGTTTGTGGGACAAATAACGAAACATTGCAAAATTGACCGGTGCAAGCAACACGTAAACAAAGCGAATCAGCTATCTCAGTACACTGTTTCAAGAACTTTCATGAGAAATAGCTGATATTTCTCAATCACGCATTGTAAAACATTCGTTAGGGCACGTTGGCCAACTCGTTGTGCAGAGTGAAATGAATCGTGATTTCGATAGGAAGGAAAAAGCCTATTCTTTGAACCAGCTCACAGGATTGGTACAATGTCTGGTCAACAAAAATGTACTGATCGATCTGCAGAATGAAACATCCGTAGCTGGAACCATTGTCCACGTCGATGGGTTCGTGAAAGGGTAGTGTAAGTAATGTTTAAACGATTAAATGATATTCCCCTTTCAGGTACATGAATGTTTCGCTGAAGACTGTTGTGTACATTGACCAGCTAGGACGGCAATTTCCGATGGACAATTTCATGACTGGTGCCAAGTACATACGATACGTGCACATCCCGAAAGAGGTGAGTTGAAGAAACAGAAATCAATCTATGACGATTCTGGCATTGCTTGCTTTCTCTGGAAAACATTTGTAGCGGGAAACCCGGTTGGCGCATATTGCGCCGACTCTAGGATATTTTGACAATTCAAATGACACAACACACACAAAAGAGAAAAAAACGAATGATAGGAAAATGTCCTTGATCAAAACAAAAACATACTTTGTTGCCGTAATTCGAACGCATGCAAAAAAAAAAAAAATATCTGCAACTGCTTTCACTTGGGCACCGAGTGCAAAATGCAACGCTGTCGTCAAAACAGTTTGAGCAAGCTAGTAGGACAGCTGTATTAATAGAGCGCTATCTGAACGAGAGAACGTTCCATCTTTGGCCTCGAAAAACTGCTGTGGTTTATTAAAAAAAAAAAAAAAAAAAACGACACCTCCTGTGATTTAAGGTCGCTGCAAGTGGTTATTATTATGCTGTGCGAGTGTTCCGACGCCTGTGGGGTTACGCTACGAGAAACAACGATAACAAATTAATTGAAATGAATTACGGGACCGTTGGCCTTAATTACTGAGCCAGCGCACTGAGGCGCGTGAGCTTGGCGACGGATTTATTTCGGGACCTTTGGCAACGAGGCCAGCATCGAGGTAAAGTGTGTGCCTGTACAGAAGTGGGGGTCGGGAGGATTAATCGATACAAAATACGCTAGTAGCGTATTACAAACGAAATCCGAGAACACAATCAACTTCCATGGCACACGCCAGCGCTGGCCGCTGTTTTGGGAGGTTGCGTTACGTAAAATTGTTCCTCATCAATACGCGTTCGCGACTGGCAGCCGAGGTCGCGGATCGCTGAACAATGTCGCCCGTCCATCCTAGCCTCCCTACGTTCGACTTTGCTCGTGCAAATGTTGTTTGCAATCGGTGCTGAGCAACGGAGACAAGTTTGTTTATGGGACTGATTGGGTGCAAGGGACAGCGATACAGCGGTTCAAACACGAGAGACCGAGAGCAGACGAGAACATCTGCAACGTGAACAAGAAAACATCAGCACGATAGAACGAGAGGGAGCGGTTTGCTCCGCGGCATTCCCATTGTGCAGCGTAAAATCAAAAACATTCCTCGCTAGCGCAGTCACGCGGTCGCCCAATACCACCTGCGTTGCTTCTTCGCGGATGTCTCGCAGCGAATTTTAGTGTTGTTGTTAGAGAGGTGCCTGTGTGTTCGCGTGTATCCGTGCGTCCCAATTATGTTCGGTGAATTGGTCGTATTAAAATAAATCGCGAAACAGCGCGCGCGTATTCGGAGAACGTATATTGGTACCGCACGAGGTGGAACCATGAAGGTTTCGGCAAGGTTTCTGGGACGCTGTGGCAGTGGTTTGGGCCTCCTCGGTACTAGTCGGTCCGAAGTAGTCGGAAGTTTATCAGCTTCTCCTGCGTTTCTCCACGTGGCTTCGCACGCAATCAGCCAACCTTCGCGTTCCCAAGGCAGCGCGAGTAGCTGTGTTGGTTTGCGCGAGCGCTGTCAAGCAGTGAGCTGTCAAAATATTGGCGCCTCGTCGAGGCATTCGCAGGAACGTAGCAGGCGCAGCGGCACGTCCGGGCAGTGTTGGGGTACTTTCGGATCGAGACGGTTCTACTCGCGCTACTCAGCCAATCGCATCATGACCGGAACGGATACGTTTAGCTTCGCCGACTACGATTGCATCGGGTTCGACCTGGACAACACCCTGCTGCGGTACGAGATTGGCCACATGATCGAGCTTGAGTACAGCACCGTGTCCCGTTTTCTGGTGGAGCAGCGTGGCTACGCCGGGCGGCACTTGCTGCAGCCGGTCGACAAGGACTTTCTGCAGCGCGGTTTGATCATTGATTTTCAGCGCGGAAACATCCTGAAGCTCGATCCCGACGGTGTGATCCAGCAGGCAACGCACGGAACCAAGCGCATGGCAGACGAGGAAATCCGCGCCTACTACGGTGACGAAAAGCGATGGGAAGTGACGAACGAGTATCGTGAGAACATGCTGGTCGCGTGGAACGGACCGTTGTCGGAGCAGATACGGACAGTTTTGGATTATTTTGACATTTGCGCCACGCTGCTGTTCGGGCGCATCATCGATACGCTCGATGAGGACGCGCACGAGCGGATCGGCCGGTACAACGTGTGGCCCGACATCCTGGACGGGCTGGTGTACATGTACTCGCGCGAACATTTCGGCAACAACATCGGAGGCTATTTCGAAGCCTTGAAAGCCAACCCGGAAAAGTACCTGCAGAAGGCATCCCCGCAGCTGGTCCAGTGGATGCGGGAGCTGAAGAAACAGAAAACGACCTTCCTGGTGACGGGATCGCACATTGATTTTGCCAATTTTACCGCCTCGTACGCCTTCGGTCCCGACTGGCCCGAGCTGTTCGATGTTGTGGTCGGGTTCGCGAAGAAGCCGGGCTTCTTCACCGCGGCCAAACCGTTCGTGCGGCTCGAGCAGCACACCGAAACGGAACCGCTGACGGCCGGGCAGCTCGAGCGGTACGGTGTGTACTCGCAGGGCAACTGGCGCGATCTGACTGTGCTGTTGGGAAAGATATGCCACAAGGCTGAGCCGCGTTTCCTGTACGTCGGCGACAACCTCATCCAGGACATGTACACGCCCTCGAAGTACACCACGGCCGACACGGTCGCGATCGTGGAGGAAATGGCCGCGGAGGGCATGCGCGACTGTGACGCGGGCCATCCGTACGCTCCCTACATCGTGTCGAACTTCTGGGGTTCGTTCTTTACTACGCGCTCTGGACCCGGCGCGGAAGATGCATCGCTGTGGGCGGCTCTTATCAAGCAGCACGCTAAGATCTGCGTACCATCGATGGACGAGGTGGCCAAGTATCCGCTAGACCACTGTTACAATTGCTTTACCGAAAACGTGAGCTGCAACGGGTACTATCCGGCCGAACCGCTCAAGCTGATCAACAATTAATTTGCAGGCAGAAAATGAGATGAGGCATAGCGAGTGGCAAAAGTGGTCAGAATGGTTACTGGTGGACCGATATCTTATCTAAAGTAGCCCCATTACAGTGTTTTTATTACGTCTTTAGATACGCTCTAGTGGTAGTGTACCCTTGGACGTATTTAACTCAACTTCTTTAAACTGTGTGAACTAGGTTGTTGGTTTTGTTTAAAAACGATAAACATACGCTTATGAGATAATTTTAAAAGCAAATTAACAGTGAGAAATGCATCTTTACAACTAGTTTAAAATTTATATGCTCAAAATCGCTCCCCCTTGGAAAAATGGTTGTATTTTGCTTCTCTTTATCGTATTAAAAAAAGCTACCGAAATGATAATGATAAAAGAAAACATGAAATTCAGGATGATTATGAAAATGCATCACGATGCCAAAATATGCGAAGAAAAGGCGTGGCGTCATTATGTTTAAGATAATATTTTGAAGTATTCACGAGAAAAATCCAATTTATCTCGTTGCTTACCTCACTTGTATGAGATTTATTATTGCCATTTAGTAGTGAAAGCAGAAGACTCCCACCCGCACTGCATAGGCTGCATACTTTACCGTTGAATCGCGTAATCCTCGCAAGAGATTGTAAACGTGTAACCGACGCTCTGTAGACACAGTTCCCTAGCAAAACCGAATCACAAATTTGCACAAAGTGCATGTATCCGTGTTATGAGGTGTTAACTTTTGAATCGCACATTTATCTCCCAGCCGTGAACCTATTTTTCCCACCCACGGTCCCGGTGAGCGGGTGTTTTGTTTGTTTATCTCTGTGTAGGTATATCAAATGAGAAAAAAAGCTTAAAGCTTCGTTTGAGAAACAGAGTAAATTAAAAATATTTTGTTTTAAGTCGTAACCGACGCAGGCGAAAATTAAATTGCTTCGCAATAAAAAAGGCAATAAACAATTTGAAAGCTGGTTGTGTCCGTCGTATTTCGTAGAGCCCATAGCAGACAGCCAAGTCACAAACATACGATTAAAAAAAAAAAATTAAACGTGTTGATTGTCCCAATTTCCGCATAATGCAACTACAAGCAAACAAACAGGACGACTCTGTAAGTGGTCCGTTGTGCAAAATTAATAAAACAATAATAAGATAGTGAAGGAAGTGGACGAAAAGGATCATATTGTGCGCGTAATGCTGTCGAATGATGTAAAATATAGTAGCCAAAAGCAAAACTAAAAACAAAAAAATGTCTATCCTACCTAATGCATTAAACCATCGAATGTTTAATTAACTCAATTCACTTACGATTGTTTTTTTCCCCCGTTTACCAGATGAAAATCAAGCCTGAACTCGAGGAGCACATCAAACGAATGACACAAGTCAAACAGAAGCCAACGAAACGCACATTCAAAACGAAACGCGCTCAAGAGAACCAGCTTCGAACGTTGGCGGAAAATCAGATGCTTTGAAAACCGGCCTCCAAGGTGTTGTTGAACGAGAACACTGCGAAGGCTATACGGAATAAGGAAATTTATTGTCTGCAGCGTTGCCCTCATTACAAGTGATTGTTTTAGATAGAATACGTAGCAGCTTCCGTAGCTTAAACACTCTCCAAGCAAACAGTTGCACACTTGCCTTTAAAATGCAATCCACATAAATACTTTTCGCACGAAGACGATCTTTAAGAGCTAACTACATGGAAGCTGGCGGATATAAATGATCCTAGCGTGTAAGGCTGTGCTAAGTGCGTTTAAAGAAATCTGTGTTTCGTTGAAGCTTTGTTCATAGAGAGGCGGCCGTAGCTCACACAATTTCGACCGCCATAGCGACACCCATTCCACCGCCGACACACAGAGACGCGACACCCCGTTTGCCGCCCGTTCGCTTCAGGGCGTAAAGAAGCGTCACCAGTACGCGACAACCTAGAGCGAGAGTAAAATGATGAAATGAATAATTCGAAAGCACGGATTTTTCTCGATTTCTGTTTACCGGAAGCACCGATCGGATGTCCGAGTGCGATCGCTCCTCCTCCGACGTTAACTTTCGCCGAATCGACTCCAAGCCCTTTGTTCACCGCGAGTGCTTGAGCAGCAAAAGCTTCGTTCAGTTCGAAAAGATCGACTTCCTCCAGCTTCCATCCTGCTTTTTGTAGCTGGAAAGGGATCAACGGGTAACCAAATTGTTCATACACAGATAATAGAGGCCGAATGCTTTGGATGCGCTGGATATGCCTTACCACAGCTTGAACCGCAGAGACGGGACCGGCGCCCATCGTTTTGGGGCAGATACCGGTTTGTGTGTAAGCGACGACCTTCGCTAACGGTTTCGCATCACGCTTTTTCACCTCCTCGCCCGACATAAGCAGCACGGCCGCGGCCGAGTCGTTGATTCCGGACGCATTCCCGGGCGTTACCGTGCCGTCCTTTATGAAGCATGGTCGTAGCTTGGCTAGCGCTTCCGCCGTTGTGCCTGGTTTTGGGTACTCGTCGACCGCGAACTCGATCGTTTCCTTGCGCCCCGGCACCGACACCGGTACAATTTCGTCCTTAAAGTATCCCTTCTGCTGGGACTCTTCAGTCAGCTGCTGACTCTTGGCAGCGAACGCGTCCTGTGCCTCCCGGCTGATGTCGTACTCCTTGGCGAGGTTTTCCGCCGTAACGCCCATGTGCAAATCGTAGAACGCATCCGTCAGCCCGTCGTTCAGCATCGAGTCGACCATCTTCGCCTCGCCCATCTTGGTGCCGGCGCGCAGATGAACCACGTGCGGTGCCTTCGACATTGACTCCTGTCCACCGGCCACGACAATGCTGGCGTCACCGGCGCGGATCGATTGGTATCCGAGCGCTACGGTCTTTAGGCCCGATCCGCACAGCATGTTGATGTTGTATGCCGGCACCTCCTTCGGTACGCCCGCCTTAAGTGACGCCTGTCGGGCCGGGTTTTGTCCTGCGCCCGCTGTTAGTGCCTGCCCGAGGATAACTTCATTCACGTCAGCCGGATCCACCGAGGCGCGTTGCAGGACACCTTTTACCGCAACGGCACCCAGTTCGGCGGCGCTCAGGGATGAAAGTGTGCCCATGAAGTTGCCTACAAGAAAACAAAATGGGCATCTTTGTTGGTGGAGATCGTAACATCATGGAGCAACATTCTTTTTTATGGTTACATTAACTTGTGCGGCCTTTAATTTAAAAAAGATAGCAACAAAAAATCTTAATTCATTTTCAATATTAATTTTTTTGTTATTTTAATAATGAGTTTACAAGGGTCATAATTTTTTTTTTTGGATAGTGGTGTTTTAGAGCAATTAGCGAGAGGAGTTTTATTGATCACCATGTTAATACAATGCTTGTAGCAATAGAGTAGATAATAATTGTATATAATTTACAAGTTTTTGTTCAACTAATTTGCCTACGAACGAGATTATAGTATATATTTTACGGTTTTTATGTTGTTAGGTATTGAAGAGAAACTTATTGAGTGGACTAAAAGCGTATGGTTCACGCATTTTGCTTCTAAATGTGTAAATTTATTCCTTCAGCAACGGTTGGAATATGTTATTCGTTAAACCGGTATTCAAATTTACATATTCAACACATCTGCCGTCGGATACCATTGGGAGTGCCCATTGTGTTTATGTTACATAAAGAGAAATCGGATCTCGCGCTATCTTTACGCGCATCGATCTTGCTCGGCACAGTACGCTTATCTTGGTGCTTAGGAAGATAACAAAAATCTACTCATGACCTTGCATTTTGCACAGAACTTTGAGCTTATCCAAAGTGCATCGAATACCGTTTGATGAGAGAAACGTGTCGGAGTAAAATATTAGGGATCGTCAAAAACACACGATCACGTAACGGCATGTTTGTACAGCACACAGGGATAGAGAAAAAGCAATTTGGAAATTTCTCCCGTTTTCTCTTTCTTTCTTTTTTTTTTTATTCGTCGAAATGACTCTCAGGAAATGTAACTGGGTACGCATTCGTGTCCATTCATGCTTTTCAGTGCGGGTGGAAACGTTTGAAAATAGTTTACCTACCGATCGGTGTTCTGGCGGCCGACACGATGAAAACTTCGTCTGTTGACACCATTTTCGTCCCTTTTATTTACAGCACCACGAGGATTCCAAGGACAGGTATCTACAGTAATAAAGTTTTATCAATTTTTTTATCTTCATCCTTTTATCAATGATAGTGAAAGACTTTTTCACCAGAAAGAAAGCTGTAAATTAAAGCGCAACACGTACGGACACGACTGGAAGTGCAAAACCTGCGGCAGAAACACGTCAACACACCCCCAAATACTGATCTTGACTGACAGCAACACAACACAACACATATTTTTGCTATCGAAACGCCTTTCGTGCGTTTTGTATCGGCAGTTGCAAGTGTGGTATGTGTTGGTTGAAAGTGTGTGTATCGCGATGCATCCGTTGGTTTGTCGAGGGAAACAAATCATTGCATTCAGAATACTGTTACATTCTCCACATCCTCTGCGTTAATCGCTCTTGGTCGTTCAAAATGTGCTGGTTTTTAAAGAGAATTAAAAACTCCACCAAATTCGATTTTAACTTGTACTAAAATTTTCTTTTTTGAACCCCCAGTGGAACTATAGCAGGATGTCAAACCTGACAGCAATTCTCCGAATGTTTCAGCAGAATTAACGATTTAGTACAGCTGAGTAGTGATGGGTTAGCCAGTTAACGGAACCGATCAACAGAGTGGGACCAAAGAACCTGTTGGAACGATTCTGCACCCACTCTGTTGGTTCCAGCTATTTACAGGTATACCGTTGTCAGGAAATGTAAAATAAGTAAAGTAATATCAACGAAAGAATGCGTATGTGGAAGAGTCGTTTTATTCCCATGCAGTATTGTAAAGGATTCTTTCAAAAATCTGCGAAGTTAGTTTTTGTTCCAAGGAACCTGCAGTCTCGTCCTCGCCTGGAACTACGGTGCATCCCTTTTTTCTCTCTTCTAGGAACGGATCGATCCGAGTAGGTGCTTGACGGAACTCGCAACACTAGTGTTCAGTTTGGTTAGGAACGTGCCTGTGTGCGGTCGTGTGTCACATCGTACGGTCTGTCGAGCACATCCTATGTGAGACGTAAGCGAGCAAAGGAGCGAGAAAGAGAACGAGTGTGTATGTGGTAGGGTAAGCTGGAAAGGGGCAGGAAAAGCTGTGATCCGAACTGGCTGCGCGAAGGAACGAGAGCGAACCATGTGCAAGGCGCTGGCGAACGGTGCGCGAGAAAGCAGGAAAGAGCGAAAGAAAGACGGGAAGAAAAAGCTCCGCTTTGCAGCGCTACGTGTTCGCCACACGGTATAGAGTTTTCCCTTCAACTGCGATCAATCGGTGACAGGAAGATCTGGACGTCGGAAGCACCAGTGCACCAGCATCGCGGCCACACGACACGTACGGCGTTGGTGGCATATTCTTCTCCTCTCCAGCCTGAGGACAAAATAGTGCATTCGGTGTTCCGCGGACGTGTAACACCAGCCAGCCGAATTTTCATCGCAGCTGCCGACCAGTCCGATTCCTGTTCAGCTCGGAACCGATTGAGGTGGTGAAAAAAAAGCGATCCATTTCCGTGCCACTGCCGCCGTTCCCGGCGTGAAAATCCTCGTTCGCTCTGTTATGGACTTTCCGTGTGGTCCCGTGCGGCGCATAACTTTTTTTTAGCCATTCTTCGCCAAGATCCTCCCCGAACCCAGGCTTTACATTTTCCTAACTAGTCCCTTTTCCAGTATTTCCTCGGAAGGAAGATAAAATTTGTCGTACGTGTTTTTGCATTATCTCTCCGCACGCGTGCAATTGTGTGCCTTCTGTCACCGATTGAGTGTGTGCATGTGTGTGTGCATGTGGGCAGTTCCTAAGGGCAAGTGTAGCTGCCATACTGCCTAGGAATAAAAAAAAAGAAAGGTCACTACAGTTATTAGGGCTCCAGCGCAGTACAGTGCGGAAAAGCAAGCAGTAAGCCATACCAAGAGCAATTTCTTATCGATATTTTCACTGCTAGCCAGCCGATGGACGCCCGCAGGAGCTAAGTGTGAACCTTTGCGAAGTAACAAAAAAAAACCCTTCTTTCACCATCGAGAAGAGTTGGAAAGAAACGAAAAAAAAAACAGAGACACACCGTCGACGGCAGCAAGCGTTGAGTTATCTGTCAGATACGCAAGCACCAGCAACAGCAGCAGCAGCCTGGTAGTGTCAGTTCTGTCAGTTCGCTCGTCCCAATTGCTGCTTGTTCTGAGAAACGCGAAAACAGCAGCAGCAGCAGCGCGCAAGCAGCACACTCTTTTACCGTTCGTTCGTTCGTTCGTTCGTGCCGTGCTGCCGTTCTATGTGTGTCCGCTGTCAGTTGGTGCCCTGTGTGTGATCGCACCCTTTCCGGGCCCCTTACAGTAGTGAGTGAGGTCGTCGTCGTCGTCAGGTGCGGCTAGCTTTTGATGGTGTGACGGTGCGTTCGCCTTTGGTACACCCGCGCGGTGGACAGCCGTGTGCTCGCTGGTGCAGTATAGTAGTCGAAATAAGGGCTTTCCTGTGCCCGTGTGGTTGTGCCCGCACAGGTGTGTGCCTGCTGCGTGCGTGTGCGGAACGGGTAGAATATTCGTACCAGCAGCAGCTGTGCCGTCATCGGAGTGAATTTCGATTCGACAGTGTGCGTGCGTGCGTGCCTGCGTCCTTTCCATACAACCCCCCCCATTCCCTTTCCCCTCAGAACCCCCTCGTTGCGTCAGGCTCCAAGGAAATTCTGCCGCAGGGGTTCGGGTTTTATTTTCCCTACCACCCACCACTGAAAAAAGGGTTTCTCCATACGATTATTTCAGCTTTCCCGTGTTTGTCGCGTGTCCTGGACCCCCTCCGAAACTCCAGGCTGCAAGTGTTTGTTCGACGTGTGTGCTGTTCAGGCGAATAGACGGCCAACTGTGCGCGTGTGTTAGTGTTGGTACTGCAAGAAAGTGCAACATTTCTCCGCGTTTGACACCAGCCCCACGCCAACGTGCGCCCAACCGCCAGCGGAGAGAGAGAGAGTGAAGAAAAAACCAATCGAAAATTGTTCTCCAGCCCAGGCTCCAGTTCATCCGCCAGACTCCATTCATCGACATTTCAGTTCCCCGGTGCGCCCGAAGGTCACCGAAGGAAAGTGTAGTTACCGGCGAGCGGAAGAGAGCGGACAAGCGTACGACCCGAAGCGCCTCCCCCCCCTAGCAGCCTGGCCATCGATCTCTTTGGAGGTAGTGGAAAAGCGCATTCCTGCTGAAGACGACGTCCCTCCAACACCATGGCGGATTCCACGGAAGAAATTAACCAAATTCTCAACGACAAAACGCAATCACCAGGTAAGCCGAGGGGAGAAGCTGCCGTATTGGCCGTCCGGTTCACCAAAGGCTCAGAACAGACGAGAACAAAATGACCTCCCCCCCCCAAGCCTCGTCTTTACAAGTGATGTGGAGAAGGAAGAGAAGAAGGAGAGCTCCCGGGATACCGGTTGGTGTGAAGCATTTGCTTCTTGTGCTTCCGCCGGGAGGGCTAATCGATCCACGGTGAGGTCTCCGCTGTCTTTCTCCTTCTCTCTTTTACCCCCCAGACGCTTTAAGCAGGATGCAAAAGGATGTTTATCGATCCCTTCCCAGGTGGACAAGCTCTTCTGGTTCTCGCTAACCGAATTATACGATACTACAGGCGAGAACGGAAAGTCTGGCGAGGATGCAATGAGTGGCGTCGAGACCGGCTAACCTTGAGACAGATTTTGACCACCGAATATACGGTGCGACTACCGCGGCGATTAACGCGAACGGCTGTCATTCATTCCCACACCACAATCGCCAGGGCGCATATGTAGAGGTGTGTGTTGTTGCTTGACGGCTGGACTTGGTCCTTTTTCAGTCACATTGCCTAGAGGCTCCCAAAGCCATCACCTGGTACCCGGTTTGTGACAGCATACATTTGATGTTATGTTTTATTTATTTTCGTTTGTTTCCGTTGCTACAGATTGCAGCGTGCCATGTGCTGGTGTGTGTCACATTCCAGCGACATGGGATACAAAGAAAAAAAAACCAGGTTGCTTCTTTGGAACACGTTTTGCGCAACCGTCGGCATAGGGACCAACATTGTGCAATACATTGAAATGTTACAGTGGACATTTTTACTGTCCCGGTTCGTTTCATGTTTGCATTTCCTTACTTCTCTTCAAACGGGAGTATTCGCGTGCCGGAATAGTCGAAATTTTCGCTCCTTGACAACGCACCTTTAGTTTGTTTTATGCGACTGCCACTTATCCACCTCCGGCATCGAAAACGTCCCCACGGTTTTCTTCCACGACGTGTTGTCGCTTCTTGAAAGTTCTAAGCTCACGGAAGGGATGAACGGTTTATGGCGCTTTGTGGAAATTGAAACAATTATTCAAACGTTCCGGTGGCATTGGTTCTGCGGGATAAAGAAGGAACCTACATTTCTACAGCCGATGTCAATCTTATGTCTTGCCTGCTGAGGTGGCGCTCGTAGCTTCGACAATTGCAATGTGTACCAGAAGCAATGTATCTTTTTCTATGGATGACGGTGGAAAAAACTCTGTAAGAAACAGAGAGAGAGAGACAACGCGATCGAGACTAATAACATTCGATATCCAATGCTCCACGCTGTCGATTTCTCCCGCACGTAATTTGAGCAAGGCTGCGGGCTGGCGGTAATATCAGCATAGTCCCCCTGTTTAATTACCTAGAAGTGTTTAATGTTCTTAAAATCTTATCAATAGTATAATATCATATTATTTAAAAAAAAACATAGATCCTTAATGTGTGGTCAAAGAACTTGAACAATAATTTGTAGCATTGTGTCTTTCAAATTTAATTCAGGCTCAGTTGTAGTATAGCGCTAACGCAGGGCATGTTCATTTTATTCCCATTTTTCACTCCGGCTCCGGCAGGTGTACAACGAATCTTACGTTCACGCTTTTTGCCGAGCCAAAATCCACCGGATCCGGAACCAGTAGAACAACATGGTACATGCATAATCCGGGAGGGGAAAAAGGTTTGAATTTTTCACCAAAATCGAAGGGAGTGTTGCCAGGCTATGCACGAGCTTCATCGTGCACCGGGTACGGGGATGTTATGAATAAAACAGTTTTCAACTCTACCGGGTCCAACGAACCACAGTGAAAGAAATTGAGAGGGGGGAGGGGGGGGGGCAAGGTACAGGGTGAGAAAGCCATCGCACAGGGAACGAAGATACTGTAGTAACGTTAGGAAAATGGTTTTGCTGTTACTGCGGCCCGCGAAGCACTACAGATGCAGGAAAAGGTTGGCCGTTGTGTTTTCGGTGGAGTAACGTTGTGTATACATTTATTTATTTGCCTTCCGATTTGCTACCAAACTGAGGACCCGAGGCCCGACAATGTAGTGTCTCGGAAAACAGGGGGGAAACCTCACACACTTCGTCCACTCCAAGGCTTCGAGTGTCCTTTTCGTCGTTTTGGATATAAGCAGGCCATCTTTGCTGTATCATCAAAAAGATTTTTTTTCGTATGGACAAAAACGATCCACTTGCATATTCTATTCCTTAATGCTACTTAAGTAAGCATGCTCACAATATTAAGTCTTGATCCTCACCCCCAGGGGGGGGGGGGGGGGGGGGGAGAAGACAAACCGCGCTGGGCTGTAACATACTACGGCATGCTGACGGATGGAGCTACGTGTTTCCTCGGCCACGGTGTACCACTTCCGGCATCCACTGGACCGAGTCCAAAAATTATGCGCTAGCCGGCCCCCTCCGTCGGGTGGGAAAGTGGGAAGAAGTGCATCGATTGTACAGACGGGAGCAGCACATCCATCGCCGCCGAAGGAAGGAACTGTTTTTTTTTTGCTAATCTGTTAATGGTTTCCATTCATTCGTGGTGTGAATCGTGGCCATTTTGCTGAAGAAGCGCGAAGCGTCTTACACGCATACACACTGCTTGCTGGCCTGCCTTCGGATGTCTGCTTATTTTGCATTAGGCTGCACCGAATCACCTCCCCCGACCTCCGTCTTCCCTCTGCCTTGGCGGTGTAAATCATTCCGTTGCACTGGCAGCCATAGCGAGAGCGCTCCATTATGCCAGACGACCTTCAGCGCAGGAAGCGTCGAAGGAACACTACTGCTGCTGCTGCCGCTGCTGCTGCTTTGAAAACGTTGTTATACATAGCGAATGGTTTTGAAGTGGTTGTATCGTTTTTGTTGCCGGTTTTGAAGGACACAACTGAACTAAAGAGGAATCATGTCATGGTAAAGCACAAAAACCTGGCCACCAGCATTCGTTCGTTCTCATACTTTTTGAAATGTCATCGTGTCATTTTGGTGACGTTGCGGTTGGTTTCGCTTCATAAACAGCGCTGTTTTTCTTCTATTTGTGAACACATTAATGCAATACTTTCATCCGTTCGGTTATGTAACAAAATATTGATAAATAAATAATGTCATTCGGGTCAGCTATGATAAATAATTGACGACAATCCGAGCTCAAGTTTAGCCTTGGAATGTTCGGCCACGTCTCTTGTGTCCATTCAATTATGCTCCGATCGATCCATTTGATGTAGCAGAGCTCGAATCGATCAATAATGTCGTGTGTCATGTAAAATTGTATTTCAGTGTTCGTTCGCTTTTTTCTTGCTGTGCTATTTTCTTCCGATGCACCAAAAGCTTACGACTCATTTTCTCATTGGTTCTAGAATGAATAATTTCTCTTCGCGTGTCATCTATGTGCTGGTGCATGCTGCGACGGACGGGCAGCACGGTTCCATTTTTTTTGTCTGCCGTTGGAGGCTGTCCAAAAACTATTAAAAAAAAAAGAAAAGTAAGCATAAAAGCTGATCAAAATGGTACTTCTGGGCAGCTGAAATCATCGCGAGCGAGACATAAAGTCGATACTGCCCCATTCGCAACGATTGACCAGGCAGGTTAGGGGAACAGGAAGCCGGCTGCCAAAGCCTCGGAATTAGCTTGCGGTCGTTTTGAGACTTGCCATGGGCCCATTTCTCGGCGATTCTTTCGGATTTCACGGTGCTTAGGCCGAGCGCGTCTTGTCCCCAGAGCTGTCCGAGATGTCTTTCACAGAGAAGTCGAGTGGAAAGAAAAGGCCTTCCAGAAGATGTGGCATCAGAGAAAGATTTTCCCTTGCCATTTCTCGGCGTTCGGTGTAGCCTCGGCGCGTCGGCTGGCTGACTCTCGGGTATATTGTACCGTTTTTTGTTGCAGTTGGCTTGTTTCTCCCAAGAGCTCCTGAAGCTCCGGTCCGCTAGGGGCCATTGCTGGCGAGCTCGATGGGATGGAAACATGTTTTCCTATGTGAGCTCCATAAAATAAATGCTCCCGAACAAACACTCACCCACAAGCCGCGACCGAACAACTCTAGCAATAGAAAAGCCAGGCCACAGCAGCTTCAAATGATGGAAGGAAAGTTGTGTGTCTGATCGAAGTGAATGAAATGGCCTTCGACGACGACACACCGGCTGGCATAATCGTCGTTTTCGTCGATATATAGTTTTCCGTTTTTCTCCGCTGTCGAGCGATCGCGTGAATAAACGTCGCCTTAAAAAAAAAAAACTCCCCAAAAACCGTTTGGAAATGTCGAAACGGAATGGCATACGATGGACTTGGAAAAATAGACAAGAAGGAACGACGGACGTTAGGTTGGAAAAGTTTTCTTCTTGCGAGCTAATTAATTTACGTAGCACTTATATCTTCACCCTCCCCGAAAAAAAGGGAGGGTTCTGAAAGAACTGTAGTCTTGCCGGGAGAGAAGATGTGTGTCGACAGGGGAAGAAAGATGGGAACATGAAGCAGATAACTAACCGGAAACGTTGGTCCCGGGAAACAGGTGGTGGAGGGCTGTTTTGTTAACGAGTTCATTTGGAGAAGCCTCCCTTCTTCGTAACCTGACGAGATTGGCGTGGCGAGTCGCGTATTTCATTGTCGCTCCGCTGCATGCCTTCGAGAACTGTGTCGATGTACCGTAATAAGACGTCGGATGGGGGAATTTGAAATGTCTGAAATGTACCGATCTAATTGTTTAGGCTGACCTTCCTCTCGTTCTCTATTGGCACAACTTTCAGTTCTTAATGATTTAAAATAAGTTTTTATGGATTTCCATTTATCTTCCTCTGCATATCATTGAAGCCGAGGGCGCCGGATGAAATGGTGTTTTCAATAAAAAACCTTCCATTAAATAGCTGCGAACACGTCTGATCATATTTTTGCTGGAATTTTCTTCCACTCTTCTGACATTGACTCTTCATGATACACCCGTCTGGCCAAGATTCGCCAAACATTTAATAGGAAATTTCAGGGATCTTGCTGACCAGCCTTAACATTGATATATTCAGGCCCAAAACCCAATTTTTGGACACTTGGTGGATTGGATGCAATTTTATGCTGAAAAAAATATATTCCTTTTCCATTCCACTCCGTAAGTGATCATAAATTGCTGTCTATAAATTCAAAATAACGTTCAGCGTTTGTTCTAGTCAAAATAACTGCATTTGACGTATTTGGCGTAGACCAGCTCGTTCTTAGTCTTATCTGGTTTTTTGTAGTGTCCAGATCAATGGAAAATTGTGAAAAAAAATGTTTTGATGGGACAACATTAGAGATCACGTGTCCATGATCTCTAATTTTGTCCCATCAAAACATCTATGGATGTATTCTTCTTTTCGCTGTATCGCGAATTTTCATATTCCAGCATTATTTTAGTTGCTATTAAATTTGAGTGGAATACAGTTTTTTAGATTTGCCACTGCTACATATATACAGATTGAATTATGTATTTTTAACATATCTCTATCTTAACTCTTCTTATCTTGTCATCAGGCTCAAACCTAATGTTGGTTAAAGGGTTCGTTTTAATATTTAAGCATTATTGCGGTGTAATAGCGCTGCTGTTGGTTTTATTTTCCTCGCCAAACGCTATACATTATTCCCCACCGGCCGTTTCGAGTGTGTCTCTGCAGCTGCAAAACTCCCTTCTCGTTTCATCGAGCCGACCATTTAGAGTGCTCATATGGCCGATTTCGTGCCAACGGCGGCAATCGACTCTCAAGAAGCGGGTCAGCCGGTTCGGTAGGTAAGTTCGGGGCAGAAATATCGGGGTATTGGTGGCAGCGCGACCGGGCGAAACGGGTCATCGGGTGGATTTTAGCAGCCAAAGTGTGCCAAATATGCATTATGCGGTGCGATGGCGCTTTTGGGCTCTTGCTGTGAAAGGCGTTTATGGAAGCATGGGTCGCTGGTGAACACGGACCCGCTGTATTTGGAACAGAGCCAATCCGATGATAATGCCGCAGATTGTGCAGATCGGATCGATTTTCTGGGCGGTTTTGGTTGGCGCATGGGGTGTTTAAAAAAAAAACAAAAAGGGATAGTGCTCCCATGGAACGTATCATACAAAACTCCTGGCCATCGACAATTGCGGTCTTGAGCTCGAATGCCAACGTAACATTGTTAAGCTCTGGAAAGAATTTATGGCCTTTTTCGGCTAACCTAGAGTTGTGCGTTGATCAGAACTCCTGTGAAATCGTACGGTATTTCGTTGAACATGTTCGAGAGAGAAATCGGATGACGTTAGTCCTTCAGAGACTTCTCCTGTAACTGTTATCGTACCTCATGTATGTTTCTAAGGTACCTTAAGTGTAGCTCCTGCAACCCCTCAGTCCTATCCAATCCCTCCAACAGCCTAAATTAGCATACTATTCGTCCGTTGCCGGTTGGTTGCTTGTTCGCATTCGGAGGTTTATGATTAACCTTTCATCAGACACCTATCGCTATCGCCCATCGGCATCAGATGAGTTAGGCCTCAGGCTTAATCTCGTTCCACTTACGCCCAATCTACCTTGGGTTCCTTATGAGGGTGCAGTGGTGCTGCGCCTTTGAAGAGCATTTCGCAATTTCCCAGCGCCGCCTCACCTGCTTTCTCGACGGTTCTGCTGGGGCCTTTTTTCCAGCTCACATGAAACCAAGAAAGTAAACCAACCACTACCTCGTTTGGGCGGGTGAGTGTGCAGAGAAACGGCGGCGTGGAAGGTCACTTCACTTCGTTTGATGTGTAAATTTTCACACCGTTTTCACCGCTCTGCTCGGTCCCGGCAGATTCGCTCATCACCGGCTAACGAAGCAAAGGTCGGCTACGGTTAGCTACTACACAGTGGTGAAATGAAGTGTTTATTTCAATGTCAGACCCAGCACCAAGACTGAGCAGTGTGCAGTGTACATGATATAGAGAGGTTACTGCATGGGAAGCGGTTAAAGTGAAATTGCGCATTTTGGGAAGCTGCTCGTCCCACGTTTTGTCTTGCAGCATTGGTTTGGAGGTTGGTCTAACCTGTATCAATCTGTTTTTTGCTTGGCTACCACTTGCCATTGTCCCTTGTTAGTAAACGACACCAAATAATGTTAACGGTCTGCTCTTGTAGAGCTGCATGAATTGTAAATTCCAATTTCGCCAATAGTTTGCCAAAAGTAATAACAATAGTCTTTAAAGATGACTGGTTCCAATGAAGCAATCCAGACTACAGTTTATTTCGTTGTTGGTTGCAATGAAATAGTACATCCTGCCAACCTACCATCCACTTTTCGCCACAAGGAATGTTCACACCCTTGGGGTACACTGACTTTGTAAGCTCGTTGCAGTCGCTGTTGCGTTCGAATTTTGCGCACCATGCCGTTATCTTATCGGCCGTCTAGAAGATCGGCAGTCGAGCTGCTGCAAAGTTCGGCTCTTGCCCGGGTGTGTGTATTTTGCTTTTTATCTTTGCTCCTGACCTTTGGATTCGTCGGAATTTGTCGCATGCTAAAATCAGTGGACATTTATCGATCGTTTACTTTGGAAAGAGAGACGACACCTGTAACGAAATGTATTGGTTGCGAGTCGTTATCTCGTTGCAGGAGTTGGTGTTCGCTGGTTCCTACACTGCAACGCTATTTTGCGAACCATATTTCTGAGGGGTTTCTACTTTGTGAAAGGTAAGAAAATAGACCCAACGTCAAGCGGCTCGTTCGTTAGTCCATCCATGGTCTACAACGTGGGAGCTGGAAATAGGTCCGCTCGTCCACACTCGCTGATGGGAACGTAAACAAATTAGATGACCACATAATGTTTGCTCAGATGTCGTCATTTGTTTGATAAATGTTGACAGACTCGCACAAACTGTACATTGCTGCGCTATATCCGAGGACTTCCTAGAGTTGGATGTTGTCCGTTTTTAATTGGAGATACAGTCGGATTGTTCAAACGATACAATATTCTGGTAACGATTGATTCTGGTGTTCTTGATCAATTTAAATGATCGATTAAATGTTTTGATCGATAAGTAATTACTCTGACATGCGATAGGAACCCTTTTTACATCTGAGTGTTCCGAAACATAATAATCGACCATGCAGGTAACATAATGCCTTCCTAGCCTGAGCCATCGGGAAAACGAAGCAAGGGAAATGTAGTCATCACAGCGACAAACGATGATGGATTGGTCAATCTGTTCGCGTTCTTCCGTCGTTTCGAAAATGACTCTACGTTTCCTTCTTCGCCAATGCCTTTCAGAAAACGGCTCACGGCAGAAAGTCCAGCTATATACACGAAGCCGTCGGTCAATGATCCCACCTTTACCGCTAAGATGGTTTTACTCGCAGCGGTTTTCTTTTGTCTCTCGCCACAACCATCCGATCTTCGCGACCTTGACATTGATCGTCGTAGCATAAAGGCCATGTCAAAGGGTTGGTGAGGCGGTGAAAGAAGACGAAAAAGAAACATTTCACGAACCTCGGCGTGGTGCCTTTTTCACAGCGCTTTTCAACGGCTCGCGACGGTGCTCTACTTGCGGAGGAGCCTTTTTTCGGCATCTTTCCACCGATCTCTTGCTGTTCCATTCACCTCTTATTCGCGCTTGCGTGCGTCACTTAATGAACAAGCACGCCACGTCGATTTCGTTACCGGTCGTGTTTCTTTTCCTCTACTCTATTTTTCCAGCCAATACCAGCACACGGGAGGAAAAACCGGCTCCCGGCAACCCGTTTCTTCCCGAGGTATTGCTCTGTGCGCCGTTTGGGTCATCGGCTTCGGCCGGTTGCCCGCGGCGTTCGTTGCAGAAGAAGATTTTAATTAGTATTTGATGCTTTTATCCACCCGCTGTTGTTGCTGCCTGCTTTGGTTTTTCCAAGGTTATGGGGTATGTAAGAAACTGCTCTAGACCTACCTGTATAATACCATAGCCCATCGTTAGCATCTAGAAATGAGAGAAATATGGTTTAAAACTAAACCGACAAATAAGCCAACATCAGCGCAGCGCAGCCTCTTCTGCCAAACTTGGGGCAACTCAAGATTCTCGCCTTCGGAAGATCGGCCGATCTTCAAGCTGTCCGGGGGGATGTCTTGTTGGTTTTTGTTGATTTTCCTCACCTCCGTTACGCCAGTGGTGGGGCTGTTCAGTTTTAATGTAAGCTTTCGTGTTGTGTTTTCCACCTTTTATCTTGGGTTTCCATCTCTAGCAGCTGGTGCAGCTGCTGCTGCCGTTGTCGGCAGTGATTGAAGAATGCGTGCGGGAGAGGCATGTTTTTCAAAAGTGAGATATAACGAAGGTGCACGAAACGAGCTGAGCTGATGGATATGAGCCCTCGGAGCGTTGATTTATTCCGAACATCGATCGACGGACCGTTTGTTTTACTGAAATTTATCACACGCTGTAACTTCGCCTGCAATTGGTCCATCAATTGGCTTCACTGGGATCAACTTGCTGCGGGAAAGCGCAACAAACGCGATTGACTAAAGCGACTCGCTGATGTTTGCTTTTCTTTCTTTTTCGGCGATATTTAAAAAAAAAAAATAGATAAAAGTTGAACTGTTAATTTCCGTAAATGTATGCTCGTCGTTCGTTTGCTGGACGTTGAAGAAAGGTGCTTGTTATTCAAGGGCTTTTTTCGGCTACTCGTTTGGTGGAACGGTTGAAAAAACATTCGCTCCCAACGCCAAAACTTTCGATCGGGAAAAATTAACACATAATCATGCGTTAATACGAGCTTCCGTGTTGATCCATGGTCCATGGACGAGAAAGAAGGAAACGGTTCGCTCGTGGATGATAATTGCGCTGGTTGTTCCCATTTGCAATTGTTTATGTTTCTTTTTTCTGTTAGGTTCGAACACACAATCTACATACACCTCACCTTGCCCTTTGCCCCTGATCGTAACGTGTGTATCCGGTTAGCTTTTCTTCTCCTTCCCTGTCTTTTCTAGTTTGTTCGGGAAAATGATTTGTTTTCAATCATTTTCCGTCCAGTGACCTGTTGGAATGCTTTTTTTCCTGTTTCCTTCATTGTTCTGGAAAAGTGTAAACAATGCCTGCATAATATATCAGCCGATCCAACTCTACGGGTGATGCTAATTTTTTCGTGAAAATTTTAAGGTAGTTCTTCTTAAAACATTTTCAACAATCGAAACCCTCATATCCATTCGTAGTTTTTGTTGGGTTTTTAATGGTAAAAATAAATGAACCTCTGTCGTTCGTGGAAAACCGAATTCGAATACTTTTCCCGTCTGCGGCGGCCCACCCACCGGTAGATGGCATTTTCTCGGCCATTTTCTGCAACCGTCGAGCGCACGTGGACTGCTTCGTATTTATTCACTTCGCATGCGTGCGTGCGTCCGTGCGTGCGTGCCGGAATGTTGGAGCGAAATCGTGAATACCTCTCCGTGCAGTGAATAGGTGGTGGGTGGTTGTGGGTGGTGGCGCTTACCTTTCGTGGGGCTTCCGTGGCGCATCGGAATTACGTTCGATTTTTCACACCCGTCGCTGTGATATGCAACCAGCGGGGGTACCATGGTACCAAGCCAAGGTAACCACGGTACCGGGAAAGGAAAACAAATACCACCGTACCCATGTAGATAGCGGGGCTAACCTTTACGTGAAGTAAAACATATTCAATTAGGTTTTATTCTTGCCAATCCAAAGTTTTGGTACTCTGCTTCAGTGCTGGCTTCAAATGACGAAGAGTTTTAGTTTGACTATAGTCCTTAATAATAATACTTGATAGCCATTCGTCTGTTCACGTAAGAAGCATGATTTCTCAAATTGTCTAGCTCATTTTCTCTAGCCATAAGGAAAACTGAACTTTTAATTGTTTTATTGCGATATTAAACAATTTTCAATCGGCATCTAAGGTATTCGGTATTGGGATGCCAACACCCGCAACAACCAGCGACGATCGTCTGTTTCCGTTGGTGTTAGTGAAGGCGAGATGGTCTTTGACGTGCTTGTTGTTATTTTATTTTCCGGCCGGCCATTAACCTCAACCTGGCCGCCTGCTGCCACGAGTTGCGAACTAGTGGATTTGGCAGCGTAGAGGCAGTGTGTTGCTGGCGCAAGCGATGTTGTTGCAGGGCTGTCTATAAGGGTGGCCGGATTCTCGGGGTCAAACCACATGCAAGGCGCTCCGTGGCACGGTTCCTCGAGCCTTTTTGACGCGACTGCTGTAAGGGTACATTTGAAAACGCAAAACAACACTCAAATCGCCGGAAGTAGCGTGCACCTTTAGTTTCTGGTATTTTCTTTGCTGCCCGTGCGTGTTGTTGTTCGATTTCGATCCGATTCGATTCGCTTGGGTCGGTTGTACTTGTTTGGTGGTAGGAAGAATTTTGCATGTGGAAAAAAAGGCAACACAACTAGCTACTGCTACTACAACTACCACTACTGCCCCGTTGCCCCAATGGATGGAATCGATTTTTTGAATGTCCGCCCGGAGAAAACTGTGAAAAACCAGCACCGAGACCATCGACGACGTTGCCGCCTAATCCGGATCGGATGGACTAGAAACATTGTACTCTGGGCCCTAGAGGCAGGAATTTTCCGCAAAGCCAAGCCAGTTCAATTAGATTATCCATCCATTTAGGGGTTTTTGTATCCTTCCGCGAGGCGTGTCAAACGTTGCCGTGAGGGATGAATACCTTGCTAAAAGGCTAAACCATGCAATAATACTGGAAGGTTCATCGTCCAAGTGACCGGATAAGCCATTAAATGCATCTAATTTGTTACTGGCTAACACATTTTCCGCAATATTTTGATAGGTGAAACACAGAGTTTTGTTTTGCCTTCAGCTTGAACCACGCTGATTAACCAGTTGTTTGTTTCTCAGGCCAACTAGAATCTGTTCTATCCGTTAAATTATTCAATCCACTTAACAGGCAAAAGAAAATGAACCCCCGATTGTGCAATATGCGGTTGATTACACAGATTTTGGTTCAAAAAACAAAGATGGATATAGCAGCGAGAGGAATCCCCATATTGCGTTGCCTTATTTTTTCCCCCGAACCGACCTTCCGGCGAAACACCTGATGCATGCTGTTCAACGTTCTGAAGCAACTAACGCACCCTGGACCGCCGTGCCATATGGAGCAAGACGAATTAGATGGAGAGCTAACGGGTTTGCACTTTGATTTTAGTGGTATTTTTTATTATTTTTTTATTTTTTTATTTTCACCTTTTGATGAAGCTCAGTTGGAGCAGGCTTCATGGGGCTTTTGGGGTAGCTCTAGCCGAAGCTTTTCTTCTACCTCTTTCTCATTTTAGAGGAAATGCTACACCTGTTGCCGATCAAACTCTCTCTCACACACACACACACACACACACACACACACACACACACACACACACACTTTTCGGCTAACGGACCGCACGCAAGAACCATCTCACAGGGTTGTTTGACTGGTTGAACGGGCGAGCTTGGCGCTAATGAAGTCAAAAGTCAGCTCGCCGCGAGAACGGAAAGCAATCGATCGAGACGCTCTTGGAAGAATTGAAATTGAAATGCGCGAAAACCGGCGTCGGTTCCACTTGAGCTCAAGTGGTTCGTAATTAGTGCACTCCGATGGTGGGTGCTTGGCTGCGTTTCGGCTAATGATCAACATTCTAGAAAGAGCCTACAAATCAGAGCGATGATCATTAGCTAGATCGGCTGCCAATTTGGCTAGGAATGAACTTATTACCTCCACATAAATCCACGTGTATCGCCGAATGGTCCTATGGTTATTCTTCTTTGCATGGTCGCCTCTTAGAAGGCACGGCTTTGAATTTTTGCTATATTTTTAACACTGCTTTCATATGGACTCAGCAACACAACTTCAAAGTGTAGAAAAAAGGTGTCCCAAGTTTATCACTTGTTGGTGTAATTTTTTTAAATTTAAGTTGTGCCACATCCTGAATGGCGCATGTGTCTACGCTTAAAAGAGCTGGCTCAAGTGTGCATATTAAAACTTTGTTTTATGCTTGTTCCATCCGAAGCGTGTAGAAATGCGCGGCCGAAAGTTTCACCGGTTGTCTTCTGTTCTTTATTTCGAGTTGATTATAATGCTCCTTTTTTTGGCGACGACGGCTTGCGACGGTAAATGCCTAGAAGTAGCCGTGTGCCTCTTCCAGATGGTTCGCCGTTCGAGCGGATGATCTCACCAGTGATGTTCGCCGGTCCGTATGCTAAGTGCCGCAGAATGTCAGTTTGTGTGAGTGTGGCGACACTTTAGAATCAATTCATAACGACCGGTTCGACTGGACCCCAGGGCCGTAGATAGAAACGGGCCGTGGCTCACCGGCGTCTTTTCATGAGTCCTCCAAATACCTTCGCGCGAGTAATTTATGGGTTCTACACCGGCTATGTTTAGCCGGGCAGATGAACCGATCGTTTAATCTTCTGGTGACGTTCCACCATGTATTGGGCGGGCTGGGATGGTGCTGCCTGGGGAGTCGGTGAAGCCTTCTTCGGCAGCGTGGACGAAAAGTTAAATGTCACTCCGTTGGAATTGATTTCGCCCTGCGCGTGCCTTGGGCTTATGCGAAGGAATGTGCAATTTACAACAACGACGTCGTCCATTTGGCCCGAATTCGACGCAGTGCTGCTCGAACGTGATTTTAGCGGCAACAAATAAGAGAGTATAAAGATTAATGGGTGGAGACCGCATCGGCTACAATCAATTCGCTGTCGAGGGCGTCTTTTCAGCATTCGACCAAGAACAACGCAGGTGACAGTACGAAGAGAGCCTCCTTCTGCGAGGCGTTGTTTCGTGACCGACACAGAAAAGCATATTAGAATTGCTAATTTAGCGCTAATATCTTTTTTTCTGGACTGGTTTGCGAACTAAATATTAGCGTGATAATTTGGTATGTTTCCCAACAGCACAGGAGGAATGTGCATAAGTCCAATTAGGAGCGATGGCGACACGTTGTTTATCGGGGGGAGTCAATGGACTTTGTTTTCGTTATTTACAATTGTTAATGTTCATTTTATTTGTTTTTGTCCTTAACAATCTTCTGCCCATAATAGGTACAGAATGTTAAGTGACGTGCAGTAACATTTTAGGCGTATCTTTTTGTTTTGTTTCATAGCTGTAGCATTGTTTGTAAAAACCAAAATCACTTTATATTGAAGCAACTTGGAGCTACGTCGAAACGTACTTACTAACTTAGGATCATTAGTATTAGGCAAGGTCTAGAGAGAGTCTAACGGGAGGGTAAGGATATCCTTTTGCCAGGTCTAGGGGAATAGTTGAACCTACTGAGCAACTAATGATAGATCGTGGCAGTGGAGAAACACCAAGGGTTTTTGACTTTACTCGGTCAGTGGCAATTTTTCGTTCCAAACACCATGAATTGATCATGGATTTTCTTCGTACCTGCATCAATTTTCTTCCAGAAATTCCTTCCCTACTTTCTACTTTCTTCCCTATTGACGTCGTCAATTTTTTTCCTGAATGCTCTGCAGAACTCAGATAGTCAGGTTCAGATGGAAGTACCTGAAGTTTATACTTATACGCTGTTTATGGGTCCGCTCTGGTGGTAGATGCTTTTTTCTTGTTACTGTCAAGCTGTTGCATACGGAGCATGAATCAGAAGATAGATTTAATGCCTTCGCACCCTCTGAGAGTTTGTAGAGTTCCCTTCAGCTCCTTCAGCTCTCCCGATGACAACGGGCTAGGGACTCGGTTAGTCATTACATTATTAGCATACTTAGCGGAGAAGCGATAACACCTCCACACACTATTACCCTGCAGCTGACCGTGGGTGTCGGGGTGGGTCGTGCCGCTTTGGTAGTGGTGGTGCCTACAGTTTCTGCCGAGGGAATCGTGAGCAATAAAAATAAACCTTCAATCGACCGATGCTCGCCGTAGGATTGCGATCGCTTGTTGTGGCATAACACGAAAATAACTAATACTACTCCTCAACCAGAGTCCCGGAGGCTCTGGCGGTGAAGGCGAAGGCGGGTGGTGCTGCTGTTGATAACGCCTTCCCCGCCAAGCACGCCGTTTTCGTTTGCCAGTTTTACCGATTGAGTCACCCGCCGTTTCGGATCTGTTTTGACGACACCGAGCAGCACCGAAACGATATTTGATGGCCGTGTGCTGGTGAAAAAGGCGACCATCGCTGCAGGAAATGCTTTTTCCGTGCGTGATTGCATTGCATCACGTACTTTCACGGACTTTCCGAACGGTTGGACGAGGCCAGCGCTACATCGATCGGGTTTGAACTGCGCGACCGCGGGCCTAAGCTGTCATCGATCGTTTGATTCTTATTGCTTTTTTTTTGTTTCGTTTTGTCCTCCCACCCACATGAGAATGCACCTCATTGTGGGAGCAACCTCGCGTGGCAACGTACCAGACCTGGATTTTCGTGACGGTCGATTTTCCGCCAGCGTCGATTGATCGATGCCTGCTGGCTTTGCTGCTTTCACCCGCGGCCCATCGTGGAAACAGAGACGCCAATTTTACGGTCGATTGTGTACCATGGGAGACTATTACTGATGAGCCGTTGACATTGTCGTTGTGTTCGATTTGTTTGTGTATCACGAAGCATTTGACAATCGAAAGTCACAAGGAGCAGCAGCATGGAGGACATTTTGTGGAGCTAATCTCTTAATACTTATCCCAATTCATTGCTTCGACCGTGGCCGATACGGTTGTGGATGTATAGCCGGAATTAAAATCAACTTCTCGGATTCGTTCGATTGGAAGCAGGAGCCATAAAAATGGCCACATTACGATTCGAATCGTCCACTGGTCCAGTGGTCCGGAGTCAGTGCCAGTGTTGCCTAAAAGATTGTACTAATTTAATTAGCCGCCAATTGGAAGCATCGCACACATTCTCCATTCACCCAAGCATTCAATTGAAGGTCTTTATTAGGTTTGGAAGAAATTAAGATTTTCGCGTTTTCCCTAGGCGCTAGTGGTCTAGTGTTGTGTTTGTTTTCCTATTTTCCCCGTGATTAAATGGCATTAGTCGGCAGCGGTCGTTTGCTGGTCTCTTGATAGTAGGCCAAGATTAGAATGGATCGATGGGATTTGATAAATATAGAGGCGACGATGTTGGGTGTCTCGCGATTCACAGCCGATTCCTACAGTAGATGCTTCCTACAGTAGTTCGATATCGGCCTTATTTGGGGGAACACCCAGCTATCCTAATTCGCAAGCTTTGGCAAGGCATATTTTTTTTGCGTACTTTAAATCGTTTCATGTCTAGTTGACCTAATTGTAGAGGCAAAAAATAAAACATAATCGATTGCCAAAGCAAACAGCCAGAAGAACGGTATCGTGTATTACCCCTTCGTTAGGGTTGCTGCCGGGCGCAGACAGATATTGCTATGAATATTCATAACCACTAGATATACAGGCCACGGATGAATGCCAGGAGTTGGTGCCGTAATTTGATGTAATATTTATAAAATTCACCTACTAACGGTGGACGTAGGCAACGGTGGAATTTAAATGAAACATTAGCTGCCTGTACTTCTCTCCCTCTCGGTCTCGCGCTCTCTCCCTCACTCGGTCGCCAAAGAAGCTCGAGTGTCGGGTAACGGCAGTAACGCAGCCTGTGGACGACGTAACGGTTCCGCTATGAGCGAGCACCACACGATCACACACATTTGAGTGATGGATGAAAACATGGTCATGCGTGTGCTTGTACCGCGTGTCCACGCGATGATCCACACCGACCAATTCCTGTGTCGGTGTCTTAAGTATGTGTGTGCACGATGTGTGCAAAGGATTTGTGTTCCGGTCTGAAAATGACGTCATCCGTCACGGATCGCACGGTGCGGGGAATTTCGATTTTACTTTAGCATAACTCGCGTCGTCATCTGCGTGATTGTAATTTACCACTGGATATTATTTTTAAGTTTTTGCTGCTATGCTGGAACGAACGAAAAAAACGGAAAGAATAATAAATCACATGAAAGCACACCCTTGGGAACGTCGGCTATAGTGGTGCTTCTTTCGTGTCGCCGCAATATTCGCATAGCTTTTCATGCAGTTTGACTATGCTGGACACGTTAGACGCTTTTTCGTTTGCAATAAGCCATCCATTAATTATATTGGAAACAGAAGTATGGAGTTTCATTATTCGGAACCTCACAAAAATACCATCATACGTAAAAATCCTCAACCTTGGTTCGTCTGCGGAACCAATGAAGGTAAAAAAAAAACAGATAAGTTGACGTCATTTGGAAGTGAAATTAGCCGGATTGTTATGCTGGTTTTTTAAATAAAACAAGGTAGAAAAGTTGTAACACAAACACCTTCGGTGAAGTGATTAAGCCAAATCCATCCTTATCACGATTACAATGCAGCGTGTCATGCCGGAAACTTTGATCCTGCTTTGTCATCGGTGCTATTTCCATTGGAGAGTGTTCCACACATGTGTAAATGCTGCCAATTGACCGTGCCATACGAAAATAGATAAGATAATGCGTGTCGTTTGTGGGTGGTTAGTTTTATTTTCACTTCTTTTAATTAGGGGGGTTTTTTACTTCTTCACGGGATAGCTCGTTTTTACCGGCAGCAGTAGCGTTGCGGGTTGATTTTGTTTGTTTTCCTCCTGTTTGTTGATTCAAAAATTAGCGCCTGAGCAGTGACAATATCTGCACAGCACATAGCAGATTCAACATCGCATAGCAATGGTCGGCCACTAGAATGAATAAGGCAGAATTCTGTTAAACATATACTGTGCTTTACCTTTATTTTAATGGACAGCGCTAGGAAAAGGCGTCCAGTGTCGCCGACCACCACTGGCGTACCATTGCGGACAGTTTATTGTAATTGCCGTGTCGTAAATTAGAACAATCCGACAAGTCGACATATCCACGGTACGTGGTGTGTCTGCTTACTCTTGGTATAGGCTACGAACTACGGTCAATATTTGACAGAGTACGAATCACCGCCACTCCAGGGAGTTGCAGAAGCGTGTGTGGGGTAGGTTGGGAACCGGTCCGCAACATGAAGGGGAGTCCCCCATTCTCCTAAGTGTCTGGACTTAAGCGCACACATTTCCCGAAATTCCATAGTGCGGGTGCCAAGTGGAAAAGCCGTCAGAAAACTGTCCGTGTACTTTCTGCGCCAGGTCACGTACACGACCGGTCACGACCTCCGTCTCCCTGTCTGTGGGTGTGTATGTAGGCAATATCTTTGAGCATGTTGCTTAGGATAGCTTAAGTTTCGCGTTACGTCATTGATTGGAAAAGTCAATGAGCTTCTCGCAGCCTAGCTCTCGCGGACGTTCGCTGCCGAAAATGTTAGAGAAAAAACAGAATCGATGCGGGTTCAAAAAAGGCTCAACGTGTTTCTTCCTGGCATTACATAATGCCTTCAGCGGGATAAGCTGTTCGTGTGTGACCAATTTGTCTGCTGGAACAGGAACCTTTGGGCATGGTTTGCCGTTCGAAAAGGAAACGGAGCGAAACCTGGGAGACGAGAGACGAGACGATGTACGGCTAGTTTTCTTTCAGTCGCCACGGTGTCTAAGAGCTTCCCCGGTCCAGCAAGACGAAGGCACGGAGACCGGCCGTAAAAAATGAACAGCAGTTATGAGTCCCTTTTGCCAGTTGCCAATGCAAATCACGTGCCAAGGCAACCAGTCGTTTTTGCGCTTCTTTTAAAATTCATTTTAACACTGCTCCGCCTAGCCTTCCCCATCACAAGAGCGTTGACGGTCTCCTTTGGTTTCCCCGACTAACTGCCAACGGCCGGAAATGTGTTGTCCCTGCTAACGGCGCTTGTGCCGTTCTTACAAATAGATAACAAAAAAAATGCTGTCATAATATGGAACGTGTGCTGATTTACCGATCGTCGCGATACACCAAGAGGCGTTGAACGGTCGGTTGACAGCGACATACTTTCTTGCCTCACAGCCATGAAGTCGTACTAGTGAATCTTCGATTCGATCTTCATGTTTCAGGGCTGCTCGAACGCTTTAAGAACTACGATGCGTTCGTTGGGCTGCAGACGCAGGTGCGTCCAAGATTTTAATGTTTCACTTAAGCGGAGTTTAATGCAATGAAAACTTCTTTCTAATTTTTTTAAGTTTTTCTATCTGTTCTCTGTGATTACAAACACTATCTTCCTACTAACTAGTGCTAATTTAATCGAGTGTTGCACATGCAATCTTCCCATCAATAGGTCATTGTCTTGCAGTTTTCTTTTTCCCGTTGATTCCGCTCCGCGTGGCGTTCGAATACCGTTGCAAATGTGTAGCACGGAAAATAAGAAAAAAAAACTTGGCCACAAACCGGATGGTGGTGGGCGTCTTATGTGTTGCGATTGATTTTAAACAGAAAACGGTGATCGATAATTGAGGGGAAAAACTCGCTCCAACGTTAGGACATTCCTTTTCGCGTTTGTGGAATTTTGCCAATTTTCGGCGCGTATGAGGTAGATGTTTTGATCGTACTGCTTAGTTTATAAGGGATTCGAATTCTTTCCTTATTCGAAATCGTCACCTTGTGGAGAAACGAAAAGTACATTCCTTTTTTAATTTCAGTTTGGTTTATCTTCACGTTAAAAAAAAAAGACAATAAATAATGACTCAAATCATCTTTTTTGTAATGCAATTTCTCCGACAAGCCTAAAGCTCATTCTCGCTTGGAACAGCACATGCATGACACAGATATATCATTGCCTTTGTTCGCTGCTGCATCATGGTACGGAAATTGCAGCACTTCAATTTTCCTTCCCCGCATGATTCGGTGTGGAATAGGCCGGGTTGGCCTAGCTTTTTTTTTCGAAAGCGAAGAAAGGAAGTGGATGGAAACAATACCGAAATTCGCAAGTGGGTTCAATTCCCACAACCACACCACCCCACTACCACCCACTCTTCACTCCTTCGGATGTCTGCACGGTTGCAGTATAGACGGCGGGCCGGGTTGGTGGCGCTCTGCGTTGGCAAATTTCTTTCGAGCGAACGATTTGCACCGTCCGCGTGTGCAAAATACGCACGAAAGGACAGCGGACGGTGAGAGACGGACGGGGTTTGGCTATGGTTATTGCAATTGGCTTTCTTGAAACATGCTACCTCCTGGCTTCGTTCAACCTCGCCAACACATGATGCAAGTGGGTGTCGTGGCACATTCATTGATAAAATGCTGGCCTATTCAGGTCCGTGGAGAGGGTCCGATTCGAGTGATAATGGTGATGAATGATGCCAGCGGGAGATACATTTTGTGGAAAATCATACCCCACTTTGGTCTGACCGGAAAAGCAGCGAAATTCTTGTTTATGATTGGCGTGGTCTACTTAATTTGGCCCTTCGGAAGATGCACTTGTTTGGCTTGGCGATGAATTGCGGTGAGACAAGGGTCTATTTTTTTTCAATTTACTCTTTTTTCTGTAGCTGCATGTGAAGCAGTGAGGATTTTTGCAAAATATATCTGCACGTGTTAAGGATTATGTGCGGTATTTTTGCGCATAACTAATAATTATTTTTGAAGATTATTTTTCGTATCTCCGTTTTTCCATGTAAAAAACGTATGAAAAACAGTAGTAAGGAAAGTTGGAAAGTAGGAAAACTCCTGAGAGGAATTACATTGTTACGCTTCCAACTTTTCCAATTTAAGTTACGCTTGACAGAGAGATTGAAAAAGGAAGAACGTAACAAAATAAATCACCCTTTTGTGGCTTTCGATGTTCTTCTTCGTTCAGTGCAGCAGATGATGAGAATGTGATCGTTTCGCTCCTTCGCACTTTCACGTAGTTGGATTATGTTGCGAATGAATTTGCGCACTCTGTATCTCCGTACAGTGTGAAGTTTGCGTAATGTCGTTCTTCAGGATGGTAAAATGTCGGTAGCGCGGGTATGGAGCTGAATAATTTAGCATGGGTTTCGAAGCTGCGTAGCCATGACCTTGCAGAACAGCTTTCCGTTCAGCAGTGAATGTAATTTCAGCTTTATTTTATATTGTGTGGAGTTCACTTCGATCGATTGAAGTGTTTATTTCTCCCGACTTTTATTCGTGGCACCTTTGGGCGAAGAATTTCTTAACAAATATCCTTACCACAGTGGCTGACCTTTTTGCCGATTGGCTTTGCTATTTATTGGAGGGGGGTTTCTGTGTAATTGCAAACTGGCTCCAATGACTTTGGCTGGGAAATTCTTGTGCGCGCGGCAAACAGGCACGATCCATGACCCTGTTCTACCATAAATCATGAATGCTTTTATGCTTGTTCCAAGGTTTTCCGTGTGTTGCCGCTCTTTGTGAGTAATTTGTTTCCATTTGGATTAACAGTGGAATTTTAGCAATAAAATGTAATTATTTCCCTTTGATGTCAAGTAGAGGCTCAATAGTTGTTTTATAAGAAAAATGGGAATGTTTTGTAACCATGCAACCATTTTTTTTAAAACAATAACTTGATACTCAAACAAACTCAAACACTACATAAACAGATTTGTTCTATTCTCAGCTTACATTTGATTGAGAATGCGTTTTTCGGCGAGGAGATGGTACGCCTACTGACAATCTAAGTCTGCCCATTACCAACACCGACCGTTTATTCGGTCACGCCATGCCGCCCGGCTGTATATACCGATGACGTCATGCGAAGGAAAAAGGCGTGCGATGGACGCTCGGTACCGCACCACTGCCATTAGTCACGAAAGGCCGGGTGCGCCTAACTCTGGCGGTTTCGCTACTCCACACGCATTTCGCATGACTCCAACCTAGTGTGCGTTTGGTCGTGAAAGCTCGGAAGGAAAATCTGCGCATACTAATTTGACTCTTCTGACGTTAGCCTGATGGCGACCCTGCACGTAACGGCACAAATTTAACTTCCGTCGATTGTGTCTTCACGTGGTTTTGTTGTCGTGGTTGACGTTTGACGAGTTGGTTTGGCCGATTATGTTATCCCTTACGGCGTGAATTTCCAAGACTCAATGAACGATGCAAGAACGTTTCTATGCTTCCCTTGTTGGATAGATTCTTGAATTCGTTCAAAGTCAGACGGCAGGCAACCCCAAGTAATGCCGAGCTTCATCTGCGGAAATTTCTCGCTGAGCTGGATTCTGTCGACCTTAAGGACGGCTCTGGGTGGTAGTGGTGTGAATGGCTTCCCCGATCAAGCGTATAGACTTGGTGCAAAATATTTTACACATTTCCCTGACCGGATGATGCACGTTTGCCGCCATATTGTGTCACCAACCATCATAGCGCATCGTCACTTCACTTGCTGCTGCCGTCGTCGTCATCAACGTTCACGTCACTCCTTCCTTTGCCTTCCCGCATTTATGTTGTATTTGTGTACTTAAACCGATCTGTTTAAAAATAAAACACCCAACGCTGCCAGACGGTCGGTCCGACAGACTTTTTGAACTCGGCTGCAGCAGCAACCGAAACTGTGTGTGTGTTGTTGTACTTCGCGCCCCGCAGCGGGAAAATCTTCGTCCACCCATTTGCTTTCCGGCCGAACGTGGAATGTGCGGAAATGATCGCGGCGGATTATTGCGTTCGACAGTGGAGAAAGAAGGCCGGCGCCGCCGTCTTTGGCTCGTCGTCGTATTGTTTTCCATAGGACCAGCTTTCACGCCGTGCGCCATACGAATTGGGTGTGTGAATTTTCCGAACTCGCAACTGCCCCGCGTTGCTGCTGCCTTTCGCTCCTTCTCTCCCGGCAGCACCGGACGTACTTGTCATTTCTCCGCATTGGTTTTCCATTTTCTGTGTGTGTGCTCCACTTTTTTTCCCAATTCGGCCTTTGTGTCGAATGCCACAACGACCGGCGGGGGAAATCGCGCCTGCATGCAACGTGTGCTCCGTCGATTCACGCGGTGAAAGATTATTTTCGTGCACGGTAGACAAAGACCGACTATGTGTGTGTGTGTGTGGATTGGAATAGCAAGGAGGGACTACAGACAAAGGAGGAAGAGCTAAACAGTAGCAGGGAGCACTGTCGTAGTCGTTGAGCTATTTATAGCCGGCTAGATGTGTGTGTGTGTGTATGCAACAGCAGCGGTGCAGGATGCAACTGAACTGCACCGGCGTGAATCGGAATGTGTGCATCATGTGCTGCTGCCGACTCTTGGTATGCAGTCTCGCGTACGTACGGAAGGTTCCATTTCTCTCCTGTGCGATGATGGCGTGGTGCAGCGGAGTGGTATGCCGGTTGGTGCGCTCCGTTGGTCGATCGTTGCTCGAGGAAGCCATGGAGATTCTTGCTTGGAGAAGAATAAGTTTGATGGGGTTTTCTTTCGAAGTCAGTTGCTTTCTTCTGGAACGCAGACGAATAAGTTTTCTCAACATGGCAGCAGACGCAAAATTTCATACTTCCTTATTAATCTTTGCGATGATTGCAAGCAGTAAAAGCATCAGTAAAAAAAAAAAAATCTTATCTTGAATACAATTGTTTGATTTCGTCCAGTTTTCCGTGAGTTTTCTGCTCGTATTTGTTAGCTGTAAGCAATATAGAGGATCAAAATTGCATACAAAACGTATGCCAATAGATGTTATTAGTAAATTTTCCATAGGGTGAAAGAAAACATTCATCAGTGTTGATGCAGTACTTCGCCATTGTTCAAACAATCCTCGGACCGGCGAATGCTTATGTCACGCGCACACGTGACCGAATAATAAGGGCGCAGGCCCACAAGTGCCTGCTGATCGTTCTGGTGTGATTTTCCAACCAATGTTCGCTAATGCTGCGAGGCTCAGGCACGTTGAGTGTTACCGTCGATTACTGCTCGCTAATTGCACGAAGGTGGCAAACAACACGCTTGGTCCAGATGGGGAGTAAACATCGTTTACGAGAACAGACTTCATAAAGAATAAATACCGTCAGCTGTTGCGAAAAAAAAAATCCACTTTGCAAATGCATTTTCGAGGAAATGCTTTGCCTTATTTTATTCAGAAGGTGATGGGTTTATCATTCGTGACATTTTTTTTTCTTGAAATAAACAAAAAAAAGCCCAATTTATCGTTCTGCTGTTACGCAAACTCTGTAAGCAATTTTGCAACCCAAAACATCAGGCGTACGAACGGTTATGATCGATCGTGGAGGAAGTCGTAGACGGAGATGACATCATAATCATCCGCACAAAAATGGCGCACTAGAGTCACGCATCAACCGCGCCGCCTTCGTTGCATCCGGAGTCCACAAACAATTGTGTTCTGGTGTGTGCCATTGATGCGCCTCCATCCACAGATGCGGCCTTGTGTGTGTGTGCCTTGCAAGTAATGTGCGCACCGTTGTGTTGGCGGGTCCGATCACATTTAGATTAGAATCTCTTTAGAGACGTCAAAGCGTCGCGCTTCGGTTGTAAGCGTGTGCTACGTGTGGCAACTGACAGGTTGAAAACAGTGAAAAAGCACTGGCGGGGGGAGAATATTACGAGAAAGGAAGAGAGGGGGACGGTGTTTCGTATGCGCCAAATATGCCACATGGCCTTGTCGGGTCGACGTCGGTGACCGCGTCACGGGGACTTTTCTCACGTCGCCACCAGAGTCCCGCGATCCCTCAGGAGAATCCCGCGATTGATTAGGAGAGATTCTTTGGGAGGCGCAAGGTAACATTATGAACAGCGAGGAACAGAAACACATTTCGTTGTCTATTTTTTTCCCGTGCGTAGGCGAGAAGGTTTACCGAGTGTGTAAGAGCTAAAAACTGTGCAAATTCGAAAAGAGGTTAATGGGTACGGCCGTGTGTTGGAACGCGGTGGCAGCAGCAGTAGTAGGCCGTGTCCGTCCGTAAGACGATGGTGGCAATTGGCCCGCGTGACATCGTTGTTCGTTGTTGTCTATCTGTGCGACGGTTGAGGCGAATATCTTCGGACACGCGGACAGGCGATGGGAATTCCCCAGAGAGGCCGACGGAAACCAGACAGGAAACACCGACCATGTCAATCCCGTTTCCCTGCCGGTGTCGAATTACGTTGCGTCTGATTTCGCAAAAAAAAGAAGAATGAAATCACATTGAAAATAAACCTCTCTCCAAGAGGGAAAGGTCAGAATGAAAAGAGATCCTATCAATCTTCTTTCTGCCTTCCCGCTCTGCTTTGGTTTTGCGCTGGATGTGGCAAATATGTACTACGCCGGATTTGACCGATATTTGAATTAGAATGAACAAAGAACGATGGCAGCTCCCTCGCGGGGTGTGGTAAAAGGGTTGTCCCAGAGCACGCGCAGTCGGGGTGCGGTCATGGCCACACCGCGCACATCCATGATTGTTAGGTGTTAGGTCGCCTGAGTAGCATCATAGCACGTCAGCTCTAACTGCTCACCGTTGTTCCGATTCCTGCCATTCCGTGGAGCCTATGGCCTTTCCGGGTTCTGTTTTTGTACGGTGGTGAGGAACTTCGGAAGTATCGTACTCTGTTGTTGCCTGTTAGGTGGTAGTGGTAGTGGTACGTTGCTTTCCGACACGAATACACCTCCGTACAACTAGGGCGTCAACAATGACGCCACGCGTCCATCACGAGGGGCAAGATAATTCGCGCACAGCCGTTATTGTGATTGCGCTGTCGTACATCCCCGACAAGGGCTCTTCAATTTATTATTTGCAGTCGATCTTCGATCACGCCGACAACGGTGGGGGAGGTGCAAAGTAAAGGTTTTGAGCATGCACGAAGAATTCGCATTGCTTTCTCAGCTTTTGTAGTTTCGCTGGCCGAGGATGGACTGGTTCCCAGTCACGTCTCTGGGATGTCGGAAGGGAATACGACTACCCCAGCCCTCGCTCGCGTTGTAGTTGGCATCGGAGGGAACCGCGAAAATCGTTCAGCGTACTTCTACGTCTGCTGCGTGTCGGCGCCGCCGCTGATCTATTACGGTCGTCACTGTCACTGGGAAAACCAGACTTACCGGGGACTACAATGTTGCCCTGGACCGCGTCCAACCGGCCCGGTTCCACTTCAACGCAGCGGTTCCGTTCATTGTAAATCGATAAATTTCCGCTTCCTGCTCCACGCTTCCATCATTCTGCGGTCCACATTTTCTGTGGCGGTGTCAGCTTCGCAGCCATGACGCGATGATGGTAAAAACTATGCCACGGGTTTGCCTGATCCAAAAGAAAATGTGTGTGTGCGAGTGTGAGAAAGAGGTAGAGAAAACTTATAGAGGAAAAGTCGGTATAATTTGAGCCAACGTTTCTCTGCCACTCTAGACAATCTTTTTCCTTTGCTTTTTGGGCTTTCAGCATAGCCACGAAGTTCGTTGTATCATTCCGCGCAGACTTCTGGGTCCGACTGCAACCTTCGACGCCTGACGCGCGTGCTGTTGGTTGCATTATAATTTACTTGTTTCTAGTTTTACCGTTCATTTTGAATTTTATTTTCGTATCGCTCCCGGCTCCGGTTATTTATTATTGGCCAGACCGGAAGCCGGAAAAATAAAAATAGATTATCCGCTGCCCTCTGCCGTCTGCGGGTGGTAGTTCCTTGCCACGGGAGGAGGTTCCGATTCACGCCATCACGCCGCCGAGGTCTGCTCTACCGGTGGTAATAATTTGCGTACCTCGCTCTCTCTCTCCCTCTCTGCTGCCGTGTTTGGGCCGGGCTTGTGCCAGTTTTTCCGTCCGAGGGAAAGCTACCGATGTCGGGTCCGGCGGCTGAAGTTGCAAATTAAGTCGTCCATCTTCACGGGGGTCCAACCGACCGAGGGACCCCCAAGGTGATTGCTGCCGGCGCTAGCGTTTTCGGGGTTTCGGTACGGGGCTTTTCTTTTGGTGTTGATCCAAGATGGAACGATAGTACGCGTCGTGCGCTGATGGTGCCGACCAGCGGCACCGGTTCAACGATTGAAAGTTTAAATGTGTGAAAAAGGTTAGCAGCCTTTGGCTATACCAAACACTTTGACTGAACCGGTGGATTTGGTACGGAGGCAAAAAATGGAACTGAAGGTGCTGCGAATAATAGCATCTTTGGGATCTTTGACCTTCTCGTATATTAATTTTGCTCTTCTTCAAATTGAACTGACAATGGATATGTCTATGTCCTTCGCCCATGGTCATCGCACGCATAAAAATAAAAAAAATAAAATTCGTTTTCCTCATTTACAGACCCTTGCCACGCCAGGGCTGGTTTGTGCTATTTTCCGTACAGCTAAACAAAAAAGGAAGACTCATGCTGTTCGTGTCGAATATTTCATTAGCGTAAACTAGCACACCATGGTTTAAGGATCGCGATAAACAGTATCTTGTCTGAACGAAGGTATCAGAGCAGTGTGTTTCTGAATTTTGTAAAACTCCACAACCAAGAGGGATTTTTTTGAGTTTTCTTTTTTTTTATGTGGCGGGTGCAGCACAAGCTTTACTTCATTTAGCTCCCAGATTTTGTCATTAGGATATTTTTGCCTATCTGTGGTTCTCTTTTTTATGTCTGCTGTTCTGAGCTTCGTGCGAATTGAAATAACCCACAGTTACGAAGTGAATTGGTATTAATTTGATTTTTTTCTTGTCTTTTTAGGTAAGTTTCTTCATCCGGATTTGTAGAGCTGAGGGAAAGAATGATCCCCAAATGAATATGAGAAGGATGGATTTAGCCTTCTTGCATTAGCAGAATTCTCCGGTTCAACAGCGTCAACATCATCATGGATCTCATAAGCATGCGCGACTAGTATTTAAGCAATATGCAAATCGTAGGCATGCAAACTTATTCAGTTTGGAAAGAGGTTGTGGCTTTTACGTTATAAAGATTATGATAAAACACCGTCTTCTATTTTAGGATTTTAAACGAAAGGTGTATCAGACTGTGGCTACAGGGATGCTTTTCACTTGCACAGCGCAAGGGTTGAATGTTTCAGAATAAATAAATTTTCTTGCTGGTTTATACATATTATCCTACAGAAAAAAAGAAGCATGTGCTTGTACAACTGCATTGTAATTAGTCGTGGCAATTTGTTGGTTAGAATGTTGTCACCGTGACTGTTTTAACAATATGTTAAGTCTATGAGCCTTGTACTATTTTATTCGGTTTAGTCAGTTTAGTTGTACCTTGATACTATAAAAAGGATAGAATGTATAGGATACTATACAAAGTGCAAAAAATATGTCATGAACAATTTTTTCAAGCTAGTTTTTTATTAAATATTTTTCAATTGTTCTTTACTTTTGCTTCTTTACATTTAGATTCAGATCTTTAAAAAAGCTAAGAAAACATTTGTCGTACTTAATGTGATAAGAAAGAGGAGTGGCGTCATATCCAAAATGTTCTCATCAACATTAAGCGGAATGAAACAATTAAAAACTTTACTGTTATCACTGACGGAGGGATAGATGCAAGCAGATTGTTACTTTTCTTTTTTGGGTAACCATTTATCAGTAAAATTAACAATGAAACATGTAAAAAGAAATACTAAAAGATATGATAAATGTGGTTTGAATAGAGTTTTTAAATTCAAATTAAAATTCAATTTAAATATTGAACAGTATTTACAGCATGAAATGTAGCATTTATTCGACGTCAATCATGAAGCAAAATAATGAAATTCTAATGAGACCTAGAAATTTAGGTAGTTTGAGGCCTCTTCATAAAACAATTTATAAGATTCCTTAAGCGAAGGATCCTACATTTCTTCATGCGTAATAACTTTATTATTCAATCATTGATGTCGCGGTGACAATGTTCTAAAGCAACAAAAGATCCGATTGGTCAAAATGACATAATTGTGGTTTAAAGAAGGAAATAAGGTATAAGAAGAAGGTATAAGAAAGATTATCGATTTAATGCAATAAATTGCCACTAGATAGAAAAGATTGGTTAGCGTAGCGTTGTACTGAATTGTGGCATATTTAGATCTAATGCGCTCTCTAACTTGAGGAAACTCATCATAACTCGTATGTCAACCGAATAATATGTTGATGGCGCTGTATGACACTGTGATCTTGATTTTGCTTGAATAGTTCTAGAAATAGCCTTTGTTTTTTTTTTAATTTATCTTGCAACTAACTTAAACCTGCGTCATTTATTCCATGCAATGATGCAATTGATGTGAACTTTGCAAGATTTTTTTCGATGCTTATCATACGGATAACGACTCCAAACGCTATTTGTAACGACTCCAAACGCGCGCCAACAGATTGTTATGCTTAATCTGACGATTTAAGCTTTCAAAAACGATTATTTTTGTTCAAAACATTACGTGATAGACGTCTCGATGAGAATGGTTACAGAGTTTCGACGCTTAAGTGTCAAACATTCCATGCATGATCGATGAGTTGGACAGCTCGTTGGAAAGATGTTAATTAGTAAATTAAGCCAAGAAATCACCAAGATGTAGTAAAGTATTTAAACACATAAGAAATTAAGTGGTATCTTTTATGCAATGTTCGGAACTGAGACAATGGATACAGGATATTTTATCATTCAATACACATGGTCTTGTTAACTAAGTAGCGGAATCTAATTCGTTGCCTAGTTTGAAATTGCCTGACGAACATATTTTTGAAATGGTCAAGGTCCCTTGCAGCTTTCGTTACATCATTTACACTTCACTGACATCAAAATTATTATTAATTGCAACTTGAAGTGGCAGTACCCTAGCGACTTTTTATTCCTTACATGTATGTCGATTACATGCGTTGTCACGTGCATTGCAAGTAATCGTCAAAACTAATCGACGTAAGACCACTCGAATACCTAGAGCTCTTTGGTCAGAAGGCCGTTTGCATACTCTTCTCAGATAAAGAGGTGGGCTTTCTGAGCGTGTGTGACCAACACGATTGAGGTCTTCACGGACTGCTGGTGTCATTTGCTTTCAAGCCATAAATTGTGTTATAGCCATATTTGGGTTTCCGATAGCTATGGAGATTTTAGCTAAAAGTTTTCAATAGTTGCATCTTTGGGATAGGCCATCTGGTGCCAAATCACACGGCACACGTTTCATTTGGTCTTATGCATTAGAAGTGAGAGGATATCGAATCGCTGTTTATTTATGTCCGTCAGTCAGGAACTTAGTCAGTAACTTTGCACCAGGTATCGATTCGGTCCATCAGTTATAAATGGAGATAACGTAAAAAACAGTCTTCTGGTAAAGCCTGTCGCTTGGTTCGCATAAACGTTGGTCTGTAGAAAAAATCGACGCTCTTGCAATGATTGACGGTGATGTGAAAGCGGCGGGACATCTTCCTTCGCCTGCAGATTGCGCAACACTCTCGCATGCAAATGACTACCTCACTTTCTACAAGTTTCCATCCGCCGTCGCAGAGAAAGGAGCAAGTTTTTCCCATAAGCGTTTCAGTTTTCCTTTCAGTGCAGCATTTTGCGATATTTCTATTTTCTATTAGGAGATCCGAACACTGATCTTGATTGAGTTTTTTTATTTAAGTATTTTATCAGAGAGAATTTGAAATTAACTTAGTGATATGGAATAGTTGTAACAACTAAAGGTACTAATGTTTCTTTTTTCTTTCTTTTTTTTCGTTGCAGGTACAATTGAAGGTAAGTTGATCCGATTATTTAGATGAATTATTTGTGATGCTCTGTTGCTGCTTTTGCTGGGCGAGCATATTTTATAAGACTAAGCAGCATTCAATGGGGATTTCCGATTGTCATTATAAGTCGCTGGTATTTATTAGTTTCGATCATAAAGCTATGGTTATATTTAAAGGCGACTTAAATTTCCATTCCAACACGCTGCATAACAAATTGGTTTGCAAAATCAGATTGAATGATAGGAAGCATCGAAAGCAAGTCAAAGAGATACCGCTCCAAAGATATAGCGAAAGTCGTTAAATTAATCGATGGTCGTTTGGGTCAAATCCCTGCTCCAGGCTTTGCCCTGGGAAGAAAATCAATCAGCTGGCTGATCATTTGGTTGATTTTCGTTTCCTTTCATGTGTGTGTTTCTTTTTTGGTTTTCTTGAGACGAAACAATATCTGAACCCCCAGGGGCCAGGCGGATATAAGCGGAGGCTTTTCTCTCTTAAGTCGTAGTCCGCTTGTTCCGTTTGACGGTCTTTTGGAGCAGTTTGTTTTCACTGTTGTTTTCATATTTCGGAAGTCTTAACGTTCTGTTCGTTTAATGTTATCGAAGCGCGCGCTTAATAGCGACCTCCGGCATTGGTCTATCGTCTGTATGCTGGCCCATTTTGTCATGAGCTGATTTTGCACTACCTCAAGTTTGACATCATTGGCAGGTAATCGCCTCGGCGGTCAGTGTGGTCTTCTGATTGGCAAAAAAAGAGGAAGAAGGTGACATGCTCGGCAACAAAAAATGATCAGTTGATTAAACCCTTCCCACGGCACGTGGGCTTTCTCTTGCTTGTACTAGATTCGCACTGCGGTCGATTTCGATACCTGTGGTGCGCAGTATGTTCAGAGAGGGAAGTTTATGTTAACGCTTCCGCCTTTTTAAGCGTCACGTTACGTGATATCCGCATTAAGCAATTTTGTCTTTACCCTCTAGAAGCATATACTGTCGTGGGAAGCATATACTGTTTTGCATCCGACGAAAGGATTACATATGCTTCAAATTTAAACATTAAGTTAATCGTGTGATAGGCGGTATTCTCGCTCAGCATATACGTGAAGTAAAGTGTTGCTTTTAGGCATTTTATGCTTTCTTGAGCGCGGACCATCTGCGAAGCAATGGAACTAGCGAACATGTCACGTAGGAGTCATAATCATAAGGATGCGTTCGTACGACCGTCTAGATGGTTGTGCTTGGGATGCTCTGAGTTCTTTTCCCGGTAGACAAAGACACACTTTGATTCCCATTTTCCTCTGCGATTTGGTTGGTACGTTTTACTGGAGACATTATTTCCTTCAACTTTATTTAACTTATGTTCCACATCATGGAAAATTCTTCCAAGGTTAATTCCCTGTGCACTTGAAGTCTGACGTTGATACTAGAGAACAATTTTCGCCGACGCTGGCTGCAAGGCTAAGTTCATTAATTCAAAAGAATTTTCGTGAGAGGAAGGAAAATAGTCGGTAGCGGAACCAGAACAATGTTCAAGAACGTGTTGAAACTCTAACAGAAGATGGCCCATTTTACGTTTCGTTGGTGCAACTGCTAGCGCTTCGTACTACTCCGTTCTTTCGATCGTGATGCATAGTCTTTCAGTGGGAACAAACAAAGCGGAGATGAAAAGCGTTACTTTTACGTTGGTTTCCTGTTGTGACTTCGTAACTCTGCAATCGGATGCAAAATCCTAGCAACCGGATTTTCCTGTGTTTTGCGACAGTGGCATTTTGTCCGCAGAGACTTGTGCTACAAGCTTGGGCTACAGTCTTCACCACAAATTATTAATGCAGCACAGGTTTGCATAAGATGTACCGACACGTGTCTAAAATAACAGAATGCGAGAACTAAAGATTGACTTATTTGCTATTGCGTGAAGCTTCTTTTGCTTAATAAAACATTGTTTAATCTTCGGATTCTTCCAACAAAATGAAAGGTGGCCTATGGAATGAAGAATTTGAATGCACTACACCTCCGTACCCTCGATGCACTAGTGGAACATCCGTGTATGGGGTATTTTTTTGCTGTTGTTGAAAACCATCGAGCACCTCCTGAAGCCGGGAAACTATGCAGTTTCCGCTAGCTTAAATCATACACTTATGTTCCATGCGTTTTTTGTCCTAGCATTATATACATGAATGTTTAGAAGGAGGTGGGTTTTTTTTTGTATGTGTTGATTTCCAGCTGTGCGGTATGCGCATCATCATGCTAATAACCGTCATATGATATGCTGTGCGGCGCTGCAGGTTTCGCCCGGAATTCGGCCATCGAAACGGCGTGTGCTGCACACAATTAAACAGCATGCAGTCGCTCTGTTATTAGCCGAAGTCTTAATAGTCGGAAGCCGAACAGCTTTCAGACGGGGCGTGGAGTTGGTTGAACGATCGTGTGGTTTTTATCGATGGCGTATGGGTTGCCGCGGGTGGGTTTGATGCTGCTGTATACTAAACATTATTTATGCTTGCTTCCGTTTTGTGAAGGTGGCGGGGGGCTTGCATGTCGATCGGCCTTCGAGGCAACCGTTACTTAGCAAAAACAAGCAGCTCAAATCTGGTAAAGTGCATTGCATAATGATCACTATCGCAGTTTTTTTTGTAATTCATTATTCAAGAACAAGGAAATATTATTTGTTTGCAATGACAAACCTCGAGGCATATTTAGGGACATCGGTTCAAAACTAAAGTACTGTTGCCCGTGCACATTCGATTAAGAAGTTCCCGTCTTTCTTTTCACCACATAGTTGTGTCTTGTTAGTGACGGTGTCATTTAAATTTCGCCGGTCCATAGATTAACGGAACACGGGTGTTGCACGTTGCATAACGACGAGCGAAATAAAGTCTCGACGGATTGTTTTCCTCCATAAATCTCAAGTGAGTTTTGCTATAGAAAGTAAGCGTACCTTTTAGTGCAAGGTTTATGCTACTTTACCTTTCATCTTACGGTCCAGCTTGCGCGTAGTAAATTGGTGTGTCCAATTTAATACGTTTTGATACTCATTAGTGTGCTGCCACCGCAACGCAGTGTCTTTCAGTTCGTTGTAACAACTCTCCGTTTGTTTTGCAGACATTTGTTTAACATGCTTCTTTCGTCTTCCGCGGACGACCCATTGTCACTAGGGAAGGTGCAGAGGAAGGCGTAATCCTGTGTCCGTCTTGTATCGAAATTATGCAACGATCTACGTCGAGCTCCGAAGGAGTCTTTTACTGGAGTGAATGGCTGTAGAGAGCCTTGCCAAATTGGCGTACTTGGAATTGCAGAAAAGTCATGTTTCTGTAAACCATCAGTTGCGGCTGAAAATTGTATGTATTTTCTGTTCCACGAAGGAACTCGGGTAGACTCCGAAATTATACGTGAAAATCAAACCAAATGCGGAAGCATTTTTCCCTACATCAATATTAAAACATCGGCAATCGTGGAGCGTTTTTCACCTTTTGGCTCCGTGTGCTTTGGGTTGACGGTGATAATGACGATAATGATGTAGAAAATGTGCCAAACAGTGATGCAATCGGCGATCGGGTGGGAACATTAAATTTAATCACTCAATCACGTGTCCGCAGAGGAGCGTATCTTGTCAGAAAACCAACCATAACGCCGACCAGACCACACTTCTTTCGTAGGTGGTGATACAAGTCGAGACTGTTTGTCGTGTGGCGATGGATGGAAGGAAAACTGATCTGTGATTGTTGTGCTAATTTGTTTAGCCGAACTTTTCCCCCGAAAAATGTAATGCTAATGGTGTAAAAACAACGGGGGGAAGCTTATCGCCATCAAGTTCCGGATGGGTATTATTCATGATGTGCACGCGCCATTTGGTATTTAAAAATCGAGATTCTTACAACACCGTTGCACCCGGAGACAGTGTTTGATTTCGAATCTGCGCGTCCATTCGCAATCGGAGAAGCGATCGGTCACGCGAAGATGCAACGCGAAAAGAAAATAACCCTATCGCATGGGCATTAATTTCACGTTTTGGTGGTGCCATTTTCCAAATGTGTACCCAACGTACATCGTTGAAACGAAAGATGGCTACGTGATAGACGATTCCGGATTCGGCCGTAGCCCTTATGCGCGATGCTGCTGCTATTCGGGCGGAAAAGCGTGCGTAATTTGCTTCCCCGGGCAGGAATTAGCGAACCGTTTAAGTATATCTTCTTCCTCTTTTGGACGGGTTTTGCTTACCGACTGTGCAGCTTGTGTGGGCAGGCTGAATGATGGTGAAAGCGATGTCCGTTATCGATGCAACGAAAGTAAACGCTTCTGACATTGTTGTTGTCTTCTACAGTGTGAAAATTGTTAATATAGGACTTGCTTTTAGTATACAAACTATTCGAGCTCCGTTGAAAACTAAAAACCGATGCGTTGTGTGGTGTGACAGATTTTATTATTCATGTTTCTCCTTGTCCGCAACAAGCTCCTGGATCATGAGTTGGAGTGAGCGACGAGGATTAAGTAAACATATTTTCCCTATTCAAATTGCTACTGGCATCAGAGGTATGCGAAATAAACTTTCCAACTAGTCTAAGCTAGTCGCAATTTGTGTTCCTCTTCAGCTGCAAATAATTGAAGACGGCAAGGCGACGCTTTTGATGTTTTTCTACCAAAGTAAGACGGATCGGACAGTGAATTTGTTCTACACAGACAAGAAGATGTCAAGAAAGAAGATGTCAGAAGATTCAATTAAGAAGTCAATCCAACGATGTTTATCTTCTGCCTAGCTGAAATAAGGTACAAATGGAGGTATAACACACATTTTTCATCTAACTGTCGTTGAAAGTGTCTACGACTCACTCACGTACCTTGCTGCCTTTCTGCAGAGTTTCAATGCGCACAAACGTACTCAACGCCACGGTTGATGCAACTTTCCAACCCAGCAAGCTTATACACATAATCTTTCGCTACTGCACACCTTCTCAGTACACCTGTTCGTCGGTTTTTTGGCTCCCTTAATTCAGTTATTTTGATGCAGCGGCGGTGCATCATCATCATCACTTTCACGGTATTGTCCCATTGCGCCGGTTGTAAGTAGGAAGTAAATGAAGTCGTACGATGTTAACTTGTGTTCATTCATTCGGCTTTCGGTATCCAACGTGATTCATAAAGCTCGTTAACGTGCGCGCTTCCTTATTTTAGCACTAGTGTTCGCGCTGTGTTGTGCGGTTTTGCATTTTTGTCAATCGGCAGTGCAAAATTAAACCAGCGCATCGGTATCGCTGAAAAAAAGTAATCCCCGTTTGCGCTCTGCATTCAGAGGGTGTTGTCTCGTGACGGAGGCAAACCACGCAAATGTCATTTGTTTGCTGTGCATGTATCGGTTTTGGCGTCCGTTATGCTGAGCCTTTTTTTGGCCCTGGTACGTCTATTGTTTATGTTGTTCGCATTCGGTTCGGGCTTCTGGTTTGCAATCGATTATGCAATCGGAATAGGAAATGAAAAAAGGGGAACTCGAACAGCGCCAAATCGGTAATCTGCCGGCTAGAATCGATCATCGGAAGATAAACGATTGGCACGAGCGGAACATATAAAATAATGGAGTTTCTTTTCCGCACTTTATTACAATTCATTTCATCAGGCTCCTCAGTTTCGCAAAATAGCATCATATTCATATTCTTAACGATCCAATAATACAGCCTTTTTTTGCCTAGATATCTAATCGTTTCATTGAGACTGGAGTGTTAAGCAACATTGCATCAGATATCAAAATGAAACCGATAACATCCTGTGGCTAGCAAGATTTTATCCTTTATGTTCGTTATAAACATTTCGTTCATTGGGTCATTCAGCTCTACGATGCAACTGTCCGCCATTTCCTCGCAGCGTTTGGCCGTATCTCACATGGAGGTCAGGGATTGCGTAAATGTGTGCTTCTACAATGATATATTAAGGTGTGGGAACATGATACTGATACTCACGCTCACCGATGCTGAACAGTCTTCTTGTAACTTTCTTGTGACATCCACATCATGTGTTTGGTTTAACCTTCAATCTTTCGACTTTCGGTTTCTCTTTTCGCTTTTCATTATGTCCGCACGAGGGGTGTCCAAAGATTTTGCGAAGGTTTTTGTAGCTCTCGATGCTGTAATTTTTTTATACACTCCCTTCAAAGACCCGCTTCACAAGTGACACGTGACGTAGGCTCCGCGATGGATATTATGTTTAGGAATTGCCCACCAGCGCAGGCTGGAATGCGCGTGAAGTTACTCCTACTGGATCCAATGCATGCTTTCGTCGGTAGTGCTGAAGCAACGGCGGTTAATTAAAAACTGGAATCTGTGAAGGTTTGGATTTCGCTGCAAGAAGGGAGATGGCAGTCGTCTTTGTGCGGTAGGCCGTCGCCTGTTCAGATGAAGTCCAGCGACCTTGAATGTTCGCGCATGGACACGCTGCAGCACATGTCGCGACATTGTGCGATCACCTCCGTCCAGCAGGGGTTGTATTAATTTGTGGCGTGAGCTGATGTTGTCGCCGTGGTTTACACGCTTTCGAACATCGCGTTGCTCCATTGCTACACAGATGCATCTGCGCGAGGTCTTAATGGTTGAGACAATGATGGGACTCACGAGAGCTGTAGCCAGTGAAGAAGAGGCAAACCTTCACGACCCAACTCAAGCCGGGATAGGCTGGTTAATTGGTAGACCGCTAGGGGCGACTCAATCTTCTCAAAGTAGTTGACGGGGAGTACCGCGTTAAATGTCAGAAACTCACGGAATCCCCGAGGCGTCGTGTACTTATCACGAATAATTGTTTTATGTCATCCGTACATGTTTATCAGTAGTTGACTCAATCCGTGTTTATGTTTGTATTTAAAAAAAGGTGGTAATTAAAAAAAATTAAGTAATATACTGAGGCACGTGTTCTGTTAATCTTCGTTCTTGAGAAGATATGAAGAGTATACCTCAAGGTCGACAGTGCAATAGCAGGAAAAATGCAAAAATCATTTTAAAAAACTAATAAGGGTGTGTACTTAGTTCTCTAATTTTTATTAAACTGCAGTCATTAGCTCTAAATTGGGTCATGCCATTCGTTTGCTCCAAAACGGCCTCAAAGCGGATGGGCTTTTTTACGTTCGTTTGCATGTTTAAAGCAGAGAATATTAAGAGTACTCCAGACAAACAGTCTTCGAGATAATTAGGCAGGCATTCAATTTAGCTTAGGCGGTTCAATGAAAAACGAAAAAAAATAACAACGAAAAACATAAACGCAAGATTACATAACACTTCAAGACAAACTCCCATCATCGCCACTGCCATCGCTTGTTTTCCTTCAATTTCATAACGCGTAGCGAGAACATCGCTTCTCCGTCGTATAGAGCGACCGAGCTGTGACCAATTGTGTGTTCACATAATTGTCAGCATAAGATTGGCAATTGAAGGCGTTATTATAGAGCGTCTTAGATAACGCAACAGTCGGCTGTGAATCGGTCGATTCCAATCATCGAATTCCGCGAGATCGCATTGCCATTGGGCGGATGTTGCCGATGGGGGATGGAAATCACTGCAGAAGCGACAGCCCCGCTCAGTGGACGCATCTCTCAGCTGGTGTCGTCCTTCCACGGCCTTACTATTAACACATCGCTCCGTACCGTCCGTGCCGGTCTCGCCGGTATAATTCGTCGCAATTATGATTCAACTTTTCCACTCCTCCACGCCGCTCCGTCACTTGGTCAACGAGCGAAAGACTCCGGTGCATTCCCGTTTTGGGCCGTCTGGTGGGGGTACGTGTACGTGTTTATGTTGCCATGATGTTACGTTGAATGCGTTAGAGTTTAATTTGTCCCCGCGAGTGTGGGCTGCTGCGGTCCTTGCCGCGGTTTATGTTACGATCCGTAATGTTTTTATGTTGCCATTGCGTCGCTAGGCCCCGTTTCGCGCATCTCTCTGCAAGCCGCAAGCTTGGCGGTGCATTCCATCCACACCCTAGGAAGGATAATAATGTGTGTGTGTGTGTGCGCCGCGTGCTGGAATCGGCTGCTGGCTGCCTTCGAACCGTTAGCATAATGATCTTAACATAAAATCACGTTCGTGCGCTCCGATGCATGGTGTGTGCCGGTCCCAGGCGAGGTTGTCTATCCACTTTGTCTAGTCGGTGATGCTGTGGCCTCCACCGGTCGATCCTTGGCTTGGCCAATTTGTCATACCAATGTGTCTCTCGGGACAGAGGCGGTGTGTGTTGTGGCATGCAATGCTTAAATAAGTTCATTGAGCGCATTGCCTAACACAATGGGTACGAGTCTCATTTTGTGTTGGGCTTGATTGCGCTTGGTTACTAGCGAGTGTCGAAACAAATGGCAAATGGTATTACTAAGAGTAGTATATGTATAATTTGTGTTTGGCCGCTTCAGATGATAATCCTCGCTTTTGATTTTCCAACAGAAGGACGAAACATATTCTTTCTTCAGGTTTTTTTTTTACAAAACAGTTTAACATAATCCTTGCATTGTACTCAAACGTGCCGGACAGCATGTTTTCTGACAAACATAATTTACCATTTTCATGAAAACGCGTTACGTGCCCTGTTTGAAAAATTACCCGCCACAGCATCGTTGCCACTTTATCGTTCAACATGACACCACGAAGTCTTACGGCTAAGATCGATCGGTGTGAGCTTCGGGTTCACTGTAAACTGGGCTGCATCTCGCGAACGACGTGTGCAGATGGGAAATGGGATGATGGAATACGGCAAAAGTACGCTCAACTTCGTCGCAATGTTCATGCCGCTTCTCGACATCGTTGCACATTGGCAATTATTTTGTTAGCGCTTTTGCTCGTTCCCTGCTTGGGTGGTGTCGTGTGCTTGTTTGATTGCTTTCGCTCTTCTCGTCTTCGCCACGGTGGCACGGACAAGCAATAATTCACCAAAATGAGCAATCGGCCAATACAATGCAACCGCTTGGTGCAGCAACAGTAGAGCTGCATGGCGGACACTTTTTCGCGAGTAGTGTAAGTGCATTCGCTGTACTTGCGCAATATCATTTACTGACCCGCTATAAGAGTTGCCTCCGAAAACGAGAAATATTTTCAATCGCACTGCAGATCGACCTTTTGTCACTGAAAGTGTTTCGATAATGCCATTGGTCGGCGTTGATGTTTGTTGATATTCCAAGGCGTGTGAGAACGTTTTTTCCATCACAGATTGATTTCAACTCGAAGTTGTTACTTTAAAAATCTACCGCATTGAAAGAATTGAGCTCGTGAATACGTTGAACGTTTATACGAAAGAAGTAAAGGCAAGAATGTGGATTACACTTTGCCTTTGCTCGCCAAGAAATAGATTGTGTTGTGTTTCAACGGGTGGATGAATGGCAGCAATAATTTTATACTGGTCTTTCACGTTACCAAAGAATAGGATGTTTGACTTCCTCGGTTGAAGGGAGGAATAACAGATAGCTCACGTACAGCCTGCGCAGGATAGCCGTGGTGTTTTATTTCTTGTTTTCCCGTATAAACGTAATGAACGATAAGGCGGTTATATCTTTCACATGATTATTGTCCACGGTTCCTAAAGGAGGTCTAAGTTGAACCTCTTGACGCATCAAGGTGTCCCTTCTTGTCCCATTCCTCTAACACGATTGGTATGGGGTGCAAGTAACAATAATTAGTGCTTTATGCCCATTTAAGTGCACGGCTGCCAGCATCGGAGTCGATGGGCCACATTCCAAGAGGACCAATTTTAGTATAAACGGGAGGGTACGACGGACGAGGTTGGAAACAATCACGGTAATGTGCAAGTTTGTGGTGCAATTGGCCATGTAATGTTATTGTATAATCTAGTTTTAAATTTTTTTGTAGAGATTTCTTGATGCTATTCAATCTAATAATCTTTTATTAGCTACACTTTGTCTTGAGATATCACATGCTATGGGATGAACTTCTGATTTAAATTTTTAAATATTGTACGAAGTATATGTTCAAAGTAGCATGTTATTTTCCACTAATTTGTTATTTTATTCTTTTCTTTCAGGTAAGAATCGTCTCAAACAATTTGAAATCCTTTATAAAGTAAGTGATCAACCTCATCCATAAACAAGGATTCAGTTGGTTCCAGCGTGTCAGCTGACAACATGCATTCGTTGTGGTAGTTTGTTCCTAGACCGTGCCTTACATTGTTTTCCCGTCCCATATTCTGCACACTACTTACTTCGATCAATTATTTTATTGCGCCAGAACGGTACATTAGGCAGTTATTTTGCAGTCCCGCCTTTGTGCTGCCCGACGATGATGTCATGCACTGCCAGGGCGAGTGCATTTCCGTCGTCGCCCGTATGAATGCAATGCTTTATGAAGTTTGGAAAAGGGTGACATAATGCACCATACGGAGAGGATTAATTCCTGTCCATGACGCATGGAATGTTGGAATGTGCAGCATGTGTCACGGGTTTATCGTGATGTAGGAATTGAAAAACTATTCTGCTATTCTTACTCTCACGTGTGGAGTTTTTCTTTTATGTGTTGTGGACGACATTGGAGCATTGAAAGTTGGAGAAGGGTTTCCGAACAGTCGCCCCCAACAACTTTGCGAGCAATTTCCCACCGGTGGGGAGCTTTCGCTCGCGTATCGAATTGTGATTCTCGCAGCCACCCTCGGAAGAGAGGGCTAAGGGTGGTATTTCTCAAACACGTTGAAGCTTTCGCGTGTAATGAGCCCCTCACGGGGAGAAAACTTCTCATCGATGAGAAGCCAATGAGCTCACACTTATCGATTGGGGGTTGTTGGAAAAATGCGGAAGGAAACCACACCAACGCGAACGTTGACGCGATAGCGCAGAGATGAGAGCCGCGGAAGCGTGGATCTGATCGCTATATCGAGGTTCGTGATGATTTCTCTTTTCTCACTTCGCGACCCCACCGCTTCGATGTCGGTGACCAGGAGCAGCTGTTTTACTTCGTGCGTTCAACTTCAAGCCCTCAAGACTTTCTTCGCGTGTTCCGTGTACGTAGCCGATACTCACCTCGCCGTGCACAGCACGCGTGGTTTCGGTGTGGAACGGTGCCAGAAGATTTCTCTCGCGCTTCGCGGCTTCACTCACGGCACGCGCTTTCTCCCGCAGAGGGCATGGCTATAGCGCACACCGGGCTTCTTACAAATAAAAACACTAAATAAACAAGATAAAAGCTCGCGGGAGCTCTCGCCCAGGGATACTCACGGGGGAGCGCGCGCGCACGCGTTTGTTTCTCGCGACGTTGGAGCTTCTTCGTACGCCCAACGAGAGACCACCCTTCAGTACGGTGGCGACACCGCGTGAAGACGTTTCGATTGTTCGCTGGATCTGCGCCCGGTGGACCGTGGGCGGCTGTACCGTCACAAAGCGGACGAACGGAGAGTGAGTCTCGAAGTCAGCCGCGTTTCATTTTTATCTCCCGGATTTCGCGGCGTCCGTTCGGAGAAGCAATGGAGAAGCAGCCCCATCGCGATGTGTCACTCTCAGGCGTTTGGTTTTTTTCTTGCTTCCCCATTCCTCCGTTGATCGACATCGACGTGTGTGAGATCGACGGTACCGCTTGCGCTGTCCAAGTCCGCGGTGATCTCACACTCTCGCAGACACATTCGCGCACACATTGGCGCGATCCAGTGTAGCGCGGTTTCGCGGATCGCCCCGCGGTTAGTTGTCGTTCGGCAGCAGTGATAAGCGTACGCGCGGACTTTGCGGTTTCCCCGTTGTCATGGTGTAGGTTTTTGTGGTTCCCGATGTCGGCTCGAAGCGCTACCTCGTGGTGCCTGAGTTTCTCAACCTGTTGACTGGCAGTGTACGCGTTGTTGTGCGCTGATACAGATACCATGACCGCGTTGTTTTGCGCATTTGCATTCTGGTCCAGGGCCCGCAATCGCCGGTGGTTATTGCTCGCCACGCCAGAAAGGAACGGGTGAAAACGCTTCGCCTCGAAATGGCCGTACGCAAAGCGAACGGCCAGCGAACTTCGTGTGTCGTGAAGAAGTGCATTAATTAAACCGATTGCGTGAATCGACATCAATTATGCAGCTTCGGTGGTGCACTTTTTGTTGTTGTAAAAAATATTCAGGAATCAGTTCATCGTTTCGCGACGCGAACTTTTCGTGAAGGCGAAACGTATCGTAATCTGTAGTTTTTAGATTTGTCTGTTGGTGAATAACTGTTTACAAACACATGCACACTGGTGACTCAGTAGCTTAAATTGCATTTTCGCATTCTGATCACCATTTGATGAATAAGAATTACGACCAAGGGGAACAATCGTTCCTTGGAATATCCACCGATAACTCTCGCACTTGCAATTTCTTATAGGCAACGGTGCCTTTCGGCTACGTGCGCGTTGTGACAATGTATTAATTCTGTTCGGCCCTGTGTTTGTGGCTTGGCACTCGGTGTTAACAGGTGATCGTTTGGGGTTCAATACGAGACGAAAATAAGTTGATCAACTACGTCGTGCAGGTGTCGAGGTGGAGCGAATTGTGTTTGTTCATAACCTCCTTTGTCTTTCATTGCCAGTCTTTTCTTCTTGCACAATATAAACGGTTCCATCGTGTATGAAATAGACTTTGAACAGCACATAGGTAACGAAATGCACTTCAAAACCTCCTATGCAGTTTTGTGCATCACGAAGATCAATACATACCACTGAAAAGTTTAACTAGTGCGAAGAAACAGTGCTTCAGGAGGTGCATGCCGGGTAGCGTATGAGATTTTGCGTGATAAAATTTGGTCCAGGCACGTACCCTGCCCAGCACCCTTTCCGTACATCTTCATTAGCTTCTTGTGAGCGTTCATTATCGTACAGATTTGAAAAAAAAAAAAAGGTTATACCACTGCGTGTTTGCAAGGGTGTGCATCCCTCCTCCGCCCGGACGGTGTCTGTACAAGTGTGCGGATTGCTGCGCGTACACTATTTGTCGAGTGAAAACTGTGCACTTAGAAAAGCGGGCCAGAAAAAAAGGCAAGCTGCCGGGTGCGGCCGAAGTGGAGCATCGGTGGAAAAAGGAAGCGCCGCTTTGCTGCACTTTCGCATCGCAAAGAAGCGACAACGCGAAGCGCTGCTAATGCGCCGCTCCGTTGATGCCGGCTCCCCCAGACGGTTTTTCCCCCTTTCTCCGTCTCGCCGGTCGGTATCAAGGAACTTTGTTGCCGTCCCTGGACGATGCGCTGGATGGTGTGTGTATGCCGTTAATTGATGAATTTATTTTTTCTGTGCTTTTGGGATCGACCATGTGCTGCGAGTATATGTTGTTACACACCCGCAGTCTCTACGAGTTTCTCCGCCATCCATAAACATTAGACACGCGTATGGCAGCCAAAGGGTCCACGCAGTACGAAATAGTCGAAACCAAACCTAAGCCTACAACGCGCAGTTCGGTGGGACGAAAATGCATTGATTGTACCAAAAACTAGTGCCTAACTATTTCTAGACCTGTCCAATACCATCAATGTTGATCGCGTTATGTCTAGTGTCACCTGCGGACTGCACTGGTTTGGTTTAATATTGTTTTCTCCGTCGAAAATTATATGTGCGCATGCGCTTCCGTTATCAACCGTGAACGAATGTTAATCGTATCGTGTGTCAAAGTGATAAGAATGAAATATTTATTTTTGCATAATCAAACCAATCAGTAACATGGGGAGTTAAAGTTGGTGGAGCAAGAAAAAACCCCAATCGACAACCATAACGATAACCTAACCCCCTGAGGGAACCCGCACCGTGTGAGAAGGCGTCGAATGAACAAGATTGTACACTGCCCTATTTCTTATCAGTCCGTGACTTAATGGAACTTCTCATTTAAACCAATCGAATTTCGCTTGATAATCGATCGAGAAAAAAATAATCAACCCCCTGTGATACAGAATTTTGGTAATGCAATACAAACCGATCATAGCAATAAATTATCTATATGTAACCCACTGAGATTATCTTTACGCTTGTTACGGTTTGTTGCTGACCGGAGTAGACCAAAACATTGGTTGAAGTTTGGGAATAGTGTACTTTTTTCATATTTTCTCACATGCACGCTACAGAAAGATGTGCTAATTTATCTGTTATGTTTTGAGATTAGCACTTCAAAGCCGTTGACCGCATTTGGGAGTACGGAGAACATGGAAAACTTTCACTCATAAAAAGTACCTCGGAGAATTTCTTGGTAAAATCTGATTTGCTAATTTGCACAAAATAGTAATCTCCCCGGCAAGTCTTACAAAACGGTGTAGTGGCGTGAGCGATTGTTCCTTTTTTTTTGTTGCTCAGTCATAACGTTACCAGCAACAAGATTTACTGTCTCTGGATCGCCTTCCTCCACATGGATGGTGGCTGGTCTGCTGTGTGCATCTGGTAAATGCATTGTGGGTAATTGATTTGCTGTTCGCGGATTTTGGCGCAACCCAGGAAAGAGAGAGCGTTTTTGAGCCTCGCCCGCCACACAACAAAACGACGAAGATAATAAATACGCAAAACACAGCCTTGACTTTAGCCATAAATCCGTCGAAAGCGATTGGAGAAACGCCCTAGCTCGGAGATGATGCTTTTTGGGCCTGTTCTTTTGCGATCGTGCGGTCCGTAGCGAACCAAATGAAAGCTCTTTACAGATTTTCCTCAAAATTTAACGAAGATTTCACTGGCTCATGTAGGGAATGCGAGGAAATGTCAAGGTTATTTTTTTTTTTATTTCAGTCGGTTTCGCATTCGCCAACAGCTTCTTCAAGCGAGATTGAAGTTCCTCCGGAGAGGGATGCTGTTCTGACCAAGGCGATCACGCACGTTTACTGTAGTCCGTTGCCTCGAAATGGAAAAAAAATGTGGATTATAATACGATGATAGCATGATTTCATGTTTCATGTTACTTCAACCGAACTGTTTGTGAGCCGGATCTGTTAAAGGGTGGTATTAAACTGGATGATTTTTTTGCTTTGGGTCTGGAAATCGTGCATCGTAGTGTTGAGGTGGACATTTTATGACACCATCTCTTTCCAGACGATATCCTGCTGTCCTGAAGTCGCCAAACTGCTAGTCTGCGATTGGTTGAGGCAGCCTGCAAACACAAAAAACTGACACTCGCAAAACCCCTTTTTGTGGGAGGTTTTTGCCCTGGATCCACGTCTCGCACCGCATGACATCCTGAAGCGGTAGACATAGAATTATAGATGGATAAAGTTTCACAGCGTCAGCTAGGGGTTCAATTTTATTCATGAAAGTCTCTGGAACTGCCACGCTTAGCAAAAAAAAAAAAAAAAAGCTGTGCTCGAGCTTTGGGAAGATCCTCTAAGTTTTGGAACGTGATTTATTTCCGCATCCCATAGCAAACACGCGTGCACCCACCTCGGGCTGTGGAGAGTGCTAACTTTTCAAATCGGGTCAACCTCGTTGGGTGACGTAAAGCCGCCGGGTGCCTCGGGCTAAACCGTTTCGTGCTCTGAAGTTGTTATTATTTTCAACCATCACAATATGCAATGCTTTCGGGTTGATTTACATCCGACCGGCGCAACACGTTGTGGCGGGCGTGAAGAAAATCACTTACCTAACTGCCTCGAGACCCATCCGGCTTGGGTGCCCGAAAAGGCACGTTTAAATGTGTCATAATTTTCTCCTCAGCAGTTTCGCTCAAGCAGCACAAGTGCGTAGGTTGTTTTGGGTCCAAGGGGCTAGATGGTGCTAATCCGTGGGTCTAAATTAATAGGACAAATTAAATTCAGTTGCGTTAAGTTAAACATTTGGAAATATGGGGGGCAGACTAAACAGTTTTCATGAGGTTCGCGTTCAGCAGGTTCGGTTTCAGTTATTGTTCCAAGTAAATTTCGAACTTGTTCGCTTATAAATAACTACATGCATTTCTTGCGAGTACATGGCGCAATTGCGTTTGTTAGAGCTCTTCCCACCTCTTAGTACAGGAAGTTATTTCCAGAATCAGCTAAGCTTTATCGCTAAAGGGGTGGATGCGCCGTGGTGTGAAATTATTCTGCAAATTGTTGCTATAAAAAGCGCAAAGTCCGCATTGATGAGGAATACTTTTTTGGCTGCTCTGAACGCCGTTCACAAATTTGTATGAATGAAAAGTGAGCATATTATGAAGTTATGAACGTTTTCCGGAGCTCGGAAATCACCCAACCGTTGGAAAGAACTGGATGCTCAGAGTCGACAGAAATGAAGAAGACAGTTAGAGCCCTCTGGCGCAGTTTAGGATACGAGCAGAAGGAAATGAAAGCTTGTGGTTGGCTCTTTTGTAGCAGTTTGGGTCTACTATTTAGGCTCGGTAGCGCTGCGTCCTTGCGTATAAATATGCGCATTAGTTAATTTCAATTAGTACTCATTTACTTGAAGCCCCGGAAGAAGCCGCGTCAGGTTCGCGCACCCGGGTGGAACATTGCTTGGGCGATGGCAGATGCGGAAGTCGCCTCAAGCCTTTTTTCCACGTTTTTGGTTGAGTAGTTCTAGGCGGCTTCAGTGATGCAGGTTCTTCCTTTTACCCGTGTTTGCGGACGGTTGCGCTTAGGCACCAGGTTTTAGGGGTGTTGCCTTTTAGGATTTTTTCTTAGCTTACGTACGGGCCTAGTGTTTTTTTTTTGTTTCTTCAATTGTTAACCATATCGTTACGTGAGGCTGGAGTCTTGCTTAAATTCATTGTCATGCCGGTAGAAGTGACAAGTTTTATTACGACGAACTTAGCTGCAGACGTTCACATCGGCCGCGGGTTGAGTAAAATGCGCCCCAAAGACTCCACCACGCCTGGTTTCTCGGGAATCGGAGGCTTCCCGCGAAATTAGCAGCCAGTTTGCGTGCGCGCTTTGTTTGAAAGTAACCGAGACCCACCTTAGTTGTTTTGGACTAGCAATTCGCGCAGCCATTTAAGTTTACCAACAACTACCCCACGTTGGGTGTATTGTTCTTTTGTAATTGTTCGCCCGGAACACGCGCGCGAAATGGGCTCCAAAATTGAGTCAACGGTGGGTTCGCGGTATGAAACATTGATGGATGAATCGAGGTGCTGTGAAAGACGAAGCGACTCATAACACGCGTTGAAATAGGATGCTTTATTTAAACATTGACATGGGCTGTTCACCTGGTTTATAAGCCGTGCGAAACAGCTTCCCAGTGAAATGATGTTTGGTGCCCGAAAGCCAAGGGGCCAAGCCTCTTCATCGGCAAGCTGTGTTTGTTTCGGGGAGAGAAACCATGTTGATATGTCCACAACTACCCTTTCGCCAAGTGCTGCAGGAAGATAGTCGCTTTCGTGAGGATTAAGTCTCTACCCTTAGTATGTGATGAGATCAATTGCCGTTGGAAACAGGCCAGACGTGCGAAGATACGGTACGAGCAGCCGTTAGCACGATATTGGGTTGTGGTTTACCGTGCGGTTCGGGGCATATTTCTATAAAATTGGTTGGCACAGTTTTGAGCGTTTACGGCTCACTAAACAGCACCGGTTGGGTTGGGTGGTGCTGTGCAATAAAATCGGGTCCATATTTTCGCTGGTTCAAGTCCACGTTTATTGTCCACTGGCCATCCATCGGATCATTGAGGTCAGGACGGTATCAACAATGTTTCTTCATTATTCGCTCTCGTTTGGCGGCTCACAGCGCACATCTTTAACCGTTTCTTATGGTGCCGCGAATGGCCGAAATTTCATCATTGCACGGAGACAAAGGTGAAAAAAGCCAGCTCCTTCTCCCAGGCTGCATATTGGCATGAAACTGTTTAATTGAATGTTTTACGACTTAACACTTTCGAAAAAAAAATAAAATAAAAATGGAACAATTCAATTGGGCATTGCGGGTATTTCGTCTTCAGTTCAGTTTGGTCTACAGTCGGTATAACTCTGCTTGCTTAGGTTATAAGCACTTCATTGTGGCTCGCTGAGTAGGCGTAGTGTTTTCAGTTGATTGCAGGTCGCGAATCTTGAGTGGTAAGCCAGGGGTTGCGGTAATTCACGACTTGAACTCTGGCACTGGCCCGACCGAGAGTCAAGGACAGATGGAAGATAGCATTCCGATTGTTCATGGGATCCAAACAAACATGCTGTGGCTCGGAGGAGGTATCCGTAGGGCTCCGCTGATCTGCGCCAACAATAGATCGTTTTGATTCGATGCTGGGTGGTAATTATTGCACTCGAACACTCAACCAAACCAAGAACTCGCACTGTAACGCTGCGTTTGATAGGCTGCGATTTGCTGTGCCTGGCGGTATGCGATTCGAAAATTGTCCATTTGACATTGAGCTCGTTCGGAGGCGAAAATAATAAATGTTTATGGTTGACGAAGTTTTGCCGTTTCTTCTTCTTTTTCTTCTACCGAATCTTCCTTTTTTGTAATTTTTTCGTCTTTAGCGGCAGATTATTTCGTCGCGGGTTGTTTGTTTAGAGTATGCTTTTTGTTGTAGTCAGCTCGTTTTGACGCCTCACAGTTTGGGGGATTGGAAATAATCAGTTTGTCGCGTTTACCCCGCGTGGCGTGGTTTCGTCGTCTGTCGGACGTGCGTCTTTTATTGGGCGCTACCGCACAATTATGAAAGTTGGCATTCAGTCGGTTTTGGGGGCGAAGGTATATTTACGATCTTAATCCAATAAAGTCTCTTTCAGCTGCCATGATGGAAAAGGTTAAAAAATCCGCCAAATTGGGCGATAAACGTTGTTTTGTTTTCTGTAGAAAGTTGAAGGAAAGTGAACAAACAGCCCAGATCAATGAGCGCAAACGCAAACGAGTCTTTTTACGCTGAGAAAAATGCTGATAGTATCTTGCCTTATAGGAATCTGCAGATGATTGTCTTTCTCTTTGACAATCAAACATAATTGAAGTTTTCTGTACCATGCAATAAAAAAATTTTGTTCGATTTTTCTCGCTGTATTCGTGCCACGAGGAACATTTTATTTAATGAGAATTGTTACACCGTTTATATCGTGGAGATAAAAGCAGGATTTTTTACGGATTCAAACTAATAGAATTTTTAAACGATACATTCTTATAGTCTTTATCTTTTATTGTGTTAAACTTAAGAACACTTACATAACCTGCACATGGAACATCCGAAGTGAAGTGTCCATCGTACAGTAAATTTTCCACTTTCAAAAATAAGCTTCCCCCTTAGTATTTCTCTCTCGCGCATGGTCGCTCTAATTGTAGGAAGAGGATGGCACACGCGTGCAACTAATGACTTCCAAGTAATTAGTGCGATTGCGTGCGCAATCAAGCCTGAACAAGACTACGTCTCAGGGACTTTACCCCATTTCGTACTATTTACCGTACAAACAAACTTTGTTCAGTTGAGACATAAAAGCTTTACTCTCCACCGTCCCGTGGTTCACTAATGGGCGACAGTCGATGCGCCGAATTAAGAAATCGCTCGCCTTTCGAACTCTGTTGGTTTTTAAGACGTGCTATCCGTGTGCCAAATCGCGGGATAATGATGGAATTCTAGATGCCAAAAGAAACCCATGAGTTCGATGCTCAGCAATAAACCGATGCAGACTAATCAATCTAGATTTATTATAATCAAGCCAAGCGGTTTATTTTTGCCGAAAACTGGGTTACAACAGGTACTGATGTTTGTTACTAGGCCAGAAAAGCAACCGAATATTTAGTGAGGCCAAACGTAGGTTCGTTATAGGTTTGTTGCCAGGGTTCTAGACTGCAGGATGAAGGCCCTGATTGTTATTACACCGTTTCACGACACGTTTTTCTCCACGTTAGGCTTCACTGGATGCCTCTATTGACATCGTGCTACCTTGGCGCATGCGACATGGACTGCACTGGTCGATAACTTTGCTCTAGACAGCTTCTAGCGGGGCTTCAAAGGGTCAAATAAAATGTGACATGTTTTTGTCACTCTATCTGATACCTTTAGGGCAATTTTTTTTCGACTTCTTTATTCATTTAGGTAACCATCACAAGTAAAAATCAAAAGCTTAACAATGATCAATCGTCTATGTGCTCTTTTTCTTCGCTGAAGCTAAAGCGAATCAGTTCGGCCGTCAATCTGGGTAGTGATTTTTGGTTTAAACTGCAATTGATTTGCTAGCAACAATAGGCGGCTATCTCATGCTGTGGATTCGTTTGTTTCGGAATGTCTTAAAAAAAAAAAGGTAAGGGCTCGCAGTGGACGTCCGTTGAAAGGTGATCACAAGTGAAGCATTAAGCCGAATAATCAAATCGGATACGTTCGTTTCTTCTAGCCGGGGCTTCTCTAACTGGCAAAGCAACATCGAAGAAGAACTCAGCGGGCGTGTAACCATTAAAACCCTAATGGCTGCCGTCGCGTCGCCCGCTTGGAATGTCGCCGTTGGTTGTTTTTTTCCCCCCTTCGGGCTCACTTCTGTATATTCAAAAAAGTGTTCCGCCCCCTCCCAGTCGAGGGTACGCGTCTTCTTGGTCTCTATCGGAGGGTCGATAAATCGTTCGTCTATCGCTCGACAGTTTCCTTGTGTTTCCGAGCGAGTGTATGTGTTGGCATGCCGTGCAACACCTCTTTGTAGGGCTGTTTTTCTCCGACATCGGAATGGTTTAGAAATAGGGGGTGTGGAGGGATTGGCTGCCCCCAACATTGGGTCCACCCTCAACCGCCCTGTTGGTTAATGAGTGTGAGCGTGAGGGTTCGGGTGGATTTGGTGAACCTGGGCAGTAGTAGGTCATTCGCATGCCGACCTCGAGCTCGAAAGGCGGACGGTGTGACCTCCTCCTCTAAGCCGGTGCCGGCGTATGCAAATTGATTGACCGATAGTCGCCCCGGCCGGCGTTGGGGCCAGCTCGCCCGGCGTCCGACACCGACAAACGGCGACGACGACGACAGGTTGGTTGACGTGGTTGGGTTCCACTTTGCAGGTTGTTCGATGACCAGCCGTTTAGCTTCGTTTTCACTGCGTCGACCGAGCACTGGCACAACGGAACGTCAGTAGAGTGGCCTCGATGACCCCACAATTTGGAACGAATGCCGTGCTGCTACCCAAGCACTTTCGGAAGTTTCCAGTTGCTTTCGGTTGATATGCCGCGCCGGTAATTGTAGTTCATAAAACCCTTTTTCCCAGTTTGCGCTACCTCCTTTAATTTGATATTACGTCCTTTACGTCTCGTGCAGGTGTAGAATGTGTGCCAAGGAAATTACTTCCAAAATTCCACGAGAGTTGGGGATGGTTTTTGGGAAAATTTGTCCCATATTTTAGTATCGAAAGGGCTCGAACTGCGTCAATTATGTACGGGCTATACAAATTTAACTAGCTCTACTTCTCCCCGGTGCGTGCGGCTTTGTTGAGAATCTGTTTTACTATCTGATTGATTTTCTTTTTTACCCTTGCGTGTCTACAGGCTTGCATGTTTAAGTGCGTGCTAGAACGAAAATGCCGCTCTATGATAAACCAAACTGCGGCCAACTGATTGTTAAAACACCCGTTGGCGAGACCTAAGACTGAATATATTTGCTGAAGAGGCGGATGGAGGGCCGGGTGCTTAATTTGTTTGGACAAGTTCTTTCGAGTTCGAAATGGAACAGTTTTTCTATCAACGTGCCTTGGAAATTGAAGGCTATCGATCATATCTCATTATTTTTCGGTTTAGTTTCATTGCAGACACAGCATTTTGTGTGAGTTTTTCATGTGAACTTTCATAAATATTGTACAATTTAGCAACTTTGCTGTCATAATTATTCACATGGATCACAAATGTAACACTTCTTTTAACTCTTTTCGCATGTCCAAGCTCAATTTCCTCAAAATCGATCGACACCCGATTCCATTAACATGTTGGAAGTGATCCAGTTTTAAATTTTGGATGTAATTTCACGTCCAAAAACGACGCTTATCGCAGGTTTGCCGACCTCGTAATTTAAATCTTCATCTCACCTTCACCCTTTACGACAACTCAAGGGAAACGAATGCCCACCTGACGGGGGCACCGGTGGGAAATAAGATCCATCCACACACGCACATTTACCTACAACTCGGAGGGCGTACCAGCAACTCACTCCCTGTATGTAGCGCACGATTCGTGGACCTTTTTTGTCACTCTGACCAGATAGCAAATGATATGTGTAATTATCCCTAATTATTCTCTTCCGGGCTGGTTTGAGTTCGCGTTGAACGAATTTGAAATGGGGACACATTTGTCAGATATGGCAATGCATCGAATAGGTTAGGTTTTTTTAGTTACTGCTCACCACTCGTTTGTCCCGCGGATCGGGACGCAGCTTTTTCTTTAGACTGGTGGTGACAGGCCGGTCTAGGCGAAGAACAGATGACAGATAGGGTATCATTAGGGCAGAGAGTTTTGGATGGTAATTGAAAATAACTTCTCTTTCACATTCACTGCATAACTATGTTACAAGAATGGTGGTTTTTTTTGCTCGTGTATGGTAATTACTTAGTTTTTTTTGGATATAAATTACAGTGTGTGAGATTGTATGTTTGGGGAACACTCTCTGCCAGTAAATGTATACTTTTAACACGGCGCCTAGTTATGTATCTGGTGGGACTTGATCCTTTCAAGATCACCCGTAACATCGATATTATTTTACAATATACGAACAGAGAAGCTCGAGGAAAAGCAAAAATGTATTTAATTCCAAGGCTAAGAGAGCAACTCTGAAGCCCGTTAAAAGAAACCCTCTTCACCTTCCTGCGGGTTTGTTTTGTCATGTATTTTGTCCTTCACAACTCCAGGATGATTTTTGTGTTTAAACAGTAAAAAAAAGGCCTGTAAGGCGAGTTCTGTTACCTTACGTACTGTTAATAGTAGATTAGCATGGCTGCATAATCGTGGTCTATTTCCATTTCACCAAAGTAAGGTGGTGTTCGACCAAAAGAAGATGTTGATTTCCGTATAATGAAATGGACGCCACTGCAGCAATGTGAGTATATGCTGTTTTGTCACTAGAATGTGCTACTGAAGCCGCACGGTTTCTCTTAAGATCAAGGAAACAGAAACACTCGCAAACCATTCGATCCATGGCCGTGATTGGGACAAATTTCCAATGTTTTCGCTTCGATCCCCAGTGTTTGCTCTCGGGAGAGAGACTACCAGCGGGACACAAACGGTTGCCGGCTATGATCGTTACATTTGCTTATGCAACGCCGCCGTGCAGCCGACCCACGTCCAATTTTCGTTCCCAATGCTTATTGTAATCGAAATTGATCATTCAGCGAGTGCAGCGGAAAATTGGAAACATTGATTAGGTTCTGATTGGAGTGCTTTTGTGGTGACGGTCGTTCAGTAGATTGGCTGCACTTGGGGACCCACAATCGTGCCCCGGATGGTGCAGGTTTAGGTGCCTGTTCGCGTGGTTCTTGGGCAACGGTAAAATAAACGAACCTAGTAACGGTTTGTTTAACTATCAAGCTCAACGGAGAGCAATCGGCAAATCACCTTTCACTGCGAATGTGAAGCAACAAACTTGGCTCTACTGAAGACCTTGTCACAGTAGGATGTCGTTGGACCGCTGTTTTGAATCAGAAAGATAATCTCACACACCTTCGGCGAAGTATCGGCGAAGAAACCATCCTTACGAAACTCTTCCAAGGCTATGTCGACCACCCGCGCTCACTAGAATGGCATAACAGGGATAAAAGAAGTTGACGTTTTTTGCCTCCTTTCCCCGACATCGTTCGCCCGGTCACCGCACATCCGTCAACCTCGCGAAACGTTGGCGTTGCCTCACAGAGGTCAGCCCAGGCACGAAAAAGGTTCCAAACGGCTTATGTAAGGATTATCGCCCAGGCTCGTCGGGGCCACCATATTCTAGGCGACGAATACTGACCGGTGCGTTAACGTCTCTCGAGGCATTCGCCAATTCGTGGATTATGCCCATGGAAAGGCATGAGAAGAGCTGGCTAAACTCTAGCCAGACTTACCTCCCGGGGACTCGCCAGTATGGAAGGTTATTTTCGGGAGCCTAATTGGATAATGCCGGCATAGTTTTAGATGGAGTGAGAGGTTGACAGACGACAGCGGGATTGTTTGGAGCGCCCTCTACGGGGGATAAAACACTAGTACCATACGAAATCGATGGCAAGGAGAAGCGGGTGTAAGAAAGAGATTCACGAAAAACAGGTCACCTCACTAATTGACGAAAATGAAAATCGATTCACGTTTGTCCAGTGATAAATCGTGCAGAACAGAGGCATAGCAAAGATCTGCCTGTTGCTGCACGGTAGGGCCCATTGTTTGTGGTGATCGTTGTCGCTGGATTGACATCAGGCTGTCACATCTGTCTATCAAATCTGTTCACGGAAGGGAAACTAGTCGAGTATAGGCTTCCTTTAGTTCCACCGATTTTGTAATGATCACTGGGCGTCAACAGTTGGTCACTGGCTGTCACTATCAGTTAACAGAGTATACATGATCGCTGATCATATGATTTGTGGAGAGATCAAAAGCCGTACAAGGTTTCATGTACGGCCGCGTGTCGGCAATGTTTGATTCGTTTGTATCGCCGGTAAGTCAATGAGGGAGAAAAATCACCTATTATCGGTCGAGCATTTATTAAGTGGGTCTCCGGTTGACACCCAACCAAGGAGGCTCATTTTTCCGAATGGCACCAGAGTGTGAAGTTTGCCTCGGACGGAATCTCATATCAACGTAGAAAAACGTCCACTGGACCTCTTTTCCGAGGGGTGAAGGAACAGTTTCCGATCTCCGGTCTTCGGCAGACATTTTTTCACGCTTTTCTTTACCCGCGGCTTATGCATCCGATCAAGTAGTGAGACGTCAACGCTGGAAGACACGGGACCCGGGTTGAAGATGATGATGATGACCGACCACATCTAATTGTGACTGACTTGCTCTAGTTAAACCGTTTCACATTATCGCAACCAGCGTATCGTTTTCTATCGTTTCCCACTTGCTTGAATTAGTAAGTGGCGCTGGCTGTGTTTGGTTGTTTGTTTAAATACAAGCGCACGGGCGTCGATCAACATCACGCCAGTTAGCTTCGAGACAACCGAGCGCTCATCTTCTTCCATCGTTCCGGATGTGAACTGACTCGTGTCACGTTTGCGCTGCCTTACCTGAGCGCTGACTAGGGGCAACGGTCTTCATCTTCTTTTTTTTTCTAAACGAAGTTTTTGGAAACCAGCATAAATGGCAACTAGTAACACATGTTGCGTTTACCAATAGGAAAAGGTAGCATTAGAAATGTGGATTAATTTAACTCGTTTCTCCCCATTGATTCCCTGAATTATTGAGGGGTGAACCAATGATCACGAACTCTAAAACATGGACGTATTGACACGATTTGTAGACGATTGCGCGCAGCTTATTAAAAATGAAATCGGAAGGGAAAACGCGCTCGACATGTACTTGTTTTTGATTTGGAATGTTATGCTTGATCCGGTGTGGGTTTGAACACACTTCCGAAAAAAGCCAACTCTACCTCGTGCTTGATTCCGCGGCATATGGTGGAATTCCTGTAGATAAGTTTTTGTGGAATGCAGGTGATTTGGCCTAGACCAGCGATAAGCGTCCTACGTGCGCGATGGTGGGTCGCAGCAATGATATTACCGGCGATGGTTCTTATCGGTTTTTTCCCGAGTTCATTTGCATTGTAGCTTTGTGGCGTATTAGACACAATGTAACAGTTGATCGTACTACCTTTGGCTGAAAGGTTTCAAGAACAGAGGTGTGGGCAAAACTAAGAATGGTTACGTTTCAATAGTTGGGACTTATTTTAGTCTAGTTAAAAATTCCACCTCGGCAGAAGGGAATACACCGTTGGAGCATACGATAGAAAAACCAATATGAAAACTATCACAGTCAAACATTCTCCCAAAATTGCACCTTCTCTGCCATCGCGCTTAGGTGATTTACTGTCGCAGTGTACGGTCGAATGCGTCCTTTCCCGGCGCAGGCTGTAAGTAAATCCAATAAATTACGAAATCGTGAGAAACCCATTACTCCTGGCGCTTTCACGTTGCTCCCGGTTGGACCACGATCGAGAGTGTAAATTGAAGAAATATAATCGTTTATCAGAGTGGCCAAAGTGGTGCTTCTGGAAAGACGTTACCTGCTATTATTATGAGTTTTACTTCGCTTGCATAAACGAACCACTAGTGCAATTTTCTCCCGCCTTTCTTTACCCTTCCTTACTGCTGTTGCATCTGGCGATCCGAGAAAAATTGCAGTTTTAAAGTAAACGAAGCACCCATCAGTGGGTGCTAAGTAGAGTAAATAAAGGTGATTGGAAAGATGCAACGGAAAGGAACGGCAGAATGCCGAAGTGCCATTTTGCTGGTGCAGCATGGGGATAGTTGGGTTGCGGTGTGGTTCCTATTTGGTACAATAACGTTGGGCTCGATGATTGGACTTCTGTGCCGAACCTGGGTTTCATTGTGGTCCGTGTAGTATGGGTTATCTGTTAGGAGCGCTTTGGCTTTTCCACCGAAGTAAACGTGTTCAGCGTTACCTTCGGGTGAGCGAAGTTAGTTTTTCTTTTAATGTTCGGTGTGGACGGTCTAAGATGGGCTAAAGATGCTTGGCATAAGGAGAAGGAAAGCGCAGAAAATTCGTTCCATAAGGAGCCTCGCAGCAATCGAGCAAAAGTGAAAGTGCATCAAACCATCCCCATCCATCGATATATCAATCAAAAGTGAAACACACAAGTGATATACAAAACAGCCGCCATTCGGCACGCTGAAACGCTGACCGGCGGTTTGCGGTCTAACATGGCGTGTACGGCGTGCGGGGAGCTGAGGTTCGTCAATTTTGTGGTTATGCATCCGACGATGGTGGTGTATTCGAATCGGATTGCGGGATCGAAATGTTGATTTGAAATCGTAAAGATCACATCCCGCGGCACAAAACCGCAAGTGCAGCAACGCTCCACCAACGGCTGTACAAAGGTGCGCACTCGAACTCGCCTGTTGGTAGAGAGGAAAGAAGAAAATGTTGTACCGTATCCAACCTTACGGCCAGAGGCGAGAGTTTGGCACGTTTGCGAGCACGGCGCAGCTCATTACATTGACGGTTGTTAGCGCCTGTTGAAACAGGTGGGTTAACTGAAAAGTAGTGGCGTATGCCTTGCGCTACTGTGCACAAGTTTGCTTAAGGATATGATCTTCGTATTCTCGGTCTTTAGCTGACTTGTTGTCGGGGGAAATCGACGCGTAAAAAATAAAGAAAATGCTCACCCAACAGCATTTTCAATCCAGACAATTGAGTTGTAATAGACTACAATTAAGTTGCTTTTAGTCGGTGGCTTTTAGTTGGAAGCTGGATGCTGGCAAGTAGGTCCGATATCGTGGCGGAGAGTGCTCTGCCGCGTCGATTATCAGTAGCGAGAATTGTGCCTCTGGAGTTAATCCGGTTGCTTCCGTGTGCACCGTTCGGTTCCGTTGTCCAACGTACAGAGCCTTGCCGTGGAGGTAGCGAGCAGTAGTACACGAAGGGTTTGTCTAGCCTGGGGGCACTCACACTCCGTTCACTTAATATTTATTACGACATTAAATCTTTTTCAACGTCTCTATCCGTGCTTTACAACCGTTTTTTTTTAACGTTCAGCCCTTTACCTTTATACCCTGGCCATCTGAAGGATTGAAAGCCGCGTTTGAACCTTGTACGACGCCGTTCTCCCACCTCCTGGTCCTGGTAGCCAATAGTGCGCAACAATGCCCTGCGACAACTCTCCAGAGATTTTACGTGAGGCGAATCAATTCTCCCCGATGAAGGGTTTAAGATTTCCTGCATCGGAACGTAGCGGCTGTCCCAAAGAAAGGGGACTTTTTCTCCCTGGGCTCCCTTTTCACCGGTCAGCCGTCAGTGGAAAATCCATTGGTGCAACCTTTAGCCACTGTGTCCGGTTGTTGTTTGGGGCCCCCTTTTCCTGTGGCACCCGGGGAAAGAAAAGCATCAAAGGGCAGCTGGGAGCTACTAGGGAGAGGGGAGCTTAGCATCGCACGATCTCCATCATCGCTTGTCGTTCGCTTTTGTTGCCTCTGGATCGCTGGTTCGTTTCCTGGAGCAGTCGTGAGCGAACTTGCTTTGCGTCATATGGGGCACTGCTATGTAGTGGAAGGACTTGCAGGAACCCAACGCTACCGTGTGCCATATTTGCGGTTCAACTGTCGCACTGTCATCATCTCACTCTTTGACCATCGGAAAACAGCGAGCAAGGCGACATGGGGTTTTTCGTTGCAGGTGGAAAAACGGCGATGGAAGTTAAATAAAATAGATGTACAGGCAGTGACTTCGAACAACACCGTTTTGATCGCAGCACCGTTTTTAAACTAAACGTGTGTCCTGTGGCACTGAATCCCATTTAGTCTCCATCTTTCTTCCTTCTCCTCTCCTAAGTACTCAGATGAGGCCAAGTCTTATATTGTTTTGTCTTTTTTTTAACCCTCGCGACTTCTCGTTCCTCTACTGACTTCTGGTCCACCCGGAGCCACCACCAATGAAGGTGCTGTTTGGAACGCAAAAAAAAAGGTGAAAACTTGCTACGGAGAACCTTGTGACCCCTTGCGGATCATGCCCGCAACCAAACGCGCTCGGGTGTGGTCTCCGGGCTTTGTAATTTCGCGCGGAAATTGACTGTGCTCCTTGACTGTTTTTTTTACAACTTACAACGCTTACAAACAAAGTCAAGTGTCGGGGGTCGGTAAATCGATTACGTTTTTACTTCCGTGTTTCTATTATGTCTTTGTGGCAAGAAAAGTGAAAGCCTGAGCAAAGCGGACGGAAGCCTATTCTAAGTGGAAATGAATCCGTTCCGTTGCGAAAGGTGATGGTGGAAATGTTAGAAAAATGCTCTCGCAGTCGTACCTCTGGATTGGCTGGTAAACTTGCGGCAACGGTAAAGAAATATTTGAAATAGATGAATCGATCCAAGATGCTAGCTAGTTTTAATTGGATCTTGGAAACCTAGATTTGAACGTGCGCTCCACTTTTGAGCACTCCGTAAACAGGTGGTCCCACCAGAACTTCGGGCGAAAGAAAAGCAAACGGTTTGGTTTAGGAAATCATTTGATGAATGACGTAGGCTACGGGATACCGTTAAGTTTATTTCGTGGCATGGTTAATTTCCTAATATTTGCCAGCATCTTGGGTGATTGATGTGGCTTCGATTACGGCTCTTTTGTGCGTTCATTCTGCTACGTTTTTGCAAGGAACATGAACGATACCTTTTTCTAAAGGTTTACCGTTGCGAGAAATTATGTGATCACATTTTGTGCGCGATCTTAATCGTGTGCTTAATGCAATTAAGAAATGTACGCAGTTGATGGACGCCGGAATTCTGGTCTGTTTATGATGAGAACTTTGGTCCATGCTGGCGATGAAACCAACGCACAACCGCGAGATCATAAAAAGTTTATACTACACATAAATGAGATCTTTATCTTTGCCTGATACCTCATTAATCTTTTTTTAATTTCATTTTGTTTGGCATACCAGCTCTCATCTTTTCTTCTGCGTTCGCCATAGTCCAGGGGGCCATAAATGTGTGTATTAACGCAAATCGCTTCTAGCAATCGATCAATATTTGATTGATCAGATCGTCGAACCCGCGAGATAAAGCTTGACGTCAAGCTGTGAAAACTAGGTTGTAAATCATTTGGGTTTCCTCTCTCTTTCTTTTTCCTGCTCGGGGTTTGTCAGCAGGTAATCAGAAGAATTGGTTTCGTTCCGAAATCGGCACATGATTATTTATTGTTTACTTTCTCGCATCTCGCGCTTGAGGCGCAACGTTTTCCGTAAACTAAAAAAAAAACAAAAAAAAAATTGTTGGCATTGTGAATGTTCGATGGTGGATCGAGAGAGAAGCTCTACGTTCGAATATCGATTAAGAGATCGAACATCGAACGTTAAGTCAGCGTTTTGAAATTCTTTTGCCAGTTCGTGACACATTTCAAATAGTATGTGTTTTACCGTTTTGTTCGCTTCGTTTCGCTTCCCGGTGAAACGAAATCGAACCTCCGTTTTCAAATGTGATCAGACTTTATTTTCGATTTCTGAAATGGAACTATAATCTTCTGTTTATACTGGCTTGGCTGATGATGACGATGGAGTTCCGAAATCATCTGTTTGTCCGTATCGGGCGCAGCATCACAACAAACATCTTCTTCTGCGATAGTTCCCATGATTTCGTTGCGCCTGACGCTACGCCGAAACGATGCGTACCATGTTTGTCGATGATCCCACAGTTCCAAAACTGTGCCATCGGTGTGACGATAGCGGAACGATACGGGCAACACACAGAAACAGCAGCGTACGCGCGAAGAAAAGTAAAACTTTATGGCACATGGCTTTTGCTTTTTCACAGCTTCGAAATTTTCGGTTCCACAAGCGCACTCTACCGATCGGTGCGTGCGTGCGCGCGCACACACGTCAAACGTTGTTGGGTTTGGGCATTGGAGAAGAAAGTGAAACTTCAATTGTGGAAGAAAACAGAACTACATTTAAAACATACCCGAGCGAGAAATAGAGAAAAAAGTGGAACAAGCCACATCATTGCCATGTAGTGTCTGAAATGTGACATGGTACGGTATCGCAGCTGCCAAGGAGTAGGGTGTTAAGAAAACATATATCCCAGCATGGCCAGCCGCTGGCCATGGGGTTTTCTTTTGGGCGGAATAGTAGCAGTCGGTTGATGCGGTGGGTCATTTCTTCACCTCTTGTTTTCGTTGGTCCAGCACGCGTGGCGTGCCGGATGAATCAGACGTCGGATTTCGTGGATGGATGGTGCCGCGGACTGGTCAACGGTTGGTTTATCGTGTTTCATTTCGGCCGGCGCCCAATGGTGCTCATTATCCGTAAATTATCCGAACAGGAAAAAAAAAAAAAAAACGGGGCGTCGGTCGTTCGAGTTTTGAGGTGCCGTCCCTAGAGTGCTAGTGACCACCCAAGAAATGTAGCACGCAACAATCAAATTGTCCGTGCGCTGGTACTTTGGCCAGGTTGGCCGGCCGGCGGTCCTCAAGGTTTTTCCTAACCTTGTCACGGGTGGTATACATTTTTGTCCGCGCATGTTTGTGTGTGCCACGGGTGGGGGTCTTCCCTCGTGTTGCGTGTTGCGGCAGTTCGGATCCTTAATTATCACGGTAGTGTGTTGTTTGGAGCACTAGCGGGCGTTCATTCTGGAAAAGCTTCTTCGAGAGATTTTCTCCTTGTTTGGAATGATTTCTTTTACATGGTACAGTATTATCAGTTTAAAAAAAAAAAAAGATCTACACGGCGGTGGGTCATCGTTATGGTTTTTCGTATTGCAAAAGTTGTTCTGGACTTGTTCAGTGTCGGTGAAGATTTAATCATTTTATGTTCCACCTTTTCTTAATTTTTAAGAGGATGATCGAATGCTGAAGGAAATAGTTCGAAAGAGAGTGTGTGTGATGCATGTAAGACCATCTTCTCCTGCTACGAGTGCGCACGTGATACGTGATACAACCCGATAGTGCTTAATGTCTGTGATAAAAGAAAAGTTTGAGATTTCAACAGTACTAGGCAGAATCGTCTAGTTCCTAGCTACCGTGTACCCAACACTTTCCACCTCGCCTCAGTGATGTGAGAGGGATCTCGTGAATTTCCTGGGGCTTGCCTGTTTGTGTGTATTTTTGTTGTGCCCACGAGAATTCTTCCCTTCTTCGTTGAAGTTGTCGGAGTCGTCTGCCGGAGCCAACCGATCTTCCGCCTTCTGCCAGCCTGGAAGTGTCGGTGCCGTCCGGAAGGAAGTGAAAGCGTCCGTGCATGTTAGCAGAGCAATCGAACGCTACGCGAAGGCGCGTACGGTCGTGGTAGTAGTGAAGTTGTGGTCTACTGTGTGGATGTCAAAGTTGTTGGCCATCGATAAGAGAACCCCGTTCCCGTCCAATTCGCCCCCCGAAGTGCTAGAGCTATGATATCAGTGAAACGACCTAGTGTTTCGAGCCATCCTAGCGCCCACCATCACCATCACCACCATCACCATCATCATCATCATCAACACCAGCACCAGCAGCTGCATCACCACAGCCAAAATCAAAATCATCATCAGCTGCATAGCCTGCAGAACGGCTCATCGACCGGTGTTATTCCCACGGTCAGCACGCCGCTGGTGACGACGACGACGACGAGTGTGAGAACCACTTCCGCCAATAACAACCGGCTCATCCGGAGTCGGAACCAACTGGCTACAGGAGCCCACCTGGGCCAGGACAACAGATCTCAGCAGCAGCAGCAACACAGCCATCATTTCACGAACGGCGGGTACATTTCGAACGGCCTGGCAAACGTTGGTGCGGCCACAGGGGGACTCGGCAGTGGGCACTTCAATCGACCCACGGGGGCGTCCTCGTGGTCTGGCACCGGCAGTGGCTGCTCGATCATCACGAACGGCGGCAGCCTCTACTACAGCAGCAGCAACGGGGGCTACGGTGTGAGCACTGCCAGCGTGAACCCGAAAATACGGGACATATACGAGTTCGATAGTCTGTTCCTACTGCCAACGTGCGCGCTCACGTCGGACAAGGCGTCGAATCTGCGCAAGGACCTTGCCGCGTACGACTTTGACATCAAGATCCTGGAGGATAGCCCTAGGGGAACGAGCTACAACGTTTGGCAATGTAAGTTGTGGACGGGTTGCGATCGTCGAGGTTGTGGCACAATTTCCTGGAAGTTCTTCTAATAGGTGTTTGACAGATTATCATGTCGTTTTTATATCAAGAGTTGAGTTCAATTAGGTTTTCGTTAGGTCCACTATACTCCTATGCGACGAATAGCCTCTAACACAGTAAGTTAGATAAGCATTGCTTGAGCATAATCAAGATGTCTTTACTTCCATTTTACTGCCCGCCTGCTTTTGATGTTATGAAAATGACGTTTCGTTAGGCATCATTTTTCCGTTTCGTAATCAGGAGATTTGGGATGTACAATCGAGAATAGGATCAGCGAGCTTGAAACGCGATGCCGGCGGCAACCTGATGCTCGGGTCTTTACCGTGCTGAAATTTCGAGAGGGGTCGTAAAATTATCGCTCCAATCATAAAACAGAAACAGATTTCTTCATTGGACTGGCCCGGAGAAGTGCGGTAGAAGGTTTATTTCATCATGCATTAAAAAAAAAAATGGAAAACGTGTCTCATTCCAGTTGGATTCCATTTTGCAAGCCCACACCCATCATGATAGAGACAGATTGGCACCGTTTGCTCCCGGGTGCGGTTAAGATGGATAAAATGTTGTAAAACGTTTTATGTTCGGCTATTCACAATGATATCAATGGTGGCCATCGATAATAAGGGGAGATTGTTATTCTTTCGCCAAATTTCTCACGTCGAACTGAGGGGTTTTATTGTCCTATCGGATTGATGAAGGTTGGTTGTGGCGCATTTTGGAATGAATTCGCTGCCCTCGTCTTCATGTCTTTTATCGAAGCTCTTCAGTTTAGTTAATTTCCAAACCGGCACAGTCCAGCGAATATGGTTCTTTTTTTTATGATTGTTCGAGCGATATAACACTTTGAAAGAGTAGGTGGGAAGATCACATGGACACTGCGTTGCAATTACCGAATTGCCAAAGGATGTTCAACGGAGAATCGGACAGCTTGCGGCATTTGCTTCATCACCGGGCACGCCTTGTTTCCGATTCAAACCCAACTTCACGAGTTTATTTATGATTCCATCCACGGAAAGTCAACTTGGCTGGCACGTGTGGTCCCGTATGGTGTTTATTAAAGTAGCCCAAGTACGTGCTCCTTGTATGGTATCTGATGCTTACCGGTCGCTCGCCTCCGATAGGCTGGATCTTGATTTCTAGTCCAGTTCAGCTATATTGGAGCAATTGATCATCCCTGCCGGATGTTTCCGTGTTTAGTTTTTGAGAAAGCGCATGGATCCGATCCGCACGAAGAGCCAAACGGCAAGCCTCGTCCCAGCTAGCTGATGGACGTGATCCAATGAAAGTACAACGGTTGACAAAAACATCCACCGGCTACAACAAATGTCTCAGAATCGCATCGGCCAGGCACACTCAGGGTGAAGATGGTCGTCTTTTCTACCGTGTCTCTGCCGATGTAGCCGTTTTTTTTGTCACGCAGCGATGCACATGTGTTTTCTGTTGTCCACTTTCGGTTAAATGCTTGTTTCCGGTTTTATTTGCACTCGAATGGTAGTCGGCTGCCCCATGGCAATGGTGTTGGAGGCTTTTCCCTCAGATGTATAATTTGACCATTTCCATTGAGGCCCTTACACAGTGAGAAATGAAGAAGAAAAAAAAAGAAGAATGAAACTGTGGCCCATTGAACGACGAACGAGTATAAGTAATCTTCTCGGACAAACAAATAAGCGCGTTCGTCTGCCTTCTCATGCGCACCCATGACACGTCTTCTTTGTTCGTTGACGTTTTGTGAGCATCAAATTGGCATCACTTTCACGCCTTTCGGGCAAACGCGATGGCGACTTTCGCTGCTTCTGCTGCTTCTCCATGACCGGGCGACGAGGACGTCATTCACCTGGGAAATCGATTTCTTCGAAACAAGGACAGATGCGAATATGTTTTGTAATTCACCACGAGGCATTGATTTCATGAAATTATACACACAGTTTGAAATAGATGGTTGTTCAAGCCAACATATAAGTGATCATTTATGAGCAGTTTTCAAACAGTACTGTAATTAGTGTTTTGCAACAAAATTGCATGCAAATATGCGAAATTACATGAGTGTATGGCATACAAATTAATGTTGATTGATTGTACTTTCCGTTTTATTGACTATCGCTTTTTCTCCTTCCTTCAATCACTCTTATTCCATGGTCAAACATAATGTGTTTGATGAACTCGACAACATTTTGATGATTTTTAATGTTATGTTTTTTTTCTATTTTCTTCTAGGTGAGTAACTGTCAGTGAAACGCAGACTACGGCACGTGTTTTGAAGGATTGTGAACGTTGAATTTTCGATTTGAAGGTAATGAAAGATGGGGCAGGAAATGGTTAATTTGCTAATGGAAATCGGCATTGATCAATAGTAGGTGCTGTTTGCGCTGGGAGTAAGAACCAAAGATAAATCTTTGCCGCCTCGAGCAGAATGCAATACCGCAGCTGGTGGTTTATTCAAATGGTGAAGTAGTCCGATCTCCCATTGCTCTCCAGGTTCGGATGGGGTGTATGATTGATTGCAATTTGTGGTGGTCCTAACGTTAACACTGAGCTGGCGTCTACCAAAAACGGCGAACGAAGGAGCTTTCCTTTTAAAAACCCACAGTTCATTTTGACCAACTTATTTGGCTCAATTTTAGACTCCACAAACACGTTGCAAATCATAGCTATGTCGGCAGCTCCAAAGATGGCGCAAATGGTCTTTTAATAATGACATACGAGTAATTTGCAGATGAACCAGTTTGGGATACAAATGATCCGTAGCTGACATGCTGCTCTCATATTTTAATGGTGCTTCAACATAACATTTTAATGTCCAGAAAACTATCTTGTGGTACAGCTAATTCCTTCGAAGGTACTACATCTCATGGAACTGATCTTGCTACATTCTACCCGAATCTGGTCCTAATTAACCGGTTGACTTGGTTTTCGCTTCCTTCTTCCAATGATAACTAAAAGGTAGTCTTGTTTACGACTCGACCGAAAATAATCAACCAGTTTGACACAGTTGCCATCCTGGAACAACGACTACCGTTGCTTGCTGTTTTGACATGTTCATACTATTTTGTGTTTAAAGCGTACTTTCAAGTAAGATTCATTAGAAGAAAAAAACCTTTGAACAAGGTTGGAATAACGCTGTCGTACGATTGTTCGGATGACGCATCTCGCTCCTCCACTCTCTTGACTCGGTTGTTTGTTCGACTTTTGCTGCAAAATGATTCATGTGCAAGATAGCTGTAAAATTTAAATAGCGAAACGGTTTCTCAACAGGCGGAATGTTTGTGGTTGAGTATGCAAACAGATGCCCACAGCCCTGCTTCGTGTTCGTAAATTTTCAACGAGTTTCGTGCATTTTTGATAACGAATGAGCAAGAGGGAAGTTCCGCTTGAGCATGAGCTATTTTGTCTGAATTTTTTTTATGAAATTGCACTCTACATTGCACTTAGTTGGAGTAGGGAACAAATAAAAGCAAAATGCATCGATATTTTGTTTTGACCAGTTCGAAATAAAAAGGATGAACATTTTTCTGCTCATCTAGAGAGATGCAAAGGGAGCAAGAAAAAGAGAAAACATATGCTGCCAAAGCGCGAGTAGCTGATGGAATAAAAACAAACAGCAGTGGAAATCAAAAGAAAACACCAGCCATGTTGTTGATACGTTTTGATGAACATGATCGTTCGATCGTAGAAATGGGGTTACCGCGACGACTGACGCAGTAGCAGCAATTGTTGAAGCGGGTTAGCTTGGGTTTATGGTTCTTCGGAGCCTCACGGGAGATGCCTTCACATTGGACCGAAAGCGAAACGGTACGGGAAAAGGAAGCAAAGACATTGATTGTGGAGTGCTATCAAAGTGATAGTTATGTAGGCTTTTCCGGAACATAACATCTGTACCACTCTTCGTGCCGTCCCTTATACCGCCTCGTTTTCCCGTTGCCTCCGTTTCGACTGAGGGAAAGAAGTCGCATGGAACAACATAAGAATAACAATTAACGTCATTTAAATCGAATTGTTAAAAGAGGTTGTGGTATGCTTTCATTTCCTCCCTGGTTGCGTGGTACGAGAATCGAAACGAAAATAGATTGCTCGATGGAGTATATTTTAGTATAGAACAAACTCGGCTGTTGAACGGATGGAATAAATTATTTGAAACGTTATTTATTTACTTTAAATAATACTTTGTAGGTAAGTTGACATTGTAATGGGGAAAACTTTAATTTTATTATTTAAAAGACTGAGCTTGTAGAACAGTTTCTGATCCATTGGAACCATGGCGACATACCGAAAAAAAATCGCAAAGTGATCTCCTAACTTCGAATACGAAGTAAACGGGCAATTTCTTTGCGATCACGTTTGTGGCAACGCGTTCCGTACGCTACTTTGCATCAACCAAAACCGATGAAGATGAAGCAAAACGAGTGGGAAGATTCAGAGCAAACTCGCGCCCAACATCGTGATCATTTTCGTTCACTCATGGTATTCTTTGCGTTAGGGTTTGAAAGCACAATGAAGATAAAAACTCAATCCCATGGTATTTAATTAAACCGGTCTGCCTCTTCAGCGATGTTTTGCGGGAACTTTAATGCTGCTTTTGAGTGTGGTGATCTTCGCATTTAGTGCGCATAAGGCTCTGATGAAGATGAAGAAATAATGAAAAAGATTTGCCCTAATCTTGGGACACATGCGCGTTTCCCCCCTCTCTTTACCACAAATGCCGATCTTTTAGGTCTAGACTTAACTGGTATTAGATATTGTGCGAGTATTGTTTTTCTTTTGTTTTACTAGAGCCGAAAAACTGTTGGCGTTTGCCATTCCAAATTAAAAATTCAACCGTTTCTTGGCCGAATCTTCGAGATGGTTACGTACGTATTCGGCAGGTAAACATGGATGGATCAGCATAGGCTTCGCGCTTCCTTAAATGTTTCATGGTTATTTTGATTGCGTAAGACAAAGTAAAAACAAAAGTTTGGCAGAATAAGGCTGACTAGCGGGAATACGCAAAATGGGAAACCAATCCCAAATGGGAACCAAACGAAAAAAAAAACCGAAAAAAAACAAAATGAAATAGGAACATTAACTGCGATACTATGTTCACCACCTCATTTATTATGTCTTGATGGGTAGCCCCCCGAAGGGTTCGTTCTGTTCGCTCGTTTTGTTTTATTTTTCGTTACTGGGTGCGAGTTTACGATTTGAGGGTCAAATTTGATTTTTTTGAACTTCCACGCGGTGCGGTGAGCCGTCGGTTAAAAAGCCGTTGCCCCCATTTTGTCTGGGGCGCGACTGGCATAACTGTTGTTCCTTGGAAAGGGTTTTCTTTCGCTCGCTTCCCTTCTCTTGGATGTACTTTGCGTATCAAAACGAATAAAAAAAAAAAATGCCCCAAGGAAGCCAAGGTTCTCTGACTTGCCTTCGAACAAAACTTCGGTTGCGGCGTGGAAGAAATACTCATGAACGATTCTGACGAGATTCCCACCTGCAGATAGCCTCGTTAAGGAACCTGATTTTTTTATGACCCTGGACTCGTGGACCGCCATCACCAGTCGCGTTTGGCACTCCACTGAAGCGTTGGTGTTTTTGTTTTCCTTCGCTGCTAGAAGTTCTACCAACGTTCTATCCTCAGAGTAAAGCTAAAGATCCTCAGGGACGGTGTGGAAATCAAATGAAAAACTAAAATCAATGAAAAAAGAGGTCATCGTTTGCTGATACTTTGAAGGATATGTAGAAGGTCTACCAATGGCAAAAGTTGTAAAATTTATTTTTTTAGAATCTTTGAGATTGCAAATTCAAACCAATCTTTTTTTCAAAACAAATTTATAGAAACCGTCAAATGAATGTCAAATCCGTTAAACTCTATAGATTTTATAGATTACATTCCTCTCATCCTCTTTCTGCCACTGTGAATTCTTCCTCTGTTTGAATCACGGATTAATGTAATGACCATCGTAGGCTCCCGATATGGCAGCAACAAATTGCGTTGCTCTCTCTAATGAAACCGTAATTTGAATGTTATTTGTTGCTGTCGGATCATTACTGTTCGCTTCTGGCTTCGTCACTACCATGGACGGCGAACGGTACTTGAACCTTACGGCGTGAGATGGGAGTTAGTTACTTTTGGAGCAGCTGCCCATCAACCTTTTGAAGTGTTTCACTGGGCGTGATGGAACTGTGGTGTAAGAGAATCATTCGACTTCGGGAACTATTATGGATCGTGGTAGAAAGTTGTGTTCGCACTGGATTCTCACTTGTCCAGTGCCAAAGTACCAACGGCCATAAATCATCCAAAACTTCTGTGGTAGGCGTCGAAAACTTAGCTGGTTGGAAGGAAGTGTGTGTCAAATTCCGGTCATCACACGATGAAGATGTGCGCAGGTCGCAGTTGCCGTGGTGTTCCCTGCAGATCGAATTGAAACGCGAGCGGTGTTTATGTCCGTTTATGTTGGGCCTGCGGAAAACCTGAGATTTGGTTGTAGAATTGCTTTTTTTGGTTTGTAGGTCACGGATTCCCGATCCCCTTTTATTATGTACCGTTCGCCATTTGATAGAAGCATTTTCGGGGATTTTTTTTTCTTTCTTTCGGTGGTATTGAAACCATGTGTCGAGAGAACTTTGGGTGCTTCAATACAGATCGTATTAAAAAAAAAAACCTAAAGAAGTGCCTTACCGCTTTTCCATTGATCCGGTGTGGATTAAAAAAAGGCAACTCGCCAAGAGGTACTGAACCCTTTCGCCACGGGAAGAACCTACACGAAGAGGAAGATAATAGAATTGGCAGACGAAAAAGCGTAGTAGCGTAAAAACCCTCCAGTGACCTAAAATGCAACGCTTTTAACGGGAAGCACCGGCATACCTAACGTATAAAAACCGTACGTGACGGCAACACATAACGTATATATTTAAAAAAAAAAAAAAACTTCAGCTACGGTTTGCAGATGTTGGAAACCATTTATGAGATGCGTTTGGAGAAGCTTCATCTGCGAGCACGAGGAACGATCGTAGCTGGTGGTGCGTTCTGGGGCATTGTTTCTTCTCAACAGCAACTAAAAAAGTATGTAACTGATCGAATATCCGGCTTTCATATGCCTTCATTCAGCGTGATTTACTGCCTGTGGCGGTAGAAATAGTAGGGCACTATTTTGGATCGTGATCTTTAATCAGTTTCATTTGAAATTTAATAAAATTGGCGAAAACAACTGCCACTAAAATCTAATAAAACTATCCTTTAAGGGTCATAACGTCAGAACGTCTGAAGGGTTTTCTTTGGCTTAAGGAAAGTACATTCGTGACTTTTGCGCTCTGTCTAGATCTTGGTTCGAGGTTCGATGGTTAGTATCGATGGGAAAAAATGTGTTAGATCTGGTAATGAAGCTGCCTTTGCCTTCTAATTTAGGCTTGACTCAGATGATTTGTGACGGCTGTGCTCTCCGGTTGGCTAGCAGACACCGACGGTACGTGGGAGTCGCTCGTACGACTGCCAGCAGACGTAACTTGAGGGGGCCGATGATTCTCTGGCCCGGAAATAAAAGACTCCGGTGGACTGCTGTGCGTTCGGTGCCATCGCACTGCGCGTAATTGCGCCGCCGTCGCAGGCTGGCTGACTTTCCAGGCCACCTAACGGGATTCCCTTCGGGAGGTCAGAATGAAAGTGAAGTTTTTGCAAAGGCGCAGAGGCGGAAAACACTCCAGACGGTGGGCATAGGGCTGTTCGGTATGAACGGTTTACTTTACCTTAAATTTCTTTCTCCCTAGGGTGAGGTTCGAGTTTTCCTCATTCATACGGTTAGTTGATTCTGGGAGTAGCGTTGAGCAATTCCCGAATCGCGTCTAGAGCGCAACCGTAATTTACCGTCACTGTGACGTTTGGTGCGAAGTGGAGCATCTAATTTCCGGCGTTGCTCCTGACGCACAGAATACGAACGTAAGAGATTGGTCGATTTTCTCATCAATCGCGCTGGTTGAAATTAACGAATCCATCTTCTCTCCATCAGCTGGATGCTGGTGTGGCTGGAATGGCCAGTGGGCTATTGAACCTCGGCTGTCGGGTTGGGATGCAGAGGAGCCAAGCTGGGACGAATCCACACGAATTCAATATGGCGTGTGGGTGCCATGCGTCAGCGGGTTCTCCTCGTGGCACGGCGGCGGTACTAAAATCGATAAATCGGTCGTTTACTTCCCAGACAGTTCACCGCAACGCTCGCCAGTATTGCAGTGACAGGCGCTTGAAATGCTTGGCGTGGGTGGCTATTGTGAAGCTTTCCTGGCCTTTTTGTTCCCTTCCGATGCTTCTTACGATGAAGTTGCAGCCTTGGAGTCCTATTGTCAAGAACAGACAGAATTCATACAATTATCATACACATCTCGGATGGAATAGAGGCTTTTAACGCAGATGGGTTTTATTAAGAATTCTTTTAATCCTATGTATAAGAGAGAAGCACAGGCGTACTTTCTTCTCGTTCTAGTTCCTCTGGGCTGAATTATGCTATTAGATCTTTTCAGTCCAAGGCAATCTCTTCTAGTCTAGCCAGAGCTTGGCTCGACAAGGTCCTCCAGTCATTTTTACTATCCGAAGCAAAGAATAAGGATAAAATTTATTCACATCGTGCAGAGCCGCCCGTTCGCTGGTTGCCACGACTTCCTGGTGGGTCCGTCCATTAAAAAGTATACTCTTCATATGTGATTCTTTTATCGCGACCGGACAAAATGAAAGCGGTGAGCAACGGACAGGCTCAGCGGAAGGCTCATGGTGGCGGGCTGGTGTAAAGTTGTCAATTTGTTCCTCATCATCATTGTGTGTCAAGTCTCGCCGTCTGGGCTAGTCTGGGAGATGATTGTCCACAGAGAAACAGTATGTACCGATCGGCACCGGCAGACGATGCAGAACAAACTCTGCCCTTCTCCAAGGAGCAGCAGCAGCAGCACGACGGAGCTATGGGAAATCCATTGTTGTCTGACATTGGCGTCTCGGTTGGCTTTATTCAGTTCCCTTCGGACAGCCTCTTGCCTAGTCTCTTTCAAAATGGAGCGATTGGCTGGTTCATCGGTTGGGGGCGAGGAAAAAATCGTTTAACCGCTATGAAAAAGTTATTGGAGACATTGACAAGGTTAAATGGTTTTCGAGCGGATGTGGGGGTTTGAATTTTTCCTCCATGTTGGGCTCTTACTCGGTTTAAAGGAAGACATCTAAAGTCTAACAAATTTACTTACAACTTAATGTTTCCTCCTAAGGGAAGAGAGGGTAGCTAACTACACTTTCGCAACATTAATCTCCCGTCGAATGCGAACATGCGTATCTGTCATCGGGTACTGGTGGGTCATTGAAACCGACTTTGCAACCGCCCTGACCTTTGCGGGACGTGAGAGCCAAAGCATACAGCTTCCCATGATTTGTTTTGGCGCTTGGCGAAGTTTTGCCCGGCGCACCTTTGACCATCGGAGACATTCCTGCGCCGAAGCAGATGCAGATGCGGATCAATTTCACATTGAACTCTCAATGTCTCGCGACTGTGACCGCGGGTGACACTTTCCCAAGCCCCGGCTCTTTATCCGGCGGAACTCGGCGCCGGACGGCAAACATGCAAGATTTACGCGGGGAGTCTTCCTTCCTTCCTTACTAAACGGTCGTTTGTCACTTTCTTCACTGCCGGCCGGGTCGTCTGAGTGTGTGTGTGTATGTTTGCCCTGCTGATTAATGCCATGTCATTCGTCGGAGCTTCACTCACTATACCCTGGAGCTCCGCTGGAGAAAGTATTGGGGGAACGAAGTGTATGGGGAAAGACGGTGCAATGTATGAGCCGCCACGATGTTAAACTCTTCCCGCGGGCGTTGCGTCGTTGTTGGCTCTGCTTGTAGTTTCAAGAAGGAAGTCGCTCTGTTACGCTCGTCAAATAAATCACACCCAGCTTACGAGAGTGGTTGAGTACGACTTAATTAATTAGTCACTTTTCTCAAACGCGTAGGACGAAGTACGGAATGTTCGCTAGGGATTGGTCGCTTGGTTACAGAGGTATGAAAGGTACGGCTTCCAATATTGACAAGCACGTACGGAAGTATGTTTGTCTTATGATACTATTTAAAAATGCTTAGATAGTAGATTTTGGTGGAATACTTTTAGCTTTATCTACTACGTTGAACTACGAAAGCTTGAAATTAACTATTTTCGAAAACCATCCGAGAGATCCATCTGTCATCGGGAAAACGGCACCAGGTGAGGCAGGAAAATAGAAGATGAAGCAGCATCTACTCCCCCGGCACTCGCACTCTTGCGATCCTTCAGCTTCGACGCTGCTCATTAAAAGTTCATTTCGATAAATTTGCAACGCTTTTACGTTTCACTTTTCCGGCCTATCTTCTCACATCATCCACTGCCGTACCCTTTTAATGCATCCGATTCGCGATAGTGAACGAACGATTAGAAAAGGATAGGAACAACAAAAAAACACGGCGAGGAAGGTGTTACGTTGAAGTTGCAGATGATGATGCGCCCGCCGTCGTACGTTACGAGAAACGCGAGTGGTGCTGACGTTCAAGGGGAGAAGTCTTGGGTGCATAAGATGACGTACGTTGGAGCCGCCGTGCGCCGTTCATAACTCATCGCGTGCGGATGTGCCTGAACGGTCTTCTGTCTGGCAGTCGGCTGTGGCGAGCCCTCGCAATCTGCGCAGGGAGTGGCGCAAATCCAGCCATGCCTGCGAACATCCCAATCTCCTCCAGGAACCGTCGGATGGCTTTACTTTGCAAAACTCAAAACAGGCTATGCAGGGAGACGAGTTTTCACTGCAGTTGCCTTCGAGGCTTTTTGGTAGGCATCATCCTGGTAAGAAGTCATAATTAAATCGCCACACCACCGCGTAGCCCTATCCTTTCGGCGCCGGGCGTGTTGGCGTTTTTAAAAAGCTGCAAATTTTCGCCTACGCACTTTGGGAGCCTTCCATACAACGCCAGTCGTGGAAAGTATTGGTTTTTTGGTGCTTGGCCGATGCTTTAAGCACTTAACCAACCTACACATCAGCCCACAAGCAACAAACGGGAGGAAAGCTGTGGCATTGTTTTGTTGAATGTACCCTATCGCTCGTATCCGATGCGATTCGATTTGGCGAAAATCTCATCTTGAATCGTATAAATTTTGTATGGAAACTGTTATGTTATCATTAATCGATGTGTTTCGTAGGGGAAGTCAGGAAAAGAAGTGGAAGGTACAGATTTATCGCAACCCTTTCAACATTGCATAGGAGACTGTCGCTGTATCGTATCCGCCGATATGAAAAGAAGAAGCTGTACAAATTTACGGCGGGTTACGTGTTTGGGGTTGTCCATATGTAAGATGCGGTAGCTACACACAAAATCATTCACGGAATTATGAAGATGCATCCTTTTTACGAGTAGTACCGGAGCTGGGTGGGATTGCTTTCAACCGTAGGCTTCGATGAGAAGAAAAAAGAAACATGCCAAGCAAAAGTAAAACATTCGAAACGCTTTCCATTTCAAATTCCGCGATCGAATGACTCGATCGCTGCGAAGCGGACGAGTTTATCTAAATACCATCCGGCCGTTTTCTCTGCGTCAACTCGAGTTTCCCAGCCCCAGTGGGCAAGCCGGCTAGTTCGGAGTCTCGCCAAGCCCTTACCACTGCAACGCTCTGAGCAGCCCCCCGGATGTCGAGCCGATGTAATCGATGTAACTCTATCATTTGCCTACCCTCTCCAATAGGCGTTCTGCACCAGACGAGTGGTGCTATTAACGTCTCGTAGCGATCGTCCAGCGATCGCAATAGTAGTCGCCCGTCGATGTACCGTAAGTGTTGAAATTACAGGAATTTTATCACCCGCGTGGGCTCGTTCTGTCCACGCCAACACCAGCAGGCGGGGATCGTTGTCGGTGTTTAATAACATAGTGCGAATAACTGTGCCATAAGCAATTTCGATCTTACCTGTTTCATGTCCACGGCAGCGTGTCCCGGGAGTGTTTAACCTTTTTTTTCCCTGTACCAACCTGTAACCTAAGAGTTGGGATTCGGAGGCACATGGTTTAAAAGGGTTTCAGATAATCGATCGATTAGATTATTGTAACATGCGAGGAATAAAGACTCTCTCGAGGGGCATCGAGTCCCAACGAGCGGTTGTTTAAATAAATGGTGCTACCAACAGGTGGATCCTATAATGACCTTTTAATTCTGATGGCATTAATTAATCTGCAACACAACTTTCCAAAAGTTTTTCAAAAGCAGAATCTTGTACAAGAAAACCAAGTACCAAGTCGTATGTTTTGGATGGAGTGATATCTAGTTTTTGTGATAGTTGAATTAGTTTGAAGTTATAGTTTTACTTAGATAGAGTTTAAAATTACTCTAATTTTACAAAATTTTATATATTTTTATAAGAACATTTGAATATCTTTTCGTTAATTTATTTTTGTTAATATTCCCTCGTCACCAACCCGGCAGGTGGTTGTTGTTCCTTTAGGTAGCACCTAGTTAAAGCCTTTCTCTTGTCCACATTTTTGCAAGCACGCACGGGCTTCATGTTGCAGCAGTGAGTTTGATTATTCATCGTAAACACTCCCTACGCAACCAACATGAGTAGTATTTATCTCACTCTGGATGTATGCTAGACGATGTCTAAACGAACTTGCTAGGAAAGTGCTGGGAAAACTAAATTATCACAAATTTTAATTCCTCCTTTGGCTTGTTAGTCTATCCGCTAGTCGTAAGGGCAAACGTTTTCATTGCTAATGAATGGAAGCTTGTTTTAGTAAATATTTTTTCTAAAAAGCACACACTGTCCGTTTAAATGCCAAATGCCGCCATGTTGCGAAACACACCGTCCTATGGTGAAATTGGTTCCAGTTTCTTCAGTGAGAGAGGCATTTTCGTCTGTCTCCACGAATTCGCACAGGCAATGCTCCCCGACGACTAGCAATTTTTCGATCATCTGATCGATCTTGAATCAGGATCGTAATTAATTAAACATTGATTCCATAATAACTAGCCCGCGCGTTCATAGTAGTCGCTCCGGTGAGGGCGCATACACGTTGGTGTCGATTCGTTGCGGAGGACTCGAACATGCTTATTACCTCCGTATCGATACGAAGTCCGACGCGGAGGCGGAGATAAAAAGTGAATGAGAAACGGAAAACCCCTTGCGGGAAGAAAGTAGGTGAGAAAGGGATTCGAACAACACGCGTCACCCGTTACAGGTGTCGATGGGTAAAGGACGCCAGGTTGATAGGATTTTACGGATCACACATCATTATGAAACTAGCCCTTCGGCTCGTGGTTGCTATTTGAAAGGACCACAATAAGAGACCGCCTGATCCCTGTTTTCTAGCGAAATAGTAACCGATACCATCATCATCATCATCACCGGCACCTTTTGGTGTAAATAATAGAAAGCTAGTCGTGCTGACGAATTGTGGCCTGGTGGTCCAGAGTTATGATCGATTGTCGCTATTATTTGCCGGCGGTAGCTTTGACCTGACCCGGCACAACCTTAATCAGCAGGCTAGATATTGGTAGCTGGTGATTGTTCAGGACGTGGTTTTCCTCCTTAGCGTAACGGCGAAGCGAACAGATTTCTCCCAGTGGGCGAGATCCGACTATTCGGGCAGACTGTTATGAAACGTGACACTGGCGCTGTGCGGTTAACCTCAGTCGGGTTAATATGGTAATAACTCAAAAGTTAAAATTAAATATCCTCTCGGGACGTGCTGCCGCCTCCAGACCGGGGTGTCAAGGGTACAGTTAGGTGCACCTTACGCTCACCGGTTAATTGTTGTCGGCGAGTAGGAAGCTGGCCCTGGACTTCCAGGGAGGAGGTTTATTTGTACGCTGGATGAAAGTGAAACCGTTGTTTGGTTCCCTTAACCCTCGAACATAGTCCATAGTCTTCGAGGGACTCGGCGACATTATTCATCGGAAAGGGCGGACATAAATAAAAAAGAGAGAAATAAATTTTTTCAATGTGGTTTCATGTTTCCGTACGCTCATTATTTTGCGCAGCCCATTGGTCAAGCATGACACAAATGGTCATTTCATCATTTTTTGTTCCAGTCGAATCATACGATGGCTGACGGTCATCATCATCTGCATCTTATGGGCTTATACCGCTTCATGCTGCACTTCCCTTGATCCGGCCAAAGATGCCCTTTCACCTCACGGTGAAAACCCACTGTTCGAGGGTCAATGGTGAGCTTAAGAGTGATCCTCCTTGCGGGCTTCCCGCACAAGTTGTAAATGAATGTAATGTGATCAACGGTGGGCTCCTCTTTGGTTGTAGACGCACTGTGCTCGACGCTAGTGGCTCTTAATGCTTATGATAGTTTATTATGTGCGCTGGCTTCCTTCTATGGATGCATTCGTCGAAGTGTCCTTCGTGTCCCAAACGTATGTGTCAATAGTTCAAATGCATACCGCGGGGATGAAGTGTAAATCACTGAAAATCTGTATTTGCTTCAGGTATCTCTCGTCGCTGTGGCGGTGTTGAGAAGAGAATTAATGGCGCACATTATGATGCAATTTATTTTTAAATTTTATTATACGATCGTTACTACGGGGCGAAAGTGCCTTCCTGAGACTCTGTGCCCGTGATCCTGATGGCGCAATATGACCGGTTCGTCTTGGAATGCCAAGGCAGAGCCCGTGAAGTACTTCTCCCTGGATTGTTTATAGATGCAATGAAAGTGCACAACGTAGCGCAAAGTGAAAGTGAAACCAGAGTCGAATTGTGGGAAACATTATTTTGTCGCTTTAAGGTCCTGAAATAAGCTGAATCTTTTTTTCTCAATAAACCTTTGAAAAGTATCTAATTTGGAGTTAATTTTGAGCACGAATGCTCTTAGCAAAGAAAAACGGACTGCGTACAGATGATCATGTATGGTCTATCTCCCATCATTTTACTATTCTTGCCGATTTGCGATGGAGGGACACATGTGTTATGTTTTGCAATCTTCACCTTTGGTGTACTTTCCAATTCCACCTGCCAGTGGCCTGCCAGTAGATTAAGTCATCATCATCATCATCTCGTTACCATCGTAGCGCTAGCCGCCGTTTTGAAGTTCGTCTAATGAAGTAGGATTAGATGTAGTGTGACTTGAAAAAACGACACTCTTTTTCGCCACGCTTCGGAGCACTACAATTTTCGCGCTGGTGGGTAAATTTTAGGTCCCCACTAATCAACCTCGCCGACGTCATTGTCGTGCTGCTCGGCAGTTCGTTTATAAATTTTTTGTCGCTCGCCATTAGACAGTCTACTGATTGCATTTATTAAGCCATTGAGCCCTGTGTATTAGCGAGGCTCCCGCGCGGCTGCATTACGAAGTATTCGTTGCGGCTGCTTAGGAACGTTGAAGAGTATCTTCGCCCTTTCGACATTTATCTTGATCGTCCTCCGGTACGCTTTTCTGCTCGACTCGATGGCACTTTCTTCGATCGTTTGAACATATTACACGCGATGCTTATGAGTGACCCTTAGCAGCGGATCGTGATCCGCCTTGCTAGCGACGAATAGCGATGAAAAAGTCATCATGTCATCGTTGTTTTGGTTTGTGATGGAGTATCGGCCCTTTTTTCTCGAGATGCAACGGTCAACATCTTGGATTGGTTTAAGTGTATGAAGATTGGTGGGAGGCTTTGCCTACTGATCATCATCCTTTTCATCAGTACTGATCAAAGCTCAAGCTCAGTTTCGTCATTCGCCGCGCTGGGTTTACCTTTCTCCCTTCGACCATGGCCAGAATCGTGTTAATCGGATTTCCCGCTGCCAGTATCGGTTGGGGCAATGTGGCGTGGAACTTTTCATCAGCTTGTCACGCCATGAAAGCGAACTTACCCGGTCTTCAGATGATGGGAAGAACCTGATTTTCCTCGTTAGGAATTTTTTGGAGGAGGTGCTTCATATTTTTTCGGCTCTGGTGTTGCTGGTCTGTTTTCGCATGCTGATGAAATGCTTTGGCACGAAGTTTCTTCGGGGCAATGGTCATTCGAATTTGGGAATAGTTGGTTTGATGGCGACGGCGCGAACGAGATTGATGATGACTTCATCGCCTCTGATCTCTTCTATACTTTTGACGCGTTGCTGTCGCGCAAATGTCTCTTCCAAAAAGTCACTTAGAAGTCACATGAAGCGTGAGCCAGTTCAACATCCTCTCGGCTTGGAATGCTTCTTGCGACGCGTGCCGCGTTAAAGACACCCTTTTCGTTTCCTTTTCGAAACGTCCCGAAATCGAAATGACGAGGGAAAGATGGATGGACTACTTGGTAGCACTTTCCTTCGGGAGTTCAATGCGAAAGCGTCATCCATCATTCTTTCTTCTTTTCGATTTCTACCATCCGGGGTTTGGTGAGATGATTTCCAAATTTCATGCCACTTTCCGGAACCATCCCCAAATTAATTGAAAGAGGTTAATTCATTTTTAAGTTGCCATTTTTACGGCTGTCAAACTGCTCTGGTGGAGTTGTTTGGTTTCAGTAGTTAGCAGTTTGGAGCGTGTCAAGTGAGAAGTATTGGAAAGCCACCAAATCGGGTGAAACGCATTGTGTACGTTTGAAACGATGGCTCCATATGAATGCGCGCGGCGTGCACGGTGTGTAGTCTACTGTCAGGCGTCGTAACTCAGGCATCGTTCACATCAGAGCCGTTCATGAGGAGGATGGATGTTCACATTGTACAACCATCATCCTTTTGTGTTTGTTGATATTTCCCGAATTATGAACGCATCTTACAATTATTTAAACCGCTTGATCATCTGTAAAACATGTTTTTAAATATCAAATAATTCTAATTAATTAAAATTCAGAAGACACATGTAAAGCCATCTCATGCGTACGTTAAAAACTAACCCATCAAACGGCAGAGAGATTTCTAGCCAGAAGGCAGAATCTACAGTGACCTTCGGCAAATGGGTTACCAGTTCTTCATGCTATTTGATCGTGCGTTTCCAATTAGTTTGGAGTTAAAACTAATTGGAAAATTGAAATATAAAACCTGCGCCACAACCAAGCAGCGATGTTCTTCAAATAGAACTTGGGCACGCAGATAGACGGTATGGCCGACGCCCATTCATGCTGGTCCTATGCACTGTGCATGCAGCCCTAGATTCGTTCTCACGAGAGAAAGTATTTCTGGAATTTCCTGCTGCTAGGCAACGTTTCGATTCTTGTCCCATGCATCGTTAATGGCGTAACGCATGTTTTCCTTCTTCCTCTTTCCCCATTGCACGATCATGCTGCCATTACTTGTTGTTCTTGGTGTTTCTTTTTTTGCTTGATTTCGTGCTGTACATACACCGAATTAGACTCCAACTCCCAAAACGTCGCACGCTGCTCGGTCGGTTACCATAAAATAAAAGCAAACAAACAGAAACCACACGCACGTTATTTTCGTTCCGTTTAGTGAAACCCTGATGGAGATGATAGCAGGAAGAAAGGACCGCTTCGATTCGAAACGAGAGGGAGAAATTAGTGCGAGGAGAGCATTGCATTGGAGTGAACGTTTTTAGCTGATTGTTTCCATCTTAGTTTTAAGGTTGCATGGGAGTTACTAATAATTTGCATAACTCGATCATTAATTAAGTCACGACTTTGAATGTTCATTGAATCACTCACTTAGATAATGCTCAACATTTGAAGTGTGTTATTTCAACTCAGCTGTTTTCCTCAGCCAATAAGAAACCAAAAGTAAGATTTGTTTTGTGAACCCTGAGCGGTCATGGACCCACAGTTTTTATTTTCCTTTATAATTTATGCGCTAACTGTAAGCAACGTTGTTCAAATAAGAATTGCTTGCTGTAAAGCAAACCTTCTATCCGGTTGTGCATCATAAATAACATCAGCATTTATGTTCCATGTGGATCCACTCCAGTTGCACCTAAATCTACGCCTCTCAGTGTATACCCTCTGTTCTCTCCGAGCGTTCCCAACGGTGCGTTGTTCTCTCGCGCACCGCAAAAGCACAAGGAGGGCGCACAATCATGTGGTGTGTGGTTGGCTTGTGTCATCGTGAGCCGTTTGACTGAGAGCGTCTAAGCGGTTCGCAATCGCCGCAGGCCGCCGCCTCTGTAGAAGTGAACGAAGCAGCATTATAATGGCCACCGCCGCGAAAACGACCCGCGTGTCGTAGTAGTCGTCGTGGGCTGAACGGCGGCACGACCCTGCGAACTGGCGATCATTCGAGAGCATGTGGCTCTGGGACGGGCGCAGTTGGCGTTCGGTCGACAGTCTCCGTCTTCCAGTGGATCCGGCACGACGGCGGAAAACGCGCTGCGCCCTTAAAGCTCACGAGAACACCGAAGGTTACAATGCGAAACGATCGCGATCGCGCGCGCGCGTGCTTCTCATTATAAGTCTCGTCGAGGAACGAACTGTCAAAGAACGCAGCCTCCGGAAAGGTGATTGCGCGTAGCTATCGACTGCAGCTGTAGCCGTGCCTGTTTTTTTTTCAAGTGTGGGTTGAGTTTTACCATGGCTGGCTGGTTGTTAGAACGGAGAGCGACTGTGTTTCGTGTCTTATGTTTACAGTTTTTTTCTAAATCATGAATTCGCTGCGCCAGTAGTAAATCAACCCATTGGATCAAGGAAAAAAACGAAGAAAAATCAAAGAAAATCAAAAGCTCAAAATAGTCGTGACGCGACATTGAACGAATAGTAGTACGGAGTTTGTGTGCTTTGATGTGATTTCGTGTTTGACAAGTTTACGACAATTGGTAGAAGAGAACGTATTGAACACTGTGTGGTACGGTGCCTGCGTGATTACGACGATAATGATGATGATGATGATGATGTTAAGAATAATGATGTTGTTGGTATATGTCGCCGGCAGCTCCACCAGAGTGACTCCTTGCGATGAGTTTATAAAAAGTCGATGACGAATTCAAGCCGGTGGTAGGCTTTGCAATACTTGCAATGCGCGGAAGTTTGCTTCGTGGCGGATTCCGTTCCATGCGATAAGATAGTGTACTAAGGTTCTTTTCGGTCGATGGTTGTGTTGTGTATTTCCTTTTGCTCCACCCAAGACTCGAAATTGGTTTATTTTGTGTTTGACGGTCCGTGTTGGTGAACTTTGCTTGGCACACTTATACCATGTTGATAAAGGGTGGGTTTGAGGCCCACGCCGGGAAGACGTGGGAGGTGTTAGGTTAGGTGATCGCCTCGTTATAAGGGTTTCATGGTGGATCACACAGTGACGTGCCAGAAGAAGCGCGTCCAAACGGATAAACAGCTGGTTAATATGGGGTTCGGCATTGGCAAACATTTGTGCCATATCATCTCAATCGTGGTTGTGAAAACCGCACCTAGCTGTCGTATACTACCATCGTATTCGAAAAAGGTTACATGTAGGCACACAAAATGCTTAAACACTAGTTTATTTAATACGATTTAACTATTGAAGGTACATCCGTTCAACATGATCTTTTGTTAATAAGAAAATTGAACGTTTCACGGCACGGCATTTTACACCTTTGTTGTGTTAGAAGCAAAAAGAGTCCAATTATTTGTCAAGGAAAAAGTTGAGTTGATGTCTATTTCTTCATAGGCGCAAGCCTTGTAAGAAAAAAAAAAGAATCATTCGTTCAAATAAGCGATAAACGACTGGAAGCCTCGTTCACACGAGTATAAAACGTGTTTATAAATGTCGTTCAAACCCTTGAAAATCTTTTTCCCATAAAATGTTTCACCATAGAAGTTTGCGCGCGCTCGCGGTTTTGTTTTGCGATTTTCTCTCTATTTCTTCCACATACATACCGGATTTATAAATCTTTGCTTTTGGTTCGTCGTAACTTAGGCTCACCTTGTTATCTCCATTCATGGTTCGCTTATACCTTGCGGCACAGTTTACAGCGTGCTTGTTTCGACTTAGCGCTTAGTAGCACAAGAAACTGCATCGATCCCACCGTGTTCCGGCCCTTCGTGGTTCGCAAAGGCCAAATGCATCTGTTTTGACCAGACAGTGTGCGAGCGGGGCTTCATAATCGATTATCAATTGCGAACCACCCATTTTCCCGATAAAAACGATCGATCACACGGAGTCAAGAGTCTAGACTGAGATCGAGGGAAGTTATTCGGTGGACGGATAAACCTAGCAAGGGGGCGAAGAAGGGACGCAGACAAAATCATGGGGTGCGTTATGTTTGGCCCAATCCAACGATCACACCAGGTAACACCAAATGTTATGTCCACAAATGGTTCACCGCTTGGGCTTCGAAAGCTTTCGGTGCACCTTATCGCTCGACGACCATGGCCTTAGCGCGGGTAAACAAGTTGTTCAAGTTCAATATTTACCCATTAGTTATCACTTGACCAAGCTGGTTGACCCTTTAACGATCACAACCGGTCCTTTTGTCAATCGGAAACCGTTTCGTTGGATGTTAGGGTTTCATTTTGCCTTAGCGTTACCTTGCCGTTGTGCCTTAGCGTTCGAGAAATACGCTATAACGGAAGTGTCCGATCAACTTTACAGTTCAATGAACGCTGTTGCTGTGATGGAAGAAGACCAAGTTCTGGCCGGCCGTACACAAAGTTTCAAGTTAACGTTTTAGCGTAGTCTCTCGTCGTAGAATCTATTCTTTTCGAGTTCGAACTACCACGCCCGCGTTCACCTGCTCCACCGAACATGACGAGAGGAGGGTGGCGAGATCCGCTTGCGTTCCTATTGACGGAGATGACGTTACCAGACTTAATCAAACACCTCATTCAGGCTGTGCCGTACGGTACCCGACACTCCCCGCGCGTTCCCAGGGGGTGTCAATTACATCACGTTCACGCATCGTCGATTTCTTGTCAGATCTTCCTTCCTTTTCCAGTGAGGGTTTTTGGAAGTAAATGATTTTTTACGGAATGAAATAAAATGCCGAAGAAATACAGCGCCTTGAGGATTCCAGCATGAGTTGGAAGTTCAAGATGTTGTGTTTCTCGTAGCTCCATTCATGCGTCCGCGACCTTGATGGAGGTGTTAGGAGTCTTACCGAGCGAGGTAAACGCGGCCATTGAGGCAGGCCTGTTTTCGCCTCCATCTTCAGCATTTATTCGGCCCCATAGCACAGTCAGCAGCGTGTTGGCGTAGGCTGTTGGAATGGTTCGACAACTTCACGTGTTGGTGTTGGCATGATGCAAATTAGATCCGCCTCCATCTCGGGCCGTTTGTTGCACGGCATGGACCTAAGCGGAGAAGCAACTTGACACCTCCGGTACCCTTCCGTTTGTAGGAGAAATCCATCGTAGAAGCCGACAGTCGATCTCCTCGCATACATCTCCCCCATACAGCGGTGAGTTGTTGTGGAGTCGAGTCGCGCATCAACTTTCTACCGCGTCACAGCGTGCTAACATGCGCCTGCAGGATGGTGACGTTTGATGGTACGGACGTGATTGGTTCTCGAATTGGGCAACTGCAACTGCACTTGCAGGCGGCAACCGACAGGCAATAACCGATCGACCGAAGCACACCGTCGCCAGTTGCGTTGCTTCCGGTGTCAGCGGAGGAAGGACCGACTGTGTAATGCCGTAAATGGTGGCATAGTTGGTGGCGAACGGGCAAGACTCGATTTGACTCCGAGCATGCTAATTGGTCTCGGCTCGTGTTACCGATAAAGCCGAGTCTAGAGCTGGCTCGGTTCAGGTTCAGTCCGCTGCGGTGGCACCCTGCAGGCAACTCGACTGGTGCGTAATATTGCGCCCACGTGCAAAGCTCGCGGTACACTCAAAGGAACGCAGAAAAAGTTGCAAACGGTGTCACCTAACTGCCCGGGAGCATTAGAGAAGGAGATGTGTTTAGGCTCCCGTGGGTGGATTTACCAGTAAGGCTGGACATTCTTTGTTCCATTAGCAGCCCTGTGATGTATGGCTTTTGCAAGTACTAGTAAATAGGTAGTCCTGTTGTTACATACTTGTGTGGTCCGCTAATGGTAGAGTTTAGTCGAACAGATCTTAACTTTCCGACGACTTTGTGCCGGCTATCGTGCACGGAATTCCGTATATAGCTTCATAGGTATTTTGTAAAAGTGTTCCGAATTGGACTCATTTTGTATGTAATGCGATGTACCGCTATAATCTAGCTTTAGCTGAGTGAACTGTAGCTATAGGCCATTTGCATCATAATCATCATTCAAATGTTGCATGCAAGAGGTATCCAAAAATTGTCAATCCTTGGAACGGTTCTGTTAGAAAGCGAGCACATCGATGACCTTTGGCTCTTCTGATGACGAAGATGATTACGTCAGTTTGGGTCGCTGTGCTCTCCGCCACTAGTCTGATCGGACCGAAGTTAACTCTTCGTAGCATTAAAATTAACCACAAGAGTGGTGTTGCAAGCACTCCATTTAACCATGCCCCGCTTTTCAAACGATGGTATTCCGATGGCAGTACCCTTTGTGTGATCCAGAAGTAACTGCGCCACGTGGAAAATGGCGTGTTGGCTAATGAGTCGGTCTTTGTTTCGGATAACGACTGACTTTCGTTCCAGCGCTCCAATGGAGGAGTATTACTATGAACTGTTTTTTGTGAGGCATCTCCTCTCAAAATCATATCTTATGCCAGAAAGTTTCCTGCACCATTTAGAGAGCGAAGCGTGAAGTAAGCTACCTCGAACGGGTGCAGCACGATTTGAGATGCCGGTGAGATATTCTGGGTTTGCTTGTCGTTATGCCAGACAAAGGTTGTTGATGAATGCGATGTGTCCACTTGAGGAGCAGCGCAACCGATGGTGGGGTCATATGTTATTGGAGTGTTTTCACACGAAGGCACTTCAAGTCATAAGGGCAAAATACAGTGCGGGTGATATGTCACGCGTTCGCTGGTGCAATTTTTACTTTCAATCGTATGTCAAAATATTACGGATGCATGGCTGATACTGAGTAAATAATCACATCACTTATTTCAACTAATCTTTAATATATGTAACGCCAATCCCACGGGTTTGACTTTTGTCTGAAACATTTCATTGAAGGTGTGTGTTTTTTGCTCATGACCCGCTATATCTCGCTGCATGTTGATCAAGTTTCGTAAGAAAACTCTCGAGAGAGCCGCCTGCTAATGGTGAATAAATATTCAATGATCCTCGCCAAAAAAGGGCGGATCAATGAGGCATCGCTGATCGTATGTTGACAGCGTTCGTCTGGCATTCGAACCTCCGCTTTGGCGTCTTCCCGTGGGGCTGTTGTTCTGTATGTTAAGGTGGTCGAGTTCCTCGAAGATGCGTTAGTAATCGTGGTTTGTACCGGCGGTGGTGAGTCAGCAACGGACGATTCGGCGCCGCGCATTAAATTTCTTTCGTAATGGTCCAGTGAAGTGTGTACCGAGTGTGTCAATGTCTACCAACCATGTTGTAGCTTATCAAATTACACTGCTGGTAATCAAAACGGAACTGGACCTATGCCGGTTGGAAATCATTCATCCGAGGTCAGCCAGTGCCTTCGGGGAAGGTCATTCGGCTTGATTTCAAATGTTCCACATCCCAATCGCTCTTTCAAATCGGCTGCCTATTGACGTTACACTACATCAAGCAGTTATGAGTGCAAATATCATTCTAATATTTATTTGCACGATGGCGGGAAGCTGCGAATCGGATGGAGATTATTTATTACTTCTTAGACCTTGCACCGACCTGACCGGTTCGACCACAGGACGGGCGACATTATCGTTGGCTAGGGCTGTACAACAATCGACCGACAGCGTGAATGACCATAAACATCTTTCAATGCCAGCATCTTTGATGCGAACAATGCGCCACAATAGGTATTAGTGTCTAGCAAATTGAATTTGTCAAGTTGCTTAGCATACACACCACCGCATTGGGAGAGGCAAAGCGAAAGGGACACGGGATTTTGCGTATGTTTGTGTGGCGGTCTCCGTCGAGGGCCGCGTACAAGTGGCTCTTGCCAACTGTCAACACCTCGATGTTGATGTCTCGCAGATGGTGTTAAGCGTGTTTATCCTCCAACCGCGGCTCGGTATTACATCTTTCACCTGGCTCGAGAAAATTCATTTGTTTGAGAAATAAAACTAGGATTAGTAAGTTGGGGCTATTCCACCGCATCCGTGGGCTCGCTATGCTTTAGCTGTTTTACAGTTGTAGTAGTACATCTTTTATATTGTTATTATCTGATTTTAATCGTGTGGTGTTCGCATATGCTCGTCTCAGGAGGAATAACGTTTTCCTAGCAACAATCGTGTGAAGTTGATTGTCAGTAGTGTGATTCTGCGCTACGGGTACAGTTCAGGAATATGCTCCACCTCTACGGTCACTAGCGGAGCTTAGGTGGTTCAGCCAGTAGTAAGAGCGTGTATGTTTGTGTGTCTCGATAAACTATAATGGTGTTGATCGATGATGACAGTCTCCATGAACCGACCTCAAGCACCTCCATCATGTTAACCGACGAAAGTGATCGCATTCCGAGCACGACGCTGGCGGTGCTGCGCGGCATACTGGTAAAGTCGTTGTCCCGCGAGAATCTCAGCCTGATCGACCAGCAGCAGCTGCTCGGTACGCGAAAGGCGCGCCATGTCCAATTTAGTCTAGGTAAGGACGTTTGGGTAAGGCAGTTTGGAAGTGAGGTCACAGAGACTCCCTACGACTTTCGGGAGGAATGTTTGTATAAACTAACCTGAGCTGTGTTTGAATTGTGACATATTCGTTAGCAAAATGATTTGAAATGCAAAATTAGCAACTGTGGAAATAGGATTGCAGAAAATTCCGCTTTCGCAGCAACATAACCTAGTGGCGATTGGTTTATAACCGATTACGTCAGATGCTAGGCATGTCAGGTTCTTTAACCCACCTGATCGGTTAGCACGTCTCGTCCAAGTACACCGTTTATGATAATCTGTTCCTAGTTCTTTTTCGTTTCGCTCTTGCTGATGTTTCACGGCGATCATTACTTTTCAAACTGCCGTTTCTTCGCAGGACGTGCAGCAGATTCAACCATTTCCACTTCATTTACGTGACGTGAATTGATAGTTGCTTTTAAATTTAATCGATATTGACAGCAGTCGTCAATTCGTTTCTAATGTGTGGTGTTGGTCTCGTTTTGCTTGGCACAAGTGTCGATGTGCGGTTTTGTCATACACGGCCGCACACATAAACAGCCCGCAACAGTTGCAACGTCGAAGAAGTTCAATGTGTTTATTGTGGTCTTTTTTCTCTTCCTCAGCTGGCAACAGAGATGCGACCGCCCAAAAACAGTCAAGGCCGTCTTCAGCTAATAGAGGTAAGTGACCAAATAAGGCCCGCTCCAAACACTAAACACTCAGACACACATGACGCGAGTGCTCGCGCCAGATAGAGAGCGAAAATCGAGCAGAGTACAACATGATCGTGGATGCTCGTCGCGATTGTTCACCTTCGTCAAGCCCTGGTCTTGCCTGTGGAACGTCGCTGCACAAGCGGGATGAATTCACGTTATACCACTGGAATGAGAATGTACTGTTCAGGTTCGCGATGCTGCTAACCGTTCTCACGGAGGTCGTTGTGCTGGCGGGATTTACGGACTGCTTATCAGTGAAGCTGGTTCTGGAAAGCGTAGGGGCGTTCCACCTAGGGCCAAATGGGTTCAATTTGTGGATCGTCCTCATCGTATGGTTGATTTCCTGACCATCACTAACGCCGGGGTTTCCCGTGTTCTCTCGTTCCATTTCTCGATTCGACGCGCAACTTGATTGAAACTTTGCACCGGCCAGATCGTCTGCATGATCGGCACTCGGTCGCGCACACACTTCATTGGTTTGCCTGCGTTGGCGACGATAGCGCCGATAACGGTAGAAACACAGAAGGTATATTGGCATGTCGAAATGACCGCACAACCGGGCCACCAGCAGCCGTGTAGCGGTGCCCTCTGGGTCGAGTCCATCGGACGCCAACGGTGCATGCGTACGGCGTACGGTGCACTTGCTGTGGGCATGTTGCTATGCTGTTGCGGTTGAGCGTTTTCCATTTTTACTACTTTTTTTTGTACCTCACAGTGTGTGTTTGCCCACGTGTGCATTATAATGATAACAATCCTCCTGTGCTGTGCATAATCGTTCTCCGTTGCTCAACTAATTGCGCCTCGTCCTCGACTCCTCGAAACATTAACCGCACGTACACATTAACTATAATATCTTCCCTTGTAGAAGTGGTCATTAGAACCGACCCGTACCTTGATTTTAACACGTGGAAGTTCATATGAAATATAGAAACATAACCACTAACTTCGCTGGAGGATAACGTTATTGAAGCTCTTTTATTTAATTCCTGTCAGCCTCTGGCGTAAGCTTCCCCCGAAACGTGCATGATTTAGAAACAGTGATTATCGATCGATTTAACTCAACTGATCTGTTTCAATGCATTCAATGAGCTGCTTGTACAATGTTTGAAAAATCTAGATTCCCGTACTCACTGACAACATTGTTGACAAAATCATCTCTAGTTTCGTCTTTGGTCGAATTCGAGAGAGAGTATACAAACCATAACTCGGCAACTTGATTTCGCTGTTTTTGCTGATGATGGATTAATTCGCATTTTTGATTCCCTTTTTCCCTCGTCCTGCACGTTAATGATCGCCGAGATGTTTATCCTTTTACTAACATTTTGATTTCTATTCGTTTTTATGCTTGCTTTTGCCGGACAGAACTGCAAAAGGAACGCGAGGAGCGAATAAAACAGATGAAGGAACGACAGAACGAGGAGCGACAGAAGAAGCTCGAGGAGCTGAAGGCACAAGCGCTGGCGGCGCAAAAGTTCCGCGAGCAAAAAGAAGAGGAACGGCGCCGCCGGATGGACGACCTGCGGAGGCGGGAGAACGACCGGCGGTCACAGGTCGAGGAGCGTCGCCGGGCCATCATCGAGGCGGACAACGAGCGACGGGAGTACATACTGCGCAAGAACCAGGAGCGCGATCAGCGAATGGAGACGAAGCGGCGCAGCGACCGTGGTTCGATCCAGTTCGCGTTCGGGTCGTCGACGCCGCGTATGATTGATACCAGTGACAGTGGCATGTGCAGCTCGTTCTGGGCTCACAGGAGGTACGTTACCAGCGTCTCATCGACAGCGAGATTTCGTCTAATCCACATTTCTGTTCCTTCATTTTAGAGCAACATCAATCACAAACGTAGCGTACACGGGGGCAGCCCTGACGAGGCGTAGCTCCGAGCGCGAGCTTACCGACGGTGCAGCGAAAAAGCGAGCTACCTCCGCCAGTGGTCTCGACCGATCGACAGACGGTACGTATCTGAGGTTTGACTCCGACGCACGAAATCAATTTCGTTGCGGACAGACTCTCGCTAAACCAAAACTCAGCGATGGAGTTCCGTCACTCCGCGTTACGAGGACAGTCATACCACATTCAATTCCACGCCGATCTTTTCCATTCATATTCTCATCAACGCATCGTCTTCGTGTAGAGAATAGGGCTGGAATGGCCAGTGTTACAGCCCTGCATAGAACATCATGATCCTCCACGATGCTCGATCGTGGGTTGATCGTGGTATCGGTGGCTTTCGCTTAAGAATTCATTCTTTTTATTTAGATTCTTCCGGAGCAACGTATCCTTCGAATGTATGGTTTTTTAGAACTTGAGAAAGATGGGTTTAAGTTTGGTAAAGTGGGTTATTTTAACTGGTAGAATGCTTCGAATTGATGATCAATGATTTTCTACTACATGACATTCGAGATTCCACTCGCCGTGCAGTAAAAGTCATACTGTATTTTAGAGTCCGAAAATAAGCTGTTTTCTGCGTTCACACGCTTCTGGGTGGAATTTCTAATCGAGACGTTTGATCACTGCCTGCCAGCACACGTGATATCCGCTCATTTTCTTTGTGCCTCAAAGACCGGGTGTCTTGAATTTAAGGATGCTGTTAATGGTTTTAGTACCTTTAAGCTGGTCGTTTGTTTCCTAGTACCATTAGATTTTTGTGTTCCCAAAACGTGATCAATAAGCTTGTGACAAATTTAGTTCTCAACTTCTTAAAATAGATTACTTTTGCTAGTTTAAGTTCGTTTCTCAAGCTCTATCGCACCTTTCTTTCTTCTTTCTTAGTCTGTTTGTGCATTTATTTCTATCACTCTGGATCGTTTTAAATATTTGTTGCGTATGGCGCAATTTATCAATTTGTTAAATGTGCTGCAATTACCCGATTGACTCTACTCGACAATATCAGTTCTCTTTCGCGTTTTTTCCCCTCATATCTTCTTAAATCCTTTTCTTCGAACGTCTTTCGTATACCTTATCTCTAGCAGGCGAAATTGTTAATCTCTATTCCTCTTTTTTTTCGCCCATTGATCCACACGACACGCTTCATCATAACACTTCGAACGATCGCGCTTCTGTCTTCAATTTTACCAACTCTGTATCTCTGGACATGTTTGTCACAATGGACAATTTGAAACAATTCGCCGTTGCTCCTCTGTCGCTGGACGGGTGTTCTTGGATGCTTATTGATGCTTGGCTGATGGTTGCGTGACGATTTTCTCGTAATTAAAAAAAAACTGGACAATTAAACCCCTCTCCTTTATGTTGTTCATCCCTTGTACGTGTACCGTTACTAAACGATGCTTTGCTGAAAACGATTCAACCGGGACGCACGCTGATGCACTTCCGACGGTCACCACCTACCACCAACACTCCCACCACCAACATTCGCACGCGATGCACTCGTCGAACAAAATTTGGGATTTTGGCCCAATCGTCGCTGCTCTCCTTTCACCGAAATTGGTTGCCTCCTGGCTGGGCACTTGCATAATCCGCAATACGATGGCACGAAAAAATACAACACATGTGTGTACTGTCCAAACGGATGCCCACCTACACAGACCAACGACGAATGTCCAGCTCGATGTACGAGGTGTTCAACTGGACCAGCACCAGCGAGTGCCCGAGAAAGCTCACCTTCTCGCTCGCCGGGACCGGCATCAACATCGACGATCCGCCGACAGCAGGCGACTACCAACCGGCCATGTCCCGTAGTTATGCTAGCGGCAAGGGTAAAGCCATCCTTTTGCGTGTTCTTCCCGCTAACCGAAGGACATTTGCGCTCTTTTCTATCTGCCTTTTTTCGCATTTTTTGTTGGCAACTTTCGTTTTAGTGTGCACACTTTTGATTGATTTTATTTTATGTTTTCGATTCGGCTATGTTTCGTTGTACATTGTCTTTGGTTTTAACGCCACATTTATCTCATTTTGATGCATCTTTTCTGTTGATTCCGTTATTTTATTCCGCACTGTTACATACATTCACCTTGGCTTTGATTATTTTGTTATCTTCTCCCCTTGACTCTTTTGTTACATATTCTCTACCGTTCTGATAAAGGACTTCCCATCTTTCGAACAAGTAGTCTCTCTACGATGATTTTACTGCTGTCGACGTTTCTTTCCTTTTCCTTAGCATCTTGGCGCTTGGCTTTTGTCAATCATTCGGTGTTGCAATTGTAAAATAGTTCCTAGCTAATTATTCTCTCATAAGTTAACGTTATCGGGATTGTGTCTGATAGTTGTTTGACCCTCAAAAGATTCGTTCGATTGTGGCTTTATGGTCGGTTTTGCGTTCTCATCTTCTTATCTTCTACTATCGTTCGGTTGACCAGGCTCTGCTAGTTTCTATTTGCTTGTGAATATGTTTTTTTTTAACCTGTTCGCTCAAATTTCAAACTCTTTATTGCGTTGAAGAAGTGTCTAGACACACTTCCGTGATAAAAAGTATTATGAATTTTTGAATTTTACTACTTCTTTTATTATCAATTCGCGTATTTCGTACGCTGTAATGTTTGGAACAACAAGACCAACTTCATTATTATTTGTATTAAAATGTACGGAATATTCATAATTATTTCTAGCAAAGCCAAAGATTTCATAGCATCAGAAAAGGTTGTACTTAGAGCGTTTCGTTCCTTTCGGTTGTATTTAATTGTTTCGCTCCCCGTATAGTTTCTATCCAAGTTCCCTTTCCTTTTTGTTAATCTTTGGCATGTTATTTTTTGTAATTTAATTTTTCGATGAAGTTTGTTCTGGTTCACAAATCATTTACATCAAAATGTCTATGTAGTCATGTCTAACACATTTGTTTTTTTTCCTGAAATCGTTCATTGATCGATAGTCTATATCCTTTGTTCTAATTGTTCGTTGCATGTTGTGTTTAACAGAATGTATATCTCTCCTGAATGTTGATAGAATTGTTTTAAATTGTTTTTTCTATTCTGTTAACAAGTTCTTGCTCCAAATTATTGACGTCAAATTAATTATGTAAAAACAAAGCAGAAAAATCTACTTCTTCCGGTAACTAACCAATGATCCTTTAACGCGATTTGTTGACATCAAATTAAATTTATTTTTGTCTTTTTCTGTCTTTTTTCTTTTCTCTTTCTATGTTTCTGTTTCTCTGTGTCAACCTTCATACCACTGTCATCCTTATCCCAACACATTGTCTGTTTTGCATCATGTACGACTGTAACTGATCAATAAAATTCAACGCTTGGGCAACACTTTTCTTCGGTGGGTGGTTAAAAACAATCTTACCTTACTTTGGGACTCATACTTTGTTCGTTTCGTTTCTTTTCTATTTCTTTCTTTTTCAACCATGTTTGCGGACTTTCCATAATGGTTTTCATTTGGCCACATTTATCGTTGCCCATCAATAATTCCCGCGTTATGGTGGCGCTTTACGTTCCAATTACATTTTTCTCCACCCTCTCTATCTACTGCCCCTTCATTCCAATCTCTTTCTTCCTTGCTCTTCTGTCTCTTCTCTCCCTATCTATCTATCACTTTCTCTCTGTTTCTCCTGCAGACGATACAGCAGAAATGAACTATCAGCGCACTGTCAATCGTCGAAAGACCGATCTAATGCCTACCATTCCTAGTCCTCGCGATAGCTCTAGATCGTCTCTCGGTACACACACTCCCAGAACACCAGGTAGTATTTTATTGCTTTTGCGTACGCGTCTACTGTTTTCTTTTTTTTTTTTTAGTTCGTTTGTTTTTCGTTCTGTTCCGGTCTTCGTTTGTTTTGTTTTGCTCTGTTGTCTTGTCACGATATTTTGTCTACTGCCTGAAACGCTCGAAAGCTTTTATTTATTTTCTGAATTTCTATATTTATTCCGGCATATTTTTGCTTTTTATTATTAGGGTTTCTTAATTGTGGGCTATTTTTCCAATTGGTCTTAATGTTTTGTTTATGAACAAAAACTATGATATGATGTTTGGGTTATTATATCGTTTTCTTATTCTACTAGTAGGGATGTTATCAGAAGATAACGGTCCCATCAATTAGAGCGCAACACTCTCCTTATTTGCTTATTTATGAACATAAGTTTGCTTTTGCCTGAACATTTTTTATATTTTTATTTAATTTTGTAATTCCATCAGACCTACTACGACTCCATCGGATAGCTCCGAAAGGAAAAGACCTCATTGTGTGCATTTCGTTTGATATGTCTTGCCTTTGCAGCTTAGTACTGCATGACGCTGTAGAACTTCGTTGGTCGTGCCATCGTTTGCACCAAACATTTGATCTATGAGCTGAGGTTCCGTAGGCTGTAGAGTGGTTATTTGGCATGGATCAAGCTCGATTCTCATATACATTCGCTTAGTTTGTCCATCCCTCATTCGATCATTCGCTCTCATCCTATGCTAAGTACCATTTCTTTGAATATCAACATTGTACGGCGGACAAACAGTTACAGCGTATAGAACGAATCATCAGAACTGAACTCATTTCCACCAAACCGTGTAAAATTCTAACTTCTGATGTGACTTCTTTTATTGATTGGTATTTCTTTTTTTATTTGCTTTTCTTTCTTTATCCTTCCACTTTGACTCGATACAATATTCTTTTGAATACCTAAACATTGCTCGTATGCTGCATGATTGATGATGGCTGCCACTCCGTAACACATACACACTTAATAACGCCACCTACATACTGAAACTCATACTCATACCATTCATCTACACTATACACGAAATACAATATCGATTTCTACATTCGTTACTCGGCGCGGTATGCCCGTTTACCTGACCACCGTGCCCCAAACATTGCATTTAAAAATCCTCCCGCCGACGCGCGAAACACGATACAACCTGCATACCAACTCACCACCCACCCTCAAAAGGCCGAGCGTTTTCGATGACTCGTCTGGATCAGCTGGCGCAGCCGCGTCGGCGCAACGGCGAGCACATCAGTGCGATACTGGAGCGCGAGCGCCGCCAGGCTCTGGAGCTGGAAAACCTGACCCGACTGTCGCTCTCGTCGTCCCGTTCGTCACCGACCGGAAGCGGGGGCGCCAACAGCAAGCGCATGTCGCGCAGTATGTCACAGCTGGCTGGCAGTGGGGCGAAGTATCGCAACCAGTCACAGGACTCGAACTCAGGCCGCAGCCCCGGCTTCGGTGGCGGCGGGCGCAAGTCGTCGTTCAACACGTCCATTAACAGTGGCAGTACCTCGCCGATGCGCCGCAACGACACGTCCAAGAGCATGTCGCAGCTGAACACGCTGCACGGGGTTGGCGGTGCGGGCAGGATCAACAAAACGGAGCGCCTGCGCCAACAGTACCAGCAGCAACAGCACCAACAACAGCATCTTCAGAACCAGCACTTGGTGACGAACGGTGGGTCTCTAGCGTCTCGTTGGTCCACGACAGGGTTTGCGGTATCTTCTTTACCATGCTTCGAACAAGCTTTCGATGGCCGAACATTCTCCGTACCTCCATCGGAGGGATCTGGGCGGAGAGTCCTTTAATTCTACATTGGGAGCTATCCGAGCCATATTATATCGTTCGGCTTTTAATTGGTCCGTTGCCGTTGCATCTAACTACTTGGAAGAAGGCTTTTCGGGACGTTGGTCTAAACAACAAGAAGCACTTTATCTCCTCTCCAAATTCTGTCTGGTTTTCCTAAGGTTGTGGAAACTTTTTCCAAAGATTTCTTTAGCATGCTAAAATGTGGTGTTACTGCTAAAACGTAACGGCCTCTCAACAGCTTGGATGGAATATCAAGGAAATGGTCACCTATAATTGACAAGAACCCAACAACGAACACTTAATAATCTCACAATAATTTAAGCGTTGCGACTTTCGAATATAATGCTCGTAACTTTCCCATATACTAATCTACACCATTCGCTAATGATACGTACTGAAGATTTACTTGGACAGTTAATCACATCAATGGGTACACATAATGTAAGAATAACTCCAAATAACAAGAACACACACCACACACACACGGCAAACCTGTCATTCATTCCTTACATGCTTAATCATGGAATGGTTTAGTAGTTTAATGGAACGCTCATACCCATCTCATCTCATTCGCTGCTACATGTGTTTCCCTTTACCATTATCTACTATACTGCGTTGAATGAAGATGTTATTCTTTCGCCTCGATGTTTTGCTTCATTTGTACATAAACATCTATGCTACCACCTAGAGACACTGCTGCTGCAATTGTTATGACTCTGGTTTCTGTAAGAAGTTTGTGTAAAGCTACCCTCTAATACAACACTATATACTGTACAATGTCCACATGTATGCAAACCATGACCGTAATCTGATGATTCGATGTTTTCTCTCTTTTTTTTCTTTTCATTATCCCTTTTCCCCCTTTTCAAATTGCTCTCCATCATCACCATCGGATTCTATCCTCGAAAAATTCGAACCGCGCTGTATCGATAAAAATATTGCAAAATATTTATCTACTACTGTTGTTTCGCTCGGAAACGATCATTTACCACATTGCCAATCACATCCTGTATACAATGCCGCTATCGCATGCACACAAAAACACACACATGTCCTGCTACGTCCGTTGCATATTTGGCCGGTGTTGGCGAACGTTGTTTGTTCCGTTATGTCCAACTGCGTCCATCTTCCGTGTGCTTCGTTGCTCTCCGTCTTTGCGTATGAACTATCTTTGAACAAACTCTCTGTGTGCGTGCGTGTACTATGTGTGCGTTTTTCTATGGCACCCGGCGTCCCACGATCCTTTGACATTCGGAACACCGGAATGGCGGAATCCTACGGTATGCGGTTCGTTTCTCCGTCCAACACAGGGCTCCGTTCCGGCGAAATGACGCCCACCAGTCTGAACACCTCGCGGCCCGGAAGTGCAATGTCCAGCTCGACGACCGCGTCCGGTGTCGTGTACCGACGATCCCTGCCAGCGCAACGTAAGCCACGGCCGGCTAGTATTGCCGTCACGGGGGTCTCTGCCTCCGGGTTGAAGGAAGGTTTGTGTGCTTTTGTTCTGTTTTACTCCCTTCATAACTTTAGCTCCTGACACTCGCGCAATCTTAATTTCGTAATAATCTCCTTTTTGACGGCGGCGTATAGGCTGTATCTTGGCACACGTTCTTTTGTTGTATACATCTTCGTACCCATGACCGGTTGGTTAAATTGCACTATTTTCCTATTACTTTCAACGTGTACATAACATATAGCGTAGCGAATGGATTAATCTTCGTAAAATGCTGAGAGTTATATAAAGTGTAAATTTAGTTATGGCTTGATTTTTGTTTTCGCAGAGTAAACTATTCACCAAAGAGTGAATTGCGTACAACACATGAAGAACGTCGATACATATTGATGCTATTCGGTTTATAACATCGCGTCATTCAACCGTCTTTCTTTTCCAAACTTAATGTACAATTTGTATTATAAAACACACTGTCATAACTACAAACACTACTTTTCTCCAAAATGAACCAACTGTGTTTTAAAGGGGAAATTAAAAAAAAATTGATTGAATTAAAAAGTGCTATTGATGCTTTCTGTAATTACATTTGAAATATGGGTTCTTTATTGATTTTGCTGCTTAAATTTTCAATTCGCACAGACGAAAAGGTAGTCGAAGCTTTTCGTTACTCCTGCCGCTCTTGTTGTAAGTTCGCTTTCTTAAACTCTACTAACACTTCGCCTGGAAGCACAGAACGGTTTCCAATGAAAATTAACAGGAGAACCCCCAATGGAGGATGTTTGTACAATCGTGCAATCGTTTTTACAGCGAAGAATCGAATTACCTGTACTAACCTTATTACTTGTCCATTTCTTCACCCTTGCAGAGAAGCCCCCACTTCCAAAGACAGGACCATCCGGTGCATCAACTGGTGTTACCAGCGCCGGTAGCAAGCATCGCCTCTCGAGTGCTGGTTCCGGTAGCATCCACACGACGCCCGCGAAATCCTCTTCCGGCACGGAAACGCCAACGAAGAAGGCGATCGCGCCGCAATCGGCAGACAGGCAGCGTGTTGCGAACTCACGCGGAACCACTCCGAAGGCATCCTCAACGCCTCTACAGTCGCCGGGACCGGAAAAGGCTTCCCGAAATCTGCACGATTCACTGAAAAAGATGTCCGTCGCTCCGGCGGTGGTTGATGTGGCGAGCAAGAAAGTTTCAACGGAGGACAAGCCGAAGCAAGCGACTCCCAAAGATGCCGAAGTGGTGACGGTGGTCCAGGAGAAAAAGCCAGACGTACCGAAGATGGAGGTATCGATTGCCGAAGAGGAAAATCCGATGCAGCCGGAAACCACGGCACCGCAGGCCCCTGCTCCAGTGGTAGAGCAACCGCTGAATCAGCACGAGCAACAGACAGCGCAAAAGAAAGAACAGGAGGAAGTGGTTGCTTCTGTACAGCAGGAAATCATTTCCATCGTGGACGAAGCGCCGGAAAGCGCCGAACCAAAGCCAGCCTCCGTCGAGGTCGTCGAAGAGCCGATGGTTTCGAAGCAGCCCGAACAGCCAGACACACAGCGAGACACTGCCCCCGAGACTTCAGTTGCTCCGGTGGCGGAAGTGCACGAAGCGAACAACACCAGTCTGACCGTGGACGGAGCGGCACTGGGTGGTGATTCGATGACCGCTTCCATGATTGCGAAGCGCATCAACACAGAGGAGGAGGCCAAGGCAGCCCTGGCCGAGCGGCGTAGACTGGCGCGCGAGGAAGCCGAACGTTTGGCCGAGCTGGAGCGCAAGCGTATCGAAGCCGAGGAACAGGCCGAGCGCCAGCGCATCGCCGAGGAGGAGGAACGGCTACGCAAGCTCGAGGAGGAAACGATCCGTTTGGCCGAGGAGCAGCAGCGCATGGAGGAAGAGCGGCTGCAACAGGCCATCGAGGAGGCACGTCGGCGCGACGAAGAGGAACGCAAGCGCCGTGAGGAGGAAGCTCGTCAAAAGGTGGAACGCGAGGAGGCAGAACGAAAGGCTCGCGAAGAGGCGGAACGCCAGCGTGTCGAGATGGCCGAGCGGCTAAAGAAGGAAGAGAAGGAGCGCGAAGAGCGTCGGAAGCGCGTGGAAGCAATCATGTCCAGGACCAGGGCAAAGGGCACGGCTAACAATACGCCTACCAAGGTACTGTGAATAGATTAATCGTAGTTTTCTTTGAAGTGATCGTATTGTCAATTTGATAGCGTGCGTGCTTATATGTTTCGTTTGCTTTAATTATTTTTAGAACAACGAAGACGACAAGGAAAACGCCATGTCGAAGAGTCAGATCGTACTTTCGTCCACGCCGGCCACCCTCCCGACCGGCACTGCCATGTCCGCGTCCACCATATCGATGACCGACTCGTTCATTGCGTCCGAAATTCGGCAAGAGCAGCAACAGACCCAGCAGCAACAGCAGGAACAATCGCTGGAGAAGGCCATGGAGTCGCTCTCGCTGAGTAATAACAATATCAACAACACCAACAGTAGCAGTAGCAATAGTAGCAGTAGCAGTGAAACACTCGCGAACAGCAGCTCCCTCAACAATAACAACAACGGAAGCATCGAGTTCGATCGATCCGTCTCCGAGAAGGAGAATCTGTTGCTACGCGCCGGCGCACCCGGCTTGGTGAACAACAATCTCAACAATGGTGGAGCGAGTAATGGTACGACCGGATCTTCACCGGCTGCCCTGGTCGATGGTGTTGTGGGAGGCACGGAAGGCACAAACGGATCGGTCAACGTGGCCACCACGAACGGCAAAGCGGATCAGCAGCAGCAGCAGCAGCAGCAGCAGCAACCGCCAAGCAGCAATGGTAGCAACACCACCACCGCCAACAGCACCTCGGATTTGATCATCGAGGATGCGCTGATGGGCCAAACCAACGGACACAAGAACGGCACGATTGACAATGTGTTGTAAGTACAAACGATTCCTTTCCTCCCACACTTGACATGTCACACCTCCAACTCGAATATGCAAAGAGATGAAATGAAATGTGATTATTTAGGCGCCAAATGATGTTCATACACCATACTTTCAAGATCGGTTGTCTCTTTGTAGACGCTTTGCTATCTGCCTGTGTGTGTATGTGTGCGAGGCTTCGCTGACTATAATTTGGATCAAAGGTGTTGGGGAAAATTGAGTTTTCATTTAAAAAAAATTCAAATCCGATTTGGTCGAAAACTATTCTTTCAAACCGGGTTTGTGCCAATGGGGCTAGTGAAGATGCTTCCAATGTGCGCATGCAATTCTTGAGAAAGAGCAAATAGAAAGCTTTCCCACTTTTGCCAGCTTTGTTCAAAAGGATACTCAGTTGGAAAAAGTATATAATGTACATTATGTCATTTACTATCGTGTTATGGCCGATGTAGCGTAACATAAACTCACTGTAACTTTCCATTTTTCCTTAGATTTCCACGAGTTTCCGACATCTGATTCTAGACTTGTAACGGCCGCAATGTGATCGGTCAGTGGTGGGAGAGAAGGAAAAGTTTCCCCTTTATTTTCCTCTCGATCTCCCGAACAAGTCGCACATAGTCCATTCATCTTCCTCAGCCGCCTAGGGTGTTTTCTAACGAATCAAGTTAGATCCTCCATACCTCCCTGTGCTCTCCTACATATCCAGCAACTAGGGACAGCGCGTGCCAGGGTGTTATTCAGACAAGGAGGTACAGTTCCGTTTAGTTTTATCTTTTTGCTTTGGGCAAAAATGTTTCGCTACTAAGATACAACATTGTTTCGTTTGTTGTGTTGTGTTGTTTCCTAGCCATCACCTGTTGCGGTGATCATGTTTGTTATGTCATCTACGATCGAATGTTGGGAAATAATTGTATCATTGTTGGTTCTGTGACCGATCGTTCATTATGGCATTGTTGATTTTTTTTTCTTCCGTTTTGTGTCCTTGTTATTTTGCTGGCAAGTGAGTGGGAAGAACTATTAATCAATGAAAGCTCATTTCACAACCTCTAGCTAAACATGAACACTATGCATTTAACACCAAAATTTAACATCAAAATTAAAAAAGTCAAAGTATATGAACTACAGAGTACTATTTTCATGTGTTAACTTCTTGATTTTCTTGATGCAACTTTATTATTTTGCATGCTTTACACCGTGTTGTTATCAATGGACCGGTCCTTTTATGAAAAAAGGTTCTTTACCCTGTTGCTATTTTTTCTCGTGCTATTCCGATCGCTTTATATATTTAGTCCCCATCGTAACTCAAGCGTTTACCAGACTACGTGCGTCAAGATTTCGCAATTCCTCTATTAATGATCCTGCTTTATTGTATACTTTCTCATCTTTCCCCCCTCTCAAAACTCGTTTTTTGTTGTTGTTGTCCCTGTGTTCGCCTTTCCATTCCGTTGATCGATGCTGCGTATAGTGACGAGCACGCGCCACAGAAGCTGCAACCATCAATCCCTTCTGATGCCCCGGCTGCTGCTGCTCCCGATGTCCCCTTGGATGTGAATGATTTCCTTATTTCTCCGAAGAGCACTCAGCAAAACAATCACTTTAACGGTGGCGACGGTGATAGCTTTTCCCCCTTCAATGACGCGGCCATCGTCAGCGAACAGCAACAGTCTTCGTTCGATTCGTCCGCCACTTCCTCGACCACGACAACGGACACGACCACCGTCACAATCGGCGGCGATGCGGTGACGGTCGCGGCAAACGATCAGCTAATCGATTTTGCCAGCTTTTCGACGAGTGACGAAGCGGGACAGTCGCTTCCACTCAGCGACCATACTAACCTGTTCGTTGACGGCAGCAGCAGCGATGCCAACTTTAATCCCCTCACTCCGTTTGGCACTGGCGCAACAATGCACCAACAGCAGCAGCAGCAACACTACCATAACCTTTCCAACAATAATAGTATTAACCTGTTCGATGCAACCGAGCATACCGAGCATACCCATCTTGCCGCGTGCTACGATGGAAGCAATGGTGACGCCACCGGTGGCAACAGTTCCAGCGCCGTCATCTTCGATCTAGCCCTTGATAGCGACACTACGACTACCAATACTACTTCTTCTACCCACCCTACCGCCACCAGTAGTCACTTTTTTAACAACAATAACACCACACCCAACACCCCGTGGCTAGTTTCGGGGACATCAGACAGTCAAGAGAATCGAGGTAAATAATCGTCGAGGCACCACGGAGCGGGGAACCGCTGCTTTTCGTAATCCATTTCTCACGTCTGCACTCCTTCAAAAGTCTTCAAATGTCTCTTTCTTTTGAATGAAAGCGTGCAAAAAAAAAACACGCACTATACATTTGTGGTGCTGGTTACTTGTGTTCCACGTGTTGTGTTGATTGCATTTGCACCCGCGTGTCGTTTCGCCTTTTTTATTCGTTTTGTTGATAACACGACTCGTTTGCTTCACTTGCGATTTGGTATGCTTGATAAATTGATTCCTCGTTTTGCACCCTTTTTTATTTTTTTTTCCTTCAGGGCTAAACTGTTGGTTTTTTTTTCGTAGTTCGTTTGAAGAAAATGTATACACTTGGCATTTATAATTTTACCAGTACCGGTTTGCTGTATAGTGTGAAATATTGTCAATCCTTTATTTTTACATTCATTTTATTTATTTTGCATCTCTCTGAATCTGGCCCATCACAACCACTGTAACATACAATGACACTAAATCCAACCATACTTCCCCGTGTGTGCGCTGGCATCTAATGAAGCTAGCAGCAAGATCATCTTCCGTTACTGCTGCCGGTTGCACCAAACGGTACTTCGACCCGGTTGGCCCCGGTACCAGACGGTGGCACTGATGGTGTGCACCTTTATCGCACATTGCGGTCTGTACTTGTGGTTATGTTGCTGCGGAAGCATACCGTCGGACCCTGCCGGAACACCACCGAGCACGGGCCCGGAGCTAGATGAGGCTACAGTCCTTCTTCATTGACTTCGATTGACAACTGTGTGGGTTTTGTATCTTTTTGGTTGCTACCGATGGTCAGTACCACTAGTTTGAGTTTTGATTTGTTTTGTTTAAATTGTGTTTGACCAATCCCTTGATTGTTGAACATAAAATAATAAAGAAATGTCTTTTTCCACATTATTATTGCTTAACGGAATGATGTGATTTGATGTGGTGTTCAAAGTACAATTAATCTTTTACTTATGATTATTTAGTTTTTTGTTGTTTAGGCAATCATTTATAAACAATAATTGAACAATTATTGTAAATTCTTAATATTTACCCGGTACCCGTTGCTGGGAGTCGGTCAAAAGTGCTGCAGCGAAACCCCAACAACGTGTGTAAAGTGTGATATTAAGCAAAATGAAATAACAGATCTCCTACTGTACAAATGAGTGCACTGTATCAAGGATTATCCAGGAGTGTACCTACTCCCATAATGTAGCTCTTCTTTGTGTAACCTTACTGCTACTGTTATCCATTATCATTCCTCTTTTTCGTCAAATGCACGCGTTTGGTTAGCTTTTGTCTTTTTCGGTATAAAACTGCACATGGAACATTGCAAGTTTATTAATACATTCTCTTCATATTTTTTTATTCCCGCCAAAAAAAACCGTTCCGTTCCAATTTCTATCTGCAACCTACAGACTTGTCGCTCTTGTGAACGAGTAATGTGTGGACAGGATAAACGCGCGCTTGGGAGTGTGTGGTACAGCAAACCGATCCGTTGGCAAAAGAAGGTTGTAACTCCATGGGGCACCTTGGCCAGCAGCAGTGCACGCAATGGGACACCATGGGATCGCCCGATCGTCGTACTAAGGGAAAATTCCCTACCATCCGAAGGCAACTAGCCTAACAAAGGCAAGGTGAACAACATCCTGCAGGAGCACGATCGGAAAGCATACTAAACGGACGACAGTATCCGATTGGATACGATACTTCAAGTGCATGCGTGCGATACTCTGCTGCTGCTAGAAGCATTATGTGTTTTTAACGATAGTCAACCATAGCTAAGAAAACAACAAAAAATTACAAAAATCATCTAACTACAGAACGAACTCTGTCGCGCAATGGTCCGTCATTGGAATGAGAAAGGTTTTTCTGCCACTAGGTTTCTGTTTCGCAATTAGGATAGGTTACAAAGAGAAATCAAAAAGGTGTTAAAGCTAAGATAAAGGAATGTTTAATGCAAGAAAAGTGAAGCGGGGGCATCTTTTCCTCCGGCAGAAAAACTACACAAACTAAGGGTGGAAAAGTAAATGAAAGCGCTATGCTTGGCATGTTTACATTGCAAAGTGACACGCACTCACCAGAATAACCATCGTCTCAAATATATGGAAGAAGCAAGGTGTTTTACGTAGAGTGCGATCTATGTGAATGCTTGAAAAACTGACTGAAACATAGAAGGATACTCCTCCAAATCTTAACAGTGGAAAAACGAAAGCATGTCTGTCGCTTTCGGAAGCAATCTTTGAGCTCTTCTAAAGGAGAATAGTGATTACATAGGTGCAATGAAGTCCTTGTTTGTTCTAATGATAACGCCGTAACTTTGATCATGAAGGTGCTGTGTGTATTTTTGGTTCTCGTACTTTTTTTTTAAAATGAAACTGTGCGTCACGTTTCGTTGAAAGAGAATTCAACATTGAATCCAATTTCTCTATTTTCATTTTTACGCGCATTGTGTACTGAAGCTATTGGTAAATATTAGCTTTCACAACGCTCACCCGTTTTTGTTAAATAAGTATATTTAATTGCATATCCGCATATCGTTTTCCTCGATTGCTTTGTGTATAATCGTTGAATGGTGACCCGATAAAATTGTATGTTAATTTATTAAATTCCATGTAGTGAATTTGTGTTTTTTCACGTTTATTTCGTGTGTTGATCGTTTCCCGTATATTGTAATACACACCTCCGTAGGCACTTTAAATACACTTAGAGCTGTACGAAAAAAATACTTTGCATAGATGTATCTTCATGGAATATCCCCTGCTAGCTAAAACGGTATTGTCATTTTTCTGTAACCATTCTAAAGCGCACACGTGTGTCGCTAACAGTTGCAAAGCTCACAATTCGCGCCATCCTGTATGATTTTTTGGTCGTTTTGATCGGTTAACATCACTACAACTGCCCTATAAGGCCATATTGGTACTGCACTGCACGAAAGTAAAAGTGGAATAGAAAATGAATTCAAACCAACTGTGGAAAGTTTAATGTAACATTAATGTTTAAATGAACAAATTGACGATTTGAAACGAGATATCAATTCTTGAAGAATTAAAACCCGAAATACAGTTTGTAGGAGAGGAAAACAGAAGAAGATCGAGCTAATCAAAAAGCATGATAATGTGTGACCGTTCACAAACGTGTAGCCCCAATCCGCTGCGGAAACGGCAGGTCAAGGAAAGATGTATAGAAACGAAATTTATCCCGAAACAGGAACCATAGAGGCACGGGGAGTTAGCGCAATGAAATTATTTAGAATGAAAAAAGTTCTTCTATATATACCTGTTTGATTAACTATTAATAATCTACTGATTACATACACCTATTGTCAGATCCATGCGCCTCATCCTAAACCATTAATCAAGGATGCGATCAGGCAAGAGCTACAGGAAGGCAGAATGTTGGAAACAATATAAAATAATGAAAAACAGCAAAATGTGGTGCAATACAGGACTAAATAATGATGCGTCTACAGTTACTCGCTGCTTTTTCTTGCTTTAAACACGAGATAAAGGATATAACGATGGGCACGGACCCACTGACGGTGGAACGCTGGCACACAACACTACTCTGAATATAAATAGCATGAATGCGACTGCGAAAAAGGATGGTGGAATGTGCGAGAACGATAATCCTAGTATTCTAATCTGTTAAATTATGTATAAAACAAAACAAATGTGAGGATAAGTGTCTTTGAAAACACACATATACACACAAAAATGACTAAAGAAAGGACGAAGCAGTTCTTCAAAGACGGGAGGGAGTGAGATGAGATTGAATGAAACACATGGGATAGGCGACACGATTCACCAACGATGCACGCGCATTGATTGGACACATAACGAAACAATACTAACAACACGTACACGTACATTAGCATGAAAACACAATTACACATTACAATATACTACACACGTCTACCTTAAACTAAACTCTATACATAAATGTGTTAATTAATGTATCACGAGGACGTTTTTTTCATCTTGGCGGCAGCTTGGCCGAAACAATAGCAACGAGAAGGGACAAATGTGCGGTTGGCGCAAAGTCAAGACAGCATATGCGGAGAAGGAAACAGTGTATAGGATTTACGGAGCCGATACGGAGGTGCGAACAGTTTTAGGAGCAGAGAATAGAAAACAGAAAACAGTCAGGAAGAAATTAGAGAATTTAAGCTTTGACAGTTTCTGAAGATTATCGAAAAGACGCGACCGAGCGACTTCAGCGTGAGGAAAGCTCACCAGAGGTCACAACAGTTGTAGGGTACTATATTAGCTAGCTGCCAAGCGAAACAAAAACAGAAAGAGAGTAAAATTAAATTATTCAATTGTATGTTTTCCAATGATAATGTTTTTTTCTTTATCTTATTCTTTTTTGCAATAAAACCAGAAGAATAGTACCAGGAACTTTTGATTGTTTTCTTCCGTTGATTTTGACTTTTCTTTCAAATGCTTTTTTTCTTTCGATGCTTTGGGTCTCTCACAGTTTTTTTTTTTTCAACGTTTAAAGGATGACCGAAATTAGAAGGGTACAATCAACAGAGTAGTTACCAAGACATTACAGGCAGTGAAACAATATTTGCTTCATACATCTACACATTGGCACGTTTGCACATGCACACGTCTCCTTCGCCAGGAAGTGAACATGTCGTACAATTTCTTAACCGACTGCCCTACCAGACTCCGGCAAACTTTTAAGGGACCTCGGGCGGTTCCAGAAAGCTGCTTAATTGTCAGACAAAACGTATTTAAATCCTGTAATCGATCGAATGAGTTTGCGCTCTTCATAGAATTACTGGGTGGTATTCTTCCCGTGGGGGGTATGGCATGTGGGGAGTTACAAAAGACAAGTGCGGCGTACAAGGAGAAAGAGCGCGATTGTGGAGTGCGTTGAGAAGCTGTGAAATCGTGTGCTTTACGAGAATCGGTTGAAATAAATGCATTTGATAGTTCAACTGTGTTTGTAAGGCAGGGGGAGGAAGGGAAAATTCATTTAACGGGAGAGGAGAAACTCAACCGACGCAAACAATAGGAACCACATATTCGCTTGTAATAAATGCTTTTACATCAACCGAACGTATATGAGAACTAAATAAAAATCCTATTTAACAAACAGCTAAGAATGACTGTCCTCTTCTGATTAAGTTTTTTCCTTGACTGTCCTGTACTTTAACTGTCTCATAAGGTTGGCACCTTTGAGTGGGTTTCGTTGTTTCTAAATATTGCATCCAACTCTTGCATTCAAACATTCCGTACAATTTCCAACCGGCGTCCAACTTGCCAACTTCGTGAACCCTGTTTCAACCTTCAACGGAGCTTAGTGTAAACGCTTTTCAAACTGGTGCCAGCGGCGGCTCCAGCATGTGGCCTCACGCACACAATGACTCCAGTGCAATCCGGTTCCGAAGATCGATGCGACGGGGACGGAGAACAACCGGCGTTGTAATGAGCCGCGGTCCCACCGCATGTCGTAGGACCGGAGACAGGCGAGCAATCGACCGTTGTTTGTGTTGCGCGTTCCGTCAGTTCTTCAAGTGCCGTGTACGCGTTCGGACGTCCGTGCCTGTGCATTTGTTTCGTTGTCTTGCTTCACTCCAGCAGCTCCACTTTGCCAACGCCAATCTACTGTGATAAAAAAAAAACCAGAGGGATTTGCTAGCAAATATTCGCGTTCGGAACCCGTAAGTGTGTTGTCACCTTGTGCACACGTACCAGCTTGGGAACGCGTAACAGCCCGGTTTATTTACCGGTGGTCCCCTTCTGTTGTGTGACGGTCTTGCTGCTCGCCGTGTACCGGATTTTAAGGCTCCCATCTGTTGCGATCTCGTTGCAGCATCTTGTAACGGAAAGAGGATAACCCATCGTCCAGATCGCAAACAAAACGAAACAAACACTCGCCACAAGATGTCGACCAATCGTGCACCGAAATCGGGATTCGCCGCCGAAGCCCAGCGAAAGGTAAGTGGTCCCCTTGCGCGCTTTGCCTTTCTCCAGCGTGTCACAGTCGGGTTAGGGTGCGTGGGAGCCACGGCTGCAGAGAGTTGCATTCCAGACTGTGGCTGCCGGCTGACTGCCAACCCCCCACCCCCTGCCTCCCGCCCCATCCTCACGGTACTTTCTCCGACCAATCAAACGGACGGGCGAAGCCGAACACGCCAGCTCGCCCGGGGGTCGTGGAGAGCAGGAATTCGGCTGGTCAATCTGCATCCCCCTCCTCCTACCTGCCCCCCACCCCTCCCCCCCATTCTTCCGTGTGTGTGCGGAGTCCGTTAAAGGTGTCCTCAACTGGTAAAAAAAGGAGAAAAAGACAAACAATCGACCGCGCGGCACGATGTCTTCGTCCCTGTTCATCACCCTCCGTTTGCGGTGCGACTGCTCGAAGGTGGGGCTGGAGGGAAAAGAGGAGACAGCTGGGTCCGAAGGAAATTGAGAGGGATACAGAAAAGAATCGAGAATCAGGCATCGGGAATGGAATGCTTCCTGTGCGCCGGGTTTTCTCTTCCACGGTCGCCAAGGTTTGGTGTTTGAGTGCGAACGATTCGGCCGTTTCCTTTGCTTTCCTTCGGTGCTTTCTGGTCCAGCCTGGGCACTGCCACATGGATTGGCGTTTGGCTTTTTGTTGTGTTCTCGTATTCTTCATTTTTTCTTCCCCTGTCCCGTGCCTGGTTGACCCGCTTTTTTCGTCTCCCGCGAGCAGCTTGTGGTGCTCGAACGGGCCTTTTGGTTTCGTTATTATTAAGCGGTTCGCGCATTATCTTGCCCACGCGGACGAGACTCTGCTGGTTGGGTTAAAATTTTGCCGACTTAAAAGAGTGGTAGTTTCATTCAGAGTTGGTTAGTGCGAGTTGGAGTTGGTTAGCAGTTCAAAAATATTGTTAAAAAATTATCAATGTTTTAACTCTTTGTAATTCTTCTTCTGTATAATATCTTTTTCCTACATATTTCACACATTTCGTTGTTTGAATTATTCGCATTTTTTTTTCATAAAAAAAACATGCATAGTGTAATGTCCGACTGCTGTTCCTTGCTAAATTTCGCTTACTCATGCGAAGCAATCAATCAAAGATTCCGACGTCAATGGTGCCTTATACCACCACGCCTTCGCCATAAACGCTGGAGGACAATTTTGATTTTTTTCGCCACGCTAACATCGGGCGAGACGGTTGTAAAACGAGCGACCATGCAAAGAAAATTATCGGCGGCAATCGATGAAGAGTTGACATCGTTTACTTATAACGAAAATGAAAGATGATATCAAACCACCAGTAAGTTGTGTTGGTTTAAGATAAATTTGGATTGTGAAGAAAATGAAAAATAAGGTGAACAGATTATTGCTCAATAGTTTTTCCCATTATAAAATGTACAATAAATATAAAATATTTATCATGCTGAAGGTATTTTAAATTTTCAAACACTTGTTTAAAACAGCGGCAACAATAACCTGGTTTCTCACTTTAAGGGGTTTTTATTTCCTTCTAATGCCTTTTTGATTACGTTGATTAAGCGCGTTAAACGTTTCTCAAATGGCCGCATTTCGCGTGTTTGTAATTAATTCGCAATTAGAGACCCTCGCAAACGCATCTGCTCCGAGTTACCATCGGGTTGCAGCCAGAGGCGCGGCTGGGCCTAATTTTTGTGCGGCCCTTCCACAACCCGTCTGATACAAATTAAGAAGAAAATTTGCTATCTTGAGGGAAACGGTTAATGCACCACATTGCCATTCCAATTTCCGCGCCGGCATCGAATTCATGTGTCTTTTTTTTTGCCCTGGCTCCATATTTCATCCGCAACTCTCGATCGTGTTTCGTTTTTCCACAATAGTGGATCATTGTGAAACATATTTTTATTATGTTTCCTCCTTTTTTTTATTCGCAAAAAAAGGAAGGATTGTTGGTGAACTGCGATATTTCGAATCTGTAGCCACCCCGTGGTTTGTAGAAAGTCAATCCTTGGAGAGTTGAACACGGATACGCAGAGAGTACTGGTGGTCAGCATGTTTCATGCCGTCATTCCGAAGATTCGCTCGAGTACAGGATGTCCAGGGCAGGACGGCTGGCTGGACGATGGATGGTGGCAATTGGCGGATTCACATTATCGTATTTGCTGCCGCGCCTTTGCCGCTCACACGAAACGTACGGAACGAACAAGCAAATGAAAAAAAGAAGATTTCTTCGCCACAAACAACCGAGGCTTACGATGATGTCATCCTTGCGATCGGGCTCGAGTTGGTTCCCCGTTTCGTTTGGGCCACCATTTCCTTCGAGCCACCTTCCTTTCCTTCCGAGGAGTCAGCTCACTGAGCACATACGCACGTCCACTTCCGTGCAGGTTTGTCGTTTTTTATATCGCTTCTTGCTGGGTGTACCTTCGAGGCGTCTCGTGCGTCCGTACACACAGCCGGATGTTTGGCGTCCTTGTTCCTGTCTCGCGGAAAACATAAAAGTCATCCTGGGCGTACCTTCTTTTTATGAGCAGCTCGTGTTGGTTCCACCTTTGCTGAAAACATGGTTAAAGAGCCAAGGGTAAGCAGGCAAAACTCAGGGTTATACGTCCCCTAATGCGCCAGGTGAACAATACGGATGAATTCGACCACCGTTTGCCACTTTCGTGTCCCAAATAGAAACTCTCCTGGCAGAAAAAAAAAGCAAGTTAACGATAAAAAAGGCTTTTGGGGCTTTTTTTATTGCGAACAAGAAATATGAACTGGCAATATTCCTCCTCACACCGCCCTATCCTGGCACCCTTGGATGACTTGATTTGAAGCACGTACTACCCGAAAGGCGTTAAAATGGATCGGATAGTTGCCATGGGGAACGCAAAAGCCTCTCATACGCAGCTGTTCGATCTGCCATCCTCGCCGCTTCCCGATTTGGACGTTCGAGATGGTAGCAGTTTGAATTTAAATTCACATTCAAACTTTATCGTCCTCGCTTTCGGCCACTTTAAACGTTCGTTAACCGACGCCGCGCACTTGAACGGCTGAACGATGTGAGTCACACGAATTCCATCGTTACGCGAACGCCAACAACGATCTGTTGAAAAATGGTCCCGACGCCTGACAAATGAATGGGAGATACTTACACGCCGACTATTCCATCTTTCTGTTTGCCTCTTGGAGGAGTGATGCTCTCCAGAAGGGTTTAGGTTTACTCGCTTTCCCCTGAATCCACTTGAATTTTTGGCACAAAGCGAAGATCCTCTCATTCGATGCTCGTGCCAATTTGACTGCCAGCGATAAATATAGGTACGGTCGGTGGATGGCTTAGGAACGTTGCTAAAACCAGATCGCAAGGTGATCCTCGTCCGCAGTAAATAAACAGCGTGGGATAATTTATCTCGAGTGGAAGTGCCTCCAAGGACAGCGCCCCCTAGTGCGGGAAGCAATGAATGAATGAAAGAAAGTAATGTTGCTTCGAGATAGAATTTCTGATGAGCTCCAGCGGGGGAGGAACTGTTTGCTCTGTCGTTTTATGCATTTTTTTTTCTCTTCGTTTCGCCACGAAGCGGCGAAACCTTGGCTTCATTTCAAGCTCGTGCGACGAGTTTCTTGTTGTTAAAGACAGGCTCTAGCCCTGACACATTGCATTACTTTGCGTTACTTCGCTGATAGCAACACTTGCCTAGGAAGGCCATGGTCTTTTTCCTTGGAAAGAACCGGCGGCAGCCTCGCCGTAAGGGGGCTTCTCGGGGAGATCTGACTCACAAGAAGCTGCCTCGTTTACTGGACCTGAAGGTGCCCAAGGTTTGCCGACATCGTAGTCAATGCCGGACATTGCGCGGGTGTGGCGCCACTCGACTCGTCACGCTCCGTTAATATTCAGTGCCTGGTGATGGATAAAACGCTACAAGAATTCTCGGAGAAGCGGGCTTTTAAACGCTATTCTTCTTTTTCCAAAAGCTTACCCCAAGTCTCAAAATTGTTGATCAAACCCTTTTGTGCCCGGGGTGTAGCTTGGACACGGAAAGGCCATTAATTGTCAAACTATCCCAGGGAACCAATTCGTTTGTGTACTCTGTCGTGCAAAAATAGCTACGTAAGGGCATTCAGCTGTCAGGTGTGCAGACGATGAGACTAATGGGGAATTTTGTTTAAGAAGAGGAACCATTTTTCTCATATTTAAAAAAGACGCTCTCATGATCCAAGAACTTAGAACTTGGGCGTTCATGAATGGAATCTTTCGATAAAACACTTCAGATAACAGTGTAGCAATCGGCTTATGCTTTGGATTTAATGCTTTTCTTCTGCTCAGCAAGTAAACCCCCTTAAATGCTCTTCGACTGGTCGAATTTATTTTTTACAAAGGTGTCTTAAGTGGGGCGCATGGTTCCTTCCGTAAACAGTCATGACCGCACAACGGTACAACGACGGTTGATTTTGCGCTTGCGGCAGAACCCCGTTGCATGGCGGGTTGCAGTGGTAGTGCCAGCCAGTTTTCAATTCCACCAGAAACGGCGAACATCAGTAGTCAAGTCAAGGCATGGGCCCGTAGCCTAACCTCAACATTTATGATGGTATATCAACGACACAACGGGCGACCAAATCGAAAACAATGAATTCATGCGTGTCGTACGATGCCGTTAAGCTGAGGAGAGGAGGCATTTGTCCGGTCCCATACAGAGTTACAACTACAGCGCGATGATCGCGGCTTTACCCATCCGTTTCAATATTCCTGCGGCTCCTTAACCACCCAATACCTGGAGAAATTTGGGGGCACCCAACGGATTAAGGGTTGATTTTCTTTTTACTGATCTTTTGATTCCGTTCCCGTTATGCTATACGGATCATTTTATGATGACGGTGTATTTGTTCCTGCTAAGAAAACGAGAGGTTCAACATCTTTTGGCCACAAAGCATCAAAAGCATTTCGAAGCTCACCTTTTGTTCCAGGTACGCTAAGAAATTTGTTCGTGGCGTGCTGTTATCTTGCACCGTAGCTTATCACAATCCCACACACACACACACACGATAGACATTTCCGCCCACGATGAATGTGGCGAGCAAACAGAGCTGCATCAAAGTGCACTGTTGTTCGGTGCATCCGACGGGCCCCGGTTGGGTGCCGCCACTGAACGCTTGACGACCACACATGGTACTTAATTGGACCCAGGTTTATCTACCGAATGATCTTAGGACGCGAACGAGATGGAGCGGAAACTTACAAGTGTTTTGACCGTTGTTTTTCTCCCACTATTTTTTGTTTTGTTTTATAATCCGAGTTTAAGGCCTAAGGAATTTTGGGTTCTAATGCAGAAGGCGTTTTTACTGAAAACGCCTCCCTTCACCCTTGGCATGTTGATTCCGCTGACATGAAACTGGGTCATCTTTTCCGTCATTGCTCTCAGCGGGAACACTTCATGGTCATTTCCCAGGCAACCCAGGAAGTCCCTAGACCTTCGACAATTGTAGCGGCGTCCTAGGCTTTGGTTACGCCTGTTAATCTTGATTTTCTTCCTCGCTCACTCGCATTCGGCTATTCATTATCTCAGTCGGTTAGGGTTTAATTGCTAAAAATGTAATATATCTCAAAAATCAACTTCGCCCCCGATCGAGTCCAAGCGTATAGGCTACATGGGCAGTTGCTCGCGCAATTGATAAAGTGTTTTGTTGTTGTTGCGAATTAAGAAATTGGAAAGCCCAATCGGAAGGAGAAGGTGCCGTTAGAGAGGATATGATTAATTGCTTTTTGCCGGGAGCCTAAGTAAAAACCGGTTGGTTGGTGGCGGCACCACCGGATTGGCGGAATTGATGGTTTAATTATATTCCTTCGCCCTGTTGAGCTTTAAGTGTTCCAGATCGTCGATAAGTTAAGTTTTTAAGCCTGGCGAGATAAAAATCGCAACACCCAAGCTCTCGGCAGAGACTGTTGACCTAGAGAGGCACCGTAAGTGTCCGAGGCGTGTGGTGGAACGGTTTCCGGTTCCATTTTCACCCCTAAAATCTTAAAGTTTCCGTGCACCATGAAAGGAAACAATTTTTGAGCACAAAACAACCAAAAAGACCTCCAGAATATTGTTTCATTCCAGGTGTATGTGGTTAAGCTAAGCGTTCAGGCAGCGGAAAGCTCTATCGCCCCGAATTATTTTGGAGGCGTTAACCGCTAAGCCGATCACTCAGGCTGCGATGCAGAGTCTTTTAAGTCACCTCTTCCCGTCCGATTATCTAAGTCACCGGTCGACGGTATAGCAGTTTCCTCGGAACACACAAATCGACCCTAATGGAATTTGTGCCCTGCGTTCATCGATAGCGTTATCAATCGTTGTCACTGCGCTGCTACGCCTTGAACAAGCCGTCAACATCGTAGAGGAGTTGTTTGCCGGTGACACTGGAGCAGAGGAAAAATGTCACCATTAGGGACTGATAACTTACCCTCGCCCACGGTACCTTCGCGTCCCAAATGTGGATCGAATCGGCCCTCTTCGTCAGCCCGCGTAGATAACACGTGCACAACCAAAGCCAACTAGCAGGGTGGGTAGTCGGATGGCAGTGCTACGAGACACGATAGACTCGCGAGAACTCGCCCGTTTTCGATGACGCTTTTCCTGTGTGCGATGCTCTGGAGGGAACCACCATAGTTTCCGTTGTGGTGCTATGATTGTGGTATGTTTTCGTGAATCTGCTCGACCCTCCTCGCTCGTGACGCGCGTTCGCGCGTTCCTGCTAACCGTCACACGCGGAGCAGCACCGGAACGCACCCAGTTCGATGTCGCATCAATCAACGGAAGGGTTTGTTTAACCAGTGACTTCCTTCCTCGGGTCAAGCGTTAGAGAAGGAATAAAACTAAATCCATGTGGTTGGGTGTCGAATGGTGTTTAGTGACTTGGATGTTTTCGGGGTTTTCATTGTGGCCCTTTCACATGTATCCGCACTGCGTACGCTGGAACCTTCGGACAGCTTTTCAACAACAATCGGGACTATCAAATGACGTTGATCGTCGCATGGAGTCGTTGCAGGGCATCCGGAGAACGGCCAGGAGATAAGCGTGCAGTGTTTCAACCGTGGCAACGAATAGCTGCAAATGCTAACATTCACAATGATCACGCCCGGCATGAGATCATACCGCCATCGGAGGCGAACTGTCTCCGAGCTCTCGCGGTAATGCTTGCGACCGTTGAAGTCATCCATATTTTGGGACCGTTGGAAGGCGAGACGGATGGAGTCCAATCAATCAAATTGATTATTTTTGTTAACTGCGGCCCGCGTGTTCCATCACAGAAAGCGTGTTCGTTGCATTGGGAGTGTGGAAACATCGCTGACAGGCTGAGGCGAACTCCAAACTGTTTGAACCCATCCGGCCTTTCGCCATCGAAGTAAACGACCATTTCCAGCTCACAACTACAAACTCGTTTGGCGCGTGTTTGGTGCTGGAATTGTCGTTAATTTGTGCTCACTCACTCACTTGTCTGGGTGTCCCTTGGAAATCCCATATCTACTGCCGTTCCCCTCATCGGCTCGGTAAATTGTGCAAATCCGTTGCAAGGTTTCACTGCGTCTGGTGTTGGTGGCTGTCCCAGTGGCACGGCCCAAGGATACGTGTCCCGTCCAGACATTCGCGACCACCAATCGAGGGTGACGCTTAGGCGACTCCCGTTGGGCGGTTGGTAGGTTAGGGATTTCATTAGCACGCTAAATGTAGCGTAGGGTAGGCCAAACAAACAAATCATAGATAAGCCAGTACAACTGGAGTGACCCACAAAGAGACTTGCTCGCTGGTGGTGCTTGTACCGTCCAGTCATTAGCGATAAGCAGAGGACATAGAGTGTAATTGTCTGAGAGGATTAGTTTTTGCCTCGATTATGGAACACTTGACGTGAGTTATTCACGGTGAAGTGCGTTGGTTAGTGCAATAAAAAATAATGCTTTTTTTCAATAGAACGCCTTTCCGCTGGCTGTACTTCAAGTGTCGATGCCGATGATGAGGTCACCGCCTAAGTCATCAATTAGCTTTGGCGCGAACTTTGAATGGCCTGTTGGAAAGTACTTGTTTACCTTCATGATAATATTGGGACTCGTTATAGGAGCGGTCTTTGATGGACTATAAACAAAAGACAGTTCGACGAGAATATCTCACAGTCACACAAGTTTTCACTCTCTGTGAATAAGAATCTTGCAGCAATTAAAGAAAACTAGAAAAAATGCTTCACTGTGCCAGATAAATCCCACCCACTACTTGTCTCTGTATGGCAGCGGCGGGCACTTATTGTCGAGAGTGATAAGGTGTGAACATATTTATTGACAACAAACAATTGCGTCATGGCCCTTGTAAACTGTAGCCCGATCATCCAACTCCCGACGATGATAGCGCATGACGCAATGAATCGACTACGATTGGAGGAAGAGAAAAACATTCCGTCACGTCGCGAGGGTGATGGCGACGGTGCTAGGCATGCGTGATTAGTGCGTTCGTGATCATTTGTTGGTCCGTGAATCATCTGCTATCATCATCGTCGTTTGTCGCTATTCTTTTGTTAGGTTCTTACAAAACTCGTGGAGGACTTTCTTCTAGAAGACGCTCCAGTTCATGCAATGATTGTCTATCGAGCAGCTTGAGGTTTGATTCGTTGCTTGGAGCGCCGTTAAACCTTATGGTATGACAGGTATGTCTTAGCCTGAAAATTAATTGAACTGCTTTACCTTCAAATCGACCAATATCATTACCGTGTTTGTATTTCGTAGGTTTGTATGTTTGCTTGGAGTATTTTGGTGAGATGATTTCCCTGGCATTCCTGCAAAGACCACTGAAAAAGCAGAACTGCCGAAAATCAAATTAAACGCCATGATTTGGCAGTCTCCACATGTTTCACGCTGGGGAAGTAGATTCGCAACAAGACGAAGGTGATACCCGAAACAGTTCGTGCGTGACCTTTCCTAGGGCCCTTTCAGAAAAGCGGACCGTACGGTGTATCTATTTTGCGGTTCAGCGGTTCGCTCCAGCTCTTCTGGCGTCGTCCGTCAGCGGGCCAGATCGGCCAAGTTTGATAAATGTTTTGGCTGGTAATTTTTCGTCAGAACTTTCGACAGCTCAAACAGCAGAAAATCTTTGTGACCCTTTGTTAGCAGGATGAGCAAGAATGAGCGTAGCGAGATGTATGGGCTGGAGATCCAGCGAACACCTCACGACTTTGCAATGCTTCTTGGAATTAAAGGCTTCAAGCAGCTTGAGGCGATTTGCGCGGACGGGGTTAACGAGCGCATGAAAATGCGTTGAAATTCTTTACATGATCATTAAATATATTCATCGATCGGTCAACGTGGTCACGATCGTTAGTAAGCAGTCGCTAGGGAAACGATCTTATCCTCAAATAGAAATCTATCAGACTTACCGAAAAGCGTTCCATTATCACACCAGGTGATACTAATCAGCTGAAAGCGGTACAATCATCACGCAGAACAGACAACAGAGAGCCCTTGTTTGGAGATAAGCGTCTGCATTTAATTTCCTTTATTTTTGCTTTCGCGTGCGCTGTGTAGACAGTTGTGGGTAGAAGTGGCCCAGAAAATGTGCCGGATTGTATACGCTCATCACGTTTTCTTTCTTGTTGACGATGGTATACATGGATATAATGAGCGAGTGGTAAATATGTAGGAAGGTTTAAACGGGTACTTGTTAGCTGCTAAATCGCGCTTCGGCATGCGTAATTTAGATAATGGTTTCGGAGCGTTCGCTTACCTTATCATTTGATATCGGAAGGTTTCATTCAAATACACTTATTCTACCACAAACTTCCAACAATCAATCTTTAGCGGCTGTCAGTTGAAATGGTTACAGAGAGAAATTCGACTGATTTTTTTTTTCATAAATCGAAAATCCTAAAAACTGAATCCGAAAGTAAAACAAGTTATTTGACCCACTTTTGACGGCTTGCGTTTTCTCCACTCCAGGAGAACAAACGCCGCAACACCGTCAAATCGAGTGCATGTTGTGCTCAAAGGCGCATCTGATCCCCAGGGCCTCAAGCGACTTGAAAAACGTCTACCAAGGGTGCTTAACGGGATGGTAGTTTCCTCCGGAACAATTGGTGCTTCTGCTAGGTTGCCTTTTTCCCGTTTGCCTTCATTTTGCCGCGGAAGCATCGGCAACACCTACGGTGACGTGTACAAAGCCTGGGCCTCGAAAGGCTCCGAAATAGGCCGCGGCAAACAGTCACTAAGCTTTCGCTGAGTTCTCGTCAATTGACGACCGCAGACCGGCCACAAAAAACCGGTTCGAATCGGGTGTAGTCGGTGCGAACCCGCTGGTCCTGAAATGCCTTCGGACCAGGCGCTACTGCATAATGTTTGGCAGATCCAATTTTTAATGATAAAAAATGACATGAAACATCTCTTAAACTCGATCAACAAAAATGCTTCTTGCGACGTGCGGTTGTGACAATCGGTAGCAAAATCTGTAGCTGATAAATCAGTTACCAGCTTTTGTTCATTTGTGGCAGGCATTTGGCCACAGTCGTCCGCGAAAAACGAGCCGCGAAATGAGCGTGCTTGTAATTGACTTTTGTTTTACGAGATGACCGATAGCGTGCTCGATGCACTTAGTGTGCCCAACGGTGTCTTGCCTTTCGATTGTTTTCCAAAATAAATCATTCGATAGATGACACCAGCCGGGGCCAAGTGATATGCATGGTACGCGGCGCTGCCCTGCTGCCCAGGCGCCCGGGGTCAGTCGTGGCAACAATCGGAGAAAATTGAAAACGATTGCCTCGTCCCTATCGGGACATTTGTTCCAGAAAGCCAGGGAAAAAACATTGAATGAACATATAAAAGCATATAAAAGTACATCTCATACGCAACATGGGGAAGGCTCGCGGCGGATGGGGGGCATCGTAAAACCATTAATGGCCATCGACAACGCATGAAAGATGATAACATTGAAGGAGGATGCACTTGAAAACGATCCAGGGAAATGTGTGGAGGTGGGACTTCGGGACAGCGGGCTGCGGGATGGCAATAAAAGTTGATCAATAAAATTATGGCTATCTGCGTCGAGGATTTCAATGCTATTGGACTTTGTTGTCTGAGGCTGGTACTCCAGATAGTGAAGTCCGATTGCGTGGCCCTCATCTGTTTGCAAACTGTCGGGTTAGATGATTTGCCATTCGCATTGCTATCGATAGATGCAGTCAGATAACATTTATGGATAACATTGTATGGTATTTCGGTGATATTGTTTATAATTGAGTTTCAATTTTTTTAAAAATTATGTAACGATAATAAAACGTGACTTCTTCTGATGCTCTTCGTATCGCTTTGTGTTCTTCGAAAGAGTGTGAAATTTATTCTAAAACTAATTTGTTTTACTTGAAACAATGTGATTAAACTATGTCAAGTGATTGTATTTGAAATCCTGTAGCAAACATCCATGTAAAACTAAGATACTTTTAATCGAAACATTCAGTAGAAATTTCACTATTCACGGTGCAGGATCATGCCAGCTGCAAGGTTAAAGGAAAGCGTCAAGACGGTCGATCGTCATACACCTCAGACGTGAAAGATGATCTACGCGGTGATCGGCGGAAGAACTTCCTTAAGCTTGCTGGAGTTGGAGTTAATGCGCTGCGGTTTTTTCCGCTGCTTTGGCGTGGTTTAACGGGTTTATAGAGAAGTTGAATGTTGCAGTAAGTTGCAACGCGATCCCTTTCAACCCGGTGCATTACGAGAACTGGTTATGAGTATTCACTTCCCTTCCTTCCCTATGTGGGTGTTGGGTTTTATCGACGTAGAAATTAGCCACGCGGTGGTGCCAGCACGCGAACTGCAACGCTATGTGAGTCGCATTCAGTCGGTGGAGTCTTCATATTACACCCAGAGCCCCAACATAATGCCCATATATGATGATGAATGCAGCCTTTAACGAATCATGGGACCTCCGGAGAAGGCAAAACCCCGTAGCCACTTGGAACGACCATGACTTCTGGTGGGACTAGCTAACGTTTGGCCCGTGTGCCTTTATGTCGCGCGCCCCTCGGTGTACTGCTGACCTAAACATCTTCCTATGCAGTTCGGCCGTACCGTCCGCCACGGAGTCATGGCTCGAAAAGGGCTAGCACAGCGAAAACTGCAAACCACTGGACACTGATAGTTGTAGCCAACACTCGGGCTGTCCCGATCCCCACGCGGATTGGCTGACCCGGATCGTGGCATGAAAACTCGGTCAAACGCGATCGCCGCGGACACACGGTTTGGCATTTTGCATCGGTTTCCATTTTTGTGAGTGCTTCGTTTTCGACACCGTCCGTTGTAGCAACGTGGAGAGTGCCGTTGATAGTCCAAGTCCCCGCGGGGAGGTAAGGGATGTTTCGATTTTTTGTTGTTCACGAACTTTATTTTACGAGCTGTTTATGAGTTGGCTTTCAATCGGGCTCTACATATGGTAAAACCATCTGTTCGTTATACTGCGCCGCAATGAAGGGAATTATACGAAGGGAAACCTCGGACACATTCTTTAACGCTCAATAGTGGGCAGAACCATATACAGATTTTTCTTCCTAAGTTGGTTTAATCTTTGAGAATCTATTCACACTGCACTGATGCATGCACTTAGAACGTATAAAATTCTAGTAATAATCTTCCTTCACACTCGTTACAAAAATCCTGCGAATCACGTGTCGATGAAATCCTCCTTTCAACACATTCTTTTAGCTTCCGCTCCGTGAACAGATATTCGCTGTTCCGTTGTACTGAGTTCTTTCCAAACGTGGTCACAAACCACCAAAAATGACGCCATATGCTTGAAATGTTTGACGAAACCGCCCCTATCGGCGAACCGGCGAGGCATTGTGAGTAAGCGATAAGTATGCATTCCTATGCAGCTGATGGACAGCTGAGTTGGATATGAATCAATGGAAGGGTATTTGGGTGGTGATTACCAAATGTTGTTCGTCACTTCCGATAGGTTCAATGCGCAAGCATTTTTGCTATGCGGTTACCTAATCCATCCGGTTGTAGTATCTAGTTTTAGTCTTCTAAAATTGGATTTTGTATTGGATTAGATGGCAACATATCTTACAAATGCCATAGATTTGGGTGTGAGTCAGTCTACAGATGGACCTGCGACCTTTCAAATTGAGTAAGGCATGTTGGCGTAACGCACCGGCACGCGTAGCAATCATGCAGAGGGACTATCTCGGGGAACACGATAGCGCACAGAGACGGTACGGGACCAAATAGAGTAATTGGCGAAATATTTGAATAACTCTTGAGTGACGAACCGGGGCGTCCTTCAACCTGTCGAAAACGCCATTCTCGGAAGGGTAGACCTTGGCCGATGAGTCGACTTCGTCGTGGATAGAAGTCGCAGGCGTCGAGATGATGGCCCCAGAGAGCACCATTGGTTTGGGTGTTGGATTCGCGGCGAGTGGTATTGCTGACTCTTTCGGGTCGACCGAGCAGTGTGGGGCAGATTGCGAATCGCGTCAGCAGATTGATTCATTCGATCCGGATGGCCATATTTAGACAGGCAAGCAATGTGTTCGCTGATCGTTGGTTGGTGCGGGCGCTCTTCTAGACGAATTGATCGTTCAGTCATTTTCAATCATTTTTCATCCCCATGGCCGGGTGGAATTCGCGATCGCGAGGAAGAGGAAAACGTTTGGTATTTAAGCTCCCGGACGTACGTTTTGAGAATTCTGGATGAGCTCAACTTTACCTGGCGCAAACGAGGCACTCCATCCCCTTGACAACGATCGCGGATCCTTTGGTTTGCAAGTACTTTCGGTTCTATCTTCGTTTCCTTTTCGGCACTTCTGGGAACAGGTTTTCTCAGGCGAGATCGCTCCGTCGTGTGGCGGCAACCTACACATCTACGGCCTAAACAACCACATTGTTCGAGCGCACCTACACTACCGTAAGCATTACCCGTGGCTTTCGAGCAGACACCACCCTGCAGGTCGTCCTCCGTCGTTCACAACGTAGGGGCAGGCGTTTTTTTAATGTTCCTTTTTTTAATGATGGCAAAACAAGTTGTTTCTCTGCACCGAGAGCCCGCGTTCGAGTGGTCTTTTTTAAATCCAAATATGGAAGAATCTTTAAACGGCACGAACGGCAGTGCGTCGCGTCACCGCCACGTAGCGTTCAAGGGTGAGTTTTCAATTGAACGACGCTGGGCGGCCGAAGGTTACCGTCATAGGTACCGCCTGTGGAGTGCTTGCTGTCTGTGCCTGTGAGGCGGAGGCGCTCCGAGGTTGACATGGATTGTACGTTCGATCGAAGGCTCTTGTTGCTTACTTCCAACTTTGAACTTTGATTTCAAATTATACTGAATCGTTATTTCATGTCCGGCCCTCGAGAAGGCTACACAATATTGATGATCCGTTTTAAAATAGTCGTTAAATCGTTGGTCTGTACGGACTTATGGTTAAGCAAATTGTACACCGATCAACATGGATTATGCCATCCATTATGGTAAGTAGATCAAGTCTTGCACACGTCCGGTGAAGATGAAAACACCCTCTGATGTTGGGCACTTCATTAGCCTGTGTTTGATCAGTTTCGTTCCAGTACGCTAGCGAAGCAGTAAAACTTCCCTTTCAGTGCCGGCATGTGCTGATTTAGTGATTTGTCACACGTCCTACGCTTACGTCAGGCCTCAACACCATACCGATCCGAAGAGGAACGTCACCGGTCAGGATGAAGTGCTTGAGCACGTTACAATTAACATTCACTAGCGTTTCCGCGAGTCTCTTCCCAACACACCCCCGAATGGCATGACGAAAGCCATGTGTTCGAAACAAATTAAGATGCATTTGGTTGGCTCGTATATACTCATCGTCCAAACTGTTGTTGTGCCATTTGAACGGTCTGTCCGATCTCCTCGGAATGGCATATAGTTGTTACGCTACAATGTGACCACACTGTTGGGATCACTGAAAGCAATCGCTGATTTCGGTATCGTACCATTTCCATTTTAGGGAATCCTGCTTCGTGTCCTACTCATGTCCCATGGTGGAGACATACTGGCAAAGAGAAGTTTGGCGAAAGGTGCTGACTAGCTCGACTTCCCCAAGCTGGATGGACGGGGATCTTGCTTGAGTCGTCTAGCCACACCGTCAACCAGTCCACCGGGTAGAGAGCCAAACGGTTATGTGATTGTGGCCAAAGATGGCAACGGGCACACGGGACGCAAAATAGTTGCCACAGGCCAAACCTTCTACACTTTGCCCCCTTGTTCGGCCGGGCCAAACACGATGAAAAGAGAAAAGTCCGTTTGACAAACGAGCAGCGTTTCGCCTAATTTGTCCTCCGTTCAGCTTCATTTGCGATTTAGACGCCGCGTTTGGCGGATGCAGGCAGTAGGCACCGGGGGAGGTCACTTCGAATGCTAGCGGACAGACTAGACATGGCCAGGCAAATGATGAACTTAAAAGGCGATTCAACACCCGCCGCGTTTCCCTCGATAGTCGGTTGAAGGTGGTCAGCTGCTCGAGCCGCTCGGCTTACGGTCGTACACCGTGTGGTTGCGACTTCGACGAGTGCGTCTCACAATTAGTCATCTGGTGTCGTTGGAGGTTAGACCTGGTTCGTGTCGTGTCTCAATCAGCGAGAGACAATCTCGTCTCGGTCCACCCCTGACCGATGCTTCCTTTGCCACGTTAAACCGTGGAAATTGAAGGAAAACGGGGAAAAGGTTCGCCGTTACATCCAACCGCCATAAAGCACACCGACCGGTTCGTCGGGATGGTGTACGGGAATTTCGATCCGTGCGCGAGATTTCACAGAAAAATGAACCTACAGACCGAACCGCTTGCTGCAATGGAGGCTACATGAGCGCTCGGCTGCTAATTGCTGGAATTAATTAACACTCTTTCAGCGCGATCGCACTCCAAACGGCGAAAGCGATCGCGTGTCTTTTTGTCGTTTTTAAAATGTTCAATGCGCTGCTCGATCGTTGATCATACACCGATTGCATAGCAGCTGCCGACTGTTGGTAGCATAGTTCGGTACGCAAAATTATGCGGGAGAGAAGAGGTTACGTCCCGTCATTAAAAGTGCATCTAATTTGCATTCCAGGTTTTGTTCAGGCCGTTTAATCGTTGCGCTGCTCTCGGTTTCACCGGGTAGAGTTTTTGTTTTATCTATCCAACCGGTTTTTGACAATGGGATGTTGAGGCGCGTTTATCTGCTACATCTGGCGCTCACCTGGGCCGTCTCTATCGGACGATTGACGTTTTTGTTTCCCGGCGCATGGCAAGCGCTTTCGAACATGTTAAACCCATTTAAATGCGTTGAAGCTTGGTGGCCTAATGTGGTGTACCGGGTGTGGAAAAGCTGCACTGGAATAGAAATGACGTTGCAAAGTTGTTTGTCAAAGTAAAATAAACCTGCTTCCAAGCGTCTACATTCGATTGATGCACGGCGTGCTAAAGAGGTTTTTGTTTGCAATGACATCAGCCTTACCGGACCGGGACTGCGGCCAGGTTCAAATGATACTGCATTAAATCAATTTTCAACGAGGATTTGGAGCAGACACCGAGGAAATAAAAAGAATTATTTAAAATCAATTCATTTATGATGAGACTTTGTCCTTCATTATCAAAGACATGTGTACAAGAAAAAAAAATTGAGCAACATGATTATGCGACCTTCGGCGATTGGTACCCGTTATCCCCTTTAAATAATGCACGGGCTATATGTGTTAAGGGACATGAAACGAACAGAGGAAAAAATACTCTCCTTGTCAATCATCCCGATATAGAAAGAGTAAAATTCCTGTTCCGTTCTGAGTGGCGACTTAGCCACCTTGCACCGTAGAAGGAAGCTAAAGGTTGTCCGGTGAATGCAATGCTTCTCGAAACTCGGGCGTAACAGGCTCATTTAAACTACTTCAAGCCAAGGGTATCCTGCGACGCTTTGCTTCTGTTTCGCTTTATTTTTATTTTTTTGCACACTCCGTTACGTCCTTGGCAGGACCGCTTCCTTCATCGACAATGCACGTTGTGTGAGTACGTCTCTCTTCTACCACAAGTGCACACCTTGACCGCCTTGATGTGTCGGTGATGCAATGCAAACCTGCCCATCAGGGTCAAGGTAGTCCGCAGGGGGTTGATGGAGAAGGCGCACAGCACGGAGAACGGTGCGTAAAAGTTTATGGCAGTATTTCGTACATCTGCGATTCGTCAGGAACCTAGCGAGTGTCTGGGCTACATCCATCACCATCGTGTTCGACGTCTTTCGACGAGATTTTACCGCCATTATTGATGTTGTATGTTTTTTCTTCTTCTACCCTCTTCTCTTGCAGATTAACTCAAAGTACAGCGAGGAGCTGGCCGCCGAATGTCTGGAATGGATCAAGGAGGTAACCGGCGAGCCGATCAACACGTCCGGCGATATGGATAACTTCTTCGAGGTGCTGAAAGACGGCACAGTGCTCTGCACGCTGGTTAACGCGATTGAGGCCGGCACGGTGAAGAAGGTCAACAACAGCAAAATGGCGTTCAAGTGCATGGAGAACATCTCCGCCTTCCTCGAGGCGGCAATCAAGTTCGGCGTGCCGCCGCAGGAAACGTTCCAGAGTGTGGACCTGTGGGAGCGACAGAATCTCAACTCGGTCGTCATCTGCCTACAGTCGCTCGGCCGCAAGATGGCCAAGTACGGCAAGCCCTCGATCGGGCCGAAGGAGGCGGACAAGAACGAGCGCCAGTTCAGCGACGAACAGCTACGGGCCGGCCAGACCGTCATCTCGCTGCAGTACGGTTCGAACAAGGGTGCCACCCAGAGTGGCATCAACTTCGGCAACACCCGGCACATGTAAACGGATCGGTCGGTTGTGCCCGCAGTGGGCTCGGTGCCGATCGTGGTGCTGTGGCAGGTTGGAACTGAAACAAACGTCGGTTGTCTGTTTCGTGTAACTTCATGTGTGTTTCTTAGCATCGTAAGAACTCAGTAGAAGGTAATCCGTGGAAATCAGTGTGTTTGCTTCGTCCGCTAACCGGCAGCACGTTTACGCAAACCAGTTGTATACGTGCGCCGGAAACACGGCTCGAGAAAGCGCAGGGAAGCGAGGTACGGAAATGTCCGTTAAACAAAAACGAAACAAACAAACAAACAAACGAAACACTTCTAGCTTCCACACAACCTTAACTTTTACCGTCTTTCCATACGGAGGCCAAACGCAAATTATCGTACCCATTAGATCAACGACGACGATTTTCCAGAAAGTGCATTTTGGACGATAGGAAGAGAAAAGATGAGAGGCGAAAAATGAAACAATTACGAAAAAACGTACCTTTTAAATCTGAAAACGATAGCGCCTTAGAAAACGTGAGACTTCAATCGGCATAGCGAAAGCAGAAGTAGAGAAATATTTACTCGACCCATACATTTGATCGTTCCCCCCATTGACTATCTAAAACCTAGATATACTAGACTAACCATGGTTCCCCCCGTATGTACCGTATTTGTCCTGCTGCCTTAGTCACTGTTAGCATTCCAATTATATCGTATAAATTAGAGGAAAAATAGAGAAAACCGAGAAAAAAAAATGTTCAGCCACAATTTACACATTCCATAGTGCGTTAAATTTACGAATACATCGACCAGCAACAAGTTTAGTCTATAATTAGACTACATGGTAGCCGTGGAACCACCACTAATGGGCCACAGACGAGTTAGCAAATCATTAGAGCCTAATGGTTAAAGGGACATCCTGATTGACTGGTTTGGAAAACATGTGACCGAATAGAGGAACGTAGGTGCCATTTGTTAAGTTGAGAGTTGAAAAACTGTTGAGGTTTTAAACATCGTTCGTCGTAGAGAAGCATAAGGAAAGGGACAATACAACAAAAGAAAACGGTACCGACCTCTTCCCTTCCATTCAAAACCCACGGCAACGGGGCGCAGTTACGAATGTTAATAGGGCATGTTTATTCCAACATCAGCTTCGGAAAATAAGGAACAAGGTAATCGTTCTTCTCAAATGGCAGCAGAAGAAGCAAGGGCACGATGTCCTGTTATCTAGTTCTCAATAGAGACGCATTACATAACTGTAGGTGGCCTTATCCATATCCTGGCTCATAGCGTTGTTAATGGACCTAGAAATTAGATGGTTATTTGGTATACATTCTCGGTTTACAGTCGAAGTAATAATCACCACAACATTTTTCGAAACTAAACTAACTAAGCGCAACGCTTACAAACAACAAATAACGATTGTGTACGTGAAACCCCAATCGTGCTATGTTTTCAGCCGTGTTTTATTCTATGCCTCATATGTGTCCGTTGTGCCCTAATTGTGTTTTTTGAATCACATTTCGTTTTCGTTTTTGTTTCTGAGATCATTTATAATGCGGAAAGTCGTAAATTATTGACAGTATACATAAATATATTTTTTGTTTAATGTAATTGTAAAATGATAAGTTATTGCCTAATAAACCAGAGACGAACGGTAAAAAATAAAGACTAATTTCAGTTTTTTGGTAAGGATGCAGTCTATTATAAAAATACAGTTAAGTCCGGCGAAACGTTTTGCTTGAAGACAGTGTAGAACAATTTAAATAAATATTGAGAAATAACTGTCGATTCAGAAATCGGAGCGAAATGTTCCGTACCGGAGCATACCAATACCATTTCCGACGACGAGATAAAATTTAATTTTCTTTCAACTGTTTGCCATTCTAAAGCAATCGATGACATTGTTCAGCCTGAGCGCTACGATTCCATTTTGTGAGGTACCATGCTCCGTGCTGGGAGCGGGATCACTACATTAACTCCTGCTCCGAGCACACAACTCTAGTAAAAATGTCAAAAAACGTAAACAATCAAAATAGTTGTGGGAATCAGTGTTGGTTGATGTTTTTCTGTGCGCAAGTGAAGCGTGTCGCTGAATTCATTTAGTGATTTTTTAGTGTACTTAAAGTGTTGCATCGTGCAGTATTGCTATAATTATAAAGTAATATTATCGGATAATTTCAAGGCGTGATCCTAAAGAGTCTATTCAAGTGTGGCAATCAAGGTCATTATCTTACACGGTTGCTCGCCGGTAGCTAGGTGCTCTAACCTTAAAAGTTTTGTTGCAGAAATACAAAGACAGCAACCGGCAAACATGGGAGCTTGGAGTAGATTTATGTCGAAAAAGTTCATCTCGGGCACTGCGGTCTGTGTGGTCGGCGGGGCGGCCGGATTATGGTTCGTCTCCAAAACGATCGAACGGCAGACGGTGCTGAACTCTTTCACCACTAACTACGAACCGTCGCCCTGCGCTCGATGGGACTGGAACTGGGATCAGTACGTGAGCAGTGCAGACTGGCAAAGCACGACAAGAGCGTTGCCATAGTGGGATAGACACTTATATTCTTCCCCTTATCCCTACGATCTAGCCGCGATCCGAAAAGCTTGGTGAAGCCGCTGAAAAAGGTTGATGATCCGGAGGCGCAGAATGCCTACAATAAGGCGGTTGAATCGGTAAAATGCCGTGCCACTCGGCACCTGATTCTGGTACGCCACGGCCAGTATAACCTAGACGGTATGACGGATCGTGAACGAACGCTGACGGCGCTCGGCCGTAAGCAAGCCGCTGTGAGTGGCGAACGACTGAAGGCCCTTGACCTACCGTACGCCGAAATCGTCCGCTCGACGATGACCCGTGCTCAGGAGACGGCACAAATTATCGGCGAATCGCTGCCGCTGCTGAAGCTAAAAGACTGTTGCCTGCTGGAGGAAGGCTCGCCGATCCCTCCAGAACCGCCGGTGGGACATTGGCGCCCGGAAGCTTCGGTAATGAGCGTGTAGGAGGGAGGCAACACTATGTGTGTCATACTAATGCCATGCACTCGTTACGTTTTACCATTTTAGCAGTTCTTCCAGGACGGTGCCCGAATTGAGAGCGCCTTTCGGAAGTATTTCTACCGGGCCGACCCAACGCAGAAGGCGGACTCGTACACGATCGTAGTGTGCCACGCTAACGTGATCCGGTATTTCGTGTGTCGTGCTCTCCAATATCCGGCCGAGGGATGGTTACGCATCTCCCTTGGCCATGCGTCCCTAACGTGGGTTTCCATCTACCCGGACGGTCGGGTGTCGTTGCGTACACTAGGTGACTGTGGACACATGCCGAAAGAGCTACTCACGCGATAGCAAAATGGGATTGACATCCTAGTGATTTGATTTTTTTTATAATTCTGTTCGAAGCAATACTTCACATTTCTCATTACGCGTCTTGCATTTATGTGTTAAAGTTAACTGTGTTTGCAAGGATCTCGTGCTCTGGGATCTGATCATCTTATCATTTTATCAAAAAATAAGTAAAAACTTCGAAGATTATTTGAGCAGTGTTAAAAAATTGAAAGAATGTAGTTAAAAAACATAGTGTTCTATGGAGAAGTTACCGAAAGCTGAGCTCATGATGACATCCAGACATCCTAAAGTTACCAGAAGGTAAGTGATATCTTTAGCTACGGGATTCAATGGATAACACAGGTGTTGCTAACTGCTGGTGTTGGGTTATCCTCTAAACAAAATAGGGAAAAATGAGAAAACAATGTTTAAACATACATAAAATTTCTTAGCATTTATTGATGTTCAGATTTACTTTCAAGATTGTACATGGGCAAATGTGGTAACTAACGTTTTTTTATCTTTTAAATGTTTGGTAGAAGTACGCGTTGATACGATATTATCAGATTAGCTATTATGAGTTTCCATTGAATAGTTTTGATTTCATTTGTTGTCCTCCACGCACCCATCCTGTGCAAAGCGATGCGCAAAATACATGCAACAATGCTTCCCCAAAGTGTGCGATTGGTTATTCCTCCACATTCGCTACAGTGGGGATTAAATCTATTAAACGTTCACACAAACCAACCCTCTCAAATTATGCTCTAAATGTGGTCTTTTGTAAGATTCAAACTGTTCTTAGATTATTGTACCCAAGACTAGCTACTATAGTTCTCCGCCAAAACCCTTCACACTTAACTGATGAAAAACGTATCCGTCGAAGCTCAACGGATTGAATCTGTATTTGAAATAAATCCATGTAAATAGAGCTACTGATCCTTTGCTGCCATTAAGCGTGTTTAGAAAAATGTAGATGGCCAACCGATCTTCGTTGCGCTACGATCCGGGAAACAGGAGAACCACATCCCTGCTCATCGACCCGGTTGATATGTTTGTCGTAGTGCTGCTATCATTTTCGGATGACCACTGCGCCAATGTTCGTTTGATACGGTACGGATGGCGTAACTGAACATTGCGGAAGAAGGATTTGTCTAATCTGTCCCTTTGGGATGGTTTTGTGTGTGTGTTGGCAGATGCGATTTGCCTTACAATTTTTTCTTTGCCTTACTGTATTCGTTATCGTCCTATCGACTGTGGTTTGATAATTGCTTTGTTATGTAAGTTTTTTTTAATGGTTGTGTGTATATTTCTGCGAAATCGCAAATACGATGGGAAAAGAGATTAAAAATTTGGCATATTGTTAGTTGAAGTGCGGTGTCGTCGTGCGCTTTGTAGAACATTGAATGGGATCTTAAATTTCCGCTCCATACGTGCTGCCTTTCGTCCATCTCTGTTACACCGGTTTAATGCAATGGTCAAGCATAAGATTCGATAAATATTGCAATACGTTTGATCAACAGTTCCGCTTCACTTTCCACTTAGGTTTAGATTCGAAAAAGTAACAGTCGTTTATGGCTTTCCGATTCGTCGATCTCTTCGCCCGCTCTTAAACCGGCACATCGAATGACGGCGAACGCTGTGAGATGATCTCGTCATCCTCGTCGTTTTCCTGCGAATCTTCCGGTTCGCCGAGGGCATGGACGAACTCGTAGAAATCGATCCGCCCGTCGCCGTCAACGTCTACCTCCTTGATCATGTCTTCGACTGAGAAAGAAGTAGGAAAAACACATTCAGGATAGTATCCGGGAAGGATGGGTTTTTTTTAACAGACGACTTACTCTCCTCCTCGTCCAAATCTTCACCCAAACACTGCAGGACCGCCCGCAAGTCCGACGCGGTAATGTAGCCCCGGTTGTGCTTGTCGAACACGCGGAACGCGTCCCGCAGCTCGCGCTCCTCCTGGTCGGCGGACGCGTCCGCCACCGTGTCGGTCATGTTCGACATGATGTCGACGAACTCCTCGAAGCTCACGTTCCCGTCGCCATCGACGTCGATCTCGAGCAGCATCTCCTGGAGCTCCTCGACGCGCGCGAACTGCCCGAGCGAGCGCATCACCGTGCCGAGCTCCTCCTTCGTGATCGAGCCGTCGTTGTCCTTGTCGAACAACCGGAACGCCTCCCGGAACTCCTTCATTTGGTTCTTCGAGATGAAGCGTTTGTTTAGGCTGTAGCTGATGTTGGTGCCGGACGTGAGCGAGTCGGTCGTCTGCGAGCGGCGCTGTTTGCTGTGCACCGGCACGCTCGCCCCGTCGACAAACACGTTCCCGTCCAGGCTGGAGCAGTCGCTGGGCGGCTGGTTGACGCTGTCCTGCCGGTACGGGTCGATCGGGGAGCGGGAGCTGGACCGACCACTGACCGATTCCGGGCGATGATGCTGCTGTTGCTGCTGCTGCTGCTGCTGCTGCGGGTCACTTCCGGGGCCATGGTTGTTCGATCCCGCCTCCGCCGTAGGGTCGTTGTTTGTCTGTCGGGTCTGGTTAGAGAACGGGTTGGAAAGCGAACTGTTTATTTAGGACAAAAAGATGCCCGATTGAACACGTGTGCTAAGGACTACGGTCTGGTTGTATCCGCACTTGATTTTGGTCTGAATAAATAAGACCGTGTCGAAAAAAGATTCTTCCCGAATCCTTGCCTCAGATTGGAAGTGGTTCGGGGATCATTTATTCACTTTCGGAATCGATCGATAAATAGCACCAATTGTGTTGCCCATATTGGTAAAGCTTAAGCTAGATGAAATGCAAATGCTGAATTGGCTGAATTTCGTGGAAAGCATCTCTCTTCAAATGTGAAAGCTATGAAGTTTGCTCTTTAATGTGATTTAAACAATTCAATTGACTCGAAAATCCAATCATCAGCTACGCGGGCGAGATACACGCGACTTGCTTTATCAATTCATCTACTCAAATGCCAGAATGCTGCTGGCTTCCCGTTGATAGGCCACAAGGAAGAAGGAAGGGTTGTAGAAAATTGAGTAACGATTTCGGTCACATCACCCTGCCAAAAGGGAGGGATACGTGGTGCGCCGAAGAAGTTGTCCAAAGTGTGCACCGTTGTTCAGCTATCTTGCGGTAACTGCGACGGTCGGTAGCTTTCATTCGGCATCCGACGATTTTATCAATGAAGCGGAAAAGCTTCAGCTTGTTTTGCACCATGTTATTCGGCGTACCGAGAAATACGTCGCCTGTGCGGGAGGGCGAGGGCAGATGTTTCACGCCCGATGTGTTTCTTCGATCACGTCGGATTCCCAATTTTGTTTCGGTCCTTGTGCTTTTTCCCAGGAATAGCATGAGTTATTTATGAACCGCTAGTGAAGCTGCTGATTGGGCGTGAATCGATTGGTTGGAAGGTAATTTTTGTTTTATGGTTTGCTACAAAATGTGCAATAAAAGGAAAAAGGAGTCTCTTCCCGAGGGGCAAGCGGCATCCGTTGCGGACCATTGAGTTGTTTGCCAATGACAAGTTGACGGTTGGGCCTTTCGCTGCAATATTATGCGCACGCCGTCCCCCCCCCCCCCCCCCCTCGCCACGCCAACTATTCCATTCGAGCGGCAGTTAAACAATGGACGTATAATTTGCAACCTTTAGGGAATCAGTCGGGCTTCTACGCTTGCCTAGTAGCCTGTGGCACGGTTGGAATGATTAGAGCAGCGAACCGTAAAACTCCTCGGGGAACGCGAACGAAACGAAGAAAATAATCCTCCATTCGAAAGCTATTGATTTTCAGTCATTCAGTATTTTAACGCTAAGTGTTTGTTTCCGTATTGGATTTTCCAGCTGCGACGAACAGAGCCGCAGGGCAGCACAGGAGTTTTCCATAGTCTTCTTCAAAGCGAACTGTCAGCAAATGTTTGACGAGTTTTTGATATCCCTGCGGATGGAATGGGGGGGTGTTTTTACTATGCCCTTTTCAATGTGAAAATGAGCGCGGGAATGTATAATATATTTTTGGTCTTCTAGATATTTATTCACAGTTTCAATGGCATCCATTCTTCTCTTTCGCCATCAACGACCTGGAGCAAGGAGGTCGGTAAAGGCTCCCAGCTGAGCTAAGGCTCTTTTTTCTACTCCCACAACTGAAACGATCGTCTATGAATGAAGATACATTGCGTCCGGCGGGTCCCAGGTGTCCGGAAGCTCGGAAGCAATGACGCAAACGGGACTCTTTAAGTCGCCCTTAGCTTAGGTGGAATGAGCTCGGAATGAGAATGGAAAGCTCCGAGACCGACTGGCAGCCGTGACGGTTGCCGTGAAAAATTAAATGCGCCCCACCGAAGGAAAATAATAACAAAATTGTACTTGTACCATCCAATTAAAACATTGTGTTGCCTTTACTGCTTCCGTGCTGGCACCATCTGGCAGCCGATCATAACAAGGCTTGGCTATGGCCACCCATCGTTCTTCCCACCCAGCATGTTCTTGCTTTCTTTGTCCTTTTGGTGTTGTAAAAAGCGGATCGTTTCATCATGGAAATCGATTTCCCTGCTCGCACCGCAGCGAATCGTGGCAGACTAGAGCCTTACTATATCACCCAACAGTGTGGGGTGAAAGGGCAGCCATTACGGGCGCGACTTACGGACATTGTGATCGTTACGCCGTTAGAGAAGCGCACGGGAACTGCTGTAGCACGAACAGGCCCTTCCTGGACAGCAGGAAGCAACAAGCCAGCCGTCAATGGTTTTTAAAAATACTATTTTTCGTGTCCTCCCGGTGGCGCCCGAAAGCGCCTTCTGTCCTTTGATCCTGCGCTTCTCCTCTCCAGTGTGTTTTTTAGGTCGTTCCATGAGTTAATTTGATAGCATCACAGATCACGTTTCTTCGCGAGCTCATTAAAATTCGGTGCCTTCGAAGACGTGCTTCGATTGCCAACGACGTGTCGAGGTGGGTGATTGAGACGAACGGAGCATTCCGCTGGCATTCTGCACTTTCAGCACAAAGCACAAAGTTTCCACCCTAGAGAGCAGGTGCATTCCCTTAGAGGTCCCTTTTGGGGAATGGAGATGCAACATATGTTTTGAGAGTACAAAATTGCACGACGGGCTACCATTCTGCTACCCAGGAGAAAGGTTAATCTAGTCCACGTGTAGCCTTTGAGCTAGGAAAAGTCTGCCGACGGGAATCGTCTCACAGAATCGTCGTGGAAAAATTGTGGCTGCACAGATCGCCGGACTCGATGTTAAAGCATATCCGAAGAGCTTAGCTTTCAGGCAGTAGAAGAGCGTTCCTTCTTTTTCCTTACTTATTCCGCCCACGATAGGAACCAAGAAGTCGGCAAGAGGCCAACCATCATCTTGTAACGGTCGTGTGGTGATCATTCCGATGCCGGCGTTATGGAAAAAATCTTCCTCCTGGAAATCAAACGGTGTTTTCATAATCGTTGTTGAAGCTTCAGGCGGTCGAACAGCCATAATGCGCCAGTTGTTGGAGAGAGGAGCGTTGGGTCCTTAGGACTGCAGTTGCGGAGGAGCGAAACGAAGCATTAATATGTATCTACGTGTAACCATGGACCATTGGACGAGGAGAAGCCGGCTCATCGGGCCAAAGTGGCTCCTTGTATTACATAAATATGACATCGCTGCCACATCGTACGCGTTGGTGTTGGGAAGTGACCCCCAACGCCCACTCAGCTATCTTCCTCCACCGGTCGGTAGCTCCATTGTGGCGTCTAGACTGGCATTTGCGTTAGGATTGCGACACACAGCGCCTTCCTGAGCCACCCCGCCAACGGTAGCCGATAAAAGCTAATGGGCAAATAGTGTTTTCCGTAACGCTGGCGCTTTTCCTCGGGCTCAGGAGGGTGCACATTAGACGGCGTCGCGCGTTGTGAAAGATTAATGTTACAAGGACATGCTTCCTGCTGTGGCGTTATCTGCTTAGCCTCCGGTTTTATGTCGGCACTTAGACGACTCCCAGCTGAGGTTAAAAGGTTCAGGAAACTAAGTTAGCAGTATCACGCAAAAATCACGCATCATAAAGTTGAATATTATGTTGCGCTTGGAGAAGAGTGAGGAAAACTATTGAGAACAACTAGAAAATCATTTGTTAACAGTTTTATGGAACCGGTTGTAAACGAACTCATCAGTGATTAAACCCATAACTTTACGATGTAAACTTGGCTCCGTTGGGAAACTTTATGGGGTTTGGGTTATTTCCGTCCGCTATATTTATGGGCGCAAAAGTTTTTGCATGCCGTTCAAGGACGTCCAAGAAGTCGCACCATCTTCAAGAAGGTCCTTGTTAGTTTGTATTTAGTAATAAAAGGCCCTCCCGCAACAGGTAGGCTTCCGGTGCCGGATCACTTTTCGCTCGTCCGACCCCGGGTTATTGATCATTTCCGGACCGTTGCCTTCCTTTTCCTCCTCGCCACAAATACCACAGTGGGGTGGTGTGTAAGCGCGTTTTGTTTGTTCCAACTGCGCCCGGGCTGGTGGAAATTCCTTCATAAAGGGTTCGAACGGCGGGTAAAGTTATTATCATTTACATGAAACGAAGCGGAGCTTTATGAAGCGCGCCACGAGGATTAAGTTTCCGTGGGAATGCCTCCGGCGCTTTTCCCGAAAGGGAAACACAACGCGTTCTTATCGGAAAACTTGCCCGACGGTGGATATGTGTGGCTCGGAACCTTCGAAAGAGGTAGCACCCAACATGGCAACCACCTCCACCCACGACCTAACAGTGCGTTGGTAGTTCGTTCGCCGTTGTGAGCTAATGATTAAATCATTACGCTTTGTTTGGCTGCGTCGTGTACGATTCAGGCAGCATTTTCCAACCCTCACTCGCTCTCTCCAATTTCCACCACCTTTTGTTGGGCCCGACGGTGGCGGTAATCAGTTTAGGTGGATTAATTTATCGCAGATTAGGCCGAACCGACCTTTGCCGTCTAATGCTCAACGAATGAACCGTGCCGGGGCTGACGGACGGATGCTAATCAGATCAGAGTGTCACACGGGGTGTCGCTGGCTTCCTGCTGCCTTCCTGTACATGTTTATGCACCGTTGGGTTTGCAATGGTTTCACCCGCGCAAAGACGAACTTGCGACATTGCAATGGTAATTAATTTTCTCCCTATAAACTTGAACGTTTGAACAAGCGTGCGACGGTTAATCAAGTGTCGCAATCAGATGTACTGCTGGGATGGCAATGAATGGGATCCTTCTCAGAATTGTACCATCTAGCACTGTCTTAATTGAATGCAGGTTTCACTTGATGAGGAAATTAATGAAACCCATAATTTCCTCGTCAAATGTAAGCTTCAGAACAGGGGAATTTTCCCTTCAATCTTCAAATGTTAATTAGTAAGTTGCACAGTGTAGATTCCAAGATATCTAAATAATGTCTTCAAACGCTTCATTTTGCATGTTATAGCGGACCCCAAAGGCAAGCAGGCAGGAAAAGCACTTCAGGAAAAGCTTTTCGATATAAATATAATCCGTTTACGTTGGCTTTCATCATATTATAACGCACTTTCGACTTCAATGAAAAGAACCCTTGCGAACCGTGTGTATTAGATTGGAAACGATAGCCATTCCAGGAGCGCTGCTCCCTCGTGTTCCATTATTTCAATCATTTTGACACCACACACGGGTTTCAGAAGGTCCTCGGTGGGCGTGGTAAAGGGTTGTCGCTCATGCAACCTCAAGACACCTTGCTTACGGTGGCCCTCTTGTGCCCTGCCCTCCCCTACTCACCATGATCAGCTGTCTGATGTCTTTGACGAAGGTCGATGCAGTGAGAAAGTTGTTCACCGCCGAGAAGATTTTTCCTTCCAACTTGAAACGATTTTTTTGGTTGGTATCCTACGTAGAATCCGTGATGCTGGTGATGCCGGTGATGATGGTGCTGGAAGTGCCGGGAATGGCGAATTTGCTGGAGTAGGCGGGCAGGGATTCCGTGGCTTTCAACGGTGATTGCGATTGATGATGTCTGAGAAAGTTGTTATCCTGACTTCGGTGCGCTGATGGTTCCGATGGCGTCGGGACGTTGGACTGCTCGCTTGGAGAGGAGGATGGACAGCTTTTTGACGCTCAAGCGGTGGAAACGGTGCCTTTGACCCGTCGACTCTTCACACTGTGTGCAATTTTTGCACCGTCAACGAAAGCGAATCGCTACATTAATCGGACGTGAGACCTGGAGTCCGTTTCGCTCTTTTGGCTTCGGGATTGTTTGACCTCACTATCCAGAGATCCTTGTTACTTCAGAGGACCTTCATTCACTTGAGTTCAGATAAATTCTCAATGTTTTTTCCTCCTGTTAAAGCAATTGTCACTTAAATCACGAAAGGATCACCACATTGCGTTGGGCAGGCGGATCTCTAGTCGAGAAGGTTCTAGATTGTGAAAAGTGTTAGAAATTCCGATTGTTTACGGCAGTGGAAGGGTAATTATTTAAATAATCATCTGCTCTCGTGGGAACAACGGTTAGAAACGTGAATGCGTAAAGACGAGAGAAAACGCGAACTGTGAGGTCTTTCCAACGCGGACTTCTGCGTCTCGACCTCTTGCGGAACTGCGCAAACTAAATTAATCACACCCGTACACACCACCGGCACACAGCGGAGCTCCAAAACGCGGAACCACGTCCTCAGAGGCTCTACGACGACTGGCAGTAGATGTGTTCATCGCCGGAACAGGTTTGCTGAAGCGTCCGCTCGTGCCGCGAATGATACCAGAAGATGCGCAAGTGAGTGGTGGCCGTGCCTCATGCGTAGGAGGGGGATTCCTATACTCACTATATCATCAAATGACTAAGGGTGGGGATTTTTTTTTTTTTGCTACAGCTGAACGAAGGTGGTTCACTCGTGTTATCGCGGTGTGATTCGTCCAAACGGCTGTCACGGTGCCGTTCTGTAGATGTTTCGATTTCTTCGCACGATGGCTTGCAGGGAAGGGCCATTTGGTGTTGCTTGTGTTTCCCGTTTTGCATAATGAAGGTAGAAGCCTGGCAGTATGTTGCCTCCGTCCCCTAGAGGCTATTATATTATCCATCCTTCCTTGTCCCGGCTGATGGTATGTTTTTCTGCTAATTTATTGCCACCGGGAAGCAATTTTAATCCATTCGAAACGTCTTTCCAGTGTCGTAGGTGCATTTGGATGCAACCCCTGTAGCTCGTTACGGTCGCGATGTGTAAGTTACGAGTCTCGTTATTCGTCCCGGTTGATTGCTTGATGGCCGGCCGTACCAGAAAGCTCTGTCCGCTCGCAATAACAGGTGTTTAAAAATACAAACATGTTGATAGCGACACCGTAAAATAAACCTGGCGATGCTTGAAAATAAACGAGTTGCCGAACCAATAAATCATGATTGAAGTGTGAATGATGAATCACGAAACACGTTTCAATGCACGTGTTCGCCATGAAAAGCGTATTGAAGAGTAACAGTAAAACATTCGTTTTAAAACAATTCCAATAAATCCTGGGGACCTGTTTGAAATATAAACGATACCATAGTTTTTTTACATTTAAAAATTATTAATAATTCATTGCTTTATAACAGGGATACCAGTTAGTAGCTCTTTCCCCAGTATCAGGCGTGTGCCATCGTTAGCACAGCTCCAAACAGGATAATACGTAATTATTGGGAGCAGGAACTAGGAAGTGTTTTGCGAATGTGCCGGCCTCCCACGCGGAAGTAGCCCGGCGAAGCTTAATGAGTTTTTTGGGAGCAGCAACGTCGCGCACAACATTTAGATCCAAAGCAATCTAGCAAAACAAAAAACAAATTGCCCAAAGACATTACATAAAGCTCACCAACACCAACCGAAACGGCGACAAAAAAGCTGCGGGAGACGTAAAAATTTGCATCGTTGTCCAACGACCGACAGGAAGGAGGGAGACGCTATCGCATGGGTGCCAGGGGTGTGGTAGGGGAACGTTTCGACTTCCGGAAAACATTCGCCTCCACCAGCGGGGGGATCCTAATTGGGGGTTTAACAAGTTTACAAAAGCCCCCAGCCAGAAAAGCACGGATAGTCCTCGGGGGAGAATTTGGAACGGAATTTCGGGGCAAACGGGTTGGGAATTTTCCGGTGGAGTGGAGCGTGTTTGACACACGGAAGCTGGTGGTTGGGTGGCTGGGGAAAGTAGTAGCGTATTCGAATGCACAGACCCGGGTTGGGAAGTTGGGAGCAGGAAGGAACGCTGGTGTTTGCCACCAAGTTTTATCTTATCACCACAAGGCTATCTTCAGCTAGGATTAATGCAACGGACGAACACACAGTACCGAAGTGTACACACAGATTGGACCGAAAATGTTCATGCGAGGCGACCATGTGACCATGCGAGTGGGGTTTTCCCGGATGCTCCCGGTCCGGGGATCCATGGACACAGGATATACAACACAACATCACAGAGAAACGCCACCGGGGGATACAACGGTGGAAATGAATCATGGTCGATGAAGGTGGGGCGCATACTTTGCGGAACTTTTTCTCCCCGTTTTTCGCCTTCGGGCAGAAGAGCGACACGGACGCCTCCCGCTCGCCGGACTCCTGGCAGCACATGCAGGAGCGCTCCATCTGCCAGATCTTGCTGCCCGACACCTGGATGTAGCTGGCGCACCGGCCGATGCAGGCGAAGGACGGGATCGGCTTCGGCACGCAGCCCGGATACTGCAGCACGTGGATGACCGGCGTCACCTGGCAGTCGTCTGCGGAGTAGCGCGACCCGCCGTCCTCTGACCGGACCGCAGCCGGGGTTGCGGATCGGTTCGGAAGAAATGGCAGGGACGGAACGCGAACGCGGGGTTCCCATGTGTTGTTCCATTTGTGTAATCATGGGCCGATCGCGGTAAATACATTTTTGCGGAATTGAAGAAGAAAAAAAAAGGAGAAAAAAAGAAAGGGCGAGATTGGGAAAGAAAAGAGATAGGCAGAGAAAGGGAATAAAATAATTTGATTCGACATCGATCTGAGTAATTCTGTCATTCCCACTGATGATCACGTCACCCTCACCCTTCGAATGAACCCCCCTTTTCTATCGATAATGAAAATGGCGGTCGAAATTTTATCACGTTCAAACAAGTGCACCGCCTCCCCCCCCCCCCCCCCACTCAATGTTATCTTTTCCCCCTTGCTCCCTTTCGATGAGAGGAAAAGCTTTCGCAGGTGATAATTGGTTCGTTGTGGTTGGTTTCGGTTGGTTTGTCAGTACGTGGTTGCGTTTTTTTTTTTCGATGCACCATGGAGCACACATCCCACACCCACACATACATTCAATCTATTGCGCCGCTTTTCGTGGAAATTGCAATTTAAAGCTGGTTCTTATGTGATGGGATGATGGTTGCGACAGATGGCCTGAAAAAAGAAAACATCTAAATGAATCACACTCATGGTCAATTTGCTGCAATCTCGGTCGTCACATCGAACCATAAACTATCTCTGACAAATGGTGATCATTTAATACGCTTGTAAGCGGGCAGTCGAACGGGACCATTTATCATCAACAGTCGGTAATCGGATTACATCGGGCATTATTTGAACCAATGGAATACCAAACGCTTTAGCGATTAAATGCTCCCCCGTATCGATGGGAAGCTAGTTGCTGGCGAAGGGAGATTTCACTAAAGTACAGTAAAGTTAGCATGGATGGTACCGCTTCGTGGTTTCGATGCAGAGTAGAAAGTTCAATTGGACGATTTATTACCATCGAGGGTTGGCGTATGCGATTCCGAGCATTGCCGGCAGTTGATGTGGGGAAAGTTGTACCATTTTACTACTGTCTGGTTTGCACGGGAATGCGATTGACCTAGTTTTGTACCGGGCTGGTTCTGGTTCTACTTTGACTGCACAAAGACTGCACTATTTCACAATGAAATCCGAGCAATCTATGACAGTCGATGTTCATTGAAGGCACGATATAATTCCAACCGCCAAGAAGCAACAAACGGATGATGCTATCGTCCTGTTCCCGGGGCGTGGCGTTTGCCTCGGCGTTGGCACCGAGCTGCAACGAATGTTCTTTCTTCCTCCTTCGCGTCAGCCATGTGGAGGCGCCCAGTTGCTCATGATTTTGAATTTTAATTGCCTTTTAACCAGTGGAACACACAACGCTCTCCGAATCGCAGGTGTGGCGTATTATCGATATGAATAATACTTACCACGAACTTATTTGTTATTCAACTTTGCCCTCACGCACCTTCGCTTACACAGCGTGCCATAATCCGAGGGGAATTACCTTTGGAAAGTAAGAATAAAACTGCTTTAAATCACAAACGAAGGACGCAATTCTACGGCTGTGCCGCTCGGTGTCTGTATAGAGTGTAACAATATAAATCTGCGGTCGAGTCCAAGTTTTTCCTCCTAATTTTCTTACCACTGCCATACGCGCTGTGTGCCATTGCCTCAAGGGCCCCCCTGGGGCTTTGCTTGCAAGCAAAGTTTGATGTTGATACGCTTCCACAGGCACACTCCACTCTGTTACTTGCTCGGTGCCGCCACTCCGCCAACAGAGCCGGACAGATGTACATCGCCTACTTGATCCTTTCTTACCGGGCACTGTGTCAGGCGGAGGTTCGTTTTGCAACTTTTCTATGGCGCACCGTTCCCATCCCCCGACATTCGGTTTCTTCCAAGCGTGGAAAATGGAAAATTGCTTTCTCTGAACCTTTGCAAAGGAATGTTGGAGGTTATGAATTGGGTGTATGGCTGTGTGTGCATGTTTTATAATGAGACCAAAGGAGGACATTTCCCCTTTTTGAAAACTTGTCGTAAGGTGGCTTTCAGAGAAAGTGATGGAAGTGGGCATAACAGTGCATTCAGCTTCGGAATTCATGAATATGTATTGTTAAATAAAGTCCGGGCTTCGTTTGATGTACCGGCTATTCCCCTGGTGAATGATGGCTCGTTTATTTTCGTTCTATGCTATGCTTTTGCCTTCCCGAGCAACTTTTAAAGTGTCCTACAGTCGTAGGTCTTGTTTCAAGTTTTTCAATCTCGGCGTATTGGGCAGATGGGGAGTTTTGTTTAACAATTTCGCTCCAGTGCGTTCACTTCTGTACTGCGCATCGTCGCTAAAGTGAAAGCATATCAAAAGTCAATCCCGGATAAAGGGCCCTGTCGGTTGCACGAACGAGAAAAAGTGTTTGAAGTCGATCGTGCTCCTCGACACGCCAACCAGTACAAGTCGCTTCGTCGACTCAACCGGCCATGTCGGAGGTTTCGCGACAGAGCACTTTTTTGTGTTTTTTCGTGTCGTGATAAAACTAATAAATCTGTCACCAGACCCAGTCCTCAGCTCGCTGCTGGCGAAACGTGTCCGTTCGAGAAATCGTTCATCTCGCGTAACGTCTAGACTATTAACTGGATGGACGGAAGGACTCGCTTCGTTTGCGCAGCCATCGATTTGTCAATCTCGACAAAGCCCGACCGAGCGACGGGTGAAAGACATGACGTGGTACGTGCTGTCAAACAAACATTCGTTGCACACGTGTCCCGATGGCTTTTGCCATGTTCCCTCCTTCATCGACGCGTCCGTTAGGGGTTCATCGACGCGTCCGTACTGTTGACATATTTGGACATTTATCCCTTCTTCGGTGAAGGAGTTGCTGATTGGTTCGATCCCGTAACCAGCCCTGAGCCTCTCGGGAGCTTCATCGGGACTTTGACGGTGGGGGCGCTGCATCGATCGATGGCGGAAGTAATCAAACTTTGTTCCTGCTGACATCAAAATTCACACCACTCTTCGCACGGGGCCGCACTTCGCTTCTCGCCAGGAGTCCTTACTCATTCTGGATGTCAACGGTGATGTCGGGGGCGTTCGTTTCGCATTGAATTCGAGTGAATGAAAGTTGTTTGATTATGAATCCTTAGTGGCATTAGTAGCATGGTCACGAAAGCGCTTAACATGTCGAGGGTTTTATTGGGGATGAAAAAAGAAAACATGAGCAATGGTAACGACCCAACGGAGATAGGGGAAACACACAGAACGAAAGACACGCCATGGGGGAGGTGTTTGAGCTTTGGATTGTCGTTCCGGTCGCACAAGTTTCGGACGCCAAACGTTGACGCCGTCGATGCCGCTGATTCCTATTTATGAGTAATCGGTCCGGTCGGTGGAAGAAGTAATGGGTGCAGCAATAGTCTCTGATGAGGTTCTGCGTTGTTCAGCTAGAAAGTCACTAAGAGTAAACGAGCTGAGCTGGAGCTTGTCTGGGAAGATTTTGTGTGCCTCTTGTTCGTTTACGAGCTCATCCTGCTTCCATACTACGAGAAGAAGGCAATATTCCTGCTCAATAAAGCGCGATAATGGATGGGAGTCCGATGCTGCGTACGTTGTCATTGAGTTTTATGGAGTGAATAGAACCGGTGGAACAAAATATAAAATAGAAACGCAACACCGTATCGGGCTGCAAAATGTCTGCAAGCTGCGAACACATATCGTACCCATTGGGGTTAAAGCTCTCTGCACGATTTATGAATGCTATAACCGGTTCGTAGAAACAGATCAAACCAATTTTTCCTTCAGACTTTCTTTACTACTTTTCCAGACTCAATATAATGACTGTGTCAATTTAATATTGACGTGCTATTGACTGCTTGCGTTTATGCTATCTGTTCCCTATGCACTCTGGTTGTTTTGCTTCCAAAAGTCTCCAACAAGTTTTCTAAAAGTGATTTCGATTTTCTGTCGTTTATTGCACCACGAGTGAAAACTCCGATTCATTTCAAGAAATGACGTAGTAAATGCTCCAATCCGCCGTAAGCCATGTTTTAATTTCTCGTCATAAAGTGAAAACAAAGGAAATTTGGAGCAGCATGATAAAAAGCAATCTTCATCACTTATAAGCTACACGTTTCGTTGATGAGTCTTTTAAACTAGGATTTCCATTTTAGAGAATTTACATTGCGATGAGCAATAGTTTTTTTCAGACTGCTTTTCACGTCCTGATTTAAAACTATCTAATTTTCTGCTTAACGTGAAAGCACTGCATTGAATAAAAACGGGACTTACGGGACGAAAATGCAGTTCAAACAAGAAACTTCTTTTCCTGGCGTTGCAAAAAGCGAAACGAGACGCTTTTCTGGGGTTTCTTTTTTGTTTGTCTTAAACGTAAACTCGGCCGAAAAGCTGTAGCATAATGTGGTGAGTTTGTTTTCGCGGGAAAACGTAATTACCTTCAGAGGTGTTAAAAAAAATAGAAGGGATCAAGTGCCGAGCTATAGATAACAATCGCCGCCAAGAGCAACGTTTACTAATGTAAATATTCAAGTGAAGGTCTTTATCTTTACGACCGCATGCAATGAGAAAGCGCGAGAAATAGGTATAAGACTGTACGATCTTACCGAGTCCTGCGTCTGTTTCGTGAGTGCACAATGGCGGGAATTATCTCTGAAATGCCAAGAGCCTGAGTTTGCAAACGTCTGTTGAATTCCCGTGCAATGGTAGAGGAATTTAGTCGGCCGTCCGTATCACATTCTTGTTCGCTCAAGGAAATCTCGAACTGCACCGAAACAAAGCAATGAATACGATTTGATGGAGACCCGAGGCTTGAAGCAAGTTTCCTTGCAATCACTTCACCTGGCGCTGCGATAACGAAATGAACCTTGGGCGATGAAGCGCAAGACTGTTGGGAAGGGTGCCACAAACAGGAAATTCAGTCAAATCAACTCGCAAGCGACAACACAAGTAAATTGTCCTGACGGGAAAGTGCAGGCGCGGGAGTAGATCGGTAGTGCATTCGCGCGGCAGGAATGATGAAAATACTGATGATGGTGCCCTTGATCAGAATTTGAAAGAGGAAGCAGCTCTCGATTGTTGAGAGATTGGGTCAAAGAAAGGGTAAGGTGGAGGAGTGCCAATCTGGCCTCCGTCGTGTCTTTTAGCGCACACAAAGAGCACCGAAGATAAGCGTCGGAACTTTCAATTCCGGGGAAATTTCCTCGCGCCACAGAAACGATGATGGTGGCGGTTGATGGGATTACTCTTCAGAAAATCCGCCGAAAGGAAGCATCGTGGTAGGGGGTTTGCGGTTGGGCCCATTGCGGTATTTTCCTTTCGCAACCGTTTATGCAGTGGAAAAGGTTGCCTACATACAAGAGCGCTCACTCTGCTTCCCGCGCCGCAGGCAGATTTTAGGGTAAACCAGGGAAAGATTCTATTTGTCGTTGAAATTTCTGACGGAAGAGAATGTGCGTTTTAGAAAATTTGAGGCTGTAAAAAAGAAAGGAGGGCATAAAAAAGTAGGGAAATGACTTCGGAGAAGAAGTACTAATTGTGCTTGCCCAACGGTGCTTGTTTTGTTTGAGTTTCGCCTCGGACTCAAGACCGTTACGGGAAATATGCACCCGTTTTCCGCTAGAAGAGATAACACCGCCACCGCATTCAAAGCACCAACAAACGACAAACGCAACTTTTTTTGTTTTTTTCCAACGGCATGGAATTGTGTTTTTCCTCAAGAATACTGGGCTAAGTTATATTTAAGCTGTTTTTATGCGTAGAAGCGGCAAAAAAGTCGTTTAATGTTCCAAGCATCCGTTGTGTTTTTCGGGTTGCCGTTTTTGTGGTTTTTTTTTTTTAAATAAGTTTTGCCACTTTCGTATCTTATCCGATGCTCGCTGTTGTTTCCACACTGTTCCTATGCTTGCCAATTGGTTAACCATGAGCAGAACGCAGCGTTGCACCAGTGTTCCCGCGCCGGAAAATTCACACTATCTCCATCACCTGCGCCTCACCATACACTGTTCAGTTTAACACAGCGGTCTGGCAGTGTCCTGTGGTTGCCTTTGGTGTTGATTTTCCTTCTTCCCACTTTGGCGGAGCGTAACAAGTATACCGTTCCAGCAACGCTAGATGGTGCTAGCGAATCTGTGACTGTTGTACAACAAAGGGACACGGGTGGATTGTCAAGGATGCTCGCATGCTTCGCGCTGTGGCGAGTTTATTATGGGGCACTATTTCTCTTTTGCGTCTGTTTCCACTGTATAGTCAAACAAAGTCAACACACTTGTCACGGAGTTTTTCTGCCACCACAAAACACACTCGGGTAGGTTCGGGTTGTGTCCAAGGTTTCCCGTGGCCTGCAAGAGATCTCTATCACTCTGATTGCATTTTCCTTGCATCTTGTTCTAAGGAAGTAGCTGGTAGCGTGTTGGGAGCACTTGCACTAGCAGAAACTAATATGCGCTAAACCTTTTGACAAGAAGTATTCTGTTTCGCTTGCGAAGGTGGGTTAAGGTAAAACCCGAGTTTGCCACTGCTCGCCACGAACTTTACACCGAGAATGAGCGTCTGCCGAGACGAGCCTGTTTATTTTATCCCGAATGCTCGTTGAAGTTTGTACCACCGCGAGCTTTGCACGTTCCAGGACGCTTTTATGCTCGTGGGCTCTCTGCCTCTTTTTTCTCTTGGTTTTCCCCGGCATTCTCTCGCATAAAAGCATCCAACAGACCGCTGTTGCGTTGTTCGGCAAGCTCAGCTGGAATTCGTACCCGTTGGCAACTTCCCTGCGGTTCGGTGTGTGGTACAACACGCTTAGAAGCATGGGTTTTAACGGTCACTTGGTTTGCTGAATGGTTCGTCCACCGTTGAACATTCCGCGGAAGCGTATCGCGTGTGGAGAGGAAGGATGGTACCTCATGCCGTAGAAACGGCACTGGAAAGTGAGAGCTTTTAGGGTGTGAGGCTAGGGGAAATATGGGTCGAAATTTTCTTTGTAGAAAGATAAGTAAATTTATAAATTATTTTCTCAATCTACACTTCCAATAATTTCAATCTGTGGTGTTTGGTTTGAAATTTTATTTACAAAGATAGTAATGTATTTTTTCAACTTTAAAATCATTGTTCTATTATCATTGCGTCCTTTACCCATCGGTAGAATAAATTCAATAATGCAATATATGCTCTCATGATACACCCCTGGGGACCATGCCAATGATTAGATTACACTTCATCGCACGGATGGCTTTTGACTGTGCCACTGACCGTGTGCCGCCTCTCAACGGGAACAAGTTTGTTAACAATGCCGAACATGGCTAACGCATTGGTTTTGTCCTCGCATGTAATCCTTTCGGCATGACCGTGTTCAACAGCACTGTTGCGTGCGCTCCCCATGGATGCGGAGCTTGTATCGCGATGAAATGTGGCTGTAATGCTGTGCCGCTGGTGCGTGCTCCCTTCGTAAGCGAGAGCGGTGAGTGCGGAGGAACGAACCCCACGCTGACCGAGTCTGCGCCGTAGACGGAAATGAAATGGAAGGACATAAAGCACAGCACATGTAGTGGACACGTTCAACAGAATCGCTCCCATATTAGTAAATGAAGAGCGTTTTATTATAATAGGACGTTTAGAACAAGGAATACGGCGTTACGCATGGAATATCACAAGACAACTTATCATTTCATCAGATCCCAACAAGTACTTAAAAGGCGGCACGCTCCAGTGCCGTCAGCTGCTGGACGAGCCGCTCTTCTTTGGCCTTACGCAGTGTGTAAAGTTTACGTGTTTCGATGAAGTTTTGCAGAAAGGTGCCGACGTCACTTTCTCCGGCCAGAAAGCGTTGCGCTTCCTCGTCGCTCTTCACGTCTGCAGTTGAAACGGCGATCTGCAGCAGCTCCTTGATGTGTTGGGGCGAGAAATCTTCCGCCTTACGCTGATAACGCTGACTCATGGAATCCCAGTGTTGGCCCAGTTCCTTGAACTCGAGTGCCAACGATTCGAGTTTCGCCTTTCGCTCCTCCACCGTCTCCTTGCGGGCTAGATTGTCCAAGATAAGCGATTCGATGCGCCCCATCAGTTGGACCATTTCGTCGTTCTGGTGCTGTACGAATGGAAGCTTCTCGATGAAATCTTCCAGAAAGTCTTCATCCACGTTGAGCCGCGTCAACTCTTCGGTGGTGAGATTTTGCAACCCGAACGGATCCAGATCATGGCCTTGCTGTGCCGGGGTGACGTTGCGGCTTTCGGAATTGAAGTCGTGAACATTTCCGTTCCGGCATTGTTGCTGCATTGGTTGGGAATGGTGTTGCGGTGTTGATGGAGCTTCATTCACGAACATTGGTGGATGCTTTTCAAACTCTCTGCCCACCGCCTGCACTATCCGGCCAAGGTCGGAATGGATGGTGTACTGCAAAGAAAGGCTACGTAATATTTACTTTGTTTTCTATCAATCGTTTAGAACTTACGTTGAGTATTCCAGGCGCATTTTCGATTTCACCGGTAGTGGAATTTACCCACGGATGTCTCAAGATTGGACTGACTACAAGCTTTGGCTTTTCATTCGGAAACCCGGTCCCGAGATGTATGTTAATAGCAATTTCGCGACCTCCGCAGTCGAAGTTGACCAGATATTCCTCATTCTCAACAACTTCTTGGACGCTGCAAGGAGGAACCAGAGGTAAAGTTGATACAAACAACCGAATAGTTTTTGGACAGAAATCTCTTGCGGGGAAAAACACTTACTTGTGGTTGAATATTTTCAATGTATCAATTTGTCGCTTACGCATTGCTTCCAACGTTATAACTCGGCGTCCCGTAGTGCTTGTTGATAATGATGCAGTCCCTAAGCACCAGTTTGGCCTACAGTGAGGAAACCATCGGAGAACAGTAAATTGATATGCGTTTTATGAATCAATTCTTTGGTGGTCCAACGGAGACGATTGTTTTGGTTACGTTTGTGATGTCATGTTCTTTTAAATCTTCTTGTTTACGTCTGGAACGTCAACAATTCACCCACGAAACTGGGACGTTCGAAACCATCAATCGAGAAGTTCGAAACGTTTTGATTTTGAACGGATTTGTCAATTCTTCTTTTCTGATGCTTGCTTTGTTATATTTGTTCAGTTAATTGAAAAGAAAAATCGTTGTTAGACTCGATTGATCTTTCTACATTTCATTCAACATCTGTGCTGAAAATATCTCCGTTTCAAAACTGTCCTACGTTTCGCGAAAACGCTTCGAAGGCTGTATGACAGTCGTTGACCGAAAGAGTGATAGGTTCGGACTAGGTTAGTCCTTGTGCCGAACTAACCGTTTGCCCGCTTTTGTTGTGTGCGGCTTATTCCAATTCGTTCGATAATAGTAGCAGCTAATTTGCTAAATCTTGTGTCTGTCGGGTCGTCGAAAATGTTTTGCTGAAGCGGGTTCACTTATTCTCAAACGATGTCCTAAATGCATACAATTTCGACGCGGTCTGACAAGATGACCCGTTTGATGTACTCCGCAGTCGTTTGGAGGATCTTCGGTTTCGGTACGAACCGGTTGGGTTCAGTGTCGGAACTCTCGCCTGTCTTCAGTCTTCGCGACATTGTCAAAACAGCGAGTTGTGCGATTCGGAGAGCTCTCGAGGCGCACGCACGCTCGAGGCGCGTTTCGATTTGAAGGGGATATTTCGCCCATTAGAGGTGCCCGTTTGGTAATAATGTTGACCCCGTGGAAAGCCCGGTGGCCATGTTCACCGGTAGCTCCAGTGGAACGTTCCTAATCGAATGTTTTGTTTTAGGTTTTTCACTTGCATTTCTCTGCTGCTGCTGCTGCTGCTCGTTCCTGCTCGTCCGCCTTCCTTCCCTCCCTCAAGGTTCCGTGTGCTGGTTGGGTTTTTGACAGCTTCGGGTGCGAAGCGCTGCTCTTGACAGCGCCAGAAGCAGCAGGAGGAGTGAAAGAGAGTGGCCAAGAAGTAGTAGCGGTCGTGTGTGAAGCGATAGTGGAAGTGCGGTGGCGGTGGTGAAGGGTGAAAGACCGTTCGCACGGAATCGAAGTCAGCCAGTGGTGAGACAATTGGCAGAGAGTGAACGGGCACGAAAGAGTGCGGGAACGTGAGAGTGAGAAAGAACACGCGAGAAACAAAACGAGAAGGCTATATGCAAGTGGTGCTAAGCGGATCGGCAAAGACGTGCGTATATATACACACAGAAAGAGCACACAGCTCTCGTGAACGGGAACGATTGACCAACCTGTCGTCGTCCCGTTGTCCCCCAGCCCCGCGCCCCTTCCCCGCTGCTCCACCGCAAGTCGCGCCTTTGTAGTCGGTGGCTGCTACCCTAGGTCGTGTCTGGTGCGACGGTGTGCGTTAGTGTGTACGTGTGCCGTGAGTGAATTGTGAACGTGCGTGTCACGGACGCGTTGCACTGTTTGGCCAACGGTTTCCTTTCTCTTACCACTCGCTTTCCCTTGCGCACTCGGACTCCGAGGGTGGATGTGCGTAAAGGGAACAACAACACGCCTCAAACCCTGCTCCTCTAACGTTCCGTGTTGGTGTCCCGCTTTGTGATTGTCCACGACGACGAGAACGCCGACGGCGACGCCGACCAGCACCGGTTGGCGGGCTGGTCTACATCACTTAACTCACGGGCAGCCCGTGTGAGCGCTAGGCGGCAAAAGTAACGGCACGGATGGACGCGAGCGCGAAACCCTTCGAGGGCAAACTGTTCATCCAGACGATCGACATCCGCGATGAGAACGAGGAAAAGTACATGCGGGCGTACCGCAGCTTCGAGGAGACGACGACCGGGCTCAGCGATAAGGACTTCCACGATTTAGTGTCGGCGCTGGTCAGCAAGGAGAAGCAGCACGAGGAGATCTCGCTCGCCCTCGTCTACATCATACTGACCGATCCGATCGCGGCCCCAAAGACGTACCGCGATCTGACGCTGCTGACGCGCGATGGGCTCGGCTTCGTCACCAACAACCTGGCCATGCTGGTGGCCGAAAAGTACCAGAAGCTAACGGACATTGGCCGCAAGCAGCTGCTGTGGTTGCTGCGGGAGCTGATCAAGAACCAGGTGATGAACGTGGACAACCTGGCGTGGAACATCCTGCGCCAGGCGAGCGGGGGCGACATCAGCCCGAAGAACATCGCGCTCATCGAGGGCCTGCTGGACATATTTATCGAGCACCGGGCGTGGCTGGAGAAGGACCAGTTCCTGATCGGCACGGTGGCGTACACGTTCGTGCGCCTGATCGAGGACCACTGCGGGCCACAGTTTGTGCATCTGCGCAGCCGGGAGGTGAAGTTCGTGATCGCACTGATACGGGAGCGGTTCAACGATATCATCCCGCTGGGGCGGGAGTTCGTGCGGTTGCTGCAGAACATCGGCCGGATACCGGAGTTCGACCAGCTGTGGAAGGACATGCTGTACAACCCGAAGTCGCTCTGCCCCACATTCGCCGGCGTGTGGCAACTGCTGCAGACGCGCACGAGCCGCCGGTTTCTGCGCGGCCGGCTGACGCCCGAGATCGAGCGCAAGATCCACTTCCTCACGAGCAACGTCAAGTTCGGCAATCAAAAGCGGTACCAGGACTGGTTCCAGGAGAAGTACTTCAACACGCCGGAGTCGCAGAGTCTCCGGTGCGATCTGATCCGCTTTATCATCAGCGCGATTCACCCGACGAACGACATGCTCTGCTCGGACATCATACCGCGCTGGGCCATCATCGGCTGGCTGCTGACGTCGTGCACGAACGGGGTGACGCTGGCGAACGCCAAGCTGGCGCTCTTCTACGACTGGCTGTTCTTCGACCCGCTGAAGGACAACATCATGAACGTGGAGCCGGGCATACTGGTGATGTACCACTCGATCAAGAACCACCCGCTCGTCAGCTGCACGCTGCTGGACTTCCTCTGTCGCATCATGAAAAACTTCTACCCCAAGTGGGAGGATCGTATCCGCGCCGGCATCTACAACTCGCTGCGCAAGATCCTCGAGATGAAGGTGATCCCGAATCTGGTGCCGCTCTTCGAGTCGCCCAAGCTCGACCGGGAGCTGAAGGCGATGCTGCGGGAGAACTTCCGCGAGTTCTGCGTGCCACCGAACAGTATGTATCCCGGGCAGGGACCGCCGGGACACCCGCCCATGGATGCATCGATGGCGCCGATGATGATGATGCACTATCCACCGGGGATGGACGGGGCGGAGCATGCGCCCCACCTAACCCATCCCCCGCACGCGATCCACCCGGGCCAGACGGACATTACGTTGCTGAACCGAATGGACGCTTCCAGGAAAGCGCAGGACAGTGGAGGGCCTGGTTTTGGCGGTGGAGGAGGTAGACCGATAGGGACCGGACTCGGACTAGGCCTGCTCGCGCAAGGAGTGTCCGCTAGAGGGGGACCCGCTGGGATGATGGGTTTCGCGAAGCCAGAACTGATTACCGACGGTAGAGGAGCGATCGACGAGCCGAAATTTAGCGACGACGAGGAGGAGGTAGACGGGGACAAACCCTCGACTGTGACGCCGAAGCCGGCCGAGGACGTCTCGGATGACGACGATCTGCCGCTGGCGAAGGTACGCCTGCTGGAGAAGCCGGCGATCGCGAAGGTGGCCCTGCCGGACGCACTGAGCGCGCACCTGGAGGAGTTTATGCGGGAAAAGAGCGCAAAAGCGTTCGAGCCGCTACTGCAGGCCCTCGGCAGCTGCGGCAAGGCGGCGCTCAACCAGGAGCAGGAAAACTACCTCACGGAAAGTGTGATATCGGTGATCAAGCAGACACTGCCGGACAAGAGCTACTTTCCCGAGTCGAAGACGGACGAGATCCTGACCGGGAGCGTCAACTATCCGCTGTTCGCGGCCTACCGGGTGCTGTACCAGCAGGAGGAGTCGTGCAAGAAGCGCATCATGGCGCTGCTGGTGGCGATCGTCAGCCGGATCAACGTGGCCGGCTACATGCTGCTGTACTTCCTCAAGGTGCACGGGAAACTGCAGTGTCGGCGGAAGGAGAATGCCGGCTCCAGTACCGCTTTCAAGGCGTCCGTGTACACCGTCATGTGTGATGCGCTCGATGAGCCCGACTCGGTGGACGAGTGCATCGAGAAGGACCTGAACTTGCTCGAGAAGCACAACACGCAGATGTTCCTCTGGATCCTGCCGGACATGTACCGCGAGTTCAAGCAGACGATGCTGAACAACGAGACCGTGCTGCGGCTGCTGGTAGGCTGCATCGACGCAACCAACCTGCGCGACATCATCTACAGCATCACGCAGGGCAAGCTGATCATCTTCGACGAGGACGGCATCGTGGATATACTGCGCAAGAGCCTCGAGTACGAGACGTTCGAGCAGGTCTGCATCTGGCAGCTGGTGCAGGCGCACGACATCCCGCTGGAGACGTTCCAGGAGATGATCCCGGAGCTGGAGTCGGGTTCGCACGCGGAAGCGCTGACGGCGATACTGCTGCTGCTGCGCGGCGAAAAGCCGACCACCGAGCTCGTTCGGTTGCTGCTCAGCCGCGAGGAGACGAAACACCGCGGCGACCCGTTCGTGACGTCGGTCCTGCGCTACTGGTGCCAGGAGTTCGAGGAGAAGCTGTCGGAGCTGACGGCGGCCCTGCTCACCTCCAAGTACCCCTCCAACTCGCCGAACAAACGCAAGCGGCCATCGAAGAGCGCGCAGCTCAACACGGTCCCCACGTCCGAGCACCTGCTGAACCACCTCGAGCACTTCCGGCGTAGCTGCCGGCACGGCAATGGCACCGGCACCGGGCTGTTCGTGCAGAACGATATGCAGCGCGCCCTCCAGCAGGCGTTCGCGCACAGCTCCGAGAGCCAGCGGAAGCAGTTCAGCGATCTGTTTGCGCTGGCAGCCGAAGACGAAACGTCCACCACCGTTGGCCGGAGGGGCACGAGTAGTCGCGGCCGGAAGGCACCCTCGAACAAGAAGGAAACGGCGGCGGAGAAGACGGCCGCCGCGGCAGCCGCACACGCCAACAACAGTAAAAAGGCGGCCGGGGCGGCCTCGAACTACTACAGTGACGATTCGAGCGACGAAGACTGGTCCAAGCAGAAAGCCTCGAAGCGAAGGAAAACGCTCAGCGATTCCGATTGACACCGTTCGTTGGCTTTTGTTTTTGGGCGAAGCGGCGGCTCCATTGGAGGTAGCCAATGGTATTTGTACAGTTTGCCGTGGCCATTGCCAGCGGCATGCGTTCCCATCCTCGGGTTGCTGGAGGAAGAGGGTGAAATCGAACGGCGACGTCGACGACGACCACGAAGACGACGCCGATGTCATGGAGTTCAGGAACGCGTGGGACCGAAATTCTGCGCCACAGTACACCGACCAGCACATTTTTGTTCTCAAAGGGGATAAAGCAAGGGAAAGGGAGGCATGTCCATCGGCATTTCTCGCGCTCGATCGGTTTATCAGCTTTTTTTTTCTTCGCTCGAACGGCGGACCAACGTCCATCATCGCAAGTCGTTATGATTTCATTCTCTCACTCCCTTCCCTCCTCGTTTCTTAAGTTCGTTCTTCTACTGTTGTTAAGCTAATGTTTTGGAAATCGTGATGGGTTCCGAGCTTTACCAATATGATTTTTTTTTCACTCCTTTTCTTTTAAACCTCTCGCTAGTTTCTTGGCCGCGAAAAAGGATCGTTTCGAGATGGACGGGGAAAACAAATTGTAGAAAGTATCGTTATAGGAAATTATCGGTAACAGTGTCGCGTTGGTAGTGTTTAAGGAGACAAACGCTTTTCCGTGATGTTTTTTTTTTCGGGGTACTACACGGAGGCGGATTTTAATTTTGAGTAGATCCAATATGTTTTAAATAGTCGCTCGTGCGCTTACCGCGTAAAATATTGATCAAAAAGTGAGGGGACGGTTGTAGGTGGATAGGTGGTGTCCTCACGGAGATATCTGCAAGACAAAGGGCAAAAGGAGGCATCGAAATTGGTGATCGAAATAGTAGAGTAAAACAGTTTGGGATGGATAAAACTGGCAAGAGTGCTCATTTCAATTCACGAAGAGGAAACGATTATCTAAGTCGTGCAACCACAACTGTCCTTTTTTGTGTTTGTTTCGGTTTTGCACTCAAAATTGAATGATTTGTGTTTGTTTTGGTTTGCCATCAAAAATGTACTTTTTGAGTTTGTGGCGGGGAGAGGAAGGATTGAACATAAACGTGAACGTGCGATCCGGATTGATCGGATTGGGCGCTTGGAAGAGGGGAGATGGGAATACGCAGTCTGTAGATCCAACAGTATGCCGATCTTAGGAAGATTGCAAACGCGCAGATACAAAAGAATATACACACTTAGAAATTGCGTAAAATATGTAATAGTATTTCTAAAAAAAATGTTTATAGATTAAATAAAGCGAACATTGATGTAAAAATCCTGCTGATGAGGTTGATTACCTTCTGGATTATTTCTCAATTTTTCTTAGTGTAGTGCAACTGTTTTTAGGAATATTGTTGGCTAAGCTGGGCAACGAGTAAGACAGGATGTGAGAAATAATCAAATTTCGCATAAACCACGTGTCCCATCAACGTTCGTTTCATCGAGAAGCTTTTTAAATTAAAATCCTTGCTCAAGTTTCGTGGCAAGGACCATAAACGCTTCATCGAGTGGAATCCAACGGATAAAACGCTTCAGCACGCTTTCTTGAAAGCTCTTCTCTTTGGGTATTTAACAACCGTGATTATATGCATCTGTCAAAGCTTTGGATTTATAACAACCGTGGCCGACTGTCACATCCAACATCAAAACAAAGCGAATGCCGGGAAAAACCGAATTGAATGCGACGGTCAACGGGGTGGCTTCGAGGACATAAACAAAGTGTTCACGGCGCTGTGGTTGTTATTTAATCAATGTATCCTACGTTTTATATAATCCTGCTGCTTACCTTCGGCGTAGTACAGTCGGTTAATATCGAGTGAGCGTGTGTGGCGGAACACAAAGTGGAAAAAATACTTCCCCACCCGGCGGTACGCTTATGCAGGTTTTACTTCGTCTGTTACAGTACGCCAAGCAAGCACCAGCAGGTCATTTTCGTGGTTTAATCCGATTGCCGGAAGTGGTAGCAACAGCAACCCTAACACTAGCAACCTTTTCCGTGCGGATGGCCAGCTCGGAGGAACGAACCTACCCGACGACCCTGGAAGGGTTCGGTTATGGTTTCAATGATGGTGAGTCCTTTTTACCAAACCTGGCCTAGAAATTAATCGCGCAAGGTTAGATGACGAAGGATACTGTTGAACTTTTCAGAAGGACGTCTGCGTCAGATCGACCAGGAAACCGGAAAGCTCACTGATCGCATCTTTGACTATCAGGTGTACACGTCCCTGTCGGAGAATCAGGCGCACTACGAAGCCCTCGGCGATGTGATCACGGAATACGTGTACCAGCGGCTGGAGGAGAAGGAGGGCCTCAAGAAACTCTACCTTCCGGACGATGTAGCGCGCGAGGAGGCCACCTTCATTTTTAGCACCAAGGAAAAGCTGGACCGCCCGAAGAAGCTGCTAGTGCTGATACACGGTAGTGGGGTGGTCCGGGCCGGCCAGTGGGCCCGCAGTTTGATCATCAACGATTGTCTCGATTCGGGCACGCAGATCCCGTACGTGAACAAAGCTCGCGAGCTTGGCTACGAGGTGCTCCTGCTGAACACGAACGATAACTATCGCACGGTAGAAGGGACCCGTAAGTCGATTCGTGGCAGCCGCAATCCGACGGAACACGCGGCCACCGTCCTGGAGAAGTACATTCTGGCCAGCCAACCCGAATCGGTTGCGATCGTGGCGCACAGCTACGGCGGGGTGGTGACGGTGGAATTGGCCCAGAAGTACCCGGAGTTTTTCAAGAGGAAAGTGTTCGCCGTTGGTTTCACCGACAGTGTCCACGCGAGCTCGCTCGTTCCGGAGGCGTTGAAAAAGGTGAGCTTATCTCCATGCAACCTCTCGACCGAATGCTACCATGTTGCCACCGTCAAGTGCACACTCTAATTGTGGATAACCGAATCATTGCAGATCGCTCGAAACTGGGTGACGGCGAAGGATCCTCTTGACACCCCGCTGACAATCACGAAGCATGATATTCCACGCCACTCTGCAGGTAAAATATTGCACAGCGATCAGGAGGGCATAGTTGCCAGTCAAGTGGCCACAGTCCGTTGAACCCCTTGTATTCGATGGGCCTTTTTGAGACTGTCCATACACTACTTGGGTTCAACGAGACCCCATTTCATCTCCCGCGGCTTGGAAGATGACGCTTGACAAACTGTTACACTTCCCAGTTTCCACCGATCGGCACACAGCCAAATTGGCTAATTTTTTGTTCATTAGCCCCGATCGGTTAGTAGCGTTTATTTCAATTAGCCCTTTTTGTTACCTCTTCCCCCAGGACACACCAAACACGAAATGACGTCCTACAGTTGCATGAGTGCGTTGTTCGAGTTTCTCGAGAGCCGTTACAAGCAGTTCCAGGCGCTTGGCGATGTGGCTGAACCGGAGAATAAAAAGTCAAAGGGAGACGATCTATGAGGTACTTGGTACCGGTCATGGTTTATGGAGAAATATTGTTTCGGAAATAAATTTTACATTCAAATAATCAAAAATAGTATTCATGTAAGGTTGACATAACTTTTAAATTTTATTTTTAACGTATTAAAAACTATTAAAATAGATATTTTTACACATATTAACAAATTTGACAACTTTTCGACACCATTTATTTTTACAAGTAAACAAAAAACTCAATGCTCAATGCAAAAAATAGTCAAAATGACCTCAGATTATACTCCTTCTAATAGAAATTCAAAAATTGTGTTTCTTACGAGAAACTCGTGCTTAAATTGCTTAAGGAAATGGTTTCGGTTTGCCGTCGCAAAGGGCATTGTGTGGGGAAAAATTGCAACTTTTCAATCAGGCCATATGTTTGTAGTCATCTTCAGCGAAACCGGTCTCAATCGTCGATCCATTCTTTCATTTCTCTTCAGTCAACCGCTCAAGAAACCCCTTTTCTTAATTTAATCTTTACCGAGCGGAAGGACGCGGCCAGCAAAGCTACTGCTCAATCTCTTCAAGCTGGCACGATTTAACATCATCGGTTAACAGTTCCTTATCATCCATCCCGACCCGCCTCGGTACAGCTGATGAAGGCGACTGGCGCTACAACTGTATGAAGAAGAGTTTATTTTACATTCCACTTTTGCATAAATCTTGTGCCGATTGTAATGGCAAGATTGTAATCCCTCGCCGGTGCTGCTGCGGCTTCCGTCCTTCTCAAGCAAAGCAGCCAGCCATTTACTACCATTTAGCCGACTGTGCCGGTTGATTATTTGCTGCCTTTGTGGTGCTGATTTTGTTTCTATTATTTACCCAACCGCAACCGCAGGATGATGCGGCCGGGTTTGGAGCTCGGGCATCCACATGGCGTACGCTTGTGAAAGCAGCTCAATCTTCTTAAGGAAATTTAGCAAGTAGTCGGTGCCATTGTGTCTTCCACTCAATATCACCGAATGCTGCAAGTCTCGTCTCCGGGCGGATCTACGTGAACGTTTCGGGGGGATCAGTTGCGAACGAGGAATCCGTTTCCTCGGAGTGGTGCCGTTTCCACCATAACCCTCGATCGGTGGATAAAGAATCTCATTTTGTGTGTTTCCATTGTTGGTGCGTTGTTCGTTCTTGTTGACTTGAAGATGCTGCTTTTACCACGGCTTGCTTGTACGGCCCTCTTGCACCTGCTCCTCCGTTTCGCCTTGTGGCCGGTGGCGAGACGCAATATATTCTGCTCTTCGCAACCACTATCGGGTCGTCTCATCTTTATCCCCCGCCAAGGACGCGCGTGAAGCCAAAGGAAAGCGGGTTCGCAGCAAAGCGGGCATGATAATCGCCAAGCAATTGTAGAACGCACAGAGAAGGACGTTGTCGGTAGCGGGTTCCCTTCCCCCCCATTCTTGCTGCTCTCCCACTCATCCCATCGCTCTAATGCACAGAGACGATGAAATGTGACAATGCTCGCACTTTTTTGCCGACCATGCTGTGGCGCTAAAATCGGTTAGTAAACCGACCGAAGTAGCTCAGCGTGGTGTCCTCGTTAATTCTCCCCCAACCCGCCCTAATCGTGATGGGTTTACCGATTTTCGAACAAACGAACTGCTGTACATTCCGATTTGTTTCAGTGCCACCATTCAAAGTAATGGTCTTGGAATGCTAATGAACCGCCAGTTCTTAATTGAGAGTTTATCGGGGAAGTTTATTTTTTTTACTTTGTTTATGGCAAATTTTTACAAAAAGGTCTTTCATGGTTTTTTCGTTGAAAATGTCATGATCCGCTGCGGCATTTGACTTCACGCAGGACCTTTGAATTATTTTTGGTAACAGTGTTGCTCTCGCTGTTGAGAGCAAAACAGAGGGGATAAACGTTAACCAATTAAAGAATTTAAAAAGGTTTCAATGTTTGATTACGTTCTTTATTATCTCAAGGCGTGACACACTTTCGATTTTGCCCTTTCGGCTGTGAAAAGCGATGGAATTATACGCGAAAAATAGAAAATTATTTTAAAACATTTGAAACACTACTCCACAAATTTAAAACGCTTGTCCATTCATTTTAATTTAATCAGCTTGCAGCTGAATGTGAATTCTCGAGGGAAGTCAATGGAATATTTTCAAAATTAATAAAAGTTTGAAGCCAGATAATTAATTAAAATTCGAATAAAAAGGATTGAGCACACGATGAATCCTATTTGACGTGAGTAAGCGCATCAACCGAGTGCTAATTAATTCATCGAACGAAATACATCAGCGGGATGCACTTTAGTGCAGAATCAGTGTGCAGTATCCTTATCCTTTTAGTTCGCTACCTACCACGGAGATGCATTTTTATTTTTCATCCGTGAAAAATCAACCACAATCCACTCAGCCCGTGCTGCTCAAAGGCGTAAATGTTTCTGTGCTTCGATTCGGTGCATCCACAATTTGAACGTTGTTGACCTCCTGCCAATCACGGAAAAGGATTTACGCGTAGATCGCGATGCGTGAAAATAATAAAACGTTTTTTGAACAGTAAATTATCGCAATTCACGCATCAAAACGGGTGACGGGCCACGGGGGGTTGGGTGCATAAGATTTACGACACCGAGGGGAGAGTGCGGTTCGCCGTGGCGGTAAAAAAATTATAATTATTAAATTCGCACTTCCAACTTGTTTCCGCGACTGATAAACCTCGCCGCCAGTGTTTGAGGATGCGCATCGAGGCAGAAAGAAGGCAGAACAGTTGAGTGACCAAAGCAAAAAATCTGAATCCATGAATAGCAACAGAGGGGTGTTCGTATGAAAAATCTAGCCAAAAAAACAATACTGAGGGGTCTCAAAAATGAGCTTTTCAACGGGGGTCCTCGCTGTAGCAACCTGCAATTTACGCTTCGGTGGCATTCGTTGTGCAACTGCATTTTCGATACAACCACCATCGGTTGGTTGAGTACTTTTTTCCGGTCCGGTTCCGATGGCTGAGCACATGCGCCAGGGGGACTCCACGGTGGACGGCAGGATATGCACCCACCGTAAACCCTTGCTTTTCCCAGCGCCGCCGCTCGGAACTTCGGAGGTCCTTGTGGTGGAAGTTGTGTGTAATTCCATGCGTGTCCTCTGTTTTTTTTTCCCCATTCGTGTCCTGATCGTCGGAAATGGTTTTCAACATTGCTGTCCCCTCCCCCTCCGTCCCCAGGACTGTCATGTTTTGTAATTTATGTTCATGCTCCGCTAGGATTTGACGTAAAATCTGTGTTTAAAGTGTAATTACTCGTTGGCATCCCCGTTTCACTTCCCAATCCGATTTTTGCCGGATGTAAAATCGGCTGCGATTCGGTTGATAATTTTATTTGATTAACTTTCCCCCCCGGACGCCCCCACTATTCCCTCGTGTGGAGTTTTTATTTCGTAATCGCCGCTCGATGCGAAAAGGATTGATAGGGGAAAAGCCACAAATCATTACATAGGTTCCGATGGTGGAGGTTTGTGAAAAAAAAAACGGATGTTGTCATTCCAGTGCGAGAAGAGGGAGGATAGGTAGAGTCAACCGACGATCGTTTAAAGTGTGGGAAACTGTGCTGCCAACGACGGTTTAATCGTTGCAATTGAAAGGACAGGACAAGATTCGGTAGCAATCAATGTGTGGGAATTTATTATTCCCCTCAGCTTTTTGTTATTGTTTCAATTAGAAAACATACTTTCCAGCATAGATGAAAAAAAAAACAAATCGGACATAACATTCAACGAAAATGAAATGAGGGAACTGATTAATTTGAAACAACAGGAAAAGTGGTTCTGACGAAGTTGGTAAAGAAAGGGAGGTTTGCTTTTTGCTCTTTCTGTAAGTCAAACTATCATTATGCAATCTTGCCTTTCGATGGACAAGCTGTCCTTTGGGAAATGCGATATGTTGCTTGGGAAGGTGCACAAGGAAAAGTGACCACTAAAGGCAAAAAATGTTGCCAACAAGTTAGATTTGATCCTTATTCTCCGCACTATTAACGCACTGAAGAAACAAGCAGCAGCCTTTTACTTGGGAGTAGTTCCTGGTATATCAAATAATTTCTTTATACAGAAATCTAAATCTTTAACTGAAAGCCAAACAACTTTGCCTATCCTTCAAATATAGCTTTCAAAATTTTTTAAATTCAATTTTCAACTAAGCGGAAATGTTTTATCCAATTTTAATATATTTTTTTGACAACGATGTACAATTGCGACTGTTTTGATGAGTTGATATTTATAAAAGGGACATATGGCCTTAGTAGCCGGTCCTTAACCCCTTAGAGGTCTACATCACCAGGTTAGCTTGCGAAGGCCCAGGAAGCTGGATTCAATAAACGTAATGGTGTAAATCCTCACAGACGAAGAAGAAGAAGATATTTAAAAAAAAAGATGATGCAAGTGCAAGTTTCTGAACCGAATCTGATATGTTCGGCCCCTAATTTTATTGAAATCCTGTATCAAATTTACTCATTTTTGTGTTGTATCCTTCTTCAAAAAGCTTAATATGTTGTGCAGTTACATTCCTGTGTTCGATACGTGTGGTGCATTTTAATGAATGTTTGTTTACGTACAACATTAATTTTCGCGACGTGACATTAGCATAGTGTGTTGCTAATTTCTTCTTCCTTCGGCAAGACCCAGCCCAATCCCTAGGCCCGTGCGTTACCATGATTCATTGCCTTTGCCACGCAAACACACACACACATACACCCCCACGTGGAGCCTGCAATTGCATAATTCTATGAAATAAATATTTTGTCAGCTTTACCTATCCATTATCGTGTGGACCCCGGCCATGGTGTCACCTTCGACCTCGCCCGGGGCACGCCAAGGAAAAGGAAAAAGCGCAAACAAACAGCAAACGGCAAATGCCTAACACCTAGCAACTTTTCACCTTTAAGATTGGCCACATGTTGGGATCTTGGAGCCTTCTCGTGGCACTCGTAAAACAATGGCATCGTTCGTCTCGGTGCCGAAGCAATAGAAGAGTTAAGAAAGCATCATCCCCGCCCCAGAGGCACATTACATTCTTACGGTAACTTTTAATGATTTCGAGCTGATAAATGGCTTGCCCTTGACATGATCACAGCTCCTCCGATGGCCTGTGTCCTCGCCACCTGCTCCCCCTACCTCCGGCTGCGGGTAAATGGTGCGTGCGAAAGCTTTCGCACCTTGTCCGTTCGGTTTTGTTTTTATCCGTTGGATTCCTTGGCGAGTCGGAGGCGAAGCTTTTCGTGAAGTTCGCTGAAAATTATACTCACTCGCAACGAGCGAACGGCATAGGGAACCGAGCATAATCTCGTTCCGTGGCCATCAGCAGAAGCAGCAGCAGCAGCAGCAACGCCAAAGGCAGCCCGGAGGTTGTGTGAATGATGATGATCCACGAACATCACCAACACAGCGTCTCCGGAGAAAAAAAAACCCCCGCGTCGAAGGGCTCGACAGTCGCGCCCAGCCATCGCGACGACGACGAAGAACCGCCCGTCCTTCTCGTCGCCTCATGCCCCCCCCCCCCCTCCTCCCCTTCCATTTCCTTCAGGGCCGACGTCCCGCCGGGCGCAGTCCGCGCAATCAGCCAATAGTGGAGAAAGATTGATGAGCCCGTTCTCCGCCAGGCCGGATGATGGTAACTAATGATCAAAATATAATAAATTTTATTCAATAAATTAACAGATTTTGATGGTTTGTGGTCCGTTTCATGCTTGCTTGACCCCGGGGAAAGGGGTTGCGGCCGCAAGAATGCAAGGGAGTGTACCGGCCGAATGGGCAATCCTTGCACCGTTGGTGGAAGAAGGAGGATCCTTTTGACAAGCCTCCGGCTTCGGGAAGGTGCAAACCAATTTGTGGAAGCTGCTAACTGCACTTTTGTTCCTTTCCCGTTTGCGTGTCAAGTCACATGGTCCACAGGCTTCCCCCTCGGGGTCCCGGGCTATGATCCTCGGCCGAGTCGAAATGCAGTTGCACTTTTACCGGTATCGATGCTTCGGTGCCACTTGTGTGGAAGGTTCGCTTTTGTGCCGACTGGCCCCCGGATCAATTTTGACGGCGTGTATCCCGCGGGCACAGGAAGTGGAAGGATGCGTGGTATAAGAATGTGTTCTTGTCTTTGATTGTATGGAAGAAATAAACGTTTTCACGAAAGAATATTTTGTTTGAGGAAAACTGTTAGATATAAATTAAAATGATCACCACTGGGCTGCGTTCAACAGTGAATATTGGTTCGAAAGATTACAGCTGTTTAAACGTTGTTTTAAAATTTATAAAAACAACTTCAACACATGAGCTTCTACTTCAAATAACCTCGAACAATGTTTATATCTGGATAATATTTGAATTTGACGTAACACCATAAATACATTTCATGAAATCTAAAATATCAAGAAGCAGTCAAATTTTATTGTTTTCCACTCTTCCTAATCAAGGAATCAATGCGGTTTAACCTTAGCGTATTGATCAAAATCGATGTGACACTGTTTCCGCTACGATATCTGATCGAGACGAGCCACAAAAGCTCTCAAGTGATGCCAAAGGGTCCCCGGCGGTCGTGGCGCTGCAGTTGTCGTTCCGACGGGTTGTGATGATGAAATTATCATTCTCGCACCTCGCCGAAGCTGGCCAAAGGAGCCAATGATACACTTCTGTTGCACCGACGCGCCGATCGGTGGGAGGAGGTGAGGGGGGACGTGTGGAAAACTGAAGTAAAACAAAACCGACCCAATGATGCCGGATTTGACGGTATTGAGATGGAAGAGCAGAAGGCATGAAGCACAGGATCATTTTATGCTTCATTTTTTCGATGAAAATCACTCCTGCTTGCCCTGCCGACTTCTTCCGATCCTTTCCAGCGCTCGCCCAAGTCTTTCCCTGGTGGCATTTCTTTTCGTTCCGAGCGCTCCTCGCAGTTGATATTGTTAAAGTTCCGTGTGCTCCCCACACCTTCCTCTCCACTGTGCTCTTTGCCCGCGTGCAGGAAAACGGTGGACAAAACAGATCGAGGGCTCGAGTCCGGAGTGCGAGCGAGTGGCGTACAAATCGCTTTAAATTCGAGAAAATGATAAATGATACACGGTAATGAATTTATGAAACACTTCGTTTGCTTTCGCGTCCATCGCCTTTTGCGCCAGTCGGAGAGCCGGACCGGCGGTGCCCTGATTGAACGCGGCGCAGTGAAAAACACCGTGGCCGATGAGCGCGCTTTGCGGATGAGTAATGATTGACGTCTTCCAATATCGGTTGCGCTTTCGGTGCGAGCCCTCCGTCTCTGGAGGAGGTTTTCTTTCCCGTCCTCCGGTGCGCCTCTCTTCCCTCCGGGTGTTCCATCCATCCATCGATCGGTCCGTGCAGCCATCTACCCCGTGGCAAGGCTGGACGGTGCGTTGTTCCTTCAGTCCCTTCCCGCCCGGACGATTGGCTCGTTAAAGGGGAACACATTCCGAACGGTTGTGTTGTGCCAATACGCGTCCCGCATCTCACCTGTCGGGAAGGTTTTTTTGTTCTCTCCCCTCTCACGTGAGTCCTCAACCAAACCGCGGCGATAATGATGCCGGAGCTGACCGATGCGCCCGCGACGGGTTGTGAAGGGCAACCGGGGGCCCGTGGGTCAGCGAGTGAGAAAAGAGATTTATAAACATTTCAATTAGAAATAGAGTTCATTAATTGGATTTACACGCCGTTTTTCGTTCGGCAACAACATCGCATTGCGATGGGAAAGGTAATTGATGATCGCGCCGGGAGGCGCGAGGAGGAGACAGTGAGGAGGGGGAGTGCGAAGGATCTTCGGTTTTCTTCAACCTGCTCTACGAGGCTGGACACACCTCAAGGCGAGGTGTTGCGCGGTGTGGCCGCTTGTTGGAGGATGGTGTATGGTTTTTTTTAACCCAAGAAATCCTTTTGAAGATGATGGTAAGATCGAAACTTCCTAGAGGTCTTAAAGTTGATGTTTTTTTTTTAATTGACGGTGGAACTACTGCCTGTTATTTGCTGAGTGGCTTATGTCCTATAGAATTCCATGTTTTTGTTATTTTTAATATACAATTTTGATCCCTCAGGAATATGGACACAAATAGGGACCACTCTATGAATTCTTCCTTTTTTGGAGGATCAACCAAGTCCTAGGGTTTACTTTGGAAGATACTCTTAGTTCTATGCTTTCTTTTTTTAAATAATCGATTTTTTGGCAAAACGTTAAAATATTAACTATTGATTGATTGAAGACCATACCAAGCCACGAACAGGGATTTACAAGACTTGTATAGGTATGCATTTTTTAGTTAGAAATTTGCTTTAGAGATTGGCATTCTTTTTATTTATTTTATTGGAATGTGCATTAACTTGGTTGGAGAGTGAATAAAATATCCAAAGTCAATAATTTCAATCGAATAAAGTTCTCTTTTTAAAAATTGCAATACTTTTCAAAAAAAATTATTGTTTACGATCAATTTTTTTTCCAATTGTTCGATCAATTTCGGGCTAGAAGAAATCAGACACCGGGGCGGCATCAAAATGATACACATACGGTCGTTTATCTTCGTTTTGTTCCGATGCCTTCCTCGGCAGCCTTTGGGGCAGCCGGTTCGAGCGGTTTCGGATTGGTTGCGGATCAAAAACCGGGACCCGCTTGTGTGGGTCCGAATTGTTTGGGGGCTCCCAAAATCTGGCGACCTCCGCCCGACCCGGCGTGAGGTGTCCATTTGTGTGCCGAGGCGCACGAGCCACCCCGCCCGCGTTGGGGTTAAGGAATCCCTTCGAAAAAAAAAAAAAGCTAGCCACCACTCGACTGAACCTTGTAAACGGTGTCGGTCGGTGGCCTCCTCCCTTGTTTCGTTCGCGATCGTCATCCGATCGTTGGGGTTGCCGGAGCTTATTGGATTAAGGCCCCCACTTGATCTCGCCCGTGGGTAATTAATCTAGCCGGCCGATCCGGTCTAATTGCGCGGGGACCGTTAGGAGGAATCAGTTTTTTCTCTCTTTATTTTTTTTTTGTTGGGACGTTCCTGATCCCAGCTGATCCCCAGCCCATCGCTCCAGGGAAAAGGGAGCCCATCTGCTGCACCGCCGGCCATTAGCCGATGCGTCCTAACCCAAAGCTTCGAGTGACAAATTGACCATTAAAATAATTACCCTCGGCCAAGTGGGATCCGGACCGTATGGTACTCGGGCAATCGGGGGTGTGTGTGTGTATTTGGACACTGCACGCCTCATTCGTATTGGTGCTCGGTAAATCATAATAATCATTAAACGCTAGCCATCCGCACTCTGCTCTCTATCCCAGCGGTGGTGTCCTTGTTTTGCACCCTCTCCCGTACCGGGGCGATTTCTAGCGCATTCTGCGTGAACTGCCAGCTTCCAACTGTTCCCGGGTGGGGAGGAAAAGTGCATCATTTAGTGATCCACTCCCAATCTCCCTCTCTCCGGCTCCCTCAGCTTCCGCATGGTCATTATGCTAAGTACTTAATAATACCGGGCTGCCTTTTGGTGGTTGTGGTTTGGGGTCCTTGGTCTTCCCTTTTTTTCCAAGTGGAATATCTACGGCGAGGTTTTTTTTATTTTTTTATTTTCATCACTTCCTCGTGCAAATTTATCTATGCACAAATCCTCGCGTCGTCGAGGCAAAAGTGCGATGATTTGTGTCCGGGGAAAAAGATGGCTGAAAGCGGGGAGGGCTGCCAGGTCTCGAACCTCTGGAGGTGTTGCAATATTTATGACGAGCGAAAGGATCCGCGCCGCGTCCGTGGACGACGGGAAACACCAGATCTCATCAGAGAGCAAAACAAAAAAAAAGGCGAAACCAAAAACAGGCAAAGATTAACGAGGACCTTTTGCCGCCGCCTGTTAAGCGCTCGTGCGGAAGTGTTTGGAGCAACTGCTGTCCTGGCTTGGTAGAAGAACGACCTACGGAGATGCTCGTGTAATCATCCAGGGGGGAGAGAGGGAATTAAATATCATGTCCTTTCCCCATCCAAAGCCTCTCCCTCCACCCCGGGGGCGGTATCTTCAGCTGGTGCGCTTCATTATTTTTATTTAAGTACCTTTCCCGTTAGGCGCTGCTCGCTACCGGCCAAATTGCCAACCGCCCCTTCGACACGTTTGCACCATCGCTTAAGTCTCGGCTAAAACAAAGGGCCCTCTTTTTTTCCCCCCCACCCCCGGAATGCCCGGAATTTCCCCGCAGGCCGAGAGGCACTTGAGCATTAAGTTTTGGCTCACCGCATTTAACACACGGAGTGCACGCGGCGAGAGTAATTACTTAATCAGTAGATGGCCGCGGTTGCGATTCCTGCGACTGGGGGTCCGTTGGGAGTAAATCCTGCCCGGAGAGTGTATTCGTTTGTTTCGCGGTATATCTTGGCCAAGGAAAAGGATCGATTGGCACGAGAGCAGCTGCGAACATCGACAGCGCGTGTAGAAGTTTGCTCTCATCATGTTTGGGATAAATGTTGTTAGGATTTTGTGGCAGGAGAAACAAAAAAACCTCTGCGAAGGCCTCGCATCTCCTAAATATTTCTTAAACTTCGTGCTTAACGCCACAAATTGGGTGGTAAGTCAATGCTTATGCTGTGAAGTAAAGTGCACAACTTCAAGGGTAAACTAGTGGGAGTTTTGTAAAGTGCACATATGAGAAATATATTTTCCCCACGCAGGGAAACGCACTCTCCACAAGCTGCTCCATAAACAGGTATTACTCCTGCTTGGGAAGGTGCGTGTGCAAAGAATGTACTAGAATGGTATACCATGTATGAAGTGATGGTGCCACGGTGGAAATCATGTTGCAATGGGTGTAGCCGTGATAATCATGGCCTAAATGTTACTTAGGGTTTTGCGGTAATGTGTCTTCGCTTTTAACAACGTGCGCACAGGTGTACCGTTGAGTTACGAGCCCATAAATTATCGAGTAAAATAAAATGGCAAAGTTTTGGTTCCTTCTGTAAAACTTTAGGGATTGAAATAAGAATAGAGGACCAAGAAGTTAATTTCAAGCTGTGCACTTGCTCATCAGGACTACAATGTGTGTTTCTAACAACTTAAAACATTTACATTTTGGTCATTTTTATCATATAAATTTACTTCTATAAAATCCAAAACGTCATGCACGTATGATTTTTCAATTTAAAAGGCCGCACAATCTACAGTTCAAAAGAGTGTCAATCTCGCTAGAGACCTGGTTTTTTTTGCGGTCCGACATTTCCGACAACTTGCCGACAGACAGGATGCTGCCGAGCCTTCTCCCAATCGAAGGCATTTCAGTATATAGTCGGGGGAGAAAAATTCAATTAATTTCCCACCGCGTCAAACATTGACTTTTTCCCTCGCCACAACTGCGGTTTTCCACTTCCGCCGCATCGACAGGGAGTTGAGATTTTACCTTTTTTCTCGCGATTAATCAATGACGCGCCAGGCGCCAACCGTTTCCGCTTTTCAGCGCTAGCGCCAGCGGTAATGGTTGCTCTCGTCGTACGACAGGCTGTTGTCAAACATTCATCAACCTTCTACACCCACATGGGTTGCGTTCGCGTGTCGATTCACTTCCATCCCGCGGCAATCGATACACGTGTTCAACGTGGAAGCAGAGTGTTGTTGCTACAAGACACTTACATCTCATTCTCACGTCAAGCGGGGGTTGGCCGCCGTTTTGATGGTAAGAATTTTTGATTGACTCGTCACCACTATGTCCTTCTTCGTTTGTCTCCCTCGAAGGCAAATCGCCACAAGGAAAAACTACGCAGAAAGTGATCGTGATTCTTTCAGTGTCACTGTTCCTTTTCAGGAGGATCATTTTACCACGACGATCTCTTGCCTTATGTGCGGGGCACCTTTGAAGACCTCCTCGCAAATGGATGCACATCCTGGGTAAATTATCACCCACCACTCGAGTGCATGCGATTTCTCGACAAATTCCTTTCCGCTGACGCCGAACGACGGAAAAGGGATTGGTTTCCTTTTTTTCCCACCACAATGAACCCCTTTCGAAGGGAATGACCGAAGAGGGTCCGCTTTGGCCTCAGAAAACACTTGAGCGCATCCTGAAGAGCGCACCACGCTTTCCACGCTCTATGGCTACTATGCATTTCGACCCGCCGACCTTCTTCCGCTCGGCAGCGCGTACCGTGGCGTGGGCCAGATGGTGCGCCGTTAGCGAGGGCTTCGGCGATGATCCCGGGCTTCCGAAACGGATGCATATGACACCGTGTGAACTTGACTTCCCACGCGTCCCGCGGTGGAGGTCGCAAGGAACCGCAACCGTGGCAGAGGAGGAACAGGCGATTAGTTCTGATTTACGCCCCTGGAGCGGTTGGGTGTAGCATTTCCATAGCCCTGAAGCATGATAAGTTCTTTGAAATGTGCATTGAGAAGGGGATACATTTAAACTCTCATTGAGGATGCAATGAAGAGGATGGAATTAAAACTCAATTTCTAAACGATGCAGAATGTTATTTTCTTCAAAAGTCACAGTTTAGTTTAAAAAAAAGCGATTCTAGCTTCGTTTTATGTTTTAACTTAATCATGAAACCTCCGATTGCCACCTACTTCCTTTTCCTATGCCCAACGTTATAGCCAAGTTATGTTGGTCCTTATGGCCTTATTCCTATCCTCCGAAGTCATCGATCTGCATGGGAATGTGTTGGTTCGTTGTCGGGCTCGAGCTTGGCTCACAAATCTTGAGGAAATCCCGACGCAGCGATTTGCTTGCATAAGGACATACTCGACGGAAGAAACAGAAGTGAACGATATGTTTTCTAGTCTTTCATTTTGGACTACTTTGTACCAAAGGAAGCACCCAACAGGAAGCGACGTGAAGCATCGCAGGTCAGACGCAGGCAAGCTAGAGGTCGATGGTTCGGAGCTCCTTAATATGTTAATCATTTTCCGGTGTTGCATTGCGCCGGGTGTCGAATTACGGGACTGAATTTACGGCGGGCCTCACTTCAGCGATAGTTTGTACGTTAAACTCTGGTAGCTTGCGTTCCGTTCCTTTCAAGTAAGAGTCCCGTAAGTAAGTAAGAGTAAACTGGCAAACGGCTTCCTAAGTATCTTCTCAATGTTTGAAGCCGAATGAATGATACGACGCTCTTATTGTGGGCCAACGATGGTTCGTTTGACGCCTCTTTCATGAATTTCTAAATCAGGGCCAGTGTAGTGTTTAACCTCATAAAATTATCTGCTTCTCGTCGGTGCGGTCCTGGTACCTGTTCACGACAAAAGGACGACACTTTTGCACAATCGAAAATCAATTTCATCCAACCGGGGAGCGAACGAAGCGCGTGATGCCGGTCGATAGAATTGCACCGGTGCACATCGCGGAAAGCTAGTAAGTTTTCCACCACTTTGCGGTTAGCCCACGATAGCTCTAAGCAATTTGAAACAGTTTGGTATAGGGCTGGCCTAACAATCCCTCTTGCGACGGGCGGAAATTGGCCACCGAACGTGTTTGTACCCTCTCGTGCCTAATCGCGCGCGCTCGTAATGTGATTATGAAACATTTATGAGTTCCATTGGGTAGATAACAATTATCACGTGCTTTACGGTTATTGTCATCCATCCAACCGGTGGCGGAAGGACCTTCCCTCCTACCCACAACTTTTCGTCCTTGCCACAGGCGTCATTATCCTCATCATTGTCCGGGGTAGCTGGAGGGGTTTTTTTGCGCTCACCACCGTGACACCGTGGTGTGTGATATTTATACGCCTCAACACCTCGACCGACGCATGACCGCGCGGTGTGCAGTGTTCTGCCGCGTGACCGTCCGCCAGGCGCAATTGAATGGCCCACCGGGATACGGAGATGCTTCCCAATTATCCCCCGGAGAACCAGCCTTGCGCGGCTTTTCAGCGCTCCTGACGACAAACCCGAAGCTCATCCATCTAGCCCATAATCGGTCGGGCGGGCGGGCGTGCCACAATGTGGCCACATGGGTTCCCCCGTGGCACCGTGCATAATTACATTCCGGTTGACAATGATCGATAGCGGGCGGGTTTTGTGTGAGGTGAGTGATAACTTTTATTAAATTTCACATATAAATTTCCACCTTCCTTGCAAAATTGGCGGGCAATGCCTCTGTAGGGAGTTTTCTGTCCGTTGGATGGTTCCGCAGATCCGCAATAACTCAAGCATGGCTGAAAGTTCGACCGAAGGACCAAGGCGGAGAGGGATGCGTATCATGGCACAGGAATGCCGGTGAAATCGGCGCTGAATTGAATGAAATCGGTCCCGGTTGGTTGCCCCATGACTTTCGTTTTTCGTTTCCTGTATCGTCCCTAGAAAATCGCCAGCACCAGCCAATCATTCGATGTCGGTTGCCCGTACGCCCGTAAAACGTTACGTGACAGCCCTAAATGACACCACGCATACCCATAACAAAGGGGAACGTTTTAATTAATCCTCCAACTTATTCCGAACGATGGACAGATTTCGAGCGAATGCTGTTGGACTGAAGGCTTTCCGTCCGGTCCGTTGACCATTTGACCAACCGGGAGGCTGGAGTGACGGGCGATGAAAAATGTGGCTTCGTTTGTTTCGCGTGCCCCTTTCCGACCATGATCCAAAGGGATGCAGCACTGGCTAGTGATAGGTTGAGTCAATGGTGTCAATCGTACCTTCACGTTTTACGGATTGTGTGATGCTCCTTCCAACGAGCTACAGTGGTCAGCTGGATAGAGATTGTGCTTGTCGATGGTAAATAGTGAATGGTGGGATCCCAAATTCATTGTAAATCCATGGGATTTTTAAAGGCCCTCAGCGGTTCTTTCTGGAAATGTTTCCACCTACTACCCAGCGATAGTATTAAACGAATCACACCCAAGGGGAACCCCCGAAATATGTCAAAATGTTGTTGCAGGAAAAATATTTCGAACAAATTCCTGCAAAGTGTGGGAAACGTTTTTCTCACGCACATCCTTCTTCCTCGCTCGCTCAATTAGTAGCTCTTACAACCGCATATGAGATCGCACTCGCGCCTACGCACATATCCTCTCCGCTACATGTGTCCGCAATTAGCCCCGGGGCTCGTCGTAAATCTACGCATCGTTACAGCCCGGAAGTGCGACACGGCAGTTGAACGGGAAAGGTCCTTCTCGAAATCCCTAATTTGTAGGGAAAGTTCCTCACCACAACCACAAGGGTGGTTGCGTTGCGGTGGAAAATGTTCCGCTTTCCATCTTGTCAAACCTTCCGGCGCCATAAGCAGACTGAGCTATTGCTATTTTGCCTGGTGCCTTGTCAATCCACCAAGTAGAAAAGACGTGTTTGAATGTCTGGTCACCGTAAAAACAAGGTTCTTCTTTCGCCGAAATTTCTTCTAGCGACCGAAACGAACTGGACGGATACATACCGCACATCACCAAGCAGCTAGTCATGGCTCTACCGTGGAGAGACCACACAGGACGGGTGAAAACCTTTGCTGACACCTGGGTGGAACATGGTCGGTTTATCGTTTGGGAATCCGTGGATCCACCTGCCCTCCAAGCCGGCAAACCTATTCCGACCCACTCAGGACAGCCCCTCCGTGACCTTCACCCGGGTGGGGGCCAAGATGGCAGAGATGGCCCACCTCGTGTGTGAAGTCATTAATTTTTCACTTGTAATTCGTTGGTGGTCCAACGATGATGATAATGGTCAGGCGACATCAGCAATATACGAATGGACGAATCTCTAGCGCGAATCTGACGTACACATATTGCACACCGACTGACGCTCACTGGAAAGATGAATAGAGGTGGAGGGATGGATTAAGAGGGTCAAATTTTGTCGGGAAAACAATTTCTACATGACTCACCGCGTTTTTCTCCGTACCGTCCGGCTAGTCGACTGGTAATGGTCAAACATTTTTCATCAACAACAGGAGAGCCGGAACAGCAGGTTGGTTGGTTGAGGACTAGAAGCATAGGCCACTTTTTTTATGTTCCCTCAAAATCCACCACCGTCGAACAAGTTTTCAAGGAACCAACAACGAAGAAAAAAAACCTTTACCTTCGCGTAAGCCGCGCCAAAGGTTCCCAGGCGGTAATTAAATTATTTATGTCCAAGCGTGATACTGCTCCTATGCTTCTTTTATTGTAGCTAGCGTGTTTATGATGTGCCACTTCTTTCACCCCGCCTCGTGCTTCTCCTGGTCACGTTGGAGAGTGCGCAAAGGACATTTATGAAAATGGGAATAAACTCACACTGAAAGTCATAAACTGGTGCTTTGAGACGCACAGAGGCTGGCGTCGGTCGGTCGGTCGTCTCCTATTCCCGCCCGGTGTATCACCAGGCAATGAAGAGAGTCGGAATCATCATCTACGGAAGCCAAGAGAACCTTGTTAAAAAAAAGGTAAAACAAACACGGTAAAAATATCGAAAAGGAGGAAAAATACAAAAAAAAAAACGAGAACGCAAGCAAGGAGATATGGTGAAGTAGATGCGTGTGTAGTGATGAAGATCACTCAATCCTCCAAGTTGGAACGATCTTGAACCACTTTGCGCAGTTTTAGAAGGTACGTGCGCCCTCAGAAGGAACGACGACGAGGCTCCAGAAGCATGTGAGCGATAGGCAGAGACATGCGGTGAAGATGACGCAAGGCAAAGTGGTGGTATTTTTTAAATTAATTAAATTTTGATGGTGTCAGAAACTGTCTCACCGTAGCGAGAAGGCAAGCGGTGCAGGCACACGGTTATGGCCACCGGCATCGACATCGTTTCGGGTCGCCGTTCCGTGGTGGCGAAGAGCGTGAGAAAGTACACCGTTGAATGGCTTCCGGGAATCGGCGTACGCAAACCGAAACTCGCGGGGGACACGGAGCGCGAGAAGGAGCGGAATGGCGCGGTCGGGGAACGACAAATCTAAATCTACGCTTTTGTCGCTTGCTCCCTCGTGGGTTTCGTGCTTCGTCGGCGGTCTACGAGTTCTGCGGTGATCCGGTGTCGTCCGGACGGTTCCGCGAGTGTTGCACGCGAGCCAGATAGCCGCGGGCGTGGGACTGTGAAGTTGATGACTTTATTAGTTCAGGTTCAGCGGGCTTGGCGGAGAGGAGATATTGCACTTACCTGCAGAAGTGTTGCCATTTGATGGCGGGTCGTTAAATCCTGCATTTTCTTGCGCGTCAAATGTCCCCGGATGGTCGATTGGAGCAACGTTGCGGCTTCGTTTGCTCCTGATGGGACAGTTGTGTCCTCAACTGCAGGCCGTGATGCTTCTGCACCTTGAATTCGTGTTCGATGGCCACGGAAGACCGATTGGATGAGTGTTGCGGCTTCATCGGTGTCCATAGTTTCACATTGCTCTTCCGCCTCCAATTGTTCATCGTTACCTCCAATGCTGTCTTTGATTAAACGCATAATTTCTCCATGCGCAGAGAAGTCGGTGTCGGTGGACTTAAGGTCAGCAATGGATTCATCCTGCTGTAGTACTTCGTGGGCCAGAATCTCCGACTCAAACTCACGCAATTCCTTCCTATCCCGGTGGCTACGGAACGCGCGCTGAATAACCGTGGCCTGTCGGTCCAGTAGTTCCCGCTTTCGGGTGTAATAGCCCCGGTAGGCAGCCTGAATGCGTCCGGCAGCGACCTCCATCTCCTCTCTCGTGGGTCCACTCTGAGCGTAGATACTCAGCGTATGTTTCGCCGCCTGGCGCCAGTCCTTATCCTTCGCCGGCGGATGAGGGCTCTTGTACGCGTTGCGGAAGTAGTACGTTCGGTACGCTTGCTCGATGATCGCCGACGCTTTCCGTGCTTCCGACTCGCTGAACCGACACTCCTTCACCAGCCTCTCCAGGACGTCCCGCTCGCGAAACACCTCCCGCAGTCGCTCGTCGTCCGGTTTCGTTTCGAAGTGCCGATGGAACTCCTCGCGGATGAGCCTCATCGCCGTTTCGGCCCGTTCCGAGTCGATTCCGACCGACTCCAGCATCGCCACGATGTCGAGGCTCAGGTCTAGCACATTGTCGACCACTTTCTCCGCCAACCGTTGGTTCTCACGAAGCACCAGCTTCTCCTCCAGATAGTCCGCCAGGAAACTGATGACGTTCGTTGGCTGGACGCGCAGCACCTCGCGGCTTATCTCCGCCATCAGTTCCTTGAGGCCTTCAGGGATTGGCACGACCGCACCGGGGCTCCGTTGGCGATGCAGAAGATAGTTCATTTTTCAAATCGAAACGCTGCTTCCGAGACTTCCCTTCGCCTGTGGCTACTCTGATCCTTTGCGGTTCAAATCGGCCCACTGGCGATGTCGACGTGATTGACAGGTTTATTTATACTACGAGGTTCGGTGATTAGAAAACAATAAAACTTCCCGCGGGGAAGTTTCCTCTCGCGGCCGATGCGGACCGAAAGAAAATACATTAAGTTTCAAAAATATGGATCTATTTGAGGACATGCTCACACCCTCAATATCTTCGGTTCGCTTGAAGGGTGAGAGTGTTGTGCGAGGCTTGTGTTGAGCTCGTTCTTCAACGGAAGTGGCTTTAGCTGTGCCTCGTTCTATCAATTTCTAATTTCTCCACAGGGGTTTTACGTAGGGCGCGGTACAGTAATACAGGGGAATCATAAATATTTATTGACCATGGCGATATTTACTTCGCTCGGTTTGTTTTGGACAATCACAGCAGGTGATTTTATCTGTTGGATAGGATAATAAATTTATTTCGAAAGTATATACAATTTCCAACTGTTGCTTTACATAAAACGTATACAAATGCGGTTGAAACTAACATAAAGATCAAATGCCCGATACTATTACTTTTGATTATTAATACCACTGTAAGGTTTTCTTCTCAATGATAAAAATGTCTCTTCGATTGGATTGTCCGATAAAATCCCTGATCCTTTATTCATTTTTCCAGGAACCATATATCATCGAGCGAGTTCCAATAAACTCACCCGCGAAAGAATTTTGGCAAGGCCGCCACGCCAGAATACACCCACAAGCATTCCTTGCACCTCCGTCCTTCACTGCACGGGTGCGCGGGAGTATAAATGTTGTTTTCCTCATGTGTACTTTGGCCCGAGGTTTTTATCCAGTATCCAGGGGACAGAAAACAAAGAAGCAACAAAAAAACACTGGCATGGATGTGAGTGATTTTTTTTCGTCCTGAACATTTTTCCGTTGTTTTTTTTTTAGTTGATTGTCTCAGTTCTTAAAGGGGGGGGTGAACCGGCTGGCTGACTGGCCTAGTAGCCCCCTGTGCACAGGCAGACGTGCGGTACATATTTGGCTTCCGAACTTACGATTCCGCTGGCGTGGTGCCCGCTGGTCGCGAGCAATAAGAATGTCATAAATCATTTCCGGCCGAGAAGTCACCAAAAGCCATCCGGTACGACTTTTTTTCTCTTCAATTTTTTCCCCATTTGACGATGTTTTTCCTGCGCGTTTTATCAGTGAGAGCAATAACAAAAAAATGCACTTTCTTGTGTTTTCTCCAGGGAGGGCGAGCTGTCCCGCAACAACAAGTAGTCGATAGTAGTGTCCGACATCAGTGCGCCCTCCCGGAAGATAAGATCCCGGCGCGATATTTGAGCTAACCTGCCGTGGGTGACCTGTTTCTGGTCTGGGTGTCTCCTGGCCACCGCCCTATTCCGGTCGATGTTTGTCCGGGATGTCCATGAGAGTGCGTTCTGTTGAACGGAATAGGAAGAATGTTATTCTATATGCGGTAAAGTGGCCGTTTCGTAGTGAAAGTATCATTTTTCTTTTCCTTTTCCTGTTCCACAAACGAGGAAATAATTTGTCGATTTGCATTTGATGGGTGATTTGAATTTTAAATCACGCGCGCTTTCAGCCGATACGAGACGTGCGCGTTGATCGACTCTGAAAATGTGTGACGCAAATCCGGCCGCATTCCTCGCAATTCCCCAGTGGGACATCGTAGCGATAAATCTCTCAATCACCGTCGCCAAATCGAACATACACTTTCTCCATACCCCGGTTCCGGGGAAGACGGTGGAAAATATGGGAGAAATGGGGGCTCGCTTGCGGTGATGTGATTGTCACATTCCAACGAAGTGTGTTTCCCAGCACCACGTACTCGGTGTCCGCCCTCCTCTTCGTCGTCGTCTGTTTTCTCACCCTCTTATCGGGAGGACGATAAGAACGCTCAATGACAGCTGAAGAGTAGTCCCCCGGGGGGCTTGGCACTTTCGATGGCGTGCAAGGAGAACGTTGATGGCATGCTGGAGGGTATCAAGATGTTGGCAAAGTTTTCACCACCAGCACCACAACGAGTGAAGAACGGGCGGGAGACGATATCGTTGGTGATTTATTTTTCTGATCCCGTGCCCACGTTGCGTTTTGCGTGCCACCCTTCCCCTGCTGCTGCGATTGTTGGCCTTTTACTTCTTCAGCAACCCGGGCGGAATAGAGCACTCTACTGCGTCCTCTGCAGGGTGGTTTATGTTATTTGTCTAGCGGTTACCTCCATTACGATAAACGAAGTGGAAGTTTAATCGAACTCCTAGTTCAGGGTTTCCTGTGGGGAAAGGATCTAAGGTGCATTATTTTAAAGCGATAACATTGTACCCGCCTAATGGGGCTTAGGCAACGACTTTCGTGAAATAGAAGTGTGATTTTTGTTCGGAATTTAAACGAAAGTTTACTAACCACCACAACCTTATTTATAAAACACAAAATATATATATATTTGAACATTTGTTTATAGAAAAATAATGCAGTTTTTTTGTTATCATCATAACCTAATAATTAAAATTTTCGGACTCTCTCGCTTTGTGTCCCCTCGTCAACACTTGGAATGGCTTAATTCCCCACCGCAAAGATCGATTTCTTACCAATCGATGACGAACTTTGATGACTTCTTTGCCACTACTGATGATCTTTTCGAACGTTCTTTTCCTTCTCTTTCAGAATCCGACCGATTTAATCTATACCACTCCCGTGAGGTCTGAAACCGAATAATTCCCCAACGACCTCAACTTCGACCAACGTCATCCTGAAAGTGCATCTCTGGCGTCACGCTCCTGCTAAAGGTCATATTCCAACTGCTTCCGGACGAATGTTTTTTTTTTTAATTAAATTTATTTAATTTACTTTAATTTTTTTTCTATTCTAGATGCAAAATGGAAGTACCGTCACTGGCGAATCACGAACGAATGAATGAAGCCAACCAATTACTGGGCTCCAAATTCCAATACCTCCCGAGAGGAGCGCTACCTTGGCTTAAGATGCAAAAGCGGCACGTACGGAAAACGCAAGGAGCAACGATGCGACGGCAAACAAAAAGAGGAAAAAGCACTCCAGTCCGCCGGTTGTGGCTGTTGTGTTCGTGGTGCGCCCACACCTGAAGTCGATTGTGCTATCTTTTATTGATTTTTTGCGCGAATCAACCATCAGGAGCGGGGCCAGGAAGCTCGAGGCAGCCACCAGTCCTGTGAGTGTGAGCCAAATTTCATTCAGAACTTCCTCCGGGTGGACAAGACGAAGAGCCATGGGGTTGTTTGCTTTTCTGTTCTGGCCGTGGCTGGGGTACCCGCGTGCCGTGTAGCCGTGTTCATTTGGCGTCGAAAATATTCCGTTTCGGGAACGGCTACTTGTTGTCTTATTTAATTGAATAAAATTATCTTCGTGCCTTGGGCGAACGATCGGGTTTGGATCGTGCTGCTGCCCGCACGGGGTCCCCCGTTCTCGTTTCCCCCTCCATTGGGGGTTTCATGTAGAATGTTTTATTTCATTCTATCGAATCCAATCCCGTACGGCGGCTCGAATGAATAGGGAAAACTCGCCCAGGACGTCGACCACCGGTGGCGAATCGCGGCATCGCGAAACCTCCGCGAAGCCGTGAATCTTGAGTAATTGTTGGAGGTCGCGAAAATAAGTTTATCGGCCACCGAAGGCACGTCGACATTTCCTTTTTTTTTGCTTTGCTTTGCCCTGACCACCGACTGCATACTTCAATCCTTCGTCGTCGTCGCCGTATGCAAACACCGTGTATCCCCTGTGCAAACGTTTACGTTCCCCGTGGACGACGCCGCAAATTATCGACGACGCCGTGGCACATCCCGCTTCGATCGCGACCGCATGACCACAACACCACGCAACACGCGGGGACCTGCAGCTGCTCCTGGTTCCCCGAAACCGACGCCGCCACTGGAGATGGTGTGCCGTAATTATTATCTTAATTTGATGCAATCTCGGTTCTATATGTTATTATTTTAACCTTTTATTGTTATTGTATTCTTTAGCATTATTCTCCTCCACATTGCGCGGCTAAACCTGGCAGGACGGTCGGATGGACGGCAAGCATCGAAGTTCGGTGAGCATTTGCGTTTTTGCGGCCACAGTGAAACGAGGAAAAACTGCATACGCTTATCCGGTTGCCAGCGATGCGAGTGCAGACCACTTATGGCGAGCATAGGACAGTAGGAGAAGCTGCGATTCTTGGTGGCCAGATTAGTTGGTGATCAAACTAGCTTGCGACTAGTTTGTGAGCAATTCATATTTTATTATTAAAAAGCATTTTTGGTCCGGGTTTGTCAATTCTACCTGAACTATGTTTCCTCTCCATGTGGCGCTTGGTTTAAGGAGAGAGGGCTGAAAAGATTGCATGCGCAGCCTGCTTTGATATTGAACAATTTGACCTGTGCGGTTGCTTGGTAACGGTGCGACACATTCGTCAATGTTTTTTGATCATCGAATCATTGCTGGACGGGCCCACTATTCCCCTCGGCAGCAAACTCGAATGTATCGTGAAGATTGCTGCAAATCTTTCGCTCGATCTCCCGATCTTCTCTACTTTGGCGGCGCGTTCGTTCGTCGTCCTTGCGCTTCTTTTTGTTCTTGCCACCGAGGGCTGGATGCTTGGGCTGTGTCTTTTGCCGTTAAACGGGAGCTTACCTCCCGAGCGACGCACGTGGGGCGCGGGCAGTTGACACATTTGCATTTGTGCGCGGTCTTTTTTCCTTCCCGTCCCGGTCTGGCTCGGCATTTCCTTGCCCTTAAGAGGGTCGGCGTGTCCGATGGGGGAGGTAGAGAAAAATTATCATTTTGTCACAATGTGTGTGGCTGATTGTCGGTGATAAATTTACACGTTTCAATTAAGACTATTAATTTCTCGACTTCTCCCCTGGGGTACTGAGGGCCGGGGGTTTGGCGTTCGTGGAGTGGAGGCGATCGCCGGCCACTGATTGGGTTAATTAATTTATCGCCTGGTGCGCCGGGTGCTCCGCCATCGCTGAGTCCTGTTTGTGTGGCTCCTTACTTTGCACGCGGAAGAAATATGTATTTTTGTTTATTTTTTAACTGCCCAAGATGCTTTCGCCCTTCAGCGCGAGGTCCAGCTTAGTCGTATTCTGAAAGCTCCTCGCGTTTTGGCGAGCGGCTCACAGCGAGCGCATTTTACATACTGAAGGTTCCTGCGTCGTGTGGATCCTCCATTTTATCTACCCTCCCCCCCTGGTTCCCTGTTCGATACGCAAGGATTTTTGATTCTTCGCGCGCTCTGGGGATGGCCAGGGGATCGTAGTTTTCTTCTTCTCGCTCTCGCGCGCTACTCGGTGGTACGTTCATGTGTTCGTACGCTTTTGTGGCGGGTCGGGTCGGCCACAGCGCGATCGCGATCGTGATGGATAATTACTGCGATTATCGCCGGGGCATTAGCGGGTGAATTTATGTGTCTTTTGCGATTACTTTTATTCGTTTTATTGCGCGGGTAAGTAAGGGGGACACTTGCACACGTATCAATGGGATTGCGGGTTCAAATTTCTGGTAAGCTTTGATGGGTCGTATCTTTTATTCTAAGTGCAAATAAATTAATTTAAACATTACCACAAGAAATTATGATATTTGCTAAGTTAATTTTGCTTCCTATAATTACTTATTTGAATCGATGTCCACGATATCGACCCGTAGTAGTAATGCAATCCCTTAAATCTCCCCCCTCGATCACCGATCGCGCACAATCGATCGTGTATCGTTAAAAACGTGACGTTCTCCACATTCGTGTGGTGAATGAATAATTTGCATTCAGTTTTAGCTAAAGCTCGAAACCACCGAGATCGAATGGGAGGGATTTTACAAAGCTGCACCGCATCCGGGCGAGACGATCCGAATTTGTTATGCGTCGTGATCCGGTGTGGGGTTCCGGTTGGGGCGGTTCTCTTTTTTTTGTGTGTCTGCGCCGCTATTCCTCTTTCGCGGTCGGTCGCTTCCCGCGTGGGGTCGCACCGGAATCTGGTTAATGTAATCAATAAGAAAGTATGGGCGATGATGACGAAGGCGGGGGATGCGGATCTTGGTGGCTCCCGTTGATCGTAATGCAGAAGCCACGGTGCGTAAATTATCGACAACGATGTTTTAATTCGCGATAATTGGCCCACCCAGTGGACGGGCGAGATTAATGGGAAAATGATTCTTCCATTTCCGTTTCGCGATAGTTTGCTTCCTTTTCGAATGTAGACGGGTCAAAAACGGTAGGTATTTTTCCATGCGGAGATAAGTTAATTATCACAAAGTTCACAGATCATCGGTGAAAGAAACGAATAAATCATATGAGATGCAGAAAGAAATCAAGTAGAGTAGTTTTTTTTTCTCCGACGGCGGCGCTATCAAACCGCGTGCGTATCAAAAACCGAAAATTGCTGGCCAACTACCAGGGTCGCATACCTGGTAACAGGTGTCCCAAATTTCACCGAGGGATAACAGATATCTGTCCAATATGGCGGTAAGTAATGGCGATCGTGAGGGGAACGATATCCACTCATTACCAGAACGAGATGCAAATGCACTGCGGCAAAGCTGATGAGTGTGGGAGCGAGAAACTCATGGTGTGACATTTACAGCACGCGTTATTAGGGAAAAAGAAAGAGCAAGAACTAATTGCATATTGGATAACGCGCTTGGTGATGTGATTGGTACATTGATCCGTTTGATCGTGTCTGGTACTGGGTTACCTTCCGATGGTTCTGCTGCCCTGGTAATAAACATCGAAAATCAGGTAAAATCGCAAAATCGGCACGCAAAAATGAATCTTTTTTCACCGGGGGGAGAGGGAGGGTTCTACCGGTTAAGAAGCTTCCTCCATATGGTTCTCATGCCCTGGTAATAAAATCAAAAACTCAGGTAAATTCGAATAATCTTTTTCTCGAGGGGGATCTAGCGGTTAAGAAGCTTCCTCCAAATGGTTCTGGTGCCCTGTTAATAAACATCTAAAAATCGGGTAAAATTGTTTTTTTTCTTCAGAGAGAGAGGGGGGGGGGGGGTGGTTCTAGCGATCAAGAAGCTACCTCTACATGGTTCTGATGCCCTGGTGAAGAAAACAGAAACATCAGTTGTGCGAGCTCTTTATTTTGGACGACTGGCCGGTCCGGTCCCGGCGTTCAGCTACCTCCAAATGGTTTCTGATGCCCTGGTGGAGAAAATTGAAATTTCGGTTGTGCGAGCTCTTTTTAGTACTCTGGCCACGAGACTGATTATGGCGTTAGGCTACCTCCAAATGGTTCTTGTACCCTGGTTGCAAACCTTGAAAAAGGTGTTGCGAGAGACTTTTGGCGTTACGGTTTTGCCAAGCGTTCAAATCAAGCTTTATTTATTTTAGGTTACTTAGGAGCTTATTATTAACTCCCTAAACGTCTAGGGTTTTTCTTATGTTTTTTTTTTAAATTAGTACATTTTCTTTCTTATTATTACAATATTTTCTTTCGTTTTTTGTTTGTTTATCTTTATTCCGGCCAAAATCATTTCTTTCATTCAAATTTCCCATTCAAAATGCGTCCTTTTCATGTCAGTTTTGAATGTATGTTTATTATTTCCATGCGTAATTTTGCATTCACAAAACATGACGACGATAACCGTATTTACATTTATTGCCTGTAAGTTGCTTGTTCAAAATGTACCATCAACAGGTTTCGGTTCGATTACCGGAACTACTTAATATGATTGTTTCGTGTGTTTTCCCTTGTCACGGCAAACCACGAGATGACTGATTACTGACTCTCATGTCATCACCGTGCGCGTCAAAGTTTTATTCTTCCTGACAGTCGATTACATTCATCGATCTTCCTGATGTGCTCCTGTTTTTCTTTCCCATGTATGCCGTTACGTTCTTCCTCTGGAAGGAGAAATTTATCGTTCGAGCAAGAGCTTATCATGACTTGCTCATATTCGAAAACGGGAGGACAACTTTCCGTCAAAGTCGTCTCACAGCTTCCACCACAGTGTTGTACGTTGGAGCTCATCCAGGATATGTCCGTGCATCCTCTGCGCTGCCTCGCTGCGGATCGATCCCAGGGGAGAAACTTAAAATAATCATCCACGTGGAAAGAGATCGAGCAGCAATCGGTGGGTGGTGTCCGTGCCACTGATAAGGACGATGATGTTCCATTTGGGATTCCGGGAAAATTATCTGGGGAAAATGAAAGAAGAAAAAGAAACAAGAGAACCATAAATATTTTACTGTTAAAGATATGATTTTTTCTACAATACGGTGAGTCATTTTTATAAACGTTTAACAAAATGATAAACTGTAAAAATCCCTTTAAATGCTTCAAACTTAACGCAATTAGAAACGGAAAAGAAATACATTACAAATTGGGAGACGCTTTTCAACACCTTTCGCATCGCATGATCTCCCTTTTTTTTCGCTACCGGAGTGCCATGGTTGCTCTAATAATGGGTTCCCATTTAACAAATTAATTATCTCCCAGACACAGGAGCGGGTGAGTATGGCCAAAAATGGGACGATAGGATCCCAATCCCCTTGTTTTTTTCTTTTTCGTTCCATTCAAGGTGTAGCTACAGTACTTCCGCAGCGGAAGAGCACATGTATCCTTGACCGTTGTTCGAACACGCTGACTCGGAAGCTGACCATTGTCTCGCTCGGTCACCTCCAGCCGGGGGTGGCTTTTAAAGATGGAGGATGAAGAGGATAAAAACGGTTACGCACATCACAAAGCACAAAGCGCGGTTCCCGGTGGGAGAATCGAGCAGCTTCCGCTGGGACCTGGAGTAGGATAAATTTATTGTGTGATAATTTTTTCGTACAGAAAACAAAGCGAAACATTTCGGAACGCGGTGTGGAAAGAAGAAGGAGAGGCGTTGAGAACAAAAAAATAAAAATGTCGCAACATCCCAGCAGGATAAAAAGAGTGGCGAGGCCGAAAGCGACCGACCGACGATGAACCCGATTCAGGTGAGACATTCGCCTGCCGGGAGTGATAATAAAGTCATAAAACTGCCTACTGTGCTGTTGTGTGTGTGTGTGTGTGTTTTGTCCTATTGTTCCCCATGGTAGCACCTTCGATCGGAACTGCGGTCAGCGGTTTTGGCACCTTTTTCCGCCTCGCACCGGACAGGAAGCTCCCGTAACGCCTCCTTCACGGCCGGCAGAAAGAAGAATCGTCCTTTTATCGCGAACCTTTAGACCCCGGGACGTAGCTGCAAGGCAACGCGCAACAACCGCCACCATCTATTGTTTGCTCGACGATTTCAGTGTAGATCGGCCTTCCTTTCACTCTTTCCACCTTCGTCTCTCCCAGGGGGCCGGTGTCCTGTTGCATTCGATTTGCTGCAGGGCGTGAAAAGTGCAAGTCAGAAGGCGCAGGCAGGAACCATTCCGCTCTGTCACAGCTGCAGCAACCGAGGGACCGCCGTTACGGTCCGTTCCGGCGGAAACGTGCCCGGCGGGGGTGCCCGGCCTTTTTTCTTTCGGCAAATCATGCTCGCCATGGCCGGCCTCCGCATAACGAGCTGTTAATTGAATCAAATCACATCCATTACCCGCCCGTTAGTGGCCAATAATGCGTTTGCCTTCCTGCGTCCGGTGCGTTCAAACCTTCGGCATGTCCTTTGGGCGATGGAAGTACCGTTGCGTTTGCGGTCACTTTTTCGACCGAGCAGCTGCGGTCGGTTGTGTAGGCGAGGGGAAGGTAAGGCGTAACGTTTGCCGTTCCACTTCGATCGAGTGTTTGTTAGTTTTGGCGCCATTTGTGGGACAATTTGTTTGATCAGTTTTTTTGTTCCATTGCTGTTTGATAGTCCTAAGATTCGTTTGACTCTGAATGAATAAATAAAGATTTTCTTGCGTATATTAAATGTTAGTTTTAAATTATTTCAAAATTTAACAAAAAGCATTTCGATGTTAATTTTCAAGTTCGAGATAGTACAGCTTTTGAATTTGAATTCAAATTGAATGAATTGAAGAAATTTTTGGCAAGGCACTTTTTCGTTGATCGTTATCGAAGTTTGTTCTGGTTTCTTTTAGTGTTCGTCGTACAATATTGGTGTTCAAAACATTTTTGATAGAATCCAAAATTCGACTTATTAACGTAGTCACCTCTCAATGAAAGGCAAAATTTCTCAAAATGTTATTTCTCTGGTGTCAGTGTAACATCACTTTTTTTTTTTTAAATCAGTGAATAAATTTTTTATACACCAAGTTTCTTTTCAACAGATTTGAATTCGATTATCTTAAATTCTCATGTGATTGTTTCGTGTGTCTTCCCCTGAATGAATTGAATCGACGCATTTCCATTAATTTGTTGAATTGATTGAGAAGATTTCAAATAATTGTACAAAAATGTGTGACAAATTTATAAAATGATATCTTAGCAAGAATTTTTTTTTCAACCAGGTGAAAAACGGTTGCATCTTCTTCTATGTTACAACACAGTTGCTTTCTTTATGATGAACAACAAACGGAAAAGGGCAATAAAAAACACCTTTAACCCTGGGAATGTCAAGTAAAAATTGTAATAAATAACAAACTCATCTCGAAAGGGATTGTCGAGGCCATCAAACTAGAGAACCCCCATTTCGGCCAAAACTCTTTCGCTGCTATTTTTAAATTGCACTTTAAGTGCATTTGTTCCCCCATTTCGGCGCACGGAAGCAGTTGACAAATCCTCGAACCGCAGGACGGAAGGAAATAAATAATATTGAATTACTCCTGCGTGTCGGGGGCGACTTAGGGTCCTTTCGCTAGGCAGCGCCTGACAAGTTATGAAATAAAATCCTTTCTTTTTTGTCCCTTGTTCCACCTACCCACCCCATCGCCGCAAAGGTCGCCAGTTTCCGCTGCATTGGTGCTGGTGTTATGAATTGTTACCAAATTACGGTTCCCCTCCCGAGAGCCCCGAACGCTTTTCCTAATCGTCGGGGGGTCCCTAAAATTGCTCCCTCAACGAACCAGTTGGCTCCGACCGTAAAGCAATGAAATCACTTCATTGAAAAGATATGTTTTACGGTGATTCCTTTCGAAAAAAAATAAAAATGCTAGAGCGAGAAAGGATTTCAAAAAAACAATTTATAGGGCACAAATTCATCCTCCAGTTGGCACTAGTTTGTCATCGTGCGCAATTGAATGCCACCGAAAGGGAACAAGGTATTAACATTTTGAAAAGGGGTACCAGCAATTGGAAAGTGTTAATTAATTTTAATGATTTGTTACTTTACTCGGGTTTCTGTTTGCTCACATTGCCTATTGACAAAAAAGGCTAAAGACGGGATTTTTTTTTTCCATAGGGAAGATCATTTTCTGCCCTAGCTTTGATTTTTATTGCATTGTATTACAATCGACTAAAATTTGAAAAATTGGATTTTTATTGTTTCATTAAACTGTTTAAGGTTAAGCTCTTCGTTCGTTGAAATCTTATTTTAGAACAATCATTGTTTCAAAGTTCACGTCTCCCCTCCACAATGAGGGTGAAACAGTAAGATAGATGCATTTGATCAGTATTTTATGAGCAAACATGTGTCAAAATCCGTTGGGCAAATGTCTTCCCGTGATGGCAAGGAACGACACTACCCTAGGCACAGCTCCTGTCCTGATGCAGCCTCGGTTTCGCCGCTGGATGGACGGGTTGCGGGAGGCGAACTTTAAACCGTTTCTTGGAGTTTCACCCGTTGGGCGGGAAAATCGATACACGTCACCGGAAGACGGTCGACGACGTTTCGTGTTTCCTCCTGGCGTGTATTGGGACTGAGACCTAAAGCACACAGGCACCTTTCAGTCGATCGAGTGGACTGGTTGGCAACAATGAGGCGGCACGGCCAGGCGGTGAAAAGGGTGGGAGGACTTTTCCCCGGTATTGAGTGTTGCCACAACAATTGATGAACACGTGACAGGTTATTGACAGTGAAGGATTGGTTTTTGATGCGCAACAGGATCGATCCGAGCACAACGTATCCGTCTGAGGTTGCTTTCGACCGTTGGTACGTTCGATCTTTTTCCCGGGGTGTGGTTTTCATCAATTCATGCCTCGGGACGTTTAAAACGAGCGACATGCTAAAGGTATGATTGTTCGTAGAATCATGCAACTTACTCTTTTCAAGCTTTTCAGGGATCGTTATAAAATTAAAAAAAAAATGTTTAAGGAAGCTGTTGGGTCAGCTTTAACTTCAAAAATGACGTTTTCATATCTTTCTTCCAGGCAAATTCTCCAGGCAACTTCTGCAATAACTAACACATAATTTGGCTATGCGCTGCTGTTTTCGTCTAGCCTTCAATCTTACATTTTCCCATGTTTTTAGGCATGGTTTTGATATCCTTCAATGAATGTTTCTTGAGTAATAAACCTTTTATTACAACGATAAAAACGAGACGCTGTCGGCAGATTGTTATTAAGATATTTTCTTAGTTGTTGTATAGCTCTGATTCGATGCTGCAGGTTAGGGAATGAAGCTTATCGTGATTTCAAAAATAAATCATCATGAGGTTTTGTTTTGTTTTAACGTTTGACAATGCATCCCAATCGGTTCCAATGTTTTTCTTGGGCTTTTATCCTAAACTAATGCAATGTGAAAAATTGAAGCAAAAAATCCATCACCATTCATCACCGAAAAACGGCGATGCTCTCATTTTCGTCCAAAGTACGCCCATGACTCATTTGGACTGCTATTTTTATCACAGCCCAAAACAACGATTATTACAACCTGCAAAACGCACTTTCCCTCCTGAACCCAATTTACGACCGGGATGCGTCTCGTTTTGACTCCGAGCTACGAAAAACTAAAAAAAATCTCCCGCAGTACTTTTCCATTTTCCAAAACGGTCCTGCGGGTCACCGGGCGGGGTCAGTAGATTTTCGATTTTCATACGATCGAGGAGCAGTTTTCAATCTGCTCTTGCGCTCTCTCTCTCTCTCTGCGCCCAGACTGCGAGGGCCAAGGCAGGCGAGTGTGTTTTCGTAATTTACGCGTACGATCACGATGGTTTTGCTGCAGCGGAACGGTAAATAAATAAACAGATTAGAAGCAGCTTGTTTGACAAACCATCTTTGCTGTTCGTTCGTTCGTCTTCCGATTAGAACGCGTCTCTTCGGGTGGGGCCGATGTTTTCCGTTCTCTTTTTGCGCTTTTTCGACGACATTAATGACGCGACGGGGAGGTTGGCGTTTTTTTCTCGTACAGAAAACACCTCCGCATTGGTATTGAATCTGATTCTTTTTCTTCTTCTGTCGAAGTTCTTGCTCGCTAAAACCTTCTGGCTCAAGGAACCGCTGCTCATTAAGGCGTTTTACATCTGTTTTACCGCGCGTTCGATCGCGGCGAGGGTGGATCGTGGAAAACGGCAATAGAAATATGCTACCAAGGATCGTCAGAAGAAGAAAAAAAAATGGGGGAAAAAACCATCCCACAGCAAAAAGGTGGGGTGTTTGAGTGCATCAATAAAATAAAAAACTATAGCCAAGAAAAAAGAGCCACCAGTTTTTTTCGGTTGATTTATCCCTCTCCCTTTCTCTGTTGATCATGAATGTAACCCTGAAGATTCGTTTCTTTTTTCTGCCGCTTCGTGTTTAGCAGAGATCGCAGGTTTGTTTTTGGTTTGCGATGATTTTCCACCGCCACGAGGAGGGGACGCACCCCCCTCCCCCCCCCCCCCCCCCCCCCCGCTACCAGTGCGCTCCCGGCTGCAGATGCAATGATTTATGATCGGGGGAGATGTTTTCGGTGCATGATGATCCGGGATTATGATGGAGGTTTTAAGTACACGCTGTGACGGCGTAGCGTTTTCCTTCTTGCCTGGCTTGCTTGTCTGCCTACGCCACGAGGGGAGGGAGTACTGTTCGGTTGGCAGTTTGTTTTTAGAATGGATTTCGATGCATTTTTAAATGACTGGAGTCTTTACAGCAGTCCAATTTGAAGTAAAACATCATGTGTATGAACCCGTACAACGCACAATGATATCTTATCTATCTTTTTATTTCGTTGAAGAAGAAGTTAGCTAATAATCGTTCATTCAAAATGTGTTTTATAAATCCTTTTTTTGTTTCTTCAGAATGTACGAGTTTAATTCTACATCCTGGTCATTCTTTGAGTTTAAGAACTTTGGGAAGGACTAACAAAAATTCGTCATCCTGAAAACAATCCCCTCCCGCAAGCCCATCAGGAAGCCAACATTTTCGGTAGACAGCACAGTGCTGCTTTAATTAATTCATTTCCAACTCAGCCAGCCAGTTCGCAGCTGCTTCCTGCAGATCGTCGCGGATGTCGTCGCTAGGAGTAGCTGTGCTGTGGAATCACTCAGCAGACGGTGAGCCAGACGAGACGAGATCCGGCCGACGATCCGGGCAGGACAATGAACTACTACTCGGGCACGTCTCCCACCCGGTCGGAGGAGCCCATCTTTGGCTATCAATTATTCAGCAGCTCATCAACTCCCGGGACGAGCGAATAATAATGCTTGTTGATGGTGGGTTGGGTCGGTTTTTTGCTGGAGCGAACCAACGGACCCCAGTTCATCACGGTGTCTTCAGATGTCCTTTTGGCGCCGTTCACCAGCACGGCTGGCAGACAGGACGGTTACACTGCAAGGCCGCACCGGCGTTTTTAATTCGAAATCATAATTAGGTAAAAGCTTTTAGTCGTCGCTCGCCGCCCGAACGCGACAGGGCGAAAGGATCATGGTCTCGAATCGGTCATCTTCTGAAACCTTCATTAGTGTTTGAACCTTTCCGGGTGGTCGCATGCAAATGTGAACGCGAAAAGCATAGAGCATGCTGTTTTTGTGCCGCACATGCATGCATTCAATCTCCCGGCAAGATAAATGGTCAGGTAAATTTTCTAAATAGATTCAAACAGTATAACATAAATTGAAATAAAAGAACACAACTCCCAATTCATAAAATACCTTTAATCTCAGTTGTTTGTGTATGAAATCTCATATGTAACGTCATATGCTGTTCCCATCCTTTAAGTGTGGTTTCTTTAGAGTGTTTTCTTTGCAGAAACTCATCGAAACACTCACAATAAGGCGTAATGATTCCATCTGTGAGAAGCGGACGCGAACACCTGAGCGTTTCGTTAAACTCCGTCTGCAGGATGATGCTGGATGAAGCACGCCAAAGTATGAGCTATCTCGAGCGGTTTTATGTCACTTACACACTCCCGCACAGCCTCGCGGTTACCTTTCACGCCCTGTAATGAACTACGGCTTGGTATGAAGATGTCAACGGTAAGTTCTTCATACCGCCCGTTTGCCAGGACTTCGCAGGTTGCACGGCGGTGGCGGGGAAGGAGAGCATCCTAAGATGATCGACCGTGTGGGGTTGATGGAGAGGACAGCAAGTTGTCAGCCGTTTGTCTTTCCCATTAGTGGCAAGATGGAAAAATTGAGCTACACCCGTGGAGAACGACAAGAAAAAGCAAAAAACAAAAGAATCAGGCGTGAAATGGGTGAGTTTTTTTTGCCGTTGCTTTGTTCACCCGCACTTGAAATCATTTCTTTCTCATCTGCTCATCTGCTTCGATCATCCATTAAAGTCACCTTTTCCTTTTTTAATGTTGATTTTTTTTTTGTATCAACCACATGTGGCCACGGGAGCACCCAGGTCCTCGCTTTGCTCTCTCGAAGTGTCAAGTTTAAGACACGTTCATAGCAACGCGTGTACGAGATGGCACGTGTAGACCTTTTAATATGAACTCCTTAAACGAATGTCCGAAGTAAACAGGTATCCCCCTTAAGGCTCTTCATGATCTTTCTCTGTTTTTTTTTTCTCCTGTTCCGTCCATTTATCTCTACCTTTCCAGCCGTTAACTATTCAATACCCGCACACAACAGGCCGATGATTAATTTATGTTGATTTTGCACCGTTTTCATGCCGATCGGGCGCGTTCATTTTTTGTTTCTTTCTCTTTTCCCTCTACGGACGAGGCACGAACGAGCCCGTGAGTTATGTGATGGACAAGGTTGGAATCCAACGGAATCCCATCCATCGTCGATGCTCGATCATCTCACATGCCTTTCCGAGAGTAAAATAAAGCGAAAAAAAATATACACAGCAAAACATAAAGCCAACCGAGAGAAGAATTGTGCCCGCAAGCGCCTGGCGCGCGAGATCATGCAACGAAAAAAAAAAATCTATCCAGGTAAACAAAACACGATGGATTGAATTGGTTATGCATTATTACCGAGCGTGTTTGAGGAAGCTAAGACAGTAGAAGAATACAAAAAAAAAGAAAGGAAATCCTACACCTTGCCCACCTTTATGCCTGACCTCCTTATGCCCCGCGACTCACACGTGCTTTTGATGGAATTCTTAACACCCAGAAGGAGCCTATACTGTGCGACTTGGAAAAAGGCAACATTTGTTTTCTTCGATCATTAATACGTCCCGCTGTGGAAGAGGAAGAAACTGGCGCGAGGACTAACGCGCGTCGTCAGCTTGATTAGAACTGGGCACCAGATATGCACACGTCCAGCCGAACAACGATGGCACCGATTGGAGCCACCGTGGCTAGAGGGTACAAGCGCTTTTCGGATCGGACTGCACGGTCGTCGAAGGGTTTGCGCTCGATCGCGTTTTTTTCCCGGGCCTTTTGTTTTGATTCCTTAAGGTTGCAGCCGCGGGGGACGCTTCGCGTTGAATGTTTGAAGAGAGATGACTGATTGGAGGAATGGAATTCCTGCGTAGCGAGCCTAATCACACTTGAGCTTTCTTGTTCATTTCTTTTCGACGCACAGACGTGTTAAAGATGCGCGGAAGAAGATGAAAAATGGGAGCTTGTGTTTCGTATTAGGTATGTAGGACTGGCCTAGATGGTATCGCTGTGTTTGTCCAACAAATTAAAAACATATTTAAATTCATTGTCCCCGACTTTTGACTTAGCCGGTAGATATGATACCGAGAAGCACCGAAAGCACAAATTGCATCCGATTATAGAAGCAACTGTGTCTGCCGTGACTTCTAAAAGGCCTTCCGCTGCCGGATAATTTTCGTTTATGGCCGGCAAAATCCGAATTACGCATCCGACCGACCCCGTTGACCCCCGGAAGCTGTTTATTACGGCATTACCACAACGGGTCCGCTGGTTATAACCACTATCACGCTCTTATCGCTAAAACCAATATGCAAAACTATTAAATCACGTTTATGGATGTTCGAACGGCCGAGAAGCGAAGAGCAACACGGGAAGAGTGATAAACGAATGATAGGAGCACCCGGTGTTCCGCCGTCCTTCCCTGATGGGCCCCCGTGTGGGAAGCGAAAGATTAATAGTCGATTACGGCGATTAAAGGTTATTTTCTGCAGGAAATAAAAAGCAAAACACAAAACGCCCGCGGGACGGATCAAAAGCGGGCCACTCGAAGGTGCGCGATGAGAGCCGCGAAGGGAAGCCGGTGAACTTCGTGCCAAAGACCCGTTGGGCGTAGTTTTGGGATCGGCGACAGTCCGAGAGCTACGTTGGCCCGCAAACGCCATCACCGTCAATGACAATTACTGTCACAGCTTACTGTTTGTCGCCGGTCAAGTTAAGAGCAGATTCGTTTAACCCTCGAATGCCTAACCCTGTAAAAGTTGCTGGGGGGTCACAAATGGTTGGTACGAGAGTCTTTAAATGGGAACTTGAGGCACCAACCTGGAAATGTTTTAATACAAAAACACTCATTATGAAAGTGTTACTTAATCACGAACTTTGTAAATGCAGGGTAAACTATAAAGCGACTCTATTCAAATATTTAAATATCACTATCGCCGTTACTGAACGAAATGAATGCCTGCTTACATTTAATCAATGGCATAAAATACCACACTTTAAAAGGAGCAAATTGTTAGCAGCTTTTCATTGACATTATACACTCAAGGGTAAAATCTCGGCACCGTAAGTGATGGCAACCTTTTTAAACTGGAAGCCGCAATGTGCACTTTTTCTGGTGCGCTACTGCAAACGCCCGCTGATTGGAGCGCGGGTCAGAACGAATGGCGGACCACCTTTAGTTTTTGCGGATCCTTATGGACGTGCGGAGGTAGCTTATGGGCGCATAAAACTGTCAACTGTGCGTTAACCAAAGGCAGGCAAAGGCCAGGCCACTCCAGCCGGCAGGGTGCATTCGTTGCGGTGCTTGCGGTTAAGCCGCCCGGACTGGATTGCACCCGGCTGGTGTGATCACCTGGTTTTGTCGGGCGACTTCGAGGACCAGAAGCCCTCTGGCAAACGCTCAGACCACTGGCAGGTGCGATAGAGTGGCAGTAAAAATATTAATTAATATGCAAAACAAAGTCAGCGAAGGTTGACACTCCCGGGGAGTGCGCTTTGGCAAAGGCTTACGGCACGCTCCGAGAAGAAGCAGCCTCGAAGACACATTCAATCGGTTGAGTCACTTACGTACCCTGTGGTTGAGCGAGCGGACGCGCAGGTAGAGTGTTCAATCCATCCTGCGGTTTCCCGTTTGTCGGAAGTCGGACGGCGAGTGGCGAGTCCTGACACTGAGACACGCATCCGATTAGACTAAATCGACGCAAAAGCCGACGGTGGTCGTAAAGTATCGGAACTTATTCGAAAATCGATACCGCTCGAGCACTCGATAGAACCTTTGGCGGGAAAAGAGGGCGGACAAGGAAAGGAAGGTTTAATTTGAAAAGGAAACCATGTCTTATGCGAGTGACTTCCTTCATGCAGGAAGGAGCTAATGGTTACCGAAGGAATGACATAGATTAAAGAAGAAAGAAAACATCTAACGTCGTCCCATTTTGCTGGGGTTACGAATGGTACAAACAGTCAAAGTGGTCAACGTGTATTTCGTGACATTTTTATGCGACATTTGGTGATCAGCAGTGCGTGTCGAAGATTTTTATCGAAAGCGCCGGAAAGTGTTTGCTTTAAAAAAAAAAAAGAGTCTTTCTCTTCTTTCATGATTTTTAAATTGAAACTGGGACACTTTGAGAGAGGATTTAGGATCAGTAAAAAAAGGTTTAAAACAGACAAATCATACCGATGCGACTATGTATTTAGCGGCCATAATTTTTTCTCTGTAAATAATCCTGTGGAATAATTTTATGCAAAAGTGCAAAAGAAAAATCTTCTGCGAAAGCTCAATTCGATTGTTGCATATTGCATATGCACAGTTTAAATATTGTGCAACATTGCTTTGGTAGAACATGGTTTCTTTGGAAAAAGTACATGCTCTAAGGAAAAGGAAAAGGTTCCTCCATGTCGCACGAGGCACTGTGAGTATTAACCCATGTTTTGCGATGTGAGAAGAATGAAATTTCAATTTCCTGTCACACATCCTCCAGATTGCGCACCCAAGTCGCACCCAAGTCTAAACCACTTCCCGGCGCTTCAAAACACCTCGTCCGTCTCGGGCGAATCCTTGACGTGACTAAATCAAATAAATTTCTTCCTTTTTGCGACGTGCGTCGGTCTTTTGCATCTGGCGCCTTTTGCCTCCGGTTGGGGAAAGCAAACTTTAAAGGCATTGCAAGCATGGCAGGACCGTTTGTGTGATCTTTAAAATCTTAAGAAAACTTCGGCCAACTCGTGTTTGCGAACTGCTCCGTCCCGTGGCTTCCTCCGCTCCTGTTTGCTGACTTTCCGATTTCGAGTTTTCCTCCCATTTCCCTTGTAAATGTCGCGGGAACAGTTTCTCCAATCGAAACCAGTTCGCTTTGATATCGAACGCCGATTCGAAGACGCGCGACGGTATTATTTATTCACCATTAAAAAGTGGTCACGCCTGGCTGGCGACCGAAGGATGACATAAACTGCTGCTGCTGGCTGGCGCTTGTTGCATATTTACCGAGTAGTTCAGGGTGTGTTGGGGGGTGATGGTGGGTACGGTTTCAAGACACCGATTTAATTACCGACGCTAAGGACGCTGCGAGCGAAGGGTTGTCACCGAACGTCACCGGGTCGTAATGGCTAGGACTTGGTGATTATTTGATCAGCTACAAACAGCGCTACCCCCCCACCCTGTCTCGTCTTCGGCATGCTCCGACTTCCAAAAATGTTCTGAGCTAAACACCTCCTCGGTCGTCGAGTGTTCAAAAGTTGCTGGAAAGATAAATTAATAGCCGTCTCAAGACGAACCAACAAACTTTGGGTGATAGAATTTATTTTTGGTAGGACATGCGAAAGAAGCACTTCTTAAAAGAGGCTGTTGCATAGAGTTTTAATTGAATTGTTTAATGCAAAAAATAACATAGGCCCTTACCTTAGTTTTATTTGAATCGAAATTGTTCGATTCCTTAAAAAGAGTATATACCAAAAAAAGGATTTAATATTATCATCTATGTATTTAATTAAATAGTCAACTCCCTCAATATGACACCAACTTGTACAACCTAAATTCTTCGACAAACATAAATAAAAAAATCGGTCACATAGAATTATGAAAACAAGTAAACAAGCGTGAAATCTCGAGAAGGCGCGCTTTGCTACCCGTTTGATACTGGAGCGATTTGTTTATAAATCAGTGGAAGAAGATTTCTTAATCATAGCATCCATATGTGTGTGACGTAAAAAGCTGTAGAAGGAATAAAAGGCATAGCAGTTGACCGCCCCACGCTCAATGTAGAGCGGACTGTATGCCAGAGAAGACCGAGGCATTGTTAATCGCCGCTCATATCGGTCGAGTTTGGATGCTGCCGAGTTTGGACCGTGACGCAATTGTGAACCGCGGGACGATCAGTGAGTACGCGAGCGGCAGATAGGCCGATTGATCAGTGAGAGTGTAAGTAGTGTGCAGGAGTTGGAGGAGGAGGAGGAGATATTGATAACGGCAAGCGCCAGCATCGCAACATGCAGGCACGCGGTGGAACCGTGATGTTAGTATGAGTAGCCACGAACGTACCACTGGATGGTTAATGATGCTTTCGAGGATTTTCCAACAGTTTTGCGCTGGCGATCCTGAGCGTCCTTCAGCATGGGATGGAGGGACGAGCAGTACCGCACCATCGGCGACGAGGTGTAGGTGTCACCTGCCTGCACAATGTGACGCTCAACAACGCCACGTTGTTTTCGGCGACGGCTGCTGGAGGTGAACTAGTACTGGAAGGCTACCGGATAGCCCGCTTTGGACGGGAACTGTTCGAACTGTTGTCACGCACGGCCAGCCTAACCCTGCGAAAGGGCTCCATCCCGAACGTGTTCTTCCACTCGCACGCACTCGACACGCTACAGATTCAGTCAACTGGGCTGGAGAGTTTCGAATTGGACGATCTTCCCATGCCGAACCTGCGCGTCCTGCAGATCACGCGCAATTCGCTAGAGCTGATCACTCCACGGATCTCGCAACTCGTTGGACTTCGTCATCTCGATCTCTCCCAGAACCACCTGACCCACGTCCAGTTGGACCTGTTCCAGCCGATGCGACACCTGCGCGATCTGGATCTGTCCGTCAATCGCATCGTACGCATTGAAGCCACCTGGGAACCCTCGTCGGCGCAAATCGGGCAACCGTTAACCGTTAGAAACCTGTGGGTGAGCTACAACCGGCTGGAGGTATTCGACGTTTTTCCGGAAGCGTTTCCGTTGCTCGCAACCGTGCGCCTGAGTGGGAATGTTTGGAGCTGCCCCTGGGTGGATTGGGCGCGGGCCGAGATCCTACGAAAAGGAATCACGGTGTTCGGGGCAGACTACGATTGCACCGGGGAACGGCGAGGTGGACTCTGCTGTTACGAGGGACTCCCGTCGACCACGGAGGAACCGTCAAATGAGGAAGATCGCACGCTGCACGTGGGGAACGATAGCAATGGCACAATTGGAGTGCAGTTCGGAGAAGTGGAGATATTTTTTTGAGAAACGTGAATGAAAGAGGTATAAAGCTGTTTATTCACACACAAAATGCAGCATATCCTACAGTACTGTGTGTGGCGTAGAAATATAAAATAATAGTGTTGGATTTAAGCAATGTTAGATTAACTCAATGTAAACTGAAGTTGCTCTTGAAAGCAGAACACACAGTCAAACTATGTCCTCTGTTTTTTTTGTAAATAAAATCACCAACATCATCTCGGCCCGTAAATGGAAATGAAAAAAGGATTAATTTTAATCAAAACAGATCCCGCACAGAAAGTAACCTTTGATTGGCCGAAGACTGGGCTGCCGGGGCTGGGAATTTGTTTCTCATCCAAGAAACGTCCGAAGCGTTCGATCGCATAAGCGCAGCGCCAGCCGTGAACTATAAACCGGGCGCTCTTCTGGTGGAATGCATTGCCTGCACTACAACCAGAAATAAAGATCCATCCCGTCGTTGATTGTGCGCCATGCGCTTTTGGGTTAACACCACAATCAGAGCCAGCATAAATCGTCTTTTTCGAAGTCAATTTGATCAACCCATTTGGATCGACCGCATGGAAGGGCTAACGTGAAGTGTGGAACGGCCTTTCGCTCTCGTTCGCGGCCGCGGGACGAGGTCAAAAATTTGTCACGGTACCGCATGCCGATCGCCCGCAGAATCGAACCTCCGTTCGATATCATCGGCTTTGATTGAGCCAAAGGCACATGCCGCCGAAGCGGGCTCACCATGGCCCGGTTCATTGCGCTCAGTGTTTAATTAAGCCATGCCTTTTTTAAATATTCGGTATGGGAAATCGTCACGGAGTGCTAAGGAAATTTACTTGGTTTGTTTTTGGTTGTCGACAGTTGGAACTTGCATTCCAGTAAAAAAGTTCTCCGATCTAAGGTAGAAAGCAAATAGAGCAAAAAGTCTTGCTATTCGGTCTGTGGCCCCTTTTTCCCCTTTCTCCGTGGGGTTACAAAATTTGGCTCGAGTCTTATGATTGCTTTCGTCTTTTCCATTATGAAAATGAGCTAGAGGAGGTAACTTTTGACCGGCCCCGTGCGGGAGAGTACTGTTTGCTTTATGCAGTCGAACAAAAGATGGACTTTTTGGAGAAAATGTCCACCATTCAAGAAAGTAAGTCCCAAATGGAAAATGGCAAGAGACCACCGCTTTCATCATAATTATCTCGAATGATACAGGGCGAAGGCAAAAAAAAAAACAGGTCGGAAACCACATAAAAATAAAAAACCAACTTTGCAAACATAAACTGGCAAAAAAATTAAATTAGTCCTGCTGTACAACGATGGAATAAGTTTGTCTGAGGCAAGTGTCTTGTTTCTTCGGTAGTAATGTTGAATCGAGTAGGTTCAAACTTTAAAATATGTTTGCTATTACTTTTTAAATTTAACATAAGCATGGATCGTTTAACTGCTGGAATCTAGTGTTTTAGTTCATTTTGGAGTGCGTACATCCTAGCATATTTAGCAAGTGAAGATTTTTTTATCAGATATAACATCAATTACATTCTTATTAAATTGCATAATCTTTATCTTGTGAATAATAACGATTTTTCGATATAATACATGTAGTTTAAAGAGCAGGTACAGTAGTCGTACAAGTTGACACATTAAGTTGCTTAAATTTTGTATTTGTATTAAATTTGTATTTACACATACCAAGCAATTGAACAACATTTGAAAATTTTCCCAGGAGTAGTGCAGTCTTCGATACGGTTGCAATAATACGATTAAACGTTCTTCACGTCCCTTTTGCCGATCACGTGTCGCAAAATACTGTGCTTAGAAAAGTTTAATTTATTAACCAAAATTAAATTCCCTCTATTGTACGTCACTGAGGGAGCCCGTGCAGAATGCATCGCTATTTAAATCGCTACGGTAAGCTTCACTGCACCTTTTTCGACCGTCTCGGATGAAAATCCTTTCAGTTTGCCCAAAGTCCAGATCCCGATCGACCACACTCTAAGAGGGAATAAAGAAAAAAAAGAAGAAAAAAACTGGGTCGATGGACCTTCCATGGATTGAATTTGAATATTTCACCGAAAACCGTCGGGAGAAAATAAAGGAAAATCGATCGCAATCAAAGTCCAAGCCTGACATCCGCCTCGTTGTCACCGCTCGGAGGGTGCCGCCTCGAAGGTGCCATGTAGCTACATGCGAAAGGTCACCTCAATAAATCTCCCCACGAGGGTCCCTACTGTTACGTTCTAGCGCTACCTGGACCCACTACGGGGTGAACGGCATGTATTTCCTCGGTTTCCTTTTCCAAAGGACTCGCCTTTTCGAACGCGGGACGGTGTTCTAGGCCAACACCTCTCCTTAGAGGCTGAGCGAATTTTCTTCCCTTTTGCTCACCCATCATTTGAATTTGCCAAAACATCCCTAAGCAAGGACACCGTATAGGACTGCTGGGAAGAAATCGGCCGAAAATCGAAGAATCGCTTGAGCTTGAGGCGGTAAGGCAAATGCAAATTGTGCGCCCTAATTTAAATTTCCGTCCCCGAATCTGGTCGACATGTGCGTTCGGTGTCCGAAAAAATTATGCACCTATTGTGCTGTGTCGCAATGTTGGTGGACAGAGACGATGGACGTGTCCATGGGTGAGAAAATTCTCACTGCCCGTCTTCGTCGTGCTGAGTTGCTAGCTGGGAATAAGAGTGCTTGGTAATCTAATTCCGATCAGACACAGAAAGAAAACTCGACATCGAAGGGAAAACAGATGCACGGAATTGGCGCAGGCTGCGAGTTTGCGCGACCGCCCGAATGTTGGCAGCAGGATGCCAACCGTGAATTGATATGACCTTTGCTGCCCTGGGAAGCTGCTGTTCGCGCTGTGACGCAAAATGTTGCCCACGAAAAGCCTCTTCATGGAAATACGGAATTGAACATTCACAATCGACCGCACCCATCGCTTTGGCAACTAAATCAGAACGGTTTTTCTGGCGGCCCCCTGGATTCCTTCTGGAAACAACATTTCACTTTCCCTTTGTAGTCCGTGAAGTGGAAAGCAAAAAGAAAACTGCAGCACGCCGAGTCACCATTGCAGAATCCTTGCCGCGAAATCGCACAGAATAGCTCTCATGTGTGGTCTATTTTCCCATTTTTATTTTTTGGCAACCCTGAAATGAACACGACATTTCCACTAAGTTTATGAACCGTGCAAATAATTCGGCGATAAATTTCCGTTCTTGCGTGGTAGAAGTGGTGTGTCTAATGTCGTACCGTTCAATCACTGAATCGCATTTTTCCCCGTTTTGAATATGAATGTCCCATGGAAGAAAAGTTTGAGTATCCTTGAATTGGAAAAAAATTGACGATATCTATTAGGAGAGTAGAGTGTTTTCTAGTTTAATATCGAGAAAAACCTACAACATTTTTCTGGAAAAGTACTTAAATATGGTTTTAAATAAACCTCTCAACCATTCCGCTCTAGACCACAGAATTGGTCTATATTTTTATCGGTTCCGGAAGTGCCGCAACTCCTTCGTCCTTATTGCTTTCACGAGGGGTGAATAAGCAATAGGAAACATTTATTTGACATAAAAATCAAATTTAATAATATTTATTGATCCGATTCCCGCAAGTGACTCCCTCGGTGTTCGCTTGGCAATGGGCTGAGTTGTTCTCGGCAAGAAGCATGAATGAATGGGCTTGGCGAAAAGTCGCATAGGAGTTGATATTCTAGGATGGTGTTTTGTTTTTTTTTCAACTTTAAAGAGTTTTCGGAAAAAAGAGTCCATGTGTGTAAGCGAATAGTGAGGGTTAAAGGAATTCCTTACCACAAACAGCTTCCTTAAATCGGCTCTCTTGTCTTCAGCAGCGTAAGAAAGGATGCTGCACGGCGTCACCCTTCCGTCGCCGGCAAAAAAGAAAAGGGGGTTTGATTCTTTACTTTCACCCTTGGCTTCACCCTGAGTGCAACCGAGAGTGTCCGCACGCAGCGTTGCGGTCCGCCCGGAACCGAGGCAATAGAAAGTATTGAATGGAAAGTATTGATCCTTTATTGCTCGACTTCTTAGCCAGCCCGCGTTCCCCTTTCTCTCGGGCACGGCCGGTAATCGGCCGTATAAACGGCGCCCGGGAAGTGGCATTAGAAAGGCGGTATCAGTGGCCCCGGATTGGGCCTTTGCGCTAGCGCCGTAATCCAGCCGGAACGACACGGGATTACAACCCGGTTAAAGGGCTTACACGAAGGTTTTGGGCGTGAAAATGGAATCGGGTGACACGGCCGGAGGTGGATGCGTGCCAAAAAGAGTGGTTTGTAGTTGGTCCATTCGGCAGGCAGACGACGATGAGACGGTACATGTTGACAGGGAACAAAGCGGCCTGATGTTTGGCGGTAAAGGGATAACTCTGCACTGTTGGCGAAAAAAAAAGGGATGCTTTACCAGGGGTTTACGATTTCTTTTGAAAGATTATAGTGTGGTTGTGAGTTGATTTGAAGTCATTAGTTAAAGCAATTTAGAGGCGAGGACACTCACATCTTTTCCTCCGGTGAAGAGTTTTGATTTGAAGCATCACCGAGTTGATCTACCGTGCCTAGAGTCAGAGTTTTCTTTCCACCCCTCCCGAGGAACACGTGATGACGTTGATGAATTTATCAAATTTGTCTAAAGGATCGCATAGCGCGCGTTAACTTGAGCAACACAGGGTGTTTGTTTACAGTTTCTGTTAGCACAGCCTACATCAAATTACATGACCAAGTAACCATTTGATACAGTTTACAATTTGAGAATTTTACATTATTTTTCACCATTAAATATGAGTAGTGAAATCAATCAATTTACGTGCATCTACGACTGTTTTAACAAAGAAGATATCTTATGTGAAAAAAGATTCATTATGTTTCGTTTCCTCGGCAGACTTGCTAATTTTTCCCAGCACATACATCGTAACGGTAGCATTATGGCAGTTTGTGCTTGATCAAAAAAAAATCTTTGGATGGACTTTCCCACAGAATCTTGCAACAATAAACGCTCGCGAACAATCCTGCTGCCAATTATGCACGGGATATAAATATTAAAATGTGTAGCGGATCGGATTCTGCAACTGGTACGGCTAATCTTCCGATTTGGGTTGCCAAACCAGCATCCCGCAAAAGGTTCGACCAAAAACACACAAAAAAAAGAAAGAAACAGCAGGCTCATGTAAATTAGTTCTCTTTTTGCACCCAAAACAAAATTGCGGCTAGGATAGTGAAAAAGTGAACTCAATAAATATCCTGATCCGCAAACGGAGCATATCGCAGTAAAATCGGAAAACGCTCCCTATAAAAAACAACTTTCGATACCAGCAGTCCTAAAGAAAATCTCAAGATCCGAAAAAAGGTTCAGAACGAAAAAGAAAAAAACCAACAAAAAAGTGACTGCAAACAACAACAAAACTCATAACAATCGAATCCAATTATCTCCGAACATAAACATTTAATTTACATGAGGAACAAAAATCGAAAATCGGCTTGTCGGTGGGCATAAATCTTGCCCTGCGTCTTGAAAAAAAAATCTGATTTGTCACATTGTTCCGATTAGCTGTTAATAAATATTCACATATTCACAACTTGCCCTAAAAAACAGATGCCAGCAACGGTCATCCCGGAAAAGGGAGGGAAAAAATAATTTAGTTCGCCCGTACGTTGGAAAGATAAAAACGAGATCACTTGCCTGCAAAGCAGACCCTTCCCGGGTGTCGATAGCACAAAAGATGGCCCAAGATCTCGAGAAGAAAAGTGGTCCAGCTAGGCAAAAAAACAACCCCTCAACACGTAACAAGGAGGGACGCACTTTGGCGCACTTTTACCGCTGATTTTTCGCACTCAAGGACCCACTCTCGGCTTTTCTTTGTCGTCTGAGGAGGGCTGATCAATGGGCCATCTCCCGGCGGCGTTTGGGTTTGCTAATTTGGGATCGTTTCAGACTGTTTTTTTTTCTTCATTCCAATTTTTATTCATTTTTTACCACCAAACGGGACGGAAGGGAAAATGAAACTAATTTTAGTCACCCCGCGCCGAAATTGCGAACTATTTGAATTTGTTTCTCCTTGGGTTCAATCGAGCCGTTTTTTTGTGATTGTTAAGACCCTTCCGGCTGCAGCAAACAAGAACACAACGGAAACCTACGAAAAATGCAATCTAATTCACTATTTCACGCCTTAAGTAGATTTTCTCGCCATGGATGGGGCCTGTCCTGTCCTGTGTTATAACCGTCACTTTTCTTCCGGGTGCAGTAGTCAGAACCAAACATTGAAACAGGCACAAAAAGAAAGAGAAAATCTCCATCGGTCGGCCCGCATCGGCTTCATGCACGGAAAGGCAGCAAAGCGACACCGGAATGGAAGCAAACGAAATTCTTTAACCTTCGACACCGTTCGCTCCAGAAAGATTATTGGATTTGTTTGTACCGTTGCACTTCCCGAACCCAGGCTGTCCGTCTGTTGCGTTTCCACTTCTTCTTTCCGTGCCGATGTTCGCGATCTTCGCAGTTTCGTGATAATTCTTCTTTCAGCCGAGAATTTTCATATTTCCCACTGCCAGGCGCCGGGCACCTTTGTGCATCGATGTTTGTTTTCCTTTGCGTAGAAGTCAGGCCACCGGGTCTGTCTTGTGGATATAAGGTTTGATTTTCTTTTGTATTGGATTTTTGTGCTCGCTCTGTACAGGATTATGCAGCAATGAAGCTAGGGATCAGCGGATTTATGTCTTAAAATATCGAAAACAAAAAACAATCGTTCGTCGAATTGCAAGAAACCGCTGCAAATCAAGGTAGAAAGACGCAACCGTGGGGTGGAAAAGTTTGTAACGGTTTTGCGAAAGTGACAGTTGCGCAAAGAGTATGCTTGAATATATATTTTAAATAATTGGAAGACGTTGCCTCCACAGGGGCATCAAATTTGATGATAGACGAATGGACTAACTAATATGAACCACATAGGAAAATAGATTTGGTAAGACAACATTCAGTAGTAAATCCCACGTAAATCGTCACCAGCTTATCCCACGGGTTCTCACGAGAGGAAGAGATGAATCACTTTAAACAGCAACACAACGATGTGTTTACTTTTCTCACCACAGCGCATTCCCGTTTTCTGGATGCAGTAATTCAATTCTAAGACCACACGGCAATGTCTCTGAAGAGATTAAGCGAATCTTTCCAACGCCGTGTTGTCAAGTCGTCTGTCATGGAACAAACCAAACGATTGTAGTCACGGTCGTACCACCGGCATTCCAAAGGCACATAGTTACATTGTTGTTTGCACCTCGCTGCTTCCGTTCTGTTTAACGGACAAATTCTAACTTTGTCTGCGAAGCATGCTGGGAAGGCTTTTCTTATAGACCTTCGCTACTTCCTTATTGACATAACCTCTCTTCCCATCGTTGTTGCTTCCGTGTTTCCTACGATGGACATTTCTCTGATCTGCGTGCGCTGCATTACATCCGCCTCTGCCTGAACATGCACAACATATTTGTTAATGATGTTATACGTGTGTGATTTTTTTATTCCTCACAATCCAGCCTCCCCACACATCCTTCCCCCTACGACCGGGAAGTCTGGCACAGTCGGTAGAGCGCGATTGAAATTAACCAGTAATTAAAATCTTATTTGAAATCCGATATGGTTGATTTTTGCGGTCGTTGCGTGCAAATGATGGGCGCCGGATGTGGTATGGTTCATTTTTTTCCACGTGTGTTCGTCGGGTGCACCCTCTGCAACGCTGCGGCCGCTATATGCTTCGGTACACCGTATCTTCTCGTTTGGTCTCTTATCGATAGTACAAACGGATAGCATTACATCAAGCACGATGGGCGAGCAGTGCGCGTAAATTGTCGACATAAGGGACACGACGGGACCGTTGGGAGAGCCGGTACAAGATGGCGCGGTAAAACGGAACGGATCCATAATCATTAAATCCTTAAAAACCACCGAATGAACCACCGGTACCGCGAGGTGACGGTAGTACAGGGGGCTCGGGGAAGCCTAAAAGCATGTGACATGTGTCGCGTCATTTACTTATCAACCGGTAAGGATCGACATGTGCGCGTGTCCTGCATCGGATGAGGACTGAATCTCACCGTACGCCACCAGTTCGCGACCGTTCCATTGAGCCGTTGGGAAAGATGTGTGTTTTTCTGTTTGTTTCTGATCGCTGCCTGGTTGGTCTTTGGGCGAATGTATGAGGTTTTTCCGATTTAATCTGGTAAAGCGCGGAGTCAAATTACCAAATAGGGACAACCAGCGTCGAAGGGACGGTGGATGGTGCGAACCGGTGGCAATATGTTGCACAGGATGGAAGTATCCTTGACATATTGTGTGCATCTCGTTTGGTTTCACTTTTACATCCACGTTTGATAAAAGATGAAAAGGCTAATCACGAAAAAAGTACAAGTCAGGGCATCGAGCAATAACTCATCATACAGATTGAATAAGCAAGTCAAGCATGTATATAAATACAAAGTTCATGTTAATGCCTTTTTTAGAAAAAGTATCAGACTATCTAACGACGTACGTTAAACGCTAGTTTATTTTTGAAAATAAAACATTTTATGCTCATTGTCGGTAGTATTTTATTGTTACCTTCACTTTTTAGCATTTACTACGTTTAATGACATTTCTTTTGTAGAAATTTGCCTGTGACAAAATTTATTGAGTACGTAAAAAACCATACAATTATCAGCAACACAGCATCTCCAAATTTGCATGTGTTTTTTTTTTTGTAAAATAAACGCAACAATTGGTTTTTTCTTCATGTCCACATCCACTCTTTAGCCGTTTCTATTGTCTCGGTAATAGATCAATGAAGTGAGGATGTTTTTACCACCATTTGATTGATGACTTTACGATGCATCGTACCCTCGTGCTTAAGAGGCACAACCGTGCCGTCTGAATCAGCTCACGACAGAGAGTAGATCTAACGAGATGCATTTCTAACGCCTCGTCATCGGCCGATTAAGCGTTTTGTGAGCATCTTGCTCTAGTGTCACTCGTCGGTTGCACTTTAACCTTGCGTAGCTGCACGTAGTCCCAGCTGGATGTGCGTGCAACAATGCAACCAGCGATCGTAGGTACATCGTTTGGCAATTGACTCTTTATTTTTTTCGCACAGGAAGGGAAGGCATCTAAGAAGAAACGTTGTGGATTGATTAATGAAAAAAACGGTGTGTTGGCCCGAGACGGAGTGCGATGACATCGCAAACGATCCCGCGAAGGCCGGTGCCGAAGGCCGATGCATAGAGTTGCATAGATGAAGCTTCCTCCGTTCGACACGCTTACTTTCCAGAGGATGAATTCTTCGTCAAACCGTGATTTTCATAATAATCCCATTTGAATGCTGCGCCAGCCCGGGCAGGTAGTGCACGCGATTGACAGCTGCATGTGACACAGTTCATTCGCTTCAGTTCAGTTTCGCTCTATCCGCTCCAGCACTCCCACCTCACTCACCACGCGGGGTCGGTGGAAAAGTGCAGGCTGCAGCAGCAGCTCGCTATCCACGCTCCATCTAAGCGGCTGCACTTTGTTCTTTGTTCGCAAAGTTGCTCAAAGAGTAAGCCGAAGCCGTCGCGTCCCTCTCGAAGCGACCGTTTCTGGCGGAGCTACACTTTGGGAAGCCCATTAAATCATTTTCCACCGACGTCGCCCACTCCCTGGGTCCTCGCGGCTCGCGACGCAATTATCTGCCTGATTCGCGGTTCGTGAAAACCCATATCCTTGTGTCAACCCTTTCGAGCCCTTTTTTTCCATACCGAGGCCTTGAACAAAAAATAAAAAAGGCATTACCGTGAATGCGTCCTCACTGCGTTGCCCACTGCGAACGAAATGTATCAGAGTTGAGGGGATTTTTTTGTTTTCGCGACTCGACCGAGTTTTTAGTTCGACCGAGAACTCGGAAAGGATCCATCCGGCTGTGTGGTGTGTAGCGAAATCTCTTTGAAGAGGTGTTTTTGTGGCACATAATGATATCCTCGGCTAACGTACTCCACTGGCAAAGTTCGTGCGGCGCAGGCAGGAGGTTCAATAATGGAAGCAACAACACACACACACACACACAAAACCTATACCAGTGATGCATCCTCCACTTCAGCGCCACGAAGCATCAAACGAGTGGCAGGATCTAGGCCGCCCTGGGTCCGGGTGCATGTTAAAGTGAATGATAAAATGTTAATATGTTAATGGAGATGGCTGGATGCACCGGGACGTTTTAGCTGCACAATGCCGTATTGTCTCCACGACGCCACTCTCAACAAGTGGCCTTTGTTGGACGCCACATCCATAGACAAACCGCATCAGAATCGAGGTGCGAACGGAGCACCGGTGTCCCACCGACCCACGCAGGAGAGGTTTCTATGCATCTTTTTCCTACGGGTTTACTATGACAATTTAATGTCAAAAGCGAAGCGTAGCCGAGTGAAAACTTCGCAAGGGGCCAGATTCACCGGTGGGTGTTTAGTGGCTTGTTTCCTTGTTTCGTGTGAAAAAGGACAAGGCATGGTACCTTTAGTGGAAGACTTTACATACAATCGCGAGCACTTACAACCCGTAGTTGCCTGCGCTGCACTGAGAAAATGTGAAATGTGGGACAGTTTTCCTACTGTCGTCCAAGTAAAACGTTTTTAAAGAAAAAAACTTGCCTTACTTATCGCAGAATACCGCGTAGAAGTGAGATTAAAATGAAGTTCAAAGTTTTAAGAGCTATGCAAATAAAAAAAATTGGCGAAAAAACAGTGAGCCAATCATTAAACAATCATTTAACAGTTAGAGAAAAAAAAACTGCATGGGTTTTAAAAAAGGTCTCCAAATCTATTTGCACATTTCTTGCGTACATTATTTGCATTTTAGGGTTTTGTTACAACGCTTTTCACTTAACTAGCAATAATCACCCGGCTGTGTGTGTGTGTGTGTGTGCGAGTGATGTTTGTATTTTTCCCAAGCCACTTCACAAAAACCCGTGGCTAACGAGCCTGTTTTTCGATCAACCGAACCGCGTCAGTCCGGTCCCAGTGGCCGTGTCACGATAATTAGCAGGCATGACTCGTCAAACAGCTGGGCTGCTATTCAACCGTTAAAATAATGCGGCAGACTGATGGCGAAGAGATTGCCCTAAGATGGGACTTTTTTTTCCTCCACCCTGCATCATTTGTCTGCTAAGAAGAAAAGATACCCCTAGTAGCATGTAAAAAAAAAACCACCCGTTCAAAACCGCCCCAGATAAGTGTCCCCTGATTTGCCTATATCGAACAGTGCTCGTCAAATTGTCAATCTGCGGAAATCTCTCGAGAGCAACGAAAACATTTAATCAAAAGGACACGCTCCTGCTTCTTGCCTTTGTGTTTGGTGCTCAAGGAAAGCAAGCGAGAAGGGATGGCTCAGCCTCGTATTTGTAGCTCGCAGTAGGCTAAGACAGACAACCCCCGGAAGTTTTTTAACCACCGCAGTGTCATCGTATCGTTTGCTACCCAAGGGTTTTTTTTTTACTCTCCTGGCCACCGTATTGAGAGACTTCCCGAGAGGGAATGAAACAAAAATAAGTGCTTCACGTCCAATTTGCATGTCGTTTGCATAGAGCTGCTGATTCGCTCGCTATTCACGCCTATTTTTTGTACATTTTTTTAAGGCTCTCCGGAATGCTGGAGTCATAGGAAGAAAATAGAGATCATAAGGCACAGGAGGCGCGATTCTTGGTGCAACTTTTTCCCAAGATTATTTACCCAACATTTATGCATCTCGATGGGGGTTTTGTGGTTGCTTTAAAATGGTTTGGTTGAAGAAAAAATAACATAAATGCCAGCTTTAATGCCTTCAAAGTATTTTGAATCTTATTTTGGTATTTTGGAAATCTTAAACGACCAAACGAAACAAAAAAAAAAAAAATACTGTAGAGACCATTTTCTTTCCAGCGACCATCGGCATCAGCTCAAGTCAGGATACATATTTCCTGCTGCCAGAAACAGTTGTGGCGTGAAAGGTGGAAACTTTCTGAAAATTTAAATATAATCACCCTGGTCGAAGCGAATGGTTGCGACCACACAACGGTTAGCGAATAGGTAGCCGGAAAAAAGCTTCCGGAAACAAAACTGGACTGTAAGGAAAGTCTGCGCGCGCTTTGGGTCCGTCACGGGAATTTGATTATCGTTGTGTAGTTCCGCTCACGGTGGCCTAGCGCAGCTGATGGTCGTAAGGATTTATGCTGTTGCTTTTTTCGACCCTAAAATAATGGGCCTCCACTAAGGAGATGCGTTAAAGAAACTAGACCATGGCAGAAGCGATTCCATTGTTGATGAGTGTAATAAAGATTAGTTCCACGTATGTTCCATGTTTTTTTTAAATAATTCTAAAATCAACTGATTTTCTACTGATGCATGGGACCATGCCCTAATACTGGCATATGTCTACATATTCCCTCTTTTTTACTTGAAAATTATGCATACCTCAGAAATAGAAACGGCATGAAAACTTAAAATGGAATATCTGAAAAGGACCGATTTTGGATATACAAAAATCAACCGATACGAAAAAAGAAGTATAGTTTCTGCTGTAAAAAGAATTGTACCTTTGATGTTATTCTTCTGAGCTATCCTTCAATCCGATAAGCTTCTTTCGAATAGAAAAACATTAGCATCAACAAACAGGTATTAGGCCACGAGCCTGTCTAGTCGCTGCCACTCCTTCTCCGACAGGACATCTCGTAAATCCGACCAAGCGGGAGAGATCATATCGTTACTTCACTGCTTTACACCCGGAACGGAGAAGTTACGAAAGAAATGTTTTGCAATACCGAACATTCTTCCAATATCGGGAAGATCTCCAGTGCCTCGTGAAAGGATGGAAAACCATAAAAAAGAACTCAAATAGAGCGTTTGCACCAGCCAAGAAAGAAAAGAAAACAAACCTCGAAATAAGAGCATCGATAGTGTCACATCAGCGGGCAGTGAACCGTGGCAGGATCAGCATTTCCAGCTGGATTCCCGACCCACAGAATCCTTTCGGCACGCGACCATCCTCGAGTGCGTAATCTTAACCCCTCCCGGGCGTCGGCTAAGACTTGACTCGGCTTTGCGGCTGCCTGCTTCCCGTGGCGTTCTACAGGGGTGCGTATTACTGGAGAAGATTTACACCGTACAAAACCGGCCCGTTCCGCGCCCAGCATCGGCACGGAAGGGTTGCAGGGCCGAAGGTTGCGCAGGCAAGGGTAACCGGATTAAGGGATGCTGCAACCTGCGGCCGCCGGAGGCTGCCATGAATGGTTTCGTATTTTGTTGGATTCTCTGCTCCCTCTGCTCCTTTTGCCCTTTTCACTCGCTGTTTTTCCTCCTCCTGTTTTCTACATAAAGACCTTCGGCGAAACAAAAAGGGTTCCCAATCGTGCGTAATTGATGGGCTTTTTTATCCTCTCCTCTTTTTGCCGCTCTCTTCAGATGGTTGTTTTGGTTTGTTTGGTTTGTGGTTTTGTTTGTTGGATAAAAATGGCAATTAGAGACGCAACAAAAAAAGGAAAGAGGAAAACTCCGAAGGATTCTAGCAGAAAGCGGATAGGATGGGGTTTCTAAGGTCTTCATTGTGCTTTCTGTGATCGACTGTTTTGTTGGTTTATGAGATGGTTAAGGTGACATAATTGGTTTCTCACAATAGAGCACAAGCCTTTAATTGAAAAAGCAAGTTGTCACAATTTGTAATACGTGTTTCTCAAAACATCTTTTACTTCATTCCGATACATTAATGGACAAACATATGTGTTTCTTCCACACACAGATGTCTTATCAACTCCAACCGATGTTTGTACAGTTACAATAAACGCGATAAAAGTAATTCGGTTTTATTCCTTTATCGCCCGTTTGGATCGCTTCTTCACCGATGGTATTTAGTTTACCCGATTCCCATGACGGGCGTTTAATATCCGCAACGAATCCATTCCCGCAAGCGTCATTGACACACCATTTTTACCGAACGCTCCGTCCGTGCAAAGCGGGTTTCCATGGCTGCACTACCTTCTGGTTAGCGTTCTTTGGCCATCCAGATGAGAACGGTAACTAGATGGAAGGTGATCATGAGTGTTCTACATAATCGGGCATAAAAGAACCCCCACTATCCACCGGGAACATGCACAACATGCCGATGACAATGATAAAGCAGCCGCTACGATGGTGAGCCTGCGATCTCGATGATGACATTCGTTGCACTGTCCCGAATTCGGCACACAGGCAAGCACACACACACATACGCACGTTGTCCAGTTTGCCCAGCACCGTGCGCAGAGTTCCCGAATGCGGAGAAAGGACAGTAATTTATAAACCGTAAAATTGCTAATCAAAGATTTTTCATTTCTCCCTCCCCTGAACCCGGGACGGGACGAGGACGACGGTTGTGCCGTTGGAATGGTGGGGGCCAGGATCGGTTAGTTTTCTTACGACGGTTTTTGCATGCTACGTGCGACCGATGTGTGAACCATCCTGGTTTGCCATCTCGGATGGCAGCACATCGCCCCTTTGCCGTTTTTCTCTGGATTGAATTCTAAGGAATGAAGGAAGAATATTGCGCGAGCAGACATCCAGAGAATTTCGGCCCACAGTGAAGACATATCGGGCTAACAGCCGTTCACTTTGGACAGCATATGCTTACCCACACACTCGCTCTCTGTCACTCGTTGGCTCCCTTTCCATCCTACTGTCTTTTTTGCGCCACAGATATCGGCGCTACCCGCAAGGGGTGAGTTCAGAATCTTCCCTGACCGGACCGAGCGATTCGTGCGGACGCGATATGGTCAATAAGTTTTAATTTAAATTTATGTCCATCCATTCATTTGCATTCTCGCCCGGAATGTCAGACGCCCGATTGCTAGAAGGGATGCTTGCTTGCACTACGAAGCGAAGTAACGATGACGCGCATTGAGCACGTAACGTGCGAGCGTACACTTCTTCTTCGAATTGTCCACCGCAAAAAATGGAGCGGACCAGAAGATTTTGCCGAACTAAAACTTCCAAGTTCGAGGAGGTGCCTGTACTTTCGGTCAACAATAAGATAGAGGCTCTAATGCTACCCCACTTGGCAATGAAGAGGATACTATCCAGGAAGGAGTCGTGTGTATGGCGACGTACGCAAATATTTATCGAGCCCGGGAGCAGCAGCAAAAAAAGATTTGGTAAATCTGTGCACTTTTTAGTTGCGTCCCTGAATCTGGACGGCATGAGGCGCCACCTCTCACTAATCCTTGTTCCGGTTTGTCTTAGAAACCGTTGTGAGCATGGTGGAAAAAATGGAATGTGAAACGGATGAGCGAGGAAGGACCTACTGACAAAGACGTTCCTTCTAACGAATAATCGAAGCCATCCCGTGGATAGTACAGCGACGATGAGGACCGCTGCCAATAAACAAGTTTTTCGAGTTTCTATCAATTCACATCGATGACCTTTGAGGTCAATCATGGGATCCTGGCAGCCCGGGAAGTGCCGGATGACACGGATGATCCTTCCAGAGGAGGAACGCAAGGACAATGCGGTGCGCAATGGTGAAGCGCGTTAGGAACAAAAGGAGGATGGGGAGAGGGAAAAAACGAGTTTTCCGTTTGTCTTTTCTTTCGTGCTGCTTCCAGCCGCATGTTCCCGAAGGTTTGACAAGGATCTGGACATTTTTTCGGCGTTCCACGAACGTCTTCAGGATCAGGATACGGGACAATCCCTTGATTGGCTGCAAAAATTCCTGTCAAGCGTAAAGGTCAGCAACAGTCGATTAATTGACCTTAGGTTCTCTCCGATGCTGGCGCCATCGAGAGAGCTTCTTCCAACTGCACAGGCCAAGGAGTTTCTAACGGAACCATAGGAAGCAATCGCATTTTCTCGCAACTTCTCCCGTATCCATCCAACTTGTGCTTATTTCGTTGACTTCCTACGCACCTTAGTTTGGGTGCATTTGGTACAATTATTCCCCCATGAATCAGCATAAGTACATCCCCCGACTGAACAAATCGCCCAGTTGGCGACAAGCGAGCAACAAGATTGATGATCCAGTCCAGTTTGGCGGAGGGACAGTACTAATCCTTACAGGATTATCGGTTTGATCTGTGTCGTCGGTCGATTTTATTGTGCCGCCAAGTGGGCTTTACGAGAGTTGTGAGGAATCTTTTAATTAACTTTGCGTCCCCTCAGGGACGTCTGCGGGGAATCAATCCGAATTGAACGGATTGGCCCAATCACTGTTGAGCCCCAGGAAATCCTAGAAAATCTTTTCCATTTTGCATGCTGCTGTTCAGGTTCAGGTTGCATCTTTCCATCTTTCGTGGTGATGAGCTAGCATGAACATTACTTAATGGCGCGGGAACTTTAAACGAACCAGTGCTCCTGTCGGAAGATTACCCAGCCCATAATGCAGATATCATCCGGTTGGCACAGTTTTTGCCGTTAAAAATCTCGCGCCCTACCGAACCCATTCCGGGCAGCTGTTCGCTCGGCAATTGAATTTTCCCAATCTGCTCCTGCTTCGGGCGCGGTTATACGGAAATAAAATTTTGGGGCGCCATTCGGCGCGGGACATAAAAAAGTATTATCGGTGAGGAACGGGTTTAGTTTCCCGCCATTTCTTCAAGTAAACTTTTGACGTGCTGGATCTTCCACGATCCTGCTGGTTTCTTTCGCTCGGGAACCATTCCAGTCTTCAACGAACGCCCCGCAACCGTCGTTGGTACACAAATGTACACGGAACTCCTGTGCTCATCCAAACGCGGGACAATAAAAACAAGCAATAAATGCAACATGAAGCAGAAATTAAAAAGTGATATTAAAACCCCACCGATGAAAATAATGAGCGCGGAAAGTCGCGAGCAACCAAGTAAGCGAACTTGAGCATGCTAGTAGTAATAACGGATTCCTCTGAATTGAGCATGATATTCCTCACAGTGCCGGGGGGAGCAGCTACTCTGCGTTCCCCTCGTTTCACGATTTCACGTACCATCCGATTCCTCAACACCCTCACTAGCGCTAGCAAGTTAACAAATGTCTTATTAGTCATTAATTAATCTTACCGTGCATATCTGCTCGGCGGAGGTCGTGTTGTCTATAGGGACGAACTGTGGCAGCAGCACGTGGAGTTCCCTTCTCTTGGCTCACTTCTTTTTCCTTCGGAAAACAAAAGCCAAAAGGGTTCCGACGGATTTGGGAGGCGAAACCGCGCAATCGTAATCAGCGGTTTTCCGCCCCTCCGATAGGACGATCAAATTCAGTAGACACATTCACGAGCCACGCAGCCACCCTCGGCACGAAGGGAAACAGTCAATAAATGCGGTGACAGGTTTGAAATATTGCACACCTTTTCTGGCCAGGATACCCCATGGTTTGCCGAAGGGGTTCGTTGATCTAGTGGAATTAATTCCGGTCGCTGTGCGCGTCGCGGAAAAATGCGCCCGACTGATAAAAATATCCAATATCTAGAAGATGGTGTCACTGGGGCGAAGGGCGAAATCATTATTCTCACATTTTCCGTGCCAATCATTGCACTTTAATGAGGCTTATCTCCTCAAACGGTGCACGAAAACTGAAGTTGAAAATATCATAGAAACTCTTTTGATTACATTCAACCAAAAAAAATCTTTAAGTAAATTTATGAAATGAACATAGACTGAAAAATTGAACAAAAATGAAAACTTGGCAATCGTCCATTGTCCTTCCCACGTATTTGTCAATAAACTAAGTTTGTTTCACCAGCAATAACGCGACTCTCGTAAATACCCTCGTGTCACTCTTTGATTACGCCTTCTACGCCATCTTCGAGACGAAGGATCCTTGCATAACCTGTAAGTTGTTCCTCGTTGCTTCCATTCACATCCGGATTCAATGAGGCAGTCGTGAAAATCATCAGGCCACCAGGAATGCCACCACCACCACAATAATGGAGCTGTGCAGCGGAGTAATCGTTAGCTTACGCCAACATAAACCAATCGAGCATACAATGCGCGGTCACTGGTGCAGCATAGTCCGCCGTCCACCAAACCGGACCAACGTCGGTCGGCGGCCGAACGGCGGACACACCCACCGATTGCACACACAGACGCGCGCATAAAGCGATCTGCCCCGGCTCGCACGCATAAATTAATGGTACCGTAATTTATAATGAAAATGTTTGAATTTCAATTCGTCTTTGTTAATCTTGGAAATTATTTATTTAATTTGTTACAACCGGCACTCGGTCGGGCCGTGTACCGATTCCGCTACGTACGGGTGAACGCGACACCGGAACAGTGATACATTCCCAGGGGAGGGGATTCCTTCCTTTTCTTCCTTCCGCGCAGACCGCGGTATCATTCTGCTCTCGGTGGGATTGAATGCGGGACGATTTGATGTAAATTATTTCAATTCCTCGGAAAATCGGTCGCCTCCGCCGGGCGACGAAGCCGAGTGTGGATTATGCTTATGATGGTGGTCGGGTTGGCGCGTTGGGCTGGAGCAAATGCTGGTGGGTGCTACGCCTCTGGCCTGTTGCAAGGGGCGGAGGCGGGGGGTGGTAGATGGATGGCGGCAGAACGAATTAAATGTAAACACACATGTGCGCGACCGGAGCAATGGGAAAAGATGTGGCGGATGCGGGAGGAGGTGGCTCGAAAAGGGGTTGACAAATTTATAGACTCCGGGCGATGTGTGTTCGCCCGCTCGTAATGACGATGATAGCCTTTGTTGGTTTCTTCGCGGTGGCGAAAACGCGAGCGCACGCAAAGTCAACGCAGGGCTCGAAAGGATGCCGTACAAATCGGGACCGATTTGTCTGATGAATGTATTGCTCCGCATTGTGATGAGCTTGCGGAAATTGCAAGGGACAATTCCGCAATTTAGTGGATGGAAGTTGAGAAAAAAAAAACAAGAAAGGTGTTTGTAGGACGTAGAGAAATTCATTTTAACATGATAAACAATTCGAAACATAAAAAAGAAGCATGAGGTCAATAAGTCAGATTGATTGTTATATACATAAATGTGATTTTCAACAAAATAATATTCAACGAATATTAAACTAACAATATGATGTCAGTAGGCGACATTCGAAGAAAACTGTTTGCATCAGTTGGCTTTGTTTTAGATTTTCCGTTTGTCTTCTTTGTCCTCTTCCTATATAATTTTGCTGTAGTAATAAAATATACAAACATTATTGTACAGCCGGATAAACACATTTCAACAACCGCAACAAACTCCACTTTATGTCTCTCAGGGAATAGTTAAGAAAAGCAGAGCGTGGCGCAAGAACATCAGCGCCCAAAATAACCCAATGATATTCTCTCAGCGGGACATTCAGCGACAATGGCCTTTTTACCTAACCAAAAATACGACGAATTTAAAAGAGTCCAGAGAAAACCAACGGCCACGGCGAGCAAGTGGTGAGAACATGGAAAGTTCTTTCATTTTAAGTGTTGCTTATAAATTATTCATGTCACCCACCGGCATCGTCCGCTTGAGGGGTTTGATACGGTGTCCATATCACCCGACTCCTGGGGTGAGCAAGGTGTCGTAACATTCGAAATGAAATCATATTTTTTAGCATGTGGTTTGCAAAAAAAAAGGTAATAGAACAGAATTTTTATTCCCAAAAATGTGAATAGCTTAGTAAAATGTAGAAACTTCAAAAACTGGGGAAATGCGGAGCGATTCAATTTCGAAAAGAAATGCAAATTGAATTTGAGCCACCTTCTAGCGCCTGGACTGCATTCACCGACCCAAGTCAGTGGGCATTCGGCATGTTTTGCAGAGCGCAAGAAGATTATCCTTTTGCTCCCCTTTAAGCCACGGCGAAGCGGTTGATCCGTAAGGTAGTACGGCGGATTGGTTGCCATGTGTCCTTTGAGACGAACCAGAAGAGTGAAATGATATCGAGCCTGCTTGTAACGATAGGACAGGATAGATCCCAAGGCTGAGATTTCGGTTCAGCCCTACGCTTTGCATTTTGGGCCGATAGTTAATATTTACAGTTCTCAGCATGACCGATCGTGTACTCCACTCCCACAGTGTACCTTTTTCGGAACCGTGTTGCCGCACAAGACAGTCAAAAGATTTTCCAATTTTGTCCGATTTCAGGAACAGGAAGCCACCTTCACACCACCGAATAGCAGTGGGTCCTATACTTCTTCGGTTCCTTTTCAAATATTGACCGATGGCCGCAACGGCTCTGTGCGTTCAGAAAAGGCCTCCAGTGAAAGCTAAAGTCGGAAGAATTCTGCTGCTCAAAACCTTATTCAGTAGAACCCGATCGGTCAGGAGAAAGAATCATCAATCAAATGCAAATCAAATATTTTACGTAGGAGATGAATGTAGTTGGTCAGTTTTCTTAGGGGTTCTAGCCGGGAGGCGCTCCAGTACGAAAGCAACGTCCTGCAATGCAAAGGGATTAAGTCGACGAAAAGAAGAACCCAAGCCCGGAGGGATCCGATCTTAACCGACCTATCTTTGACAAAAGAAATGCGTACGGGTGTAGAATAGGTCCCGGTGTTTGGCACCGGGAGCTAATTTGGCAAATTGCTTTCATTTTCGGTGATTGATTGACTTTTGTCGTCCGGAAAAGGGAAAGTAACTGACATCGAACGTTGTGGCTAAAGTGATTTGAAATTTCTCCTGGTTAAACATGCCCAAATGTTCACGTCTACGGCTCACGATACGTTTGATAAAGTCCAGGTGTGTGATGGTTTTGGAAGCTGCATACAAACGCTGCTGTGAAAGTAAACGTCTACTCTGTACCACCATTTGTAAATCAAGAAATGGAAACAGATTCAGCACAATAATCTGCCGGAATTACGTGGTGTTGGATGCGTATCGTTCCGATTCAATCAATAAATGAGCCATTGGCGCTCGAGACAAATGTGCTGCAAATATCCCATCATGAATATGCACATCAAGAGCAAGCTGGCTTTAACAAATGGATCCAATCATTTTGGTTTTTTACACCCTCCCCGTGATCCGTCCGTCAAAAAAGCAAGCTCCTTCCGAAACCTAAATTGATGGAAAATCAAAACAGAAGGCCCCGGCAAATAAATAAAACACTCTCGGAAACACAAGTGACACGAAAAGGCCACAAATCGTTTCCAATAAAAGGAATCGTAACAAACCCCCGAAAAAAAAACCCACACACATACTGCATTTAGGAGGGCACAGCTTATGCTCTGCCTGTATTTGATTGACCCTCTCCCACCATCGCGCGTCCGGTCGATCAACTGCAATAAAATATGATCCGATGAAGTGTCATTTGACGCGAGCGAGTCCGCAGCGGCGGCCGGGAGCATGCCATTCATTTTATTGACCAAGAAAAGTTGCCCTCGAAGCAAATGGCTCCCTTTTTTTTGGCTTAGTTTCGCCCTTTTCGCCATCATCCATCCATCTCTACACGCCAATGACTTGGTTGCGAACTTTTGCACTTCGAAATGGAAAACTTTTAGCGAGCATCTATCTTTCGGGAACGGATGATGAAAAATAAAAAAAAAGGCGATACTACAATTCCTTAACACCATCTCCGTTGGCCGATGACCAACTGATGGTTCATTCATGATAGCGGTGGTGGTGGAGGTGACGATGGTGCACTTAAGGATATCGAATTTCCTCGCCAGACTGCTGGAGAGGTTCTTGGTCACCCGGTTCTCGCAAGACCCTCACTGTATTGCACAAATGTGGCTAACCTCTCGCGTGGATGCTGCCCGTGTTTTCCCAGCACTTTTTACGTGATTGGGAAAACAATTCCACCGAAGAAATGTAACGGATCGTCGATGGTGGATTTACTTTTTGTCACCTATCCCAGAGCTGCTCCGGTGTCACCTTCATGGGGGCATACGTGGTGACCTTTTTTTTTTATGGTTCAGGTTGAATTTCCTATTTTGACATTTCAGCAAATGTCCTGCAAAGTAAAACGGTGTATCGTTCGATTAGAATTTCAAATTGAATCCAAATTTATATCAATCATCAATAAATGTCCCTGCACCGGTCTTCACTGCAATAATGCTGAGTGCTTAAGAATTACATTTGAATGGTTTAATATTTGCTTAAAGTGTACACCATTCGGAGGGAAACCAGAGAGAGTTTAAAGATTTTGTTTGGAGATGATGGTTCGAGAATATTTATCAATACGGATTATTGAACGAAAAGATGGAAATGAAATTCTTTTTTGCTATTAAAGAAATACACTTAAAAAAACCTTTCCGAAGAAAACACCAAATCGAAATATCAAAAGAAATTAAGGTACAAATCAAGTCAAATTGGGCGTGCAGTCGTGAAATGATAGCGGGTGAGCTGCGCCTGGCCACCGCGACCTTTCATCTGTTCACGTGGTTTATAAAAAAAAATTGCGAAGGCAAAAAAGTTTCCTAAAACCCCGGGTGCTTGGGAGCGAGGATTCGGTTGGTTGTATCCTTTCTTCGTTCTTTGAAGCTACCGCCCGGGTGGTCACGGTGAATCGGTAGGCGAAAAGGTCCCTTCATCATCGGACATGCAACGTCGAAAAGTCATTAGAGGGCGATTGTGTGGAATGGTTGGGCGAGTCCTTTCGCACCGGTAAGCGGGTGCGCGGGTGCAGAATGCGTGCTTTGACATTTTGCCGCAAATTGAATAAGATCTCCCGTCTTGCCTGTTGTGAGGAAGCAAAAACGAAAAAGAGATTGGTTGTAACAAAAAAGTGGTACCAAACAAATTTAAGAAACTAACCGCTAACGAAATATTAAAGATGTATTATCCCAAGAACTTTGGTTGAAAACTGGGTCAAAGCAAAAGCCATTCCAAGAGGAATTGACAATTCAACTATAATTTAAAATGAGTGAAAAAAACAGATGAGGTTTCACCCGAATAACCAACCAAATGTAGATTAATTGAAATTTATTAAACCTTCGATCAAGTGCCTGTATAGAATACATTTATTCTACACGCACCCTAGATGGAACTTTCGGTTGAACCGCTATTGGATCGATGAAAGCAATTCTCCACTCCGCCAGAGGAAAGGGGATAAAATTATGAAACTCATAATTGAAACATAATTCATTAACTCCACAAGGAAATGGGTTTCACCGGGTGACGCTGGGGTGGCCGGGACATGGTTGACGAGTAAAATGAAACTAATTACACACAAGATAAGCAAACAGCCACTGGGGAGAGGAAAAAAAAAGCCAACCCTCCACCAGCATTAGACTAAGAGCCAGTGTTGCCAAACCCGCATCCCAGAACAACCTACAGAGAAGTTGGGTGCCAAGACGCACGCTCGGTTACGCATCAACCCAGCGCCGTTGCAATGATGGATCGAGGAATCTAAGAAACAAATTTAAATCATGGACGACGCTCAGCAGTCGAATCTTGCCTTTCATACCGACCGTGCATGTAGCGTGCTGATAAAACTGTCACGGTCCGGTGACTTCACGGCCAGAAAGAACTGCCAATGAAATTAAAAAATAATAACACACTTGTCTTAGCTAATTCACTCCGCATTGTGTCGCTCTCCTTTTCCCGCCTTGGCAGTTCAGTTCTGTCCACCAAGAGTTACCGCCAAGAAAGAAAAGTGCGTGTGATAGCAAAACAAAACAGTGAGAGTAAAATAATAAAAAAAACGCGGAAAACGGGGAAAATACTGAAGCGACACTTTGCCATAGCCATCATTAATTTCCACCGAAAATTAGCATATTAATCATAAATCTACGGACGACAAACGATCCCAAGACGCTTGCCGGGAGTGAAGCGTTGGAAATTATCTCACCGCGTATGGTCGGCCCTGTTGTTTTTTGGTTTTTTTTTTTGTTTCTCCTATCCAGTACAATTTTATTATTTTGTTGAACATGCTTTCTTCACGAGTCAATGGTGCCGTCTCTCTTCTCTCCGTGAAGCTGGATAAATGGGTGCAATAATTGATATTTTGCCGTCTGCCTCTCGAGACGCGAACGCCCAACCGAAACGCGGTCACCAGTGGCGTGGTGTTGGAAATTAAACAAAATTATAATTAATTTATTCATGATTTTCTCGGTGACTTTTTATCTTAATTTTTCCGTCTTCGCACCGGTGGCGCGATATTCTTTTCCTTCCCGCAACATTCGAGCGTGTGATTATTTAGCGTCTCAGAGCATTCTTCTTTTCGCCATCCGTAGGTTGACGCATATATAAACACACCGACATTATTGCAGATTATTATTGCCATTGCCATAATTCACGTGCGGGGCAGCACGGCGCAGTTGACAATTCATTAACTGCTTGGATGCTGCCAAAGTGCCGCTGGGAAGCGACAGCAATGCAGCCTCGCCAAAGCCGGAAAGGCCACGCGATGCGCGCAGCATAGCGCGATGGTGCACGGTGCGGTTTCCCACTGCCGGTCGGTTGTTTTATGAGGTTCCGCCAGTTTTCTCCTGCCTGATGCATCCCATTAACCCGGACCGTTTAGGGGCTCCTCCCGGTAGAGGGAATTATGGGAAGAAAAAAAAAATCAGCGCCTCCAGCACACAAAACCAATCTTGGGCGTCCCCTATGGCCGTTGACTGATTCATTGCTTTCTAATACGCGGAGCAGAAACATATCCTATGTGGTTCAAGTAATCCACCTAGCATCAAGTACAAGTATGCTTCAGCAAAATTTGCATTCATTTTCTTTTTTCATGAAGCCGTTTTTATATTTTGCCTTTTGTTTTTCAAGCAAAAAATTGGCAAGTTAATTTTTTGGTAAAAAATTATTCTTTTAAGTTCCAAAACACCCTTCTAGCCTAACCTTTTTTCCAAAGAGAAACGTAGCAAACTAACCTGCCCCAGCCGCGTACTGATACGTGTACCGACACACCGTCGAAACAAAGCGGGCCTTTTTCTGAATCTTCCTCGGCGGGCGTGGAATGAATGCTGTCATAATACTTCCTTCAAAACCGTTCAATGTATTCGCCTTAGCCGAATGATGAGGGGGTGTTCGTGTGGGTATGTGTGTGTGTGTGCACAAACCACAACGCGGGCCTCAGAATCTCGGCAACATCTTTTCAGTTAATGAAGTATGAAATTATTCAATTGAAAATTAGTCTTCGGCGAGTGTTTCACGATAACTTTATGGCTTTCCACCGTCGCACCGTGTGCTACCAGGCCGGTGCGGAGCAGAAAAGGCTGGGGTGCCGAGGGGGAAGGGATGAACCAGCCAGAAAGGGCATTCGGTTGGTGGAAATTCGCAAGGGCACATCGACGCGAGTCCTCCCACACGGTCGGCCGGAGCGAAGCGCATTGGGTGGATCCGTGGTCTTATATCAAATCGTTATTTATGTGAGAGACTGCAGCCGAGCGATAAAACATTCATCGAGCAGCGAACCGAACACACCACACCTGCCTTTTTGCCGTTTCGTCGAGGTCGCAAATGGTGGGGAGGCATGGGAATTTTATAATTTTCTTCCTGCCAACCGAGTTTCCGGGCGTGCGAGGGATTCGGTCGTAAGTATGATCGATACGTAGAGGCTTTCGCTACCAACGCACATTGTCTTACTGAGTTTCTTCGGCTGAATATCTGGCAGCTCGATGTTGGAAATATAAGTTTGTACATCCACTCAAATCTCTGCACTCTCTAATTGTAATCAATTTTAGCAGAAATGTATTATTCACGCTGGATAAAATATCAAAAACGTTCATCAGACAAAATCACATTCACCCAATTTGTCCCAGTAAATCCCACGATAAAAGGCTATCGTCACTCCGCAGTGCGCCGGATGTATTAATTATCACCGACATCGGTCGCTTCCTATGGCAACCGACACCCGAAGGATCATCCCGTGCGCTAAAAACCTAGCGTCGCAGCCGTCTGGCGCGTTGACACCAAACGGCAGCCGTCAGCAATTAGTGGAGGCTACGATGACAACGATTCCGAACTTTCCGTGGATTGAATATTCATTAATTGCATTCACTTTTCCCGCTGACGCCCCGCGGCCTGCCAGGGCAACAGTTGTGACTTTTTATCAACCGCAGTCAGAATGCGAACTTTTATTTCGGTGATTTCTGATGGCACTAATTAATGGCACTTTGTTATGGCATAATAATAAGTGCCTTAGATAGAGGCGGGGAGGTGAAGGCCTCAACAATTGTATAGCAATCATCAGAAAGAGTATCACTTCAAAAACCGAGCAAAAACAAGGAGAAGGAGAATTTGTTATGTTTTCTAAAAGTTTTGCCACAATTAATTCACTTTTATTTGTAAAAAAAAATGAAATATTGAGTGAAAAGCAAATATCACCATTTGTCTCCAAAAAGTCACAAATTGTCTAGCAAGTATTTAAGTAACGTGTACAATTTATGATACCTTCCTATAGCGGTTTGAACGATAATTTCCTTTGGAAAGTGTTAAATCTTCCTCGAAGATGAAGTACTTCCTCCTGAACCTCCCGGGGAAAGAGCCAGCTCCGAGAAAATCACAAATAATTACCCAAAAATCATCTACACCAAAATCGTATCCTTATCGCACGAGGTGAAATACCAACTGGGAAGGATGCCCAGCAATATTCACACAAATTAAAAACCTCAAAAACATCCCTAACATTCCTTCCACTACGGAGGCAATGGATGGTATTCGCACAGTCCCTGCCGGACAGAAGACATTCTGAACAAAAGCAATGTGCCCGGCTGCCGGCCGAGGACCTAAAAGTATTCGGAAACAGTGCTTCAAAAGCGTGAGGAGGTCGCAAACTGGACACCGGGCGGAAGGATGTTCCTTTTCTAGCTCGGGAAAAGTTTCCATGCCTGCTGCTAACCTCGACGATGGTCAGGCCGCAGAAACATGCATTACGATGATGACTGTCCGAGTCCACCGCCCTTTCCGGGGGAGAATTGGTGCGTCCTGGACCAGGAGAAGGATAGTTTGCGCTGGAAGAAAAAGGATATTACCAAAAGGGACACTACTATCTTCACGGGGACGCATTACGAAAGCGCCGTCCGCTGTGGATAGGGTATAAGACACAAGTCCCCTCCTGTCCCGACCTACAGAAAGAGACATTCAGGGACGAAAGGATCGACTGAAAAATCTGTCTTAAAGGGATGCAAAGCGAAAGACAAAACCTAACGTCTACCGCTAGTACCTTGTCGATTGGGTTTAGACGGCAGGAAAATGAAAGAAAAACGGGCTACGATAATGTTTGCATTGGAACGACGACGTGCGGACCGGGACTGGACGTTTTCGCTGCTGGAGCAAAGGAGCGGATGAAGAAAATATTTTCCTTCGGAGTAAAGTTTAAAATTACTGGTCATTTATTACAACGCTCTATTCATGAATTCGCCTCGCTGTTCGACCGGTCCGTCCAGACTCTTGTGTGCCTCTGCATGTGTGACCGGTTCCGGACCGTTTTTGTCGTTGACTTATTGACATCGGAAAAGTTGTACGTATGGACAAATGGAGGAGTAGCCGCCTCAGTAAAACTATTATGACCAGATCTTTCGAAGGAAAGCAAATTCCGTGCGGTAAAGGGTAGTTTTTTCCATAACTACCTTGCACTATTCAATTGAATGGAAAATTGATGCGTTTTTTTCTGTTAAATTTTTATCGTACATCATTGTAGTTTAGGAAAATGCGCCAAAACTGCGCCTTCCTCTTCAACGTCGTGTGCACCATACAATTCACACTGCCGAAACCTTTTCGAGTGTCAAAATGGGGGTTATTTTTTAATCCAGACCCGTGACGGCAACACGGGCACTAGTTTTGTTTGCCATTTCTTGCTGACTTTGCGTTGCGTTTCGATGGTACGGATAAGATTTTGTCAAGAAGAAGAAATATGCACACCTTTGGCGCTACTGCTGCTTCTGATGTTCTGTATTTGTCCAACATGTCCTTTGGTGGACCAGAGTTTGAAAAGGTCAAACATTCAAAGTGAAGATTTTTTTCTTGTACGAAAGAGCCAATTCAATGCCAGGCACAATTTTACTCTGTCTTTGGAAATCGAATACCAACGCTGAATGTGTCCGTAATGACAGGGTAGGGAAGGGAAAAAATCTTTTAAAAGTGTCTCCCTTCTCCATCTGTCAATCATAGTGTTGATATTTTTTAATTAGATTTCACTTTTCACGTACGCATACATCTCCGGACACACTGAGGCAGAAGTAGAGCATGTGGTATGTGTTCTGTGCAAGGCGCAATCCGTTGTGCCAGACTTTTTCATCTTCCATCTTCCTTCCCGCGTGACATAATGCGCTTGCAGCCTAGTAAGCATAGGAGCATAACGATCCGGAACTGCCGAACACCCGAATAAAGCGTCCATTGCTCGCTGTCGAAAAAACGGAAATAAGAGATGATAGCGATCAGCCGGCAGCAGAAGGAGCTGTCGCTTCATGTTTTTGTTCATGGGTTCGATGGATTTTTTACCTTGCTTCATATTTGTTTGTTCCGTTTTTGGGTCGCTCCGCTTGAAGGACCTTGGTGCAAGGGCCATACATGTTGTGTTTTCTTCATATGCAAGAACACCTTCCATCGTTTTAAAAATGTTTTCTCCTCTTTGTATTCCTCCCTCAGGATGCTTCCCTCGTGGCGGTTTTGGCACAAAAAGGCGCACCATTCGGTCGATTGTTGATCTCGGTAACGAACGCGTGCCAGGGGCAGGACATTCTGCATGATGTAAACTTATCTTTTTTTTCTTTTTAACTAGACCATATTGATCTGATACTTGATATGATACTGTTTGCGGATGCTCTTGTTTATTATCTTATTCCAGGGACACGGTCTTGGAGCTGTATCGAACAATTAATTGTTGTTTACAAGCAAATAGTCAAAATAAAGTGCAATTGGCATCCAAAATGTTCTCATGTTATAAGACGGCTATTCATTTCACTTATAGTAATTTATTAATTATCATAAATAAAAGCTACCAAAAATCCTTTACCGAATGCGCTTGAACAATGCATTTATATGGCATTCGTTTGTTTGTCGAATCGTACACAACATGTCATGTTTGTATTGCAGCGTGTAACGGGCATCCTATTCCATTTAATAAATAACGCTTTAGTGAATCGACACAAGTGCCTCCAGTGGCAAAAACAGCAATGAATCCTTTGACGAGCAACGTAATTGCACCAATCAAGTTAAAGTGTCATTAGTACGATATTGAATTAGAAGACCACCCTAAACCATCCCACCACCGGTGGAAAATTATGTAATGATTTCCGTTTCCATTACGCTGTTGGTCAATGAAAACAAACACCGGGGACAAATCCACTCAGAGCCGGCATTTCTAGTTCCTCTGTCGGCGAGAGTAGAAAGGTTTTCCTTTTTCCCATCGAATGCGGTGTAGTTCGTGGACAATGCCACTAATCAATTGTACGTATCAATGCGTCAAAATAAATGACCAACACTGCGGAATCACTATCAACCAGGAAAATCGGAAAATAGCTCACGATACCTCTAGGCAGACATGTGTTCCGATGTTCATTTGTGCATGGTCTTGGGGGAGGGTGTGAACAAATAAATGGCCTCGATAATATTCCAATAATCCTCAAATTCACGCAACGATCAATCGTCATGAGGAGTCAGGTGCAGACCGAAACGGTGTTCACAGTGGACATCCAATTGTTTCAATTCCGGTAGCGGTGCTTCTAGCTTCCCTTTTTGGTAGGGGCGTTTATGAAATCAAGGTTTTCTGCCGGGGACATCAACGACGCCCATCGATCATACGCTTAACAGCACGTCAGAGTCATGCAATCATCGAAAAGCACTCGGAAACACTAGTACTCAACCGTGCTTCCTGCCCTGTTGCTCGCACGGTCACCTATTCCCATGGACGTGCAATTGACCACTTCCGGACGGTAGCAGGACACATTTCCGCTCGTTGACTTGCGTGTTTCTCAAGTGCAGGGGTTGCTACAAAATGGGGCTGATAGCTGTTACGATCCTGTTCAGGATGTCCGAGTAGGAAGCAGGAATTATACGTTGCATTCGAAGTGCATACTGCAAGCACTTACCGAAACTGTTCGACCCTCTGCCGTGCTTTACTTTGGTGAAAATAGAAGACATCGGGCGCACTGTTAAATGAATCCCACACTGTAGGAAACGGGAAATTTGAAGGACTCCCAAACAAGACAAAAATGGACAGAAATGTACTTCGGATGATATGACTCCTTCCAATGGTCTTGGTTTTGGAAACCGTCATTTCGATTCTCATCATGCCCTTACTCAAACAGCGGCCCCAGCGGGACACCTTTTCCCGAATCAGCTCCGATTGATGTCCAATGTGCAGTTTTCTTTTGTCTTGAGTCAAAGGACGCTGTCCGCTCCGTCCCAGCTCATCTCGTACCGGGGCGCATCCTTCGAGGGTAGCACCGTTTCCTTAATATCATTACACCGGAATCCACCCGCTTCGCCGAATGTACGACTGCGATATGCCCAACCGCATGAATAGATCCTGTTTCCCTTTGTGTGCGGCTTCCCGTGCGTCGAAGGTGGAAGATGACGTGGGGCCGGAAATAACCCTCGTTGTGTCCGAAGTGGTGGCCCGGTCAAGGGTGGTGGCACCGCAGCACTGACCAATAATGGTGCGTACCCGTGCGGTTCGTGCGGTTCGTGGGCTCGTTATTGAAGTCATAATTTAAAACATGAAAACTTGTGCAACACAAACGATTTCCCGGCGTTCCACCCTCGGAAAACCCTGGCGGCGACGGGTGTATAGGGTTCGAATTTCCGTTCCATTCCCTGCAAGGACATGCATGGCAGTCCTTGCAGAGGGGATTTCCATAGCGTACACGGCTCTGGTTACTTCCACCGTGCTTGGAAGGGTGGGTGGTTTGTTGAATGGTCTTCTGTCTGTCCGGGCAGAGAGTGAGCGAGACACCAGCAAAAACAAACACGATTTATGACGTATCGAAAGGGGAAAAACTGGCAATGGCCGGCGATGATTGGGACGAATGTGGGAAAGAAATCGCGGCAGGGAAATAGCAGGCATTGAGAGACGGTTAGAAGAACTGGTCATAATGAAAATGACATCTAAATGGCAAACCTATAGGGTATGAATATTAATTACGAAAGAATCCGAAAGAGTAGGTGGAAGCCCGAGGTTTGTTTTGGTACGCTTAGAAACGTACAAGAATGATGAAAGATGGTCAACAGGACTGAATAGAGCGTTTTGAAGGAGGATTACACGCTCAAGGATTTATGATCGGCAAGTAATGCAACGGGTCATTTGTTACCGTACCAATCTCCACAGATTGTTTTGAATGGGAAACAACTTTTATTTTGCATTTCATTACTTACTTCAACCCGGCAAATAAACATCGCGCAATTAAATCGAAAGAATGGTTGCAACGTAAAATAAACAATGGAGAAACATGTTGGTCGATAAGCAGTGAAATGGTTGAACCTAGTTACCAACAATTTTAGGCAAACAACTAGCAAGAAAAACCTGTCTTTGGAGCGTGAAGGAGTTCTTAATTAAATTATGACAACATTCTCCAGAATAACATCCCATTGTGTAAAGATAGGCCGTATTCGGAACAACAAATCGTCACCTGTACACATTCAACCAACAGTTGTTGTTCCTGCAATCAACAAGTTTCTGCGATTGCTGTTCATCTCATTAGGAGAAAAATTGTAAACCTATTTTCTTTGTGACCAAAGCCAACCGCATAACAAACAAATCACCCTTTCGCACTTACCCTGCGTCGCCGGTTGCGAGTCATTAGCCGTGAGCTAATTTTTCGAAAGCCGTCGTCCCTAGCCCAATCGAAAGGCTGGTCCCGACCAGCGCCCATCACTTGCGCGAGTAATTAAAGTTAACATTGAAATAAATAACTTCTCCCAACCGACGGGCCGGGGGAACGGATGGCCGACCGGTGGTAAATTCTTTAACACCCGATAACTGCACCACGTTATTGCAGCGAAATGCAATTCATCGACCGAAAAACGAAATGCAACTTCGCCCGAACTAGACGCGCGTGTTTTTTTATGTGTGTGTTCGAAGCGCCGTGTGAGCGACGCAGGACTGGGTGTTGGAAGCGGACACCCCGCGCAGTACTTGGTTGCGGCCGCTCATTTGCATATCGTCAATTGTGGCCAACGGAACACAGAAACCAATAAAACAGTACACCCAACAAACGCTAGCGAAGACGATGGCGATGACGCACTGAACCATAATTAAAAACAGCAGGGAGGCACGACGCCCGCGGGTGGGGCAGTAGGACTAAGGGATGCCACAACGTAACGGTGACCTTCCGGGCGGTGAATACTAGGCCAACCGAAGGTCAGATGTTATGCGAATCATTAGTGCACGTTTGTTTGTTCCCAGTCATACAGACCCGTATAGTTCCTCTAAGAACACCAGATGGCGCCGCCCGGTAAGCTTCCGGAAGCCGGAACAGAACACTTATCGGTCGACGGTGTGAAGGTGTGAAGATGCGACTGGAACGCAAGACCAATACCAACATTCCTCGCCGATGCCGATCTGCTCCTCCATCTTCCGTTCGCGCTGGATGTGTTAATTTGATCAAATTAAAAGTGGAGTACAATTTAAAACAAACCTACAAAGCCACTAACGATTGTTGCGATGATGGAAGCAGCAGCGCCGGCACCAACGACGGCCATAATCGGCGGTGTTGTGCCATAAATTCAAGGCACCGCGGACCGGAAGGGTACGGACTGATACGCGTTCGCGTTCCCCACAACCTGTCGAGTTGGGCGGGGGAGGATGGGGAGTAAATGTGGGTGGATCGGTATTTCGGTATGATAGCGACCTGGCATGCGTACCTTCTGTAGCTATCCGCCACTTTTTAATGTCTTCGTCGATCGGTAAAGGGGAACGGGAAGAAATGGCAACCCGAGTGAATTGTAAAACAATATAAATATACTAAAACGTGACTCCTGGTTCGTCATTGCGTTTGTGTCAAGCCAGTCGGTCAGTGACACGGTTTCGCGTGCCGTCTGCAAAGGTTCATTGTCATCAACGGCACAGGCGCAGCGGTTTATATGAAACAATAGCAGCACTGTGTGGGATCCTTTTTGGAAGCCAAAAAGTATTTTTATTTTTATTTATTTCAGTACTCGTTGAGAGACGCAAATCACGTCTACAATGGCTACGATCAGATTCGTTAGTGTCGGAGTGATTCTCGTAACGATTGGATGTTTCGCACCATTTGTCAACGGTAAGTTACGGTGGAATAATAGGCGAAATATCGTGTAAGGTGCAACCAAGTTTTAAATTTAAAACATCGCTAAACATTACATCTTAATTGAGCGCCACAAAGTGTGTCTTAGTGTGTTCAACAGTGGCTCCTATTGCGGACCAAATTTGTAAATCTAGTGGAGTGATTCTGTCAGAGTTTTTGTGTATTTACTAAGCTTTATTGTGAAATTTACTTCCAACTCCAATAAGCTCAATCCACCGATTGCAAACTTGTGTTGAATTCCAGTTTTCTTAGAGAGTAGTAAGATAGATGAAAGGCTAATTTTTCATATTATCTGCTTTTGTCTCTACACTTCTCCCAGCGGATGACTCGAAAATTGTCGGTGGAACCACGGCCAAGGAGCGCATCCCGTACCAGATCTCGCTTCAGGTGCTGGTGAATTCCTTTTTCGGTTTTGGACCGAAGAAATGGATGCACAACTGCGGCGGCTCGATCGTGAACGAGTACTACGTGGTGACGGCGGCCCACTGTCTGGACGGGATGGAGCTCAACCGGATGTCGATCGTGGCCGGCACGAACGACCTGAGCAACGACAGCTCCAAGGGCACGCGTTACTTCCTCGAGTCGTACATGATCCATCCGGACTACATCGAGCTAAACCGGAGCGACATCGGCGTGATGCGCACCAAGGAGCAGATCACGTTCGACCAGAATGTGCAGCCGATCCGCTACTCGTCGGACTTTGTCGGGGGTGGCGTGATGTGTCTGCTGACCGGCTGGGGCTACACGATGCCCATTCGTATCGGGCAAACGCCGAAGGACCTGCAGGAGGCCGAACTGACGACCATCACGAACGACCAGTGCCGGGAGCGGGGTATGCCCGTTAACCCAACCGAAATCTGCACCTTCACCCGCGTCGGGCAGGGTGCTTGCGGTGTAAGTGACCACCTTAACCCTTATCCACGGCAGGGCTCAATAACGTGTTTCGTTTTCCCGTTCCTTTCACAGGGTGACTCCGGAGGCCCGCTGGTGTGCAACAATCAGCTCTCGGGAGTGGTCTCGTACGGTACGCGATACTGCGGCATCGGCGTGCCGGATGTGTACACGCGCGTGTCCGAATTCGACTCGTGGATCCAGGAGAACACACAGGCCGAGGGCTCCCAGTCGGAAGCGCCTCCGGCCGAAGGATCGTAACGAAGTACTACGAGGTGCTTTCTGCAAACCGCGTCCGTTATTGATCATCGGACCGCCGAATCCCCGCAAAAACCGAAATGAATAATAAATGTAATTTAATCTTTTAATTTTTCAATCACACGTCCACCATGTCCACCCTCAAACGCTCACGGAGTCACCGGATTCGTATGCCTTCGGGGTGCGCCCGGAACCAAATCTGCCGCCATGGCAGATGATGACCGACTGCAGTCGTCTGGCGTTCCATGGCTGAATAATTAGCTCGTATAACGCTAAACTCAATTTCCCTACATTCGAACGAGGCGAACGAGACAGGGCGAAGGGCGAGTTATATTACATGTATACTGAAGTGGCCGATGAAGAGGGCTTTCGTGGTGTTGAAAACGTTCACGATCGAGAACAATTGTGTGCAATAGGATACGCGTTGTTTTTTTTTTCATCCCTGCACAAGAGACGATTCGAACCACAATCCCTATCCCCCTCTTGAACAGGCGTTCGACCGCGTTGCCTGAAGGGCTTAGCGTAAAGAAATCGGTAACAGTAATTGTTGACGGTATGTTTCAATTTTGGCATGATCTTGTCGCTCTTTAGCTTGATGTTTCGTAGCATGGCAACACCTTCAGCAATCCATGCGCGAGGGTTGAATATTTTAATTTTTGCGGACTGTAAAACGCGTGTCAAATATGGACATGCTCTTCATAGTGCTCTATGTACATCTCCATGCAACGGCCTAACCCTAGCATGTAATTGAAACAAATGTATGTAATGTGAAGATTTTCCACCACCATCAGACATTGTGCTCCGAAACGTAGCCAGAGGACGTGGTGGAAGGACGAGAAAAAAGGAATTCAATCACCCCGAGGCCAAATTAAATGAGAGAACTAACTTTTGCACTTATTAACGTCAGGCGGTAGAAGGACGGTAGTGACGATTGTGTGGTGTACTTCAAAACGCACACAAAAAACCCCTTACCTCCTTCCTGCTGAATCTATACCCGGTACAGCATTCTTCGTTCGGTAGACGGATCTGGAGAAATCATCCCTTTGTGGAAAAAAAGTGATGCTTCCATGCCCATGGACCCTTTCGCTTCACTTGATGAAGGAATCCTGCGCCGAAGGGGTACCGTCCCGGGGAGGGATGCTCCTGAGATCCTGATTTCCCCTTCGGTGCCCTCTCTGGCAGAGGATGAGACGCACAGCAATCATCTGCGTGTCGGTTCGGTGGCCTCAAACTACGTGATGATGTCACTTCCGCAGCATTCGTGTGCCAGGATCAAGATGATGCTCTCGGTCCCGACCTTACCCGTACACCCCTTCCGCACTGGGCGTTCTTTACTGCGTTGACATAGGGAATGAGAATAAAAAAATCTAGCCTTGGGACAGCGACTCCCGGATGACGGCGGACGGAGCGCGCGGCCATGAAATGGGGGAAAATTGGTCCCCGCCCGAAGATGCAAAATGAGATGAACAGCCACCGGAGTGCAAGAGTAAAATGTTACAGATGTCAAAGTGCTGTCAGTTCGTGACCGATTCGGGGCATCCAATGCCCGCGTGTCCCGGAGGCTGGATCTGATGAGTACCCTGTATGTTGCGAGCCGTACTTTGAGGCAACAGGGAATCCTTTCTTCGGTCCATGCGTGCGGCTGTGCGTGCCTGTTTGTGGAACGATGCTTTTCATGTATTTTTTTAAATCTTGTTTCTCGTGAATGGAACGACACGCGCACGGCTTTGATTGAATGGAGCTGCGGTGCAAAGTGAGCAGACGGTGGGGTGTTCCGTAACTTGCCACCACCGAAAAGATAAAAAGTTGACAGCAGCACAAAGCGAGCATTCTTTCCGGAACCAAGACTGTGGTTGGACTGATTTTTTCTACTCCATTTTCCAGACAGAGGAAAATTCACGGATTACAGGATTTGGTTGGTTTCGTTAAATAGAAAAGGAACTTTATTCGGTTCCATTGCAAAAACACGCTGTCGGAAGGGTTGAGAAAAAATCAATGATTGATTTTAACAATTGCAAAAATTCATTAAACCCACCAAATTAGAACAACTTAAATTCATACATCAAAGAAAATTCAATTCAATACCAAACATGTAATTTCAACTTATGTACTGTCATATAAGAATTAAATGGCAACGAATAATGGTTTGCATCGTCCAACAACTCTTTTCAAGTATATTCCATGCCATATACCAACCATTCAACGGGTGTAAAGCATGGCATTGAAAAATAACCGTTAGGAAGGATTTATTCCCTACTGTGGAAACGTGCAGTCTACGACCACTCGAAGAAATCCTGTGAAAATTTCGGTAAACCATCCTTCGTAAAAGACTTGATGATGGTTTCAACGTTCCTTTTTCTTGTGGTCATCGCCTCACTTTCACCGAGAACGAATCCTTTCTTTCCGTCGCATATTTTCACATGAAGGTTCGGTGTTTAATTTAAAATATTATGATTGATCGCTTTCGGCAGTATGTATTCTTGCCACCGGTGTGCGATTTGGAAGTCGTGCTGTGCGAAGCGGATTCCCTTTTCAGTCTCCCAGCCGACCACGATGCAAATGCGGCAACAAAAAATCGTCTTCCCTCCTCTTTCATTCTCATCGAAGCCTCATCTCTTTCTTCGTCTCTTCCCCCTTTTCGACCGGTCACGTTAACCCTTCCGAGGCAAAACTGACCGGTGGTGACACTGATGACCTTTGGGACTGCAAAGCGACGCGTTGGAAAAAAAAACCCATATCATCAACCCCTGAACTTCCGGCCAGTTCCTGCGGAAATGGAAATGAGCGTACGGCGTAATGATAGCTGTTCGGTTGCTTCTATTTTCACCGATAAGGCTCCTACTGGTAATGCCGTGTTTTAATGCATTAATCCTTTCGTTCGTGTGTTTGTTTTTTTTTTCTCGTATGTGACCATACAATTTTCGTACAGCTTAGACGGACAGAAAAATGACCAAACCCATCGCGTTCATGTTCCGGAATTCAGTATACGATGAGTTGAAATAAAAAAAAAGATGAAAAACTTGTTCCTCTAAGAAAACCCTCTAGCAACCGTAAGCATGTTTTGGTGCAAAAAGGGAATTTTTTGAAAAATGTCGTCCTATCACAGGAAAAATGTTCCCTGTAAAACCTGTTCTCCCAGCCCAACCCAAAGGTTTCCTTCGAAATCCAATTTGGGTCCTTTTTCAGTGTCCTTCCCGCGTCGGTGAGAAATTTCCTTTCTCACGGCCATCGTCAAGGTGCCACTGTGTATTTGCGTAATCAATGTGCCAGTCGTAAGTGTTTGAAATTTGTTTAAACTATTCGTGCCTCTCGCTAGGATTGGATCAGGTTTTTCTTGATTTGCCACCTTGAGCGATAGTGAAGGATCAACATTTGGGTGCTCGAAGCAAAACAACGGTAAAAGGTTCGTTAAAACACCTCTATCAAGGAGCAAACATTCTAAACAAGAAGGTTTTGTGAGGTTCTTTTCATATCGTGAGAAAATTAGCAATCTGTTCGCAAAAAAGTCGAGTCCGAATTTCAACAGTGCTTTGATGGAATGGCCACGTTTCGGTAAGCAGGTAAACAAATATTGAATAATGTTTTTTCCCACATGCAAAGTTTTCATCTATTTTATAACCATGTATCATGTGAGTATTATATTTATATTATATACATCCAAAATCTCCCATTAATCACAAAGATAAATACAAAAAGCTCCACATACCGTATGTCAAATGGGAAACATTCCAGGTCACGCAAACAATGTAGCACACCTTTCAGTCCAATGTCGGCGCAACAGGTGCCGCCACGAACTGACAATTGCATTCGCAGCCATTCGCGAGGCACTTAGCATCCCAAGCCTCAGCCACCATCAGCTCCACGATTACCATCTTACAAGATGATATTCGCAGACGATGCTCTTCCCCCCCGAAGACGTTAAAGAAGGCTTTTTTCTCACCGATTTGCATTCGACCATAAAAAAAAGAAACATGCATTGGTCACATAATAAAACAACACCAGCATACGAACAAAAAAACATAAAACGGCCATCATCAAGCAATCGTTCCCAGCCGCGTTCGGGTTCCGCAAGACGAACGCGAGCATTATGTTGCCGCATGCTGTGACAACTCGCGGGCCCAATCCCAGCGAAGATAACAATCTTGCCCTTATCTACGTCACCGATGTAGTCGTCGTCATCGTCGTCGTGGTCTTTGTCGTGGAGTCGGGATGCTGTCTTGCTGACACCGGTGTGCATTTCCGCGTGTATATTTGCACTTGTAATGCACTTTCCGCGAAAGTTAAGTTCTCTTCTTTTTTTTTTTGTTGCTTGAAGGAATGAGCATCGTCTTCCAACGGTGAAGTCGGTTATTTGAAAAGCTCTCCTGAACATTACAATGACAAACCTATTTGATCAAACAAGATTTATTTTATTTTAACTGTACCCATGCTTGATGTATAGTAACATTTAAAATTATGTGAATTACTTTCACTACACATCATTGGTCTTTAATACTTACACAAGGTACACTTTCTTTAATCATTTTTGTTGGTTTGAGCAAAAAAAAAATGTAAATATTAATAGTCTTAATAAGAAAACAGAAAAATGGCTTTCATTTGAAAATGATAACAATATTTTTTTTAAAGAAAATGCTTTCGAAGCGTTTACAGTCACTTCCAAATGTCAAATAACTCGCATGACTTATTAAAGTGCGCAGTTTCAGCGAACTTTGGGAAAGATCAACAAGATTTATGTCTTGCTTTGAGTGGCACTTGAAGGTACGCGAAGTGGAGGGACAGAAAATTACGGTATGATTAATTACTCTTCCGATAACCTCTAGATAGAGACAATTTTCCATTCTTTATGCCGAAATCGATATTCAATGATTTCTGCTTTTGTTTCTCTCGCAGAAGATGTAGGCCCCAATCGAAATGTTATTAAGGTTCGCCTCCATCGTCCGGACCCACTAGGCAACACCACTGGAGCCTCACAGCATGCGAGGTGCAAAGGTTAAACAGGGTTGGTCCATTCACCTTTTTTTTCCGTTTGCTTTGTACATCAGAACAATATTCATGGCGGGAAATTGGTGCCAGGCTCGCGGAGGCAATGCAACCCGCCCAGCGACGACATCCTGCCGACTTGCGCCACGTGGTCACGTCACGACCGATGCAAAATTTGATCACGAACTTAACACGATCCCAATCGCTGCGCTGATCTCCTTGCTTTCCCCTATTGGACGCGATAAGCGAGGCCGGTGGGACGGGCACTTCTAAGCCTGCAGTGAAAATAGTGCACATAAAAGGGCCGTCCGCCGCAGGCCCAGGTCGTTCGCGTCGGAGAAACTCGTCTTATCGCGGGATATCACGTGGTTACATAAGCCACGAATTCCAGCAGGCGGTCGCCGTCGCCGAGTGGTTTCGTTTTCGGGTTCTTTCGGATACCAACCCACCTTTGGTTCCGTTTTCTGCCCAATCTCGACCAACCGCCGGGTTCGGGTTCCCAGGTTGGCATCTTCAAGCGATATCTCGATAAAACACACCATCTACCGCGCCGAGCAGTCCACACGCGAGGAAGAAAAAGGTCGTAAATTAAAAATAATTATCCTGCTTATCTTTCACTGTCCCGCTATCAGAGAAGCTGAGCACTGTCCGCGTTCTTCGAACAAAAACTTATGAAAAAGGATGCCCGAGTTGGTCTTGTTTGCCGTTTGGCGCACTTCGGGTGAGTTTTAAGGGGTTTCTAGAAAAAGTTTCTTTTCATTCCCTCGGCAATTGAGACATTCCCGGGGATTTCTTCCACGGCTGCTGGGCGCGCTCCTGTCCTTGATCTTAAAGTGGACCGTAAAACAAGCAGGAAGGGTCGCAGCAACAAGATTCGTACCTCGTTTGGAGCTAGCGACTTATGATTCATTATGTTGGCTCGTCTCGCTCCGTCCGTACTTCACCAGAACTGGCAAATGAAGTTAATGTTTTCGGATAATTTACGGCCGTTTTCGGAATGGGCCATACGTTGACCCTGAGTTTAGATTGTGGCTTTTGGCGCGCTTATGATAAGTCCCACACCGACATTAGAAGCGCAAGCGATGCCGTCGTTCCTGCACGGTGGCAAAGGTGGCTCTGTAGAGCGATAAAAATTTATGTTTTCACTGCGATAGAATGGATGAATGTAAGTGTGTTTCAAATGAAATAAAAACCCACTTGTGTCGCACTTCCAGCGAAAGAGTACTAATTAGTTGGAACAATAAAGAGATTGTAAACGTAAAAGCAAACGTGTAGGATCAAAATGAAACCATCCATAGGTCATATATACTTAGTCAAAAGAAAACAAATTGATCAAGTAGGTAGCTTGCTTCATAAAGGGAAAACATTGTGGAAAAAAGCTTTCACCACCAACGGCTCATGAAATTTTTACCCATCATCAAGTTTCTTTCTTAAACTCAAATAATCTGCACAAATCAGGTTATGTTTGACACACATTCTAATCCACTTCCAGCAGCATCCAGTTCCGGCAGCATCCAGTCCCAACAACATCATTGACCCTTTGGTTTCCTGAACCTGGGGAAGAATAAAACGATGCAAATGCAGACATAAAAATAACAGACACCGGGAAGAATGTGTACAATAAAAAAAAAAAGATGCAGCATCAACAACAAACTGGTCCATTCTGACATCAATTATTGCCCGGCTGGGCCATAACCGTTGACCGAGCGGTCAAACGATCAAGCATCAGCCAGACGAACGGGTCCATCCGTTTCCAAACGGTCACTTTTACACTCCACTTCCCCAAGCATACGACGACCTTTGGCCAGCAACACATCTTCTGAGGCCAACGGCAAGAAGTTCGTGATCTCCCAGTCACCAAGCAGCTTCCGTGAAGGAAGATTTTTCCCTACGATCAACACCGTCTCCGGCAGAAAGACGCTCGGGGGTCAGCCTGTGATAAATAAGAATATTTCTTCTCACAACTGGTCCTGCTGGTGGTTGGGATTTTGCTGGGGAAAAAAAGCATTAACCGACTCAAAACTACACTAACGGCATATCGCGAGGGTCATTGCGCGCATGATTGTGCCGACATCCCTAGCACAATAGGGGTCATCACGCATACACGCATTAATATTTGCATAAGCGTGGAAGCTGCAAGGACCTTTTGTCCCCGATCGTGCGGAAGTAGTGCCCCTAGCGCATTGCAGCGTGCATTTAAATTGCATTCAAATGTTTGCGCTTAAAGATCCTAGCTTCGACGGAAAAACCGGAAGGAAAGGAAAGAGAAATTGCATCCCCGAACGGTTGGCGGTGGTGGATGCAGATGCTACGCTCGGCACGACAGCCGCTTCCCGATGTTGATGAGTTTGACCCCTCCGATGGTGTCTCAACAAAGTGGGAAAGATAGATGTACATAATTTTCCATCCAGCCAGTTGCGTCCACTTCCCAAGCAGTTGCATAACCATAACCAAGATTGAAGGACGAGTGAATGGGACTCCTTCGAGGATCGACGACTTGGTGTGCAATCCTAATGGTCAGTTTCTTAGCTTCCCTCACGGTTAAACGGGTGCCTGAAAATTCCTTCGCCTCCTTTTTTTTTCTCCCCCTATACACCACTGTCCATCGGAAGGACCAAAAGGATGTTTGTGCACATGCGTTGCGTTGCCGTGCGAAGGGGGAGAATCAAGGTAAGGAAAACAAAGTCTAGGGACACATTACCGTCCTTAGCTGACCACGGCCGGTTTCTTCGGTGCTTCGATACCATCTTGGCCGTTTGGTCAATTGTAGGGGTCCTTGGAAGGAAATCGTTCGCCCGTTCGTTCAACCGAAGGAAGCTAAATCCTTCCCAACGGCAGACCGCAACGCGCGTGCATTTGCGTGAGAAAATATTTTCCTTTTCCGATTACGCAACACGGCAACGGGTACAGCTTTCAGATTTCTGCCCGCTGTCCATCGATGATTTCGATGCAGTTAGGAAAGTAAAGAAAAAAAAAGATTCCATCCGATTAGCGACAATTCGATGAGAGGAAAAGGTGGATGGAAAAACGGACATCTTCCCGATTCGTCTTGGGATGTGACGGAGCTTCCAGTTGCAAACACCGAAACGGATTGAACTGGGCGATTAGCAATGAAAATAAAGGAACCGATTCGAACAACGGGGAGATTGTTTTAGTCCAATCCGTCTGTCTACTGCAATGTTCCTATTCTTGTTTCAAACGGTAGCGATTTTATCATTGCGGCTGCATTAATGGTTCGGCTTGCAAGGAAACATTTATACAGACTTAACGTTTTAAACTGATAACAACAAGAACGTTCAACATGAATTTTTGCAACACGAGCAAACAAATGATCGAAACTCTGTGTGTTTGTATTTCTTTTGATGACGGTTTAAGACTACTACTTCTAGTCATTTTTTTTTTTTATTTATTGAACTAGTTATTCAGAAATTGGTTGGGAAGATTTAAAACTATTACCATTCAAAGCAACCGCTTTACAAAAGCTCACATAAAATAAAATATATATTTTAATTTTGTAATTTTCATTACAAATTTGGTTGGAAATCGAAAAACAAAATTGTATCTAAACAATTCCGTCATCATCGATCATCGTTAAACTTTTCACCACAAGTTGTACCACACGCTCAGCTGCGAGTGGAGTGGCAGAGAAAAACTTTCTAATTAACAAATGACATCGGGGTGCAGAGTTGACACTCTGTTGGTTTTTCCAGCACGCGCAACCCCTTTTCCAACCGACGCAGGCATCAAAGATTTCTCTGGAGACTTGGCGCTAAAAAATGATATTACGGACTAAGGACAACTGCACGCGCTTTGGTATAATGTTTCAATTAGCGAGGAAAAATTCTCATCCTTTTCCGGGAGTGGTTTTCCCATCCCGCATGCGGAGGAGTTTATTTCATATCGGTTCGGTTCAAAGCATGTTGTAATTAGACTTGTGACAATATTTTCACGGGATGCGTTCGGTTCGAAGCGCACGCTTTCCAATGCACCCCGGAACCCTTTCCTTAGTATCAATTACCGCCGGTGGAAAACTAGCTAACACGCCCCAGCCGGCTGAGCTTGTGCGGCCAGAAGTTATCACTTCTAAACTTTCCACCAAACTCCATCGTCAGGACATCAGCGCAATCCCGTTCGCCATGATCCTTACTCTCCAGGGCATAATTCAAACCTACCGTCCCAGCTTCTTCCTGTCTGCCCGCACTATCCCACCATGTTATTCATCCTCTCTCTTTCTCTCTCTCTCTCTCTCTGTGGATAATTTTCTTTCCATTCCTTTCCGGTACACCACGGAAGAACATGTTCGGCTAACGGATGGTGACTTTCTCCGGCCCAACACTTGACAGTGATAAATTAATAATTTAAAACCATTCTCTTTGGCCCCTTCGAGGCTGTAGGAGAGGAAAATGAAAGTCCTGATCAACATAACCTAACAGACGAGGTGCAATTTTATCGCGCAGCTAATTTCTGTTTTAATTTACAGCCACACGACGCAGTAACGATTTGAACCAGAGTCGTAAACTATTTACATTCGATTGGATAATTTGCAAGGGAATTGAATGTATTCAACTACTAAGTTTCATAAACATGATCTTGTTTATAATAAACGGGGTTTTTATTTTACAATCACAATACTTTTTCTCGCGCTCTTTAAAGTCCATTTTCTCTGTAACAACTACTGCCCTGCCTACGGCTGATTTGCATAATCAATTTGATTTACTTGCCTAATTCAGTATTCCAACCCCAGTTTGCCGTTTCGCGCGCTGTTGCAGTGCCTGCAGTGCGCACATTTTATCGCCGTCTTGCCCGAGAAACAATTCTTGCCCTGCCGTGAGGGCAAGGAACGCGAACGATTCTAACGCCCTTTTCGACGAGCAGATGTGCAGCATCGTCGAGTGCTGGTGGTCTTTCGGGTGGCGTGGGAAATAGCGTTGCTTCGTTTGCAGGGCGAAGGTTAGCGGACCCCCCCGGAACTACCAAACATGGCACGAAATTGCATCGTTTGGGATTTTGCGGTTCCCAACTGATCAATCATGGGTCTGATTAGCGACCGCAGCAACAGTGGCAAAGATGGCAATTGCACTACCAGCCGGACACAGCCATCCTGAAGGACCTTCTGCATCGCAAACATCACCCACCAGGGGTTTCCTATTTCTTCCTCAAGGCGAAAAAGAAGTACAAGACCACGCAACCGCGTTTGGCGAAGGATAACAAGGCGCTTGTGTTCCTGGACCCTTCCTACTGATCCGCTCCGAGCCGAACGAAGGTGTCGGCGTGTCGCAATGATTGATCAATGAAGAGGACCAACGGACCAGGCTAACGGACACCGTTACAAGCATAAAAGAATGCGCCTGCTCTCGCCCGGGTCCAAGCGGGTCTGCCACAGGATACCCGTTACGTGGACGTAACCACAAAAGGACACAAATATTTTCTCAAGTACATCACTCTTCCGAAACAAAGGGGACGCCTACAAGGTATCCGGCTGGCAGCTTCCCTTTTTCTCCAGAAATGTCCGGCTTTGCAAGGCGACGGTACGGTCGTAGGAGAAAGTTTATCCTTCGTTAGTTTAGCTTCGATTCGATTCTCATCGGGTCGGATCGATTGTGGCGCGGTCTTAGTTTTGAGGGTTTCGTGCGCCCGCCGCCATCGTTGGATAAGACAATATTTATGAGACAGCGATGACCGGAGACAAAGAAAGGTAGGGTTTTGCCCGATTTCATCCCACAGGAAGAGGCTACCGTCGGTTTTTACAAGGTAAATCCATATGGATGCGCTTTATCGAGGGTTCCGTTAGCGGACTACTTCCGTTTTGAAAATTGTCTGTACTGTTCATTGCTGATCACTATCATAAATACTTTTTTCCTATACTTTCTTTGTACATTCTACCTTTCACTGAAGTTTACAGATTTGTTTCTTAAACATAACAGTATTTTGTAAAACTCCACATAATGAATGAAATACATATGCTGTCGTATCTTCTTACTTATGTTGAAGTATGATGCTTTTTATTCATGTTCTTATTATTTATAGAATGAAATCAATAAGCTCCACGACTGCAAACCTTACTTCCATCTTTACAATCTCCCCTTCGCAACCCTCTCAGTTTATCAACCCACTTTGTGTCCCATTTCATCACATGCCACATCGGATTCCCCTTTTTAGGATGATGATTTGCGTTGCCCTCCAACCAACCAACCAACTCACCACCCATTCATCACTCAGCGGAGGTTTTGATTTGCGGCCTCTCCGCACACTTGACGATGTAATCAGGCGTGCTCGAGGATGAAAAATCCTTTAATTTTCTTTTCTCGGCGCACTCACTCGCCTGCCGCGCCCTCCGGCTCTTTTCCATTTATCAGGCCGTTCTGGCTGTGCAAGTGTGCAGTGGTGGTGGTGGTGGTGCGTTGTTCGTCGGATGCGCTGCGGTTGTCATCATTCATCAGACGCATCGACGCATCACTAATTCATCATCAGCCAACGGAGGATCGTCGTTCGCGCCGTTCCGCATGAGACGAAGGAACTCTTTGCCCTATTTTTTATTATTTTCCAAGAGACCTTGCGCGAATTGTAATCATTGCAAAAATGTGTAAAGGAGGAAAAGGGGATGAATTGAAACGAAAAAAAAAAAATCCAACAAGATGTGAACAAGAGCGCATTTGAGATTTAAAAAAGGATATAATTCGCATCTGCAACTGAAAACAATTAATTCAAAATAATTTTGATGTTTCCGATTTTTGGTTAAAAAAATATCGATCGATTTTTTCAGTAAAAAATTTAATTTCTAAACATTTCTTATTCAAACAAGAGTTATTCAAAACATTACTACCGAAACGATCAGCGCGATAAAACATCTACAAACTCCAAAAACAATATACACGTTTCCATATTTGTCTTTACAAGCATGTTTATGTACTTGCAAATTATGATCCGGGTGAGACTTCGGACACATTTTTCAACCCCCGGCATCCTCCGGGGGTGATCGCATTTCTCCGCAGAAGCAGTGCATAATTTACTTCCCCGTAAACTCGACGCTGCGGGGCACTTGCGCTGGGAAACGCAAAACAGTTCGTTTATCATACGGAAACGGACAACATTGTATTCCGCTCAGTGCCTTAAAATATCGCACCGAGTGCTCACTCCTTCAAAGGTACAAAAGGAGGACGAAGGGAAATTCCTTCTTTTTGTTTGCAAAATACCGTAAACGCGGAACAGTTTTTCATACCTACAAATTTGACCAAAATGTAAGCGAGAAGTTCATTGCGTGGAATGCTCGAGGAAATTAGCAAGGATAACATGGAACCATTTTTTTGCCGACAAAAAGATTAAGCGGTTGCTTTATTACATTTCACCGTGACGCGGGGAGTTGTGGCGCAAATGTTGAAGCGCGTATCTTGGAAACAAATTGTTTACAATGAAAGTTGGAATGCGTTTTTCACAGCTTTGCTACAATGGCTGTCTGAGAATTTTCCGGATTATGATCAACACCTACTGCCGGGAACTAGCCCCCGTAGATAGTCGCCTGCGTTCGCCTGCGCCTTTTTGAGCATAATTCAACCGTTTCGAAGTACGGCGATGGCAAGGTAATGCCGCCAACGTTCAAAGCCGATTTCATCTGAAGTGTGCGTTGGAAGATTGAAGAGTTTGGGGGAAGCAGCTTATTGGTACGATTAACTGGAGTGGCCTCAAGGGCGATTATATTTTTGGAAACAGTAAATAGGTGTTTTATTCGATTGACACCTTACGATGGGAGTCACAAACAGCTGTATGATTTAAAACAGGTGGATATTGTTGGTTGAAAAAAGTACATTATACGTTGCTGTTATCAACATTGATTCTGGAAAACACGAACACATCAATTACAAATTCTTTTTGTGGTAATTTTCTAACTCAACGTACAAGGCTACTGCAAGATGCAGTAACAAACTTCTGCGAAATGCGATCAGATCATTCCATAAATAAAGTTTCCGACCTCATACCGTTCATCCCAGCAGAACGTAGGAAATGGCCGATTACGACGGCACTCGTTGAAGAAGGGGAAAACGTCTGGTTGAATATTAGATAATTTTCCTGATTTAACACACTCCTCCCCGACACCTTCTCTGTTGCAGCTTTAGACTGCTTTAGACTCGGGGCACTCGTAAATAACTCCCACCCTAATCGTGCTGGTAAACATCATAATTTCATATTCGGAAGTGTAGTCATCGCCCATCACCGGCTGCCCCAAAGGAAGAAGATGGAAGCAACAAATTCACTTCTGCCTGCTTGCTTGCTTGCTTGTCACGTTAAGCCTTTCAATCTTCTCGGTTTCCTTCGCGGTCCCCATCGACATTGAGTGTCATCCAGTGCCTCAAACCATCAGCAGAACCATTTTTCATCAGACACAATTTTGTGTGCCTCCGTCGTCTTACGTCGCGAAGACAACCGGCTTCAGGTCGAAACTCAATCGTTCTCTGAGTTTGTCCATTGGTGGATTTTTTATGACCGGCAGGTGCAAACGATGCTATGGTGTTAACAGATATGTTAATGCCCCTTTGCTTGTATCATTTAACCTGATTTGTTCGTTGTTTAACACTCGCATAGTATTATTTTTTTATTTAAAAAAATATGTTTCAAAATGAAAATTGAATCATTAAAAAAATGAAATTCATTGCCGAATTGAGCAAAATTCAATGGCATTTTAGGGAACCACTCATAAAGAAGAGTTGATTTTTAACCACAAAATATCAGTTTTCGTAGCACGTGTTATTTTTGTAATGTCATTTTTTGCCTTAGTCTTATGATTCTTGGTACGAAAATGGTTCGATTTGTGCACCGTTCGTGGTTCTCATTTTTGTGTCCCTTTTCGGTACCTTCATCAACATAACCCGATCAATTTCAACCACGAACGCCCGTGGACATGGACGTATCCAATGGCACACGGAATAACGGAAATGCAAGCTGGAACTGCACGCGGTTCTTGGCTGGCCTGGATGCTTTTTCCCATTTATTCCTTAAGCATTATTTTTTACTGCTTCCTTAGGTGAGGGCAAAACAGGTCGTTGCGGGATTTATGGCGCTATCGTGTCGATACCTAAGCCAGGAAGAAACGATGGTTCTTATGTACCTCTTTTCTCGGATCTTAGTCTGCTCGGTGGCCGATCGCACATTCGAGCACCTTGACCTCCGGCCAACACTGGCCTATTTCTTCTGCAGCACGAGGCAGGAACTGAACCCGTTGTGAGTCGGCGCTACTTAAATTTAAATTAGGGTTAATATAGTCAAAGGAAGAGGTTAACTTCCTAAACCGTGCGAAGCCAGAGCAACTGAAACAGAATAGAACACCGTGGCTATTTTTACAACCAAAAACTAGCCAAAGCCACTACCAGTACTGAACAGGGGGGTTCACAAAATCATCGTGGTGGGAACTGGACCATAAATTAGATTTCTTTTAAAACTACAAGTGGCGCTGTAGATTAGTTGAAAGAAGAGATTCTTTCAATCGTAGGTTCGATCGTAGGTTTATGGTACAGTCGGATGAACATCATGTGCATTTATCTTGTTCGGACATAACTATTCAGAACATGCACAGCAAAGTGTACGAACATCGTTTTTCTCACAGTATTAGTTTGCAATTTTGCAACAAAATCAAACAAAATGATCAAATCTTCCTTGTTTTTAGAATTTTATGTATGTGACAAAGTTATTCATGTTTTCTGTTTGTTTATTGAAAATCGCAGCAGTGTTTGTTTGCTACATTCTGTTTCTCCCCAATTGTGACACACCGGAAGAAATTGCTTGTGTGTTGTAATTGGATACGTATCCTACGACCATATCCACCCTTCAACGCCTCGCTGTGGTTCACGGAGGAGAGTTATCCCCAATAATTGTCGACGGTTTCCCCGAATGATAAAGGACAACACATAATCACCATATAAAACGCTTATTAATGTCTGTGGAAGAACGATACCGGGTGCGTGTTCATGATGTCACACAGAGGAATTTTCCACGATGTCGTGATGGTAAGATGAATTCGTTGTCTTAGCGCGATCTAGCTTATATCGCACACACCGAGGATGTCAAATGCCACTAAAGACGGGTTGAGCAAGAAACAACCCCGGCACCGCTTCAAAGAGCACTCTGTCGGTACTCTTTTGTTCATGGAGCAAAATTTGCCTATCGTCTCCGTAAAGTGCAATAGGAGAAATTGAGGTCGGGAAATTCCGGCGCATCATCGCCGATCTTTGCTCACGTGAAACAAAACCCTGAACGCGATCAACGGCATGCCTCTGGCGGTGGAATGTAATCTCCACGTCCGTCTGCACGCTTCAGCAACCTGCTGATTCGCGCCAACGCCGGGCACACTCTGAAAGACTGGTTTTAAGTGAGTTATTGTTGTTTAATTGACGGCGGGTAAATATAGAAATTACTCGCGATTATCATCTCCGCTGGCGTTCGCGCGACACGCACCTTATCAACCCTCCCACTCTTTTTCTTCATCTTTTCCATGAATTCGTGCCAGCAACTGCTCATACCGTTCCTGTCGCTGTGACGCTTTTTGATGTGATGGGAAATTGGCCGACGATGGCGAGCTTCCGTGACGGATCGTGAGACAACGGATGGATGACTGAAAGATGGCTGATATGCGATATCACTTTGACGCTCATTCTTTGCATTCCTTTCATCCCATTCGCCTGGATTGTAAATGTTATGTGGCGGCAATGAAAATAACAAGTTTGTAAACAAATGTTTTAGGAGGTTATACTTTTGCGATGAAACATCGAAACAAGAAACTACAAACTCGGAAAAAGAAAAAGGATCATTCATTCTCATTCTCATTACATTTGAAAACGACCATTATGAATGAATTATTTTTAAAACAATTCTAACCATTAGTGAAACAATTTAAAAGTTAAAAGCTTGGATGTAGACTTCAATAAGATTGGAGCCGAGTTGCGAATAAATCTTCTAATGCAAATTAGAGCCGCAAACGATCATTGAATAACCACCAACCAAGCATTTTTTGCAATATCAGCAAAACAATGTTGTACCGTCTGGGAACATCAGCTTACAAAATTGCAATCTATGATAATTACACATCCAACCACTGCAAAGCTAATTTCAAACCAGTGAAAACCCCAATCCAACTGTTACTGGCACACCCGTAACACAATCCGACCGATGATTTGGGGAAATGAGCAGTTACTAGGGGCAGAACAAACCCAAACAAACGGAAGCCCAGCCAAGTTGAACCTTTTCCACCAAATAACAGTCGTCGGCAGTCTCCCGCTTGGCGCAAGCATGTTTCACTTGCTCTGCATTGCGGGATGATGGCCGGAGTGAACCGCAAATCCACCACTTCGGTAATTAAGCGGAACATCACCAGCTCGAGTGACCTTTCCGTGGTTTCCCCGTAGGATTTTCGACTCTGCTGTGTTCTCCGTGCTCTCCGTTCAGTTCACGAATGATACGGATCTGGCCGCAAATTTGGAACGGTAATTAGCTATCGATAGCGACAAATAGTGGTACCAGAATGCACCAGTCGTACCATGAGAAGTGCCTAAGGCCTCTTAACCGAACCTTTTGGCTAACATTGAGCAGCGCCTGGATACCATCGTACAGTCCTAGCCAATTGAAAAGGGGAAGGGTGGGGGGGGGGGGGCTCGGTCTCGATTTCCCTATGCGCAGCATGGAAAGCCAAAGAGCGCTCTAGGATCGAACGAGGACGACACTGCTCCGAAAAGCCAACGGAGCACGGTTCGATAATATGGCAGTAATTTGAACTAGGTTCCCCGGTTACACCACTACGCACATTGCCAAACGAGAGCACAGTCTGTTTGTCAATGAATTTGCTATCCAGGATCAGGTTGTTTGTGGTTTGTGGCACGTCCACAGGATAATCTAGAGGGGGTCGTCATGTTTTAGCGACACAACCAGGCAAGCAAGCACGGAAGACAAGTTTAGGAGATGATTCAACTAGTTTCTAGCAGTAGTTGCCTTTTTCCGGCTTTTGTAATTTATTAATCATATTAAGTTTTTAAAACTTGCTAAAAAGAGTTTTAATCTACATGCACAATATAAGATTATTTGAAGTTGTCGAAATAAAATCAAAAGAAAATTATTAATAATTTAAAAAGTTTTTCTTCTTATAGTTTGTTGCAAGTAAATCAGCGCCGCACACGAAAACTCAAGGGAGATTTACAACCCACCGTCATAACTATTGTTCCGCTCGTCAAATCAATCGTGCCCTGGCGACTGCATCCAGTGGAGGACGGATTCATTGTGTGATACCCAACATCATCCCGGTCATCTTCGGAACCATGACTGTCATCCAGCTCATCATCATCATCATCATACAGGCTACATAACGGTATTCGTGATTGCGTACAACCTAGCCGCCTCCCAGGGGACACTCGCTTATCCTTGCAGACCGTCGGTCGTCAGGACAATCGTATCCTTTGCAACGAACAGCCAGGGGCTTAGCGTCCAAACGGTCCGTCGACCAAGGCAGTAAAATAGCTCGACGAGGGTTCAGAGAGATTGCGATTTACTGGATTTACCAGCGAACTGATCCAGTCAATATTCGTCCAACAATTTGGCTTTCTTTTAATATGTAGAATTTCACACGAACATTATTTTTCAATAAGTAAGGTAAAATGTTCAATCAAGAGAATTCAAATAATAAAAAGAGAGATAACAGCCAAATACACACAATACGACAGCAAGGATAGACATTTTCTTTTCTGTCTAAATTTATAAAAACAAATGCTCAGCTGAAGTAATCCACTCTATAGCTTTGAAATCATTAAATCAATCTAACAGCATGTTCTCTAAGATGTGTAATTCACGAACAAAAAAGTAGCTTCTTGATCGAAATTCCGTACGGAACATCTAACAAAATCAAACGTTGTGCTAGACGCTTGGGCTGCCAGCGTGTGTCTCGTGCTAAATATAGGTACGCACTTTTGCCTCCACCGTCCCTACGGAACCAAGAAGTCTGAGCCGCATCCGTTAAAACACACGATCGAAATTCCACATATTTGACATTCCTTCCTCTGCCACTGAGCTTCGACTTGTGTGCTCCACTCGAAACTGCTTCTCATCCAGCAGAACACTCTTGACGGTACTTTCTTGTCAAGAACAGCCTTGCCATTTCAAGTCGCAGAGAAAATGGTTACACCTTGCAGGTTTTTTCCTTCTTCGTCGACAGACCACTTTGGATAGCGAAATAAGAAATCAGAAAGGCCTTACCTCTGCCTCGCACCCTTAGCATGATCTCAGGGGCCCTGCCGGTGTCAATTCTTCACCCAATGAATCACCATCACCGATTTCGTGTGGCTTGTCGGCGAGGAATTTGCAATCGCGACCGCGCAGTCCTCAGCCCCAAGCTGCTCACACATCGCTTCCTCAGGCCACGGGATGGACAAGTGCTATTTTCGATTGAATTGCGCGTAAATGAACCGTCTGTCTAACGGCGCACGAGCCATTTGTTAGAAGAGATCTTTGCTTGCTTTCTTTTTTTTTCTATGCTTGGTTTGCTATTTGACGAGTGATTTGTTTCCACTTCTGACGATTGGCTCTTGAGGGCCATTGTCGAAAGAAGCTGTAGGTGAAAAATCATGTGTTTTCTTCTTGACGAGAGCGCACACGCAAACTGTTCCGATTGATTCACTTGAAAGATATTTTTTGTTTAAAGAGCCATGAAGCCAATCACTTGAATTCAATCACAAGAGAGTGTGATTTATAATTTCTCTCATTTTTATTTAAAACAAAAAAATGGGTTTCGCCACTGATGGAACACACCTAACCTTTTTTGGACAAAAGAAGATTATGTCTTCTCGGATATCGTTTTTCACCAAGCAGCGACGATCTGCTCCTAGACTGGAGGACTATGTCATGTTCGTGAACCCCGGAAAACCGGGACAAACCTGTCAAAAGCCACCTGGCGACTAACGTGTATGTTGCATAACGTGAAACATGAAATTACCTGTGCCCCAGGGGCCAGCCCATCCATAAATCGGAAGCCATCTACCGTTGGGCAGCTTTTTTTTTCTCCCTCAAGGCATTTAAACACCGCTCCTCACGTATGTGTCAGGACTGTTCTCTGCCCTCCCCCTTTTTGGTGGGGCCCTTTGCGCTCTCGCCAGCACCGTCCGCGGTCATAACCTGCGCATAACTCGGCACGATTTATGTTCGCGTTTGCGTCAGGATGGCAAGGCGACACTTTTGCTTTCGCACCGCTAACGCATCGAGGTGCGCACGGCGATCGTCCACCGATCTTTAGTCGTTAACGGTGTCTTCGTCATTCTCGGAGTGGGAGGAGGCGGCAAATTAACGGTAGCGACTCTTGGTTCTACCACCCGCCACGTTTCTTCGGCAAGAAACTGTGTTTGCGTTTGTAGGTGCTTTAAATTAGGCACGGATGTTTACATCGAATGCTACCGTCGGCTTCGTTTCAGAAGTCGGCGAATGGAAGCGGATACAAAGCGACAACCTGCGTGAGGCGATTCGTTATGATCGGCTGAACATAAGCATCGCAAACGTCACCCAGTGGATGGAGCAAGTGTTTTCTGCTCTTAAAAGAGGAACAAAATGTAGTGAGCAGAAAACATTTTACCTTAACTTCGTTCCACATCTTTTCGCATAAGATATATACATTTTCCCACGAGGTTTCATAAGTTCTGTTTATATTTTTTTTTGCGTTTTCATTGAAGGTTAAACAATCTGCCTGATGCATAATCGTAAGAAAAAAAACTGTATTCTTTCAATTCACATTCAATTAACATGCAGCCGCTAATCTGTTCGACTAACCTCGTCAATGCAAAGAAAAGCCTCCCATAGAAGCAAAAGGCACTTGTTTCACTTCGAATCGCCAGTGGCTTTCTTGCAAGCCAAAGCTCATGAAATTGGCTGATGAATGGTGTGGCATGTGTGTCTATGTCGGCTACTTTCATTATTCTCGCGGGAGAGTAAAGCTGAAAGCTGTTCTAGATTCCTACTGTAGAGAAACCCCAATGAACATGTTCTGTTTTACCGCTGTTCCGCAAAGCGTCACCAAACGAAACGTTTTCTCATCGTAGTATGTACTGAATGCTCGATGGAAAAAACTTCTGACCGTAACACATAGCTTCATAGCTTTCCTCGAATGTGTAAGAATGAGAGAGCGAGATGCTTGCAAAGAAAAACCAACACTTTGCCAGCTTGATGGACGGTTAATTGTCACAGTTCTCAAGTGAACCAGTACCCACGGAACAAGCATCTCATGGCCTTCGTGGCGAAACGGTACCAAATCGCTCGGGAGACGGATAACGATCTAATTGGCGACAGACGAGTGTGAGGATGCATGAAATCAGCGTGCCGTAGGCTCGTTCCTCCGGAATGGGCCATCCACCCTGCTCCATAAACCAACTTAGTTTGTCGGTTAGTGGGTCAAAAGAAAAGATATAATTTAACGAGAAAGTTCTAAAGTTTGCATGCATCACTATTCTTATGATTTTCATTGGCTACAGTGCTGAGTTTATTTTTGTGCTATCGTTCTAGTAAAGATGAGCTATTTCCAAAAGCATATGGCTTAAAATTCGACGAATGCACAGTAAGTTTCTTGAAAAGTAATAAAACAATCAAGACATAATTAATCTTATTTTAAAGAATTTTGTTAACAATATGCTTTCCAGCTTCTCTCATGTGAATCTTATATATTCTTGGAAAAGCATCGTCGGCCCGTGGGAAAAGCGGAGCTGAAAACACATTCGCATGTGAAGGAATGAAAAATTTCCTCCGTATCCTTTGCCATGCCCTGCTCCTTATTGCTCTCTGCACTCAGGGTCGAACGATCAGAAGTCTGATGGCAAATAAAACACGTCCAGTGACATGCCGAGGGAATAGCGAGAACAACGTGCAGCCTTTTCCGAACCGAAGCAGTGAAGAGCGAACGCGACTCCCACACACCGAGCTATCATTTGCACTTTCATAAATCATTTTTACTACCCCCCCTACCCCCCCCCCCCCTCCACACACACACACACACCCACACCTACTCTTGCCACCGGTGCCCTTCCCAACGACGCCCTTTTTTTAAATGCTATCTCATTCACCGAGCGCCATGTTGCCGATCGTACTTTCTCGTGGATTATATGCATTTGAGGGTTTTTTTCCTTTCTCTCGTTTTGCATTTCTCACGCTCTCTTTCTCTTGCAACCTTTTTTTCTTCTCTATCTTATCTTCTCATCAGCCTCAAGCAGAAAGCGCAGAAGATGTAGTGGGTGGAAAAGCATGAAAGTACATGGAATCGGCTATGTTATAATGTTGTAAGCCGGGCGAAAAGCGCTCAAGAGTGCAGGAGGAAAAGCTTGGTCTATTCTGCGCCCTACCTGGCCGTTCGTTAAGATTGATGGATGATGACGTTAGCCCCGGGGTTGGAGAAGCTTTACATCATCGAGAATGGGGTTTTTCCTGTGCCAGTACCGGGCGCCTCCTTTACCCTCCGGTTCAGCCAAGAACGCTCATTACATTTCACGTTGCCCGAACCGGATACTCACGCCAGCGATACTAATTTCCACCAATGGGAGTAGACCGCGGCGAAGAAGCGAAGGAACGTTCTCGCTTCTCTTCGCTGGCCTCTCTTTCTACCACAGGAAAAAAAAAATTACAAGCACAAAGAACAGTGACTTGGGAACCACTCGAGAACACTTTCCAGGATACTGATCTGGAGACGGGACCATGTACTCTCTCCCAGCTTCTCTTTTTGTGTAACTTTTTTCTCTCTCTCTCTCTTTCATTGCTTCACCTTTCTCACTCGACACGTTCGTCAAAGAAAGAGGCCACCCGAAGGCCACCTTTCGCCCCCAACGGACGGTCCAGGAGTCAGCTAGAGCCCATTGCAGGGTGCTGGGTCGTCTCTCGGTTAACTGGGTCGCGTTCCGGCGGTCGTTCGGTTCGTGGCACTTTGCCCAGCCCAACTAAACCCAACCCGACCCGACAACCGAACCGAGCCCGATGCGAGACGGCAAATGTTACATGAAAGGATGTGCATGTAAAAAACGGCTGAGAAAGTGACAGGGCAGGCCGGGCCAGGCCAGGCCAAAGAATCCTCAGGGTTTAGCTTTTGTCTGGGGGCTCCACCCGAAGCAAGAAGTGGATAGAATGTGGCTAGCACACATACTCCGAGGACACCATTAAGCTTTTAAGCTGAGAGCTCCTCTGGGTTTTTCCAGATCCTCTCGAAACCTTTCGTCTTCGGGAGAGGGGAACTAAGGAGGAAAGCCACTTGGAAAAGCAAGGTTCGTTAGCAAACGGGATATCCGTTCACGTTCCTGGTGAATTTTCCGCAACGGTACCGTGGCAAAGTGTGGAGCTTTCAAATGCCGCTGCCATTTTATATCCTTCGTTGCGAACCCCTCAAGTATCTTTCGCTAAAAAAAGGCTCGCTCCCGGTGCGAGCGATCGATACTTGGTGGAAAAGTTTTCCCAAATGGTATACACGAATGCCGAAGAATGCTTTCTTTCAGTTTAACTTGTTCCTCCCTTTTTCCCGTGTCCCGGTTTTTCTCCTTTTTGCTTGCCAGAAAGCGTATTTCGTTCCGTTTCGTTTCGATTTATTTCGTGTGCTTCGGTATGTAATCGACCGTGCTTGAGTCAAATGCCAACGCCCTCACGATTGCAAGGATACTTTGAAAAGGATGCTCCAGAGATGCTGGAGAGCAAATGGTTTGTGGTGAAAGGATAGTATCCGGTATTTGTAAAGTGGTGATACGTTCTGCGCACACTGATGAACTTGCTAAAAGGTTTTAACACCTAAAAAATTATGCTGTTAATCCAGTGATTATATTTTAGTCCCAAGAAATTTGGAGATTGATATTCCATACAGTCATGTCACGTTACAGTTAATGTTAAATGTTGTACTAGGTACATCACATTTTTAAGATTGTGAACACTTAAAATGAAGATGCTCCTCGACGTATCAGTTGCAGAATGGTTGATATTTTCCATCACCTGCATCGATAATATACTTATGCTTCTACTAAGTTTCAACACTCACATTCCCTCAGCAGCTCCACCCGCCATCATCTCGGTGTCAACCTTGTAAACCCTCGCGCGTTCGGGCTATCACTCTTTCGAACCGCCTCCAATTTCGCGTTTCCATTTTCCACTCGCCCCAATCTCCCCCGCCGCCTACGCTTCCGGTGGAGCCGAACTGCCAAGTCGACGCCGATGTCACCCGGCCGCCCTCGGGAGGCCAAAGGAAGACCCGCCGGCGTGACTCGGGCAAAAGGCCCAGGTTCGGGAGACGGTTCTCTGCTCCGATTGAACTCCACCTTCGCGATTACCGTCTTTGCGCGCACCAGCACTACCCCGACACTGGCGCTCGGTTTTCTTCCTAGGATTTTGTTTGCCTCAGTTTTCCTCTGTGGTGGGGCGTGTACGGTGACCCGCTTTCAAACGGTGTATTTATGTGTATGTGAATGTTGAAGTATATAAGAAAATATGTACCTATTGCTTTTCTTTTATCTTCCCCCATAGCGTACCGTTCCTTTTAGCACAAAACTCTTCGCGCCATCTCAACAACTTTTACTGGCAAGGACAGAGGTTGTGTTGCCGTGGGGCTTGGCGTTGTGATACATAAAAAAAAAAATGAAAAATAAACCAGTAACCGGAACGGTGGAAGTTTTGTTTGGGGCATCAACACACATACATACACCTGACGTTTTCGACTTTGCTAAATTAGGGAAGTAAACCGGAAGAAAACAGCACATGAAAAGAAAACCAAACAAGGAGCAGTGGGGAGTAAGGGAAAGCAACATCCCGCGAATAGATTGTCACATCTCAAACTCTGAAGCCGCAACGACCAGAGTTTCCAGTAGATACGTGTACTACTAAACGGTGTGCCATGTGCCAAACCACCATTGCTACCTACGTTTGAAGGAAAGAAAATCTACACCTACACCAGCCAGCTCGTATCATACACACATACGGCAAGAAATAGTACGTGCGCTACTTGGAACCGTCGTCCCGTCGTTGGATTGGTTTCGCATTCGAAGAAAGCGACGTCAACAACCAGAAAAGTGTGAAAACGAGAAAATAAGAGACAGTTAGAGAGAGAGAGAGAGAGAGAGAGAGAGAGAGAGAAAGAGCGAGAGAGAGAGAGGGAGACAGAGAGGGGGAGTGAAAGGAGTAAAAGCGAATGAGATAAAATTCACGCGCGCATGTCAAAAGGTCAGACATTGCCACCCATCGGGGGATCGAAATGTATGTATTTCGGATTTCGTTCGGTTTCTGCTACTTGCTCTGTCTTTCGTCTTGCGTTTTTCTGTCTTTTCAATCTCTCCCTCTTTCTCTCTCTCTCCCTCTCTCTCACTGCTAAGTTTTCAGGTTCACACATAACCAACCATTTTCCTCGCTGGGGGAACCTTTTTTCGTTTGTGTCCACACCTTGCCCAGCTTTTCCTCAGCCGGAGGCGATATTTTCCAACAAACGTCAACATGCTTCTGATACGACTTCGTTTTGAGTTCGATTAGATAGGATAACATGCGTCTAAAGTGCATTTGTAGCGTTTTTTTTCCTTATGGCTTTGACTTGACATTTCTTTATCGATTTGTTCACCTTTCGGGTTTTTTATTGGTACCATTGGATGGCAATGTTAAATATCGATGAAATTTTGCGTAGGAATGAAACTAGAAATAAATAAAAGTTCCGTCCAAAGATGCCAATAGTTGGTTCGGCGCATTTAAACTGCAATAATTCGCCCCAGAGACATCGTTTCAATGCCAAAAAAAATGTACTTAATGGAAAGACTGTAAACAAGCTTGTTATTCAAAGGATATAACACACTTCATACTCGATCACATATGGAAGTGATTTAGTTCAATAAAAATATATCAGAAATGGTTGATTATGGCAGCAGTATAAATTAATTGAAGTGCGAAACTAAACCCGTCCACTTTAATTACTCTCCGATGCTTACGACTTTTCCATTAGCATACTCCTTCTACTGGGCCGTGGCGCCCGTGGTCGGTCGGTGGCCATTTTGATTCTTGTTTGATTGCCGCCTTATTGGCAATTACCGCATAAATTATCAGTGCGCTCGCAAACACGCGGCCATTGTCTTCGCCAAATGACTCAATTTCTCGGCATTACTTGCGGAGCCGGAGCTAGTTGACGCAGTACCTCGATGGAGACATTAGCAATTCGTTTTGTCGGCAGTGAGTTGGCGCTACCCAGGACTAGGAGCGAATCCGGCGCAACCTGCTTAGCCGCAAACTAAGCCTCACTCAGCTGAACTTTCCTATACCTCAATGGACCCTTTTCTCACCCCGTTTCGTTCCTAGGTGGTCCTTGCTCCGGCTCCGTTTCATCAATCACAATCCATTTCCCAACGCGCTGTTCCTGCGGAGACCACCACGCACTCGGGCGTCAGCGACCTTCAACCGGTCCCCGTTTTGCGACAGACCGCGTGCGCAAAACGGCAACGAGGTGTTAATTAAACGAATTGCGCAAACGCTCGCAGTGCGCCACGGGGCGAACGGACGGGGCATGAACGCAACCGTGCTTTTGTTTTCAATCGAATGATTTATTCCGTCTAATTCGTCTTGCGCAGTGTGTCGCGCCCGTCGGACTATGGGTTGTGTATGCGTGTGCGACACTGCCGCTGCGCAATCGCAGCTTTCTCACGGAGCCGTCATTTTCGTCATCGGACGCGGTGGTAGCTCGAGCTGAGCACTTCTTTGAGAAATTACTGTCCGACCTCCCGACGGTGGCAGAGAACGGCAAACAAGTGGAAATAAAACAATACTTGCTTGCTTTGACGACTTGGCGCCCGGTGAAAAACTCGCCTCGCTAAAAATAAGGCGGAACTGTACAGTACAGCAGCGATTGACAGAACAACCCAACAAAAGAAGAGTAAAATGTCTCACGACAACAAGCAAATGAACCATTGCAGTGAAATACTTTATTCGGCTTAGGAGAGACCAAACCGTGAATAGAAAAGAAAGAGAGAATGTGCTCAATTGGTTTTCTAACAAGTGCAGCGGACGAACAAGCTCGCCACCGATACTGATACTGACGGCGGAAACGATAACGAAACTTCTACAACGCTGGCCAATATAAGATGACGACCCGATGGGGCTGGGAGAATGAAACATGCTAGATTGATGTTTTTGCCGCGTACGTTTGTGAGCGTACAGCCGTCCATACCCCCTGGTGGATGCCGTTTCCCGCCACATTCACTCCCTTCTACCGTCTGATCAAGTGTTATTTACATTCCATTGAATTAATGACTATTTTGATTTGACCTGATCTTCAACCCCTTGCCAGCAAGAAACGGCGATGCAACAACACGTGAAAGTTGGGTAGTGTTGTTTTACAAAGAGACAAATAGACACGCTTCAATTCACGCGGTACGATTTTCAAGTGCACCTCAGGCCTGATTATTTCTAGCTTCATTTCGCGCGCATAATTACTGACTTGAATACTCGAATATCATAAGCGAATAGGCTTTATTTACTGATCAAATTTTTTAATTGCCTTTCTAAACATATCAATAACAACTTCCATTCGAATCTGGGAATAGCATGTCCTTCTCATCCCAACATAGAGCACAACGAGAGCAAATGGCATTTAAGGTGATAACGAAATGAAAAGGGAAACCCCAGTGGGCCATTTTCCACTCTTTCCAAGTCCAGCAGCGGCAAGATGGGTCAAACGAACGCTACCGACACTGAAGCGGGCCATCACGAGTATGCCATCAGAATTATCGTCATCACCATCTGATCGTCATCAGTCTCGCCATCGTCATCATTGGCAGTGGAACAATCGCAATCTTGGCCGCGCCATCGTCGCCTTCAATCCTCAAACCGGAGCACCCACATCGGCATGGGCAGCGACTTTGTCGCCATTCGCCTTCCCTCCCATCGCTGTACACATCGCTTGGTGATGATTTTCTAGGTCATTTCAATTAAAATCCGCTCTCTGCCAGTGGTTCCCGCTTCACTTCCACTTCCAACCGCGTACGACAGTGGTTGAATCACAATCGCAGCCATAGGAGATAATGGTGAGGGCCCTTAGGAACCATTTTCTAGGTTAGCTGTCTCTAGCCTAACTACAGTTGGCTAAGGTTGTATTTTTTAGGAGACAAAGATCATGATGTTTAGTTAGGTGTAAATGTCTATGCCTAGTTTTTTTTTTATTTTGTAGAAAAATTAAAACTATTTTGTTTAAATTACTTAAAATAAAACTACATGCGATGCACCTTTTATTTTTTGGTTTAATTAATTTAAACTTTAATAATTTTTTTCTTAAAATAACATCTGACAGCGTACAATACTATCAGTGACAAAAGTAAGCACTTGGCTTCGCAAGCTTCAGAAAGCATGTAGTGAAAACTGTCTCCCAGCTTACATCGCAAACGCATGGTAGGTAATACTAGACATTTGCAACTCGCCAAATCCTTTCCTCGGTTGTCAGAAAATATAACTTCCACTGGCCAATGCGTAAGGCACTCTATGTCCAGCAAGATTAGACGACCGGCAGTCGTAAGTTTTCGGCCTGGTTAAATATCGTTTACACTTTCACAGGCCCACTGCAGAGGGTGATGACACGATCTTGGGTAGTAAAGCTAAAAGTGCCAACAACACGGAACCAACATCGGCAGCGACGAACGACGACGGTTTCGTCCGGCAGTTTTGTCGATGTCAGGAGGGGTCAGTAGACATTTCCGTCACCCGTAAACCATCCCACGCCGACCTGACCAGAGATCCCGACGATGACCTGCGACAGCACGAGGAGCGATGGAAAGCCTAGCAGGCAAATGGGCAAACGAATGGTTGTCCGGCTGTTTTAGCTTTGCAAAAACCCAAACTCAATGCGCCCCATTTTGTACAGTCGTGCCCCTCGGTTGGTGTTCCTGCCTTCAGACCCGGCACACACCGATGTTTTGGCTTCCCGGACGCATATCAAATGCGGGAATGATCTTTTTGTCTCAAAAAATCTAGTCTCCGAGCTAGGGTCTTATCGATTCACGCGTTTGGTGCTGTGTCTGACGTCTTAGGTTTAGAACTTTAATTTTATTTCTTATTTTGTTGTTACCACTTCCCGCTACCTTACATGGATTTGATGTTGGGCGATGATGCTTCAGTCAACTTGACCAAAGATTGTGAATCCTCCTGGGTTTCTCTCAGGACCATACCGGTACTGACGGTTATGGTCCTTATCAGCGACGTTTTCAGTCGGTCACCATTTTTTGTGGTTTCTCGCGGCTGCTTCAAGCACACATCTACTCCTCCCTTATCAGCTCAAGCCAGATGATACCCATGTGCCCTGGGAGGAATTATTATTTCCAGCCACAATACACGACCTCTGGGCGTGAATGTGTCAGTAATAGAGCTTAAATTTAATCGATCATTCGTTTTTTTTTTCGTGAGGTGTGTGGAAGAGCCCATTTTTTCCATCTTTATAGAACCGTTCACTGTAGGGTGGCTTTTTGGTGGATTTTTGCGTTGAATAACCGACAAAAAAAATTTAGCGCTCGAATCAAATTTTTCGCTTTGAAGGCAGCAACGAAAGTGATTCGAGTTGCAAACATGGTGCTCAAAAATATCGATTAATTGCTCGATTTGAAGAATCGGTCAGTGGTTCTTCCAGAGCACCCGCGATATAACACAAAAAATCCATAAAAGCGAAATCTTCCGAACCTAAGAAGGAACGATTCAAATCCGAATGAACAGCGAGAACATGGCAACCGGCATAAAAACCTAGATCGCACAAATGGCGCCAAATGTCCTGCCAAACACCAAACCGGTCGGAGGCCTCATGAACTCGCACTCGGCTGCCCGGTCAACGGATTATCTCTGTTTCGAACGTCAGGAAAGTGCATTCATCAACGCATGAATGGCCCAACGAAACTGGCCCCTTTTTTTACCCGTCTCTGAGAGGCTCGAGCAAACCCCGATCCGAAGTCGGTGTCCTTGGGGAAACGCAGACAATACTGCGCGCCCAAAAACAGACAAATTTTAAACGGTGCATCATTCCTCCAATTTACGCTAGAAAGAATTAAACCAAATCCCAACGGTCATGGTGGTCATCCCAACGGTGGCCATCGTGGTGATGATGATGATGAGAATGATGATAGAAACGATTGTTGGCCCGTAGTTGACAGCGAACATCGTTGACCGGATAATGGAATGCACGGGCGATGGGAGGGTGCGAAAAACGACCGAAGCACAAAAGCGATCCATTTGGTAAAAAAAAAGAACTGAACGAAAAAGGAAAAATTCCACCACCTGGCATCGCCGAATCAACACATACGCGAGCACTCACAGCCGGTTCAGGCTGGCGTTATGTTTGGGGGGTGCTAAATTAAATCCAATTCCAACCGAAGCATCACCGGGATCACAAAGCGTTCTGCACCGGAATGCCAATGGGCAGGAGCAATGAAAAGTGGTTGTGAAAGAAAAAGAAAATCAAATAAATCACAAAAATACACATTTCGGTAAAATACTGGTAGCGGAGCGCATGGACAAAGAGTAGAACACTGGCAGAGCGGGAGAAGGGGAAAGAGGGAGAAAAAGATAACGGTTGACGAAAGGGTTTTATTTTATCCCGTCACCTGCCAGTCTCGACGAAATCGGAAAAGGATGTCGGATCAGCGGAGTAAGCTCAACTACTGGCAGGATGGTGGAAACGACCGGCGCAGAGGCACAGCGACGAAGCGGTTATGTCCAACTCTAACGAATGCGCCATGATGGACAGTCCGTCCCAAGAGGCGGATGTGGAGGAAGTTCACAAACCCTTGCTGGACCTCCAGGACCTCCGGGCAGAGAACATCGGCCTTTGGCGGGACATAGCTAGATACACACACCCGCAGATACGCTTAAAGCCTACCGGACAATCAAACACACACTGGCGCAAAAACCGCAAGGCTCCAAGAGGACAACACACTCCAAAGCAGTCCTCTACTGGGAGCGCTTTTCCATTCCGTTGTGACACAGGACATTTGGTAGCAAGGCGGAAAGGGAGAGAAATAGAAATAGAGAGAGTGGAAAGAATGATGAAAAACTGCGGGAAAGAAGCGAAGGGACGGCCGAGTGGTCGACCAGGATCTAATTCGATTTGTGGCCTCTTCGGTCTCTCCGGTCGCTGGTTTGATTTCCGGAAGATCGCTTTTCCCCGCTCCCACGGACGCTTCCACCGAAGGCGACCACCGCCGAGCACGATTTCCCGGCCACTGATTTTCCAACGTCTCGTTATGCTGCGTTTCCCAGGTTCCCATTCCGACGGCCCGGCGTATCCCTACTCCGCGAGACGCATTTTTTCCCCGTCGGAATCCAATGCTACAACGCGCGGCGGAAAGAAGAGCTCCCGAAGCTACCACCGGTTGTCTCGCTTGCACGATTCGAACAGTTTTTACCCCATGGCACATGCATGACTCGCCGAGTATAACAGTTTTGCGAGCCAAAGATCGGCACATCGCATTACACAGGGCGTGGCCTCTAGCAGTCACCCTGACCGACCGTGGGTTCGAGTGGTGCTAGCTCACTCACTCGCACCCAACTGACCGCGCTCACTCACTCGCTCACTCCATTGGCCGCTGTGATTCGCTGAATGGTGCCTCGACGCATCGCTCCTTCTCGTACTCACGTCCCGCTTCTCACTCTCTCTCTCGCACGTCGGCCCGACGTACGTCTCGACCCAAGACGGCTTGGCGCAGTACTGCTCTTTCACCCCAGGCAATGAGACCTTCGTCGAGGGTTAGGCGAACCCACTGAACCTTGCCGCTCTTCGAGCTGTTGCTTCCCCGCCGTGCCGGGCTGATCTCCTTCCCCTGCGCGAAGGATACGGTGTCCGGGACCAACCACACGGTTGGCTGTTTGCGCTGACGGGAGCGAGTGAGTGAGCGGCTGGTGTGCGAACGGGATGCTAGTATGCTTACGGGAGAGAAGTGAGGCTGCCCGTGGCTGATGCGCGGCACTGCTTCAGCCCAGCAGACGATGCCCGGCCGTGGCGCGTGGTGCAACGTGAGCGCGAGCGAGACAAACGGACCGGTGCGGACGGGGGCAGGCCACACATTTGAAAGCGCCGCCGCCGCCGGTGTGGTGCGCGGTGGTGGGGCAAACAGGTCGGGCTTCGGTCGGTCGGTCGGTTGATCGGTCGGGTCGGGTCGCGTACCTTTAGCACCCGTTCAGCTCACTGCAGGCGCGCGGTTCAGTTCAGTCAGGCACGGGAAGGCCTTTTGGATAGCTGCGTGTTGCGTCGTGCGAGATTGTCAGCGTCCGAAACGAGATCGATCCGCGTCCGGCATCTCTCCGGCGAGTGTGTTGTCGCGGAAGGAAAACTCATTATCAGCCCCGCGAGGTGTGACGTGCGCGAGCGTGGTGTCACGACCGTGTGATGTGATCGCGATATAACCAAGAGAATTGAAAACAAAAAATTATCAAACAAATTCAAATCAAGTAAAAAGGCGTGCGTGTACCGGAGAGGGAGGAAAAATAAAAGAAGAAAGAATCCTGCTCAGTGGAAGCTCACTTGCCAACATCCACTTCCTGCTTTACGTCATCGGCCTCACCTTCTCCCCGTCGAAAAGGTCGAAGTGTTCCGAGGGTGATCGAAAGGCGCACTTGGCTAACGGATACACGAATTTTGCCCGCGTTCTAGGGGGTTCGCAAGTTTGCGCGGAGTAATCTGCGATTTTATTTATTTATTTTTTATGTTGTGTCCCGCGCGGCTAAATTTACATCCACATGTGTGTACCATCGGTGGCCATCTGAATCAGCGTAAATGTAACGAAGGAAAAGAGAAGCAAGAAAGGAAAGAGTCCAATGAAAAACCACCACCGCAAATCACAGCGCCTAAGCAAGCGGATCCGAAGTGTGACGTGAGCAGTTATTTATGTTTTCGGTGATCGGTGTGTGAGGTGACTTCGAAGAATTGATTGATCAGCGAAACGGTCGAGTAGAAGAAAAGGTGACGGTGAGTGCAACAGTTTGTTGGTGGAAATCGGAAAATTGCGCACCGTCATCGAGAGAAGTCACCCTTCAGGGCATAGAGTGTCGCGTGTTGTGTGACATTTGTGCAACCCTTGTGTTGTGTACCGCTGTAAGAAAGTGGCACCAAACAGAAAGTCGATAGGGATCACACTAGCTATTCCTTTTTTTTCGGAGCAAAGGTTCGGCAAATGACAGGATAAATTGCACGTTGTCAACAGAAAAACAAACCATCGCAACAATAACTTAACCCTGCAAAACACCAGTGTTCGTGCGAACGGTAGTGATCTGTTGCAGGTGTACATGATCGCTTCTGCAAGTGTGTGTATGTGTGATTTTTTTACGCAATCCTCAAGAGCACAATTTTCGTCCCGTTAGGGTTTGCGCTCGTGTGCCAGCGCCCGAGAGGAAAATCAATAGGCTGATCTTATTGAGCGAAGCGAAAACGGACACAGGAAAAATACAACGCGGACACAATTTTTCCCTGCACCGGTGAGGGAAAGCGGAAACCATTTTTCTCGACAGCGTCGGCCCCGACTGTGGGGCCAAAACCGGTAGCAATATTCTGGCACACAACACCCTCAGCATGTACGGTGGTGGCGTTCTCTGCCCGTCGCCCTCGACGGCGACGGGTTTCTACAATCCGCGCGGCCAGGGCTCGGAGATCGGGGCGCTCGAGCTGGGCTTCCCGCGGGGGATGGCCCTGGTGCCGCCGCCCCCGCACGGGGCCTGGCGCGACCCGAGCACCCTCTCCGGCACGCACCTGCCCGTCTCGAGCAGCACGGCCACAGCCGCCGGCGACGACATAACCACCCTCGGCGGCCAGGGACCCCCGGGCGGCTCCGTCGTGCCCGGCATGCAGACTTCCTCCTCGTCGTCCAGCGGAGGTGGGGGCGCGCAGGACAAGAAGGACTTCATTTCGTCCTCGTCCGGCGGCTCGTCGATCGCGAGCGTCGGCCAGCATCCGGGCGGGGGCAGTGGGGCCGGATCTGGCGGTGGCGGCCTGTCGTCCGTTTCGCAGTCGAACTCGATCGACAAGAAGGAGTTCCTGTCGCTGCAGCAGAGCACCACACCCGGCTCGCAGAGCATGAACTCGCAGAACGGGCAGGACATCAAGAACCAGAACATCGAGTGCGTCGTGTGCGGAGACAAGAGCTCCGGCAAACACTACGGACAGTTTACGTGCGAAGGTAAGCGATGGAAGAGGGACACGAAGTAATGATGCTATGGTGAACCCATACAGTTAGTGACTTTAAAACCTGTTCCCTATGAAAAAAGGAAACAAACAAGTGAGAAGAGATAAGAGTAAGAGAAGAGATAAGCGTACGTCCAACGTTATCTTTTCGTATTTTGCGTGTTTAAAATTGACTAAGTGAAACCAAAATGTGACATACAGTTTTTTCCGCGTTATTGCGTGGGAACATCTTGACTTCCCCAGGCTGACACCGTGAGCATGGACAAAAACCTCATCCAATTCTACTGAGCAAAATGTTACTGGCATTGCAGTGAGCTTGTTTACAAGTTTTATTGTTTTCCTTTCCGCATCCGCACGAAAGAACCCACTTCCATCGTCCCACAGGACGCAAAACTACACATGGCATATGTAAGGAACGACGTTTTCCGAACGTCTTTCCATGTGCAGCCTCTTCCTCTTCGTTTGTCTTGCTCGGCCAGCTACAAACAGTGCGCTGCTCGATAGCTGGGTCCAGTGAAGCGTTTGAAACGTGGCCAACCTTCTACCACTGCCCCTTGTCCAGTTTCTTGGCGAGTTAATAAAATTATGATTATTGTGGGATTTTCCCTTGCTCTGTCTTCTTCGCTCCGGAGAAACCTGCCGAACGCCTGCCGACCAACGTTTATTTGCAGAGGAAAAATGCCTGTTTGTTTCTGATTCAAAGATGTCACGATGTGCTTTGCTGTTCCGCAGTGCCAGTTTGTACCATCGACATGTTCTCAAAGTATTTTGTTTTGTTTTCCCCCTCACACGCAAGAGGTGCTTTAACAGGACTTTAAGGACGAAAGAATTGAGACGTTGGTAAAAGGGCCGGGGGCCTCTTCTTCCTCGGGAAACGTTCGAGACACAATTAATCACAACAAATAAGCATAAAAAAGTCATCACTCATGCAAGGCCGCAAGGCCGGGGCGTCCGGTTGTTTCTTTCGTACGCCTTTTTTATGATTTCTTAATAGGAGTTGTATCTTGGAAAGTACTTTTCCTTTCTCCGGATTGTTTCATTTTTCACGTGGGCTCGAACGTTCTTCTTCGGATTGCCTGTTTTCGTATGCACCACAGTAAAGCCCATGTTGCCTAGCGTACAAGTAACGAAAACATAATCATAAAGCAATTGACTTCAAACATCGTTTCATTATTTCTGTAAACTAAAGCTCTCCCCTCGTGAAGATTTTTGAAGAAAAAACCATAAAACGTAAGAAATAGCTCACATCTGAAGGGATGTATGATCGTTATCCCTCCTCTGACATCCTAGCTGGTTTTTGTTCACTTGGTAATTGTTATGATTTTATTTAAAAGGATCGTTGTTATGCTCCTGTTTTTTTATGTCGCACTTATGGTTGGAATTGTTTTTTATTGGTCTTCCATTCTACCCAGCTTTACGTTATCTAGCGGCGGTAGACTTCCCTCTTTCTTGCGCGGGAAGACGATGATCGTCCTTTGGCAGGATTTTCCAGGCGGAAGATTAGGGAAGACTGTTTACCGTGTTCGATGCTTGAACTTTTAGACTTCTTACTTCAGCGCAGTGGAAAAGGCATACGGATGGCGCGGTTTACCGCTTGCCCTTATTTATGGTGGAACATTTTTCTTCCGCCATACGGTATCCGGAGGAATCCGACCGACAAATCGGCCGAAAGCGGTCCTTGCTAAGAGTGAGTGAGATTGTCTTACTGCGAAGTGATGTGAGAGTGTACTTGCGCATCTCGTCTGCCTACGGTTATTGCTCTTCCGTTTGGCTGGCGATAAACATAAGCCGCACAATGCCAACGCACTGCAGAGGCAGGAGGGGGAGCGATCCATGTAGGAACGTTTTTGGGCAATCACGGGTGAAATATGCGTATGCAAATAGTTTGCCCCTTAGCACCGGTTCAATGCTTAAGAAAGAAGGGACGCTCAATCGCTCTCCACGCGCTGTTGTGTTGGGATGATGCTAGTTTATGGACCTAGCAATCGTAGAAATAACATTGTGCTTACCGCTGGATGCATTTCCGCAATGGATAATTTTCCGCCTCGGTTGATTGATATCGGTGTTTAATCAATTGTATTGCCAACGGTGAACGAAATATCACGATGTAACCAAGCGTAAAGAGTTAGTTTATGATGTTTCTTTGAGAGTGGATTACATAGGGCAAGATGTTTATAAGGATAACATTAGCTTTGGGATTTAATTGGAAGTTGAAATATTTGTGTAATAGGTGTAAGACAAACTGAGAATGCAATTATCAAGGATAATGATATGAAAAGAATTACTAAAGGCAGAATTTACTCGATAAATTTAGTCATAAAAAATACAAGAATCGATGAGCTGAAAATGAAAGAATTTTTTCACTGCTTATAAGATTCTAATTATATTGCGTAACACTATCTACAATGGTTATTCAATGCATTGGGACCACGGACATAACCCAAAACAAACTATTGACAAGGACCACCTAGTGATCCAGTCTTATTCCGCACATTCCCTTCGTCGTAGAAACCTTTCAATTAACGTTTATAATCAGTAGTCCGTAGTGCTCCGATTGGCATTGGCTCATGCGGCACGACATGGAAGCAAAACAAAAAATGAACCAACACAATGGCGACATTTGACTTCCATTCTTGCGTCCTCGGATTTTCATTTTCTTTTCTTTTGTAGCAAGAAACCCCAAACCTCAATTTGGCAAGATGAAGGCGTACAGCCAAGAAGGTCAATGAGGTCAAACAAGAGCCGAGCTAGAATTTTGTGATTACGGCTTACGAGTAGAAGGGGGGAAAAAACGATGCGAACCTCTAGCGAAGCGTTTTGTGGTCACTAATTTGGGTTCACATGGCGCAGGGAATAGCCAAAGCAACAACATTAAAATCGTTGCTTATGTGAAAAAGAAAAACAACATCGAAGGCGCCAATACTGATGAAGAGATAATCAAAATAAAACATTCATGAGCTTATGATAAGGAATTACATTTATAAATCTAGTGGAATAGAAGAAAAAAAAATCCATTCTGAGAAGAAAAAAACGATTGCAGAAAAAGAAAACTAAATGAATCGCAATCATCCCAAGGATTATGTCACTGGTAAAAAAAGAAACGTCTTCTAGACGAGAGATAATAATAATTCAACCAATAACTGCGCCGTTGCGGTGCTGTCGCTCGCAGCCCGCGTCCAGCTGATGATGTAATGGACACCCGGAAGACACGGCGGGATCTTCACACCTTTGCCCCAGGTTCAGCACATTGAGCTACCGAAAAACGGGGCTCGCTTCGTATTTCCGTGCCACAACCTGACGGCGTTAGTGTATCCCGGCGGAAGTGAACCGGTTCTCAACTGGAAGCGCCGCGCATCTCGTGGCATGATGTGAAGCACCGGTTATTTAACAAGGGGCGCTAGGATGCAGGAGGAGCCGATTCTTTGCTGCGTTACAAGTAGCAAGCGGAGTTATCACGCACTTTTCAGAATGCGCTGGGCAAGGATGCAAAAAAAAAAAACATCATCTGATGTATCGTAACAGAGCGGAGAGAAAAGGGGGAGAAATGGAAGCAGAAAAAATAAGCATAATACCAGTAGCACCATCATCACGATTGATGATGATACGATCTCCATCCCAACCGGGATTCGTCCTTACCGAAAAGGCTTGATTTTCCGACCGCGCAAGCGAGGCTTCAGTTTCGTTCCCTCTCCGTCTCCGGTTTTGTGACTTATGGGATTGCGCTGGTCAAATGTCAAACTGCAGCAGTCAATTAATCGTAAAGAGCCATTCCAGAGTGCAAGAGGATTCAATTTAGCTATCTGCTCGCCAACCCGTTTCAAAAACGTGTTTCGCTGAGAGTCCGAACCGCCAGCCGGCCGGGGCTGTTGCATTATTTTATTGTTTGAATGGTCTTCACCTTTTGGCATCGAGAGTCGTGTTGCACGCCCTGTAAAAATGACGATTGCTTACCGTGAAAAAGTGATTGCTTAAGGCTGTGGCGCGCCACAAGCGCTGGGAGAAGCGTTACGAAATCGCGTTACCACGCTAATGCAAACGGTTTTCCGAACGAATTGTCCGCGGCATTGGATGGATATGTACCTTCGAGATGAAAATAATTAAAACCAGCAGATAGTTCCAATCGCACACCAGGCTCGAACACGTGCTGCCCGCGCGTTTCAAGGGCCTCAGACAAAAAAAAAGGGCGACCTAACGCCTCGGCGCCATCATTAGTGCCGGACGGACGATCGATTTTCCGCGAACGAACGCGCGAGACGGCGACCGGTCACTCGCGATCCGGCGCTGCTCAATGCGCGTCGAGGTCATCCGGGGTATCCGGTGGGGTGGTGGGGAGGACTGTGCAGTCGAAGGGACGGAAGCGACGGACGCACTCACATCGGACAGCGTCAAGAGGTCAATTGCGTATTTGTGTGTCGTTTTGTGGTGACGAAGTTTTTCTTTACTATTTCCCCCATGGTTTAGTTTTTTGCCCTTTTGGAAGAAATAAAAAAAAAACCCATCGTTTACATTTTGTTGTTTTTCGTTCCATCCACTCTTCCGAGTGGCGCGAAAATCATTTTGTTTAAAATCTCTACCCCCGAGTTGCAATTGGCTTTTCCCTCACCCACATCCCCTGATGTGCACGAAGATCGGTGGACACTTTTCATTTGCATCTTTACGATGTACGGCGAACAGTTTTTTTAAAGCTTTATGCACCTATATAATCGAAGACATCTGTCAAGTTTTACACGAGTTACGTGACGCGATTGGGCAGTTTTTTTTCTTTGTGACGGACGAAGGAAAATTGTTAACACGCTTGTTTCACTCTTTACGATCGCGGTGAAGTTGGACGGCGCTTCAAAACAGCTAATTAATGATGATCAATTATGCTGGGAAAGCCAACAAGCCAAGATTTATCTTTTATTTTAAGTTTCAGGTCTGTTATACACGAGCATCTAAAAAATATTCAGTAACTCATGGAAGTTAAGTGCGATTAACGATTGTTCGTTTCAATTTGAATCACAGTTGTGTTATGGAACGTACTTTTATTAAATCTTATGAATTAATAAATTACACTTCCCAAAAATCCCCAAATTGCCCACGTTCTTAACAGGGTGCGTCATCGGTGGCCGACATCGAGCACTCGTATTCCTTCCTAGAGTCAAACAAAAAACAAAAACCCACCGCCATCTTCGGCTTTACTGATAAGAGCATTTGCGTTTGCGCCGTCCGCCATCTTTATGCCCCCCGGGCGTGGGGTATCGGTGGACCGTGTGCGAGCAATTGACCATCGTGTGTGTACGTGTGCCTATTCGAGAAGCAAAACGGCAGATGGGGAGACGCTCTGCTCCGCTCCATTATCAGCATGGCGTCAAATGGTGCACATCGGGCTGGACTGTGTTTTGATTCGCTTCGACCACAGCTCATCTTCCTCGAGGAGTCCTCGGTGTCGTCGTCTTCGTTGTCTTTGTCCGCCGCTATCAGAGGATGAATTGTGTGTCTCTGTGTGTTGGTGTCCGTGGCGGGATGATAAGCGCGGGCCAATTTATGCGTTTTCTTGTGCCGATCTTGCCGCCGACCGGTGCGGGAGCTTTTTAGTTTTCTTTTCAACCGTTTCGATTCCTGTTGCTGCTCGCTGCCACAAGCGATCGACAACGAATGGGCGCGGTGTTGTGCGGTGAGAACCAGTGTTACTAGGCCGCCTCGTCCCAGTGATCAGCGATCGAGTGTCTCAAGGTTTGCACTTTGATTTGTGTTATCCCATTCTTCATCGCCATGCTGGAATATTCAAATTTAAGCTCGAACTCGGTCACGAGTGGCCACGATCGGCAGTTCAAATCATAGTGTTCCGGTGCAACATGCATTCCGCCATCGTGGATTGTAATGGCAGTGCGCGAAATTTTTTTACCATATTTTCTCGGGCACATAAAGCCTTGCCTTACGAATGCTACCATCAGCTGATTGGGGAGCTCGTTACAACTGTGAGTTTTTTTTTCCAATCCCCCTTCAAGAATGCATGTAGCTGTGTAAGTGTGCATTTTTTTGTTATGCTTCCCGCTATCTCTCGCTCAATTTACGCCAGAACGGTTTTGTTTACTTCTTGGCCAGCTGGTGCATCGGGGCCCTTGCAACTGGTGCATAATTGCAGCGTGCTGTGGGTGATTATGAACATGGCAAAAAAGGAAAAATGAAAACAGAATCATTCCACGCTCCCGTGGACCAGAATCTAGCCACCGGAACCGGCAAATGAAGAAAAGGGAAATAGTGAGAGAATTAAAATATTATGAAGTGAAAGGCCCATATTGCATCTGCATTCCGCCTCCGAGAAGCCGGCAGTAGCGCAATCAGAGTGCGGGTTTTGCGATCAGCCACCGAATCCTAACTGACGATAAATGCTGGGCAACGAACTTTACCGATGCGGCCCCGTCGTGGGCGTCTCATTGCTTGGATTACGCGAGTAGAAAATTTATGCCAAGCATGCGATCATACAGACGGTCTGAAGAGAATGAACGTTTCGCAGAATTTTGCCGGAAAAAGTCAGCTAGTGTCTTAGATCGCACCTACGGAATGTATCACACAACTGCAGCTTTATCTTGACGGAATTGTAATTTTCCTACCCACAATCGTTCACCGTGCAGCGAACTGTTCTTTTCAGTCGAGGAATCACTTGTCCCGTTTTTTTTTTTTTTTTTTTTTGTTGCTATGAACCTCCTGCTCCCTGCCCAACTCACCGAAGACTGGATACGGTTGTCGATTTATTAAAACAGAAATTAATTATAATTAAGCAATTTCATCATCAGCCCCATCGCCCACTCTTCACACTCGACACCATAATGCACGCCTTGATTTCTTTTCGTACTCTCGACGTACGAAAAGAACGCGAATTCCTCGGTGCCGGGTGCCTAAGGGCTTTGATCTTTCGCCAATTATGCCGCTGAGGCTTTTCTTTCTGCGGTAGAATGCACCGATGAGCTGGACGTAAAAGTGAGCAGGAAGTTACGCAAGCTGCAGCCATCGGTTTATCACCTCCCGGTGGGTTTGACTTATCTGATTGAGTCATTGCGGTGTATTACGGCGGTAATTGTGCAATAACACTAATCTGCCCTCCCTGGCGGTCGCTCGTTTTCGTTGAAAGGTATTTCACAATTAGTTACACTTCTAATTTCATTTTAAGAGGCGAGAGCCTTCCCTCGATAAGGCAACGTGCGACCAACAAGTTGAACTGACCGGTCGCTCACTGGTAGCACCCTCGTTCCCATCGGAATCCGGCCACCTCCGTGGAGCATTGGGTGTTCCGGAAAACGCCTAATTCCGCTAATTAGCCATAACTGTCCCTAACCGCCCCGGGCTCTTGTTTCCAGCGCTTCCGACGAACTTCTCACCGGACCGTGACGCTCCCGCATCGGCCGCGGCATTCTGCGGAACTTACTCAAGCGATTTATGAGGACGAGTTTGGTTCCAGAGTTCCCTGGTTTGCCTCCGACACGCGGTATCCGAGAGGCTCTCGTTTCACCTTCCCTGCCTTTTGGCGGGCGGGCTTTGAGACTCACCGCCAACGCTTGCTTATAATCCCAATTTTCTGGTGAAAAATACCCCGTGAAAAATGTTCCAGGCGCCAACCTGCGCAACCTTCAGTTCGTCCCGAATGTTTTGCCTAAAAAAAATATCCCCGAAACACAAACCGCAAGAAAGCACCAATTAAATGGAACACATTCGACCTTACCCTCCCATCCCGTTTGAGGGGGGGCGAACGTTTTTGGAACATTTTTTGGTTCAAATTTGTCCAGCCTGCGTGCCCTTACGCGGTAACTGCACGTAGCACTCGAACAATAATTCGTCACGAAATCAATGCACCATTTCTTACTAGTTCTCCTGGCCTAATGTGGACCGATTGCCGAACCAGTTGCCCGACAACGGTATTGTTCACCAATATTGCATACACCGTCCGTGCTTTCAGCTGCTTGCACGAGTCACTTGAGATCCTTTTACGGAAGAAATGGTATCATTGGACCAAACACAGGAACGTCTTCCTGAGCTCCCAGCATCTCGTGGTGTATTTGACCACATGCAACGCCTCCTAATGGAGCAGCGTCTCCTGGGACACGACATCGGGGGAGGAGGCAAGCGAGAGATTGTACGAGGTGTGTAATCGGGTCGCCCGGGTCGGGTCGCAGTGCAGCGAGATTTTGGTAAAGGGAGGGAGAGTTTTATTAACTATTAACCTCAATCGAACCGGGGGATGCTGCTGCTCGTTGATGGAGGCCGCCGTCTGGGGGGTTCACGATCCGATAGTAAGTGGCGATCGAGTCTGGACCCAAGAGGCGAGGAGCAGGAAGCAACGGTAACTCACGCGACTTCGATTTCCAGCTCACCGATCGATTTTCGATTCGATTTTTATCCAGCTGTAGATTAAGCTGTGGGATAGCATCGCTCCATCCCTTTTTCACAACGAAATGGGCAGCGAACGCGCAGGGTTGAGTTGGATTCACCCCTCCACCGCCTCCCTGTGATATCGTTTGCGAGAAATCGATCGAAACGGACGACGCGACCCGTGCGAGGTGAAGTGAGCAAAAATCGTGACCTACTCGTGCCCGCGATCAACTAACCTCCATCGACTAACTCTCCTCCACATGTATTCACCTTTTTTTTCTCTTCCTTTCAAGCTGGCCACTTGGCCGGTCGGGTCAGGTCGATTTTTGCACCACCAACGTCCCCGTTCCAAGCGTGGCATTGTTTCGCTTCGCATGCTCATCTCTATGTTTATGTAGTATCCTCCCGTTCACTCCAACGTTTTGTTTTCGGTCCTTTCGATCAGTCGTCTTAGCCCGTTCTCGCTCCTTTCGCTACGATACGCGATCAATCGTTTCGATTGCGTTCCGATGCTCAACCGGGCGACCACCACCCACACCCATCCACTCGCCAAATCAGCGAACCACCGGCGATCGTCGCCATCGTCATCGTCTTTTCGTCGCTTATTAATAATCGTAAACCAGGCACAGAACAACACGCCGCCACTCCACGTCCTGTTGCCGATCAACTAGCGACTCTTTTTTCTTCTTTTCCCGATAGAACTAACCAGCCCAAAAGCGGGACGAGCGAGTGGAGAAAATGTGTGTATTCACCTCCACATCGCGCCGATTATTACAGACGATGGTGATGATGATGAAAACGATCAATATAATCATTTACCTTCATCATCATCATGCGCTTTCTGATCATTTGGACGGAGTGCTTCGTGATTTTTAATAATTAGGATGATCAATCCGATCTTCAAGGAAATGCCGGCGAGAGGGAACACGTCGGATAGACAGATTATGATTGCTCCACTTAGGCTTGCCGATGGTTGGTGAAATATGATAAGAATGAGATGGAGTTTATTTTTCAAATGCTTATATCGTGTAATGGCGTATTATAAGGCTTGTTACAACGAACATTTGACGAAACTTATCAACGTGCATAGCGCATGCCATTGAGAACAGTGCATGGAGAATCAAAACAATATTGCATTAAGCATATTGATCCTATCCATCCGTTCAATATCTCGCGCAGAAGTCGTGCAGTTCCGCGGACTACGCGGGAACGAATCTTAAATTGATTTTAATTAACTCAAATGTGCACCCCACAGTCGGGCTTCGGCACTTAAAGCACCAACTCCAACTACAATACCATTCGCTTGCTTTCGCCTACCGAGGACCGTTTTAGCTCGGGCTTACTTCGAGTGGAATGTGTTGCGCTCCTGATGCATCCACTTTCCACGACACGGTCTCGACACTATTTCGCGAGCGAATAGGAGGACGTTGTCACGTAAGTTTGTAGGAAACTGCTATGCTCGCGGATCGTAGCACCACCGTCAAACGTCATCTGCGGAGCAGCAGCCCGCGCACCCGTTCACCAGACCGCCTCTGCCATCTTCGACCGTGTGAACAGGGTGCTATTTTTAGCGATGTCTTTATTGTGTACTCACCTCCCTGGTTGCGGATTATGTTTTCGATAGCGCGGCTGCCATCGAAATCCCGCACCGAGCTGCGCGTCTTCCACCTTCGACACACACGTAGGCGTCTAGTATCGTATCGACTTAACTGCGCGATCTTATCCACCCGTTTTGGGGTCGCAGATTGTGTCGAAGATGCGAACCAATGATTAGCATCTGGGCTGGCAAGCCTGGAACCGTACATTGTGGGCCACTCAGAGCCACACGAGCCGCCGGACACGATGAAGTGAGACGCTGCGCCGTTAAAATGTGCTCACAAAACAAGTGATGTTAATTCCATCGATGATGACACTTGAAGACTGTACCGTTCACTCGCACAACCAACGAGCCAAAGGCCCGCAATCTAGCGGAGGATTGTTAAAGGTGAGAGGTTGACAAGATGGAGCCACACAGACAACAAAAAAAGGCAACGAAGAAAAAACGATGTGTTTGTGTTTTCGGGCAATTTTCACTTCACTACATTTTAACCTTTGCCTTCGACGAGCGGAGGAAAGTAAAATAGAGTTATTGAACAGTTCGATTCACCCAGTGCGAACCATGTGCAACGTCCGTGCTGCTGCTGCTGCTGCTGCTGGCAACACTGTTTGTCTGCCCTGTGATTTACGGGACCCGCCAGGGCCACGGGGCTGGTTCGGCAATGAACCGCGGCGCAGTAAAAGTTAATGAAAAACTTTCCCCAACAACCGCAGCCAGAGTCTCGGCGGAGTCGGAATTTTGGGAGACTTCCAGTGGGGGACATCAGACGCGCTCATTGGTTCGGGTCGGCTGATTCCTTGCTTTATTTTCTGTGTTAAATTTTTGCTTTCCACCCGATACGGGCAGGTTTCTCCGATGCGGTTGTAAAGCAAAGCAGAAATCGGGAGGAGCACCCGAAAGTGAATATTTACTTTTTAAGCGGGCGCTGGCAACCTCCCGCAACTCTCTTATCGGCATCCATCGAGCAAATACGTGCAGGCCAAGGGATTTTGGCCGACAGGAAGGGAACACAAAAAGAACCTGGGCCGACCTGCCCAGATTACGGATGCTGCGTTCGGCAAACAGGGCCGACCATCGGGTGGAAGTGATTTATTAACAATGATTCTTAACAGTGATGATATTGTTTTATTAGCCAGCAACGGCCGTGGAAGCAGACAGTTTGTTGCTGCGCCAGCAACGAGAGGAAAAGTGAAAATAAAAATGAAAAATAAACCCGCTCTCCCGATGCCGCAACCGAATCGATTGGAAGGAAAGGAAACGAGTGTTTTTGTTGTCGAAGAAGCAACCGTATTTCACATGCGCGGCTCCGTGTAATATATAGTATATTATTTGCATATTGAAACGCTTAGTTGTAGTTGAAGTGGAACGCTTACAAAAGTAACTTAGTTAGTATAGTATTCACATTTTAAGGTATCATTGGCGAGACCTTAGAATATGACTGAAATCTGTGAAACCAGATCTATTTTCCTTTCTTATTTTGTAGTAACTGTTTAATTAGCCATCTTCCTGTTTGACTTGAAAACAGTTTACTTTTACCTTGGGAAGTTCCCAGAGCACGTTTTCCCTTTTCGGATCAAAGGTCTCAAACTAAGTCCCCCACCGTAATCCGATAATTATCGCCATGTTTGTCATGGTGTGCAAGCAAGCTGCTCGTAAACTCGACCATCCGGCAAACAAACGCGCATCCTAGGCTCGACAGCCGTGCAAACTGCGGAGTGCCAAAACGAAGGCTTCCTCCGCTCCACCTGGTGCGGCGCCTTGCCAAGCATGGGAAAATGGGCACCGCAATCGTGGAATCCCATTTTAATTCTTCCTTGGTCCAGTTTGCAAGAGGAAACGAGGTACGCGCGCTCGTTGCAAACGATTTTAATTCAATTTTATTTTGCTGGCTCGCGTTGAGCCGCTGCCAAAGCCGAGCTAGCTTTGCTTGTGGACAGCAGCTCAAGAACCCTACGGCCGCAACTACCAATCCGTGCGCTGCCGGGGAAGAAGCTCCCCATGGCTGGCTCCCTGTAGGACGAGATGAATCCCACAAACGGTAAAGATAATAGCCAGTAAGTCACCAGCCGTTCGCGGGCGAGGGCCCACATTCTCGATGGAAGCGAGTGGCTCCTCCTGCCCAATCTTGCCGCGGAGTTTCTCCTTCTTCCGAACGATGGATGAGATTTTTGGTGCCAGCTCCCGAGAGACGATGGAGCAGCCGAAGTGAAGCGCGCAGGAAATAAACTCATAAGTACCTGCAAGTCGTGATCTTATTCTTTATGCACGGGCGAATCACGGATACCGGGAACGGAGGAGCGAACGAGAGAACAACAAGAGCGTACTCGGGGCCCAGCACTGGAAGTAACTAAGCAATCGATCGTTACGGTGCGCACATGCTGTGAGCGGTTCTGTCGCACGGTTTTTAAATGTGCCGGCCAGACCAACAAGCAGGGAATCGATCCTTGATCGGGAATGAAAAGAATTGCTTCTTTACTCCTAACGGCCGGTCACCAATTTGTGTGTGGTTCTTTCTGTCGCTTTCTTCCCGGCGGGAAACATAAAGGTAACGGTTTAATTACGTTTAAATGCAAGCATGAACGGGGAGTTCGCAGAAAAAAAATCGATAATAGGGTTAATGAAATGATTTCGAGTAGGCCGACTTTGTACCGTGCGTTGTTGCCCAGAGGCGGCCCGAAAGCATCTCCAAAAATACACTCAAAAACTCGAGTGGGGGCTGCACACATTATGACGGCGATGGGAGTTGACGATCACTATCGATCGTGCTGCGGTTCGAGCTGGAGCTGGAAGGAAATAAAATCTCAGTACGTTCCCGCTGGCCGGGCGATGTGAGCGGCGCAAACCATTGCAAACATTCACAATTTCCCGCAGAAGAGGGCGCGATTTTCCCTTTGCAAGTTCCAAGTGCATCTTCGATGGTTGGAGTTTAGCGGTCGCGCGCGCGCGCGCTCATACTCCCTCGTTCTTACTCGATCTTCCCGCACTCTGCCTTATCGCGGCGCATCGATCGAAAAATAATTTATTATTTCATATGCCCCTTTTTATTAACTGCTGCACGACTGCGCGGCTTATCGGGTGGCTTGCTGGCCGGTTGTCCAGTTTTCCTTTCACTCTTCCCCGAGTCCGTCTTGTTCAACCTATTACCCTTCTTTTTCTATCTCTTTCCCTGGCGAGAAGTAAGTCGCGGTAAATGTGTTGCGATCGTGTTTACTTTGAGTCGCAATCCTGGCTGAGGGTATCGATGATCGATTGTCCGCTGACGGACCAGGCGAACTGAGGGCGAGGTGTGTTCTTCGCCGTACGTACGTTGAGTGGAAAATTATAAGATGGGAACATTCGCTGCAACAGCGCGTCGTGTGTTTTTTTTTTCTTTCGAGCGTGTTGAATGAAACAAATCGCTGACACCGGTTAAAAAAGTTTAGTAACGAACGACAGCCAATGTTTTTCAAGAAAGATCATCACTATTAGAATCGAAATAAGATAAAAATTCGCAAATTAAGCATTGAGTGCTTCAAGCTGCTATCGAATGCTCGTCACAGAGGTTACTATACTTAAAAAATACGTTTAAATTAAAATTATAATTATTTATTTTCCACTTTTCCATGCCTATACAATGGAAAGACAAAAAATTCCCCACTTTATGCTTAAAGCATGTAATCCGCACACATATTGCCTAACGATGCACACACCGATGTCCACCCATGAAGTCCCTGTGAAACCGAAACCGACGCCGGAGCGCTACTCGCCTAAATTTCTGGACTGATTTTTAATCAAATGCAATTCAATTAAATCCATGTACACCGTCACTCGGTCAACCCAGGCCAAACCGATGGTCAGAGCTGTCGAAAAGTTTCGGCAGTTTTAATTTCCCGCTTCCGGAGCACCTTGAACCAGGCGACAAAAGAGAGAAAAAAAAAGATGTATAAAGTCAGGAAACCGAAACCCGTGCGCATCGGTTGAAATCGCAACGTGGCGGAGTGTTTTCGGGGCGCCTTGGGAATGCAAATTTATGCTAAATTATTTCCTGTTAAACATGCACCACACAACAGGCATAAAAATGATACTCCACACGCTGTTCCGCAGCGTGTTGCTGTATGCTTGCAGTCCCATTTCCACGGTGCTGCCATTTGGCCATCGGCCATCTGATATCGGGCCGTTTGGATCGGCGACCTGCCCGCTGGCCAAATTTTCAAACTGACGACTCATTTATGCCACGTCCCTGCTCCTACCAGCCCCGCACATCCAGCCCAGCCGTATCTATTGATAGGCCTGCCCTTCTGAGTCCCACACAACAAACAGTTCTCGTCGGCCACCGTTGGTAGAACCACGGCCGGGGCCACAGGAGACAGCAGCTAGTTACACCGCAATATGTGACCGATCCTGTGCATAGTTTATGAATAATGTATTCATACATCAAACCCCACGGCCCACGTTCCGACACCGACACACATGATGGCGTGATTTCCACGCCATGCCTTGCCGTGGGGCTTCTGAAAAGTGTTAGCTGGTGTAAAGTTGCTGGCAAGGACGTGCGCAGGGACCGGGAGCAGTCTAAAGGGACACACGAGGGTTATTCGGAAACTGTCACGACTCTGCCTTGATCTGCCCGCAGATGTGTGGGCCCACTAAAAGCCACCTTCTTCTGGACACGGACGGTGGCGAAGGGTTCATAATCAATTATCTTCAAACGAACCACAAAATTATCTCGTTATGCATCCACCTCCGCCCCCAAGCTCTTTTTGTTCTCCGCTTTGCTCCGCATCTCGGTTTTCAATTCCCAAGGACAGTGAGTAAGGGGGAAAGATGGAGCGAGAAGACGAGGCCAACAAAGGACCAGGCAAGGTCCGGCCCAAGTTTTTTAGCCTCCAGGACATCCGGCCGATGCTGATCCGTGATATATCAGTGTTTTTCCACCTCACTCTCAGCCCCTTACCCACCACGGCTCGTCCGCGTGACCGAGATGCTCCTTCGCTCCCTTCGCGCATACACCCTTCGGGGTGCCAGCGATGTGGGTGTGGGAGATGGAGATTCACTTACGCCCGGATCTAGATAAATAGGTGTATCATCGGATTTTTTAATTTAATTATCCCGATTTTTCTGGCCGCCGGCGACATGATGGATGGATGGCGCGATGGGGATGCAAGCCAAGCCAAGCCGAATGCGGAGTGGGAGGAGTAGACGGCGCGTGCAAAGTTTGCGATGTAGATTTGGAGCGGGTTTCATATGGTCTTGCATGCCATTTTCTGAGAGGAACCTTTTTTTCTTTCTTTTTTTTATTCAACAACCGAATGAAGAGTGCGGCTTTAATTTCCCTCGGGGCGTTAGCATGGAGGGTTGCATAAGCAGGATGGTTTACTTATCTCAGGAGGTGGTTAGTTATTGTAAATAGGATGAAGTAAGCGTACATATTTACATCGCTTCGCTTTTGGCTAATAATATCACACTACACGATGCACAGTAAACACAGAATATTTCAGCTATCTCATAGCATTGATCCTTTATACGATGCATTGCGCAAACGAAACAACACAAGTGATATCAAGTTACAATATTGAAAAAAAATGTAACTAACTGCAACGATAATTTTAGTGAATACGGTTCCATCAAACGAATCTTACGGCTTCAGACGAAAAGCCGAACGTCTCAAATGTCTTGCAAAACCCTTCTTGCTGACCGCAATCACAGCTTCTTCATTTTGTGCTACATATTGAGCGGTATTCGTAAATTAAGCAATTATCATCCCGTACATTTCACTCCGAACTGATGCGCCAAACTAACCGTCCATCAACGCAAATGCGCGATTACATTCCATGTTGGTGCATTACGAGTAAATCCACCATTGCTGCACACGCTAATTATCCAAGACGGAATCGGAATCACGGTTGGACTCTGGAAACTGTAAACTATCCCTCGGCGATACTCTTGAAAAATTCACAATCGACCTTCCTGTTGCCCTCACCCGGTGTCGGTAATGAGATAAATAATGAGGATTTATGCCGCCTCTGTCTAGAGGTCCTTCGTTGGCCATGGACCATGGCGATGTTGAGTGTTATTTAAATTTTAAATTCTCTTGCAGACGTAGATATGGTTGCTTTGTTCTGCAGTGACCTCCCAGGGAAGCGCAGAAGCCGATGGCAAGGATCAATAATGAAATGACCCCGTGCAGGCGAGATCCAATTTGCGGATCGCATGAAACAAAAGAAACAGAGCAAGGCAATGCAACTCCTGTCAATCCTGTGTGGTTCGTACGCTACCGGGTGGGATCTTCCCGAGTTCTCCTGATCACGTTCCCAGTGCGATCCACTAAAAGCTCAGCGTTGCTTAGGGCGATCGACGTCGAGGATGATTTCTGGTCATTACATATCATTATCATAATGCAGATTTCTTCACCTCGGCCTGGTAAGCCGGTCCCTAGCATACGTGCGCTTGAGTTCGGAAGCGCTAACCCATCACATGAAGGGTTCGCATGGCCCGAAGATCGCCCTGCCGGGTGATCCCCAGCTTCTCCGCTTCTCTCACCGGAGCAATCACCTAGGGCACCCGGTGGTGCTTGGTTGTTTTTTTAATTTTCTTTTTAAATAATATTCTCACTAATACCCCATTATCAACCATTACTCTCCGTGGCACACTGTATGTACGTCTCACGTCGTTTATGCTTAGCAGCACGGTTTTATTGTTTTCTGTTCGGCTTCGTGCAAACGAATGAGTTATGATTTATTGCCGTAATTTAGTTCGAGCTTGCCTCCGTCCGGCTCTCGGGGCTTCTATTGTGGTTGCCAAAGATGAAGGATTCGTTCTGGATCATCCTGCCATTTTTTTTACCCCGTTTTGGTTTCGACCGTCCGGGCGACACCGCTGAAATTGAAATTCATACCTCCATACCGAGCAACGTTCGTGCCTTAAAGTGTACAGAAAATCGCAAAGAAAAGAAAAACCACATCCCCACAGGGTGAAGGTTCATCCGTTGGGGATCATCGGTGTGGCATTCGGTAGTTGTCTCAGTTGTTATAACTCAATTTATCACCCATTTTTACGCGCGACTTTGTGCATCGAAAAGTAGGATGCATCTGTCCGAACCGTAACCATACCGAATCGAAAACAATTGTCTTGGTAGGTTGCATGAGTGGTAGTTATGTATGTGTGGGGCCCTTTCTAGCTTGACCAACGTCAGCCACTGCATTCGAGTGTCAATTCGACACGGTGTGGCACAGATGCAGGCACGTAGCCTTCTTCCATTTTCTGCTCACCCAAAGCGACCGCCGGCCGGACGGCTAAGACCACCGGAAGAGAAATTTATGCTCGTCGTGTAAAAACTGCCCCGCAAATCAATCCGTCTAAAACGATTTCGTGTCCATTAGTGGAACGTCATTTTTTACGATCCTCTTCGGTGAACCAGACCCGTAGTGGTCAAGCAGAAATAAAGAAAAAAGTATTTTCCCTGCACGTTCGCGAGCCCTCTTGCTGGTTGTGTAGGGTCCGTCTAGAAATGTGCACCTTATGTGCTATGCCTTGCACCGCGAGATGAAGCATTATGCAAATGTCGAACAAAAGCCATTCGTCGGAAAGTTGAAGGTTGGGCTAGAATGCTTCCGGCTAGTAGAAGGAGTCAGAGTTCTTTGTCTTCCCCTGAAGTGTTTCAGTTGTAGGCTAGGATATCTCGGAGCATAGGTTTACTTATTTCAATAGTTTTTTTTTATTACTCCAACTAACTAAACGCATTGCGGACCACATAGGGGACGTTCATCGGGTACAAATAGAAAAACAAAACTAGAAACCATTGTCAACTGAACCAATTGTTGCCAAAGTTCTCGTGCGCCAACTGCACCTAGGAATGCAACTCACCCTGCGAGCAAAACGAGAAAAGCTGAACCGTTGATTTTGCATTTCCAAATCCGAAACATGGTTTTTACTGTCGACTCTTTTTACTTTTTTCGGTAATAGAAGAATGCAACATAAAAACAACTCCACAAAGAGCTCCTTTGGGAAGCAAAAAAACCATATCCTTCCCTGCGCTTACGTTTCCATTGCGCATTCTTTCCCGTCAGCGGGAGCTCCTTCGCCAGGACGCAGGGGGTTCAACATGATGACAGAAGTCGTTCCCTTTTTGGGGTTAGCGTTAGGAGCGAACGAGGATTCGTGCGTGCGACAAAGCAAAATTGTTCCTAATTAATTGTACCAACCTACCGGTCTCTCCCTAAGAGCCCCGGGGGAAGATATTGTTACATTGTTACGTTCCTCGACGTTATATGGTTCAATTTGTTCGAAAGGCTTCCGCTCGTACTACCACTACCAGCCACCGAGGCGTTGTTCCGGTGAACGATACCGATTGTTTGACAGTTTATCAGGATCAGCCCTGATTTTGCCGAGGACGACGAGCCACAGCATGAGTGCTGAGTTTCCAAGGGGAGGTTCATTGGTTTTTTAACGATTTCCTTACGCGTTGTATCCTTTTACAAGAACGCACGGCATTGGCTAAAAGAAGCTGACTTCTTGCGGAGAGTATTTAGCTGTGTTACTTTTGACTCTTACTCCCAGCCGAGCGTATCAGAAAATCGTCCGGCGAGCCCCCGCTGTCAAGAAGATGGCAACGCAAAGAAGAAGACAACAGAAAAAAAGAAACTGGAACAAATTACACACGTTCTCATCTGCAGGAGACCGCAAATTCGATGTATGTCGATCCACACGCTGAGACATTTAAAGATGGCTTGACGAGTGATTAAAATGTTTCTGGCCTGCTCCACCTTTCGTCCGCCAGAGCTCAGGCACAGAGATGGTGAAGATGAATGAAAAAAAAAAACGCCATAGGTCATTATCGGAAGAGATCAAACCCGCCAACGACTCTTGAAGTCCCCGGATGATCGGCACGAAATACTTTCGCCGCCAAAGATTGCGGTATGAGGTCGACCCGTCGAGTAAGTGAAGCCGGTCACTACCACTAATTACGCCAACAGGGAGGTCAAACTAATTAATCTTTCGAACTGCCCGAACTCTGGCGTAATCTTACCGCCCCTTTTGTTTCGGAGAGATTCGTTTTTAAGGTGGTGGCGCCAAAACTCCCGCCCCAAAGTGCGGACCAGGTTCACCAGATTTAGCTGCCATCAATGTTTTCCTCCCATCGATCAAGCTGCACAAGACCATCTGGACAACGGAGGATATGTGAGGCATAACTGATCGAAATTGAATTGGTTGACTATTAGTTGGGAAGGAAGATATTTAGTAATAAAATTATTTGGGGTCTGTACAATAATTTTCTCAGTAAACTTATCATGATTCTTTAATGTTAGAACATGTCAACATTGCTGGGATTGATTCATTTTTTCCCCTTTTTAATTCTTCCACAGGCTGCAAATCGTTCTTCAAGCGCTCGGTACGGCGGAATCTCACCTACTCCTGCCGGGGCAACCGGAATTGCCCGATCGATCAGCACCATCGGAACCAGTGTCAGTTCTGTCGACTGCGAAAGTGCCTCAAAATGGGAATGCGACGTGAAGGTAGGTTTCTGTTTACACTTTTCCTTATTCCCAGTGGCATAATCATACCGGTTTGTCTATGAAAGGCAGTACACTGTTTCTTCTGTCGAGGGCTGAGGTTAGAGCAGTCTAATGTACGAACACTACACTCAGTCTGGTCGGATTTGTCTACAAGAAGCCCGAAAGCTGCACTGAAAGCCAGTGCACCCGTCACCGCTTGGCACGTCAAGTGACAAACGATGTCAAGCAGTGTAGCAAACACGTATGGTCGTAGGCGTTGGCCATTGCAGAGGTTACTGACATTCTGCCCCGTTCGATAGGCTGTAGTATTTTGAAATACAACACAGACCTTTTTCACGCAGATTTCACCTTTTCGCAGCTCGTTCTCAAAAACCTGGCACAATGACTATGTTTGTTGTAGCCGTTCTTCCTTCAATTTTATCCAGCTAAACAACCCCATCTTTTGCTTTCTGTAGGCCATAACTCTGGCCTGAGAATTTGATCAATTAGATCGTACGCCGAAACGGCAGAAAAATTAGCTTCGCTCCTGTTGCGTGGACGCATTGTTGTCCTTTTGCGAACCGCTTGGTCGCGAGACTGCTTGCCGAGTCCAGACTGGAAAACTATTCACCCCCGGGCGAATTAACCCTTCCTTTAAAAAGGCAACGAACGGAGCCATACCTTGCGTTTGGTGATATCGTTAAGTAATTACTGTTTTTCTCAAGGCGTCTGTTCCCCGATTCATTAGGGGCGGCAACAATAATATCGTTTCCAAGCGGACAAGAGGTTCCGGCAGGATTTGAGTTTCTGCTGCTGGCTTCCTCCTGCTGTGCTCGTGCCGATAGGGAGCTTAAAGAAAGGCTCGATTGTTCGCGGCGTGTAGGAATAGCGGCAGTGTTCGACATTCCTTCAAAAGAATCCTGTGGCGTTTCGTGTGCAGCTAACAATAACGGCAACAGTCGCAGATTATAATAGCCGCGTTGGATGCATTTTCTTGAAGTAATTGTTTGGTTTTTTTTTCTTTTGATTTTGAATTCAACGTCTTCCAGTACTCTCTAAGAACCGTGCACGACAACGATTGTTACATCTGACCTGACGATTGTGAGAGCCAACAAAACAGTATTCAATGTTTGACGATATCGTTGACTTTGTTTCGGTATATCCTGGTGGTTCAACCTGGGGCACCCGGTATGATTGAATCGATGAGAGTGTGATCCCATCAAATATTGAACTATAGTTCGTCACCGTGTGACCCGCGCCAAGATCACATCAAGCACATTACCCGCTGATAACGACTGCACCTGGGGAGAACCTCGAAGTCGGTTATTTTTTAAGACACTTACTGCATTTGTTACAGAGAATGGAAAGCAGACCCAGAGGTCCTGATTCTAATAGAAGAAAACCTTCCGTCATGCAACTGGTACGTTTGGCCTCCATACCTTTCCCTCCTACCGCACACCGTGGTGCTTTCCTGGCCGTGATTTATGAAATCGTTATGATTTTTAATATTTAAAACAAATATTGCACAAGGAAATGCGGAACACATCCAGAATCCGTTACGCAGTTTACCTCGAGGGTTTCAGGTCACGGGAAAAGGGGACTGATGCCAGTAGAAACAAAGCAAGAACATCGCGATGGGCCGAAACTTAAAGATTTCTACATGGTTGGACAGCGCTATACCGTAATGATGGAATATTTGAACATTCCTAACAGTCATTACTTTCAGGACCGTGGAGAAGATTTATTGCTTTCTTCACAAGTCCCGGCCCAGCCAGTCTAGGATATGTGAGCAAAAACTTATGAAAAAGAATCACAACAATGACTGGACCGGCCGATTTTGATCGGAATTGTACACGAAAAAGGATGACCACCGGACCATCTTCGCACTAATCCTACGAGCAACACGGCCGGTCAAGGCGGACATCCCTTTCGGGTGACCGGAAGAAGACAAAACAAAAAATCGGTGAGAAAGGACCGAAACGAACGGAACCGGTTTGCCTTTGCACACCCGTTGTTATTGTTGTCCGGAGCGAAAGATTTTCCGAAAGGATTCTTCTGTTTGCCCGTTCCCGTTCATTCGATTGTCGGCTGAGACGAAAACCGGTCAAGAAAATTGATCACCCTGGTCCACGGCTGGTCAAGCAAACTGACCGTTGGAATAAATTATAATTCATTAAGCCTGCTTTCAGTAATCCTTTTTCCGAGCAACCTCTGGAAGGTTAAGTAGCATTGCGCAAGGACACGCCACGCTGGCGATGGAAGGTCCAAGCAATCAAAGAGTTCGACCGGGCCCTAGGGTCGAGGTCGCACTGGGTGCTCGAGAAAAATGAAACCAAACAAAAAGAAAGTGCGAAAGAGAAAGAGCGAGAGCGAATGATTTTTCATCTCCGTGTCTTTGGTTTGCGGGGAAAAGCCGCAGGCAAGGTTGCATTAGGAATGCAGCGAAAGGGTACCCCTAGGAAGAAAGTCGCCCGTCGGTGAGGTGGGAAAATTAACGGCAGAAAAAAAAAGCACCCGGTCCGACCGGTGGAGAACATCACCACCGAGAACAACGGGATTTGGTGTGAGGATTACGGGTTCAGACGGTTTTGTTTTGCAGACGTTGAGCCGCTCAAGAAACTGACCACAATTTGACAGATGACCGGAGGAAAGTGAAACCGTTTCGGTCTGGTAATGGATGCAAAGGATGAAGAACTGTGCTGGAGAAAGAATTTGATTGCGAACTTTTTCATTGCGTGACTATTTTGTGATCCTTTGTAACACCAACCAATGCGCAGAGCACAATCAACTCACCTTCGATTGGATGCAGGATCCCGTTTTTTCCGCTCCGTTACCATTTTTCTTCGATCTGAACCAAATTTACACTCACGATCGATTAAGGAACGCACATTTTCACACGCTTTGCAAAGGGTCGGGGACGCGCCCAGCCCCAACGGACGCGTCCGATAGCATCATCGTGTCCGATCCATTCCATTCCGCAAATTGATGATTATATTGTTAACAACTATTGGTAACGATCGCGATCGTGGGTCGCGGGGAAATTGCTCGTCGTTGCGCGAATGCCAACCGACGCCAGCGTAATCGAATGAATATGAACATGATGGTAGAAAAAATAAAAATAAAGGGCACACGAAACGCGTCCCCCGGTGAGATGGAAGGAGTGGGAAACACAGCAACGAAAAAAAAAATGGAAAACATAAAACATAATCATAAAATAACACTCCTTCACGAAGCCGGCTGCATACAAGCTCCGAAACATACATTCTTACACGCCTCGTGGTCCCCTTTCTTCCGGAGCTGCTCCAGATCGCCACCCCGGGATGACGTTCGAGGAGAGGCGATGCTGAATGTTGCTGCCGGAGAACAGAGAATGAGAAATGTTGTGCTGCCTTTCTCGCCCGCGCCTTCTGCCATTCCTTCAGCCTCCGTGAACTCAAATCGCAACAGCGCACGGCGCGGAACGAATGGGGCTCCGAATGGATAGTCCGGGACCCCGGTGGAACCGTTTCCGTGTAAAACAATCACTCAACGCTGCACGGCGTAGGTGGATGATGATGTTGATGATCAGCGCGGACGATTATGATGTAGTTGCTATTGCTGGCCGTGTTTTGTTCAATTTTGGTCTTTGGTGCGCAAAGAAAAGTGCGTCTGATACGACTTCTCTGTGAAAGAAGCTTTCGAGCCGCTTCGATTGGAAACCAAGGGTACGGAACTACACTAAAAGATGCAACGGAGAGCGAAGGAGAAAGGGAAATGTGGTCGGTGGTCGTTATCTTGCAGCTGAGATCATGCGAAGGTTATTCTCCCCCTGGTGTATGTGTTTCATTAAAAGCCGAAAGACATCGCTTTCAACAATGAACTGCAACGAGCGGGAAACGAAGAAAGTCTCCTTCGAGAGACTTCTCGGGAGTTCTTCTCGCTTCATGAATGAAGCCCCACCTTGTTGACAGTCAAATAAAAGCACGGGCCCTGCTGGGGCTCCAAACCGTTTAAGATGTTGGCTTGTTTTGTTTGCCAGTTGTTCTGAAACGCTCGATTGTGTCTTCAAGCGCCTGTAGAAGCATAACATAACAAGAACAATGGCAGAGCGCGTCACCTTTTTGAGCCGATTCAAGTGGGCTGATAAGAAGAGAGAAATACTGCAGCCAGCCCTCGACCATTTGTGTTTCGTCTTGATTTGTGTTTCGTCTTGGATGCTGCTCTTTCGACTTTCTAGACCGCAGAAAACGCGTCGCAGCGTCAACTGTCCACAGGGAGATTACTAAATGCCCTGAACTGTTCTTCACTCTCTCAGGATCCTGTTCCCAGCTGGATGGTTTTTTTTTTCATTCTTTTCTGACGACGTAGAAAAGGTACTGTGCAGACCTGAACCGGACGGACGCGACCATTACGGAACTGTTTTGACCACTGGTCATCACCAATAATCAAGCCGAGGATCCTTTCCTGCTTCCGATGGGAAGAAAAGCATCCAAAAACAAAATCCCAAGTCTAGGCCTGCTTCCACAATCTCAACAGCCCTGAAAGGGTTAGCAACCCGATTTGCCTGTCGACCCTGTCCGATGGAGGGTTCCTGCTTCTCCGCGAGGAAAAACTTAATTAAAATAAAATGTCCATTTTTTAAATGACAAAACAGCGTCATAAATAGCGTAAACTTGCCGCTAGCGCCAACTTCCAGTCTGCCCTGTGAAGCGCCTTTCGGAGCCCCGAAAAATTACACTGACTATGACTTGAGAGGGACAGACTTACTGTCAAAGAAGAAGTGAGTGAAAGGCAACGAGCACTTATAAGCAAGAAGACGCCCCGATTGGCCATGCAGGCTTCAAAAATGTAGGAACGGGGTGAAGAACGGAAAAAAAGGATTCAAGCCCGAAACTCCTTTCCAAACTTGATTGTTCCCCTCGGCGCGGGCCCGGGTCCAGGACAAAAAGGGGTCTGTGATCTTGTCCGCATTTCAACAGTATCCTAATGTATCCTTCCGCAAGCGGCCGTCAATGCTGGCTTCGAATCGGGGTTTACCAGTTTACATTAAACCCCTTTGTCTCTCAACACCTGAAACTAATAAGTGATCATAAATTTGACCTTCGGGCAGGATCGGTGCACCGGAACCGGAGTGTCTAGTTCCGCTGGGTGCCGGCGGGACCTTTCGGGAGGACACTGGTTGCGCCCGGGGTTTTCCGAACGGTCGCTTTCCGTCCGTCTCGACCAGGGCCGCGAGAAACGGACGCGCCGAGGTATTTGCATGGGAAATTGTGCAATTAAGAAGAAAAATGCCAACCCACTGATACGGACCGGCCGGTAACCCGGGCCACGGCTGGCAAGGCGCGTTCCGCATCTTGTAAACGGACCTTTGGACCTTCGGACAGAAGACTGATGGCGAACGATTAATCAAATTAGGCCCTCTTGGGCGGCAACTCGGTGATGGTGGAACGGAACGGAAAAAGCCGTTGAATACAACCGGACGAGTTACACAGCGTGGAGGATCGTTTTTAAAGGTCTACAATTTATAGACATGGATGATCGTCTTCAATGATTTTTATGTCAGAAAAAGATTGTAGAGAGAGTGTTAGCTGTAAATTTGAATACAAGAACCTTCCACAAATAATATTATCCAATTTGAAAAAAAAACATTCTAAACCATTCTGTTGAATAGCTCTAATCAATACTGATGAGCAGCTTTTAAACAATTTCCTGAAAATATAAGGAATGTCAATCTTGAGGACAATCACCCTCCAAGATTCAACATAGCATTTCACACAGGATGACTTCGAAGTTCTATATCTTCCACACATTTTCAGAAGGACCCTTTTTAAATCTAGCCTCGTCACGATGACATTCCTACAGAAGAGTTCAATGGAGCAGCCGTTACAAATTGGAACCAAAAGAATGCAACCGATTGGTGGAAAACGCACATGGCCTTAACCACCAGATGCATCTTTTGTGGAAGTTTCCCTCCTCAAGAAGGCAACGGGACATGCGTACGAAGCATATGCAAATCCTTAATAATTGTCCAACCCAAAACTGATAGGCTTTACCGTGTTCTTCCATTTATTGGCTGAGTCCCTTTCCCTCCCAGTTATCACATGTTCATTTGTTTCAAAAGAAAACGACAGGGAGAGAGCTACACGAACAATGGTGCAATTTCGGACGGCACGGTCCCCGAGGATCCATCCAGTGCCGAGCCAAAATCACCCAAAACTCATCCATGCAAATCATCCTCTTGCCTACCGGTTCACCGTGTTTCTGCCTGGTTCCTATCGTCCTGCCAAATCCTCCCGTCCCAGCGAATGAATGTTGCTTGCTGACGCGGTGTGCGAATATTTTTGCGTTTATTATGCAGAGCTACTGGAAGGACGCTGCTTAGAATTTCGTCCGGTGTCCCGAAATCCCATCCCTTGAGCTGCCGTAATGTCTTGAGACAACACGGTGGCATTTGTCTTGCCTAGCCGGGGCCTACATTTCCACCCGAAGAGAATAGGACGAGACCATCGGTGCGCCCCCTTTTATCTTGTCCCGGCTGTAGGCCCGTCCAAGGGGTAGCACAAATCCTCCCGAAACGAAGCGCAGCTTGCGCAATTTTTGGACGACATCCGAACACACCGCAACAGCACAAAACGTCCGGCCGATAATTATCCTGCCCTTGCCCTTGGACTGCCGTGCCCGCGACCCGCAGGAAGAAGCGGAAGAGAGCCCATACCAGAAGGTCAGAAATCCGGCGAACGCATCACCGGGGTCGCAACGCTGGTCGCGGACGGTTCCAGCGTAGTCCGGTACTAGATTGTGTTCATGCCGAAGAGACAGGAATCGCCCGTCTGTCTGCCTGCCCGTTTGCACTCGGCTGTGGGGACACTGACACTAGTACAGCAGCAGGAACACGGGGAAGACTCCGCGCATTCGGTGGAAAGTATCCGTTTACAATCCCGGCGTTGTTGTCAGGATGAGTTTTGCCCAACCTTACAAGGTGCGATCAAGCGAGAGCGCATGAGAGAGAAACGGAGAAAGATAGGGACGCGGAGCTCCGTGGGGCCTGGGAACAACCTCTGACCGGCGGACTGTCTTTTTTTTTTGTGTTTCCGTTCCGGATCATTCGACGCTCGGACGCACACGGGGGAACTCGGGAAAATTAGCTTGGCCGGTGTTCACAGGCGCTAAATGACGGACGGTGGTCCGGTGGACTCTCCTCGATGGTTCTGAAACTGATTCGGTTATTCGATACTTTTTTCCGCTCGCCCCTCCTAACGTGCTCGATGATCTCGAGCTTGTCTCGCTACTGCTCTACTTACACTTCGCCGCTTCTCCTCACCAGTGCCGCCGCTGGTCCTCTTCAAGCCGCAAGGCGAAACTCGGGACGCTCCGGTAAAACTCCGTAATATCCATTGCAGGCCACGGGTCGCGCTTCCGCTACTTTGACAGCTCGACAGCGCCGGATCGCGAGTAATTTGAATAATTGTGCAAGATGGCGTAATGATATCGGCCGCGAAATCACAACATCGACCAAAACACGGGCACGCGGTACTTCAGAAAGCACGAGCGATCGACGGTGAACATCGGCTGGGAAACTGTGGCAACTGTCCGCCGGAGGAATCGGGTTCCATCAACATTGTTGTACTCTGTCCGTCCGATTGTAGATAGGGGAAACGCGGGAAAATAGAGCCCCGCACACGACCGTCTGAACCGCGGATCACCGGCTGGAAACCCGGACCAAATGAGGTTAACGATGGTGACGCATGCAACCGGTTATCTGCGTGTTAGATCGCCTTTTAGTAGGCACATCGGGCAAGTGAACGGACAATGAGTCAATAGCCAATCATACATCGACACCTTTGCGGATCGGTAGGATCGTTCGATCATCCCCTTTCGCGGGTCGACGCGAACGGTGGAGTGGATGCACGTTCCTCGAAATGTTTTGAATCCGTTTTCTTTTCCACCGCTTATGACACCATCAATGGGGCATTAATCGCACCTTTTTTTTTCTTGACGTCTGCATCTCGGGGCGGTGAAGAGTGCTGGCTACAAAACGCGCCGTTCGATGGCTCGTTGTTGTTGGTCATCGTTCCATTAGGTGGCGGATATCAAGCGTATCGGAAAGCACGTGCCCATTTTCTCTCTTTTTTTCTCCGTTCCGGCTTTGAACCGTCCGCCAGAGCGGTGGAAACGGTTAATCGAGTTATGACGGAGTAGGGAAGCGAAATGGAGGGCGGCTCGGAAGGACGGGTGGACGTCAAACTCAAGACTCGCCGAAGAGGTGCGCTATGGAATGTGGCATGAGATGGCAAGTTTGGTGCGCGGCGAATAAATACCAAATCGAACGCCACCAAGCGGTTCTAACGTGTATCTTTCGATCGAACCTCCAAATTTGACCGTAAGTGCCATCGTGTCTAATGCACGATTAAAACACTTCTGGCCACATTCGTCGAGTGGTTACTAAATCGCCTTCGTAAGTGTTCCCCCTTCTGGTGTTGAAGTGTTTGAAAATTGGATAAAAAAGCCATAATTCATCGGTCAAATTTGTGCCCAAGCAGCGCCGCCGTTTTGCCGTTTTGCTGCCCAACATATTGACCCTCGACGGGCGGGGCGAGCGAGCGGGCCGCCATTTGAACTCTGGGGCCATCATCAGCTACCGGATCGTGGCACCGAGCAGCCGGGTGCATTTTGGCAATCACTTCCCGATGACATGCCGTTGTTAACCTCTTCAGGAGCGGGCCAGCACAACAGCAGCACGCTCTTGACTCAGCAAGAAAACGTTTCCCCGAACAATCATTACGAGGTTGAGTTCTTTTCGTATGTTTTTTGCATCATTCTCGCTTCTTAACTTTGCCTTGCGTGCTTTTTTTTACCGTCAGAATTTTCCCTCCGCAGCATCTATGCCTTCCTTAATCCTCTTGCATTATTCCTCTACACCGCATGCTCGGCCGAGGTGATGCTGTTGCAAAATCACAAAATACATGGTAAAAAACACACGCGCACCCAACCCTATGGCCTCACGGAGGCACCGGCCGAGCATTAATGTGATTAATCTTCACCTTTTACGGCTGCCTTTGTACGTGTGTATTACGTTGACACAACATCACCTTGCCTCAAGGTCTCAATTCAGGTTTTGTGTGTGTGTGTGTGTGTTTTTTTTATTTTTCGGCGGTAGGACCTTTCTTCCTTATTCCGGTTCTATCAGGTTTGCAGTTGCCTCCGGCGTTTCGAGCAGGATGCTGGTGCGGATAGAGGATCATGCGCTCACCGGTAGAGGTCTATATCCTATTTAAACATCATTTAGTCTCCCCGGAAAACATCCCGAAATGATACAAACGGTGGAATAAGGAAAAAAGGAAACCCACGGTGTGTGTGTTTTTTAAACGAACAATGGATGGATCGTTTCAAAACGGAATGGATGTTGATTTAGATGAAGAAAGCATTTACAGAAACAAACATTCCGACGCACAATCCGGCACCAGTTCCGTCGTTTGCCTTCTCATGCCCCTGGTGTGTTTGCTTTGGAGATCCCGAGACGCACCAAATCGTATCCTGGCGCGTGTCTTTTAAACGTGTGAAAAAAGGAATGCTCTTTAGCTGCAATCACACAATGACCTACGATAGAACCTTGGGAAGACTTATCATATTAAAATTGCTTTAAAAGAACAATTTGAGTTAAGTAGCCCTTCTGTGCAGTTCCTTAACTTATCTGCTGTAAGTAATTCGTAGCACCACTACATTTCGCAACGATTGTGCAATCGCAACGAGCGAACAGCTAGATAAATTAATCTGCCACTCTGGACGAAAATCGTAATCCTTCTCCGATCACCAGCATAGTGCACTGACGGGCATCACCCGCCACCAGCGTGCAGTCGATCAGGGAGCCTTGCAAGCACAACACCAATCCTGGTGGGAAAGTACACAAACATGAAGCATAGTACGGCAGGAACCCAGAACCGACTAACCAGGTCCAGATTTAAGCTATCGAACGGATAGCACGGTGTTTTTGCCCCGGCCGTTTAAATCTTCCACCGCGTTGTTCCAGTTTATTTATGACCCTTTTTGGAGCGCGATTTTGCAGTACACACAGATTTTTTTTCTTCCTTCTTATGCTCGGCTCGGCGCATCTTGACCGGTGTGCGGTTGGTGTGCTGACTGGCCGGTTATCGGCTTTGGAGCGATTTTTATCAACCTCCCGTCTCCGGTCGAGCTGCGGGCAACGTACAAGCGAAGTGCTTTACCAGCTGCCCGGTCGGTGTCCGTCTTGGGTCGGAAGATAAGTTATCGCACGTGATGATGTGAAAAGTATATCACGATCGCACGCAGCATACAGGACGCATGGTTTGAGTTATTCTGCAACGGGGAAATTGCAAGGAGGCTCGCGTCCCTCGTTCCATCAGGAGAGCAAACATTGTATCTGCTACATACTTACAAAAATAAAGATAAAAAATGCCTTCGAGACGTGTTACGCACTCTCACACCTAGACACGACAATCTTTATCCAGTCAGCGAACGGAAGCTCTTGGTGAAGCCCTGGGGGGTGAGATTCCGCTCCGTGATCCTTCGCGAAGGGAAGGGAAACCCTACGCGAAGACGGGTGACTGGATCGCCCTCGATCGCCCTGCACGCATACGATGTAGCTTACATTTTTCTTCGCACCTTCTCTCTTCACTTCCTCTCTCTCTCTCTATTTCTCTCTTACGCTCCACCCGTCCCCGCATCCCTAAAATTGGGTATCCGGAGTAACGAACCGAAAAAAAAACCCCCACCGAATCAACAACAACACACAGAAAAACACAGGTATCCAATCACCCACACACAAGGAGGGGATTTACGCCAGCGGGCAGCCTGCTTCGCGCCCATGAAGTGCAGCCAGCCCCGAGAACCGCATCCGGAGGGTCCGCAAGGTAACAGATATATAATTATGGTTAAATTAGTCGGTATTCACCTTGCCGTGGGCCATCGGATTCCGCGCGGCCTCCCCGAGATGCGCTCCGAGAGCCGGGCTAGCGCCTCCAGTTGTTCCCGGCACGAAAGACGGTGATTTTCCGGGGAGGAAGCGGGGTCTCCGTGGTGCTGTGCAGTCTGTGCAGCGTGTCGTGTAGTGCGCTCGGGCAAGCTGCCAGCTGTGCCGGTCCTTTCTGTTTCTATCTCCGTCCGTCCGTCCGTGTGGCTTCCTCGTGCAGCCTCCTCTGCGCCAAGGCGAGTGGAGTTCAAGTGGTAAGGGCCGCTTCCGACTGCCTGCACCAGAAGCCTACCAGCTGGAGACCTTACGAGCCTTCGAGAGACCACTTCACCACCGCTAAGCGACCAGTTTTCCCCCTTTGCGAAGCGCAGAAACGCACCGAAGATAACTCTTCACCTTAATATGCGCGATGCGATATGGCGAGCGCCGCGATCCGTCCGTTCGCCCGGGCGTAAGAGCGAACGTCTTTTGCCCCTGCCATTCCCTTCCGACTGATCGGGGGATTTTTTGTTTCTTCTTCAAAACGTTTTTCCCTCCTTTGCGCTCCGGAGAGCTGGTGGCAAGGCGAGCGAGAAGCGAATACAACGGACCGTGCGGCTAGGTGTAGCTCGAAAATCGATTACGTCCCGCGCAGGACGACGTTCCACTGGAAACCGCGGGACGCTGGAGCCGAAGAGTGAAGGGTGAGGGTTCTGTCCGGCGACAAGATCGATGATCGAGTATCGGGCGGACCGCAACTCGCTCGCTAACCGAAGAGTCCCACGGCATCCGTCTCCCCACCGAAATGCGCCCCGCGATGATGCACGCAATGTCGAGCCATCTTGACGGCGAACAGCGTCGAGCCTTTTGGAAAACATTTGTTTTCCCGTCGCGTCATCAAGGGCTCGAAAAATGTAAAGTAAAAAAAAAACGGAACGAAACGAGCGAAGGTGATCGCAGTTTTGCGCGGGATCGCGACCGACTGTAAACAATGCGGCAAGTGTTTTGATTGATGCCTTTTTCTCCCCACCTCCACCCAACCATCCAACCACCCTTAAAACCGGCGAGCGGAGGGCGACCGAACGAAGTCGATGATGAGGCGATTTATTGGATATGACAATCAATCGCTGGCGCGGGGAGAGGCCCCGATAGAATCGGATGATATGTGCGTGCGTGTGTACGATTTTAGTTTATTTTTTTCAATTTCCTGCTATGTTCACTGTTTAGACTTGTTTCGATGTTCGATATCCCACCGAGTGAAAGGTGACAGAATGGGGTAGAGCTGACCGGTGAAAAGTGGGTCGCCTTGACCTCCTAAGCAGTCGCCACATGGTTCCTAACGTGGTGCCAGGCAACGCTTAGGCATCGCTCGGGATACGGTAGACTCTCATCGAGCATATTGGTTCGATTGGGACACGCGTTTTCACAAGGTTTCCATTTTGGAAACACGTGCTTGAGGCAACATGTTGCAATCCTTTAACGGTGGATCTTTATAAACTCTTTGCCGTTTGATTTTATTCAAACAAGTGCACATAATTTCAAGTGTTTCCGAGGCTGTTTGCCGCCAAAAAATCCGTCCAACAGTTTCCCATCGCACTTTGAACGAAGAAAAAAGAGGTCGTTCACATTTCCTTCTCGAACGCGGTGGAACTGACAACGAAAAATAAGCTCGGCAGAATTTAAACCAAACTGGCAGGACTCGCATCCCCTTCGCACAAGCGATGGTCGAAGGCAGCCGGACAACAGATGTAACAATAACACCCGCAATAATTCCGTTCCGTCCAGAAAACGTGCTCCGGCCAAGCGCAGCGGGGATTGTGGAGGAGAAATTGAGAAGATTTCAACTCGTTCCCACATCCTCCGCCAACCGCGGGGAAGTGGAAGATTGCGAAAACTTCTCCACAACAACTGTGGCCTGCCTACCGAGACTCTCTCTCTCTCGGCCCCCGCTTAGTAACCCACGTAGCAGGGTATCATATGTGAAGCATCCCGCAAACTGCTTAATCCTGTCGGTGCATCGGGTTCCCTTGGTGGCGCGGAATCTCGAGCCGTACCGCTTTCTTACCTGGAAGGAAACCCTCCGCGCACAGTCTCGGTCCGCCATATGGTGTAAATTCAATTTTCCGCAAACTGCTGCCGCGCTCTCGCCCGAAGGCAACGCGCAATCCCCACGGCGGTTCCGTTGGTGGATGCTGCTTATGCGCTCGCTGGCTTATGTTGCATGTATCCCCCCCCCCCCCTGGCTTCGGCAAACTGTTTCTGGCTTGCCGGTTCGCGCGTTAAGCAGTCTTTCTTTTATTGAGTAAAGGCGAACAAAATAAAATATGGAAAGCAAACGAGCAGCGAACAAAATATGTATACATATACCTACCTCCTGCCAAACGCACGCAGGAAGGGCGCGTAAATTGCAAATCCACGGCAACGTCGACGCACCCGCGCGATAGCAAACCCGCATGTTGCCGCTGCGGGATGAAAAGAAAAACGTGCATCCCATACAAAACAATGCGCTGTGGAAAAGTCCGATCTGGTGGTTGGGGAGGAGGGGTTGGGACGGGCGTTGGTCCACATCCGAAAGGAGCCAACGAGCCGAAGAGTGTGTGTGTCTGTGTTTGAATGCAAAAATTCTTTCCACGAAATTTTCAAATTGACAGAACACACTCAATAAAAGATGAAAATCGTGCGAATTTGACAAACAAGAACCATATCCGCTGTGAAGTAAATCCTTTGCGAAGATGTTTCGCACGGGGAACGAGAGTGCCGAAATCTAAAGACATGCTACCTTACGATTATGTTTCTTCTACCTTATATTAAAGCGATTCAGGTAATCGGAAAAGCTTAAAGCAGCTGCATCCAAAAGTCAGGAGGACCGTTGCAAACCGTCAGCCTCGTCACATTTGAACTCCATTTGACACCGCACACCATTAATCACTCAATAAATCACCAAACGGGGTGGACGCGACCTCTTTCGCTTCCGATGGGTCGCCGGGAACGGATTTCTCACGTCCCGAGTCTTGTCTCGACCAGTAAGGGCAGACTCACGGAAATACAGCCGTTCGCAGTTGCTACCGTCGTTTGATCAACATATTTTGTCATTTGATCAACATTTATTGTCGTTTGCCCAACATTTACTGTCGTTTGATCAAACGTACCGTCATTTGAGCAAACTCTACTAGCTTCTTTGCAAGCACTACCGTCTTTTTGACAGATCCGCCTCTGCTTGAAAAGACGGTACTGCTTGCAAAGAAGCTAGTAGAGTTTGCGCAAACGACGGTACGCTTGATCAAACGACAGTAATTGTTGATCAAGTGACAATAAATGTTGATCAAACGACAAACTATGTTGATCAAACGACGGTAGAAACTGCGAACGGCTGTAATACGCTTCTAGAGTGTCCTTTGCTAATTGATTCAATTACATCTCGTGATTAATGATGATACGAAGATCTCTGGTATGTTCTCGTGTCAACGTAAAGTTACTTTCTTTAATGTTTCTTTTCCTAGACACATTGCCACTTCTTTAAGAAACATGACCCCATGACATCCAATCCTTTGCTAAATTTTAGGTTCGATGATTAATTCTACCAACGATTTTGGCTCCACTGGAGTGTAATGAATTCAAGCCGTAATTCTATCAGCTATGCCTCTTGCTAGGTATGCGCATAGCTGCATTCGGTGCATCGGCCTCAACAGAACCCGCGGAAAACCGTGCACTGTCGATCGTTTCATTTTCTCGGTCAAAACACGCCCTAGTAGCGCAGCGCCTTCCGAATGCCCGCGATTCCCCTGTTATTCCACTAACGGAGCACGAGCTGAACGCTGCCGTTGCCGGTGAGGCCCGACGATGACTATCATCATCACCATCATCATCTCCATCACTCAGCGGCCGACTGTGGAAGTGGGTCTTGCTCCCTTCGGTCGATTTTGCGCACCGCTTAACCACCTTTCCCGAAACCCGGCCGGGCGGTCGGAGGCTGCACGGCGAAGCGCAAGCGAGCAGACGTTTCGGCGATTCCGCGCGCCGTGCCGTACCGTGAGAAAATTCCTCAACTTTTATGATGTACAATCTTTCGTGATATGCGCGCCGCGCTTGGCTCTTGGCTGAAAGCTTGCCGAGCATCTTTTGTGGCCGTTCCTACGCCGCGCTTCCTCCGCACGCTCGCACGTGCCCGGTGTGCATACGTCTCTCGCCTACACGCTTGGTATGCCCTTCGTGCAGCCGCTTGGATGCAGTTCCGAAGCTGCAACTCGTTTAACTTTCCCGTGCGCGGCCGGTATCTTTCCCGGTATCGGTGAAGATGCTGCACTCGCAGATCGCCGGGTCGCGATGCGGTTTGAAATGTGGCGCACACGGTCTGCATTTCGTCGCTTGGGAAGGCACCCGAAAGTACCGAAGGAAAAGCGTTGGTCTTCACTGGGTTATCGGGGTTTCTTTTGAGCCTCAACAGACGATATGATAAGACGTAAGGCCCACACAGAAACTCAATGCTAGATGTATTATGAATCTAAGTTACTACGAGGAATTTAGATGGTGAAACCAAAACCAATGATTAAAAGGTCCTTGTACATTGTGATGAATTTCTTTGATTTAGTGACAAAAATAAGATCCTTTGTGTGATTTATATCTTTTTCTTTCTTTCGGTATTGGGCGCTGTTTCGAAATTACATACAGTACCGTACTAGTATTAAACGATGAAACTTAACTCGCTGTACAAAGCTTTAGATGACTGGACTGCAAATGTGATCCATTCTTAGTGTTGTTCAGTTCTGTTAATTTCCATTCGAAATCAAGCTTAATTTTTTGAGACTATGAATGACAACCGATTTAGCGGAGCTTAAAACAAAAGTAAAAGAACAGATAAACATTGTGCGTTCTTACTTGCTATCTCTTGAAAAGCTGCATTGGTTGGAGTCCACCACCGTTGTTGTTGTTGGCGGGGGAGTGGTTGTATTCCAGCTCGGATCATAGTTCAGAAACTACGCAAGAAAACGGCCGGTAGCGGCCAGCGGGGGTCGGACGGTTGCGTTTATTGTTGCAGTTTGTTGTTACTGTATCGTTTACGGTCAGCAAGCTTATCTGTCTGTCCGTTTGGAGCTAGGGATGGCGAAAGATTGCAGCGCCAAACGGGCCAACACAGCGACCCATAGTGAACATCCCTTTTTCCAGCGGAGGAAGATAGAGACCATAGAGAAGGAACGGGAGAGAGAATCTTTCGGTGCATCTCAATGCCTCCTGTGAAAGCGAAAAAGGCGTACGGAGGGAGGAACGGCAAGCACTCTGTGTGTGCATTGATTGCAGCTGCAGCCAACAAGCGGGTCCGGAGGAAATGTGGGGAAGGTCTCGGGTGAAGGTGGAGCATCTGCAAACCGCGGAGAGGATAGCATTACAATCACCGCAGTACACCCGAAAGTCAGACAACAATGTGCGTCTGGCGCGCATGTTCCAACTGGCTCTCGGTAGACGGCGGAGAAAGGAATTGAACACGGCAGGCAGAAAAAAAAAACCACGCTGGCACAAACCATCGATCTTGGGATCTTCCCCAGTCCTGCTGACCAGGAAGAGGCGGCAGAACGGAAACTCGGGGGGAAACGGTGCCTGGTGAAATGGCGCGGTGCGTTGGGTTGGTCAGACTCCCGCCCCTTAGTGGAATGAACTGAAGCGCGCACACGCGGAAAGTCAATAGCACCCCGGCAAACACACACACACACACACACGAATAATCGCTCGACCTGGACACACACCGACGAGAGCCTGTATCACATAAGGCACCGTGCGAGCAGAAATCGAAGAAGGAAGAGAGTATCAAATATCGTGTTGAGTTTATAAGATTAACATTATTATGTATCAGATTAAAAATAAATTATAATATTTTTTCACTCTCCCTCTCTCTCTCTCTCTCTTCTTTATCTCCATTTCCTTCACCCGAGTCCCTTCGCTTGTCCTCAAAGCAAGCTTTTCTTGTGCACGTGTGTATGTTATTGGTTCCGCGGATGCACTTCTTCGATTGCAGTGCCGCAGCGGTGCAGGCCGTTTTTCCGGTTCTTTTCTTGAGCTCCGTTATTTGTTCCTTTCTCCGGTTCTCGGTAAAACTCGATGCATACTTCGCGCAAACCGACAGGGGAGAATATACTTTCCTTTTCCTTTCTATTTTGACTTGCACCATGCACTCGGAACGCCGAAGTCGACCCACGCCTGGGCGCAAGAACACACGGCTAACGTTTGCCGGGGCCAGATCTTTCCTTCCGATCTTCGCTCGCCTCAAGCTTTAAGAAACAGATTTCGGCAGATTTAAAAGCCACACGGGAAATGGAGAAAAGGGGTGGAACATTACTTTTAAACCACCGCGGCAATATACCTACAGGATTCGAAAGGAGTCACATAACGCACGGAAACCAAATATAAAAAAGGAATCGAAAGAGAGAGACACAGATAAAGGGGGAGAGTGAGAGAGAGCGAGAGAAACAATCGACGAAAGACAATCCCGCGGCGAAAAAAAAAAAAAGACCAGCCACGTCGTAAGTTTATGCTGTGTGAAAAGATATAAATAATTCATTGCAGGCCGGTTTCGCGAATTCGCGGGTCCTTGAATTGAAACATATAAATTAGGCCATCTGCATCGTTGTGGCGGGCGATGGAGCAGCATGCACGATAGAATGCAATTCAATCCCCGGACGATGCTGGTTGGGTGCAAGAATTCCGGTACCGGTATTTTTTTCCGTCGCTCGCTCCATTCTTATTATTGGAACGAAGTATGCGCTCATCATGTTGCCGTTGTCCTGAAGCCAATTGAATGTGATTTCGGGTAGAGAATTTTTAATTCGGTGTCAGTTGAATCTGATAAGTTTATTTGATTTCACGTGGTTAGCGCATAATACGATACCTGCTTTGGCTCAATTGGGCAAGAGTGTTATGCTTCCGAGTGATTAAATAGTGTCCATTGCTGGTACAATTTTTTAAACGTTTAGCATATATACATGGTGAACGTGTGTATTCCTTTTTAAAGTGGTGCAGGATTCTCTTAAGATTTTAATGCTATGGGCACCGCAAAAAGCCCGCCGCTGGCAGTTTTTGAGAACTTCGTTCATTTGAGCCGCTGCATGCTGTTGGTAGAGAACCGTACGACCTTCGCCCTTTGCTTGTAACAGCATCTTTGAGCTACGCTACGTATCGTATCTACAAACCTATAAAATTTAATGTACTACCCACTCACCCATTTGCTACCGTACTAGTAGCTCTCCCGCCACCAACCCATTCATACCAACAACCGCTTATCTACGGCGCATTTGTGGAGTTGTAGAAAGAACATTTGGGAAATGTTCGCGATTGCTCTGCCACGGCAAACAGGGCGAAGTGGAAACACATAAAAACAATAGGGAAAGCAAGATGCTGTCCATAAATTATGGACCACGTCGCAGCGTTCCTGGCGGCGTGGCGTTTGTCGTGTTTCCGCAGCATCCTGATGCAGTTGAAGTTGGGGGAGCAAAATTCGGTTGGTTTTAGTTTTTTTGTTTGCCCTCTCCCATTTCCGTTCTAGTTTCCGTTTGCAGGCGGGTAGGAAATGCTGCGGCAGGTGTGCGTTTTTTCTTCCCTCGCGAGAGATCACTTCCTTTTTGTGGCGATAGGGAAATCATGGAAAATGGGAAATAAAACAATGTTAATGTCTTTTTGACTGCCCTTGCGATTCGTCGCTTGAGGCGAAGAAGCCCAGCATGATGACAAGGGGAAAAAAAGCGTCACCTTGCCGTCTGGTACCCCAAGCAGTGGCACGGTGGATAAGGCAAGGATAAATTCCAAGGATCATCAAACTGTGCTTTGAAAACTGTCCCGCTCTCGGCGCAGACGGCAGGAGGAAAACCGCAAAGACGCGCAGGCGACGGTCGAGAATCGTGGTTATTTTTAGGCGGTAATGAACCGTTCCTTATCTTGCACTCATCTCGTACCCATGGACGTGCCCTGACGTGGTAGACCAATTCAAGGGCTTCAGTTTGTAACGGAATGCGCAAGCGAACGGGTTAGCGGGAACCGTATCTCACCGCGAGCCCTGAGATGTACGGTCTCGTAAACGACCGTGAAGAATTGATTGAAATCACGTACACGGTGAGCGAAAGAGTCCGATTTGCTTCCCAATTTAAAGTCTCGTTTCCATCGGTGCTGGCGGTATTGATCCCTCGTGGTCTCGTTAGGGATGCTGGCGACGCGCCGTCTTGCACGGAACCGTTCGCGAGCCGGCCCGAGAACGGACGGATGGTACAAATAAAATCGATTCTATAATCATGATTGGCAAGAATGGCGTTCGCGGTCTTGCGGTCTTGCGGTCGGCGTCTACGCCAGCAAGAATGGTCTTCCGTCCCCGCGGTGCAACGCAAAAGAAAGTGGCCAATCGACCGATTATGCCGCCAACTCGACACCTTCACAATCTTGGTGCAGCAGTCGAACGAAAATGGGGGCAGTTAGGGTAAATTGGAAAATTTCGCATAATCCATCAAATTTTAAAGTGCCGCTAAACCACGTGGTGGAAAAATTGTATTCTATCTTTTCCGCACAAAACCACACGCTCGGACATTGCGGAAGGGGAATGTGATATGCAAACCGGGCGACGGGTAGGGAATGTAGGGGGGAAATGGGAAACATAATGTCTGCCGCATTTTCGCGGCCAAGGTGCAAATTGATCCCAGTTATGTCAATTAGTGCCAAGGAATTGGGTTAAGGGGATCGGCATTTCTCTGAGAAAATGAGGCGCACGCTTTCCAATCCAAATTGGATGTCTTATACGTGACGGCAACATTGTGAATGATTTTACATGTTTTGCAAACCACAAAGTGAGATAAAAATTCATCATAAGCGATGTTCAGCCAAAACAGCCAACATTGTAGGAACATGAAAAAGTATGTAGCAACTTGTGTGTGGAAAGCGCAAAAAGGCAAAAAGCTTCAAGTTTTTATGTTCAACATAAGCTAAAACCAAGTGAATTCACATGGTTTTTTTTCAACTTGGTTTATTTAAAAACAAAATTAAACCCAACTTGTTGCGTTTGGAATTGGTTTAATAAATGTCCCATCGATTTCCATCACTGAATCAGGAAACTACGTTCAAAAGGTCAACCGGTGACAATTTATTTTAAATGGAGTGACCTTTATCTAAATCAATTTCCACCAGCTGCAACCGATGCATACAGATTTTTATTTTCTTCTATTTTTTGCGGCATCTATCGAAAAGAGACTCGGGTGTGCATGGTGGTATGCAATCGATGGAAAATTTATGTATTTTCAATTGACACAAGCCCATTCATTTTTTGTATTTTTTTCTCGCACAACCTTTTTACTATTTTTCCCTTTTTTTTTTTTTTGCTTGAACTCGTTTTATCGAGTTGGAAAAGCGGTTTCCTATTTTTCAAATTTTATTCCCGCGAACCTTCAACGAGCACCGCCGATAGCATCATTTCCATGGTGTCGTCCTTCTGGTTAAAAAAATGCTCTCTTTTATATTATACCCATCGAGAACTATTGTACCAACGGACATTACTACCCGCAAACAGCAACGGTTTACAGATAAAACACTGTTCTCTGACCGAGTGCTGGTGTCTGGACGGCTGGAACGATTTTTTTTTTTTTTACGGAACCAATCGAACCGGACGCCATCTCTGTGACATTTCCCGTCCTGGTTTGGGCTATATCGTTCAATGCAGAATAAAAAGAAGTTTTACACCTGCGCACGGCTGATACAAAAAGATAACAGAGCGTGAACAGTACGATGACAACGAGCGGGAAGCGGAAACAGGCTCGATGACAGGCGCACACAATCACCGATTTCCTTCCGTCCGCCGGTTCAAGAGGTACCCATTTTAAGAGCCGTATTTTTTCCTCATTGGTTTGGAGAAATTTAACTCACTCATTGATTCATTGTAATTTTTTTTCACATTAAAAGCCAGGAAAAAGGCTTTCACGAACAAAAGCAGTAGGTTTGCATTCCAATTACGTCACTTCACAAATTACATGCAAAGTATTACATACAATAAAAATGAAAAAAAACATAAACTAAAAAACCTCTCTCTTAACCATATATGAAGCGAAATTCAAATGTCAATTCAATATTCAGTATTGCAAGAGAAAACACTTCAAACCGGGTTTAGGCCTGAACAAATTGCTTTCCAAGCCTTCCAGCATCAGACAAAAATAAAATAAAAAAGGCTTTTGCAGCGGGTGGAGCGAAAAAGCAATCAAAATCATTTCATTTTCTCATGCAGCGTCCGAGCTGCATGTGCCACGTTTGGTGGAACAAAACGTAAAACAATAAAACAGAAAAGCACTATGCTTCACGTGTTGTGAGCATGCAGCTCCTATGTTTGTGCCCTTCGTCCAGTTCCAATCCCAGCGTCTCGGTCCATGCAATACGGCACAGCCAATCCTATGCGGCACAGCGCACGGGAAGATTTATTGACTATTTTATTTCATTTTAAATAGCATTAATAATCGATGCTCGCGAGTGTGTTAACATGAATAATAACAATAATAACGTTGTCTTCGTCTTCAGCCCTTGAGATCACTCGTCGTTTTCCACCCGCCGGCAACACTATGGGTGCCATCCAGCCGTGGCAGCTCCGAATGGGGCTGTATGGTGGAATTGAAATGAGCCGTAGTGAAAGTCTTACCCGAGTCCTCCGCACAACCAGCACAAGAGAACGGGCTAACAGAAAAACGGGAGGAACGGAACGGAAGACCATCTTGGTTACCTTCGAGGAAAGATGACGGTTCTGTGCGCTGCATTTGTGGCGAACCGCTGCTAGCTAAGGCTGCATTTTATTGGTTTACATCTGGTAATGCTGTGGCTCATCAGCCGCATCGGCAGCAGCCGCCTAGTACGCCGGGCTTAATTATCTGATTTATGCTCGAGCTAACCGTGCCCGCGGGGCCCCAACGCGATGGTCCAAAGTGCACACGATCGTTTGCGAGAACACTTTCGGTCCAGGCTGTCTTGCGTTTACTCCGACCGGTCCCAACGGAATTTGTTGCACGCAGCTCGAGCGCACTTTGGCCAACCACTGAACCAAGATGCGATTCGTGTGATTCCAGCCAGAGTTGTGCGGTTTCTTTACTTTGAGCAGCAATTTTGATTCAATTACCATACACCTTATCGACCGCCGGCAAAACCGCCGCCAGTGCTGTTCAATCACGACGCTTAAATATGTTCATTATTACACGATTTCTTCCGCTAAACGCTACCACACGCATACACTGCCTTTGTTACATTGAAAGCGCAGGCATTTTAAGATGTTATGAGACACATTTGTTGCAGCATTTTATTCGTTCAAACGGGAGCTGCTCCTGCTTGATCGTTTCGGCCCCGTAATGGCGGTATGGAAAACAAATCCAGTGCGCTACGTGAAGCAATCGTTTCGCAACCTGTTCAATAAACAAACCGGAGTAACTCTCCTCGATTTGTTTACGTAATTTGACAAAACACAAACATTGGAAAATGCTAGCTTATCAGAAGCGTACAGATAAGCCACAGTCTGGCAGCATTCAAGCCCGACGAGAAATCTCCAACGGCCAAAGATCGGATTTGGAATTCTTCCCGTTGTTGGCCTTTTTTTCTGGCATTCGAATTTCTAATCAAAGCGCAACCAGCCTCGGAGAATGTCCACACGGCGAGCAGCGGGTATTGAAGGTTGGTTACGTACGATTTCTATGTTTCCACTCATCAAACGTAGTGCAGGAAAAAAAAAACGAACCCTTACTCCCGCCGCACTCTAAACGCCAGTTTCTCGTTCCTTCATCTGTCAACCAAGGGCTCCTCATGGCCCCTTCCACCTCTACCCTTTGCCAGAGCATTCCCCTGGCGATGTGAGTAGTACTGCTACGCGCACTCAATGACAGTAATAATCATAAATAATTAATGCTCATTTTTTCGAAACTTCATTGTTTGCTCAACAAGCGTCACCCGTCGCGGCAAGGCGGTGGAGTAACTCGAACGACTGAATGATCGGCCTGAAGATCGCCTTTTTTGTACCATTACCATACTTGTGTGTGTGGACGGCTCGGCTTGTCACCGTCTTGAGATGGAGTTAATTGTTGCTGGCAGCGGGAGGATCCACCAGTTCGCTAGGTAGGAGAAAAGGGGAACGCTGCGGAAGGGTTTTTCAAGTGAGATATGGATGGAAAGCGGATTAACGAACGGCCGCAAACGGGCGACGGGTGCACGACATCATAATCACGGAGTACGAGAACCGGAGCCATTGCTCCCGTGCCTGTTGCATACGGTACCCCGCTTCGTTAAGTGAAGTTCTCCACTCAAGTACGCCGTTACTCCGATCACACCACGCACACTTGGACTCGTGTCGTTGATCGGATGGCTGGTGCTTGTTTCCGTTGTTGTTGTTTTGTTGCTGGATGCATAGGTTCTAAGTGTCCCTGACAGAAAAATAACGAACAACGAAATCGAACCGTTTCACCGCGTCGAACTATGAATATTTAAATTCTATGGTTTCGGTAAATAGAGTTGAATTACATTTGCTTACACCCGCCGGGGTGCCCGTACGTAGCTTACTTGTTCACCCCTCGAACTTCTAAGGAACATTGCTGGCCTACTTAGATTCCAGTAGATCTCGCCTCTAAGATACGGCGAGGATCGCTTGTACCTATCTTGACACGCATCTTCCAATACCAGCCAATATCTAATAACACCTTTTCTCTCTCCCTCTCTCTCTTTTGCTCTCCTTATAGCTGTGCAACGAGGTCGAGTGCCACCTTCGCAGCCCCCGGGCATACCGTACGGCCAGTACTCGATACCGAACGGTGACGCCGTGACCGGCTTCAACGGTCACTCGTATCTTAGTTCCTACATTTCGCTGCTGCTGCGCGCGGAACCGTACCCGACGTCCCGGTACGGCCAGTGCATGCAGACGAACAACATCATGGGCATCGACAACATCTGCGAGCTCGCCGCCCGGCTGCTGTTTTCCGCCGTCGAGTGGGCCCGCAATATTCCCTTCTTCCCGGATCTCCAAGTCACCGACCAGGTGGCGCTACTGCGGCTCGTCTGGTCCGAGCTGTTCGTGCTGAACGCCTCCCAGTGCTCGATGCCGCTGCACGTGGCCCCGCTGCTGGCGGCAGCCGGGCTCCACGCGTCCCCGATGGCCGCCGACCGGGTGGTCGCCTTCATGGACCACATCCGGATATTCCAGGAGCAGGTGGAGAAGCTAAAGGCGCTGCACGTCGACTCGGCCGAGTACTCCTGCCTGAAGGCGATAGTCCTCTTTACCACAGGTAAATTGCTGGACAATCTCTTCGGCGATGTCCACGCCCTGCTGGCGAAAGCCGCCGCCCAGCTCCACTCGCTCCAGTCCGAGTCGGACGTGATCCATCTGGTGCAGGTGCACCTGTACCGCAGCACCACCGCCGGTTCGCTGTCCGACTCCGCGCACTCTGGCAACGGTGGAGGTGGGGCGGCGGCCAGCGCCGGGGGAACGGTGACTGGGCATAACACCACCGCCGGTAGCTCCGGTTCACCCAACAGCTCCCTCACTAACATCACCCTTAACAGCTCCAGTGGCAACTCGTCACTGGCCTCCTCTACCTCGCTGGTGTCCAACTCGGGCCAGGCGGAGCCGAATCCGACCGTCCCCAGGGGAGTGCCGTCCTCGATTGCCTCCCCTTCGGTCACGACGACGACCAGCTCCGCCACCGAGGCGAACACCACCACCGCCCATAGCCACCCTAATCACCACACTAACTCGCACAATAACAACAACGATCTCAAGACCGTTAACCATAACCTCAGCACCTCAGCACAGCACAATACCACAGCGGCCGGGCAGCTGGCAAGCAGCGGTAACACTAGTAGCTCGCCGTCACTAGTGGCGGCCGGGGTCGGCGCCCTCTTCGGCAGCAATGCCCAGTCGAAGACGCCACCCCTGCCGCTGTTCAGCTTCCACCAGAACACGCCCAATCGGTCCTACCACGGCACATTGGACGACTTCGTGAACCTGAGCAGCAGCAGCCCGTACGGCGTCGGCCACTCGGCCTTCTCGTCCGGTTTCGGTACCGGCGGCATCTTTAGCCCGTACGGTGGCAATAGCTTGCAGGGCCCGATGCCGTCGGCCGGCCCCAAGTACCTTGGCCACGGTGGCGCTAGCTCAGACTACAAGTTTTCCCCTTACAGCCCCTGGAGTAGACGATAGTCGCATGCGTCGTACAGGGAAGAAGTAGTGCGTCTTTTCAGACGCGGGAAGTAGAACTGTTCTCCTTCCATGAAGGTCAACGTCTATGTTATGATCTTTCGAATGACTTTTTCTTTGGCAACCGGGCGATGAAATTCACTCGAAACACCATATCATCCCGGAAGGGGACCTGTTAGTCGTATATTGTGCATAGCTGTACTTCGTAGTCGTAACTCTAAGAGACCCTTAGCGCGTAGTCTTCTGTACAGATTTAAGCGAACCATTGTACAAGAATTTGTTACCCTATAGATTGGCCACGCTGCCATGTATCTATGCCATAGTTTAGCTGTACTGTTTAGCATACTTCACCTATTTATTGTGGTACTTATAGTATTTATTGGTTAAATTATTACAATCCCTAGCATCGGTTATGTAGATTCGTAAGTCGCAAACTGTAAGCCTTCTCGTCGTCGTCGTCGTCGTTGAGGGTTATTTCTGATCCACCTTTCTCCTTAAAATGCCGTGCTGCGTTGTCGAGTTTCTCGTTTTTCTGCGCACAATCAGGGCTAGGAGAAATTAGGATCGGACATACTTCGCGCTAGAGTGTTAACAAATAAATGCGATTTCGTCAGCAAAAATAAACCGTTCCGTGTTCAGTTTCGTTACTTAATTTTTTTTAAGGGCTAGTCACAGATGTCTGTCTTCGATTCTGTTCGGTTCGTCGCAGTTGTAGACTCATCTGATAGAGTTAGAAGTGCTAGTAGAGTCCGCCCCGTAGTGTCTTCTCGATTCGTCTGCCTCCTTCCGATACGCAAGGTACCGATAGGAAAATTTCCCGTTCTTTCTCCTGGTTCGTTTTTATTTTGTTGCTAAACTGGCTCACGAGAGGAAATTGTCGCCTTGTCGCGTTTTGCATGATTCAATCTTCCAAATGTCGTCCGTCAGAATTCGTGTCCCACAATCAGTTCGCCTCGCGTGTCGAGACTCGGTGCAGTTCCCCCACTCGTTCGTTCGCCCTGTTCGCGGTGCTTGTACTTGGTAGGTAGGTAGATTGGATTAGGTTGTACAACTTCTCGAGAATTTGCGTTATTTCTTGCGTTTCCCACCGTTCCCAGTTTTTTCCCCACATGCGTACAGCAGCGTAGCGTGCTTCTGCTCCAACCCTCCTGCCATCCTGTACGGCAGATAGATCTCTCATCCATCCATCCAAAGGCGTCACATACTCCAAATTCCTAACCATCGTTCCCGGTAACAGGCGACAAGGAATACGAAATGTTGCAACACTATGCGCTGAGATGCCTGCAAAAAAAGAAGAAAAAAAACGGTGTGGCGTTGCGCCATTTGTCTGCAAATGGCTGAGTAAACCGCCGTGGCCGTCGTCGAAGGCTCCACGCGATTCCACAAGGAATTCCGTGTGGATAGGAAAGGAAAACTCACCCGCGAGACAGTCGCGTAGTGCGCGAGTGCCGCAAGCAGTAGGACGGAACGGGCAACGGTTACGGGCCGAAACGAAACGGAACGGAATCGGACACAACAACGCACGCTTGCCGTCGATATTCCACGGCCGTCGTGTGCAACGGGAATGCATGTGTCCCTCTTGAAGATTGTTCGATGTTTGCTTTGTACTTGCTCACCGTGGCCTATCCAGGAGCGTCCGTCCCGCGCCACGAGTGCCACCGACGAATCGACGATCGTCTACGGGCAGCGACCAGCGCATCATTCAAGTCGTTGCGCTGCTTGCCTCACGAGAAATTGGGAATGTTTTGGTTTTGGTATGGCACGGAAAACCAACACGAGTGGGAAAGTGTGGAGGCAAGGAAAAAAAAAGGGAAGCCTCGTTGGGCACGGCCAAGATGGAAGATGTGAAGTGAAACAAACGCAAAACATGAATTCATGTCTCGTGCATTTTCATCTTCATCATCATCATCATCAACGCCACGAACGTCGTCGTCGTCGTCGTCGTCGTCGTCGAGGACTGCGCCACAGTGCCGTGGTTTCGTGACGCGGTTGGCAAACCTATCACTCCCGAAGCCGGCCAACCATCTGACAATCTGCTTTCGTCTTCCCTCTCTCTCTCTCTCTTTCATCCTCGTGCAACGGAGCACCATGGACGTCCAACGGTTGGAAGCTGTAGCAGTAGCCGTTGCCGCAGGGAGAATCTTTTACCGGTACGGTGTTTTTATCGGCCAACGCCAGAGGGGGGGATCCACCTGGCGGGAGGAAAGCGTTGGCTCCTCCGGAACTGGTGCATAAATAAAATGTACCGCTCGGATCTTCGCAAGCGGATCTCGTTGCGGCTCGCTCCGCACCCGAAACGGAACGAAACGGAAGGATCTCGTTTGGAGATTAGAAACCACGACCGTGAGCTTACCGTGTCGACCACTTTCCTTGGCCGGAGCATACCGTCCCGCTAATCCCTGTCCGGTAGTCCCTTTGGGTAGTACTCTTTGGCCGGAGCGGCCTAACCGTACGTACGGGGAAAGGTCACCGAGATGGTCACACCGACCGCAGGCGAACGCCGCTGCAACCGTTCATCTAAGGGCTTCGGGCTTCCCTGAAGCCGCGTGAACTTCGCGCGAACCCAGCAACTTAGACCAAACAACGGTCTGCTAATGGAGCAAAGAACCGACCATTACCACGCTCGGATCGTTCGCTTTCGGGTGCATGTTTCGCGGAAATTAAATTGAAATAATTTCACCACACAAACACACAAGAGCAGCCTCTTCGTTACCAATGACTTTTATCGCGCACGCGGAGCATTCGTGCCAAGATGTTACGACTCTTGGCGCCTTCTTAGCGACACGAACCGTGGAGTGCAAGTTCACGTTTCGGTTCGCTGGGCTTTCGCTCCTGCCCGGGGTCCTTATCAGAGCAGGTAAATTAGCGATGTTTACAAGAATTGTAATGTACCAATTGGAGTTCCACTGTGAATCTAGTGCAGTTGCAGAGCGTCGATGCTTCGTGGTGACATATTCTCTTTTGTTTCGTGGTTTGTACGGATTCCTTGAGTAGCAAGCAAAGAGGTTTTGACGGACAATCACCAAAAACTCCAGATGAAATTTCTTCATCTAGATTTTCTAGAACTCTCCAAACAGTGTTTAGAGCTACAATACTAAATGAATATTTCGAACTGAAGCTGTTGTCAAAACTTTACATGCTTTCAACAGATGTTTTCGCATTCCTGTCAATAGAAAACAGTGAGCGATCTAGAAGTTCATTTGAAGTTCGATTTATGTACATCATCAAAGGTTATTTATGGCACTCATCGAGACAGTCCTTCCGTTCACAACCAGAAAATTATTAATCTTTCCCGATTCATTTAGCTCGCTCCGAAAAAAAAAAAAAAAAAAAAAGAGCGAAACACATAATCGAATCTAGATAACTCGGGAAATCGTTCTGTAGATGAGCTCGAAGCATTTGCAACCGGGTACAAAAGTTTGCAGCTAGCTTGGCATTCGGGCACACGGCACCATAAATAAAAATCACCGGCGCGCAAGAATTATTGTAAATCAATTTCTTCCGCTCAATAAATTCCCAACTCGAGTGGTTTGCCAACCACCACGCGACCGACCAAATGTGTCGTGTGTGAAATTTCTTTTTTTTTTCTTTCCCCAATTTAAAGTTATGTCGCGACGCTAGCCAAGTTTTTTTTCCGGCCCAATGTTTCGACTACAACGGGCAACATTAAACCAGATCAAAAATCATGTGCTGCTCCCCCGTTTGAAGGCGAAACAAAGTATGCCGCATTTTTGATTTGAGGGAAAAAATCTACCGTTCCGAACGGAAGAGTGTCGCAACAGTATCGTGTGTTCGTGGCGGAATGTCTTTCGCTTGTTTCGATTGCGATAGAAATCATGCGAAGGAAGATCAAACGCGCACATGCTGGTCCAAGGATGAAAGAGCGACATTTTTGGCATTCTTGAATACCAAAAGCAACTCACCAATAAAAACAGAACAGAGGACCATGTTGAACTGACTTGAAGAAATCTGCCCAAACAGCAGCCTGGAAACATGGTCACGTGCTCCACGTACGGGCGATAAATTCCAATACATCACCATCACCGCTGTGGGACGGAAGAACACCTCCACCGAGTCCGGATCGGATGTACCCACTTTCAGAAACATTTAACGGTGACCTTTTCTCACCGGCTCCTCGGGATTAATTAGAATGCACAATGGTATAATCCGACGGGAATGTGTTCCACAAATTGATTCCTGTTTTATCTTGCCCAGACGCCGAGTATCACCTTCTCCAAACAGAAGTATTACTAGCAGATATGGGATACGCAAAGTTGTTCCTTTACGGATGTATGGGGCATCCCCCAAGAGCGACCATCGTGGCCCGGTCCCGTGTGGGATAAAGTTTTCAAAGTTTCGCCAGTAGTTCGAACTAATAAATTAAATTGTTTGCACATTCGCTCACCGTTCGTGTGGGTCTTCCTAACCGTTTGTGGCCAAATGAGCAGATGACGGGTTGGGGCGCTTTTGTTTGCACTCTTATCCAGTCAACTAATCTTCGACCCTAGCGCCCTGCCCCGGCAAAGCGGTCCACTGTCACCGACCAGCGTGTCGTCTTTATCGCCGCTCGCTCTACCCCCCCACCAGTCGACCAGTTTACAGCTGGATCATGCGGACCGCACGGACCGGGATGGCGCTTAAAAGGAGGTGTTTAATCTTTGGAACAAATTTACATATCAAAACTAATGCCACGAAACAATGGTTTGCCATTTACGAACCAGAGGGCTCAAAGGTCTGGCCCCGAAAAGGGCGACCGAAAGGGTGATGGGCCCATAACAATAACCGTGTCCCTTTTTTCTGGCTTAATTTAATAACCACCCGCACACCCACCCTCCCAATTCACGGAAACCACACGCCGGGAAGGACTTCCCCGGGTTTCGTGGAAGAAGTGTGAGGGAATCGGGCCAAAGCAACGCCTGTGCTATTGTTCCGACGAGCCACGGAGCTCTTTCTCATTTCCTCGGGAAATGTCAATTTCCTGCGTCCCCCTATTCCACCTCGGTCAAAATGCTGCACGTGCAGCCGGGATATCGCCTGAGAGGAACTGACATTTCTGCGGCCACAGCTGTGTGCGCGGAAAGAACGCCCGCCGGCAGAAGGCCGTTGTTTCTTCGCAGGCCGTAACGAATTCTTTTGACACTTCCGGAATCGCAGCGGCGACGGGGACGGTAACAAGAAACAGTGACATTTACGATTGGTTCCGCTCAGTTTAAAGGGCATCGCGAATGGGAGGTGTTAGAAATCGTATCGAAAAGAAAAAGGGACAAGATAACATTCTACCGTCTTCAATCTGGCTAGCTGTTTGTAGTGGGTTAGCTGTAGGTTAACGCAAGAACATAACAACGAATACTCATTATGTCCATCCTGTTTGCTATGAGCTGAATTGAAATTATCTTGAACCTAAGGGGTATGAAGTTCAAATTATTTTTGCCATTTTTTTCCTTCTCTTTTTTACAAAGCCAGTTTTGGTGCGTTATCTGGCGTGGAAATTGCACATCCATTCGGCCAAGGACCGTCTGGCTCAAAACAAGGCAAAACAAACCACTACACTAACAACTTCACAAGGCGCCAGAGAATGATTCCGCTATCCGATTAATAATGGCATAAATAATCAACCCTAAGCCAACCCTTTTAGCGGCTTCCCAACCGGGGTCGACCACGCTCTTCTTTACCCTCCGTGCGGGAAAAAGGTTTCCATTCTCCGCCCGTCCACGGGTGGAAGCGCGACGTTTATTTGTGGTGTTGTTAACTCCTCCTCTTCCTCCTCCTCCAGCCTCCGATACACGAATATAATTTACATATACTCCCAAAGCCGATTCGCAAACTCCCGAATCTCCCGCGAGACTCTGTGGTCAAAGGACGGGAAGCTCCGGCAAGGAGGAGAGCGGAGTGCCTTCCGGTACAAATGGTCGGCACACGACCGAGCACTTGCTACCATTTAGCACCTTACTGGCTCGTGCGGTTACGCGGTGTCCGATAAGGGCTCTCAGGCTGGGGCCAGAATTTGGGCGTAGTGTCACCACCTTCATTCCGGTTTGCGTACACCCAGTACCATCTGAACCCAGACCACCCGGACGAGGGTTGTGCTGCGCGATTGACCGCGAGAGAATAATGCGATTTACCGGGGATCGCCTACCGAAATCCGCAGGAGCCAGTACGAACACCCAACGAGCAGGTTTTCACGGTGGATATTTTAATTATAATTTAATTCATTTACCCAATAGAAAGGTTAATTATCGCTTACCGAACTTCGGTGGCGGGCGGTAGTTTTGCGCGGTAATTGAAAAGTTCTGTTCATACCAGCGTCATTTTGATGGCACGTGCGAGGGCCTACTTCACCCTGAGATCATTGTTACCGACCGGATGGCTGCAGCTTAAACTTCCCACCTCGACCTGCACTTGTGCCGCGCGTGTGACACGAGAGTTGTTGACACGCGATGCGAAAAGCTCCCGGTGGATGGATGGCGTACGTAGGACCTATGGCAGAGGGCGAGAAAAAATACATGCCGCGTCGTATTTGCTTGCTAACCCCCTTTTTATTCGTGCCCGCCTCCGCGATCGAGCACAGTGAGGATCGAGTCAACGCATAATGCACACCAATCATAACCTATACCGCAAGATTTCGTTTCCTCCCATTCTCTCGCCCCTGCTTTCTGCCATCCTCACGCCTAGGAATGTGCAGGGAGGGTTGTAAATTGCGGATAAAATTGCATATAAAATTACGAAAAATAGGTGCGAAAGGTTGTTCGGGATTAAATCCATCGGTGTTCCGGAGCGAAGCGGGTTCGCAATGTGACGACGTGACAGGCACTGCTGCAGGGATGACAGTAGGGGTCGAAACTAGTCGGTGCCGGGGATTTATAAATAAAAAAATGATGCACAAACACCCATTGGGGTACCGAAATGGAACATGTATTCGTTGACGCTGTGTTCGCGATGCTTTCCCCCGGGATCCGTCGGTAGACTGTGGCAGATAAGCAGCGGTTCGTTCTCGCGTACGTGGACTCGCATTAACGCCATAAAGCTTAATCATCACCATGACAATAAAGCGGGCAAATTATAAATACAGTAAATTTTTGCAAAGATGATTAAACTGGCCATTTTATCGCACTGAATTGCACTTGAGCGGGCAGCAACAGTTCTGGAATAGCGTGGACGAGGATAGAAAAGGCGTAGGATAGACACCTGGGGAGGAAAATTCGACAATATCTTCTGGAAAATTTGACAATCAATCGGAAATTCGGTGACGCGATTAAACCTTTGGCGAAGGACCTGTTTTGTGATTGCTTTGTGTACATTTTCCCCAATGCACAACCCCACGCGCCTGTGTCTCATGACTCAGTATCGCGGCGTTAAATTTAAAACCCTTAATCCGTACCCTAGACATACCTCAGATAATCGGCGTATCCCACGCGGCATTCGTGTACTCGACTTCCGGTGGCAGTGCGACGACATGTAATGCCCAGTGAATCCCCTCGCACATCTATTCGCGTCGTTTTTCCACTCCATATTGGAAATTGTCGTCACCAGTTTCACTGCGTTAACCCGGAAGTAACCTATTTAGACGATCAAGTCACCAATGGTTACCGATCGCGGTTGCAAGATCCGAGGAACAGACGTGGGTCAAGTGAACATAGAAATTCATACTCACTTGCCAAGCATTGCGTAACATGACACGATCGAGTGCTTCCGCAGGACATTTTAATCCCCCGAAAAATCGGCCGGAAGCAGCCGAGAATTACTCCCTCCACAATTAAAACCACCGATGACCCTGGTGAGGCTAGTTCCGTTTTGTTGTCCGACCGACTGCGCTTGGTGTGAACAAACTTTCCTGTTTTTATTAGCTTAAACCAGCTAATCACATTAGAACTGGAACTGCCCGTAAGGTAAAACTACTTGCTTCCTGTGGAGTTCGCAAGGTCTTGGCGAACCCAACGTACTCCGAACAAGCTCGAATCGACGCAGCGCGATGCCAAAGTGTTGCCGACAGAAGCGCCTCCCTCCTCACGCTCACGCCGGGGCGAACAAAATCCAACCCGAAACATCGGTGTCATTGAGCGTTCCGCAGTTCACCGACTATCGGCTGGCAAGCTAGGGGACAGTTGTTCGCTGGCACTCTGCTGAAAGGTTACCGGGCCTTCGCCAAGGGTCGATGACGAGGTAGCGTCGAAAAGCCACGCAATTACATCGCCTGAACACGCCGTTCCCGCGGCCCGCTCTGGCCCGACCTTAATCACCTTAAATATAATAAAATGGAATAATCCCCCGGTGTCCTCCTGTCTGGTGTTGGCGGCCAGGAGTCAGGACTGTGCACGATGGTTCCGGCTTCCGATCACAAGCAACGGACAAGGAAAAGGGAGAAAGGGCAACGGAAACAGGGTGAAACGGATCAGCGGAGGGTGGGAAACAAAAAAAAACACGCTAAGCTCTTTAGCGCATCGGCGAACAAAAACGATCGCTTTTTCGTCGGCTGCCAACGCCCGGAGGAAAATCGAGTAAGCTTTTTTCCCGAGCACCCAGCGCCACGGAGAGTACGCGGTGTCGGCCACCTCGACCGCATGCATTTCGGTAGTCGGTTCAGCTGGTTTGTTTACCGGTCGTCGCAATCCGGTATCTGATTTGAATATTGCCATGGAGTGGTCTCCGAGGTTCTTCCGACTTCCGTGGGGCTTTTCCGGTGCACTGCAAATGCCAAAAGCCGAAAGGCCGACAGACAAAATAACAATCAACAAACACCGCGCCGCCGTGACGTGGATGAACTATGCGCTGGCCAAACATCGGCTCCCCTCGAGTCGATGACCGGCGCACTGGTTTCATAGTGTGGCGCCTTCGGAAAACCCCTATGACTCTAGTGGGAACCACAGGAAAAACAAACCAAATGAACTCGAACGGCCATCGAAAATCCGGACGGACAAAATCGGTCAACACCAAGCGCGATGCGAAAAACCCTGGCACTGCACGGTGAAAAATAATCCATCGTAAGCCATATTATTAATTTTTACCTCCGGGTTTTCCATTACATAGTCCTGCGGGCAAAACGGAATGGTAACCGGTGGAGAAGGGGCAAGGTTCAGTTCCGGTGTGGAAAAACAATAGACACGCCGATGACGTCGTTGTTGTTACACCCACCCATACCACCCCATATGCGCGCGGTGGTGCCTTTTGATGAGGATTTTAAACTCCAAAAACAACAGACTGATCCGACGAGGAAAAGTCGGCTTCAATTTGGCGTTTTTGGCTTTTCGCTGAGCCGTACCGCAAGGAACCGTTCCACTCCATCGAGGGTGCCCATTGCGCAGAACGTCCCCAAGAGTTTTCCAGCAGCGCAAATATGACGTTTTACATCGATTCGCTCACGGAAAACAACACGTTTGTTACCGATGGAAAAGACGATGCAAAAAGGTTTTCATTATTTTTAAAAAGCGTTTGTTCCCCAAGATTATTGGATCATACAAACACACGTTTATAGTCGAATGAAAACATGGGTAAAGTCAGTATTTTAAAAATTCTTAAAAATGCTTGCTTAGTGGATTGATGTTTTGCAACTCTTCGTGAACCCGGCTGGAATATCATGGTCTTCCACGTGAACGCACACACCACCCCACTACACCTCCTGTCTCGTTTCAGTTTCAGTGAAAACGCGCGAGAAAAACTTCGCCAGCCGCATCTCCCTAGGCCTCTCGAACGCCACCGATGGCAAACAAAATAAAAGCAAATCAAATTAAGAAGATAAATAAACAACAATAGCGGCTCGTTTCCTCGAGTGGGTGATGAAATTTAACCCCTTTTGCGTTCCTTTTGGCGAATGATAGCGTTTCTTTCCACGGCGCGCTGACGAAATCAATCCCTTGCCGAACGTCGGAAGCGTTCAGCGGGATCCGGGAGCAGATAGCGAAAAACTCGGTGGGGGAAACATGGGGATGCTGCCTTTTATACCACGCTTGCGGGGGTTAAACGGGTCCGCGATGAATGAATGGGAACATTTTGTCATTTCCGGCGTAACGCCGAAAAAAGCATCCAAGGAAAGCCTTTTTTTTGGGGGGGGGGGATGTGGTTTGTCCCCGAACGAACCGATGTAGCAGACTTGGGTAGCCGGCCGCAAGCGCGTGTTGGCTTTGCGTTGTGGAGTTGATATTTTTATTTAATTTTCACCAGGATATTATCGTCGCTCATCGCGCTCAACCGCAGCACACAGTCATATTGACGTTGCTTTCGCGGCTAGCTTGAAAACCCAAAAAACAGGGAACCCTCGGCAATGATTCGCCCTGGCTTGTGGCGTTTGTGTGCGTTCTGCACGGCTTGATGTTCGCTGGAAGAAAATTTCAATTTTATCATTATGATTACACTTCACCATTATTTCCGTCATGCGTGCAATATCCTTGTTTTTTTGAAAAAGTAAAATTCACCCTTAAACCCTTGCTATTTCCACCAAACCCCAGAAGAGAAAACGCCAGTAGGTGCAAATGTTTGTGTTTACCCGCAGTGTTTCTCTTTCCCGGCACTGTTAAAACCAACTAACGCGCAAACATGTTCTCCATAGCTCGAAAGGATGATCAGGTTCTTCCTGCGCATACAACGGGTCCTGTTGTTTACCGTTCCGATTTTATGCCCCAATGCAATGGTGAAGGAAAACATCGAATCCACCACTGAAACCACCGATTTCCCCTTCAGCTGATTGAGGAAAAGGAATTAAAAACTCAATCAAATTAAAATCGACAACCACCATGGTGTGCAATCCTAACAGTAAAGTTAAAGTACCAGCATTATCTCACATGTTTGTTTCCCTCCCGTTCGGGGATGCACCTTCGATGTAGGGCACGACACACCGAGGAAGCCGCTTCCTCCACCATTCTACCCTGGAGAGGCATTAAAAGGAATTTTCCCAGTCCAAAATATGACGCTTCATATACTCGATTGCAAATAAAAATGTCAATTTTTAACGACTCATCACAGACACAGGTCAAACGGCAACGGTTCTCCGTTCGCTTGCGTACTTCCTGGTGGAGTACGTTGTGCCAATTCTTGGAAGTGAGAATGCAATAACGTACCGCTAGGCAGTAAAAATCACGGTACCATATAACACTTTGCCCCAGTAAAGCCCTGCACGTGAGATCTGTTAAATTTCTCCTCCGATTTTCTTTTTCTTCCACAGCCGGATGCATACATCTGGTAAATTCTCTCAGCTGCACCTTACGGTACAGCGGTTGTACCGGTGAATTCTCCTGATTGAATCGTTCCGCAAACGGGTCGATGCGGTGGTTAGGCTGATTTTATAGGATCATGACCAGCGCTAAACAGCGCTTCCACGGGAGCCACCCTGCCCTCCTTTTGCCAGGTTCCTACCAACCGAATGGGCGCTTCATTAGATGCCCCTTCAGCGCGCCGATGGAATGTATGCCATAAAGTGCAGCTCGGTGCAAAAAGTGCAATTCAAATGCTTCCTCCTCCTGCTCCCGCCCCTGTGGGAACGCGAAGTTTGAGCCTGCCGGTCCAGGGGTCGCCTAGGGTTGGAATTTCTTTTGACACCCCAACCCGATAGGTGATGGATATCTTGGCGAGGCGCATTTCTATGCGGTCCTTTACGATCGGTGTGTGTGTCACCGTTGCGATCGGGCGTCCTGGTGGTATTTCGATTTTCCATTATCTACCCCCTTGGCTTCCGTCACCCTTTGAGGGGTCCCTTGAACGGCGGCAGCATCCACCATGTTGAGAAGGTGCGTAAAGGTTATCAGCGGAGGTTACGGGTGGCCAATGGAAAGCTTTTGGGATTCAGCGAATCAAACGAATGATGATGATGACTCAGCGCGACAAGATATCGTACCACGGGCGTGCGCCACAAAGACGAACCCGAGACGCTGGGAGGTGCAAAATTGAATAAATCATTAATAATTAACTAATCGCGCAATATTTACACTTCATTTCGATGCTGATTTATGACAGCACGCCGCGGGTATCGCTCTCGTCCCGGCATGCCACAGTCCGCAAATTGATGCTACGATGTTGATAGGAACCATCTGGGATCGGATGAAAAAAAAACCAACTAAAGTTTCCCTTCCCATTCGATCCTTCTCCACGGCGCATCCCGCCGAGCCACCGGGGTTCCGTTCACGCGAACGTCAAGGAGGTAAATCGAAATCAGATAAAGCACGCGCGCTCGGGACGCCGCGAACAAACGGAGCTTTCGACTTTCGAGTCCAAGCTCCTGCTGCGGTGAACTACGTTTATGGGACCTTTCTTGGGGACGCTTGGTCCGCGACTTCTCTGCCAAGATAAACGGACCACAAAGTTGGACGGTCAAATCGATTTGGTTCGGCCTCTGGTCTGGGCTTCCCGGTGCGTCTCAGAAGAAACCTCTCCGTAGTCGTAGCCGTCCCTATTCTCAGACCAGTAGAGGGCTGAAGTTGGAAGGGATCCGCTCCGGCCCACAGTTAAACGGAGTGCACAAACCGCGACCGAGAAAGAGAAAGAGTTACACAAATATTTATTATTGAATAAATGAAAATGACAAAAACTCCCGCTGGGCCGTGGTTCAGCAAGACATAATAACGTTTTCCACCCCACCAGAACCAGATCCGTGCGATCTACGGGAGTTTTTTTGTGTTCGCCGCGAGAGAACCGAAATGTCTTCAACACTTCACCGTCGCTGTAGCGAACGTTTCGAAAGTTTACAAGCACTCACCTTCTTCTCGTGGCACAACACGCGTGTTCTCTCACATGCCCGAACGACTGGGGAAAAAATTACACTTTCCCTTTCCCCCGCAAAAAGTCCCTGCCACTCCCTTCCAGGGAAGGAGGAGCAATTTATAAATTTAACACCTCACAAAGAAAAAGTAAATCTCGCGATGCCTCGATCCGTATCGTGGTGAACTTTGGTTTTGGTCGATTTCGGGTTTGCGTTCGTGCCGAGAAAAAAGAAACTCAAATAAAATAAACTAAATCTCAACTCGCGCGCATACTTCACGCCCGAACATGATCATAAATCATCGGAGCACCAGGGGTATCCCGTCGCCGCTCACATTGACCGCCCTTCATGTGCCCCTTCTCACGCAGCCTCGCCGAGGAGCGGTGGCGATAAGACTATGCCAAGACGCACGGTTCATAAGGTTCGCGATAAGACTCGCTTGGTCGTGGCAGGAAGGAAGGAGCTGCACGTAACAACGGACCTTTCGGAGTTTTTTTTCCCCCGTTGCGGAAGACAATAAAAGAGCGTCTTGTAGAACAACGTTTTGTTTAGCTGTTGTGTATTCCAGCAGCCGCCTCGGCAAACAGCAAGCCAACGGATCCTTGCGAATACGATCAACGGAATCGCCTCGATCGGATATCAGAATCGGACGGTGCAACTGTTGGGCCATAAATCGCCTTCCTCTATCCGGACGGATTCTCTGGCAGCGCGGTGAAGCGCTCTTCCGAATCTCCGAATCTTTCCCAACGTTCGCCACCTCAATAGAACCCCGCTCGAGTGCCATTAGAGCCCGCTCTTGTCGAAGGGGCTGTGGCGTTGCGTCGGCCGTGTTTAGCTGCCATTGTGCCTCCGCAATCATGTTCCCTGCAGCCCGAGAGGCCCGGTGGCTCATTTGTACTGCCATTCACTGGCGCTGAACAAGCGCAGGAACAAAATCATCTCTGTTTTGACACTCTGTTATGATCCCGGGATACGGGCCTGGTGAGCCATTATTCCGTGGCCCGGCTCGGGCTGGCAAGATTTATCGAACGGCAAACCGAAAACAACACACAGCGCACACCCCGCCAGCACGGTGCGCCACCACACGCTAAACGCCACCTTCGCCGCCTCAGGTACTGCAAACCTACAAAGGCCCAGGGGCGAACTGAAGAGGATCTTCTAAGACCCCGGGCTCTCCTCCCGCAGCGGCTAGAAAACGTAGGCAGGGGTGTCCGGGCAGCAGCCGGGATAATAAATTAGGTGTTTACCTTGTCGAGTTCCGCTGTGGACGATTGTTGCTGCTGATGCTGCTGCGACATCATTCCTCTTTACAGCCACGACAGATGAGTGGCCCCGTGTTGGTCTGTTGTATGTACACTTCTTTTTAATGGCTTCAATTATCGAAAGTCATTCAAGTCGATTAGATAAATGGACTCCTGCGTCGCGTTCGGAAGGTCGCAATCGGGAAAACAAAACGATTGAGCAAATACGGTACCCGAATAAAAAGAAGTTACAAGTTACAGTGATAAACGGGAAGAGACAGCGAGACGAGGAGAATGACACACCGGCCATTAGGGTTCCATTTTGACAAAAGCACCCGTAGGTCATCAACAGCGTTCCGAAACGGCGGCTTGAGTTACGGTGTGTAGTTTCAATAAATCTACAAATTGAATGAGGCGCACGATGTGTTGTGTGAAAATTCGTCACGTTCGGGAAACAAACCGTCGCGCATCGAAAGAACCATTTGCGGGGTTCTAATAAACTCCTTGGGCTACATTAAACAAATAGTGACATTCATCAAATGGTCGTAATTGAAACTTTCTCCATTCGTGCAGAAGCGTGATGCATGCAACCCATCATAAACATAGAAAGCGATTTTTTTTTTTTTTCAATCTTGTTCTTTGATCGAAGCAATATATTGAGGAATGCAGTTCTACGAGAGAGCAACAAATAATAGAGAAAAAACCATCCCCCGAAACATTCCGTTGGTTTATGGAATCTATAAAATTCAATCCCTCTAACGCCATCCCCTCAAAAGGCTACCGACAAAATCCGAGGCCTGTGCGGGATAGACCCTCCCGAATCTGGCTCATAAAATGGGACACCCCACGGACACCCAACGGACGCACTCATGGCGTTGGGTGCAAGTGAAAGGTCAAGCTCGGCCCACGCCTCGCCTCGCGCGTTAATGAGTTTATCGAACCGCAAGCAATTTTTACGACGCTGCAGATCGACGGCGGTACGCACGCAGATCGCATCGTTAAAATCGCACCAATATGCACGGCGCGTAAAGTCGGACACTTCGAAACGATCGGCGCGATCGTTCAGAATCTGCCTTTATTACCCCGATGTGACATCGGGTTTTACATTCCGCGTTTCAGCCAAGGAAGAAACGGGGCGAGCCAGCTTCATAAACCCATAATGAGGCCCATAAAACTATCCACCGTAACAAACACATTTAACACAAAAAAACGGAGGGGACCCACCGCAGTTCGCGAGCGATTTCGATCGGTTCGGTGGTTGATCCAGCAGCTCGCGTCGGGTCAAGTGATGCCGGCACCACGCATAAAGAAGTGTTAATATCTTCCTGATCGACGAGAGTACGACCTGGGAGGGGAGAGTAAAGAAAGAACACGATCCCTTTCTCCGGAGGCTCATAGAGGAGTGACACAGCCGAAACGAAGGATTGCAGCGTCATCCCGTGATGTTCGTCAAGCTGGCCTCAAGACGTCCAACCTGTGGTTCCCGAAGGGGATCAGTTGGGAGTTCCCTGCGGCATTCCAGCACGATAAAGGGAGACCATTATAATCGATCGTGCATTTTTACGACCCGCACACAAATAACGACCGCGCATCCTCTTCAAACTCACCCGCACTCACGTACACCTTGCTCCAACCGATCTCCCGTATCCCAATCCCATTTGGAGGATTTCGGGAGGTCCCTAATTAGAGCGGACCACCGGCCATCGCACGGAGAACTATCGGCGCAAGGCTCGTTCCGTTTAATTTCAATTTCGCACCGTACCATAAATTCGCGAACCGCCGCCGACGTCGGGGCAAAAGCCACCCCCGAGCCACCGAGCGAGCCAACGGTTTCGATTTATTATAAATCACCGAATCGAACGAACCTTCTCCGGTGCTCCGCTATTTCCCGTGTGCTTTAATCGATTTAATCAGCCATATAGTGGGCAATTTGTACGCTCGTAAAATCGATCTCGAACAGCTTTGGCGGCGGGTCATCATCATCTCAATGTCATCGGTGTCCCTCGTCGTGGTCGTGCGTGGTTGTCCACGGAATGTGATTAAGGCCGAACCGATCACCGTCCGATGACGTCTCGCCTAGACTCGCTTATATAGCGTCATTAAAATGCCTTCGACCGGACTATCCTCCCCGCGAAGGCTGAACGCGTGTACCGTACGGTGCCATCGGGGCAAGTGGTGTTGACTATCATCGGACCGATGGAGACAGAACACGTGTTGGCCCAACACCTTCCTATCTCTGCTAGACAACAAGATGATAGGCTTTAGTTCCGTTTTATTTCACTCGATTATATTTCCCCCGGATGGCGGGAGATATTCTTTCCCGATTCCTTTTCGGGATCGTCCAGCAATCGACTTGATGATACGATCGGTATGCCATCGATGTGACAGCGACATGATCAGCGAAATGGGACGCACCTTTGTGGCCGGCGATTAGGGTGTGGGTGAGTTGTTTAAACCGGGAGGTTAAATCCCCCAAACAAAGCTCCTCTCCCGCGATCAAAGCGGAGCTTTTATGGGCTCGTAAAAGTTAGACCGCATCGTATTGCCGGCTTCGGGGCGGCGATCGGTTTGCGCCAGGTTGAACCAAATCTTGTCTGGCCTTCTCTTGATCAGCCCTGGCATCGCTCGATCTGCACCTCCTCGAAAGAAGAGACGGCAGTAGGCAGCAAAGGGAGGGAAAACCACATGACCAATAATTGTCAACGGTTATGCGTCGTTTTATTACACTTAGCATAAATTATAATCTCATTAAACCCGATCTGGCCGGAACGGTCTGATTCTTTTCCACTTGGTATTTCGATTCCGGGCGGTGCACGAGCTGGCGGTGCCGAAAATAAAAACCAATCCGACACCGAAAGCGTATTAAATCGAAGCGGCTCGCGGCCGTGCGGAATGGTCGTAAAACGCCATTCCCGGCCATTTCAAACGATGCTGTTTTGAGCATTATTCTTGTTATTAATATTATTGTTATAATGCTTATTACGGCCGTTATTACCATGGAAAGGACGCGCGTATTGGGTTCGATTCGCGGACACCGTTCCTGCGACAGCGCTTTGGGTTGCTATCTCGCAGCGCGTCCACTCCACTATCGGAAAGCCAACCTATCCAGCCAGCTATCCGGACGCACGGAATTCAATTGGTTTGGGATCGTTAATCCTTTCGATTTGCCGCTCTTTCTCTGTCACGGGAGGTCACGCGGCCGAGGTAAAGAAAATCATTAACGTAAAAACATCGAAATAAAAGCGGAATTTGAATAATTCCACCATAACATAAAATCGATTAAATACTGAACCTGTTTGTTTTAATTGAAAATTAATATCGAAAGGCCATTCGTCCCATCTACGGTTCCTGTGGGATGCTTTGAACTTCCAGTCGCTCTTTTCTTTGGGGCTTGGCGCGCATGTCGTAAAAGAGCCGGTGAGTGCGTGTGCGGTGACACTGAATCGAGAGCTTTTGGAGGATCAGAGATGATTTGACGAGAATCACCCAGGTTGAGGTGGGCTCGGTGAAAAATCGGTCGGGATCAAACGGAACCACACACAAAAAAACCAAAAGGGGCACACCCAGGTGAGGTTTGTTTTTTCTCATGATGGCTGTCCATGGTGTTCCATTGGCGGTGTGGTATATTAAACTCTAGCCATCCAAACTGTCTTGTTTGTTCTGGCCTACCCCAATGCAAGAGGGGGAGTCAATTCATTCACTCAAATGCCCATTTGTCACATAATTTGAAAATATTGATTGGCGTTTTATTATTTTATGGTTGACATTATTGGCGAGGTGAACAGTTATGACCGCCAAAGGATGAACATCTTTAAAGAGAATTTTAAATAACTGATTTACTACACTATAATATATGTAGATCCTTTGAGCATTTAGAAACGATCAAATAAAATCCCTAAAGTATTAGAATGCACCTCCTAGGCACCTACAGACCATAAAGCATCCTTCTTTGAAATCAATTGGCTCAACATTGCGACAACTGCCAGCATGCTTCTTAACTTAAGCTCTATGGCTAATGCCATCGGCATGTTTGTCTTACCTGCCTGCTTCTTGCGACAGGGACGCACCTGGAGGTCTTATTCAAATGACTTCCATCTGTCATGCTTTGTGCGAACGACGGGAGGATGACCAAGCCTGGAACAAACAAGAAAAAAAAAACGGAATCTCTTATGCCAGTATCACTGAGAACAGCCGGGTCGGGTTTCTGCCCCGGGACCCTTGGACCGGAGCGTCGGATAACGACGACACAAATTGGCTACCATTCGCCTCGGAAACAGCGGCCCCCGTGCCGTAAAGGAAAGTGTGAAAACAAGCCGCATCCCATTGGCATCATTAGACTCCTGCGGAGTTCCCGCTGATTTTGCCAGCGGTGGTACGGGCATTTAGTTGAGCTAACCGGTAGAAAAGTGCAAGCATGATTGTCTTCTGAAAAAGCATGCCGCCGCCGGCAAAGTCATCAATTGGTTACATAGGCCACAAAAGTCATAGCCATTATTAGAAGTTTCTCTTTATTGATTTTTTTATTCATCCCGCTTTCCTGGGTGAAATTCACGCATCAAGCCGCCAAAGCTACCGGGTGGGAGTTACGGCTCGCGTGCAAATAAAAGTAGGATTTTGTTGTGGTCAAGGCTATAAACGCGCCAGCACCATAATCCATCCTTTCGCGCCCCGAATCGGATCTAGGCGCGAACGTAGGGCGCAACAAAAAATCGCTCAACGGTGGGTTCCGTTAGGATTGCTGGGGCTTCGGGCAGCGGGCGAACAAAGTCGCGGCTCCGCTACTTGGAGGGTTCAAAGGTAAGCTTGGGTACCGCGCCGAGAACAGAAGGTACCTTTTTTTCTTACTCTCTTTCTCTCTTGGGTTATAAGAGCCCAACGCCCAACGAAATCATCCCGACCATCTTAGCGCTATCGTTGATAATCGATGGCTTTGTCCGGTAAGAGTCCTTCGGCTGTGGAAGCTGATTCCGGTTATGTGCCTGTCTGTTCCGGGATTTCATTGTAGCAGCTGGCACCAATCCGGACGGTCACGAGTAGACGAAAGTGAAAAGGACGATCTTACGGCACACGCCACAAGGCAAACAGGATTAGGATCAGCTGAAGCTACGGCAAACAAACCGCTGTCAGGCTGAAGAGATGCAGCTGTGCCTTCCGTCGGCCGGTAACCTCTTGGACCTTCAACGCACTGACCGGCACCGGCCGGCTTCTGAGGTAAAAAAAAAACGGGAAACGGTTTCATCTTTCATCTGATGAGAATCAAAATTCATTACACAATCTAACTGCAGCAGAATGCAGAAGTTTCAGGTCTTCGGCATTGCTTAGGCAAGGCGAAAGGCGTCCAAAGGTCAAATACCGACCCCGTTCAAGGTTTCGCGCAATCCAAAACCCATCCGCATGTACTTGTTAATTTTCTCACGCATTCTCACGACCGACCAGTCGGGGAGCAATTCCACCTACGGTTCCGTGTACAAGCCCATGCTGAGGTCGCTTTCTCCACTGATCCCTCCGCGTGTTTCATCTCTATGCACAATCTCCGCGAGTGCTCAGCGATATTGTACGACAGCGCTCCACGAAGGACGGCCTGCCTGCCACGATGAGCATTATTACATTATGCAAATTAATCATATTTGCAAGATTTATTTCTTTTTCCCTCACCTCGCCTCCGACCGTTCCGCTTGGTCTTCAATTTGGGCAAGTCTCAGGTCTTGCCATCTTCACACGACGCAGCATCGCAATGCGTCCCCCATTCCGGTGGACAGTCGCGTTCGGAACCAAATGGCATGCACAAATATCGTCGGAAGAAAACAATACAATGATCGATATAAGAGTTCGTAAGTAAAAAACCAAGAGACACTCGTACACACACACACGGGAGGGCGAAAGGACAGATGGAAATGTTGCTACGGTACGCCACGACCGGAATGTCTAACGAGTTGGACCTTTCAACGTCACAACAAGTTTCAGTGTCTTGCGAAACGGGGGGGAACCGCGGGGAACACGGGAAATTAATTTTCCTCCGCAGCGAACCCTGTTCGTGTAATCTTATGCGACATACTAGAAGAGATCAAGAATTTAAACCGCGGCCCATGACCTGTCGCCTGCGATTATGAATTCCAATTTTCTTCCTCGTTCGCGTGGTGTGTGCAATTTTCCCTCTGCAATCTCCTCTACTACCAAGATAGTTTTTTGTACGTCTCATAAAACATGTCCCTCCCTTTCTCGTTCACAATTCCCTCACCATTTAGTCAACCAAGCAATCCACCCGACTATGATTCTAATCATCATGAATTTCAAACCACGCTTAACACAAAATCCCAATCCTTCGCTGCACCGCAAAGATTCTGCGGCATCAACATCGCCGACCGACCCTTCGCTCGTAAGCAAATCGGGAGCAATTTTGCCACCGTTTTACTGCTTTATTACCATCGGATTTTGCAAAAATCATCCTTGTTACGCTCAATATCACCATAATTTACGGTGCCTTTATGACCATTGCCCTCCCCTCTGGGTTTTTTGTTTTTTTGCTTAGGTTGCAACGGGAAACATCTACTGACCAACGGCTGTCGGTGATCTAACCTTGCCACACCGATAAGGCAGTCAGGCAAGGGAAGGGTATTTTTGAGCGAGTGCCCCTCATCACTATACGCTCACATTCAGATTGACAAAACATCATCGGACCTGGTACGCGAGGAGCGCGATGGTCAGCAATGCGGGAGAGGTGGTATCACTTGTTTCGTCCTCTTTCTTTATCGGTGGTCGTATTTACAATTCTACGTGGTAATAGATTTTCCAAATCACTTCCACCGCCACCAACCATGCCATTGTGCCTTTAGCTCAGGGAACGTACTCTCAATACCTTCCGAGGGTTGAAACGAGGGGCGGGCTTAGATTTAAAAAAAAGCCTTGATATCATTCCCTGTCCGTGGACCATGGGAGCAGAAAAGGGGAAGCCTGAGTAAACATGGGTAAAATAGGAACGGCCGTGACACGGGGTGGGACAATCCCTAGTTTAGTTTATGGCCAAAAGCAAGTGACGCCCGAACACGATGCTTAGATTCTTTCGATCGATGGAGCCTTTTTGAGGGTTGAACAGTTTGATCCTTAACGTTTGGCCGTGTAAGAGAAAAGCATTGCTGGTACTGATACTGGTACCACACTAAACCGAACTTGCTCACACAGTTTTCGACGGTTCACAAAACTTTCTGGAGACACCTGGTTCCTACAATAAAAAAGCATTACTTGTGACAATAAAGTTTCTCCTTTTTAAGGAGCGTATTTGTTGATTCATTGGAGTATCTCGCACAACTCAAAAACATCGCCATCACTACTGATTCCCGATATCTGACATGGGAATATCAATGCCGCCAACAGCAATGAAGCCAGTCGGTGGAAAATGGGTGTTTGCAAGTGCTTGCAACGCAAATCAGCCGCTCGGATCTGCACGTCCATTCCCCAACGCAACGTATAAGCATAAAATCTCCTATTTAAAGGTCAATTTACCGCGAAAACGATGACAACACTCACACGGTGACGATGATGGCTGTCGATGGTGACGATACACTGCTCCTGCCTCTGTTGCACCATGTAACCTGACCTCTTCGGACCCTTGCGTGCTTGCGTTAGTAAGCTTTACCGACTCTTTAAAGATATGGCCCTACGGCGCACTGTTGTCTGGCTTTTGTCCGCCCCGGCCGTCAGTGTCCATTACGTTAGATTATTGTTATTTTTACTATTACATTACGCCGCCGAACGTCATTTTTTGCGCGCCGAATCCGCACTCCCCGATTCCGTCCAGCGTGTTTTTTGTTCGGCATCTGTTTAGCCTTTCTTCTCAACGCGTTCCCTTAACGAACTGGACAAGTATTGAACACTAATGATAGCCTCTAGCGACGCGACCTGCCCATTTCACCTCGGCGCACATTCCTTGAGCGCGAAACGTTCCTTTGGCTCGCATGGCAGTTAACATTGGACCAAGGTGCTAGAGGTCCAGGGTTAGGGTTTCAGACTTTTTTTTTATTTTCGTCCATCTTTCTTGCTCGTTTCATATTCACCGGATCGAGCCCGCTGGTCCATCATCATCGTCATCATCGTGACGCGAGGCTGCAGCACGAGGCGTTATGGAACCTAGGGAGCTTTTTATAGCTCTGACCTCCTTAAAGCGCCCGCGCGCAAGGTGTCGAGAGACATCAGAGCGATCCGATGGGGTGGTTCGATTTTTTTTGCAAACGAAACGTTTCTATTTATTGTGCGGTTTTGCCCGCATGAGCGGCGGCTTCAACCGACCGACGATAATGTGTGTTAGCAAATTGATCTCTGTTCAATTTGGCCTGCATCATACTTATGAGCTTAGTGACGGATAGCCGACCACCCCCGCTCCGCGCCAGGTGAATCATGTTGGGTGGATGGAAGTGGGACACACGATCATAAATGGGCTAGCTGGAGGGATTGGAAAGCCTTGTTTTTCCGGTCGATCGGGTCGATGAAAGGAACAGATTGTCGGTATTCTGGGAATTAAAGACACCTGATGCCTGGTTTCATCCCAACCCTTCACCCTATTCAGGCGGCCTTAAAGGAAGTTGACAGAATACTCGAACAAAATCGATCTTCCTCGCGTAGCGTCCGAAAACAGGCCACCAATGGACGGCTCTCCCTGCCCTGACCTTGTGTCCTACGCTAACACCATCGGTGGCGTTTAATTCCACCCGTCCGTACCCCCAGTTTCAATGTCAAGTTTGCGTGCACTTGCCCGACCTTCAGGGGCCATGTGGCTTGCAGACGGATTTTGCTCGGGAAATTCGGCCTCTGGCGAAACACTGCGGAACTGCGACAGCCGAAAGTGTCAAAACGCAAACACGCGCAGCGTCGGTCGTTGGCGACGATGAAGAGATAAAAACTGCCACCACACAAACAACTTCATCCCACCGCAATGGACACGGTTGCCCGGTCAACGGTCGGTCTATAATTCCGGTGGTCGCATCACTTTCCGCCGGTTGATGTTCATTCTCGCCAGCCTAACCTTGGAAAAAAGGGAGGAAGGATGCGCTGAAAACGCGACTGTCCGCGAGGGACAATGTTCACGGCAGCGCATCCCGAGGGGATTGGTTGCGGTTCGCCCTCTGTATTTTTTGTGTCTACCTTTGCCATGCTCCGGCTAGTTCCGGACGCGTCACCGAGCATCACACCACGTCTAACCGCACCTAGACACCTTTTGCCCGGGCGTTTGTCTGGCCGCGAGTGCAACGCCTAAGCCAATAATCACCCCAATAAAAAAGGAATAAAACGAAACTGAAGGATACAAAAAAAACCTCCTGGCAGGCAAATTTCCGTCCTCGCTTGGCGCGTTGGCTCGTTTTCACCGAAATTTAGCAAGGGTGGTTAGGCACGCATCGAAAACGCACGCAACAAAAAAGAAACAAATGAAAATGAACGAGCCAACCGAACGACGGCCGGCAGAAACCAGAAGCTCAACCAACACGGCCAGAACGAATTAAAATAATTTCATTTAACGGCCACCGGAGAGGAGGATCTCTGGACCGTGGCCAGGCCAAGTCCTGGACAAGTCCTGGGGTGGCTCATCGCGCATCGACGTTCAGTCTACGTCTATTCTGCGGGGTGGATGTGCCCTAGCGAGGATGCTAGTGGTGAGGTATTTGGCATTTCCGAAACATGTGTTCCAAGCGGCAACGCTGAACTTGGTATGTTTCTGTGGAAAAAAGGGAAGAAAAAAATAAAGAGAAGAAAGCAGAAGCGAAAGCGAACCAAAGTGACAAAATACCGTGCGGAAAATCGTTCGTTTGGCAAGTTGTGGCCGCAGTCGGTTATTGTAGCATTGTCTGTCGGACGCAGATTAATGACTTGTAACGGCAAACCCACCGAACCCGAGGTTCGAGATGTGGCGACAATTTTTTTTTTTATTGGAGTGCTGAATTTGCACGTCGTGTTGCGAAACATTCTCGTTTTTTTTTTTTCGTTACATTAAGATAGCATCTTTCATGTGGCAGAAATTGACACTTAGTTTAATGGTGACATAAAACATTGCTCAAAAAACCTTAGGAAAAAGGAATTCTCTTCTCTGTTCATAGTAACAGTTCGATACAAAATCACTGTGAATTCATCCTCGTAATCCAAGAAGAAATCTTTTCAATACGTTTATAACTTATGTAGTCGCTCTGCAAAGTCGACCTGCTTGGCAAAATATAGAGCATACAATCTATGTTGAGTGAATTGTAGCTTACCTTGCCATCATTTATTTAAAAAAATCATGTTTCATTTTCATTCATCCCTTCATTCGAATGAGAATCGATTTTTCAAATTTCACCACGTTGAAGGAGTGCACAATTTCACCGTTCTTCCGAGTGCACGAACCTGGAAAGCCTTTTTCGTGTAAGATAAGGGAAAAACTTTCACCGGAGGCGACTCGCCGTGAGCAAAGGCAGAAAAGTCGGGTGACATTCCCGAACCTGGAGTCGTATCGGAACCATTACGGTCGATTTAACGAAAACGAGTGATCGCTACTCAACACTAAGACTTTCGTTTGCCTTTTGGAAACCACACGAACCAACAGGAAGCTATTATTTTTTGAGCATTCATTCAACATTTCCTCTTTAACAAAAGCAAGGATAGATAGAAATGCTTTAAAAAGTATAACTTCTCGTTGCCCGCTATCAAGCGACGGACAGTTTGTCTCACTTTCGAGATGACAGGTGTTGAAAATACAAATTATCGTAAGTCTATTGCCGGAAAAAGCGGGAAGGGTTGCCGTTTTCCTCGAACCCTATCGCTAACCGGCAGAAACAGTCCCAAGCACTGTCACGTAAACTTTCACCATGGCATCCACCATTGTCAGACGTGACGTAGCCGATGCTATCTCGCCCCGTTCGAGCGTTCGTATACTGCTGCCTTCGAGACATTGTTAATTCGCTTCGCCAAGGGAACACTTTTTTATCAGCATTACCCACACACCGAGTGAAAACAAGGCAACTAATTAGATATTTTAATTTGATTTTAATTGTTTTGTCAACCCCTGCCGGCACTACTAGGATGGGAGGAGGCGAGAGACATTGTGGGGTAGTTGCTTTTGGCCGCAACCTAAACTTCCTTCCGAATCTCGAACCGTTCCGTTCGGCGCCCAAACAAGCTACTTGGGCACGTTTTATGAGATTCTTTTCCAACGACGTGAAAAACTTTAAAGGCTCACACACGCCGCTATCCTCCGGTCACGTCTTGACACGTTTGCTCCGGGTTGGTGATCGTGTAGTGGCTGCCACTGTGTAGACATATGTTTTACACCCGATTACCATCATTATGATTAGCAATTTTCCCGTGATTAAAATTATTGTTTTACGACTTTTCCTTGGCACACACATGCGCCCATAGCCCTGCAGTGAAGGTGGAGCGGGTACTGGCTGCCAGAGGGAAGAAGAGGGGGCCACTTGGGCATGCTTCGTCATAAGAGCAAACCCGGACAAAGGGGGTGCCAAAGCACGGAAGCATCGGATGCCATTAAACTGTTAACATTAGCTCTGGGACGGGACGAGTTTCCCTCACATGCCCGTGCACATGACATTCCTGTGACAGGACCTGCGTAACATTATCCCATATTAGCATCATCCGTATAACCTCTGCTCGAGAGCACCAATCTCGCCAGCCTCTTGCCACACAAGATGATGATCTAAGTGCCTACCGTTTAGTGCTATTTTCTTCGCCCAACACCCCACGTGTCAGGAGCGGGAGTAGGTTTGGGCAACGGCGAACAATAGCAGGGCGCTACAACTTGGGAAGGAATTTGGGTAGTTTTTGGGGTTTCGGGATATGACAAACACCGTCCACCTTCCCTACGCAAGCTGCCACCACTTGAAGATTTGCGATGATGAGATGTCCCAGAAACCCAGACGGGTGCTTCTCTCGCGCCGACATTTGCCTGCCAGTTACCCTATCGGTTCAGATGCCAAGTCCTGCCGGGAGGGCTCTTGCATAACTTTTGGCAGTGCGTGTGTAATTTACTCTAATGTGTACTTGAACCAACAACACCGCACGATAGAACGTGACAGTTTGCACTTTTCGTTGCATGGAAGCATGATTGCGCTCAAGTAATCTTATCGATGCGGGCTGCTTTAGTGCTGACAGTTTGGTATAATTATAATGAAGGTCTGAAGGAGTCAGAAGATTGATGACGTTGCGCTCAACAACGAATCCTAGCGAGTAGTTGCGCAAAAGTGTGGCGTATGATACTGAACAGAGGGACACTTTCATGTTGCCATGACAATCAATGATGCAGTCTAGATTATGGTGACCTCCAAGTTGAATATGGAGCTGTTCAGCAACAACCCAAGTAATTTGTCTGTTTCTATATGAGGTAACTTTACTTTCTGTGGGTGTGTGATGTTAAACGGATTGTAGTATGTTCCATATTAAATATGTTTTTTGCTGATATTTCTTAAGATAAAAATATTTAGAAAATATTCCACATACCTTTGATCAATAAACCAGGAAGACTCACAGGAGTGCTTTGGTCGATAGTTGAAGTGACCAATCTATCTACGTTGCGAGCATTCCTTCCAATCTCAATTACAAAACTAATCAAGCGACAAAAGATCGATGAAGAGTTCGCTTCGAGTGATAAATCTTTCGTAGAGCACTAGAGCGACTACATGCCGCTACGTTATTACTTCCACGCACGCACAAACACACACAAATAACTAATCACGTTAATAAAATATCGGTGCGGTGCGGTTAGGCCACACAACACCAAAAAAAGACTCACCGCAAACGAGAAATGTCAAACGTCAAATGCGTCGACGGAGCGGAAGCCGGAATGCAGGGCGAGGAACAACATCGAAACACACTCGGTAGCCTCATAAAAAATGCACCCTTTTACCAAAGGAACTACACTCACTGTCAATAAGATTACACCGTGCTCGTAGCATTTCACCATCAAAACCATTCATTTTTCCTAACGTAAACATGACCTTTTGAAACTGATCGCCCCGAACTCGGGCGTCCAGCATTTCGATTGCCATCAGCCGAAGGAGGGGAAAGGAAGGTGTTTGCGTGTTTTGCGGTCGGTGCGAAAAGCTAGAACTGTACTGAACTTCACTTTAAATCAACCGTAGATGAGCGTACTGCTTCTTGATAATCACGTTTGATTGAATTTCACTAAACACAGCTTTAACGATTCATTCAGCGACAACTAGATTGCACTTGTACGACGAGCTACCAGCAAGCATGCATTCTCACCTACGCGCAACTGACAGCGCAGTGGATTGAGGTAAACAATTGGACGTTTGATCATCTGATGAACAGCTGTCACTTTGCGTTGTCGATACTAATGGCGCTCAGCGTCCAACAACATCAAAGAGAACACGGAACACGCTTTACCTCAATCTACTGTCGATTAGTTCAACTTTTCATCATCCATAACCGTACGATTTCAAAAACCCCTGCAGGTTTCTGTAGTGCAAGACCACAATTTTGCACAGTATGCCCACGAAGATGAACGTTTCCTTGCATTATGTACTCGTTCATTGTTGTTGGCGGATAGATATGCGTGCTTATTTTTTATGTGTGCAGAAAAAAAACGGATAAAAGAGTTCCAAATCGGCAGAATTAGGGTGGAAAGGGTTGTGCTTAAAAAACTACCTTTCCCAGATGGGTTTTCTCGCTCGCAGGCAATGCCGAACAGTGCACTCTGTGGAATCGCGGGTGGTCGCGGCAGATTAAAAAGTCAAAATCCTTCCCCAACGCATTTCCCTCCTTTCTAGCGTACCTAGTTCGATGCACCTGCTCTACTTCCTGTCCCGGGAAAACACCCACCCGACCGCAATTTGCTGAGCAGCTTACTTATTGAGTAATTTATTATTGAAAACGCCACAGGACGGGCAGGTCTAAATTTATTTGGAAAAGTATTTTTTTCAAAACAAAAATTTGTGTAGGGTATGCCTCGGCAAGTTCTATATTATTCCGCTCGTCTTTGTTTTAACTCGTTTTAATACGAACGAGTTGTGCGTGTTGGTGATAAAGCCAACGTAAACGAAGAATTTATACCAGAAAATGAACTTACTCCAAATGGGTTATTAATGAAGGACTCAATCGCTTATTTGTGCCTGCAGTTTTTGAGTAGTTTATTTAGACGAAATAAAAATTAATAAGATTACTGATAAGAATGATTTCACACAAAATCTTCAATAAAAAAAATTGCCTTTCAAACCATAAAATATATCATTAAATGAAATCGTATTTAAAAATACATTTCACATTTCTTATTCGATTCAATCTTTAAGTTTACTGGACCTTAAGTTTACTTTTTAAATATTTTTTTTTTCACGCAAAACATAGGAAAATTCATTCAAGCAGATGTTACTTATATAAGATCCTCAAGCCTTTTTTCTTAACAAACCATGGCATGATTTTCCTCGAACAAAATTCAAAATGTTGGCAGGGTGAACCCAGAACCAAACCTTTGCCTAAAGTTTCAAAAACTCTAGAAGAAAAACGTGTTACATGTTCCGCAATTCTGATAGCATTATAATGGAATAGAAACCTAATGACACCGATCCCTACCCTTCAATTCTATTGCCTCCAACCGACGACATGTACTCGTGTCTCCGACATCGAATTTGCACTCCATGTAAACGCTCCGGCGACCGTGCTCCGGTAGTGGAAAACGGTTTAAAAACAGCAATAACGGTGTACGTTTTACATGTAATGAACGGCTATATATCACTGATGGGAATCTTTCGTCGTTCCATGCGGGCGGACCAGCAACGACGTGCGCGACTTGAAGAAACAAACATTCGGAACGCCGACAGGAAAAGGGTTTTATTTTTCGGAGGATGGATAAAGCACGGATGCAAGCGCAAGCAAGCGCGCGATGTGGAAATGTCAGCGTGGCGGGTGCTTTTGGGGGGTTTTCCTTCTTCTTGCTATTCTTTCCTGTTTTGCGGCGAAAGATTGGTTTGTTTTGCTCCGTCGGGAGATCATCCGGAAGGTTAACGATGGGATGAAGAGCCGAATCATCGAGAAAACACCGAGAGGGCGTTTACAATCACAGTACTGTGTTGGATGTTTTTTTCTTCCTATCGCTCTTTCCCTCCCGTTGTCGTCATGCCACCCTTCTCCATCCAAGCAGCCAAACCATCCTTGTTTGGCCCGACCACTTCCACCGTCCGACCGACCTGCCATCGTCACCTTCGCGTGTCATCGCGATGGTGCGCGCGTCGAACCAGCGACACCAGCGGCGGATACGACGCGAACCAATCCGTCACCGCGTTGGGGCGGATGATGGCGGACGGATGGATGGGTCAGTTAACGCCCATCGACACGAACGGGGCAATCGATATGAAACCGTTTCGGGCGTACAGCCACCAGGGATGCGCTGCCAACGAAATCAGGACAAATGTGTATGGGCTTCCCTTAAAGTTCGTTCAGTCAGCAGTGTTTTCCGACTATGTGCCTGTGAAGGTGAACTGGCCAACGTTAGAGGCTCAACTATTTTTAACAAAAAACCACCATTAGGGGTTGGTTGCAGAAACCTGCGAGTCTACAAATCCATCTCCACACAGTTACTCTCGATGCAGGTGAAACTGACTGGCAAAGGCAATCGCAACTGAAGGAGATTCTCTTAAGATACACCGCAAAGAACCAAACTGCAGAGAAGGAAGAGTGATAGGGATGCCCATGTATTAAAGAAGGAGCAAGCAAGGCAGCCCGCACTCGAGCGGAGTTTATTAATGGCAGTTGTGCAATCAGCGCCGAGGCAAACAATAAAACATTTCAAATATTTGTTTTTACGATCATTTCGGGCGAGGAACCGACCGGTTCGGGGTAGCGTGCGCTGCGGTGCTGGGACACCGACAGGGCGTTACATGGGAGGCCGCCCATCGAAAGGAATCGGGCGTGCGCGATTCTACCCAATCTCCCGCCCCCCCAAACCCCCCGTTGCTGCGTTCGAAGGGCATCACATCACGCCAATGAAATTTAATAAAGTGTGCTATCTTTTATTGGTCGCTGGTTCGGTCGAGGCCAACCACCACCAGGCCACCACCATCGGTGGGCTGTCCATGTTTAGCCACAGGACACCCACAAATACACACACACACACAAACACACGCACGCACAGACCCTAAGAACGCTGCATCCACCGACCGACGAACGTTTATCGATTGATGATTAATTGACGGATAAATGGACGGCCCCGGCGGATGCGATGATGGTTGACGGTTCGGTGCAAGATTTACTTTTCGGTTGCGTGAGATTTTTGCCAGTTTGCTTTGCGATGTTTACCCCCCTACCCCCCCCCCCCCCCCTTCCCTTCACTGCTCCCTAGGACCCACTCCCGGAAGCCATCGCGAACCCGCAAATTCAGCCCTGCCCAGCCAATTACGACTAGTGGCCTCATCTCCAAACGTTTTTATGGAAGGGACGCACGCCCGTAACGGGAGTTTGTTTGAACACGGAATTAATATTGCCGCCGGATTGAAAATGGCGCCGAAATTGCAGCCGGTTGGTAATACTTCGATAAAGAAAAATAGTTACAAATTAAAGCATCGATCGCGAACGGTTTCGAAGTCTTTTGAGGGACGCATTCTATTCTAAGCACTTTTAAATCTACTCATTCCCATGGAAGGACAACAATATTCTAAACATTTTTTTTTCTTGTAACCCAAGTCCACTGCTGGCTTAATTAATGCCTCGGGTAATCCACGTAAATTATTTTAATTATTCCATCTTCATTAGGTCCATTAGCGTGTCATCTGCTTGTGGTCACTTTCTTCCAAGACTAGAGGCTCCCAAGTGTGTCTTCCCGCTCGGTTGATCAGTCACCATAATTGATGATGAAGTGCTGGCCCGTTTCTCGGCAAACCCGTGGAGTTGGGTGAACTAAGAGACCGTTCCTAACGCCATAGTGCAAGGCAACACTTTCCAGCATAGCTAATAATATTCATTTAAACCGTGCTATCGATAGCACTGGCACTAACCAGTGTTTCTGGAGCACAAGAACACGGCTCCCCAGCTCGAGCTTGATGCAAAAGACTGACATGGAGTTTTCTCACACTTCCCACTTGGCGCAAGTGTCCCTCCGGATGGAACCAGCGACGTTCCATTCTACTTAAGGAATGCGAAGCGGAGTGTAGGGCATGCATGCAGACGGAGGCGCCCAAGTGTAGCACTTAATTTACCGCCATCGAAAGAGACAAAAAGGCATAAACACGCACGCACGCACAAAGGGCTGAACCACGTGTGTCGCGTGTCGTGGTGTCGTCGCGCAGCTGAATGAATTTGATCTATTAACTGCGCGCGCGAGTCCCGCATCGTCTGTCGGCGCTTGTCAGGCTGGAACCGGGGTTTCCGTGGAATGCGCCGAAGAAAGTGGTAATAAAAGCGTAATAAATATTTCGCTGACAGTCGAAACAAATGCTAAACACTGCTTAATGACTCGATCGAGTTTTAACTCCCCGTTCGATCGAATGCCACCCGGTAGGAGGAAGGCAGGGGAGAAGGAGGGCGGACCACTCTCGATGACGTCGACGGGAAGCTAATTTATGGCCTGACGTGCATCCTTCCCGGCGAAAACTGTCCAACGACCGTAGATCGACGGGCGAGGTCGTCTTGTGTGCCGTTCCGGGCGTTTTCCAAATTCTCAAATTGATCTCATGCATCAAAGGATGGCAATTTTGACGGCTTTACGTGGAAATCCCACCCGCCGCCGGAATGAGGTGGAAAAATTCATCATCATGAGATTATTACCGCGTTCGTTTAATGCTTTGTATAATCCGCCTTCCATACGGAACGGAAAATGTCTTTGATCTCGCACACTCCCTGGGACTTCAGCCTGATGGGTTTGCTTGTTTTTTTTTTTCAAGCTTTACCGCCCATTCGCTCCGTATCCTCCCGCTTGAAGGTAATTGTACAAATTTCATCCCGCTCAGCGTTTTCTAAATAACTTTTTAATACTTTCGGCAAGCAATGGCAAAGCCGTCGGCGGGTCTGCCCGACGGTCGGCCCTATCGGTATCATCGCCGAAGCGCACCGTGAAGACGATGGGTTTGCACAATTTTGCTCATTAAAAATGGCGCACCGGCCACGCATAAATACCTTCGTCTTGAAGGGAAATTTCGCCCGCTCGGCCCATCTTGGAAAAGTATCAGTTACATCATTAAGACGTTTGCTCGGGTCCTTTCGTTTCGGTTATGAACGAGCGTCGCCGTTGGGAAATTTGAGGAATCATCTCCGAACGGCGCTTTTTCATGTCTGGGTAAACAACTGTGTGCATAAATCTCCTTCAAAATTTAAAATCTGTTTGGACACAGGACAAGTTACTTACTCTCTAATCAGGGCTGAAGAAGGCATCTAGGCAAAACTATTGCCCATTTGGGCCATCCTGTAAATCACTGATCAAATGCGTGCATTAACATGATCTCTTTCTACTCATGTTCGCACAAACATGAAAAACTAAAGGTCAAGTTTTTGTGTACGATTCAAAATCAAATTCAATTCATTTGGCTGCGGCGAGTTGTCGAAACCCAATTAAAGAAAAAGAAACACAGCACATCGCAGCTCTTACAAACTCCGGACCGCCACCCAATGCCCACAGGGGCGCACAGACCCGCCTCCACCCGTTCGGTTGTCAATCGACCTACATAAAGTGTTTGTAATCAGTAACAATTTGCACTAATTGGTCCGAATGGGGCAAAGAATGTATGTGTACGCCGCCGTCTCGGTCAACCGGCACCTCCACTAAAAGAAGGATCGTCGGGCGGCTAAGGGAAGCTTGCAGTGGAACCAGTGGAAATGCCACCCGTTTTAGCGCACCCGAGGATGGAAAATAAAGATTATTGTCTTTAATTTTGTGCCCACACGCCGCCGCCGGCTCCACGGTTGTTTTCGGCTGGCAAGTGCCTGGTGCCGACGAGAGCTGTACCCTCGCTTGCTAGATCATGCCTTTCTACGATCCGGGGACGATCGTCGGCGCGATACGGCATAGACAAACGCCCTGGTACTGCCATCCCCTCGATGCGTGTGATATGTCACCGTACTAGGTTCATCAAATTGAAAGCAATTTAATTGAATTTCATCACCCATGGCCAAGGCACTCCCAGCGGCCCGCGCATGAGACGATAGACACCCGATTACGCAACCAGTTGTTGCGCATCACTTTGTCTTAGTTGGGGAATAAAACGTCTAGGCTTTTTTTTCCTCAAGCGGAGGAAGTTGGATGAACAAAAAAAAAAGATCACTATTCAGAGGCACTAAATCGATTCAAGCAACTTAACTCCATCCAGCTTCCGATACAAGCGTGTCACTGCCTTTGACACTTTGAACTGCGCTCGGAAACATGTGTTGGGCTTCAACGTGGATGTTTCTTTTTAACTAACCATTCAATTCAAATCTTTTTTGAGGAGTTTTTTGTCTTTGCTCTATGGGTCTTAACGTCTTAAGTACTCAAATTTGTCTTCTGAGATACTCAAATAAAAATCCAAAATGACAGTGAAGCTTGGGAAAACGGTAAGCCCAATTAAATTTGGGTACCCTCCACGAGCCCTCTGAACTCAACTCCAAACGTACCACACGCTTCAAGCGAAACAGGTGACCAAAACGAGCTCTTTAAAAATAAGCCTTCAAGCACCATCTCAAGATAGAGACGAGGCCGAGCGATCGAAAGGGGCATAGGGGAAGAGGGAGTGGGAATTATGTTTTTCATGTTCTACACCCATCGACCCATCATCGGTACCATCGGGCACCGCTGGCCTGCCAGGATCCCGCGGGTGGTGTCCCTCAGAAGAAGAAGTGTTACCCTGTCCTCTCGTCGTACATGCAGCATGACAAACAGATGTTTATCTGTTGCGAACGAGGGGTTTCTCGTCTTTATTGGTTAACCCATTAGCGAGGGCGCGCTGCGAGAACGGGAAGTCAAGTGGCCCCCTTTTTCTGCTCTCTCATTCCTCATTCCTTCTTCTTTCCATCACGTGCAGCCTTTCACCGACGTCAAAAGTCCCGGCCTCGGATGAGAAAGGGGTTGGAATGTCCTCAAGTGCGCATCTTTCGCCCGATCGAGCGCGCGAGCGCGCCCCCGTACGATAATCGTGCGTGCGATCCGTAGGCGACGACGTCAGGCGGGCGAATGAATAAATTTTAATTACCCATGCGCTACTTGATTAGCAGCCACTGTTTAACACCCGCGCCCGAAGCTCCCCAGATGTTGAGAAGGCACGCGACTCCGTGAGCCGCCTGATGGGAGGGGAGGGGGGACAACCCCATGTGATCCTTTTCCAACGCCAACCCGAGTCCGAAGGCCGTTTTTTATGAGTATTTATGCCTCGAGAGGGTTCGCCGGAGAGGCACAGTTCAATTGGGTTCCACATTCGATACACGAAACGGAGATGCGATGGGAGTAGACGCAAGATGCATGGCTTCAGGCATTAACACGACCCGATGCCGTCTGAGCGTTGAGATTGTTCTTGTAATGGCCCAACGAAATCGGCGAATTAAAACATAACCCCGATGGTTTTACTTTGGCAACAGACATTCCCTTTGTCACACAAACGTACTGCAAAAAAAAGTAACGTACAGCAATGTTGTCAAAACGAATTAACAAACACCCTAAGAAGAAGCCGATCCACACCAACAATGCCAAGGTCCTGTCGAGGTATTTCCAGTCAAGTGAATGGATGGTACCAGCAAGCACGCAAACGTTCACGATGAAGATGATGTGCGTCAACTGTATCGTGATTTATGTGTCTCTCCCTCTTCGCGATGGCAAGCTTCTTAGAGGTTGGAATTGACGCTGTCTCAAGTGGATTTTGGTTTTTCGGATCGCCAACATTTTCGCCCGCTTGTTCTTTTGGATACTTTCATTCCCTTCGACCGGGTGGGGAACGCTCGTGCCCTGTGAATGGTTGCATGGTGCGTGTCCAGTAGTCAGTAGTAAGTAATTTATGCTCCTGCTAATGGCAGCCACCTTCACCCGAACTGTATTTAGGAATGCTAAGTGACTTCCAGTAGTCTTGTTTGTCCTAGCCATGCATTGAGCATTATGTTCAAGTCTAGGTGGGAAATTACTTGAATTGTAGGTCTTTTTTGTAGCACATTTTGTTTCTTTCTTCATTTCAAAATGATATTTTTTTCATTTCTAATTTTTTTATGTTCTGTTTCTTTCAGCCAGGTTTTTCACGATGTTATGTTTTCTTTTTGTGTTTCTTCACTTAACTCTCGCTTTACTAATGCTTCTTTCTCAAGAGTTTCTTTTCTCGTTGGTAATTTGTTAACTAAACATAACCACGACACATCACCACTAAGAAGGCACACTCACATAAACACACTAGCACGGCCTTACCCACTTGCACCATTAATTGAATGATTTGCTCTCTTCTAACAATCAGTTAACACACGCGGTAAAAGGTGGATATTATTTTTTATTACTTTTATTTTTTTAACACCTCCCCAATCCCTCCCGAACATCATTAAACCAATCACCCAAAATCCTACTCCATCATGTTGTCCGCGATTGCGATACCTGGAATGGACAGCAGACTAATGTGGTGCACTTTTTCCCCTTTCCTCTGCTTGCAGATGCTTGTGGACTCTCCGACGTGGCACACATCGAATCGTTGCAGGAAAAATCGCAATGCGCCCTGGAGGAGTATTGCCGGTCTCAGTATCCCAACCAGCCGACCCGGTTCGGCAAGTTGCTGCTACGTCTCCCCTCGTTGCGGACAGTTTCGTCGCAGGTATGGAGAAATGGCTTAGTATGTACAGATTGCCACAGCTTGCCCTTGAGTCGAATGTGTTCGACCAGGACGAACGTGCACCTTTGCTGGTTACTAACGGAGAGTGCTTTGTTCACCCTCTTTGCAGGTCATAGAACAGCTCTTCTTCGTCCGGCTGGTGGGTAAAACGCCTATAGAAACGCTGATCCGCGACATGCTGTTATCGGGCAGTAGTTTCTCCTGGCCGTACCTGCCTTCGATGTGACACACGGCTGTGTGGCGCCAACTGACAACGACATGATCTTCACTGATGATGGGCGGTGCGTCATCTACCGCAGTAGCGGCGGCCACCCTGCAACATCAGCAGCAGCAGCAGCAGCAGCAGCAACTCCAGCAGCAGCAGCAGCAGCAACACCAGGCACACCAGCAGCAGCAGCAGCATTTGCAAGAGCTGCACCAGCACCAGCACTCGTCCCATTCAACCCAGCAGCAGCAACAGGAGCAGCACCATCAGCAACTAGTAAACCATCTGCAGGCACACCAGCAGCTGCAAGAGCAGCAGGAGCAACAGGCTCAACAGCTTCAACAGCAACAGCAGCAGCAGCAACAGCACCAACAGCAGCAGCAACAACAGCATCAACCACCGCTCGGGCTATCGATGAGTCAGACGACCACGCAATCGCTGGCCCTATCCCCCTCGTCCAGCTCGTACTACAGCAGCTGCTGCTCGGACATGGCCGCGGCCGCTCTCTCCTCGCTGATGGCGAGCACCAGTCAGTTCACGCAGTTCCAAAACACGCTCAACTTCGTCAGCGGAGGGGCCATCGTGGCGGGCAGTGCGGCAAGCAGCACCAGCAGCCACATCAGCAGCGCAGGCAGTGCGGCCAGCGTGGGCAGCACACGGAGCGGTGCTGGCGAGACCGGTTCCAGCACCGGCAACCACGGAGCGACCGGTGGAAGCGCCGGCAGTGGCAGCGACAGCACCGCCAGCTGCACGACGATCGATGGCAACGACGAACCCGCCGGTAACGATGTAAATACCTTCGACAGCACGCTGGCAGCGTTGGCGGCCACGACGACAGCCAGTGGCAATCACCAAGCTGGCCGCCTGGCAAACGAATCGGCAACCGAAGGCCAACGAAAATCGCGGCCTCACCCAACAGACCTACCGGCCATCCTGATTGGTGCCAACATGCTCGACGGTGGTGGAGATCGTCGAACCGATGCCGCCGGTAACAACGGACAACAGCACGGGTTGATCGCCTCCGACGATGCCACGGTGTCCGTCGTTGATGATGATGTCTAGTGAAATGCCCTCTATCCGACTTTAGTTTTCCCCGACCTCTCTAATCGATAGGAAAGTAGTACGTCAGCCTGTTTGGGAAGCAGCGTGTTGCGTGTTACAACAACACCACAAGCTTTTTTTGCCCCTCGGGAGGACGCGTATCCTGTGTAATATATTCTCCAAGAGAATGTTAGCGACAGCAGAGACGCACGGTGCATGTTATTTATGGTGAGCAGTCGTCACCACTTACCTTGATCTAGTTCTATACGTTTATTTTGGTTGTTGTATGTTAAATTATCTGTCCTATACTCTATAAGCTGTCGTGCAATCTAGATCAGCGCCGTCGACAGAGGGAATTCAGTCTAGCGAAGGTTCTTGCGTGCATATTTGAAAAAAGAACAAAAAAGGCTATTCGCAATATATGTGTGTAATTTAAAAAAAAAACAGAAAAACAAAACTAACCTAGGAAAGGACAAACGAACAAAAAATGATATTGCAATATAGAGTAACAATGGTGAGGAGGGTTAAAAACAAATAAAAGGTGGCAATGTTCTGAAACGGAAAACAATCTTAAGAATTTAAGGTGTACAAAAGTAAAAAGAATTTGGAAACCTTTTTTTTTTCTTACCAATAGAATCATTTAAAGAACGAATCCACCGTTTCCTGTGTTTGGTGTGTGTGTGTATGCATAGAAGACGATGGTGGATATATCTCGAGGGTACAGAATATTTACAGTTCCGACTGTGTCTCGCCGAAGAGAAGCCGAAACTTACCAAACACACATCAAACAAGCAAAATCCTTAAAGAAGCAGAAGTCTAATCAAAACTGTTGGCCGTCCACAAGGGTTCTCTTTAGTAGCGCTTTCGTCGAAGTCGAACTTTCCATTTCATGCCAGCCGAGAGTCATGCCGCTGCCAGCATGTATAAACCGATCTAGGCACACTCAGTTTTCACATCTTTTCTTTCTTTCTCGAGTTTCTATGCTGTCCCTTGCGCAATCCAGCTGTGACCTACCATAAGCACATTTCGATAAGTGATTTCTACGTTAGGCTAATGTTTATTGAGTCAAAGTAACTCATCAATGCCCGGCACATCTGCCCACAGCAAGTGTGACTTCAATTGTGAACATTATATTACACATATAACCATGAAAAACCAAGTTGCACCCGATAGGGAACCTGTTAGCATCAGCTGCATTAAACATACCGACCGCGAGGGTGTGGAATGGGAAGAGGACGAACAATGCTGGTACACTCACAACACAACATATATTATGTAAGCTCATCATCGTGCTCTATCGTTAATCTAGAGCGAACCGAAAGGCAGACAATTTCTATGTAAATACACCAAAAATAAGGCAACGTTTTTCCGCGGGCTCGATAGACGTGCGAAAATGGCAACATTCTAATGTTAAGGGAAAATTACGCCAGGTACAACTGAGGCGTTGGTAGCTGAATCAAAATAGTTTAGTTAATTTAACAAACGCATTGTTTTTTTACGGTAAAAGGCAATAGGGGCCATAACCATACCATGCTTGCACCCCAAGCTTATGATTTTAAGTGGCATCCTTATTCCTTTACTTACTATAGAGATAACCGGTGAAGACCTAAACAAATTTCTGCAGGGTCGAAGTTCCTCATTTCATTCGAAGTGGGGAAGGTCATTAGCAGCCGCAACAGTTTTACGTTTTAAATGTGTTGCACGATTGATTAAAGCGATTAAAAAATCTTAAGTTGATGCAACAGAAAGCACTGGATCGCTCGCGGAAGATGAACAAATTAGCTAAACGAAAGGATACGGAAGAGAAGCAAATGCAAGCAACGCAAGAGGAGAGAAAAATCTAAATGTAAGAAATGAGAAAGGAAGTAAAAATACTTTTAAAACGAAATAAAAAAACATATGTAATATTTATATACACCACGATTGATTGGAGACAGTGAAAGAAGTTGCGGAAAATGACTAGCAAGAAATAAAAAACATATATACATAAATCTGATACCATACAGTTTTTCCTCATCGCAATTCAACACGTTAACTAGTTTGAGATGATTTTAAATGTAGATTTTTCTATCATCCACTCCTATATAGTTTTATCCAACACTTTTACAAAGATCATCCCACCCACCAACAGCAAATTTGTGCAGAGCTTGATTCAAAACTTTGTTTGGAGACCCAACCGAGTGTCATTAATTATCGATTGATATCATTAATCATTTAGTCACCTATCATTTCGTATTCTTCGATTGCTCGTACGGTCGGATCGAAGCTGCCGAACATTGGAAATTTTAACAAAGCTCACACAGTTTACCTTGAACCTTTCACCGGATGTCCAGCAACAAGAAAAGGGCTGGTCCCGTACCGAACGTTCTTCGGAGCCGTCACCGAGCGTCCTGAGCAAATACGATGCTGTATAACAATTTTTATGACAAAAGAAGGTCGACCTCGGCGCCATACTGTAAAAGGGGGCGAAGAATGTTCGAATGCTAGATTTTTGACTATGATTTAGTCATTAATTAAATCACCCCCAGGCAACATAAACCGATCCTGGGAAGTATAATGCTGTGGGCTTTTACTTCAAGCATACCGTGGAAAAATGTGACAAATATGCTTATATTGAATTGAAAATAAATGTTTTCATTTTAAAATTCATTTACGAAATTTTTCCAGATTGCTAAAATACTTAAAACAGACCCCGATTAGCAATCCGGGCAGCGACGATAACCGATTCGCGAACCGCGCGCGAAGGCGGGATAATATCGGGACAGACCCCCTTTTTACGTGAAACCGATTCAAATATGGACATATCATATCAACACGTGATGTTACTGTTGCATACTTTTCGTGTGGCATCGACGGCTAGCGACATCTGGCGCAGCTTGCAGAAGTACCACATTTTGAAGTAACACTTGTTTGAAAGTCTTGCTGTAACGCCTATGAATAAATTTACTGTTTGCCATTACTCGGTGGTGGGATTTTCCGGCAGACCCCGCTTTTACGTTAAAAACGGTTTAAATCCGGAAGTATCATTTAATCTTCTAAAAAACAAGTCCAACCCAGGTTTACAACGGAACTGCTTACCAGGAAATTCTAGGTTAGTTGGATCAAAAATATGAATTGCTGAACCCCGCAAGTCCGGCACCCAGAAGCTGCTCCTGATGCAACCGACATTGCAGCCTCAAATTATCAATTAAATTATTAATTATTATTAGTGTATTATTATTATTATTATATATTTAAAAAAATTCAACGTTTATTCTATTGACCTTGTTGATTTATGTTGTTTAAATTGTCAAAATACTAATCACTTGAAACGTCAAAAGGTCTACAATTGACTAACCTCAGTATGCACCTCCTTGGTATTAATATCAAACATACGTGTTGCTGTAGTAACTTTTGGAGACCGCCTTTTTAAGTTTATTTAAAAGTTGTTATGATGCAGTTCATGCAAGTTAAAATTGAGAAACAATTAATCTTTTCAAAAATGAACAGGATGCTCAGCTCAGGGCTAACATGTTTATTTATCTGGATCGTAGCCGCCACATTCGTCGGGTTTTCCGATAAAGCAGGAACGACGTTATTTGCAGAGGCAAAAGATGTTGAAAAAGTGCCAGAGCTTGATATAACTAAAATGATCAACGAAAAAGTGTGTATCCTTTTCAATTCAATAGAAATTAATGTTATTAGCTAAGCCATGCTATGGAACCCGATCCATTGAACGACACGTCAGTGATTGCTTATCAAATGGATTGGCTTCTTATCATGGGGATACCGGTATGTTTTCCTTAATGCTTATTGTTTATCTAGATTCGAAGATATTCGTCCGCAAACGTGAAGAACATAAACTGTTGGTAAATCATCTCCAATCAATCGATGACTATGCGAAACGATATAAATTAATGAAGCTCGGCATTGACGAGATAATCAGGGTGAGAAATGGCTTGTTTGGCTAGTGAAGCAATTTAAAAAAACGGTCTCTTTTCCAGTTGATTCGGGAAGAAGGAGCAAAGCTACGTGGGAACAACATCACGGCTGAATCTGAATTCCCGAAGATACAAGAACTGATCAACGCGCTGGCACAGTACCTCGAGAATGCATGTCTTTTCGGCGAAATGGTTTTGCACTTCCCAGACATGGCTTATCGTATCCTGAAGCCCGTATCCGATTGGCGGGAACTCATGACTCAGGCTTTAGTTTACTCGAAATCATTCGGGCACATTTTGGACGACAAGTCAATCGAGCTTCTCGGGCTGTTGAACCAAGAAATCAATGAAGATCAGCGAACCGACAGTTATGTGAATCCCTACCGGGAGGCCGCGCCGACAGCGACCGCCAGCAGCGTTGGAACAAAGAAGAAAAGCAAAACGAAACCGAAAAAAGGACCCACAATGACACCACCCAAGACTGAATTATAAAACGCACTGTTCGCGGTTGTTAAAAATGAATTCGTGTTCTTAAATATACTTATGGGAAATTTACAAAGTAGCTTCATTATTTTAGAGTTGGAACCGGCACAGATTATCTTAGTCCCGCATCGTTGGAGCGCCAAGTTGTCCCATCTGCACCATCTTGCCGTAGCCACCGCGACCCAGATCGTGATCCTGTCGATACTCGTCGCGCACTTGTCCGCCGGTCTTGCCGCGTCCGTATTGTCGTCCTTCCACGAATCCTGCATCCCAATCGACACGCACGATTCGGTCGTCCAACCGCGTACCGTTAATGTAACGCATCGCACTTTCGGCGTCCATCCGGGCGTAGTACTCTACGAAGCAGAAACCGCATGGGGTCTTCTTGAACTTATCCAATCCCATGACGATGCGCCGTACGTCGCCGCAACGTGAAAATAGTTCGTGTATCTGCTCCTCGGTCGTGTAGAACGATAGATTGCCAATGTACAATGTTGAAGACAAACGGAGAAGCTTCTCTTGCTCATGTCGAGAGCCCTAAAAGATGAAACATTTGTCAACGATTCGTTCTTTCAGCACCGACTGGAACCACGGTGCGTCTTCGGAGACGTGGCCGATAGAAACAGTGCCTACCTTGAAGTGCTGATCCCGGTATTTACTAAGTGCAACCGAGGGTGTATGCACAGCTGAAATTTGAGAAGCCATTTCGTAAGCTTTCGTACGCTATTGAGAAGCAGTCTGAAAATTTCACGACGCCGAACACTCTCTTTCGGGCCTGTCCACAAAATGTACGCTTCCGATCAAAACAAACACCAACTGTCACATTTTCAGAAAGCATCGAGGTTGTAAGAAACAAAGCTTTACGTATCCAACAATCTTGAGTTTTAATTACGTGTGCGACATCTGTGAAGAATAAAAGAAACTAAAATACGAAAAAGGACCGTTGTCGAAATGGATTTAAAAAAAAACGGTTGTATACGAAGACAAAATTACTGTTTCATTCTTAATTTATTAAACAACCAAACGTTCTTGAAAATGTTTGCACAATCAAATTAAAAAGCGTTTGTCGATAAGCGTCTTCTTGGCAAGATTATTCTTCAGCACGTAGTTCATCACTACTTCAAAACATTTGAACACAACCCCGATGACGACAATCGCTAGCAGGTAATTTCCAGAAAGCAGTACAACGCAACAGAACAACAGCAGCTCAACCTGGAAGAAAATGCTCTCGTTTCCGTAGAACAAAATTTGATCGAACGAGTGTCCATTGTCGATATAGAAGACGCCTTTATCTGCAATGGAGGGAAGCAAGTGTAAGGTTCGACCATGTGAAGGAGCACGTGTTTATTACTGTTGCACTTACTTTCTGTCACATAGGCTTGAAATTCACAGTTCAATACGTTTTCCAAAATACTTCGCTCTTGAATGATGTAATCGACGTCTTTTAAAGCCTATAAATAATAAAGGTAACAATGTTTGGCAACAATCGAAAGGATAGAAGAAGCGTGAACTTACGTGATCTACAAAGGCGGCGAAAAATCGGTTAACATTGTAGTACGTCAGTATGGTCCGCTCAAAGTTGTACTCCATCCGACCTCCACCGGGGCTGGTAAATACCTCGCTGGTGCTCATTTTAGCACTTCCAATCAGCTGCGGTTGGTTCAGGTGCTGGTGTGGTCCGAGCGCCGAAGAGTTGCGCAGCGGCGTTATCAGTTTGTCGTAGAACGTGCGCAGATTTTTTGGCACCAGAATGGAGTACGTTTGCTGCTCGGATCCCGGCAGCAGCCCCCGGTTGCCGCAGAGGTTCTCCTCCTCACGCTTGAACTGCATGATCATCGAGCACATGTCCGTGTCGGAGAATCCGTGCGGCGATCGGCCGTGGATGTAGTACCCGTACGATTCCATGCTCAGTATAAACACGGATATGTTTGCGATCGATGCGACGTCTATGAACTGCTGGATAGCATTTTCGATGAACCGATCGTGTATTAGGAAGTTGTACAGCCGTTGGGCGACATACACCGTTCCATAGATAAGAACCCCGACGGCAATAAGGAGCAGCTGGTCTGGCTCCCCCAAGGACTCCTCGTTGCGCTGCAGATGCAGATGGATCGCATTGGAAGACCAGTTTTCGAACCCGAATATTACAAACACCAGTGTCAGCAGAACCACATGTGCAAACATGGAGATTTTCCGCTTGGTCGCTAGTTCCTGCCACTCGTTGGCAATGAAATAATTGCGCCAAGCCGAAACGCTATCGTGCGAGCTCGGTTTGGTCTGAAAAGGAAAAAATACCACAGCAGTGTATTGGGTGATTGATTCCACCACGTGTCGCCTACGTAGAAATTCGACTCACGTTCGTACTGGACGCAATGGAAGGAGTATCCAGCTGATGCACCCGTTGGCTCATGGTGCCAATGTCGAATATTTTCGGACGCTCCCAGTCGATGAAGAAAATGTCCACGTTCGCCATGTAGAAAAAGACACGCACCAGTTTTATCAGCTGAAATACGAAGGATGGATCCATTAAAAATGCAGCGCTGTAAAGAAATTATGGCAGAGCTTACCTTCAGGCCGAATCCCACGTAGAGAAACACCGCGACGACGTTCTGGACTTCCAATGGTAGCAACAGGTGAACCGTGCTTTGTGTTTTGTAAGTGAACAGCACGTGCAGAACTATGATGACTGCCACGATGAGGAAAGCTGCTCCAAGGTATGAGCCAAGGAAGACCAGGAAGTTCCAGAAAATTTCCATATCGTAATATTGCTTGTTCTGGCGTAATTTGTAGCAGTATGATTGGAAAATTGTCAACGAGAACGCAAGCAGTATGAATATTGGGAGAAGAATCTGAAATATCAATATGGTAATCCGTGAAATCGTCGTGTAAAGCACTCCTCATTTTACTCACTTCCAGCAGCGAGGTGTAGCTGTAGGTTTTCGTGAATGAAACATTAAACTGAAACTCGACCGAACTTCCGAAGAACGGAAACTGCGCATTTGTCGTGTTGAGCAGTGCGTACTCCATCCGCACCAGCGGCGTCGAGATCCGGTTCGGGTGTTTTGCATGATCCGGGTGCAGCCGGAACTCGACGTCGATCTTCGTGACGTAGCGGAGGAAGAAAAACTGCTCCCTCACATCAGCCTCCCCGTACAGTGCCGGTTTGTGCAGCTCGTTCAGCCCGGAAAGCGTGTCAACCAGAAGGAACCGCTTCACCAGCTGCCACCGTTCCGGTTCGTCGCCACCGTTCTGACCAAACGCGTCCCGTACCAGCACCGGCACTGGGCGCATCAGGCGAACGTTCTGCTCGTAAAAGTTAACGTACAGCGACAGAAACTCCACCTCGCGAAAGTCCTCCACGAGCCGGTGCACGTTCAGGCGACACTTCCGGCGGTAGTTCTGGCCGAAGCGAATCCGCTGCTCCTGGCTGGCGTCGTAGCGCTCGCACAGGTTCACATCGGCAAAGCGCATTTCGCGAAACTGTCGCAAATGCCCGTACAGGTCGTAGGCAATCAAGGTAAAGTTGAGTGTGTTGTTTATCTGGAACGATAATCGATTGCAGGGGAAACCTATACAGTAGAGCGCACCGTCTTGCCCATTGGGGTGTGCATGTGCAACGATTCGTGAGGGTTGACCGGCGACATTTGCATGTCGCGTGCCCAAGGATATTAGGGGCTGCACAAGAAGAGAAAATAAAAGGCGAAAAACGTACTCACGAACCAAGCAAAGAAACGAATGGGTACAGAAAGTGTGCTTACCAGAGAAAGCAAAATCATACGGGAAGATTACAGGATGATGATAAGAAAAGCCTGAGGCCTTTGGGTCATTTAGTGGAATAGACAACAGGGTAGTTATTTTTTCTTATCCTCTAAACAATTAATTACTTTTTGTTTCGATCGATAAGTAGGCATACAATAAGCTTATTAATTATATTTTAGTTCTTGAAACAACTCTACAATGGTTGTAACAAATTAACGAAACATTTGTTCTTGCAATTCAAGAAAACTGCTATCATTGCTATCATGCTTCATAGTGTTAAAAATGTTCACCATTTGATTGACATTTCCGGTTCACGGTGGAAACAGTAACGAAACCCGGCCGCCAACAAATCGGAAGTTGCCAGGCCAACTAACCTTGGCAAAAAGTTTACCTTCCAAGCTAAAACAATTCCCCCTTTTTTTTTGCTTCGCTTCCTCGGCTAGGATTCTTTGGCTGGCGAAGGGACACATCAATAAATTGACGATCAATTGCTTCCCGGGCGCCCAACGTACGTAGTTGCATGATGAATGGGGTATGTGATTTGTTCAAATATTCAAGAGGATCAGCTAGTATTGACCTTCAACACGCGTAAAAACATTTACCATAAGGCGACTGTTTGGCCGCCCAGCCAGCAATCACCCATAGTCCACTCGAGAGCATTCATTATTTAACAACGCTTTTACTTTCTCCCTGTTTGGAGGTCGGACTATGATAGCTGTCAGGATGTCGGTGAGATACTGCCATCGTGTAACGTTTTCTCGATGCTCAACGGAATTGTTTCTTAAGCCCTCCATGCTTGTGGGCAAACAAAGATGATTCTAATTAGTTCCTCACTTTGAAGTGGGTCAAAATGTGACCAGGCCAAGCGAAGGTCCCTTACCTTTGTGTCATATTTGAAGTCCTTTTAACGTAGCCTCACTTGTGTGTGCTTGTGTACGACCTGGTTTTACACCCCTCGTTCTATTCGTGGGTCTTAGTCTGACCCACAATTAAATGAAGTTAACGGTAGAAGGCGACATAAGATATTACCGTGTTATCGGTAAAAATAATCATAGAGCATACATTATCGTCAGGTTTTTTTTTTTTTTTTTTTTTTTTTTGTTGGTTTGGTAGTCTAATGAGAAGCAAGTTTTCTCTATTTATGTAGGTTTACAGCGAACAACAAAACAAAAGGGGGATTCGCATATTTCCATAGGCACGCGAGTTCTCCGATGAATGTGGCGCAGGAAGAGGTAAATTGTGCTCGTGAACTTTCCGTTTTAAGGATGTGACATTTGGTGGCCTATTTTCGCCTAGCAGTGGCTGCCTACGTACCTGCTTTGAAACATCGTTGTCATAGCTGTAGTCCAAATACCTCTCCAGCAGCTCGCTGACGTATTTCCCTCGACGATAGAACAATCCCGGCCGCACGACTTCAGGTTCCAACTTGGGCGTTGCCCCTCCGCCGCCGCCCTCCCCGGCCAGATAGCTCTGGCTAGCGCTGACTACACTGGGGACACTGCCACCGGCCCCGGCGGCCCCTAGGGCGGACAGGTCGTACGTTTGGTAGGTGTAGAAAATGGCACATGGCGAATACCGGTCCAGGCTGTAGAAACTGAGGACGCACAGATTCGCCAGCTGCTGGCAGTGTCGCATGCTTCGGATCACATGACAAAACACTATTAGGTATCTGATATTTTTGTACACGTTCACGTTCTGCCGGTTCTGGTGCAGGAACCGATTCAGGCTGAACGACGGAAAGTGCTGCACGTCGCGCAGCAGCGACTGGGGGATGCAGAAGTTATGGGCCGGTCCCAGTTGGCGCACATCCGGCTCGATGTACAGCGCGTTGGCCTTTAGGTCGCACTCGCACACCGCGCGCTCGGTGCCCGGTGGGAATGTCCGGCGGCGCTGGTAAACGGTGCGGGAGGACTTGGTCGTGTTGATGATGCCGATTTGGACGGTTTGGCAGAAGTTCACCGTGTCGATCCGCTCACCGGCGCCGAACTGGGCAAAAAACTCGCTGACATTTTGACACACCGGTCGCTGAAGGACACTGTCATGGTCGCGGGTGGCCACGGACTGGTCGTTGCACGTGCAAGATAGTTCTGCAAATAAATAAGGCCCCGCCATTACTTTACGACTTCCATATTGGGCAGTGTACTTTTTGAGAAAGGTTCTTTTAAATTCACTTACGAAAAAATCTTCATAAAATAAGGAGAGGAAAAACTTGCGAACATGCCTGAATGAAATGAATAATTCAACTGTTATTGCAATTTTAAATTGATTAAACAATTGTTCCTTATGATTAATTAAAAAAATGTTTTTTTTTTCATTTATTAGCTATTTGACAATATGTTATCTGTTCTTTCAACACGTTTAAAACTGTAAAACTCTCATCTCACCTCATTAATTTGGAAGGGACCCTAAAATCAATCAACAGCAAGATTTACAAATTTTCACAATAAGCAAAATTCATATTGTCTTTAAAAAAATCTAAACATTCAATATGTTGCAAGGGAGTGTTGCATTTGAATTTTTTGTTTCGTTCCGCTGCAAAAGTGACTTTCCAGTTTGTTTGATCAATAAGGCCAACGGTTGATGGAATCAAAAAGTTTTAAGAAAAAAAGAAAAGTTCGCCCATACTTACTGTCCTTCGCCGGAATCAGGTGCAACCCGTCGTCGCACACGGTACACTTCATGGCAAATAAATCGAAGTACTCGTTCGACCGACAGCCGTCGGGCGTGGCGTACAGCTGCACATCGTTCGAGTTGTAAAAGTCCGCGTTCGCTAGGACGAGCAAATCGGCGCACGTGGACACCAGCAGCGAAAGTATGCTCCAGCTAAGCACCATTTGTGGCAGCGACCTCTCTACGAAAACCCCTTGAACAAGCCTCATTATGCAGCGGTCACTCTAGAGTCCTCTTTGTAAACTGACCATCGTAGGCGGGTAAGGGATGAGACTTTCACTTTTAACTTTACTCTCACTTGCGTCCTGTGTCCGGAGGGAAACGTACTGTCTCGAGAACTCCCTGTAGGTGACTGCATTGGCTGACCGAAAGAACCGCTAGCGAAAGCTAGATTGAAACATGTAAACAAGGAGCATTTGTTTATTTTATGTTACCATGGTTACTCACTCGTGTAAATACTCATTCGTATACAATCAAAACCGTTCCCGCATACCGTATTGATATTAATACCAGTAGAAACGCGCCAGTGCTAATATACATTTACGTGCATATCGGATACTATTTCAAACATATAGGTAACAAGCGCTTGTTTTGAAACACCAGAAGGTTTTATTCGAACCAACTGCAAAGTGGATATCAGTACAAAAGATTCATTCTGAAATCATTTAATTTTAAAAAGAACTATGCATAAAAATATAATCAATCTTCAATTGGTTAACACGTCACACAACTAACGACCACTAACCGTCCATTTGAATGCCCACGTGGTCCTTGATTTCATCGGAATTCGTCGAATCGATCGGTACCTCACTCCTGGACCCACTTGTTGTTGTTGTGCGAAAGCAGCAAGAAGCTGATGTGGTAAATTACATAGATTTATCTGATTAAGAGATTATGTCCAGAATATACATTTTTATCTAATGAAAGCAATTTATTTATCCAAGCCTTTGTATTCTCGTACCGCGATTGCTCAAAGTGGAATGTTTTGTTAACGTTCCATTGAACCTGCAGTAGACGATTCCCCGGAACTGGGTGCATTAACGCCCTTCTAGAAACGGATTGATTCTGATACGTGCCGCACTGAACTGACAGCCCTCTCAGTCTGTTCCGCGAGCCGACTGCCCCGTCCCGTTTCGTCAGATATAGTTGTCCGATGGACGAGGATTAAGTTTTTCCCACGGTAAAATTTCAGCTGCAGTTTTGTCACTGAAAACGGAAAACATCGGGCGCCATTCGGCTTCCAAACGTATCCGCGATAGCTGGTGTCTGCTCGTGCCAACCAGAACCACCACCGGGTTGCTTAGCTGTGACCGTACAATAGTAATTCACAACACGGAGAGTGTGTGCAAAAGTTACGACACTGAAGATGTTTGAAGAAGCAGATAACTTTGCCGATTTGTTCCGCGGCGGGCTGCCGTACTATCTGCTGATAACACTACCGATCCTGATCATATGCTCGTCCAATCCGGTCCTCGCTGCCAGCGAGTTCGGCGTGCAGCGTATGTCCCAGTACGACGTGCACGGGGTTCCCTACGGTAGGTAAGCCGCTGTGTAGTTTAGGTTGAGGTTAGGGGAGTGCTTCGGAGAGTGGGGCACTGTCCCACGGTCGGCACTTTAATTAACTATTGATTAACGAAAGCATTAACATGGATCCCTCCGCTTCCGCTAGGTTGCCGTGCGTCAGCGTTGAATTTGGAAGCCAAATCCCTTTACACCTGGCAAACGTCGCGGCACTGTGTGCTCACCCGTTTGCAGGATATGACCATTGACCATTTTCGAGAAATTCGTGCCAAAGCGGGTGGGTTGGTGGTGCTACTGCCGGAAGATACAACCGCCCTTAGTTTGGAGGACAAACAGGTAACCAATATTCCCTTACGATAGCCCCTACAGCTGAACAACCGCTCCGAAATTGTTTGAGAAGATTCACTAATCCAATTAGGAGTGCATAAAGGTGCCTACTGCGTTTTATGTAAACCAGTCCAATACTAATGGGATTAGCATAGATCGAACGAGAGCTATGATTTATGGTTTGACTTTTTTTTTCTTCTCTTCTGGTTTGTACAGCACATTCACCTGCTGGAGCAGGCCATGATGATGCAAGAGGTGCCCGTACCGGTGTATTTCTCCAAGTTTGACCCCAAGCTGGATGTAATAATCGACGAAGTAACCCGTACCGCCGTCCGCAGCCATAAGCAGAATGCGCCAAAACGCGAATCTGCCGTCAGCGAGATATTTGGATCGATTTCGGCCAATGGGTATCAGGTCGTCGTCACCGGTGCATCCCATGCGATCAACAAGCAGTCCAAGATACCGATCATCCAGGGTGAACTAGCGCCCACCAAACCCAGCAAAACGCTCGACGGCGAAGGAAAGCTCCCGCTAATCATCGTGACCGCCCATCTCGACACGTTCGGGTTGACCAACGCACGGCAAAGCAACGCGGATGTGGCTGTGCTGCTGACCCTTGTGGAGCTGTTTAGCAAGCTGCACGCCAGCATTCCGAAGTATCGCCTCATGTTTCTGGTGTCGGAATCTGGGCTACCGCTCAACTTCCAGGGCATGAAGAAATGGCTAGATTCCAACCTGGACGAGAACGTGCAGATACAGCACGCGGAGTTTGTCGTTTGCCTTGACACGATCGGGAAATTGCTGGCGAATGAAAACATCTACATGCACGTCTCGAAACCCCCGAAGGAGGGTACATCGATGAACGGCTTCTACAAGACGCTACGGACGGTCGCCCAGCGCTACGGAAACGTAACCGTGGAAGGAGTTCACAAGAAGATCAACCTGGCGGATACCCTTCTAGCCTGGGAGCACGAGCGCTTCAGCATGAAGCGCATGCCAGCGTTTACGATTTCGAACGTGAAGGTATAGGTTTTTTCTTTTTCTTTTACGATGTAACTTGTCCACCAACTTCTTCAACGTTACATTGTTATTTTTAGAGCCACAAAGATCCCCTCCGAAACACAATCTTCGAGGACGATACGCCTGAGGAGCAGCTAGAGGCGCTGGAACGGAACGTGAAGATCATTGCGGAAGCCTTGGCCAGCCACATCTATAACGTGCCCGCTGATGATGGTTCTGCCGGTGAGATATTCACCGGCTCGATGGCCATCACCCGGGAACACATAGTGCCTTGGCTGCACATTCGCTCGACGCAGCAGAACAACGATCTCAAGTACGCGTTCGAAAAGTACCTACGGAACGTGAAGGTGACCTACGAAAAGCCGGACGCCCGGGAACCGGACTTCATGCTGTACGACGATCGCGACGCGCTGCTGAACATCTACAACGTCAAACCGGCCATTTTCGATCTGTTTCTTACTTTTATGATCGTCCTGTACCTGACGACCATCTATTTTGCAATCTTTCACTTCCCTAAGCTGTACGGTTTCGTGTGCCGCATGACGGTAGTGAAAACCAAAGTAAACTAAGTCGGCCAGGGTTTGGTCCGCCATGGTACAGCAATTATAGTTTGTAGGTGCGGGTGTAGGTGTTTAGCCTAATGAAATTGTTTTTGTTTTTTTTTCCCCTCTCCATATCGCATGATCCTTCCAGCTCCAAAGCATCTCAATCTTATCAAATTGATTGCAAAATTTCTCTTGTCAAAGACGCATAAACGGAACATTTTATCTTCTTCAAACTCTCCACCACGACGGATAACTGTTTCGTTTTGCATCGATGTGTAACTGTTACATGGTGCCGCACTAGTCCTCTAGCATGCTCTACGGTCCAGTTCTGTCTTTTAGTTTCCCACGTTTGCATGGTTAGGATAACTCTCTTGTTCTATTTATTAGCTCCGTTCGAACGCGACTCGACGCCTCCTCATGGAAAATTGCTTTTCTCAGTTAATCGACGAGTGAAACAAATCGAACAAAACCAAATAAAGCAATTTGTGCAAATCGTCCCTGAGTGGACGATGGTTTGTGCAAGGTTATAGATTTGTTTGTTTTTTTTTTTGTATCTACAAAGGAAGGCGCTTCTATCGCAACAACATTTTAGGAAGTTCTAATTTTCTATTACAAGTTGGTATTTTATTCAAATAGTTTCAGACGTCCCTAGGTAAAGCCATATTGACAGACATCAGGCTCTCTGGAACTTCTGAATCAAACGAACGAATTATCGAATGTAACCTATATTCCAAGGCAATAAATACTTGAACGGAATTAAAAATCAGAAAAACCCGTAAATTAACGGTTGCCTGCTATTTATTATTGTAGCGGCAAAGTATGTATTGCACATTTGAAATCAAATTATTGCAGCCGTGTCTTGAGCCGTTTGAATATTCAAAATTTTCGCCCGCAGGCGAAACGAAATGTCATTCGAATTTCGCTACTGTCAACGGTCGTTTATCAAGCAAAATATCGCAGTAGCAACAGGATTGTAATGACGCGGGACTGACTGCTGTTCAAAGAAGAAACGCTACTGAGAAAAAAACCAACCATAATTTACGTAAATCTATTTGTATTGATGTGACTGATTGTTGTATACCGTAATCAGAAGCAAGTATAGTGCAGTGAATCTTCAGTGAACAGTGAATATCGTTTGTTGTTGTTCTTCGTCCAGAGAGTCTGATGGAAGATGGCGTTCCGGAAGGAAAAGTAAAACCACGCAACCGGCGTTGTTTGCGAATTACTTCAATGTTTGTCAATACCCTAACTCTGTGCCCGTGTGGTTTGTTTCCCTTTGTAGGTTTCCTTCGGTACGGTTGTCCGACATAGACGATTTAATGCGCGAGAATGCGTTGGACTCGTCCGACGGGCAGAAGTTGATTGACTATATTCGGCGAAAGCAAGGTGCATCCCGGCCCCGTCCAAACCTGTTGCTCGATGGCGCCGACAATAGGATCAATTTTCGATTTGAAAATCTTCAACCCGCCCCTCCACCACAGCAATCGAGTAAAGAACCAACCCCAACGATCACCGATGCAGCGGAACCTGCGTGCGGGCCATCGGCTACATCACCCGGAATAGCCCTTGTGCAGCCGCATTCGATTAACAACAGGATAGCGTCATTCGTGACTCCCATGAAGGGCACACCGTCGTCGCCCCTGCGTAGCCCGCTCTGCACGGACAATTCCGCCGTGATTCGGATCCCCCGAAGCCCAAGTAGAATCCCGGTACAAAAAAGCGGTTCGAGCGGGAATCTAAATCGGCAAACGTTGATCAAAGAGTGTCAGCGGGCCAACCAACTGAAGTGCGAAATCTTGCGCAAAATAACATCCAGCACACCGAACGCTGGTGAAAGGACGCAACGAAGCGACGAAAACTTTTTGAGCTTCAAAGAAACTATTTCTCCTATATTCGAGGATCGTTCAACAGAAAGGCGGCCAGCATCTCAGGCTGCGTCCGGCGATGCCGTTCAGTCGGGTTTGGATGGAACTGTGCCGGCCACGCAAGATCAACCTGCCGCCATCGACCGAAACGCCCGTGAATTCACACCGCCTCCGGCAGACGAACCGTTGCTCGTCATTCCGGAAACGCCGAGCCCGGTCCGCAGGTCGCCAACGCGCCCAGTCACTCCGTTCAGTGCGCTCCAGTCGTACCGGTCGCCGTCGATGCGAAGGCTCGTTGAACAACGGCGCATGACCCCTCAGCCACGATCGCAACAACGCGGCGAGGCTGAAGCCTTCCGTAGAGACAGCGTTGACTCGACGCCGCAGAAAAGTATTTTGAAGCGACGGTGCACGGACTTGGCGGCTGAACAAATGGTGCTCTCAACGTCGCCCCAGAATCGCGTCAGCTTCTGCGAGCACCTGAACGAGGTGCGCGTAGTGTCCCCTGCCTATGTCCGGTCGCCCCACTCATCGGACATAACTACGGATGAAAGCAGCGAAGAGGAAGAGGTAGCGTACGAGGCGCAACAGAAACGACAGGTAGTAATGCAGAAGGAAGCATCTCGCCGAACCGCAAAATCGATTGATGTCGAGCACCGGAAATCGAAAAGTTCTGTAGCGCGGCCTTCCGTGCCCCTTCAAAGTTCGCAACTGTCACGAACCGATGCGATCGATCTGCCGGTAGAGTCTTCTCGCCCGGCTCGGCCCGATGGAGCAACAACAGTTCAATGGGACACGATGCTAAGGCAGATGGAAGACATTCACGGCCCGGAAAGCCTAGAGAGTCCCTCACGGAAGTTACGTCGACATACGCTGTCGTTTTCGGACATTATCAACAACGGTGTTATGGTTCCGGATGTTCCGCCACGTCCTGGGGTGCTGGAAAGAAACCTCGAACACGACGGTGTGTCGTCCCCCACGCCATCTAGTCGAAAGAGCGCGAAGCGAGGCGCTCAGGGAGCGAAAAATAGAACCGATGGCATCGTGGTCGACATGCTCATGGAGGACTGGGGAAGTGATTCAAGTGATGGTAGCCGTTCGGATGAGCGATCTTCCGAGGTCTCTCCGGTTGCGAAAACTCAAACTCAAAGCAGCACCATCACCACTCCGGTGGCTATCACAACCATTGACACACCCCGCACCGTGCTGATGGAAATTTTCGAACCACCGCCGGCGTTCTGCGACGACACATCGACGGGAGCGGACAGTTTGCCGATGGAAATTGATCCACCGGGTGGGGAAGAGAGCAACACGCAAGGGCTCGAACGTTCTAATATGCTGCCAAAACGTAAGCAAAGCATTCCGCGAAAGCAACACAGTGCGTCTCCCCGCCCCACCGTTACGACGGAAGTGGTTGACCAACAAAACGTGCCCATGCAAACTGACGCTTTTCGGCAACGCATGAAGAGCGTCAGCTCGCCGAAGGATCATGTGTCGTCCAGAATGGTCGACGTTGTGGACATGATACACAGCCAGGCGGCTTCCATGTTTGACGATCCAGCGAAAGACGCGGAGGACAGCCGGCGTACGACGATCGTGTTGCCGACGAAAAGACGTCGCCCTAAATCGACCATGGACGGTGACACCGAGATCTACTTCAAAACGGTCGAGCAGGCTGGCGATCCCCAAGAGAGGCGCACGAAGCACAAGGGGGGTGGTGGCCGCGAGCGCCGGAAGCTTTTCGCGCCTAAGTCTTCCGAAGCGGCGCCCATTAGCGAGGAGAACATTCCCTCGCCGGAACCGTTAGTGTTTACGCAGGACGACGAGCAGAGCACGGAGCCCCCGACAGTGAACGAGGAGGCCGGTGATCGAGGCGTTCAATCCGAAACGCGAGGGAAGAACAAACCGACGACGGCGATTGAGCAACGCGCGATTAAAACGCGAGCGCTGGCTGTAGTTTTAAAACGGTTGTCAATGTCGGCCCTCAAGCCGAGCATAGACATTCGGAACGGACAACAGAAAGATGATGGTCCACTGCAGCTGGACAATGAGGCATCCAACAGCGCACCGAACTCACCGATCGCCGAGAAGCAGAACTCGGAAGCAACGGAGAAGACGGCAACAGCCGCTTCCAAACAGCCTGTGGCCGAGGACCGGGCAAACGGGAAACAGAGGAAGAAAAAACTCAAAAAGAAGAATCCGGAAACAAATCCCGGATATAATCAAAAATATTGGAAAGACGTCTCGAACGAGCTGCGCCAGCAGGTCGAGGGCGAAGGGCTGCGCCGAAGCAACCGTAGCCGGGCCATCTCTGCACAGGCTCTTTGGTGCAACCCCGGCACGGATAAGTACGATGCGCCAAGGTATAAAATGCCCACGGCCCAGGATATACTGCGCCTGTACCTGGCATCGGAGGAAGGAAAGCGCACGGTGAGCAAAGAAAAACCAGCCAGGAAGACCAAACCAAGCAAGGCAAACCAAGGCAATGCGAGAGATCGTCCCCGAAAACGGCCTGAGGAGACGTACATCGATGCGGATGGCTTTCGTGTTCCGGCCGTACCAGCACCAGCACCAGCACCAGCACCAGCACCAGCACCAGCACCAGCACCAGCACCAGCACCAGCAAGCACCAAACCAGCAGCAATACGACGCGACGCGGGTTGGTCAAGCAGCCAGGAGGACGAGAATGGTCATCAATCGTCGACGAACAACGCTGTGTCGCTCGATTCGGGGATTTCTTCGGCGGTGATGACGGTAAGGGCTTCCTCAACTATTGAGAACATTTTCGCACTATATAGAAGTACTCCATTGCATAAATGCAACCACGCGAATTGACTATTTTCCAGCCTACCTACAATGACATTTCTACACATAGTTTTAAGAGCATCGGTATTCAGGGAAACGTTATGAAAGGGAAGGGGAAGAAAGTTATATCAACGTAAGATTCTAGGCTTGATTCAAAGTCCTAGAGAGTCATCATCATTGCAGGGAACTTATAGAGAAAGAAGCACGGAAGGACGTGAAAAATATCCCTGAAATTTAACCAAAGGATTTAACTGGATTGCGTTGACTTGTTTATTTTCTCTTAGAATGACGACGTCACGGAAACGTTGCCAGCACCAAGGAAGCAACAACAACCACAGCAAGAAAAACTACATCAACAACAGCCTAGTTCCAGTGGCACAGCGACACTCCCTCCGCTAGCAGGTGTACAAGGGGGCGGCAGTAACGGTTCCGGGGAAGATGTAGTGTCGGCAAAGCGTCAAGCCATGGACTGGATGATGATGCTGATGGAAAATCAGCAAGAAAGGGAGGAGGGCGCGACGCTCATGGCGGTAGACATCCACGGTTTCACGCACTGCTCAATCGACCACCTAACGTTCCAGCGCCGCGGCAACATCGAGTATTCGTTCTACGTCTACTCCAAAACGGACAATTTCGGATTTGTACGATTTTTGCCAAATGCGGTCAAGAAAATGGCGCGGGTCACCAGGTGCAGTTTGGTAGGTGGAATGTTTTGTCCATTCGTTTGTGTGGTTGTTTGCTAACGATTCCGTTTGATTACGCTGCGCTTACAGAAATTCCTTATCATGAGGGGTTCGCTCACGTTTGCCATCAATGGTCACGAAGTGCAGGCAGTCGGTGGCGATTTTTTAATGCTGTCCACTGGTAAGTTTGCCCCCACCATGCGCCCTGTGTTGTAGGGTACTGACATAGATTTTTTTTTTACTCTCCACCAACAAAGGTTCTTCGTACAAGATATCTAATAGCTCCGAAGTCTCCCTGCTGTTCATGATAAAAACTATTATCGAGCCAACTGACTGACCTTGGGTGCTGTTTTATTTATAGCATGTACTACAGCTGTATTTTTAATATGTGGCTGATTCGGACAAATGTTGTATGAGTCAATTAATTATAATTGTTATTTTTCTATAATAAAAATAATTGTCCTTCGTATTTCGGCTGTATAGTAACACGACACCATATCACACATACGTATCACGAGCGCGTACTGCAAGGTGATTCTTCTTATCATACACAAAAAGTCAGTTATTTGTATTTACAGAGTGCGTCAACGCACTTCGCACCGGGCCAGCGTTCCTTGGCGTCGGCGGCACGTGCTGTCGCGTTGAAAAAAAAAAATGTAGGTCACCAGCCCTTCGCATCGTCATCGGGGTGCACACCCTCCTCCCATAGCGCAGCAAGAGTTCGACAGGAAGAAAAGTTTCAGCATTACATAAGCGGCTCCATCGCATGGTGGACACGTGTGGCGTGGCGTTTTCTCCGTTTCAGCACCGGCGTGACACACTTTTCTATCGGTGTTTGTTTGTCGTTTATTAATACCACAAGGGACGGACGCTGCGTTTTGCCGTTTGTTGTGAATATACGTTTGTTTTTCTTGTTTAATCGTTTTCAAGTTTGGACATTTTAGCCAACATTTTCTAGGGCAACATTTTAGTTTGGAAACTATTTCCTTTTATGAATGGATTTGTTAAACAAAAACCAAAATCATATTACAATTTGTGTTTTGCTCGAGTTTTAAAATAAGTAATGTAAAGCCTTGACTTATTTTAATAAGATTCATTGCGAACCGACAAGCTTTACCGTTGTATACTTCCATTCTCTCCGTGTTTGAAAATAAAACTGTACAGCGGATTGAGAAACGTGTTTCCAAATCCGCTCATTTCGTTTCGTTCAAGTGCCAAGGCAAAGAGAAAAGGCAAGATAATCTGCCACATGACGGTCGTACGCACGTGTTCAACCGCCGTCTAACGTAGTGGAGCACATTTGTCCTACGGATATTTACTGTTCACAATCTATCACCTCATAGCCGCCGCCGGCATGAACGGTGCGTGAGCGAAACTACCCCACCCATCCGTTATTGGCAGGGAAAACCGGAAAGCGAACCGCGGCCCAACAGCGCATGGTTTGTCACGAGTTGCACGTGGTAAGAGTACGCTTTTCCGCAAATGGCACGCGGTTTCTTTGAGGTTTGTGGAGGTTTTTCTTGCTCCAGCCAGCTCTGCGTTAATTTCCGGAATGCTTACCGGCCACCACGCGAGTCTTCGGGCGCAAAAGCGAACGCGAATAACGAAGTTACCGCGATAAACGGAAAACATTTCTGGACGCTTACACCGCGTTGCTTTTCCGAGCGGGCGAACGGGACGAGCCACGGGCCAAGACTTCGGGCAATCATTAGTGTCGGATGTCCAACCGGGTGCAGCTGGCTGAACCGGACGAAATGCGAGCACAGGTCACCCACTCCAGTCGCGTGGCAATAACGGTGCGCAAAAAGGACATTGCGATGGCTCGGTTGGTGGATGGTCAGGGAGCTTGTAGTGTGCCGTGCGGGTTAAAACCTGTTGTTCCACGTGCTACCAGCGCTTAAACCTTTTTTTTTTCGCTCGTACCATGTTGTGCTATGGCGTCTTTATTGTTTCCCTCTTGATTACAGAGCATCTCACGTTACGTTCCATGCTGCCTGGTGTATGCGAGGCTTAGCATATGAATAGCAATGGGAAGTATATTCTTCCCGTTGTAAGATTTAGGATGCAAATTATTCCACATTAATAGTTAACTCGCCACAGATGAAATAACACCTTGTTTACTTTGAGTTCTCCATTAGCTTTTCGCTCGCAGGACATCTCCTACCGATTACAAAAGCTAAAATCTGATCCAGAGTTTTTCTTGCCCTGCATTCAGCAACACCAATCATGGGCGATTGCGTACGCGCACTGATCGTACTTATTCGCCAGGTTTTACGGCTTACAAACAAACAGACGGTGATTTTTTTTAAACAGCCGTGTTCCTACCCACTTCTCGCGCCATTTTTCCTATGCGATCTAAATTTATCGCAGCCCGTTCCAGACTGGCAAGCCGATAAATGTAATGCACATTTTCAATTCCATTTACTGCGGAACGGATGGTGGTGACCTTCGTGTCAAGCGCTGCGCTCATGGAATGGTCAAGCGCAACGTGATCGAATGAAGAGACATGAAGAAAAACGGACAAAATGCACAGAAAATTCAAATTCAAATGAGGAATACATAGTGCAACATTTTATTATCTGCTAAACAACTATAAATTTGGATGTCTTTTCCTGTTTTCTTCATCATTTGGTCAAGTAGTCTGCAGAATTGCGCAATTATTAAACAATGTTTGTTTTATTTATAGGAAATTTAAAAATCTTCTTTTAATACTTTACAGTTCAAGGTCGTGTGTACCAGAAACGCTATAAAAGGATAAGAGCAACGAAAGCGATTAAACTTTCTTCTCTTACTTCGGAGAAAGCACGTGCCGGGAACATTTTCCCACGGGGCAAAGTATTTCCATCAGTGCACGCAGGTCAAGAAGCATTATTAATTCAAAAGTTTCAAGGCAAGCCGAGAGCAAAGGTTTTCTTTCAAGTCTTATCTTTGATTGTGTCTGCATGTGGCTTTAAACACATTTAAACTATTTATGTAACTTTTTGTCTATACATCAAATGTAATTATTTCAAAAAATTTAGTCAAACAAAAACACATCAGTTGCCCAATAAAGCTTGTTTGAACTGGAACTACTTTCATGGACTATTGTGGCAGAAATCCAAAGCAACTTAAATAAACTTAACTTAACTAAAATATAATTCTATTGAGAAACGGTTTAGAGATGTTGTAAAAACATTTAAAGAGTACGAAGTGAAATTGAGGTGTGGTATAAAAAACCTTGGAAAAATTACTCCACACCTAGGCTAACGAAAAGTATGGTAACCTGAGCAATCCCTTCCAATCCGCATCAAACGGAATGTCGCCAACGGAGCAGAAGAAGGGTGATTAGCACAGGCCTCGTGTCACGTGTACCGGCAGCCTTCCCCGTGACTCAGAACGCATTGCAACTACATGCGGCCAACGGTCCCGGCGGCTGACGGGGCATTTTTTCCCGTCCGGCGGCTGATCAATTGGAGGATTTTTTTTTTTTGTAAAATGGTGGTGGAAACCCGACGGAGGAGTGAGTGTGACGAGCCAACGGGGGTGGGTGGAGCAGCGCGTAAAAAAAACCCAGCAAATTTCATCGCATAATATGTAAAATCGACAAATCCACTGGTTCCTAGTTTCCTATATGGAGATCAGTTAATTTTACGCACTGCAATGGCTAAACGTAATCCTAAACATTCTTTCGAAATCTCTTCTTTGTCCATCTCTGTCTTTGTCCAATCGCGCGGATGGCTTTCATGGAAAAATGCACCGCTTTCGGCGAATTCGGAATTAATTCGCCCCGCAAGACAGTGCGTACACACACACACATCCCCACGGAAGAATGGACCGCACAAACGCGCGTTTTACTGCTAAAACGTGCGAGAGAAAAGGAGAGGCTGCAACCGAGCGCGATAGATAGTACGCGTTAGATTGCAACGTGCAAGCGGGAGACGGCATGCTGCTAAAGCGCGTCTGTTGTATTCGCACTGACTGCGTCACGACGCGCTGCCAAGAGAGAGGGAGAGCGAATGGAAGAGAGAGAGAGAGAGAGAGAGAGAGAGAGAGAGAGAGAGATAGATCACGGTCTGCCTCTCTTGGAGCGAGCCGTCCAGCAATATAGACCGCCATATTAGTGCAAGCTCGCTGCTTGGCCGTCTTTGATGAAATCTACCCGAGCAGCAACTGCTTTGTCCAGTCATCGGTGAGAAGCGCACCGCGTTGAACGTATCTCGAACGGACAGAAAAACTTGTGCTCCCGCACTATCCGCTTTCAGTATTTTCCAGGGTTGGGGTTAACGTTTTCTGTCAGCAAAAATCGAAGAAAAACAAAACGCTTTCCTGTCGTCGTTGCAAATAAACCCAACGGTGTCGTTCTCTGTGCTAGTGCTTTGCGTCGCTGGGAGTGTACTTTTTCCCGATCCTGGCTCTTCCATCCGCCGTGTGAACCGTGTGCTGCATGTGGTGGTAAATTTTTGGCCGACAGTAATTAGCATTCTTGCAGCAGCAGCAGCCCTTTTCCCAGCGCGTTTCTGCGGTAATTTCATACATCTCGCTGAAAACGAGGAAGAAAGAGAGAGAGAGAGAGATAGTGTGTGAACGTGTGGTGCATTTGTTTTCCTTGCGCGTTCTTCACGGCGACCGGGATTCTTTTCGTTCCGTCCAAACAGATTGTAAATTGTGTGTGTCTCGTCTAAACGGTGGTTCAAGAAGTCGCACGCGCCTGATAGTGCGTGTCGTACACGGAGGGCGAAAACCCCGTCAACCCTTTCCTCCCCCGGGGAGTTTCTTTGTGTCCGGTCGCGGCAAATTTGATATTGCGCACGGTGAAGTGTTTTGGCAGAGCGAGAGAAAACAAAAACACGGTGTTGACGAATAATAAAAAGCGCACTGCGGCCATCTTTGATACCGCGAAAAGTCTCTTGGCAGTTCCACGAAATTCGCCGCTTCTTCTCTGTCGTTGTAACTCGCGTTACCAAAAAGCGCGCTGTTCGGCGTGTCTTCGTGCGTTTTGGAGGCTTCAATCAGCGAAACCCCCCGTTTCATCACAGCAACCAGCGACATCGATTAGGAAGTGAGAATAGGGAGAATCTGCCACGGAAACGGAGCACACCCACTAACCGGCCAACCGGAAGTGGCCACTTGCGAATTCGAGACCGTCTGGTGAGATCGAGATAGGCGCGGCAAGGTAAGTGTCGTTGAACTGGACGGTGTCAGTGCGAATGTATACGGTCGTCCGAATAGATCCGTTTCCCCTTTCCGGTCCTTGACTTTGACCCTGCGACATTTGCGTCCGATCGACGGAGTCGCGAGGAAAGGGTGAATGGTAGCATGTAGCGCCATCTTCGCGTTGAAAATAAGAAAATATAAACACTACAAAAATCCAAACAGTATGTGTGAGTGTGTGTGTGTGCACGCTAGAGTTGAAAGAGGATCCTCAAGTGGCCTGAAAACGGCGAGTCAACCATTTGTCTTTCCCGCGAACGATGCGGCGAAACTGGGAATTGGCTGTATCTGGGCAAATTCGCCAGAGAACGGAATTAGCGGAATTAGCGTTTGTGAAGTATTTTTAAATCCATAAGCCTTTTCTGTCGAAGACCTCACGGGGCATTCGGTTTACATATTTTGGCACAAATAGATCAAAGGTATAAATTGAAAAGGTTTTAGATAGCAGATACTTAGTTTTTTATATATATTTTCAAACACTTGAAGTGCCATTTTGTTACAAATTAAAGTGCCAACGATTTCTTCTCATTTAGCCTCTGAACTAAAATTGAGCGATTGTTTTACCAGTTGACCCCTTGGACACTGGCTGGTCAGAAGAAAATGAAAATCCAAAGGCAACAATTAAACTTAAAGAACCTATAATTCTGATCATCAGGGGTTCTGAAATTTGTATAACATGTACTTGTTTGGAAACAAGGAAGTTACTCTTATATCGAAAGCCAATATTTCCGTCAATTAACACGATTTTTTTGATATGGTTTGGACGTGGTGAATTAAAATTATGCGAATTTGGTTTTGGCTTCTACAATATCAACAGTCCGTGCTGTTTTGCAACGGTAATGTGTGTCTTTATTTGTACAAATTGGAAAATAATCAGGCTTTATGCATGATTAGTTAAAAATGGTTCAATAATTTATTTGTTACCTGCATTATGTTTTCTGCCTATGTGTTACCAGTGTTAAAAAGTGACGGCAATTTTATTAAAACTTTTATAGACTATTGATCCTACTAAATATTGAGTCATGTTAGTCCTGAGTCAGTCCCTGCTAGTCAAGGCTGTCTATTATCGTAAAGGATATGGGATGTTTTTGTTTTTCTTAATTAACTCTAAACCATATTAAAGTCTATGATGAGTAGTAGAGTCATTGTGTGGTTGGAATATACATTTGCACGGAATAAAAAAAAATGAAATGACTAATTTGACTAATAAACTTAAACCATCCACAGATCGCTGATAACATAAAGCTAAAAACGTCACAAACACCCCTACGTGATGCCGACTTCAACCGTAGTGAAGCAACCCTCGGACGGTGTTGGTGAAGAGAGGTCCTGCAACGGGACCCGGTACCGGAGTGAATCCCCTTTGGCGGCGAGTCCGCATGCTGCACAGCCACCGAGCAACAACACGCCCGGCAGCACCGTTCCGCCAACGGTGGCCAACTTTAGCGTTATAAATTATGGTAAGTGTGAACAGCGTATTCCCTGCCACCGTTTCGACGCAGCATCCGGCAGCATAGTTCGGTGAAGCGTAACACGCGGTTCCGCTTCGGTTCCTTCGAATGCCACGTGACCGGTCACGGTCGAACGCGGTATGCCGGTGGGGGGGAAATCAAACCTCCCACTCAACCGCGGACGATCTTTGGTGATCGGTCGAAGACGGAGTTTTGTAGCTGGATGGGGTAGATCACTGCCCGAAAGCGCACCGTTTGATTGATAAGCGACCGGAATGCCCCTTCCTAGGGTTAGGGTAGGTCAGTCGAGGAGGAGAGTTTTGAAAGACCAGTTTTGTTGACACCTTGTTACTTAAACGAGATCGATAACAACGGAACGGCGAACTGCATAGACAATCGGGTGCTGTTCTCGTCTCGCGAAACATCGTTCACCCCGGCGCGGTTCCGGGAACTGAGGTACAAGCGGAAGCTGGAGATGGAGAGCGCGCATAGGTTGCGAGGCTAAATGTTTGGTTTGTTCCCTCCACCGCACGATGGGCTCCGTTTCATGCGGTGCGTCGTCCATCACGTGTAGGTGGCAAGTGTGTGTTGCCGCGCGCACCCTTTCGCTGTTGCTAGTCTGGAGGCAATCAACGTGCCTTTCGATGGCCGTTGGGAGTGTTGGTTGTTTTTTTTGCTCGTTGTCTTTTTGTTTCGTCGTTGTTGGCACCACCCTACCCTGGGGGTGGGGGATTGCAGTGGTGGACCCGGCTAGTAACGGGGTGGGTTTACATATGGCGCACGTGTGAATGGATCGTGTTTCGGTTTCGATGAAGTCCATCCAGGAGTGGAATGAAAGTAAAAGCTTTCTCCTTCTCTTCTTGCTTTGCTTGGTGTTTAAACTAACGATGGCACTGATGGCTAGACTATTGATGGAAAACCCAACCGATCCCGGTGAGAGATCGAGATTGAATTCCAGGGTATTCGAAAACGATACCGAGCATTTTTACTTTACTCAATGGATGACAAATTCCTGCCGACGTTTTAATCTACCGTCGTGTCTCAAGTGGTTCCTAAACCATCTTGATAAAAAAAGGAAAACGAGCGAATGAGCACAAACCCATTAACGTTGTTGATCCACACTTTACAAGCTAAAAAAACAAGAAGCTATTTCCGATGGAATTCTAAAAATCCTACCCCTCTCCCTGATAAGACGCTCGCAAACCCCTATCGTTGGTGATTTTGCTGCCGCTGCTGCTACCGCTGTTGGTACTTCTTGTGCCTTGGCCTTTCCCCCTTGTCCGCAGTTCCGATCACTTGTCGGCACACGTGAGGTGACGAGTGGACTTTTAAGCGCGTTTTGACGACGACGGTCCATGTTATAGAGTGGCCGTTCGTCATGGGCACACTTCCGGCACTGTATGGTCACTGTTGTCTTGTGCTTAGATAGATTTTCTCCGAACGAACGCATCCGCAACTTCCGTCACCAGCTGGTCTTTGTCTTGATGCAAAGATAGAAAGTAAGTTGTCAGATAAACCATTGGCTACATTTTGCTGGGATAAATTTAAGTTTATTAGACAACGACGGTTGTCGAAAAGGCAAAAATAACAACAACAAAGATAAAAAATGTGACGATAATTTGTTTCCGAATTTTAAGATTAAAATTCCCACACAAACTCTTCACAGCGCTACCTTCATTTACGCAGACATTGTATCAACCCAGACCGATCGTGGGCTCGGTCGGAGTTTACGGTAGCATTTTCGACATCCTGTTGTCAAGATTGCAAACACTTTCCTTCGCTCTGACGGGCGGATTCATCGCGGAACGACGCAGACTGTAAACAAAGAAGAACACGTGGCACGAACGGCTCGAGTCGTGGAGCCGCGTGAATAATATGTGCTGGCTACGGAGAGGAGGAAGCGGGAGACGGGGATGGGGAGAGGGGCAGGAGAGCTGTGTGTAAATAATGCATGAGCACCAATTCCTACCATTGCCTGTCATTCCGGCCGCTGGATGAGGATGGTTTTCCCTTTGAAGAAGGGAAGCGCAACGTTCTTTCGATTTCGACAAAGATCGTTTACTTCCGGTCACACGGCGATCAGCTTCCGTTCGCCGTGCAGCTTCCAAGTGCTTCACATTGACCATCTTGCGCCATCGTACTGTGAGCATATGCATGTGCGCCGTTCGTAGCCGAATTGGCGCGCCTAACGCGTGATTTTATCCTAACACGTGGCTTATGTGCGTGTGTTTTATGGCATTTTCGCGTGTTTTTCCCTTGGCTTTTTTTTCTACTTCATTAAATCATTCCCCTTCCGACAGCTGGCTGATGCAAGTGCGGCCATTGTACGGTTGCCAGCGAGAGAAGAAAACGCGTCTATAGCTTTGGCTTCCTGGCGCGGCCTCGATCGAACGCGTCGTAGTGGATTAATTAGAGATCTTGTTGTTTTGATTGATAAAATGACGGCAAAGCAGCGCCAGCACACAACAGCACGCACCCTTCGCTATACCGCGACAATCAACCTCCCGGAACCAAAGGTGATCCGTGCCTCTCCTAGGATCCTATGGAGAAGAGCTTGGGGTAACATAGGATCCAGGATACTTAACTCCAGCCAACGGTCCACGCTCTTCCTACTGGCGAACGGGAAGATCGAACATGCTGACCTCCTCTTTCGAATGGGAAGGATCCCCACCCCAAGTTGCTCGTTCTGTCCCGCCGTCGAGACCCTGGAGCATAAATTTGCCGCATGCCCACGCGTGTCGTTGGCGTGGGCCTGCATGCAGCAACACCTTGGACAAATTGCTCCAGGGTCAAACTTCTGTTTTGAGGACCTGCACTGGCCTGCTCTAAACCGAATTAGAGCAAGCAGACGCAGTGCAATTTTAAGTGTCTTTGCCAACTACATCATCCACATCCTTGGCAACAACGATGCTGTGATTGATGTAGACGTCCTCGCTGTGTGTTTGTTTACGCCGTAGATGTCTCACCATATACGTTTGTCGTACATCGTCGTCGTCGTCGTTCTTGTAAAAACTGTTAATTAGATTGTAAGACATACTTTTTGTTACACACGAATAAACGATTTTTTATAAAAAAAAAAAATTCAATAGATTTTCTCAATTCAGGGTAAATCCAATTGTCTGACTTTTAGGCGTTTTGCACTTTGCGCTGCATTATGATGAACCTTTAAAAGAAATCTTATGGAATCGGGGAAGATGTGAGGAAGGATATCAAATAAGGGAACTCATAAAACATTAAATTTGAGTATTTAAGTAAACCATGAATTTAAAATTGTTAAAATAGTAATTTGAGTGACACATACTCTTGGAGACCCTTAGAACGTGCAAGTAAATTCCAGTATCAAATGTCTCACTGTTCATGCCGTTCATGCGTTTTTATTGACAAAAAAGGTTACTTGAAAAACATATTTTAAATAACTGCTACAACACAAAATGCGGCAAAAGTTGAGCAAAAGGTGGAAAAACCATTCGCTCGTGTGAAAATTTAAGTATTTAAATACAAAGATATCGATCAGTAATGTTATTAAATGTACAATGCTTGTTCTTATTTGGTACATTTAAAGATGGAATTGGATGTAATTCAAATATACGTATCATTTATAAAGTTACATTAAAAAGTTAAATAATTTTTATTTAAAAAAACATAAAACATGTTTTCTGCAAAGTGCATATGCTTAACCCGCTTTTGAATTAGTTAGTTGAACATTTGAAATTCAGTTCCCCGCGCGTTCTCTAATCGCACTGGTGGTGGTGCTGGGGGAAAATCCCACCGTGTACTTGTCGGTTCCGCTCGATGGTAAGAATGTGGGGTGCAAGGGAGTGCGGGCCGCTTTACGGCTTCGACCAGTACCGGTAACCGACATCGGTTGCATCCACGTGGCCCGAGCTCAGTTGCGGCAACGAGTGTGAAAACGTGCTGCAACGCGACCGCGCCGCGACGACGACGACGGACTTGCGACGTGCGCGATCGTCGGGCACCGTGCACCCAATGTGCTCGGTTACGCCTCTGAGGGTGGGGTTGAGTGTTACACAGCGGAGAGATATGCACGTTGTGTGTCGGTTGGGTTTTCAATCGTGTCCGACCTCCCTCCCCGACCTATCTCTTTCTTCTCGTTCGATGGCTCGACCACAAATCCGCTGGGAAGATGATCGGACGTTTGGGTGGACAACGTGGGCCAACTGGCTGTTGTTCTAAGCTGGGTGTATTATGTGTCTCTTGTACGCGCTGATCGTAGCGCTGCGTGGTACCGTTACGGTTCGAAAGTGGCCCTTCTTTTCATCCGTCTCCCTTGCCCGGAAGTAACCACGGATCGTGTGACCGCGTGAGAATGTTACGCCGTCGAGCCTCGGTACCGTACAAAAAGTCTTTTCTTTTTTAACATTAAACGCATCTAACGCAGCCCTTTCGAACGCTTATGAGATTATGGAGCCTAAAGGAAAGAAAAAGTTCCGGGAGAAAGAGAGATCCCGTAGGGAGAAAGAGAAGGGAGTAGTGTGCATACTGCGTGAATCAGAAAGGTGAATAAACCCATCCGACGGGCCGCCGGGCTGGCAGGTTCCATCGGTGTCTAGATCGACTCATCCGTTGCTAAGTCATCGCTAATTGGCACCGGTAGTCATTAGTTGCACACACGTGGCATGGATTAGCTGCTTCAACAGAAAGACAAAGGTGTTCATAACATGCGATATCTGGATGAACAGAAGATTACATTGCCAATGTTATTTCGTTTCGTTTCGTGACATATAGTTTTCAAATTGCTATGCCTATATTTTCAAGTTAAGTTAGGCATTGGTGGTAAATATTTTTGTATAAATGTAATGCCACAACGTGCCAAAAGAATGCTTTCACTAACGCAATTCAAACTGAAATGTGATCAGCTCAAATTTCTGTTTAAACTTGAAAAAATTTCCGCAGCATAGAAAGTGAATTGACTGTTGCTAGGAGCATAGTTTTGAACTTGTCACCATGGTAGGTATAACCCATTACGCACGCTGCACGCCCGTTCCGATCTCATCGCTCCGCCACGCAACACTTCGTTGCGGGACGGGGTTTTGCTGATGCAGTCCGTGGCAACAGCAGCTCTTCACTCTGGCCAGGCGCGGCACCTCCTGTCGCCGTCGGGTGGTGATTATCTTGCCCGCGAGTGCTTCAGAACGTGATCTTACGAACGATAGTGTGTACGATGGGGGCTTTGTTGCTGTGCAGCTCCCCCCTTCTTTCGTTGTTCCTGTCGCATGTGGGGTTAGTACACTGTTGTCCCTCTGTTCCGGATACTAGGGCTCCAGAAAGTTACCCACGAGGAGGGCAGTATGTAAATTGGGACTCTTCGACCGAGCGGTGAAGTTTTCCTCCCATGTCCACGAGGAAGTGACGGATGTTAGGGTATAACAGTTGTGTTTTTTGTGTGTGTGTGGTAACGGTTAAATCTGTCCTCCCGAGGATCGCCATCGGAGCGGCCTGTATGGCCGAAAGTAATGTGCTCCACTTATTTAAATACAGTTGACGAGGGGATTAAACTTGCTTTGCAATTCGGCTGTGTTTGGTTTTGTAAATGTTCGTAACGGTATTCGGTGCGAAACACGCGGTCATGGGCCTATAGATGAAGTATGATTGCGTAGCTAGAGTTGATTTTGTGTAGCTCGTTCACTTTGGCCAACATGATTTACTCGCAGTTCGCAAAAATAAAAACAAATCAAACTAACGATACATTTCATTCATTTCTACTCAACAGTTGGTAAAATTCAAAAGCAATCATCCTACAAATCGTCCACACGGTGCCGGACGCCGTACGAAAAGTCTAGCGTGCGCTCCGGAAGCACGGTCCGTCCGCTGGAACCGCTGATAGACGAGACGACGAACTCTTCGACTTCCTCCTCATCGACAGAGTTTGGCTGCATTAGCGGCGGCAGCAGCAGCACCGGCATCGCCTGTGGAACGAACTCGGAGTGTAGTGACCAACTGGACGGCATCGATACGGAGGATAGCAGTGCGTCTGGCCAGAGGTTACGCAGCCGCAGATCAATGAGTGTTTCGTCCAGTGGTTGCTCGAGCTCGATGGACGATCGGAACAGCGATTTCTCGCCACTGGGAAGCACCATCAGCTGCCGGTGAGTGGACGAAGCATGTGCTTACTTTCATTTCCATTGAACACAAATTACTCACGCTATGTTCTTTCCGATTGCAGGTGCAACTCCTACAGTATGTCCGACTTCGACGACGATGGGTTCCGCGAGGACAGCAGCGTGTCGTCGGGGTATGCAGTATTCTCCACCTCCCGAACGTATCAGTCGCACCATCCGCTGCACCACCAACACCAGAACGTTCCGCACCATCCGAACAACCACAAGGGGCTGTTCGACATTGCGCTCAAGACGGTCAAGCTGATCCGGCGCAACCAGGAGCTTCAGTTACGACTGTCGCAGCTTCAGCAGGAGACGACTGCGTTCATCGAATCGGTGATGGCCAACCCGGAGAACGAGTCGCTGCGCACGCGCTTCTATGGCGCACAGATCAAGCGGATACCGACGCCAGTAACGGTGCAAAAGTAGTGCGAACCACAGCAAAGGACGCACACAAAAAAAAAACACAAACTCCCTTCCCGCACCTAGATGGAAAAAAACCGGGAAGGGAGCTTCGAACGCAGCACTCCGGTGGTCATCCTGTTTTCTCAGTGAACGGCTCGAGGACATCTTCGCATCATCGATCGTGTGAGATAATGGACGATTCGTGTGCTTAGGTTTACTCTAGAGTCCTTTGTTCTTAGCTAGTTTAGATCGTTTAGAGGTAAGGCTAAGGCTGAACCATCGGTTGCATCCTTGGAAGATGGTTGTAACTTTTTTTTCTACGTATTTCCAACAAACGGAATCAATGCAAGCAAGATTAAAAGTTTTTTTTTACTGCATAAATTTAAGAAATGGCGCGATGTAGAACGGAAGAAAAAGATTGCTTGATACTGTTAGTTACTTGCTTCATTGTCGCATGTGGGCTGTCGAAAAGATAACAATCTAACAAACTAACTTATTAGCGAGACGCAAAATATCTAGAAGAGCGAAAATGCAAGGCTCTATAAAACTATTGGCGTATGTTGTGGAACGGCCGCTGACAGTCGGGATGCCGCCACTAAATGCCGCCAGTTATCGATAGTGCTAAGTCACTGTTCCAATAAGCAATCAATTTGTGGTGAGTTATAAAGGTGGAGAAAAGCTTTTGCTGACTTTTGATGGAGCCAAACATTTCAATGTATGCAATAGAGGAGAAGAGGGAGAGTGTGGCCATGGCTACATGCTGTATAATCCGTTTACGAGGTGTGCTTACTTGTTTTCCGTTGGAATCGATAGAATCGATAACAATAAGTGATAGAGGATAGTCCTTAGGCGAGATCGAACAGAACAATCAAATCATCGCCCATTTCCATTGGGCAATGGTGAACATCCTGCAGCAGTTCTTTGTCCAATGTACTTTTGGATGCAGTTGCACATCATTTTCCATTTAAAAAAAATTAATATTAAAACGAAAAACTAAAAGAAGCAGCGTTGAACTGGACAGAATAACAAATCATTACGATGCATTCAAGGAACATTCAAGCGACCAGCTCATCTTAATTGCGCACACTTCCTATGCTGCCATAAGCATGTCTATTTTACCATCGCGAAACGGTCCGGCCGTGCATCTGTTGGACAGCAAACAAGTGCAAAACGGTTAAAAGGTGGTACTGTGAATGGCTTTTCAGTTTACATTAAATTAAACTTATGGAAGGAAACTGTTGAACAAAATGTATCAAATAAAAAATTAATGTAAGATAAAGACGCTTCTCTGCTTCGATGTATGTTAGTGGGACAGACAAATCTCAATCATATTTATAAGAATCAAGTAAAATCAATTTGGAATGTATTGCAAGAGCAAATCTGAAACTGAAAGATTGAATGAAATTCATGAACACAAATAAGCAAGTGGAAGAGTAAGCAAAATCCAAGTGGTATTTATATTTAACTAACGGTAGTGACTTCGGACGAAAGTGATAACATTAAAAGAAAAATGAGTGAAATACTTTATTCATTCTTAACTTAATACCTAATGTTCGTTTTTTTATAATATATGCTTGAAAGAAAAACGAGAACAGCATGCTTAATAACAGAAAAGTCGCCGTCAACTATGCATGCATGAAAGGAAATTAAAAAGCAAATCAAATCGTCATCAAAATGCTTAGACTGGTGACTTTTCTTTGTTAATTTAACATATCGCGACATAAAAAGTTGTTGTCGGTGTTCATCGAGATGCGAACCCGTGCCCTTTGAGATATGCAATTTAGCTTGCCCGTACGTGACCAAAGGCGGAAAGCAACATTTGTAGAGTTCCATGAAAGCTGGATTGTGAACCCCTTGAGGACGAACATCGATCATTTTTGATTTTTGATTTTTGATAAATTTAATTTGAAGAACGCGTTCGATGATTTTTGTATTATAAACTTGCGCCCGAGTGGTCAGTAGATCATTTTTAAATTTTCAGTTTTGAATATCTCAAAAATGAAGCAGAAGAATGTGGGCATTGAAACATATGTGTTTGGATAAGATTTCTCAATTTTTGCGGTAAACTGAGGCCATTAAGAACTCAACGCACTTTCAACAGACTGGAATACAATGTTCAATTCATTTAAATTTAAAAAAAGGTTGAAAATAGATCCTCAAAATTAGTCTAACTTTGCCTAAAAACCTAAAATAATAATTAACATAATAATGACATATAATCTGCTACCCAGCAAAACCCATTTAAGTCAATAAAAAATAAAAAGAACAGTCACAATGACCGGGGGGGTCATAGTAAGTTTGGTTCCAATGTTGTAGTATACTTAAAAAATTGTTGAGCCTTACGCCTCTCAACTATTGAGCATTTGCGCGTCGTGCTGCTTACCTAAGATCCCTACGCAACAGGGAGAATTTCTTATGACTTCGTTAGATTGTTGTAGCCATTTTGCTAATTGGTAGGACGTGAATTGCAGCTGCAATGCAACAAAATTGGCAGCTTGATTTTTTAAATTAAAACAGGTGGTTTTAATAGTAACGATGTTTCCTTGGTTAACATTACTGACAATTTTCCCTTGTTTGTTGAATTCCAAGATACTAAAATCCAAGGTAGAACTAAGTAAATTCTAACATGCTGACTAGTTTCACATGCCCATGGTAATTGACCTTCCCTCACTGCACCTGATTGCGCCAATAGTCCTTCACCATGTCGGCTGCCTTCTCGCCGACCATTATGACCACGCCGTTCGTGTGGGCCGACGGTATGATAGGGAAGATGGAAGCATCGACCACTCGCAGCCCGCTGACGCCGTGCACGCGCAGCTCCGGGTCGACCACGGCGTCCGGGTCGCTGGCGGGGCCCATCTTGCACGTTCCCGACTGGTGCTGAATGCTAGCTCCGACTTGCCGCAGGCAGCACCGCCAGTACTCGTCCGATCGGAACGGGACGTCCTCGCAGCCGTAGAACGGTGTGTCGAGCAGTTTCGCCGCGTACGGGGCGAAGCTCTCCGACTCACCGATGCGTACCGCCAGCTGGATCCCCGCCACCATCGTGGCCAGATCGTCCGGGTGGTCGTAGTAGTTGCCGACCATATGCGGCCACCGGTACGGGTTGCGACTCTTGAGCCACACCCGACCGCGGCTCTTCGGGCGCATCAGTACCGGCGCGATACCGAACGCGTGCCGTCCGCGAGCCGCCCCGAACGACTCGTCGTAGAACTTTTGCGTCATGCCGAACGTGTACCGCAGCGAACCGGACTCGTCGTTGTTGGTCGCCCCCGTTCCAAGCACCAGCTCCAAGTCCGGGTAATCGTCAGGCGAGAGTGAGTTGTTAGTCTTGACGAACGCGATTCCTTCGGCACCGCCTGGAACGGTGAACGGGCCCCTTCGGCCGAACAGGTAGCTGAGCATGGGTCCCGGACGTCGCATATCCCGCTCGCGGATCGTGACCGGCTGGTTGATGGTGAACACCAGCCCCGAGAGCGTCGGGTGGTCCTGCAGATTGTAGCCCACGCGCAGGTCCTTGATCACCGGGATACCCAGCTCCTGTAGGTGCTCGCGGGGTCCCACGCCGGAAAGCATCAGTAGTTGCGGGGAAGCGATAGCTCCGGCGGCCAGGATTACCTCCTTGCGTACGCGCACCGTGTGCACCCGCTTGTACTTCGAGAACTCCACACCGAAGGCAGTCTTCGTGATCGGATCGATCAGGATTCGGGTGGCCCACGAGCGCGTCGAGATGTCCAGGTTGGGTCTACCGCCGGCCGGCTTCAGGTACGCCCGGGCTGCACTGCATCGCTCCCCGTTCACCATGGTGGCCTGGGCCTTATAGAATCCCAGCTGGACCGGATCGTTCGGGTCGATGTGCCGGTAGCCGAACTGCTTACCCGCCTCGATGTACCGGCCCAGCATCGGTGTCTCGAAGGAGCTCTGCTCGACGTGCAACGGCCCCGAGCGGTTCGCTCGTTTCCCCTTGATGTTTTCCGCCTTCTCGAAGTACTGCTTGATGTCCCGGTAGCCCCAGCCGTAGTTGCCTGCCTGCTCCCACTCGTCATAGTCGCGTCGGTGACCTCGACCGTACAGCAAAAAGTTGATCAGGCTCGTCCCACCTAATCCGCGCCCCTTCGGCCAATAGCAGACGCCCTGCTCCAGGCCCTTGCACGCATTTCGTATCGGATCCGATCGATAGCCCCAGCTGTAGCCTGCGCGAAATATAAAGTAGAGCGTAGGTAATCACCTATTGCTTCCGATAGTAAACCACTTCCGCGGAAAAAAGACTCACCCGTGGCCGTGGTGAGGCCCGCCGTCAGCGGCACGTTCGACACGAGGTTCTCCTCCTTGCCCACCTCTAGCAGCAGTACGTTCCACTCGGGTACCTCGCTCAGCCGGTTGGCCATCACCGAGCCTCCGGATCCGGCGCCGATAACGACGAAATCGTACTCCTCTCGAATGCGGTCTGCCTCCGGAATGGGGACGGAGGCGTTGGGCCCGGTGCGCATCAGCAGGCTCAGCTCGTCGAACAGGCTCTCGAAGAAGATTGACGAAGAGGCGGATTGCTGACCGTCGATCGCTTGCGGCGGTAATAACAGTGCCATCAGGAGAGGGAAAGCCCAGGGTTGCCATTTTCTTCTACTTGTTCTTGCCGCCACCGATGTCGTTGTCTTCGTGAAGGTGGCCATCTGTGGAAAAATCAAAACTAACCACGCAATAAAGCACCCGAGTGGTATATTGGAGGGGGAAAAAACGGAACGATAAAACATTCAATCGAACCTTCCAACATCCTTCCCCGGTGTGAAGGTTGCAAGTTGACAATGATTGATCTTTTTGTTCGGGAGCAATTGTAGCTTCAACAAACATACACACAAACACACACAGATCGTCGAGCAATGGAGACGATCGATTCGATTTACATCCAAGATTTGCAGGGTCAGTTTTTATGCAACGATATTTCTGTTTTTTTTTTGTGTGTGTCTGGCCATTTTACAGGTAGTAAGGAAACACTTTGGAACCTCTGCGCGCACCAATCTAAGGCGTTTGTTTCAGGGCAATGTCGGAAGCGATTGGCAAAGATTAATCTAAAGCCTCTCTCTTGTAAAAACTAAGCCATAGACAATTTTGAATCGTGCGTTTCTGTTTAGCTAGTGCAATCGAAAACCGACCGTATCATGATTTATATTTTCGTTTGCTTTGTTTTTTTTTTTTGCTATTCCGGCCTCCTAAATCATTACTTTAGTTTTAAGGGTTCTAATGCCATCGTAGAGAACGATCAATTGGACCTGTTTGAAAGCAGACTGTTAATAAGCAGGTAGTTTACCTAATTCATCTAGCTTGGCCTATTAGTTGTAGATCAAATCACGAATTTTGTGCTATCTGACCTTTACCATCATCACGCTATAAATCCTCCGTGGACTTAGGTAGTTTTAGGCGGGTTGTGCTATTATAGCAATTAGACCAAGTGGTTGGAACATTCGACAAAACATGTGTTTAAAAATATACGTCCTCTTGCATCGGTCATTAAGTTGATTTAACGGCTTTTGCAAACATGTAAATTTAAGAGGAATATATTGTGATCAAAAGACTAATTGGAGAAAAAAGGGGGAATGAAATTTACGACTAGAAAACCCCAATATTGGTAACATCATTTACAAACCATGTCACTGTTTGTGCTGTAAAATGTGATCTACATAATTGTCCATGACGAACAGTATAAATGTTCATGGTGTACTTAATATTTTGAACTAGACTTGACGCACTACTTGATTGTTCGGAAATGATTAAATGTGAGGAACTTTGTTGTGGCACAAATTATCTTTTCTGATTGTGACACCGTTCAGTTGAATAATGCTCCATCGTGAAGCTAAATTTACTTCTTAAGTTTGAACTCATTCCCTAGACAAATACAATTTCACACAAGTTGGAGTTGGTAAATAAAAGTTGCAGTTGGTTGGTTTGAAGTTTTCTTGCCCATACCGATAGTACCTATTTAAGTCGAAGCTCATTCACTGACCTCGTAAAGTTTGAGTTAAAGCGCGACACAAAACCTAATCCTGCACATCGATTCTCAAACACCGCGACGCTGCGTTCGATCAAACTGAGCTCCTTCTTAAGACCGCACCGTCTGACACGCGATTCGGAATGCAACTGATCGCGGTGCAGCCTTCCTATCGCCGATCGGCTGGCCGTGTTGGCTGGAAGGTCGGAGGAAAACCGGTGCCCAATATCATCAAATCTCTAACGCGTGTACCGTACTCGTGTGTGCGGTGGCTCCTTCGCTGGTGGGGCGTTGAGAATGGTTGTGGAGTATGGTGGCAAAAAAAAAAATTAAAACAAGCGAATTAACCCCGCGAAGCTGCGTTATGGAAACACGTGAAACGCGCCTTTCAGGTGCTTGCACAGCGCTGAACCGGTCTGCCATTTGGCGGGAACTACGATCCAACGAGCAAGGCCCATGACGTGCACCGGTGGCATAGGGTCGCGAGTCCAATCGAGCCGGAGGAGTACCATTCATTTTCTACAAGCCATATCGATGGTTTGCAATTGCGTCGACGGAAGATGATGGCGATGTGAATGAGGCGATGGGCCGCGCCAGCGTATCCAAAGGCCCCGCTTGTGGTGTATCAGGACGAGAATTATGTGCGCATCGAAAGGTTGAAATCGGCGAGGAGCGTTTACACGATCGCGATCCGTTGGATCTTCGCGGTCGGTGGATTCCGCGATTGACGCTGCGGACACTGTTAGCCAGCAAGCCGCTTTTGAGAACCATGCGACAAGCATCGAGCCCATCGTAATGATCTTCGGCTTCATCTCGTCTCATCGGTCCGTATGCAATATACCATGCTGGCCTTTTTGCACACATTTTCCGTCCTTCCACACGCCTCGCCTGCGGCATTAGAGCGCCACCGACTTGCCACGCTGCGCCGGCACAACGAAGGTGAAGTTCAAACGTGAGTTTCACGCTAGAGTAGGCGCCGACGGCGTACCCATGGCAACAAAAGTCAACAGTGGAGTGTCTTCGCTTGGCTTCGGGCGAACCGCGGTTTGTTTGGGTTCACACTCAGCTTTCCGGTGGTGTGCGACAGCGTCAGCGACTTCCGATTTCGAACACGGGTTCGACCGTCGGATAGTTAAACCACCACCACACTGACCGTTGGCCCCGATTGCGTACGCGATCGACTGACTTAACCATCTCTAATGTTGCGACCTACATTGGACGAGTTCTCAGCCTTAACTCCTCCTCCACGCTGGTCCTCGCCCTCTGCCCGTCAGAATGCGCCTCGAGCAGATAGAGAGGGAGGTTGTCACTCCCCACCGGTTCACGCGCTTTGACCGCCTCTTTAATTCTCTAACCGGGCCGCTTCCTTCCACGGTCCTCTGAATGCCACGCCGGACGGACACGCGGGCCCCGATCGGAAGGATCCGGTTTTGCGACTTTCGGTTTCGGTAAGTTGCGGTGTCACTGGTCTCGCAACAGTTTGCCGTAGTTAAACGCTTATCAACCACCAGCCGATTACGTCACGCGGCAATAGGCTCTAACCGGCGTCATCGTTGCCCGTTCTACCCTTGCGATTCTGAGCGGCGATTTGGACGATATAGCTTCGCATTTACTATACAGCTCTGATGCTAACCCCGGGGGTTAACAACCTTCGTAGGATTCTCCTGCTCTCTTTCAACCTTAAGTGTGCGGTAAAAGTCAATAAACTTTTGCTTGCGGCTTACTATCGTTTCTCGCTGAATCAACTTCTTAACAGCTCCGGGCTGCGAGCAGAATTTTAATGTCGCCTCTTTCGCTATTAGCATATTCTCTGCCATGGCTGGACTTCCCGAGAACCGATGGAGTCTAATGTTGATGTTGACGAACATTCCTAAAACATTTGCTTTTGAGGAACGATTCGCCAACGTGATGAAATTGAGAACACGTGTGGCATTTCGGGGGAGGTGGCCATATGTGAAGCAATCTGGCATTTTCCCAACAACTGCCTGGGGAGATTGGAGCCAAAAAACAAAAACAAAAATCAAATCGGCCCGATGCAAAATTTGAACCAGGTCGTCCTTTCGGATCGCGCGGAGACGCGCGCCGACGCGACTGGCCCCAAAACCGGTCTCTTATGGCCCGAAAACGCAGCAATCCACGCATCGCAGCTTAGTCGGATGCGCCAATTCGCCGGTTATATTGGGAGTAGCCTTGACACAATGAAGTCCGTTGGTTCGATGTTGTGCCATTTTTTTTTTTTTTTTGTTATCGGAACGGAGAAAAGCTATAAAATATTTATGTTGGATGTTTAAATGTGTGTTTGTTTCGCGCTGATGCAACTCTTTGTTATATATCTTATTTTCACATGGATTACTATAATCGAGATGATCGAAAGTGAAATACAGTAAACCGACAAGTGAAACGAAAACCATTCTACTTTGCGAGACAAAGTTTCCAATAACAGAAGAAACGAGACTTGAAACCGAATGCCAACCTTGAAATCCACCCGAAAGTGGCCCACCGCTATCAAACTACTCTGAAAGCGAATATGAAATATCGACTGTTTTAAATTGTTCGACATCTAAACACATAACCGGGGTGTGGGAAGTTGTGAGATGGAGGTCATTGCTTGAGCTTATAAAACAAAACAAGTGACAGTGGAAGTTGAAGAAGAAAAAACCAAAATGAACGGTTTCTGTGTGTAACTCTGATAGCATCCATAGACGTTTTTTGGGGTACTGGGGAGTAAATAAGCTTAGTTTTTGAAAGTTTCTTTTTTCTGTAGATTCTTTTGTTTATCTTACGCGCACTGCTGTACCGGTGCGGCATGGAAACCCTGAGCCATGCGCACGATTGCAACATACTGTAAGTGGTGAAAAAGATATGCAAAGTTATGCTCACCGAGGGCTACGTGTTGCGGCTCACGTTGTTTATCGTACCAGCCTTAACAAGTATGCGGTTTTTGCATTATCACTAGCCCAACACACACCCCTTCGACGATCCTTTGACTAGCCTGAGGTCTCATTTCGGCCACCAAAACCCTTTTCTACCCCGGCATATGCCAATGACACTTCCGTTGAGTGGAATACATTTTAAAAGGTTATATTGAAGAAAAGTTGTTGTTAATCCCAGTGTATTTGATGCCTTGGAAGGTCAAAACAGTCACCTCCGATCGGCACTAAAATGAACAGTAGAAGGTAACGGATTTAAAGGTGATTGAAAAAGCTAAACATTAATATTAAATACTTTATACGTGCATAACGATTTGAATTTGAAAATGATATTAAATTAAACTATTACTCATAATTATTAAACATAATATTATTTTGTTAATTATTTTTCCTAATTTTGATAATTTTGAATTGCAAAAACTAAATCAAAGAAATTTCTTTCATTTTCGCTGCGTCAGCAAGAATTAGTGAATAGTTTTCTTTGTATAAACTCAATCAAAAGTGAGTCTAGAACATTTGATTGATTGTGGGCAATTTCACCAAAATTGAACCGCAGTAAAAGCGATGTATTTTAAAACACTAGTTTAGTTTAGCTTTGATTATAAGTACCTAGCAACATTTACTTTGAGTAACTAGTTTTAGGAATTAAAAAAAACCTGTTCAGTTTCTCGACTGTTTCTTTGCCTTCGCTTGCAGCTGCAGTTGCAGCCTATATTTAGTTGCAGTTCTTTCAATAGCTCCCTCCATCGATCACAGCACATATGCTTGTGACAGAGTGACAATGAATGTAAAATTACAGTTACGCAGATACGAACGCGACTACGGTGGAGCCAACTGAAGGAGCGGTTCCCTTTACAACGAAAGGCCACCGACGGTGATCAGGTTATCCTTGAGCGTGTGCACCGATGGTAGTTTCGTCGATCGCACGCCGCCGGGACCGTCACCATCATCAGGTGGACGGGCGGTAAGTGGTGTAGGGCTGGCTCCTTCTAGGGACGCTTCGGTGTACGTGACAATCGGGGCACGATTGCAGACAGAACGAATCCAGTGAATGTAGTAACCGTTTCGTCCATTTTTATCCGTGCTGTCAATGAACCCCAAAAAATGGTTTTCGATTTGTAAGATGACTCGAGCTGTCATTACCGGAGTAGAAAAACGATCGAAGAAGATGGATCACTGGAAAGGGGGGGGGGGCCATCAATGGAGAGCAGAAAGGCGGCTGGTAAATGATGTTATCACAAAGGGTTTAACCGACTCATCGACGTCGCCCTGTGCTGGGTTCCAGTGGTAGTGAAAATTATGTCATTTCCGTGCAAAATAAACATTATTACGCAGGTGCCCAATTTTGCGGCCCGGCGCTGCAATGACAAATTATCGGTAAGTGGGACACGGGCACGAAATGTCATTACATATTTATTTACATTTCCCTTTTACGGCGAGAATCATCCGGAGGGCAGCGCGGCGTTGTGATTCGCATAAACCCTCCGCGCTTTTATGAAAGCCTTTTGGGAATGGAAATGTTGCATCAAGCCATGTGTTCTATTTGGTTACATGCGCTGGCAGAAAATTTCTTTGCGGTAGAAGTTAACCTATACAATGTGAAAATACGATGGCAACACTTTGCTGCGATTCAAAGTAGATTACATGACTGACAACCAACGTCGATCTTTGAGCTTCTAGGGTCGTTTGAAGTCCCGTGTTGCTACCATAGCAGAGTAAATCCGATTCACCGAGCGGGGTTTTAATAAAACAGTTTTCCAACTCTTCGTTTCGTCGCCTTTATCATCGAAGAAGCAGCGATTCGTGACGCATGGCCGTTAATCTGACCGCAATGAGCAATCTGTCACTAAAATCAGCTCGATTGCATAAGCATTCTGCAATCCACGCTGAGAGCGGGGGTGACCTGGCCTTTTCTCGCCCCCCTCTCCTTTTTATCTTCGTGCCAGGGCGTGCTCGTCGCTTGGGGAGGTCTTGCTTATACTAATGATCGATGCTGATGGCTTCTCATGAATGGCGGTCAGTGGTTTAATTGCATTAGTGAGTGATCTACTTTTGGCCGTTTTTGATAGGCCGAGTGCATTGCGAAGCAGCGAACAGTTTGGAAAAACGGAAAGAAATGACCCCCGGTGCATAAATTAGTTTTTTTTTAAACTGACCGCGGTTGATCGCACTGAATCGGCCTTTGGTAGTTTAAAACAATTTAAACTGACCTTGGAAATGTCTGCCATAATGCGTACATTTAAAATAGATCTGGACAGTTTTTGGCACGACGAGATTCGCAAGCATTCGCAAATTGGTTGCGTTTTTTTCCCCTGTTCAACCATGTGTAGTTTAGCTGTTAAGTTGTTCATCGTTGCGATCGCGGGCGAACAAATGGCGTAAAATTGCCCATTACAAAGCGATGCTTAGATCCATCCGTAATAATTTCTTAATAGTCTCGACAACAAACAGTCTATTACGAGTGCTACCGTTTTTTTTTTCACCAATAATTTGCCAAGGCACGGCTCGCACAGACCACAGAAAAAAGATGGTTTTCCGGCTCGTTTGGCAGCCCTTCTGGCCGCCGGTAATCGGTCGCCGTTGGGCTTGACGAGGCGCAAAAAACTGGACGTGATTCACTGATGGCTCGTGCAATAAGTATTGCAGAATGATATCGCTGTTGACCCTGTGTCCGCAGTCTGCCGATGAAAAAAAACAGCTATCGAGCCATCGATGGCGCCCAACCTTGGCGGACTAATTGAAGTGCGCCTTTGCCGGGCGACGCGAACACGAACAATTGTTCACGAAACCCGTTACGCCCCATGGCAGTGTGCTGTTTTGCTTCTTTTCTTGCCCAGAAGTCCTGGCCCCTGTTTGGCCCGTGCTGGTGACCCAGAAAGAGGGTCACGAACAACAGGTCCTCTAGGAACTCCCGGACTTGCGCAGATCACCGATCGGATGATTTTGTTTTCAATAACTAGGCAAAATTAAAGACCAAAATAAAGCACGGGTTCGTGCGTGACGGGTTTCCGTGTGCCGCTATCAGTTCAGTGACACGAGGCCGATGCCGCTAAAACTGGCAGTGAAGTGCGAACGTGTGATCGCGAGCTGGGAAGGTGTAGCGTAGCTGGTGCTAGGGAACACGCCCGCGGCGCGATCGCTGCGAGCCGCGATGTTGCAGCCCGCGAAAATTGCCAGCGAGCTCCTTCACGCGCGTCGATTGGCGAACGGTGCGTTACCTTGCGTTGGAGACGGCGGGCGTCAGTTATCGATAGCGACGCGCCGCGAACAGGACACTTTTTGAGTCAGTCTTCCGTGAGCGTTGGTCAGAGGTGCAAGCTTCTGAAGGTTACCTTAAGCGTCCAGTGAAATTAATCTCAAAGTGATTGGATTGATCAACCCGATGTGCTCCTAAGATTGTCACAACGAATGCTCCAGAAACAGTGTTTAAATCAAGTTCGCTTCAGTCTTCCGTTGAAGAAGGTGGTTGTGTTCGGTTTGCCCTGAAATGATTGGCAATATATTCAGTGTCAGCTGATAATTGACAGTGTAATAGTGTAAAGTGCCAGTGAAGTAACTACTCGCTTAACTTTAAGTTCGATTTCTTTGGAAGATAGCCCCACTGCTCAACCAAATGGCTTTGGATGTGTTAAATCGAATGGTAGGTGATTGTGAACATACATTGAGTTTTGGTTGGTCTATTACAAATGTTCTAGAATGCAAACAGTGGTGAAAACGAATTGAAACTTAGCAGCACCTATGAAGTTCTGAAGCTTTTTCTAAGAAAAGTAGATCCTTATGTTCCTCGTTATCTTAACGGCAAAAAAAAAAATCAACTTTATGTGCTCTTATCGATAACATCAACGATCGCCAATGTTGCATGCCGTTTATGTTCCGCATGCCGAAGAGTGTTGTAAAATCTGCAACGTGTTTCAAACACGTGTTTATTTCACTCCATCCACCATGGCCATACGTTTTTGGCGCAAACAGAGAACCAACGCCAAAAGAGAAGAGTTCAATTGCGAATTACTCGAAAACGATTGTGGAACCCTTGAACATGGGCGGTGTAAACTTGTTAGGTTTTTTCTTTGTTCAAGAAGAAAGGTTTGATGTGGGTTTTTGCGAAGAAGCTAATGTAGAGCTTTTTTTTCCTGCACAACTTCTCCGTTGCCACATCCATTGCGTTCTGAAAGGAACAGGGTGGAGTGTTTATAATCTGTTTGCCATTCAATAAAACTACGGCAACACGTAGCTTCAAAGGCAAAGAGGCATTACAAAAAAAAAAGCTGCTATTGCTGAATACTGGTGTGAACGCGTCATCTGGTGGAAAGAAATTCTAGACGGGTTGTTCCAAGATCAGTTGCTCTCGAATGTGTTAATCGCGTGCTAATTCCTTCTGACCATCCTGATTGCATAATAACGTGCTCAACTCGGACGCGCCGCCAACGTTCTCCACGTGTCTGATTTAAAAATAAACGTTCGAAAGATGACAGCAGGCGTAACGATTTTTTGCATTTTGATTATCGGTTGCCTAAGATGTTCCCTTCCTTCAAAAGGCGGGATACTTTGTGTGCCTCTTGTTTTCTGCATCCTGTGCCGAATATTGAGCTGGACACCAACATTTTCCATCACAATTCTTTCGGTGATTGCGAGGACAACGATGCGAGCGTTCGGTATGCATATTTCATCGAGCCAGCACCGGTCTCTATGCAAATCATTCTGCCAACACACACCAGGGAACGTCCCGGCTGTTTACCTTTCTTTTGTGGACTCATCCGTCGGTTCGCAGTTGTTGCCACCCTCCAGTGCCAAAGTCGAACAAACGCTTGTTTGGCGGACGTAATAGACTTGGGTGTATAAAACAACAACCTCCCGAGGCCTGTTTACGGTGCAGCCGCCGCCCGGGCGCGCAGGTGGACCGCGTCGTCGTAACCTTGAACGCGATTGCAGTTTAAGAGGTTCAGGTAAAAATTCACGCACGTGGCTACTCGCGTTTCGGGAGAAAATTTATGCTGTGACATCAATCGATGCGCGTCGCTCCGGCTCGAAACATTGGTGCTCCTCCCCGTAAAAAAAGAGAAAAAAAACTGCCCGCTCAATGGAAGCTACAAGAGATGGTGGCCGAAAGGGTTTCATTACTTAACCTTTCGGTGGTATATCTTAGCGGGTGCGAAGAATGTGGCTGCAGGCGGTCAACAGTCTTGTCGAGCAATTTGAAGGGTGGCGCTCAAGAGAATCAAATGTTTGCCAAGACAGCTACGGCAAACAATTAGGAGGTGGCACGTGGTGAAATCTACTGCAGATGAGTTGGAGTTTACCAATAACGGTGGAGGAGCGACACGGGTCAATTGGTCCTCAGATCAACATATTACACTGAAGTGGATTAGACTGGTCCCTCTTGACGACAGATTTTGTTACCTATCATTTAACCTTGCTAATCAATCAAAATCAATCTTTCTTTGAGACTTTGGTAACGAAATGAGACGACTGAACGTGAATTCGGAATCGGTCGGATTCGAATAAGACTACCTTGTTTACCCTACAGATCCCGTAACGTTGATCGATTAGGTCATTTTGATTAAGAAAAAAAAAAACAAAAATTAGGATTACCAAATTATTCAAGGACATTCGCGCAGAAAAAAACTCGGACCGGTTTTGTTTCCACTTCCATTATTACCTCTGTCCTTGCCCGTCAAGCAAAGACAATTTGCTCGTCGGAGGCCTCTCGGACACGAAACATTGCGAGATAAACATCGACCTGCCGGAAATCGAGCCATCACGGTTCAAACACACGCGAAGATGGGCCATATTGCTCGACCAGACCGCTGAGAAGGGTTACGGCTGAAGCGGAAAATCTGCGAATCGCCAAGTGCAAACTGCCGACATTGTAAATCATTTTTAAAGGGGAAAAAATAAGTGCCTTTATGCAAAGTTGAAACCGTTGTTAACTATTGTTTTTGCTGCCAGGCAAACTGCTGCAGACCGGTTTCTATCGATCGATCGCAGGAAGGAAAGTAAAGGCGATTGAGAGGTGGATTACCATCTGTAGATTTGTACGTCTGGTGTCATAATTATTTTGATTCATTTGTGCATGCTAAATGAAGTTAAATTTGCATATAATAAGCCGTCGGAGTTTACACTGCACAGTAAGAGAGGTGGATAAATGGCAGATTTGTGTTAACAGCCATCGAAAGTATCGGCACGTCGAACCACATTAAACAGGTTCATGCATTTATTACACTGCTTGCTCCTACTTGATACAATGACGACGCTTTCTTGTCTGCCGTTTTTGGGACACATTCACCCAAGAGCGCCAAAAAAAAAAAACAAAATGTTTTTGAGCAAGAATGCACCGAATGCACGTCGAAATGCACTTTCATAGTGGAATGCAGCGCGGCCCGAGTGCTGCCCGGGTAACCTTGAGTTTGTTTCGCCGAAAGGGAAGGATGGGGCTGTTTCAGGGGTGACTTTTACTTTCATCTAGCCTATTTTTCCTCAGCGGCACAACGCGTCTCGTGCAGCGGCATTTTTCCCATTTCTTCGCCGCCTGTTGTTCGTGGCCTAGAACCAGCACGGGCGAGGGCTGAGGGATGTATTTGGAACAATATGACGCAAGGGGATAGGTGCTCGGTGGCTCACCTTGAATCCGGCCCGCACGAAGTACCGGTCCGTGGGTCGAACTGGTTTTCGACCGTGCCTGCCGGATAAGGGTGTGCAGCAGCTGCTGCGATTGTCTTTTCTTTGTGTTCCTTGGCAGTTTTCCTCCATGGAAACCGTTTGTCGTTTGTCCATTTCGTTGGTTTCGCTACTGCAAAAGCAAAACGCGCCCGTTTGTTGTGGCTGTGGAGAAGTAGGCCTCCGACTCATCGGCTCATAGTTTTATGCATTCACTAAAGCCATATCCGTGTCAATGAAATCAGCGTCTGGCCGCAAACGGAGGCGGCAGCCGATGCGCTGAAAAGATTTATGTCTCCAACGATCACCGTCAAAACTGGGCATTAGGAGGCACGGTAGGCCAGGAGGTCTATGACATGGTCACAACTACCGTGGGTGACCCGAGGTGACATTGGAAGAGCGTTGACTAATGTTCGTGCTTGTTGGAGAAGGAAATTGATCATCCAATCGTCAGATTTTGACAGATTTTAATGTGTTTTCCCCATCACGTTGTAGACAGGTTCGGCTCGGAGCTTGTGAGGACGCCTCTTCGTTTGGTTTTCGCACACTCCGACTCCGTCGCATTTCACAACCTGTGGCCTATTGATGCCATGGTTGCGTTTGTCGATGTTTTGCATAGAAATTGCATTATAACAAAAAGAGACCAAGCGGAATGCTTATGCGAGGAATCACTCCATGCCGGGGGGAGGGAATATGTATGCAGCCCATGCGTCAGTTATTCGGCCAGGGGCTGGTTGTTCTTGAGTCGGTCTACCATACGTCATCGGCGAGAAGTTTTTGCCCGCCTTCTCTTCTCTTCTCCACAAGGACTGCTGCCCCGGGCGCTGGTCAATCTCTACTGGACAGACGAACAGGTTTCTGTTTTTCCCCCCATACGAACGGCATTCCTGGTCGTGCGTAGTGCTTAGTGCAGTGTAAATAGTGACAAATGGACATCGATTAGTTTAGTATGCATCATTTTGTAGTTGTTTGCGTCGTCTAGCTGTTGTTCGGGCTTGCCGGTCGCTAGAGTGTTGTCAGTTCGATTCGCGGGCGCTGTAGAGGTTGAAGAGGAGTTGGCCTCCACTGGGCAGCCGGCATCCGTAGGCATCGGCCTACGTGACAAAGCCAAGGGGAAGGTCGTTAGGGTCCGTCCGTCAAGGGCCTCAGTGATCCGTTGTTTTTGAGCTTGGCGCTTGGAAGAATGCTTTTAAAACCACGCTGCCCAAAGACGGTGATCTTCGGAAAAAGATTAGGGTAGCGGGCTGCAGGGTAGCATTGGGTTTAAATGTAGAGCACGGCAGCTCATTGATGGGCATCGTCGAAAGGTTTGGACCATGGAATGGAATGACATCCAAATTGCCAACGAGTTGGATTGGTTTTTTTTCCCCCTTTGTCAAACATAATAACAATGTAGCTAATCACATCTCACTAGATTAAGTGATCTTTTGTATCAGGATTTGAAATTTGTATATTTTTTAAACAGGTATTAGCAAATCTAAGGATGCATTTATTTTATTTTTGTATTCCATAATTTTGTAAACATTATTGTAAAACATTTTGATAGACACAGTGCAAAGGATTAGGAGACAATGATCGCAAATTAAAATAAAATTCAATGTCATCGTGGATTATTCATTTTATTTTTGCAATACACATACCTGCGTGACGCATTTTTTTTTTCACTCACAGCCGTTCGGTTTCGTAATTCGCACCTTGACGTATGACTGGCGATCTTTTTTGACGAGGAGATATAGAGAGAGAGAGAGAGAGAGAGAGAGAGAGAGAGAGAGAGAGAGAGAGAGAGAGAGAGAGAGAGAGAGAGACAGAGAGGGAGTGAGCAGGATTGACGACCATGAATCCGGACAGGTTCGGGGACTTAATGGCGCACGATCGCCACGTGCCTTGTCTAGAGCAGAAGGTGACGTGGCTGAGCTGCGACACGGTCTTGAGCGAGATACGATAAGAAACCTTTGAACTTGTGCAGTATTCGGAATGCCATGCGTACGTCTGATGTGTTTTCCTGACGAGAGCTGCATGAAATCTGATACATTTATCCTTCGAGCTGCACTCAAGCAACCAACAAGTTCAAACGCACATGAAGCGTTCATACGATTGCTGGACCTTGGAGGATCTGTGGAGCTTTGTGTTACGGTCGGTAAAGCGATAGGATCGGGGCGTTGTTGTGCCGATTTTGCCAACTAGTCCTTCCTCTTCACAGTGCTTAGGCAGTGATGGAATTTTTCGTCGGGTCCTAAAACCTTGAACCGGATTCACTGGATAAGCTACCCCGAGGCGTCGCGTCGGGGCAATTCTTCTTCCCGAAACCTGCATTAATTTATATTTGTGACTGTTCAACATGTTTTTAGGAATTCACAGCAGATGAGCGCGATAAAAAAGTGTTTTGTTTTTCGTCATTTTGAAAGTAAAATGAAGAGACGTAATCGGGTAGTTCGGCCGGATTCACGCTGTTCCGTAACAGGTTTTGGTATCACCGCTGGGAAGAAGAACGGAAAGATGCTATTTTATTTGACGTCAATCGTTTTGGATTAATGTTTCAGAACCTTTTAGTAAGAATGGCAAGACTGACGTATTTTGGAACGAAAATATCGATAGAAATTCTTATTTCAAAGAATGTTGCTGAAATGAGAATGACGTAAATGTGATTGTAAAAAAACCGCTTTTTGATCGCCGTAAAAGAGTTGGTAATCACGATCTGCTTGGGCGATGTCACCAAGCCTTTTCGTTCGGAAGCGAACGCATATAGACGCACATGCCACGCGCCGGGCCCTCGCAAAAGTGAGCCGTTCGGGAAGCGAATAATTAGCGAACAAAATTAGTTCTAATCTAAGCCCTTCGGATGCGGGTTTTGCAAGTACGTAGTTCGCTAACATCCGACATTAAGACATTAAGGGTGCAAAACGTGGTCTTTGGGCGGTTGTTTGGTTTTGTAATCGGCTCTACGCCAACCGGCAGAGCTTGGGCCAATCAGTTGGTCAGTAGGAGAGCGTTGAATTTAGTCCTTCATGTGCGAAGTAGAGGAACCCCCCCCCCCCCCCTCCCATCACAGCCCTTATGATGGTTGTAATTGTATCGAGCTTTTTTACTCCAAGTCGGTTACCAGCGACGGGACGATTAATTTCGCCTGTTGGGTTGCTTACTATCGTATCTGACTCTCAGGTGGCACCGTACCGATATATCGATCCGTTTCGCTCAAACTTTGAAATTTTGCTACAGAGCCGAAGCCAACGCAACGCATAAGCCCTTCTCGTTAGATCGCAGCAGTGGACAGAAATAATTGATCGCTTGGAAGCTCATTTTCCTTGCGTTTGCCTCGGATCGCGTCTGGCTCAGGAACTGCTTTGCTCGAGCTGCAATTGGCAGAGTAATTTATGCGACGGTTTTGCATAGTTGCACGGAGGATGCTGATTATGACGAAATGGTATGCGCGGGAAGGGGAGATATCTTTTGGTCTGTGCAGAAACAACGCCAGAGATTGTAGGTCATTAGAGTGTGACGCAAAGCTGCCTATTTTGAACTGTTATCTAAGGCATTTTTGTTTTGTTTATTTCAACCAATTATACAAATTAAACTTAACGAGTCGGCAACACGCACCACAAAAATAATTTGAGTTTTTTTGAGCTTATTGAGTATTTAAAAAAAAGATATACATCGGCGATGTTTCTTAAGTTATTGTTAGAAAATCTACGACTGAGCAAATTAAAACTACAACTATACACCGACTACGGAGTTCAACGATCTCAAAGATCAACGACGAATCCTAGTTTCTGCACATTGCAAATAAATCTGCGCGACTCAAAAAAAGCACCATCGAATCGTCAAGTCATCCTAGCTTTGCCATTTCCTTTCCACCCCGTAATGCGGTTATGTTCGGCTAAAGGCGGGTAGCGCCGGCGACTGACGGTCAAGGTCAGCACTGTCAAACACACACTCACTGTAATGATTCATTTCCTTTCCAAACGGTGCGATCGCGCAAAGAAATCGGAGCCGGTGGTCGACCGCGGTGCCGATGCTGCTGGCGTAACCATTTTGTTGGTTCTACCAATTAACGGCCGTTAGAAAATTTAACTGCTAACGGATCAATTAGAAACAATCGGTTTGAGCAAACGCCGTTTGGGCAAAGCAGCGAGGCGAAGTGGGAACATCATTTTTAAAATTTTATGTTTAGATCTTTTATAAATGATTCAGTAATTTTAAGTGCAGGTATAATTTAAATTGTTAAATTCTTAAATAATCAATTATGAAGTAATGCACAGTAGGCAGCGAAAACCTTATGGAATGTTTTTGGTCCTAGCGATTGTTAGTAGAATGTCCGAGTAAGGGTTTTGAAGAAACACCTATTCTGGTATTCGCCGTCATGAGTTCGAATCCAAGCCAGACCATCCAGAAAACTTTTTTTCAGCAAAAAAAGTCAGCTTAGGTTTGATTTGACTAATATGATCAAGTGAGCAATTTTGCATAATTTACACACTTTAAATTATAGTTCACTGGGCCTGGTGCAAAGTTCATGTAGTTTATCTCCTGAACTGAAATGGAGTTGTTGATATTCAAGGTGAATCGATGCGTTAACCTAGTCTCGAAACGAACGCATAACGGTCCGGTGGTAAAAATCGAAGCGATATGAAGATGCCGATGAGAAAAGGGGGAAAAAAGAGAACCGAAAATCATGTGCCAATTTTCGTAAAATTAGGCATCACAAAATATTCAGATGTGAAATCCGTTTCGCAAAAAGGATGAAAAGCGATCGCTTTAGAAAGGAGTGAAAAAATTAAAACAAGGCTTTTAAATGCTTTGCAATGTTACGTAATTCTCATGTTTCGGCGGAATGCATTTACCATGCTCGCTTTCCAGGTCAATTCTTGAGGCTGTTTGGGCTAGTTTATTGATTTATTTATCGTCCTTTGGAATACCTTTGCCAAGATTTCACATTATGATGGTGTTTAGCCTGCGGCCTTTCCCGCTAGGTTATTATTTTATCGTACCTTTCTTGCTTCTTGAGCGTGTGTGGATTTTTTCTTCGCACAAGATCAACTAATGCGCATTCGATATGTTTCCACGCAGAAACGGGAAAAAGGTCGTGAAGTGCGTTCGACGGTGCATCCGTTTCTTGAGCGTAAATTTGAAGGTATTTCCGATTCGAGTAAAGTGGGTCACCTTGTAACGGGGAAGCATTTCTAGCCACGCGACAAAAGAGAGCGATCAGGTACGATGTTGACACATGCTGTGATCTTGCGTTTAACTCTATGTCTGTAACTCTCGGAAACCTTACCGGTTGATGCGTTTGACTAGTCTATAAAAGTGTAGGCGTTCGCAGCTTGGTAAAGGTCACTCGTTTTTTCCGATAGCCCGATGATGGTCAAGTGCAAGGCTACTAGCAGCGTCTGTGCGGATCAATCGAATGGATCCGATTATAACGTTCATTTAGATGTAAATGTGGCTCGTTTAATTTTTGTTGTTGGATACGTTTCCGACGAAATTCATTAAAATTTCCGGTTGTTATGGCTATTAATGTCGTTCGAAACTTCACTTTAGCTGCCATTTTACGAGCCATTAGTCAGCAGATACCGGTGACGTAGTTTCAATGACAAAACGAGGATATAATTAACCGTTAGGGTGAAAAATTGATGAAGGAAGAGGAAATATTTAGAGGAAGGTTTGAAATGTGCTCGCCAGTACTAAGCTCAATGTTAAGTGGGTTTTGATTTTAATTCTTCTTTATAATGAAATAGAAATACTTTCGATTGGATAATACTTTGAGCAACAAAATAATGGTTTACTTTTTTCAGTCTCTGTATTCGGCACCAATTCTCGTGCTGTTCCTTTACACCTGCCCAGCGGTAATGGGCAGTGACAGTACCTTTTTCCAAACGTTGTTCGACGAAACCAGTGCCCTGTTTAACAATGCCTCGGATCGGATCTCGGACACCAACGTGTATCGGAAAGAGTACGACTTTATTATCATCGGAGCCGGATCGGGTGGTTCGGTGATGGCCAATCGGTTAACGGAGCTCCGGGAGTGGAACGTGTTGCTGCTTGAGGCCGGCAAGGAGGGCAACATGCTGACGGAGGTACCGCTAACGGCGGGATTGACCAGTATTACAGGTAGGAAACAAGAACGAGATGAATAATCGAAACATACCAAGCCTAGTTCACGTGAATAGTGTGAAAGTAAATCAAACTAGTGGTGCCCAGTATTTCTGTAATCATGAAGTTCATGAAAAGTAAACTGCGATGTCCCAGCTTCATCCTTACAAATACCGACGAATTACTTTCCACCTGAAAACCCTAGGTCTTGGGTTCGAATCTCAAGTGAATCAGATCATAAGCATACAAACTATACGTGTTCGGTCTGACTATTGTGAGAAATAGTTTAGGCATCGTATTTAAATTTAATCTCCCACACAGCAACACCACATTTATGTCAATTTAAAACGATCCTCTATGAGCAATTGCTACCAAATGAATTCACTTGAAAAATTAAAATAACTTACTTCGAATTGTATGCACAAGAAAACTAGCTGAGATTTGTTACAATCATTCCCAAGAATTCTCAAGTATTTCCGGAAATGATAATGAAAATGAGTAAATTTCTCAGTTACGAGGACTTAGATTTCTCAGTCACGAGGAGTTGAGTCTCAATAATGAGGAGGTAAATTCTCAGTTACGCGATTCAGTTGTAATTGGTAACTATGAATACTATCCCATTCATAGGCAACCCATACCATAGGCAAGGGCAGACTACCTGAGGAAAATATTAACTAAATCTTTTTATATATTTTTCGAAACCAGTTTGTTTTTCAGCGATCGCCAAACAAAATCTGAGAAAGCAATTCTTTTTCCTGATAAGAAATAATTTTTTTCAAAAATAATAATTTCTTTTGTTTGCAAGAAATGTCAATTCATACTCTCTTATTATAAAAAACAGTCACATCGACCCCCCGGTCACGTTTGATCATGATCGATCGTTTTTCTCTCTACTTTGCTTTTTCAAGCTTTTCACAGGCCAGGGCCAGCTTTGACAGAAATTCTCATTTCTTACTTCACTTCTCAAGGAGCGGAGGACTTGAGTTCGTTGAAATTGTTAAGGTAACTTCAAACCTTTCAACCGTAGGGGTCAGCAGACTGTCGAGCTAAGGCAACGATTTAGGTAACTATATAGTACAGAAGAACAGTTTTTATTCTAGCGACGAATAAAGGATGTCTATAATTAGAACGCAACGGTAGGGTCCCGTGCCCTTCGTTTGGCGTATTGTCAGAGCTGTTCCGATGCTATACTCTTCTAAAAAACTTCTTCTGTCTTTTTCATACTTCAATATTTGCGCGTCGCACTTCAGTAGACTACGCAGCAGGAAGAAGTAAATGCTATTATGGAGAGATTTCTTATGACCTTGTTAAATTCTTGAAGCCATTTGGACGAAAATATTGAATATTCTTTGTCCTGAAGATTGATAGTTCTCCTTTAAAATTTAGTTGATAGTAAAACAAACAATAGTAGCATGGTATATTTAAGGAATTTAAATGTGTTACTGCTGCATGCAACTGCAGCACAGCATCGGCACCATATTTGTCTCTCTATTATTTTCTTCTTCTCCTTTAAATATGCTTATGTGGTGGTAGGCTTGAGCATTGAAGGACGAGCAACAGAATAAGTTGGTATGAGTAAATTTTTCAAATATTGTTTTGTGACTAGGCTAAGCAGCGGCCGTTTGTATGGAAGAAATTCACACACGCGCAAAAGCTGAGATGTGAAAAGGACAAGAGAAGCATGGGAACAGCTATAGAAATACAGTTTACTGATATTTGGGACTCTACCTCGTACCCTTTATTCATCACTAGGATAAAAACTAATCTGCTACTCTATATATAAATCTGAGTTGTCTCCTTCATCCGGCAGTCTGCTGACCCTTACGGTGGAAAGGTTTGAAGTTACCTCTAACAACTTCAATTCACTCACTGATGAGTACTATCAGAAATGAAAACTAGTTTTTTGTAGGCCAGCTACCTGGCCCGATATAATTCATGAGACACTTTAATTTACTTAACACAGAAAATTATTTTTTAAACCAAACCGATTAGGATTTATTCAATTAAGCCCGGCAAAGCGTTAGTTCATTAGGCTTCATGCGTTAGGAACAGTGTTTTCGTCGTCAGATTGCGGAGCTGATGTTTTTGACATTCCTGTGAATTTTTATGAATGTCCATAATGCAGCCCGCCAAGAGACGGAAGCATACACGCCCGGCCAAGAAGCAGCCCACTCGCCTATTGCCAAGCGAGTAACTGGGTACCAATATGTTGGGGAAACCTGGACACCGTGGTGTCCTAGCACAATGCTTGGACGCGGGCCATGTCTCTTGGTAATTGGAAGAGGGGCCCACGGGAACATTTGGCGCAGAAGTCTCCTGGCTTCGTTGCAGTGTGCCGCCTGGCCAAATCGCCAGCATGCTCCGTTTCCGGTGTTAGTGGTACTGTTGACGCCAAGCGCCGCGCTCGCGTCTTTCATCTGCTGTGTCCTGCCTTTGCTCTACATTTCGTTATTTGTTTTTTTTTTTTCATTTTACTATTTTACACATAGTTTAAAAAACGTCAAGTCTTGTTTAAAAGGAGCAGAAGACACAATAAAAAAATCATGCACCTTACACCCCTCTCCTAAACTCAGATTAATTGTAACGGAGTTCCTACAACAGAAACGGAACAATTAAACAATACACAATTAAAATAAAATTGTACGGCACCTCACAGCACGGCAAGCAAGTACAAAGAATAAAGCATTTAAAAACCCGCCCGGTCTCCTACGATAGATCGGACACCAAGAACATGCAGAAAAAACGAAAGTCAACCCGCACCGTGGAGTACAGCACGGCACGCAAAAATAAAATGTTATGGTTCTTAAGAAAAGATAACGCATTCAAATGCCCATCCGGGAAAGACCGTCCGGCCGTAGCACAGCAGAGTGTGGTGTTCGGAAGACCCGAGGATTTTTCTAGCGTCAATCATTTGCGGGTGTGCGAGTGAAGCAATATACATGTGCGAGCGAGCAACAGCGATTGTGGGTTGGAAATGCAGCAAAAGCAAAAACAGCTCACAGTGGGTTATAACGATCGTAAGCGAGACGGCATTTGTAACAGAGCGAGAGGCAAGTATGAAACGCTCGAGAGTTCTCCCCTGGGTTGGTACAGATCAAGTGATTTCTCGCTTACTCCAATGTGTTGGTATAACTACGATGACGAACCTCGCACTCGCTTGCATCGCTGTCTGACTTCAAACGCGCTCATGTGTTGTCCCGCTCTATCTAATGTATTGGTACAGACTCAGCGATTTCTCGCTTACTTCAACGTTTTGAACGTGATACGTTACCAACGACGACAAACGACGACAGTTTGTATTATAATGTATAGGAGATTTCTAATACAGAAAAAAGAGAAACCGACAAGAATTGATAAACGAACATGACTGGGGGGTCGCTGTGACTGTTTTTTGTAAGATTGACTGAAGACATGTAGAATGAAGTTTAACAGCTTTTGATATAGTTGAAATGAGCTTAGTTTAATTTATTTAACTTTGAATTTGCTGTGACTGTTTTTTGTAAGATTGACTGAAGACATGTAGAATAGATTGAAGTTTAACAGCTTTTGATATAGTTGAAATGAGGTTAGTTTAATTTATTTAACTTTGAATTTGTTTAATTTTATTTATTTTATTAAATATTTACATATTGCTTGTAAGCTCGAAGTTTCGATGACTTTGACGATCACGTCGATTCGTCATCGTCGATCGAGGTGCTGATAATTTGGCAAAGGCCGTCATTATAAGTAAAATATAAAAAAAAAATTATTCGAGAGTATTTCTCCCAGTGCTACTGCCGCTAGACTCGGATAATTGAAAACTAAATTCTGGCAATATTCGAACGACAAAGCTCCGTCAGCACCGTCGAAACGGTGGTCATCATTTTGGCACATTTTAAAAATATTTTAACGTTGTGAAAAGGTTGTTGTTGACTTACGATTATGTTTGTACTTTGGACAATAGAATTCTTAAAAGATGGGCATGTGACTTAGCTTGTGTGGAACACATTTATAGCATGCATTAGGTGTGCAAATATTAACGTTTTCTTTTGTGTAGCAATGTATGTTGCGACACGTTCCGGCAAACAGGCCTCGCGAAGGAAAGACCTCCTAGCTTGCTCGGTCCGTACGCGGAACAATATGTTCCTGGTGAATCCTTGCCTTACAACATTGCCAAAAACCGGTGGCACTTTAGTACCTTTCCGCTAGTTTGTTTGCTCGTATGTCGGAAGCCTATGTCGCAGAAAGGAAGTGCTGAGCGCCTTGAACTTTTGGATGGTGGATAGGGAAAGAATCCCAGGAGAGTAACAACCTAGAGCGAAGTCCAGCAGGTTTTTCAATCGGTTCGGTTGATACAGATTTTTGCTGGAAAGAAGAGCGCGATCGCGTTTTCCTGTCGTCCGCTTGGTGCCTCATTTCTTCGTGATCCCTTTTTATGGTTCTTGTTTTATCTGTATACTTTTCGTCGCCAGAACGTCGGGCCTTTGCAACAGGTTTATTTTGGCCAGTGATCGTTCTGGTAACAATTCGTTTACAATCTTCTGTGAACCATATTCACCATTTGCTAAATGTCCGTTTGCGTATGTTTGTGTCTTTACCTCTCGCTGGCAGGACGTCGGGCCTTTCCGAAAAAGTTTATTCGGGCCAGCGAATGTTCTGTTAACGATTGGTTCACATGCCACGCGAGTATGACTCTTGACGATTTGATTTGTAATGTATGACAGAAACCACCATCGCATCAAATTGTACGGCACACATTTCCTTTTGCGTATTCGCACGGCCCTTACTTTCTGGGACAATTTACCTTTTCGTGAATAGCTCATTCGCTTATTAAAACTCCATCACTTATAGCAGCAACTATCTGATACACCGTGCGTAGTGTAATGATGATAATTCTTTGACAAAATGATACATATAATATTGCCCTCCCCATAGTAGAAATGCCTAAAATAAACGCACCAAGATCTTTGTTAATACTAACGTTTGAAACCTTTTTTCTTCAGGCGTTGCAAGTTTGCGGAAAAGCAAGCTGACGGGTAGACCGCGCAGCCTATTGGATATCAAAGAATCTGTTCCCGATCGTCGTGGTTGCTTCTTAAAATTGATAATTTTCTAACAACCAAACAGTAAAATTACATAAATATTACCAGGAACGTTGTTGGTAACCCCTTGCAAAGAAAGTTTTTCCAAGCTCACTCAAGGGATGCGCAGCGTCTCAACAGAGAAAGGCCATCTCCTTTACGGTAGAAACGACAAAGCCTTCCACCTGTATTTCCACATTAAGAAACCTTAAGGGACAGTTAAACAGAGGGGAAAAAAGACGGAGAAGAGGCATTAGACCGTGCTTTTTATTGTTGTTAGTTATTTAAGGTTTTGCTTTTTAGCCGAACCCTCTTGTAAATAAAAAAAGATAACTCAAGGGAGAGGGTTTCCTAAACGATTGCCGTCCCTAACAACATACATCATTGTTGAAGGCTGAAGATTTCAAACCAATTAAATTTTTAGTTTATTTATAGCATCAAACTGGCTACAAACATTTCTCCGATTGAAAATCATTCAATAACTAGCACCCGAGTTAGGTGAAGGTGACACATAATGCGAATTAAAAATATATTAAGCTTGAAAATACGGTTAAAAAAAGTTGGATAATTATTATCACTGTTTGTTGCAATCATTCTTGGGTAATACAAAAAAGAAGACGGTGTTGTTGGGGCCAGGGGTTGCTGGTGGCAAAAAGTAGTCGAATCTATTTCCCTGGTCATATGATTTTTCGCGTAACGTATTATTACTTGAAAGTTTTTAAGCATTGCTTTGGAGGCTTTGCATAGTTTTGTTTGTTTTGCTTGCGCAGGTTTGAGAGTTGGTTTCGATTTGCTTCGTGTGCTTTCGCTCATGATGAACGAGATTCTGTTCGAGGAACAGTTGTTTTGTATAGTTTTACTGGTGTAATCCTATAAGTTTTGAGTTGTATATGGTAACTCCCCCCATTTAACCTTAGGAAACAGCAGACTACCCGATAGTGTGGCTAACAGAACCTGTATATATATAACCCCCTGTTAATTTTCGTTTCAGCGATAGCTTAGCGCGAGATGATTTCTAAAAATAGCACCCCGTTTTCTTGGTACTGCATTCATTCATGTTTGATCGCCTGCTCGCTCTCGCGCATTCCCGTTCACGCTCATTCGCGAGAGCGGCTCGCGGCGTTCCCCTTATGTGAACGCAACGACACGAGTTCGCAGAAGCGACATTTGTAGAGCTCTGAAAGCTTTTCCTTGTAATTTAATTGTAGGAATGTTCAACCCTTCGATGATCGTGAAATACTTTTATTGTTACAGACCTGAACCTTTTCTCTCTGTTGTTAAATTATATTGAATTAACTTGATATGAAATTATATGTGAATGTTTAATAATGCTCGAAAAATAAGTATGGAAACAACGATTGTCACTCATATCAACTCATTTCTCGTTTGTACTGTTAATGGACTATTATCATGTTCTCAAATTATTTGTGCAGGATATAACTGGGGCTATAAGGCAGACCCCATGGATGGTGCTTGCCTGGGACTGAAGGATGGCGTCTGCAACTGGCCCAAGGGCCGTGGGCTCGGCGGTACGAGTCTGATAAACTTCCTCATCTACACCCGCGGCCACCGGCGCGACTACGACGGATGGGAGCAGGCGGGCAATCCGGGATGGGGCTACCAGGACGTGCTGAAGTACTTTAAGAAGTCGGAGCGCGTCAACATTCCCAACCTGCGCTCGTCACCGTACCGCTCGACCGTAGGTCCAGTGGACGTAGAGGAGTCTTCGTTCGAAACACCTCTGCTGAGGCGTTTCATCGACGCGGGTAAAGAATGGGGCTACCTGGAGAACGACTCAAACGGAGAGATTCAGCTCGGGTTCGGGAAGGCGCAGGCGACAATGCGCAACGGCAGGCGGTGCAGTGCGGCCAAAGCGTACCTGGTGCCGGCCGCACGCCGCCCAAACCTGGACATTTCGATGAACTCGCGCGTGACGAAGATTCTGATCGACCCGCTCACGAAGGTCGCGTACGGCGTGGAGTTTATGAAGCGCAAGCGGCGCTACGTAATTCGTGCGCGCAAGGAGGTGATCCTGGCGGCCGGAACGATCGCATCGCCGCAGCTGCTGATGCTCTCCGGTGTGGGTCCTCGGGAGCACCTGCAGCAGGTTGGTATTCCGGTCGTGCAGAATTTGCCGGTCGGGTACAACCTGCAGGATCATTTGAACCTACCCGGGTTAGTGTTTCCCGTAAACCAGCCGGTTACCGTCCGCGAGCGGGACATGCGTTCGCCAAAGTTCATCCTCGACTACTTCCTGTTTGGCCGCGGACCGTTCACCATTCCCGGTGGCGCCGAGGGGGTCGCATTCGTCAAGACTAACATCAGCTACACGCGTAAGTGAACTCACTCGTCGAGAGCGAGGGATTGCTGGAGGAGACAAGGTGATGTTTCCCTATACTTTCAGCATCGGACTACCCTGACATTGAGCTGGTGTTGGGCACCGGTGCGTACAACAACGACGAGTCGGGTTCGCTGCGGGCCACCATCGGCATTACGGACGAGTTCTACCACCGCACGTACGGTACGATCCTGGGAAAGCACGCCTTCGCCATCTCACCGGTCCTGATGCGCCCCAAAAGCCGCGGCCGGATCTTCCTGAAGAGCGCCAACCCGTTCCGCTGGCCTCGGATGGAGGGAAACTTCTTCGCGAACTACGACGACCTGGTGGTGCTGCGCGAGGGTGTTAAGCTGACGGTGGCCCTCGTCGAGTCCGGCCACTTCCGGGATTTCGGGGCGAAACTTCACAGCACTCCGTTCCTCGGCTGCGAGGGCCATCGCTTCCGGAGCGACGAGTACTGGGAGTGTGCCATCCGGCAGATCGGTAGCACGCTACAGCATCAGGTAAGGGACGCTGCCGTCGTACCTCTCCTCTCCTTGCTGTTGCTCAAACGAGCTGGTATTCTTGTCTTTTTTGCAGTGTGGCACTTGCAAGATGGGTCCCGCTACGGACCCGGAAGCGGTCGTCAATCCGCAGCTGCAGGTGTACGGCGTACGGGGGTTGCGCGTGGTGGACGCCTCGATCATTCCCACCATTCCGGCGTCGCACACCAACGCGGTCGTGTTCATGATCGGCGAGAAGGCCGCCGACATGGTGAAGGAATACTGGGCCAACGAAATTCGCTGAACGGACGCCGTCCGGTGCCACCCGCTCGGAGGCAACATCCGACCGAAAATGGAGCACACGATCTTTCCCCTCTAGTCATCTAGTCTTCTTAAGTGAGGTCACCCTTACCGGGCCTTCAATGCGCCACGCTAGCGCCGATTCTGTAATCAAGTGCACACTTTTCGGAAATACATAAGAGGTGGCAGATTGGCTCCGGCCAGATAGCACGCTGCCAGGCGTCTTTCGCAATCGCACAACCAGTAAAATCACCTATGTAAGCGCCTTGCAGAATGAAACGAAATAAAGAGACTGCCTTTACTGTAAACAAACGGTGGAAACCGTACGTACAAACACTGGCGTTTGTTTGCAGTTTACCGATCGTTCGCTTTCCACGGCGGGTGCGGAAAGCCAAGGAATGTTGGAAAAGGTGAGACGGTAGCGAGACGAGTTGGTTCGAGTGAGATCTGTTGCAGCAGTGAGCGCACGGTTTGTTTTTCTTTCGTAGTAGAAATGGCCTTGCTCAATGACATGCCGATGGTATTTTAACACGAGGTAAGTCGCCCATGATGGTACCGCGTTTTTCGCTCGTGAACGGTTTGCCGAAAAGGTGAACCTCGGTCGACGAGGACGGAGAACGACCGCGAGAGAGATGAGCAGAACGTTAATGTTGGTATTAAAAAAATAAACCTAACACGATGCAGTAGTAACGGCGAGCGTCGGTCGGTAGAACCTGTTACAGTCGTCGTCGTCTTTGCCGTGGCGCATGCGGTCCTTCACCCAAATGCCGCATGTTGTACGGTGGGTTGTAAGTAAATGGTCCTTCAAAATGTAATGCTCGGAAAGGGATTTGTTACAGCAATATTGTGCTACATTGCATTTCTGGTGATAACAAACTGTATGTAACTTTTTCCTTCAATTTCTTTGCTTCTTTGGTTGCTTTGCTAACAGTCATAACTACTAACACTTTGGCCGGTCGCGTATAATTTTCTTGGCACGTCTGCTTGACATTCCTGCACCATAAATCTTTTAACGATCGTCATTAGCGTGATCAGCAGTAAAAAAGGAAATGAAACGTCCGTCAATGTCCAAACAACCCGAGTGTATACCAAGAATATTTGCGAGCGAACTCACGACAAAGGAAAAACAAAATCAACGGTAAGGGTAAAAAAAACAACAATTTACACGCCCTGTTTGTCGGTGGTAAACATTTTTCGCGGCATTTTCCCTGCTGTCAGTGTATGTGTGTGTGTGTGTATGGATTTGTGGAACAGTGGGAATTTTCCTTCAGTTATCCAAAACTGTGACAATTTTCCTGGCATTCTGCAACACGCAGACACGGTCCGACCGACGGTATGCACACCATCAAACGAGGGGCGAATTTTCCTCGGTGCCACCGATGATCGAAGCGGAGAACTGTCAAAACAAAAAACGACACCGCACCCACACCAATGCGGGGTGGCCGTTCCGAGTCAAACAGCTGTACCCGAGAGCCGCGGATTGCGCCGTCGATGACGGATTGTTGACGAGTTTTCCCGAGCGCCGAGCGTTTTTCCTCGTGTTCGTGCGCTTCCGGTACGAAAACTGTGCGAATAGTCGAGCGTGGTAGGCATGAGAGCGCCAGCTGATGTCAGTTGCGCCTCGACACTGGAATTGTGCGGTTGCAGCATCTCGGTTCCGTTTCCCGGCGATCGGGGAAAATTTTAGTCGGCGACTCGAAATCGACCGGCTCACGAGGCGCGCGTCCCGCATGGAAAAGCGTCCGAAGGGAAGTGTGCGTGCTTTTGGTGGTGCGTGACTGAAGTGCGTTTGCTGTGCAAGTAAGTTGGGTCGCAATAGAAAAACCTTACGGTGCGAAAGGTTTGCCCGACCGTCGGTGCTTAGAGTAAAAAGAAAGAAAAAAAACCCCAGCGAGGTAAAGGTAGGCAAAAAACACATCGGGGGAAAGTCGTTACTAACCACAAGTGGCACGGGCACATCAGAAGTTTACCTCTAATTGTGTTAGAAAAGTGTGTGCGTGCGAAGAAATAGAGTAACAGTGTAGAGGCTTCAGCGAATGTGTTCTGCTGCGATCCTTGTGCGCACATATTCGTTACTTAGTGGCTAACGAGTATTTTATCGTGGGGCGGATCCTGGCGGACCCGGCGGTATCATCGATCGAAAACGATTCACGGTTCCGGTGGCAGGACGCAGCGCCAGCCGAGGACGCAGTTGGGCATCGTGAGTGACAGTACGGGAATATGAATCTTTAATCAGCGTGGCTCCGACGTTCCGTTACTCCACGACATGTTGGGTGAAGGAGTACAGACAGCTAGGCTTTAAAGCTATGTTCTAGACTTGCAAACTGCAAACTGGTGAGTGGAAATTTATCGCTTAACTGAGTCAGTTGCAAACATGAGTTATGAAGTTGCAGGGTTGTATGAACAAATTCCGGTTATGGTTTTTACATTTAAAGTATTCCTTAAATTTTAATAGACACTTTCACGTACCTGGTTTTAGCGAATTGAAGCTTTAACGGCACCCATTAAACACAGATTTGAAATTTAAACTTGCTGCTCTGTTTATTATTCGGGTTTCGTATATCTTACTGTAATGAAGGCACAGAACAAATGAAGGGCAACTATCGACTAAACTTTTTTTGTGTAATTCAGGATCATCCGAATAGGTGCAGGGGGATGAATAATGAATAACGCGTGGCATCAATGACACAACAGAGTTACGTGAAAAGTGTGTAATTAGATGTTAGGGATATAAATCGGATTAGACAAGGTTTGTTTAGGAGGATCCTCGGAGCTGGGCTAGCGATTGTTTATATTTTACAACACGATATAATCGGAAGTTTTCCAGACATGAACATTTCATTGTTGCTATAGTGCAAAAGAAGAATTTGCAATGCAGAATAGCTAACCTTTAAGCATTATTATTTTGTCAGCCTATGCAACAGTGTACCAATTCAACCAAACATGAATATCATTATGATTACAAAGAATCGAATAGGCTTGCAAATACTTGGAGGGATAATGGAGGTAGCGTGATTATGTCCAGAATACAGATTTACAGAAGGGGGAAAAGAGAGAAGGCTAAAGCAATAGATTTGTACCTGCCGCAAGCAAGGACAATCGGTAAAAGTTGGTGGACGTTAAATTGCTCCTTTGCGTGAGTGTGTGAGCAAGCAAAAAAATGAATAAAATCGTGGATACCTGCCCAGGGTGGTACTCCCCTATACACTCCCCGCGTATCAAGCACCCTTCTCTACCAACGGTCTGTTGGAAGACTCCTATATTTGCGTGCCGTTTGCACGTTTTACCCTCAATATCGATTTAAATTCGCTGTGTGTGAGTGACCTGCATATTATCAGCATTTTGTTTACTGTAGTCAACCTCCGCCTGGACTACCCCGACTTTCACAACGTCAAGGTTTCGCTGGGTAGAACCATGGTGGCAAGGTAAATTTGTACGAAGGTCTATCGACCATTTCTGGACCATCCTAAGGGTTCAAAGAAGACCGCAAACCCGTGAATAATTCACGCGGTTCGGCAAGATGGTGGATATTTCCAGTCGAACGAGCTTTGATAAGGTATTAATTAATGAAATTGGACAAGATAAAGTTCATTTGATGAAGGTTTGCTAGCCTTGAGAAAAGGACGATGGAAATGGGGTTTCCTGTGGAGATGAATCCTTTATGTCGGTATATTTAACTGATTTATGGTAGCAAGGAAAGCTGGTCTAGTGATGGCATTGTGGATTTACTGATGGAATAGTTTTTAAAGGATGGTTTGGTTTATTATTAAAAATATTAAAATATTTTAAAAAACACTCACACTTCTCCACAAAAAATTTGTAAAAGCTAAAATGTCATATAACAATGGACCCGTAGACGACACGGCATTTTGTGAAAGTATTAAACAACACCACGGACGTTCGGCGTGAAAAATGGCTTTCCGGTTCGTTTATCGCTTCGAAGCCCCACTGCAATCGCCCACGGATCGAATGGCAAAAAATGGTTCTTGGCATCTAAAAAATAAATAAGAACATATTGGCGTTTTCTACTTCCTTCTTGGCTGACGTTATATCCAACAGTATTGTGAGGTTGGCTACGAAACAACCATAAAGAACCCCTCGAGAACAATCGGCCTGACAATGGACAAACATATTCGAAGTTTAATTTATGTCCTGATCCATTTGTTCATAATGTCAAATAGTTTTGATTTGCCCTGTGTGCTTATCGGATTTTTGCTGGCAGAATGTGTGAAGGACATAATATTTGAAAAAAATTTAAATTTTTGAAGTTAATCTTATTATCGTAAGGAATGATCCACGGCTTATGTATTCATTATCATTAGGGGTGTTTCAGTTAATAATGTAGGATAAATTAAATGATGTATCAACACAATATAACGTTGCTACTGTTGGAAAAAGTCACAATTTCACTTTTCAGCATAACAAAAGCTCAACAATGACTCGATTCAACAGAATGAGATAGGTTGTTTGGTAACTGTGTTGAAGGAGTATTTCTTTTCTTCATTCACTAGCATAATTTTCTTGTCTCAAGCCGAGTCCAACCGCCTGCATGCCAAGCCGAAGAATTCTCAGGCTATGGTGCTTGCTATTTTTTCTCACGAACAAATCCACTTCGTCCTTGCACGTCGTTGTGTGGATTAGTACTGGGTGGGGTCTGAAGTTAACAAAAAAACGACCGAAGAACTTTCATCATCATCCATTGCAAACGGAAACACATGTTTCACTCTCCGGTTGGACAGTCGCAGGCATCCGGTGGAGGTCCCTCCCTCGTCCTACCATTTCATTTATTTTTGTTTCTTTACGATCCGCAGCCGACGACGAAGGCCTGCTCCAGACGCAATTGATCCGAGAAAGTTGGTGCACAAAAACTAGCGGACTACGGCAGACCATAAAAACCGGTGCACCATCACAAAAGGGGCTGATGTAGTTTCTTATGATGTGGGATGATAAAGAACGAACTGGTGTAAGGCGAGAATGGCCATAGATATAAGAAGGCGGTGGAGGTAAACTGACACACAGAAAAGTTCGCCTACAGAGCAAGTTCGCTGAAACTCCGCAAAGAACCGGCGGTTTCCAAGTGAACGGGGATCTGGTAATGGTCAAGCAAAGAAGTCGACCACTCGAAGTGGTCGCAAGCGGAACGATTAGCGTCGATGCTAGGCTAAAAATAACAACATTCTGCTTCCATCGAACCGAGCCGGCTTTCGGGCGGGATTGGATAGAGTGAAAGGATGGAACGTGTGGCGGAAACTTTGAGCATGAGAGTAGGTAGGATGGGCTATAAATATCGATTAAGTAATCACTATTATCAGCGTGGAGTGTGCAGTTGGCGAAAGGATACGATCATTAATGCCAACAATTTTTGGGAAAGGTTTTCACGCCTTTGGCCAAAGATGACTAAGAAGAGGAAAGCGTGAGATTGATATAGTCCATAGACGAGTCTTTGATTTACTTAAGACCAATCGATAATGGTTGAAGAATGTTCGAAAGTGATTATAGAGAAGAATATGATTGCCTTTGATGGCTGCTCCTCCATTTATAAGACATTTATTCATTTAAAGTCAAATTATATCATAGGCATCATTCTAATGTTCCTTTCCTCGAACAATGGTTTCTCTTCCCGAAACAAAAGGTCGATAATCGTGCTTCTCTTCACTGTTCGTTGAATGATCACTCCGTATCACGAATTCCACGAGCGTACTGAGCTAAAGGTTGAATTTCCTTTCACGATTGAACGGTGAAATGGTTCCATTCTATTTGCCGCACCAGTTGATTCTTGGACGGTATTTAGACCCGCAGTTATATTTCAACCGGAAAGCGGAAGGCGGAACAATATGCAGATTGACAGATCATTTCCAGCAATGCCGTAATGCCAATCAGGCGAATTAACATATTTTCCACCATACTGCATGGTGGCTGCAGAGGCCGGAGTGGATGATGAAACGGGAAGAAGGGCGGTGTTTTATTTCCGTTTTCCGGTAGGATGACCAATCAAATAACTTATCCGAAGTTGAATCACGATTGCATTGTAGCATCGTTCGTTTGCTTCGAGATTTGAAGGCTTTAATTTAAGAATCATTTTAAATTTAACAACGTAATTTTATCATAAGTGAGTTGACGAAGATTCAACGTCAACTAATGTGCCTTTATTTTTGTTCCAAAAAGGGTCCTAAAGCTTTGACGGATTGATTTTGAAACACAAATTGTTGGGAAAGTTTGAGAAGCAGGTATGAGGACATGCAGTTCTAAAGATAAAATTATTACAAAGATATCGTGGTGATTAAAACATGTTCTTTCGGATTCAGAAAGTTTGTTGTCCGACATCAAAATAAATCGTCTGAGATAAAACGAAGCCATTATTACAAGGAGGGATCAAAACTTTTGTCGTTCGGTTCCACATTTTGTTCCAATCACAATAAAGGAAAGAATCGGAAATTATAATTTCATCCCTAACTTTATCAAGGTAATCCAATAAGCAGAAGTGGTCTCAATCAGAACCCACCGGTCGGGATTTGGATGGTAGTTTTTTTGGTTTCGTTTCGAGCAATCAAGATGTTCAACTTTTCCCGAAAGCGTAAAAGCTCACTGTAATAAACAAACCCCAGACCCGACAGTAACGAACTAAAATCGCAAATGCGGATGCCATCTCCCCTTCCAGAATTGCTTCGGAAACGAATTTCCAAGAGTGTGTTATCAAAAGTTACCAAATCTCGCACGGTACTGGGTCGCTTCCTGCAGGGCCAAAACCATCCAGCAGCCAATGTGATCCGTTGCCGGTGGCGTGTCTCGCGCGCGACCTGTGTTTGTCGTTCCTATTTGGTTACGGAACTTTTCCCGAATTTTCCCTCCAACGGTGGAGAAGGAAACGGAGCGCATCCATCCGCAAAATAAAATCTACTCCGCAGGGCAAACAAACAGAGCCATCTATCTTTATCTCAACCAATTTGCCAACCGTTTCCGCCCGGTAGCCGATGTTCGGGGTGAATGTGGCCGACGGATTTTTTTTTGTTTTTGGCAAATTTGATCGTAATAATAAAAATAATAATAAAGCTGATGCCTTTACTAAACAAATATCGCACAAAGAAAACAATCGTGTCCAACCGATCGGTGTGCGCGTCCGATGGCTTTATCCTACGCCAACGGAAAGTGTCTTCAAAGCAACAACCACTTGTATTATCGATATCATCTGCGACCACCGTTCGTATCACAACATCAGCATCACCATCATCATCGCCATCATCATCACCACGCGCATTGTCCGGCAAGTTCTTGACGGTGACGATTGCATCGCGCCAAAATCCGGGATCCGTGTGCTTCGGCCAACGGAATGGTTCTGATTTTGTCGGTAAAATATGCTGGCCATGGAATACTGAACTCATGTTCCGCTCTCGAGCCGCCCCGAGACGGTTGCCCTGATGCGAACGAGTGAGCGAGTAATCGGTTGGTCTCCGTTCGGCCAGCTAGGAATTCTATGATTCGTGCAAATATTTGCACACGAGAACAGGAAAATGGACGGGCAAAAAAAAAAATCCAAAAAAACATCCTTGTTTGCCACGTGCGGACACGCGGGGGCGGGAGAAGAAGACGATCGTCCCCAAGATATCCGACGCGGTCCTGGCCACACGCTCATCCTCGTTATCCTTGTCGATGCCGCGAGGCGCTTTGGACGATGAAACTCGAATAGCGAAATAAATGAAGGTATGTCCTGGCAGGTTCGCGTGCTGAGGAGGAAGGGCAGCGCAATGGAGATGGCTTTTTTCCCCTGTTTCCGTATCATCGTAATACCTTTTTTCTTTATTTGTTGGCTCTCCCCTTGGCATTCTTGGTGGAGACAAAGAATGTAGCCTCCCGCCCCAGCAGATGTGAACCGGGAACCAAGCACCGAGCGGATTCTTTTGTCTTTTCGTGCAATTTATTCATCGTGAATTGTTCTGTTCTCTTTCTCCTGAACTGCTTATCCCGTCGTTTCCGCGTCGGCCGCCCGTTCCCGAAGTGGTCGGAGCAAAGCCCTACCGTCCGTCTCGGGTTTCCGATTTGGCCATCCGCCATTCCGCCGAGCGTAACGATAAAATGACGACGTTTCACCATAATGTAAAATAGCATAATTTATGACGTGCACCCCGAGCGAACCGCACCGCGTCCGGATGGTTTCGGAGGACTTACTCGTGTTTTATTACAAACCATTTGACCATCCGCGCGGCCGCTCGCTTCTCCACTCGATGCTACGATTGATGGTCCACATCATTTCGAGACAATACGATGCATCCGCGACCGAGAACACGACCACGACCCTCGCCGGTGCTGGTGGTGAGCTGAGGATACATACACACACACACACACACACACACACACACACACACAAATAAATAAAGGAAAGTAAAACAATCCCATTTGCTACATTTCTTATCAGCGCAAACGTTAGCGCTTTCGGTTCGCGGATGTACGATGTCGCCTTCTAGAGCCGGTCCTTGGTCGTCTATCTCGCCCCGGAGCAGCGTGAATATTTGATGTCCAGTGTGTGTTCGTTTTATTTGCAAATCTCTTCCGCCTCTACTCGCTTCCCCCTGCCTATCCTTCACTTCATCGGAGCGTTGAATGGCTGCGGTGAAAGTGTTGATGTAAACGGCGGCATTTTCGGCTGCCAGCGCAAACCGTTGCAATGCAGTATCCACCTCTGGGCACCCTGACTATATGATGGTGTGGTGCAGTGTTGCATTTGGAAGCAAAGGACCCGTTTGCAGTGGTCTGGAAGTCTGGTGTCTGCAGTAATAGCAACAGCTGCACGGAAGTAACCGACGACGAACGAAATTTAGTAGCCAGTTTGTTTGTTTTTCGTTTTGCTGCCCAATGTCTCCGGTGCACAGTCAACGGGGCGGTTGAAAACGCTGATTTTAGTGTATTTTGCCTTTGAGCTCGCATTAGTGGCAACAATGAACACAAGTTTCATTGCTACTGCCCTTTTTTTTTTGTCGGCTTTTATTTTGTACCAGCTGACTAGAAGCATGCGACTTTACGAACGCAGGCGAGATAAAGGACCAATGATAGAATGTTCTGTCAATTTTAAGCCTGAACAGAAATGGCACATGAAAGCAGTTTTTCGCTCCATTACATAAGTAAGAAAAAATTAACAACATTTCGTAGCCTGTATTTGCCACGTAGCTTTCGAAAAACAATCGATTGTTCTTCGAAAGGTTCTTACCTAAAAGACAAAAAATCCACTTTTCTAACGATTTCGTGGTATTATTTTCCTGGTGTAAATTCAAATGAACACCCGGCGAACGAGCCCACTTTCTCTCGTTTCCTAAACAACCTTTCGTCCTATCATAATAGAACTTCATGGCAACAGTAAATCGCTTGCAAATGGTAGAGGGAAATGGGAAATACAGTACTCGCGCAGTCCGAATGACCTTTCCACCGACTTGACTACAACGTAACACTCCGTTCGGGCCGGGGCGGATCCAATCGACGCGTTTGGATCCACATCCGCAACGAAAATGGTTCCGGGGCGTTTTTGGGCCAGATGGATTTGCAACACCTTCGCCAACAAAATCGCACCGCCAAAGCAGGAAAAGACCTTTTTGCTGTTGTAAGACCCGGCACGTGATTTAAAATGTTGGAGCAAGTTTATAACTAAGTTTTGCGGTGGATTTTTTTAAAATGTGTGTAGGCGTTCGTGCCTCCTCTTTCATGCCGCTTTGCAGTTCGTGACTGGTTGACGGAAATGTGGTCGGTGCTTTCGTGAAAGGGTGATTTGGAATGGAAGGTTAAATGACGCCAGGGCGCGACGTGCAACGACGTGGCCGCGAAATGCCATTAAAAATACGATTCAGCATAAAAGAGGACTGGGAGGCTCGGTGAGAGAGAGAGATGCCGGAGGTAGTGCAGATAATCTGAGGGGGTGTAAAATTTACATTTCCTGACAAAACGCGTACACCCGACGCGATGGGTGCGGCTCTCTTTTTTTTTTTCGTGGAGAACTTTCCCGGTCGGGAAAACCGGTGAAGCGCAGTGGAAACTGCGAGGAAACTGAGTGTGTGTGTGTGTGTGTGTGGGTTTGTCAAAGTTTCTCTCCAGTAACTGGCGTTGAAAACTTTCACTAACAATCCGGAAACGTTTGGAATGTTGCTGTTCGCGGAAAAAAACTGTGGAAAAAGGAGCGAAATCGTACGTCTCCATGACCGCAGCAGGTCGGAGGTAATTGTATTCAAATGGACGACATTGGATAAAGGTTGCCGGTCAGGAAAGGCAAAGGTTACATGCGTTATCAAACTGTCGGAGTTGATTCTTTTTCCCGTTCCTGCGCTTTTGTTGTTTTTGCATACGCACCTCAAACAACAACGGGGATTTATACTTGTGTCCCCGCTGAGATTGGAAGGGGCTTTTCCCAAAAGTTTCTCCAAAAAAATTGACTCCCTGGGGGTAGGGCGCGAACGGCTCAGCTGCTGTTCATGTCGATCCTTTTTCTGCTAAATAGGGGAACCGTTCCTTAAAAAGAAAACAAATGCGAAATGAAATCTTGCTGAGCACGTACGGTAATAAAATGTACGAAACGGTGAAAATATGATCTCGATTGCCTGTGTCAAGTGGTGCGCTGTGTGAGGGGAGTCTCGAGCAGTGGCTATTTTTTGTTACACAATTTATTTAAGAAAAAAAAAGGTGAATTCTGTAAACAGGTGTGCATGTGAGAGTCCGAAACAGTTGATGTTGCTACAGTAAAAGTAAGTTTGATTTTACCGACCATTTGTGCACATTTTTCCATCCTCAACAAGAGAGGGGGAAAAGTTCCGGGACGTGCAGCATCTGCACGAAAAGCGCGAGCTTGTGCAAACTTCGGCTGCAGATTATACCGTTTTATTATTTCGCATTTTCAGTTGCTCTGCGTTTCCTCGCCGTCGCTTTTCCTGTGCCATGCCATTCTCATGCAATTGAGCGTAAAGTTTGTTGGACACCGTCTCTTTATACCGCGTTGGTGTCGGCGTATGTGCGGAATGTGGCCCATGGTTTTCCTGGCTTGTGGAACACTGATCGGTTTTGTGCTTTTCGGGCCGGGCAAGCGAGGGTGCGCCGGTATAAAACCATAAACGTACAGTTAAAATGTGCGGTTATAAACAACGCTTTTGTGCTAAGCCGGATTACTTCTAATTGGTTTACAAATAAGAATTTTCACTGCCTACCGGTGGGTGGGGAATGTTCTTTTAATGGTGAGTTAAATTTGAAATTAATTCGATTGCGCGTTATGTTTGCAAATGTAGCTGCTCAAGGAGCCAAATACCGATTGTATTTTGAACAGGATTCAAAATCCGTGAGTTTTACCCTCGCGAAATCTTTCAAGGTAAAATGATACTTCAGCTTTTACATTTGCTTTTGCATTTGCATTAAAAAAATGTCGGGTTTTACACTTTATTTTGATAACATTGTTGCAATAACCATCATTACGATTCATACGAGAGCATGACAAGTAGGACAAAAGTAATATCATGCAGCTACATTTCGCTGACACCAAGATCCATGCATGAGTGCATGAACATCTTCTGAAATTAAATAAACAAGATCACAGCAATGTGAAGTGCATGATGAAATTCTCCAGCTTCCACATCTCAAGCCTCTCCGGTGCTCGCTAGGTGAACTAGGGTATTCACTACGAGAACGTAAAGTTCTTGAGCTGCTGGTTATGAAAACTTGTCGAACTTGTTGCCTTGGCTGCGACACATAACTTCGACACACCTAACATGTAGCTTTTCGCTGCGTACACTTGTACGGTTGGAGTTTTCTAAGTGGAAATGTTGCTATAGGGGAGGACACTTTTATCTTATGTCGGTAGACCTTCCGTTTCCTCGTTTGTTAAGGGGCACAGAGCAACAATATTCAGCTCCTGAGGGGCTTTTTCTGATGTTGCGAAGGCATTTGGGCTAGCTTCTCCCGGAAGTTTGTTTTAGTTTATTTTTTGCTTATAACAAAACCGCTTTATCTTGCTTCCTTCCGCCACAGCTGGGGAGTAAAGTATTCTGAAGGAAACTTTCCAATATGTTTATTTACATGTTGCTATGGTAGGCAACATCTATTACTTTCAGGGTTTCAATGTATGCAATCAGTTTACAAGTTCATCGTTGGAACTTTGGCTAGTAAAACACAACCTTTTGATTCAAGTACCAAACTAATGGTTTTCAATACATCTACATTGTTAATACCGTGTGCCAAATATCAAAGCACCAAAAATAAATAACGTTGCAGTTTTTCCAAAAACATAACCATTTGCGATAGGGAAAGTAAAGAATAATAAAAACCATTTATCTCCTCAGGGATTAGGCATCTGAAAAATGAAATCATTTGAAATTTTTGTTTGTTTTTCCTCTTTCGAACGGTCGAACGAATAATGAGCGAAATGGATTACAGATTTGGGTCTTTTTTCTGTTGTAAGTTTTTTGGAGTTAAATGATAATGTATATTTTTGATAAAAATTTGATTATTGGATCATATAAATCAATTTTTTTTAATTTAAAAAAATCAAATCAAATTAATTAAATTTATTGCCATAAAGTACTATTATGATTAAATGCTGTTCCTAAAGCGTCAGTGTCGAATTGTAGAAATTTTAATTTGAAATTGTTGTTGAATGATACTAACAACCGGCGTACCGTCTAAATTGTTTAACAGCAACAGTACATAAGTTTACCCTTACTTTGAAACTACTGATAGATGGTTGATGTTGAACAAAAGACAAAGGTGCATGAAGCTGCAAAAAGAAATGGAATATTAGCTTGCACGAACTAGAGGAACTACGACAGAACTTTGTCCTCAACGAACGAAACCCATCGGGGGCAAGTAGGGATGCCTCGTTTGGCACAAATGAGCGATCCATCCGTGCGGCATGCGCTTTGGTGCGCAAGTTTGGAATGAAACCCGCGTGAAAAGGTGCGCCCGAGCGTGAAGCCCAAGTGGTGAGTGTGTAATTAAATTTGTCAAAACTTTGGCCTACCCTCCACCAATCTAATACTGTGCTGGTGTTCATTTACGCCGTTTTCTCCAACCGGAGCGACGTTAAACGACGATTCACCTTCCCCAACTTCCCGAGCACGTGGTCTTTCGGTTTGCTTTTCAAGCACTATCCGTTTCCGAGAAGTGAGCCGCAATGTCTGTCGAAATTCATGCGTTTCGACATGCCCGCTATCCCCGCCCATAAAAAAGTCACCGCCCACCCGTTCAAAAAAATGATCAGGGGAGTAGGGGAGGGGGTACTTGGTATGATTTACGGCTTTTGCTTTTGTTTTCCGTGTATCGTTTTTTCTACATGTGTTCTTGGTTCCCCCTCGTAGTCTGGGCCTGCCGGTGGTGTCTGGTCTGTTTCTCGTTCTCTGTTCCCTCGTTCTACCCGCACCCCCTTGATTGCCTATACTTTTGGTCAGTTGCTCTGAGCTATTTTTAGACTCTAGTAAATTATCGGATTGAAGTTTTAGCGCTTGCTAAGCTGCTGGCTCTTTAGCCGTGAAAAGTTTTTGAAATTGCCCTGTCGCTTTACACGCGAGGCCATAGGAGGCCTGTCTCCGCGTGGAGTCAAAAACGGTGTATGAATCTGATGGGAATAGCACTGAATCGCTCGTGGCTCTTGGTTGAAGCTACGCATGCGTGATGGAATTTTTGACCGTAGCTATACGATGGGACCTTTACGGCACCATAAATCTGCACAGGCAGATTAAAACATAGGCTGCCATGGTTTTTCCTACATGCTTGAAATTTGGCGCTACTATTACCTCATTTTGTTTCAAGGGCAACCGTGGCTGGAAAACATGATATTTAAAGCGCCGTCATAATGCAATATTTTTGTATTGCTAGCGCCGGTTTGCGTTGATCGATCACTCGATATATCAGCGCGTGAACAACACAAATGTTGAACATACGGAAGAAGGTCGCGGGCAGTAGGAAAAAAACTCCATACGATCGAGGGGACGAGTGGGTCAAAATCTATGAAAAGCAATTAAAACCAAGTTGTACGGCACTCCACAGCACGGCACGCCAGTAGAAAGAATAAAGCATTTAAATACCCGCTGCTAGTGTTCGACGATATCGGACACCAAGAACATGCATGCAGAAAAAACGAAAGACAGCCCGGACCGTGGAGTATAGCACGGCACGCAAAAATAAAATTTAATGGTTCTTAAGAAACGATAACGCATTCAAATGCCCGGACGGGCACCAAGACCCAGTACCATGCATAGAACCCCTCGAAGCAGCACGGACGACGATACAAAAGAAAGACCGTGCCTGAGCCGGGGCGTGCGTTCGAAGCGCGGCACACTTTTCGACCATCAATACCTTGCGGGTGTGGGAGCGAAGCGATATACATGTGCGAGCGAGCAACAACGAGCCGGGGCGTGCGTTCGAAGCGAGGCACACTTTTCGACCATCAATACCTTGCGGGTGTGGGAGCGAAGCGATATACATGTGCGAGCGAGCAACAACGAGCCGGGGCGTGCGTTCGAAGCGCGGCACACTTTTCGTCCATCAATCACTTGCGGGTGTGCGAGCGAAGCGATATACATGTGCGAGCGAGCAACAGCGATTGTGGGTTGGAACTGCTGCGAAAGCAAAAACAACTCACAGGGGGTTATAACGATCGTAAGCGAGACGGCATACGGATCAAAGCGAGAGGCAAGTATGAAACGTCCGAAAGTTCCCCGTTGGATCCCTCGAGAAGACGTAAAAGCGTCAATGTGAAGGATTACCCCCGTGTGTCGGCTACCCACCGGGAAGCTTATTTGTTTCGAAATAAGATTATAAAAATGGGATCCAAAGAGTGGGAAGGTACACTAGGCGGGCACCCGGAAAACGTGTCATCGTGAACCTAAAACCGATGGTATTTCGAATGGTGTTTGCTGCACTGCTACGAAAGAAGAGTGATGAAGTAAAATTTAATTAAAAGACATGATAACAAAGTTTTAAGGGTGGCCTGTGTCAGGCCTTTGGAGATAGTTGTGTTTTATGATGATTTGAATTTAGCTTTTAATGGAAAGAATGCCGGCAAAGTGAACAAATCACGGGAAATGAGACGTCTCGAACAGAAAGTTTATGTTCCATTCATTGAGTTGTGAAAATTCACTGCCGTTTGGAGGATTTATTTAAAGAGCAGACGAAACATATCGATGTAAAATTAAATTGAACAATGTGCCTTGTAATATGGAATGGCTGCGAAGCACGTGGCTACTGCATTGTAATTATAAGTTTCCGTTAACGCAATTTGTCATCTTTGCTGCCGAGAAAGTGATCTGCATCTGGTTAGAATGCGTCCATTTCGGAGAGGGATTTAATCATTGTTCTACGAGCACCAGGCTGGACTCATCATTTATGCAGCGTATCGCATCCGTTCATGACACAATTAGCCAATGCAGTTAACCAAGGCTTCACCGTGAAACCCGTTATCTTTCCCATTGCAAGTGAGGATTCATCATCTTGGGTTTCGTAATTCATCGTGTTTCGTGGTCTTGTAAGACACGCTCGAGCGTTGTGACCCGACACACTCACGGCTGTAGCAATCTCGGGCTGAGTTATGGTTCGCTTGGAAAGCTGGAATTATTGTGACCGTAGGCCGAGGGATTGTATGCTCCTTGCTTTAACATCGCGCAGGACCGCAGCCAAACGAGCACCCGGGACGGTTTGGTTGCATTGTCCTTTGTCTCACTATCTTCTTCGAAGGGACGAAAGCTTGCAGAGGAAAATGGTTGGAAAGAAAATAACACAACGGCTTCGGGGCCCAGCAACGAATCTCCAGTCGTCCCGGGGCCCCCCTAGGATCGGGTTTCTCTTACATGTTACCGTCGGCGTCTCCTTTGGGTACGACAAGGTCAATCCCGGAGGCGATCCGCCCGGCAATCACGATGACGACAAACGCCATAGAAGTAACGTTGGCATATGCTGCTGCTGGTTCGTTATTTATTCAGTTTCGGATCGAGCGCCAGCGGAAATGAACTCCCTCGGAATGCTGCCCAGAGGAAGTATGTGCTTGGGGCGGTGGTGCGAGATTCTTGGTTGCTGTCAGTTCACCCACATAAACACATGCGCTCGCAAAATGATAGGCCATCTAGTCGCTCTCTTAGCAACACCGAAGGAAACCAGTAGCAACAGTAGTAGTAGTAGTAGTAGTGATATAAGTGAACAGTAGGAGTAGGAGGAGGGAAGAGAGAAAACAACAACATTGCCACCGACGTTGCCCCTTGGGAAAGGTTTAATGAAAATATGTTTATGTATGCTTTGCATCGCTAGTCCTGGTCGGGGTTTCCGAAACAGAGGGGGGACGGTAAGGGATACCACCCTGCCAGGCAATTTGTGCACGGTAAGAGCCAAGCACCAGCCGTGCCGGAGACGCCAAAGACACAATGACCATTCTGTTGTCCTAGTTTTGAGAAGCCAACCCGACGAAACGACATGAGCTGCGAACGCCCGAAGGCAAAGTCGAGTCGCACCGAACTAGCTGGGGTGGGATGGGTGGTCTGTGAAACGAGTAAATATCCTTATCAATTATGAATGACGGAGGGTCTGCGTACACTGCACCAGGGGTTGTGGGCGCTGGGAAATGTGTTTTAGTTGTTTCCATTTGTTGCTGCGGACGTGTGCAACGTCCACCCTCCGTTTGCTTTGTGCCGCAGTTTCAGTTTCCTTTATCTCGCTTTTTATTTCATGCGATGATCATGTTGTTTGCAATTATAAACTGTTTGCAATTGTGTTTTTTCCGTTCCTGCACGATGTGTTGCATTTTTATGACGTAGAAGCTTTCCTTAAAATGAGAGGTATGCCTCGAGGTGTAAAAGATTCTTTGTTATGACAGAATGTCCACGAAAAACGATTCTGAAATCGTACACCACTGCTCCTCAGTCTTGAACAGGATTTGACTGAGTCCATACCGTTCTAAAGCTCTAAAGTATTTGTGAGGGTTTCTCATATGCAATTTAACGTCTACAAGTCCTAACTGGAATGATCAAAAAACCATTAATTAAAAATTCAATTGTTCAATTAGATTTATGTCACGTTTTGCGGTAGTACCGTTTGTTTGGATTTGGGGCTACGGTTTGTATGGGGCTGCGATAATCTGACCGGCAACGCATTTTATGTCCCTTTTTTGTGCTAGCCACAAGCTAGATTACCGATTTAACCACCAAAACAAGAAAACATGAGGCGTGTCCTCGACCACATAATTGTGTGGCTGCCGTGTGATAATTTCAATTCTACGAGTTTGTTTTGCTTTGAAGAATTATTTTTCAATTATTATTATGCTACCAGGAGGATTCCATCTCGTTCATGCATCGAAGTGAAAAGGATTTGTCATATTACTGTGAAAATGATTTTTTTAAGGTAAATGGTAAAATTTTAAGGAGTGTTGGAATAGTCAAGGACGATTATTTTTCATTTATAATCTTTTAGGATGCCACCGAGACAGGTGTAAATTTTCAGAGACATTCTTGTTGCTTATCCCCGCGGACATAGCATCGTTCGATGTGTCTAGGCTAATGGCCACCGTGTTGCTTAATGCTTGACACGCTGATTGCTTAAGAAGTCATTACGCCCGAAACGTGCGATCGACACGCCCCATGGCGGTATCGACGCTAAGCGATCGATGCCTCGAAGACGCGTGCGGAATAGAATGTTTATGGCGTTAATGAAATTTCACTAAGCGAAAAAAATTACCCAATAATGCTCGATGCTTAGCGCTTAATGCGACGAGCGCGACGTAAACAACCGACGGCACAAGCTCGCCCGGCATGTTGGTTCAATGCTACCGATGCTAAAGCTGGTTCTTCCGGTAAATTGAGTTGAGTCTTTTTACACATTTTGTAGGTTACTTTTTTTGGTGTGTGCACCGAATGTTCGTGACGTGCCCGGCGGTTCGTCGGCTCCTAGCCCTGGTGGACCGGATCTACCAAGCTTTCGTTAGAAAATCTACTACGAAAAGCTTAGAGTGCTTGCATAAAGGAAAAAAAAGCGCGTTTTTATCATCATGGACAGACCGACACTTTGTCGGCTCTAATGGTTCGTTGAGAAAAGTAAATGTTGCGAAAGTATGCACACCATGCGCCTCCATCGATCGTAATGGAAAGCCGGAGAGGTTTTCGAGTGAATAAAACACCATCGCGTCAAAATGGCGTTGGTTTATTCGCATTACGTTCAAGAAGAAGCTCACAGAGAACGTTGTGTTGGAAGTAAAAACGGACTCGAAAGAAAAATTCTGGCACAGCTGATTGCGGGTTGGGAAAAACGAGGGAGGTCCCAACTGGTGAGAACGCACCAAAAGGGATCCACCACCCGACGGGCCTCGACATTAAGACCTCGGACGGTTTTGATTCTTCTTCCGTGGGTGGAATGGATGTGTGGCAAAGGGGAATGAATTTTTGTGAAGAATTTTCCACAAATTCCGTCTTCACGGTGTTTACATCATCAGAAATTATTGTTTGATGCGCTGCGTTAACGCGCTACCAACATTATTCACGGTTATACGCCTACTGGAGGCTTTCAAGAAGAAGAAGTCCGCGTATTCGAGGATGTGTCAATAATATTGCACAGCTTCCCGTGGAGGCAAAGAAACGAAAATCAATATTTGCTTAATGCCCTTCTCGGGCCGCGGGATAAAATTGGCCACCGTTGGTTCTGCTTTCGGGCATCGACATTGCTGGCGTCTAGCGTTCGTCTATTTTGCTGGCAGCGGACGATATCAAACACGACTCACAGCGGACGGTCAAATGGGAAATTAGTATGGCGCGCCGGTCGCGCCCCCGGAGACTCAATGCTACACCGTGGCTTTCCCGAGTTGTGGGTCCGTGTGCGTTTCTGTGTGTCGATCGGTTGGACGTTTTGATTATTTTTTCTCGTATTATTACATTTGCTGCGTCCGAAGAAATCCCAAATCTACATGGTAATGTGTAGTTTGGGAGCCGTGGGACTTTTCCAAACGATTTCCAAACGACAGTGGAAAAGGTGTTTGTATGCTAATGGAACCGCCTTGTCGAATCACCCGTTTACTAATCCCTTTTAATGGAGAGCTCTTGTGGAAGGAGACTTTTCAGTGTCACTTCTTAAGCTCGTGGGATTTCGGGAAACAGTGTCTGCAGACAGTTGGGTAATGTGTTTTCCTAGTGTTTTTGATCTTAATTAAAGTGTAAAACACTGACGGAGTATGCAGGAAACGCCGATTGGATTTTAAAATACAAGGCCTTTAACTATTTTTGATGGGAATGCTAAAAGGCTATTGAACGAAGAAATATACATATATTTTTCTTAAATTAAAATTATATTGAACGCCATGGTGTGGCGATGTATAACTGAACGAAAAAGTGCAGAAATGATTCAATTTGGTCAAATCCGCTCATCCTTAGGATTAACAACGGATTAGAAAGATTTTATTTTTTTCCGTCGCCACCTTTTCTGTCTTCTTTTGATCTTGTATGGAAAAAGGGTAAGACAGAGAAGGAGAATGATGGCGAATAAGATAAAAAAGGAAGACAGAGAGGAACAGACTAAGATTATCATTTTCCCGCGTCAAGGCAGATGGACACGAAAAAGGATTGCAAGCGTGGCGAATACGGAGGCTTGCTTAAGATGGGAAACGCTTCAACCCGAGATTCTAGTTGAGGAAGATTTTTGAGGCAATAGTTAGAGTGAGAGAGTGAGAGATCGAGAGAAAGAGTGAGAGTGCTATAACCTTAGGCTATTGTGGGTTGACAGGTTTTAGACTATGGACACAGGAACGAGCTCCAGTCACATGCCTTTCCGACCACGAGAGTAACAAATTGGCTGAAGAGAACAAGTAAAGCTGAATCTGGAAGCAGGACAATATACACCACCCGAGGACGAGGGCGGATAACAACTTTTCTACGCACAGCCAAGCAGATTGGCCCACAGACATTGGCGCAACGCGTTGTGGGAAATTTTGTTTAGCTTAGAGCTAGAGATAATCCCACCATGAAAAAGGGGAGACGCAGCTGGAAAGCTGACGATATCATGCCGCAGGTGCAGAGAATAGAGCATTTGTGGAAATTGGAGCAGGGAACTAGCAAAAGGGAACAGAGAGGCTACGATGAACTTACACAATGAAAGTCCACCTCAAAAGAAACCCTCTCGGGGAAGGCGCACCGACAGCAGGCGATGTAAGCGGGATTTACCGGTCGCTTTTCCACTTTTTCCACCCCAATTCCCCCCGTGGACGACGTTACGTTGACAATCCTGTTGATTGTGTCTGCTTGGGTCAGCAGACGAATCGAATGATTATGCTCGTGGGACGGGAGCCAGATCAATGGCAACAATTGCTGATGCATCATTAATCCTCAATTGGTATTGGGCGTTCCTCCGCCGAGGGGTAGGTAGGGAAGCAATTTTGTGAAAATCATATTAACCTAGCCGACGTTGAGCTGCGTGATCAGAATGCGGGTTGCGTTCGCAATGATTACAACAAGAAGTAGTTTCATTTGTGTGTGTGTACTACGTGCTTTGCCCAACAGGTCTGTGTTCAGACTTTTTCTATCAAGCATCCTCACGGCGCCACCAACAACAAGCTTATCTCTCTGCATCTTGGAACAATTTGCCGAAGAGGAAGTCGAGTATCAACACCTCGGGGAGCATTATTTTCTGGTTGTTTCAGTTTGTCGCAAACCTCCACTGGAAGCGACCGTTCAATGCTGGCGGTTCTTTGTCACACACTTTGCGTTGGCGGTTTTAAGTGGGAAGTCTTGTTCCATCAGCGAACCGAGGACGCGCGCCTTCGGGTCTTTGTTTCGGATTCCGAACACGGTTTTTCCGCACGTGTTTTGGGGTTTTCTTGCTGCGTCCTTTTGGCTGTTTGGTTTCGAGACCGCGGCTCTGAACTGCTGATTGAATTGACAGGAGCTAACGTCGACGAATATTAATATAATTTACAGTTAAAATTTAAAAAAATCTAATTTATATGATAATGCGCAGGACAAAAGAAGACGCAGTAAATTTATACACTACAGAAAGAGAACTTGCTGTAAAAGACAGCTTATGCATGACGGGAATGAAGAAGTTACCCTTACTTAATAAATATAATAAAGTAAGTTAAAAAGCTTATGATAATATTTACCTGACCTGTGCAGAAAACCTTTTATTAGTTCGGATCAACTGTATGTAAAGTATTTATGTTTCACATTGATACTTCATGAATTGATCTTTGAGACATTTTCTCACACTGTTGATGAAGCGGATAGATCGAATCTTGAGATCGTAATCGCATCAGGACACTGGTGCGCGAGTTTCACGTTATTCAATGGGTGCGTTCACGTGACTGTAATAGTAAAGTTCCTAAAAAAGGATGCTACAAAGGGATTTCCAGTCGCGCCAGACATTACTGGCAAACCGAAGCGACGTGAATCTAGGTTGATGCAGCAACTCTTCCTTCCGATCAATGACTTAAGGCGATAAAACCCGCTGGGCTCTTCTTCTGAACGGGCGGCGTTGGTGACGTAACGGAAAGGGAAAATCATATTCACCCGGTGCCGTCTCCGTAGGAAAACTGGAAATCGTGGGGCGGGTGAGTTCGCACGGTACAGTTAAACAGGATTATTGGCTCCTTGGCGCTCGATGTTCTGCCGGATTTCAACGATCAATATTCAGCAGCGCGGTCTTCGATGCCGGACGGAAAGTAGTAACGATGAGATAACGTGATCTGATCGAAAAGACGTTTCGTATTGCGTTTCGTAAGGATACATTAAACCGGGCGGGGGCGTGTTCGGGAAAACGTGGCACTGATTGCGCGTACTCGACTTTGTCACGCCGACAACTGCTGACACTGGTGACAATCACATTCGTAATGCTGTGATGCAGTATGCCACTCACGTACTTTTCCCGGTTACGCGAACAGCGATGGCGAAGATGGCGTCCGCCTCGCGAAGGAGTCCCAGGAGGATGCATTTCGTGGGAGTCCCATACTTCCTGACGAGATTGGTGGCTTCTTGCTTAGGAAAACGACCCGAGCAGCCTCGCGGTTACTCCGTGAGTCACGCTTTGGCAGATTCATTCCCCAAGATCAATTTCGCTGGAGCGTGTTACGAAATTTGCTAATGAAAAATTTATTCAAATTAAAATTCATAACTACCACGTCGAATGTGACTACGCTGCTTGCGAAAAAACGGACGGTGGTGTAACGAGTGACAATCCGTCGTGCTATCGTGGGCCTTAGAGCAGAACCGAGAGTTCGCGATCAGCATGCTTAAACGGTCCTTAGGAGATATCTCATCGTTTCTCTTGGTGGCTTGAATCTCGACGCATTGTCCCCACCTAGGTACGCTAGTGTACGTGTTATTCTTTTTTCATCCGCAAGCCCCGCGCTTGGGGAAAATTTTCGTGCTGGTGAGGATTTTGCTTTGCCTCGTTCCAAAAAGTACGTCGCGCTTCTCGTCATCAGGTCCCCGAGACGACATTCTTTGTCGTCTGGCAAGCATTTCGAGGCGAACGAACGAAAACCTGGTGTCGTACCATCGAAATCCGTCAGCTGCAGGTGCAGCCCGTTGCGGTTGAGATTTATTGTTATTATTTCTCACGTTGGCTTAGATTTATCGGTTCGCAGGATTCGAACCATAATATCCCGAGCGTGTGTCCCGAGGGAACTTAATGAATTTCATTCATTTACGTTGCTGAGCTTCTTTAGAATGGATCCTAAGCAACTTTACAATCGCTCATCGATGGGTGTAAATTAGCGCAAGGAATTAAATGAATTAAATTCCTCCCCATGTTAAGCCAATTTAAAAAATAAATTACTAGGTTCCAAGGGCTCAGTAGTTGATTCAATAAATATTAGACCAACATAAGGTTCAATGTGTTGCAGCTTCTTTTAGATTATGTCAAACTGTATTCAGATCCGTCCTGTCCAAGCAGAAGCATATGTTTGGTTACACACATGAAATGAGGGTAAAGTTACGTAAGAAATGTGAGGTCATCTTTGACATATAGCTAATTTTGGTGATACATTATTCTCCACCAAGGAGAGAATGATCATTAACAGCACACAATATATCACTCAGCGTAATCAGGCAGATAACTTTTCGACAATATTATGGATTTGCCCGCAAGAGATACCGTGACGCACGTTCGCAAACCGGTGCAAACCTTCGAAAGACGATGGGTTTTCTTGCATTCTTCTCGCCGAAAAAAGTAAGTGGAACAAACAAGCACCTGGAGCTCAGCTGTACCACTACACCCTTCTGCCATCCCTTGCCGCCATTCGGCTGGTCACCTTCGCGCCCGGGACGATGCTCGAACGACACCGGGCTAATAATAATCCCATCATAAGCCCGTCCTGTGCCAATATGCTCCCCGAAAGGCTTCCCGGGAGCGTGCCGTAGTTGTCACTCTTCCCGTCGTCCTTTCCCCGCCGGGGGCACGTGAACAAGCGAACCGTTTATGTCTGCAGACACGTTGCGTTCATGCTGCCCCAGCATTGCTTTGTCACCGTCAGCAGCACAGCGGAAGATGTAGTAGTATGTTGGCGTCATGTATCAGACGCTCGCTTGAATAGGAATAAATTCAGCACCCGTTCGTTCGCCGTTTCGGGCGCTGGCCTGTCTTCGGCACCCGGCGGTGCTCCAGCCCAGCCTTCGGGCGTCATTTCCTGTAGCCGTTGGCAGTTCTGGCGTGAAGATGCCAACATCATTATTTTCATATTATCATCAACACATCGGCGCCCGCTTCCAGTGTGGTGCTATCTGGAATATGATGCTTTCTGGGGGCTTTTTTCTTTTTGCCCGCATAGTCGTTATCCTTACGCCGCCTCACAAGATGTCGACTTATTGGCCGGGGAGAGGTGATGGTGCACTGCCAGAAGCATTGACGGCGATAGGTTGTACACATGTCTTCCACCGTCCATGGATGTTTTCCTCCTAAGAGGACTCCGCGTGAGTATCTTTTCGTGAGTTTCCATTTTTTTGCCATTAACATTTGCTGTGTGGCCGATATCCTTACGCAAGCGAAACCTCCGATCTAGGGCAAATCGAAGATGAGATGGATTGATGGTATGGCAAACAACGAGGGATAAAAATATTACCTTACTCACTGGCTTTCAATTATACGGTTTCGGTTGGATTCGAGTATCACTTGACTATCGAAAATAACAATCCACAAGGAGCGAACGTTGATGATGATAATAAATGTTATTGTTTCCGGCATGAGGACCGGCCGAGTGTCATTTGTATTTTTTCCTTTTCCCTGCACCGGGATCCACCGGCGTAGCATAATAAATGTTGCCGACAACGTTTTCATCCTTTGTGTGTTTTAATGATTGTGTTTCAGTTTCTTTCTAGATACTGTTCAACCTGACGTGTTTCTTGGTGGATTATAAGTGTCCGAGGTAAGTGAAAATATTGTATATTCGTATCGTATCTAGCGACGTTCTGGGATATTTCTCCTAACATTCCCTTCCTTTCATTTAAAAGATATTTTATTAGTCTCTTCCAGTATTTTATTTGCAAGTCTATGATGTAAAATACAGTAAAGTTCACTTGAGTGTTTTAATAACAGAAGACAGAGTAATAATTTGATCGAAACACATTGTTGCAATAAATTGAGCGGAAACCTGTGTCGGAATGTTTGTTTGTAATACAAACCAGCGATGTGATAAAACATTCATCGTTTCATAACATTTTCGATCCGTTTTTTCCCCTATCGCAATTACCTGTAACGCTGGAAACGTGTACACCGCTACCCATATGGTTCCTGTAACTGCAGTTGAAATGGCGGTTTGCTTCCTTTCCGATGTCTTGCAGTCTGCGTCCCGCAAACGTTGCCTCATGTTCAATCAAACACTCACCATACTCCAGCTGCATGGCGAACGCGTTCCCATGCAACCGTCATGTTCTCGTGCACGGTGCATTGTTTGCATCGTCGGTTTTCCGCTCGATGGAACGGTCATCCAAAGTCAAATAATCACTCCATTCCGACAGAGCCCGACCAACGGTGCACGTTGCAACTGTGCCAGAATGCAGCGAACCGGTGAATCGTTGTGCTGATTTCATATTGTATTGTGGTTCGCCGTTCGACTGCACTGATGCGCTCTCGGTGAACGGCTCAGCTCCCGTAAACCCATTGCCATTCCATCTTCAGCTTTTCCGGGTGACTTGAGCGTTGGACAGCATTTTCCGATTCCGGCGCAAACTCCTCCTCAAGATCCCCATCAAGCCAAACTCCGACTCAAGAACACCAACATCGAGCCTACCGCGCTGTGTGACGCTGTGCGGAATGTAAAAGTATTTTATAAATTTGATCGTTATGCAAACTTACCAAGTGGCCTCGTCGTCGCCCTGACCTTTCGGGAAACCCCCGGCAGGTCACTTCCACTTGAACGCTAGCTGTCTGCGAGGCAAACGCCCGGTCATGCCGGTGCCGGGCCTGCAGAGCGGAAAGCCAGTGCCGTGTTGTTGGCGGTTTTCAATTTCAATTTGACCGCAAGCGGTTTTGTCCCGCACCGGCGCAAACCGACCCCTCGGCCCCATTCGTCGGTGGTAACAAATGGAAACCGCACCGTAACATAACAATTCCTGGCACAAAACACATAATTCATTGTTCCTCCGAGGTTTTCCGGCGTCGTCGAAATGCTGGGAAGTGAAAGAAAGTGAGAAGCAAAACGGCAAGATGCAGGGGGTTTTTTTTTTTCGTTGGTGCGCTGAAAAGAAGCAAGAAGACGATATTGCTCCGCGCAAGATAGGTGCTTTGTTTAGCCAAAACCTGCTTTCTTTCGCCTGCCGTCAAGGTGTCCAACTTTTCCCTGACGGAAGGCAGGGACTTGCAGGCACGCCCCAGAAACAAGCCGTCCCATATGATATTCTTCCATCGTAAGCAATGAGTCCTTGAACCGAGCGATTTACTTTACATGTGAATGGAGCTCTTGATTTGGAAAAAAAGGGAATTATATCGCAAAGTTGAGTACATTGTTGCTAATTCAAATCCAAGCGAACGATTTTTATGGATGTAGAATTAGGCACATTTTTTTTCCTGAGGATTTTGCTAATATTGTTGATAACATTTTCGCGCATCTTAAGTTTGTCCTTGTTCTAAACATTACTTTATTTAAACACCTCAAACATTCTACAAGCGCAATAAAATACTAATTCAGTTGAAATATACAAAATACTTACATATTTAATGCCGTGTAAATTGTAGTTATTCTTACTAGCCATTTCCAAGTGTGACGCGCTACGGCTATTCTAAATAATTCCAAAATTTACCGTCAGGTATTCAAACGGTTTAATGATCTTTTCCTTGTCCCTTTTGTTAAGTGACAGTTCATTCACCCGTCCCACGTCCCCAAGGGATTCCGTGGGTATCCATCGGCCAAATGAAGCTGCAGAAACTATGTATGCCACCCGTGCTGACGGTAGGAATGCGTTTAACTAATTATGTCTCCCCAGGGATAACACATGCTCGGAGATAGCACTGGGCTATACTGTGTCTCTGTGTGTATTTATATGTGGCTAAGAAATGCTACCCGGTGCGCTCCTTTGCTCCGTTTCATGAATCAGAGTCCCCGGCGACACATTAAAAGCGGTTGCTTTCCCTGCGGTCGACGCCAGCGTCTTTTCGGGTGTGGTTTGCCAAATGTCACCTCGACACTTTCTGCAGCCTCGAAGGCACCGACGAGCCGGGCGGAAGAGGAAGTAATTTACATGCTTGTGCTAACAGACCGTAAAGTGACCGAAGTTGTTCCGGGCTGTTGGCTGCCTGATAAACTTGTGGGGAAAGCCATTGACGTACGTCTGCTAGGGGCTTCCACAAACAGCACAAATAGTGGGATAGTGTGCGTCTAAGTGTCAGGAAGGAAATGATCGATTTTCGTTGCGCTACAAGAGGAAATGGACCAGCGTATGTAAAATGAATGGGAATCGATTGATTTCGATCGACATTGGACACTCATTGTCCGGCCTGATCCCTTCGTGCAGACGATTTCGTTGGCCGATCTGTGCGGTGCCTTTTCCCTGCACCTGCTCCTGGAGTGCTGGATCAGCAATCGGGCACGATCCATCATCATCCTTTCACATCGAGCTTGGGGCAATAAATCACAGCAAATAGCTTTTGCCAGTCCCATAAATCTACAGCTTAGCGCTTCGGAATTGCCTATCGAGCTGCACCCTGGCGTTCATGCTCCCGAAGATGGTCGACGAAAGTTAGTCTGCCCGGGGCCGGCCCACCCATTCGTCCGATCTCGGAAAAGATATTAGTTTCCCTTCGCAAGTAACCGAAACAAATCTATCGTTTTCCGGTGGGCTCCGGGGATGAAGGAAATTCACCATGACCAAATTGACACTTGAAGAGGGACGGCTTTGTTAACCCGCAAGAACTCGGCGATCGATCTCTGGGCCCGAATGTATTCCGGAACCGCTCGATAGGCACCTTCCTCTTAAGGGGCGTGAAAGTTCTCTGGTACGTTGGAGACCGGCTGCCCAACGCTGTTGATTTTGTGGACATCGGAAAATTGGGTGCATAAATTTCCATTCGCTCTCCCAGCCCCGGGATGGTAGCTCTCTGATTGAGGTTAATCGAAACAAATGTATGTTCCGGCGTGGTTGGATGGCCGGATTCGGTTTGGTTCCGCCAAACACGCACTCGGATGTTCGAAATCAAATTAAATCGCGCGCCCGTGACGAAGATGCACGCGCAAAAGTTTGCCTGACTTCTGGTGGATACTGGAATCGGTTACACTGTGTAGTTTTCTGTGGAAAGGCTAGTTAGACCATGGGGAAGATCAACTGACCGACGGTGAATCGGTGAGGTTATTGAGCCTCCCAGTGGCGTTCGATGAACAGGACGAACATTACGAAAATCATCGAACTCAGATTGTTCCGTTTAAGCTCTCGAAGCACGTAGCCTGTAGGAGGATAAAACTATGAAACTCTATGTCAGAAGATTGGATTAATTTCTTTAAATTAATTTTGACCTTTATTGGGTGTATTATCCTAAAAGCATTTTCATTAAATGGATTGTTATCACTGCTGGTAAATTAAATTAATATTTAATCATGTGAGATCCTTGATTTAAGATCAAACAATAGAAAACCCAGCATTACTAGAATTGTTTTTTGAGCCATCATTACGGTATGTTTGGAATAATAAAGCTAGTTTTCAATATCAGAATTTTACCTGCATCACTCGGCTATAGTTCGAGGAAAGCTTCCAGTAACTGCCTACCATAACCGTTGGACTCTTCATTCGTCCATTAGCGCTACCACTCAAAGTAAACCCTCGAGAAACGATTGCCAGCCGCTGGCATAGGTTTCATCAAATATTTATCGAAATACTTGAGAACATATCCTTCTATAAGCCGCCCTCTTGGAAGAGCGCAACCACCGGGAGGAAATTTCACTTTGGCGCTAGTTCTCGCAGTGTTTGTATTTGTTTTGACCTTCGACAAGTTGCTCTCGAGAGGAGCTGCCACGGAAACCACCGTTTGATCGACGATATAAATCGTTACCTCTCAACGTCCCGCAGCGACCGGAACAGGATCGCTCCGCATTTCCACCGTGTGAATAGGCTTCCGCACTATTACAATCGGGCAGAACCGACGGAATGTGGTGGGGGGTGCCAGCAGGGAGCCGGCCAGGGCCCTAGTGGTTGCGCTAAGTGCTACTTGATGGACTGCCGAGAGTCAACATTTGGGTTTAGTGGCGCTTGGCAAAAGGATACAAAAAGGCTACATTCATCCCAACAGGAGGGGAAGATGGATGGTCGGTTGTGGCCAGGAAGCGCTTGGCGGCGAGAAGGTGAGCTGCCGCGGGTCGAAAACAACAAAACCCATCGAAAGATGGATAACCAGATGTGTTGATTGATGAGTAGAGCGAAGTTGGCGGACACGTGCAATGGGTGAATGATTTTTGACGAACGTTTCGGCACAAAGTTCATGGACCCGCGAGCCCACGGAAGGAAAGCGATTACGATTTTGGTGAATGATTAAGTGCTTAAAGCTTGCCAATGCGCGTCCATCGACACAGATTGCACCCACCAGCCCTGAAAATTGATTAAAACCCAAATTAAAGATGGCCGTTTAAGATTGGCTGGTGTAATTAAGCTGAATATAAATGAAACTGTTCGGCTTAGGGCGAAAACTTTCCCGGTCCGACGCAGCGGCGCGTCAAATGGGAAAACTTCAGGGTCAAATTGTCCTCGGGGCATCGATTTATCAAACACCGGGCGCGCGCTCTTGTGTTGAGCTTATCGCAAACGGGGACCGGAAAAGAAGCGGCCCAGGTCCTCCTCGGCCGAATCCAGGCAGACGAACATCCTTTTGCAGGCAGCCGGTTTGATTAGGGTTTTATAGTGGGCTCTAGATAAAAGTTCTCCCCAGTGTGACCCAACGAGGCTTCGGTCGGTGTGAAACGGTACCCACATCCTACAAACACGCAAGCTGCGGCAAACACACATGGAGGGAGGCTACAAATTTGGTGCCATTTTGTGGATCCAGATAGTGCCTTTGACCCGTTGACTTCACGGTTCGGGTGTGTTGCGTTCGGGTGCCGCGTAGTCCTGCCCCACGTCCCAGCCAAGCCAAGTCCCAGCCCCTTGAGGCCGGAAGAGATTCTTTCGTGAGCCACCCTTTATTTGTCATTCGCTTCTCCCAAAGGCACCGTGCGAAAGCGAGCCGTGCGCTTTGCGGTAGTTTTGCATGTTTTCCGGTTTCAATCTTGGCGTTCCCCGGTGAAAACTCCACCGGCTGGCGTTACGGAAGGCAGCGGATCGATCCACCCGATTGATGGTGTCATTCATCGTCTTATCAGGGGAGTGTCAACACGGGACGATAGTGCGGCAGAATAGTTACCTTTTTCCATCGCACAAGGAACCATGCCAGCCGAGGTCGTTCTTTCTGTAACAGTGGACTTGGAGGGGAACCGGACCGTAGGGAAATGAGAAACGGCAGCGCGAGGCAACTCGGAAATGAATTCCCCAGTGTAAAGGCCTTTCTAGCAACGATGAGATATCCTAGGGGCCTGTTAATGGTGGCTACACCTAGACCAGCCTGGACTGAAAATGACTCGGTAAAATTCGCCGCCTGTCCATCTCATACCGAAGTGGAGCAAGCGAATGTCTGGCGGGAGTTTTCCCTGGTGTGGTTGGGAAACGATGAGAAAAAAAAAATCTGCCACCGAACCTTGTTGAATTGTAGATTTTATTCATTACAGTGATTTCTAAATTTACATATCCCACATGTTCGGTCGGCAAGTTGCGATGGGTTGGGAAAAGTTAGATTCACGAGCAGAAAATTGCTTTTACAAAACCGGGCTGGCTTAGATTACGTTTCGGTGCATGTCTCCATAATTAACCGAACGTTATACACTTTTGGCTCCCGGAAGAAGCGAAGGATCTAGATGCAGCGGAAGGAAAGGCATGGATGAAAACTCTTTTTTGATCTAAGCTGATGTGAAGCAGAATGGTACAAAAAGGGCTGTGATAGGTTACACGGTTTTTGGTCATTATCAACTAAACATTTCCTCCCGCACGCCACGTACCTTGCCTGGGATGTAGACTTCTGGTTTTGCGTACGATAACGAAAGATATTTGAAGTTTACATGGCTGGCATGCAGTTACACGATATGCAGCTAACCCGTTGCACGTAACCCCCCATAGACCCTGAACAAAAAGAAAAAAAAAAGAAAATAAAATAAAATAAAACAAGCTGTAACACATGCTGATGAGATTTTTGGTGCCTCCAGTCTGGCGTATTGGTTGAATGTCCTGCGGAGATTTTTTCTAGGTGTTTTTTTTTCTCTCTATCATCGCATTTCATTATTTGACCCATCGGAAATGTTGTACATACCAATTTCACATACAACGAACATCCGTTTCGTTTCTCCTGTTGCCGTTGGATGAAACCCCCGAAACGAGGGAAAATCCATTTGTTCTACTCCATTTGCATTTCATTTTCTCATCCCTGCTGAAGCCCGAAGCTCATGGGGGGGCCGGAAAGATTTATTTTACCATGCTTGTTTCAACCACCGAGGAAAAAAGCCTCAGTTTTCCCCATGGAAAATATAAGGGCACTTTCGTATAGTTGGACGTACATCTTACACGAAGCTCCGGAGAACAGACAAAAAAAAAAGAAAACAAAAAAAAGAAGAAACAAAGATTTGAATGAAATTAAGTGAGTAAGCGAACCGGAATACAACAAGTGATTGTTTCATTTAATATACTGCATAATTTGTGTTTGCACACGAGCCAGGGGGAAAATGAATGAACCGACGGATGAAAACTGAGCCTGACTTGGACCTCAGTTTTCCGCCAGTGAAATTTCTGCTTCGGTTCGGCCCCCGCTTCCACGGGGTGCTGTTTTGTTTTAGCATTTAAATGTACGTTTTGGGAGAGTGATCGCTCAGCTGAAAAACGAAATATCCTCAAACAAGCAAAACATTCCTGGCTGCCATCATCGTCCATTTCAGGGGAGCACAATTCCTTTCGTGACGCAATGGCGCGAAGCGGAGTGAAACAAAAGTTCAGCTGACGAGTGATGATGAAAGTTTGTGACAGATTTTTAATTGAAAACCTGTGGTTCCACTTCGACTTTTTCCCGCCCTGATCATACCGTGGAGAAATGGGTTGGTTTGTGGTAGCCCTTGTTGCTGGCGGGCAAAAGTTAGTCGGTCATTTTGACAATTGTGGCCTGAGTATATTTCAAATTTCTGTACTTTTTCATTGCTGAATGATGGTTAAAGAATGTAGACGCTCGCCGTTGGTTAGAGTATTGCCAGACCAGAGTCCATGTTGGATCCGGTTCAGCAATGCGGAATTGAAATCGGTCTTATTTGATTGACGTTGGCAGTTGTTTATAGTTGAGAAACAAAGTTGTAGTTGTTTGCAGGTGTTCTCAGCAAACCTGAGGTTTGATTCGGTTAGTTAGGGATTGTGAAGTTTTTAACTTTTTTTGTCTCACTTTGTTGACCTTAGAAGGATTCCTTAGAAGTACTGGTTTCTTCATGCTCCAAATAATTGTGCGCAAATGATGTCCAAGAAGTTTTAGTCGATTCCAATTCGTCAAAGTGACACTTTCGTTTAAAACTAATCTTGTGTAGTTATCCAGCACAGAATCATGCGTAACATTAAGTTGGTTGGCTATACAACTTTTTAACGAAGGAAGCGTCCTCCGGCGTTGGAAATGCTTCCTTCTTTGGCAATGAAAAGCATCAGGCTGGTAATTTATGCCAGACGGTCGGTGCGTTCCCACAAAAAGGTTATGAATATTTTATTGCCAACGACACGCTTGACAGGGCGCGATGGTTTGCAGCCATCTTCCAAATTGGCAGGCCCTGCGTTCCAAGTGTTTTCTTCCTTGTTTTCATATCCAGTACCCTCTACCACGCACGTGGATAAAGATGAAGGATTGTTTATAAACAAGAATGGCTCTTTGTTGCTAAGTCGACAGTGGTTGATGTGACTGTTGTGTCAGCACGGAGACAATGATTACCTTTCCCAGCCATCTCTATTCTACACGGGACTGCGAAATCACATCATTCTAACTAACATTCCCCGGGAGGAGAGCTGACGGTTATGCCTAGCTTTCGGTGGATTCAATTCATCCCCAGGTCTCGGAACGCTATTGCGTATGGCCTAGAGCTGTCAGTCGTTTCAATTTGCTTTTCAGTCCATAAAAGCGCCTCCTAATTGTGGCGTAACAGAGCGTGACGCTCCAGTCCGTGCAGATTTCTGTGAGTGACGGAGGCAAATTTCTATCCCTGCTTGTCTCCCGTTGAGATGCAGGGCGTCCGAGTTGAGAATTTCACGCCGTATGATCGCACCGCTGGAAGGTGCAGGGATCGTTTTAATGGACGCTCCGTACGTGAAAGTCATTAGCTGGAATCTCCGAGAATCCCCAAGGTTCAAGGCGAGCCCTGGAATATCCCCGAACGATGCCACATCTGCAAGGGATTCCGTCGGTCTACGCACTTTGCGCAACGGTGTGTTTAGCAACGTGGAAAAGCTAATCAAATTTTCCCGGAACCACACACGCTAGGATGGGATAACATCTACCTTCATTTTTTTTTTCGCTGATTCTCTGCTTGAGAATGGCGAATCTGATGAAGAGATGGGGACAGGAGTTACGGTTCGCAGGGAAATGTTTAAGGATTCCTCAATGCCAGTGCATGTGTTCACAGCCGTGTTCGCAACCAGAGCGGAAAGATTAATCATCGTTAGTTGGCCCGTTGTTTGCATCCTGCGTCGCGAGTGCGATGAGTTATGTGCCGTGAAGTTGTTAATTTTCTCTCATAAGCGCAAGGAGTAGCTCCGACAGAATGATGCTCATTAGAAAGCGCCCGCCTTGAGGATCTACGATCGTAGAGGCGAGAACCGTGGAGTGAGCTTTTAACCGTCACCATTCATGTCAAAACCAATGCTCTTTACACGTTTCTTTAACACTGGAAGATGATCGATGAGGTTGAGAAGATTGTTGTAAAATGTTAGAACACAAACCCAAACATTTGGAACGTTTTGAAAGCTCACAAATATCTTTGTGGAGGACTATTAAATTACTATGATGCTGTTTCAAAAATAATTTGTAAATTCACTCAAGTCTAGCATCCAAAACAGTGTGTTGTTTCGTATATACTTTCGACGAGTTGCGATGCTACCGAAAAACAATGTAGCCCGGTTGTGTACGCACGCTTTCGCTTTCCAGTAGTAAATAGCGGTAATTTTTCGCGACTTTCCACTCCCGTTAAAGACGCTATTTCCTCTCGACTGGTGAAAGGAACGATGAGTAGCACAGCGCATCAAGTGGACTTAAGCAGCCGGCATTCGCCTTCCGCTGCAGCGTCGTCTTGAAAGACCCTTCCCGATGGCGGGGAAAGGACGACTATCCCACTTCCAGCGAAGCGAAAAGAACCAACCGGAGAGTACGAAGGAACAATGAAAAGCACAATATGTTTGCTGAAACGGTGGCTTCTGTTTGAATGGAGCGGAGGCTCTTCCGAATGGACGCACCGGATAAAGGGATGTCATGGTTAGTGCTTGGTGGCTTTGCATAGTCGTACTAGGGCAGTCCTAACTTTTTATTTTCCTCCTTTCGCATGTGAATAAAACATACGCAAGGTAGGCAAGCTACGGTACGAATGCGGAATGGATGTGCCTTTAAAATGCCAAAGGATGATGTCGGTGACGTAAGGCACATTGTCCTGTTGTATGGCCTGGGAAGCGTAATACTCACTGCGAAGAACACCGGAATTTACTTTCTTTTCGTGACTGTCGTAGGGCGTAAATGGCATCCTTTCTCACTGTCAGTCAGACAGCTCTATCGGCCCTTAAGGGCCGTATTGTTTTCGGGTCGGTGCGAACATTTAAATTTATGCACAATCGCTCCCCTCCGTCATTGGCCTGACATTGTCAAGTTCTTTTTAAGGCAACATGTCTATAGACGCAATTGCAATTGTGCCTTTGTACCTTTGTTGCTAGAAGTATGTCCACGAGAGGATAGCAAGGAATTTTGCCGACACAGCCGTGCTAGGTTTTGTTGCGTTGGAAAGGTTGTGGCAAATAAAAAATAAAAAAACACATACACACAAAAATACGGACAGGATGAATCAGGCGTAAAAGGTGGTCCTTTGGTGAATGAAATTGAATTCCGACGGCATGGAAACGAACCGGCTGAATGTTTGCCTCGATGGACGAGAGTTAGCGTTACAGTTGGTGTATCGATAAATTTTTATCTGTTCCACCTTTGGAAACAACAAACGTGAACGATCGTTTTTTACGTATGCAGTAACTTGACATTCGGTTGTGAGAAGAATGGCTGCCCTAAAACCTGCCCGCATCAGTTCTTTTGAGGTGGAAATGTACCGACAACACGAATTTTGGCAGCAGGCGGAATGAATAAACTTTTATGGAGGCATTTCGGCCGCACGGTCGAAGCGATCCGAGCAAAAAAGGACCGGTTTTGCGCGTTGCAAAGAATGCTGGACGGTGTGAAAAATGCTCATCACTTTGGGCCACGCCCGTGGCCGCATGTTCTGTCGGTAACGCGCAGCAGTGAACCCTTTTTAATTTGGACCGAATTTTGTTTCATCGTTTCGAGTTTTCCCGACCACGGTAATGCAGGCGCGGTTGATGTGGCAAAAAGAATAACAAAATTCAAATTAAATGCTTTCTCATCGAAGGTAGCGAGAGAAAAAAAAAACGCGGCTAATAAACGGTTATATTCAGCAATAGCTGCGTAATGATGTGTGATAATACGATTAATAGAAATGGAAAAGAAATAATTTACGGTGATGTGCCAAAAACTCAAAATATTCCATAAAGGAGACGCCTGGTCGTAACTTCTTCTTCTTTTTTGGCCTGCTCTCAGTTGAGCACGTTGTGCTGACATGGCCTGGTCACCAATAGTTCACCAGGATACTGGGTCTATGGCTGCAGCTCTCCATCCCCGATTGCATCCGATGTCTCCTAGGTTTTGCTCCACTTGGTCTTGGAACTCGCTGGGCTGCTCTGCGCCTGGTGCCCGGTGAGTCGCTGGTTAACACCTTCTTGGTAGGGCATGAGTCAGGTATCCTCATGACCAACCAACGGATCCTGCCATTCTTCGCCACCGTCAGGATATCTGGTCGTAACTGAAACAATAAAAAATATGACTTTTCAAATCCCTGTCCACTTCCATGCCTACAGTTGTACATTAAAAGGCCTTAGCAAACAGAACAAGATTTCCATACTGCACGCTTTAATCTCAGATTGGATTTAAACAGGACGTTACCACAAGCCTGCGGTGCCAGAAAGCTTTTCATAATTTACCGCAAGAAAAGTGCTCATGAATCGCACACGTTGCCGGATGCAGCACATTTTCAGCATCAACTTTATTCGAGACACAGTTTCGGTGGAGCTCACTTTCAAGCTAGCGCATTTGTTTCCTTTTGGCAGCATGTTGCCGCGAAGCCTGTTGCGTTAATTGAAAACAAGCTCGCTGAGCCCAAACCGAGCGTCATGATGCCAGCTCGTGAAATGCCGAAATCCTCGGTTCCGTACGATTTAGAATTTGATCAGGAAAATTGAATAGACACATTGTAGCGCCAAGTGGAAAATGTCGTGAAGATGGAAGGACTGCTGCTACTGCCGTCTCCTTCACAACTCGATGTCCCTGTTTCCGGGACAATCGCATCATTCGCTGGGAAAACCTTCTCAAGTCTCCTCCGACCAGCCTAGCTCGCCGGTTAGCGAGGGAAACACATTTTCCATTCATCCATTCTGCTTCGATGTCAGCAGCATGTGCCGGCTTGCCTGCTGCTAAGTTGGGCTATGTGCTGAGCTTAGCTTATCTTCTTGGGTGCCTCCGGTGGGGTTGGTTTGATCACCTCCCTGCAGCTTCTCCCCATCCGATGCGCCGGTATATGGGTAAACATAAATTTTGATGTAAACAAATAAAGTACGTAATCCATTTTGCTCGCCTCACCTATATGCGCAACCTGTCGGAGCGTGTGTGAGAGTGTTTGTGTTCCCATCGGAAAGCCTATACTGAGAACTCTGATCGGGCCCATGCAAACACATTCACTCACGGCATCATTTCCGAACGTAATACGCGCGACGGTCCCGTACGGCTCGTCCTGCCGATGTTCACACTCATCCGGTTAAGCTGTTCGCCATATTTTCATCCCACCCCCAGGTCCCCCTTTCCCGCGCACCGTCCCTTTCAAATTTTGGCGCATTGGAAGGCCACCGGAAACGCTCAGCCTTCTCCGTCGGCCGAAAGTACTTGAGCCAATATTTACCAGCGCATTTCGGAACACCTTTTGCTAAAGGCCAGCAAGCTCCAGCGACGGAGGAACCTCTAACCTAACCGATGAGGCCGATGGTGAAGGTGCCATATTTATGGTCGTGCTAACCTGCAGACGTTAGCAGTTTCGGCCGATACCCGGTGTGCCGGTTTGGCGTGCGACGATATGGTAACCTTTCTTCCTCCCTCTCCCCGGCCAGCGATAGTAAGCCCTCGGCTCTTCCGTTTCATTTCATCTGTTTACGGCTTTACGCGGAAGTTGGCAAACTTTGCGCGATCAGTCACGCGTACTGATCCGTTTCCGATCCCACACGTGAATTTTATTTCCCCATCCGTGCGAAGGTGTAACATATATTTTACGGTCGCACAACTAACGACGCGTACGCTTGTGAGGGTGATGACACAAATGTGCCCGCTGTTACGTGTCGTGTCAAAGAAGTCCAGACGGGCAGAAGGTTTCGAAAGAATATTGCATGGAAAACATTTCTACGGCTCGATAGACGTCTAACCGTCCATATCGTACTTTTCAGTGAACCGATTTTAGTTTCTTTTTTTGTTGTTGACTCACAAATTCATTTGCCTAATTTGAACCACACATTTTCCACGACAAATTGAATGGTCGCAATGGCGTTATTTACTCGGTCTCAGTGGTTCAGAAGGATTGGTTGAACTGGAGTGCTAACAGATGCTACTTGTTAAATTAATAAGTCATTTAGCCAAATTTCATATTGGCTTCCACACTCCTTCTTAAGAAGGAACCCTTTCATTTATGTGTTTTTCCTTTTAAATTAAACAGAAAGCACACATTTTGTCACGTTTATACTACCATATAACAAACGATAACGATAGCAATATCTTTGATCAATAATCTTTAACCTTCTGGATGATAACTAATAATGACGTTGACCATCCACTCCCAAAACAGTACTTGCAATGGAAAACCGTCAATGGTTCACGTCAAGCTGGTGTTCAGTTTTTCTAGAGGGCCACTCGCTGACGAGTACCACTCCGTTTTTGATACCTCACCTTCCCTTTCCGTCACAGCTATCGGCGATGGGAAAACTTTCTTTCATGCGCGTGAAAAGCTACCAATCACTCCGTTTCCACGCCGCGAGGAGCAACACTGGCCCCAGTAACAGTTGGCATTTTCCCGCCCATGACCCGGCTGTAATAAAATGCTTCATAATGATGTCATAAATCTCCATAAAAGTTCAACTTCATAAAATTCAACTCATCCGCTCTCGTCTTCAAGGGCAAAGGCCGGCCGTTTCTTTCCGAGCGAGCAGTTCTGTTCTGTTCTCCACAACGCCAGACCTGGCCAACTTGAAACACGCTTGTGAGGAGTGGGGAAAAAAGGCAAAACAATATTTCTTGGTTGTGCTTTGTTGTTTCGGGGTTGCCGGCCAAGGGATTTTACATTCTCGATGTCATTTAATATTCAGTAGAGTGCAAATTTCTTGGGTTGGTTCGAGCAAAGGGAATACACAAGATTTTTCGACGATATTTGAGATGCCGACAGTTTAGGAGCGAACGATTATCAATGTACAGATTTTCTGATAAGAAAAGGTTAAATTAAATTCTCACCTGATCAAGCTCCTGCCTCTGGACCGAGAATACTGACGTGATCCACTTCTGTGCTTTCATTGACACAAATTCAACGGACAGTGACGAATAATCCTCTCGTGGTCAAATGCGTTCCATTCCGCATATGCCACATGCTTGCTCCAATACTGCTCGTTCCGATGGGCGAACGCTCGCAGAAACAGTAAATTGACACGTAAATGTGGTTTTGAAATGCGGCAAAATGCTTGTCAGTACCGGAACGGACACATTCCCGCTCTATGCCCGGCGGAAATGCGCACGAAATAGTGTTGTACAACAAACGCGCCCACGAGATGCTGAACCCAATCTCACGCATGTCATCTTGAAGCATTGCGAATGGACGTGCTGTTGAGCATACAAAATACTCCACTAGCTAGCACTGGCCACAGGATGGTGTCGTATGTTCGTTTGTGTGATGAATGCATGTCGGATTTGGTCATGCAAACACATTGGACACGTCCGTGTTTATATTAGTTTGGCCTTGCAAAGGTGACATTCGACTGCGGGGATGAAATCGGTCGGGCAGCCTTACGCAAGGAGGTAGCACGGCCGACGGGGAGCATGCCTTTTCTCCTGGATTTTCCGGCCGCTAAATAAGTCACATTTTCTTGTAACCCGTTCCTTTCCCCGAGGGTCATAATTGCAGACATCATAAATTGTTTTCGGTAGCTTCATTCCATCGGCGAGCGCCGTTAACGTTCAACCACGTGCTCCTGATTAGTGCGCGTCTCCTTAATTTTAAAACGCACCGTAACGCACGGAAGTATCACCCAGGATCGTCGTTATTGTTTCACGTTTTACGATGGAGCAACCTGCTCTGGAGGGGGAAATAGAACCATTTAAAGTTGGAGGCACCTTTGGTAACGGTGTTCCCTAAAAGATCCCGAAGAAGGCGCAGTAAGACGCTTTTACAATGTTTTTGTGCGGCTCCAGCCGAACGACAGCCGTAGGCCGGTGAGATGTATTTAAATTTTAACCACCAGCTTAATAGCCTTGAATTACCTTGCCATGCGGGTGGATTTGCCGCTCGTTTTTGCCCAGCTTTCGGGGGATAATGGCAAGGAATTGTGGGATGCTGAAACATTGATGTCATAATTGAATTTTTTATGAGTCTCGCATGCCGGCCGACCTAAAAATACTGTGCCGGTGACACTCCCGGGGCCAACATGCGGGGTACCGTGATCCCATGGACAGAAATTGGATAAGTTACGGAAACGATAACGACAGCAATTAAAATCGTTTCTCCATTTTCTTCCAATGGCGACTACCAGAGGAAAATGAAATATGTATTTAAAAAAAGATTATTTAAATAATCCACAGCCCACAATTTATCAGCAGGAAGAAGTTGTTCCAGAAATCAATGAAAACAAACATTCGCTCAAAAAATGTGAATGCCAAAGATCAAACATTACTGCATTCTTGTAGAGAGCAATGTGACTACCGGTAAGGAATCTTATTTTGACATTAAAGAAAGAGAGAGGGCGAGCCATTCTGGTTGAAAGAACCTGGGCAATGGCATATTTACGACTAAACATTCCGACCCAACCACTTTCCGAACCTAACCAGATTAGTGAAGCTTCATGGGGATGAGCTCCAAGGATCGCTAAAAGGGAACCTAAAGGCGAAAAAAGGTTCTCCCCCTTAATCGGATTTGCTATCGACCGGTCGGCCATCGTTCGACTGCGTTGTTCGGTAGGGTGGACATGGGTACAAGAATGGGTCACTTGAACCGTCGGCTGAAGAGGAAATGAACAAATTCTTAGGAAATTTGCATAGTTTCAGTACAAAAACGGTTATTTCCGAATCAGTACCTAGAATCCTCCGTCTTGTGCTTACTCGTCGTTAATATTATTTCAATTGTCATCAAAAGGATACAGGTGGGGTTTGTTGAACACTAACCAACTGTATCGTTTATCGATCCGATGACCTTGACCTCGACTTTCCAGCCTATAGGCAGCCGCGCCTTGAGGGAAAACGTTTCCGTTCCTTTCACGTTAGTAACGGTTAGTAAGGTTTCATTTTTCTTCCACTTTCCCGACGCTCTGCGGCAAGCTTGTTTCCGGGGGCAAAATGGACAAGAAATTAAAATTTCACTCACAGCACATCTTGCCTTTCCCATAAGGCACTAAGTCAACAGTGGAAAGCTCTCGTTTTGCCTCGCTCCATTCGAATCGGTTTCGTTTCGATGCTTTGTTCGGTGTCCTTTTCGGTTGGCCAATGTCCGCCGGCTTTTAAAATGGGCCCCGAATCCGTCCCGGCATGGACGGGCTGGATGTTAGTTACAGGGAAGAAAATGGATCCTGGATGGAAGCCGCACCCCCCAGGGCGCTTCAAATCATATTCAACACATACACGAACACAGGAAATTAGATTAGGCTGGGCTTTCGGTCCTCCGCTTCGCCATTGGATCTCGGGAGTTTGCTTTGCGGGATTGCGGGTTTAGCTTCAAGACATTTTCCGCAACGCTGCAAGCCGTACGAAGCTTGATTTCAATATAGATTAAAATTCTAAGCTAAGCATTTTTTATTGCTTCGTCCGAGTAATGGGGAAGGGGCATGTCTTTTCCTGCACACGAAACAAAAGGTGTGCAAGCACTGGAAAAAGGTGGAAATTAACTTTTTGCAGCCAGCAGTGTGGTGGATTGAAAAATTGGAACCCAACGACGGTCGAATGCCGTTGGCCGCACAATGCTTGACCGGTGCGGTGAGGTGCTGAAGCTATAAAAATAACGAATATCCCGTCGGATTCTGGATCTCGAGTGGAGCGAAAGTAAAACGGAAGGTCGAACCGCATGATGGCAATGTGGGTGAGTGGCGGAGAATCTCGACAGGGAAGAAGTAGACATAAAACCGAACCATATGACCTTTGTAATCTTCAACAACGGTCAAGAGGGCGAATTGGGTAAAAAGTGGATGATTCTTGGAACCAGCGCTAGGGGGGGGGGGGGGGGGGGGCAGAGGAGGCAGAGGAGAGATTAAATCGAGGAGAAAATATGGGCCTGGTAAGAATGGGGGTGCGCTATAAAATGTTCGTACAAGAGGACAAGAGATTTTTTATGATATAATCTTCTGGAGTACGACAGCACGCTGACCTCGGATGGACATGCAGTAAGGTACGCAGGGCACGCTCGGAACAACGGGTGTCCGTGTGTGTCGAAAGATGTGTAAGTTTAAATCTAGAGAGACCATAAAAGTTTTATATTTGGGGTGCCGTTTTTACGCCCATTGCATTAAACAACTTTCGTTTGATCCTATAGAGTGTTTCAAAGGAGAGAGTAAAAAAACACCCAGGATCAGGAGACTTGTGGACGCACTTGAGTGAAGGGATTTGACTAATTAATTTTCATTTCAGTTCCTTTGTTTTGAGGCTCGAATGGAGTTATGTCACAGAAAGCACTGCAGTAGCAAACAAAAACACTTTTCTCCCGGGGCATAAATCTTCAAGCATGTCTTGTTTCACTTCGCAGTAATTTATCTTCGCCAAAATTCCGTGCAGACATTTGTTGCTACAAATATTAAAAAAACCATGCCCCAAGCGGTACTTCAAAGGAAACCCAATCTCCACAAATAACTCACACTCGTTTCGGGTATTTCAATTGGTTTGACATCATTCTACATTTTATTGATCACGAAACATTGCCTGAAAAAAGCAGTGGAACGCGAAAAGTACTCAAAATGAAAATCAATCAATTTTCTGTTCCCAACCATTTACGGGGTTGTTTTTTGTTCGGGTACCGTTGATCCGAAGTGTATGTTGCTGTTTATCATCTTTCTTCTCGGTTTGCGTTTTTTTACGGTCGATTGTTATCTTCTTTTAATGCCCACCGTTTTAATGGCCATTTTTCCATCTCATCGAACCGTTTGAGTTCTCGTTTGAGGGGCCCTTTTTTTTGCTTTATTTTTCCGTACCTTCCACACCATTGCCCAGGACACCAGTCAGCATGTTCCTTTTTTTACGGTGTTCATGATGTTTTTTGGTCGTCGTACGGATTTTTTACTAATTTTTTTTGTTGGCTTCTTCCTTCTCCCAACTTTTTCCAAACAGGTCACACCAGCAGAATCCTAGGCGTCCAGGAGGGCAGGCGTAATAATTGAAACGAACGAATAATCATCCATCATCGCGAGCCGAAAGCGTGTCGCCAGACGATGTCTGCGCGAGAAAAGCCGAGCACGTGAGCCTGGTGACAGCTTGGGTGACGGTTTGGGGGCGGCACATAAAAACGGGCGCAAGGCGAACATAGGCCCATTCGTATTCATGCATTCGTTCGCACCGTTGTCCGCTCTCATTCGGTGCTGCGCGAGTGGAATCCAGCCATCAAATCCAATTTTCACGATCACTGAACAGCAAACGGAGACGGAAGCGGCTTAGCGTGGTCTGATTCGCTGCCGCGGCGGCGACAAATACATGCCCTTTGAGTGTCCTAGTCCTAGGGCTCTAGGGGTGGGAGAGTGGAATTGAACACGGAAGATGAAACGTCTACACGATATCGTCACAAAGTCCAGTGCGAAGCTGTCACGGTACGAGTGGTTCCGGTGTGGTTTTATTGCGACATTTGAATGACAAGAGTGAGTGGAGTCGTATTGTTGATCAAAGGAAAGAGCCAACAGCAGGGAGAATAAAAAGGGCAGACACGGAGAACAGGCTGTAATCTTCACGGGAAAGCAACACACACACACAAAAAAAACGGAGAAAAGCAAGCGATTTCCGGAAGAAAGCCCAATCCGAAAATACAACGGAAACCAAAGTGGATATAAGGACACAAATATCAAACGTCTGTAATGGCTGGCGGATTAATGTGGGAATAGAACAGTGAATGAATCGAGCTGTGAGACACAAAAAAAGCAAAAGAGCCGTCGAGCGCATCCGAATGTACGAGCACTAGGTCCTTCGGACGGGCAGGAAACGTTCTCACATACCAGCGCTCTGGGACAATGCAGACGGCGAGTTGTCAGCTGGCCCTGCAAATCCTTGATCATGACAAAGCCTACGGCGGGACCTAACACGGCGCTTCCGTGCGCTCCTTCGTCGACCCGCACCGGAAGGGTATCGAACGAACGCAAAGTAATGTAATCCGTCCGGTGGCCATCTTTTGTGACGCGGGAATAGTTGCCACGCATTCGTGAGCATTGTGGTTCGAGTTGTTTTTTCCGAGTGCAGTAAACTGGAAGCACGGTTCGAATTCTACGGCAGCTTGGGGAAATTTTCAAGGGTTTTCCCTGGGCGGTACTGGTCCCCTTCCCGGATGTTAAGGCAGTGGAACGCTTGTCGAGAGGAACTAAACTTTTTTTTTTTTTGCTATACAAAGTAAAGTAAATTCATCGAGCGAAAAACTTCGTAGTAACGTCAGACTTGGTTCATCTCTCTGGTGGAAGTTCTAGAGCCAGTGGTCTCAGGCTAAGAAAAAAAAGAAAAAAGCAACTCGCACATCTAACAACGTAAAGGAGAGGAAGAAAAAAAAGTACCATAAGGAACCCCTTGGAGGGTTGCTTTCGTCCCTGGTGGAAGCCGCAGCAGCAGCAGCAAAAGTTGGGTGCGGTGGACGTGTATGCAAACATACCTTAATTAGAAAATATCATAAACCGCTCCGCAAACAGGCCACGCCATCCCATCCGTCCCCGGGTAGCATTCCCAGCGGACCTGGCAAGGGCAGGCGAAGCGTTCGAAGCGGCGGTGGAGTGCAAACCGGTGAAAAGTAAACACTTTCATAAAACATTAATTTTTTATGAGCATCCCCAGAGTCCGGCGGTCGGTTGGGGCTGCATGTGCTTAGGGCGTGCTCGGAGTTCGCGTGCCATCGACGATCGGCTCTCGGCGAGTTCGGAACCAAGCACCCACGGAGGAAAAGGGAGAAACAAAAAAGGGGGCTGCTGAATTCAACGGAGCAAATCCAACCCAAACGGCCGGAAGGATTCTACGAGCGTCCGGGGAAGCAGCATCGGATCCGGCCTGATCTGGCAGCGATGAAACGGCTCGGCCAGGCACGTGGCGGCCGTAGCGTCAATATGGCGGACGTATTACAACATATCAACAGATACGCGTTGCCACAGCTCGTTCTTGTCACGTTCGTCCTGATCGTGCCGTTTCGCCTGGGTAAGATTATATTCACATTTTTCCTTGATTGATAAGAGCGTGCGGAAGAACATGCGAGTAGCTGTTTTGTATAACTTTCGTTTCTTTTCCTTAACAGTGTTAAGATAAAACCCTTTTTTTTCGAACATCTCTTTATTGACAAATAATAACGTAAAAGATCTCGTGTATCATACATGATGCATGAGATTAATTTGAACAATGTTCCAAAATACATAAATAACTGCCAGGCCGTAAAACTGTTGCGGGCTATGTAAAGCTACGTTCTAGCCTGGGGCATGCATGTCTCTGGAGCAGAACATTTATAGTTTCCAAGGTGTGGCAACCCTCGCACACTCACACAATTTCACATTTAATTAAAACGTTGACCATGATAAACTGTCATGCTTTCCATCCGTTCACCTTCCCGTGGCGGTGCACAGTGGCGCCCGTTTGGTGGTGCCTTGATAAGAACGCTTTACAACACCTCCGGATCGATCCCGGTCCGTCTCATCTCGGCGATGGACGAAAACATCGTTTGATGCTGAGCTGGTTGACCTCTTTCGGGGTCAACACGGTGCTATTGGAATCGTTGTTCGAAATGAAGCTGTTGCAGTCGGTTGCCGGTGGCTGTCCGCTTATCCGGAGCTAGCGATCGAACAATCCCTTCAAACGAGATGGCATCATGGGAAAATGTGTATCATTCTGCAATATTGGGTGTAGTATGGAGCGCTGGTTGCTGATTGCAAACCATCGTCCATGTGGGTCACATTTTCAATCAATTCTAATCTGTTGCTGGGAGCGAGCTGGTTGATATGAATTCATTTCAAACAATAATGTATTTTAAATTACAATGCAATTGTATTCCTCATAGAATGATTTTGAACTAAACATTTAATGAAGGCAAATAAATGAGATAAATTTTACACTAGAACGCATTTAATCTGACATTCAAAAATATTGCGCATTGTGCCATCAATTCGGTATTACCCAGCAAATAGAATAGCTAAGCAAAGATAAAAACAAGCGACACTATTCAAATACTCAACACAAGGAAATCAATTAGTTTTGTGAAGTACTTTTATATTGCACTTCATACTTCGGTAAAAAAATATAAACCGAAAAAAGTGGCAAACTTTACGGCCACAAAAAGCATTGCCCTTTTCAAGAGGCTGTCGCCATGTTTTGTGTCTCTATCACATCACTGTTTATGTGTGTGTGTGTGTGTGTGTTGCGTATGTATCCCCCCCTTCCGAAGCGACGCATTGGTCAGTGAAAGTGCGGCGCTTTCCATTTTCTTTCCGCACCGTCAAAGTGCTTCTGGATTGCTCACTGGGCTGTAGCGTTTTTCAGGACTTTTCTTTTTTTTTTGTGGAGTGGAATTTTTACATTCCTTCGCCGGAAGTGAATTGAATATTGCATGGACAAGCTTTTTGTGATGCCGGCGAGGGTTGCGGTTGAATGCACCGGAATTTACCGTCGATGTTGACGAACAATTCAATTGGATTTTTAGACGGTTGTACCGGAAACGAGTGTGCACCTTACTGAAAAGGACCGCCGTACGTGATTTGCCCTCCGGGCAAGTCCATTTGCATCGCGATTGTGGTGCAAATATAGGTTCGTTTTGGTTTTGGTGCAGGAATTACTTGGACCTGGAGAAAAGGCACTGTGTAATAGAACACAATACTTTTTCCGTTGACCACCACATGACATTTCATGACAAAGCACGCTGTAAATTTTGCGTAACATGGATATCAATTGAAAAACGATTAATTTTTTCCATTACCGATTTTTATTGATTCTTACGATCCTACCGATTTAATGGTCTCGGTAAAAATTGCTCGGAACATTTGGCAATTAAATTTATTTCCCATGCGTGCGTTTTATTCCACACCGAACAATGTACACGCTGAACTCATGAACGAAACACCATGCGCCTCCATCGCCTGACCCGTTCCGTCTCACGCCGGTCCATTATTTATGGCTTTCGGGTGACCAAACCAGATCAAAGTGGACGCCATGCAGGACAACCACATGCATTATCCATACTGGTGCGGGCGTGGTGAGGCGTCGCCCCGACAAATATGTAACAAAAATAATGCGCATGCCGCTGCGGTGAATGGCTTAAAGGATGTCCATCAGAAACAACATGTTTCGCGTTGGAGCGTAATCGGAACTTGCACGAATCGATTGACGGCGGTACAGGTGCTCAGCAGCAGTACGAAGGATTGATTTACTCCGACCTGATGCATTGGGGTCGAGGGGGGGGTATGTTTTCCCTTCCATTGTGTGATTATACACTGGGAGGTCACAAAAATACATAATTAATCAACGCACACCACCACACTGCACACGCATGGGGCAAGGGGCCAGGGAGAAGCTGTCCAATCAGCCTTGTTTTTTCTAGGGTGGGGGTGCGAACCGTCTCATCTCGCAACATTCGCGGTGCGTCGTCGCGCAGGTGTGTGTTTGGGCAGGTGGTGGGAAATATTTTATTCATAAGCCAATTAACGTAAATCTTGAATTTGCATAGCTTTCACATTGTTGTGCACCTCGGTTTCGCTTCGCAGGACGAGTTTACTGATGGGACGCATTTTTCCTCCCATTGTTAGGGACAATTTTGCACGTGAGAATAACGAAAACAACAGGCAGGAGAAAAAAGGGAAACCGGGGAATTATTTACAAACGTTCCAGGAAAGCACGTGGAATCGTTCGATAGACAATTGTTGGAGAGAAATCAATTTTTTGGACCAAAATTGGCAACTTCAGGGCTACAGTTGTCTCCCTCAGCAGCCGGCGGCCGCTTATTGGTGCCGACATGCATGGTAATACGATTTATTGGTTTCCTTTGCCAAGTGGGAGAATTTATTTTCCGACATTTTTCACAACCCAACTCCGGGATGCCTTTGCGCGGGTTGGCCCGTTTGGCGTTTTGGATTTTTTAAGTTATTGTATTGTTTCGGTTTTTGTTTAAATATCGCATTCTCATTTGTTTGAAACCATTCTTCCCCAGTGCACGCTATCGATTGCTTCAAGTGCGTCTCGATGAACGGTGCCAACAAGGCGTGCGATGATCCGTTTCACAACAACTTCTCGGCGGCCATCCTCGAGTCGCCGTGCATGGGCGGCCGGAAGGGACGGGACGGACTGTTTCCGGCTACATCGTGCATTAAAATTGCCGGTTATTATGGTGAGTATTATGAAGGATAAATTGCTGCCGGCACATTTCCAGCCCGGGGTCGAACGGTTGGCAACGGTTCGACGATTTTCTGTGATACTTTGTTGCGAAGGTTGAACCGTTCGTAGGGTTTGAGCCTGCCTGGAGGTGGTGGAGGCAATCGGATGTAAATTTCCAAAGTGAAATTGAAACGCGGTATCCTCACAGACATACGAAACTATCCAGATTAATTTCATTTTTGTTTAGACATTTGTTTAAGCTGATTTTTCCAGTTTTTCGATTCGTTGAAAGTCTCAACGTTTCAATCCATGTGATTTTTATTTTAATTTTATTGCAACACAACCTCTGCACGCCATTGAATTCAATGTTTCCGGCTCGTTTAACATACGCACCACGAAAAGCCAGCCGGCGAAAAGACCAATGGCAAATAGTTGGTTAGCTTTGCAATCTTCAATTATCCACACATCAGCACAGGGGCCTGGGTCATCCAGCCGGTGGAGATCAGAGAACTGGGCCGTCAACAAGTTGCCGATTGCCAGCCCGGCAGCATCGTACATTATTGCCCCCGGTGCAGCAGCAACCCTGCGGTCAGCAATCTCGGTCGGGGTTCTGGCAGCGATGTGTGAAATTTAGTGCTTCTGGTACGCATGTTAACATCTGCAGTAGGGACGTTAAAAAGCGTAGTGGACGGTAGGCAATACCTTTGCAACTGATACAGCGAAAGGGACGCATCGGATTACCAAGGAAATTACCATGGAAATTGCATTCACTGCAGCCATTCTGATTCTGAGGGTGGAACAGCTGAACATACGCACCGGAACGGTACAAAACAATTGGGGTGGTTTTGGTCTTTGTGATGTGCGATAAAAATGAGTCGTGTAGAAGATGCCAGGAAACATTTAATTAAACTCTGATTGAGATAAAGGATACAATAAACAGCTTCATCTAAAGCATGTGAACCCGCGTCAGTAGGGATTCAACCACATGATTGTATTGCATTCAAATCATCTTCATGAATGAAGCAAATCATTTCAATCTTTAATTTAATGCAATGTATTATATCAAATCAAACCAATAGTAATTTAATTTAAAAAAAGGGTTGTTAGATTACCGTATATTTAAATAGCCTCTCATGTTTTTTATCCAACTTTTCCAATTGCTCTGTTCTAGATGACACCGGTGAAACTATAACGGTACGTGGTTGTGCGCTGGACAGTGGCACGCTCACAACAGATACCGAAATAATCCGTATGTCCCATTGCGGGCGGTTCTACTATGACGACAGGTAAGACGTTGAAACAATTGGTATTGACGAAATAGGGAAAACCATGAAAATCCCATAACACAAAAGGAATCCCTCCAACAATCCCATTATTTGCCGGTTAAGCTAACTTTAAGCTCTTCGTGTTTTTTTCCATATCCGTCGATACGTTCGACACTCGGTGCGTGTCGCATCATCCAACCACGTGCGGACGTTGTACGATGGAACGCACTACGCAGATACGTCCACGGGTGCCTGCAGAGTTGCAACGATGCGGACGCCTGCAACGGAGCCGCTACGCCGGGAGTCCTTTGGCCGGTGCTGGCATTAATTCTGGCAGCTGTCGGCCGGATCCTGCTGAGCTCATCGGCACCACATCCGACCGGGGAACGACTGGGCGCCGACGGAAGCTAACAAAGTGACCGAAATAGGTAGAGCCGAATGGTTTGCACTAACGCACGCCGACCAGACTATGCCTTATGAAGGCACTGGCTCGGCGTAGTATCGAAAGTAGTAGCAGTGCGGTGGAGGAAGGTAGCAAGAGGGTCGATTTGTTCATGACACAATGTAGCACAGGAATGTCTAACGAGTTTGCTGGTCGGCCAGTACGGATAATGCAGGCGAGTGGAAGTGGCCTGCAGCCTACGACCAAGATACAAAATACCAAATATGAAATATAATATAAAATCAATCGAAAACATGAGTATTCGCACATTACGTATTCTTTAAAGACATTTTTGGTTAGTATAGTTGTTTAGTAACGTGCCCCAAATTCAGTTTAATTATTATAAGAATTCCAGCATTTGAAAAGTTATCTTTAAGCTGTTACTCAACGGAAACATATTGAAAGATCAACCAGTCAAACATAAAAGAAAGGTTTCGTTTCCACGGTTCATTACGTTGCAGTAAACGACTCCAAACTATCTTTTTTTTTTGTTACCAAAATGAGAAGGAATCAAAATATCTGATAAATAAGCATAAACGAAACAATTACTAGGTTTAGAGGAATTGTTGCAGCTATAGCGTGTACGTAGCGTTAATAATGGCGACCAGAACATGTTGAAAAATACAGCAGCAAACGGTGCCCGGGGATCGGGCGATAAAGGGCATCGGCTAGCTTAATATAAATATGCTTAACAAATTTGCACAAACGCAGCACAAATTCACAAAACAAAGGATATTAAATCGTTGGACGAGAAGATTTGTACATTGTAAAACCAAGCAAAAGTGTAGAACAACGGGTGATCAAAAGGTAACATTTCCAACAGTCGCACCAAACGTGGACTGTGCAATGCAGATTGAATTGAAATGGGTGACCGAATTTCGGCGATGGATGAAGATTACATAGTTTCATATGATAATATTGTACTGCAAGTCTATTTTGCCGCAACATGGGAAGGCAGCGTGAGCCAAAACGCGTCAAAATCAGTTGCCCACGATCCGTTTTCGTTAGGTCCTGGTGGGGAAAGTGCGTTTTATGAAGAAAAAAAAAACAAGGTTAATTTGTAACTGCACTTCGAACAGGCCTCGAAAGTTTATAACGCACATGTTATTTAATCGTAACTTACGTCAGTACATACAAAAGAGCTCCATTGCAGTTCCTACCGTTTTCTGCGTATCTTAAGCCAAGAAGATGGACCAAGAAGTCAGGAATACAGGAGGGTTCGCGGAATGCATCATTTTTATGCGAGCCAGTAATTTGTAACGGTACACATTAAAGAACGAGGTTTATTCAATGAATTAGTGGCAATAACAACGACATCTTTTTATTCACGCACCACAAGACCTATCACGTTCCAGTGAAGTTAAACATTGTCGAAATAGAAAACTCGATTATGGGATGGTTTACAACCATTACTTTTTTGTTTTGCTTTACTTGTATTCCACTACTCAGTCGTTCCATGCCCTCATAAGTAGCTACAAACGCAACTTCCACGAGTTGTACATGCCTAGCATGGGGGAATTTTCCTTGTGCTCCAATTCGCACAAACTAGTTTATTCATTCTGCTTTTCCACTCTCTCCAAACGGTGGAGCAGCCGTACCCCATCGAGAGCTATTCCGTTGCGATTGCCGCAAGTGCTCCAATATGTAGTCCCATTATTGGTAATGCTCTTATTTATGAAGACACTTTAAGCAAATGGATGGCGTACGTGAAAAAGCGTGGGGTACTTTAGTAAATTGTCTGGATCTTACTCATCCCTGTAGACGTTTCGATCATTTATGAAACGCATCCCCCACACGGCACCTTTCAGGGCAACGCCACTCTCTGTGTGTGTGCTCCAACTTTAAGTACATGAAAAAAATATCCTGCTATGTTGAGGACGCTTCTAAGACTCTTGTAGAAATTGTTCAAAATACGCCATAAATCATCGACTGCCTAGCAAAATTATGATGAAGGATAAAAAATGGCAATGTTATGTAAAAATGAAAACGTAGAAAAGCAGATAAGAATATCCCCCTGTTGGACGGGTTTGAGGCTATAAAATGATAGTTGATGGTGATGGTTTCATGTTGGGAAATCCTGTCCTATCGATTCAAAAAGCAAATGAAACGGTCGAATCAATATAGATATTCATGATAGCGATACGTTTTCTAGAATTGCATGTATCAGTTACCCGTGCTAGCTACCACTGCACCGATTTAACATTTCGAAAAGGGAAAATTGTATTATAAGTGCCTCATAATATTACTACTTCCCCACAGTGTAACGGATGCATGCAGCCATGGGTGTATGATCGAGAGCAAATGGTGGACAAAAGCTTACCACGAATCGCATTTCTCGAGTACATTGCGCATTATAAAGCACAGCAAACGCACGCTTTCGAGGAACATGAGCAGCACAACAAACAAATTAGGGTAATACCGTACATTAACAGATAAACACAAATGTGAAAAACGGTTTCTCCGAACCGGAAGGTAAACTTAAACAAAAAGAACATAAAATATCGAACGTAAACCAAGATGATCGACTGTACAGAATGATCAGCCACATACAAATATACTTAAATGTGATATCGAAACTATGGAGCAGCAATGCATCATCGCACCGTTGCAGAGCTAGAGAAGGCTTCAGGGATGCTGTGTAGTAGAGAGCGTGGAGAAGAGAGGGACAGAGGACAACAATTTGCCATAGAGTAACTGCTATCCTGCTTGCACGGGGAAGAGGAGAGCTTGCTAGGCGACAATGTATGCAACATCAAACTGCACCTAATTAATGTACTATAAGGTAATATTAAACAAAACCTGGCATACATTGAAAAAGTAGGCACAATATAATCCATACAGCACATTCGAGGATCAAGGGGACTGTTTCATACCGGAACCGCACTGGGAAATGATTTAAAAAAAATGCGTCCGTTACACAGACATAAATGCAATCGTTCCCCCGTTCAACCATTTCTGAAGCACGCGAGGATGAGGCAGTATAATTGAATTGAATTATAGGACAAGTATAGTATAAATGGTACATCAGCGTGTAATGCAGCACAATCTCCCAACATACGTTAAGTCAACACATAATGTTATGGAAATTGTGTGTGTATCTTCTTCGTGTGTTTGTTTGCGTACCGACATTAAATTATGATAATGCAACTACGGATACAATTGACCAAATAAGAAGATATGTCATTTATAAAGCAATTGAATTTGACGGGCGAAGTGAATAGTTTTTCTTTTCACACAGATCGAAATTATTCCCAAACCCTATCGACGGAGGGCGGAATCGTATGGGAAAAATTCATTTGAAATAAAAACAACACGACTGTTTCCTAAACAGCTTGCAGCTGTCTTGTACTTAAGATCGACAAGTTCTACGTTGTTTGAAAATCAAATCACAGAAAGAAATTAAACATATCGGGTACAGACATCTATTGTTTCTTCTTTAATAGACTTTATACGTTAAGTATCTTTTCCAAAAATTATTCCTTCATACAATAATCTATATCTTTATTTACCAAGAAAGCATTTCATACACTCGCACATCAGACATTTTAGACAAGAATGAACTGAAAACATAATGTTTACAGAAAAAACTTGGAAAATAGAAAATTTGTAAATGTAAAAAACATTGTGATTTCCGACAAACATTCTGCATTGAGTGGATGAGCTAGGAACCGGGGCAGAAAAATTCGACATGATTTTACGTTTCGGATCAAGACCGAAAGAATCCAGAGTTGGCAATTGCTTACAAAAATTGTCTTCGTGTCCCAGACTAGCTTACACCCTACCACACGTTCGGTTATGTTCATGCAGCAGTGTCTCATTTTTGTTGCTGCTAAAACTTATGGAGTACAAAAGAGCTAACATAAAGCAGGTGTTATCCTTTATCGCAATCAGGATTTAAATCGTGAAATATGGAAAGAGGTGCAACTAAACCACATTGTTTTTAATATCACTAAGATAATTTCGCCATACTAAATCCTATGTTGGGGTAAAACGTGAGACTTTTCATCATCATATGGTGGTTTTCTTCTATACTTAAGTCGCTAATTGCATCTAAGTATTACTCATTCACCAGTCTAAACAATTCCTATAATACAATCTCTATTGCCCTTTTCGGTAATATTTTTTGTTTATTTATATCTTACAATAATAGGAAAAGATAAAGCAATTCAAAATTATGAATTTTGCATGATAGTTTCATGATGCTTTCATAAGTCGTTATATTAAAGCTTCTAGGAGTTCGAGCTATGTTACAGGGTTCAATAAAGTTTATAGGCATGTTGGAAAAAAAGCTCAAACCAACTGTTTCAACTGACTTCGTTCGAGGAGTTCTTGCAGATGGAAGCGATAGGGAGTTAGGGGAGGGGAAAAGATAATTTAGGGGATAGGTCGTAGGAATCGAGTATTGAGAGCGTAACCATTCACTTGAGTGACCTTATTCCGTTTCAAGTCATTGAGGTCACGGTGTGTGTATTTGCAAAAAGTAAAGTGTGACCATCTGAGCTCAAACGCGCGTCTTTTGTTTTGATTGAAATTTGAATACATTTCTTACTTTGTCTGGTTTATGTAGTTTTCGATCTTGTAAAACAAATAATGACTTCACTGTTCTCTGCCAAACTGCTCAAATCAACATCCGTGGCAAAACAATCCAGCCGCTTGTCATTCCATGCGTATATTGGTACTCGAGCCACTCAAGGGGCATATCGGGCCGGTGCGTGATGCGGTTGAATACATTTCCGACAAAATTTGATTTTAATTTATATAGATAGATACATACATCGGGGTCCGGGATAGCCGCGCGCGTACGGCCCGACGATTCGAATCCAGACCTGACCTCCCGAAGGAGTACAAAGGAGTGACTGACTATCCACGTACTATAAAGACAAAATAAGTCTCGTGGGGAGCAGGCATATGACCAAACAGATCGTTACGCCAGGAAAAAAGAAAGATTTTCCACTTGAAGTTTGATAATAATTAGTGAGAATTCCATGTTTTTAATGTTTTGCCAAACTTTAGTGAATCCTATTTCATATTGCTTACAATACCTAAAGCCAAACGCCAAACCCTTTTTACAGAAGCCATCCAACTTAGCAATTTGAAAAGATGTTTTTGGATGGATTCGCAAAAATGGGTTTACGTGCTCGCTGTTGCCTGCTGAATTGGATTGGATGCAATCACTGGTATGTACGGAACAGTTCCACTACGATGAAGCAAGTACGGTTTGTGATGATTCGACAAAATGGGCGATTCCACGGAGCAACGGGCAATCGCCCATTCCTTAGAGGTCCACGTTCTTCAAATTTGTCCCGGCCCCGGTCGGCAGCTCGACATCCGAGGGCGGTACAAACTTTCCGATCACGCGCACGTTGCGCTGGCGCTCCTCCAGCTTGGACATTTCCCGCTTGAGCTTCTCCAGGATCGCGTAGTTCGGCTGGTTGATCGCCGCCTTGCTCTGGAGCACGGTAATTTCCTGCTCCTCCTGCTTTTTCTCCTTGTACGACTTTACCGAACGGTTGCCGTACAGGCGCAACAGCGAGCCCCAGGTTTTGATGTGCGGGTGCAGTATCTGCAGGATGGCCTGCGACGCGCGCTGCTTGCCGTCGCGTTTGTTCTTACACACCACCGTTGCCACGTGCTTCCCGACCGTCATGGTGAACTCGTTTTTCCGATGCTTCATCGTGTTCACCTCGTAGTTGATCTGCACCTCGCCGAAGCCAAAGTTCCGCTGCAGGCAGGTGAGCAGGATGGCGTGCGGCGAAGGTTCGGTCGTTTTGGCACAGAACTCCGCCACCCGCGGATCCTCGATCTTGATCTCGTCGAACACGGACAGCTCGCGCAGATCGGCCGACTGCTGCTGCGAGCTGCCCCCGTTTGCCGCGCTTTTGGCATCTTTGCTGGTGATCTTGTCCTTCATGTCGGGGATCAATATTTCGAGCGTTTCGCGCGCGGCCTCACTCTTCGCCTGCTTCTTGCTCGTCCCGTACCCCGTGCCGTACTTCAGCTCGTTTATCGTGACCGTCGCGGAGTAGGGGGTGGCCGCGTTTTCCAGCTCTTTGAACTCGTACGTCGGCTGCTTGCGGAGCGCATGCTGGACGTACTCGTGCAGGATGCACACGTAGCTCTTGCCGTTCGGGTTCATGATCCACTCCTTCTTGGGGCGCGCGTGCGGATTTCCCTGCTCGTCCTCGATGTTCAACATCGGAAAGGTGATCAGTTTGGTGCCGTCCGGGAGCGTCGGACGCTGCAGGTTCTTGATGTGCTTGCGGTGTTTAGTGAACTTTCTCCGAGCGGACCACGACTTGAAGCGAAGCACGCGTATCGTTTTGAAGCGGAACAGCTTCTTGCAGTACTCCATCACGGCGTCGGAGGAGAGCGACTGGGCTTTGAGGTTTTCCGTGACCGTTTCTATTTTAGCGCTCACCTTCAGTGGGAGCAATTTTGCGTTCGCCTGTGCCTCGGCGGTCGTGGTTGCGCCCGCAATCATCTTACTAAGCTGTGCATTGTGAAGTTGCCGCTGCTCTGGAACCGGTTCAGACGTTTGCTCTGCGCCGTCATCCGTTCCACCGTTCTCGGTGCCGTTTTCATCGCCCGTTTTTGCCTCGTTCGCTGCCGTTTGTGCTGCCGCTGCAGCGGCAAGTTCTTTCTTCAACTCCTCTTCCTTATCAAGCGCTTTGCGATAGTTTAAGCAAGGTATTGCACTTAGCGGTATTTCGTGTTTCTAAGAAGAAAAGGTACTCGTCAACAATGCTCGCCTGTCGTTGATCTTTCCGATCACTTACCCGCACACTTCCTGGCCCAAGAAAGTACGGTCTCGAAGCGGTACAAACGCGCGACGCCTTGTGGAGGTAGAGGGGCATGCCACTCATGTGCGTCGCCTGCACCCAGCCCTCCGGGAGCACCTCGAAATGGTTGCGCCCTTTCTCCTCGAGCACCTGCTTGAAGCGTTCCTCGTACGGCTGTTTTTTGTTCGAGGTTTTCAGCTCCTCCGGAAGGCCCTCATCGAGCATGGATTCAATGTCGTCATAATTGACGTCCGATCCTTCCGAGCTACCATCATCCAACTCGCCGGCTGAAACGTTGCGCAACGTAAAAAAAAGGAGGCTGTATTGGATCTACCTTTCCCTTGCCCTGGAGGAACATCTTACCACCCGTCTCGGAGTCATCGTCGGAGTTGTCTCCCTGTACCTCATCCAGCACGTCAAACTCGCGAAGATTGTCAACCGCTCCCTGTGCGCTCGGGGCGGCATCCATGGATGTTTCCTCGTCCTCGTCCGTCTCGCTGTCTTGCGCTGCGTTCACAGCTGTTGCTTCTTCAACCTTCCGCCGCTTGGCCATTGGGCATGCGGGTGGAAGGCTGCCCGTATCACTACTAGCGCATTGCTCACTATCGAGAGCATCCATTTTCTTTCACACTTACACAAGAGATTTTCCCTCCAGACCCGAGCTCCAATAGATTCACCCAAAGAACGAGCCGGCACGCAGCTGCCACACCTTTCGATGCTGATCGTTGCTTGAAATCTTCTACCAAACCACCCAATGATGAACAAAATCAATTTCTTTTTCGTATGCGGCGTGTGGTAAATAAAAACTGCATGGTTCAAATTGAATTGCTCACATCGGCCGGTGGTAGAAAATCTGCAAAAGGAGGGTAAAGGGGCGGCACACAGAATTTTTCTGGTTGGATATCGGTACGAATGCTACCTCACAACATGGCACACAACACAATGCAACTTTTTCTATGCTGATTTTTCCAGATGCAGAAACCTGTGAGACCTGGCGTTCTTGAAGCAACAAATTCTATCGCAAGAACGTCAAGCCGTTTTAGTTTCCTGCAATCGAAAATCACTCCCGCAAACGATGGTTTTTGGGAAAATCACAGGAAAACTCACAACCCGAGACGGTTTCATACACCACAGCACGCTTCCACCACCACTTCATGCGAATGGCGATGACAAAAATGGGTAGTGTGGTGAGCCTAAATCAGCACCTAGTAGGTTCGATTCGTTCGTGCAAAGAGAATGTTGAAAGAAGCTCCGAATCAATATGGTATCTCAATATTATTAGCAACACTGTCTGTCTCACGGATAAAAGAGCGTTTTTTTTCAAATAAATCTGAAATAAAGCCCGATTAAATAAGTTTGATTTGATCCATGTCCAACAATGTTTTTGCAAATGTGGGTTCAAAACAAAGTTCCGGCTCTCTAAAATGGAACAATTGTCATCACTATCATCTTGACAGCAACTACGCGAAGCGTTACAAAGCGTTAACCTTTCGGTTGTTTACTTTTTAACAAAAGCGTTACAAAGCCTTCATTGCAGCACAAGTATGCAACAAACCGTGAAACCGGTTTTGGTTTCAAAAATACCGCCTTGTATGTGGACACCGGAATAGGTTCTTTTCGGTTATGCAGCTTGAATCGATTTTTGGCCGATACGCAGTTTTCTTTTCTCGTAGATGAAAGACGCGATGAGTTTTTGGTCTTACTATTTTAAATAAACTATGAACAATACAAATTATGAATTCTCATTTTCATTTTTTTGCCCTTCGTTTTGGTAATTTTTAATTCACTGCAATATATATACTTTCTTCGTCATCGAACATGAGACGTCTTTTCGAGGAGTAATTTGGAGATAACTAAGAGAAAGACATTAATTCGTTATTACGAGGTGGAAACATGCGGCGAACCAGCCCAAGTATTCGCTCGATTAGTTCCCAGACAATGGGGGACTGAAAGTCGCAAAAATAATTGCATAAATTATGCTCGCATACGCATGTCTACCTTGCCTGCGCTCACCACACTAATTTTCCGTTTTATTGTGCACGCACCGATGGGCTGGCGGAAAATGCCACCCTGGGCTGGTGGGTTGGGGGCTAGGGGGCGGCATGGGGCTTTGACTTGAACGGCTGAAAACCGTTTATCATAGCGCACAACTTGGCCCTTCGGTACATGCAAGTGCAATTGCAGCCCAGGCAGTTGCACTTTCGTTGGCGTTCGATACGGTCGCACGGAACCATGCTTCCCGGATTGTTGGTGCTTGCCGTGATCTTGTGTGTAGTGACGATCTCGTGGTACTGGGCACAGCTCCTGCACTGGGCCAATGAAATTCCGCGTGCGGTCACCAGCAAACGACGGTGGTTGGGAAATATGGGCGACTTTTTCGGCAAGTCTCCCAGTGAGGTGTTCCTGGTGCTCGACCGACACTTTCGACAGCACGACCGGTTGTTCACCCTTCGCTTCGGGCCACAGGTGGCCATCGGGATCACCCATCCAGAACTGGTGCAAAAAGTGCTCACCCACCCCGACTGCCAGGCGAAACCGGACGTCTACAAAGTGGTCCGTCTGCCGAACGGTCTGCTGGCAGCCAAATGTGAGATAAGCCCTTCCGAGTCATTGCATCCCGGTTGGATTGTAGCGTCCACCTTTCCTTTATTCCCCGTCCCGCAGACGACATCTGGAAAATGCATCGCAAAGCGCTCAACTCAACATTCAACGCACGCATCCTGGAGAGCTTCGTGCCGATATTCAACGATTGCTCCCGCCGTTTGATTGAACGGTTGGATCGATACGCCCAGACAAGCGCTCGGTGCAACATTCTGGAGTACATCTCGGCCTGCACGCTGGAGATGATTAGCCGTACCTCGTTGGGAGGCAAAGTGCTCGAGCGCGACGGTGCCGAACAGTTTATCAACAATCTGGAAATGTAAGTTGCTCTCTGCTCGTTTCTTCCAACGATTCAGACCGCCCGAATGGAAGGGGTGCAAACGAGGAAAGTTTTTCTACTTCCTAACAACTTTGCACCGAGCCGGGCAGCGAGGGAAAGCATGCATCGGTTTTCGGTGACAATTATTTGAAGCTCTCGGTTTCGTGGCAGCTAGCAAGTTAAATGTAATGGCGCTGTGTGATCGTTATTGTGTGCAAATTTGATTAGTGGCGTTCTGCACCAATGGCCGCCCGGCCCTCCGAGCTTGTGGGAGGAAAATTACAAGGAAATCAAACACATTTTGGGTTTATCTGGTTGGGTCCATACATAATAATTACAAGGTACATTCTGGTTTTGCTCTGTGGTTAGCTAATCATTTACACACCACTTGAATTGAAACCGTGCTATAAAGCAGTAAAGATAACCAAGGTATCTTATATTTGTACATATTTAAAAATTTGCACAAAAAAAAAACTAATAGTTATTCAAAAATGCAGGAATTTTTCATGTTCACATGGGAATGTGTCAAGATCAAAGTTTCAGTAGCTTCAGATGGCTTTCAAATAGATTAAGCAATTAAAAACGGTAAAAACGAAAAAAAAAAAACATTGTAATAACTGAACAGCTTTTCGAATTTAAACAACTTTTCTTCGGCATTGCATGGTTTATATTTTAAATTCTCCCATCGAAGCGCGCTGAAAACGATTGGCGTTAGAATTTTCAACCTTCTGCTGCACGTTGACTTCATCTACCAGTTCACCGAACTGTACCGTAACGAGATGAAAGCAATCGCGAGCTGCCAACAGTTTACGAGAAAGGTAAGATGAATTCGTTCGAAAACGCCTGGCAACCGGTGCGCCGGAACAACACACAACATCATCCGTTTCGATCCGGCAGATAATCCAGGATAAAAGGGAAGAAATTGCTCGCCTGTTCGTCGAAAGCGACCATAATCCGGCCTCGTCGGAAGCCGCCGAGGGAACGCCACAGTACCGGAAGCCGCAGATTTTCATCGATCAACTAATGAAAATTCCGCGCACCGATCCGGGAGCGCGTCAGTTTTCGGACGAGGAAATTTCGGACCACATCTACACCATGATTGTGGCGGTAAGTGAAGTGGGTGGGAAGGAAAAAATCGCACGTCCATCCTCGCGTGGCAGTTAGATGGTCAGTGCTAATCGTTCGCCGCATGCATTGCCCAACAGGGTAACGAAACGTCGGCAACTCAATTAGCACATACCTGCCTGCTGCTGGCCATGCACCCCGGCGTACAGGCGAAAGCGCACGCCGAAGTGGCCGAGCTGATCTACGCGCCCGACCAGGAGATAACGCTCGAGCTGCTGAAGGAGCTCCGCTACGTCGAGTGCGTGCTGAAGGAAGCGATGCGCCTGATGCCGGTGGCGCCGATCGTCGGGCGCCAGAACCTGGCCGAGATTGTGCTGGACGGGCATCGCATACCGAGGGGAAACATCCTGCTGTTCAACTTCTACGCCCTGCACCGCCGGAAGGACGTGTGGGGCCCGACGGCGGACGAGTTCGATCCGGGCCGCTTCCTGGACGATGCCGGCGGCGTGAGACATCCGTACGCGCACCTTCCGTTCAGTGGGGGACCGCGGGGCTGCATCGGCTATCGGTACGCGATGCTCAGCCTGAAGACGATGCTGGCGTTGATCCTGCGGAACTACGAGCTGTCGACGAGCCTACGCCTCGAAGACCTGCGCTACCAGTACCAGATATCGTTGAATCTCGCATTTCCGCACGCGGTCCAGCTTCGGCGGCGCCCTTGAGCAGCCTTTCGGTGCAATAAAATTAGTCCCCGGGTTTCGGATGCATGTACAGTAGGAAAACAATCACCCTTCGCACCCCGTTTCAATGCAGCTGTGCAAGTATCTGTGCAGTTCAGTGTCACGTCCATCTCCGTAGGGTTTTATTTGTATACTTACGACTACCACTTTTCATCCGGCCGGAATCCAGACCAGACAGAGGTGCGTTCTACTTCCGCTTGTTGTTCTTGCTCTTGCCATCCACCAGGGCTCTGGTCATGACGCAGCGGGTTAGGTAGTACGCCTTTTCGCACGGTGAACCGGCTGAAATGAGCCATGCAATGATGGAGAGCGCATTCAACATTCGTTTTTAAGCGTCGTCGTTTTACGGCCTTTTTTTTCTGGCCGAATTTTTCGAGAGGCCCGTACTTACTCATCTCGTCCAGACACTCATCGACGGTTTCACTGGAGCTGGCCCAGTTCAGTGCCAGTGCCACGTCCTTGTTAACCTTCTCTTCCTCCGTCAGTATGCCGAGCGTTTGCAGATAGCACCGGATGAAGCACTGGTGAAATGAGAGAAAGGGAGCATCGCAGAAGCGAGGGAGAATCAGGATAATTGTTTGGAGTCGAAAATCGATTCCCCATCGGCGCAACTTCGCCGTTCTTCACTTGCGTCTGGTTTTAATGCCTTTGGGGAAAAGTTTTTAACGCCAAACGATAGCAACCCCCGTTTTGGGGGGGCTCCACTCACCAGCGGTATCCGGTCCGTTTCGTCCGGGAAGCTTCCGGTTTCGTTCAGCTCGGCCAGGTAGTCCGGCTGTATGACGAAGCTCCGGTTGCACTCGGCCACGGCGTCCTGCATGGAAATGTCGGGCATCTTTTTGACGCTGGCCGGATCCGCCAGCAGGGCGCCCCGCTGCTCGGCGTTGTCGTTGTTCAACATGCTGCAGGCGATCGCACCACCCGGCCCGAGGGCGATTGCCAGGGCCAGCAGGAGGGCGCCTACGAGCGCACCGGAACGTTGCTGCATCGTTGTCGAGCGCTTCCTGTCGGTTCGGTGGTTGCGTGCCGGTGCGTACCAGAAACGAGAAAAACAACGGACAACATTATGTTTTTGAAACATATTTATACGCGGATTGGCTCCGTACGTTTGGCCCAGCTCGTTTGGAGCTGCCCGATGGAACACGCGGCAGGCGGCCGGACGAAGAAAACCATGCACCAAACTACTGGGAAGTTATGCTTTGCAACATGGAGGCGTTTGCAACTCACATACCGGGTATGTAGTACATACGTCTTATTTGCGAAAAAGGGTCTGTGTAAATTGTTCTCCCCGAAGTGACCCGGCTCGGCTGGTTTTCCCCGACTTTTCCTCGAATCCGATAACGGCACAACGAACCCACATCGGTGTTGGGTAGCTAGCTGCTTTATCTTTCCCATCTCACTGGAGGCCTTGCAATTAGCAAGACAAACAAAGTCCCGCTCAGATGTGGTTTACATAATACGATTAGTTTCATTTGACCCACCCTGGTAGGAAGGAGGAATGGTTTGTGGTTTTTCCTTCCACTCGTTTGCCCTCGAAAGTTTGTTTTGCAGGAACGCAGAGGAACATCCGACATGTACGAAGATTATAAAATTAAGAAGACAAGTTGAGATCTCGATTAGGAGGAGCATAAGAGCAGCAACGTTAGCAAATTAATAAGTTTTTTCATCGAAAGTTTTAGTTCACAGCAACGTGCAGTTTACGTTCACTTTAATGTAGCGAGTCAAACAAAAACGCACCACGAAAGTGAAGTGCCAGGTTGCAAATCCCATTGAAGTGTGTCCGGAGGGTTTTGTTTTGCCCATTGATCTCACAAATGGCACACGTGGCCCAGCGCACCGTTTTCGTTCACCTGGTGCTTCCAATTTCACTTGCTTCCATTCCGTTGCAATTGCCATCTTACACCACAGTCCATGAGAGCAAATATGTCTCCCCCGCACACCTACCGCCCTTTACATTCTACTGGGATGGGAAATCAGGCGAGCGGGAAAATCAAACATCTTCTGGTGTCAATAACACCGACATCAAAGGTACCGGATTGCTGGTGTTGGAAAATGAAAATTTTCCCATCGATTTGCAGCGTCGTTCGAAATTCGAAATTGAAATTGAAATTGAATATGGTCTTCCCGAAGACAATGGCGCAATTATTTGGCTGGCGTTTTTTAATATCCAAAGGAATTTTTAAAGAACTCAGGTATGTATACAAGTTTTTCCAAATTTGCAGTTCAGTAGAGTGTAAACATTTTAGATAATCGCATTTGCGCATTCTTGAACCTTGGAAGCCCGAGTTCAACAACATGTAAAAAACGTTGCGAAGAAGTCATGCTCCGTCTGAGGCAAGGAGGGATCATTTGTTTTCAAATTTTCGTCGCCACCGACCGTGGAAAATCCGACGCTTATAAACATTTCCTACGTCCAAGGGACCGATCAAGGGGAACCTGAATCTGAACGATAATTTAGCTCTCAAAGTCCTTCCCCGAGCGGCCATGCTAATGGAAGAGCACCCGGGTTTGGGAAGGGATATTTTTTTTCCTTTCTGGGTTTTGTTTTGCTGAAAATATGATAAAAGGAAGCGATATCAATTTCACGGGATCTCAGACGCGAAACGTTGCCCGTCTTGGATCGGTCCGGATAAATGTGGCGTGCATGATTCATGCGGCAATTCCGGTTTGTGGGTTGGTATTTTCGCGTGCTGCAAAATTGCAGACATTCCGTGCGGTCGGTAGGGGGAGGGTAGACCGCGAATTCTAGGGGCGGTTTGTTGCCAACGCCCAAGGCGTGGCATGAGTGCGTCCTTCGTTGCTTTCAGCTTCGTGTGGAAGCGAAGTAAACAGAGGCGAAACTTTGCTATTTGCTCTGCTTCTACTGGAAAGCACTTTCCAATAACCAACTTTTCAGAAGCGGTCATGGAGATATTTGTCTTGGCACTGTTTGGAGTAACAAACTTGCCGGGAGGTTTTCCCCTAGTAATCTCCAAATTAAAAAAAATTCAGACGGCAAGGATTGCGATTTGCCGTAGCTCATCCGATTCATCACATTTACTCATGACTATGAGCATGGTTTCTACGAAGAGAAACAAAAACCAACAACCTCAAATGGTGCACATTTCACATACGTGTATAGAAAAATTACACGCCCAATCAGTTTCGGGCTCCGTCAAACGCGCCAAGCGCTTCTCACCAACCGAGGGCGTCTCAACCGGAGGAGACTTTACGTGAATAAATTTCCCATCCAAAGGAAATTCGATCCTATCCATGCGCGGCGTCTAATCCGGTAATGTGTTCTAAGGATTATTTATGCCTTCGCCGAATCGATAACACTTTCGAACACAACCTCCACCGGGCGGCGGATGCGAACGATGCCATTTTTCCGGCCGAGGCCAATATTGAACCAGGCAGCACCATTTTCCACCACGAGCGCACCGAAGAAGGGCACTACTACATGAGTAAGCACATGTAAATCACACTGAATCAGCAATCAATTATGGAGGCTTTTTCCTTACGAATTCCGTCGGAGCCCGTCCAATATGGAAGCCTCACTCTTTACCCTTGCCGTCGAGCTTAAACGAATCGTATCGGGTACTTTTGATGGTCGAGTTGAACCCAAAGTGGATGCCCTCGGCGGGCCCTACCGGGGCAGGACTTTGCAGCCAATTTTCCGTTGAAAACCGAATGGAAAACCAGCCTTTGTCTGCTCCGGAAGGGGAACGGAGGGTAAGATTTACAGAATGGTGACAGCAGATTTGCCATTCCCGTTAGCTGCCATAAGTTTCACTCAACGCATACAGTCGAATGGCAATTTTCCTTTCTAAACGACAATGTATCAGGCCAAGTCTGGTAAGATTGGAGCAGTTTTTCCGACTGCGTTGGCAGTGGCTTTTGTAATGGCAGTTTTCTTTTGAGATTTCCTGTGCTTTAAACTTGTAACTTTGCTGTTGAAACGGGGAGTACAAGCGCAAACAAGCGGAAATGCAGCATTCCTGCGCTGGTTTTTTCCCTTTCATGTTTGTGATACATTCTTGGTGGTGATGCTTTTAGCAACTGAGGATGCAGATTTTGTTGAAAGCTATACAGTAAGAAAAAGTTAACTATCCCCTCATTTTCATGAAAATGTTTGATACATGTATGTATGCTGCTCTATATAGTAAAGGGAAATTATATCACAGGACACGAACCATGTATAAGACATCAACCCTTGTGCCAAACTGCACGAATTCACACGAATAACTCAAATAACCGGTATAATATAACACAAACGCCTTGTGGTGTTTTACATAAATTTTAGCTTTGCACTACTCTTACGATTAAAGGAAAGTTTGTAAATTACCTTTTACTTTAATTTTTCAATTGATTGAACTGGACGAAATTATTGCGTAACTTCAAAACCCTTTTCCGATGACGCAAACGTTTTTCCAAAACACTCCAATTGTGTATAAACCTCCGTCCAGGTGAGGCAGATGGTTTTATACCAGCAAATTCCCATTCCCATTGAGTGACATCTCCAGTAAATGTCGTCTAGGTTGACATGCCTTGATGCACAATTTGAGGGCATTATCAATTGACTCCTACTACCGTCCAAGTTCGTGCAGTAAAGTGCAGTATGACCGTGGCCGTTACCATTTTATCCCCATTGTTGACTCCACTTACAGGCTTAGCATTCGTCGAAAAACCTTGCTCCATTCTACAATCTGTGGCATGACTCAAAATCGATTACGCCGAGCCACGTTAGGATAAAACAGACAATGCGTCTCTAAATGGATTAATGGTTGTTAGAAATGCCAGGGAAATTGAATCCATTTTGCAGTTTACCGAAACCCTCGCCCATAATCGCAATACGTTGCACATCTGATGAGGTTTGGAAAAATTTACACCGACAAAATTTGACAAAAAGCTATTTGGTATATTTTTGGATGCCGCGTACACGCATTGACGAAGGGAATTTTTTCCAGGGGAATAAACTCCACTCGTACTCTATGAAGCTCTTTGTGGCGTTAGCTTCAAAACGAGCGATGGGGAATGTGGGGAAGATTTAATTTTGATTGTCATATTAAACGCTTTGTGCTTTGGAAGGAAGTTCATGGTACGTATATGGAATTCGGAAGAGTTTTAATTATTCGTTAAAGGTGCCAAAGGATCAAAGGATTTGGAACTGTCTGTCGAAATAGCGCGCCCCCGACGATGCCTGCGTTTAACAGATGAGTGTTTTCGCTCATAAATTAAGCCAGGTGAATTAATAAGCAACCGCACTGCGCAATTGTGAAAATCAATTAGGTGGGCTTAAAGCATGTTATATACTTCGCCAAAATGGAATATTTATGGCCCTATTGAGCTTATTGAAAACATTTAAAACACCGTTCAATCCTTCCGATACACATACTTTGACCAGACACATTTTATTGGGTAATCAGCATACGGAGAACATAACCAGCATGGAATGCCTTCGAATCAAATAGTTTTCGCCTCGAGTGACACCTAGTTCCTGTTGTTCAGCTTGTTGATGCGGTTGGTCAGTCGGTTTGGCACACCGCCAATGTTCGAGGGCACGGTGGCGTTCTCCGCACCGCCGACGCCGCCGGCCGGGTTCGCGGGGACGGTCGTGTTGAGATTGTTGGTCAGATCGCCCGGATTCGTCTGGTTGCCTCCGACCGGCACCTCCGGTGCCGCCATTCCGCCAGGCAGCTGGTCCAGCTGTGGGGCAGCGTTGATGGCTAAAGACGAAGAAAATCGGTGGCAATTAGCATTAACTTCATCCGCCCCAGCTCAGACCAATTGGCCATCTACTGATGTTTCTGACTGGGCAAGCGACCGTTCGCACGGCAAAAACGGCACCTGAGTGGAGGGCTTACCGACAACGACCAACAGGACGGCAAAGGCAGCAACTTTGAAAGCCATTTCTTTGGAAGAGGATTACGTTGATGGTTTTGTTTGCTTGCTGAAGCACACACACGGTTCGTCTGATGGTAGCTGGTCGGGTGTTGAAGCAATTTATACTGTGTTGAAACTTAGCACTTACCTTTAGTTTTGTTTTCCTGTGGTAAGTTAATCGGAATGGGAAACCTCATAACGATATCGTATAAGAATATTAATTATGCACTTCCCATGCGCTGGCGGAAGTGGCCAGGAGAAAGAGCGGGGAATGATGAAGCGTTATTAAACGCTCTTGATTAAACATGTTCTTTTGCACATTAACCTCGTTTATTGTCACTTAATTGTTATGGCTCTTTATTAATTTCGAAAAAAAATACAGTAGAAGATATTTCGAACCGAATCAATTTCATGAAACATGGGAAATTATATCGGCTTGTTGGTATCATAAATGTATGAGCTTTTTTACATACATTAAATAAACATTATGAATGACTTAATGCCAAATGATGAAGAAATTTAAATCAATCAAAAACATTCTTTCACTTTCACGTTGTAGTGTATACGCTTCTGAAACATTCCCAAACACTTGTTTCATTTGCTTTATTTGAAACGATGATAAAAGTAATTTTTTCGACCCCTTCGTAAAGTTGTTTTTCTTTTTCCAACCTTCGTTTCATATCTTAAAGGTTCTCTGCTGAACAACTTTTAAAAGATAGCGTTTCCTAATTATTGTGTAGATAAAAGCTAGCTACATTAAAACGGAACTATAAAAACGAGGGACGGTAACGAACAAGTCAAGCATTAATCATACCGAGTTTAAACCGAAGCCACACAGAAAAAATTCGAAAAATTCTAACAATGGCGTTCAAAGTTGTTGCCGTCGCTGTCTTCTTGACTATCGTTGGTAAGACTTATTCGGGAAGTTGATTCCCCATTCATTGTGAATCCTCAAGTTAACCATAATTTTGCCTAGCTATCAACGCTGCCCCACAGCTGGACCAGCTGCCCGGCGGTATGGCAGCACCGGAGGTGCCGGTAGGAGGCAACCAGACGAATCCGGGCGATCTGACCAACAATCTCAATACGACCGTCCCCGCGAACCCGGCCGGCGGAGTCGGCGGTGCTGAGAACGCCACCGTCCCCTCGAACATTGGCGGTGTGCCGAACCGACTGACCAACCGCATTAACAAGCTCAACAACAGGCACCAGTAAGGGCCCTAAGTCTGCCCTGAAAAAAAAAACTTACCGAAACGGATGGACGCATGAGCTTGAGGTGAAAAGAGTTGAATAAATGTTTGGCAAATGATGTCAATGCAACTGCACGTGTGGACTGTTTAAATTCAGTTGTACCATAGTTATTGTTTATTGATATTCATAATTTAACTTTACATTAACACAATTTGAGCGGAACGGGTGCGAGTTTGACTGACCAACCGCATTAATAAGCTCAACATCAGGCACCAGTAAGGGCCCTAAGCATGCCCTAGAAAAAAAACTTACCGAAACGGATGGACGCATGAGCTTGAGGTGAAACGAGTTGAATAAATGTTTGGCAAATGAACTGCACGTGTGGACTGTTTAAATTCAGTTGTACCATAGTTATCGTTTATTGATATTCATAATTTAACTTTACATTAACACAATTTGAGCGGGACGGGTGCGAGTTTGAAACTGGATCGCAGAAACTGGGCAACGGAGGCCGCATGCTTTATCGCACTCCCGAAATAAGTACCTGCAATCTTGCAGCCCATCGGCGATCCGACAAGTGAATAAATTGGTCCGATATGCGTAGCCGGACGAAGTTTTAAGGTCATGGACTGCGAAGGAATCCGATAAAGTATACATAGTTGGGAGGTAGAGAGGAGGGAGAATACAAAGGGAAGAAGCTGAATACTTTCTAACTGTATGCGACCGTTCGTTTCCCTACGGTCAATTCCATTTCCATCAAGCAAAAGGACAAGGGAGTAATGTCGCCCTAAAGACAAACGGCTTACGATAGTAATGAATCTAAAATCCCGTTTCGTAAATGCTAGCAGATGCCTTGCGTCACCTTCGGGCGCGTCGGGGCAGTTTCTAGCGAGCACCCCACGCCCTGCGGATGAGATGGGCGCCCTTCTCGGCGATCATGATGACCGGCGCGTTCGTGTTGCCGGACGTGACCTTCGGCATGACGGACGCGTCCACGACTCGCAGATTCCGCACGCCGTGCACGCGCAGCTCGTGGTCCACCACGGCCATCGGGTCGCTGGTGGGGCCCATTTTGCACGAGCCCGCCTGGTGGTTCTCGGCGCCGGTATTCTGCCGCACGGCGCACTCCCAGTATTCCTACAATGGAAAAAAAATTGGAGTCATTAGGTGTCCATTGATGCCAAAGGGATGGACGGCATGAATCCTCGCATGGGACACGGTACCTGCGAGCCGAACTCCATATCCTGACAGGCCTTCACTTGCGTACGGTCCAGATCCATGCCGTACGCCTGCAGCGCATCGGTTTCGGAGAGTCGCACCGCGAACTTGATGCCCTCGACCAGCACCTTGATGTCGTGGTCCTCCTTCAGGTAGTTCACCACAATCTTCGGGTGCTCCAGCGGGTCGTTCGACTTCAGCTCGATGTAGCCGCGGCTCTTCGGGTGGAGCACCGCTGGGAAGATCTGCACCGATCGGGAGTCATTGCTGAGCAACTCGCCAACCTGGCCCGTCTTGGCGCAGTCGGCCAGAAAACCGCCAAAGTAGAACTGCAGGTCCGGATCGTTCGGTCGCTCGGCGTACGACGAGCTGATCTTAGCGGTAACGGCGGACACGCCAGTGCCAGACATGAGCCCGTCGCGGAACAGCAGGTACTCCATGGCCGTCGCCCAGTTCAGCGGGGCCGTGTTGGTGTCGTTCAGGAAGAAGTTGATGAAGTAAGCCACGTGGTTGTGCAGGTTCTTGCCGACGCCGGGCAGATCGTGGATGGACCGCACGCCCACCGACTCCAGGTGCGCCTTCGGGCCGATGCCGCTGAGCAGCAGGATCTGGGGCGAATTGACCGCGCCACCGCTCACGATGACCTCCTTCTTCACCAGGATCTTGCGCATATGCCCGTCCTCGTCGACGATCTCGACCCCGTGCGCCGTCTTGGAGGTCGGATGCACCAGCACCTTCGTCACGGTCGTGTTGAGCATGATGTGCAGGTTCTCCCGGTTCACGGCCGGTCGCAGGAAGGCACGGGCCGAGCTGAACCGGATGCCGTTCTTGTTCGTCATCTGCGCGATCATGAAGCCGGTCGTGTTGGCCCCGTTCAGGTCCTGCACCTGGTAGCCGAGCTGCTCGCCCGCCTTCAGCACCGAGTAGGAGAAGGGCGGATTGTACGGGAAGCGACCGACCGGGAGCATGCCACCGGTAGAGTGGTACTTCGAGTCGACCTCGTTGATCTGCAGATTGTCCTCCGATTTCATGAAGTACGGCAGCACATCCTTCCACTTCCAGCCCGGGTTGCCGGCCGCCTCCCAGTCATCGTAATCCTGCGGATTACCACGGATGTACATCATGCCGTTCAGGACCGACGTGCCACCGAGCACCTTGCCTCGCGGCCAGTAGCAGCGCTGCTCCGGTGAGCCCAGACATCCGTACTGCTCCGGTTCCGTGTTGTACTTCCAGTCGATGTCACTGCCGAGGTAGTTGAGGAACATGGACGGAATCTGTGCTCCGGTCGGTTCATCAGGTCCTGAGGAAAACATGAACATGTGCATAAAATAAGAAAAGGGAATTAAAAAAAAAAGAGCGGGCGGGTGATAAGAAGCTTGAAGAAGCCACTCCAATGCAACACAAATCCACCCGCAGAAAGGGCAACATTCGCGACGTTGCTCGATCGTGACGCACAAAATTGGTCCACACAATTGGGAAATTTGGACTCCAGGCGAATTTCTTCTTGCAAACGCGAACGATTAAACTGATAGGGCAACAATTGATGCTGCGGCAACGGTTCGCCACGAACGCATACTCGGTCGCAAGCGAAGCGGCGAGATGAAATCCAAGCTAAAGATGAAACAATATTTGATATGTGGAAAGACCCCTGCTGCCTTTATCTTCACCGAACCCGAACGAGTGGACTAGTAAGTTTGTGAAGTAATCGCTACAAAAAGCTTCTTCTGCGCTGCCGCCGGGGTTACCCTTCTGCTTCATCTGCGTTTTATGCTGCCCCAGTTGGGTGGGATTTTTGCATCGGGTGGAGAATTTTCCACAACATTTACTGTTCAATTGTGCGCCGATGTGCTTGGAGCGGACCACCGTAGGTTGGTCGGGCGGTCTGTGGTGTGTGTGGCAAATTGGCTTGTCGACAATCGAAACGATCCATTTGCTGCGGGAACGTTGAAATGTTGACTATGCTGTTGAGCTGGGCGGTGCTGCTGCTGCATGCCACACGCATCGCTTTGGTCTCGATTGGCCACGGGGAAGAAAATTGGGTACCAACCTCATGTTGGTTTTATCTTGCCATCTTGGAGTAAGATAAATGCAATCGAAAATGTATTTAGAAACTTCAACACATTTGGATTTGAGTTCATTTGTACATTTGCAGAAAATGCAATTTGAAAGTATCGTGAAACTGGTTCGTTCCAGGTCACACGACCAATCTCACCTGTGAAATCCTTTTCTTTCCAGTAATCCTCTCAACAAAGCTTTCACAAAATTTGTCTGCCATTAGTTACAACATACTGAGTAACCATCAGTCACACAACAAAACTCCATCTTTACTTGAAAGCCCATCGGTCAATGTCAAAGGTAATTGCCAACTGGGATTTGTCGTAACTCGTCGTTTTTTCCCGTTTTCTCCCATCACCATCGTTTCAACAAGTGGCTTGTTAAAAGAACCATCCAGAACAACAGAACATCACAAAATGACCACACAAAAACAGGGAAACAGCTTTCAATACGCATGTTTCGGATTTGTGCGGTCATGTTGAAAGATTTTTTATTTCAGTCTCATTGAAAATGCAATGGTCGACCCCTCCATGATGGGGTAAGTGATGTAATTTCGAGAGTAATTGAATTTCTGTACGGTGAACTGTACAACGAGTACGCAAAATGACACCAACCATGCGTGAGTGTGAGGACTGCTTATTCGCCTAGAAGAATCGCATCGTTGAACATTTGTGGGATGAAGCATTCGTGTCATACTCACAGATTTGTGCGTTTCCGATGAAGTGCGTTCACGCGAAGTAGATTATAGAATAAATCGGGGAGCTTTGATTTCACACTTCGTTAAGTCGGTGTTAATTGTTTAAAGATTAATGCTTCGTGTGGTGTGTTAAGTAACATTGCTTACTTTTGGCAGGGGGCCTTTTTTCTGTTTTCGTTGAACAGTGTATTTTGAAACCTCACGCTGTATGCAAATCAATTAAAATCAATTTTCTTACTGATTGCTCACTGGTCATGGTGGTTGCAGGTGAAACGAAGAGAAAAACTAGTTGCTTTTTAGTACTGTTTCAAATCTGTCAAGGCATGCAAAAAAGAAGCCGCCCGGATCGTGTTGATGCAATGCTTCAGCATGCACACGATCGCAGTTTTCTTCGAGGCGCCGCTCGATCGATGGACAGATGCAGATGCGAATTGCAGCAAACCAACGCCCGATAAACGAACACCCCGGTCCACGACCTAGTTCTCAGCCAGCCAGGCTGCCAGCTTGGCCTGTCGGTTGGGTTTGTGTCGGTTGGGTTTCTTTTGTCGAGACCTCACGGCAATGCATCTCCCAATCGGTGCCCCGGTTTCCGATGGATGCATATTGCGTCCCGCTCCGGTGTCTAATCGGTTCGATCCGTCCCGTGCCGGCTGTAGTCTGTTCCGTGGCCCACTCCGGCCTGGTCACGCCTAACGAGATGGCCGACCGATTAGTCAACCGGTCGCGCGTTAAAACGTTTGTTCCTTCTCGACCGCGAGGGCAGTCCCGCGCTTTAGCGCAGGTCCCAGTGAACCGCGGCCCCGCTCGAAATTGGCCACTCGCATTTTTGCAACTTGCGCGGCAAACTGCGGCCAAAAAAAAAGCAACATGGTGTACACTTTGTACACATTCGGGGATCTCGTCTCGGCAATCGGCGCAGCTATTGCGGTTCGTTAGAGCGCGGGCCATTTGTACACCGCTTGCATTCTTCAAAAACGTACCGCGCCGTGCGATGCCGCAAGAGATGATTGTTTCCTCGTGAGTCGGCGAGCGGGCCTCGCGGAATGGAATGTTTCGCGGATCTTGGCCCCGAGTATCGATCTGGGGTGTTCTCTTCCTTCCCACACTGTGCCGTCGGTCGTGTAAGTTTCTGCTGGAGCTCTTGTAAAAGCACGTGCAGTTTAGATGTTCTCGTTGTGTTTCGGATGTTCCGCGCAGTTGGCTGGCAAATTTCATGTGATCTCCTATTTCGCTGGTTTTCTGCGCTCCTCGAGGAGGATGTAAAATAGTGTTATGCTAAGAGAACCGCGTTGAGCAATTGAAGCGCGCGCTCGAGACGCGTAATGTTTTTATGCTGCAGTCAAGCATTTTTTGGGTCAAGGTCAGGTGCGAGCTTGGTGGAAATGATAATTGCACTCGAGCGGCTCATTGCAAGCATCAAATTAAACCGTTTGTAATTGTGTGAAATCATCTGTGACGCGAGAGGAACCCAAAAAGAATCAACTGAGGAGCGTTTAACTTGTTTTTCCATGCGCTTTAGCTTTAATTGTTACCAATGAATAGGTTGTTTAACAAAAAAAAAAAATCAATAAAGTGATCACCGCAGATCTTTGTAACGTAACGTAATTAATGAAAAAACAAATGCTGGGGGAAATTGTTTATTTCTAAACTTATTTGCTTTACCCCCAAGAGTCTTCAGTGGCGACATCAAGATCCAAGCAATCGACCAGATTGTTGTGAATTATTTGATATTGTGATTATTTTGAAAGAGATTTGCTATGTACGGTATGTTTTCTTCATTAACAACGTCGAACCGGTTCAGAAGACGAGGTAAAAGTCTAACCGGTCCTATAAGGCAGTCAAAATAAACTGACATTTAAAGATTCTTTTCTACAGTCTTCGAAACTGAGCACTTCTTGGTTCGCTACGATACGAAGTCTCGATAATCCTTTCGAAGCCACTATTCACGAGAGCTACATGCTTCATCGTTTTCACAGATCCAGTACGGCAGGTTTCCGTGCCCGAAACAGCCCGTTGCTGGAATGTCACACGAAACCCTTGACCACCATCCGCCCGATAAATGGTGCAAGGTTTTCCAGCGCGGCTCGTAAAAGATGGCACGCCGATGGCATATGTACTCTGCACAAAATGCCACGGAAACACGAAGAATAAAAAGCAACTACCGAAACCCCAACATAAAGGCAATAAACAAGAATGAAATGAAATGCTTGCCGACCCCGAAAAAAGGCTCCCCCGCCACGGACCGAATCCTGCCAGGGTTGAAGTAGTGAATTTCATTTTGTTTCATGCTTCGCAGCTTAACAATCCGACTGCTGCTGCAGTAAATGTCATCCGCCAGGCTCCATTGGGGGATTGCCAGAAGAAATACAAGCGAAAAAAAAAGGAAAGAGTACGGCCATTCGCACCCAAAAAAGGTTTGGTAGGGAGAGGGGGAAAGATGGCCTGAGTAAAAGGCCAAAGTCAGCTCAGCAATAAGCGTCCAGCTCCCGGAACGTTAAGTTACAATCGCTGACATATGTATGGGTCGTCGCACTGTCACCGGGAGTTCGGGAGACTCCCCGGCGATCCCAGATTCCCCCCGAGGGGGAAGGGGATTGGAGTTTTATAAAAGTAAATGTCAACCCAGTCACCGGGCGAAGGGTCAGATGGCTTATGTTTGGCCTCGGCACTGGCAGCGGATGGACGTCGGAGGAGCAAGATACACACTGCAGCAGCAGCACTATAAATGCCAATCTCGGCCCGAGAGGAATCTCCATTTTGGTAGGGAGAGCATCCAACATGGCGCACTCGATGGCACGATACTCGTGCGAGGCCATGGTCATTGCGATTTAAATCTCGCCAGCCAGCATCACAGTGAGGCTTTCCATCGCTGCAGCCTGTCCGGGGGTCCGAGAACAGCAGTCTACAAATTCGAACGAAGTACAAACGGATTTGACGATGGACGTTTGCGCTCGAACAGGAGACAGGACTTAGCACTTGTTGAGTTCCGACTGGGTGCTACCGTGTACACGGTGACGTTTTAGGTATAGACGACTGGCGTACGAGCGGAATCATAAGCGGATATGGTAGGATGCTCCGTAAAGGAGATGCGTCCGTGCGTGTTTCTTGTTCTGGCTAAGGTTGGATATGGCCAGCAAACCATATCCACGGTGTGGCATACATTCTCCGTTAGCTACGGTACGTTTGTTCGATTGCCTTTGGCGAAAGGTTCGATCTCGCTTGTAAAGCAGATGTCGGAACACATTAAAAAGCCTTGCGCCTAGCCGTTCCAACGCAAACCTTATCGATCGGAGCTGGCACTTCCAATTCATAATTGCTAATGAGAGAAGGTTGCTAACCGAACAGAGTATTCCCTCATTTGCCAACATAACCTCAAAACGTGACTAAGACGTCACCGTTCGAAACGAGCGAACGTGTGGCAAACAATCGATGCCATTCGGTTTAATTCCCCATTCCGTTGAGGAACGTGGGCCAAATCGATTCACTCGCTTACCATCCGCAACGCCCACGCTGGAAGAAATGAACGGAGTCCGATTGTGACAGTAGAAAAACCGTAGCCCTTCATGTGGCTATGCCCAAGGAAGGTTCCCGAATGGAAGAATAGTGAATGTAAGGAGAGCCTCCATGTTGAACCATATAGACCATGTCCTCCTGGTATGCTCCCAAACCCATCCCATGATTACGGGCGGCCCTTCTCTTCCCGAGCTGTGATTGTGTTTGCTGGTGAAAAAATGTCACACTCACCTGCTTCGATCAGGAGTACCTTCCAGTTCTTGATTTCAGATAGCCGTGATGCAATTACCGACCCACCGGAGCCTCCACCGACGACAATGAAATCGTACTCGTAGTCCACGTTCCGGGAGTTTTTGGCCTGCGGAGGAGAGAGAGGCACAGCAGGGCAGCGCGTAGAAGGACGTTTGGTGGTCATTAAAAAGGTGCAATCTTGTTGTGCGTTTGTGTGCTTTAGACCCGAGCATGCCGCTTACCTTCGTGCGTCCACAAGGATCCTCCAGATCGCACTGGGACCGTATGAACACCTCCAGCAGGCCCATAAATAGCATGTACTGCGTACCGCCGCACAGCGCGGCAAGAGTGGCCCCGACGGGAGCCGTCATAGGGCACGCACAGGATGACATCCTGTTGCTGCTGTTGGTGCGCGTTCCTCAGGACTCTTCTCAACACCGAACTCCTTCTCACCGTGTCTGGCTGGAAATGGATAGGGAGAAAGAAAAAAACAAAATGTTCCGGTTAGGCACGTCGTGGCTGGCGCGATGGCCCTGAAGGAAGAGGTTAAGCAGCTTTCGAACGAGTCCATTCGCGGATGGCCGTTGTATGCATCTTTCTCGGGTACTTCTCGCCGTGAGAGGTAATAATCGGAGCAAGGACGCACCACGGTTTACTTCAAGCCGATCGCAGATGACGCCGATGAATGAAGAGCGCTCGCGCGTTGTGTTGGCGATCTGACGACTCGCTGTATTGCATCACGGAAACGGACAGACTTGGACCTTGTGGCAAATGTTGCGCTTTTGATACACAAGTGAATGGACATTTTGGATATGCGATGAATGAAACTGTTTTGTGTGTGTACTCGCTGGTTAGTTTCCCGGTTTGCAAATCAGAAAAGTAATTTTAGCAAATTCAACGAGTTTGGTACAGCTCCAGTGAATTGAAATTAAAAATACTCTAACTTTATCAAACAGTTTATTCATTCAATTTATACTCAAATATTAACTTTCAATTAAAAAATTCTCTATAGGAGATTACAAAACGTTCTTTTCAATTTGCCCACTTGAAATACTCAATTTGCTTTATCAATCTTGAACAAATCGTGCTAAGAATGGCATTAGAAATTAAAATGAACTTGTCAAGCAGTTTTTAATGTTATGCATCCATTAATAAATCAATTCACAGCTTTCTATCAAGCACGTCGTCATAAGTTCAAAAGGTGCCTGCGAAACTCTTTTCTTTCTACCGCCCAGACGCCACTGCCGGTAGCGTGGGTGAAATTGTTTTCCAATTAGGCAACGTCTCTCCCACGCTCGTCGCGTAGAGGAAATCAGCAAAGGACGCCTGTTGAGCCCGCAGACACCCGTTGTCGTCGGCCTGGGCATGGGAAACGCCGTGAGCATAAGAAGAATCATCGCAAGGCTGAGCGACTCCATCTAGAAGGTATCGTTGGCTTGCGATCGATCAATCTCGTCATACTTTCCACGAGACTACTTGCCACTGATTGCGTTCTATCGTGCCATCGGAAATCTCCGCCCGGCTCGTCCAGTTGGCCGTTGCAAGCCGTCGGTTGTCGGCTGAGTGGGATGTGGAAATCGATGCAATTCAGCAATGCGAGCCACATCGAACAAAAGGCAGAAACGGCAGAACAACGAAAAACGTTGTGGGGAGTTGCAATGATGATGATGCATTTGAGCTGATTGTGTCCGAAAATAAGACGATTCAAGTAGGAACAAAATAGGAACTAGAGGCAAACATGGAGCATGGTAGACTTTGAGCCGTCCGGGAAGTTACTACCGATGGCTAATCTTCATCAACGGAGGAAGGAGGAAAAACAAAACAGCATACACAAAAACGATAGGTAAAACAAAAAAACACAGATGCACTCCGAACTAGTAACAATCATGCCGGAGCGAACGGCTGCCGGAAGAAATAAATTGGACCTACGAGAAAAATAATAGCGATAATACAGAAACATGACTGCTAACGAGATGCAGCCGAGCTGCGGGAGCGGGTTGCATCGCAAAATGAAGAAAGAAAGAAACAAAAATGAAGAAAATGCAACGATACACGATGCAGCACGATCGAACAGATCCGATGCAATCGTTGCTTCTTCAACGTCACGTCAAGGGCTTTCTTGCAATGTGAGTGTTTTTTTTTTTATACATCAGATGCGGTGAAGAATAATTCTCCCACCATCCGCAGTGCACGTTCGCCCGCACGATGAGCATCGGGTGGATAATTGAATGATTTGATAAAATTGCCAGTTTCGGCATAGAAGTGGCCCAAAGACGTGGCGCGTGGAGATGTCGATGATTTGTCTGACCGAGGTCGTCCGTGGATTTGTCTGGCCCAAGAGAGGGTGGGCAAGGCGATGTTTGTGTAATGAAAGGTTACAAATTTATTATTACCCTGAGATCGGACGGGAGGTTTGAGAATTTCGTGCGACGTCAAACATGCGTAAGCGGTGTAGACGAAACCGAACAAAAGCTACTAAGCGGAAAAGCTACTAACTTATCTGATAGTGAGCCACGACGATCAAAACCCGTGCTCAGTGCTAATCAAATGCAAATGCATTCGTTTGGGAAAACGGTCGAACAATTCGGCAGATGGATTGTGAAGATATCGATGCGAAAGTTTTCGATGCCGGCGGGTCTTCTACCGGAAGATTTTTTTTTGTGGGTGTTGAATAATAACAAGGAAGACAATTCTTCGCTTTCGGCATTCCATTAAAGTAAGCTGCATAATTGTACAGTAGATCGTATCGAAAGCTTTCCCAGATTGGCTAGACTGGACGGTATTGTTGTGCGCTTTTCATAATATCCAATTAATGCCAACTTGGCTTTTGAATGTTTCATAACTGATTGAAGTCCTAAGGCAAAGGATAAAACAAGATTTAATTTCTGCGGCATCTCTATCATTGAAAAGGACAGAGGGGTGACTCTAGCCTATCAATAGAAATGTAAGTAAGAATTTTCCCCATTCTGCCGCCAAATATAGCCCTAATTGCACAAATTTCTATCGGTTGCCATTACGCACGATAATTTTGTGTAAAATCGACGATTGGAAACCCTCCCCCCCCCCCATAACGGACGCCATAAAGCCTCTTAAACGTTTCCCGAACATTTTCATTTATTAATTACGTTCGGTGTAATTTCATTTTCTACTACGACCCAATTTGAACTTATCTCCTAGGCTCAGCTCATTTCGCATCTACGACGCTTCGGAGGTACTTCCAGCAACGAAACCAGTGGTAAAACCTGGTAATTGAGCTGCAACCGTCGATGCCGCTCTGGTACCGCCTCAGTTTATCCGGCAATACGTTCATTAAAACGATTGATGGTGTAAATTACGTTACCCACGGCAATCGCTTCGTGGCGCCCGGTGGTAAGCTTCCGAGCCGGGCTTTCTTGTTGCCGTTTAACGGATGCGGTTTCCGGCAACGGCGCCTACAGTGGCATCGGATGCTACCGTTTCCGTAATCGTGTTTTATGGAAGATGGGAGAAAATAAAATTTCATTCTACTGACACCTCCGGTACAGGTCGAGGATCGCTAGGTTTGGCTCCGGTAAGCGCTCTTGGGTCGAACGCCTTCCAGCAGTTTTTTGAAGCTGTTCGAACGAGATTGAAGCGCTAAGAAAAACTTTCAACACAAGTTGTCTCCGACCACCTTTGCAGAAAATGCAGTTGCTGACCACGGACCAAATGCAGCACATCACATTAAAAGGCATAAACGGTGGCTAAAGGTCAAATGTTAAAGTCACGGGGCTTCCAGGTAAAGTCTGACCAAAGCAGACAATTACGGAGCCCAGTTTGAAAACCGATCGCTCACCGAAAATGGACCAATCTATTGCAAATTACAGTTGTGACTGCGAGCGCATTAGGCAAGAAATTAGCAAGAACGGGTTGAGTTTTCCAACGAGCCATTTGTGGTACAGCATTACAGCAAAAACATTAAAGCATAAATTGAAGTTAATTTCCGATTTTAACCATTCGCACGTCACTTGCCATGGCAAACCACAGCCTCCCACTTGTAAGGAATAGACTTCCAAGAAACGCCTTTATTATAGCACACCACAAGTAGAAGAAAATCTGATGTACCGCAAAGGCGAACAGCGTTGAATTAGCTTGACGTCTTTTACCGGAACGTTTCCAGTGACAACGGATATTTTGTTCCCGCTCGAATTGAAGCATCGTTTCACCGTCTTTTCCGAACCGCTCGACACTGGAACGATGCTTCTTGCATGAGGCAATTTCTCTTTTCATGGCGAGTGTCTGAGACTTTTACCGCAACAAAAAGGTTCCCGATTGTGCACGTTTAGAGATTTTCCATCGTCTGTTCTTAGAATCTTTCCCAGGGCGAACCTGTTGCCACCTGGCTGAAGAAATGCTAGTCCTTCAGACGACCCCGTATCCGGTGTCTGGGAGAATGGCACAGCCAAGCCGACCACGAAAGGTGCTGAAGATTTGTGGTTTTGACTGTCTGCTTTAAGGATATATTTTTGCCCATGTCAAAGGTAGGAAGTCTGCTATATGTCAAACCAATATGTAGTTGGAGCACGTATCGAGTTATCTTCCACTTTATTTCGCTCGTTCTTATTCGAATTGTGGTTGTATCTAAAATGTAGCAAAATAGTTTTACTTTTCTAAATTTTTATTGGTTTCAATGTAAACCATTCATTGATTTTTAACCAAAAAATTAAAGAGACTTCATAGAAATCAAGTATTTCTTCATTGCTGTATGCAAAGTTGAATGGGACACAGCTTCATTAGTCTGATTGGTTTTTCATGTTGCTTTCTTATCCAATGAATCTACCAGAGACGTGCAAAAAGTATGTTTATCTTTCGTGTTAAATTTCTTCTATCAGCGTCCTGCTAATTCATTCAATTAGCATGCCGAAGCAAGGCGTCGAAGCTGAGGGAAGAAGTTGAAAAAAAACTTTTTCATTAGTGCTTCACTTCGCTTTTCCCGCCATCCGCTTGGTATATGAAAATATTTTATTAAGAGGCGAGATTTTCAGCAAGAGCTTAGGTCGAAGACGCAGATGTTTGTTGAGGCACCAGCTGTAGTGAATGAAAAAGCTACTGCCAAATGAAAAACATATTAATAAATGTGTCTATAATAAACCAACAGAACAACAATTAATATACATTCACAACGAGTAATCGTTTCCCGTTTTTCTTTACGAGAAAACTTTGTGTAATGCAAGAAAAGAAAAAAACCGCACCCAGGGAAACCTCCCGTGTACATAATACTACAAAAAGAAAATAGTGTCCATGCTGTAGCTTACGGTTTCCTTGCACCGGTCGAGTTTTGCTTTTGAGATCGAGTTCGTAAAAAATAGGCAAGAAGGATGGGTCGTTGAAGATTCTACCATTACCATCACTCTTTCTCTTTTCGAAAAAAAAAGAAATCCTTTACTTATGCTTGCCTCTTGGCTCATTCACTGGAGTGGTCTTATTATGCATCGTCGTTTATTGCAACGCTTTTCCAAGGAGCACCGTCGAGGATGCACTCCTATTTCGTATTGAACTTTGTCTGTATGGTGTGTTGTGGCCGAGCAATCTGTAAAGCACATACAATGGATCTGGTTCGAACGCAGAAAAATCGGAACGTTCTACAGCACGAGCGTTGAGCCAATAAATATAAAACACTTTTGCAGATACCTTTTCGAATACTAATGAATTACACAATCAACGAAAGGTGAATCCGAGACGAAGCAGAGAAGCGTAAGTATTGTGGAAAGATTTACGTTACGACGTGGTTTCCGGATTCTCCAACGAAGTAAGATTTTGTTCACCAACCTGCAAACTTGAGGCACGATAAAGGGAAATGTCTAGCAATAATTCAGTGCTATCTATGGGCCAAGCCGATGGAAACAAACCCTTTGGGAAACACGCACGTCATCGCTTACCCGTGCCCGAAGAAAGTATCCACTCGAAGAGGGGTCAGCGCGTCTCCGGGGACAGCGAAAAGCTTTGTGGGTCGTAAAACGAAAAATCGTGTTTTCCTTCAGTTGAAAGACAGTGGTCGGCAATTTGTGGCCGAGCATCGTTGGTAGTAGCCTCGGGCTAGCATCATCACCCGGCCCTTTGTGCTGGGTGTCAGTTCTGCGCACGTTTGTTTTCTCCATCCATCGCCACAAAGTCTTCGGTGCTTTCTTTGTACCGGTCAGCCAACGGGAAGCAGATGAAAAAGAAATCTCCACTTTCCAGGGGCAGAGAGTGGATGTGGATGTGGACACGCCAACTTACATTTGCACTTCCAGGGTTGCGAGGAGCACAAACACCAGCGTTTGGTTTATGACACATTTCCTTCAAAAACTTGGGGCCCGAAAAAAGGACACGATGTCGGCATGCTAAGAGCAGACTGGCGTAAAGGCCGCGATGTGCTAGGAACCCCAGACGGAAATGAAAATGTGAAGGAAAAGCACTATAAAAAATAAATCAAATAGTTTACCCTCGGTGGTGGGATAATCAGATTAACTTTATTACACTTTTGCGTCAGCAGATTACGACCACACGGCCTATCTTCGGCCTCAGTAAGCCATCCTCTGGCATTTTCTTCTGGATGGTGAGTGTGTGGAAATTCTAAGATGTGGTAACATGAACGGGTTTTTCTTGTGTAGAATTGTTTTATTTTTTGTGTTGCAATGCATGTTTCAGAGGGTTTTTGCCAACACGAATATCGTTATCAATTTTGGCGCTTTTATCGCGAAAACTCTCCACATCAATCCAAATGAAAGGTCGTTGCGCGCGATTGGATGAGTGCTAAAAATGGTAGCAAATGTCGGATTATTCTCGCCTCGTCGGCGCCGCGGGGGAACGGAACCCCTTCAGGGTCTGGCGAGAAGAACAATAGAAAGAGCGACGGCCGCGCACGGTTCGGGGCTCGTGAGAAGCTTACGCAACCAGTCGCCTTCAGAAGCGCGGCCAAACGCAAGGGAATGAGGCCAACGCGACCAAAACCAATGGCACCCGTCGAATGCCTCCGAGCACGATGGGCAGGCCTAACATAAACCTGCAATGAACATTCGACCGTGACGGGCAAATGTGTCGGTAAATCTGGCCACCTTCTGCCCAAACGTGGGTTTCTGCCCTACACAGGCAAGCATCTGCGTTCGGCGCGGGTTTCTTCGCGGTAATGCACTTTTGGGATACACCGAGAGCTTAATTTCAACCGGTTTTTCCAGCCACTTAGTGCAGCTTTATGGCCTTGATACTTGACATTTAACCGAAATGGCCATCCGGGAGAGAAAGATCGAAAGTCGCCCACCTCCGACTGACTGCAGATGCTTCGTGCAAAAAAGTTTTGCCTGTTTTTTTTTTTGCCACATTTAATTTATGTCCTGCAAGATTCTGTATCAAGAGGTAAAGCAAGAACTGGTTTGGGGATTCGTTGCTGGGTTCGCTCTGGTCCACAGTCTTACTGGGTGTTCGTCTCATCCAATAAAATAATTCCAATAAAAAGTGTCTGAATTTGAAAAGACTATAAACTTGTGAACTTATTTTGGATTACTTCGTTTTTGAGCCGACTCATGCACATGAAACGATCCTTTGCACTTTCAGGACTTTCAGCAATTTAACGTGCATGAAATGAAACTCGAACAACTCGTTTTAATTTTCCAGCTTACCTAATGTGTACATTTTCCGCTGTGTTTCGCGAAATGAGAAACGGATGCAATTATGGAATGCAATTGATATCGGTATATTGATTCATAGGCTGCCTACCGCCGGCAAAGGTAAGACCACAAATTCCCAATCGAATATCATCAAAATTCCGGCAGCCAGATAATTCGATCGCCGCATTATCGTTTCCTCTGTGGATGGTGCGAAACCGTATCGGAACGATTCAAACCAGTAGGCCTAGATGAACGCGTGGACCACTACACTTTGCCATCATTATGTGCGTCCTCTCGTGGCCATTGGCGAGGGAAAAACAAAGCCACCCGCAAACCCGCAATCAGGGCGGTGACGGTATAATTCTGCCAGCGCCAATCCATGACGGAGCTCGATAACGAGCGAGAGATTGGTTCCGATTTCCGGAGCCTATTTCCGCACGGCTGGCTGGTGAGTCTGCCGGCGGTCACGGCTGGTCCTTGATTTTCCACCGCGGTCATCGAGCATGCATATCGGGCGGATGGAATGTCTCGTCGAGAGGAAGGCTACTTGTGCATCGAAAAACGCTTGAGCCGTGACGAGCCGGTGAGACGTAAACGTGTGCACGTCACCCGAGGGTGCCGGCATTGGCTGCAGTGACAAAGATGACACTGAAGCGCCACGCTGCGACGCTATACGGCTCGCTGCCTTGCACAGCCTCGGGCCAGAAAACGGAGCCCTGCGGATGGGGCCGAGACGACTCTCGATGACGGTGGTCGTTACGCCTCGCGGCAGTGCGGAATTGCTTCCTTACCGGGCCCGCGTTCTCCGGCGACTCCCGCAACCCTCCGGGCCCTTATCCGGTGGCGAATCGAGGCACGAGATGCCAGCACAACCGGTTTGGCGAATCGCTCCGGTCATCGGCAGGGGCAACTCGGAAGCTCGCGCACTATCTCGTTTTCGTCTCGTGGCCGTTCGCTGTGGACGCTCGAACCGGTTACCGAACCGGCAGCCACCTGTCCGGCCCGCGATCCCTCTCTCTCCCCGATGGGTGGGAAGAGGTTGAACGTGGGGCTTTCCAAGTTCAAGGTTGGACTCATGTGAACGAAGGTTGATTACCCGTTTGCTCGTGGCTCTGGCTCTCGAGTCGTCTTTCACCGTCCCTACCACGGATACGCAGCCAGTGCTAGCCGACATTGACGCATATAGGATTGAACCTTCGTTGCGGTTTTGGTTAGATGAGCAAGCTATTTTGGGGCAAGTGCTCGATGTACCTTCCTCGATATTCGTCATCACCGCGATCGCTTGCACGTCCGGCCGAGATTCTAGCTCATCCAGGTTGAACCGGACCAATCCCAGACAAAGAACCGGAGCCCTGGGCAGATTTGGAGAGTGAAAACCCCGAAACAGCCAGTAATTTCGTGCGTGACCGATTGCTTTGAACAAAGTCTGGCTGGCCGGCGAAGGTACACCTTGCGTCCGTAACTAGACCGAGCGTAGGATTGAAGTGCCAGTACCATTACGGTTGTATCCAAAGCGCCTATCCACCGAAGCCCACGCCTGTTAATCTCACAATCTATTCTGGACGCTCGTGTCCAGAGGCCGGCCTGTCCGAACCGAGCAGCGATTATTTGCGTTTTCAAGAGCGACACATGCTATCCGAAGCATACGCAAGTCCCGAGCTGACCACCATCTTCGAAAGGGCATCGCTCGACTCGCTGCTGTCAGCCACAGGCTGCGGTGGGTGATGTACACCGTTTCTTTTAGTTGCGTACTTCTTCCTCCACCCGAGACCCATTTCTCTTTTCCTTTAGCTTTCTGAACACGAACCAGCGTCCCACGGGCGCAGAACGCGTACTGGCGTCTTTATGTTCCCTTCTTATTTTCCTTTTTTTCCAGCCATCCCATCGCTGGGGCTTTCACGCAAAGCTGCGAAACGACCCATTTGGCCTTGATTGTTTGCCACACGAGCCAGCACCGTCGCCACGAAATGCCAAACATTTACAAGCCGCGGCATAACTGTAAATTCACTTAAGATGCTGAACTGGCGTCGTGACAAACGGCCTGTGCACGTTCCGGCGACCCGATACCTCCACCGTCCAGGCGATGCACAACCATTAAAACCCGTTCTTACATGTCGATATTTGCCGATGAACTTTTCGACAAATGGGTTGACCTAGAAGCTCTCAAAAACACAAACATATGTGATTGAGATTTAGCCCCAAGGGGAACATTCTGAGGTTTAGACATCATTAGTTTGTTGGTTCGGGAATAACGGGAAAGTTTATCAATCATGCGAGTGAGGGTTTTTTTGTTGTTGCGAATCTTTCCAAATGGAATAAATCACACGTTAACGACCGCCACAGAACTTTCTCGACGTTGTCGTAAACGTTTGATCGATCCCTGTCCGGCGGCTGTGCGGAAACTCGGAGGCGTTCGTAGCGAGGATCAACATTGGGAAAGCACCGAACATCGGGAGCCACATCATTTGCATTTTAACTGACGATACTGTAACCCATTTGACACTAAGCCCGGTTAAAATGTGGGTCGATTCACTTTCGAAAGAAACAAACATTCGTTTTTATTTTCTGTTTCCTATCGATTCTAATCTGTGCAGCGCGGTGTGACTGCCGAAAGGTTGGAATGGAAATTTATGATAATGCCAGGAGATGAAAGTTTGTGCGGGTTAGAAGTAGATTTATGAAATCTTCGATGGAAAGTTTTTGGCCGATCTTTTGCGGGATGAATTCGTTAACTGATCAAACATAAACGTTATTTTTTCAGACTATGAATTGTTTGCTTTATTATTTTATTTTCAAAATTATCATTTAACTTTCACATCAACCAATCGTTTGAAAATTCGTTTCCTTGCTCAAAAACGTATGTACATTTTAACCGTAGTTTAATTGTTTTGAACATCGAAAGGTTATCGCGTTGTAGCATCCATTATCGTTGCAATAAAACATGAGGAAGTCATTGAAGAATAGTCAAACACGGACAGTTCTTGTTCAAATTAACAAGCGTCTTCAACACAACAATTAACATCAAGCCACTCTGTGTCAAAAAGTAGTGTACATTGTTTCATCTTCAATAAGCTGATATGAAGGACTGCAATGTAGCATAATATTCTGCCATCCGTTCGTAATAGTGCAATTATTATTTTCCACAAGAGTAAAAACAAAACAAAAATGGATAAAAAAACACAAAAACTAACGACTCAATCACTCCTGCAGATTTTATCTTCGTTTCCTAGAACACCGCTCGTTACGCTGCCGATTATGATTGCGATGATTTATCCCTCGCATTCGAGCAGCGGAACGAGACATTCAATTTGGCAGCGTCATCACGGTCATACGGTTGAACAATTTATCAAAAACGCGCAGCATGTTTTCGCACCGCGTTGCACAAATTTATCTCCCCCGTCGTCGTTCGTTCCGGTTTTGATTCCTGCTACTTCTCCCGTGCTTTGCCGTAGGATGGCCATGTGCGCCGGATGAAGGAGGTGTAAAACATAAATCCATCATCACCGCACGTCGTGATGTATTGCGTTGCATAACGCGACCGAGCGGCCGAGAGGTTGGATGGAGTTATTTTGTCACAAACGTCTTCCTTCCAGCTGACACTTTGCAGTCCATTTCGGTTAGCCATTGTCCAAGATAAATGGGCAGGAAAGGCGTGGAGGCGCGAGGGCTTCGGTTCGCAAAACCCGGTTCACTGGAAGCTCATAATTATGTTAGGCAAGCGTCAAAGTCGAACCCTTCCGGCAACTGCTACGGCTGGGTTGATCGGTCCCAAAAGTGACATCATTAGTAAAGACGGCCGGGACATTCGGCACCACTGGAGACGTTTGGCACACTAATGAGTAAATCATGCGAGGAAATGTTGTTCAGGCAGGCCCGGCATGAAAAAGAATGATACCCCACCCTACTCGGAACCCATTAATTGGTCATTTGACGGGAACGAAGGATACCGTCTGCTATAATTAAGCTCCACGCCAGGAGCTTCACACACGCGTACGTTCTGGGAAATCGTGGCCGACAGTCAACACTCGATTGGCTTCGCACCAGCGAGGCCCCGGTCCTGGGGGACAACTTTTGGCACAACTTTTGTGCTTTCATTTTTTTTCCAACCAAGCCGGCATCCCCGGGGCGCCGAGACGCCAGGGACACTCCAACGTCGTTCGTGCAGATCTGACGGGGCGTCCATCCAACTCGGATCGGATCTTCCCCAGCCGTCCGACACCAAGCCAAAGAAAAGTTTTATCAGTAAAGTTGAAGCGTTAAGCAAATGTACGTTCCGTGTCCCCGGCCCCATCTCGGCTGGAAAAGAATGGAACCACCGAGGAAGCTGAGCTGTTTCAGCCCAGCACCCGGAGAGCTTTGGAGAGTGTCTTTCTTTTCCGGTGCGGACGCCCGATGATGATGATGATGATGTGCCACAGTTCACCATAAAATGGGCAGTAAATACTTTTTACGATAAAATAATAACTCCACCCAGCGTCCGTCGATATGCGCTGCGAAAGGCTGCTGCAAGACGGTCGCTGGAAGTGCTCGAACTTTAAACTCCAATTATAGCAAAGTGTTTTGCAAGTTGGATTGAGTTTATGACAAACACATTGTGCAGCTTAGCGGAGGAGGAAATGTGTCCTATCCTGGAGCACGGTGTCAGTCGTGGTGTTTGCAGGCACTTCCTTCTGGCATCATGAGGTGCCCTTCATACTGCCTAAAGCGTTGCAGTTGTCCCGACAAGCAACCCTGGCAGAAACAAGTTCTCCTAATCTTGGAAATTTCATACTTTAATGTGGTCTGTACAGCGAGCCAGATTTATTAATCAAAATAAACAAAGTGTGTGGTTAAATTAAACATAAAAACCCATTAATCCCATGTTGATAAACCTGTAAGTTGCTCCATATCTCGGCTCAAACCGCCAGTGAGTCCGCGTGCAAAAGGGCCCGGTTTGATTTATTATTCCTTTTAGAAAATTATAATCTATTCCACTGTCATTACTTTCGTTTGTAGGGCTCACTGATAACAACGCTTTCAGGCCCCGATCCATCCATCACGGGTGGGAAAGACCGTGGCCATCCGTCGTTGTTTGCAAATAAACGGATTCCCAAAACCGACTGAAACTTACGAAACGTTAGGCGGGCGAAGAGCGGCCACACCGGAGGGATTCCGTTACCGACAGCTTAGACATTCCAGCCGGCCGTTATGATTCCCGCAGCCCGCTCCGCGTGTAAGTGACGAGCATCGGGGTTTTCGGTGCGCCTCCTCTTCTAGACAATCGCCATCGGGTCGATTAAGCGGTTCAAGGAGGCCGAACGAGTGGTGGTCGAAAATTAGCATTGCCACTGCGATTACCTAAGCCGCGGCCTCGCACTTATTATTTGCCATTTGGAGAGCGAGAGGTCACCGCGAAGTACCTCCCAGAGCGATGGGTTCGGTGGGGGACTCGAACACGTGGTGGCTAGGCGAAGGAACCCGGACCCCGGCTGTGATCGCCTCTCATCGCCCGTCCAGATGATGCTCCTGATTGGAGTGGAAGGCAGGGGGGGTGTTTGGGCACGATTTCGTAAAACAAAAATAACAAGCCCGACACGGGGAGGAGTGACGCGAATGGAACGTCCAAGATTCATAAACAAAGGCTCCATAATCAGCATCACGAGTTTTTATTTTTATTTTGCCTCACTTCCCCTCCCCCTTTGAAGCAATCGTTGCAAATCGTTGAGGATGAATCGGTTGTCTCATCGTCTAATGCTAAATCATTCAAATGTTGGCGCCGATCGGTGAGCATCCTCACCCCTGCTTCGTGATCCGGTGCACGATGGCAAATGGTTTGAAAAAATAAAATGCAAATTGCCATCTGTGCATCCACCTCCGCTCCCACAACGGGGATCAGCTCTCTGCCCTGCCCGAGACGACTTCTTTTTCTTTCGCTACCCATCTTTCCGGTACATCATCATTTCTAATTGGAACTCCCACGCTCCAATGGTGACGCTATTGACCACGTTCGCCCTCTCGCCCTTAGACACGGTTCCACGGAGGTCAACTGAAAGACCTCCGGCTGGAAAAATCTCAAGTAGCATCGCCGGTAGCTCAAGTCAGCGACGCCTTTTCCGGTTCCCGATCCAGGAGACTTTCCTCTCCGCAATCAAATCCTCATCCAGTGCTGCATGTTGTTCAGCTATGGAATTTGGGACTGTTCCGCACGGGAAAGAGTGGAATGGGTTGTCATAAAAGCTCGGGGAGAGTGCTACAGCCCCGAAGATGGAACGGAACACACGCCAATGGAAAGGTGCGTACGTTTCAAGACGCGTTGGAATGGCCGTGTAGCGGTGAGCATAAGCCGTCCGGAGATGCTCAAAGGGAATGTGGTTTTGTATGCTAACGATTTTGCCATTTTCCAGCCCGTTTCCCGGATGTTTTCCCCCGCTTGTCAGCTCCCTGCCGAAAGGTTTGAGCCCGAGCAACCATCCCGCGCGCATCTGCAAGTCATCTGTAAAAGCTAGCCGATGCCGCATGGAACCGAAAAAGGTTTTACTTTCAATTGTCTTTCAGGTGAAAACAAAGACAGAGCGAGAGCGAGAGAGACAGAAAGAAAGGGGAAAAAAGAAATGGTTACTTCCGAGGAGATGGACCGATAAAACAGCATGCACACCCTTTGATGGCGTGCAGAGGAGTGCAGTGAAGTGGGAACACTGTGTGTTTTTGCCAAGGCTTTGGCTTTTCGTTGGGCGAAGTTCATCGCACAAATTTGCTGCACCGGGTCCCCTCGAACTCATCCCGGGAGGTGGGTTGAAACTGTTCATCCCATCTTCTCACAGTGCTGATGTTTTAACCATTTTCCGTTTTGCATTCCACCGAGTTTTTTTTTCTTCCTAATTTTGCGGTTATCACCCACCAGCGCCACGGAAAAGGGAAATGAAGTGGGCGACACGCACATCAACAAAATTAATGTAAAAGCTCATTCAGAAAACCTCGGACCGGTACCGGCCAAAACCCGCCGCTGGAAAATGAATTCGAAAGGGAAATTTTCCTAACGGTTTGTTTGCTGTTTGTTTGATTTTCCGGGCCATGTTTTCGTTTTTCTTTCAACGTGTGGGAATGCGGGTGGCAGGGCTGCCCGCGCACTCGTTTAATGCGTGAAATTATTAATCCAAATAGAAAGGGGGAAAAAATATGCTAAGCTGATACTGTCGCTCGTCACCGTCGAGGGAGGTTGCTAGCGTAGGGAGGGGAGGATGTGAAACAGTCTAACAATAGAGGAAGCCTAATTAGTTCGGTAATGCCGCTTTTTCATTTGGCTTCTCTAATATTTGATTTTTTTTTTCCCCGAATAGAAGAAGGCACACTGGAAAATATTGCCGTGGAACGTCGATAAAAAAAAAAAAAACCTCACCAACAACAAGCAAGGAAGTCAGCCGCGGACGGTACGAACGCTGGAAAATGGGAAATGGAAAGTGCGGAAAATTCACCTACTTTTTCACTCGGCTGGTGCTGGTAGTGCGTCGCTTTGTTTGCTTGTCAGGAGTGTCAAGGTGGCGCAATCACTGTACGTTGTGTGTCGTCTTCACGCTTCTGTCACGCTGTATTGTCCGTACGCACTCTTACTCGCGATGGCGTAACGACTGCAACGATAGAGGCTGTTGCTATACTTTTCCTTTCTCACCCTTTTACGTCAATAGTGAACACCGAGGAACACTTCCGTGAAAGAAAGCAAAGCTCAAAACAAAAAAATGTCACTGCAAGATCACTGGAACGTGGAGTGGATCGATGCAAGCACCTCGCGAAGACGCTATATGGCACACTGGACACCGTTCCTATGATGCTGCAAGCTCGGCACAATCACTCGACACGCGGGGCAAGAAGAGCGAACAGCCAACCGTACCGGTTGACTACACTCGATCGTCTGATCGTTCGATCGCACTGCCGCACTCGGCCAGCCGGAAAAACGTACGTACGAATCGTACCCCAACTCTTCAGCACCAACACCGCGAGATGTGCGCGAGAGAGAATCTTCTCCGCGCAAGACGCTCCGTGCGGTGACTTCACTTCACGCGATCGCGGCACCGACGTTCCCCAGAATGAGGATGGCTTCTGCGGAGAAGGCAAAAAAAAAAGGTACTAAAACACCCGCAAGGGAGGGAGGGAAGCGACTGGGTGGTTGAGAGAGCTGTGTTGCTTGTTCCAGTCCACGATCGAACTGCGACTCCGGCGAGCTTTGGCCAACGACTGAGAGGTGGCTTATCAGTGCGTCGAAGTTTTCTTCGCGTTTCTTAACAATTATCCGCCGTCTTCGGCGCGAATTCGCTGCGAGTCTCTTTCTTCTGCCGTGCGTCTCCCTCTACCGGCCGCGTTCGCGTTCGCTTCCTCCCTCCGGTTCCTAGCTAATCCTACAGGGGTCTTTTAAGGTTGCTGGGAGCGAGGGCACGGATTTTCGCAATGTTTTTGTTGTTGCTGTAGCTGTTGTTGTCGCTTTGCCTTCATTCGTTCCTCCTCTCGTTAGTCCGGGCACTTTGCATTATCACGCTTGCCCGGAGCTCGCGAGGTGTAGATCGTTCGGCCCCAATGACGCGACCTGCGCCGATCGATCTGCGCGTGGAGCGTGTGGCGTGGAGCGCCAGTGCGGGAACACCCGGCTACCTGCCAAGTTACGGCGTTGCCTATAGCCTCCCTGCAGCCTGCAGCCCAACGCCGAGGTCGAACTGCGGTGAACTTATTGCAGGTTCTGGATGGAAGCGTTTTGCGTCTGCGTCACCACCGGCGACGCGATCTGCTTCGCGGGTAATGGGCACGGTATCTAGATTGTCTTACCATGCATAACTTCTTGGGAAGCTTGGAAGGCAAGAGACTCCGAAAAGACAAAGCTAATTCGAGTTGAGGACTAAAGATCGGCGAAAAAAGTATTAACACCACCATGCCATTTCTTGCCCAATATTCTAAGGAGTGCCCCTCGAGAACTGCTTTCACCGGTTGCTATTTATTTTATCGCCTAACGGGGTTTTGTAGAAAGTAAGTAAGTGTGCAGACCGGATTTGTAAGCCTGAATCCAAAATAGGCCGGGAGGCAGAATATAATGTTTCTTTCGACACCTGACATCGATCAGTTGGGAGTTGAACTTACTTGAGAACTCGTTCTAAGATAAATGGTATAAGTCCCTACAGAGGTTTGAGAAGGGATAAGTATTAAATTCACAAATTACCGAGAGGTGCATTGGTAATTTTTTTTTTCTCCGGAATGCTTACATCGTCCTCCTTCTTTCTTGCTACGGCCGCCATCAAATCAAGTAATCAAACTATAAATTAGTTCACTTTAGTGTTAATTCTGTTCAGGTTCACTTTCACGAGGCATAGGCACGAGGTAAAACATCTCAAGTCTGGAATCATCAAGCACCGTTTCGATGCCCTCGTCAATTAAAAATGACCGTTTTATGAATTTATTTGGAGTGGCTTCCGATTGCATCACCTGGTGCGTAATGCTGGAACCAAATTTCTCAAAATAAACCCACAATAAGAACTGCTGCCGAAGAGAAGCCATTTCTCATTTGCGTCGACAATTACGTGGACCTGGCGAAATGGCAACCGAAAGGCCGCCGGAATTTCTACGGGAACCCCACCCCACCCGTTCGAAACCCTTCGAGACAAATGTCAAGAGACGATTAATTAATGCTTCACCGACAGGCGGACAGGGAGCCTCCTGCAGGCCATTAGTTGGATCAAAACTTTTGGAGCAAAACACCAGCTCACACTTCGGCACGTTGGTTTTTCCCAAGCAAGAAGCAAATAACACAGCCAGCTCATTTCTTCCCATCGGCTAGTGGCACCACGCAATGATGATTTTCTGTCTTTAATCTCATTACCAAATTCCCAGCTCAGTGATACCCCACAGAAACGTGGAGGTTGCACTCGCCGACCCCGAGGGAAATCCGTTTCATCCGACGATCCGGGCGCACGCATCGGATCGACTTTGACTATTGGTTCGAGCGCTGGAAGAAACGCTTTGCAACACGTTTGGGAGATTTTTGCTTTCTGGTGCTGCTGCCTGCTGCTCAAGATCATTATGCAGCGGTGGGTGGCGTGTGCGGTGCTTGCATTTGTTTAATCAGGCAGCTTCAAGCAGGTGTTGGTAGATTGCAGCACGGGCGTTTGCGAAGTCACGGTTTCGTGCAACACATATGTGGCTGCTCGGCATTGTGGAAATTTCGCTATCAACTCACAGTCAATCTTCCTTTCCAAATCCATCGTGACTGAGCAGCTAAGGAATTACCGTGGAGGGGATATGCTCTTCTGGGGTTCCGGTCTCCAGTCGGTAGGAAACTGCCACAATAAACAAATGGTCAAGTTTACTGCCAGGGATTTCCCCGGATAATACAAAGGATGGTATTTCCGATCGTCAATCTTCGATAATTTGGTCGTGACTTGGTTGACATGTGTTTACAAAACTGAGCCTGGGTAAAATTAAGTCTTTAAACAAAGTTAGCAGACGCATTTCTAGCTCTAAAACTATGCAAGTTATCTTATTACTTAAATCACGTTTTTAATATTATCGTTAGATACAAAACGTGTGATAAGTAATTGTAAGTAGGGATCCTGAGAAGTTCGAAAGTTCACCTCTCGTTTCGAGAACCGGTTTTGATATCATTCATTCGATTTGATATCTTACAAAAAGTCATGGTATTTCATCCGCATTTATTGAATTAATTCTACTACGGGATTGGTTGAGCCTTAAAGGTTCAAGAAGCCAAGAAACGAAACAGTTGAGTCATTAAGCTAATGTTGTAAAGTAACTTTTTCAAGCCGACAAATGAAGAAAAAGAAAAATGTTTGAAACCACTTCGAACTTCGTTAGAAAATATCGTTTAAAAATGTCTTTTATCGTTTTTCCACGGATTGCCTAAATCTAGGGGCTCCACTATTCGCGTATGTTTAAATTTTAGCGTAGTATTTGAATTTTCGACCGGTAATATATGTAAGCAGTAAATTTAACCCGATACCACAAGAACCGTCGCATTTGGACTTGTCGGTGATAAATGGCGCAAATTAAATCTTACCTCGCTTTCCATACACTGAGCGAACTATGTTACAGCGCAATCAGGCCATCATCCTCGGGCTTCTTGGTCGGTTATTCAGTTTCCGCCCGTACAGCCGACACCAAAGACCAAAAACTTTATCAAAGAAGATGGAAATTAATTAATCTGCTTTAATAATTCATCGTTATTATGAGACCCTCTACTATTGCGTTGTCACTGTAGCAGTTCGTAATAACAGAGAACACGATTCGGTCGCGCTTGTCACTGGGCGACGTAGTGAGAGTGAAATGTGCTCTGGCTATAGAAGATGCTCGGGCAAACCGGAAACCGCCGGCTCGATGTGCTGCAGTCTAGCCAGTGAAATTGCCTCGACTCTAATTAAAGTTTAAGCTCACAGCTTACCATGGCATTTTCTCAGCCGCTGATGAAACAATCGACCGCGTCCGCATGGTGGTGACCTGAAGGACAGAAGAACGAAGGATACGTAGCTAGACACCGTAGAAGTCTATTCCAAAGTTTTATTTGCCAAGCTGGCCGCCAGCGACTTCCGCTGGCTCGGACGGATCCTATCCAACGTCGGGTAATGAAAGATAATACGAATGATCCAGCTGTCTCCTAATTTTGTTGTTTCAGGCTCCCGACGCATAAACTCCGGCGCAGGACACGGCCCGTTTAAACTGGCATCCTTTGGGCGACAGATGACGGCGATAGCGCTTCGGGTACAAATTCAGCAGCAACCGTCACGTTTCGGATTTGTGTATCGTTCGTCGCAAAGCGTTTCTTAGCACCGTTCAGCAGGGATGGGGTGAGTCTTGCAGGAATGAACAAGGACGTTACCTTGCTGGTGGACTATCAGAGGCTCTAATATCAGGGCTTCCGTCCTTGCGGGACGTCTAGAGCTGTGTTGAGGCCCGCTTTCGGTCGTTTCGGGCGTATAAATTAACGCACCAAATTATCGTCCCGGAAAATCATGGCCTGGTAAAATATGTATTCAACGAGCGTCGGGAGCATGAAAGCTCAGGGATGAGAAAGTTTGGCGCCAAGTTTGTTCTGTGTTAGCAAGGCAAGGCAAACAATATCGGTCCCACCCCGGTGCCTCCTGGGGACGGGAAAAATTGCTCGGATGCTCGGAGCAGCAAGCAACCCGAGAACGTTTAGGAATTTGTGTTAACGAGGCATTTCCACACAAATATTTTCCGAACAATTTGCCCGGGTAAATGCTGTTTAGTTTGGGCCTTAGCTAAAACGGCAATGGGTGATTTATTTGCACAACTGGATACATGTTCTTTGATAGTACAAGCTATGTCAACATTTCTTTTTGGATCAAAACAGTTATTTCATTTATAATTGATAGCTTTTTGCAGAGTGGATTAATAATACTTTTTTTTTAATAATAAACCATTGTTGACTCTTTTGATTGCAAATCTTTTGTTGAGCCATGTTCCTATTTTCATTTCAGGCATGCCTTAGCCATGTATGACAATGGCAGTTGCTTTCGGAAAATCATGCCGAAAGTGCCCAAAATTGAAATTCTTTTTCCAACTAGTTGTTTGCAAGCATGCAGTGCAAACAAAGCGACATACTCCATAAAAGTTTACATCGCTGCACTGATCTTTCTCTTTGCATCCGTTTTACACAAAGCATTCCTGTGGGAGGCGCCTGCCAAATTTCGTGCGTCCGCCTCTCACCTTCCTCGCACACAACAAAAGGCGCTCGATGAAAGGGAGAAAGCATTTTCCAGCATACTTCGTTCGAAAACCCGTCAGCGGTGGTGAAACATTCGGTTGGCATCGTTCCATCGCTCTCGGGCGGGGAAACAGTTTCGTTACTGCTCAATCATAAAGCAGGCAAACATACCTACACAAACACAAACCCCCACGTAGCAAAATGTGCATCCGTGGAAAATCCTCGACGTCTGAGGGCTGAGAATGGAACCGCAGTATGGAAGGAAATGTATTGGCGAAAGCTAACGCATCGATGGAAATCATCCTTGAGTCGCCAAGGACAAGGACGCACTGCGTCTGGCTGAAGCTTGGGAAGTTTTTGTGTCTTTCGGTACGCTTGCCTGAATTATTTGCTCTTCGGCGGAGTGCTATTCAATTGGGCAGGCAAAAAGGTTTGTGTCGTAGAAAGTACATGATAAATGTGGAAAATGACGTTTGATGCAGGAAAACTTCACTACGCAAAGTGGAACCTAGTTATGTGCCAACGGACGAAGCAGGGATGAGTTGCTTGAAAAATCGTCGGAAAAAACATCAGACTTGTAGAGAAGCGAGGATAAAAATATACATCAATAGCATCAATTCTTTCATTTCCCACATCAAAGAATTTTCGTATTCAATCCGTGGTTGTGTACATTCAATTAATGACTTTTTTTTTCCTTTACCCTTTCCTTTTCACTACATCAGGCAGACCTTTCAGAACAGTTCGTAAATCTGAGCTGGCGTAAACCGATCGGCTGAGTTATTACTCTGATGCCGTCCTGGGTATTTCGTTTCAATTTTTCACATTCGACGTTTAAAGCTGTCGGATGCTGATGGCCTCAGGGAAAAAAAAGTGTACAAAAAGAAATGACATTGGACCGGAACCCATGGGCCATCACCTCCGGTTGTGAAGCGTGCTCGGAATCGATGAAGCCGTTTTAGAATTCAGCACATGCCACCGAAAAGCCCATCATTCTATCCAGCTGGGTCGAAGAAAGGACGTAGAAAAAGCGGTCGTGTCGATCGTGAAAGGAAAATGTATTCATGAAGCCGGAGGAATCTTAAGGACTGTCGCGTAGCCAACGGACCGCCGAATATCTTTGACGATGATTCAGCTGAGAGAAGGAACTAAGCGCCGGTTCATGTGTTTGTTCGATCGTTCCTGGCAGGCGGTAGTAGTAATGTGGCTCAAGATAACATTTTATGATGCTTCCTTTCCTCGCCATCACATTGTGCTGGTATGGTCGATGGAGAGAAAGGATGCTGCGTGAAGGGTTTTGATGAAGGTTAACACCCCAAAACCGAAGCTTTTGTTCGGGGCCAATCGGGAGAGCAACCAGGGAGCCGTTCATTCAAATCAAGCCACCGGCGATGGGTGGTTTAGCTGTGGATTTTCCTGTGGGTAGAGATTGAAATAAATGGTGCATTAAGGATGAAAGAAAATGGAGATCCGAATCGTGACGAGTGAAAAATCGATTCATTCCATAAGACGCCTGCGAGTAGCGTAGATACGTATGATTGATTTGTAAGCATGCTGAAGGGGGTTGAATTTGTGACGAGATTTGTTGCTCGGGCATTATCCATTAAACACATCGTGTCTACAAATTGTTCACTGATTCCTTCTTTAATCGAAACTTCATTCCACTTCTTGCCCCTGCCGCTCGTGTGATTTTTGAATGCGTTCAACAGTTTACAATCACCATTCTGAAAACACATGTTTAGCGAAATTTGTTGATAATGGTATAGTACGAAAAGGCCGCCTTGACCACCTGAAGCGAAGAAGAATTTATCAATAAACACGAGACTAACAGTTTATTTACCGGACACCCCATTACCGTGAAGAACGTTTCCAGGTTCAGTTCGTACAGCTTTAATCCGGTCAAGCGAACCGGTCGCTGGGCGTTCATCAGGATGACCAACATTCGCCGACGGTACGAGGCGCCGCACAGGTGCCAGGGCGATTTCCACAGAGCGTCACCAACCTTCAGACCCTGGAGGGAAGGATAGGACAGGGGTAAATCGGGAAGCGTTTGACGAGTCGTGGCGATGCTCGCAAGCGGGTCAACACAGCAAATAAATCAATCCGCCCCCCAAAAGGGCTCCCACACGCGTCTGTCCTTTCCGTACGGAACATTTCGCCGTGTAGGGTTGCACCAACCGACCTGGTTCTTCAGGATCTGCCCGAGGAAGCAGTAGAGGTACAGTTCCGTCATCGTGAGCATGAAGTACTCGAGAACGTTAATTAATTTCATTGTCGACAAACTTTCCTGCGAACAATTACAAAAGCATAGAAGCGCAAAGGCGTAAGCGAGGGTTGTTCGTAATTTCATACTGAACTAAAGCGATCGGCACACATACACGCTGTTCAGAGGAATTTAGATTGAATTTCTACCACTCACTTGTAGCCACTTACCACCGTAGCCATGAAGGCGAGAAAACAGAGGAGCAGAAGGATTTGGAATAGTTTCAGCAGCACGTAGGGATGGTAGCAGTCCTCCAGCAGGTGACAAAACTTCAGCAGAACTAGATGGTGCCGGATGCAGTCCTCCAGAACGTGAATTAACTCGGCCGAAAATTCCATTAGGTACATCTGAGAGTTTGGCAGGCGGTCGAACTTCAACGGAGCGCTGCTAGGAGCAACGGCGTCCAGGTCCTCTCGGAACGCCTCCTGGAGAATGTATTCGCCCGTATCGTACTCCAGCTCATCCTGGCAGGCACTCAACTCCACCCGGTACTTTCCGTTGTGAAGCATCGCCGTGTGGCGAACGTTGATCAAACTGCAGCACAACATATCGAACTGGCTACACGCCATGAACACGAACACCATGAAAAGGGCCCCTGTAAGGGCGAACACGAGGCTCACCTGGAGCTGACCGAATACCTGGAACATGTACGCCAGCTCGTACATCGGTGATCGCTGCACGTCGACCGGGTACCAGCAGGGAAAGGGCAGCGTCCTCTGCTGCGACAGAATCGGGTAGATTGCCCAGTGCATCGTGCCCAGTATGCAGATGATGATCCACCAGAAGATACACCGATTGGCAAACCGGAAGCAGGAGCTGTTCGAGAGGAAGTACATGCCGGGTGCGGACCGCTGGCGAAACAACCGGTTCACGTATTCGTAAAGCTGGCGCACCTTTCCCTCATACAGCCGCGTGTACACGTTCAGCAGGGCCATAATCGAGTAGATGCTGGTGGTGATGAGGATCAGGAACAGCTCGTCGTACTCCAGCTCGGTGGTAACGATCGTCACTATGTGGAACGCCGCTATGTGCAGGCAGACGAAGCACCAGAACAGTTGGTACAGCGCGTCCAACAGATACGACACGGAGCGGTACCCTTCGCCCAGGAACCTCGACAGGAACGGACCGTAGTCCGTCGGCCACAAGGCGACGAAGCGCATCAGGATCTCGAGCATGCGAAAGTTGAGCGAAATCGTCCGATCGTCCTCACTGCTCGGCTTCAGCATGCTGGAATCGGGGTTGTTTAAAAAGCTGTTCTCCCCAGAAGGTTACGATTGTACTGAAACAGCAACAGAACGGCCGGGACGGAGCCTTTTATCCATCGTATCGCCATAATTGACTTTCTGATCCGGGGTCGCGTCGAAATATATTAGGGTAAATTATTTACCATCCCACCCTTTTGAGTCAAGTATTGGTGTGAGAATTAATGGCCAAATTATGTATTTATTATTGAAGAGTCAAACCGAAGGTACGAAAAGGGTTGACTTAAGGTCCTGTATTTTAAAAGACGCTTGTTAAAACGTTCCGACTCGGCTGGTGTTGAAAAATTAATGAGAATAAATTAAGGCAATATTGAAAACCATGCCGTTTATTTCAAACCTAATGCCGTTTATATCGTAGAAGTGTAACAACGAGACTTTTCCGGATGATTTGCTTTAGGGGACGAAATAAACACACCAATAATAGTTTCCTTTTAAACAAGAAAGTCTTTAATAGCAATACGCAATACAACAAACTGTAACAAAATTGACTTTTTTTGCTTATATTAATGAGTAATCTGGAAAAATCTCAATTCTCGTGCAAAACACAAAACGAGGATAAGTAAGGAAGCAGCCCGCGGACGGACCTATGGGTGAGGGTGATGTGGTTGGTGGTCGAGTTGCACCCGAGCCCCAGCCAGTCCAACTACCCCTGTCCCCGGTCCGGTTCGGTCTGCCGATGGAAGGATCACTTTTCGTTCCATTTACTTCGGCTTCGCTGCCCGGGGCTTCATAAGCCCTGAAATCTTTAGACAATTCTCCGAATCGAGTTCAAAATCTGCCTCTTCGCAGTTCCGGCCTCCCCCCGCAGGGGCTGAAGGAGTATCGGAACGAAGAAGGTAACATTTGGGGACGTTTGAGAAGTGGGATTTTTTTCGTTACTAACACTACACGCAAAAAATAAGGATGAAGGATTGAGAATGGGACAAATCGAAATGGAAGGAGGATGGGTTGATATGATTTTTTTGTTTTTTTTTTGTTAGTGCATCCTTCGTCAGTCTCCACGCTTCATAACGATATTGGGGTGAATTTTTCTCCCACGATAATGAACAGAGAATTTTCAGAGTTGGCCCGGTTACGCGAGTGGAAACGTCAGGTGAGGAAGCACTGAATGAGATGATCTAAGCGGGTCATGACGTAGCATCGGTGGATGACGATCGGGACGATTCCCGTCGAGCGGGTGGATGACGATGATGGGTTGGAATGGGCTTCGCCCAAGGGCGCTTAGTCGATGGTCAGCTGCCGGAAGGTACCGTCCATGCCGAACAGCTCATCGGCCGTCTTTGGTGCGCCGGGTCTGAGCGACTCGTTGGCCTTGGAGGCCTCCTGCTCCTTGAACCAGGCGGTGTACTCGCCCATCTTGGCGCGCCACTGGTCGTTCAGCTCCTTGCACGAGCCGGCGTCGCCGCCGTACTCGCTCGGCAGCATCGCCTTCGGCACGTACTTGTACAGGTCCTCGATGTTGCTGTGGATGTGGATGCGCTCGCGGATCTTCTCCTTCAGGAACGGCTTGACGAAGTTGACGATCGTGTCGACGATCGGCGAAACGTTGATCACGTGCACCTCCTTCAGCTTGACCGGGTACGCTTCCTGCACGCAGATCAGGAACTTCTTGACCAGCGCCGGCGTGAACTTGGCGAAGTGCGTCGGCGTGGCGACGCTGGCGTCCAGCACGTACACGTCACCGGCCACACCGACCGACTCCTCGGCCAGGCGGATGTCGCCGATCATGAGCGTTGCCTTCATCGACTCGACCACGTTCGGGGTGGCGATGTCCTTATCGGTACCGCGCAGCATCACCACGCGGCATCCGTTCGGCGTCAGACCCGGCAGTGGCGGCATTTGGCTACAAAGAGACACAAGTCCATCGATCAGTTGGTTGGCCCTCGTTCAACCCGCTCAACGCGTTCACTCACATGACATTCAGCACCTCGGCCATCTCCGCACGGCTGACGTCGCGGTCGGTGAAGAACTCCGGCACGGCGTTGCGCATGGTGTAGTACATGTCCAGCTTCTGCTTGACGCGCTCCAGGCTGAACTTGCAGCCGCGCAGGAAGGTGCGCAGGCGCGCATCGTCCATGTCCTTGGGCAGGTGCGGCTGCTTGCCGAGCCATTCGCGGATGATGCCAATGTCGCGCTCGATGTCGGCCGGGTTTGCCGGCTCGCGCAGCTCCTCCTTGATCTTGGCGCTCAGCTCTCCGGATGGCTGGACGAGAGTCATCTGCAAAAGGGAAAAGGTTGCAAAGCGCATTAGTGGTGCATCGCAGCCTATCGTTCCGCATGACTGCCACCCGCCAGCGTCTCGCCGTAACCTTGGGGGGAGTGCTCTTGCGCACCAACGACACCGGAACCAGACACCGAAGAAGCGTTCATTAGCGTCTACCACGTTGGATTAGATTGACGTGCTCGTTCAGCGAGGATGATTGTGATGATGGGGCAGATGTGTTAGCATTAAGTGGTATCTTGTTTGTTTTGTATGGGTGTGTTCCGTTTTCAAACAAAATTATTGTTCAGATGACTTCAACGGCTTATGCCAGAGAAAAAAAAAAAAACTCCATTCAATATTTATTTTATCCTGCATTTCCGACATTGTGTTCGAAACACATCTGTATGTTTGGTGGGCTAGCCATTCGCGCATGTCATGCAACAGAGTACGATTTTTTCCCTCGAAGATATTGAGCTGCGAGAGATGGACCGCTTGGCCAAGACAATTAGCTCATCACGCGACTTGCCTGCTCACTAGACCGAAGGAGAGACCCAGCGCTGGGAGCATCTATCAGCTATCAATTATGAAATTGGTCCAACACTGCTTGGAAAATCTCATATCGGATGATCCAATTATACAGACGCCATCTCGCGTCCGCCTAGGCCGTGGCCAAACCGTCAATCCTCTTCACGAACAACGGGTGTGCGCTGCGCTGTGCACTCCAACTCCGTCATGGTTGTGGTTATATGGCAGCCAGAAGCACACCACCCGTTCGTGTTGCCACATTTTCTCCAGAGCGGTGCAGCTTTCGCTCGAGCATCGCATGATGGCTCGTTGCTGGGACCGTTCGAAACCAGCGCACAACACGCGGTGGTTGCGTTCATTGAAACGAAACCTGCAACAACATGACTGCTCCCGTTACTCTCCTCCCCAGAGCCAGTGGAGCGCTTGGTTTGGCCTGGCTGGCGCTAATCAACACTACCGGCGCATCCAACAAGCCGCAGAACCGCGGAGAGCCAGCCAGAGCGAGATGGAAGGGGATAGGTAGCACCGCCATTTGTGCTGGTGGTAGTGTTTCGTGCACTTATGCAATGAACATGCACGAAACCGTGGCACACCTCTCCACGCTTTTCCATGCAAGGAGTCAATGGATTGCGATTGAGTCACGAATAGAAAAAAAAGAATCACGCACACGAAGGAAAAGTCACTGCCGCCAGCCAGTGGAAAACGGTGGGGCAATGGAAAACAGAAACAGAAATAAATCAGACACGAAAGCAACAGACATACCAAAGTATGTGAAATAAAAGATGAAGCAAGGTGTTATAATGGCCATAATGAGCACCGCGAGCCACTGTTGCAGCAAGAGATGCTGGCATACGCGAATGACTCACCAAACATCGCGCAATATCGTGGTGGCTAGGCGTTTTGGAAGAGCGGTGGACGGACGGACGGACGGGCAAAGGAAACACAATTATTCATGTAACACTAGAAAGCGGCCAAAGTGTGAAGCTTTTATTCGTCCGCTCCACGTCCGCGGATGCTGGGGGTTTCTAAGGCTCGGATGAACAGATTCGAAACCTTGTTGCTGCAATAAATATTATTATTTTCTTTAGTTTTTCGCCAGCATTAAAATACACTTTTTGGAACATTATACAGCGAGAAAATGAAGAAAGGAAGGTGAGAAAGAGATAGGGAGAGAGGGCTTTACATATCTCTCCACTGCTGGGACGCGGTGCTGAAGACTTCTCGGGTCCGACGTAGTTTATTTGCTTCCTCCTCGATCTTGTGCGCGGTAGGTTGGCGTGAAGGTTAACTTTGTTTTCTTTGGAGCAATTTGCTTTCGTTCGCCTTGTTGCCTGCTTGGATGAAGATATTATTCAACCGTGTGACCAGACCGGGACGGCTTCACTGGTTGATGGTTTTTGTTTTCCTTCTGTCGTTGCTTCTTTTACGTCCGTGCAAGTATCTAACTCACCTTGAGCTTTAAGCTACCTTCGAGTGTGTAAGTTCAGCCACTCGATCAGAGTCCATATTTCAATCCTTATTTCAACTAGGCAAACAACCGTTAGCTGGGCAAATAGCTGACGCCCTGCTTGGTGACATTCACCTACTTTCATCGCTGTTGACATTGACTGCATCGATGGAATGAAGCGAAAATATTACACACTAAAAGGACACGAATTTTGCGGGTCTGCTGGACTACAGAATAGCTTTCGAGCCGGAGGTGCAATGTCCAGCAGTAAAAGAGAAATATTTCAGCCTGCTCGGCTCGGCGAATTAGATTATTAAATCAATGCCAACGCGCGTGTCTCGGGGCGATTTTACGTTTTACAGCGGTGCGATGGAGGGGCTTCAACATTGACCGCTTGTTAACCCTTGTTTTTCCCCCTGCATACCCATGTCAAAGTTTAGAGGGCAAAAAGCAAACCTGTCGAGTCATCTGATCTCATCAAGCAGACGACCCAGTCAATTTTTTACTGGCTGTGGCACTGTTTCCAAAGTCTACCTGGTATCTCAACCGAGCGGACTCGGGCAACAAGCGTGGAGCAACACGCAGTGAAACTAAATTATCATTAATGCTCTGTTATTTCTCATCATTCGTGGAAAATAACAGCACACGGAGCAGCAAGTGCCAAAAAGTTATATAAATAAAACGACCTTTGAGAAGATGGCGTCGTAGATGTAGTGGGAGGTGAAGAAAATAAATAAAACTAGCTCCAAATGACGCAGTTTGGAGACCAATTCAAGAAAGATTTATTCACCTGCTATGGTTGAGGGAAGCCAAGCCACTCGAACGGTCGAGTTGGTCAATTGGGAGTTTTATTGCGGTTTCATAATACGCCACGTAATGCTGATGGCCGGACAGTCATTAAACGACGTCGCCTTGGTACAAATGGGAGCAGCAAAAACTCTTCGCGCAGTAAGATGATGTGTGATAAAGCCCTACAACTTTCCATTCTAAAAAAAAAAAATTGACCAATGGGGAACCAAACTGTAAAAGCTAATTGTGAAACTTTTGCTCCAAAGAAAGCATAAAGGAATCCAACGAAAGTCAAACGGCAATTTGCTTTGCTTTGCCCTTTTTTGCAATTTTCTATTCCCCTTTTTTTTTAAAGCAGACTACCTGTAAGAGAATTTGGCTTCCCTTTGCCGTTCTTACTAACACAATTTACTTGTTAATTAACACCCCCAGGAAATGGTCTACTTCATTTTTCTTCGACCCAAGTCGCTATCACTGCACTTCAACACCCATTTTAGATCCATTAGCTGTAAGCAATCTTTCGCACTCTGGCAAAAGGGTGATGTGAACTGGTTTGCCACATCCGCCCAAGAGCAAAACTTTGACCACATGCTCTTGGAATCGTTTGTCCTTTTTTGTGTGTGATAAAAACTTCTTTGGACACGTGGGAAGTTGAAAATCGAACAATTTTTCACGCCAAAAGAAAAGCTAGAACTAAACGGAGAGAGCAGAAAAAAGCTTACTAGGAGATTATTTAAGTTGTGGTCTAGCAGATGAATGAAATGAAAAGATGAATGCTTCCGGTATTCCTTTGTTTTTTTTAATCAAAATTTTCAAGCTTTGTTTCAACGCAGGTTTAAGATACCGATAATCGATTTTCCCTATGTTTATCTATTGAATTCTAAAAGTTTATAAAATATTATATTTTGTTCATTTCCGTGTTTAAATCAAAGCGACTCTCTTGTGACGCCAGAAGGAGAGGCTTTAATCGATTTTTGGATTTATTCAATTCCCGCAGTCTCAGAAGGGCACTCGCATAAAACGGATGCCCTGTATATATCTTTCCCAAGAGCTATAGGGCTCCCAGGGGTCGCGGCATACAACCTATCATGAAAAGGTTGACAATGTCTATGCCCTGCAGCAGCATTGGCAGCATTCATATGTTGTAGCTCACCCGGAGGAAATCCGCAGCAAGAAACTAGGGATTGGTATGTACGTTTTTATGCCACCTTCACCTCCATGCTGCTTGGTCGTGCGAGGCTTCCGTTTGCCGCCACCTACAAACGGATGCGGATGTTCGAATGGAGAGAAAGCACTTACCATAATAGAATGCCAACGAGTGGCCAATATAGGGCAAGGGTGTGGGCTAACGGAGTCGGGCACTGGGAACCTGCCGCTCCGAAACAAGAATGAAGGTGACCGTCCGGAGTGAAGTCTTTCGTAATATTTTTACTTGCACTTTTGCTAGTTTACTTCGCAGCCGTCACTGGAAGCGAGCCAAGCGAGCTGGCTCCACGAGAAACCCCGGTACGGCGAACGATGATGATGACGATAGAAAGCTCGGACCCGCGGAGAAGCGAAAGATCGTTGGAGCTGGAAGCGGGCATACCGGCGCTGGCGGCCATAGGCTAGCGAAAGTTATGCAACAGACAGTGCGGCCTTTTTTCCACCATGCTCCCCACCCAGCGGGCTCGAGTGCGCCCTATTCAATGGCATGTTCGTGTATGTTGCCATTTGCCCGCTTGGCCAGCCAGGCTTGTCATCTCCACCGTGCTGGAGACGGCAACATCTGCGCTGAGCGGCAGCGCGGTAAGCGAAAGTCAATTTCAAATGCTGCCTACGAAACCGACGACGAGCATTTTTTTTTTGTCCCGTTGAAATAGGGCCCACGGACCCACCTTGTAATACATGGAGTTGCCTTCTGCATGGTGCCAAGCCCGTTTAGTCTAGCGAGCTTTCATCTTGATTCATTTCGGGCGTTCATATATTTTCCTTGATATTTTTTTTCTTCATTATCCGTCAGTCTGTATGTCATCCAAATGAGCTCTTGAGCGTTGGGCACTTCATGACCCTATTTGCTAACGAACGAGCCACCCAGCGGTTCGGCACGTGGTCTAAAGGATGTTGTAGAAGGAAGGCATATGGTGAGGTAGATGATGGAATCATCGCCTGCTAGCTGTAGATACCACAGTATAAACATATTTTGAAGATGTTTCTTCCCTGCGATTGTGCCGCTTCTTGCAGCGTAAAGAAAATTATAAACACGCTCATAATCATGAAATGATTATAAATTAAGGTCCATTATGTGAACAGAACTCACTACCTCAGATGGGAAATGTGCTTGTGCAGCAAAACCAAACTTTAACACCACTTCACTGGTGGCCATTGTCTCTGTGGAGTAATATTTCTTGAATGCAACCCCCGTAACATCAAATGTTTTGGTACAAACTATAAACTTCATCCAACAGGAAAGAGCTCGAGGCCCTGTCAAAACCATGACCTTACTCAGCTGGACCTAGCGGCGAGCTGAGCGCGAAAAGTAAAGCCCAAATCTGAACGTCAACGTTACAAAACTATCTCTTCGTACCTATTTTTCTATCCTTCTTCCTCCCAATGCCGTTTGCCGTTGTAAACAACTTTTTCCGCAGGATGTTCCATTTAAATTTATGGTAGTTTGGTAGTTTCTCCGCGCCAAATTGGGATCTATCGCCGTGCCAAGCCATCGGCTGTGTCCTTCGGCGACCATGGCCATGGATAGAGTCCTGCGCGATCGATACGGTTGGAGTGGGCGAGAAGTTTATACTTCGCTTACTCTGCTCTGTCCAATCCACCGCCGACCGCTTTTCCGCATGAGAGCGGCCGCATCTTAAACCATCGTCTGATAACTTGGAATCCCCCTGGATGGGGTGGACAGGCGCGCAAAAATATTCTTTGCGTTTGCGTTTTGCAAGATTTACGACGTGGCACAGGCTAGCCAAATCCATATTTGGCGCTACCGGAGCTGTTACAAATGGTGTCAGTAAACCGTGTGCGGGCGAGTCATAATTCATCCTTCGAGAATCGATTACGGAACCGCTGTTTCCGACCTTCCTGGTCCACCTTTACCTCGGACCGTTTCGACCAAGTTCAAAGCACGGACCGGGGGTGCGATTATGCGATGTTCGTCCGCACGATTTTAACTGCAGCTGCGTCCCATTTTTATGCGTTCCTCATTTCCAACTGGTCCGCAAACCACGGGCACGTTCTGCCCGGGACGTTCGACGGACGAAATGCAAATAAAGTAGCCGGCAATTAGTTCAGCACGATCAACTGCACCCATTAGTGCACAATTATTATGCGCACACTCAATTATTCTAACACGCTCGACGGTTGCCTCATGGGATCACCATTTTGGGACTGATTCTTCCCGATCGCGGTGGCAAGCGTGTTTGCAATGCCGGCACCGCGAAACACAAATGCGGCACTGGTTGAGCCTGGCCCGATTTGAGGGCGGAATAAGGAACAAAAAGTCGACTGCAAACTGGTCGGCCGTAAAAATCTCGCACGTTTGTAAGTCTGCAGCAGTCCCGCGGAAACTGGGGGGATTCGAATGCGTGCGTTTCGGGAGTTCGGGTGGAGAAACATAATTCCCAGCTCCAATTACACAGATGGACCATTTTCCAATGGCGTACGCCCTGCTGCGCGCTGCTGCTTGTAAATATGAAAGCTCGTGCTTGGTCGAGATTTGCGGCGTTCCAATTTCGTGCCTACTTCCACGCAGCGCATCGCACCGCGTGCCAGACTGGGAGTTTCCGGTCGAGTTAATTTCACCCCACCGATCACCAGCGCCCCGAAAGGGGTCATCCAACGAGAGCGTGGCCAAGATTGGAAAATCGTGCAATCGATCAAATGCCAGGCCGTGGTTAATTTTTCCTTTCTGCTGCGAGGAGGCTTCCACCGTCGAATTTTCTTTCGCGGTGAAAGGCACGGTGGTATCACCTCCCAAAAAGCCTTTGCTGAGCGTGGAAACCGCGGAATAGGAAATCGCAAATGGTGCCGCGGCCGCCATCCGCTCGGTGGTTTTTGATTGATTATGGATGGAAAGCTCACTTTTCTGACGCATCATCGCGTTTCCATGCAACCCCGGAGCCGGGCAGTGAAAGATGTGCCGTGGGCTTTCTCCGGAGGATGGCTGCTTTCTCTACTGCATTTGCTGCGGTCGCTCGGATTTTTTCTTTCTTCTTTTTTTGCATGCAGATAGCAGCGATAACTGGTGTGAACTGATTTCTTTTGTACCGTCAATCTAATTTGCTCAATATTTCCTGTTTTACTTCGGTGTCATGCATCTGTAAGAGATTATCGTTATAAAACATTGACTAGGTTACCGAAACTAGACTAGGATTTACTTCATATTAGTCAACAGAAGCGTTGTTGTTTGCGTTGTACTCCTTTAGCGATGGAGGATAGTTAGAACTGCATCTGTAGTTGAATTAGCACAATGGTGTCCGGGGGTTTCATGATTAAATAGTTAGATACATATTTCGTCCTACATTCTATGCTATCCCACGAGCTGGCAAAGCATTGCTCCCACATTGATGTTATCACGGACACCTAGGCCCGATTGTATTAGTTTCGTTAGGGAACAAATGCGACCGTACAGCAACCGGGAGCGAACCAATTAGCGAACCGAAACGCGAACCACATGCCATCTGCTGCAGCCCTTCGCGGCTGGCGGCTGTCGAACGTACCTTCCACTTCAGGTCGGTGGTGGAGAAATTGGTCTCCTTATGGACGGTCGGTGGCATCTTTACTATAGAGTTTTCGACTTTCGACTACACGATACGATGGGTGGACACCCGACGGTAAGGTGGAAGAAGAGAAGAATCAATAGATTAGAGCGTGAAAGGTTGAAACGTGCTGGTGGAAAAGGAAGCTGTGGCGGTAGGTAATAGGCCTAGAAATAAAGGTAAAGTGAAGAGTAATTGATAAGGTCGAGAAGAAATGTCCTCACTATTGACGATGGATCTTTGTTCTGACGGCAAAAAAAAGTTTGCCGGCTTTTCTCAATCAAATAAACTATACTTATTTTTTAAACCATTATTTGGCATCGGTTGACGTGTAGGAAAGTTGAAAGAAAAAAGTTTTTCTGACAAAGTAGAGAATGTTGAAATAAGTTAAAGATGATAGAAAATGCCTTCAAAAGTTTCTCGGTCACGCGAAACCAATTTCCATCGAAATGAAAAAGAAAGAAAACTCCACCGAAAAAGTTTGTCAGCCCACGTCTTACGGTAGCGAAAAGTATTTCACCACCCGGGAGATATGTTTCCTCATTCGATCGGTACACCTCGGGAAGGTGGCTCAATGCTGACAAACATTCCTCGGTTGCCCTTTCCGCTGCCCAGCTCATCTGCGCTTCTGTCTGGCAATTCCGCTGCTGCAACACGCGGAAAGTGCTCACAAAAAGGCTTCCCCAAAGTTAGCACATAAAAATCGATCATCTAACGGTGATACATTTCAGTCGAAGCTCGAACGGGCCACCCAAGTTCCACGGGATGGTCAACGGAACGAGGAAAGGAAAAAAAAATACGGCGAAGCGCCAGGAAAAAACGACGAATCGTCACCCATCGGTGCGGAAATTGTTGTAGCTCATGGGGAAAAAGAGAAGGAAAGCCGTGAGCTGCTGCGAAACACATTGTGGAAATTGGTTCACTCTCCAACTGGCTTCCTCGTCGATCGATCACTGCAGATTGGCGCGAGTCAACAAGTAGCACCGTTTCAATCACCAAGCCGTTACCAGCAGCAGCGAAACACTCTCTTCAGAATCTCGCTCAAATGTCTCGTGCCAGCTGCGAAGTCGCGGTCGTTCCCCTGCTATCGGCAGAGTGCACCAAATGCACGCCGGAGCTCCGGGAGGCTGGATGCAGTTAGGGTTGTCGCAATCGCCGTATCGAACCGGTTTGGCGCTGTTCAAAAGCACCAAGTCCCACTCTAACCCGGGGGGGGATTTCACTGGTGGAAGCAGTCGATAGACGACAAAACCCCTTCGATTTCCGTAAAACCTACTGCATCCAACTGCAACAACGGCGATTGTGTAATGATGGGGAAAAACGGTTCGTTCACTAGACATTCGAGCAAAATGTGTGGGATTCGTGAGGGTTTTTTTTTGGAGGCTACGGTGAATCACTTTTGACGCTAGCTATGCGCCTAGCGTACGTACAGTCTCTGGTTTGGGGGTTTCGAACTGACACACAAACAAAGCACAACGAAAAATGGCGCCTATCCTGCGGTGCATACCTTGGTTGGGTTTTTGGGGGCTGGTTTCAACGGAAACGCTGGAAACAACGAACGATCACGGTACACAACGGGTTCACACAACTCTTTGGTTTCCGCTGCGGGTCTTTGGTAGGGAACCTGCTTGAGTGAAACGGAGATCGCTCAAGGAAGGAGGGTGCTGCGACGGCTGCCTGTCTCGACGGATCTCGTCCACTGGAGCTGGTTGGGCTTGCGAGATCTACACTGGTGAACCACTGGAACCACACTGAACGATGTCTTCGGTGGGCCGCGAGGGTAATATTTAAAGAACTGCGCACACCATCAAACGCCGCTCGCACACAGCCGTAGCGCAGCTCGCACCGCAGCTCGTTCGCCTGGTGGGGGGGATCCACGCGCATGAAGATCACGCGTTCGCGTACACGCTGCCTACACACACAGTACAAAGCGGGGGGTTGGAGGGTTGTTTGTGGAGCGGAGATTTAGCGGTAGTTTTGCCTTCCTTGCGTTGAATTTCTCCGAAGGGGAAGTGGATTAACGGAAGACACTGACAGGCATGCACCCGGGGGAGGTGGTGCGCGAAACATTCATAAAGACGCAACCAAGCAACACGCGCCGAGCGCCGCGAGTCGCACCAGGCGGCTACCACCACACAGCCACGCATGCTGTCCAACACACATACAGTCGAGCGCGGCAGATGCCAGGAGGAAGTTTTCCACCCGGGCGAGGAAAAGCGCCGTCCAGCCTTGCGGTGGCCAATCGGTGATGACCCAACGCGCAGCATAATGCGCTCGTACGCACGGTGGCGGTTTTGGCAGGGGGGGGGGGGGGGGGGGGAGGCTTGGTGTAAGCCACACGCACCTCGCTTGTAGCTCGTGCCGAAGACGCGTGTTTTGTCTGCAAGGAAGACCCCACCTGCCGCCCGGAGCCCTCGAGGCGCCAGGGACACGCGATCCGCGATCTCGCAACGTATGGTGCATGTCAGTGCGGGCATAGGGCGCCATGGCAAACATCCATTCCGCGCCAGGGAGGGGGAATACACAGCAACAAGGAGCAGAAATAGTTTGTCGTTTATCGCGTATCGCTTGAAGGATGCCCAGAAAGCGCCCCTCGAGGCAATGGTGAAGGTCCGCAGGGCAGGGCATTTATCGGCAGGATGAAGAGAGGCTTACTCGTCATCGTACGGTGTGTAAATTGCGTATGGGTAAGCGGTTGCAAAATTTGGAAAATGGTAAACATGTGTAAAACGGGCCCCTCCGGAGCATCTAGGTGTTTCCAATGCAGTTCAATTTCAGCCACGTGGGGCTGTTTCACCTCTAAAACATCCTGTTATTGGTTAATTAGTATCACAACAGCGCAAATGTTGCAAATCTTTTGATTTAGCCAAGACTAAATAGCAAGAGCGTTTTCATATCATTGTATTTCAAGGATTAAGCCACCCCCACAGGTCGACCAAAAGATTTGCTTTGTTTGATTTAACATAGACTGCAGGTCAATGCTTTTAGCAAAGGATTTGCACTGAATATTATTTATTATAACGTACCCATTTATTGTCTGAATAAACTACTCAGTAAGTTGATTGTTAAAACTGATTCAATATACATACATATAGAAAATGAATAGTCGTGATATAGAACTTTCTAGTAACATTCCATCAATAAGCTAGATTTGTGTTATCTAGAATGTTTTATAATCTATTTCCAATAATTTACACGACAAGTTTCCCGATATTTTAATCCAGAACAAGCAAACAAATATTTGAAATAATATACTAGATAGGTGTCCGGCTTTGTTCTGGATGTTGTGGAGAATTGTTGTGGAGAATTGGTTGTTTTTCAGGTTTTTCTCTCAGGTTTCAGGAACATAGTATACATATTTTATCCGCAGAAAACATCACGTGCAGTGAAACATCAACCATTTTTCTTCATCTTCTTTCAATCATCTTCTTCAAGGAAACTAAGATAGCCTGTATCAATAGCTTGAATGTTAATTTTAATATTTGTTACATATTGCTTTTATTTGTATTTTACTAATTCTAGATTTTACTGAAATTTTAGAATTTTTTCTAATATTTTGGACAATAACGAGATGTGTGCTCAAAAATTTCTAATATTTCATAAAACTAGATGCTATGGATAAAGAAAAGTATGAAAAATTATATGATTCTTGAAAAGCCCATTCTTGAAATATTGAATAAAAACCGGTACACGTGTAAAACCCATTTTCATCTTTTATTGGCGAGTAATTAGGAGTTTTCAACTATTTTCGCGACAAAGTGACCGTGCAATAATGGACAAAAAAACTTTCCGAACGCTGGTGTGAAATGGAGAAAAAGATGGAATCGATCTTTATCCTGCCGGAAAACTACTTTTTTTTTCTCCTCCAGCTCTTCCGCACCCAACGATGAAGCCGACGGAAATGTCCCCGCCACTCCGCTCGTCGTTTAGTTGTTGACTTTGCAGCGCAAGTTGAAACTTTTGCAAGTTCATTAAATCGGCCACACGCCGTACGCCCACACCTTTGGCGTTTCCACCAAGAGCAGGAAAAACTTTTCCGATGACCCCGTTGCACGAGCAGCAGGACAGGGGGAAAAAAACGACCCACTGGTGCACAACAACCCTGGAGGAAAAGGAGGTTTGCGCTGTTTGATAGAAATTTAATTGTTTTCACTGGGATGTCGCTGCTTTCGCTCGAAAGCAAAGAAGAAACATCCCGTCGGAAAACGTTCGCTGCCGGTGCACCCGGGCCAGACCCGACACGGGATCATAAATGCCAATGATTAATTAATGCAGCCGATAGAGTTTATTCGTCGTGACCCGTGAGGCGTGTATATGTTTTTCTTTGTGAATGTATTTTCGTTTTTCCAGCGCCTCGGAAGCCTTGCGGTGGGTGGGGTCCGCCCGGGTCCGGCTGTATGTTGGCCGATGCGCGCTTGCGGTGTTATGCAGACAACATATAGTACCTTGCGGTGGACCCAGCGCACGAATGCCGATTGCTCTCATGCTTATGTATTGGTATCTTACACCTAGCGGCCCTGCGCCTCACGCACCGTTGAGCTATCATTTTTATTCCAAAAATGCACAACCTTTACCCGTCTTTTCGCAACAGCTCTGCCTGATTTGCAACGGCTCGTTAGCGCATCGTGAAATTTGGTCCATGCAGACCGAATGCTGCTGATTTCGGTTTTATCACAACGAATGATAAACTCATAAGCACGCGCTCGCAACGTGCGCAGTCGGTTGAAACAGGAGCTGGTCTTGTAACACGATTTTGGCCGCGGCTGAGCACATGAGTCACATCCTATAGCCAGCCAACACGTCTCCGTGATGAATCATTGAAAAGTGGTTCATAGTGGTGTTGGAAATTATTTCACTTGTCATTAAAAATCCACTTCTTCAAGTCAATTGCAATCGAAATAAATATTCAGCAGAACGATACTTTCATTTTCTGTTTTCTACTTACACGGTTCCTTACTTACAACAAACAGTATACTGATAAACCCACATGACAAGCTACAAATTCATAGATACAAATTTAGTAAAAAAAGGAGTAAAATTTATTTTTAAGAAATAAAGCTAATCGTTGATAATGTTTTAAACCAGTCGAAAAGGAGAATTATGTTTGTTGTACAAACAGGAAAGCAGTTCAGTTCCCATTTTCATCCCAGCCTTCATCTAGAAACGTAAGAAAAGTATGAAATACTCAGGCTTAAAGAATTTCATTTGTTGATCCCCAGCCCAACACCATGTAACACCCACAATCGATGCATACGATCAACCATTTGCATTGCCGGCATCTCGCAACTCATGAGTCATTTTTGATTAGTTTTATATTGAAAACGTGGTGTGAGCATTGCGGAAAAGGAAGCAAAATCAAAGGAATTCACGAAACTGCCGAAGAAAAGCGTTAACCCCTGCTCGCGCCGTACGGTTGAACTTTTCATTTTATTTCGCCTTTTCTTTCAAATGGATGGAAGCAAAGTGCAACCTGGCATCGTCGGTATTTCCTGCCAGCTGGTTACGACGCAGGCCGGTGAAATTGGTTGTGTTCGGTCACGATTTTCAGTGATGGAAGAAACCATTTTTAACATTTTTTTCCTTTGTACTTCTCCAGTCTCCGGTCGCCGATTCCGATGGAGAAAGTGACCCATGTTTCGTATGCATGCCATGCGTTGTTCACTCCTTTAGACAGCGGCACGCTGCGGACGACGTGCGTTGGTGGAAAATTGGAAAAATACAATTGAAAATGTATGTGGAAATTTTGTGCTGGTGAAATTGATGAAGGCTAGAGCTGGAATGGTCTATTCGTCAAACTTTTTTGTTTGTAAAAAAAGGATTTTTTTCACATTAGGATTAAATATTTTATTTTCACATATAAAGTACGTGCTTAAGAAGCAATTGAGTCAATCGCGTAACCGGCAAAACTCGCTCCTCGTAAACCGTTTGAATTTAATCGGCTTATAATCATCCCAAAGCTCACCTGTCCTTCCCGAGCTCGAAATGGTTTCCAGAGGAAAGCCGGAACGTTTGATGGTGTGATATGATTTTCCGTGCTATACAGCATTTGATTTTCAATTTCAGCAACCGCCCACGCGTAATCCCCCTGCTGCCCCTTTCCCGCTCCCGGGTCGGATTTCGTCCATTAAACAACCCCATCCTGACACGCAATGCAGACCGGAATTCGTTATTACTTACCCGGTGCCTGCGATCGGTATAATTACACCTGAAAGCTTTACGCTTTTTCGCTATCAATTAAAATTCCAGTATCATTATCAACTATTGGTCTTTTTCTCTTCCCTCATCACCTCCACTCGGCCCACCTACCCCTCCCCCCAACTGCAATACACGCGCTGGTGTTTCATCAAATTTATTTATTTTTATTTTCAGCTGTTTTATTCATTCGCCCAACCATTCGCTGCTTTCTTTTCGTTTTTCGCCATGTCATCCGACCGTCCGTGCACCCGCGTCGGATTTGAGGTAGCGTTGGTGAAATTGCATTTATTTATTCCCCATGGAGCCGTGTATCGGCAGTGTTGGCTTCGGCCCGTTCGGGATTCGTCATGGGTGCTTAAGTGCGTTACCTTTGCTTATTATTTTGCACATCTTAAAGTTCTGCCATTAACGAAGTACTGTTGAAGAAAAATCGGTATCAACCCGAGATGGACTGATTGATGATCTGTCAGTTGCTCAGGTAACTTCCAACATGGCTTTATTGATGAAATCTAATTAAAAATGAGAAATGAAAATTGAAATCACAATTGTTTTACAAATAAAATAATACACGAATTGGATATTTGCAAAAAGGGAGTAAAATAGAGAAATAGATTTACTTTAACAAAGAGTGAAATTTATCCATTATTAAAATAAATGAAATCAATTTTCGTGTTTATACAGACTTGAGCATTGCATTGTTCGCCGTTTTCGAATCTATAATATCGCTGGTTATTGGTATTGAAACTTTTCTAGAACGTAATGAGACCCTCCGTATCACCACCACCATTCGTTCACCAGTGGGAGCATCGAGTAGCTCGAAGGTCGAAGTACACAACAGCAGAACAGAATCGTATTTGCCAAGAAAATACGATAGAACCATGGTGCGTAACCGCGCTATCGCAAGCGCAAAACGACGGTAGCAGAAATGGCATCGAATCGACGCAGCCCTTTGTGAGGCAGTGCACCCCCCTAGAGGTGCGGAAAGGTGTTCATAAAGTACGTTTTCAATGCGATTAAACGCAAAGGGCGCGCATCAAAAAACCCCACCCGGCACGGAACATCAGGGTAGTGAGGAAATTAAAAAAATATTGCAACTTATCATTTCCTTCCCGGGTTGTTGCATGTTGCTCGACGCTATGGGGCAATGGAAAATGGGTGTGTGTGTGTGTGTGTGTGTGTGTGTGTGGGTCGGGGTTTTCTCTTTTCTTTCGTTCATTACGACGGGGAAGTTGTTCTTCTTAACGTGTTATTGAAAGTTCGTGAAGCAAACGTTGTTAGAGGCCAGCAATGGTTGATAGTAGCACAGTAGCTGTGCCAGGTCCGTTTGGCTCGATTTGGATCACTTTATAACGGCTGCATTGCTGGAGGTGAAGTGCATCATGATGGTGAAGTAGATTTGAAATGAAAGTAATCCTCACTCCTCCATTTATCATTACCGTCGGTAATGAGAAGCGGTTCCATTTGTTACTGTTTCCCTCGTTGCATTCTTACCCGACCAAAACAATCATTTGGGGGACCTTTTTGGGGGGGAAAAACACACATTTACTGTCGAAGACGTTTGTCCCAGACACACGCACCCACACGCAGCCCCGGCAAAAGCTCACTTCCGCTCGGTTTACTTGGTTTGCGCGAGCCCGTTTGCTAACGAGATAATTATACCCGATACTGGAGCATTGGTTACGGTCTGGCGGGTTTTCTTCGTCGGCACGCTGGGCGTCGGTAGGTTTGATGCGTGGCCACGATCATCGCAGCTGCGCAGCTTCCGGGGCGAGACCCGGCCGGCTAACTCATCTTGCCCGAAACGGCCCCAAAACCAAAGTCTGGCAAGCGGAGCCTTCAACGGCTTGCGGTTATCTCTCGTCGAGCATAAAATGGTCCCCCCCCCCCACCGAGCCACCGTGAACCATTACCCGGCACATAACACATGTTTATGATTTGTTCATTATTCAACCGCGGCGCTGGAGCGAGCTCTCGTACGATGCTTTGCACGATGGAGATGAATAAAATGAGAAAGAACGAGACACGGACAAGCACGGGTCGATTCCCAGCCGGAGGAAAAACGGAACGATGATATCCGGGCAAGCTGGCTGATGTATGACGCAACGGACGAGTTTTACGTCATTTGTACCATTTTTAGGCGGTCGAATTCGTGGATGGTTCGTTCATATTTTGTTCAATTATGCATCGTGCGCTAAATGCTGGCACCGTCTGCACACTTTCGTCGACAGTTTGCAGCTGAAGCATTTGCTCGGTCGATAAAAACCTTGATTTCCGATCGCTATCGCAATGAGAAGCGGAACAAAAACGTTTGGAACAACGGAAGAAGCTTTCTATCGAAGGTTTTTATTAGATTGTGCGATGAAATATGGTTCGAAGCAAGCCGGCAAATTTATGTTTGCCAAGAATAAGGGTATTGCATTAGAGAGGAGATATAAAAAAAAGGACGATTGATTTTCTTTCCTCTAAAGTTGTTTCGATCGTTCGTTAAGAACATTGCTCACCGCAGGTTTACCATCGCGAGGCGTAAGACGTTTTCCACGAACGTCCATCCAAGCGCCTCTCCCTGGGGGGCACCATTGTTAGGTGATTTATTTAGTTTTTCTACAGTTTTCTCTGTGCGCATCAATTTTCGAGCGGATTAAAATCGATTTGAATTGATAGACGCGTAATGGTAGAGACAAAAAGCCATTAAAACCGGGGAAAATGAGTGCACTTACACAGCCATGCGCGGAAGTCGACGGACGGCTGCGATGCAACGCGTTTTCCGACGGAGAGCGGTACACACATCGCTTCCGAAAGTTGGCCCGCAAGCCAAAACCCAACGCGGATGCTCCACAGATTGCCGTTGCATTTTGCAATTATATTAGCTTCGGTTAGCAATTTTGCGAGAAACGTCTTTTTTCTCCGTCTCTATCCCTCTTTATCTCTCTCTCTCTTTATATCTTATTTCCTTCACTCGGACCGGGAAAGTTTTCATCCCAAACCGTGGCAACGAATCCACGTCAGCGGATTCTTTCGCGAAAAAAGCAACAACAAAAAAACCACCGTTTGTTCGCCGACTTGTCTGCGAAATTTTGTTAATTTATGCATCTCTAATTTTTCTTTCGAGCGTTTCTGGTTGTTCCTTTTTTTTGTGTGCTCTTGCCCATTCGCACCCAAGTGAAAAGATGCGCAAACTGCAATAAATTTGCCATAACGGAGCCAACGGAAAGGCGGACAAGAGGAAATGGACAATTTTACCATTTGAACTCTTGCGGCACTATCTTCGGCTACACGGTTTTTGCGTTCCTTGGCTAGGATAGTGCCTAACTGGGGTCGGCCTCTGGCACTAGTTTTCACTCATGTGGCAATTAATCTCTTTGGCTTGATAGTTCATCAGTGCTGGATGGTTTTTGAGTTTTGCCGTTGGAAAGAATCGTTCGGATAGAATAAAAATAGGGTCTGCAAGGGTAAACCATACCTACATAACCATACGAACCTAAACATACAAGTTTGTCGAAGGGCCCAATTGAGCCTCATATTTGATAGAAGAAAGTGTGAATGAACAACAAGCATCAATCTTTATTTCCGCATGTTGTTGGATCAATATTTGGATACAAGTGCTTTCAGAAAACCACTACCTTAGGTACTTTATTGTGCATCCTTTGTATTTGTATTGTATCCTTTAAGGCACAGAGCAACTCCATACTAGTGATAAATGCAGAACGTTCGTTAAATTGATCTCCAATAATATCAACTTATTTACTTTTCTTTGCCCTACCAAAAACCTCCGAATGTTTTTGGCCCCAAGGAATCGTTTGCATGCCGTTCGATGCCTCTCCTCGACGTCTGCGAGCGGCTCATGAACATCCCTTGCAATTTGTGGTTCTTCAGTAGGAGAAATAGAAAGTGAGGCTGTTCCTAAATGTGCCCCAGATGGGTGTGGGCGGTGCGTGTAGGTGGTTCCTTCCTTTTGTCCTTGAGTCGATTACTTCAGCTGCACCAACACCATGAAGTAGGTGACAACGGCTCCCAGGACCTGCGTCGGGCGGGGAAGAAGAAGGAAGGGCAGCGTGAGGGATGAAACACAAACACACGCAAAACATCAAAGATCAGCAAGTGAGCCTTCGGTGACGAGACGTTTCAAGCAAGTGTTGGATGGTCGGCTAGTTAGCCGCACGTCCAAGGCCCCTTGCCGTTGCAGCTCGTGTGGGAAATCGTTTAAGGATGGATTACGTTCGGGCAGGGCGGCCCGGCGTTGACTTCCATTTGCTTGCACAGCCAACTCACCGATGCGAACAGATCCAGCGAAACGGTGAAAAACTTTGCCCCGGAAATGGTCATCGCCTTCTGGCACTGCTGGCACACGATCTGCACGAAAGTTTTTGCCTCCTCGGAGCCATCGTACCAGTGGCACGAGTAGGCCGCTTCCATCACCGATGAGCTCTGGATCGAAAGTCAGAACGAGGTGCAAAAAAAAGAAATGAAAAAAGAAACGTTAGATATGGCGATGAGTGGTGGGTGAATTTTGCGGCTCTTTTTGCCGGTTCCTCCGAATGGCAAGTGAGAAACCGCTGCCGGATGTTCGTTTTTTCGGACGTTACCTCCTCGATGAGCCGGTTGCCGAAGATGCAGAAGAGGAAAACCTGGGCCAGAGCGTAGCACAGATAGCCGATGACGGTCAGCCCGTACACGTTGACGCCGTCGATCTTGGTAGCCTGATACGCGAGCAGTGTCAGCTTGATGGTGGACGTCAGCATGTGTAGCAGCAAGGCCGGGCCGTAGGTATCTCCAATAGCTGAGACGAGCCTGGGGGAGGAAGACAAAAAAATTAGGTCAGGACATCGGGCTCGCAGAATTGGCAAACGTTTGAACGTAGGGTTTGGGCACATTTCCACAGGCCAGAATATGTTTCCCTCGACATCATTGAAGTCATGTCTCTTGTATCGAGGTTTTTTTCTCGTCCTTATAGCTTGAAGGCTTGTGAATAATAAACATATTAATCAATTCATGCATGATCGATTCAATCGACCAATTGGGTTCAAGAGATGAATAATGTACTTTCACATCACAAGAATGATGGGGCTTTATTCTTCGCTGCGTTTTGTATTTTCTCCGCATAATCCATCATTCAATCAGTCGTGAAAAGTATCAGTGGTACAAAACGGCAAGAACTTCTCTTTTTCGTTTTTCTCCTTCAGCGATTCAGATTAAATGTACCGTTTGACAAGTACCAACGAATTCATCCGTTTTTTTTTTCATTTATATTTGTTGTGTGAAAACAATTTTTTCAATCCAATTCACAGAAAAGAACACTTTCCTTTTTATTAGATTTCATGCTGAAGTATGACACTAGAATGAAACATTTGGGTATTGTCTAAATGGGATCAATTTTGCAGACTTCCAAACTAACTTCTGTTCTGTTTCTGAGATACCATACTTGGGTATTTTCTATCACTTCTTATACTGGTTGCAAATTCTCCAATAATCATTTTCTCCTTTGTACATCCTCTAGGATACCAGATCTCGAAAATTGGAGAATCTGCAATCAAATAACATTTCCACCATGTGTAAAGGTCGTTAAAACTTTGATCCTTCGGGGCATTGGAAGCCCAACGCCCTCTAAAACAGACGCGCACCTTCTAGTTCCCATCGGGGATACCAGCATTCGAATGAAAAGCGTTTCTGGTTCGCATTGCCACCGTCGTTAACCCCATCGCAGCGCTCGTCTTTCGCGTGCGGAAATTCAAAACTGCTCGGGACGCCATCGAAAGCCCCGGGGGTTTCCTCCGTTGAAGGGTAAGCGCTGAGAAGGAAAAACGCGTGTCACACATCCACCGGCGAACGACACTCAAATCACGCCATTTCCAAACGACGTTGTGTTTCGGGCGGAATCTTGTTTCTGTTAAATATCCCTTGTGACAACCACCACCGCCACGCGCTACCGCCAGCACACTCTGTCGAAGCGTTGTTTAAAAGCATATGGAAATCAGTCAGCTCAAAAAATTCACACCGACTCGTTGACAACAAAAAACCAGAGCTCGGGAATGACGCGAAATGGCAAAGTGCCCCGGGGATCGCACGAAATGAGATGGTGTTCTGAATTCTTCTGTGTACAGAAAGACTCAGTGTGTGAACGAAAACAGTCGAGGCTTGTCGCCAACGTGATGGGAGCTTTCGCGACATCGAACATTCCTGCAGGACGTGGCACGTTTTGTTGATGAGGGCATATGGATGGAGGGCGGTGTTGGAGGGTGACTCGTGTCAACCCGTGGTCTCGTGCAGGACGTGAAGGAGGGCTTCAGAACAGCAGGAAAACAGAACCACTCGAGAGGGATTTTCTTTTCATTTGGTGCGCTCATTTTCCGACCCGCTTCGATTGCGTAATGCCCACACGGCTTACGGTTTTGTACGTTGTTGGCAGGATTCAAGTGGAAGCAAAGGTAAATGGAACGGAGAAGCGATGCAAATAAAAACCGTACACGACCCTTAAATCCCTCGTATGGTTCATTTTGCTTGCATTGCCCGGATGCTCAGCTTTATGCTTAGACATCGAAACAGGCAAGTAAAATAAAAAAAAAGTCGGGGTGAAGACAGCTGGTATCACTGGCAGAAGGAAAACGAATCTCAAGCGCGAGCTGTTGCCGCTCCTTAAAAGGAAAGGAATTAAATTTAAAAAAAACCTACTCCCGGATTTTCAGTGTTGATGAAGAAAACATCGGAAGTAAACAAGACTGAGAAGAAGAAAAAAACTCACGCAATGCAAACAGGTCCAGCCCTCGTATCAAAACCCGCAAAAACGAGAGCAACCAAAAACAAACAAATTCCCTATCGATTAGGCGCAAAATGCCGCCTAAAATGCGGCAACAGACAATGCGCTGCTGATCGCACGGTACGTCTCGAGAAAGCGAGGAAAAGTTTGTGGAACGCTTGCCATCGGTGCATGTGGTTTTGACACGCCCCGGGGAGAAACGATAGGCGAAGTCCGCCTTGAAAATTGGCCATGATTGGAAAAGGGCGCTAAAGTTTTCAACCCCTCAAGGCAGAAGTGGGTCATCGATGGCAAGGATAGCGCTACGTATCGGGCCTAAATCTGGCACGAAGGCAGAATCAAAGAATAATACCAGCGGCATGGCATTACAAAATCAAGACGATGTCTAACGAAATTTACAACTGTATTAGCTCTGGCAGCTGGTGGTCCTGTAATCCTAACCAAGCCCCAGGCAAGTCATCGCGACCGGATGATTCAATTTGCCCGAGTGGCATCTAAACGTTTTCGCTTCTCGTTTCACGGAACAAGCTCGAGGATAATGTGCTGCCGTCAGCGATTTATGGCACTGTAACGTTCGTATCACAATTTCTATTTCCACAACTCGCAAAGTCCGGGATTTGAGCAATGGAATTTTCCACCCGGCTTCACTAACCGTTTATTCGATTTCGGAGCTTTTGACCGCAGGATACTGGCAGTCCTCAATATGTCAAGCGGGGCTTCCTTTCTTTCTGGTGCGGCTTGGAATAAAAAAGGTTTTGCTTCAACACATTTTTACAGTTAGTAATTCTGACACGAACACGTCACGGGGCGTATAGGTGACGGAAACATTTTCCATGCGCGTTACAATTGAATGTGATTTTTTTTTTATCAAAGATTAAAGCACCATGTCCTTGCCAATACTTTTTTTACATCTTTAATTAATTGGATTACAACTTTTTCTACTCCTTTGGTTTGGGCTATTTAATGGTTAAAAATGTTTGATGTGCCGTTTTTACAATCACAATTACCAGAAAAAGGTTCAGCAGAGTGGAATTGCATGAACCCAGATTAAAGTTGAACTTCTTGAACAAGAAAATTGAATTCAACCTGTTGTGGATGGTTCTAAAAATAGATACAAAATTGTCACACGGTTTTCGTCCTCTTACTTTAACCAAGTGGGTGTGTTGTCATGAGCAACCTGAAGTGATACTTGTGCGCTTTCCTTCGTTGTTTGGGAAAACACCTGGAAAACTGTAGACAACGCTTACAGCCATTATGAACATACTCCTGGCCTAAGCTCTTGATGAAACGAGAAGTGGTGTTCTTGAAGATCACTTTAGGTTTTCCTGAGCACAACAACTTTCTTCTTTGAATACAGTTCTTGTCGGATGATTGCTACGAGTAAGGGATTCTCTTTTTCGAAACATTCCCATTCCACATTAAGCGAGGCGAAAATTCTCCTTTGATTATGAGTGTCAGTACACTATATACGGGGAATTCTTTTGTAGAAAGCACAGCGTCGCTGGCAACTTCAATAACTTTTCGAACGATCAATAACTTACCTCACAACGTGCTTATGTCGTTCCACCCAGTACTTGATGGCACTGCGCACCATCATTTCCTGTTTGCGTGTAAGCCCGTTCGGGTTTCCGTTTCTGCCATTTTCATCGAACGTTTGCAGCGTCGATGGGGCCCGGAACTGTGCCCCCCAGTCCGCCTTCGAGCTGTAGATGCCACTCAGATCAAAGTCCTTCACGTCGGGGTTTTTCTCTGTGGGAAAAACATGGTCGAACCAACAATCAGCTAATCAGCACCATAAGACTCTCTCGCGGAAGGAACTAAACGAACACAAAAATAAATAAATAACAACAAACATCAACGTTGTGAACATTATCAATTATGTATTGCGAAACAATCGTTACACTGCACAGATTTAAATTGTCGATCTACAACAACCACCTGGACACAGACAACAAAGGCTTGTACATTGGATTCTGACGAGGGTAGTGAGCCTAAAATATTGATTTCTGGAGATGCCGGGTATCGATCCCGGTACCTCTCACATGCTAAGCGAGCGCTCTACCATCTGAGCTACACCCCCTTCGGTGAAAAGCAACTGTAGGGCAGCGTCCAAAAGTTTCGACATGACCTCCTTTCTGCTGCAGCTCTCCGTGTAAATCCTTGGCGATCAACATAAGCCCCATAAATTACATTCAGTTTATATTGGCCCCGCAAGGTGGGGATAAACACCAAAGCTGATAATAAACCAGCCTGATCAAGCGCACGGACGCGTGGCGTAGGTAGCTGTATCAATGCAGAGACATAGCAAAAACAAAAAAACAAAAAACTAGTCCCTCTCACAGTTCAAAGGGAAGAAATAAAAGAGATCAAAACGTGGAACGTTGGTGTACCAACGCCAGTGGTGAAAGGAATGAACGCCGTGGTTGTCTGGCGGGGGGTTTTAATATGCATTTCGCGTACCACTCTGAACAAACCGAGTGCCAACCACGCCCGTGCCTGGTCAATGGAATTGACTTTGGAAAGTTGAGTGATTTTACGCTGATGTGCATGTTTTTAAGATCGTTGCATCTTTCTTATTACCTGCTATGTTGTTGATTTCGTACTGTAAATTTTAAAAACTTGTAAATTGGTTTCAATTAAAACAAATGTTTTGCTAAACCGAATACTTTTAATTTGAGTTGACTTTGTTCGCCATTGTGTGAGAGATTGTGCGAAGATTTATTATCTTTAATTTATTTAAAGGAAAAACATGATTTGTGTAACAACAACTATGTTCACAACTGTAGCATTTGCTGCTGGTCTATCAGTTTTTCATGCAACCTCCCACTTCCGTCCATGGCTTCAACGGCCGACGGACATTGAAAGCTATTTTTAAAGTTCAATTTGAGGGATGTTTTTTACGCTCGAGACTAGTCTGCCAGTGTCGCACGTTGTTTTATACCTCACTTTTTCTCGATTATTTTTTTTATTTCCGTTTTTTCTCTCGCTCGTTTCAATTTGCTCCACTCAGAGTGTTTTGGGAGTTTTTGTTTATTTTCTTTTTTATACAGCCCTCGTTGCTGTACCAGCTCTCGCCAGGAAAGGTCAATCCGGCGAGGAAGAGCCATTTCGTCAATGTGCGACCATTGCCCCCCCCCCCCCCCCCCCACTTGATGGTCCTTACTTTCGGGCCAGCCTTACCCGTACCTACCTTCGTTGATGATCAGTTCCGATTTGGAGCCGGCTGAAATTGCTCGGAACAAGGCGGCCGAGTTGGGTCGATAGGTATCCAGCGAGGCAGATAGCTCCATTAGGGGTCGCATGATTCCCTGCAGAATGGTTGACGTCGGTAGGTCGGGCGAAAACGTTACCAACGATTAGGGCACATCGTGGTGATGGATCGTTGATCGGCGATGAGCACCACCATTGACGGCCGGGCAGTGAACGGGAGAGAGTGATGAGTGAAAGCGAAATCAAATCAACCCACTAAGCTTGCAATTTTCCCCGTTTTGTAGAACGAATACGAATCGGTATTGCAGCTGGTTTCGCCGGTACCCACCTTCAAGTGTTGCAGCTGCTCGCAGGCCAGCAGCAGCCAGGAGCAGAACATGACGTCCGCGAGATTGCTCTGGACCATCGAGAACAGCAGGAAGTAAATCTGTGGAGCGTTAAATTGCCAGCAGCGTAAGAAGGAAGTTAGAAGGAGGTAGAAGGAGAAATCAAAATCCGCCCAGCTGCACCGGAGGGAAGCAACGATGGACTGGGGCATCAGCTGCGTGGGATTCTGGAAGAAATCAGTAAAACCTTCGACCACCTTGCAGCCGGGTGTAGGTGCTATCGAATCCCGCCAACGCTGCGACGAGTCCGAAGCAAGTTTACCCGAGCATGAAAAGTCCATTAGTCGCTTAAGAGCGGAAATAAAATTAAAAACAACTCATCAAACTTTATGAGCATCGGCTCACTGGGGCAGGTCTCGCTACTGCGCTCCTTGAACGGAGGAGCTACGTCGTTCGGCAATATCAATTCGAGTACCTTTTGATAGGGTGACTTTGAGCCCACGGGGAGGCAACAATACTTCAGCATGCACTTTGTTTTAATTGTTCGTTTGTTTTATTACGCCAATTGCAATGGACAAAACAGTTCAATTAATTTGCTTCAAATAGTTTTTCGCAAGGCGCAAAATAAATAAAATCTGTGGAATCGCTAGTTTATTGTTACACCTAATTTGTGTTTAAATGTAATGTAGAAGACAATTTATAATATAACCTTATTGTACTGTTTACCAATCTTCAATATTGCTATGTAGGGTAATTTATATTAATGTGAATAAACAATTAATATGTAATGGCTCAAGTTAAGATTAACTGATAATTGTTCATGAGCTTCCTGCAACCTTCATCCATGGCATAGACGGGGGAACCTGGGCCAAATCGATCGTAATACTGCCAGCTTTCTTCCAATCAACTGAAGTCTATTAGAAACGGACCCCGGAAAAACCGGCTGCCTATTTCCTTCGAAACAGCGTCCTTTGGTCTGGTCTGGTAAGCTACCTTGAATGGCTAACAATGACCGAAGGGACGCCAGAAATCCTGACGGACGGAAAATACTCCGAAAAAGAAAGTGGGTTGAACATTTCCATAATCGTCTTTTCCCCTCATTTAATGCCGTTCCAGCGTTCTACCGTGCTATCTTTCCACCATGACGGTCGCGAGAAAAACGCGAACGCCATGATCATAATTTTTCCTCCCTCAACCTGCCCGCGACCTTGATACGTTTCAGCGGACAACGACCAAGGCATGACCAAAAGTAGACGACACTGCAGCCATGACGACGATGATGATGAAGATGCTGGCTCGTGGCGATGGCAGTGCAGACACTTTTCCGTACGTACCTGGTAGATGAAAGAGAAAATGTACGCCGGTCCGCTCATGGCATTCCAGGGATACCAGGACTTGATGGGCAGCCGGGGGATCTCTACCGTGTACGTTTCGTTGGTTTCCTTATCGAGCACATTTTTCACGCTCTCGCCGAAAAACGTTATCGTTACCCAGGCTGAGCGTCGATGGCATGGCATGGGGGCATTGAAAAGGCCGGATAAAAGAAAGAAGAAAATGGTTTCAGGGGTACGGTGCGGCTTGAGGAAATTAGCTTTGAACTTCCACTCGGGACTCGCCGAAAAGTGGCCGAAAGAACGATTAATCAACCGACACTTGGAAAACTGTGGAATTCCTGGAACCGAGATGGCACAACCAAGAAGGAAGCCCCCGAAAGGACCCAGCCGGCACGGAATCACATTTTGGCACGTACGGTATATCGACTTTCGGTCACCTTTTCGGCTGCGTGCGGTTGCGATCGACACGTTCGCGATACCTACCGACAACGGAGAGAACGGTGGTGGCCATCACCAGCACGAGCAGCTTCCTCATCTTGGCCAGCGCAATCGAATGGTAGCGTGCGTCGGACTCGGCGAACAGCGGATGGGAGTTGGTCTGGTTCCAGATACCGAGCGTGCGGTAGAAGTTCTCCGAGTTGACCGCAAAGTAGATGAACTTCGTGACCGAGTGCGTGAAGAACAGCGTCGTGATGGTGTTGGCCGTCAGCTCGTTCACGTCGTCCGCGTTGGTGGCCAGGTTGCCGAGGATGGCGAGGAACTGCAGCACCACCATGGCGAGCGTCCACCAGGAGTACACCTTGCGGATCAGTATCGGCCCGGTGACGTAGCGAAACAGGAAGTGGCCGCTGGCCTGCATGAGCCGAATGTTCGGCATCAGGTCGGCGACCAGCCCGACGTACTTGGTCGGTTGGACTTGCATCTGGACAACGCAGTGTGTGGCCGGGTTGGCAGAAAGGGAGAAACGACGATAAGAGGATTTGTTGGAAATTGGCGCCAATGTTTGCTCTTGCAGTCGCCGAGTGATTTATCGAATTTCGCAAACAAACAGAACCGTGTTTTTAGGCAAACTAAAACCAGCGGCTGGCAAACATCGAAGGAAGAAGGCCACTTCCGAACTGACGGGTGGCTTCACCCTGTTTCAATATCCGCTGGTTGGAGAAACTATTAGAAAGCTCCAAATCAAACCTTGGCTCGAAAGAGATTAGTTGCAGTTTGTGTTGCGCGAAAAAGTTTATACATTCTGTTCACTCATCATCACAGATTTGTTAATTTTTACGAAAAATCTTAATTATTTTTAAATTGCTTGCTTTTTCAATTTTTCGCTCTTGTTGTCCGACAACGATACTTACTTTAGAAATGTGTGTTTCCTATATATCTCTGTAAACACAACACACGTTCACAATAATCCCAGTTGAAGAAAATAGTTCAATTTCGAGTTCAATTTCACAACGGGACGAACTGGCAACGAACGAGCTTGGGTGAAGAATTTCCCACCGTGGCGAGGATCGATTTAGTTTCCGAAAACTTTACACATTCCTTGTTTGCAAGCTGGCGCTCTTGAACGGTAATAAGAATGGCAACATGTTGTGCTCTCTCCCGAGCTTCGGTGCACGGTTGACGTCCTTTGCGGAAGCAAAACTCCAGCCAACTAACGATCTTCGTATCGGTATTGTGTGGTTTCCCGGTGGTTAGTTTTGTATTGAAAAGCATGAACTTTGCGTCCTATTTCGTGGCAAAACTTTGGCAATTGCAAGCTTGCACGACTTATGAATAGATTTGAACGCCACTAAACACAGTTTCCTTTTTGCAGGGGCTCACAATGCTGATAGAACTTTTTTTCTGTAAGATACGTCTTTCCCAGACGACGCATCAATCGGGTTTAAGAAACTTGTTTGAAATTGTTGGGGCGTCTGCTCGTTTGCACTGCCAGGTTCTCGCTGTCCTTGGACATACGTGGCTGCTAGGAATTCGTCGCTCAAATCGCACCCGTTTGCGTCCAGAGTGTGGCACCAAACAACGTTTAGGACTTCCAATGCAGCCACACTGACAACTACGCTTCTTCATTGGACCTCTAACATGCAGGAACGTGTATCATCTTCGAAACCTCGCCCCCTGGATAACATCTGCTCCGCCTGTGGAACTAATGGCTTTAGTTCCCACCAACGTTTAGTGCGAGCTAATATGTGTGTATGTGTTTTTTCGTAGGGCTCGTGACGATAGGATAACGAAGGGGTTTTTAAGTGCGTTAATCTTTTATGCTAACAGTCTAACACACTGGGCTGTTAGTCTGTCCTCATGCCGTACACATACAAAGGGAGAAAACAGTTTAAAAAGGGAAAATTTTCCCCTGTACCCACTTCGCCTTAAAGATTTAACCTCGCCATTGCCCCTCACGAAGGCCAGGATGAAGAACGTATGGCATATCGATTTGTAAAACCATTTTATTGATCAAGAAGATGTTACATGGCGAATATACGCGCTTTTTTTAACTTCACGTTTCAAGGTAGAGTAATACACGCCAACACCGAAACTTTTTATCGAAGAAAGTAAAAAGAAGGAATTGTGTGCTATTCTGTAAAAAAAAACTCAAATAGAAAACTACATGGATCTCTAAGCGAAAATAAAAAACCTTACAAAACCCAAAAAGAAAGAAAAATCGTAGAATGATTGAAAGTTGCCATCGTAAGCAGCACACGGCACGCACACACACACTCAATTATTTGCGCTCGTCTTAAGGACCGAACGGCACAGAACTGGACGAAACGTTCCACTTGTCACCGGGCGAAGATCCCACGTTTAATAATTAAGCACCTCAATCCAAGGACATGCGCTACCCAAAGTGTGTGAAATAAATGTCATACATAGAGCGAGTGTTGAGGATTATTTGTGAGTGTTTAGGAAAGAAAAAAAAACCACAACCATCTTGTCTGTGCACAAACTGTAAATATTACGTCAGTTTGTTTGATTGCTTGTGATGATTTACAATGTATTTCGAGTAAAAAATTGGAAAACTGATCGTTAGGCATGTTCAATTAAATTTTGGACTTCCAACTTGAAATAAATTTGGTTATTTTAATGATTTGTCCATGTTGTATGTTTGTACAAAAATACGTAACATATTTGCTCGCAAAAAAAAGTAACAGGCCATAAACGATTATGATAATCAAGTGGTAAACTGTAAACTGGTAAATGTAACAAAAACCCACAGGCACAGCTCCGTTGATACGTCAACTATACGATGTTTAAAAGCGTACATCTATCCTTGGTTGCCTATCCAGCCGTAGACAACCATCGTATCACCATCACAAAATTACCATTTTCGCCCAGCACTTTTCATCCTCGATGGCTCCTCTCGAAAAGCGTAGGTGCGGGTAAAGATGAAGACTGGCCGACAATTTAGAACGTTCACGGTTGCCTGGGTCTTGGAACCCATCGCTTCTCGAGCTTAAATAAGCATATTTTATACACCACCTGAACGACTGTAGGGAAGCATTACCGTGCGGAAGCTGGGGCGAGGTAAGGACTATCGTCCGACCTGCTTCGTCCTGTCTCCACTATCCCTGAGACGGACTTTTCTCGCTTTCGGTGAAGGGCGTTTCAGGATATTTCTTGGCAACTTTCACTTTTTCCGGTTTCGCTTTCCTCCCCCTTTCCTACCTACCCTCGATCACCGTTTGTACGCCGAGGCCTTTGCATGTGTGAATGGCCCGATAAACGGCACCCGGGGGCGTTAGTTTTACGAGACACTTGAAGCTAACCGTAACTATCATCACACAAAACGGCACATTCCGGTGACCGGGCTGCCTTTGCCACGACATGGTGCTGACGTGTGGGAATCCCGGCACCTCACCAACACCGAGCCGAAGATCATCGTGCCCATAACCTTTGCTCCAATGTGGGAAATTATTCTTTCATCGTCCCAACCACACCCGAGTTCCGAGACCGGCAGGCACCCAGCAACGAGCGCAAAAACGGAACCGGAGGTATTTTCGTCCGCTCCACCGCTCCTTCTGCCCGACCCGTGCCGTCCCGGTATGATTGAGGAGACAATTCTTCCCTTTGGGCTTGTTCTCGCATCAGCGTTCATAATCGCAGGAATCGGGATGATGAAGCCCGAGTTATCATCGTCCTTTACGCTTACAAGTCGTAAAGAAGCGCAGAAAATTAATGACGTGCCGGGCGTGTTGATGGGCAAACATGATGCCGTTCGATTGAGGGCAAGGAGGCGGTCATTGGTGGTGCGATATCAATTAAAATCCAATGTGACGACCCAGGCTTATGCGTGCAACGTTTTTCTAATGTATTAATATTTGAAAAAAAAAACATATTAAATCATTTCAAGAAAAGCAAAAACATAATCAGGATGAAACCGAAATGTATGGGAAAGTATGCCCCGGAATGATTATTCTACCCAGAATCAGAATTTCTTTTTCAATCTCTCATAAATGTTCCGGTGAAAGATTAATGTCACTCAACGCTGGAGTTCATCTGTGACACTGCGAAACAATTTCTGACTCGTCGAGAGACGCGCGGTAAGCTGAATATTGATCTTTTTCATTTTTCCAACCCAACCATTATGCCATTTCCGAACGTCCTTCAATATTTCTGAATAGTATGAACGTTGAAGGACATTGTATTCGTTCTTTTATGAATTTCTGCAATCATTTTTAGGAGTATGATCATTTGTGTACATTCAATGTTCCAGAACGTGTTTTACGGTTTTGAAAAACGATTGAAGCAATGCCATGTATTGAAAATCAATTAACTTTCACACATTGCAAGCAACACTTGCAAAGCAGGGGCACCCAAGAACACCACAAGTGTAGCTTGTAACCGCTGTCCTCAGCTGTTTTTTCGGGAAATTACATGAGTGCTTTTTTGTTGTTGTTTATATATTTACAACACATCGAGCCGTGACTCACCGAAACTATGTTTTTCTCTTAATGCAAACATAATCGGTGAGTGTCCGCGGACGATCTTCGGCACCACGACCGGAAGCCGACACGAACCCACAACAAACACTGACCACTCACTCTCCATCCGACGCTCTGATAAGCAGACCGGGAAAGAGCGTCTCTAATGCGCGACTCTACGCCTCCGGGTTTGCTCTCCGGCTTATCGGTGGATGCTGTGCGCGCTGCCTTTCGCTCAGTGTTGTAAGAGTTCTGAATGATGCCAGCACCATCAACTGCCACCACCGGTACGGTTGCGTTCAGTCGAAAACGAACGTTTCCTTCGCGCGGATGCCACTCCACGGTTTGCGAAAATAGTGTTTAGCGAAACTGCGTCGGTTCGGTTCACACTGGTTCAGCGTGCGAACACACAAACGCACACGGATACCTACACACAAACGCACCCGTACACGGGTGTGTGCATCCGGTGCTGCCGAGCGTCCCGGTTTTTCCAACAGATTTTTTCCGACAAGCTACTCGCGCGATTCAATTTTCCCGTTTTCCCGTTTTCAATCAGCGGGCAGCAGCAGCTAGGCATAACGCGACGCTCCGTCGAGTAGCTTGGGCGGTTGCCATTGGCAGCGGCGGGGAGTGTTAGTGTTGTTTGAAGGAAACAAATCACAACACCGATTGATGGAGGCGCATGGTGGTTCACAGCTTTGAGTGTTCCGTTGTTATTTTTGTGTGTCATCGTCGGATTTGCACACAGTGTGGTATCGTATTAGAATAAGTGAATTGCACGTGGTGTTTCCTGGATACGACAGGCACAACATCGCCGCTCTATCTCTCGACAGTGCACCGTCCGTTTGTGGATACCAATCGACCAAGTGTGAATTGAAATGTTATATTTTCACATTGTCCACTCCCGTTGATAACTAAAAGGAATCGTTGAAAAAAAATGTGACTCAAGATAGCAGAGCTTCTGTGAATGTGTTCCTTTGCGGCTTGTAAGGAGCAAAGCCAATTCTAAGTAAATAAACACAGCTCCAGTCTCCTGGTTTTCCGATTGTAAGTGTCTCCGCCGTCGACGATGCTAATGTACGGCTTACGAAGTATTGTTAGAGTGAATGACGAATGAGGAGGAAAAAGGCAACCAGGCCAAAGCAATCGAGGGTGGTGGAATAACAAACTAATTAATCGCACAACGGTCGCTACTTTTCTGTAGGCATTACATCGTGTTCGGAATATGGCTTTCAGTGGTAATCCGCTTATGTCACCCGCCAATCGTGCACGGATGCCTGAGCACGTGGTAGGATTCCTATGTCATAATACGTGGTCGATTTTTTTTTTCTTTTCAACCATCGTTCAGCATCATCTTTATTATGAGCTTCTTTGTGCTTGGTGCCTCCGCCTTGCTCGTGCGGGAACAGCTCCAAAAGATTATGGCCGTGCGTGCGGGTAAACGCGACACTACTGTGCCGCTTGGCCGAATTCTGGCCAGATGCTGCTGGCCTGAATGTCTCCACAATGCTCACTAAGTACGGGGGTACCCCTTTCCAGCGGCACCGCACCCTCGGGAAAGTAGGGGAAATTTATGAAAACGAAGCCACGAATCCCGGTCGCTCAGACGGGGAGCAGGCTGGTCTCAGACACTCACAGGATTCGGAGAGGAGTTAAAGGAGTGTCGCAGGGAGCAGGCATACAAACGCGCTAGCTGTATCCCGCACACCGAGCCGTGCAGGGCTGTTATGCAATCAAACCGACGACGACACGGGACGAGACGTGATTTTTTTTTTGAGCTAGCCGCTGAGACCGTTCAGTTTTATCGCAGTGTCTTTGTGCGTGTGATAGACTTTGCAATTTAATTTGTGTCTAGCCGTCTACGGATCGGTGTGAACTTAGCTTATTTTTCATCTATTTTTGATCAAATTCGATCTTAAAGAAACGGCGATGCGATGAAAACTGCAGAAAATGAAAGAAACTGAGCTTCCATCAATGTTTGTATCAGTTCTACGGCTTCAGAACTGTTTCGCTTTAATCAATGTGATGTTAATGGCTATACTGTGTTGTCATTTGATTTACTGCTGGCCGGTCAAAGCGGTCAACACCAGCAATTTCTTCATCGCATCCCTGACAGATCGTGGCATTTGCATTTTTGGTTGTTGTTATTATTTGGATTATTTTATTGCCTGTGACTAATAGTCACATCAAGCATCGATATGATTATATCTTAATTTAGCTTATCACACAACCCGTTTAGTTTCAAAATTTCTTCCATTGCAACAATTAACAAATGTTGTTAAGATTTATGGGTACTCTGCATCCCATGGTAGTAATTGAAGTAACTATAGGCTTTTTCCACGTGCTAAGCCGTTTTCTCTGGTTTTCTCCACTTCAACTTTTTTGTGTATCCAGCGTCCTCCGATTTATCCCTCCCTTCAACAACATTACATAATTGCTGTTTGCTAGATGCCATAATCGAATTGTTGTGTTTTTACGAATCACTTTAGGACAATTTGAATATTTAATAAATAACCAGCTCGGTTCGCATCCTAACACAGTCCCGAATTAGTTTGCCAAAAAAATCTGGAAACAAGCCAATGTTGCCTTCAGTTCCAGCAGTCATCAACACAAGCGTGAAACACATGGATATGTTTTTAAGCTGTAATGATGTTTTTATGCCGATACTTTATAGAAAATATTGGTAAGGCACGGAAAAATATCCTTGTTTTTAAATGGTCCGACATCGATGGCCAAAAACAAATTTGCATCAAATAAAAAAGGACATGCAAATCCCCTAACATTGACTCCCCTTCTACAAGAGCACACCATTTGGACCATGATCCAGTTAGGGAAGGCTTCGTGGTTGCATAGATCAATGACCACGCAAAATCGACTATGCCATCAGTGAAGTGTACCGTGTGCAGAGGAAGTAGGACTGAATTGAATGCCATCTAATAAACATTCTCATTACCCTAATGGATGTTGCATTGCACCTTTCGTTTGTGCAAAGCCGATGCAATGATGAACAGTCGTCGCTAGTGCTTCGGGAAATGTACGGGATGCAGGCACGTATGCTTCAGGTACATTCATCAAATGGTACATTCAAGGCCAGGGCACGACTTCGTACGGAAGGTTCGCACAAGTGGCTTAAAATAGCTACAAAAGGGCACACGTGGAGCATAGACCACTTCGCAAATGGTTCCAGCTTTTTACTATACATTCTCTATTTTCCGTCTCCACTGCTGCACGTACAGTAACTTGAAGACCATGCTTCTTGCACGTGTGTTTGTGTTTACACACACACGCACACACACACAGACTCACGCCTCCCTGATAGTTGTCCATCGCAATGGGATATCTGTGATCTACTTACCCCCAGCGAAGACTCCCGGTTCCAAACGATGCGGTCCGACATTGCTGTTGATCTGTCGGAGTGGTTGAGACGTGTCTGTGCCCCTGACGTTTGGCCACGATTTGTCGTGGGCGACGGGATGAAGACCCTCTTACGCTAGACTTGGCCAACACTGCACCACTGCAAACCATGGACTAGATCGGAGGGATTCATTTTCAGCCCCGAAGCTCCGGAAATCCTTTCATCTAATCATCGTTGGGATGGATTTTGCAATCAGCGCTGTGTACCGTACTGATTACTTGACAATACCGCCTCTATGGCGAACCGTCTCCTGTCGGGGGTCACTCCGGGTCCGTCCCGAGGATCTGGTTTTCTCCCATACATCAGCGGCCTGGGATGGGGCATGTTGACCCCGGCCCCAGCCCATCATCGCTGCGATGTAGAATTTTCCCCTTCGCATCTATTTGAACTGAATCATTTTTTTTTATTGAGAGCCTGTCGTTGGACGGTCTGTCGATATCGTTTCGATTGATCAGCTATCGTCAATGTTTACCGAACAATATTCATAATCGTTTGATGAAGCATCGCAAGCACACTGCACGGAAATGGGCGGAGGTTCTAGCCTCAAAGGTTTCGCTTCTACCGCATGGATTGAGCCTTAACGCTATTGGAAAATCGATTTTGAGATTAAATTATTTATTTACGTGAAACATTCACGCATTAAATTTTATTTGAAAACAGTTTATGTTCTTTATGGTTTCGTTATCATTTCGAAAGTAGTTTTATCTTGTATGTTTTTATCGAAATCATTATGTAGAAGAAACAAGTGAAATAATTAATCTGTTTTCGCTTTTCGGACATACACGTTATTCTAGAAACGAGGAAATGTTTACATATTCGTTCCATTTGATCAATCATGCAACGGTTTTATCGTTCCGGGAAACACCAGCTAGTCCAAATACATTACACAAGCCCACGTATTCTTCGATGTTGTCCTTCTTTTCTCTTTCGACCCATACAAAAAAAAAAAACACACATACGCAATAAACGTACCAGCCATGTGATGAGAATTTATTTGTTTTCGATACTTTATAGAGTTTGGGCGTGCCATCACTCTTTCTGGCAGCCCCGATAAGACTGATGAAAACCGGTAACTGAAAGCAATGGCTGAATGAATGGCTCGTTCATTGGCAGCATTCTAACCCATCTTTAGCTCAACGTGCTGGTTGGTTTTTTTTCCCCCTTCTGTTTCTAGTTTATGAACTCGTTTTATACGCATTCCAACATTCAGGTTTTTGAGCAAGTTGTTTGTCAATTGCCATTCAAGGAAGTTCCTCAGTCATCCAGTGATAAGACCTTTTCACTTTGTTGACATGTTACATGATACGACATGAACAAAAAATACCACGAACTTACCAACCTTACCTTGGGGGTAGGGCCTGGGGTGAAAAGATTAAGAAAAAAGTCGCCGTATTTTGGATGGCATTTTAATTAAGTTAACACTACTGGGTGCACGAGGAAGAGTTATTTTTTGCTCTCCCACATCTTTCCTGGTTGTTTGGAACGGTGATAAATCATAATCTTCTAATCGCTCAGCAAGCTGGGGCGTTTCGCTATGAAGAAGTACATGGAAAAGGAAGATTAATTAGCTTGAACGGCTCGTTGACATTGGCATTTTCGGCTACTTTTTACCATCCACTGTGGTTATGGGAAATAGACAGAGCTTGTTATCATTTGTTTGGGGTTTGTTTGTATTTGCTTTTTAGATGAAAAGTTTATGCCTAACTTTACATCATAGAATCTGGTATCTACTCCTTTATTTGTCACATTTGTTTTACTTGTTGATAACAAAAGTTAAAAAAATTTAGATATAGTTTTTGAAATTAACTATTTTATCTTTTTTTTATTTTATCGTGAATGATTTTGAAACGAATATTGCCGAGTGTTCTTCCTATTTTAACAATCCCAATCGATGATTTTTGTATGGTTATCTTTTTGTGGTTTTATGTGTGGTTTGATACAGATCAGTTTCTTGTCTGCTGCATCAAAAATACTGGAGATGCCGGGTATCGATCCCGGTACCTCTCACATGCTAAGCGAGCGCTCTACCATCTGAGCTACACCCCCGTGATATGTGATTTTAGTTCTCCTTACTACAGCTCGTGCCGAACCGTGCACACGCTGACCTCCTTTCACTTTCCAAAAGGCCTATAGCAATCTCCTGCCACCATTAGCAGCCTACCAGCTGGCAGTTAAACTGGACCGTTTTATCATGCATGAGAGGCCTCACGAGGTGGGGATTGTTCGGAAGCGGCGAACCCCAACAGCTCCATAAAGACATCGCCCGCCGATGCACACGAGCCTGCCTCACCCCAGTGTGGCGGGTATTTTTAGGAATACCGTGCACCCATACCACCTTTGTGCATAACAGGCTGAGGTCGGGAGCAAAAGCTCTTGCTAGCTCAGAAGGAGCTCGGTCCGACTCGTTCAGGCACGTAAACATATTTATGCTCGTTTCTGTCGAGCAGCAGTGCTTGAGACGGTGGGACGAAGGGCGACACAGTGAAAGAACTCGGGATGACGGAATGGAAACCACGATGCAAACAACCGTATGATGCATGTTGAAGTGAAGTTGATTTTCTACCGATGTGCGGTCGAGTGGCATCCGTGCGAGGGAAGATACAGTGCTGTGTGGTTGGCTTTAATCTTGAATTGTTGACCAAAGGAAGCTTAGCTTGTCGATGGCCTCTCCTTCATGGTGCATTTTTTTTTTGTTAAATGCTTTCAATGTACATGCACAATTTCGCAAACTATGTTGAATGTCAACAAAACGCGCTGAAGAAGTGACCGATATATGTGTGAGTGCAATATTTTAAACACCACGAAACGTTTTGAATGTAAGATGACTGTCTGGGATATATCTCGTACACGCAAAATAAGTGCTGTAGAGAATTAACATCATTTTTCAAAAGAAAGTATAAGTGCATGATTACCAACTGGCATCCACTCATCCTTTGGACCGGCTATGAACTACTTTGTGGGACATTTCAAAGTGTCCTTGTTGAGCGTAACGGTGTCGTGGTGGAAAAAAAGGCTCACATCCTCACCCGGACATGCCCATCGCAAGCGTTGTCGGCAATTCTGTGGACGGCCGGCCAGCGGCCATTAGAAGAATTGCGCCGTCTCGTATTTCAAATTTTCCATTTCCTTTTATTGTTTTGTCTTTCGTTGCACGCCCCACCGATGCTTGCGGTTGTCCCCGTCAGCCCACAGGCTTAGGCAGGATGTCCCTGGAAGCAAGTACCTGGCTGACGGTAACCAGTCGTCATCGGACGCGCCCAACCCGAGAGGATAACAGTGCCCTTCTTTAATAATGGTTTTAGCAGACAATAACGTGTTCGAAGTGGACTAGTGATAATTAGAGTAGAGGACCGGTGTATCCTGTTTGCGAAGGTACGCCATTCGATTGACTGGACTACATACAAGCGCAGCAGTTGGACAGCATCGTGTACCAAGCCAGTTAAAGCAGCGAAGCAGCACCACCACAAGGATATCGAAGCCTTCAAAGAGGAAATGGTGGCCATAATTCCAAACTCAATTCAGTAATAGAGCACCATTGCCAACACATGCGCAAGCCTGACTACGGTCTGGTTCACAAACAGGAGAATGTATTCGGAAAATTCTGCTTAGCAAACATCGTTCTCGACATCTCCGGAGCGTCGTAAAGCAGTAGATCGGAATAAAAGCATTATCATAATTCAATACCGTGGAGCAAACTAGAAAGCATAGCAGCACCATTTCCGCTACACGAGACAGCCAGAGGTACACTGAGAAAGAATCCCACGTCCCCGGAGAAAGAGTTCGTAGACGAGTGGGCAGCCTAGCAGCGCGGAATAGAACCGCGACAGCATACCAAGCGAACGGTGCGAAAAGTGTTTGCCATTAGCCTGATCAAGCTCGTCGTAAAAATGTGGAACCGCCTTTCGCCGACCAATTCCAATAGACTGTTGCACGATAATGGTAATGATCATTGCAATAACCCCCTCAAAATCAGTCATAACAGTAAGTCCTCGGATAAGGCCAGACTGCCGAAGCCGGCCAAAGCGACCGGCCAGCCGGACCGTTCCCATCCACCAACCAGAATCTCTCCCCAAACCAGTCACACCAAACCGACCTCTCTCAACATCAACACCAACTCTTCTTCAGCTTCTACTTCCTACTTTACTACTGCCTGTACTATTGGTGCGGCTACTACCACTTCCGGCGCTGCTAGAGTTTCATCTTTCTCTTCTTACTCTTCCTTCACCACTAACGTCTCTACCACCAAAACCACCACCACCACCACTTCCACCACCAAAGCTAAACCTTCCTCCATCACCGCCACCGCTAGCAATAAGCTCAATAAGATTCTGTCCATCGACATGGAAATTCGAATACAGAATAAGTGTATTTCAGCATAGCGTATCACTCTGGAAGGCCCGGATCCCCCCTGGATGCAAGGCCCCCTCAAGGTTGCGTTTCTGGGGGCCTCCGGCGTTGGTCGTACCAGTATCTTACAGGTAAGCCATGGTGCTAGCATGCACAAAAACGGTGTTCGCAAACATGCAAGGTCGTAATACCTGCTCGTGTGGGATACTTGCAGCAATTTTTTAAACACGACTTCCCGAAGGAACACATTCGCACCGCAAAGCGAACCGTCTATCGGAGCTGCCTGGTCTGTGATACCTGCATTCGCGAGCTGATGGTACTGGATGTGCCGCCGCAGAAGTACTTTCCAGTCGATAATCTGGCCGAGTGGAATAACGGCCATCCCCTAGGGCTCCGAACCGTGCACACGTACGTGTTGGTGTACGACATGGGGAATCTGGAAACCTTCCAGGTAATCAATCTAGTTTCCCACCGATGCCGATGACCCGATGTTTTTTTTTTCTAATCCCGTTTTCCGCCATTCTTGTCTACTTTCAGTATTGTCGCAATATGCGCGATCAGATACTAGAAAGTTTCCATCACCGTGATTTTAAAATAATGGTTGTGGGCAACAAGTTCGACATGACATCTAACCCTCATACTCAGGTGAGCTATGATCAATCGCCGTAGTTGGTCAACGTAGTGACTTATAGGCTTTCCGCTCTTCCCGCAGGAACTGAAGGACATTTCCTCCCTGGTTCGGAAGCACTGGCGCTGCGGCTACGTCGAGTGTTCGGCGAAGTAAGTGTGCGGAATGCCATGTGCATCACACCATCACGGCGTAACATTTTCCTTTCCTTTCCGTTCTCTTCCTGCAACCGTAGACATAATTACAAAATTGGTGATATTTTCAAAGAATTGATGGGCTACCCGGTCGGCGGCACCGCACCGAAGCTCGAGTTCACGCAATCGATTGGGTCGAAAAATCGCTGTACGATACTCTAGTAGTAGCTGCCCTGGAGGATCCCTCCAAAGCTGCTGACGGCAGGCATCATCGACATCATCGCCAAAATCCACGGGGCTAAGCCGATCCGAGCGCTTGGATCGTGCATCCGGAGGCGACACACGGTGTAGAGGAGTCCGGGGGCAACTGCGCTCACACAAGTTTCGTCCGCTATCCAGCCATCCCTTGTAGGACTGCTATTTGACAGACTGCAACGTTGATCAGTTTTAGCCAGCATCCGCTTCGTTCATACTCCCAGCTTCACGCGTGAAGCGCGGTCAAATACCTAGACATCGCAAACCATTCCACGCACAGGGTGTTTCAACAATTCTACCCTTAGTTGCCACGTCGATCCGCACACGTGGGAAGATTTTATTGAATCTTCATCAATCCATCGTGTTTCAAAAAGGGTGTAACAGGTTCAGGGCCGCAGTATGGGTTCAGGCGATAAGGGGTGAAACTGTAATTAACTTAGAATAACATGATAAACAAATTCTCAACGTAAACGTAGCGGATGTGTTATCCATGCGGAGTGGAGATCCTTGTACCTAACCTCAATGTGTTGATGAAAGTAGCCGTAACCAAAGCGTAATCGAAACCATCACATCGATGTAGAGACGTGTTTTACCGTTGTAAAAAGGACCCACGATTTTACGTGATTTAATGAGCGATAGACAATAACAGTAACATTATACACAGCGTACGTAGTGTAGCACCTCGATATTGATGGCGGGTATAGGATGTCCAAATATCTAGGTATGTGTGTTCAAAATAACGATGACAGGCAAGCAAAAGATTGCACGCTTCTATTGGTTTTTTGGGCATTGCATGTTAAAAGAGTTAGACTTTGCCAGTTGTTGTAGTTATGTTGCAAAAAAATGGATCAGATCGTTAGCTGATTGGTAGATGCGTAGTGCTGATTGGATAATTAGTTAGCTTGTTCAAAGTCCTCATGGAATCAAGTGTAGCAGTTTACATTTTTTTTTTAATTTTTAAGTGGACGACCATGTTAGAGATAGAATTTGGATAACCTGTTTAGTTTTATTACGTCGTATCACTTTTTTAATTTAAAATCTACTGTGTTTTAAGTATTTCCTACAATTCTTACGAATTGGTTATTGAATTAAAATTCTGTCAAATTATTTTATAAATTCCAATCGTATATTCGTAAGCTTACTCAAATCAATACAAGCAGATTAACAATAGGGGAATTAGCTAGATGTTTTATTGGTCAAAGCACTCGAATGTGATAAGAAAAAAAACTGGATTGAATTTGGCACAGAATATAAACTGCGGAATAAGTGTTTTAGGTCTAGAATATATGTGGAAGAAAATTTCATTTATTCTGCCGTGCGGGGTGCTGAGATTGTGCTTATGCGATAAAACCTACAATAGGTTTGATAAGTTAAAGCTTACAGCAATAAACAAAATATGTTAAATTGATTCATATGAATCTGTGTTCCAGGTTGAACTACGACACGTGGGATGGAAGACTTTAAGTGCGTATAATATGTATGGTTAATGCTAATACAGGCAAAAGGTGATTTGGGATGGAGTAAAATACTGTCACCCGTTTATCAAGAGAGCAATGTTAGTTTGAAAATAAATATAAATTAACCAAACACAAACTACAGAAAGAAATACTTCTTTGATCACTCCCCCGATGGCTTCAATATAAATGTGTGCATCATTGTTGACTTTGTAGCCCAAAAACACAATTGATCAACACACTTTAGACTTTTAGACAAGCTTAAATTACTTTTTGTGGCTCAACGTTGTAGATGATTTAGTAACAGTGTCAAACAATAAATTTTGTTAAGAGAGGTTTGTACTTTTTAATCTGATCTGATCGAATTCAAAATGTCGAGCCATGAGCAGGGGTATCGTACATTCGTTTGTTTTGTTTCACAAGACCTTTACAAGACCATCTGACTCATAATCCTCCATTCCTCTCTCACATTGATGCGAAACATATTGCATCATTATGCTGCAACTGCCTCCACAAATTCCAAGTGACCATCATTAATTGCGTCAGGCGTTTCGAATAACGCACAACATTAGTTGTCATTTCTTATTAACATAGATATATTTATGGACACAACCGTTGTTCTAGTAAATTATCATTGTCATTTGAGCAATGTTACTAAATTAATTGTTTCCAACTGCATGGCAAACAGTAAATTCAAATTTCATGATAGGCGTTACGAAAGAAGGCGTTTCGAGGGATAGGAAGAGAACGTTCACCGGCTCGATATGGACTCATTTTAGAGGTGTGCACAAGTGAGTCCGACCCGCTCCGTTTACATTAAAATCAGACTGCAGCAAGTGAATTTGTTAACGGAACGCCGGTTGGTTCTGCACACGACTATATTTATTTATTACTCTATACAGTGTACCAGTTTTTCCAACTTTTTTGACATACTTGGGGAAACAGTGTATGCTAAGCGGTGTAGCATACGGGAATAAACGGGAAACCACGTTTACATTTAAGAATGTCCACAAGCTAATCAACACAATACAGTCTCTAGGTTACCCAAGCGAAAATCAAAAACAAAGAACAAAATATACTCGTGACAGCTTGAAACAACTTCATTTCAATCCACGCATAGCCTTTGAAATACACGTAATAGCAAACAAGCAGACAATTTTAAACGGAGCCCCCGTTTAGGAATTCAAGTTCCTAATTCCGGATTGTGTTGATTTGGAATGGAATCGTGGGTGCGATCCCGAGCGTGCACCACTAATAAAAGCTGCTATATATACTTACGAAGGGGGCGAGCAACTAGCTCATTCTAAACCCACGGTGGCAAGGTCGCAAAAGTTTTCACTCAACGCCGGTTCAGTTTCCAGTGAGTATTTCCTTCCTTTCACCTTTGCACTCTAATTGTCAAAGGCCAACTATACCGGATAAAAGAAGTATGTTGTATTTGCGGCGTGTTGCAAGCGTCAGTGATCCAGTGCAGTGTGTAAATGATTAGCCGTGCCGCGTTGGCTGGCGCCGAAAACATGAAGAAAAGTTCTTCGCGAGTGATGAAACTTGCACCGTTTCATCATCCCTCCGGCAGTGAATTCGCGAATTTGGCTCCAGTCTACTTGATAACAGGCAGGCGATTGTTGTTCTTCATATTGGCCCCCCAGAAACTCGGCTTTTCCCGCCGGAAAAAAGTGCCATCGCAGTGTGCTACGTTGGAAGCAGCTCCGTTCAAAGTTGCACAACGACTTAGAACGACATTGACATAACCTTCGTGGGAGAATTTTCTCGTGCGAACGGATATGGATAGGACGTATTCTATGCTTGTGCCCCAGCAAATTGACCGCGTGCAAAAACGATCATGCTCATCCTGAAAGGCAGCACTTGATTTCCCTTTCTCCAATCGAGTGAAAGTGTCATTGCCCTCACACCCAAAGGTGACCTCAAAATGACCTCCAAAGAAACGGGTGGAGATGTACTCTCCACCCGGGAAGGCGACCGTACGACGAGCGCGCTCCGTCCAGTTTGCTCGGTTGATTCGTCTACCGAATCAAAAGCCTGTTTTGCTTTGGTAATTCGATGGTGAAAATGTTTCGTTGGGGCCATTCTCTTGATGGAAAGTAGTTTGGAATTTCAAATGTGCTTCGTCGTAACACGGGTTGGCTTTTTTCGACCTCTAGGGATGTTTTTTTGTTGCTTGTATTCCACCCCACATGTTCATAGCGATATGCTGCGCATGACGAGGGACTCCGTTGCAATTGAGCTTCCTTCTTATCACGGCTGATGTCGTCATCATTGTAAAACGGTGGTTGATCGTGCCCTGCCCTCCCATCTACACTTGCATTCGAAAGGTGATACAAGTGCTGACCTCGGAAACAGCGCCATCGCGATGATCGGACTTGCATGGCGATCGATTGCTAAAAATAAGAGATCGTCTTCTGACCATGTCATTGACAGAAAAACGAGCATGTGTACTTTCTCTAGCCACGCTTGCTACAACCGTTCAAAAAGGAATGCGAACATGTCCTTTGAGCTGCATTTTCAACTGTTCGATTGGCACGAAATCGATGCAATATAAACCCGTGAAAAGGGAACTACCTTCTGCGTGGTTTTGCCCGAGCCGAATTTGACCTGGTGTTGGCCTTGATGGCGCTCCGAATTCACCTTTGAAGGTGAGACTTGAAGGTCAAGGAAGGCATCCGACGATTGTCTCCACCCGTTGCTCCTCCACCTTGCTCGAAACAAGTGGTTCAAACTCGCACACCTTGCTGAGGGCACGCAATTGCGCACTGAACGTTTAATTGGACAAAATAACAAAGTGTGTCTGGTCGAGACAACGGTTGTTTAACCGCCTTGATGGCTCATAATGTTTATGAAAGATCCCTTGGTGGACGGATGTTACCATGGCGCCCGGAAACACGCCTTATCAGCTTCGGTTACGGTTATGGTGCCCAAGCAATTCACTTTCTGCCGACAAGTCAATTCATCCTGCGGACCATCACGAACCACTTTCGTCATTGGCACAAGTTCAAGGACGACTCTCACTTTTTCATTGTTTACAATTTTCTCTTGCGTAATGTGAGCAGATCCTCAGTCTTGTGTTTTGTTCTTGTTTTTCTTAATTTATTTATTTATTTCTTTTGCTTGTGTTGTCGGCGCGTGCGATTCGACCACCGAATATTCAACAACTGCTACCGTTTAGTGCCAAAGTTTATTAAAAAAAAAACTCCGCAGTCTTTTCCATTGCCGAATTATCTAACAGAACTACTGCATTCAATGTTGAGCCCCTTTTGAACTTGTTGTGTCTGTTGTCATTTTCATGCAGTAGTGATAAGAGCGCCGTCTTCAAACCTTCAAACGCTATTCATAGAACCTTGGTAGTATTTAAAAGCGTTTAGCATGTCATTACAAACATTTTGAGGATTATATATTCCCTATATAATTTTTGTTAGTTATTGTTACATTTTTAACTTTGGAAAGATTGTGTTCATTTTTTAAGTTTTGCTTCACGTTGTTTGTTGTTTTTTTGTGTGCATTAATTAGTTGACAACGACAACAACCATTTACGTAAGAAGATGAACAGCTTGATTAATTCACAACGTTGAAACAGCGTGCTCTACTGCTTCAAATTGCACTGAAGGACCAGTAAATTACAAGTTTATTTCGTGGCACTGATAGCGTCCCTGAAATGACCTTTCCGCCGTAGATAGGAAGCGTGTGCTGCCGGTCTCGGCGGCATCGAAACGATTATCAGTTGAAACCCCAATACTGCGTGTGAAGTAGTGAGAGGCTCGTCTAGCGCACATCGAGAGGCGCTGCCTGTTTTATTGGCTGGTGGAAGGTGGACAGACGGACCCACCAACCAGTTGCCGTTGGTAACAGAATAACGCATCTAAAATTGAGCAGCGTATCAAACATCAACATACAAACATATTCGAAGGCAAAGAAGATTTGAAAACGAGGTGGAATATGTAAAAGGGGAGTGGAAGGGAGGTGTGGGTTGAAGATTTTCGAAAGACTGCTTATCAGAAGCTCTTAACCAACCAATAATCTAGGAACAAATAGAGGAGATTCGGAAAACACCAAGTGGGAAGAAGATGTGATTGTCTTGCAATCGTAATGTTGCCCAGTAATGACGAACTGTTCGTCCTCGTGAGCTTAATGGTGAGGGTAGATGATTGCAACATTTCAATTAAAGAATTTTACGTTTTCTTGCTCCAAAGAATTGTCATTTGTCTAATACACAATATAGTTAGATCAAGTCACGAAAGTCATACTCACGTTATTTGCTAAATGAAGTTTCACAATTACACCATCTCGAGGGAGCAATTCGGCAGCTTTGACTGCATTAAAATACACCCGAACGAGAAGAATCGGCTTCATTGCATCCACAAATGTAATTATTTCGAGAATTTTATGAATATACAGTTCTTAACGGTAAAGATTGCATTCGTCTACCCTCACCAACATTCATGGCGACTATGTGTTCCTTTTTGATCATAGATGTCGCTAGTGACGGTCTGCTGTGTAGTCAAGACACAATCCCATGCTAGTCTGACAGCGACACCTAGCGGTAAATAAATGAATCAAGGCGTACAGTGTGTAACGAAATTTGTTTTACCGTGCTCCGTCGAAAAGTATGGAACAGTAACAACAGGTGTGAATAATATGTCCCATTTTGGACAGGTATCACGTAAAATATGCTGTCTGTTCCGAATTCAAGCATTCAATGCCCGGTTCGCGAATTGGTTATGGAACAAACTGCCGGACATATCATTTGAGACTGGAATCGGTTCGTTTCGGTTCAGCGGCGGATCGATAAAAACAACAAATGAAGCCACAATTTTCTTTTTTCTACAAAACGATTAAAACACATGATATATACTTAAAATTTCGAGTTCAATCCAAAGTTTTTACAGTATGAAGTTGCACGAATGTTAACGTCTATTTATTATCTCTTCTATTTTCAGCTTGAAAACTAACAACACTTACCTCAAGCAACATGACCACCTACTTCAACTACCCATCGAAGGAACTGCAGGAGGAGCTGTCTCGCATTGCCAAGCAGATTGTTGCCCCCGGCAAGGGTATTTTGGCCGCCGACGAGTCCACGGCCACCTGTGGCAAGCGTTTCGCTGTAAGTGTCCCATAGTCCGGGCGAAGCCTTTGGCGTGTACATGTTTATCCATGTTGTGCATTTCTTTCTGCTTTCCAACCGTAGGATATCGGTGTTGAGAACAACGAAGACAACCGTCGCCAGTACCGTCAGCTGCTGTTCACCGCCGACGAGCGCCTGCAGCAGCACGTTTCCGGTGTGATTCTGTTCCACGAGACCCTGTACCAGAAGGGCGACGATGGAACCCCACTGGCTAAGCTGCTGGCCAGCAAGGGAATTCTGGCCGGCATTAAGGTCGACAAGGGTGTCGTCGATCTGATGGGCTCGGAAGGCGAATGCACCACTCAGGGTAAGTTCGTTTGCGATAGTTTGATTGGCGTTAATTTGTCGACCCGGGGAACGCGAATCGCGGTGTTTCTTAATAATCGCATTAGCTGCTGCTGTTGTTGTGTTTATCATGGCTCCGTCCAGCACCAGCGCCACCAAAACCCTTGGTTTTTTTTTTCTTCAATTAAAATATCCTTTCGGTGCAGTTGTGTTGGTTGTGTCACGCTGTGTTCACCCAGGACTTAACGCTCTAGTAAATACCGTCCCCCCCTCCCTTCCCAACCCCTCCTCACCAATAGTATGTTTGCAACAGAATTCAATTAAGGACTAGTGGCGGTTAGGGCGATGTTTGCGTGACCGGAACCAACCCCGTCCCGTCGCGTGTTGTTATCCGCCTTGGAGTCAAGCGGCTGGCACAAAAACACGCGCTCTAAATGAGTAAATAAGACAACAGCCACCCACCTTCCATTCGAGAACGGAACGGTGTGGGTGGGAAGTTGCCGGGAGGAAGAGCAAAACGTACGGCAAAAGGATGAGACCATTTTCCAGCACTTTGCCCATTGGAATGGGATGAGAGTTGTTTTTTTTTTTCGCTCCACTAACCAGTCAACCAGCTGTAGAGCTGGCGGAAAAGTGACACGAACTTGAGGACGTTGCTAGCACACCGGACAATGGATGTGTGGGAAGAAACAGGAAATCGACATTATTTAGGTCAGGATACAACAGGACTCCACGTGGGTTAGTAGGAAAATGCGTTGCCACTTCCTCTGCGGGTGGGTGAGGGGCACGGGTTTTTCTGTTCGCCTCGAATGAAGCAATAGAAGTGGGTTAATTAAAGAGAGCTCCTTGTGTTTCAGTGCATCGTGCCGGAAAATTGCGTCTCAAGCGTGCATGCAACAATGAGTCGCTTGAGGATGGCAGTAAGTTAATTTTCTTTGCCCGCAAGGGTTCCGTGCCGTTGCAGTTAAGTGAAAAAGTAGCACTTACGAGAGCGTTAGAGCTAGTTTAGGTCAAGTCTTCGGTGGCAGTGGCACAAACTGTGCAACACTATGAGTAAGCGGGGTCGGCTAAGAGTGCCTCAACTGCAGTTTTTGTGTGCTTAGGACGTTAAATCCAGTTCCTCGCACTTACAGAAAGTGCGGCTCTTGTGGGAGGCTTAAAGAAATTGTGCTTCTCTGCAAAAGATTGAGGAGACGGGTCCTCCTGTCTGCCTCTGCGGTGGTGAGAAGTATTTGACGAAATTTCAATTAAAAAGTATGGCAAAATTTTACTCAAGCACACACACTTGCCACCGGGTTTCTCATCCAGACAGGGCGGAAGCCCGGTTGTGCAGGCAATGATTGCTGAACCAGTCTACTTTTCTTTATTGCGCTTCCCGCCCCAGCACGCACTCTGGAGTCTGGCGAGAGGGAACCGTCCCTGTTTTGCCCCCGTTTCTTTTCGCCAGCCAGAGTCGAGATTGTTTTTCCTCAGCTTCCTGCTTCGCATGGAAAACAATTAATCCGAGCAGCTGAGGCGGGGATGGCTGGCGAGCGAGTGCGCTCGTAACTGGGTCAATGCAACACTTATGGTGTGTGCCGTTCAAGCGCTAGCAGGCGCATCGCTGAAAGCGGTAGATTTTCATTACAACGAAATCTCTACCCACTCGACCTGACTCGGTCTGCTGTGGAGCATTTGCTCGTAATGACATTTTTTTTTTTTTCATTTCGAGCCAAACACTTCGAGTGAGCGCGGCGCTCGGCAAGAAACCTACCCGAAACGCGGCATTTGTTTTCCCGCAATCAAACACTGCCACTGCTGTGCCACTCCGACGACGGAAGGATGCATCTGCAGCAGCATCACTTTTCCTTGAACTTGAACTTTGCTTATGATGGAATGGGGTTTCTCTTTCTTTGTGCGCGCCCTTTTGGTATAACTTCAGCTCTTCGCCGAGGAATCCTGGTGGCCTGGTGCACATTGGCAAATCCAACAATCCTCTTTGTGCCTTAAAAGGGTCCCGCTTTCACCGGCTCGAGTTGTGTTGAGAAGGTTTTGATGTCGACGCTGTTCACTACAGTGCTCCACCAAAGGAGCTGTTGCTGTTGACAATCCTTACCGAGATCGCGCTTCGTATGCGCGAGGGGCGGTCCCGTTTGCGGTGATGGCATTGTGTGGTAGGATTGATTTATTTTCATACCGTTTATTGCATTCAGTCCTCCTCTCTGACTGACTAAATCCAGCAAAGCGGATTGTTGTGTAACTTCTTCGCCGATGGGGAATTGGATTTCGAACGACGTGCACTTATTTAGTGGGAAAATCCTTTTCAGCAGTGGGAGGACACACAACAATAATAAAAAAGAAACGAAAGACGTCCATCGTTCGTTCAGAGCAGGATTTTATTTTTGTAAAGCATTGAGCTGGGTCGGCTGGAAAGGGGGCTGGGAATGGGATGGCGGGGAAAAATAATTAAACGTTATCTGATGGCCACAAGCTGATGATTTGTTTGCTTTTCGTCCGTTGATTAGGTCTGGATGATCTCGCCGCTCGCTGCGCTCAGTACAAGAAGGACGGTTGCGACTTCGCCAAGTGGCGTTGCGTGCTGAAGATCGGCAAGAACACCCCGAGCTACCAGTCCATCCTGGAGAACGCCAACGTGCTGGCTCGTTATGCTTCCATCTGCCAGTCGCAGCGCATCGTCCCGATTGTCGAGCCGGAGGTGAGTTAGTTCGAGCAGCTCAATCACGAATGCACCGTCACAGCTTCGCTAATCGGAAACTCGTTTTTTTTTTCAGATCCTCCCCGACGGTGATCACGACCTGGATCGCTGCCAGAAGGTCACCGAGACCGTGCTGGCCGCCGTGTACAAGGCGCTGAGCGACCACCACGTCTACCTGGAGGGCACGCTGCTGAAGCCGAACATGGTTACCGCCGGCCAGAGCTGCCCCAAGAAGCCGACGGCCCAGGAGATCGCCCTGGCCACCGTGACGGCCCTGCGCCGCACCGTGCCGGCCGCCGTCCCCGGAGTCACCTTCCTGTCGGGTGGTCAGTCCGAGGAGGAGGCCTCGGTTAACCTGAGCGCCATCAACCAGGTGCCGCTGCTGAGACCGTGGGCCCTGACCTTCTCGTACGGTCGTGCCCTGCAGGCCTCGGTGCTGCGCGCCTGGGGCGGCAAGAAGGAGAACGTGAAGGCCGCCCAGGAGGAGCTCATCAAGCGTGCAAAGGTAAGTCTCTTGAATTCGATAACTCTCCGTGTTCTATATGTATATCCCCCATCTGGGATCGAATTGCGTCAACAGTTTGTCATGTCCACTTTGTAGGTATTTTGTAGTGCTCTCTTTTCCTCGCTTTCACTCTCATTCTCTAACTCAGGGTACGTAGGTGGTATATCGTATGAAATGTGTCCAGAAATCCAAATACGATACAAAAAAGATCAATTTGTCAATGCTTAGAAGGCATACATTTGGTATGAACTTTCAATTTCATTTATCCATAACAATGTGATATTTTTGTCCATTAAATTGATTTGCTTGTCTACTTCTTGCCCAGCACATATGATCCTGTTGTCCTACAGTCATTTGTCAGTTTCCTATTTTGGTATTTTTGTTTCTTTTTTTTTCTCGCGGGGCCTCTGAAAGGACCCCCATCAGTTAAGCAAGATAAAAAGTCCATCGATGCCTGAGTAATCGATTAATTACGAATTGCTTATCCACCGGACTCGTTGCGAGTCTTTCCGAACCGGTTGAAACACGACGTCGTACCGAGGCCGTACCGCAATCAATCAAATTGACGTTTGCATAATACTTTTCGTTTATTTTCCCTTTTGTTGTTGCTGCTATACGTATGCTATCGCTACCCTCCGCATCCTTTTGTCCAAGGATCGGTGTCCAGTGGAGAGTCACCCGTCGGTGTCAATCGATAAATGATATTTTTGTAACAACCTAGCTCACCCTCGCAGAAGTGAATACGCGGCAAAGGGAAGCATGGTGGTATACCGTTTTCTGCTTTTCCCGTCATTTATTTATGATGACCGGGAGGAAGCGATAGAAAAGTTAAGTTGATGTGGCGTACCGGCGCCCGGTCGCTGCTGTGTCCGCCCGTGTCTGGGCTTCCCAGACGATGCCATCGATTTCCTTTCTACACGTCCATTTATGGCGTCCCTCGAACGCGCTAGTTAGTCGTCCTGGGAAGGGTGGAGAGTGAAAACATATTTCTCCTTTCACTCGGACGCGTAACGATTGCTGCCAAGGATGATAGTTGATTTGCGCTGCCATAATTTAACTGTCATTATTAGATGGAACCACTGTACGCCTCGACGGTCTATCCGCTCGTTGGGAAAGGAGTAGCTAACGTATTTTTTATTTAAAATCTCACTTTTTCTAGACCCCTAGACTCGAAAGTAATCCCATGTAGATCAGTTAAATCCGCTTCCCTTGCAGAAGTGTCCCGTCAGAACAGCAGAGTTGCCACACGGCAGACAGATCTCAATTGCTACGGTCGGCCCCACTTATTGGTCGCGAATTGGACAGAGGCTTCATTAGTCTCTGTGGTGCGCGTAGGTGAAAGATATGTGATATCCCGCCGTAAACTAGCCACGCATTCGAGCGGCGGTGGGGCTTTCTCAACGTTTGCCGTTTAATGGCGGCACTTAATTCATTTTGTTGCCCACTAAATTACCCACTAAACAATCCTGCTGGACCCTGGGCGCAGACGAAAGCACCAGACAAACCGGATTCGACCGAGCGGAGTATGATGCCGTACGGAGCGCTGCTCCACCCGCGCACACTTTAGCGTGACTTCATCTCGCGACCTCGATGCACCTGTAAAAATGCTTCAAATATCATCGCTCCACGGTGTTCCCAAAGATTGGGCTTCCGTAGATTCCGAGGTAGCTGAACCCCGCTAGACGAAGGGGGGTTTTTTCTTTTTTATTCGAAAAGGTGAACCACCCCCATGTTTGGTATCGATGAACGGTTCCGCCCTTGAACTGCTTGGTCAGTCGACAGTGTGCCGCTGTCCGCCACCCTCGGTCAAGTTCAACAGCCCTTCCGCAAGTCAATCATCGACCCCGAAAGCACGTTTGGGGCGATCTTTTTTCCAAAGAAAGGTAGGACAACTTTCGAAGATCGGAGGAAGGTTGTATGCTCCGGGTTGACGGGGCGAACGCGGGTGACATAATGTCACGCGTGTGCGAAGGTGTCCGCGGCACTGATGTCATGCTACGTCCCGCCAAGGCATCATCATCATCATGCTTGCGTGAGGTTCAATGGCACCCGGTGGTCCGGGGCCCGGATTCTTAATAGCGCCGTCACGAATAATTGCGCCATTGTGGTGTGGCCATTGTTAGTGTTACCCCTTGTTGTGCGCACGAACGAGTGTGCGCCTACGGAACGTCCTTCCTTAGGCGATGGGGTCGACCTTCCTTGGAGTGTTTACAAACGACGATACGCTTAGTAACACACAAAGCGCAGATATGTCCTCTCCTGCGAGCCAACGCGAACCAGTTAATGATGGCCTTTAGACGCAGCTGCAGCTGCACGATGCCGATCGAACGCACGGCGTGTGGGGGCGTTCATTTAGCTCTGATTTATCTAGTTGCAAGAAGTAGTGTAGCGCACCCTCGTGTCGTCGAGTGTGTCGAGTCCAGCGGTATCCACATGCGCTGCCCAAAAAGAGAATGAGAGCTTAGAGAGAAGAGATGCGGATCTAGTTCATTTGATATTTATCATGGCCCGTACACACTCCAGGGGTGTACGATAAATTAAAAACCTTCTTCGTATACCGTTGTTAACGTGTTTGAAGATTTTCCGTGTTTCTGTTTTTCTGTTTCGTTTGCTTGTCTATTCTATCCGTTTCACTAATTCATTTTGTATCACGACAATAATGTGCATGTACTAACCGACCTACAAATATATATTACACCACATAAAAAAGATTACCACATTAAAAAAAACACCTCAAATACACTCTTCTCTCGTGCAAATGCAACACAATTCGCAACGTTTTTCCAGGCAAACGGATTGGCTTGCCAGGCAAAGTATGTCCCCGGTTCGATTCCCTCGTACGCCGCAAACGCTAGCTTGTTCGTCAAGTCGCACGCCTACTAAAAAAAAGTGCCCCGACCAGCAGCATCTCGGCCGCACCACGTTCCCGTTGCTCCAATCGACATTCGACGGGGCCATATCCTAAGGATGGTGGTTTCCCAAGTGGACCCAAAACTGACGGAGGAAAAGAAGGAGCACTGGGAACCGCTGCGACCGATCAACCACACTATTCGCCAGCGACGATGGCGGTGATAGCTTTTAAAACAGTCAGGAAACAACACTCCGGAGGCACAGCTACAAAAACACAACCACAAGCAAACCTAAGCACACACATATTCGCCCCGCCTCGGATAAGCTAGTGTTTTACGGCCGATGAACATTCCGCGAAGGAGAGAGAAAGAGGGACTCGTGATGAAAATTGTTGTTGTTTCTGTCGACTCGCAACTCGCATTCGATACATAATAATGATAGATAGATGTGTGCAATAGTCGGCCACTGTGCCATCGTCGAGTAGCTTTACCCGATTTCGAGGGCTTAAGCAATAGAATGCTCTCCAACACAAAAACCCACACGTTCATACACACAAAACACACACAATTGTTGAATGTATTTCGTTATCCTTTTTCCAGTTTCGGATAATTGGCATAGCTTTTTATTCGCGTTATTTCTTTTGTCATGTTAATCATTTTAGTTCGAAACGTGTGTTTAATTTTGTGTTTTTAGCTAGCTATTATGTATTTGTGCCTAATCTCTTACGCCTCAGTTAACTTTAGTATGCTAGTTTTGCAAGATCAACGATTAACCTCACATCAGCAGCGCGTAACGGGCTGTGGATAAGTTTAGCTCAAAGGATGGGTCAACAACAACATCAACAGCGCACGAAACCCTGAGCGCAATTGAGCTATCCGGTTAAACTTGTCCTACAGTCCTGCTGTCCGTGCTGCTGCTTTGGCGAAGACACCGTGCTGTGTGCAAGTTTAAATGATAAAATCATAAATTCGGAATGAACAACATAAAACGACATTGTAAAAAGAACCAAAAAAAAAAAACGACACACAGCAGGGAATGAATGTACTCGGAGAGCGATCCGGTTGAAAGTTACGATTCGAACACAACAGAATGTACGAAATAAATTCGTTTGTCAAAAACTGAAGCTTGGTGCACGCCTTTCGCCACACGCCGCAAGCAATGCATGGATTTTCGTTCCTTTCTTCTGGTTGCCTTTTTCTTTCTTTATATTTTCCTTCTTTTGTTTTAAATAAATATTTCCTACTTGACCTAAGCTGTTGTTGCTGTATGAATGATACTTGCATTATAAAGCCATTGTAGATGATATTCATTCGCTTGTTAGAACAATTGAGGTTGCACATTGACATGCAAAAAAAAAAAAACACCCCAATTCCCAATTTGCTGCAATGTACAAATCTTTATACTATATTTTAGCAAATTTACTTCGATTAATTTTGGCCAAAAAAAGTGCTCGTTTGATGATATTACTTGAACTGCCTGCCAGAAGTAGAAGTTTGTTAGATAGTTCCTTGAAGATATTTTTGTTTATTTGCAATTGCTCTCCTCGGGCCTATCTAAACGTTTACATCAGTTTAACATTTACTTCCACCGGAATTTCATTGAATACGGCGTGAGCGGGATCTCAAATCGCGAAATGGAAAGTCCTATCGCAATTGTTGATATAAATGGGCAAACTGTCAGTCTGCCACCGCGAGCAGCGGATCACAATGGCTTTCTAATTGTACGTAGCATAAATATTTGAATTAATCACACCCGACGCCTTCCCCTCGCAACGCCGCAGCGCCCGCTACCATCCGAAATTGTGCAGCAGCAATTAATTTACGCCATTCGCCATTCGTCGTGCTGGGCCTGCCGAACGTTGATGGGACGTGACGGGACGTTGTTTTCTTAATTTTTTGCCTGTTTCTTGGCCGGTACCACACTCACCTCACAAAATTAAATTTGTCGAAGGCCAAGTGGGGTAATCGGAACGATCCGTCCCGGGCGTTTAAAGTTCACAGACGATCACAACAGAGCCGTCGCTTAGCCGTAATGACGATGAGACGACGCCAACGACGACGACGACGATGATGATGACAAACGATAACACAAACTGGAGGAAAAAGAGAGTGTGTTTGGAAAGGAACCAACCTGTGTTGACTGTAGAAACCACCCTTTGCAACATTGCTGAAGTTATTTTTCCAGCTGGTGTTCCTTGAAGGATTTTTCGAGGAGGCATTTTCACAAGACTTCAAATTTCGTTCCACCCCGTCGATGCTACCGGGCCTGTTTCCTTTCCCTTGGGCGGTCCTTGGTCTTGAACAGAACCACCACAAACCAGCAGCCTCATTAATCATCGTCGATGGGATAAATTCTAGGCGTCGGGTTGGAAACGCTAGCATCCAAACGAACATTTTGCTACTGGCCACGAAAGGCGTAAGGCTGTGGTTGGGAGATTGTAGGTGTCGGATAGGGGAAAGGATAAAATTTGAAACACACAACAAGCCAAACCTTTACTAATTAAACCGCAACGTTTATTCCGTTCCCTCTGGCACTGTTGCGGTGAAATATGGACATCCCTTTACATCGAGAACTTTGCAGCGGTCGTTTCGAACACCCCCTTCACCCAGTGGTCCCAGTAGGAGTAGGCCACCCATCTTACCGGCACTGGGCACTAAATATTGCCCTGCTCAAAAATGAATGATAAACATACGGTGTGATGCACAATCCCCCCCCCCCCCCCTCCATTCACTTTGGAACCTGTTTCAGCCCCGGCAAGTTCAAGGCTGACTCTGGCTAATTAAAATTGCAGCACCATCGTTGGCACCGATTCGCCCTGACAACACGGAGAAGAATGTGGGCCACACTCTCACTGGAGTGGTGGATGGATTTGATGCTGAAAACATTCCCAGCATTCCGCTCGTGCTGCCGTCGGCGATGGAAACACGTTTGGTATTTATGTTTGTGGTTTTCGTGACGGGAGTAACCAACACATTGCTACTAGGGCTTCACAAATTTAGGGGCGATGGGCTGAAAAAAAAAAGAAAACTTCAAAGGTCGTTTGCTTACCACCGGTTGGTTCAGTCTCTTTGTGTTTTGTGGGCAAAGCGGCGCTAGCCAAAGTTGGTACGATCCCTGCGGGGTGTCCGTGTTGAACGATTTCGACACGCCGCGTCCTGCCGTTCGCGCTGTGGGGTTTATTGGTAGCAATTAAGCAATAAAGTGTAATCAATCGATCGATTAATGCAGATCGATTCTTGAACGGACCCCGCCATACTGGCAACGTCTCCGTGGCGGAAGCTTCACATGGTGGTTCGGTGGGTTTAATTTAACCATGAATCCTAGATAGAAAACAGCACGTGAGATGGTTACGCGTTGTGTTTTAGAAGCTCCGCTTTGTTTTAATAGGTCAAAAAGAGTCCTCGCGTTTTTAATGCTGGGCATTGGTTTTGTTCTCATTACGCAGGCAAAACTAATCCGTAGGTTTCAAATGAAATGGTGTTTGAAAGTTGACATTTGAGGCATCTTTTTTTAAGAGAATTAAAAGAAAGAAATTAAGATTTTTTTAAATTGTGCTGGTATAAACTGTTACTTGGATTTTATTTGAACGAAAAATCGTTTGTTGCAGTTTTGACCTTAAGACCTATTAAATTTTGAGCACAGGTACGCCTATCCCATCAATAATCTCACTCCTCCCTCTGTCGCCGATGTACGCACCCAGCCGGCCAGCGTCTCCTTCAAGACGGCCTGATTCGTCACACTTTGTGACTTCTTTCGACAATTATCTTAATGGGAATTATCCATGTTTGCAAGCTTCTAAGATGTGTGCGAAGAATGAAACAGTTCCCCGTTAGCGTGTTGGATTAGTTCATCTGCCAGAATCTCATAATAAAAAACTGGTAAAATGTAAACTGGGGTAAACTGGTTGGTAAATTTTCCGTTTGTCTCAGAAGCATTAATAGAGCTAAGCAGCTTCTAAGCTGCTCAAAATGGCTTTTTCAACTCGGGATAACCGATTACCGGTACTGGTTCATACCTCTCGCCGTTCGTTAAGGCACTCAACCGCATTACATACCGCCTGGATGATGCCGATTAACTAGACAAATGTTCCTTCTTTTGTGCGGCGTTTCGATGTGTTTTTCCTTTGTTTTTCTTTTCTGAATAATGAAGCAACAATGGAAATGATATCCGCACTGCTGTATTCTCGGTTGGCCGCTCGAAAGAAAGACGGCCAGCGAACGGTCGACCGGCGGAAGCTCCGATCTTTCGGCTGCAGAAGGAATAAACAAAGTAGAGTATGCCGGTGCCGCCACAAAACCCATGGAACGCGCGCAATCTTGATCCGCACAAAGTGGCGAACGTCGTCGTCGGTCGGTGAGAGCACCGGCACCATTCTGCAGGCGACAATCTGAATATTCATCAACGTCATCAGCCTTGGCCGTTTGCAGGCAGTGTTTGCTGCGGTGTAGACCGATCCCTGGGTCCTCCCGGCCGAGGAATGTCCGAAGCCCGTATATTTTACCACCGTTTGCTCGGTGGACAGCTGCACGAACCTCCTCTCAGCCTGCGCACCTATCTCGTCCTGTTCGGTTCGGATAAGAACTGCTGCGGTTCTCCTCCAGCTTCCAAAGGTCCTTTGTACGAGGCGATGCAGTTAGGATGGAATTAGTTGAACCACTCGAGCGGGAAAGTAGAGATAAATCTGCTCTTCCTCATCGCTTATTGCTGGATCCCGATGACTGGCCTTTAAAGGTTCCCGGATTTTGCGAATGGCAGGGAACGATGCAAATCGGAGGGGTTTAAATTGTGTTAAAGAAATGAAATCAGTCGCCATAAGTCACGAGTCGGTGCAATTTTCTTCGAGCTGCTCCCTTATGCTCAACCGGGACGACATGAATCTTTTCTGGAACTCTAATCATGACACTGCCATGAATTAAATTAAATGCGCCAGCAATGTTTCTTCGGCCATTGTCCATTTTGTGTTCTACCCAGGGGAAGAGACAGGAGGAAGCCGGGATTGTTTTAATTCAATCAGATTCGGTTGCGTTCAGCTGAACAAATTGACGACAGAAATATTTAGTTCCTATTGGTGATGTTTTACACAGTAAAAATTGTGTGTGTAACTTGACAAGCTGAATTTATCAAAAGTCTCACACCAAGAATGTAAGCTTCACAACCAATCGAATTTTAGTAAAAAAAAAAAAAGAAACTCGCCTGTCAACAAATTCTGCATCGTCTTATTTATTGTCCCATCGTTGAATGTGTTGGCGTGTTTGAGATTTGAGGAAAAAATGCTTACAATATGCAAATCGTATACAATCCCACCCGAGCTGCCCCTGGTCGGTTAAGGTAGCACACAGCAGCGGTGCCAAGTTTGACAAACTGCTAAAATCCGCTTCCTGGCAGCTGTCTTTGCCGACGCCGCCATTCACACATTCCGATTGGCCCACTGCCTCGGTACAGATAAACATATCACATTTAGCGACAGACTCGATAAGACTCCGATGCCCGTTGGCTGCCTAGATTGTGTTCCGGCGCTGTGACGCTTGAGAGCTTGATAGGATTAGGACCGATCCTATTTGGAGCGCTCGGATGGACGTGTGCGAACAGACATGATTGAGCATAAGCGTTATTCTTATCGAAATTTGGTCAGATCGCCGCAAACCGGTAGTGTGGTAGCTTTCGAAAATCGAATCGCCATTGAAATGGGTTAGCCTTGGTCATCCTTCTAGGAGGGGAATAGTTTTCGGTACATGCACCACGACCAAGTCGGCCATTGTTACGTTACGATGGCACGGTTGGCTGATGGACGGCAAACCGATCCATGGATGTTTTAAAATATTACCGTGTCTGTCCACTATCTTTCCTCAAATGGACCGGCAGGCGATGAGATGCTAATCGCGCCTTTTGCTAACAATATTTAGCCCTGCACCCGAACGGTCCGGTCGGAAAGCCGTCCCCGGCACCGTAACGATGCGTTGCTGAGGTGAAAATAAAAGTGTCAATGAATGTAATGTGCACCTCCCTCGCTATCGTGATCCATCCAACGGTCATAGCTTTGAAGACCCATTCATGGGAAGCCCAACTGCCTGATGGTTCTTCTACCTCCCGCGGGAGTGGATAGCAAATGGCACAACCCCACAAAAACCTTGCCAGGCCGATGGAGGCCAAGGTGGTGCAGTAATTGAGCTGCCTCAGATACACTCAGCCGCTTGCATAACTGCCGGAATGGCCGGAACCAACCGGCAGGCGACTGGCAGCGAGGGCGAAGCAGCGTTCTGAGCCCGGCGTTCTGGTGTTTCCGACACCGATTACCAAATCAGGCGCGACCAGGTGGGCATGCTCGAAGTGTTGCCTCTGCACACACCAACAAATACAGAGCTCCCTCGTCGGAATTCGTCAGCCGAACCGAAGAACCGGCCCTCCCGCCACCGTTCGCCCGCAATGCAGTGTTGTGAGTAGCAATTGACACCTCTGGGAAGTGGTGCCACCAACCAGGCTTCCGGCTGGTCATAAATCCCGTTCGACCCCGGTGGCCCTGGGTCCAGACATGGACTAGCCGACGGACTCCACAATCAAACACGTGCGCGCTGCAATTAGCAGTTCATTAGCATCATCGTTCCCGATGATTCACGTACCCGGTCCGTGCCGGTTCGTTTCGTCGCGGGACGTTTGCAGCACGCCCAGCCGACGGCCAATCGTCCGAGGAAAGCGAACATCCATCAATATTCGAATTGTTTACGCATCGGGAGCCCGTGTTTGTATTTTCCGTCAGCGAAAGATCACGTTCGAAATTTCCCGTCGAAGGGTCTTTGGCCCTCGCGACTTTCGGTGCAATGAATTGAGGTGGGCACACTTTTTGTACGGCACAAACCATGGGGGCAGTGGATTTTTCAATTGCTTAAGATTTTTGAACTTAGAAAGTAAGAAGTAGAACTATTCACATAGTTATTGTATTTTGTTCTGAATTACTTTCTCACTTATAAGATTCTTGCATAACCTCATTACTTTTTACTTATATGTTAGTCAATTTCATTTTTCTATTTCAATGTTAGTGCACCGGATCCAATAATGTTACCTACCTGCTTTTAAACATAATTTGTTGATGAAAAGTTGACGCTTTTTGATACAACTGATGATGACTAGAAACCTACCAAATTTCGGAGCTCCTCGCTAAGCCCGTTCTCTTCCTCTCTTTTCTTTTCTCTCCGCAGGCCAACAGCGATGCCGCCCTCGGCAAGTACGGCGGTGGTGTTGCCGGAGCCGCCGGTGCCGGCAGCCTGTTCGTCGCCAACCACGCTTACTAAGGCGCCTTCGCTGAAATCTGTGCATCTACATGAGCTCGCATCCCACCACCGCCACTAACTCCCCCCCCCCCCCCTTCTCTCCCGCTCAGTTACGTCTTTTTAACACCTTCACCGACCGACACCTTGACCTTCTCTTCGCCCCTCCGGTACCAGCCGTCGCAGAGCGGGCAAGTTGCAACGCGGCACGTGACCATATTGGTAACGGCGGATGCAAATATGCAGCCCCCAGATGGCAGTGGCATGGGGGAAGGGCGAATCGAAAGTGGTCCGGACCGTGGCAATTGCATACCCCCCCCACCTCCTACCCTCCCACCCTTTATATTTCTCACGTTTCATAATCTGTAGTCCCAGCCCCACACTGCGTGTATCTTTTCGTTAAGAACACAAGTGTCCGCAGTGTCTGCACCGTAGACATGGAATCGATTGAGGCGCGACGCTTGGTCATGCTTGTTCGTGTGTGCATACGAGGCAACGAGTGCATAATGTTTCGTTGGGTTCCCTCGATTAGTGTATTTGAAGTCATAAGATCTATCAATGTAGCATTCGGTGATGTGGTGACCGGGCGCGAAGTCAAACGATCGCTTTCATGCTCGGCTTGCTGCTCGACCGTTAGAGAATGCTTAACTAAAAACACAAAGTTAAATACCGAATGAACAAATCATAACTGTCTGTTGCTATGTTTTGTTGTTTATTATTTATAATCCCTAGTTTAAACCACCGTACTGCTGGATTGTTCTAGTGACAGCGGATGGTATGATAACTGCATGTAACAGAAAAACAAGAAACACAAATTCTACAGCGAATTACCATGCTATGGACAAATTAAGCGTATCGTATAATGTTACAATAAAATTTAAACCAAAATCCACACGCCGCTGGGTAGTCAATCAATTGATGATAAAATATCCGAAACATTGTGTAACGTGACATCAAAGAAGATCGAGAGTTCGCTCCACAATTTGAAGACAATTAATTGACATTTAGTTGTGAAATAAATCTTCCTTATATAATCGCTTTTCATGTTGGTAACATTCGAAAACAAAGAAAATTTTAGCTATTACGAAGAACCTCTGATTCTACTTGTGAAAGATAAGTTATCAAATATGATTTGGCTGGAGTTATTTAAAAAAAAAAAAACAATTACAGCTCTTCGGCTTCGTTAATAGCACTTTCGCCTCACTTTAGCCTACATTTCCCGTTAATGTCATTTTGAAAGGGACAAATGGAAGACATGTGCAATTAAGCAAAATTTTTTAATTTAAATTTCGTACAAATGGACAAACAAAAACCATTGGGAAACCTTTCGTATACCAGCGTGGCCTTTCATATTCGGTTTCGTTTCAAAACGATAACCATCGATCCCATTTTCACCATCCTTAATTTTTTTTTTTAATTTAGTATTAATCCACTACCTGGAAGCATTGGTTTCCCATACGGGCGGTATGCGTTACAATACACTTTATTAATTACGGGCAGGGAAATAATTCATTTGAACGGCTTCGCAGTTCAAAGCGTAATGCTACGGCACGTGTAAAGTCTCGGTGAACTGGAAAATGGCCAGCTGCGAGCGGATCCCGAATGCGTCCTGATGATAAATGAAACGTTCAATTATTACTCGTAACAAATGGTGGATGAACGGTGAAAAATGACCCCGAAATAACGAGAAGCGCACATCACACGCAAAGGGCAGCTTGCCAATCGGTCAAATGTGCCACGCAAATGCCCGACGCTTTAGCTTCTGGATCGAAAGGAAAATAAAATGGGGCATGCAGTTAATAAATAATGGCACCTGTATGCCTGGCGACAGTCGAACGAAGCTTTCAGTAATTAACACTTCTATAATGTTTATCTATGGTTTTATTGCTGTCAAATGCTTGCAGTACATTTGTCAGCCAATGTAAATTGCTTGATTTATATTTGCAATATAGTCTCTTGCGAGAGCGAAAGAAGAGAGTTGAGTAGCATTTTACTTTATTTCTTTGCTATGGGAACACTGCATCATTGAAGTAGCACAATATATAGGTGTTATAAAATCATGATAACAATTTATCTGCTTATTCCTTCATGAATATCAATTGTTCAACTAATTTTTTTTTTATTTGACATCCTTAAATTCCATATATTTCTATGGGTTCTATGGGATGCCCTGTGCTTCCGGATGAAAATGAAAACATGTCTATGAAATGTTCTTAAATATTATTTAAGCTACAGGGCCAAAGTAACGAAAGTTCAAATTTGAATCACTACACTTCCTGTGTGTTTTGCTAGCTATCGGGAATTTTATAACGAAGTGTGTTTTACAATATCTTAAAAAACAGCTTATCCAACAGGAAAAGAAAATTGTTTATGGTAAGAAATGCACTATACGAAATTGTTATATTCAGGTTAGAACAATCTTGTATCGTACAAATGAATATCCACAACTGTACTATTTATAAGCTTCCCCCGACGGTCCTTCCAGAAAACAGAAGAAGGGCGTCGGCCCCTCTGCAAACGAGTATCGAAGACAAGCGAAATCATCGTTAGTTGGTAAATTATAAATCAGACCCTACACACCGCACGGCAGATGCACACAAGGCCGTACATGCACACAACGTCCGGACCGTCCAGCGAACCAGATAGCCTGTTAGCCACGATGGCGCCGGCCGGTGATGCCTGATAGTCAAGGTCAGTCGGCGACAATACACGGGACGACCTTCGGATCGGCTCGGGCGGCTCGCGAGGGAAATGCCGTTCAACGGTCTTCAAAAAGTGCCCATCTGAATGATGGATGAGCCACGAGGGTCAGAGATGGTACATTTGAACTTTCGCGTGCCGAAACTTTACGAAGGAAAGTTTGCGAAGGTTAATACGATTCCGGGCGGATGCTTTGCCATGCGACCTGTTTCGTGAACAGGAATGCTGGCAAGTTTTGTTTGTATTTATTGAAAAGCTCTACTTTTTTAAACAAGTTAAAAGATGTTGAAGACTCTCGCATACGTTGATATCTTTTGTTCCCTTTTTCAGAAACGTGTTCAATTGTTTCTACATAAAAAATATACATAAAAAAGACATGTGAAAGGATTCAAACCATCTTGGCTGTAATCCACATGCTCAAGATGCCTACCGATCTATGCTGTCCGCTGTTCATTGTTCCATCTACACTATACACTTCAAAGCAAAGCAATGCGAACAGCAACCTTGGCCCGAACCATATTCCCAAAAGTAATCTACTTAACCGCGTGCAGGCTGGCCCTACAGGGATATACTTGATGGGCCTTTTTCGTGTCGACCTCGATTCTTTTTTCCATTCAAACAAGGCGGACACATGTACGGGAGCTGCGCTCCGAAGGGCTGGCAAATTAGTTTCACAGGGTTGATGGTTAAAAATACAGCAAGCACGTTTGGTGCTGTGCGGCTACTTTCGTCTGTCCGCGGTTTCTGCACCGGCACACTGGCCGTCCCGAAGGCCGAGCGGGTGAAACGCAGTAAATAATGGAACCGATGGTAATGGATCGATTTGAAATGGAAACTATTTTTATTCCCTCGCTGGCCGGGTTCCCGGTTGGTGAAGTTCGCTGCATCGACGGCGTAACCGCAAATACCGACGGTGGTTCCGTGCCGTGACCGATATTGCAATCATCGCAAAACGGTTACGAGTACAAATCATATTTATCTAATTTGAAAATTTGCCATTACGAGCCGTTGCGACGGGTGGGTAATCATTAGAATCGCAGCAGGGAAACGCAATAAGCGTGGGCAAGGACGAGGAAGGAAATGGACTAGGACGTGCAATGCGATTTGCGTCTCCCGCCACCGGGAAAACCGGCTCCTCGCGTCGGTCCCCCGAGGCAAAAATGTTTATTTCCACAACGTGGTTTTTTATATCTATTTCTTGTATTTTTTTGTTTTGTTCCTGTGTCTGCCAGCAACAGGGAAACGCGCAGATAAGCACCAACTGCATCCCCTGGCGTGCTATGGCGGGGTTTGCATAAATCTCTGCTCCTTCGTCTGCATCCTAGCGCCAGCGCCGGTTATCCGATTGAGGAAGAGGATTGCGCGGATTTGCCGCAGTTGCTTCGAGGGGACGAAAACAAACAAAATGGCTTAGGATGGCGAAAGAAATTGTATTCGGTTATGTAATGACGTAAAACGAATATATTTTAGTTGCGTTTTTGTTTTATTTTCTTTTGTCCTGCTTTCAAGCTCAAGATCAAGCTTTTGCCTGATGTTAACTTCAAGGAGTGAAAATAAATCAATTGTGAAAAACGAACCCATTTTAGCAACTGCAAGCTCATTTTCGACTTGTTCTGTGATTTAAATGGGAAACGTAAGTCTATTACAACCCTCCACGTTGATTGCCTCTTATCTAAGCCGCAGACGTAACCTCAGAAATAACTTACAAACCCAGGCAGCTTTGCGGGTCGATTTTTTGGGGTCCATAAGTACATTCGCTCAGTGGCAAACGTTGCGCAACCGTTCGCGCTGGTGCTCTTGAAAAGGTCAAATCGGATTGTGAAGGGTGCACACAGTACGACGTCTCACTATCCATCCGGGAAGTGAGAGCAGTCTTCTGCAGCTCTATACGCTACCTGAATCCCGTTTGATATCACCTCGCATTATGTTAATGCACTTAATGCTTCCCAATCGCGCTGGTGCTGGTTGCGTTGGTGGTCCGTTCGTAACGAGGTAAAGGGAGGATCCGTCTGCCCAGGAACGGCTAGAAGGGTCATTACGTTGAAAGCAATCCGGGCGTCGTAAACATGAAAATGGCCCGAGAAAGGGCGCTAAAAGTGTTGGACAGTGAACTGGCGAATTATTTCACGCCATTCCCCGCGCTGTAGCTGACCTAGCGACCGTGGAAAGCACTTTTTTCGAAGAAATGCGATATGGCACTTCAGCACGTGTGAATCTATGCAACCACCAACCGGACGTCCGCTCGTGAGGTGGTTGGACGGGGAAACAGAAGCGAAAGTGAAACCGAACCAGATTGATTAGTGGCAGTGGTTGAGTTTCAACTTAATTCGCCCCTTTTCTTTCGTTGCCCGACCACATACATCTCCGTCATGGACTCCATCGCGCCAAAACAGCCAATCGCCAATCCAACAGCATCAGACTCACCGCTGTCCATTAATATTCTACGGGAGAACGTTATTGAGATTCATATGGCTGCTCAGCACGAAATTCATAGAAATGCTCCACCCCCCTCCACACATCGGGCAACGTCCGGTGGGTTGAATTTTTCAATCTGGCCCCTTAATTTGTTGCCATTTGTTAGAAAACGATACGCTATGAAACGAATCCGGCATAAACAGGCCCAGCGGATCGATTTGGAGAGCCCGTTTTGTCATGCTCGAGCGCTCGAAATCCAATAACCCCCCGGCCAGGGGTCAGCTGTTGCCCGTCATCAATCGCCGATTGTCCGATGGGAGACGGCTAGCCGAGAAATGACAACCGATTTCCCGTCGAATCAACAGATTGATCTTGTTTTGGGACCCTTTCTGGTTCTGCGAAAAAAAAAGGAAGGGTTGTCATATTGATTCATCCTGAAGGGTGTAATATTTTCCATCCTTTGCCGGACATTGCAACGTGTTAAAGTGAAACCATCCGGGGAGTGAAAAGAAAAACACACACACACACACACACAGAAAAAATACATTCCGGCACTTTGAGCGCTCATCATCCAACTGGTCACTTTGGATTCTGTCCACACTCCAGTAGGCACGGGGTGGGTTCCAAAAAAAGGGCCTTTGGAAAGAAACGTTCTCTTTGATGTTGAAAGGGAATGTTTTACACAGCTCTCTCTTTCTATCTCTCTCTCTCTTTCTCGTGGAGAACAACTCGTGACGCGGAGGACATCCGTAATTACGTTACCCGATTTGTTTTCTGATTCTCAGCCAATAAAGGAAAATGTACAAATCTTATGAATAATGCAGTGATTGCTGCTTTCTTTCAAGTTCTTCTGAAGGACAAAGTTTTTTTGTTCCAGAAGGGTAGTTCGTCGCAAAGATGATACAAAGAAGAGTTGAAGGTACAGCAACAATGTTTCTAATGCGATAAACTAAAGCCAAATTTCTCATCATTTCTACAGCAACAAACGCGACACTGTTAGTGGAAAACTTTTCGTATGCACTAACAATTTCATTGCACAAATGTTTGTTCATTAAACTTTTTGTAAACCGTTTACTGAGTAATTACTTTGCACAACTAACAACTCACGGTCGCTGCTCGGAAGCCGCCGGCAATATTTAGCTGCAATTACCACGCGACTTCTTCCCCTCGTTGCGTGTCCCGAAACCCCCACTCGACAAACAAAACATCCGCCAGATATGGGGACGCCTGGTGGTTGACGCGGTGAAACTTCGTACGAAACCAACGCCATCTTCGGCGCCATCTCCGGACCGACACGCGCTGCAGCTGTTCAAATATTACATTGCGTTATGCAAAACTTAAAACAGTTCGCATGCAGCGCGGCACCGTAGGAATGAACATGCTTGTAAAGGTTGCCATCCCGAAGCGCGCAAGGAGGCGCCTGGTGCTCCGTAAGGAACAGTTTTTCAATTTGTGGTTTTCTTTCACCGAACGTAGTGATGTTAGTGGATAAAGTTTCTTTGTCATGTTCGGTGGTTCACTGGCTGATGAAAACAGTGCCATGGCAGTGGAGTCAACGTGGGTAAGCGCCACCGCTTGTTGTCAACTGTCGGTGCGGTACGAATGCTGCAAATGGGATCATGGGAACGATTACACTGGAAAGCGCGTCACGGTGTACAATATTGCACCATTCAAATCGGTATGCTTGGAAACGTCTTCAAGTGGCATCGCGCGGCAAGGACTTTGGCACGATTTTTCCACTCTCATAATCATTCCGTGAGCGGGAAAATCAGGAAGCTGTTGTGAACCTGTGGTCCGTTGAATCAAGGTCACAGAACGAAATGTTGTGGAACGTGTGCTGCTGTTGGATCAACATTTAATGATAAGGTTCTTTGCCCTAGAAGTCCATGCTCCTGTTTGTTTACTCGGCTCAGAAAGTGTGTCATATTAAGTGGAAAAGTGAAATGCTTTCGACACCATTCCACAACGACACTATTAAGGTCCGCCAATGTATGACAATGGTGATGTTGTCCTAATACTCAAATCACACTGCCCTAAAATCATTGTGCTCACAATCCAACTTATTCGACAATTTAATCCCACTTACCCCCCTACCTTTTCGTATTGTCCCTCGACTCCCTGGGATATATTGGCCACCGTAAGTTAGTTACAACCTGAGAATTGAGATAGCAGTGATTAATGGACCTTTGTTCTTAATGTAATCATAATGCCTTGCCATGGCAGGATCTAGATCCCCCCCCCCCCCCCCCCACCGAAAGTGGAATGGAACTAGCGATTGTTCCACGTTTAAAGCGCACTGTAATGTCTCAGCTCGCGAATCTTCTTACCCGCGCTTGATCTCGATAAGGCAGAGACACTTCATGGAAGAAAATGACCTGTTTACGGAATGACACTTCGAATCCAGGACGCCGTTCGTAGGAGTGGGTCGTAATTAAATTCCGCTCGACTGTTGCAGCTACGTTACGCTTGGCTGTACAACGCCGGTAGTGCAAGAGACGCAAAGCGGTGATTGAGATAGGACAATCTGTAGAAGTGGGATAGTCACGCAGACCAAAGCAATTAAACAGCTCCGTTACGAAGGATAAGATTAACTAGGCATGGTGGTATAGTGGGAGGCAAGATGCCTCCGTACACGTGCCATTTGTGACCATGAAGGCAAGCAACCTACTTTGTTTGTTAAATGTAGAAGCAAATAATGGCCGAATCAACAGCAATTTACTCTTTAATTACAATTGTGAAAAGATTAGCTTTACATTTCGTTTTAAATTTTAATAACAGTTTACAATTTAATGATATTGATTTTGCCATAAAAGGATGAATTTCTATATTATAAAAAAAATTATTATTTCACATAAATATCCAAAATAATTTTAAAATAATTTAATCATTACAGTTTGTACTGATCGGTATGCTCATGATTTAGCATCTTATGGCCGTCTTCTTAATCATCGCCTTGATTACCCCGACGAATGGATGAACTTCTAAACAGTACATTAATCCGGAGCGGCGTTTGAACCTTGCAAACATTCCGCCCACAACTTACCTGCGCTGAAATTATTATTAGCCAGCATTACGTTTCCCCTGTTTTTACCGTGGTGCTCAATTTGAACCCGGAGTCTATAAAAAGCAATGCGATTCAACTGGTTTTGATAATGGTGTTTGCTCTCGCTGGTAATGAATTATCGTGCACCAAATGAATCAGCATTAAAGCATGCTCTTCTTGTTTAAAACGTTTGATCGAATATTATACGAAGAGTCATCCACATTGCAGAAGCTTCCGAAACAAAACAGATTAAATTAAGTTACATGAATGCCTTATGTATAAATATTGTTTTACCGTGTTTCTTGATAGTAAGTAATTCAGGTTCCAGAAAACTCCTCACAAGCATTACATGAGAAAAAATCTTCCATCTATCGCGCAGAAGTCTATCAAAAACTACGATTTGAACTGCTCTTATGAAAATTAGGAAAAAAAAAAACTTAATCTTCCACGAGATGGCCCCAAATTGGTTCGCCATTTTCGTACCGGAAAGTGTCACATTTATGTATCCATCGAAACATTTCCTAACTCGTGAAGGACGACAGCAGCCGGATTACGTTTCGATGCAGCGGAAAGTGTGTGTGCCTGGCGTACTTACGATCTGTCCCTACTTGACATTCCATTATGATATCCATTAGCTCAGCTAATGGTGCGATTAGAGATAAGGCGGACGCGAAATTGATGGAAAATTACGTATAGGATTAAATGGACTGCAAGATAACGATGAATTGGACGGGATGTGGGGAAAATCGGTAAGAAAATCGAAACCAAAACAAGATTTGACAAGAAATAAAATATTTTCTGGTTGTACCATTGGGCGATAAGATTAGAACAGAGAAATCCAGATTTGTCAACTCGGTTATATATTGCAAACTTAGTAATGTTGAACCCCAATCACCTACAGTACATCTTGTACAAATTCTCATCGCATTCCTTACTTTTTGCTCAGCAAAAATCATAGAATGAAAAATCAACTTAGTTTCTCGGTGAAATGGATAATTATATAATAATATTGTTTCACCTGCTCTACGTAGAATTGCATTGCGGTTGATGTGCGTATAATTGAGAATAACGGTCTCATCCGATAGAGATAGTTCTCTTTCTTACGGATTACATTCCGCCTTGCTTCGTGTAATGTTGGAACATTTCAGCTATCTCTTAGTAGAACGGTTATGCAAATAATACCTTGCAATTTCCATGCTGTTTTGATTCGAACTTTACCATTCTATAAATTCTTCCACGAATTTTGTAACTTAAAAAAAACAACGCATACATAATAAACACGATTGTTTTCAAGCATTAGTTAAAATTTTTAAGGGAGTTTTTATTTTTGTGTGGACAGTATTGAACGTTTTTTTCAAGTCTCGCTGCTCTCCTAAGCTAATAATAGAAATCGGAATATCGGATACAACGATGCACCGTGCATCAAATTTCACCATTCCATGCAAAACGAGGTTAAAGTCGTCTACATTTAAAGCAGGCCCACATTCGTCGACCCAGGTAGTGGAAGGAAGTGAGCGGCATATGCTCCGAAAAACACGATCCATCGTTATTCACATAATAATCATTTATATTATGCGTCCCTACACGGAGCTGCCGCAGCATCGGGCCGCCGGGGTTTGGGCCAGCGCACCAGCGGAGATGAGCGACGAAGCGGACTATGCTATTTTGTAATACCGCAGATACCGATCGAATCCCACGGACGGCACGGGGCTGCCAAAGTATGGAAAGCGATGCGAGGAGACAGACCGGTTGCCGATGCGATGCCACCCGTCGTCTGAATGTCAACCGCATACCGGCCGGGTTGGTAATCGGTAGCGGTAACGATTTCGGCACCGTAACAACTTCTTCCGATTCCCGCGCGGAACTCACTCGAAGCGCTTCCGGGGTGCGGCGGAGAGTCGGAAGCATTTCGATGCTCGGCGAAGTGGAAGTGCTCTCAGGGCGCACCCCCTCCTTATACTGAAACCATGGTAGCATGGAATGGGAAGCATCAAACGTCTCCAAACGGCAGGTGTGTTGGCCCCATCTTCGCTCGGCGTCGGTGGCCCGAAGTAACCGAAAACCTATTTCACGTTACGTAAGCGCCTAGCGTTCGATGCAGCACCAGCAGCAGCAGCAGCCGTAACAACAACAGAAGAGAAGAAACAAACCATAAGGCTAAAGTAACACACAGAAGAAAAAAAAAACCACGCAACACGATGCTGCCGAGATGGTGGTGGGAAATTTGGAGCGACGCTCGAGTGCGAATGCTGTGGAAAGAAGAAGCCCACAAGTGTTGCCTCGGATCAATCGCCCCCAAAAGCTCCGATTGGAATTGGCCGGAAGAGTGTGCGCACGAGCGAAGCGGAAGCGGTGGCGACCACCAAGGTGAAGCGGGTTTTATGTAACGGCGAATTAATAAATTTGCCGCTCAGCCAACGCACAGCCAACGTCGCACGTCGACACCTCGCGGCGAACCCCAACAAGAAACAGATCGATCGGCAACGTTTGCTCTAAAAAGCAGACACCAAACCTCAGAGGTACGGCCAGCGAGAAGTGGGAAAATACGAAAGAGCAATAGATGGCTTTTCGGTGGCTGGTCGCTCCTTTGTGGTGTTTGTTGGTTGGTGGCCAGTGGTTGAACGAACAGAAAATGGTTCGATTTCCCCCGATAGTTTCCGACGGCTGGTGCTGCGCAGAATCCGGCCGGTGCCAGAATGTTTGGCACCAAGCGTGGACGACCGGCGTCTCGAGGTGCACAACTTTATCGGTTTCTCTAGACCACCCCAGAAGCCTCACCGGCACCAGCAACCGGATGCCGGTACCGGAAAAAGCAGGTCCAACGCGGACCACTGTGCGCCGCATCCAGCAGAGCAGTCGATGACGTTACCGGTCCGACGCCATTGTCTCATGCCGATCTAGGCGGATCGATTTTTTACAAATTAATTTAAAAACAAACAAACAAAAACAGATACTCACGGGACCTTCACCCTCGGGTGAAATGAGCGACACGACAAACAAAAAAAACCGGTGGAGTTATTAAAAGGAACAGCGACGATAAACATTTGAATCCGTCACACAAATGCTTGGAAGTGCACTCGATGGCGCGATGGAATGTAAACACCAACCATGCGGTTTATGTTTTATTTTGCGTGTAATGGCAACAGCATACTTACCGCAGTCACGGTGAAAAGACGGTGACCGATGGGAGTTAAGGAAGGAAAGAAGGAAGGAAGTGCACGATAGAGTAACCAAAGGTCCTTCGGGATCGCGAAGGTCAACAGCTAAATCAAGTTATTGCTACACGGTTGCACGAGAGATTTGCAAAGAATTTGTTGCTACTATTTGTTCATGATGGTTTTCTTGCGGAAGTTCGGCTTTTCCAAAGATATTTTAAGAAAAAAAAATTGATATGGCTAATTTTCTTTTGATTTAGAAAAATGGTTTTCAATGTTTTTTTGTGTGTTAAACGAACGACAGTTAAATTGATCGATATTTGAAAAATAAGTATGCTATAAGAAACTTAGACTTAGACCTTAAATTAAATATACTAGACAGACCTTCTTATTCTTCTGCAAAAGAAATAATGTTGTGACCAAAGCTTTGTACTTCAAACAGCAACCTTTAAAAATGCCCAACAAAGTTGTGCGCCACACTTGGGTGTTTTTACTCTGCCAATGCATCAACAAACCCCACGGCGGGTCCGATGTTTGTGCATCACCCCATCATGCGTTGCCCCTCGCCCCTCGAAGCCACCCTCCCGCGAAGGCCAACGATGCTCGAACGCGGAGCGGTGAAGAGTGTGGCCCCGTAAGTGTACCCAACTTGCTGCGTAAGTAATTGAACGTATCGATACGGTGGTTCGTCGCTTTTTTTTTTCCTGGGTTAACCCTGGACATTGACACGCTTCGGTGCAGTTTTAGCAAACCTCAGACTCAGAGGCAGAGGGAGAGAGGGAGTGAGAGACAGTGGGTGATATGGGGGACTGTAGCCGGTGTTTTCTTGAAAGTTATGAAAGAAAAACATCAACATTGATTGCTTTTCTCCACCTCGGCCCGCACGTCCGTCGAGACGCTGGAGCCTTTTTGCCGGACGAGTTACTCCCACGTTGCTGCGTGGTTTAACACGATGTTGTGCACGAGTTTTAAGCGTCGAGGGTTCCCTCACGGCCACCCCATTGGAACGGGGCATTTCTTTCTTGCCACCTCGACGCGATTCGCACTTCCAGCGACCAGGAAATTTGCGTTTATGTTTTTTTTTTTTTTTTTTCGTTTGGGTTTGCTCTCCACCCTACCGTGATTCTTCCGCCGGAAGCTAGACGATGAGTGCTATTAATGAGTACGCTTGAATGGGTAATCATTTCGTTTCCCCGTCCCCAGGCTGTGACGTCTGCAATGCAATACGATACACCCCGAGCTTCCAGCCATCGATGGGAGGCTTCACCGATGAGTGGAGTGGATCAGTGTGAATGTTAGCTTTTCATTCGTTAATCACACGCGTCAGGTGGCGTTCAGGGTGGAGGCTAATGTTTATCGTTATTGTGCCATCACCAGGATGTGTAATTTAATTTAATTTTTGCTCACCCATTCTAATGAGTGCAGGTACTTAGTATGGCATCCACGCGAGTGGCTCCGTTTTTCCTACCTAATTCACCGAGCGCTTAGCAGGCCCATTAAAAACCCCTTAGGGGAACATTAGCAGCGGTTTATAATTGGCTACCCACTGGCTTATGATTGTGTCATATCCCTAGCTTCGTTTTTGAGTGACAAATAGCGCAAAGTGCCAGGGAAATAGAAAGCAAGACAGTATGGTTTCGTTCATTTGGGATGCAAAGAGGACAGCCTAACATTTTCTGTCTCAGATTCAGGATGTGGCCTTCCGGAGTTCCTGAACTACTAACATAAATTCCACAATTGCGCCCTATGTCAGCATTGCGATGGTCAGCTTTGTTGGCATGTGTTCTCTCCGGCCATTCTAACCCTTTCCAGTAGCTTTCCAATTAAATGTTAATCGAATTCGCACGACACCCGCACCTGACAGATCCCACCGCCGATTGCGCCCCCTTCTGTCCGCGATCGTAACTACGAACCGTTTCACTGCAGCGAAACTCTTTTCACCCGGCACCTCACGCACAATGGCAATGGCGTCGACGAGAGATACAACAACCGGCACGATCGTTTTTGCTGCGTTCCAGTTAGATTGAACCTTTCGCAACGGTCCGTCGTAATCGCTGTCCGCGGCTTCCGATATCGATCGGTGCGAGGATGATGTAAACGGCGTGGAATTCCTTTTCCTTTTTCTTCCCTTCGCCCAAGGTACGCCACCGGCATTGCTGTAGCTGTCACGGTTGGCTTGTGGACATCGCCCGCCTGCTGATTGGTTTCACCTGGAGCATGAAGTTCGAATACCGGCCAAACTCGGCATGTTTATGGAGCTGCGTCCGTAATACTCCTAGGAAGATCGGGATCAACCGACAGAATATCGAGACCGTACCGTCGATAAATCAATGCGAACGGCATAAATCGATAGTAATGAGTGTTCAAGAGAAACTGGACGCACAGCAAAAAAGAAGAAGAAAAAAAAAAGGCCAGCAAGAAAAGTCAGCCCAACGGCATGAGGCCGCTTAGGTCCGGGTAGGTCCGCGTGCGAGACTTCAGCGAGAAAGCGGTTGAACTTGACCCAGAAAAATCGCAACCGAACGAAACGGGCGGGCTCCACCGTCTTTCCGGTGCCAGTGCCAACAAATGGCAATCGTAGTGATTGCGCTGTGTACATGTACATGTGCCAGTGCATGTGTCCGTGTCTCCCGTTGTTTCACTCGCCGTCCTCCACCGGAAGCCAGCTTCCCGTACAATCATCTCCGAGCGTGTTGCACTTCGGGTCGGTTCGGGCAAGTGAGAACGCTGCACGTGCCACGTGTCGAGAGCCGGAGCAATACCATGGCCCTTTCCGAAGGACTCCGCAATGGCTGGAGGCGTCTGACACATCCGGCCGGGGCTGGGATGCACCGGCACCGGCACCGGCACCGGAAAAGGAAGAGGCGTCGCAAGGAATGGAATGGAGCGAAGGCCATAAAAAGCATAAGTCACGATTCGCGGCACCATCGTACGCGCCAGGATCTGCCAGTCGGTCACGTTACACACGGGAAGAGGGAGAAAAAGTGTAAGCTCATCGCCATGATGCTTCACTCTTCGCCTGTTTTTTTTTTTCTCGTGTGGCACTCTTGGTGGGTCCTAAGGGCAAACCTGTCTGGGGGTGACTGCGCTGATGAGAATTAATGTAAACAGCGTGCATCGGATACGATACGAACCGAATGCATCGTGACAGGGTTGGGTTGGACGTAATTGCGCCTGTCAAGACGATCCCTGTCCGGATCGTGTGCTCGGCTCGGTCTGGCCTGGAAAGGTGTCCGTCTAGGAATTGAAATCGTTGGCTGGAACACTTTGGACAAAAGTGAGCAATCCAAACATTGATCCAGAAACAAAGCCTTTTTACAACAGGGATAAAATTAGAAAAGATCCAAGTGGACAGTTCTTCGATGGAAGATACACAAAAGTTATTTATAATACTTTTCATTATCACTGCTTTATAATCACTACTTTACAGCCTTGTTTTGATCCAGCCTCAAGTTGTAGGTTTTGTCGATGACGATAAGCAGCATTCGCTCCCAAAATGGTTCGCGTGATTTGAAGTTGTAAACCACGGGCCAGTGCGCCAAGAAAGTGGGTTAAAACGGTGTGTGACCTATTTCGATTTGGGCCACAGATCGCTCAACCACCCATGGTGGATGGTCGGGGAAGCGGGAATTACGTTGCGGGGGAATTTCGTTGCCAAACCCGTCTATCAAACCGGCCTGCCACAAATGATGCTCGTTACATTACTGCAGCCCTGGCGGAGAGCCGTAAGGGTACATGCAGCTGACGGATACACCCTGCGCAAATGCCGGGAGTGGATGTCGTGAAAATGCGACCCATCGCAGAGTATCGAAAGTGACAGGAAAACCCCGGACGGCGTCACTAGTCACACATGAACCGGTAAAGTGCTGCCATTTCGACACCGCCAACCCTCCGCCAATGTTCCACAAATTTCGGATGCACTTGCTTGCTGTCCCAGTTTTGTGTTTTGTTTTTTACGTGTTGCCCACATGTGTGTGTGTGTGCGATTTTAGCAACCACGAGCCACCGGCGCAATCCCCTTCCCCGGCCACAGTTTATCGTTCGCCTGCGATTTTGCAGCGAAAGGCGACCTCGACGTCTTGTCAGGCCCGTCCTGCCTCCGGCCAACCCCCTCCAACCGTTTGGCCGGTCACGGTGCTTTCTCTGTCGCTCATTTTCCATCCCTGTTGGCTCGTTGCGTTTGCGTTGGGGGATGACTGCAACTGGGCCTCCATTTCTTGGGGGCTGCCATTTGCTTTCGCCCTCTTTTTTCCTCTTTGGCCGGCACCTTGAGTCCATCGTTCCGTCTTGCTTTGGCTCGGGTAGTGCGTTTGCACAGCAAAGGCCTCCCTTTCTTCCGCGGCCGTGCATATTGCCGTCGGGCCCACCACCTTGCGTCAGGTGATCGCGCGTCCCAGTAGGCAGACTGATTTTTTTTTGTTTTGCTTCTTACGGTCACTTTGGACCAAAACTATCTTTCTCGTCTCTTTCGCTCGTTCGGCGTCGCATTCCGCAGCCCGGACCCCTCCACACCAAAGTGTGGCAAGAGGGATGGTGGTTATGTGTGTGTGTGTGTGCTGCACGAGAGAGAGAGAAAGAGAGGGATGCTGAGCGCTGAGGACGAGGAGAAAGGGAAAATGGTTGTTTTTCACACGTGTGCTGGCATCGAGCGACGATCGCGCGCGTTAGTGTGCCGCGAGCACCAACGGGACGGACTTTTCACTCGCCAAGACGTCCAAGCGCGCGCGGTCCGGTCCGACGACCACGACGACGACCACAGGCACAACGGCAACGGTGAAACGCGGCACAGCGCGGAGAAAAACTCCATAACGTTCACAGTCGGTGTTTTCGTCGCAACCGGGGAAGAGGCCTTGGCGGTCGCAATCGGTGGCAAGCTGCGCGACATCCTCGTACCGCGATCGCGTGTGAAGATTGCTTTGACAAAAGCCGTACGATCGCGAATCTTCCGCTCGCGGCAAACCGTGGCGAGTTGCGCCGTGAAGATGTTGCGTTTGACCTGAGCTGAGGATTGTGAAATGTTGTCAACCCAAAGTGAGTGAGAAGTGAGTTTGCTTACCTTGGGGTAGGCAGAAGGAAATGTATTTCTGTCCTCAGTGATAATTTTCCCTCGTTTCAATCCGCAATATTTCACGTATCTGGTCCACCCGATACGCCTTCTGTGTTTGTCGATACTGGTGTGTGTGTGTTTGTGTGTTGAAGATCCTTCTCAGTGCGTGGAAACTGCTGCCTCGATCGTTAGGGAACCATGTTGCATCAGAGCTTCGTGGCTTCCAGCTGCTGTACACAAAGTGACCCGTTGCTTAGAAACTGCTCACTGTGAGCTAGAGGCGAGTGAGTTAGCGTGCGAGTGAGTAACTGGGAGGGAAATGATGGATCGTGCCAAAAATAAACAACAAACATCTAACAACGCTCCACACCGAAAACGGGGCCGGGCGGTTAGATGTGTTGGTCTGGGGGCAGTTTGACCACTCGGAGGATTGTGTTTTTTCTACTGGTAATAAATTGGGAAAAATGGTACACCGCCCGTACTCCCCGCTGCCGTCGCAAACGGTAGAATGGTAGTGTGGGTTTGAGCAACGTCTCGCTACGCAATCTCCAACGTATGCGGCCGCAATCACACGCAGATCGCTTCAGGCTGCAAGTCATGTTTCGGACATTTTTCCTTTCCTATTTATTCTTCGCTCGATCCCTGGTAGCGGACGTTTGATAGGGAACTTTTTTTTTTAATTCTGTGGGGGATACTTTTTTTTCTGGTTGGAAACGCGATTTTCTAATCAACAAATGTTCAGAACAGAAGTTGAATTTAAATAGAAGAAACCGAAGAGCGGAAAAGTGTGGAGTGAAGTGAGCTTCCTCTTAATTTGAAAGGTTTCATTATCTTCAAAAACTGCAATACCATAATTTGATCACTTTCTAAAAAAAAAAACACAGGTTGTTTTTTATAAGTCCTCAAATAACTCAACGGCCTTCTTAACGAGTCCATTTGGCTGGAAATAACTTAAAATCAATCCAAGGTGCAAACGAATGGGATGAAAATCCCTGAGCCAGCCATTGGCCGGGTGCTGGATGAAGCGAATAACGATTCTTAAACAGTTTACCTTGAGATTGACAACTTTTCATTGGAAGGACGTTTTCCAACTCGCAGCAACCGATTGGACGCGTCCGGTCGGTTGATAGTCAGTGGCCGGAAAGTCTTGCATGCCTATTAATAGAACTGCCTGCTGGTGGGTGCACCATGCTTTTCCACGCCGGCCTGCGAGAAAAGATCACGGAGCGGCCACTTATGCAGCGTTTGGTGTAACCGTAGGCCCCCCTGACTCTCGAAATATGTCACTCCACGGGAAGGAAATTAAATGTTGAACGTATCAAGCCCGACACCCGGCACGGCCGCTGGTGTCGAGCTGTTCTTGCAAACATCTTGCAAACGCCGGTCCCAGGATCGCGGTGTTCGAGACGAGCTGAATCGTACAGCTGCCGTGGCGTGCCGTGCGTGGGAAGCCATTGCGAATAACGTTGGAAGAAAATGGGAAAATCAACAGCAATCAACGATCCCGTGGAGCGCGGTTCCCGCCATCCAATGCACGCCATTACAGCACGTTAGCTAGTGCTTCGCGTATCCCGTGAAGAGGTGTTAAATTTGCTCAGAATATTCACCTTCTCCATTTCTCTGCGTAACAGCGTGCCCATTGCGTAGCGTTCCTCTGGTAGGTGCAGTTCGGGAAGCATCGGAACCCAATGAGTGCGGATCGTGTCCGTCGTGAACGTCAAAAAGAGAATGAAAGAGGAAGGTGTTTCGTTTAAAGCATCCCATACTGATAAATATATCCTATCACAGAATCATAATTTCCGCCGGTTCCAACGTGAAATTGCGTTTGCAGGGAAACGTTAAACCACTATCATTTCAGTGCGTTCTGTGGAAAGTGAAGTGAACAGTGAATTTCAACCAGATCTACGAGACCATTATGTGATCCCGAAGAGAGGAGCGTGTTTGATGTGGAGTTTTTGCTAGTTTTCCCTGACTGTTACAGCACAGTGGAGGGGTTTAGCGTCTTCCAAAGCGCACCACGGTGAGACCATTTATCCTGCACGTGAACACAAAAAAAACGCAAAGCACAATTTACCGCAGCCAGGAGGATTTGATCCGTCAGGCGTCGGTTTTTGCTGACAAACGTTTGAGCTAAACTTCATCCTGCCAGGGCAACGGTGTGCACTTTACCTACATCCAGCCAGCGGAAGTTCAACGCATTAGCTTGTACCCCTTCGTTAGTCGGTGGTTTTGTCGGGAATCGTATTAACGCTGGGTGAGTATCGCACTACATTTAGTAGTAAAAACGCTTTTGCGTAACAGAAACCACATTGACCTTCCGGAAAGAACGGTTCAGTCATCATTCAACAATGACATGTTCTGCAATGTAAGGTTTGCCTTTCAGTTACTGATACATAAATGTTGGCCATTCGAAAAATTGTTAAAAACTTTTATTTGATAAAATGTTCTGCTTTGTAACATATATAACATTTCAAGAATTTTTAACGATTACTTCTGTGATTACTTTTTATTGTTCTCGAAAATTGAATTATTGTCAGTGAAATGAACGCAAGTTGATTACTGATTGTTCTTTCGTCCAGTCTAATTTTCTCGTTTATTGTATGCACAGATTGTAACCGAATGTATCACGCATGGACATGATTCTCAGAACAGAATGAGTGTGAGCCATTGCTGGTTCTAATTTTACCACAATCCATCGGTGAAAGGCAATTAGGTCGGCCACTAACCGCATCCGTGCGGCACACAGATCAATTTCCACCCTGCCCTGCCGGAAGTGGGCATGAGCTATCGGCAAAACGATTCCACTGAAAAGTAGTGCATTATCCTTGACCCGTAGTGAACCCCTTCGCCCACCATGGCGTACTACGGCCGTGTCGATCACGAGAATCGGATTCACCCACTTGATGTTTCGTCAATGTACCGACGGTCCGAAGAATATTACACCGTATTTGACGCACGAAGGTGGACTAGCCCCTTTTTGCTCGCTCGAAGCGCCTCGAAACCGAATGGTTGATCGGCCTAAAAATAACACTTTATTTTACTTTTTCTCTTGTGCGATATTGCTTCACTCCAACGGACGCGAAGCGCTTTGATTAAGAATGTATGAACTTGAGCTGCCCAAAATGATCAATTTTCACCCGACGCGAATTTCCATCTGGTCAGCATATTTTGCTAAAAGAGATTCATATATTTCTCAAACATGTTTATTCAAGCGATAAGATAAACATGTTCCCGGCACGAATGGTGCAACGTTGATGGTGCAGAATCCCAAAGTATACTATTTTCGAAACATAGTGTTTTAAAAGCTTTAAACACTTGCTTCATACTATTTAACGCTCATGAATGTTGCAACGGTGAAGCTGGGTGGATAATTTTGCGCAAAAATTCATGCCACGCTCGTGTTTGTTCCGATGGGCACGTTTCCTTCGCCCCAATGAACTGACCGTAACTCAGTATTATCAGCACATCGTTGAGCTCGACGTAATTGCGCTAATTCAGCGAAATATCCGTGATTCTGTAAAGCATCGACGAGCTCCGTGAGGTTGGTTATTCCTGTGATTGCGCCATACGTCCTGCCTGCCAGTGTTGGTAGGATAATTGTTGCTTTGTGCTGCCATATTTCTCATAAAAAATATCTCATCCTACATTTTTGGAGTCTATGGGGATGCTATTAACGAACTCGCCCGACACGAGCTGCGGCATTTCAATGCGCACAATGCACATAATTCAATCACGTATCATGTGCAACACACGCCGGACTGGTACCCTGCATGTGGGAGACATTTTCTTTCCAGCTTGCGCGACCGGAAACGTTGTTGCTCATCAGTTTTATTGCTCGTGCTGCACTTTAGGCATGGCGAAGCGGATGGATACCAACGACCATACGCTCCCCGTGCGGACAAATTGGTGACGGATGAGAAATTTGGTAAGTTGATTAATGGCTCCACCGGGGAGTCAGCGATACCAACAGGTACATCCAAATTGTGGATCCAACGGGTGGACTTTGCATTTAAAAGGTGCAAGTTTGTCGCAAGTTGTAGCAAATTTACGCAGTGATTGTGAAACAGCAATTAAATTGTCTCCTGAAACGATGCAATCACTTAGCCAAAACCTCAATAATAATTACGTTCAGTTAATTTGAATGCATCGCTACACATCAGTATTTAGTTCATTGGAAGGAAAAACAAATATGTTACAAAGAAATACATTTTCAAACAAGTTGATTTCATTAATAATCTAATTCGATTCATTATCGTTCATTGGCGATTGGGTAGAGTTTGATGAAATGCAAGTATCTTTTGAATAGTGTCACAAATTAATTTAATTAAGACTCATATTTCTGAGCTCCAGACATGCATATTATCGTATGGAATCTTTCAACCAAACAGTCATACATTACAACTTGGCAATGGTGAACTAATCGATTTCATCAGTTCAGAAAACTGCAAGAAACGAGGGCCAGAATAGCAACACATGTGAGCAGCTTTAAACAAACCATGAGCCACACGCAAGTGATTGACACAACTCCCTCGGTTGGAACATCGTCCGTGGCGTGACGGGGGCGCGATGCTGATTCGTGGCGTGTCATTTGGCCACCGACCGCCATCTCGACAGTTGCTGAATAGAGTACTCTCGCTGTTTTCGTAAACCTGTACAAACGGGAAATGATTGTCCATCAATCGATCAGTCGTACTTGTTTCGCACTTCAATCCGTCGTTTCTTCAGTTTTCGCACTTATCTTGAGTGACTCCATGCTGCTACGATCGGCTCGAGGAATAGGGCAGCTCGACCGGGAGTCACGCGGGGACGAATCGACGGCGGCAGAACAAATGAGAGTAAAACAATACGCCTTCCGGATCATCGATTGACAGACGCAGTACGTGCGCAACGGTTGAAATGTCACTTTTTGACAACGGGCCGTATAAAAAACAACAACAGATGTGTCGGTCGCACTACCAAAAAAAAAAATTCTGGTGAATGGAACAAGATGTAAACGGCCCCTGGCTCACCGGGTAGCGCTACAGAAGCCAGACCAGTTTTTCGGTTTCCCTTCGCAAATCTGCGTCGTGCCCACCGGGTGCTATTATTGGAGCAAGTTTGCCCAAGGCCGACCGGCAATTTTAAGCGTTGTCATGGCTGACTTATGAGTTCTTTTTTTTTTTCTTCTTTTCTATTCATTCCTCAAAACCTGCCCAGAAGCCAGATTGGTTTACCTTGCGCGTATCGTGTGGCTTTGCAGGCGTGGTCGCACTGAATTATGCGACCTACCCGGGGCACTATTCGTTGGAGCGAACTGGTCTAACACAAGCTCCATCAGCTGGTAATTGTGCCGCACTTGAAATGTTGTACGCGTACACAAACACGATTTCGGAGCATACGGCTGGCAGAATAACAAAACTCAGCTGTACCGAAGGACACCGACCTGCGGTGCGTTCCACGGCGGATGATGAAACGGTGGTAAGATAAAGAATCGATGAACAGATCAACGAGGCTTTCTAGTGAATAGCTTCGTAAGTTGAGTTGTTGCTAGAATCCTGGAAAAACGAAGTTGATGGAAAAATAGAATGTACTGAATTCGTTATCGTATACTCGGTTACATAAAAAATGCGGTATGTTTCCTTGGCTCAAATGACAGGATAGCATATGCCTCAAAACACATTTTAAGAGCACTGGAACGCAACGTTCAGTTTAATTCTATAAATCAATACCTCGACTTGGTATGAAATTCCATTTGATTATTATTGATCAAATGGTCTGATGGCGGCAGCAATAAAAAAAAGGTATCGATTAAAGCCTTTCTTAGAAACTCTCGGTCTTTGCCCACAAAAAATATATTGATAGAATGGGCTTGAAAAGAAAGGTAAAATCCGAGATGGGTCTTTGTAATCTCAATTGGTAGACTTTATGACACCAACGAAAACCCACGCAGCTTGGCCGTCTGGTTCCAAATGCCAGCATGAGCATTGTACACCGTAATTTTCATTGGCCTCTAAAGTGTTACCTACTGCGCGAAGGGACTTTTCTCGGCAGGTGTGAGCATTTTCAGATAAGCTGGATTCTTTCTTTGGTATTTTTAAGGAGTTTTTTGGAATGGAAAAAAAAATCTTTCGATTGCCAAGTTCCTGGAAAATCCCGTCAATAGACGTTCAATGCATTGAATGGGGAGATAATTTCACTATCTCTAACCAGTATGATTCTGCAGGGAAATTTTGCAATTGTAGCCAATCCAGTTCCTCCAGTAGCGACAGCAAAAGTGTGCTAACGTTAGCGTCGAGAAGAGAATGTGAATTGATTTTTAATCTTCCGGGTTCCGTGCGAACGGGGCGGCATGGCATTTCTCAAATGAAAAGTTATAACCGAGGCTGCTAAGTGATAAGGTAGGACGAACTTCTTCAACGGAAGTATTCACCCGGCAAAGCGAGCGTAGGCAGACGGAGCCCTCAAGGTGTTTCAGTGATTTATTGGCATTGTAAACTCAAAGACCTTGAACTTCTGGTACCGTCGCTTGAGACAGTTAACTTTGGATGGTTGCATGGTAAACTGTGGAACTTGAATTCTTATCAAATGGAGCGGTGAATCCTCATTTGATCCTACCGTTGTAATTAATTTATGCTTTCACAAAGCAAAGAGTAACAAATAAATATGAACATGAATCTTCTGCTACTGCGGACCGTGGCTAAACCGGAAGGAACGAACGCAGTTACTACGTTCGCTGTTGTAAATCAAACTTACGTCTGTAACTATCATGAATAAAATTTAGCAAAAAGTTGTAAGATGTCGATATTTCGTGCATGTGCCGTTCTTGATGTTTAAAAGGTTCGCTCAAGTTTTATTCACGTATAAAGGGATCCATCATCTGAGAATGTCTTAATTGTCTTGTTTAATTTGTTTTACTAGCAATATCACGATTGTCAAAATATCAAAAACCATTATCGCCAACATCCAACCCTTCATTGGACTGTCGACCGACACTCGCGCTCAAAAACGAATTCGCCGTGTGCGATCCACTGAAATAGAAAATGAACGATTACTCTCATTTTCCCACCTTGAAGCGGGACCATTTCGTGGAAAATCCATCCTTCTCAGTTACTTGATGTTGCCGTAGTTGAAAGTGACTAATTGAACAAAAACGAATCGAAAAAGTAAGAAACGAGGCCAACATCGTCATCTTCGTCACCAGGTCCATCATGATCTTCACCACGGGTGGTTTCATTCCGTTTCATCGTAATCTTTGGCGTCGTAAAGTTGACATTAGTCGTGCCCGAGGGTGGTAAAGTCAAACAAATTGCCTTTTTGAAAGACACGATGTCAACGGAAAAATTGGAATCATCCCCGTGCCGGCAAGTTGCCGCTTCACGGCGGTCCACGAATGCATTTATCAAGAGCCAGGACAGGAGTCAGAATTGTTCTTCTGCTTCTGTTTTTTTTTTTAGTATGTTTTTTTCCTTTTTTGTTTTGCAATTTGATAATCGAGCTATTTAGAGCCCAGTAAAGTGAGTGATCGCTTGTGATAAATTATTTGTGGCATAATTGGATAAATTTGCTATCATCTAATCTCATTAAAATTGGTCCTGGCCATTTGTTAAATACATGTTTCAGTTAGACGCATCTCATCGCTTTGTTGGACGCAATCAAATAACTTCTTTTGATTTTTCTGTCCTCGCGGGAAAAAACCGGCTGCTCAAAATAGTGTTAATTGTTATTTTTGTACACCAAACTCATCAACGTCAGCGGTCGAATGTTAAAAATATATCCATCATCCAGCAGCGACGGGTTTAACCTATCAAAACATCCAAGCTAGATGAATCTGCTGGATACCGAAAATCATTGGCATCTCCTTCAATTCTGTCAAGCAGACGGGTTAAACTGAATCCGCTCGATCGTTTATCATCAGCATCGAGCCCACGCGTCCACCACTTGGATGGCCTTCGCGAAATGCAAGTGCCCTCCACGAGACATGCTGTGCCTACGATTGTTTGCGTACTATTCCGAGTTGGGCGCCCAGTTTTTGCCCACCCAATCAGCGGAAGTCGAGGGACATCGGGGAAGATACATGCACGTAGTTGCGTAGCGCGCCGTGCGTCACTCGCTCCCGGGGAAGCCTCCTAACGGAAGCCAGCATCCCATCCCATCCCAGCTGCTGGACTCCGGGCGTACTCGAGTGCCGGCTGCGGAAGTAAAGTAAACAGACCGTTTTCGAAACGTTTCGCTGCGCCAACGCCATTTGCCAACCGTGCGACTGTTTGCGTTGTCAAAAAACCCGACAGCTGTCTCCATGACAGCCGGTGCCAGTGACATCATGGCGCGCGTTGGCCGTTGCAAAATTAAAATCAACAAGAGGCGAAAAATGGTCCCGACACCATCCCCGTCCGCGACGCTCTGCTTCGCCACGATGCCCTGCGGGGCAAGTTCATTGAAGATGTGCGCGGAAAGGCGTGGCCCAACAACAAATAGCGCCATAATCTTTCTCTCCGCCCGGCGCCGAAGGCAATTTCCATGAATGAACGTAAGCGAATGATACGGACGGCCATCGGTGTCGATCGTACTACCGGTCCGGTGACCTCGCACCGTAAACCTCTTTCGAGCGCACCCACCATCCGTCCAGGCCTTCGCCCTTCATCTTCCGGGAAGTGGCGTTGCTCCCGACCGCCCCGGTATGCGGTGCGGTAGAGCCGGAATTTAAATACTGAATCGCAATGCTTCGATTGTAAAGTGTGTAAACAGGCGCGTATTGCGTGAGTTCCGGTCCATCACCAGCACGATAGTGAGTTCGATAGCGGCAAAAACCAAATACCTCCACCGAACCGTTCCACTACAGCCGGGCTCTGGTGAAGGGTGTGTACATAGACGTACGATCAGCTTTTTTTTCCGCATTTGTTTACGTTGGTGCCCGCTGCCCACAGACTAACGGAATCGATAATCGGCTGGGAGCGGAACCAGAAAAAAAAAAACACACACCTAAAGATGTACGCGAACCATCGGTCGTTCATCGGCAGTTCCTACCCGTGCACACTTTGAATGTTTGGTTTGGATTATTAACATCTCCGGCTTGGGGAAATTGAAGAACGCTCCTTAACACTCTGCACCCAATCACCCGCTTCTGAAATGGTGGTCAAGGGAACGGAAGCAAATTGCCAAGAGTGGGTGCAGAAAATGTGTTCTCTAAAAGAAATGCTTGTCATCGCGCACACGTACAGAGGGGATTTTATTTATAAACATGATTTAAGGATGTCACGGAGGATATGCATGCGCCTTCTGGTGGTTTCCAATCACAAAACAACTTTTTCCTGTTATATTGTTTTCCATTGAACCTGTTGAAAAAGAAACTTTGAAGCACGAAAGAAGATCGTATGAATTTATGTAGCATGTTTTTGTGCAGCATGTTAAAGGAATACCATTTTGATATTGAGTAGGTAGAAGACGTTTGGTAGTTTTCATGTCGGATTTGAAGCATGTTCCTTCTAATCCCGGTGATGCAAGAATTTTCACAATAAAAAAATAAATATTCACCAGCAGTAGAACAAGGAATCGCTTTAAAATGTTGCATGGTATCTGAGGAACAAAGCGTTTAAAAAAAAAAAAAAATACGGCTCTTTGTGTTGGACAGGGCGTTTGAATTTCCGAAGAAGTTTCGGACGCTGTCGATGACGGCAGTTTTCTTGGTCGGTACTAAAGTCACTTTAAAATGTTGGTAGGAAGAAGAAGACAGGCGTAACTAATCCAACATGTATTCTTCTTCGCAAACGGTACGACTGATTTCGCCATTTCTGAGACGTATGGCGAATGAAGCGGAGAAATGTAATCCCTGTAATCCGGTAACGTTTGGCGTGAGAATGTTCAACCACTCGAATGGCAATCGGGATCCGCCGTAAGACGAGTCCGAAGCCTACCCACAGGGAAACACATGAAATGTATCCAATTGGACGCCGCTCGGTCTCAGTCGGTTGCTGATTTATGGTTTACGTGAGTAGCATTTAGCTTCCGCCGATTGAGTGCAAACTCGTGCGGCTTTGGTTTAATCGGCGCGAGGGTGGAGACCATCGAATGACAAATTTCCATTTTCGGCTGCCAGGCCTCGCCAGCCGATGTCCATTTCGCAACGTTACCGAACGTGCGGCCGCCTCCGAAGGTAGGGGTGGTGCTGCAGGGGACCATGTACTGCAAGGTAACCCAGTTTTCGATTTTCCAACATCACCTTGCGAGCCGCCCTATGACGTGAGCCGATTTTTATGAGGTGCGTGAGAGCGCACGCCGGATGACTCATGGTCAGTTATCGCACGGCGGTGGGTGGCAAGATTTTTAGGGGGGAGTTTTTCATCGCCTTCACGAACTTTCTTATTCTTTGATCCAATACGTCGTTTTATATGGCCTTAAGTTATCGCACAATCGTAGATGTGAGCAACACAGTGATTTTTTCGGTCGAGCGAGTCACGCGTGTTGTATGCCTTCGGATAAGTGAGTCGAGTCATACGAAACAAATATGTATAAGTATTTGTTAATGATTCATTATAAATGTTTACCCTCTAAACTTCACCTAACTTTTATATGCAAACTGCAATCTGTTAATTGTCAACATTGTTTCGCCAATTTTTGCTCCACACAAAAGACGATCCTTCTTAGGAGTACTTGCTCACGCCCTCAAAATGTTCCCAAAGTTTGTGGATCCTCCGTTAGACAATTAGCCTTCCACCGCACGACTCGGGCTAATGATTTAAACCACGAAAGGCAGCGCGCCAAATTAGAAGTTTGCTTATTTATCAAACATAACCTCCCCCGGCATGACGGAAAAAATACTCGACCACCAATTTATTCACAGTTTATTTAACTTTGCCGTGATTCTCGCCGGGCGTCGCTGTCACCGCCACAAATCAATCGTTCCCGCGTCCTTTCTTCCCTGTTTTTTCGCGAGAACGTCTGCACGGTAGCATCCACGGTCAGCAGAACTTCGATTGCCTCCGGGAGTGTCGGGTTTGGTTGGGTGAATTTGATGAAAAGTTTCATTTTCACACATTTTTCACAACCACCGGCTATGGGGGCCGGCGGCCTTCGCAACCGGAGGGACGTGACCGACGGAGATGGCGAGAACTTTGTTTGGCTTCGTTCGCACTTCATTACTCAGAAGGTTTCGACGCGTCTGATATGCAAGCAGAAGACAGACAAATGAAAAAAAAACGAGATAACTTCGCGATCTTCACTGGCGCGACTTTGAAGTGTTTGAATTATTATAGCCGCCGGTTGATGATGGCCTTTCTGCATGTGGCTGTCCTTCCGAGAAGCACGATATTGGCTGTGGGTTTTCTTCACTGCCTTTTCTTGGATTTTCCCGTTTTGCTTTCTTCCTTTGTCGAGTTTTATTTTGATGATTGAGCAATTTCTGCTATGGAGAAGTACCATACGTGCATTCTTCATCAATCTCGACCAAAGAATAATTATAAAAGGCAGAAAAAATTACTGTAAGAAGCCGAAAAAAGAAAAGTAACGGGAAAATGAGTATATTTTTTCATTCTAGTAAATTTCATATTTAACTCACTGTGATTGTAAATATTTACTAAACACCACCAAACTGCAGTATTTCTTTTTTTTTTTGTTTTTTAGCTACAGGCGAACGAGACTCACTTTGATCTTTGTATCTGGCTACAAACAAAAAATATCATATAGTTACAAACTTTGGAGCAACAAGTTTCCATCGTGTTCTCGTCCGCCCCAGACACGTTGATATGATCATCGATGCAAAAAGTCGATGCTCCACCGGGCGGTCCCGAGTTTCGCACGCGGAAACGTGCGAGTGCTGCAAATCTTCGCGTAAATAAACAAATTAGCATCTAATTGACTTGTGCCGCTTACCGGAGCATGAAATATATGTATGCTAGCACCCGGACGCAGATGGCCAGAGCTGGCAAGCACCGGTTCCTCCATCCACGGCTCACTGTCCGGGCCTTTGATGAAAAGCAGATGCCGTGTGAATCGTTTTATTTAATCGTGTATTTTTTTCCTCGTTGGGAAGAACCTGCCCGAAGTATGCGATGAGAAGGCGAGCACGTCATTTTCTTTCGCGATTACTATTTATCAATGGGTAGCACTGTTAATCAACGGTAAGAGGTAATGGCTTGAACAGACTTAAGAGGAGTTGGAGCAGCTAACAAACGGTTTATTCACTGAATCATGTTGATCCAGCGCTATGTCGCAAGTTAAAGCACAATGTTGGTCTTCCATCCGCGTTTTGCAGAAAGCAAGTGATAGTTTTCTCGTTAAATGGAATTCATAGTTAGAAATAACATTCAATTCAAGAGCTATTCGAAAAAACTTTAAACGTTGGAAAGTGTTTGAAAAAAAATCATGAACATAATGTCTGCGAAATCGGCGCTCAAGTCTACTGCAGAATGGTTCAGAAGAAATGCATGGAAATAAGGAACGTTGTTCATTTGAAACCAATTTATTCAACACACAAGCATTCCACTGTCACTTGTGGAACCGGTTTTCACCGGATCGAGAGCTCGCTATGCTGCGTTATGGGTCCCCTGAAGACGCTGATATTGCTTTCCACTGCGCGACAACGTGAGTCATCCCCTGCGAGCAGATCGGAGGTCGATCATGTGATCCACCATAATGGCCCGCATCGTTCCCAATCCCCGTCGCTGTGGTCATGTGACTCGGGAAGGCATTCGCGAGCGTCATCCAAGCCTCCAGAGAGGCGTCGAGTCGCTTCCCAAGCCCCCGGCCGTTGCCTTTACGATGACCCCTTAACCGTAAAACTCGCGTGAAGCGAATGAAACCTGTTCTGCGAACGATCCCCCTGTATCTGCCATCGAAAACAACAAACCCGAATTTTATCGGAGGCACCTTGGGAGGCAGCGACGCTGCAGGAAAGATCTCGAAGAGGATGGCCCAAAATCACATGACTTGGTCGGACTTAACGAGCATGTTTGCCCGACGTAGGGGTTACATTCCTCGCAATCGCATGAGGCTCGAAGCATTCGCTTCCTTCTTGCCGGTGCTGGTCGTATTTGCCGTATTTCTAAACCGCGTGAAAGTGGTCCATTCGTCCTTTTCGTACAGTTTATACGTCGTTAGGATGGTGCTTTAGCTTAAGCTCTCTAGAACATTCAATCAGCGTTTCCATAAAAGTTTGGGTTTGAACATGCGCGTGCTAAACTTTTTTTTTGGCGTGAGTCACTAAGCTGCTGCCTGATTGGCAGCATTTCGCTGCAGAAATATTGCGTCAATTGATCTTCGGAACCGGCCTGGAACCAGTTTTCACGCTTCTCGCCAACACGTGCTTGACCCGTGCTGCCGGGCAAAAGTTTTTGAACTTACTTCGTCGCGTTCGTCGCCGTAATGGCAGAAGAATTTCGTCGTCTGCGGTAATATTTTCGGTTAACTTTAATTTGCTCAAACATTGGTTTCGGCTGTGTATCGAGTCTGATGCGTTTCCATTTTATAATATTTGCTAGGCTACAATTTGGGCCTGAAAATCGTTTCGGAAAGTATGGCTATACAATTTGTATCTGAAACTGACTGTGAAATCTACCTAAAGTAAAAATTGCTGAATCAAGGAGAAATTTAGTTTATGGAGAAGGATTTTAATATCACTCGTTTGGAGAAGCTCTCGATTGGTAACATTATATCGAAAAACGGTGCAAATTGGTTTGTATTATACGTGTTTATTTAATTTACACCGCCGCATTGCAACGCAACGAAGCGAATGAAAGTTTATACACGCCTGATCGAAATGAACTTTGAAGTTTACTTACCTTCCACCGTCTTCGGGTGAAAATGAAACTATTTCCCCATTCCGACGCACATTACAATAATCGCAGCAAAAACGGTTTTCCACCTCTCAGCGAACCGCAAAATTAATCAAGGGCATCAGTTTGATGGGGCCGGGTACCGACCGAGCAATTCCGAGCCGTACCTTCATCCATCACTCCGCGAGCACTTTTCTTTATCTGCTGTGCGGAAGTTTTCCCAAGGGGTTGAAGGTGCCAGCCCTGCTCGGCCAGAAAAGAAAAGCCACTATTATCAATCGCGTACCGGTAGTGCTTCCCTTTCGCAATCAGTTGAACTCGACGGTTTGGTTCGTTTTCCCGTAGCTCTAAAGTGCCCATATTTGGTGGGTTGTTTCAGTTTTCTTTTCCTCCACTACTGCTTGAGCGGTTGATTCCAAAGTGGGGGCCCCTCCCTTGCATGATTATGGCGTTCGTTTTGCTTTGCTTGGAGAAAACCGCGATCTAGCTTTGCCACTGCTTTGTGCTCTGGAGCATTTTGAATTTATGGGCTGCATTTGACTGACGGTTAGTGGAAAAGTTATGGCTGATCATGCTTATGTAAAGATTACAGGAAGAATAGAAAGTGTGAAAAGAATTGGAAACAACATAATATCCCAGTTTGTCTCGGTATTTTAACGAAACCCCTTGACAAACAGAATCGCTAGGGATGAAGGGATGAAGGTGAAGGAAGGTTCTAGAATGTTGCGCAATGGAGACTTGTTACCTCATCTGCATCGATTTATGTAACTGTAAGAACCTGGAACAATAGTTTGTATTCGAATTTTGATAAGAAACCATTATCGATGGAACATACAAACTTCTACCAGGTTTTTCAAGGAAACCAAATCCGGTGCTTTTGTTTCCAAAGTGTGTCCGATTAAGCCCTCTCTAACCGGATGTCAAGGAGAATGTCGCTGCATTTAATGTTCATCTTGAAGGTGACGTCAGAGATGAGCGTCATGAAGCAACAGCCATTACTTCGCAAGCATTAGCGGAATAAGTTCTCATTACGAGAACAAACGAACGATTTCCAGTTGAAATAGCGCATTACTTCGCTAGAACGATTTACTACGACCTGCTGCGTCAGTAGAAGTAGGCCTGCGGCTTATCGGTCGAATCACAATTTATGCAACCCATCAATATTGATTAATACCCACTCGATCGCTTTCGCTAGATGCCTGCTCGCACAGTCGACAGAAAGGAAGTAGTGTTCCCACAGTGGTGAAAATCATTTCCAGCACTCGAAGGAAACAATGGCCGGTTCTTGGCGGCGCATTAGTATGCAGGAAAATTTTCCAACCAATTACAGCCGCCCGATTTGTTGTTGCTGTGGTTATCATGGCCGGTCATGCAAGCGGAGCGTCTGTGAGTGCGTCATACCGGTATTTTCCTCGACAGAAGGGTCTCATTTTCGTGGTAGCAGCCAGGTGGCTTCTGGTGACCTTTGCTTGTCACCTTGTTTAAACCTAATCCAGTATTACGTAGGAATGTCACAATATATACGATCTTTAATATAGATTTAGCATGCAAGGTATTGAATCATTTATGTGATTCAGTTACAAATTTGCATAGTTTCTCAAATAATAAAATTACCTTATTCAATACATCTTCTCCAAGTAGTTCAATTTGGAATCTCAATAGCAAGGAGTGCCATTTAATTTAATTGCTCCATTGAATACTTTCATTGCCAATACCGATGATAAACACAAAGAAGACGTCGGTTAATTAAATCCTTTTGTCAAAGCTAAACGCAGCAAATGGAAAGCAAAGGGTCACCTTTGTCGACCTATAACGATCATCTTTCCTAATTACCCTCTCGAGCGTCATGCAAAGGTGCTGCTTTTAACCCGTAATGGTGTAAGTTGGCAGCTTATTCAACACCTTTTCGCCCTTTTTGCTTTCCAGGCACCAACATAGTTGGTGTACTGTTGCATAGTTTACAAACTAAAGCGCATCGTGCGGTTGCCGCAAATGGCGACGTTTGCTTCGTTTGTTCACTCGTTATTTGTGCTGGACGAGAAATTGCATCGCCCAGAGGTAGTGTGTTTCAGGCAGACGTCGATAAGGGATAAGGAGTGTTCGAGTTTCGCACAAATCAATTACCGGCGAGCGGTCGAACCGTTTCGAGTCCCTTTACCTCTTACGCACAACGTTCCAGCGGCATTCTTGGCATGTGGGGTGCGTGTCCAACACGAACGCTAAGCTCCCGGGTTTTACCGACCCATCACAAGCGGCTACACGTCTTTCCGCATTTCGCATGCTCCGTGTCGTGCGAAAAATCAGACCGAGTCCCATCGGGTGTTGGCAAAGCGCGTGGGAAACGGAAAACAAAGCACCACATTCACCCATGCACGTGTTGGCTGCACGTAGCGAACCTAAGCACTATGTTTTGCCGCCCGAATCATCACCCCCCGCTTTGGTCCTCGTGCGCCCGGGGGGAAAAGTTGGGCCGATGCATGGAACAAAATGTGCCGATCGACAGGCAGGAGTTCGAGGCATTTTGATTCCTGTCGTGATAAGGGAGCGTGATAAAAATATAACCCGGTGCTGCCAATCGGAGACGCCACCGGGGGCGATAATATGCTGATTAGTAGAAAAGCCCTTTGCTTCCCGCGCCCACTTCCCGCACGAAAGCTACCTTCCCTTACCTCCGTGCCAGTGACGCACCGGGAGCCTCGTGTGAGAACCGTTTCTTTCCACGTGTCAGACTTCACGGCCATCGGATCCGGGATGTCCCGTTTTGGCCGGGGTCGGGTGTCTTGATTTAATGCGTCGAGGCAAACTGTCGTTGTTGTATGGAGGTTGATTTGCTGCCGCCGGTCTACTTAACGGCGCGTGTTTTATGTGTGCCTCCATGAAGGCCTGCTTAAAAGCATTAGAGGCTTCCCTTCGGCCTGCCGCAAGAATTTACCATCAAGTGTGGTAACGCTGTCTAGTTGTTCTGCGTAGGATTAAATTGGACCACTTTAACGTTGGGGGGTAATTTTTCTAACGAAGTATTTTAAGATTGTTGTGGTCCATAACCTTTCAGAAGTAAAAATATGTGTTATCATACCAACCACATTGATTTATTACATCATATAAAGTTTTATAAAAATTAAGGCTTTTAAATAAGGGTTTTTAAATAAGGAGATCAATAAAATCGATTTCTAGAGCTACAATAAATTATTCATTCAATGCAGTTGGCTAGCTGTTAATTTTTTTTATTAATTTTGATCGCGAGAAAGCCGCAACAAGAAGTGTCCACATTTTCTGTTCAAACTATTTTTTGCTGACTTGAATTAAAGAGCAATGAGTTTCTGGAAACATTAAATAAAACTCTCGTTTTAGTAATAATCGTAATATAATCGTATAAATTGTCAGTTTTATTAAGTTTATTTCAGTGCCACAACGAAGTTAATTACAAGAGAGTTTGAACCCATTGGGTGGCAGAATAAAGAACTTCGTCTTGTAAAAGAAAATATATCTCCATTTGAACAATGCAGGGATCACAGATCTACGTGACCAGCTGTGACGGGCCAGCCATGGTACGAATAATACATTTTATGTTCTCAGCGAAGGTTAAATTATCTTGCCCAAAACAAAGGGCATATAAACACTGCCATTCAGCAAATGACAATGACACACGCGTCAGTTTGAGGTCACGAAAAGCCCGTACACCCGTGTGCGGCTAATCAATCTCTAGGAAGCATCTTGGATGCTGTTGCACTGGCAACTCTACCCATTTTTGCACAAGCGCTCATAAAAGTCCTGGCTGCCGGAAGCTCCTGGACACATGTGCGACCGTTATTTACTGTCCCTTGCGAGGACCCGCACGCTCCTAACCTTGTCCGATTCTGTCGAGGGACGGAAATCGACAAAGGATATGACCCGACACTTCCGCCATCCGGCAGTCTGGTCCAATTGCGCTCCGATTCCCCCAGGGGCGTTGGACGGTGATTAGGAAAAGAAGGAAACCAGGACATCCACTGGATACATTCCACATTCCTGACAAGGCATCCCTTTCCGATCCCTTTGCTGGAAAGAGAAGGAAAAAGTTAGCGATAGTTGCGTGTTGAAAATAGAGCGAGATCATTGACACACATACACCCAAACCGATCGAAAACAGTGTGATCGTCAAAGGATGCATCACGAGGTTCATGCGATTCCAAAATGACGTTGCGTTGACCGAGTTTCTTTGATGAAGTTGGTTAAACAAATGGCGCCGGTGATTTGTGAAGATTTACTACCCAGCAAATGCAAGCAGCTGATTTATGCAAATAAGATTTAAGAAAGCGATAGTATGGTTGCTAAATTGCAAGTGTGTTGCAAGTTTTCTCAATTAATTTTTAACTTCATAGCATTGCAGTTTGTTATCCTTGAAACGTGAACCACAATTTCCTTCCCTGAAAAGCACAAGGATCCTTCCTGCCTCAAAGTAAGAGCTAATATTTAGAGCAACATTGTACGGAAGCGCGACACGGGAAAGGGTAAACGATTCATCAACACTCACCCTTGACAAGGGACGTCAAAATGGTGCTTATTAGATTTACTGATAATTATTCGCCACTTCCGTACTGACGCTTCCGAAGAGATGCTGTCATCTTACCATTGTCCTACTTTCCCCTCACTTCCGCCTTCCTGCCCGACAACATGGGCGCATCTCCCGGGAAAATCAAGCTGTTTTATCAGAATGATTTATGCCCCGGCAGACGGGCTCATTAGGACGCAGGATCTTGATAGCAGCGATGGACACAGCGAAACGTTGGAACAAAGTCGGTCACCGTGGGGGAAAAAAAATCTGCTGCTTGCTTCGGCACAGCATCTTTTGTAAAAACTCATCACGTGCACCAACACGCTTGCAGTCCTCCTCCTTCATTCTTTCTTCTCTTTCTTCTCCAGGGTACTATTGCTTCGCTCACTCTATTTTCCTTCACCACGATGTGAGTGAACCGTTTTCCACTATCTGGGGCATTCTACTGTTCATTTTCTGCCGCAGCAAACACTCGGTGGCGTGGAACTGCGGCAGGTCCTGCAAGACCGCACGTTTCCGTTCGTCGTGAGCTTGAAAAACGACAGGTCACCACTAATTGAACCAATGGTCGTTACTCATAGTTAGTGGGTAATTTGTATGCTACCGCAGCGTAGCACTGCACTTCCGGTCGAGACGGATGCGTCCACTGGCTCGTCCAACGGAGCCTTGCGGAGATGCTTGTGCACTGTGATCGCAAAAGCAAAAGTGAATTAACCGGCGGACCGGCCTTACATGTGCTGCCTTAATGAACCGTATTTGTTAGATTGCGTTCAAACTACCTGGTGCACAAGGTTAAGAATTTCGAGGTTTCAAAGGCAACCAATCAAACCAAACATGAGTTGCTGGGATTATTAAAAGAATCCATTTTTTTTTTCAATCCAAAATATGCCAAAATTGTGTAAATATATAATCAAATATATTTCTATCATGCATCATCTCAAACATATGCTGCGTGCGATCGAAATGAAGAAAAACAAATCCTCCAGCGTCACCGCAATACATAACACTAAACCATTCGTAAATCATAAGCTTCCATGTGCTCTACCAGCTTTATTTTCCATAAGGTCCTTCAGCACTTTCCCTTTTCCTTTATCCCTGACCTCCAATCGTTCCATAAGCCAATCCACCAGCCTACACACCATGATGTATCGTGAGCTTGTTCTGAACTGCTAACAAACGAGCCAGAGCCCACACTGAAACATAAATTATTTCACTCCCAAAAGTGCGCCTTCATGTTTCGGTAGCGAATCAAAAAAACAAAGCCTCGGTTGTTTCTTTGGTTTGTTTGTTTTTTTTTTTCTGCGATTGATCCCATTCTCAAAGCCAATACAAAATCGTCGACTACGAGCGAGCTTCGGTCCGGCCATCATAAACCCGGTCACTTGACTATTGGTATTAATTTTGTTGTTATGTTGCCTACTGTTTCTTCAGCTCGCCGTGATAGGGGACACATAAAAATACCGTTCACTGCCTTGGCTGACTTCTTCCTACCAGCGACCTTTTTTTTCGTTTATCTTCGACTCTACCGTTTACTTCAAGACGCTAATGTTTTCTGCAAACAGGAAAAAACAGCATTTCGTATCATAACGAATCGTAGGCCCGTAGTGGCATCGTTACACTTGCGCGAGCCGTGAGAAACGGCGGCTCGAAAGGTGGGAAAATCGGTGACGATAAAATATGATTGTTTTGGCATCGTCCGTTTCGCGCGAGCTAAAAATAGCCGTACATGAGCAGAAGGAAAAATGTACGTGTTGTTGGTGTGTGCTTGTGTGTGTGTGTGTGCATTTGTTTATGAGCCCCATCAAATAACGTTGCCTAGGGAAGGCTGTGTTGGTGCGAGGTCGGTGACATAAGTATTTCCAATGGGTTTTCCGCCTTTGCCCACCCATCACCAAGTTTCGTCCTTATAACCGCACATTTTCGCGTTCGACTAGGCTTAAGCGGCATCGATTCTCAGGCAAACGGCGAGCGCAGAAAAGACGAATGATTAGATCGTTTCCGTGGTTTGTGATTGGCTTGCTTTTCGGCAATTCAATTATGGTACCCTTTGGTCCTGTGCAAATATGTAGGTATAGAACATTTCTTTTTTTTTCCCAGTCCAGTCACAATACACGTACAAACATCGCAAGGACAAATCGCAATCCGGGTGCGCTTCCACCGGTTCCCAGGTTGTTTTGGTTCGGTCTAATAGGATTTAGATCTCTTGGATTGATTGAACGTCATCAAATACCTGGTGCTGGCAAGGGGAAGCAGCGGTTAAAGGTCGTGAAATGTGATTCCCTCCGGAGCATGTTACTCCGGTGTGTCATTTTTGCCGTGGCTGCGGTTTGTTTAAGCAGATTGTTTACTTATGATCATTCGTCACGCGTACATAGCTCGATGGGCCGCGTAACGAGTCTTGGGCGTACCGTGCCGGCAAATGGAACGGATCGGTCAGCATGTGTGTCAATATTTTGGCATTGGGAAAATATAATTTACCGCATGACATGGATATTTAGACCGTCGATAAGGTCAATAAACATCTTTCGTAGATTAATTTATGCAATACTGTTTGCTTTTCTCTGGCAGTCAGATCAGTTGTTTTGATTGGCAACATAGCTTAAAATACATTAGCCTTGTTTAGCATGCACGTAAATTTGCAACAACAAAATCGTACTCTTGGCCTTCTGGTTCTTTTTTATCTAAAAAGTTGTGTGCGTACGTTGCATATATTATTCTTTCCTATTTCAATAAGTAAAACCCCATTCGACATGTGACAACTTATTTCCATTAGGAAACGTTATTTTTGGCAACCACTCATCGGGGCATTACTTCACAAGGTTCACATTGCTTGCGCACCTCCAGCCCTTCTTTGTAATGAATAATAAACCACTTTTACCAATCGATTGCGGATGGAAAATTCCTTTCCACGAAGGTATGGTGAACGTGTAGTGCAACGTCAGCAGAACTTCAAAGTTCTCAGGAGCAGGTTCTGCTTTTCTTCGGCAACATTACCATTCCCTCCATCATAAGCCGCCACGGGTACGGTCGAAGGAACGTTCGACTTATTTTTTTCTGGCACAGCAACCGGAATCTCGAACTTCATTAACGGGCAGAAATGTATTGTACCGCAACGTACAGCGTACCGACAGCAGACATCATTATAATGGTTTTTTTTTTTGTTCAAACCATCAGCACAAAATACAGCAGAGCTTTCTTTTGCAAATGATGTTGCGTTCGAGCTTAGAACTTTCATCGGCATCGGCCGTGGCGCATGGGAAGGATTCCTTTCACGTAAAATCATCATCTTTACCTCCGCCGAATTCAAATGAGATTTTAACGAATCCGAACCGCGGCGATCCCACCGTCGAAGGGCGTACGCTTTCCACGGTGAATGCAAACACCGTTCATGGAAAAACCAGCATCAGCCTAGAATGGAAACATGTTTGGTGTATGTTTAATCTTGCAAGAGGGATTTCATTCTTCGGCTTAGCTGTTCTGTTCAAGGCTCGGACAGAATCACTACATCGCCGCATGGCCGGGAGCGATAGGGGCGATATTAAATCCGAGGATCAACGGCTGGTACGGCTAACCGTGGGCCGAGCAAACGAACGAACGAACGAACGGCCGGTTCAACCTAATATTGGCTGTACTTACTGTACTGTCCGCCCGATTTGGGTCACTTGTAGACCTCCGAGCGCCCGCATCTTCCTCGAAACGGGCGAAACAAGTGAAAAGCTACGCTGTTTTTCTGCCGCCACACTCACAGCGAACCGTGATCTTGCTCTCGCCATCACTCTCCCCCTTGTCAGCACATCAGAGTATCGCTGAGAAGCCACTCGCAATTGGTCGTGCGTTTTCCCGGCCGTGTTCCATTTTCCACCCCCAAGACGCATCGCGCGCTCGATGATGCTGATGATGATGTTGATGGCCTAAATTCGAACGGTTCACTTACGTACCGGATGACGACACAGGCGGCAAACGGTGAAATGAAACGAACTCTCGCCCTGGGCTGCACGGTCCGGAAAAAAAGGGAAAGGAAAATGAAACGTCCGGACGTCCAGCGACTGATGGGGGTATTACGTGAAATTATTTTTATAAATAGCCCCTCCTTCACTCAATGCGACATTGATGCACATAGCCTTTTCTGTCACAACAGCTTACGGTGGCGAGGGGCATAGCTGCACATCTCCATCAGCGTATCGCTTGAAGGTGAGCGAACATATCGGAAACCTCATGCAAACTAAAGGGCTTTGTCGGTAGATTTCCCAAATGGCGATGGACTTTTTATTATTAAATTATTTGCAAAGTTTTCAACCTTTCGGAATGCGTATACTGAACGAGTCTACATTTCCGATGGACCGCCACCTGTTGCGTTCGGCTTCAAAGATGGAAACATCGTCACCGCTCGTTGGATGAAAGTAAATTTCACGGTTCAGTTTAAAGGATTATTTAGGTGATACGCAACTTTTACGTCCAAATCTTTCATGTTTTTAACAATCATGATGTTTATTTGAGTGTTGTGGAAATGAAACAATTGTCGGCTTAGCCGTTTTAGTTATAAATAATTGCACTACAATTTCATCTGCTCACACCATAGACAAAGTACAGTCAATCTTGCAGTGTCGAGACCCACCAGCACTAGTTCCCGAGCCCATTGGAGCCCGTTTCTTTCCACGGCCGATCGAATCCAATTTTCATTTCAACCAGCAGACAAAAAGGTAACCGCTTGTGCGCCACACTCCGGTTTGCTGACGACAATAGCAAACCCATGGCAGTGGCAGCCGATCATCATCCGCAACCCCGAGCGACATGTGCCTGGTCGGTGTGGATCTTTCTCGGGGTACCAGCGCCGACCGCAAGACAAAGACAATTAATCAACACCTGGTGTGTGTGTACGCGCGCGCGAAAGTCGACACTGCAGGGCTTTCGTGAATGGCAATTTTCTGCCCGCGGTGTGCGTGCCGGAAGAAGCAATCATACAGAATGACTCTTGGACTGACACTGGCTGACTGACGACCTGTCGGATGAAGATGGACGACTGACGAAAGCCGCTGTGAAGTCTGTCTACACCGAGAGTGAGCCAGCCCCTAGCCGAAAACGGGGGAGCATCAGGGAAAAACTGTGTGTAGATTTTAGTGAGGTTATTCACATGGTGGCTCTTGCGAGCGGTTGTACCAATGGGGAATCTAACCGACGTCAGTAGTTTTAAAATGTGAACTTCGAACTTACTGGTTTAAAAAAAAAATCCCCTCGAAGGATATGAAAATAAATCAATATAGTTATGGTATACAGATGTGAGCAAGTGAGTAAAGATATTTATTTTGGGATGCATTTTTAATGTTGTTTTCTTGTTCTTGTCTTCTCTTGAATTTACTCAATTTTCTGGGATGTGTAGATCATAAAAAATCTTTAATTTATATACGTCTAACGACGTGTTTTCTAGACAGTAAAATTTGTGTTCACAGACTTCGTGCAATAATCTCTCACTCGGATCGATCTTATAAAACGCACCAGTCAATGAGAGATGCGCATGAAAAAGGGCTGTAACCGTTACTAGTAGCAATAGTAGTCTCCACAGCAGCAAGAAGACAGTCAAACGAGCGTAGTGCGGATCGGAAAAACCGTCTCTCTTTGTTGTTTTTCTTTGTTCGTGCTCTGTTCCGCGGGAGGCTCGCGGTCTGCGCCGGCAAGCGTAAAACTACATCTAGCTACGTAAAGGCCCATTCATCGTCGATCGTCGACTCGACAACGCGCTAAACTTGGCCTAAATGAACTGCTAGCTGCTGCTGGCCGCAAAAGATCACCTTCCCCCGCTCGCGATCAATCCCAACTGCCCGCCCAATTGCAGACGGCATCGTGCGGGAAACCGGACTTTGATCGCTTTATTTCGTTGTGCGTTGAGTTTTTTATTGGCAGTTCGGCGGGGGGAAGCCCCGCTGTCTCTGTGTGTAACGGCGAAGGGAGATCTTTCGCTCTCATCCATGCAGCCGGAAAACGCTCGAACCGCACCAGAGCACTTCCGCGTCGCGAGACGGCTGTGTTCCTAAGCGCTGGTGGCGGTACGTGCTACACGCACGTTAACGCAGAAGGTGATGAACCGAAGCCGATATCAATCGCTACAGTCTGCCGTCCGCTGAGACGTAAAGTTGGCGGCAAATTAACCGCGACTAGCGAGCCGCCATGAATCAAGACCACGGTGAAGGTTGCCCTAGCGGCGGATGGTAGCGCTAAATTTAGACCGAATCCATCGGGGACGCCCGCTCTGGGCAGTTCATTTTTCATCCGTGCGAGCCAGAGCTGTAAGCTATGGTGTGGGAGATGAGGGTGGGGAAAAAATGGATGTTTACGAAGAAAGAACATACGGTGAAACAAGATTTATCAGATGGAAGTTAATAAAAACAGTGTTTTTTTTTAAACAACTGGGGGAAAAATAATTCTTTTTTTAATTGTGATATTCGTTCAATAGCTTAGTTTTTTTTTCTCTCAAGAAAGCACATGATTGAAAGCAGCACAGTCAATTGAAATGGTTCATTTCCAAAAGCTTATACCTTATTTCGTCCTCGATCCTCGATGAAGCTCGAAGTTTTTTTATGTATCAATATCGCCCTTTCGTCAAGGTCACAGGTGACCCCTGAAGGTCCATTACGTTCCACCATCCTCTCCCGTGCACGCTTGTGAATCATTTGACCTGCAAAAATATGTGCTCGGAATGTCAACTACGAAACGGCACCAAACAAGGTTCCTCCTTCCTTTGAAGGTTCCTTTCGAATCAATTTCCCTTGTTTCTCTCGTCCTTGGCTGTAGGGGGTAAAGCCTTGGACTTCCCAAGGTACGTGGCCTGATCCATCCATTTGTACCATCTTCACGGTTTCCCCGGGCCGCGGCCGTTATCGATTGAAATCTAACAAGCCACATTAATGTGCCGCTAATGTGCTGCGCCTCCACCGAAGAGCAAATACTCACGTACCAATCCCTTGGTGGCACCTGGCCGGCGTCAGGTTCCGAGGCATGATAGTGCGGCAGTGGAAGCAATAAAGCATGGCATCAATTGCTTGCTAATTATTTGATAAATAACCTTTAATGAATTATTAATGTACCGCGACCGAAACAGGAGCTGGTGCGGCCCAGGAACGGCGAGGGGCGTAACGATGGGCTCCCATTGCCCCGGGTGATCATTCCCCAATCGGCGCGGGGATGCCCCACCGCACGGGGTGGTTCCGTTAGGGGTAGAACTTTGTAATGCCGGAAGAACACGATACGGAATCTCCCGTTCCATCGGTCACGGTTTACCTATTTTTAGCGCTCTCCATTTCGACTCGGTTTATTGGCACACCGAACCGCAAAGCAAACACGCCAAGTCAATCGAGCTGGCGAGTCACTCCGGGCCGTAGACCGCAGCTGGTTGGTTGGATGAGGCCACGGTTGAGTAGTCGTTGCTAAATACCCCAAGTAAGCCACCTGAGCGGCGCTACGCTTCGTCGGTGGCTAACAATTTCACGTCCTGGTGGCAAGTCAGGCTCTATGAAGAACCTTGGGGCGGGTTCTGATGAGACACTTTTCCGTTCGTTTTCCATGAAGCATGTAATCTTGACAGCCGTCTTTCTGCAAACTGCGACACCTCATTGACAGCTAACATGATGGCATGAAACGGTGTTCTTGGAATTACATTGCATGATCGTTGCAGAATTTTTGTTTGGTTTTTTGGTCGCCGTGAACTCTTCACATGCATGAAAAAAGGCAAGTGGCAGAAGTATTTTGATTAGATGTAACCATGCCCTTCCCCGTGCCCAATCACTTCATCCAAAACGCACTAATTGGTTGTGAATGTTGGATGTGCTTTTGGTTTTTAATTCAACCTTGGCAACACGACCAAATTTACCTCCGCCGGCAATTTAGAGCTCTTCAAATCTTTGCTCCGATGGCAGGCTCCCCCGAACGGCACTTTATTGCATCGCCAGCCGATGCCGGGTGCACTTCCGCGTTGGATCTCGCCCAAGTTTGCGGCCTGCCAGCGAGAACACAGACGTCCGATGACATAAGATCGATGCAATAAACCGCACGGCATCCAAGCACTTATTAGAACGGGTGATTTGGACGGCTTGTTGTCTGAGATTAATATTCGCAAAATCACACGAGCAACTCGCGTTTCTGCGTCGCAGGCAGCGCAGGTCCTGTCGCTATTCTCAAGCGAAGCCAGCAGTTAAGCGGAATCAGCTTCCAGCCGGCTCGTCGGCTTCGAGCGACGTAATGCCCGGTAATGCCCCGACTCGCCGACGGATTTCCGCGACCGGATGGAAACAAACCTTTGACCGGGTGTTCGTGCGGTGCGCGGAATCCACCGACCGGAGACGGCACCGGCAAAAGGGTTAAACAGGGCTGCTGATTTTATACCGGTCATGTTCTTGCGTCACACACGTTGGCGTTAGCGAGCATTAATTGTCGATGACTTGTCAACTATGATGCCACGATGGAAAAGGGGGGGAAGGAGCTGGTGGGCTCGATTTGAGACGTTGTCGTAAATGATCGGTTTCATTCCAATTAGCAGAGCAAACCAGCGCTGGAGGAGATCGTGAAACGGGCGAAGTGCGACATGCAAACCACCTCTCTCGCCTCTGTTCACACCTTTCGGGAACATTCTATCGGACCCAAAGCGAACGGGTTGTTTTCAACCAATTTCTGAGGCTTCCGAACAAGGGGTTTGCGTGGTGCCACTCTTCGCGGTGCCTCAGGCAATAGTTCTACATCCTTTTTATGTGCGATGGCGCTAGCTACGTTCGCATCCGATTGAGGAACAGCGACCAGTGGCGCCAAGGGCTGCTGAAATTTAATTAAAATAGTAATTGCAGTACAACTCACAGCCTCACAAAAGCATTCATCAACAAATGTCGGCAAATTTTACGTAGGAGTTTGCTACAAATGCCGCACTTTTCCGCAATGGACCAGAAATGCAAACTTCACGAACGACATTTAGCAGTCATTTTCATTTAGTCTTTGTCTCTGTCTTCTCTCTCTTCTCCCTCTCTCTCTCTCTCTCTCTCTCTCTGCCTCTCTCTCTTTCTCTCTCTTTCTGAATAACTCTATATTTCTCGTTCTTACTTTTGCTGGAATACACTCTATCTATAGGCAAGGCTATGTTTCACATAATTATAGCCCCGTCAAGTGCGGATTTCCGTCACTAGCGGTGGATTTAAAATCAATTTCATTTAATTATTTATCCTCGCAAACCGTCCAGTGACAATCTGCAATGCGAACAACAGTGGTACTATGTTTTTTTTTAAAGTTCCATGGGAATCGTCAGCTTGCACAAGTTAAATCACAATGTCATAAAATATCTTAAATATGTTCGAAAATTTGCATATTTTGACACGGGAATAAACAATGTAGTTACAGAATAAATTACCTTGTTGTTTACAAATTACGTTCAAATTTAAATAGTAAAAGAGAATTGCAAATAAATAAATTGTTCTAACATGACGAGTGGAACGCAGCAGCAACACATTTTCAAGTGAACAATTTGCTCGTGGAAAAGCTAGATACACATTTAAATCCTCCGAAATCCTCCATTAACAAAACGGATGAAATTGGACATACTTAGCGCTCATCTCGATGCGGCTGTGTGATTACTCACCAAGCCTGTAAATGTTGGAACTGGTTGTGATTGATAAGAAACAGATGTGGGGTGAACAGTACCAGACACGCTCCGCTTTTTAATTTCGTTCTGTCTGTGTGCATAGCACTTCTGAATCAGTTTGAACTCGCCGGATTTGCGGATAATTAATCGCAACGCATGTTCATGCGAATGGAAAAACATTACGCCCAGATAAAAGTGGCCACCGGGTTGTATAAATATTCTCCAAAAGACTCCACCCACCTATCTTTTGGCCGTACAAATATAGAACGTACTCGAACCAACGGAGGCGTCCAGTGGTGTGTAAATAAATAATTCAATTGAAAGGGAAAATAGGATCCAGCTTGCGTTACTTTTCTAGCTGTGATAAATCGGTTTCTACACCGGAAGACGTCTCCGCTTATCGCTTCCAAAGGTGCGAACTACACCAAACGGCCGATGAAAAAAATCCTCTACCAACAATCCACAGTCAATCACATCTTCCCGAATTGATTCAATCACAACCTCACTGGTTCCATCGAATCCGCACGTTTGGAATATAACGCTGTTTGGCGTATCGCTTTCCTAGGGCAACGAAAATAGTTCCCAATTAAATACTTCTCTTCGGTGTCTCCGCTTCGTGACGCAAACGCCCGAAGAAGTCACGACATACCCAATGAGAATGAGTGGCGCCTCGTTGCAAAAAGCAAACGATTAACGTACTGACTAAATCAATCAACACAATCAGCCCGTCGGGTGGAAAGGGACGACTGAAAGATGTTCCCGCGCGCCTACGATGGGTTGTGCGATTTACGTCAAAACAGGAACACCTTCGCTAGTGCTTCGTCCGGTGTCAGCATCTCGCCATGTGTCTGTTTAATTCAAATTTAATGTATATGCATGTAAACATTTATTCAAGACGCTGCTCACTGCGTGTCTGCTGGTGGCGAAGCGAATGGCTCGGGCGACATTATGCTGGTACGGGCCGGCCCCCCCCAAAGCATGCAGACGACGATAACAAAACAACAGCCGGCAGGCGGTGGGTATTGTTGCGTCGTACAGCCCACCAACCTGCAAACGAATGGCGACGCACCGCGGAAGAAAAACCCGGCCGATGTGTTTCCGATAACCTCTCATGTCTCATGAGGGATGCAAATCAGATTGTTGTCGATTTTTCATCGTGTTGTGCTCGGTGGTGCGGTGGGAAGGGTACGTTCAGGTGGAGAAGAAAAGTAAAGACTCTCGTCATTCACAAAGCTTGTTGATTGATTCTATTTTTAACTATGATTATTATCTGTCCTCCATTTTCAAGGACGGGATTTCTTCCTGGCGTTCTGCTCGAAGCTGTCAACAGTATGTATCAACTGAAATGAGTTAAAATTCAGCATTAAAAAGTCACCATGTTAAATCAATAATTTTATTAAGTTGGTATTTCTGAGTGATGATTCGAATCAGTAATTCTCACCAGTAAATTAAATCTTCAGAGCACACATATAGTCGATTTGATCTTTTTCTTTACCACATTACACATTTCAAACACTGTTATGAACGGTAAGCGTTTACCTTACTTAATGATTAAGTAAACTATTTCAAAATTTAAAAAAAAACTAGATTTGTACAATTTTTACCCATAATGAAATGAAATTTGATGTAACATTTCACTTTTATCTGTACTTCGTTGGATGAAGTGAATACACTTTCAATGTGGTGAATTGACAAAAACTGCATTACAGGGCTTGTTAAACTTATAATGATGCTTAACGCATGCTAACGATTCGGAAGTCAAGCAATCAAGAATAAGTAATCAATAATCTGCGGCACGGAAACCGCAAGTTTTACAAATTTTCTTCGCGAACAGTCCGCCGGAACTCAAACACGTTCGATGGGAGGCTTACAAACACGATTAAGGTCCTGAATATTAAAAGTAGAAACTTTCACCAAGCTTTTGCGGTCGTTCTTTGCTTTGCCTCTTTGCTTACCCGACCCTCCTTGATGTGCCGAAATTTGCGAATTCTTTCACAATACTTTCGCAACATTTTCGACGAATTTAATTTTCTGCTACAGGCTACTGCTCGCGCGTAGAGAATCTTTTTTTTTTTCACCGTGATATGTCACGTCAGTAATACCGCGTCAAAACGTACCACCAACACACTTCTGCGAGAAAGCATGTTTCGATCGAAGTTCGGTGGATATTCAATTTTCTCATCCAGCCCTTCGGCTCAGAACCGCTGTTCGTTAAACAGAGCAAACAGAAGCCTCTGGAGGAACGCGAGTTCTTGCTCTGACAACAAAACTCAAACCACAGTGAGCCGTAGCCAAACGGGAGGGAAAAAGGACGATAAGGGAGTGCGATGGACGTGACCATTCTTCCACGGTTGGACGCGTGAGGAAAATGCAACAAAATCGAAAGTCAAACAGAACGTCATTCCCCGGACAAAAGGTCATAATCTTTTTCGAACCGAAGTGAAACTTATTCGTTCATTAGTATCCTGTTTGATTCGCGATTGGGGGGCGAATTCATTGAGCCTCGTAACTTTTTCTAAGGAAAACAAATTTATCAAACCACTTTTGTGCAGAATCTTTGGAATGAGGAAATAAACGACAACAGATGTGATGCATGCAAAAGCCTCATAAAAATATGATTAAAATAACATAAAAATGCTTCAATAAAATATAAAAAGAAACCGATAAAACATTTCCTTTGTTCAATTTCGATAAAAAGAGCTGATGGAAAAAAGCGATGCCTATCGATTTGCCATTTCCTAAATTGTCTTGCATTGAAATAACTTCTAGGCGGCAAATCAAAGTCACTAAATTATGTTTCCGCAAAAGTTTAGCACCAATATGGTCAGATCGTTACTATCATTTGCATATTTTCGATGGAATAGGAAGAACATCTCCTTCACAGATCGATGATTAATTCTTTACAATCCGTAGCATTCAGTTCTTTTTGTGTCGATCACCTTCGCGATAATTTACGTGGTCAGACATTTCTCCGCTAACCGGACTTCACGCGGTGGTAGACCAATCGCCTCCGCTGACATTTGGCACACCATCAGAATGGACGAACTGGTCGTCACCGTTTCCTTCCGCAGATTCTATTTTGAATATGCAAATGACCGCTGGAATGCCGGCTTTTGGCCATCACTAACGACGATCGCAATAAAGCGATTAGACTGAGCTTGACAGAATTTGCATTAAGTGAAACTACGGTTTTTGAACGGTTCGTTCTGATTGAATTCTAAAAGCCACTGAAGCATATGGACAAAAATCCCACCAGTTGTAAATGGTTCGCTTTCTAACGGTTAGAACAGGTGGTTGCATTGCCTCTGCACAACTAAGTTTACGATTTTGAGTGGGCTATTTCTCCAATCTCAGCCTCTACAATCAATGTTTTTCTTAACCCTATAAACAGGACTGAAACCAACGAACTATCGACACGCGATGCTAGTTTTATTACTTGTTGTGGTCCCAAACGGTCTGTGGAGTCCGTACACCAAGCCCTTTTTTTTCAAACACAAGCATATTATGGCAACTGATGGACTTCACGACCAATGTGAGTCAGCTCGCACATCTGGTCCGCTCCAAAACGGGTGGGACCCGGGCGGATGGGATTTCAGTGTGCTTTATTTGGCGAAACCGGTTGTCAGAGGGCACGCGGGGAAAAGAAATACCCGTCGGGAATTTCATCAATGCCCGATGACAAATTTATCGAAACTCGCTTATAATGACGCACCTCGAATTGTCAAATAAATAATTACAAGTTGACTCAACGGCTTTCGATTACAGAAAGTAACAATGAACGGAATCGTAAACTAGCACGGAAACATAACTGACAGACACCTAAAACTGACTGACAGATTCTGAGAACTTTCTCAACATTGGGTGAATATCGTTTGTGGTCAGACTGGTACTCTGTTCTCAGAGATACTCTGTTTTCTCCCTTGATCAATTGTGAATTATTTGAGGACCCTTGTTTCTTAAATAGACTGTTTTAATTATTTCAATTTCTCATCGGTGTATCATTCCATTCTGTTCTAAGCAAAAGCAAAAGAACCGTACTGTTAGTCTATCAATCGATGTCGAGATAAAGTGAAGTAGCCATTGTAGTACAAACAAACTTGGGATATTTTCATTGTTTAATTTGAAATTTCTAATTTATATTACCGGCTAGCAACCTTCTTTTCTTTTCTTTCTCAATTCAAAGCAATTCTTTTAGACTTTTTCAATGTAGGAATTGCATAGCTCTAGATTAAGGATCTAGTAAATTTTGTGAGAAACGCGATAAAACAAATTTAATGTGGTCACAATGGTTTGCTTATTTTGTTTCAAATAAAATTTTCGTTGCAAATCCTCAAAGTTTTTGCAAGTCACATACCAACTCTATTTAATTCGCATCAAGTTCCTGAATATCGAACCAACAATTTCCATCTAAATTGAATTCAAACTAAATATGATACATTGCCCATTACACGAACCCCAGTGCATACATCAATGTTGCTTGAACAGAGTTATGCTTCCTTCCTAGCTTACAAAATATCAACAATCGTCCTTATATTGCTTATTCTGCATATCACCCACCCTCACGGTTTCGTTTCTTCAAAACGACGACAAGCTTCTATACCACCACGAATATCTGTAAAGCGGGAAAGGCATCAGGCATGGTATAAGAAAATACAAGTTGAACATGGGTAGTTTCTCGAACGTTCCAAATCGGTTCAGCGCGAGCTCCATCTCGCGTGTTGCTGTTGCTGGCCGCAAACCGTAACAGTCAGCTGATACCTACCAGAAAGTCTTTCCTCGAACAAACCGATATGTTGTGTGAAATGATCCAGAGGAAAAAAAAAAGACCCGTCGAATCCTCGGGCCCTCTCCCGTTGGATCGAACAAATCACAAGTCATAGGAACTCAACTATTCGCGCGACTGTTTAATGGTGATAATAAAATGAAACTCTCTAGCCTCAGGGTGCTACATTGAACGGTCGAGCCAGTTTGGCACAGCACAGTACCAGACTACCAGACCAATTTAAATATTTTAATTTATAGAAATACAAACACCATAGTTCGATGGTTATGTTTGAATAAAAATAAAACCTATCTTTCACTTTAAATCTACCTATAGCAACAAAAACATTATCATAGTTCTATGATTTACAAAATTTCATTTAAAATGTCAAGAATACTTTTGTAAGATAGAAGACCAGACAGTTGAAAATCTCCCTATGTCATAGGACATTCAGTCTTGGGGCATTGTGAAATAAGAGATTATTCAAATTGGATCAAATTTTCTTGTCTGCTTTCTATAACTATCAATTTTTTGCCCCAACCCGTTTTGTATGTTTTGCCACACCCTTAGTCATTGATCATATTAGCCGGTTCTCACGTAGCGTCAGCCAGTCTGGCAATATTCACCGTTCGCCCAAAAGCTGACGCCTCGCATCACTCGATTCCCGTGGCGAAACTCCACCAGCACATAAAAAAATGAAGCAAGCTGTGGCTAATGTCACACTGTGCGGATAGAGTGTCACAATTTTTGGAACTTTCAGCTGCCTCCGTTTCGAAGTTGCCATTCTCGTTCCTCCATCGAGGATTGAAAAAAAAACACGAAATCCCAAATTCAAATTGTTTCGGTATCAAATAAAGTGAGACGATAGTTTTTTTTTAAATTTATTTCTTTCTGGTCCTGCGAGCTAGCCTCTTACAATCAGCTGTCGGATCTTCGAGCATTGACACTTTCTTACCGAACGCCCGCGCATTTGCATATATTTCATCCCGCACGGAACTCGCCACGGAACAGTCACGGCCCTGGGGAAATGTCAAGTCATGACCGAAACTTCAGGGTGTGTTTCAATTTGTCTTGCGAGCTAATGCGACCGCACCGACCGGAGGGGCTCACCATGATGATTCACCGCAAGCAGGGCGGACGCGCGTTCGGAGACAAGTCCAACTCCCCGTGACTTCCCGAGTGTGTATGTCTGACTGTCGAAGCCGTTGGAGACAGTTTGAACTCGATTACCGCTGGGCTCGCGGTGATGGACGACGACAAGTCGTCTACCAAAATGGGAATGTCGAGCTTTGCGGAAGAGCGAAAGGAACACAGGGAAAGAAATTAAGCGGTACTCCACTGCCTGGAACCTGGCTGTCTCGTTGCTTCTAGGTCGAGCTAGTTCATCCAGAAGATGCCGTAAATGGCACGCTGTGAAATGGTTCGAAGGTAGTAATGTTGAAGATATTTAACCACGTCAACCGAGCGACGCGGGGGAGATAAATGGACTGAATGAATGTCTGACCCTATTACAAAATGAAAAAAAAAAAATTTGCAAAGTGCACAAAAAAGGTTGCATAAGAAAGTTTTGCTTAAACAAAATAACTTACTTGCCATGCTCACAATGTCTAATATCTACAAATCTTGAGAACCAAACCAATTAACGAATCGAAGTTTTTGCTCTAACGAAGGCACTTGCCTTCAATGCTTTCTAAACAAAGGCAAAGATAGTGCTAAGTTATCTTTATGTTTACAATTTGTCAGAATTTATCAGAAACTATATCAATACAAAAAAGTATAATGTTTTTTGCCCTCAAGTTAAAATCGCTATTGTTGCTTTAATGCAATTTCTATTATTTTTGTCTATATTATCCACCATTTTTTAAGTAAGACTCTTGCTTTTTCTTATTTATTGCATACTTTTTCTTACTTATTGCATACAGCCATGCAAAGGAACTAGGAATAGCTTTGCTCTTATGCCCTTTAATTTAACCAAATTAACGTTGTCGTATAATGAGCTAATGAACGCAAGCCACACTTCATTAGTCCATTACACATCCTCACTTACCATGGCGCTGATGGATCTGCTCAGTAGCTCGATACATCAACGTCGCTTTTGAAGGAGCCAGCTCATTAGACCGCTTGATCATCACTCATCACGTTCTATGATACACTGGAATATTCTCTAACTATTCAAACAGACAAAACACAATTTCACTAAAGATACAATGGAAGCTGAATCATAAAAACAGCGGACGATACTAGTGATATTCGTAGTTTCTACAGTATTCCTTAGGAAGAAAATCATTCTCGCCTCGTTTTGTCTCATATCATAAGGCTCACGCGAAAGTTTTGTACTTTCTAAGCACACAAAATTAGAATGTAACTGATCACATTGTTCTGCGAAAAAGGCATCCTGTTAACCTAGGAATGCAATGACGGAAATGAAGGACATGGCAAACAAAATGAGTTGGACGTTGAATCAAGCCGTCACTTGCATGGTAAAGTTTATTTCAGCTAGTTTGAACCGATCGCACGATGCCAGCCGTAAATCGATTACCTTCTGCATCCGTGAACTTGCCTGGATGCCTAATGTAGCGTATTCATTTCTTTTTTTTCCATGGCCAGCCTAGCGCGGGTGATATTCGAAGTAGAAAGGCTGCTGGAAGAACACCGGAAAGGATACGTGATTGAAAATTTTGCGAGGTAAGGAAATCGAAAAAGGCGAACTCTTCTATCCATATGGTATACCGACATGAACCCATTTGAATGCAATTTGCGAATCATTATCTTCTTTTCCAAATCTATCATGGCGTTGTGTGGAATGGCCCTGTAGATTGCAAACCAGAAAATTGTGTTTAAAAAAAAAGTTCATACCATGCTCGTGGGCATCCAAAAGTGATTTGTCTAGAGATCGGATGGATAACTCACCCAACATTCAAAGAAAACAAAAACCATTTTCAGAAGGAAATGAAAATTCCTTCGCGAAACACGAGCGCAGGATGCTGTCGGGCAAACGAAAGTAAAATCTAATCAAAAGTTCAAACTTTCACTCACGTATACTCAACCAACTCCAAACTCGTCTCCGTCTCGCATCCATCCATAATAATCACATCCATCAGTCAACGTTTTTGACCTCCAGAAAGAAGATCGAAAGTTTTTGGGAGGATAAGACTAAAGGTGGACTACGTTTGGAAATCTGCATTGCAAGGCGACTGTTTCTCGCAACACACGCAAATATTTTGTGAAAAACTGTCTTATATTTCATTGCACGAGGACGTTCGTGTCGCTTCGTCGTAGGTACATGGTGTGCTTGTTCTTGACGACCACCAGATGAAGAATACCGAGCAAGAAAGTCATCTCGAGGTTCGCTTTGTAATTTTCTGCATTCTTTTTTGCTTCTTAAAAAACAAACATCCTAAGTTCCGGGGACTATGCTAACATTAGCAGAAGAAAAACTTTTCTTCCCTCCCATTGTAAGATTTTTTCGTCCAAGGGCCTGTTCTGCTCATGCCGTATCCATTAGCCGTTCCCCAACGCGCAGTTCGATACCTGCTGGCTGACTCCCGAGGGGATGGAACACATTTTTATGTTTGCCCGATTGCACAGGAAGTTTGCTAACTTTTTACTGGACTGGTCCTTGAAAAAAACAGGGGTTCTTTTTCATTGACTATACCGCTTCGAGTATTGCGAGAAAACATCCTTAAACCTAAGCGTTTTGTTTGGAGATTCAATGTTTCTCCATATTTTATTATATTGCATTCTCGACCAGGAGTTGAGGCATTGTTTTGGAGTTTGCTATGCTAGTTTCTCTTTTCTTTTCTGTCTGTAAATGTTTCCTGAAAAAAAAACCTTTCCATTGACGTGTTAAATTCATGCAGTGCACGTTGCATCGTCGAAAATCTGAGCTGAAATTCTGAAACAAATTCACAATCTGGCATGCTTCCCATGCTGAAGGTTTCCTGGCCTTTCATGCCTTTCATGCTGCAATCGGGAGAGATGTAACTAAATATCAACCGAATCAACTAGCGAGTACAACTATTTTGCAATTTTACTTCATGATTCTTACGTCTATCTAGTGCATTTACCAAAAACCAAAAGTTTAACCATCTGGGAGCATTCCAGGGATAACACGGTGTGCAATAAATAAAACATAATTTGCTCCAAAGTGGAAAGGAACTGCAGTAGCTCATTGCTAATGGAAACGATGGCGAATGATGCCACCGGCATCATCACGAAAGCCAAAACGTAGGCTGAAAAAAAGCCAGCTTAGTCCTCAGCTTATTGTGGATTTATTGCTGCTTGAGGCGAAAATCCCGAGGAAATTCTATGCAATCAGCTGTAGCAGCAATAAATATTAAAACGTAATCGCAAATGCATGCTTCTCAAGTAGAAGAACTAACAGCTGAACTCCAAGGACTGTTGGTTCTTCTGATGTCCAGCTCCATGTGATGCAGTGGATATCGGTCACGAATAACTTTGGTCGGCTTTATTTATAATTGCATGCATTTCAATTGTCTTATAATGTTGATTACAATTACTCCAGCGTTAAGAGTCATAAAACAGCCCATGCGTGTTTTATCTTGATACAGAATATAAAATGTTTATAACATACCATAACGTGTGTTTCCTTTAAGTGAACATGTGAATCGAAAGCTTTTTTACTTAGTGGTCGATTTCCTATCCTAATGGAAAAAGCTCCTCTAAAGAATTCATTAGGGGAGCCTTGGAATTATTTCCAGGTTTTTCCATTCACTCTGCTATCCATCACGAGATAGGTTTTCGAATTTGCCATTGACCATATCATGAGCAAAATTGTACGATAAAATCATCTGAACTAGACGGAAGTCCTGTGAACTTTACACTTTTCTGTTTACTCCTTCGCTGGGAAACAAGTGGTTGATCCTGGTGGACTCATATATCGTCACCGTTTTGCTCGATGTTGATACTGGATGGAACAACGAAATTGTGAAGCAACCTTTAAAATCTCTTTAGAATTTGACAAAACAAACAATTGCACCACAAGTGCATTTTTCCGTGCATATATCCTTCGAAAATTAATACTCGTTGGTAAAAATAGGTAAACCAACTGAAACTGAACTAGATGTTAAACCAGTACAGCTTTCGAAGGAGGAAGGCAACATTTTGGATTTATTCCATCCAAGAGAAATATAAAAAGGTGATTAAGGTTCTCACATAAACATAAGGGTGATTTATTCCATCTCCTTTGAATTATTTCCTCCCCAAACCAATTACGTTTCGTAATGGTACACCAAGGAAAATGCCAACTGTTACTGAAATCAGCCCGGTGCTGTTTTCTGCGAACGATTAAGCTGGTTTTTGGGCCGCCGGGGGGAGCAAGGGGAGCTAGGATGGAATATTCTGCGAAACATATAGTACCAGCGCCATTCCCATTCTGAGAAAAGGTGTGAAAACGAATCCATCATCACTTTGGAAGCGAAGGTAATACGATCGCTGTCGGTACGGTTGAAAGGGCCCAACCGACTTCTTTAGGCACGTGGCTCTTTCGTCAGCGTGACATAGGTATTGGAGAAAAAGACGAGCATTTGGGGTACATCTGACAAAGTTCAGGCTTCGATATTTTCGTCCTTTCCTCGTAAACCGCGATGGATAAATGTTTTGCGTTTGTTTGAGGTTCTCTTTCATTCATTTCCTAAGTATCGTACATTCGATTAGAAATTTTAACATTCAATGTTATCGGCCTAATTCAGCCCCAATTTGGCTCTAGGGGAGAAAATATTTATGGTTTGAAACTTACAGTAAATAGGACATTATTTCGTCTAATATCATGTACCACTAAGATATGTTTGTAGATTTGCAAACAAATTTGACTGGAACCTTAAGCAACCTTAAGTCCGCGGCAAAGTACACGCTACAAGAGATATTGTTGCATGCCAACCACTACCATCATCAAAGTGTATGAGTGACGAAATGAAACAAGACGTGTTTAATTTCGAAATCGATCCAATGCTGTGGAACACTCAGGGCCATTGGTTTCAGGCTTGGGAGTTAGAAGCTTCAAGCGCACGGAGAAAAGTTACGTTCCCAATAAAAGGATGGTCAAAATTTTCCATTTAACAAACTCCAGAAAAAAACCAATGGGTCCAAACGGTGTAAGCAAACTGCTATTGTAATAGAAAACCAACACACACCAACCGTTGGAAACTGACCGACGTACGTATGAAAGGGTCGGTCTGAAACATGTGGACTTTGTAACGCACTGGAAAGTTTTCCGATGAATAGAAAGGGCTGAATGTTCAACCCCATATTTCCATAGCTATTATTATTTTTTTCCAACAGTAATATACGCGTGTTCGGTGGAGAGTTGGGCGCTAAAGACCACCAGCAGTTCTGGCTGGCAGAAAACAATCAATCGAAAAGCTCGACCCCCGTCAACGAGCATCCAAGGGATGCCCATTCTAATGAACGGGTCGGAAAAGTTCAAAAGCAATTTTCCAGCAACGCCATAACAAAACTCATCTCGTTGGACAAATAGTGCAACGGGTTAGAAAAGTTCGGTAGCAACAGTAGCCGTATTTGCGGAGGTTCGTGAGCGACGACGAAGCTTAACACGTGCGTCATAACGTTGAAGATCATTTTCATCGCGAGCCTTATTGTAGAAAAATGAAGGAATCATGTTTCATATAAAAAAAAAATATTCACACCTAATTTATCGTTTGGTTTAAATCAATTTAAAAATGCTAACATTAATGAAAATGATCATCAAAGAATCATAATGGACTGTGTATTTGATACTCGGAAACAAATTTTTATATTTTTGCTTTGTCTTGGGAAGTCCTTTTTGCTTTATCAAAATCATGACCACCGATGCTGACTGGTACTACTTAAATCCTTCCGTTCATCTCTTTTCATTCCAGCGCACTCGGGCGAATATCCTGTCCATTAGAAAGGCTGAAGTTCTTTTTCCCACGTTTCGGCCACACCTGCGTCGCTTCCCGGGCTTACGTATCGTCTTTTCGAAAAGGTAAAACGCCATGCCATTACTATTTCGTTCCTAGAACAATCTCTGCTGGAAGCTGCTCCGAACGGAAGAGAACAGAGAAGAATGGATACCGTTATGTGCAGGCAGCCAACCTCACGTGCATAGCATTTCCTTTGAAACAAGTAGTAGAGCGTAGGCGAACATTTTTCACCAGAATAAACCACTCCTCAGGAAACAGCAGCTCGGTGGTTGTTCCCTATGCTCTGCCCTCGGTACAAAATTGTTCGCTTTTGGAAGGGAATGCAACGGATGCTTAAATAAAACATTAGCCTCCAGCCACGAGGGAATGTTGGCTTTCACGCAAGCATCATAATTTTTCCTCCCACGATGCGAAGCGCACGGATGGCACGTGATTCAATTTTTTCCTCCGCGGTGGTTTACAAATTTCACCAGTAGATACTTGGCACCTTTTTTGCTCGTTGTCGCATTAAACTGCTTACCCCCTTCCAGTACGTTATGTCGATAAAGTTGGCAATGTTAATCTGAGCCACCCAAAAAAGGTGATGGACGCTTAAGCATCCAACACGATGTACCTCAACAGTGTTACTAGTACAAAGCACACCACTTTCGTCCCCTGCGGCTTCTCGCAAACCCGCGACAAAACCGGCAAGAAAAAAGTTGTGGTCACTATATATTCGTAACAATAACATTTCTTTTTCACATTACTCTGGCCTTGGGGTATCCTGACATGCGGTACGTATCGCTTCACTGACGATGTTGGGTGCCCAGAAAAAGAAGGTTTAAGTACGTTCATCAGTGGTCCGAGCCTTGCAATGAAAACCTACCAGCTTTGGTTGGAACAAACACAATCTCTAAAACGCCACTGTGCCTCGGAGGAGCTAAGCGGTACTTAATCTTTGCGTTGGATTAGTGGCAAGTAAGCACATAGCCAACCATGTCATCTTAAATACTATCCAGGTTTACCACAGGAGCTCCAAGCTTTTTAAGGTTTTAAGGATTTCTTGCCTTCCAGCAGTTGGAAAATGACATGAAGAGTACATTGACTATTTCATGGGTGACGAAATTATTAAAGAAAGAAAGAAGGAGGAAAAGGGGGTTACACAGAACAGAAAAGAAATCGTTCAGGAAGCATTAAGTGGTGAGCTTATTTTGAAATGGTAGTCTCATACTTAAGTACTTCCTTCAGTTAGAGGCTAAATTCGGGTTTTCTTCCCGGAACTTCAAATAAACACCCTTCATTTGTCGTCCCTAATCGCCGCTTTTTAATGCTTCGTTCTCCAAACTCGCGAATACGGTACTAACATATCTTATTAAACTTATTAAGCAATCTTTTATACTAATACTAAAACAATGTCTATTCCAAAGCAAACCTTAACCTTCACATGCATTTCCCGTGCTAGTCGCTATCGGTTAACTCCCGCGGGAACACAGAGGAACACAACACTAGCCATAATTGCATCGCGGTGGCCACGAGTTCGCGCTCGGGGTTAATTGGTTGCCCGGTTTCATTTGCCCGATATTAGCGCCCATTACCTCATCCACCACAACCTCACCTAGTAAGAATTCCACACAAAGCGATTGTAGGAGCGAAGATCAACAAAAACGGCATCACAAAACAAGCAAGAATCACCAGAGACTTAATCTGCCTCCCAGGCAGGTTCGCCGAATTCTACGACCGATAGTAAATTTATTCAATCCAACCAGCAGCCCCAGCTCTCTCCCAGATTACACGTGCTTATTCCGGCGGAATCCTTCCCCTTACCGCATTATCTTTCGCCCAGTGCGGGAGATACCGTGGCAATGATAAGCTTTTCGTTCGATTCCGCTCCGTATTCCGCGAGCCGTTCACGTGTTCGGCCTTCGGGAATGGCGTGCAATGGGATCAGCGCCAAACCAATCATCAAATATCCAATTTACATTCCCTCCCACCGACCGGGGTTGGGAGGGGTGGGATTAACGCCGGAGCGTGGATTGTTCGGTGATTTAATTTTCCAATCCGAATGTACATCGGATATCAATGCGATTCGAGCAATCCGGCAGAGTTAAGTGATGCGTAGTAAATCATAGCGTGCCTCAACATTAATGGACGATTGTGGACAATTTTCTTTTTGTGAATTTTCATAGCTGTTGCTTTCGAGTACACAATGAATCAGAAAAAAACACCCAACTGACTAAATACTTAATCTGACCGAAGCAAACTGCGTGCATAGATTCGGTTGAATGCGGAGAAAGAATTAATCACTTAATGTTTACATCAGCAACGTTATGTTTGCCGACAGCTAGCGATGCCGTGCAAACGAAACAAAGCCCATTATCCATTTAATTTAGCTGGAACAATAAAGCTTATCATAGCTTCGACTGCGTCTCGCCAAAGGTATTCCCGCGCGTCCCGGAATCTTTCTTTTTATCGCAAAGAATGGACACAAAGTGACCAGACGAGTCTCGATTCCGCAAGAATACAAAATGACGCGCAATTATGTCATAAACTGAATTCCCAATAAAACTCATCCAATCATCTCCGCCTGAGGTCGGCTGCAAGGTTACCGTAGTTAGCTACATTGCCAAAAATATGCTAACCTGCCGCTGAGGGATGCCAGCAGGAGTTTACGCATAGGTGATCAGCACGCGAGGTTTATTGCATCGGTGTTGTTCAAGCACAGCTCCACTGTGCTGTAATATTTGCTATGGTGCCCGTCGCGGAAATATTCATTGTTAAATTTAGCGTAGTGAAGGAAAAAAGAGCGATCAATTTAATCTGAAACGCCAACGGACGTACGGATGCGTGAGGATGTGAAACAGAAACAAAAACCACCCATAGTGCCTCAGGGAGCATTAGAGGACCGTGACCCAGATTGTGAATATTTTGAATTTGATGTTTTATTTTTTTCTAAAAGTAATGAAACGCACAAAAGTAACACAAATCAAATGCGACAGCTTCAGGCATGGGAGGCCAACGGATAGCCAAGATATGCAAGCCGTTTAATCGCCAACACATTTTACCATTGCGTTTCCCAGAACGTTTTTCCAGTTCGGTCACGAAAAATTTAACTGAAATTCAAAATTCACCCAGTTTGCCAGCAGCAATTTTTCTTAAACCCATGCATATTTGTCATATCTATTGGAGTATGTTTTTCGTGAGAGGTATTTGTAAGTTTTTTTTTTTCATTTTATTTTCACCGATTGTTTTTTCTTTTTTTGCACATATTCCGAATGTTTTATTTAAATTATGACATGATTATGTTCATCCAAATCGTTCCCTTTTGCCCAAAGCCGTCTGCAGTGTTTAACTAATCTTTCAATCAAACACAAGTTGTATACGTATGGTTGATTTTCCTCGAAGAGAAACTCGGCAAAAATATTAATCGATCATGATAACGCACACAATTTGTCGGATGCGGATCGTCACCGCTCGCAGTGTGTGGTTCGAGTTTTCCTCTTTGCAGGCGCATGGAAGTGAAAATTAACTTCTTCATCGCGAATTTTTCGCTGAACTGATGAGTCGTGTGAATGAGTACGCGTTCGATTGACTTTGACAAATGTTCACTTGAAAGCCATGCGGCAGAGGATAGAAGTGAAGTTTTCCTAAGACAAATTAAGCCATCGCGAAAAAAGATGCTACCCTAACTCCATCGAGGAAAAGGGCAATTGTGCATGAAGGCTGTAGATTAATTGTTGATGGTTGCACTGAGTCGTTCCTTGTAAGAAAGCTGTTGCTAAGTTTCAACCTTAATATACTAGCAGTGGCAAACAGAAATCGATAAAGTTCCCCTCCATTCTTTCTTTACCAAACATTGTTATCCACACTAGCATTTTTATTTACAGCATCTGTTCTAAATTATTCTCACTCCTGTATTATGCATGAAGTGTAACAGAAACCTAGAGTCATTAAAAAAGGCGTTTTCAAATCTGATTTAATCTTTTTTTTTTCTTGATTCAGCAGCAATCAGACACCACTCAAATGATTTTGCATACATTTGTGCAGGTGAAAAAACTCGATCAGAACGTCAAGCCTGCCACACGTGAACGTGCCGTGCTTGTTTTGCACGCGACAACATTCCATTCTGATGGCGTCTGGTGACGACAGCTGGGGCATTAGCATCGCAAAAACCTTTTTGCCTCATCGTACGATTCACAAACGAGTCACTTAAATGGAAATTATCGCCATGCGGCCCCATTTCGCACACAACACAGTAACCGACCGCCATGCCAATGCACAATCGTGGTGCCTTTAGGGGCAACGCGTTACCGCCGTCTGCAATACATCCTTTGCCATCATTGTAATGGGTCATCATCCGTTTGCCACCTGTGGGTAGCACACTTCCTTGAGAATCCTTTGAAATCTTTTTTTCGTTAGCAGCATTACTCCATACGCCAACGCTCGTCAGCGAACAGCTTCTTTTTCAGTGCTCATTAAAATGTCCCCCTTCCACTGGAGAAAGGTCCTACACCTTCCCGGTATTCGGGCAGCTGAACTCCAACCTCGGTGATCCATGAGTAACGCGTGTGTTACTCTTTCGTCGCGATGAGTGTCTTCTCTTCCGGCTGGTTTTTTTCTTCTTTTTTTCTTTCGTCCCTCGCAATTAGTGGACCCCACCGAACGTTCCCAGTTGTTTCGACGGGCGGCTGGTATCGTTCACTCGTTCGTTCATGCATTTATTCCGTCATTAGTCCCACGCAGGATCGAATGGCAGCCTTAATTAAGGAAAGTCTTCGTATGCTTGCTTCCCGCTTCGGCGACGATCCGCAATACCACCGAATCCTTGGGGTTGATCTGAGCACAACCACCCGCTGGAGATATGCAGTGCGGCCAAACTGATGGAAAAGATTTGCCCGGAAGACGCTGTACCGACGCGATACAGCTGTTCGCCATATCGCCCGTCAACTGTTGGGGCTGGCTTTTACGAAGAACCATTTCGTTGAACGAGATGACACGACCAGATGAAATACCATATTTGTTTGACCTTTTCAGGACACTTGAATTCATTATTCGCTCAAATTTCGATTGCTCTTATTCTGTGTTCTCTGCAGGATATGTTTCTTTTTCCATGTTCGGAGTATTGCGGACTATCGGGAAATTTGGTGCTGCACAGTTAACGTTTAATCGATAATAAGCTTGAAGAAATAACCACATGGTGATACAATGGATAACATTTTCGTCACTGAACGTTTAGGCTAGCTCGGCTCGTTCCATGACGCACTTGGTGAAGTTTTGTTGATATCCACCGTCGTTCGCTGGCAATTACTGAACTATTTACTATTCACGCCTTGTACACGAGACTTACTGGCCCAGTATGACGTAAATTTGTACATTTGAATTATACATCAAACATGGACGGGGAAAATATCATTTCAACCTGACAAGGGGGATTAAACTATAATGTCTTTCATTTAGAAGGTATTCAGATATAATACTCCTCCCATGAGCACAAACGTATACACAATGCCAGCAACGTCAATAATCCAATGGTTTTTATGATCTCGAGCTCGGCTTGCAGTATCTATCGGTGTAACCCCGCTCACCTAAGTTGCCATATTTAACGTGATACTGGAATGATGTTCCACCTATGGCCAATACACAGATATCCCATTCAAGATGAAATTTTATTCACCAACTTTCCTTCGATTAGATGATCTTTGTCCATCTCAACGATGCTAGGATAAATAAACTAAGTTGTTTAGCACAGTAGAATAACAAATACCTTCGCGTGCTCCTTGCATCCTCTGGTTTTTCTCCACCGAGGAAATGCTAATAAACATCAGATGCAAAAGTTTGGTTATTACCAATCCTTTCAGCTGGTGTCTGAAGAAATCGAATTTATTTTCTTCCGCTAAACAACTACATACATTTGCAGGCACGGTGTCTATCGTCGATGTCGGTTGAAGAGATACATGTTTCCAAACGTATTTTGCAAAAGATACTAAGATTCTTGGAAAGTTTTCTCATTTTCCATGGGACAGACGTGTCGCAAAAAAAAAAAACAACGTGTTGCGACAAATCGTCACATGGCCAAACATCGCCTATCACATGGACAAACACCGCAACATATGAATGCATCGAACGTACCCCGCAGATTCTTTTGAATTCTGAAATGGGATTTCCCTTTGCTCATAAACATTCCCGTTTTTGTGTTGTTGCATCCGTAAGCCACACGTTTGTTGTGTTGGCAGGAGAATAAAAGCAGCAAAGATAGCAGGAGTGGAGTGAGAGGCAATTCGAATGGCTTGGTGCATTTCCTGCCATTACATGACGCAGAATGGAGGTTTTAGAAGAAATTTTCCACTACAAATCTGGGTAAACAGGATCTACCAGGGCAGACTTATGCTTCTCTTCCGACACGATGCGTCCAACGCCGGTTTCCGCGTCACGTCCCAAGCACGGTTCAGGAACTCAATCGAACGTACTCGATGGAGAGTCGTAAAAATAGACCCAAGCGTGACTTGGCTTGTCTGAATCTTGAATCGGCCGATATGCGAAACGAACGTTTTTTTATTTTTTATTATCTACTAGCAAAGCAAAATACCTTTAACCGGGGGAACGATAAAATCATCCTCCGAGCGAGTGCACACCAAGACGCACGCCTTCACTCGTCAATCGGCAAGGGCAGTGCACTTGCTGTCTTCGCAGACCCCGTGCCGTGACGTCAAGGGGTGGAGAGAGGGAACCGAAGGGACAATCGATGCGGCACACCACCGAGCCTGGGCTTAATTATCATATAATCGGGTGTTGCGATCCCCGTACAGCTTACTCCCGGGCCATACGTTGGCAACGCGCGAGCTGCAGATGCAGCTGGCCGAGCGTTATCCGGTTTGGTAGACAACTCCGGTGCGCGGAGCGTTCTACCGTTTTGCATCAATGGCGGGGCAGCGCAATCGGCGGAGAACTTGCCTGGCGAACGCAATAAATACTACCGAGCGAGACGGAGAGTCACTGCCGGGCTCTCTAGCCGTGCTGGCTGGTATTTTTCCGTTCCCGTAGCTTTTCCCTTTACCTTTGCACCTTACCGACTAAATGCAAACGAAGTGAAACTATTTATATACATAGCTTCCCTTCCCTGCACGTCGCTCGCAGTGTACGCTTCATCGCTTTGAGATCCCCGCAACATTACTCGATTTTTGTACGCATCGAACTTCAACGGGAAAAGAAGTTTTGCTGCGGGAACGTCTGAAAACCACCAGTGTTAATGGGGGTAAGAGCAAGTGCACATGCAACGACCTTGGCATTGAGTTTGCCAACCACTCGGAGGTAAAACCGTTGTCGTAATGTATTTTCCTACTTCGTTTTCTAGAGAACTAAACTATTGGATTTGCACACCATCCTCACAATTCCTTCACAAAAGTTAAATGCATTTAACAACTGTTGTTGTAATTTCCGGGTCTGTGTAAGTAATGGAGATTTTTCTTTCCGACAGAATGAAACAGTAACAAAACACATCCATTCTTGTCCATAACCCAAACCAGCATTAATTGAAACCAAACGAGCATGTGAACATGTAAGCAAAAATGGTTTCCTACTGTCAGCCAAGGCTGTTGGTGGAGTCTGGTCTGGCCTATGTTTTACCCTCTTAGACACACCTACCGAGAACCAAATTGTGCTATCATCAACAACTTTATCAAAGCACCCGTAGCACATTAGTGTTGAACATCTGTCTACCGATCAAACCAGCTGATAATATTTTTTGAATAAATGTACGTCTACCATTCGACATAATGGTGCGCCGTTTTGGCGCACTGTTGTTTCGCATTTGCAACGATGGATGGACGATGGACGAAAGTGTACGCTTCGGTCGAAAGGGGATTTTCAATCAAAAGTTTCCCCTGTTTTCTTTTCAAACGGTACGCGGTAACAGTACGTGCTTGGACTAGGAGGGTGCTAAAATAACGATGTTGCTACTCCTGTTGCTGGCCTCTGCGTGTCGATAAAACCGGACATATATTGCTATGCATGGGAGGGAATCGAGATTGTGAAAAGAAACTTTGTTGAAATCAAATAATAGATGTTTGTTGAATTTAACTTCTCGGTATAATATATGTGGTTGATTTAACTTTTTGGTTCATTTGTGACGGTTTAAGACACATAAAAGCAATGATGTTTGATTATTCTTTCTCAATTTTATTCAAAAAGTCTTTTTTTAACACAATTTACGTACTTTACAATGCTTGCTGCAAGAAAAGAAGTAATTTACGTTTCTAACTCTTCACTCTTTTCTTGTTTTCCTCTTTTTCCATGGGGCCATTCATAAAACACCACAACAGCATTTTGCAAACCCGCCACCGAGTCGTGAATGGAGCAGCCGGGTTAATATCGTATTTCGTAATCATAGCTCACCCAACGATCACCTCTCACTTTGCCACCGCAGCTGATTATGGGTGATCGAAACCGCGAGATCAAGATGGGATCACTATAATTTGCACACGGTGGCTTCCGGTACTGTTAGGGCCAGCAATTCGCCACTTGTTTACAGCAGGGTGCAACACCAGAATCGCTGCGATGGCCTAACGGGACTGTTGGAGGGGTGGAGATGGGAGTAGAGGGGAAAGGGGGGTGTTATTGTAAAACCACAACCATTCAGATATGCGTACAAGGCGTGGAGAATGTAACCCGTTCCGGTGCGAATTTATAGTCACGGACAAACATTAGAAGGCCTTATCTTGAACGCATGTGTACATAATCCGATTATCGTAGAGCCGAAATTCCTAAGGATCAATATATGTAGCTCAGTTTTTATTACCATCACGCTGCTAATCGTCAGCCACAAAAAAACATAAATCAATTGACACTTTTCCCAGTAACTGGAGTGGATGATTCGTTATTTTTCCTTATCCTCATGTTTGCTTACTAGACCTTTGTATTACGTTTCACTGTGTCTTGAATCACCGCAACGGGAAATTGCAGCATCAGTAGATGGTCGTGTTTCTGTAATTATTATTCGGCACGCTGTGAAGATAACCGCCGAGCCAGCAACCGAAAATGTTTGCCTTGCTTGCGCCAGCTTTAACTTCCGCGACAAAGTGATGGATCGATAAGGCACGCGTCGAGACGAGACCGAAATGAGATTACCCCAAATTGGTGATATGGGTTTCTCCGAACGGAATCATGCTGCGTTTCGATGGGCGATAGTTTGGAGTGAGCGTCAATATTGATCCCAAGCGCGTGCAGTGCTGTCAATAGACGCCGAAAGTCCATAGTTCATCATCCGGCGTGCTGGGCGAGATAAGAACGCAGTGGAGGGCTTCGAAGAACCCATGCTCTAGAACACGCTGCAAACAGGCGCCATGTCCGTTCGGCATGTGATAATACATGAACAATACCAGGCAAAGGTCGGGCAGTAAGCAGCAGCAGGCTCGTCCCAAAAACCCAATGTGCGACTTAAAAATCGAAACCAAATTCCCCACAGGCACACGGGCTGATGTAAACCTTCCGCATTCAAGCATCACGACGATGGCGACACAACGCGCAACTCAATCAGGCAAAGTTCCCGGCACTATACACAACACCAGCAACATAACAACCATGGCGTCTAGTGATTCATAGGCGGAATCTTCTGTCCAAGCTGGCCGCGGGTCCCGCGGGTACCATTAATCACTCGCTCCGCTCGCAACGACAACAATGTAATAAACGTTACGCGCTACGGCTGGACCCGAAACCTGACCCGGGCCATCTGAGCCTACGGGGTTAGCTGGTGGGCCCGGTTGAAAAGTCGACGGAAGTATGCGTAGAAAACGGATCGTCTTTGTGCGCAGACCTGAGGCGAACACCGGGTGCCTAGAAACGACCCGACCTACGCTCGGAAGTAATAATCGGTTGAATTATTTCGCGCTTAATTATACTTTATTGGCCTACTGATCCGGCAAGGCGTAAGATTAGAGAAAATATCCCTTTTCCACCCCTTAGTAGTGGGCGATGGTAAGGCTTGGGATGCTTTCGAGCACCAGGACAACGAACCATAAGTGCTGGATTTATATTGTACTTCCTGGCCTGTACTTGTAATTAATAAAGCTTCCTCCGGTGATGGTGCGGATCAATTCCATCAAACGTAGAACAACCCATTGGCACCGATGGAACATTGTAACGAGAGAACACTGTGTGAACACCGTTGGCGAAAGGCTTGGCTCGTCAGCAAACTATTATTTATTCAGATGGCCATACAGAAGAAAACAAAACAATGCCGGAGACAATGGCTGACATAAAGAATAATTTACTTACAGCACAGAGTAGAGCTTCTTTCTAATTGCAACAACGGATTTATTGCTGTGCTACGAGCTTCCTGTAAACTTGTCAAACTAGAACCTAATTATCATTTTTCTACTCCCACACAATCTCCAGTCTGTTCATCGACTTTTTCTCTGCGCACTTACCCTCTAGTACATGAGGTCCGCGAGCATTTTGTATCGTGACGTTTAATCGGTAAATCTGGTGATCAGCGCCAGTCGATAAGCTTAATACGCACTCCTGGATGTAAGTTTCTCCAGTTTTTTTTTTTATTTTTCATTCATTATCAAACGACAATCTCTGCCCACTCTAGGTGCCGGGACGATTATGCCCTTAATTGTAGCAGAGAATTGAACTGTTGTGATTTATTACGATGTAGTAATTCGAAAAGCGTCCTGAAATGACGAGATTAATTAATTTCCTTTAATCCAGAAATCACGCGGTTATCGTCCCGAAACGGTAGCCAACATTCAATTTCTTGAGTTTCACCGGCCTTATCAGCGCCAGACGCGTATCGGCATGGGTTTGGTGCCTTTGTGCAGCTTTCGCTTTCGTCGCGCCCACCAACGTTCCGCTCACCTTCAAGCACCGAAAACAAAGCCCAACAACCACGACACCGAACCGCCTCGGCCCAAGGCAGAGAAGCGCTGCAGGCTGACCTCTTTCGGGGTCATCGGTGGTCACGGCGTGGCGGTGGCGGTTGAAACTGGATCGCAATGTCCCTGACTTGGTTCGGGCCTCGCGCGGCAAGCGTGTTTCTTCCACGGACATCCGCGCCGTTGCTGCCTGCGAAGGTGTTTACCCAACAGCCCACCAACATTTCGTAAGATCTTGCGCTGTTGGGTTTTGTCGGGCGCGCGTTGAACCGTGGCGAACTTGCGTGCGATGATGAGCCGGCCCGGTGCGATCAGCTGTTGGTGAGATTTCGACTCGGTGGCTACACATGGCAACATGGGATTTCCTGATTGCTGCCGGGGTACGCCTTTTCTACCACGAACGATTGGATCATCTCACTCACTCGAGAACGCGTCGTGCGCAATCTAGTCATGACTTTCGACCCGTCGGTTTCCTAGCGGTTTCGATGCACGAAGGCGTGTGGGACATTATTCAGCAACTTTTCAACCGGTTGCTGGGCCTGAGAGTCCGGTAAGTCCACGCACGCCGCGTGAGTCAGCGGTCTGCCGGTCTGCTCTCGCCCCCGATGGCGGATGTGCAATCGTGTACCGTTTAGTATACTTTACGCGTCGCCTCTGCCGTCGGTGGCAAAGCCAAATGTTTGCCCAAGAGGAGACGTGCCGTCGTGAGGGCCAAGCGGAGTGCCGTTAAGGCCAATCGGCCTCCCGTCAAGACGGCAGCTAAACCGGGTAGCTTACCGGGCCACTCGTCACGGATACGCCGGCATGAAGCTGCCCGGTGTCTGCAGCTAATATGCATGACTTGCCCGTTTTGTCCCAGCAGCTTTGTTTATCTTTCCACCGAGTTTTATCTGATCCCGAGCCCGGGGCGGAAGAGTTTCCCGAACCACTCACGCAACCCGTTGTTAGCGTACGGTTGTGGATGTGGCTTAGTTGGCTACAGGTTAGCTGGCACGCATTCAACATGCATCCCTCGCCCAGCCAACGTTGTCCAACTTTTCCCATCTCCGACATTCCAGGCAACCCGTCCACGACAAATTGCAACTCCTCCCGTCCGGCGGCGCAATCCTATTGCTCGTGTTGCCTCCCTGGGCGTGCCCCCATGGTCATTGTTTGTTTAACATTAACTGGACACGAAAATGGCACAGCACCGACAAACAAAACCGGCCGTCCGAACCAAATCCGAGCGCGACAGCACTTCAACCGGATCAGCATTGTTAAGGATCTGCATTGCACAGATACGAAGAAACTAAATCAACGGGGAAAAGGGAGGCGAGAAGCGAAAAAGGGAAACTGCCGCGTGAATGTCCGCACAATCCAGATGAGTTTGCCGGTGGCACGAGGCGCCCGTTCGAAGGCTGATGGCCTTTTCTCTGGCGTCCGGCCGAGCGAAAGAACCAGCATCGAAAGGGGGAAAAAAGGGAATACGCATGTATATTTAATGAGCCTTCCGCCGCCCAGTTGTCCATTCTAGTCTGCTTCATAAAATATTTTCTTTGTACATCGTCCTTCTTCTTGTCGTTCGGTTTCTGCTTTTCCCGGAATTGCAAGATACACGGAAGAGGGCGTGGGGGGGGGGGGGAGAGGAATAAATTTATATTTTACGAAAACATCACGCAACCGCTATAATTCCAAATCCGCACAAGACCTGGCCGAAGCCTTTCATTTATCCGGGACATTATCTCAATTCCATGGCTGGGTTTTATATAAGAATGGTTGCGCTTCTACATTATTCTTCTATTAATCGTAAGTGTATTCAACTTATTGGGTTTCTTTGATGATCGGATAGGTCATGTCTTAGAACTAAAATCAAGCGCTTGAAGCTCTCTGAGTTACACATAAATAAATGATTTAAATTCGTGATTTGGCTGTGTTCAAATTCCTTTCGCTCTTAAGAACCTAGTTAACTATTGATGCATGTCACAGTATTTAACAGAGTGTCAATCTTCGCCGCCCAACAACGTCACCATTTGCGTCATGCAATCATGGTGTCAAAAGTCTTATCGAACCGGGTTGGAGTTGCACGTTCGAGTCACCTTGGCCGGTCGTGTCAGTCGGACCATCAAGGCTAAAGAAGACATTCGCGCTGGAGACCATTAGAATCCATGCTAGCGCTGGAAGCAAACCCCCATCTTAAACCGACCAGCTCTCCCACCGGGGGAGGTCCAAAACAACATACATAAATAACGACAAGGTACACGCCGAACACCGATTCCTGCCGGCAGCGGTGTCTCGAGAGGGTGTGTTATTGGCAGTAAAAGATGACCATTTCACCACGTTTCCGTACGGATCGGAGCGTGTGTCCCCATGGCCGGTCGCTACTGCTTGCCGCTTTCCGTTGTGTTTTCCAAATAAAGCCAACCGGCGTAAGCTTGGGCGGTTGATGAATAATCAATAGGTCGCCGAAATTCGCTCGGAAGGGCCACGGATGAACATGATGTTTCGGTTGTCGGCACGGTTCGAGCACGCTCGTCGGGCATGCTTCCTTCTGGCCACGTCCACGAACAGCTGTGTGCCCTCGGTGTTGCTCCGTGTGTTGCCTAACAAGAACAGGGCAAAATGGATTAAAAACTGTCACGAACAACGGGCAGCAGAGCGAACTGAACGGTGTACGCCGCCCTGCCTGAGAGTATTATTTTCAAATCGCACATAATGATTATCTGTTTCGTTTCTTTCCTTGCAGCCCGGATCTGGAGCTCCTGTAGGTGCGGTTGCACGCGTTTAGCGCATGTAATTAAATGTCAATTGACCTACAAGAGCAAAACAAAACAACATTCTTCTGAACGCCCGTTAAAAATACCGACAAGGTCAAGGAAACCGCCCCACGAAATCCCATACGGCTCGCGTAGCGCCAATGATAATAGTGAAACCAAACCGCAAGCGCTCACACACACACAATAAAGAGGAAGAAAAAAAAAAGATTCATTAAATATTGAGAATAATTTCGGACCAATCATCAAATTGGCCAAATGTAACGCGAGCCGGTGCTAACAAGCCGGTGGCGAATAAAGAAACAGCAAAAGAAGCAGCAGAGACACCCCGGCGCGGCCCGGGGGAGGCAACAGGGCGAAACCGGAGCACGGAAACAGAAAATCACAACGGGACAGATCGTTGGACCGGGACGGGGCCGTCAAAAAAAAAAACGGACACGGCGGAGCGCGTGGAGTCAATCAATTTGCTGCACACTGACCGAATGCGGAAAAGTGAAGCTCTACGAGACGCCGAAGAGCTCGCGCTCCGTCCACCGGCGAGCGCAAGACGCTGACACCAAGGAAGGGCCACGCTGGGAGAGGGAGGAGAGGTGGGAGGGAGGCGTGTTTGGCGGAGACTTTCAAACGGTGGAGGGACAGCGCTTCGGTGGAAGGTTGTTGGTACAGGTGCGCCGCGTGTTGTGCCCGGCCGGTCGGTGGCGACGGGTTGTCGGTATCCACGCGCAGAACAGCATCGCGTTTGTGGTGGGGTTTGGGGCCGGCAGTGGAGCCGCTCAAGAAGAACCCGAACGACAGCCGAAGGCGACAGCAACCACACTACCACACACACACACGTACGCTTCGGTCGAGAGTCGGCGCGTTCCACGAAGAGAGAACATACGCGCGGCATCCCGTGCGCATTCGGCAGCGGCAGTAACGGCCGATGCAGTGCTGCCAGCGCGAGCGCGTAACGCCCTTTCGGCCCCAGCGCAGCTCTAGCATAACGCCGCCCGAGAACACCGAGCGCACACCAATATACGCACCGAGTGTGCAGCATCGCATAGAGGGCCGCGTACGCTCGAGCATCAACGGCACGGTGGGACAATATACGCATACACGGCCCTACCAGCACGAGTCAGTTGTGCTGTCGGGGCGTAACGCTACGCTACAACGCGAGAGACCGGTCGGGTTTCGGTGGAGACGCACGGCAGACGACGGTGGAGGCGTGCGGGCGAGGGCGGCATAACAGTCAGACAAAATTTGCCTGCACTCGACCGAAGCCCGTCAGTCGTACGGTACACGTTGGACGGTTCGCAAAGATTCCGCATTGCACGTTTGCGCGTTTCGAGTGAAACGCGGCGCGTACAGGGCAGCGTAGCATCGGGAGAACCGTCGAAAAATTTATCGCTCCGGTTTTTTTTTTGGTTTTTTTCGGGGGGCTCAACAGCCACAACAAGAAAACTACATACGGCGTGTGTTTGTGGTGTGCATTGGAGCGTCAAGCGGAAGTGAAGCGCTGTGTTCGCGGACGAATTCAGTGCGGCCAAGCCGAAAACCGAAGCGGGGAGCGAATGTCACCGTGTGCAATAAATCGTGTGAAGTGAGCATCAAACAGGAGACCAAAACAACAACAAAAAGAAACAAGTGTACGGCCCCTAAAGAAGCCGACAGTGCTCGGGTGAATTTTTCACAGGAAAACGGAATATAGAGAAAACAAAATCTTTGTGTCGCGGCTGTTTTTGATAAATATTCTTGCCGCTACTATTTTACTATAGCCAGTGCTCTGTTTGATCGGGAAGACAAGTGGTTTTCACGGGGGTGCGCGTGGGAATAAAAAAAAACGGCGGATAACCAGTGCCATACCGGACCAGCGGCAAATTCCACCAGCACAGTACGTGGGAATGCCACCGTCGAATACCCCGTCGAGGGCCATTGAGAATAAATTATATCACCCTCGGAGGCGAGATCTTCGGACCTAGCACCACCGGTGCAACCGTGGCGTTCCGTTCTCGTCCCAGCGAACGGCGGGGAAGTGTGGTGTGATCCGCGAAAAGTGTGCACGCACTCCAGCAAGAAAACGAAACGTTTGCGTGGCGCAGCGACCCACACGAGTGGCCAAACGAAACGAAACAACAGCGACAACAAAAAGTTCACATTTTACAAAGGGTTTCACTGAAAGGGTGTCTCGCGACAATCGATAGCGGAAAAAAGAAAGTAAGAGGAAGAAAGTGTGTGTGCGGAATCGGAGATTGCAAATTGAGAATCGTACATCAGTAGTGCAGGCGGTGGGGTAAATTTGGATCAATCTTCAAAACCCCTTGGAAGACGTGAGTCGACGGCGTACCAAAAGGGAAAACCCGTTTCCAGCACGTTCCAGCACAACAAAGTGGGTTCCGGAGGTCAAAAGAAACAGTGGAAGAATCCAATTGGAAACAAAAATCTCACCAGCAAGTGATCGTGCGATAAATTGGGGGTGGGAGAGGCAAGCGACAGAGTGAATTTTTAGTGAAAATTCTTACATCTGCTGCGAAGCGTCTGTCCTGGTGACAAAGTGTACGGGCCAACAACTCGGCGAGGTAGAAAGTTCAGTTTCTCCACTTTGCACGCGTCGTCGAGTGGTGCAGTTTGGTGCTTCAGCCGTGTAGAGCACAGTTTGGTGTGGCGTACCATCGATTTCCCGTAGTGCTGAACCTAGCGCCCGATGTGACGCCCGGCGGACCAAGATGTTGTTGAACCGGAACCCGCATCGAGTGCAAGCCCCCGGAAGTGCAAACGGTGAACAATGTTAGCCATAGACTGTCTGGTCGGTGGTCTGCTGCTCAGCTCGATCGGTGTGAATATACTCGCACTGGGCGCATTCTGGGTGACTCCAAGTTTGCGCACCACCGCCAACCGGTTCGTGATCAACCTGCTGATAGTGAATCTCGTGTGCTGCATCATCCTCGGTCCGTCGCTGCTGTTGAATGCGTTCACGTCGAAGGCCGCCGGCCCGTCGGTGGCGCTCCAGGCGACCTCGACCGCGCGATGGTCCGACGGCGACACCCCAGCGCCAACGTCCGTGTACTACGTCGGTGCGTCCGATGGAACGGTGTCCGATGGAACCACGGTGCTGTTCCAGCGGGACGGAGCGCCTCAGGACACGGTTGCTTCGTCCACGACGGTGCCGTCCCGTGGACCGACGGTGAATCGGACGCGACCGGTGAAGTGCACCAAGAATGGCACCATGGGCTCGGCCGAGATTGGCGTCGACGGAAATGGAGGAAGCAATTGTGATAGTGAACGAACGGGGGCGGCCGAAAGTGACAGCGAGGAGACGCCGTTCATCAAAACGAGCCCCATCGGAGGTGCGCATGGAGACGCGCTGCACGCCGAGCTCACGCTGACCAAGATCCGCTGCTGGGGCCTGGACCTGGTGGTGGCCCTCGGCGCCCTCTCGGTGCTGCTGGTCGTCGGCGATACCTGGTGTGCCATCACCGATCCGCTGCGGTACCATTCGCGCATCTCCGAGCTGAAGGCGTGGGGCTTCATCATCGCAACCTGGGTGCTCGGGATCGCGTTCGGCATAGCGTCCGGCTTCCGGGGCGACCAGAAGTACGTGACGCTGTTCAAGAACCGCCTGACGGCGGAGGAGGTGGCCGCCATCGAATCTAGTCATTGGGCGCACAACCAGAGCGGCGGGGCGACCGCGGCCATCGGTGAGGCCTTTATTCACCACCTGAACATCTCCGAGGACCTGTACAATACGATCTTCTCGTACGCGTACTTCGTGATCGTGATCCTGGTTCCGTTCGCGCTCGTGTGCGCCATGTACTGGCGCATCTTTTCCGAGGCGCGCGAGAGCGGCCAGCGGATGCGCCAGAACGGCTCGTCGCCGCTGCTGCAGAGTGCGCTCAATCTGGCCTCGGCTCAGAAGCAGGCGGCCGCCGAGAAGCAGCTGGCCATCGAGCAGCAGCAGCAGCAGCAGCAACTGTTGCTGCAGGTGCAACCGTTGCCCAGCATCCCCGAAAAGCCCTGCGAGAAGGCCGCGGCCGACGGCGAGGGGTTGACGATGAAGATCGACAAGCAGATCCACTACGAGGACGAGACGATCACGATCAGCAGCATACCGCACCATCACCGGGACTCGTGTCTGAAGCCGCTGCTCCAGCCGACGCCCGGCACGACGCCAACGCACAAGCCGCCGCACGCACACCACGAACCGGACCGGCCCGATCGGGCCCAGGTGGTGCAGATCGCCACCCCGACCAGCGTCGTCCCGCCGATGCCCCCGAGTGTGCTCAAGTCTCCGCTCAAGCAAGACCGCAATCACAACAGTACGCTGATGGCGCTGCCACTGGAAGGCACTGTCAGCGGGCCCATCCCGACGGGACTGTGCGAGAGAGCGGCCAGCCTGGAGGACACCCCCTGCAAGAAGGAGTCGACGATGGGCAGAGTCCGGCGGAACCACAGTGCCGGGCGGCTCGTGAGCTTCCACGAGCAGCAGCCGGAGCTGCCGGTGGCCGGACTGCGGCAGGTCCACTCGACGCCAAACTTTCAGAAGTACAGTGCGGGCGAGTTCGAGAGCCTCGGCAACCACCACATCCTGTCGCTGCCGGCCGTCCACGTGCCACCGAAGGCGCTCAGCTACATGACCTCGATCCGGCACCGGCTGTCCAACGCGTCCTCGCTGTTCAAGTACCGGGAGGAGTCGCGCGCCGCCCGCATCAGCATCCTGGTCATCATCATGTTCCTGGTGTCGTACCTGCCGTACGGCATCCTGGTGCTGATGCAGGGCCACGTCGACCTGATCATCGTCTCCGACCAGGCCCTGCTGGCGATCTTCACCGTGGTGATCGCGAACCTCAGCTCGCCGTTCATCTTCGCCTACCGCAACAAGCGCGTCCGGCGCGGCGTCAAGCGGCTGCTCGGCATCGACAAGAAGACGAACGAGCGGCTGCAGAAGCTCACCACCAGCAACACGCACTTCAACAACCATCCCGCCCAGGGGCAGCAACAGCCGACGTCGGGGCAGCAGGGGAACTACGGTGCAAACATTACGCTGGCGGGAACCGCCGGCAGCGAAGGTCTCAGCGCCGTCGAGGACAGCGGCCTCGAGGAGGTGGTCTCGGAGGTCAACGGCGGTGGCGGCAACTGTCACAAATCGCACAAGGTGCGCATCGCGGGCCCCGGCGGCGTTGGCCTGGCGCGCAGCAATAGTTCGTGCAAGTATCTAACGCCAAATCACGCGGCGGCCGTGGCCGTTGCGAACGGGTACATAGTCGAGTTCGAGCGCTATCCTTCCGATGAGCTCAATAGTCTCTGCATACAGAAGAAATCGATACTGAAACGGGTCTGTGATAGTTCGCGTAAGTGGGGCTGCAACTTTGCCACCAATTCCTGCACCAGCAACGACGAGCAAACGGAGGTATAGCTGTAAAGGGAAACGTTAATTTAGGAGCAAGCCAAACCGCGGCCAGGGCGGCCGTACACCCGAGCGACCGGCTCCGGCACCGGGATAGGAAGATATAGGGGTTATAGGCGTTAAGGATCTGTTTTTTTTTATATGCAAGGGTGCCAAAGCCAAAAAATGCAGGGCTCCCCGGTGAAGACAAAGGTGCGACAAACTCCCGGCACGCTCGGAAAATACGCCCAACACTCTCACACTCACACCACATCGCACTCATTTTATTTATTTGCCAAATACAGTACACCATTTTGTTTTAAACTGAACACGCGACTTTGTTTTTCTTTCCTTTTGTTTCCCTACACTCTATCTCGCCGTCTCTCGCACTCCATTGCTTCCTTTAGCCGCGCCGAAACGAGGGGTCAGATTTCCTTTTGGTTGCATCAACTGTTGAGGTCTGCAGTGATTAGTGTCCTGCTTCGGCTGGAGTAGCAGGGCATTTTAAACACATGTGGTGCGGTAATTGGGCTAATTTTCTTTTCGACCTTGTTATTCGAGTCATCCTCCACATTTCATTTTTCATGACAAGAAAATGCAAAAACGACTCTCCTTGGCCATGTACATTTTTTTTCCTATCATGGGAAAACATTTTTGGATGTGATGCATCCTTTCCATAACGAAATTGAGGGTGCATACGTTAACCCCTAATCATCGGTTTTTCGTGGCCACAAGATTTGCCGGGAACCTTGTCCTCCGGTTCGAACCAACGCTTCCGCAGGAGGCCTCGCGCTCGCTGCCAGGTGACACTTTGAGGTGCATGCGCCTGGCACCCGTTACGTGAGGCATTGGATTTCCTTTTTGGTGAAAAACGTGCACCCATCCTAGCCGTGGGGCATAAAAATAGCACACCGTACGATTATACGTTTTCTGCAACGGCCCAACAACGTGGTGCGTTCGTTCTACAACTGACAATAACACCAGTGGCACCGCTGGCCGCGTGTTTGTAATGGGGGCTTCGAAAACTTTACGAAATTACACCCTAGACACACCCGCACCCAGGTGTGCTTGCTGGTCAGTAGTGGTAGGAAGGAAGTTTCTCACGTTGAAACGCACCGTCGTGCTGCGAATCCATCAACAACCGGTCGCCATCGAGCTCCATGTGTTTGCTGTCACAACGCAGCGCACGTGTGGATTAATGTAGGACTTCGGTCGGGTCGGCCAACGCGATGCGGACCAGCAAATAGCCTCCAAGGAGTTTCGGTTTCGTGGGAGGCTTTTACCGACGCACCTTTGCTGCCCGCACGTTGCCATTCGGTGCGTCACAAGCTAACGTTGAGAAGTATGCTGGAGTCACCTGTAAACAGGTGTGCCTTATTATGGAGGGCAAACGCCGGTAAAGATTTTGCCGTCTACTACCGGCAAGTGAAACCTTACTTAAGGAATTCACTAAACGGGTTGAATGGCTTGGAGAAGAAGGCATTCTTTTACTCGCTATCAAATTAAACTTATCGCTTATCCGATTTGCATTCTTCTGGTCGGTGTTGTTTCCAGTTTTTCGTTCATTCTTCCATACCATTTATCACAATGCCGTTGGGAAGGAAATCTCTAAACGACCATTCGTACGCCATATGCCACCGTACGTGGGTCTAAATACGAGCGTAATTAAACGGAACTGAAGTGGGACGAAGTAATTTGGGTCCATTATTCCAAACTTTGGGACACGAGCTCGTACGGTGTTTGTCACCGGCGCACCGTACCGGTGATCCTTTGCCTTTTGAAAGTCAACCATCAGCAACGAAGCACGAAGGTTGCCCGTTGACAAATGCTTTTTGATTGGGGTTCTAAATTTAGATATCCACACGCAGGACGTACAGGATTCGTCGGAGGCCACGGAAGCTGGACTGCGGTGTTCATGTGAATCCGAGCGGTGAAGTTGGGCCCTATAAAGGACGCGTTTCCATTCGACTAATCTCGGTGGCGTGCTAATAGATTTATATTTTTGATAAAAGGTAATTAGCAGGCTGACCTGTGTTCGAAACCCAAATCCAATTTGCTCGAGAGTGCCAACATGACCAGATGTTTTATCTTTTCCTTTTATAGTTTTATGATCGCAGAGATTGATAATAGCGTTGCAGGAGTGAATCGGTTGTTCTTCTACTCCTTAAATAATTAAAATTCTTTTGACATTTTATCTACTCCAGGAACATGTTTAAATGTACGTAAGAGGCACATCAAGCCGATGTTTAAAGCCTATTTGTATTCGATTTTATTTATACAAAAGAATGTTACTAATTTTCCACTTCATCTGTCAGCACAAATTGGAAAACTTTTCCCATGCAGTGTTCTCTAGTGTCAACACAATAACAAATCGCATTTTCGTGGTTGTCGGTTTTATTTTTTCACTTCCCCATCTACGATAAGCCACACGCTACCTGCTTGCACTCAGACTAACCAGGTTGCTCAAGCGTGCTCCAACATCTTGATTACTAGTGACAGGTTAGTTCATTCTCAGACACCCGCCCGCGCACGCCGTCGGTAAAGATAATCTTATTGTCCTGCGATGTTCGATGCCCTACGACCGAACCCGCTTGCGCGTAGCGTATCCGGAAGGCCGGATCCTTTCCTTTCTCCAAAATCTATTTCCGTCCGGAGAAAAATAATACATCACATTCGATCGAGAGTCGAATCGATTATTGATCGGCGTAGAAACAGGGGGAGGTGAAACGGCATAGAAGCAAAAAGGTGCCGCCTCGTACGGCTCGAGTGCAATCGGAAGAGCTTTAGAGAGTGACATCTGGAAGGCATTTGATATGACACATTTATTATAGCACCAACGTCGTGCACGGGTGGTTCGTTAATAGCCACTAATGTGCTTCTAATTCGGGCCGTCGAAATTTGATGGCGTAACTCCATGCCGAGCTATTTCGTGGCCTGCACATGCCCGACTTTTATCTCTCTCGTATTCCCTTTTGCCGAAGTTGTGGCTTGTGCCGATGTATACGCTACATATTCCCGCTAGAAACATGGTTCTTTCGACAGAAAGTTTCTTCCAATCTAATGAGAACTTTTCGAAGCCACTTTCATTATTCTTGGATGAAAAGCAGCCTTCTTAAGCTGATGCTCAAAATCGGATTACGTGTATTGAATAAATTAGAGCATCGATGGCAGATGGTTCGATTAATTTCTTATGACTAACACTAACGACCTTTTCCCACCGAATATAACTATGTATGTCAATGTCCGTCCACTTTTGTCTTCACCGAGTGCAGCTAATGTTTCGATAAGGAAAAGCAGGAAAATGTTCGATTGAATGTGAAAACAGCGAGCTATATAATAATGTAAATAATGGAATACAAAACAAGGCAGCGTTACTGTAGAGAATTTAGTGAAGATGCAAAGCTAATGCTTTTAAAATGCAATCACGCCTAGAAGTATAGATGTGTATATTTATAAATATGTTTTTATTTCATCAACTGACTGGTAATAATGCTTTAACCATGTGACACCGACATGAACATTACAAATTAAAAGAAAAAAGAAATTCATACTCTCTGTCCTAGCTAAAAGCGGAGGTTTGAGGAAGGATTAAGACGGACGAAGAAAACTCGTAAAATCACGATCAATTAATCATAATGGTGCTTTTCGAATTATGTTGTCTAGTGTATCAATGGCATCCCGCCTGCACGTGCACAATAAAATGAATGTGGTGAACTAGGCCTTCGACATCTTTAACGTTACCAAACTCTGTGGCTCTTTCCTGATGTTTATCCGAGAGGAACTGATTTGTCTTACTATGATGGAACGGTTAGGTGTGATGGAGCGATATTAGGAGCGACGTGTCCAAGATACGGGAGAGGCATGGAAATACTGAAAGGATTTATTTTTCTAGACCTAATTTTATTGAAACATAAATGTGCAACCTGAACAACATGTTACTAATAAGGCCGAACAAGGAAATCAAAACATTAAATCAAACAAACCACTCTAAGAGAATTTCGTGGTACAACGTAAGTGCATCTTTGAAACGGTTAAAGTCCTAAAAATGTGCTAATGTGTCCGTAGGCCTGTTTTACGGCTGCTGCCAGTACTGTAACTATATATACAATGTAGGATATATCAACACTTATAAATGGAAGAACTAAAGATGCAACCACACCACACTGGTAGAACTATTCACAACTTACACGATGTTTGTAACTTACGCCGAGTGGGATTGGGAATAATAAAGGCATTGCGTTTCCAAAAGTATCACATACGTTTCCTAAAGCATTGAGGTGAATTTTAAAGATAACCAAGGGTCAGAAACTGCTTAAAGAAAAAGAACCAATCTCATTGCCAAGGCCTGTACTCAATCAATGCAGAAAAATCTTAGAAGCAGTACTTGGCTACGACACGAAATGTTTCATGTTAAAAGGTAAATCTTCGGTCATGGCAAAACAAAGGGTGGGAAAAAAACATTTGAAAATGAAGTACGAAGTCGATCCGGTCTTGTGCCATAAGAAAGGTGCTTTAAGGCTCGCTTAATCTAGACACATACCATATGAAATCCAATCAAGGCGATTAATCAGGCGTATGAAATGAAGTAGAACAGATCCGTTTCAAAATTAAACATCACATCGTCATGGAACAGACCAAATGATGCCAAGCCATCCCAGAGCAAACACATTAGATCAGCTAGACCATTGTTGGGCGAGTAAATAATTGTTGCTTAAACATAGTTACTATAAAACAAAGGCACAGAAAACGCACTGCAAAGATAACGCATTTTCGAACAGATTTCAACAACGTTTTAACTGGAATCCTGGGGAATCCGGGCATGGAAGAATCATTGAGTCCATATGCGAAGGCACAATGCGCCTCAGATGTTATATAGTCTAAACCAGAGCGGGGAACTCTTTAGAAGCGAACCAACACTCGGGCTCTTGAGTGTGGCACACTTCTTCTGCCAAGACCGATGCCCATCGGCCCAGAACCAAAAATTCAACATCCACGCGGCTACTAGTAGCTACATTTGGCCATTCATTGTGGTATCACTTGCATCAAAACCGCTCGAGGACAAACGATTTGCCGCGTGGACGCAACGGTTCCGCGCTTCTGCTGCATTGTTCGGCCGCTGCTAGCAAACCGAACTGGTTTTTCAGTCCCCTGGGTATGGGCATTTTGTTTTGTTCGTTTGCTTCTCTGCTCAATGCACCGGCACGAAGGGCATTGCTGCACTAGCAAGACGTGCTAGGCAAGCTGCAGATATAGGTGCACACCGCAGACGGCAAGTACATTTGCTTGCACAAACACTGCGCCGCGAGCGCCCGCATGTGGCCGCACTGGAGGACACCCGTGAAGGCCGGTACGGGAAGGTGCTGGAAAAGGGAAAGTAAATCGCTCCGAACTAGTTCGGCACCACCACAGGCAAACAGTGCGGCCGAAGAACATGTTCTCGGGCGACACGATGACAAGGCAAGCGCAGCGCGAAGGAATCTCAATCTGTGCATTGTCGCAATTAATCGCGCTGTAAGTATTAAAGTGACGCATTTCGATTGCAACACGCGCGAAGCTGGAGAAAGAGAAGAGCGAGAGAATGGTAGAACGGCAGCAGGGGAAAACCCCCCGACCGAGATGAAACGAGCTGAGGTGAAACCTAGAAGCTAGAGCTTCGTATGCAGGAAGCGATGTTAAAAGATAGTGGAAGGGTTTTTATGATAGTGTATTATCCCTGTATATGGCTTAACCGGTATCGAAAAGGCCATTCAATTCGTGCACATCGAAGCGAACGTCACGAAACATACAACCCACACAAAGAGTTGTCGAACGCTGAATGATATTTCTTTATGGTACGGTGCACAAGCATTAAGCTAGTTTTGAGTTTTTTAAACTATTATTTATATTTAGATAAAATTGACGAGTACGAAAAAACGAGTAAATAACTCAGAGGAAAACAGGAGTAAACGAGACCTACAAAAAATGCATCATCCCGTGACATTAACGTTACTACACTCATACCTAAACTTCATATTTAAGAAAATCAATATAAATGTTTAGAGAAAATAATAACACGTTAAAGAGTCGATGTAAGGCGTACGCAAAGAGGATTAGATTGCAGCAGGAAAGGCAAATGGTCGAAATGTTGAGTAGTTTTATGCTCGAATGTTGATGAAAGAAAATAAACAAACAATACATCACAACACACCATTAATAGAAATAATAAAAATGATACCAACGGTGAAAAGTGCTAATTACATTTTGACGTGTTTTTTGCCAAACTCCCAAAGTGATTGAAAGAAAAGGCGGTACCGACTTGTACAAGGGAAAATTGAGAAACATTTCTTCCAGGTATTTTCCCGATACACTGCTACAAGCTTCAATGAAAGTTGCACACGACGGTAAGCTTAACGTGTTCCTTTGCGTCGAATTCATCGTGGTGAAATATCTCAAAGGGCGAAACGCTTGATCGGACGTGTGCTGCCATCACTTGCAAAAGTTTGCCCAATAAATTAACCATGAGTCAAAATCATTCCACAACCACTTCCATCTTACTCGGGAATTATTCATTCTCAAAGTCTTGTGTTATCAGTAGGCGCAAATAAACAACCCCATCATAAACTAGGTGATTCATCCCGCCAATGATAGGAATGGGAGAAATCGAAGTTTTTCTTTGACTTGGCGGTCACGTGACTACAGCCGTGTTTGCTCAAATATAAGCTGACGACTAGGCTACAATTTCGCTAGAATATTGAGGAATGTCGTATCCAGCATCGACTTAAAAAGAACCGTTTCTTGCCCATTCTTTTCATATTTCATTAAAAGTCCCTGATTGTGGTAGGTAAAAATGTTGGACAACTCACCTCAATTAAACAAGACCATCATTTTTACAGAAGACAGTCAAAGAAGTCAAAGCCCGTGCTTCTTGGGATTTCAACGAGGAAGAGAACAATGTCGATGAACATTGTACCATTGTAAGCTATCGGTGACAAATCATCCATCATCACGATAAGGTTCGTTTCTCTGGTAAATGTTGCCGTCTAGTCGGGGTGCAGAAAGATAAAAGTAATGCAGGGCGAAAGGGCAGTAGGCTAGTCACCGCCGGCCATGAGGGAATCCGGACGGACGCCCGTTGCCTACATTCAGCTACTTGTTGCAAAAGTTCAGAGTTCATGTTATCAGCTTATTCCGCCAAACAAGTCCCTTTATCGGTTGAAACGATTAAGCAGATTTTATTTACACTGCCTTTCCCGTTAAAGAGATAAAGTTAGATTCCATGATTTATTTCCATCCGCAATGTCATATTTTTTTACTATCAAAAGTCTGATGATCAAGCGGGTCCTTTGAAAACCGGGATTAATTATAATGCCTGTCCTAAACCACCATCAAACGTGGCTCGAGATTGCGTGCTGTTCTGATAATCGTTAACCGTGTGAAATGAATGATTGCAGGCGCATGAACCATGTATAAAATCTAGTTGTTTTGTAGTTATGAAGATAGTTTTGGGAGTTTAAATATACTTATGTCTCCCGAACATATCAAGGCATTTATGGTCTTGAAATGAACTTGACTTCTATAACTAGCAAGAAACTGTATGTGATGTACAAAGATGGTCATTTCAAAGTGGCAATAATTTATCAAACTATCAACGAAACTTGAACGAAATCATGAATTGCATTAAGCCACAAACTGCTGGGATAGCCAGTTGAGTATTAGATTTTCATTAAATTATTCTTACCATCATAACGAGGTGTACGTTCGTTTTTAGATAACAGTACCATTACCTGTAAGGTGATCGGTTATTAATTGAGATAATTTTGCTATTGTGCTAATGGTGAAAAATTTAATAATAAATCGTAAAAACAAAACTATTTGAAATGAGTTTTGTGAAATTAAAGGATAAATTAAGAGTAAAAATTACCATTTAGTTTTAATAATTAAACTTATCTTGTACACAAAGCATATCTACCCAAGGCGTTTTGTATTACGCTACACTTTATCTGTTGCTATTTATGCTCACAGTTAAGCTCTAAACAATTTTTTTCTGAAACATCGAAACAAACGAAGCTCCCAACACGCTGCTCATGCTGCTGCAGTTGCACAAAACTATTGTTAGTTAACGCGTACTTCATCTGGGATGCATAAATCTATTCAACACACTTTATCCGGAATCTTTCGTTTCGGAGCGTCGAACATTCTAATGGAACCAGGCTAGTTTTTACAAAGTACAACAGTTTCTCATGAAAACCACCAACGTCCACAAGAAACCGACCACGCTAACCAACCATACAAATTCCCGGCGGTTGTACAGAAATTCTTTGTTCCATTTGTCATCACCCGGAGGGTAGTTACAATGTTTTCTTGTTCTTTTTTTCTGTTTCTCATTGCAATTCAGCTGCTCGTTATTCTACATCTTCTTCTCCTTGCGCCCCCCTTTTATCCCTTCAAGTAGCAAATTGCCGGGCGGATCAAGACAAATATAAAAGGAATGCTGTAAAAAAAACAACAAAAACCGCAACACGAAACAAGAAAAAACCATTAAAAGTCCCCGAATGCCATTGCCCAACAGCTGTGTCCTGACGGGGCTTTGAGAATGCCACGGATGTCCACCGTTGAAACCGGAGCGTGCCTAAACGGTCATAAACGAGGGTGAAATGTGAATTAAATTAAACATGGCAAAAGCAGCGAAAGGAAAACCGAAAACAAGGTTTTTACCGGAATACTCATTCGCGGCAATTATTAAGCTTCTGCGAAACGATTGGAGAGAAGAGAAAGAAAATAAACGATAGCAAAAACTATGTACGAAGAACCTTCTGCTTTGCAGCTATAAACCTAAGCCGATACATGAATCTTTGTTCTTCTTTTTTCGAAACAGGCATTTCTAAATAAATCCTATGAAATACTGAACACTCTTCAGACAGCGAGAACAATCTCTCAGATAAATAAAAAGAAAATTTCATCCTCAGCAATGGAATCGGAATTTTCCAACCATTTTCACTCATCCATAAACATCAGCACGCCAGGAGCTTGTTCGTGTGCGTGGGCTACTCCGCAAAGGTTTCTACCGCTTTGAAATGACATTCTTGCCGAATGCAAAAGCCGCTGCCTTCTGCCCTCCGGGTGGGATTCGTGCGTTATTACGGTGTCTCCCAGCCGAAGAAACTTGGGCCCAGCTGCAGGCTAAGGTGCCTTTTGGCTAGTCGTAGCAGTTAGCAAGCTTCGTGTGTAGCTGTGGTACAAAACATACCTATTCCATCACTTGTGCGATGTGACAACATGCTTGTTTGTCTGCGGCCAAGACCACAGAGTCACGAAGGAAGAGTCAGGAATTTTCCAAAAACGAAAATAAACCCTCACACCAGCGAGCCTTTCTCAGTTTGTTCTGTAACAGCCGGCCAAGGCGGGGACAGGCTAAATGGCTGATAAGGAAAATATCGTGCAAAATGGTGTTCTTGTGGAAAAATCTCTCTGAGACAGCGGCACCAACCGTCGTGCAGGCATATGGGGAAGCACACAAAGTGAAGATGATATGTTATTCTATTCATACAATGTTGTGGACGCTGAACTTTGACCACTTGCGATCCGGCATAAGATAGCAAGGAATATTCGGATTCTCCCCCTTCCACCACACCGAATTTGTAGCCAAGGGAACATAACACGGTGCGCACATTGCGTGCTTCTTCGAAATTAATGAAGGCGCTCCGTGCGCTTGCATTAAGCAGCAGATCAGCTGGTTCTTCGCTGAACAAAAACAACACTGACGGCCCGCTGTTGCTGGCAAGTTTTCCGAAGGTGAATGTCAAAAATGGGGTACTGCGGCCCCCAGGATGGTTGTTCCACGCAGAAAATGTTATGATGTAATTTTACCGCCCACCGTTCGCTTCACGCCGTTCTGCCCTCTCTCGGTTCCGTCGAAACGAACAATTTTCGGAACCAGTGGAAACTACCGTTCCGAAGGACCGAACAAAAACGCCAACTTGCCGGTCAGAAATCAATCAATGCCAACGTTAATAATGTGTATCGAGAGCTTTTATTTCGTGATAGGGCACACGGCAACGCGTTCGCTTTTGCGTGGCTTAGTTGGTCCTTTAGCTCGCATCGGAATGGGCTTATCTAACGACAAAGTTTGGTAAAGGAGCACTTTGAGTAGCAAATATCGAGGATGCAATGAGCCAAGCCAAAGAACTTGCATAATTTACTGAGTACTCTTTGCGCCGACAATAATTCAAGCTCAAACACGATCAAGCACTTTTTCTAGTGGTGGCAAGTTATCGTTATGTAATAGGAAAACAATTACCTTGGCAATATTTGATAGATTGACGTCTGGTCTAGGATTTATTCAATATTTCGTCAACATGAAAACATTTTATTCCTTTCTCATTTAGAGTGTGTGACCGATAAGAAAAGCACTGCGTTTATCAATCGATGTGTTCCACACTAAAAGTCTCTGCCTGTACTCAGTTGCTTTGCTTTACGGCCCACTCCATGTATGACCCCTTGTAGGTCCGTGCGCTATAATCAAAGCATATCATAAGGCGACATGAAACCGTGCTGCAGCTGTTTGCCATGTAGACTGCAATACTTACTTCCGATATCCCAACGTGAGTGCCAGGTCTGTAGCTTTCTGTGCACGACCTCCCTTTCCACAGTGAAAAATGATGTCCGCATCTCGAGTGGGTTTTGATCGGCCAAATTTATCTTTGAATTGTGCATCATCCAGCTGCAGGGATTCTTCCAGTTGAGTGACTGCAAAAATACGTTACTTCTACAGAAGCTTTTCTCAATGCGGATTGGCGGATTGAGGCATTCACTATTTTGAACAGAATCAGCATCAACTTACGTTATTTGAAGAGATCTCTTGATCTTTACACTGTAACATTAACGGACGCACCATTGAAGGCACAATCAAACATACAACTACTTACAAAAACTTACATGGTATGTTCACACTGGTCGGAATTTTGCCAGTGTCAGCAATTTCATTAGGATTTCGCACGTCGACCAACAGCTTCTCGGGATGATTGGGCAGATCCAGCACTTCTTCGTATGTTGCAACTGACATGGTTCAACTGCTTGCTCGCGCCAAAGAAGCCACCAGACGTCAACGAATGTTTCAAGATAACTGAAATTCATGGTGCCAAATTAATACTGAAATCGTCCGTCGGGTATCGTTGCTCACGAGATAACTAGCTATCACCTCATGAAGATAAGATAACGAAAATAGACACATGCATCAACCAATCCAGTGTTTGATTGCGTTATTTCGTAATTATGTCATTATAAGTGTAAGTACCTTAAGAGCACATACGGATGCACGGCCACAGTGGCTTCATGATGTCATCATTTTTACATGGGATGGATGGAACATCCAATTAATCTTATCTGCTCATCTCCATAAAAGTGCAATGCATTTAAATCGAACCGTCTTATATTTATTACTCCCTGAAATTTTACGTGAAAAAAGCAAACCGGTGTAAATAATTTTGAAAAAAATGTAGAATATCAAATGATGTAGCATTGCACTTACGTGGATTTTAAATTGCAAAGGAGACTGAAACTTAAAGAGGAAACTTTACTTGTGATCTTATTCTTCTTATGCCGTATTTTATTTCTAGACAGAAAGGAAATGAACCATCTATGTGGTAGAATCATTGTCATTATTGTAATGCTCACGTTGTCGTTGGCACCTTTTTCTGATTGCATCATGGTAAAGGTCACATAAAACCCTATATTTTGCATCTCAACCATGCCGGGGGCAGTACGGCAACATCCATGCACACTCAAATAGAGAATATGACTGATGTCGTTTATTCAAGGTTCTGGTTTTCAAGCATTCCCTTCGGAGCCGGTGACATTGAACGGCTGGAAGATTAAAATAGAAATAGATCATACGTAGGTGATCCAAATACATGACTCTTACGATGACTTCACTCGACATCATTAGAACGAATATCCGAAGCTTCAATGTAACCACCGGACTGGTGTTTATTTTTCATTTTCAAATTTAATTTCAAATCATATCAACTAAATAGTTTCAACAAAAGAAACTAACAGTCACCAAAACGGCAAAACCCCGGCTTGTTTTGGCTGATGTGGTAGGAAATGTAAGTTTAATTTTAGTTTTGTCTTAAACCAAATATGCGCCATCATGGCACATGGCCATTCAGATGAATCTCGAGCGATTGTAAAACCATTTGTAAGCGGACTATGGCCCAATGGAAGCCGTACGATGTCCGTTGCATATTTTACCAATCACCCAACAACAGAATTCAATTTCCTATCGATCCGGAGCCAGTTTAACAACCCGGTTCCCCTAGCCGCAAGGGTAAAGCCACAAACACACAAAAAAAACCTGTAATTCACCGCACTCGTGAGGCACACGCGAGAGCAGACGGCACCCGTACGAGCACAGCATAAATCAACTGCAACACTGTGTGCACTTGATGCCCATACGTGTCACAGAAACTCTTTCCGCCATCGCTAGCCAGTCGGCAGTGGACGCCACGACTAAATCAATCAACTACGGACATCAGAACCGTCCCCTGACCAGCCCGAGGCTCGGATCGAAATAATAAGTACGTAGTACGCAACTGAGAAATATCGGTCGGGCAAAGGCACAGGGCTGCAACGGCACATAGGACTCTCGGTGGTAACCGATCGGCTGCTAATGTTTCCTGCTTCAGCTGCACTTGAACTTGCTTGTTCAAATGTGCTCGAAGGTATGTTTGTACGCCATCATCGCCATCAACATCATCATCTTCGCCCTAATCATTGTTCCATGAGACTACTCAGGGCCAGGAGAACCTTCGATGAATGCAATCAATAGCCATATCGGGCAGTGGGGACGATGCGGGTCCCCTTGGCTGGTTATTTTCTTCCATTTTCCGTTTTCCAATCCTCAACCCTGTTGGTAAACATCGTTTCCCCTGGGTTGCCTTCGTTTCCTGCGCCCTCGTCAAATGAGCGTTCACTTGATGAAGAATTTCTGGTTACAATAAACGACCGATGTTTCGTGCGTCGACTGCTTGATCGAATACGATTGATTATACATCCATCAAAACTGAGGCGGTTTGCCGCAGAGCATGAAATCACGAAACACCAGGCGTCTCCATCGGCCTTTTTTCTGTAGGTGACAAACGAACGAACGAACGAACGAATGGAGCGTTTACGGTCACTGTCGCTGAAACTGTTTCGATCTCGCTGGTGTTCCAGGCACGTGCACTTGTAACTAAGTTCAATTACAATGGAAAACCGCTTTGGTTACAATGTTCCACCCCACGGTCGGTTGCCACTAGCTTCATCGCGAAGCGCTTTGCATTAGCATCAAACATTGACCTGCGCTCGTGGCGTCAGAAGGCGGCTGGAACCGTACCGCGTCCATAGTGTGATGAACCTTTTGCAGATGATCTTTTTTCCTGGCCACTCCTTCACGGGCCGAGGTTAAGTATCCAATTATCCATCCACGAAGACGTTGCCTGACACAATGCAACGTTTTAGTGTCCGGGTAGTAAATTTTTCAGTCCCTGTCTTGGTTGGATGTTTTATATCAGAAACCGGCAACCCCTTCAGGACTGTACGTACACCCGAGGAGCGTTTGTCTGCTTGCAGTGAACCGGGAAAAAGGGAAACTGACACTAAACACCTTGCATTCATGGAAAATATAATCTATTCGACCGGTGGTTAAAATCTTATTATACCAAACCTCACAGCAGCCAGGAAAAGCCTGTGGGCAAACAGTGATATTCACCGAGGAGGAAAAAAAAGTATTAAAACAAAAATCACTCCAAGACCGAGCATAAAGTCGGTGCCTTGCTCAAAGATGTCGTAAGTTGCTGAGGGGATCGTGAAAATCGATCCACTTTGCTTACGATTTTAATAAATGGTCATGCTGATCATGCTGACTTTATAATTTGAACCATTAACAATGCAGCCATAAGTTTTGCTACAATATGAAACGTTTCGCAAGACAAGTGTTTGCTTATTTGTGTTCAGTATGTGATGATTGTTTAAGGTGCAAAAACGAAGACAATATTATATATTTATCCGCGTTACAGCTTCGTGAAATTCTCAGAATACATCCATCTCGGTAATGTAGCACCAAACACTCCGGCCGTCCAGGATTACCAAGCAATCAAATTCTAATTTAATTCCCCACGAAATTCAATTCCTCTCTTTGCGCTTCCTTCCTTTTGCTTCCTCCGTTACAGCCACACTATAAACGCAACAACACAAATCTGGACAGCTTACAAGGAACGAAGCGACACTACGGCGCAAATGCGTTTCGTTTCAAGTGTGATTCTAAACCGAAGTGGAAAACCAAATCGAGGACTTCTCGCAGCTTGTCAGGTCCCAAAACCATACAATCTAACGTTGTGCTCATGTGTAGGATATAATCTACCCTTCGTCAGAAGCTAAAAGTTCCAACCAGGGCCGAGCGTGTAAAGAAGAAGTTCAAACATAATATTAATTATTCACCCGATGTGCTTCCATTGTTCTTGCACGATTGCTTCTGGGACCGGCTTTTGTGGACCGGTCGTGAAACAATAAAGGGAAGGAGAAGTTAAAGTTGTATCTTGGATGATTTCTGTGTTATATTTGTGCCCATGGTGCATCCAGTCGTTGTCTGAAAAGTTTGCTGTCTCCATATTTGATTCTTTCATATTTATGGCGAATCTCTGTACGGATCAGCAGCCGTTTGCTGGAATTCGATGTTCGTCAGCCTAGGCCGTCCGTCCCCTAACGATACCCAGAAGCTTTGATAATGATAAAGTTCTCAAAATTCGCCACAATCGCGATACTGCTTTTATCTTCCACCGAATGTCTTCGCCGTCGGTAAGAGGCAATGTCTGGGTGACTAAATCGCAAACAGATCACACATTCACTGGGTGTGGCTTCCGGCCCCTCCAGGATGTCGCTTCCGTTGCAACGGAAACTTTGTGCCAGAGCTAAACGCAGTCGGAAAGAGTTGAGCGGCACGCTACCGTGAGCCTTCACCGGAGCAATGTTCCGCACTGGAACGAAAGTCCCGAGGAAAATGGCAGCCTCGGCCAAACTTTCTATGAGATTTATCCCCTCGAACCATCCATCCGTAAACAAGACGCCCGTTGTTGTTCGCATCCCAACCGACTTGCTGCTGCTGGGTGATGAAAAGTTTATCGAAGGCATGCAGTTACTCCCATCGCCCCATCCTGGCACGAGGTGCGACTGGTGTTGGCTAATGGTCGCTGTAGTCTTTCGTTCAAATCGCTTTAGTGAAGTATGTGCGATGTGCTTTTTGATGCTTTCAAAATTGCCAAGCAATAATTGGGTTTGATGTTAGATCGGGGAACTTTCCTATCTTATCATCGCTGAACCGGGTTTTTATTTTTTTTGTAAAAGGATCTACCCCGACATTCCTTTCCGGCGGGCAACAGCACATTCTTTCAAATACTTTCTTCATATTTTTTCGGCTACTGACTTTGAAACGTAAAATGTTGTTTGGAAATAGTGGTTATCTGGAATAGTTGGATTGAAACGTACAATTAATAGTACACTAAACGATTGAGATGGTTATAGCTAGCTTTACGCCAACACAAAATAAAGAAACTACCGCCTGTTTTCATGTTATTTGCCAACACAAAATAAAGAAACTACCGCCTGTTTCCATGTTATTCACATTTAACACTTTCCCTTTTAACGTGCCTAAGGGTCGTGGTTATGCTGACTGGAGCATATGTCGGTGTTTATCCTTCTTCTTAGAGGAACATGTTTCAAATGAACATTAGAATGAAACAACGCTAACTTTTAGAGGAAAAGACATCCCCAAAAGTCGTTACGAGTTCAACACATTACACAATATTAAACGTTCCATTCTGGGTGCTACTAGAACTTATCGAAAGGAATGAGGATGTCCGCATGTTTTGTCCTGCATTAAGATCCTAATTAAAACAAAGGAGCACCTTCATGTACTGTTCAGTTGAAAAACATCCCATCATCCCAGCTTAAGATGGAACGCTCCGATGATCAACATTCCTTTAGCGGTGATAATTATACACAACATTTTCATAACCATTCAGAACAACATCCAAAGCCACAACGCATTATCGTTAATGGACTTCCGCACTTTCTAGGCAGTCTATACAGATATGAACAAAAATGTTATGATTATAATGAGTTATGTGAGTCTACGGTTATGTGAAATGCAACGTTTCCTGACCTGATCTGATGAACAGATGCAAATCCTTCGCTAGCAGTATCATGCATGTAGGAAATGAATGGCGCTACGAGACGCACCTTTGGGTCGCATAAATCAAGCTGGCACATCGAGCCTTACGGCTTGGTTGAACGGCTGAAGAATACACAACGCTCCTACCGAGAGGTGGACACATCACAAGGTGAGAATCGTTTTCACATGCACACACTCACACACGGCATTTTCTCGAACTCTTCGCCAACCGTTGAAAAATGGCAACAATTTCCACCTCAACGGACTCATGCGAATGAGATATTGCATTGGAGAGATTCCAAGGTGCTAGACATGCAGTGCTTTGAAGGCTTGGTGGACCATGGAGCATTCATGCAATGCTCGACTCCAAGGCATTTCTAGTATGTAAAAATACCTTCTAGTCAACCATCTCGTTTCCCAGCATCGTTGACCATGCAACGCATGAGAAAATCCATACCGACCGAGTGCAATTCCTTCCGGATGCAGGGTCACCTTGGGGGGGAGTGCATGTAGAAATGACATTTCAAAAGAAATTGGCTTCATGCGATAGTGTGAACGAACTGACTGCATAGCCCTTGCATCCGTTGGGTTTTCATTCCTCAGCCATCGGAAAGTAGCCTCGAACGATCGGTTGCATCGCCAGGGCTATGAATCTCATTATCATATAAAGCGAGCATTAATTGATTGGCGGGATGGCGCAATTCCTTTCAAAAATAACGCAGCCCCTGCACAGTAGTTCGGTTTTAGGCACACATTACCATAAACACTATCGCCCACAATCAGTGTAATTAACAGGCAGGGCGTTTCATTGTTCCTAAAATAGCAAGCTGCGCCCGCATCCACCTGGCGCCAAGATAATAGTGTTAGTTCCAGGCTAGGGCATAAATAACATTAGTTCCGAAATTTCATCTGCTCCCCAATCGGTGCGTCGGCCATCTGATAAAGCCCATAAATGGTAGCGTGCATGAGGCAGCTTTAAATATCACTTGTGTTGCTCGGAAAACATTAAATGATTTAAGCTTTTTTTCATTCAAGCCAGAATGGAAAAAAGAAGACAAGTTAAAAATCGATGACAAAGTTGGCATTGCTCGAGGACACCGGAAAACCTTCCCAAACTTTTCCCACCGCAAAATAGTACGCATGCAGCGAGGAAAATTTAGACACATTGCCAAGGAAAGAAACATTAAACATTCGGCTGCTGAAAATGGTTGAAAGAGTGAGATGTAGCCAGAGTTGGATAAATGGAGAAACAGTGTGTGTGTGTGTGAGAGAGAGAGAGAGAGAGAAAGAGAGAGAAAGAGGAAAAGAGAGAGAACGGGAGAGTGAGAAAAGAGATATTTAATGAGAAACAATGCTATGGGTTGTGTTTATTCCTGCACGGCGGTTTTTTTGTGCTCCATTCTTCAAAGGGAATTCCAACGGATGGAATGTGCACAAGACAAAATGAGCTAAGCCGTAGGAGTAATACTGCCACAAATCACGGCAAAAACCAATCACTGCGAGACATTTAATGCACCACTAATCTGATGACCAGCGTCCAGTCCAGGGAAAACTGTTCTAAAAAAATAAATAAAAAAAACCTAGACGAATGAAATGAATTTATGGTGTACAAACTTGAGCGATGGTACGATCTATTTTGGAATTTATTGCCGATTTATTTTTAGACAATGGGGGGTAAACATTGCTCTTTTTAAGGATCCAATGGCTTTTCCACATGCACGAGAAATTGTTGTTCAGGATGAATAGATTTCAAAAAAACCGGCGTTTATTGCTGTTTTTATTTTGCAAATGTTTTTGTTTTTGTTTTTCCCATGTTTCTCAACGGTCTTTTTGAATGAACAAATATCAAAAACATCGCTCAAAACATCGACTGTCACCGAATCCTAATCCGTCATACGCTTACGTATCCGTCATCAGTGAAATGCGATACGTTTACGCGTCTTCCGAGGTGAGATCGACAATTTGAGGTGAACCGGCTTTGGTCCCACCGAACCGGTTTTTGTCTCACTTGCCATACAAAAACCCCGCCTGGTCTGCACGGTTCACCTCCACAGGACCAACCGTTTCACTCCGGAATCGGTTCTTATCGGTTTTCTCACACGTTGTTGATTGTTTGTGGCAAAGACGGTCCCTTCAATAGACCGTCTTTGGTTTGTGGTATTAAGATTTATTTATTAAGATATTTATTTTATCTGGGTGAACATTCACATTTGTCACGCATGTTTTGGTGTTGCTAAACCACTTGTTAGTTCGGATCGCTTGGCGGTTCCAGTTATTTACGTCACGCTTACGAAAAGAAAACACGTAGGTGGTTGAAGTTAATTCATAATCGGTACATTCCACCCGTGTGCTGCTTGTATGTATTGTTTTGTTTAGTCCCGTGTGAGCAACGAAGTGAAAAACCTGACGTTTCACTAGATCGTTCTGTGTGCATTCCAGGTGCGCTGCTGCTGCTGCTGCCCTCGATTTCACCAACTGCATACGCGCAACTGTTTGAGGCCGTGAGTTTCACTGTGCGTTGCCACATCCGCCACAAGCAGCGCAAAAGTGCCGCGCTCGTTCGTTCCGGGTGGCGTTGGGGTTCATTAGCCGCCTGTCCAGTCGTTGGATCGCTATCAGCGGTACCCCGTGGTCGAGTCACAATATCGCCGTCGTCATCGTCCATAATAAAATCGGGTGAAGCAACAGGGAATCGCGTTCGCACGCAGAGACACAAAGTCCAACGCGCGACGTAATCGAGCTGAAGGATGACTGGATGACCCCTTGGGCGCTGTGTGATACGATAATGATAAGCTCCACACACCGGGCAGCAGCGGGCAGTTCGTGTTTGGTTTCATTCTTGGTTTGGCAGTGAATAGACACAGATTTCCAGCATACATCCGCCATTGTCAATTAAGCAGATTTCACAATGGACCAGCAGCAGCAGCAGCAGCAAGGTGTAGAAACGGCCAGTGACAGTGGAAGTGGTAACAGCCCCGAGCAGCACAATCTGATGCTGTTTGATAGTCTGATCGAGCTGTGCCGCAACAATGTGAGCTTCTTCGAGGGGGACGATACGGAAACCGGTTTACGGCTGCACGGTGCCTTCGTCGGGCTGATCGATCACATCGAGATGGCCAAACCGCTGGTGCGCACGGTGCAGGGCTTCATGCACGAGTACGACTTCGACCCGTCCGTGCCCGGGAACGGTTTCCGCAGCTTTCTGGACGTGGTCGAGTGTTGCGTCAAGACGGCCCTGAAGCTGGCCCGTTACGTCATGGAAAACCGTAGCGCCATCCTGTTCCGCAAGGCGGTCTACGTGAAGGAGGTGGAAGCGTACAACCACCTGATGGCCAGCCTGTGCACGTGTCTCGAGCACGCGCAAACGCTCCGCGAGTGGACCCGCGATTCGGGCGACCTCTTCCCGGACGAGTCGCGCTCGGTCGAGGAGCTGTTCGCCAAGGGTGGCATCATCAACCAGTACTGTTTCTACGGCCGGTGTCTCGGATTTCAGTTCTGCGAGTCGATAAAACCGATCCTCAAGTTCATCGCGATCGGCATGGCGGGCTTCTCCGAGGGCTACTACTCGGACGGTGGGCGCATTTCGAAGGCCACCAGCCTAATGTACACCAGCACCAAGTACATGCTCGACCCGGAGCTGCGCGCCCGCCGAATAGTGAACATCTCGCAAAACTCAAACGTGGACTTTTGCAAGGCGTTCTGGTTTCTGGCCGAATCGGAGCTGATGCACTCGCTGCCCTCGTTCATCGGCTTCAAGGTGAAGGTGAACCGCGTCATAACGATCCCTCCGGAACCGATTCAGTTGAAGTCGAGCGCAACGGGTGACGCCGTCTTCGTGGACATTCCCATCCCGAAGAGCCACGGCGGGGCGGCCCCGATCAAGGCACGGTTAATATCGGCCGTCAAGCGCAAGGGCATGATTGGCGAGCGGAGCAACTCGCAGCGGAGCACCATCTATCCGGCCAGCCGCGGACTGCTGTTCCATTGTCACGGCGGAGGCTTCGTAGCGCAGAGCTCCAAGTCCCACGAGACGTACCTGCGCGAGTGGGCCGTCTCGCTGAACGTGCCCATCCTTTCGATCGACTACAGTCTCGCTCCGGAAGCGCCGTTCCCGCGGGCCCTCGAGGAGGTCTTCTACGCGTACTGCTGGGCCTTGCGCAACTGCGAGCTGCTGGGCACGACGGGCGAGAAGATCATCCTGGCCGGCGATTCGGCGGGCGCCAATCTCAACCTGGGCTGCGCGATGAAAGCGATCGAGCTGGGCATTCGGCGCCCGGATGGGATCTTCTTGGCGTACTGCCCGGTCCTGATCAGCTTCGTGCCCAGCCCGGCCCGGATGCTCTGCCTGATGGATCCGCTGCTGCCGTTCGGGTTCATGATGCGCTGCCTGAAGGCGTACGCCTGCCCGAGCCGGGAGGTGCTGGAGGAAAACAGGAAGCGCCACGAGCAACGGCAGGCGATCGTTAATGCTGGGCTGCAGGGGCGCAACAATAACGTCGAGGACGGTGATCCGTCGACCGCTGCCGTTTCCGCGCTGGCAATAATGAACCTCTCCAACGATGGCAACGAGCAGCCGGGTACCAACGGGAACAAAACTCCGGACCGGTCCGATTCGGGCGACGACAACTCGATGTGGGAACAGCTAAACAGCGTCAATACGGTTCAGGTGAGCGCTTTTGTTGCTTTCTTTCACAATCCTCAACCTTATCAAATTTTTTACAACTTCCTGTTTTATTTATAATCATCCGGAGGTAAACCGAATTCACTGAGCAAAGTTAAAGCTCATCCATACCACTGATAACCCCGGAACATTTGGTTTCTCTGGGTGGGAAAAGTTTCATCTCTGCATAAGAAACAAAGCATAAAAATTAAAGAAACTTCTTTGAGCAAAACTGATGTGAAATTGGTCGTTCGTTGTAATTTCCTAGATTAAAAGGAATACAACAGCTTTGCAGAGTCACCTTTTTTATTAGCAGATGAATTCAATAAGTTATACTTCTTCTCAATTATTTCGTTATCTGTTGCCTGAGCGCTTCAAGCAACAAAAAAAAACCCCAGATGGAAGACTTCAAAGTACATGAACAACATTATTTCGCGGTAACGGTCTATCTTTTTTTTTTCGCCTTCTTTGGCCACAGCTTCAAACCCAACATCTCAGTCCGGTAAGCGACACTGCTAGCGATACCCTTGCCCTGCAGTGCCAGTCGGCCGGGAACACCATCGACATCATCAGCCCGGACGAGAGCAACACGGTTACGTCGCTGGAGGAAGACTCGCAGCCAATCACCCTGCAGCAGGTCAATCTGAACACCGAGCGCAGCAATGTGACCGTCGTCGACGACCTGGACATGGACATGCCGAGCGATATCAGCTCGGAGCAGAACACGAACCAGTACGTTGCGGATTTCATAGAAAGGTGAGTGGGGAAAGCAATGCGAATCATGGACCTGTTTGCTTTAATGTGGATGTATTTTTTTGTTTGTGTTCTGCATTTCGTTTGGTAGATATGTACTGGATACAACCACCAACGCCGCTGGAGAGATTGAACCGATCCTACGACCGGTGTCCCGGTCGCAGTCGGAAGAAAATATCGTTCTGGATATCGGAAGGGAAGCGATAAGTGTACAGAATCTACAGGAACGGTAAGATCTTAAGCATAGGAAAACGACAAAATGCATCCGACTACAAAAGACTTTCCGTACAGTGTAACGACGGCAGCGAGTAATTTCGTGAGTAAAGTATCGAACACGTTTACCAGCATTACGGCATCGAAACCAATCGCAACCGGCGGTGGTTCGCAGACCGAACTGCAGAGCAATCTGGATGCGCTGATTGCGCGCAGCCCGTCGGACGAGTTCATCTTTCACGTGCCGAAGGATTCCCACCTGTCGCCGTACTGGGCTTCGGACGATGTACTGAGTCAATTTCCTCCTACCAAGATTTTAGTGAGTATTGGCGAAGCACATTGCCGGATGGGAAAACTGATTCTCATGACCGTTGCAGACAGTTGTTCTGGATCCTTGCCTCGACGACTGTGTGATGTTTGCCAAAAGACTGAAGGCCTTGAATAGGCCCGTTTCGCTTGATATTCTGCCGGGGTTACCGCATGGATTCTTGAACTTTGCAACCGTAAGTACCTCCCTCCCAGTGGGATTGACATGCAGGATGTAATGTTGTTTCTTTTTCTCTCCCTTTCCTCCTCAGATTTCCAAAGAGGCTCACGAAGGCTCAAAGCTCTGCGTACAGCGCATTTCCGAGTTGCTGGACATACCTACCACACTGGACGATCCCGGCACGACGAAGCCGGGCTGCTGTTAGCGAACCTGCTGGTAGAGCTGTCTCGAAGACGAACGTGGGCGTATCCCGCACTCGCCTTTGCACGACACTGCGATTTGTCACCGCTTACCGCGTCCCCGATCAACAACGTCTCGCGCCGTAGCCGAGCTTTACCGCGCTTATGCAAATGTACGCCGCAGATCGGCGCTTTGCAAATGAAGACAATTATGCAACTTCTATTCCCGCGCGAACCCATCAAGCTCAAGCTCAAAGGCAAATGGAGCCCTGCAATTCCAAACCCAAAACAAAAACAACTTTTTTCGTCCATCACCGTGATCGAAACGAATTATGGAAACTTATGGAACCAACTGAAATGGCGCAATTTCACCAAACAACACGTAAAACGTCCTGTAGAGTATTGCAAGTGCAAGCAAACGATTGGCCTTTTTCTCTGCATTGTTTTTTACTGGCGATGCGGCTTTATTATTGCACGTATATACTGCATTAGCACACATTCTAAAAACCATCTTTTGAGAGGGGGTTTGGGCGGTGTATTTATAATCCGTTGTGCATCTGGAAAGGAATACTCCATGAGCTGTGCAACACTACTGCTTAGTATGATAATTGTGTCCCCGAGTCCCGAGGATATATTGTTAAAACTTCATTTGGTAGGAATTTAGTTTGTTGAAGGCTCCTTGCGTGTTGATTTTTTTTTTAACCTCAAACGGAATTGTTTAGAACTATTTAGCTAAACTACTGATTGTTAAGCCGTGCAACAAATGGCCCACGGGAAACAAAATCATCAACATAACCAAATACTAAGCATGTTAGAATAAAACAAAATGAATAAGCTAAGCTAGCAGCATTGGTGAAGGAGTCCGAAAACCCGTCCGTTATCTTGTTGTTACACGTTACACATACTAATTATACTAACAATATGAAATGTTTAAAAAACAACTATCGCGAGCAAATCTCAAAACGATACAAAGCGTGAAAATAACAGTGGAGAATCTCGCAGAACAGATAGAAGAAAAGGCAAGGGTTTAAAATATTCAATCACATCCGTTGACTAATCCAACATTATGTTTCCCACCATGTACATTAAACGGTCAATGAAAATGAACAATCAGTTTTTTCTTTTCTTTTTAATGCAATCTTGGAGCCCCGAATCAGTTGATTTCTGTGGCGTAAGACTCGAAGTTACTCGGTAAACACTAAAGACTATGAGGATATAAACGTATTGAAGACACTACACTGTCTATCAAAGCTCCGCGTGAATTATAAATTCACGTGGGCTAAGAGTTTCCAATGATATACACAGCTAAATAATCTATTTCTAAAGGGATGATAAACTATACTGCTTCTAAAAGAAAAAAATGTGTTGTATAATCGACTTGGCATATTTGCGGTGTATTATTTTCCGATGAAAAAAAAACAATGCAACTTAAATGTTAGTGATTAGGAAATTGATATGTACCTAAATTTCTCGAGATGTTATTTATTCGTTTTCGGCTGGAAAACATTACACTTGAAATTGGTATCGATACTGCAGTGCACATGTTCTTAACGACTTCTTGTGGGACTAACGGGGGGAAGCAAGTTTCCACGTCAAAAAGGGTGCAATGTAACATTGAGGAGCATGTGATGCAAAGTGAGGAAAGTATATTTCTACAATACAATGGGCGAATTCTAAAAATAAAATATTATTGCAGTAGAGTAGCGTAATCTATTTTAAAGTGAATAAGCGAACGAAAATAAAATCATTGTTCAACAGCACCATCAACAGACACGAGCAACGGTCGATGATTTACGTTATACTGGTAAACTTTATTCGTCCTAAGATATTCGTTAGATGTTTGTTCACTGTTTGGTCAGCATTTGCTGGCCCCGCTCGCTCGCCCGACCGACATTCGTATCGGATACATTTTCGCTTAACTATTTGACGAGTACTACAACAGAATCATAGAGAAATTACAATTTCGTGGCAACCCCGACGGAACGAAGGCCACGATTACTAGGAGACAATATTGTACAAAGTACGGGTTGTAAACTGAACGACGAAGAAGACATGTAACATGGATGACCCGGAGGCTTTCACCGTCTCCGACGAATGGAATAACCGGGTCACACGCTGCAGAAACGAACTGCAAACAAACATAATCAACATGATGTGTGGCTATTCTAGCTTAGCTTGTCCTATCGCGGAAGAAGTGAAGACACTGGCAATCATAATTTAACAAACACAATGAATCCGCTAAACCGAATGAAGAAGAAAAAAACACGTTTCTCGTTATCCGCTTTGAGCACTAATTATGTTCGAAAACTATCCGTGATCTGGTTGGCAGCAGCCTGCCTGCTCGTACGTTGATTTAGGTCCTTTGGGGCTGGGTGACGGTGGGGGGTAATGCTGTGGGGTGCATTTATCGGTTTTTCTCCGGCGCCAACGGTGTTTGTTGCGAGGTCGAGTTTTGAATGCTCGAGTGATTGTTTACATTAACGTTTGCCGGAGCCTCCGCCCTAGCCTCGACTGGCTCATCCGAATCACCGTTGGCTTCGATGCAGTCATCCGCCTCGTGGTTTTGCGAGGAAGAGCCACTGGCCGCGGCCGCATCTGCGGCCTTCTTCGTGAGCGTCTTCTGTAACACGTGCGCGTCCGCCGGTTCGATCCGCTTGTAGTAGTGCTGTTTGGTTTCTACGATCTCGAATCCGAAGCGTTTGTAGAACTCGATGGCCCCCTTGTTGTCCACTTTCACGTGCAGGAATATGCTGTCGAAGTTTCCGTCCCGCTCGACGCAGTTCAAAATATGCTGCACCATCACCGTGCCAATTCCGAGCCGCCGGTATGGATACAGGCAACCCAGGGTCATGATGTACAATCGACGCATGTTTTCCGACGTATCGATGCGGGAGCACACCGCCCCGACCACTACATCGTTGTAGTAGGCCAACTTGGCCAATTCACCCGACTCGAGTACGTCTAGATAGAATTTATTGTTGTACGACACCGGCAGCACGACGGTATTAATTTTCTTCAGCTGCTTCAGATTGTGGTGCGTCACGTCCCCCAGTTCAATGTTGGCTCGGGCGGGTGTCTCGCGAGTTAACCTGCGGGCAGAAATCACAATTACAAAATTGAAAACAAAATATTGAGGTTAGAATAGACAGGGCGGTCGGTTGCCAGCACGAACGGGTGCGTTATGCCCTTTCGCCACTTACCGAGTCATTTTCGATCCGACTGGAACAGCAAACGGGGACCCCGGTTAAGTGCGGCCAGAAGAGGAAATAATCTTAATTAAGATGGGAAAGAGAGAATTTCTGAACGAAGCGCGGCGCCTCGTACGATCGACTGCTCCGAACGAACTGACAGCGCAAAAACGTTGTCTGACTGAAGGCTGGCTGCGGTCCATCATTATGTTCTTTCGAGAAAAGTAAAAATAATACTACGTTAACAAATATACATTTTATTATTTTATTTTAACCTTCACGCGATATATATTAGTTATCATTGTGTTCATCTATTAAAAAATATGGGATTCTTTCATACTGCAGTATGCATGGATTAAAAAAATCCCTATGCTGCCATCGGAACCAATCAAAACAGGGTTCACCGTTCCGTTCCTCAATTGCAGAAATGTCATTGAGTACTGACAGCAAAGGGCTAGCTTCACGCACGTCTTCCTTTGTTTTTCATTCCTGCAAAGACGTCCGAGTCTGCTGGGTTTGTTTGTTTCGCAAACGGAGAAAACAGTCGTCATTACAATTTTTGGCTTTTCGCAGTCCGCAACGGAAATCAATCTGCTACAGAAATAATCGAGTAAATTGTTCCGAACAAGTGCAATATGGGGGCAGTTTTGGGTCTTGTTTCAGCAGCAAATGTAAGTATACGATGAGTAATGGACTAGCCAGTAGTTTTCTGGTATTGATTTTCCGTGTTTGTCATATCAAGGCCGTGCAGTGTAAAGAAGAAACAAAAAACGTAATATGCGTCGCCTGGCTGATTACTGTCTGGCATTTTTTTTTCAACCAATTGATAAGACAAGAAAGTCCGACGATAAGGGGTAGAATGTGGTTTAATGTCTATCTAAATAACATAAATGATTCTCAACCAGTGCGACGTATTCGTTAATTATGTTTTGTTTTGATGATTCACTTTCGTTTTTTTTTCCTTTCTATCTTTAGCTTGCTTGCTGCTGTACGGGAACAGCTTGTTCTCTGTGCTGTTCACTATGTCCTTCGTCGCTAAAGTCCAACTCGACCGCAACCCGGTTCATGTACGCCCTGATGCTGGTCCTCGGAGCAATCGTTGGGGCCATCATGTTAACGCCCGGGTTGCAGGAAACGTTGCAAAAGGTACCGTTTTGTGCAAACTCCACATCGATCGCTTCGAACGTGATTTCAATCGACTGCAGCGCGGCCGTTGGCTACTTGGCGGTGTACCGCATCTGCTTCGCGCTGGTTTGCTTCTTCGCCCTGTGGGCAATGATGATGATCGGAGTTCGCTCGTCCAAGGATCCCCGTGCCGCCCTGCAGAACGGATTCTGGGGCATTAAGTTCATGATCGTCATCGGTATCGCGATCGGCGCGTTCTTCATCCCCGAGGCGGGCTTCGGATCGGCCTGGATGTGGGTCGGACTGATCGGAGGGTTCGCGTTCATCATGGTGCAGCTCGTGTACATAATCGATTTCGCGCACAACTGGGCCGAAGCCTGGGTGAGCAACTACGAGGAGGACGAATCGCGCGGCTGGTTTGCTGCACTCTGCTGTGCCACCGGCATCCAGTACGCCCTCGCGCTCACCGGAGTGGCGCTGCTGTTCGTGTACTTCACCCAAGCGGACGATTGCTCGCTGAACAAGTTTTTCATCACCATCAACTTGATCCTCTGCATTGGCGTGAGCATTTTGTCGATTTCGCCGCGCGTTCAGGAGCTCCAACCGAAGTCGGGTCTCCTGCAAAGCTCGATGGTGACGCTGTACACGGTCTACCTGACCTGGTCGGCGGTCGCTAACAACCCCGATGCGGAATGCAACCCCGGCTTCCTGGGCATCATCGGGGAGAAATCGAACAAGGTGCATTTCGACAAAACGAGCATCATCGGATTGATCATTTGGTTGCTGTGCATCCTTTACTCGTCCCTGCGCTCGGCCAGTAACGTGTCCGGATTTTCTGACCCCGAAAAGCAAGGTAGGATTTTTTTTCCTTGTTACACGCGGTTTGGGGTGTGCTTAAAGTAAGCACCTTAAAAGAAATGTTCATTCACGTTAAACACCAGCATTCGGTAGAGCTTTTCATCGCTTAGTTTTTTACCATGGAACATTGAAAGCCGGCTAATATTGCGTTTACAATTCTTCTATCTTTTACGCTCGTTAAAAACCTGTCAACACTAACTTTCCTCATTCTTTGTCGGCTAAAATGTACTAACAACTCAACCACCTGTCCTCCGGGAACTCGTTTGCACCGCCTGTTATACTCTGTGTGACTGTGGCCCACAACATATGCCCCGTGAATACCGTCTAATGATCAAAGACCTTACAGCTACCCTGAGTGACGACGGTTCGGCCGGTGCCAGCCACGGCAACGAGGTGCGCGATAACGAGGAGGATGCGGTCGCTTACAACTGGTCCCTGTTCCATATCGTGTTCATCACGGCCACACTGTACGTCATGATGACCCTCACCAACTGGTACCAGTAAGTATTTCCCACACGCAAGGGACATTTTTTCTGTAAAAAAAAAGATACGTATAACAAACAACAATTATCCCTGTTTCAGACCGAACTCTTCCCTCGACACGCTCAACGCGAACGCCGCATCGATGTGGGTGAAGGTTGTCTCGAGCTGGGTCTGCGTCACGCTGTACGGTTGGACCCTCGTCGCCCCGATGGTGCTGTCCGACCGCGAATTTAACTAAATAGACCCGTGCTAAAAGGTGTGCTTCTTGCAAAATTAATCTTGAAACTAGTAACGAATATGGATCTTAACCGTTTTTCTATAATTTTACATGTGATATGCGTATATGTTTAAACGGAAAGTGAGTTTAGCACGACGGACCGGGTAGCTAATATTCGCACCGGTTGGTCGTACGGGGAGGCTGCTAAAGTGGTGGATCAAAACTACATATATTCCGGATTGGTGAACTAAGGATTTGGTTTATGAATATTAATACTAAATAGTAATACTCAAAACTAACCGCTTGCAACTAGAAACAACGTTGTATTTTTCTTTTTCTGGTACGTTTTGCTCCAACTCTTTCCTTCCAAAGTTTTCGTCGCAGTGCCGCAGCCCTGTATATTACACATTCAAACCGATGTCGAACCCATCAGCAACGTTAACATTACATAGTCCACAAATAAATGAGTAATTCGATGGAAACACAAGCGCCGGGTGTGCTGTTTTGCGTTGTGTCTCGTTGATGGTGGTTACTTCTGCCTGCCAGCGGCCAGCTCTATCCGCTGTACCGTTTTCTCGCGCCCCAGTATTTCCATCATTTCCGGTACGGATGGGCCTTCTTGTAGGCCACTCAGCCCCGACCGAAGCGCTTTCATGAGCTTCTCAAATGCAAGATGGTTCCGCTCGGCAAATGCCTTCATGAATCGGCTCAGTTCGGACTTGCTGAACTCGGGCACGTCGGATGCCGTGGCAAGGTTTTTGGCGAGCAGGGCCAAAATGTCTACAATAGGGGAGAAAGAAGTTAGTGGATGATGGAGTCGACTGTAAATGTTCAAGAAGGCATGCATTTGGGTTTCTTCCCTTACCTGAATCGATGAGTTTCTCTTTCGAAGGCTGTGGTAACACCCAGAGAAAGGACAGTTTGCCTTTCACCAGATCGTTCAACGAATCTATTCGCGGAAGTGACCAGCTCAGCACCTCCCGGACGTGGCTCTGGTCCAGCTGCAGCTGTTTGGCGTCCTTTGAAAACTCTTTTCGAACCATTTCCGTCACGACGTTCACTATGCGCTCGGCGGCCTCGCTGTCGTTTTCCAATTTGTGCCGTATCTCAGCCCGATTGAAGTGCTTCAGAAGCTCCGGGTTCAGTCGACTAGAGTTTGCGTTGATTTTCTTCAGATCAAACTGCCGAATCAGATCGGTCAGCTGGGGAGCCTCGATGTCGAGCAGTTCCCGGCCGAAGCCACCACCGCTCTGGGTGATGTAGTTAAGTAGGGCCTGCGGGAACGTTCCATTGTTACGATAATGTTCCAGCTGAACGTCTCCCTGCCGTTTGCTGAGCTTCGAACCGTTCGGGTTCATGATCAGCGGAAGGTGTGCATACTGTGGCGGCCGCCAGCCGAACGCGTGGAACAGCTGGATGTGCTTTGGGGTGGATATTTGCCACTCGACACCCCGCAGGACGTGCGTGATGCGCATGTAATGATCGTCGACGACGTTCGCAAAGTGGTACGTCGGGTAGCCGTCGGATTTGATGATCACCGGGTCGCCTTCCTGTTGAGCAATGAAGTACACGATCTTCCCGTAGATCAGATCGTTAAACTCGTCGCCCTTCGAGTCGAGCCGAAAGCGGATACAAAACTTATCGTTCTTGGCTAACCGTTCGGCAATCTGGCCCGGCGTTAAATGCCTACACTTGTTGTCGTACTTTGGTACCTGGCGCAGCCGGAGCGCCTCCTTTCGCAGCAGCTCCAAGCGCCGCTCGGTGCAGAAGCAATAGTACGCACGGCCATCCTCCATCAGCTTTTTCACCTCCCGTTTGTAGATATCATACCGTTGGCTCTGAGTGTACGGACCATATGGGCCACCCTTGAACGGGTCCTCGTCCGGTTCGATGCCGGCCCATTTTAAATCGATGAACAGCTTTTCCGACGCACCCTCGACGAACCGCTCCCGGTCGGTGTCTTCAATGCGCAGCACAAACTTACCGCCGTGCCGTTTGGCGAACAGGTAGTTGTACAATGCGGTTCGCAAACCGCCGAGATGCATGAAGCCTACAAAAAAAGCAACGATAAATCAGCCATCCTTCTACGATTGTACTCGCCGTGCCCGATTGCGTTCGGATACCTGTCGGACTTGGAGCGAAACGAACGCGCACTTCTCCTTCATCTTTTGTAGCTGCCGGCTGGTCACAGTAAAACCGCGTACATCCTAACGATGATGTTCGCTGCACTACCCGCAACCCTACTGGAAGACTAGTTTTCCACACTGCGCCAGATATTACGCCCATATCTATTACTTCTTCGCGAGCCCGACGGTCATTCCGATTCGGCAATGTTCCAAGCGAAATGTTTTGTTTTTATGCAGATTCGCGATTTGACGTTTCCCATCACAACAAACCAAAACAGGGTGTCTCGTTAAATATGATTTTTACTAAATTCTTCGAAATCATATGCGTTGCATGACCAAATAAATTTCGTGTTTTATGTTAAACAGTATATAGTCTATTCAAACAACAATTTAAATTTTTGTAAAGATGAAATAAAATGTACCATAAACATGAAATAAAAAAACCCCTTCTCCGTTCGACCGCAGAAACGTCAAATCGAAAAACAGCTGTTTCGCTGTCATAATTCTGCCGTGTTGTATTTTGTCGATTTTGAAAACCCAGGAGGAACAAAAATGTTATGGTGCAAAAATTCCGCGTTTTAACCAGTACATCGTTTGTAGGTTGGAGTGGATTCCCAGCGCAGAATGCAACCATAACATCAGGAAAAATATCTCGTGCGCAAACACAAACAAGGAGGGCCCCATTAAAAGTTCCCAAGTTTCTGTATGAACGAGTGAAACGTGAACAACGAATGCGTTGTTTGATCTAGTGGATACGGCAAACAATCCCCCTGTTTGTGGCGTTCGTAGAATCATTCTTTCCCCAGCAGTTGCCTGAGAGCCACCACGATGAGGAACTATGTACCAGATATAATTATTTGGTAAGTAGTATCGGTCGTTCGTTGCTTGATGAAAGTGGTTGACTAAACGTTTCCTAATCGTTTTAGTTTTATCGTCATTGTGACGATAACGATCGTGCGGATAGTATCGCAGATCCTGCACGAAACACTAAGTGATGGGCCCGATCTCACCGCACCTCAGCCCGAAGGAGCCGTGCCGCTGCAAGAACTTTCGCTCAGCCAACTCATCGATAGAAAGTCGAGGGAGTACTCGTGGCTGTTGCGGTTGATGGTGAACGTGTTCGACTACCTGTGCATCTTTATTCCGGGCGTGCTGATCTACAAGTACTCCAAACGCAGCAAATATCTCGAACGGTCGGAACGGTCGCATCTTTCGTCGTTGGTGAAATTCTGCTTTTCCGGATCCGATGGCGCTGATCGACCGCTCGACGGCGCCAGCCAATCCGGAGGCAAAGGAGCGTCGGGAAAGCGCACGACGGCACAGGAGTGCGCCCTTTTGTGCTACTGCCTCTTCGGCCTTATGGGGTCCTATCTGACGTGGGGAGTGCTGCAGGAGAAAATCATGACGCAAGAGTACGAAGGACCGGAAAAGCGCAAAGCACACTTCAAAGACTCACAGTTTTTGGTGTTCTCGAACCGCGTGCTAGGCTTCATGATAACCGCAGTGTACCTCGTGGCCAAGCGCCAGTTTCGCCATCGGGCACCACTGTACAAGTATTCGTACGCTTCCTTTTCGAACATCATGAGCGCCTGGTTCCAGTACGAGGCGCTCAAGTTCGTCAACTTCCCCACGCAGGTGCTGGCCAAGTCGTGCAAGATAATTCCCGTGATGATGATGGGGAAGATTATCTCGCGGAACAAGTACGAATTCTACGAGTATCTGACGGCCATCATGATCTCCGTTGGGATGATCTTCTTCCTGACCGGTTCGGCGGACGAATCGAAAGCGTCTGCCATGACCACGCTTACCGGGGTACTTTTGCTTACGTTCTACATGATCTTCGACAGTTTCACTTCCAACTGGCAGGGGGAGCTCTTCAAATCCTACTCGATGTCCTCGATCCAGATGATGTGCGGGGTGAATCTGTTCAGTACGCTTTTCACGGGCGCTTCCCTCGCCATGCAGGGTGGCTTTTACAGCTCGCTCGTGTTCGCGGTCGACCACCCGAAGTTTGTCATCGATTGCGTCATTCTTTCCATTTCATCCGCCATCGGCCAGCTGTTTATCTTCTACACCATCGCGACCTTCGGTGCGGTCGTGTTCACGATCATTATGACACTGAGACAAGCCATTGCCATACTGCTTTCGTGTCTCATCTACCAGCATCGAATATCGTTCCTTGGCGTGCTCGGGGTGCTGATCGTATTCCTGGCCATATTCCTACGTGTGTACTGTAATCAGCGATTGAGGGCAATCAAACAGCGACACCAAGCCGCCCAAAGCGGTGCAGGAGCCTCGGCAAAGCCGCGAATCAACGTCTAAGCCGTTGATGGCGAACGTTTTACTTAAGTAGTAGCTGCGGCAGTGAACAGGAATTGCATTTAAATGCCTATCCTCTTTTCCCACGTACGATTAAGGTGTTCATTCATAACGGTTTTAGAGTTATCGATGTTAGACGTATTTGGCCTGGTAAGATTGTACCAAAGCGATAAATGTGCTGTAAAGCAGGGCTTTTCGAAAATATTTCCTCGCGTATCGCCATGCTCGATCATAGATTTTGTTTTTTTTTTACTTTTGGAAATTGAAAAATGCGACCGTACTCCTCCCATACGAACAGCAACATCCGCTAATTGTGATAACCACTATTGATTGAATTGAATTTCATTGTAATGTTTGCCAATAGCCAGTGACCGCAAGACATAAATTAAAGAATGTTTGCAGTAAAGTATTTTATCTTTTTTGATTGTTTGTATACTTACGGACCGTATACTTGACGAAGTGTGTGAAATCCGTATTGTTTAAATAGGCAGATTAAATAGAACGTTGTAAAAGCATAAATGCTTGTTAACCAACCAAAAAATTAAAAGAAAACGATCGTAAATTATGATTATGTGTGTAGTGCCCGAATAAAGAACAATAAAAAATGAATCGTAAGGAATAACAAATTGTTTCATTCTATTTTTAATATATTTTATTTAAATTTGAGTCTACATATTCGACAAACTAAAAAATAGTAATGGATAAGAATGTTTTAGTTTATTATTATTTTGATTATAGTATGTTGATTGATTAAATAATACCTTCATGGATAATTAATTTAAAAAAATCATTAATCCAGTTATTTTTGACCGTAGATATTAGTCCTTTATTACGTTTATTACGTTCGTTACTCTATAATTTGATAATATTTTGGTCGTGATTTTTTTTCTACAAAAAAAAACTTACTACTTACTAAATCCATGATTTTTACTATAGCACGTTCATTATTATTATTGCGTTAAAGCACTTTTTAATGGGTCTCTCCATGTTTGGCGAACCTTTAAAAGTCACCTTCTGGATGTTAGGCTGCGAAGTAGTCTTCGAACCGCGTTAGTGTTAACTCGGCACCGTTGACATGCGTGTTGACCAGAGCAATGGGACATCGGAGACTGTTACAATGGATATTTCAAATAATCACCATCAACTTCCTGCTTCAGGTAAGAATTGTGGCGCAAATTAATATACATGTTTAATTAAGATTGAACGATGGAAAGTACTGTTATAACATTTGCAGGGCATCAACGGACAAACCACAACTGCACCGCCCAAAGTTCAAAAGGTACATTTTGTTAAAAGTGTTCAAAAGTATTAAATTTTACTGATAACGATTTGATTTCACATAACAGAAAGCGGATCGGCTGATTATCATGGATTATGAAAAAGTAGGAACGGCGGTAAGTTTTCTGTTGTAATTTCGTTAAAAAAAAAAGCAATAGAAATTTGATTTATAAACTTATTATGTTTCCAAGGCTGGCCAACCCAATGCAGCTCTGAGAGTGAGGGTAATTTATAAACTTAATTGATAAATTGTTCGACAAAGCTACATTGTATTGTTTTTAAATGATTGTGTTCAACAGGCTACTACAAGACGGACGACAGGTACCAAGGTAAAACTATGTTTTGAGAAAGTTTAAAGCCGTGACTTGACAAACCGTACATTCATCATTCATTACAGGCTTCATCCGGCAGTGTTAGAAATGCTAGTCCAGGCACAGGGATTATACCTAAATCGGTAAGCGTCACCCAATGTTCTGGAGTTGTGGGAGCGATGCAAAATATCTGACTAACTAATTTTTAACAGGTGGCATTTGCAGCCACCGGAGTAAACCCAACACTTGTAGAGTTAAACGAGCCTGAGTGTACGAATTGTACCGAGGAGTCGGCTATCTACAGCTGGGACTACGACTATGGTAACTTCTCGTGGATGACCAATTTCAGTTATCCCGATTACGTGGTCGATTCGGCAATGGATATGGGTAAACTCCTTCCTACTTCTTCATAGTTTTTTTTTAAATATATGTTTTTCAATGTAAAAAAGTGTGCTCCTTCATTTGTTTCAGCAGCACGACAAATTGTGGTGTTGGATAATTACACGATCGTGCCAATATCAGCAACGGCCATTCCAGAATCCAGTGCAACCCTCATCAATCCTCTACCAAAGCTTCCCGTTCCTTCACTCGGTCTTCCGCAGGAACCAGACGGTTCGGTAGTCCCTATCTCGCAACTAGGACCGACCGCAATACCGACAACCACCTTGACGCCGAAAGGAGCTGCAACTACTACAGATACTAATGATTTCACAACTACTAGAAGGCGTCTGAGGCGAAGAAAAACGACAACCACTACTACGACGACGACAACGACCACGACCCCTGCGCCTAGGCGTAAAAAGCGAAGAAAGCAAATGAGGAACGAAAAAATACTTAAAACAACTTCTAACACTACTGCTATAAAATTATCCAACAGCGCGTCCACTACCCGACCAACAGTGAGAAAGGTTGCTCGAACCACCCCGAAGGGCTAGACATGTGGCAAATACAGCAACCCCAATCCTGCGTTTCACAGCCAAACGGTTGGAACGCTGTACTGGCATTTTTGAGCTGGTTTTTTTGTTTTTTTTTTCATTCCCTCTACCATGAATCCAAAACATTAACAAGAACAGGTTGAAATAAAAATGTATAATCCCGGCTGTCCGGGAACTACATAGACCGGGCTAGCGTGGAGAGTGCCGTTAATAATAATGCCATTTCGACAGTGGTGCAAACTAAAGGGGAAACTACAAATGAATTCACCACAGGGTCCCGAGAGACACGAGTGATTGCCCGTACCGATTATTTGCCCGGTTTTTGATGGGGGTTTTTCTTAAAACAGGGCAATCCCTCTTTATCCCTCGTCACAGTTCAGAGACAGGCGTAATGGGAAGGTAATCTTGCTGCTCTAATGAGAATACGGACCGTTAGCGGTGAACCCAAAGATGTAAATGTAAAAACACAAAAAAATATAATGATTCCGAAAAAGATAAAATTAAACTTCATTCAATAATAACAAAAACATGAAAACAAAATGAAATAGTTGGACTATTTCGTTGGCTGTCTGCAGCTAGAATCGGCTGTCCAAGTTCGACGTTCGACTGCGTCATGGTCACAAATAAGACTGACCGGAAATGAGATTTTTAAGTACATCCCGAGACCGTGTGTGTGGGAATACAACCCAGTAAAAACGGTACCTTCAGTGTCTGAATGCGATTGGCGTTCCTACGAGTGCATACTATCCCTACGCAAGGTTAACCGACATGAAGGAGTGATTCTGTAGAAATGTTATTTTCATTCGCTGGACAGACCGGCTGTACGCCGTGCATTCGTCTAGTAACATAACACGCTTTTCAAGTAATAACAATCACCAAGACACATTAAATAAAACCATCGTGTTGTGGAAACAGTGAAACCTCTTTAAGGCAATGCCAATTTCTGCACAAATTAGTTCGAGGCACGCCGCAATCGTGAAATAATTGCAACTTCATGCCCTTCATAGTCGGCACACACGCTAATTTGACCGTTATTAGCTAGCACTTCACGCCATTGTGGGTCGAGGGAAAAAAGTGTGCTAATGATAATGTGAGTAAAAACGCAGGGTAAAGACCGCTGATAGCATCCATTGGGGTCCATTGAAAACTTTAATTTAATTTAATGTCGTTTTAAAGCAATTTTGTGTAACGTGCAAGATGTTTGTGCGAACTTTATCAAAGCGGTAAATAATAGTACTAAAGCGAAAAATCACGCCACGATAAAAGCAAGTAAACTATGTATGAACATGGAGCACTTTTATAATCGTATTTTCGATGAAAAAAAAACTATGTATGCATTGAAGGAAAATTACTAGAAGAAATGCTTTCCCCTGCAAGGCGAAAGTTGTGCCACGTCGTAGAAAATTTAATCTGTTTTTCAGTTACAAATTGTTAGTGGAGGAGCGCTCGGTTCTGAAAAAAAGAACTTTTAATTGTGATAGTCGAAGGTGCTCTAACTAACATAGTTAAAAAATGTGTTATACGTATGCACATTATTCCAACGTTTCTTCTGTGTTTTAAGTTTCCTTTCGTAATCTCATCGTTAAAAGAAAATGCTAAAAACAAAAATGTCATTAACTAACCGGAAGAGCCTGACACACTCTCGTGTGGAGAGAACTTGTATTGATTGGGTTAAACTTAATTTCCTATCAATTGTGTTTCGTTTTCACGACGTTCCGCCTCGGTGCATCCACTGTTCAAGCTGGGGAACATTGTGTTGAGAAAGAAACTGTAAACATTTTACAGCACCCAGCGTGCAAGTTTCGTCCTGTCCCTTCCCCAGACCGTGCACTTGCGAGTCTTTTGTTTCGGCTGCACTCACTCGGTTGCTGGAAGGGACGTCGTAAAAGCATGCAATTTACGGCGGCGATCCACGGGAAGATTTGTCTTCGATCGCCCTTCGGTTCGCCGGTCGCCTGGTGAAAGGCGATTTTTCTGTGCCGGAAGTTGGCAATGTTGCCCCACTTTCGAGGCGTGCCATCCTTGGTATGTGTACAACGGATGTGGCTTTGCTTTGTTGCTGGCAGCTCGTCCAGATGCGGCCGACAATAGTTTCATCAAACGATGCTATCACGGACACGATGTAGCCCGCTGGTACCGTTCGGCTTGTGGGCGGAATATTCGCCGGTTTGTTTGTGCATTCAATCCATTGTTTCCTGGCACGACTGAAGCATTCTCGGTGCTAAAACGCTTGTCAGTTCAACAGGTTAAAAAAGCAACCTTCTGGTAAGATACGCTAAACAAAAGATATTCCTCATTAACATTACCGGTTGAAAAAACAATAAAACAATAGAAAGAAATGGCGGTTCTTCGTGCTCGATACTCTTTACTCAGCGAATGAATATGCAGTTGTGCTCGTCTTTTCGCGGTCAAATTGATGAAGCGTTATGACGGCAGATGGGGAAAAAGAAGGCTCCATTTTTTTTTTGTTAAAGAAAGTTTTTCCTTTCTTTTAGTGCGTCCGAGCAAAGAAACTGTAACGCTCGGATGGTTTTTAATCTGAACCCAAAGCCGACCTTTTTTCAACTATAGAAAATGTTCGAAAGGCGTTATATGAACGTTTCGCTTGTTCGTTTACTGCAAGTTTCCACCGAGAGTATCTAAAGCAAAGAAGCAACAAATGCATTGCATTAAAAAATTCTTTTTGCCACATTTTGCAATCATGTTAATATGTGCTAATAAGTGGAATAAAATTATAACCATTTCATCATCTGAAAATGGCAAAAATATTACAACCCAACTTCATCAAATGTTACTTTACTTCAGCGAAATCGAGGACTGACTGAGTTGTATGAGGCAACGGATCGATGTTCGGCCATAATGAAAAACTTCACTCCGTGCTTAGTTTGATCTGGAATATTGATGCAACATGTAGGGCCTTGCATATCTATGTTCTTCTTCTAGCACGACCGCCATCCGTTGCAATCAGTATGGAAATCATGATTCTCATTTCGAGGTTTCCCTGTCATCACCGATCGTTGTTATCAACGTCGATTCCATGAAGATAGCTTGCTGCCGAAAAGCACGGAAATTCACATGTGAGCCACAGAACCTGGATGTCACCATTACGTTTTTTTATGTGTCATTCCGTAGTACCCAGTAAAGGGCCAAAAAGGGTCTCGACTCGCTGGTCCAGCTGTTGAAACTGTTTTCCAATCAATGTCATCCCATTTCGGCTGAAGTTGGCATGCATATTTCAGGACGAATGGCACATCTAGTAATGGATAGTGAGTTGAGCCGTACCTATTTGAAATAGAACTCATAGTTTTGAAGAGATAGAGCAAGTCCGCCGGCTTTACTATCTTCCGTATCAGGTTCAGCTTTATTTTAATCTTTGTTGGTTCCTGTGTTTGACATTGGGCCGGGCACTTAAATAGTTCATTGAAATAGGTTCACCATCTAGGACGAGAAACATGTGGAGGCAACATTCTTGTCGTACATGGTGAACCTATTTACATGAACTATTTTAGTGCCCGGCACTAGGTTCCTTAAGCATACGCCAATGTCACCTTCTGCATCCCTAAATAGGAACCAAAAGAAAGTTTTTTTTGTTGTGACAAGGCGACAAAATAGAATAATTCATGACATTGCACTTAACGACGAATTGCTGAGTTAAACATAATCATAGGGCAAACGAAACCAACGCTCGGCCATGCAAGGTGAGTCGAGGAAAACGGGCAAGGTAGCCGGAAAGGCTTCTGCTCTGGAACGAGCGTCCTGTGAAGGTTTGAAGAAGCATCTGTTCAGTATGGAACGGTTGGTCAGCCATCCAATCTAATGCATGGGCATAATCATATTTCATAAGCTGTTCTTTACTAACCGCTTCGGGATTTTTGATGCTGCGGCCCAAACTTGCCCCCAGGCAAAAGTGTTCCAGAATTGGGCCAGACCGGAGAGCATGTTTGTCACTGGGAAAGTTGTGTACCGGTGCGCTGCCCAAGAATGTTTCATTGCGCCAGTTAAGTGGTTAGGGAAATTGTACAAATAAATTGGTGTGGCAAAACACAATTTACGGCATGTTTCATAATTCATGGAATTGTAATACAAAAGAAAACGAAAAAACACTTGTACCATTCCGCAATATCTTACAGGGGTTGCGTGGCAGTAAACGGCGAGCTCGAATGATTTCCGCTCCCTGCGAACGAGTGGCAGGAAATTGAGGCTGTTTCCGTTTTTTCCGGCATATAAATTCGTCTGACAGATGACGGTAGCGCCTGATGCGTATTCCCTACGTATCCATTTACGAAATTCGACCGGCATGTCGATCATCCGCATTCGTTTGCTCGTCGACCTTGTTGAAACAATGAACTGCTGAATCAATTCTGCCGTCGCCGGGAAGGTGGAGGTCGTTTCCAAAAGCTCTACTGGTTGTTATGACATGATTTAACGAAAAGCAAATGTTTGTGGCCAGAATCTATGCACGGGCTTCCCTCTTTCCCAGCATCGTTGGCTTTTTTTTTAAGATAGAGGAAAAGAGAACAAAAACTTCTACCCAAACATCCCCGACGATACCGAAATGCCTCAGGTGGTGGACGTTGGTACATCTGTTGAGGTCAGTTTAAATCTCCTAACGATAATGTTTGTAGGTGGGAGGGCCAGAAGTTCGGCACGAAAAGAGCATTACAGCAATAACCCCAAAGGGGGTGGATGTCGAGGCTGGAGGAATGCAACAACATTCTTCGACTCGTTTTTATAAGAAATGGTGCTGTGCCCAGGCAGGAATGCCATTAGCTACATTTTTGAGGGTAGGATAGCAGTAGTGAGTTTATTGGGTGTTGTTATCTGACCTAGGGAGAGGAAGAGGATGGATACTTTATGAATTCACCCTAACGAGGTCGGTTTACATACGGACTGGTTATTCACTTACATGTCCATTTTGGGCTTTTTTTTTAAAGCTAATCTATCATCTATTTATTTGAAAACTATGTTGTTGTTTGTGGCATTTTTCATAATAACAAAAAAGTAATTTCAATGATGCAAGTAATGACCTTGAACATATTACTTAAATTTAAACATTTATGTAAGCTCTACATTATCTAAAGAAGAATATCAAAGGAAATGAACATTCACACTATGCTGTTCTATCATCAGCATGGCGTTCGTTTTACTTACAGAAGTTGAAACACGCATCCACGAGCACTCGATTCGTGGCGTGCATACAAAATACGACAAACCATAATTATGGGCGATGAGCGCAAACCCCAGATCGATCGTTTATTTACATGCCACCAGATGCCGGCAAGCAGCACAACGTCGATACGGATTACCGGCTCGGAGGTTATTCTTGTGCTCCATAATTTATAGCTGCCTTCAAAGGGCATCGCTGGCAGCCCGAAAGGAAACACGTGCAAAGTGCGAGACGGCAACAAACAAAACAAATTTGCGCCATGCCGCTGTGTCCTGCGCTCAGACGCGGCACCCATGGGAAACGGGGGAAAATGAAAAGTGTTTGCATACGTATGACTGATCGCACACACATTTTTCGGCGAAGCGACACAACGGGGTCGGCCCATCGATGGTCTTTTGTCTACGGAGCATTCATTTTGTATGACCCATAGTACTTTGTTGCATGGCCCTTCGTGGTGGTGTTTTTCCCGCAAGCCCGCATGTTTACTCGGGTATCAAAGGAACGCGAAACACGTTCGTTCGCGAGATCTAACCAGCACAGACAACAAGGAACAACACAAAGGTGGGGTCGCGCGCTTGATGAAACGGAAGGAATTTTCCTTCCAGTAGGACGCGCCCCGGATACGTTTGTTTAGCCCACAGTTTTCCGGTGGCAAGTGCGACAAATGCCGACGGGTGCTCGGGCGCTCACCAAAGCGAATGCGATTAAAATACTTTCGTAAATGCGAATTAAAAAAGGTGGGAGGCCTTTCGCCGAATCGACCGAAGGGGAGGACTGAGTGTCCTGACGGTAACTCAAACATTGCGTGTTGGATTTGTCGTCACGTGAGTATATGGCGTAACAGGGCATGGTGATTTCGTGCGGCGTAAGCATAGTTTCTAGGCTCGTAGACTTGCTTATTGTTTTCCGTTTTGGTGCATCGTACACAGAAAGGTGCAATTTAATGAAGGTCCGGTACACATTAGCTACAGGGCTGCTTCTTTCTGACACTCTAAGATTTTACTTCTAACCGAAGCTCCAGATGTAGTTTGGAACTCAAAACCAACGGGATTATGAATGGACCTCGAGCTGGTCCTCCCGGCACTGTATCGTACCTTCCGTGAGCTCATCCTCGTAAGTGGTGGAACAATCCACTCCACGTGCCGTCCACGTCTCGATTTGGCGGGCTGACCGTAGCAGCACTCCTTGAGTACAGCAACGCCCCGACAACGCAAACCGATGGACCGAAACTGTCCGACGGGCCGACATGGCGTTGTGAGGCGCGTGCTGTGCCTTCGTTTCGGGTTCGTTCCCGTTTCGTATCGAGTCGGTGCCGTGTGCCGCGTTGTTGTTCTAGCACGGGCTTCCTGCAGTGTGGCGGGCGAGTCCTGTGTGCGTCGTGTTTGCCGGAGCAGTCCCACTCCGGTGGCAGCGTTTACGAAGCATCCGCGTCGCCTGAAAGCACGAGGTTTCCGTTCAGTCTGGTGCGAAAAATCACATGATATGGTTTAGTGTACGGAATTTGCTGCGGACGGTTTGTTCAAGTGAACGATTAGCGCTTCATCCGACGTGTTTGGAAGGTGTGTGAGTGTGTTGTTTTTTGTTCAGTTTAGTTCACACCTCTGCTTTGGACGAACAATGGGATAAAACGGGACTTGAGGAGTGGAGGATAGGAGGATGTGTGCCAGTGCAACCGGAAGTAGTTTCCCGAAAAAAAAAACGGAGGAACTCAACGAGGTCGCGCACGTATGCCCATCTAAATGGGTTGCTGAATCTTAGCTGCACGCCTGTCCCATGGGGGGGAGGAAATGCTATTGAACTAGATATAGAACTAGGTCCGCCCATCCCGGAGGCACTCGGGAAAAGCGCATAATTTCCATGATTAAGCAATGGTGGGTCCTTTTCACTGCATTGACTTGGGAGAGGTCCAGTGTTGGACGTTTTGTTTTAATTGTTTGCTCACCATACAGTGTTCTGAAAGAAATAAAATCTGGTGAGGAAAAAACGAGTAATTGGACATTCAAACGCAACAAATTGTGTTGTTGCACCCTTCCTTGTGGTCTTTACACCGACCCAAATGATTATAACACCCTCGAACCACCGCCATGGCGATCAAAACCTAAATTGTTATCGTGCATTTTTTTTTTCTGTCTCGACCGAGGAGGGTTTGGGATGAACATGGTTTGTACCGAAAGTGGAAAGTAATAATTAAGCTATCAGCAACCGATCAAATGTGGCCATTAATATTGTTTGTGTTTTCTTTAGGCGAGTGTTCGTGTTTCAATGTTTCTGTGGAAAGTGCGATAAAAAAGGCGCTTGGGTTTTAACATGTTTGCTGCTGTGCATTACACAACCTCACAGTGGTCGAAAATGGGTGGTACGTGGGGTTTTTAATTTAATTTTTTTGTTTTTGGTTCGCTCGATGTCGAGAACGTTTCATTTCAACAACGAATGAACAAATACAATAAGAGATGAAAAAGTGAGGTGAAACAAACAACCAACCAATATTCGACGTTTTATCGATCGCTGACAAAATTCAACACAACTTCAGTTCTGCTTGGAATCGATCAGCCTGAAGCAGCAAGCCATTCACCACCGAACGTGGCAGCTCTAGGAGTCACACACGAGCCAAACATGGATAAGGATTTAACGACTGCACAAAGGTAATTTTTATTGCGACACAATAAATTTGTTTGCCCTTTCAGATGCGCCAGTTCGGTAGCCAGTTTTCCATATTTTTCCCCTTCGCGTCCAACCTAATCGACAATTGCGTTACCCATTTCTCATCTAATGACCTTATGGGACGGTCGTTTTGTGCGTCAATCTACCAACATCTGAACATAGGCCATTTTATTCTTATCACACCAACGCAGAACTTGGCACAGGAGCGATGGCCCATTTCGGGCATGATCTTCTCGACAATCATTAGGTTGTAAAAATGCTATCAAATAAATCCTCCTTTGGTTGGGCTTCACCGTTTTTGATCGGTTATCGCTTTACGGGTTTAAAGTTGGCAGCGTTTGAACAGTTTATCGAACGGTGTTCGCAATTTTATTTACTTGGTGGTGCCCAAGGTGCACCCCTTCTATGTTGGGTTCATTGCAGGCTTATTAAATTGTGATATAAGGTGATAAAAGATTTCATGGTTGTTTGCCAATTCTGATACGGTGTCACTCGGTTCAAGCAGGAGTGTGATACAGGGATAGGAACGGCTACTCGTTCGAAGGTATTTTGCTTATCGACTGGTACGCACTTGGCTCGTTGACACTCCAAGAGGAAAATAATCAACACAATGTGGTAGGGGATAAAAAGTGGAGTTGGAAATCGATCCGAAAAGGTAATCGACTGACACACGGCGCGGACGGTGCCGAAAATTCAATAAGCTCATTTGCTAATTGCCCTGCGCCTTCCACCATGCCAACCGGAACGGTAATGTGTGCCATTAGGGTGCTGTTATTTGGTACATGCCTGTTTATTGCTGCGGAGCTAGACATTATCGTGTTGTAGCAGTTGTACTGTTTGCTACGCTTTGTCTGTAGCAAGATCGCACGTTCTAATTTGTCCTCAAACTGGGCGCGCCAATTCAGCCTAATTGAAGGGTAAGCAAGAGAATGGTGGTGTTTGGTACAAAAGGACACAATGCTAATGTAGGGAAAACCATTAGGTCGAAGAAGAAAAATGCAAACACTAACCATCAAATAGAATAACATTGACATTTGATGATTGTTTTGTGTCCATAGTCGCATTAGGAGCTAGGTACGTATCGTTTTTTCGCTTGCTTTGCAAATAACGATGCCAGTACACGTGTATATGTCTTGATTTGTTTGTTTGTTGTAAATTGATAGTTATGTTTTCTTTGATGTTCCTTGCAAAGGTAGTCAATAATATAGAAAAAATGTCGAATCGTTATTCTGAATTATTAGTCCTAACGAGTGAACATTCTTCTTTCTTTAACGTTCTAGGGAACAGTATATTATAATGAAAATTTTTGGGTGTGCATAGAAATACCAAATTGCTTCCACTGCCGCCATGAATTTGCAGAGCATCGAACGGTTTCACGAAACCCGTACAGACGACCGTTAACCCCTTTGATTCCGTGCTGGAGCTAGCCGCGCAAGGGTTCGAAAAGTTTATGACCGTTACCGAGAATCCTCCCAAATCCTCCAACCGCATACCCTGCGGCCGTAAATGAAACATTTCATTTAGAAGTTAACGGACGAAACAAATACCGATGTTTTATTTTATTTTTTTCTCCCGAGCCTACACGCCCTTTGTTGTTTTGGTAGCGATCCTGTTCGTACCAAACCATGTTATCTTACAGCAACGCAGAGATTTATAGACGCTCAGGTGGATCCAAGGTAAAAGGGGAAGTGTAGGAGAAGCTGATCATCTGAACGGACGCACACGTGACGGGGGAGCGAAAATCAAGCGACTCTCGGGAGTGTGCTCAGGTACAAATGGCACATCGCGATAAAATGGGGTTCTTTCTTTATTCGACGCATATGGTTTGTGGTTGAACCCTTAGGCCAGACTTGTTCGACAACGCAAGGAGCAACAGTCCTTAGTGAATTATGAACCGATACAATCTCAGAAGGGTAGGAAGCCTATCCTGAACAGTGATGATTGATGTGATTAAGTGGCGCGGCACTTTCGCAACTGGCTCTATTTATTTGCACGATTATTAATCAGCTTAATCACATTATATGCGATGCGAGAAATCGGGACTGGGTTTAATTGAGAATAATCCAAAAGGGTTAAATCCTGGAAACTGTACAATTTAATTTTTCAATAATAAAATAAAAGTATTTCGCGGTCATTGAAACAAACCCAGAATCAAAGTACAAGGTGTGTCTGTAATTAATCCTTTTCATGTCAAATAACCAGAAACCATATAAAAGCAGTAAAGCTATGCTCGTTTGTACGTTTCTGATGACGGCTGACACAATTGCGATGCTGTCAGTCGAAAGGACTGAGCCCATGCGAGCCGCGAGCAAGGTGAGATTTCGTACTGATAATATACGTATGGTGGATTGCGGTAGGAATATGGTATCTCCTCTCTTTCCCTGACCGACCACTGGTAGAGCGATAAAAAAACACACAGACATTCCGGCCGTTCCGTTCACGTATTCACATGTCACTAAAACTTTGTGATTCCCGGTCGCCCGCTCATCCGAGCTTGAGGCTTAGCGTTCTTTCCTCGTCAACTCTAGCAGGTTACAAGGATGGTGGAGAAGCGCAAAAAAAACCCATTACGCCGATTCTCGGCAAAAGCACACAGACACACATCAGTGACTGCAGTGGCATGTGATGCTGACTAGGTCGAGTGTTTCGACGAACAAGGACAACAAAACAGCACTACGAGAGTAGGTACAGCACATGGCGCTACACGCAAAAGTGGGTGTAGTTTTTGCTGCCTGTAACGGTGAAATGTTGTTGTAGACGGAGGGTATACATCGATTTCTGTCACACCGTGCTCATCAAGCCTATCACATGTCACTGTCGGTTGACGTGCTCCGTTCACGAGCGAATGCTTCTAATGACTAGAACGCAGTGTACAAAAAGAGGAATGAAACCGGTAACAAGTCCCGCAAGCTTATAAGTCTTGTTGGGGGCAGTTGCTACACGGATCGAGAAAGGCTGTAAAATCATACAACCGTAATGTCGATAGAAGCTCGTTGGTTGAAGTTTACGCTTGGTTTCTGATGAAAGAGCACAGCCAACGGACTAGACTATGAATGTATGAAATATTTAAAATGAAATATTGCAAAAAAAAGAACGTTCATCAATGCTCTACCCTTCGAGCACGTTGAACTACGTGGAACGGATGTATGCAACAATGTAGATGTTAGTTTACTATTTCTGGAAGGCTAATATACTTCGCTTTCTGATTTTTCTTAGTAGTCCACCCCGAATAATGGTCTGAGTGGAGGGAACACAAGAATTTCATTTCCGAAAATACCTCGAACATCGCTAGAACTATGTGGCAATATTTGCCTACGGCACCGGAGCTGCAAGACAAAGAAAGTCGATGTTCATTGCAGACGTTGCTTCGATGGACAGATTCCGTCATGCCTGACGTGCCAAGAACAGGAAAAACGGGAAAACAATAACATTTGGGACGCGACGCTCGGAAAACGTCGTGTGGCCACAGATGCGACCGTTGCTCTGTTCTGGACGCCGTCCGTACATGGACCATTATGAGGGAACGTCAAAACTCCCGGTACACCGCGCACCACGTCGCGTCTCGTTAGCAAACGCAACTGGACTGAGCACGTTGACATCTATGCTTCGTCCGGTCGGTAAACATTGTAGGCATTCCGGGACCGTAAGCATGTGCTTTCAGCCAGTCTTCACTGCCTTTTCCCTGGCTTTGTGACTGATATGAGCGTTTCAAAATAGCAAAATAACCCAGCTGGCGCATTCCGCCGCATACGCCCTTCTTGGAACGTTTCAATTTGATTTTGGCTTCAGTTTGTTTGACTCGGCGCTCGGAAGTTGAACACCAGAAGGCTCCCGGAACCGCGGAAGGAACGTAGGCTTTCCTTTTCGTTATAGTTGAAGCAAATTTATTCATGCTAGGAACGACAAGAAATATCTGGATGGCCCTTAGTGCAGGATGCGAAATGAGGCTGTGCAAGCAATGTCGATTGCCGGCTGCTTGGGTGTGACCAGCTGCAAGGTAGCTCAGGGACGGTAGTGATGGTGTTAATGGTAAACGGGGGGGTTGGAAAATCGATACATCGTTCATTGGAATATTTATTAACGAGTACGCCGATGGGGCGTGTGAGGTATTTGCTAGTGCTGTTAATAGTTGTGATATCATGAACAGCCTTCTGCTCGTTCGTGCTCATTCGTTGATTTTTCAATGGTGATTTTTAATCGATTTTCCGCATGAGACGAAGTCGAATCGGCCACACAGAGTTATTTTCCACATGCTGCTTGATTGTTCACATGAGAGTTTTGTGGGCACTTTGCAGCCAATTATAAATGCTATTGTTTTATGCTGAATGAATCAATTATGGTGAATGTGAGTTGAATTTATCAAGGTTTGAAATTGATGTCTCCTTGATTAATGCAGGCTTATCTCGCCAATATGAACAATTATAATACAACAAAATTTAAGTTGAAACAAATCTCTAAAGTTGAAGCATTAAAACTTTAAAAAAATTAATAAACCTCAAAAACAAGTCTTTTAATGCTTAGATTATTCATCACATGAATCTGTGAACTTGTCGTATTCATTGAAAGTTCCAACTGTAAACATTCCACTACATTATTTGTAAGTAACATTTCAGCTTTTCTTTGCTACATCTTTTTCATTTCCATGTTTTCGCACCGTTACGTTCGCACCTTAACGTTACTTAAGGAATGTCTCACGTCACCGGAACCACAAATCCATGGAACTGTCATATTAGTCGCGAGCCACGTGGGGCCCTTCCTTCGAAAAAAAAAACCCCCCTTTGGCAAAGCGGGTCAAGAGCGTACCCGTCATTGTCTTATCCACTACCTCACGCTGGAACCTGAAAGGTCATAGAAAGAAGGCCTTTTATGGCAGCGTGCTTGAAAGCTGTGGGATCGTGGCTCTAGTGGTTGCAGAACACAATTTATTCCACATAGTGCCTCATTCGTACATTAGATTCTAATACTTTATTACCTTTTGTCTATGGTCTTGCCTGACGCAGAAATTCTGCTGATACTGCTTTCCATGTTACTGAAGGAGGTTACCTCTTTAGGCGACTACCGTTTTCAGTTCGCTTGTCATAAAGTCTTCGAATACCAAAAACATGTTAATTCACAGAAGTTATCTTTTTTTAAGCAGTTTATTATACACAAACTGTGATTCTGTCAAAATAACAGAGTTCTGCTTCAGAATTGGTGCTAAGGGCAGCATAACTTTACGAGCGTTCATTAATTTCTGATTTCGAATTTCCTTAGGTTAAAGAAGAGTACATTAAGTAGTAGAGCTTGTACATTAAAGTTGTTAAACACTTTGATTGTGTTGTCTACCATGAGGTTAAATTACGACGTGCGATGAAAAGTAAAACGATGGGCCATTTGATTTTGATTCTAGACGGGGAAGCCTTTCGGCCAGTTTGACGAAATCAGAAAAAAAGAATACAACAAGACGCAAAGAAGAGAAAAACTTTATGCCCATATTTTATAGCTGTTGTGGGTCAGTTTTAATGGCAAAATACGAATCGTAACCGAGAAACTGTGCTCGCCGGAGATTTTGTAAGGCTTTATGGTGGATTTTATGAACTGGGTTAATAAAAGTGGTTGCAGCTTTTAAGTTAATGAAACAATAAAAATGTTTGTAAAGATCACATATGAATAATTACCTTCAACATATACGGACACTGTCAGTTCGAGTATGTTAAAAAAATAAAATAATGCATGTCATTCGTTTCCAGGATCTTTGCAAAAAACATCAGCAGTGATTAAATGGAAATTAATCTAATTTCCGTGTTTGATGTATGCAACGAAATTATACTTGCGTGTGAGAGAAGCGTGCACGACTTTCAATTTCGCTTTGGTTTTCAATTCGATAACGATGTACACAATCGTTTAGAGAAGCAAATAAAAGAGCAGCAGCTCTTTGATGAATTTTGAATTACATCTTTTAAATTGTTGATTCCGTACCGTACCATCAAAGACAGTCTGTTTTCAGATTCTCAAACATTGTGCCTCTTTTTTTGTTTTTTTTGGCAGAATTCCGATGTTAGTTTTAACATCGAGTAAAATGTTACGTTTGATAAACGAGGGGCCTTTAGATCGGAGTGCCTATAAGACCAAACGTTTCGTATCACCACGCTTCAATTCCCGTAACATTCTTTTCCTCTGCTCTTTCTTCAACGAGTTCTTTAGCTCTTAACACAAACACGATCAGGCCAAGGATGGCACAGGTATCTGTTAACCAACCATCATCGAATTAAATAGCACAAATTGAATCAAACCAAGCCTGACGTCTACTTGTATTTTTCATCAGTAGTTTTTTAACCGCAACAATCGCTACAGTATATGTGAGTTGGAAACATTATATTAAGGACACAGTTCCGTTCGCATCTGCTTTTTCTGACGAATTGATCTAATCATCATGATCATTGCAGCGACGATGGACACTACACGAACGACTATAAGCACATTCAAGAGCTTTCGTTACATGTACAGCAATAAATAACATGCAACTGACAGCCGTATATCACTGGCTCATTAGTGATAAGTAATTGCTTAGCATTTCTCTCGGATGGTTTTTATCTGTCGTCGCCAAGCCCTGCATTGAAACATGTGTTAAATTTGTTTTACATTCGTTTTTATTGTTTTCTAGTTTTGCATTTCTGGCTGTTTTGAATCATAACGAAATAAAATAAAATATCAAATGTCTTTTTTATGAATAAGCAGGGCGAGCAGGGTATAAGACTTCAAAAACGAATGGAACGTGCGAGAAAAAAGGCATCATGGTGTTTGATCTTTTTTAATTTCTTATTTTATTTCTTATTTATTGCTTACAAAATTGTTTGCCACTAGGGCTATACAATATATCGCGGGATCATAGGATAGGATAAGAAGGAGCTACGGAGTAGGGAACAAGAGGCGGGAACGGAAACCAACAAGGGACATTTTATGATCAAGTTGTTATTTACCCCTGTCATGTTATTTACCAAACAAAATCATGCACATGTAGCGATGGAGACGCCTGGCTCTTCACAAGAGTTAAAAATGGTTTTTTGTTTTTAAATAAAAAGGTGATAATCCATTAATAAGTTTGATCCATAAAAACTGTCAAATCAATTCGATCAACAGATTATATCCTATCCATGTGTCAACAGAGATATTTACGAAAGAAATAACACCGATGGAGGCGCATGGTCCTTCGAATGGAGTGAACTTAAAGTAAAATCGGTTCTTCGTGGTAAATGTGTAGTCGATTTTTTTCTTAAAATATAGATTATTCGCAGAATCAATTGAACCGATGTACACGTAAGCAAAAAAAAAAAAAGGTATGAATTTATAGGTATCTAGTGCTTATGTGGTATTGTGTGATCAGTTCAAAATTCTCAGCCAGGTGTGTTGAAAAAGATATTATTTTGTGTGTGTGTGTGTGTGTGTGATGTTGTTACTTGTCCTGGAAAGGCTGGATGCATTCAAGCTTGTTGATTATTTATACAGGAAACTACTGTCATTTTCCGTTTATCTGCAAGATTTTCGCTTCGATGGCAAAGTATACAGTAGCTCAGGACGTAAGTTAGAGTAAGCTGCATGGGTCAAGAACTCATGTTCAGGGGTTTTCTAGTGTGTCGATGAATGAATACATTTGTTAGTTCAAATAAAGACTTCATGAAACTTTTTGTCTAGGATAATAGAGACGATGAGCTTGTTGAACGTTGTGTTAGTCAATTCATCATGGTTTAGCAATGGTAACGCCTCAAACTCACAGCAATGCGTTGCATACTGCGTCTGTAACATAGGCTTTGTTCTTCTATTTGTTTCCCTTATCATAACACCATTGTGCAGCCCATGAACATAAAAAGTTATAAAATTGATAATGATCACCCCATTCGAATCGAATCGTTAGTTCATGGAATATTGTGTATATATGCACATTAATCCAATGGAAATAAACACACATAAAAATATGCTAGTTTTTCGTTCATTCTTTCATTTCCATTTGGCTTTCAATTCGAGGGTTGATTTCGCCTTCATCAATCATCATACCGCACAGCGTACGGAAAGCAGCAGTTGGATTCCGTTGTTTTTCCTTCCCCACGCTGCTCTGATCTTTACCCAGCATCTCTTCATCAAATCTGTGACTTCAATCCCCAGTTTTTCAGCTGGTAGCTCTTGCTCTAAAATATTCAAATTGTTGCATTTTCCCAGTGTTGCTTGTTGAATATAAAACTGAGGAGGAATGAACCAGTTTCATTGTGCTTGGCAATGCATATTTTACTAGGGGCTGAAGTGCTTGAATTAACATGTTCTGTTTATTTTCTGTGGCCAGAGAAATGATTTGATTGGATGGTTAATATTTGCAAATGACGATAAAATTAAATAAGTTCAGATTAAATGGGTTTTCGGTGCAAAAATTCAAACGATTTGTTTACCACCAAACAGCAAGTGGGAGAGAGATGAGTGAATTTCAATCGGAAAATATACATCAATTACATTTTGCCTAAACAAACCGAATGTTTAAGTTGTTGTCATAAATCTGGACACATGCATTATTAAGAAATTAAGCAATTATGATATATTTATGTCTTTGTTCTTCAAATTTGTCATATATGAACTGCAGTTATTGTATATAATCCTTGAAGGAGCACATAATCAGATACCTTCATGCAGATTATTATCGATCCAACACATAAAAGCTTTGTCTTTTGCCAACCCTCCCGGGAGCTTTGAAGATTTACTACTATTCGAAGAATATCCGTTATACCCAGCACCGAATCTTTGGTAAAGCGTTGATCGGTTATGTTTTTGTCGTCATGTTTCTTCCATTTTTACCCTTGCCTTTCCTATTCACCCACCTCTCCTTATCCAGAGCCTAGGAGTGGAATAGAAGACATCTATTCGGCTTGCTTTCTTCAACGCTTGCTCGATCAAATAAAGCGTGAAACCCAAATCTCGCAGCGATAAAAATCGGATACTTTTGGTCGCCTGTAGTTTGTTGGACGTTGATTCTTTGGCTATCATTTATCTGTTAGGAAAACACGATTTACGGGTGTTATGTGGTGTTTTTCCATCTCTTGCGCCATGGGAGATTGAGATCGAGAACACTCGGGAGGCGAAAATCACAAAACTTTGTCTTGATGACGGTTGCGTATAGCGTTACGTAGAGGAAATCAATTCCAACTGGGTTGTGTGAGATGCGTTCACACGTGTTACTATGTTCAGTGCCAATAAGTAAGTTTGTTACCATTATCCAGTGTCAGTTTACGGCATTATTTTGACTATCATTTTATTGACTGTAGCTCTATAAGAAATAATGAGGTTATCGAAATTACTTTGTAAGTGCACCACTTGGGCTTTTCTATCAACAATCAACAGTTGACTCAGGACTAGCATAAGGCATTTTTTCTAAACAAATCGAATCGTGATTGAATCGCAATTTAAGCGCCCCAAGGCTTAGTGGTCAGTGATTGATAAAAACGAGAGGCTTGATCAAAGGAAACGCCTACAATTCAAAGCCCAAGTCCCAACAATCATTGAACTTTATTGTAAGCTATGGATTCTCAGATACGATATAATGCTACCTTTGAAATGGAGATTTTGCCATACACTATATTCTTTGATGTTCAGACCCATTTTGAAATACGAGTTTATGGTTTCTAGCTGGGTCTTATGGATATCTTTCAGGATTCCTCTTAAATAGCGTAAATAACATCAAATATGCCTTCCAGTAGGATTGAAAAGTAATGCATTTTAAATATGTTCTATTGTATAGACAACAGTGGAAATTGGTTCATCCTTACTTAACTGCGACCATGGCAACATATTTTTCCGAATTCATTCTTTGTTCAAAATTATTTCATAAAAAAGACAATTCCAACATTTTTGCTTCTTTAATTATTGCATCCTTTCGTATTCAATAAATTTGGATAAAACTTTTCCAGTGGATTCAACCTTAAATTAAAAATCCATACTTTGGTCCATAGAGTTTTCGTTGCGCTTCTGTTCGACTGTTGAACCTTTCGTCGACATAAAAAAAAAACTTTGTAATCACGTTCCTTCGCTTAATCCTCAAATTTTATTTTTACTGCTTTATTCACGAAACAATCTGAATGGTTCTTTTTATTTCCATTATTCGGCTGAAGCACTCGGCATGTAGAGCAGTGACACAGGCACAGAAGACGATACTTCTCCGTTTTGCTAACGTAATATGGTACAGCGCAGAACGACGGAGTCAAGTGTACATAAAAATATAAAGTCGAGCCTGACACCATTAAACAGTATCGTATAGGCCAGACCGTTTAGCGGAATATCCAATGGCCGAATGAGATGAGTTTTAGGATCGGGTGAACATCAGGTAAACTGAAATCTGGGCACGTGGCGCCAAACGTGCTGGGGAGCATTTTATTAATTTAATAAGAAACATTGAGCCTTCACAATACGGTGGAAGAGGATAGCTTGTTTTGCAGGTACGATTGTGGTAAACAATATTTCAAATAATATGAGTGGTTTAAATTGAAATTTAATTAAATTAAAATGCATTTAGGGAGAACCGTATGATATTGTCATGGAGAAGAAACCGCTGGTAGTTTTGAATTTCAGAAATAGTTTATGCTTCATAAGATAAAAGCAAATTCAAAGGTTACGCATTATCTTAAACGACTATTTAAATTCATGAACCCGACTACTACGTGGCTCATGCGATGTGTCGGTTTTTGTATGGAAAAAATTGAAGAAAACAACCTCGATATCGCGCTGATTGGTAGCACTATGTACAGCAGGTAAACCACAGTGATGGTACAGACAAGCCATTCCGAAGCCTCCGATACTTGGCGAGAGAATTTTCGGAAGATTCGTGATAATGACATACATTGTTAAAACTTAACCACTTCGCTTCTTGCCTGATCGTCATTTTAGGCATTCAAATAAAGCGAGACGGAATGCTGCAAGAAATGCGCATTCTTTCTGTAGTGAAATTTCATCGCACGCCGCTCGCTCTAGATGAAAAGGAGCTGTACGAGCAAAAATCTCTACCCATCCCATGCGTTTGAGTCACGTTGCGAAACAACGGAACCATGATTAAATTGTGAGGAACTCATTCAAGAAAGGCGAAGGCTTTTCTTTTGCTAGTAGCAAATTTTCCACTTTGGTGTGGTTGAGATAATTTTTGGTGACGCTTCAAACTGAGCGGGAAATCAGCTGAAGCGTTCTCATGTACTTTTCGTCAGCTGTGCCTGGGTTTGGTCGTTCTCGGAAGAGATTGTGGCATGAGGTTGGATGCGACCTGAGCCAAAGTTGCACCATCAGCAGCAAGTGAGCTGAATTTCTAACTGTTTTCTCAGCTCAGCCCTGCAGAACCCGGTGTATGAATCGAGTCATGTTCCGAAGGGCAATGTTTTTCCTACTGCAGCATTCCCCGACTCGGAGTGTATAATTTTCTCCTTTTGCGGTGCTTAGTTTCGCTAGTGAGTTGTGGTTGGAAGGGATTTCGGTTGATTTTGACGCCACGAACTGTTTTGGTGCAAGAAAACTTGGCTTAAATGTTACATGGTATATCTATCTATAAACGAAAAGAACGGGGCAGTGATTCCATAACTTTATAACTGTGATTGCTTCAAATGAGTTAGAGCAAAATAAACTACAATCGATTTCAATTTGGTTAAATACAAAATTTCACCAACTGTGGTTTGCTCGATTTTTGGTTCACATTCGCATCCAATATAAAAGCGAGATTGCCAGCAAGGCTGACATAGTTGTCTCCAAATATGTTGTTAGGTTATAAATTCAATCACATCGTTTGACCATTTTCTCGCTCTACTTTGTGCATCGAAAACTTCTTGCGGTTGTTCTTAAACGAAACAGCTGACATAAAGATGAAAAATGAAAAGTTGCCAGCTCGTTCAAAATTAATAGATAAGGTTCGATCTTCCCAGACCGGAAGGTCACATTCCAGTCATATGTAGTAAAACGCTTTGCCCCTGATAATGTAGACTTTTCAGTTTTTCTAAATGAGAAATTTAAAGTTTTTTCCAGTTTTGATTCCAACAACAATGTGTTCTCGTAAAACTCTCAGCTAATTTAGAATATCAAAGGAAACTTTACGGAGCCATTTAGCGAATCAGCCAAAACGGTTGATGTCTCTTCAAGTCAAGTGCTTCTTGACTGGACATAAGGAAATTATTTATATTTGTATAATTTTATACAACATGGCATCTCAGGATCTATTTTTTTACAGGTGAGGGTCTTATTATAGAGCTTACGTTACTTGTTTCATTTTCCAAAAAAATTATCGAATCAAAACATAATCATTAAAAAAATCTCACAGGTCTTTAAATCATCTGTTCGTATCACGTTTGACAGATTGCGCGTGGTATGTGAAATTGTGAAACAACAACTCGTTAATTGCTTTAAAACAACAAACGGTTCTCTTTCTGAGCTTTGAGTGTCTTCTCCTGTGAGTGATTGTTTTTGGTTGTTGCGCAACAGCAAAGTCAAGCTTTTAACAATGGCTGCGGCAGCGCTCGCAAGTTTGTGAGGTGTTGTGACAAACCAGAAAGCTCTCCCAATATCCTGCGTTCACAGAAAGCTGCAGCTTTTTGTCCCTAAGCTTTTCATCTGTTGCTTAACACGTGGCTTATGAGTAGCATTTGTTAGATATTCTGTCACATCAACATTAGCGTAAACTCGCGTTCGGGGAAAATTTTGTAGATTTAAAAAAATGTAAATCAAAAATAGTTCTCAACCTTGGCTGTGTGTTACAAAATAAAGACATATTCTGCGACATGAACTTTATAAATTTTTGTCAAAACACCTTGCCTTGGACAAAAGGCTTTGTCTTATGTTGAACACATCATTTTTGTCACGAGCTTTGTTTGAGCAATATTTTGGTCTTTTGAGTACCCTGTATATTCCCACAAAGGACGCAGGGTGCCGAATGCAACGTGTCGCGTTATCCGTAAAGCGTATCGCATTGTAGCGCACACCATGCGTATTGAAGTGTGGGAAGCTTTCGACAGCGTGAAGCTGTGTTTTTGGCATGCTGAAACCGAATGGGAACCCGTACACCGCACACGTTTCGTAGCTGTTGATTTTCATTCATCTGCGTGTGCTGTAACATCGGTCTGCTGTTCCAGATGGCATTCGCGTCTGATCGGGAAACGGTGACGGTTGTGCCGCGGTTCGCTCGTGGACTTGTGAGCAAAACGGCTTCGTTGTTAGCTGCCACGGTATTATTTGCGCAAAGGATAAAAGCGGTGTATATACCAGTGATTTTTATGAGTGTACTTCTGCAGCTGCTTCCTGTTGCACGACTGTGCTTTTTTTTCTCAATAATTCCTCGCCTTTATCTGGTTTTATGTATGGTTTTTCGTTTTCGGTTCTCACTGTAAGCCTTCTACTTGTTTTAACTGTTTGGTAAAAAAAAACCATCACTTCTATGGTTTATGTTTCTACTGGTTTCCGTTTATTGTGCCAGTGGTTTACGATTATTGTTTTTGGTTCTTAACTCAGAGCGGACTTGTTTTTTTTTTCTTCTTTCGTTTACTCTACTCGGCCCGTTGTAAAAAAAAAAAACAGTGATCTTCCCCTTTGTGCACATAATGGGATGCTGTGAAGCGAAACAGAAGGGTGATAGTAAAAGTTTACCATAGTGCAGCAGCGTGCTACCGTAGGGAGTTATTTCCAATCCTACCCTTCGGTGATTTATGGTTCTATTCCTAGTGTTTTGGCTCGGGTGAGTAACGGTCCTAAGGCTCGGTGTTGCAAATAGCCAACGGTCACGGAATGTAAAGCAATCGTGGTGTACCGAAGGGAAAAAAAGTGAATCCTGTGGTTTGCGACCCTTGCGTGCTACAACAGGCGTATGCAAAGCAACGTTTCTGACGGCAAGCGCCACCGATGATCGAGTGGCAGCTGAAGTCGACTACTGCATTCAGCTACGCACCATCCTCATACGCGTGGTTGTACGTCTCGGCTCGCGAAGCAGAGCTGATTACTTTTAGGATTTCCGCTCCTCACCCAGCACCCCTTTCGGTGCAACAAGTAACACGCCATCCGAGGAAACTCTACTTGTTTCGAAGCAATTGACGCGTGAGCAGCAATCGGATATTCACAGTTGATTGCAGTTCGCCGAAGGATTGTTTCAGAAAATGTTTATGGGATCATGCTGAACGTCAGTGTTCGTCGTGCGCGTAGCCAGGCTCCGATTAATTGCATTTCTTTGCTCGGTACGTCAATTTAATGTGATTGTCGTGCGTCAAAATTCGATGCACACGTAAAGCTTTTGCGGGTTTTGCGTTTCGTAACTGTTCGTACTTAAGAGTGCTACACGTTAGCTAGAAACGGGAAGTTTTGTCAAGCGACGGCACGGAGCATCTAAATCGTTAGCCTTGCCATCATAGCACTCATTAGCAGCATGGATGGCAGCAGCCCGAATGCCGTACCGTCAGGGCACGGTTCGCCCATTGCAGCCACTTCCCCGGGCACCGGATGTTACGCAATACGTCAGCATTCAGCCTCCGCTGGCACCACGTTGACAGCCACACTCTCTGCTTCGGGCACCGTCCCGGGAACGACATCCGGGTCAGCATCGTCTCAACCTGTTGCGGTTGCCGGAGCAGCCAGTCATCCCGTCAGTGGCTCGGCAGGTCCGGGCCAACAGAGCTCGCTATCACCCCGGCGCAGGGCCAGACTGCAGCGTTCCGAGCGGCTCCAGTCCGACAACTCCCAACCGTCGCCCTCGTACTCGTCCTGGGAGGCGCTCATTCGCGACAGCTTCGGTCAGATCGTTTGGCCCATCCGCATCACTAGCTGGGAGGTGGTGCAAAGCGAAAGCCGAGTGCAAGGCTCGGCCGGGGTTGGGCTGATGCCCGTGGGCCGAAACGTACCGTACCATGTGCCCGATTACGTTGCAGCAAGGTGAGTTTGTGGTGCTGTGAGAAAAAGAATACTGAAAAAATTAAAATAAACCTGATATGGTTCATGAAACAAGGGAAAGCGCAGGCACGAAACAGCTGCGATAAGATGAAACGAACCCAAAATTGATATAATAGGAACAAAAGATTACAAGAGAAAACCGTCCAAAACCAAAGTTGGAAATTTTCTTTGGCTTTTGGAAACCCCTCCCCTTCTCACCCTGCCATTCTCTTATCTAGCTTCACTTTTGTTGCCTTCTCCCGTTCATCCAGCGCTGTTATAAGGTAATTTTTTTATCGGTGCTTTAGAGCTTTTGTTTGCGGTTATCACCGACTCCACGCTGTGCTTTCACGTGCTCACGGATATAATTTTATCCATCCTGTCGACCGACGCTTGTCCTGCCAGGCGTTTCGTGATTGCGTAATAGAATTATGGCGCAAAACACCTGTAACAATTACATCCCATTGAGGACGCACGTTCTTTAAACTACTCAAAAATCGCCCCGAGAAGGTAAATGGGAAAGGACGACGGATCCCTCCGATTTAGCACATTTATCACGTTTCTCGCAGCGTTCGCCTTTCTGCCTTTGTAATTGTTTTTAAGTCTGATAATAAGTCAGGCGTATTTTGCTGAAGAAAAGCAGTTTTCATCACTCTGCTGTGCTTCTTTAGACAATATTTAATGGATCAAAGTTATGGTGCTAATGAGTGCTAATTAGCAAGCCTATTTTTGCAAGCTTTGTTTTTGCATGATGAAATTTTCGCCATTTCTATTATTTTTCAATGGTTTTAAAGTTGGTACCATCCAGATCCTTACAATACCTTATGCAATTCATTAATCAGGATTTTTTAACTAGTGCTTTAGAAATTCTTCTTCCAATGACAATGAGCAAAGTTTTCAGAATTTCAAACTAGATGCATCTGAAACAATGGAAAAATACTTATATTGCATTAATTCTCATTTGTTTGATGTTATGACGTTCTTTCCAACGAATCGCGCAGCATATTATGAGGAAAGTTTTATGCAAAGCGATATCTCCTTCAGTTAAAACTTCGTCAGTAAGATTCTTTTCTGTACTTAGCAGAATGCCTCGTTTCTTTCAGTCCAATATAATTTCGTGCTCAGTGCGGGTGAAAATTGTACTGATAAACATTTCCAAACGACCACAAACATTAGCTTTTATTACGAAAATTAATTGGCGCCAAATTTGGCATATCGAGCGAGATGACAAAAAAAAACACCACGTTGTTTGAGACTTGTCAGAACACCAAGATGTGCGAGCCTTGTGTTTACTTGGTTGTGTCACATTTAGTTTTTTAAATACAAGATGAAGTAAGTGGAAGTGCTCGAAGGAGCTCGAAGGACGGAAAGATGGAGGACAACGCGTGGCTTAAAGATTCGACTAGAGGCGACATAACTGAGGCCCCGAAAAAGTAGATTGAAGTAAGAAGCTAGGCCCAACAAATACGATAAAATATGGTCGTACGCTCGTGCTTGCATCGTTTGGGAATTGCTCGCATACTTTCCGTCGACGGATGGTTTGTGATCCAAGTTTTCCCATGTGCACCGTTAGAGAATTAGCACAGTTTGGCCGTTGGCTGTCCGTAAGGTAGGTTTGAGGCAGAAAGATGAATATTTGGCAGTCATATATTATGGTGCCAGGTAGAATATGGCCCTTGTTAGGAATGTGAGAAGAATGATTCTGGGTTTTTGGCTCTGAGGAAACCTGTTGATGATACTACGGCAAGGGATTAGTTTACGGACGATATTCTCGGCATTCTTGGGAAATATTATTGCGTCGTGTGGTTAGTGATCAAAAATATAATCTTTAGACAAGAAACACAAATGTCCTTTTCCAAAAATTTTGTTTCCAATTGTTTTGTTCTAATGCCCTCACCTATCTTATTCTCACAGTAATAGTTTTTTGAAAAACTAATAATAGACGTCTTAATTCAGCACATAATAAAAAGTACCCATTTCTTTTGTAAAGCGCGTCTTTGCGTTTTCAATATTTATATTAGCCTGAAAAACAACCCATTATGATCCACTTTTCTTGATGCAAAAAGAAAGTTAAATGAAGAAGTTTGAATTTTTTCTTGCATGTTGTTTTCACATGTTGTTTTCATAAATTTGTGAGACTGGGGGATTCCGTATGACAAAGAACTAGGCGTCTCCATTAAGCTAGGCGTCTCCATTGTAAAAACACAGCCCACATTAGCTTTTCAATAAATAGTACAAGTAGAAGTGAACAGCAACATTTTTGAAACAATGCAATGCCCATATAAAACATAACATAGTTTTCAGAATTATTATGTTACGAAGACCTTTGTTTGCAAAATGTCTGTTCATTATTTCCAAGTATCTCACCCCTTACATTATACTGAAAATGATAAGACTAAACACATCTGGGCATTTATGTCCTGAAATCGTTTTATATTTAATAGCAGCAAAATTACCATGCATATTCTACTAATAAAAAAAAAACTCTTTTACTAGCCAGTATCTGATAATTTGCGTGATTCGTTCACGGTTCAGAGGCTCTTGAAAGAACTAACAAGAACCAGGTTATATTTGTCATGCTTTGAAGTCATTCTTGTGTACTATGGCTTCAAATGGACGTCATTATGACATCGGGTATCATCAATCGCGTCAATACGGATAAAATCACTGCTCTTATCGGGACATCAGGAACAGCAGAGAATGAGTCCATCAGGAGCGTCTCTTTGAAAGCTGCAATCATGTGATAGTTTTTTTTGCATTGTTTAGAAAGATGAGAACAAAAACCCTGTTTCTTGGTAAGGATCCTCTGTAGAGGCATTGTTTCGAAAGTTTTTGTTTGCATGTCATGATGTAGCATTATTTTCAATGATTATTTAACTCGTCAAAAGCCCATACATTACATATCTGTGGCAAAAACATGATTGGCTTAATTCAAGTAAGTTGTGTCAGTCTATAAAGAGATAATCAGTACGTGCTACTTATCGTTGATCATTAAACATTGATGCGGGTGGAATTAAAATGTATTTATAAGAAATAAATAAATACGAGTCACGCAAAAACCAGTCATCCTTTCCAGCGGCTATACGTTCATGTTTAGCCGCTTAATTACAAGATAAACAATGACCCCTTGGATGAACGGGTCCACTGAAACTAGTTCATCTCTGGTCTCCTCTTTCCTCTAACACTTCTTCCTTTGATGTACAGTACATCGTTGATTTGAAAATATTCAGATTTTTTTTTTCACTGTACTCATCTCATCAAAATGCTCTTGATGGAAATGGACATTAAACTTTCCATTGCTATTGTTTTCCATATTGTGAGAGTAAAACTGAAATGTATCAAAGACGTTTCGACAACATGACACACCCAAGCATGAAACGATACCCGGATATTAAATGTATGCTGTGTTTCGGTTGATGGGCAAACGCCTTGTACCAAGTCTCAACTGAAAAAACGGCACTGGCGATAATGGTTATCGTCATAGCCGATGGAAATTCTTTCATGTTTTACTGTTTGATATGCGCGTCATTGGACGACAAAGAATTGAAAAAGGGCAAGATACTTCGGAAATGTGTTTTTTTTCTCAATTATACGAGTCTACAGCATCAAACGTCGTGAACGTGTTTGGTTGGATGAAAAAGCAAAATTTTAAACGAAAGGATCAAAGACTTGTTTAAACATTTAATGATATGCAAAGAAACACGAAACGCTGTCTCTGGTAAACCCTTAAAATTTATTATGAATTATCCATTGTTTGCTCTACAAAACAGCTCAAAACTAAAATATATATATATTTTTTATCTTTTCATAAACCATGACGCAAACGCGTTTCGGTATGAAGCGGTTTTTTTGTGATCGAAAAACTTTGTTTTCTCAACAATTTAAGTTCTAACCAGCCTCAAATTGAAAATGTTTGAAAAAAACGACTACCCAATGCATCTTTTCTTTTACTCATGAAAAAAAAGAAACTCAATGCATAATGGTTGTTCGTTTTTAAGTAAACAAAAGCTTCCGTATGCTTACGGTTATTGATTTCCACGGCGAGAGTTTGAGCAATGTATGTATGCTTATGTAGCTCAGCAAACTTGCAAAGTTTGTTTTCTTTCCTCTTTGTTGGTTTTTGTTAACGTATTGCAGTAGTATCTGATGTCGCTTTCTGCCTTATAAAATATTGAGACGCCCCCCTCTGCAGTTCGTCAAGAAGCTGTAGGAAAGCCTTAAAAAGGAATATTTTGTTAATGTTTCCGACATTCTAAGGAGTTTGGAAAAGTTTCTTTTTCTTTCTACAACTACTCCATTCTATATCGTCTGCGCAGATCTCTGCGGTAAATTGCGGTGGCTGCTCGATTCACCATTTTCAGCCACATTGTCATGATGTAGAATTTTACGAGCCAGCGATTTCGCCCTGTTATCACACCCAGCCAGCAGCTGGGAGTGTGTAGCCTACTTACGACCCCTTCGGCGGTAGCCGGTGGACTTTCTCACGATTCAACGCCTTTTCTCCCACAAGCCCGTTTCCGTCGGCTTGCGTGCCACTTAAAATGAAGTGTTAATTTTTGATCCTTCAAATTCAGCCACGCCTTCGATAAGGGCTCTCAAGGCGTAAGATGTTCGCCAGTACGTGTGGAGCGATAGATGAGGTTGAAATTAACGGTCCTATTTTGGAGGATGTTTTAGTGGCAGTTTTTCGCTCTATTTCCTCCGACCCTAGGCAATCCATACGTTAGCTGCCCGCTACTGTAATCGCCCGGTGGAAGCCATATGCTGGCGAATGCTGAGGCAATCTACAACAGAGTAGTACGTTGCCGGATTAGATCGACCCCAGGAAGGTTTTATGATACGTGTGGCTGGAACAGCGGTCTAGTTCGACTGAGTATGTATGGGAGGGTTGATGTGACGTGAAATTTGGTTGTGAGAAGCTACTCAAGAAGAGAGCAGCAAGCGCACTCCGCTAGAACTCATCCATGAAACGTTCGGCGTTGTGCACAGATACGGGCGCATCCGGGACGCTAAACCGACTAGCCGTTTTTCGGAAACCGTCCAAAACCTTTGAGGTTTGGCAACCTTATGGAAAATGTATGTTGTTACATCTAAGTGGCAGCTACTGAACGCCGTACGCGGGGAAGAAAACAACCTAGGCAAAGTGGACCGAATCGGGCTTTGTTCGGAATATGCGTGGCTTAAAATCTCCAGCCACAAAGTAGACCATAGGATGGAGGTTTCGGATCAACTTTGGGCAAGGGTCCTTTTACGCTTCCGTGCAGGTCAACACGCTACGCGTGTACCCGTAAGTGCATCCGTTTCGTGAGGTTAACTTTATTTATGCCAGTTGGCAGGTAGCGCGTGGGAAACCTGCACCGGTGAGCTTATGTAGAGCAGGAGCACATTATGGTGAGCGTAGTGAGTTGGCTTGCTTTGTGCAACGAATTTTGCATTTTGCTGCAACACAGCGACATCTAGACGAGGGTGCAAGGGAATGTACGGGGAAAGATTAAAGGCTTCCACGAACGATGGCGTTAATCAAAATTTACTGGATAAAGATTCCGTGCAACTGTTCATGTGGCTCCCACGGAACGACAACAGAAACTTAAACAAGCGATTCAAAGGTGGATAAGCTGTGAAAGGAAAATAAACTTATAATTAATTCACACGAGAACATTCAACATCATTAAAAATACACACCGTGCTTCACAGAACTATGCGAAATTGGAGGTGTGGCATTTGGATCCACATTTATACATGTCTAAATTATAAAATAATCTGAATTAGCAAATTTTAGCTGTAAATTTTTCTTTTTCACTAGCGAATAAGAAATATAGAATATATCTTCATTTTGTCGTTAAAATTGTGGAACCAATAATCACATACCATTAAAGTTCAAATTTGGGATTAGCAAAAATTATGCACGATGCAGGAAGGCAAACATGGAAGCGAAACATAATCTTTAAGTTTTTTTTAACATCAAATACCCTGTGACCGAGGAATGTCAACTTTAGTGCTGTACCGACAAGCGACCAACAGTGGTGCACCTCGGTTGGACTCTATTACATCAAAGAGAATAAAATGAGCACGATGAAATGTAAAATACTAATTAGCATACAAATGAGCATCCCGGTAATCCCTGGCCCTCGTTTTGCAATTGCTGTGAGTGGCGGGAAAAGCTCCCAGATCGGTTTAACGGTGGACCGCGTTCGTAGGTCCAGATTATTCTTGAATCGATTCAAATTTCACTGTACAAGATTGAAAGCAGCACGGCAACATAACAACAGATACATTGCAATGTAAAACACCTCCGGTGAGCAGCAAAAGCAGCACTCGGTACAATTTGTCCACCAACCGATTGCATTTGCCTGACGGTACGCTGGGACAGCAAAAGATGGCACGGCCAGGATGTTGCGCTGATGTTGTGCAGGACGATCCCAAAGTCGTAGTGCCATTTTACATGTATTGAATTTTCAAACACGCCATCCGGTACGAAGCTGGCAAAAGAAGGGCGAGGTTGCTCCAGCTTTTTCACCGAACAGTTTCCACCAACTGAGGGATCTGTATGTTAACAAAGCTTTTTTTTTGGGTAAATTTCTTTCAATTTGAGGGCATGCAGCCACCTTTTCCATTATGGCGCTTCGTTGAATAGTTGGCTCTTTCTAAAAAACAACCATTGTGAACAAGTAGCGAGAGTGTATATCGCAGAAAAAGCGCCAATGAAACGATTTGAGAAAGTAAGAGCACATGAATTAACTTTTAGATAAAGTAAAAATCATCATAAGTCTTTCAACGCGGCACAAAGTATAAAGTTAGAAGAACTAAGTTTATATACATTTTTCTCCACATTTTAATACACGTGTCTCTCCTAAGAACATTTCTTGAAACTCGTCCTTGACTGCAAGCAGTCTCTGAGGAAATGGTCCCTTAAGAATTCTTTTATCTTAGATGAGCTGCACGAGGAAGGTAAATGATTGAATAAACTTTATGTTAATTTTTTTTTCTCCACCACTCCCCTGTTGCATAAACAAGTGGTTGGTGTGTCCGACCGTCATGTGCTTGGGTTCAATGTTTAAGGTTTTTTTGTTAGCAATTTTAAGACCCTAAAATATGAAAAAAACGCTTGATTTATCAACACCGACTGTTGCAAAAAAATTGTTACAGAATTAATAATGCAAAAAAAGTAAAAGAACCTTATAACCTAAATACTTTTAAAAGGGATGTTCATCGTTACAATTTTGGAAACATTTAACGCCATCGTTATTGAATACAAACTGCTTAACATGTACATTTGCCGGATTTTTTCCAAGCATTAAGCATTTCTTAGGTACGTTTAGAGGCAAGGAAGAATATTAAAAATTGAGTTGAGAATAATCCGTTTTATGGGACCTGCTCAGTCAAGGATAAGGTTTCATTCGTTTACTCATTTGTTGCCTACGTGGGGGCAAATCATTGTGTCGTAACTTTTCCCCGCTACGTTTGCCCGAGGCAATGGTTGGTGAAACGCTTGCAAAGATAAATGATGTTTGATGGATTCACATGAGATGAGGCGGATACATCATCATGCACATTTTGTTTGCCTTGGTCCTTGGGTTAACCTCCGGGTAAAACAGTTATCTTGCCTAATACCCTTCGAATTAAATTGAATATGCATATCATTGAGGAAGGAATACAAAAATATAACATTATTTTTCTCTACATTCCCGCTTTTGACAAGCTATGAAAAAAGTTTTTTGAACCGTAACCTGTACGTCTACGATTGTTTCAAGTTGCATCCACAAAGCGAATGAATAATCGATATATCATGCAAAGCTTTAAGCGATTGTAGCTACTTTCTAGTATTTACTGTACCTCGGTATTCTACATATGTGAGATGAACTTAATTAAACCGTCATGCAATAAGCCGTCACACTTAATCCATGCCTGTAACTAACGCTTGTGTTACAAATGGCGCATAATTAATCAAGCCTGCGACAAATGTTCAGTGTGGAGACATTCTTTCAGCGAAAGGCAGGAGAGAGCTGAAGGGTGAGGGATGGAGAAGGAGAGAAAAAAGAGAGAGATAAAACAGTATTTCCCCAAGGCGAAGAAGTGATTAATCTAATTCGTAAGCTATTACGAGCCCATAAATCAATCATCAACGTTCAATTCACCGCCAGATCGCACTGAGCCGAATTGTCGGCGGTGCCGCGATCCGATGATACCATTCGGGGCAAAAATACATTCGCTATGTGAGCCGAAGCTTTCCATCGATAAGGCAGGGCCGGTATTTTTTATGTCAGTTTATTTTTATAACAATTTTGTTTACTCGCGACCGTACACGAAACCCATCCAATCATAAGTTCAGGTGCGTTGCTGAGCCGTCCGTCGAATCGTGCGGGAAGGGTTCGGTGGAGTTGGTATCGTTTTCAACCAACCGGAAACGGTGCGCTCCAGTTACCGGAAGGATCCAAGATGGATCGATGGATCTCGGTTACCGCAGCCAACGGATCGGTACGTTTTCAATCCTCCGTGGCGTTTGCTGTACGGCATCATGACGCTGATATTTGACTCTCGCATGTACATATTTTTCCGAGCGGAAATCATTCAAACCGACGGAAGTGGCAGGATGTAGGGTGAAAAAATCCCAGAGAATGGTGATGTAAGCAAGGGGGAGCGCGGTGCCAGCAGGCAGCTTCCTCCGGGGAAATAAGGTACCGTTTGGGGTCATTGATTCGATTTGCTCGGGGCTGTAGACTGAGGCAAATTGATTCTCCGCAAACATGGTTAATGCGGGACGTGGTGCATTATCGGCTGGAAAAGTGGTCATTTTTCAATTCGGTGGTCAGTGTGTGGATTGGTAGGCTTTGTCGTTTTCGCACGACATTTTCAATTCCAGTTTTACCTTTTTTTGCATAAAATTGTCGTGCCAAAATTATAAAACAACGTTCATTTTTTATCTTTTCAGGTAAGACGATTTCAGTGCCGCTTTCAGAAAGTAAGTCTGTGCATAACATGAGTTCCTTCTAATAATGACGTCCAACAGATTATCAGAACTTATAGGCAGCTGTCGTTTAATGAAATATCCGGAACAAAACCATATAACACTATGGTCGTTAAATGTAAAATTAATTTAAATGCCTGCTAACATAAAAATGATATGTTCCGGGGGGTTTTCAGCAATATGTATGGCATAAATATGAAATTTGAGCTTTAACTTAGAAAAACGGTCAATTCTTCTCAAACCACTGTAATCTCGGTGAATTTGCTTTTTGCCTGCTTGTGTTGTTCTTACTATGGCATAAGAATCATCCGAAATCAAATGTGTAAGGCTTGTATTGCCATCTTGCCATTCCGGGGGGGGGGGGGGGGGGGGGGTGGCTTCTTCTCTTCTCTCGCCAGTAATTTTTCCGGAGCAGCTTTCCGTAAATTGGTTGTGAATACGGCTAAATTAGATTTCCTGTCGAGCTCTAAACTGGGCCGAATGCGACAGAACGGTGGAATCGTTTGTGTCGACGGGGGATGGTCCCTGTTTGTTCTATTGATTCCAGGAGAGTCTGGTTGAATTGCTAGACAAGGTTGCCATCCGAGGTACGAACGAACGAACGAACGCACGAACGAACGAGGGAACGATCGGTTGTATTGTCTGGAGATTTCGAAAAGTGCCGTAAAAGCGAAATCCTCTGTTTCGAACACTAATGGAAAATACCTCTCGAGCAAGTCGTGATTTATGTACTTTGAGGGATTCCGAGCTTGGTGTTTGGTTCAGAACCGGCTAAAGAAAACTGACGAAACAAGTGACAAAGCTTCCACGGAACAGTAGAAAGCAGTTCACCACGGTGTCTGAGTGGTGACCGGGCGATAAAAGCGAACAGAAACAATCAAAGTAAATAAGCTCAGGGTCACAGAGTGAAATCTCAGGGTCGGAGGCACCAGAAGGGTTGGGTGGATCATTTCTGCACCCGGAAGGGCCGGCACACCTGAGCCGAGAAAGTGGGCAAAGCAAACTGCTTTACGATTTGTGTGGAAGTTCCAGTGTCTTATCGGCTGGGGTCGGGAGGCCGGCAACCATTCTGATACTTTACCATTTTAAGCTTAGGGTTTTACAAGCATACTTACGGTGACGGTGCCTTGACTGTTGCGAAAGGAAGCGAAAGGATATCTTCTCTGATAGCGTCTTTTAGAGGGCTCCCAGGATCCTGGAGGAATCTGGAGATGGCAAACATTGTGTCGGAAGTCAGGGGGTTTTCTCATACAAGTACGCATGGAACATGAGGACACCAACGTGCTTTTACCTCGTGGAACACCGCTTTTCACTGAGTAAACTTTCTTCGCTCATGAGGGGAGGAAGAAGTTTCACGAGTGCGGCATGTATCAACAAGTTTCGACGTGTTAGATATTCCATTTGAGTTCACTGAACTGTATCCTGAATACGAAGCGATACTTCAACCCCATGGGGATTCCCGGTGCCGGTAAACTTTGCTGGTTCTGCAACGGAATGGAATGTAACTGATCGTTCCTTTTCGAATGTCACTCTTCTTCCAGGGTATGAATGGCAAACGAAACTTTGCCATCAATCTTCGCTTCAACATTGGCGGGCGATGTTGGGTTCGGGCTTGAAATTTAGTCTTATTCTGATATGCTATCCTTTTGTCGGTCCGACCGAGTTGTCCCCGAACGAGAACCAGTTGGAATTTATCAAATCTCTGTTCGACACCGTCCGAAAGTTCGAGCAGGACCGACTTAAGTAATTAAGATAATTTCACTCGATTTGACCCGACCTCGGAAATCGCATCTGTTGAACTGGCTCGAAAGTGATTAGGCAAAGTGGACTGGAGCAGAATCGCTAACTTTTGATTTGCATGATTTATAAAGTTACGGCTTGGAAGATGGCCGAGGGTACTGCTGCGTGTACTATGGATGGAATGGACTTTGTTCCTGCGGCTTCTGGACAGTGCCGACCCCGACAGTATATCTGCGAAATGGAATAATTAATTAGTTTACCGAACTCATTCGGCATTGGCAAATGCTGTGTTGCCTGAAGCCGTTTGCAAATCATAGGTGAATAGATGAGTTCGAATGATTACGTAATGCAAACAATTTGCTTTAAAAGTTTACCCAAACACTGCAATCTAAAACAACTCAACCCAACCCAACATCAACACAATATAAATTCGATACGAAGACAAACAAAATATCAAATTTATCGATACAAACCTTGGTGGATTATCCTATTTTGCACTCTTTGCCCTTCCGATGAACGTGATGATTCTTAAGAGCTTCCACTCCCAAATCGAGAACAATAGTGATTGTCACAATGGTGTCATCACAAACGGTGGCAGGACCGATGACGTTCTTTTCACGCGTTAGCCCAGCTGCCGATCATCGTTAGACCGATGGAGATTGGTTTTGTGGAAAATCCTTTGGATTGAAGCGAGTATTAGCAAATCCTTCCATGTCCACAGCTTCCTCGAGGAGAGAGTGCGCAAGAAAATGAAACGGATGGAGGGATAATTGTCCTGACTCTACCTTCCGCGTTAGCAAACTGCGGTAAAGAGTCGCACGGCTTCTGGGATGCAGATTAGCCTTAATGGACGTTGTGATGGAGCAGTTGGGCAGCTTGACATGCGAGTATCGGTTGAAAAACAGTCCGCACTCGGCCGGTGACTGTCGGAACCTGCGAAAGAGACACACGTCAAAGCGAACGGACGCTCGACAACGGAATGCCATCGGTGTCGATGTCGGGCACACTGACATGAACCCCAGTCGGTAATCTGAAGGCTGCGAATGGTGTGTTGATGGTGGCTTCTGCTCTTCGCTCCTCGGGACCCGACCATCACTCAGCTTTCCGGAAAGGGCAGGAGCGAAGGAAGGAAACAAAGTCAGAAAAAAAAATCCATGCCAGAGAATCTTGTGGCTCAGCCGAAGGCAAGCATAATAATAATAACGCTGGCAACTTGTATACGGCAACAGGGCGATAAAAATATGCTCCTTCTTCGACTCTTCGCTCGTCTCGTTGGCCGGATGTTGGTCGTCGTGCAGTCTGTTGTCTAACGTGATCGGGGGGAAAAAAAGGGCTTAAGCGCAGATTTGCCGGAGCGGTCTGACACGGGATCGGCGACTCGGAAAATCGACAGTGAAGAATGGGAAATATGCAGGAGCAGCAGGAAGGGGAAAACATAAAAGAAGAGAAAAACACCAGAAGCTGTAATGAACCAATCTAGGTTGGTCGACAATTTACCGAGGTTTTCCTTAGCTCCTGTTTTGTTTTGATATTCCTAGCAAAGAAAAAATGCTAGGAACTCATAATTAACTATAAACCTAGCTTTCCAAGCCAGTTTGTTTAGCGTTTGAAATATTTTAATAAAACAATAAAGAAAATTCCCTCGTCGGATCTGTTTCAACTATATCCGTTGTGTGCTTTATCGCAAAAGGCAGTTAAATCAAACGAGTTCCAAGGTGTCCTTTACGGAGTTAGTTTATTAGCAAGCATTTCGCCTACTGGCTCGGGCCGCATCCTGATACCGAAGGATAACGAACCGAGCCAGGAAACCGAGGACACAGCAGAAAGGGTGGCAAACCAAACGGGTTCCCTGTAAATGAGACCAATTACCGGAAGTTAAACAAACCATCGCTACGGCAGGGTTAAAAGACCCAGGTTTCCGGCCGGGCCGATTAGTGCGATGCTCCCCATTGCTTCGAATCGTAAAATATCTCGTTAGTGTGCACCCTGCTGCAATCACGGCTCGATTCACCCATCCGGACGGGAGCAGCGAAAACTGGGTCGGCGGAACGGCGAAAAGAAAGCAAGAACTGCCAGAAACCGGGCGACAGACAAGAAATACCCATTCCAGCCGCTTTATCCACCCACACTAGCGCAGCGTACGGAGGACACATTGTCGCCATTCCGGGAAAGGATGATATGGCCAGCGTGCCGGCATCATGTGGCCGGATTTTGATCCTTTACCGTTTTTATTTTTTTTTTTTGGGCCAACGATCATTCGCGGGTGGGTGTGGGTGTGTAGGTTCGTGTGGGTGTGTGTGTGTTTATATGATTGTGTACGTGCCACTGTTGAGCAACAGGAGCAGCAAGCAACAGTGTGCCATCTTCGGAACCGTGCCCAACGGTACAGGGTGCTGGGTGGAAGAGGATGGACGCATGATGCTTCCGAATTCGCTCCACCCACCTCTTCCACCGCCCGGCCGACGCAAGCGAGCGTCCCGCGGGAAAAGCAAATAGATCAACCTGAGCTCTCGTGTTGCCTCGTGTAAAATCCGGTCCTATATCGTGGTCGATATCGCTCGTCGTGGCCATGGTCAGAGACAACTGTGCATGCCGCACAGTTGATGCCACAGTCGGTTGCAGTCGGCGCTGCTGACAGGAGGTATTTGACGGAATCGTGGCTCCATCCGTAGAGCACACGGACGCCACGAAAAAAAGAAAAGCATAACCCGTCTCCATCCAATCACGGATCCTCCGCCGGGATTAGGAGTGCACCGAATCGGCTATTGTCATTCTTGACAAACAGTGTAACTATTTCGCTTCCGGTATTTCGTGATGCTCAAAACAGCATGCAGACCAGTGAAAGCGTTTCCCTACGTGGTTGTGTTTGGGAATTCATGTTACTATAGGCTTATTGTGCTTTTCCCGGCTAGAAGATTCTTGATATACGTAGCGTTTGTCCTAACACAGTCTCTCACTGAGTATGCAAGGGTCGTGTAACGGTTGAGCGGATCGCTATATTGCATTGCACGGGTCAAATCCAGCGATAAATCCATAAATACTCAAATGGTGCCTCAAAAGGTTCGTGTCAGTGTGTGTAAATTAGACGATTACGTAATCAACCGACATCCAGACTGTTATGCATTTTCTTACCGGTCCTATTCTACGCATTTCTGCTTCAGGCAATTAAAGTGCAAGCAGCAAATGTAAGTGTAGAGTAAACTGCTTGTCATTGCAAAAGAAATCCCCTTCAAACAAAGAAATGAGCTAAAACTATTGTGCCATGCAACAGTTAGCCAGTCTAGCGCATTTAAATCGACGGTGAACAACACCTTCTGGTATCGTTTCATACGCTTGATAACAGTTATTCTCGAAATACGGATTATCCTTGAACAAGTCTTCCAAACTAAGGATAGATAGTTTTGAATTTTGGAGTGGCTCTAATTTGTCCTTTAACTATCCTCGAAATGGTGCAGTATGCTATCTAAATATAAGTGAAGTATTCAAGAGAATCATGCGTAACTCTGATATATTCAATAGAAGTATTTTCAAGTTTATTTTCTGTGAATAAAGAAATTTGGTGAATTTATGAAAATAACTTTTTCAAAGTTTGTCTTAGACTGTAGGAGGCGAGAGGTTTGCTTATTTAATTTAACATATGTTAACTTATTCTTAGCTTACGATACATTAGTCACGTTTCTTTGTTTGAGGCAACTTACGTTGACGTATGAAAGAGATGACTCACAGAATCAGTGGCAACATTTACAATAGAATTTGCTTTAAGGACCCACAAAACCAAAGATTGAATCATTTGTGGATAGGAACATGTGCAAAAACTTCGAAACCATGTTTAAGAAAAAAGTTGGAACATTCTCGTCATCCATCTGAAGAAAATCTGTAGATAAATGCAATTTTTTATGATACTCTCAAGTCTAGACAAGTTTCTGGTTCTTTTGCTTCGAGTGAGATGAATCAAGTCAAGTTTTTTGTTTGTTAATGCATTCATCTTTGCCGCCCGGCATTGGTATAAACTTTTCGAGTCAGAAAAAATGGTGCTTCCGTCGACCGACTAGAGTGCTCAGATTGAGGACATTTTTATGGCAGAACGATGATTGCACTGTTTTATTACACGCTAAGCATCTCATCAATTTTGATGAAACGACGGAAACAATAATCTTTTCTCGATAGATGGATGGCTGGTGTCTCTTGGAATCATAAAAATCGCATCCCATGCTAGTGCAAGCGGGTTTCGCTTCCTGTAGCAACTAGGTTTAATATTCTTTGAAACTTGTGCACGAACGAGCGACCAGCAACAATGGCTCGCTATCGTCTGTTCGCGTCGCCAGCTGCGCTATGACACGTAGACCAGCTTCAATAAACGCGGCTAAGGGACACCTTCGTTCGGAGGAATCGATCACTGCTCTCCTGAGAATGGGATGAAACAACGAGAATGGAGAGGAAATAAATCGTTTTCAGTGATGAGGCAAACCTTATTTACAGTAACAAAAACCCGCCACTAACATACACGTTGGAGGATAATGAAAAGTAAGCAGCTTTGCCGACTGGCAGAACCCGCACCATCCTGCCTCGACGGGCGGAAACGATGCAGTGCAGAAGGGCCACAATGGAAGCCACAGCACACCTAAGATAAAGAAGACAAAGTGGTTTATCGAGAAGTACCTGATGGATCTATAAACTTGTTCATTATCAAACACGCGAGCATCGACGGAGCGGGAGGAAGCCGATTGTTTGTTAGGTTAGGTAGTTCGTTCAGGTGGCGGTGACTGCGCCCGGCGATTCTACATCCAGTTTGGCATGAGAGAAGCGTGTTGTGTATGTGAGCGATTATTTACAGTTCGTCTGGCAGTGCTGTTGAGCGTGGGAAACCCAGGAAACCGATCGCTGAGCAGTCGGGCTGAAGTTTCTCTAGCGCGTCAGCCATTGCCCGGAAGTGTGGTGCTATCGTCGGGTGCACTTTCGTCGATGGAAATCCGTTTTCCGGGGCTGGCGTTAGAGACCTTCCGGAGGTGAATCAATAGCTGTCCCGAGCGCCTCGATTATAATCGCATTAAAACCTGACCTTTTCTGCCTCGCAACCTGGTCGCTTATGTTGCAGCAAAGGTAACCGGTAAGCCGCAGATTACCAGTATGTCGATCCGTCCGTCCAAACCGACCAAGGGCTTGAGTCCGGCCGCTCCGACGGCGTCCACCAGCTTGGGGTCTAACTTATCGGCCCGACGGAAGAGTGCAGCCCTGCGGGCCGGTAGCTTCGACGAGCAACAGTTGCGTCGAGGCGAACCGCTTCCACCGGCCGCTGCCAGAGGGCAGCATCTCGCCCCGCCGGATGGCCCACCGCTTTCGGCGCAGCACTCACCAAAGTTTTTCCGCACGCAGAGCTTCGGCGATCGGCTGCTCGCTTCGTCGCCAAAGTTTGTGAAATCGAAAAAGATTTTCCTCTCTGTCGGACCAAAGTCGTCCTCGTCGACGGCACTGTTTTTTGCTCCGGAAACGTCCCAAAGCGCAAAGGGCACAACCAGTAGTGGATTTGGGTCGCGTCGGAAAAACTTCGAAGGAAATCCCGGGCGCGCTCCAGCGCCAGTGGAGCCTCCGCGTCTCGTCGGGTCAACGGATGGTGGGTTCATTGGTGCGGCAAGCGAGTCCACGGAGGTGCATGATCCCCTCATCGCGTACCGGCACGAACTGCGGCAGCTACGGCAGCATCAGAAGGAACGTTTCCGCTCCCGGAGCAGCAGCATTTCGATAGAGCGATGGAATGAAAGCGCTTCCGGTCAAAGGTAAGCTGAACAGTTCGAACGATACGTACGGAGCTGATGTGAAATTAATGACTTGTCCCACTGCGCCACGTGTATGCTACTGTAGAGAATAGGAAAACAGGGCGACACTGGGCCAGGTGGCATCGATTTGTGATATCCGCTATCGGTGACAAAATGTTTAAATTTATTGCTTACCATTACTCATCAGCAGAGGTTAGGAAAACAGCGTTGCGAAATGTCCATTTTGTGTTCTTCATCAACCTGGGCCTTCAGAACCATCATTTTTGAATTGTTAAATCGAAAAAAAAAATCATCTGGCTCCTCTTCGGTCGGATGATTTAGTGACAATGAAAAAAAGAAATCTGAAACCCATAGAATGATAAATGGGAGTCCTTTCGGATGCGCTTTTTCAACACACGGAATAAAGTTCCGCGTCACATTTACGCACGTCTCTTTTCCAACGGTCGTCTTTGTCCACTCCGGGAGCTTGATGCGTTGGATGACAGCGCGCTTGTGACAACCAACGCCACCAACCGACACCACCAAATCCGTTAATCATCGCTGCTGATAAATGGGACACGAGATTCGTGTGATTGGCGAGTGGATAGCTGAACATTTCTTCCTTTTTTTTCGTTGTTCCTAACTTTTCCTTTCGCGCTTGAGGCTTGATTTTCAGTCGCTTTTTGCTACACAATACAACGTTTCAGCAGGTTCTCACTTGCCGTGACGTGTGACGCTGTGAAGTAATGACGGGTGTCCAGTGGTGATGTTAATGTTGGGGGCTGTCATCGAATGTAGGGCACCAGGCTCACAGTCTATGGTCGAAAAAGCGTAGGCGTTTGATCAGAACCGCTAAATTACCGCGGTCAAATTTGTTCCATGGATTGAGAGATATCTTGTTTACATGTATTTGAAGGAAATTTTTTAAATAGCGGGGTGTAGAAGTTGTACACATGAGCTCTTGATGCTAGTCGCGTTTGAAAAAATCAGATATATCTAGAAGTAACTAATATTGGAAGGGAATTCTTTGAATTGTGTTACGTTAGCATTTGATTAGCCTTTCCGATTCGATCGGTCTTAAATGTTTGTTTGTTTGATGGCAAGCTGAGTAGCGCGATGTAAAAATGGCAAATGAGCTCGGGACTGCTCAGGAGTGTATGCCCTCCCGGGTTTGTGCACGACCAAGTGCTTTACTCCTTGTAACCTTTTTCACCATAAAACATTCTCATGCAAAACGACGTGGGAAAAGTACTGAAAGTTGTTTGGTTTATATTCATTTTTTCCGGGCTCCTATTTGGAAACGAAAAAAAAATCATTTACTTAATTTTTAATACTCTGGGCCAAAATGAAAAGTTTGTTCAACTACGTTTTTGTGAAACAAGCAGCAGAAATAGAAATTTCTGTAATTTTGTACAACAGCATTTAATTTTTCCTTTCCAGGTAAAAGTCATGCAAATTTTATCTTGCTGGAAATATTTCACGATTGCAACACATTTGGAACATTTCACGCAGAACATTTCTAAGTTGCAATAACCAAAGAAAAGCTTTTGGCTTCAAGGACTTGCATAGCACCTCGGCTGAAAGCTCCCCCACACAATCATTCTACGAAACGCTTTTCTTCGCATCGCAGGAATTCCTCCTCCGCGGCGCTCCCTGTCGTTTCCATGCTTCAAGCCACTGGCCCAAAGCTACACTGGGAGGGAAAAGTTTGTTTACACTCTACTACACCAACAGACACGCTTGCCATGACGACCGTTTTATTCGTCTGTATCGGTGACCCTGTTCCACTACATCTGCGACCTGCTTCCGCCGTGCCTGTAGCACGAAAGCTGCATGAATGAAAGCGTCCCTTTTTTCGGCACAAAGGGCATCGGAACGGCAAGCAACGTGTGCGTTTGATTTGCTTTGTTTGTAGTAGAGGCTCGTTGTATTACGTCGTCATTTTATAGACTCCCACGGCCGTGCATTATTCCGTCTCGTTTTCACTCACCGGTTTTCGTCGGTAGAGCTACCTAATGTCTTGTTGTGGTTTGTTCACTGTATTGCTAGTGTTTTGCTTTTGCCTCAACCGAGTTTCCTTTCGCGTGCCAGCGCCCCTCGAAGCTCCCGTCGGTTTTCTCTTCGCCCGTTTGCAAGCGACGCTTCCAATCGATGACGTTTCAACCCGCTTTTCCGTGACGTGTCGTAACTTATCCTGCCAGTGGGAAAGTGAACGCATGCCGGCAAGAGGGGGACATGCGCGCGGGGAATCATAGCGAACATGTCTCGGGCAGCTTGCCTGCATGCTTCGGGAAATCGTTTCGTGTCAGTTTCCCGCGAGCTTTCGGCCGGTACGGTTCGGTTTGGCGCTCCTTTTGTTTTCCCACTGTCTCCTCGCTCACTGTATGCGTACGTTTCGTGCCAATTACGTTACTTTTGTGGTGTATAATCGATGCTTCGCTCAGTGTAGTGTTGTTAAAAACAGAGGCAATGGGCAGAAATGTGTTTCCATACTGGCTCGAGCGCGAGCAGATTAACCTGCAGTGGAGGCAGATCGGGACCACACCTCGTTGTTTGTGTCTGGTTTGATTTGTTGGGTTAAATAGGAGCGTGTTTTCTACCAGCACTACGACCTTTGTGTGTTTGTTATTTAAACCTTTAAAGCAGAAAGCTACTATTGTTGTTGGTGTATATTAAGTGAATGCTAAAATTATGTTTTATTTGCCTAAACATGTTTCAAATTTACCTCTGCAATATGTTCGAGAAGAAATGCAGATGATTGTTAAACGTCGTTGTTAAAACTATTCAAACTAATTTGATGTAATGGCTGGCATATAGAAAATTTCCGTGGGACTAATTGAAGATTGATACTTCTCAAAGCCACGTAAAAGGGGATGGGAAAATGTAGTGCAATAAAACACACTCTAACTGCATCACCCATGCCGCAGTAGCAGCTGTACTGAATAAGTAATAATCAAACATCCGTAACATAATTTCGGCCACATTATGAACGATTCGGCTGTAATAAGGTTTTTTTTTGTCGGTGGCAAAGAATTCCCCTGCCGCTACGGTTTGATTCTATTGAGTAAAAATAATTTATTCAGTTCAGTCAACGTGCTGCTCCTCCAGCAATCAGTCCGAGTCGGATGCTGAACGGATTTCAATTAACTAGCGCATAATTTCATCAGCAGTTGTACATGATGAGTGTATGGTGCAATTAAAGAAGTATGCTCGCTGCCTTTGCTGCGGAAATAGTACGCCAACATCGTACCGGTTGGTACAGATGGTGTATTGAAATATTAATCATTCTTTCTGTCCCCTGTTTCCAGATGCTTGTTGACTTTGCTCGAGGTTAAGCCTTGTGGTCTTTAGGTTTTCCCATCAGCACCAGACTGCGTCATGCCGATGACTCTTGCGATAAGGGACTAGCTCCATTCGCATCGATGTGATCTATGACGGCGTGCTGTATCACTATCGGTCGATTGGCCGAGAGCGTGGTGGACAGGAACGAGGGACACGTTGCATGCAGCAAGCTGTTTGCGAATGAGATTAATTAACACCTGAACACAGGCTGTGGGTGTCTGCAACGCGATGTGTCGTAGTTGAATGGAAGATAGATTTTTCGAACGAACCCGAACGCCATTTTTCTCCATTACAAGACAGGATGGTGGGGGAACGAGGATCACGCAAGGAATGACACCGACTGTTTGCAAAACATATTAAAAGGTCGTTCCGGTGCCTTCCCGGAAAGCAGCAGCTTGAAGATGGGTGGGGTGGGCGGCGGGTTGGCCTTTGTGGGTGGCAAAAAACATGTCTGTGCCTCAAGTTAATGGGAAAGTGTGGTCTCGTGTAAGCGCGATCGATCGTGATTGTTTGCCACGTGTTGTTGACAGCAGAGGAAGCAATTTGATGCAAACACGCTAATTGTGGGAGGATTGATAAAAAACACACTCGTTACGCAGACAAAATTACGGAACAAAATGCTGTCGATATGGGATCCCGCGTTGTTAAATTCAAGCCACGTGACAAACATCTTCTGCACAGCTTAATTTGTATTTTAACTGAGCATGGTATACAATCCTGCAACAATCGCACGGCAGTAAATGCATGATTATTCCAAACAACTTCTTTTCAAAGATCAAAGAAAGTTCATGCGGATGTTTTAAGTTTCTTATTCCCATTCCAAAAGAGGCGAAATTTCTATTCAGGACACTCCAGCAATCCCACGAGATCATAAAAGGAAATCTGCCTCAATATAAGGCTCAAACTCATTACACCATCAAATCAAATACACATTACATCAAAGGCAAATATACCCCAGTGAATGGTTCTTGCCACAGATGCGATCACGAACGGCGCCCAGATCGACCCTACCTTTTCGCAGCATAGAGTGCCATAGACCGTGCACGTAGCCGAACGAAATAGACAACCTACCATTTGCCGCGAGGAGAGCTGGAAGTGCTGGTGGAAAACCACAGTCATTTCCCCGCCTTGCAATTGAGCGAGTCTCGGGTACATCGCACGGTTCAAAAGACCGCGTGCGTAGGCATGGACAGCACGGTGGGTCAAAGTTTTAATTACCTACACCAGCGCATCGACTAGGGCACTCGCTTTTTGGTTCAGATTTTGGGACGTTCCTTGTATTATGGTTTTTTTTTGCTTTTAGGTTCTTCGGTACGACATGACACACAGATAATATGCACTTTGGGCCATGTTTGCTCAACGCAGCAGCATAACATGCGAACGGTTAGAAAAGGAGGTGCTTTGGTGTTAGAAAAACTTTTTCCACACACGCTGTATGCTTCTGGGGGAACTGGGATTATTTCTTTTTTTTTTCTTCTTCCAACAACCATTTACGTGATAGCGCTGCGATTGGATTCTGTTAAACTTTTTCTATGATGATCGGTTCGGGTTGGAGCGCGTGTGTTTTGGTCCCGGTCTGCTTCGACACCCGCTCACTAATGGATGTTTTATAGAGCAAGTGACGAAAGAAAAATGAAAGTGTCGCAGGGAACGACAGTTTTTCGCCGAGAAAGAATAGCTCTTCCAAAAGGCTGCTGGTGTCAAGCTTCGATAAAACGTCAAACACAAAAAGCTAAACGCAAACTAAGCGACACACTTTACTAAGCGAATTGAAAGGGCGATGGAGGTAAATTGCTTGGCAAGCAATAGTATTGTTTAAAATGTCAAAATCAGATTCGATTAAATTTGACTGAAGCGGGCTAAGACTTTACATGTTTTTGGAGGGAATTTGTGTGGATTTTAGGTCATAATTTTCCCCATAATGGATTGGTTTTCTATCACGAACAGCGCCAAACCAGTTTTCCTCGTGCCGAGCCAATAGCAAAACCTGATACCGCTCAGATACTCGTTAAGTATTATTAAATTTATCAACAGCCAGTGCAGTAGATTGGTTACTACACGGCCACAGTGAGTGCTTTTAACGGGGACACATTGAAGAGCGGGTACGGACGTTTAAACAGACCTGAAACAGAAGTTAATAAAAAGAGTTTCACAGCGCTTTTCGATCCCTGGATAGCGCCATGCCATTTTTCCGTGTGTCACTTCTTGACAGCCGAAAAGCAAACAAAAACCACTGCCCGTAGAGAGTTGTTGGAGTTTTTCAACGGCACCGGATGTTGGAAGCAAACCGTGCACCAGCCAATGCGGCAAGAGCACCCACAAAAAATAAAGCAAAATGTTCCAGACCTCGAGGGAGATATTTTTGGGTAGCTTTAAAAGCTTCACCACCGTTCCACTAAGAAGAACTCAAATCGATGGCACAGTCTTGGATAATTTTGGAGGAAAACGAGAGTCACCCGAACTACTGGCCTGTGTCTGCTACCGAGGCTCTGAATTTATATTTAGCCTACGATACGTGCAAAAAAGTTGGTCGGATTTCGGTTCTTGGTGTGCGAGGTGGAATGGAGAAAAGGATCACATGCTCATGTAAAATACAGTTTGCACGTCTATGGTACGATGGCGGACGGCTAGCGTTTGACCTAATAAGTGTTCCAGAATAACCGCATGTGGAAATGTTGATGGTCCAACGAATCAAGCATTAAAGTGAACTAAACAATTCAGCTGCCATAAAAATGGATGCAGTATAAGTAAGAAGATAATGTATTCACATAGAAGAAATCCAAAGATTACACACATAGACAAATCCTTATACTACATCTTTAGTCTTTATCCTATCAATCTAGTTGGAACTTTCTAGTTTTCTTTTTAGTCTTAAATTTAATCAATCATTTTCTTTAAGTCTAGCAAATGCAAACCGCTATTGAGGACATATATAAGATTAAATCCTCAGTTCGTCCAATTTAGTTGAAGTTTTCCGATGTCATATTGATTGCCTGGTAGATTCTAGTATTGCTGATAACCGTGCGATGTAGAGTAAAATGCAATTTCAAATCAACTTCAAGAACCCATATGGCAAGAATGTCTTCCATTACGTCATTGGTAGCGATGCGTTTCTAGTGACATTATTTGTCATCATAAGTTCAGTTCCATATTGTGTCTCACGTGGGCTTTACAACCCCGCGGAGGTCGGATAACATTGTTCAAAGTTGTTCGAGACATCTTCGAGTGAACCTCTTACCACCTGTCGCACGCAGAAGAAATGACTCACGTTTCATGGCAAACGATTTTCTTCGAGTCGCAGAGACGTTGAAGTTGAACGGGTAGGGCGTTATTGAACGAACCAACTGCTCACCCAGAAGATGCTGCAGAGCTTTGTTGACTTTCGCTTCACTTCAGACAGTGTAATCACCCTATTTTGGTATTACAAGGAAGAAAGAAGGAGTCTGGATGCACTTTAAATTGACAATGGAGGCGCCTGATACTTCATCGGTTACCGAGCACCTGAAGTCCACAATGGTGGTGCCTGGTGGTTCAGGATGTGAGCATGTACAACGTAATGCAAGTTTTCACGCGGAAGAAGGGAAAATTATAACGTATTTTTTCCAAAGAATCTATGTACGGATAATATGTAAAATCAGCGACGAAAGATTATCAGCTCGTCAGATCGTACCATCCGTTTCAATCAACTCTCCAAAGTAGTAAGAAACTACCAAAAAATGTTAACCTCTCCAGCGTTTGCAAGCGTGGCTTCGAAAACATCACCACACAAGAGCATAATTGTTCCCTAAGTATATCGATAATAAAGAGGCCAAATTAAGATAATCGTTAAAGAATCATATCCCTCCCATCTTGATGCATCGAAATGGTAGGTCGGTTTTGGTTGGGGAGAAAAATTCGCCTTCCTTGTCATCGATCCTATGCGCGAATGAAAGAACGAGATAAGCTTGTTGGAGACGTATAAAGGTTGGAAGGCAGATCCTGCCTCACCATTACTTGCAAGTTCAGGTTGTGAATCTCTTCACAAAGATCCACTTTAAGTCTACTCCAGTAGGTACTCGCGTGAAGCAAGTTTTCGCCAATTCGCATAGCTTCAGATCATCAATCAATCGGCCCTTCGATACCGTCCCGTTCGACTAGTTCAGACATGAAAGATGTACCGTTCACCGGTCGATGGGGTGAAATTGAATCTCTTGTTCTGACAACGAACTTTTGCACCGCCCGTAATGCCGACGAATACCCATTTCCGTACGGTACACTTTTCGCTACCGATCGCCCTCTGTTAACTTTCTGGAAGCAAGGGATATCGACTATCCATATTCCCGTTATTACCTGATCCTTCCGAGAATGGATGGACCAGTTGTACACCGGTCGATATTTGGTGTAAATTATTTAGCCATCCTAACGTATTTCAAAATTCCAATTTGATTTAAACTAGTGTTAGCTCTGTAGGGTAAAATTCTTTTTTTGTATCACTTACGCGTTGTTTGAATTCAGTATGATCATTACAATAATTTCACAAACTGAAAATGTAAGGAATGGGCAACCATAAACAATTATTTATATTAGTTTTCGGTAGGAAAGGCTATTTGTTAGTTCTTGTATTTTCCAGGATAAAATAATAGCTTTATTCCAAAGTTATACGATAAAACTCAAACTCAAACTTATGGCTAAATGAAACTCCTTGTCAAATGTTAATCGGGACAAAAAAGATGTTGCTGCGAACTCCAGTTTAGGTCATCACACGACAGCGAAAGCGCTGCAAACACATGCCAAAAATGCTGGTAAATTTTTATCGCTCGTTCAACGTGATGACGTATGCTTCCGGTATCCTTGCATACTTGTGTGCTCGGGATGCGCCGCAGGTCATTGTACTTTACTGGCCATATTGGGGTCATCGGGTGCCGAGCTGTTGTTTCTGCTGAAATGGTAGCGAGCTGCAACGCAATGCAAGAAGCACCCAATTTTATTTTCGACAAGAGGGCCTCATATGGAGACGCTATAAAAACATAATTTGGAACGGTTGATGTGAGTTCGTGCGAGTATGAATCGTGCCTAACAGGAGTGTTGATAATAAGGGCAATGCAGACAGCCGAAATCGCTCCCGAGCTCGTATCCGCTCGACTCGACTACATCTGACCGTTGCCGAGTTATCGATTACTGCGTAGCTTGTGGCATCTTGAAAGTCATTGGTCCTTACTTGAGAATCCCTCTCGCTGGTTCGTTATTTGATGCAGCTTAATGATAGTGTTGCTTTGTTCCACTGACACAGTTTTGAGACGACGGCTTAGCTATTTTACAACCATCGCAGCTCATCGGAAGAAGTTTAGAATATTTTTTTAATTTGCTGTGAAACTTGTGCTAAGGATAATCAACGCTTAGTTTATTAAACCATGTACATGTATGTCCATCTTTTGGCGCTTGGCAGGCATATTTTGATTGCTTCATCTTATCGAAACACGTTTCATCGTGTAAGGAAAACAAATGATGTTTCCCATTGTTCCCGGGAAATTTGAAAATGCCATCAGTGTGCAACAGTTGCAAATGCTGGCAAACCGTTTTGTTGAACGGGTTGTTATTAATCCAAGAGCTGGATAAATTAATTCCACAAATCAGCACGCCAATTGCGTAAATCCCACCGCATTTATAGAACGTTCGTCGAGCAGTGTGAAATGTAATTGCATCCGTTTGTGGTAAAGATATCCCTGGAGAAGAACACTGACTTTGCGAACCATGACTAATGCGCCCCTAATCGCGTTAGGGACCGAGAATTGCATAAACCATACCGGTACGGTGCACCATATATCTTACTGCCGTTAATTACCGATTCGAATTGCATCCTTAGCCAGCCTATCCATTTCCGAACGGGGCTCAGTCGGCCGAGAGAAACGTTTTCACGAACGGGTGCAATTTGTAGCTGGCACCTGTCGCTGGCAGCTTGACGCAAATGAACATCGTCGGTTGTACCTCCGCTCAGTGCCGTGCACCTGCCAGCGTTATCGAACACCGGCGCCCGGTAATCCTTTTCTTGCCAATCTGTTTGTGACAGCACCGGTATCGATATCTCGCCGCTGCTAATGAGAATGACAAAGTTGTCCCTTGTTTGTCCGCTTCGCGCGTCATCGTGTCACCAACAAGCAACACCCTTGCTCGATCAACTACTCCCGCGCTCACGGTGATCGAAAAGCTTACCCGTTACTTTGACAACCAACAGCTGGAAAGCGAGGAAGTTGCTACGGCTAAAGCTGTCAGCTTCTCTTAACTGCCAGTTTACCGCGGACGACGTTGAGTGTTTTCCCAGAATTCAGATTTCGGCGGAACTTGTGCAACTGGAACTAATCGCGGGTTGGCCTTTTGTTGTTTTCTCACTTTTCTGACTCCAGCAAGTTTGTAACAACTAATCCCAATGCATTGTGATGGATAAGGTTGTAATGTGCACCAGTGTTTGACCGCGTGGAGAAATGGTGATTTTACCATCAAAGCAATCTATAACAAAATAACACCAACATAAACACCATGTGATAGGATCTCGGTTTCATAAGTAAACAACCATGTTCAAGTGATTCCGACCGTAAAAGTCTCCCACGGAGCATTAACAACGAGCGTGTGTGTGTGTGTGTACATAGCGTAGGAGTAGACCAGTACCACTAGCGAACGGCGAAATTAACAGCGATAGCCTCGGTCCACTTTACAACAGCGGTGAAAGGAAAGAAAACCAACCAACCTCCCACATCAACTGGCCTAAGCCCGTCCATTCCATTAAGACTGTTCCTTTTCCGATTCCGTCTCGTCCGGCTGTGTCAACTCGTTCCACAAAGGACCAACCAAACGAACGAAAGTACCTACCAGCTGCTGATCCGTCCACGCACGACAAGCGGCTTTCATTCGATCCGGACAAAAATCCCGCTGAGTTGCAATGAGTGGTAGTTCGCCCTGGTGAATGCGATCCGGCTGTGCACGCGTTTAATGTTCTCCCATTCGGTGTTGTTCCTGGTGGTGGTGGCGGATGTTACATGCTCGGTTAAAAACTCGACCCCAGGTGGACCATGTTGTGTTTCAATCTGAAAATTGCGACCATCTTTCGCACGTACCGGGAGTCGGATCCGGTGCGGGACCGGAGTCAAAGTTTGTTCACGCCGCCACCGCGTGCCCCGCACCGGGACATTGGGGCACTTCGCGTCCTGCAGAGACGTGCATCGAGTGTTATGTAAGTGGCGCCTACAAACCTAGCCTCAGCAATTTCTTTTTTAAATAAACGATTACATCAAATGCAGCTATTTTGAAAACTTATTTTGGAAAAACATGTATAATAACTACTGAGCAAAACTGTGTATGCTTTACTGATCATCTGTTTCAATCTATAACTGTTGGGCTGCCCCCTTTTCGGAAATTCGTCTTCGAACGGTCAACCTTTTTTTTTTTTTTGGTTTATGCTCATGAAAAGAATCTTACCTGCTGCAGGCATAGAATTTGGTGTATATTAAAAACACGCGGTTCCAAAGCAGCACTCATCGTAAATCCGGACATGAAACTTCAAATGCAATCTATCTAACAACGCTTAACGACTAAACGAGGATTCTTAATATCCCTACGCGGGGATTATTTGTGGCAAGCTTTCGTGTGCCCGTTTCTGGTTCGAGAATCACAAATAACCTACTCGCTAGTCGGCTAAAAAAAAAGGATAGACTTTTAGGGGGTAGCCGCAATGAGCTTTTGGAAAGGAAGGATGGCCGACATCCTGTTGGACTCTTGTACAGAACCTGTTTGTTTGGCTAACACACTGGGTCGTAAGATAAGAAGTTGTACGATAGTATGTTTTATGTTTTAAAAGCATGGAATAACGATTTGCATTGTTGTCCGTTGGTAGGTCCTTACCTAACAGAGCAAGCAATCTGTTTTGAACTTCAAAAGCTAGGTCATCGTTGAATTAAGAATAAAGCGTTCTGTATCAATTTAAGCATTACATTAAATTCCCAACAGTTCATATCACCGACAGCTGCATACTGCTGTGCTGAGAAAGATACATGTTCCAGCCCGTCGGGCCAGCGTGCTGTCCAAACTTCATGCACCATAAACACGAGCCCACAGCGGTGAAACTCAAAAGAATACTTGCCCAGTGAACTAAGAACGAACCTTTACGAGCCATACAAGCATGCTGCTCGTACAGACCCAAAAGCTTATTGTTGTTAGCTTTTCTTCGTCCGACGTTTGTGTTTCTTACCCGCTTAAATCAACAGACCGAAGAGGTTGTTTTTGGAAAATAAAGTTCTGTTACTTCAATTGCACACGCATGCCTCGGTAACCCTTAGCTGATGCGATTCCGTATATTTTGGGTAAAATTGGTAACAACATCACCCCGAAGGTGGTTTCGATGAGCTTGTCGTTCGTATGCTTGACCGATTCTTTGAATAAACTGTTTCTGCAACTGAAGCAAGTGCAACTTTTAAACTTTCGATTTTGAATGAAGATCTAACACCTACTTATTTTGTTCTGTATGTTGGAAATTTGTCAGATGAAGCCACTGAGATTCTGGGAAGCGAAAACTAAATTCATAATTCCCTCAAGAGCCAATGTACACGCCTTTCCGTGCTTTTACTCGTAATATTTGAAACACAGGAATACCGCATAGCGGAGTGTTTTATTTAATTCATTTCGAGTTCGTCTTAGAGCTACCATCGCTGCCGTCTAAAAGACGAATGCTACCGGAGTTGAGCGGCTAGCCTTGTCAAATTTTCTCCGTAAAACCATATTCCCTAGACTACGGGTGACACTGATGAATGGCTCTCGGGGAACAAAACCAAGCCAAATTTCGGCGAGGAGTTATGCCACGAGTTTGTTCATCGTTTTTTTTTTCTCTGATTATTTCCACTTTTCAAGTTTATTTGAATTTTGAACATAACCACTCGTTATCAATTAGCGCATTAATGTGGTTTTTTGTAGTCTATTGTAAAATGTTGTTTTGACGGAGGAACGCAGGCAAAAACAGAAAGACAAAAAGTAAATTGTGAAATTCCAAGATAACTAATGTTTTGTTAAATTTTCTCTTTGCAGTACTTCCGCCACCGAACTCATTTCCAGAAGAGGTGTCTTTTCCAGACGACACTACGGATCCGTGGATCAGGTAAAAGGAATATTTCAGAAAAACTTTGTCATGGTAAATTAAAATTTTTAAATCTTCTTTGATACGGGAGAAACAAGGAAAAGAAACACAATGCAAATTTGTCTTCCATAATTAAAAACATCAAACGCTGATCGCTTCGTAATTTGTTTAGTTTTTATTTTTTTATTTTAAGCAAATCTATGGAAAGAAAAGACAAGCAAGAAAAAAACATATCTGATTTTTTAAGTCAACAGTGCCAAAGCAATATCGAAATACCCAAAAGGGTAAATATTTTCAAGGTCAATCTGTTCCTTCTACATTTGATCATTAGTTTCTTTTATACTTCAAGTCCTTTCTGTACCTTTTTGATGAACTTCATTCATCTTCCGCTTATGGGTGTTCGTGTTTCTTTGTGCTGTAAATATTTTTTTTGAACGTATAATAGAAAATCACACGAAAAAGGATGTAATTACGATCCTAAGGCTGCCAAACGTTTATTCGCTGCTGTATCGTACTTGGTATATGAAAAAGCTGTTGTATCCGTTCGTGTTGAAGAAAAAAAACGGAGACGCTTGATTAAGCTGGTCGATTAATAAAGCCCTTTAGAAAGACGCTGCTTGCTCCGTGTAGTAATTCAATTGGAGCGTCGAGAACCTTTCTGGGACCTTTCGATTTTTCATACTTCCACTCCATTGATCGTTGCGAGGCAATCCATATTAATGACGATTAACGAAAGAGATGATGGGGCTGCCTAGGAAAATGCATCACCGTTTCTCGAAGTATCCGGTTTTCAGAATGCTATAAATCAGTAACAGCTGCTGTAAACTGGCGAGATAAGAAGTATGGAAGTATCACAATATTAATAACAGAGTTTGCTTCTATAACATTATTCAATCCATTCTTGTTGCTGCAGGAAGAGAAAAATGAGATTAGATATTTGAAGTTAAATTCAGTGATTTAAAGTAAAAGTGTCATGCAATTTCCCCAAATAAATAATTCCTTATAATATATAATAATAATACTAAACATAAACTTATAAAAAAGGTAAAAGTTAAATTAATAGAAAGATTTCGGTGTGGTGGTTCGAGTGTTTTCGATGGGCTTGCTTTCCTGCAACATTAACGTTCACAGCGAGAAACGGGAGAGACAGAGAGCAGAGGGAAACATTTCCATTAGTACACGTCCAGCATACGCGCACGATACTCACGGTTTGGCAGGATGTAGATTTTGTTCGTGATTTGATAGTAGTCGTAGTCCTCCTCCGACTCCAGCATGGTGGACGGATCGTCGCCGATGTAGTCCAACTCCGACGCATGGTAGGACTGCGTGTTGTAGAAGGTGTCCAGGATCTTCCGGGGCACTTCGGGGTAGCGCGTCCGGTTTGGCACCTGCTCAATGCCGAGCTTCAGCAGGACGTGCGCCTTGATCGACTTCAGCGAGGCCATCGCGTAAACGTTGCGGTACTGGCACGCTTGGCATCTGAGCTGATGGTGGTTGAACAGCGAGTCCGGCCCGTCACCGTAACCGGCCGTCAGCTCGGCCGAATCGTACCCGCCGGCGAGGTCTGCCTGCCTGAACGCCTGGCTGGTGTTGAGGAGATTGTCGTACTTGGCGCCATTCGCGACCGACTCCTTCGAGCCGCTCTCGGAGCCGTAGTCGTGGCCGCAGATGGCGACGGGCAGCAGGAGACAGGAAACGCACAGGAGCCACATCACACGCACTGCCCGGACCGAGTGGCTGGCTCCGTTCGAATGCATGGCAGCAGGCACCTCGCCCTAAGCACTTTTCACAGGCGATGGTTCTTTCTTCTACAAATCTCCTCTGCCTCCCAGGCGTTGCAAAGGATCACTACAGAGTAGAATGAACACACACAATACAATGTTCCCAGTGAAAGCTGTCCACTGTTGCGCCCGTTTCACGTCACCGAATGGTCAAGTCCTTACAATGTTTAGGTGAATGTAACGACGCTATACCACGCTGCCCTGCGGACAGTGCCGACGTTCTTATGCTAGTCACAGCCCGAGAGCAGTCTGAATTTGCACAACCATCGGCATGAACCGTTCCGAGCCACACCAAGTTGCAAACTGCGCCAAGCGAGCGAGGGATACAATGTTGCCCGCCACGCTTAGGCTAATGATATTTATACAACTCCAGTGCGACCCGAACCGGTCCGGTGGGGTTAAAGGCGTGAATAACGGCCGTGTGACTCCTCCGCTGTGCGTTCGCGCCAACTCGATCAGCCTTGGGCGAAAAGGCGGGCGGGAATGCGCCCGACCCGACCGCGTGTCAATCAATTGGCATCAATGAACGCTGCGAGACGGCGCCATTTTTCGCGAGAACTGCTGGCGGTCTCACCCTTCCGTCCGCCGGCCCCGGTTTGCCCCGGCGGCGGGTTAAATGGTTTCAATTAAAATTGATTTTAATCGGCCCGCACTCCGCAACGGGGAACGGAAATGGTTTCGTCCGACATCGGGTTGGATCCCGGCATGCGTTGCTGTGGGTCTCTGTTGCCAGCTCCAGGGATGTCGCTGAACTCTTTATGGGTGCATCTTTATGGTGATTGCCTTCCGATGTTGGCGATGCAACAAATCGTGTCGAATCGTCGGCACACTTTGCGTCGCCGTCGGCGCGCTGTATGATGCAATTGGATATGTGAAGTGCGGCAAAATTAAGTCTATTGTTCTTAACATAACAAGAAAACATAAACTCATAAGCAATTATTTTTGACAATAATTTTGAATTTATTGATTGTAGATTTGGATGTTAGAAAAACCCTTTAAGCCTATACACCTATGGATTGAAACATTCGCTGGTTTAATGATACAGCATCAAGAAAAAAAGTCCTTTCCATTCTGCCAACAACAGCAGATTCTGCAGAACGTTAAATTTATTTTAAACTATGATCAATCTCTACTTGTTGATGTTTTGCTTGAAAAAAAAACCCTTACTTGTTGATGTACCATATTTGTTGTAAAAAGAGAAAAAAAAACTCTGAATCGTTTCAGTTAGATGAAACTGGAAAGCATCCAGTTTTCCAAATGAACTTTAAACAGCACGCAAGATCAAATTACGAAAAAGGAAAACTCGCTGTGATTTTATTTCACCCGCTGTTCTGTTCTCGGTACGCCCTCTGCACAAGTTTTCACGCCAAAAAACTCCCATTCCTTTCGCCAACGCCAAACTGTACAGTTTTTGGCTCGCTGAACCGGCAACCGATATCATGGTCCCAAGCTGCTCGGGCTTCGTTTCGCGATTCACCGTTCAGATTTTCGTTTCACCGAAAAGTTCGCCCATGCCACCACATTCCGGACGGTTGGCCAGCCGGCAACAGAGATGCTATGTGCATGGCTTCGGCTGCCACTTGTTGTGACATTTAACGACGTTTTGCTATCTATGTTTAATTCATATGTTGCAAACGGTTCGCTGGAAGCTGAACATTCCATTGTTTTATCCGAAGGCCAAGCATTGCTGCTATCTTCTTCAGTTTGCGGGAGGATTCTTTAGTCGATAAGCGCGTCAATGTGCATAGTCGTAAGATGGTCCTTTTAATGTTTGAGGGCTGAATTCAGGAATGATGGTCAAGATGTCACTTCAAAAATGAAAGAACTGGGGTACTTCAACATTTTGCCATCAGTGTGTTATTTTCACCAATAACCGCTTGAAAGCGGAATGCAAAAAATGAAAATAAATTCTTCTACATGCTCTTTGACCGCTCGGCATCGAAGGCAGTGGGGAAGAAAATTCTTTCCGGGGACTGTTCCCGCACAAAGAAAAACAATCAATTCAATTCTATTTCCCACCGAACGAACGATGGCATCAGGTGATGCTGCGTTTATGTGTGTGTGTGTGGGAGTGTACATTCCACTAGCATACCGCTTGTCCCAGCTGCCAGGGATGCCGACGACGATGGAAGCGATGGCACAAGAAATTTACGACCATAACCTAATAGCCACGCTAGAGCACGTTTTCTCGTTCTGAGGATTTTCCAATAAACGAAGCGAGAACCTGTCTGCGGGACCGCAGTGATGTTTGAGCTGAAATTTGAAACCCTCTGGTGGCGGGAAGGTTGCTCGATACCACTTCACCTCGGAGACACATCGTACGGTGACAGATCATTAGCTCACCGGAGCTGCGCCACTTGTAAAGTGCCAGCCGGACAGAACCGAATGCGACCGGCATGCAGAAGGAAGGACACACACACTCACCCTGTAACCGAGGAGAACGGTTTCATCAATTATGGCGAAAGGAAGGAAATTGGCCTCGCGCTGAGAGCGGCTCTAAACCTGATGAAGAGGAGTTCGCGTAGATGCTGCACGGTACTTGCACCGTACTTCCAACGCCGAAGAACGACGTCTCCAATCAAACGTATTCGCTTCACCGGTCCTGCAAACAAAACCGGGCGCCGTTTGAGCTGCTGAGCATCGCGTATATTTAACGTCCAGCAGTTTTCTCCCACAGTAAAATGGAAGCGAGCTGCGCAGGCACTCATAACAAGAAACCGTCACCAGATCCTCCACCGTGGACCACACTCCGAATTACCATATCGAGTGGGCAATCACTTCACCTCACCAGCAATGAATTATGCATTCCCCACCGAACAGTCCTTGAAACGTGCGCGTTTACCGAATGCACAGTCAGCACGACTTGGCAAAATCCTAGGAACACACGCTCACAACTGACTGCTTCCCTTTCCGGGGGGCGACAGTTCTGTTGACCTGCAAAAATTAAACGTCAGGAGAAAAAAAATATGCAGATATGAATGAACTGGAAACGGTAGACCGAAGCCAATGCCGCAGTGATACCCTGGAGCGCTCGGATCTACATCCCTAACCTGCTGAAGCGGTGATTTTGTGAACCTGCAGGACAATAGTTTTAATTATTCACCCAGACCTTTTACCCCTGTCCCTTCCTTGTGAGATCCAACCGTATGCAGTAATAGTCTGCAGGTTAAACGCGGAAAACGCCGGGATAGAAGCCGTTCTGGGTTTCGGTTTGTTCCTTCATATGCGATTCACCTGGTTTATGGGCAATAAGCGTCCCGGTGCAGCTTCACTCTTCCTTGAGGCGAACTTGGAGAAAACTGTCCCCACTAATACGATTCCACAAGCGGTAGCGGAAAATCAAATGTCTTACGCTCAGGATGGTCTCGATGTTTTCTCTCTCCCGCAGTTGCCGCAGTCGGAAATTGATGGATTAGATCCCAACTGCCGTCGGTTTCGCCTGGAGAACGGAGAGTCGCTAGCGGAGAAGGATGAGGTAAGTAAAGACGAGTGAATTCGAATTTGCGTCCCAGTAACTTTTTGCTCGACTTAGACTGATTATCCGACTGTTTGTTTGAGTTTAGATTGGTTGCATGATTTAATGCATGCAACCATGTTTGCTACAGCCAAATAAGTTTCCAACACCAAACACCACATTCGCAGAAAACTGTTAAGTAGCATAATTTCAGATGTTCTCAGAACTTTGTTTCAGATAACCTACACATTTTAAAGAATCGACATTGATTTGATTGTGTAACCTTCCTTATTTTGAACGCCTCAAACCACGTTGTTTAGGATAAAACTGGGTATTGGTGGTTGGACGCGGAAAAAACCTTTTTAATGTACTAAGATATCGTTAGCAGAAATAAAAAAAGATGTTGTCGATTTATTGAAACAAGATAGAAGCCGAGAATATTGCAAGAATAACTTAACTAACAATAACTGTTCAATACACATAACGGTTAATCTTTCATCTCTGACCTCGGATTCTTTCCTCGTCTATCTTATTATCACTTAGTCTGATGAAATTCATTACATTTCAATAGACATCGCTTAATAAAATCATCCACCATTCGATTCTCCCACTCCCTAATCGTACAGTTAAAATTAGATTTTCTATTTGGCGAAAAGTTTTCAAACATATCACCAGGCGGATCATCTTACCATGTACCCCTGTACCTTGTTGATAATTTGAATGAATTATGCCCCCTGGAGACGAAAGAATACCTCGAACTGGATGTAAACTGAAAACTGGTCGCTCCGGGTGACAAAACTTTTCCATCACGACAGCTAATACATCACACTCGATCTGGGAAATAAAACTCAAGCCGAGGATTGACGATACGGTCTCATAGAGGTGTTGAGAGGAAGGAATACCGAAATAAGGATGACACAGAATCGACAGGCAGAGAGACAAAAAAAAAACTTAAACTCCACGACGATGTCCCGATTGATGGAAATATTTCGATACTCATCACTTCTGCTTTTTTCTGTCCAAATTCTTCTCTCGCTTTCTCGTGGAAAAAAACCAACATCTCTGGCCCACACCCCTTTACTTTTATAACTTCGGCCCAACAACTCAACTTTTTCCGACACGCTGCTTCACCGAACGTACGGCTACCGATGATACCCCAACATCACACATACAAAAAAGGTTTTCGGGTCACCCAGCATCCCAATACTGGAGAATCCGGAACATCAAACGCGATGGTACTTTAAGTACTTTTTGGGAAAATGTAAGTATGACGCAGTCCTTTTTTGTTGCTTCCTTCTATTCACTGTTGTCATGCTTTTAATTTAAAGCAGGGTTTCCACTTTCTTGCTGTTCCCCATGCTTCTGTTCCATTTATGTTTAAAAAATAATAATTTCAACCGATCAATTAAACTTCCAGCATCGTTATTTGTGGAAACTGCAGCAGATTCCTTACAGTTTCATATCAGCATCGTCCACTTTAGACTCCACTCGAATGCTCAGGTAGCCGAATGATTGCGAAACATTTTTAACATTGTCGACCCTCGAGTGGAGTGTTCTTTTTCCGCTTTTCTGTTGATTTCCTTTTCCCGAGTATTCGGTTTCGAAAAGTTTTTTTTTCTTCTTTCCAACACATTTTGCTCGCTTGATCGTTCTCTATCTCCGCTTTACTTCGCTTATTCCTTTCAGTGCATCAAAACTATGTCGGAATGGATTCGGAGAAGTGCCCTTACTTCCTCTCGATCGTGTCGCAGGACTCGGGCAGCAAGTGTATGCCACTGTACCGGGTGATGCTCTTCCGGAAACAGGTACCTAGCGGCGTGGGCAGTGGAAACAATAAAAGCATGGCATAAAACATCGTCCAAAACTAGTAGCCTTCCAGGAAGCTAGCAAAGTGGTGGAGTTTCGATTACCGCTTACTTCGCAATGCAATAAATATCCCAGTACACACAATATTGGCAACAAATGTCGCCCCTCGACTCGATGCTATTCGTTTAATCTGTGATCGGGCGCTTTATGACGCACTTGAGCAAAAAACTAATAATACCAACTTGGCACGCAGAGGCAGCTCTTTGGAGCGTAAGACAATGGCACCGACAACTTTAACTTCTTCAAAACGACCCTGAGCTAGGAGATAGGCACAATTGCTTTAGCGGATCTCAGCATCAGCGCTTCTCACGATAACGAACCGTGACCGTTAATAGCAGAAACACACACACTTACATTCCCCTCTCGAGTGACGCACTTCGCTGATTGGGCGCCTAAAATTCGGTACCCCAAAATCACCCGGGGGCACTTCGCGACCGGAAGCTCTATTCAGATCTGCGTCGTGCGCCGCTTTGTCTTATCGTACATGATGGTCCTTTTTCGTGTTTCCTCGATTCGTGCCATTGTTCAAGGTGCGTATGGTTGTGCGTCCCGGATACCTGCCCAGCGGATTTCGCTGTGGAAATTGCCGTTTATTGCCGACAAGTTTTCCCATTCTCTCCCAGACCAGTTAGGTGGGTGGGGATTTTCCTACGTCCCCAGTGAGACAGACAAACCGGAAACGGATAAACCATTTTTCGTAACCGCTTGGTGGGTTTCCGTGGCAACTATACACGCGATAAGTGGTTTGCAACCGGAAGGAAGAAGACCAGCGGTTAAACGATCCGGTTTATTTATAAACCATCAATCCATGCCGCAAACGAAGGCTATTGAGAGGCAAATAAATTTAAAAAATGCTCCAAATGCTTGTACAATAGAAATAGAACCGGCTACAGCTACAGCATTACAGTATTCCTATGTTTTCCAGATGATACACACTTGGAATGATTCATCTTCTTGGAAGAAAAACACAAAATGCTCCAACGTGCACGTTTGTCTCCGAAGGGCAGATTTGTCTATTGATTTATGTCGTTCACGTTTGTGACCTTTTCCAGTTCTTCGGGAAAGATCGCATAAAAAAGTGCCACCTGACAACGACGAAGGTAACACGCAATATTCCGTATCGGTTGATGGTGCGTTGTAGCAATGTTTTTGTTTTTTATTTGTTATACGGTTTACTATTTCCTTGGATGCGATGATTTCTCCTTCCCTGCTTGCATCTGACAAAGGATCAAAGCTCCGGGTGTACCGTGTCTTTTACTAGATAGCTATAGCTACACACAAAGCACAAAAATACTAACATCTCCTACGCCCCCAGCATTCGGATCATGCAGATCTCACGCTTTGCTTTGATGTACACCTGCCGCCCTTTCTTCCGCGGGCTGTTTGTAAACGGCTTTTTGCCGAGCAATGTTTGAAAAAAAGTACCTTTGCGTCACGCCGCTCCACTACGGTAAAACCCAAAAAAAGACTCATGGTGCATTGCGTGTGCGGGCGCAGACAGCATGGAAATTGTTCGTCATTGTTGGGTGAATTTTGTTGTTCCCTGCGCTTGCCCTCCGAAATGCGTAAATGTCGGGAATGTTGGTGGAGCGTGTTTTAAGATTCTTCCCGCCATTCGAGAACAAAACTCCTACGACCCACACCTTACGTTCATACATGGGAAGGGAGTGAGAAAGAAAGCAACAACAAAAAACAGACACACAACACATTATCACGGGCGGCTTTGGCTCCTATCTCACGTCATTTTATCTCCGCTTCTTTTAATCACTCCGTTCTGCAACAGGGCGCACAGAAACTTGCCCTACCGTACAACCCCCAGCAGAAGCTGACGGTGAAGCAGATCCTGGCCAACTTTGCGCTGATGGACGCGAGCAAGTCGCCGAAGGAAATCTTTTCCGCCGACATCCAGAAGGATCTGCTGCTTCTCGAGGAGCAGGAAGGGTCGGTGAACTTCAAGTTTGGCGTCGTGTACATGAAGTCGGGCCAGAAACTGGACGACGAGATGCTGAGCAATGGTGAGCGGACACTCGGGTTGATGCAGGCGTTGCGATGTGGCCATAGTGTGGATGGATAATTAATGCGTTTTGTTTCAGAATCCGGAAGTGCGGAATTTGACGATTTTCTGGCTCTCTTGGGCGAAAGAATACGACTGAAGGACTGGGAGCGGTACCGCGGAGGGCTAGATGTGAAAGGTAAGTCAATGAACAACAGCATCGGTATATCGTCGTGATTACAGGCAGCTTGCGAGCAGGTACTTATCGTTTATCAAAGGTGGTGCGCTCGTTTATAAACCAGCTCCAAATGGTTCCGAAACCCTAATGCATTGGCATATCCATCAGTTTGTGCCTGCAAGCTTCGTGTGAATGCAATTTACTGTTCATCATCCTTCCGGCTTATCTCCAAATTATACACATTTCAGGCGATATGACGGGAAAGTACTCCATCTACACGCTGTACGAGGGCCACGAAATTATGTTCCACGTATCGACTCTACTGCCCTTCAGCAGAGATAATCGACAGCAGGTGAGTGCTAATTTATGCGCCAACGTGTGCAAAACCCTGCAGGCCAAGGCCACCGTTAGGTCCATCGGTTTGTCCAACTGATGTTGGCGACCTTGGATGCATATCCTATGCACCACGTTCATATTCGGGACTACCTACGCCTCAATGCTTTTGGGGAATAGATTTCACAGCACTCAGCTCACACTTCCACCCATTCGTGGAACTATTAGGTGAATTATTTTGGGATGAGGCCGAAACCATGCGCATGGGTCATAAATATTGCTCAGAAGTTAGCCTTATCGTCGATAGTGTAGGCACGTTCGGTTGGTTGCACCAATAAACGATAGAGCGGGTTTTGGGCGAAACAAAAAAAAAAATCATTCTTCCTGTTAGGTTGCACTTGATCATACTTACGATTATCCTTTCATCTCGGCCAGGTCGAACGAAAGCGTCACATCGGGAACGACATCGTCAACATTGTATTCATAGACGAAGGTTCGTCCGGGGAGGAGACGGAGTTCATCCCGAACAACGTGAAAAGTCAATTTACGCGTAAGTATCATATACGGGCAGCTTTGATGCTTCGTACAATGGCGTAATTAATTATCAAGTGCACTCTCAACTCACTTTGAATTTTTGTGACCCAGGGACATGGATGAGTTGGAACAATATTAGGTTGAGGTTTCCCCAAGCTTTAGTGTATTAAAAGCATAGTAATTGAGAAAAGTAGTTTGAAAAAGTACGTTTTCAACAAGTTCATAATTTCTTTGAGTTAAACAAAATTAAAGATAAATATTTGACATGATAAATATCCGTTTTTTAAACGATAAAAAAATCTTCAACATTCGAAACACTTTGAATTCTCCGTGTGAAATGAAGCATGAACGAACAAATCACCGTTCACGCGTTCTCGGCCAACAATCAGGTTCGTTATTCCGAATTATATCGACTCATCGCCACGTTTTTCCTTCTCCTCCACCACCCCCCACCCCCACAATCCGCACTTGTAGATGTTTTCGCTGTCGTGACAAAGCGCGGAACACGTTACCGGTTATCCGTCTACTGCGACGAAACGGTTCCCCCGTTTGGCCCGACCCTGCCCAATCCACCGGAGTTTGAGGTAAGTCGACACACGTTAAACCTTTCGCAACAAGGATTTTCCCCATTTTCACGCCAATCCAACCGTGACCTCACCGGTCACACCCGCATAACATCGGGGTGAGGGGGTTAGTAATTAAATTCCATTCGTGTCCATCCCTTCAGACCTTCTCACTATTTGGGGAAAAGTGTGAAAATTCCCACATTCGCGCTGGTGATGGAAGTTGGTTTGCCAGTTAGTCGCTATCAAAGGATATAGTGTGCAAGGGGAGAAACGTTGGGCTGGAATGGAACAGCTGGAACTCTCCAACCAACAGTGTGAAGCTTTCAACGGCGAAAATCTAAATCTCATTCTCGTTAATTGACCATTTCCATCGCTTTCATTTTTCCCTTGCTTTCGACACGCCTGTTCCGCATAACAATTACAAAGTGGTAGGTTATGTTACATTGGGGGGTTGATGCCAAAAAAAAGAAAAGACTACCCACATAAACAACTCATGCCTAACGGGGAATAAGCTGCGCATCACGTGACATAACGTCTAGCCCGACGGTACAACGCCCAACGCGTCACCATCACACCGCACTTTTGCAGTACCGGGAAGGGTATGGGGAAAACCAGAACCAGACCAAATATGGTGGCAGTAGAAAATAAACACGAACGCGAATCAAGGGTAGAAACCGCAACATACTGACGGACACCTACAAAGCGTTGAATGTCCTTCAGCCCCCCGGTCCCGGCAAAGTCCAAAGCAATCTCTGCCCGATGGCAATCCGTCTGTGAAGCCTGATTATGGATAGCTGATGGATTATTACGGATTACTGCTGCCATCCAGCCCCAGGGAGAACGGTGGGAAGCGAAATGTTCCTTTCAATTTCTTTTTCGGTTTTCCTCCCCGTGAGCCAGCAAAGCCGCCGGAGAAGGGCGGATTGCAGAAGGTCAAACGGCGTCGTAACAAATGATAATGGTCGCCTCCTCCGGGCACGCCTCGGCGTAAATGAATATGAAATGTACGAATAACGAAGCAAACACAAATAAATCGTAGAGAGTTGGCCTCGGGGGAGCGCAAGTTGTGATGAAAAAAAAAAAACCTAATCCTTTCCTCGTTCTGACTGGTCGTGGTTTTTAACGTCCACAGCTACAAGTGTCGACTAACGCTCCACATTGGTGATAAAGTAATCCAATTGTGACAAAAATAGTTTGTCTGCGAGGTTCGTGGTTTAGTGAATTGTCCAAACGTATTTCCAGGATGAATTAGATCTGTCTAAATGATTTTTATGAGACATCACTTATGCATAAAACAAAAATCCATTAGTTGCCATTTGATTATAAAGCTTAAAGGGAAACTCTAAACACAAACAGGACAGAACGAAAGTAAAAATAACTGGGGATAATTTTAAATTAAAGCTGGTGCTAGTGAGACAAGGTTCTAGAACCAACAATCATCCTGTCAGTTTAGGTCATACCTACCAGGCTATAATTCACAAAACGCAGCAACTTGTCGCACCGTGCATTGGACAACACTCGAGACAGCCAATCTCGTTACGATTGATGGCCTTTTGCATGATTAAAAGCATCGTCAATTCCAACCCATTAACGTTACGTCGCGTCCCGCCGGCTTTCCCTCAACCTTCTGCTCGCTCTCCACGTAGGAATGGCTTAAAGCCGGACGCAAAATAAAAACCGGGTCACCCAAAATACGTCCTAACCTTTGCCTTTGGTCACGGTGGATGGGCGACGAAATGGGCACCGGCGGTAAATGAAAACGGCCCTTTGTTTCTGTTCCATTTTCCGGTTCCGTCGTCGCAAACGGGCGCTGGGTCTGATTCATTCTGTTTCATTTCTTTTGCTACTATCGTCCACTTCGACCGCACCGTCATTGGCTGGGTCACTCGACACCGAAAACATGCACACACAGGATCCGGCCGTCTTCAGGGACTTTCTGCTGGTGAAGCTGATCAACGGTGAGAAGGCCACCTTCCAAACGCCTACCTTCGCAAGGAAGCGTGAACGGACGCTGGAAATGTTGATAAAGGACCTGTACGAGGAGTATGTGCACGACAATAAAATGGTAAGTTTAGGCGTGGTTTCGGTCCACCACGGACAGGCTGCGATGGCCCGTGGTCCCCTTTTTCAGGGTATGTCAGTCCGATGCCAGTGTGATGGAACGGAAAAGTATTTCCGGAAGTTTTTCGTTGTTTTAGCTCCGCTTGGTTTGGACCCCGGTTGTCCCGCACGAAGCCGGCCCTGCACCGTGATGCATAAGCTCTCTGAGCAGGAAAAATTGATTGTTTTCCTACGCCATCAACCGAAACTGGGATGTTACAGTGTGCAAATAAACTGTGTACCGTGGTAATCGGTCAGAAGTTGAACGAAAGTTCAAGAGCTAGAAGCTTGTAAAAAATAAAAATGAAAGAGTTATATCTCACCTAGGGATGTGTTATGGAGCATAAAACCAACAGGAGCAGATACCCTGTGTATGGAATGTGCTTTTGACGGTCGCAATTGAACGCATGAGGAAAGTTAGAATATTGTCGTTGTTCTGCATCAAACATTTAAAAAATAAGTAAGGTTTTAATAAGGCTCAGGATATTTTGTGCAGTATACAACATTGAGTGATCGAGGTTTCCTTTATAGTACAAAGACAAATTATTCATCTTCTTATCCAAAAACTAATTTGTAATTATTCTGTTGTAACATTATCATCTTCGCATCAGAACATGCTTAACAGAAGAGCATTCTCGGAGGTCCTGTACGACGCGCCACGCACCTCGAAGCTAAAGGAAGATGCCCGGCAGGTAGAGTTTGTGCGCATCGGTCAGGCGCTCAAACTGGAGGCGATCGTACGGGGAGATGCCCCGACCAGCATAGCGTCGGCCGGGACCGTGTTCAAGCGGCCGCCCTGGGAGCCGCAGTGTTTCTACCCGACGTTCCAGCCGCGAAACGACCTGGTCGGTGACAGCTGGGGCCAGGATCAGCTGTTCCTCGCCTCGGACGAAGGTACATATCTCATCAAGGAGGACCAAACGCACCGGACCGTGTTCGACCGGACGCTCTGCGTGAGGCAGATGAACGTGGTCGAGGACCACGGCATCATGCTAGTGCGGGGCGGTTCGGCCGTGCAGAAGGACGGCCACCGGATACACGTGTTCCGGCTGAACGAGTTCACGGATGACCGGCTGGTGCAGCGGTCACGCGTGGACGTCAAGGAGCGCCGGATCGAGAAGACGCGCGGCTGCCACCTGTACGCGATCTCGCGGGCCGGCGAAGCCCACCTGCGGATGGCGGTGGCGGTGGGCCGAAAGCTGCTGATCTACCAGTGGAAGCATACTGCCGCTTGGACGTCGTGGTGCCCGAACAGCGACAACGACACGGTCGAGGGCTTTCTCTTCCTCAAGGAGATTCACCTGCACGACCTGCCGACGATCATGACGATCCTGGAAGGTTCGTGTCCGAACGCGGGCCTGCTCATTTGCGTCGGCTACCGACACCATTTCGAGATTGTGTCCGAGCTGACGGGGCACACGACGAAGCTGCACGAGACGGACACGCTGAAGCGGTCTCAGACGCACCTGGTGGCAGCCCTGGATCTCTACGATGGCCAGGATACGGAGCTTTTGTTGTGCTACAACCGTAAGTATTGCGTCGCAGGTATCGATCGCACCACTGTTCCACTCATTTGTTATTGCCCGACTCTTCGCAATCTTGCGCAGACACCTGCCACTTTCAGAAGCTTTCGGAGGAGTGCAACAACAGCACGGAGTTTGACTTCCAGTTCAACACGCCACCGACCTCGGTGGTGTGCGCGTTCCCGTACATCATCGCGTTCACGCCCGACACGATGGAGATCCGGTTGCTGGTCAACGGGAACCTGGTGCACACGGTCACGATGGCCGAACTGCAGCTGATCACGTCCAAGAAGGACATCTTCTTCGTGACGACTGCCCCCGAGTTCATTCCCAAAGGTGCCAAACTGCGTGGTCTCGACGCGGAAGATCACGAGCAGATGAACCGACCGCGGATCGAGGAGAGCCGGGTCGTACCGGAGGCGGACCCCACGTCGACCAGCCCCGGCCGAAGCAGACTGAGCTCGGACGAGGACAACTCGGCCGGAGCGTCACCGGGGGGACCGACGGACGTGGATCCGGCAGACACGGGCAAAGAACTGACACCGGCCAGCTCTGTCGGTGGGCTGGTTACACCGCAAATCCAGCGTGCAAAATCGCTGCAGAACCCCAAGTCCGAGCCGGAGGCAGGTGGTAAACCGAAGGAAGTGACGCTCTCGGTCGACGATCTGAAGCGGCCGATTTCCAAGAGCAACTCCTACGGCGAAGCCGGCACATCCTTCTCGATACCGACGACCACCTGCAGCAAGGATCTGGCCAAACACTTCGGTGCGCAACCGCTGCCGAACACCAAGGACCTCTGCAGGCACTTTGGCGAGGCGTCGGTGCCGCCGAACTCGCCGCGCAACAGCACGATCGTGAAGGGCACCTCGCCCAGCTCGCCGACGCGCAAATCGTTCATCCGCCAGCCCACACTCAACCTCGGCAAGTCGCAAGCGAACGAAGGCGAGACGTCCCCCTCGAACGGGAGCTCCACCAGTAAACCGTTGCGCGTCTACCGCATCCCACTGACCAACCTTACCGGGACGCACGTTCAATCGCACCACTACCACTATCCCAGCAACGATCCCGCCAAAAAGCCGACCGCCATCGCGACCAAGATGCACCCGAGTGCGGCCATCGCCGCAGCCGTGGTCACGCGCCCGAGCGAGAGCGCCCAGGAGCGAGTCCGGCAGCTGCAGTCGTCGAACGAGGAGGACGAGGACGCCATTTCGCCGAGCGACGAGTCGCAGGGGGGGACCGCGGAGGCGACCGTCGACGCTGTTCCCGCGGCCTTGAGCATCTTCGACCAGATACAGCAGGATCTGCAAGAGCTCAGCATGAAGGACAAACTCGAGTCCGAAGAACTACGCAACTCGGTCCTAACGCCATTGTAAGCGGGCCGTTTTGTTAGGTGCCACCATTTAGACTGTCCCTGGGTGATACACAGGGGAGGGATGTGAATGTGGAGGAAGCCGCTCACGCAACTAACGCATGAAGTCATACACGCACAGCAATTACATCATCATTAGAACGATATCTCCTTCTCTCGCTGCCACGACTGTAGTTCTTGCAAGTGCGGTGCAAGAACGGAACAATGTCTAACTTATAAACTAATCCACAAACAAAATGTATGTTAAGAAAATGGTTTCATCAAACGCTCTCTTTCGGCAGAAGGAATGCACTGTTGGTGGTGGAAAAGAGAGCAGATCATAAGATGATAAGGCATCATTTTCACAGATTTAGGTGAAAATTGTTCAGTGATACAGCAAAGATTAGATGGAGCATTTGCTTTCCGTCTCGTGCAACGCGGTTGTTTGATGCAGTGGTGTGCATGTGTTAATGATAATTTGAAAATGTTGAAAAACTGCATCCAATCTTCCCAATGATGATGACCTGCGTGTTCTTCGACATGTGCAATGTTCATATTCACTCACTTACTTTCGATAAAGCACTACAGTTAGCGTTAAGGTGTCTGAATCTAGAAAGTTCCTTATGGATGCATGCCTTTAATCCTGCGAACCTGCTGAATAACTTAATCGCGTACGAATTGGAATAGTGGAGGTCTTCAAATCGCGTATGGTTCAAACATTCTGCTTAATGTGCATGATTTCTGTCCGCAAACACACAAGATGATCAATTCAATCGAGCCCTTTGAATTGATCGTATTCATCTTTGGCGCAACGTTTGAACCAACGTGATTTAAGCTAGTTTAACCTTATTTTGTTGTCTTTATTTATTATCTGTGTGACTTTAAAATATCATCACACAATACCACAGTACGCTAAGCCAAAGAAATTGTTTGGTAAAAGATGTTTGAGCAGAATAAATCGTAAAATTTGCTTGCAAACCTCTAAATAATAAAATGTAATTGAACATAGAATGGCATATATAAGCCACATACTGTAAGTGTTGAACCTAAAGCGTTATCTTTAGAAATGGTGCAAAAAATATCACTAGAACACACACAAAACTAACATAAAAGAACGCAACTGTCTGCAGGCGGAAACTAACTTACAAGAAAACAAGTTTATCCTGGACATGAGGAATAAGAGGATATATTATAATTTACAAAAGCAAGTATTTTACGGGAGGAAATGTTAAGGTTATCAACAAAAAAAAACACAAAAAATGAAACAAATATTGAACTAGTGCTCATTCAACACAGGTAGCTAAACGAAGAAGATGATATACACACATGAAAAGATATAACAATAAAATAACAGGGAACTAGGTGGAAGAACTGCTAAGAACGTTACACTATCAGAGCTCGCTTCTTGAAGGGCTATTTCTGCTTCGCCAAACGAAAGCGTACGGTGGCGTAAAATCTTCTTCTCAAGGAGCCTTTTTAAAACATGAAATTTCCCTGTTTTTCTGGCGCTGTGAAAAAAAACAAAGCTATGAACAAAACTAAACCAAGAGAATTGACAAAATTTGTCCCATCAGCCACAACAACTTTATGCGTCCGGTCCGTCGAATAATATTGGATACGTGAAAATAAATATATACATATACAAGTACAGAAGAACTTGGGAGAAAGAATACGACAAGAAATACTTAGAAAAGATACATGACTCGAACAACACAAAATCTATATATTATTGCATTGTAAACATGAGGCAAACCAAAGAGAGCAACAAAACGAAAAATAATACCGTACTGTATTTACTAACTATTATTATTTACAATCGTTAGAGCCTATAAATCTTCACCAAAAAGAATCATTTTACAGTGACAACATAGGAAAATAAATAACAATGAGTTTTTAGTTAAGTTGAAGCGGGTGTATAGCTACATTTGTTGTATGAATATACACCATAGAATTAACTTTGAGGCAAGCAGTGTTAAGGTTTGGTAGGATACATTCACGTAAGTAATTCAGGTAAGTAGAACACAGGTACAATTTTTTTTTTATCGAAGCGAGTATTTATTTTTAATTCTTGCCGAAAGATTCAACATCAAGTATTGACCCCAATAATGCTATAAGAAACATTTCTGATTGTCGTTTTTTTTTTAATCTTCCTACACACGTTTCTTGATTTATGTTTAATCCTATTTTCAATTTTTCAATCGTCGAATCGGATACATTTTGATCTTCTTTTGACTGCAAGTTCTTCCAATCGCACCATATTCCTCTATCGGATTGTTTTGATCTCATAATGGCTTTTCATAGTATTGCAGCTTTTTGCCTTAATGATTCTCACCAAACTGACCTTGAATGCCGTTTATCGATTTTGGAACGGACGATCCAGCACCTGCCTTATCTCTAAACAGTTTTAAACGTACACAAATCGGCCTAATTAATATCACTCGTTTATGATATGCATCATAAATTACGTCCTATCTCACACGAAACATTGCCCCATTTCTCGCCCCATTTTCTTTTCTGACTAGTGGGTCTCCTCTCAAACGATGGGTTTTATTGCACTTTCTGTTGTCATATTGTCTAGCCTGCCAGATGGTATGTTCTGATAAGACGCTGAGATAAAATAGGACGCTCTCATCATTTGTCGAGGACGGGATGTTCTTGATCGATTTCATCATACGCTGACACTGCAACGCTGTAACTACTTTTCGCTGTTGTAGATCACTTAATTATGCACAGCCAGGCGGACAATGCTAACTTAGGATACGAAACATTTTTTCAGCTGAAAAATCCTCTAATGACTAGATCAAACTTTTTTTCCCACTCGTTAGGTTCGATAGCACGCGCCCTTCACACGTGTTCACGCGAAATCTGTAAAGCAAAAATTTAAAACGCCACGTTACGAGAAGATCCCCAACAGAAAACTAAAACAGCGGGCAGGTACGGGTCGAAAAAGTAGAGCTTACAGCTAAAAGTAAATTCATATATGCAATATAATACATAAGTACAATACATACACAGTTAAGGCACCAGCCCCATGGCAGGCCTGGTTAGTTTTACACAAAAAAGGTTTCCGTTTAAATACGGCTCTGGTTAGACTGTTCTCTCAAGTATAATACCGTCGACATCTTATTATAAGTACGTTGGGAGATCCTTCAAAACACAGGATTCTTGCATTTTCTAAGTGTCGGCCTTGTTAGTGTCCTACAACTTCCTTGCGGAGGGATTTAATCAGAGCAGAAGATGCCAGCGAGCTACAATATCATACGTACTTAATGCTTCTAAATGTGCGGCTAAAGCTAGTTTGAAGGCAGGATAAGCACTCGGGACGGTGGCTTGGCGCTCCGTTCCCTCAAATGGTCAAATCTTCCCAATCTTCCTTCACCCGGTCGGACAGCTCGATTCGGAAGGTCACGTTGGCACGCTTCAGCAGATCGTGGCAGAAGGGAGTCAGTGGATTGTGCCGCAAGTCGACCAGCTCCAGCGACTCGGACGTGATGATTTCGTCCCGGTCGATGTCGATGATGGCATTGTTGTTCGCCCTCAGTTCGCGCAGCTTTGGCATTTTGAATACCACGGTCGGCAGGCTGATGAAGGAGTTGTGCGAAATGTCCAACACTTCCAACGACTGCAAGTCGGCCAATTCGTCGGGCAGCCTAGCCATTTGGTTGTGGGACAAATTCAGTTCTACGGAGAAGAAATTAAAACAACAGTCATACACAGGTATTTACAGCTAGAACGTATTGCATCTCACCGGTTATAAAGCTGAACTTTACGGCGAATTTGGGTGAAATTTTTGTTATCACATTGCCGCTTAGATCGCACGTCTTCAGCTCTGTGTTTCTCATCAGATGGTAGACAGCATCCGGGACCTGGATTAGCTCGCATTCAGAGAGGTCTGGAAGGAATGTGAATGAAAGGCGGGGGGCAAATATTACGAACGGTTTCAGGCATGATTTGACTAAAAATAACTGACCTAACTTGACTCCTGCGCGTTAAGAAATTAAAGAAATATAATTCAGCGTAATATACCCTACCTAAATGGTTTGATTCGTGGGCTTCCTCACAACGGTTCACGACTTTTGCCACAAAAGAAGCCATCGATAGTTTTTAGGAACACGTGTACCACCGACTACGATTGATTTTCTTTTGGAAATAAGTTGAAATCGTCTAAAATTGGCCGCCGGTTGTGTTGGTCTAATAATACTAAAAAAGATACGCTGCTAAAAATAGCGATGATTAAACCACCCCCAGTCAAGCGTGTGGTTCAGGCAGTTCAACGCCCGGAACTGTTTTCACTACAATGTAGTTACAACTCTCACAACTTAATGTAAAAGTTACACAAGGTGGTGTGCTTTTAGCACCTGTTCTGGTTTTCTAAATGAATGATTAACTATATAAACAAATAAATCCGACGATAACCACTACGGTATTTCGTTGATGACGAACGAATAAAAAAAAATGAAACGTATGTTTTGACATTTGGAAGCACTCAAAACTTGTTTACATTTGCATGACGGTAACTCATCAGGAACTCAATCAGCTGTTGAACGGCTGCATTGTTGATGGCGGCATTTTAAATAGGCGGCTGTTACCCGGCGGCCATTTCGCGGTCGAAGATAAGTATTTTATTTTATTATTTTATTTTATTATTTGAAACCCCCATCCCGATATTCTGCATTCGCGGACCTGTTCGCTAATCGGTTATAGGACAAAAACCAGGGACATATCGTTTGACTCCGGAAACGGTCCTATTGGTTGCGGCGGCGAATCGGTAAAAACGATAAATGAAGCCATTTTTGGCCGATTTGTAATTATTTGTCAATTACGCGAAGATTGTTGGGCCTTTAAAATGTTTAGCAATTTAATAAATAGGTATGAATCGAAATACTCCTAAGAGAATGTAGTCCTCCTCCTTTCATACTCCTAAGAGAATGTAGTTTTGCTCACACACACCCAGACAATCCACTTGATCGCTTATCAAGACCGCAATGACCTACATAAATTACGGCTAATAAATAGCTGTTTATAAACGATTGACACAAAGCCTTTTTGAGGAAAAAAGATGGAAAAATGTTGTTTGTAGATAGTCTTCCTGTCCCCACCTCGGTCTTCATTCGTCTCTGCAGAAACGCATCTGTTATCAGCATCGTACAGACAAGTATCGCCCTAGCTACCGATATCATTAGTCAGGCGGGTACAAGTTGTTTGGCGCGTAATTTCAGTAATCACGTTGCGGTTGAGCATGCTGAAAGCAAAGGAAGCCAAGATACGGCCGTTGTTTACGCCAACCCTCAGTTAGCAGACGGGTCGGAGTCTTTGTCGCGGTTTGGGGACGATTGTCCGATTGCACTCATCTCCTGGGCGAAGCAATGAACTAATTGCTCTTCACGATAGACCAGCGGTATCATTTCCTCATGGCAGAGCGTAATATACTATTGATCCGGTCGTTATCGTTGGCGCAGTATTTTGTTGCCAAACACGCGTTTCAAATATTGGTATGTGTAGAATCAATGAGCACACCAACGGTGGTGGCTGAAGCACTGGGAATTTTAAAAGTGAAATCGAAGCAGAGATTGATTTGCACCATGCGTGAACATTTTACTGATAGCTGATATGGCTAAGGAAGGAAAACCGGCAGCGGAAGGAAATGAAACAACTCGGTTGAGGGGCTGATCGAAAAATTTAGATGGACGGTACAGCCGATGTTTTTCTTTGTTATTTATTGCTATACGCACGTGAAGAAAACACTCGGAAGTCGAATTAGAAGATGATATGTAACGGAGGGAAATAAATAACATCATAACAAACGGATGGAAACGCATCGAAACAGGATGTAGCACTGCAATCATTCCAAACATACAGAAAAGAAAGAAAAAAACATGCACCATGGAGGGAGTCACGGTCGAGCTGGACATTCACACAGTTCCGTTTCATTATCGGTTACATCAACGCGCGGTTTTGTGCCGAACCATTTTGCTATTAACGCTCCACGCGCGCCCAATGCATGCGAGCCTGCACACACGTGGCGCTTCTGTGGCTTATTTAATTGCACTGCGCGGAAATCGGTACCATGAACTGCGAACTATGGAAGTACGCTACTACAGCCACATGAAAAAAATAAAATAAAAATGCTCGTCCGTCCGATGCGCACTTTTCACGAACCACGTTTCGCTGGTTGAAGGAAATAAATAAATAAAAACAAAAATGTTGGCAAGCGTGAACATTTTCACAACCGGGCACTAGTGTGGAAAACAACGCGCAACCAGGCCGTGGTACAAGTCAAGGGAAAACCCCGTTTTCCCGAAGCTGCGTCAATCTGCGCCGGCACCTTTCGGATGGTGCCGACTGCGCAATGCGCTGACGACGCTCGGACAGTAACCGGAAAATTCATAAATCACCTCCTGCATCGCTTGGGGCTGTGCCGGAAAGGGTGCGAGAGGCATGCAATGGGACGCAGCACAATTTCGTCGGTAAATGGGATGAAATTTCCGCTCCTAGGATGCGCAAACGTCAGCGTCTTATTTCTGCGTTGGCCGGTACTTTCTTCTCACCCAACGGACAAAGAACGTCGTGTTGAGCTTATTTACACAAACAGCGTGGCGTGTGCGATACTTTCCTTGTGCATTTCCCGTTACACTCGTGAAATGGAAACGTAAAACATGGCCGTAGCATCACGTTTCCTAACAATCTTTGTACACTTATTTTCTCGTGCATCCTCATTGAGCAGACGAAATGCGTTTTTTATTGTGCTTTTTTTTCAAGTATACTACCGATGAGCGATCTTCAGAACTATATTAACACGGGTTTTCAATCTGAAAAGAACCATTTCACAGGACGAGAGAAATGTGTTTTGCATTTGCAATTCAATGCAATCAGTCATCCTGTTATTCGTTTAATTGGAAGTCCGTACATGATTGTTCCATTTGAAATGCTACGTTCATCCTTGCATTAAACCGTATTAACTTGCATTGCAAATTAAATTGTGATGTATTTTCTTTAAAATGCAAAAGAAATTAGTTTTAGGTGAAGGCCTCTCATCCTTTTTTTTCTTCATTGCTTAACCTTCAAACTTTACTTTTATTCCACTTGCAGGAAACATCTCATCCTTTGCTTTACTAATAAAATTCATTGTCAAAAACAGTTCACTGGTTGTTCCAAAATACCATGTAAAATGTAAAACTCTGTAAAACTCAAACACATACTTGACATGGTTTAGATTTTACCGTCACTTTACAGACATGTTTTATATATAAATTATAAATTGACATGGCTATTCGAATAGTTAGCCCTTTGTGAAGTTTTAATTCGAAAATTGCAAAAGTTGTTTTTTCCCCTTGAATACTACTATAAATGGTGATCAGTCGCTTCATGATCAGTAGCCACATAAAATCGTGTTTTGCTTAAGTTTTCCAGCGTACTAACGACGAGCCGTCTTGAAAAAAAAACCACGAAAAAATAAACTCCTTAAAGGGCTGAGTCAAATTACGAAACGATCTTTCGCATCGATCAATTGCAAACAACATTGACGACAACATCAGGCTGAGCGTGCAGGCATGGCGTTTAAAGAGCTTCGCCGAGGCACCGAAGACGCCGCTTTGGTCCAAGATCGTGTGTTGATTTAAATCGCTCAACATGGTAAGGATCGCGATAATGCGCCAGATTCGTTCCAACATGCCGTGGCTGGAAACCGTCAGGCGGATAAATGAAGACATTACACTTCTTTCTTTTTTTTTTTTGCGTCACGGAATCACGCTTCTAGTGCAAAGGCTTCATTATGTGCGATGGATTTTGTTGATACGACTGATTAATAGGTGAAAATAGCACCAATAGCGTGCCGAAAGAGGGATACCGTTCATGATGATGATGCTGAAGACACCCGATTAGACGATCGGATAAAATAACCCTTTTTACCATGCCGTCATCGTACAACCTTCTGGGCAAAAATGTCGAACATACAATGTATTCTTCTTCTGTCTACGAGAGGTTTCAAGCGGGAAGAAAGAGATTTATTGGAAACGATTTAATTTAAAATGTTTAAAAAAAATGTGGAAATGTGTACGACTTAGTTCTACCAACAATTTCAACAGCTTTCGCACCTATTTATTGAAATCGTATACCTAAAGCAACATTTAAACTGCATTGTATCAATATTTTAAAACTGTGATGGCAGAGCAGTAGTTGATGGATCAATAACAAATTGCAAAAGCATTTTGGTCCACAAACCGGATAATAAAACAATCATGTGGCATCTGGATAACGGTGCCAGCTAAACAAACCTCATAAAGCCCCCTGTGTATTGTGGGCACTGAAACCCTAAATGGGTTCGGTAGTTTAAGTTTCCAAATCGCCGGTCATCTTAGTTGCACTTGCACCGACGGGAGCCCGTTGCAATTGGCAGTTTAAGTGGTTTAAGGTCGTCTCGCGTGACCTAACGCGTGTCAGCACGCCACCAATGGACAGCCAGTCGTCGTGCAGTTTAAAGCCTCAACCCTGGCACCGGGGGCTTGTTTTCGGTCGGGCGGGCGTGGAAAACTAGGTTGGCATCTGTTTTCATCGCTTTTCCTTTTCGTTGCGATTTGCTGGTCGGTCTGCTGCGCTGATGTAACCGCGTGGTTACTTTCTCGCAAGAGGCTCCCGGGGCTCCGATCTTCTGCCCAGCTCGGTTTCGACCCAACAAACGGAATCAAAACGTTCCACCGAAATGTCCATAATACTTTAAGCGCACTTATCCAACCGATCGATTTTGGCGTTTGGCGCGTGCTGTGGTCGACCGGTGGAGGGCAGTTACGCTGTTCGTAAAACTATGTCATGGAACATAAATTAACGAAAAACAGCATACGGCACACGCAGGGCTCAGCCATATGGACCTCATTTCCGGCGCCATTGCGCGCGATGTTTACCTCCGAACCTGCAGCGCGCATCGGCGTGGCTTGGTTACGCAAGCGAAAGTGCATCTGGGCCCTTAAAACTGGAGCACGCGAAAACGCTACCGGAACGCTTCGGTTGCAGCAATCGCAACTGCAACGGGGGTGCACTATGGGGAGACACGGACACACAAACAACACTCCGTTGCAGCAACATAATTCATTACAAAATGGAAGGTAATTGTGTTCGTTCTTTTCATGCGCCAGGCACGATGGGAAAGTGCATTTCCCCGCGGGTATACCCTTGGGACTATTATCTATGCATTCATGTTGCAGCACGCCCATTGCCATTCATTTGTATCGAAGAGAGGAATAAAAAGCAAGCCAGTACTTCGATGCCAGTTCCAAACGATTCAATAGTTTCTTTTATTCCTTTAAGCAACAAAAATGGATTATCCAACGCCTCACTCGTAAAGATGTCTGGAGAAGCTTTAAATAAATGAATGATGTTCATGTATTACTTATTATTTGACGCAGTTAGTTGGTTGAGATTCATTAAACCTTGAAAATTGTCTGTTTCAAACGGTTGTAATGCTCGAATGTTTTTGACACTATCTTGTATGCAAACGAACGAAAAGTTCCTTCAAAGACATGATTTACTGGCAACTGGAAAGCAGGTGGAGCAAGCCGAATGCGGAACCAACCATTTGAATGAAGCGTCCCTTCTGCCAAGCACAGACCAATCATCATAAATCATCTCCTGGTTCTCGCCATCTCGCCAGCAGCCCGTGCCAATACGCGGCGCCATCAGGCTTCTACGTCTTTGCTCCGTAAAAGGAAATCTGGAGGACGTCAGGATTCGACCCGTGCCAGCACGGTGCTATAGAGTTGTCTCCACCGCAGGCAACGACATGTGTCATCGGGGTGCGATCGCACCGGAGGGCTTCCCGTGTTTGTTCGCCTGCTGGTTGCTCCGGCGACGATAGTTATGAGCTTCAGTGTGGCAATATGATCACGATTTCTCTGCCTCATTCGTGGCTGCCAACGTGGCTGCCAGCTGTCGGATGATTGAGCAGCACACGAGGAGGGAGCACCGGTGTCGAACCCTAAGGAGAAGCTAAAGTCGGGGCTGCAACCCCGCGCTACTAGCTCCACTCGATGCCACCTGTGCGTCAGTAACCTGTCAGCCGCGAAGGGATTTGCCTTTACCCTTAAAAGGGCTAATTTTAATAACCCTCGCGGGTACATCGACTCAGCTACCTCGGCGGGTGCAGAGCGCAAAGATCAAGACGGCGCTCGGGTAGTTGGCGAGGATTGGGCTGACCTCGGTCGCGAACCAACCGCAACATGTAGGCCGTAATCAGGAAGCTCGCAGCCGCCGGTAGGCTAACTGCCCTCGACGAAGAGGAAGGCGCCACTGAGCAACACCGGCTGCGCTTGATGGAGGTGATGTGTTTTTCTGCTTCGCACACGGTGCCGTACGGTGATCACGGAGGAATTAACAGTGATGAACAAAAGTGGCGAAAATGGTACCGTACTGTAGATGGACGGAGTTGCGCAACACCTTACATTGGTACGGTTATGCATATCTTCCGCGATTAAAATGTTGGTTTTATAAAATTGCCACGATCCGCTGTAACGTTGCATATATCAACATGCTCAAAATAATTTGTTCGCAGAAATTATCGCACCATTTTTACTTTTTTGTCGAAAGTGACAGTGCCTATTTCTTTGCCGCAAGCTTACAAAGCCATGAACATCGCAAGCTAACGCTTCCATGCCTTCCCTTTCTCTGCCCACGACACAATCTTTGACCCAGTTATGTTAATGCCATACGCGGCCGGGTAGCATAACGGAGCAGCATTAATTAATGCGTATCGCTGGTTCATTCGGAGTCATGGGCGAGAACAGAGGCTCACAAAACCCGTGTTTATGCCACCGCGAGACGGCGCTCGAGATGTTGGGTGAACCACCTTGTTTCCCCCCTCGCGTCACCCCACTTCGAGACGCTAATGCACAATGGTTGTTGCGGAAGGAGAGCGGGTTTGGGTTTGGGCTCGCAGCTTACTCGACGACCTTAACGCTTGGGACTAATGTCCGGTTTATTTTAGGCTAAAAGGTAGCCCAGCCAACCCATCCGGATGCTGACTCACGCGATTCCGTCCGTCGAAAGAAGTCGGCAGCCCCGGGAAAAGGGTGCTACACACGCTCTCTTTCCCTCCATTTCGCTTTCTCTAATGCTCCTTCTTTCTATTTCAATCGGGTGGATTGATCTCGCGTCGGGAAACACCGCAGAGACGTCGAGCGTCGTCGGCTGGTTCGGCATGCGGCTACAGTTTGTTGTGGTTTTCACTTTCGTTCGCCAACGTAACCGCCCGGCCCGTGTTGGCAAATGGCCCTGAGGTTGTAAAACGGAAGCAGTTGTAGATGTTTTTCTTTTCACTTCTTTCCCTTTTTTTCCTAGCAACAATTTCACCGAACGATTACAATATAATACGATTACGCCATCTGATTATGCACCGGTCGGTAGGTAAATATAGCGAATGTGTGTTTTTCGATCGGTTTAAGATACGTTACGTTCCAAAGGGTGCAATTGAATGGAGTGCGTACACATTGCACCAAAACTCGTAGATTTTAGATCGGAAAGTTCACCTAGTAACGCTATCAAGAATAATCTGTATCACTTACAAGGTTGTAAAATTTTTCCATCCTAATTCCAAAATTTAGCATTCGATCGAGAAGCTACAGTAGATTAAGAAACAAATCATACAAGATTTCCAAACCCAACCGACTTTCGGTTTTCATCAAACCCCTTCGGTTGATTGCCAACGTTTATGACTCCGCCGAGTTCGCCACCGTTGATCACTTACAACCGCTTTCCACTAAAAACCATCTGCTGCCCGACCGTGTCTGGAGTGAGGCGTCACACGCAACGGGTGGGGAGGGTGTCTGCGATGGGGTGGATCTCGAATTTAAAGCCCCAGCCCAGTAACCTCGAAACAATACAACCAAAACCTTCACGGATGAAACAGGGGAGGGCAAAGGGAGGGGAATTTTCCGAACGTACGAACCATGTCGGGGACTTGGCCAGCGTGAATCGTGGAGTGCGGGGCAAAGCAAAGCCCCAGAAGACAAAAAAAACACACACACTGTCCATGGTCCACGGTTGGGAAATATCGCTTAGCTAACTTCGTCGAATCTACATCGCTTTTTTCGACGGTGGTGGAGTTCCACACGATGGATGGAGGCCCGCGAACGAAGAACAATATACATACATATATATATCGCCCGAAGAGTCGCGTAAGGGGCGCCGTCACCAGGCGTTGAAGCGTTGAGTGCGCCTTCCTGCTCATGTTGGAACACGCGACTTCGCGAGACACTTGGGCGGCTTGCGCTGCGCAATTTTCAATAACCAACTACGCAACGCGCCAAAACACGCCAGCGATAACAGCAGGGGAGCTTCGTGGACCCAATGGGTCGAAGTTGTCTTTGGTCCACTAAACAACCAAAGTTCGAGTTGGGTTTGTGGCAGACCGAGACTTTTGGGGCAGATAGTTAAAACTCCACAACCAATTAATAGCTTCGTTGGGCTTAGCATCCCAACTCATGGAGGCTCAAATTATTGCCTTTTGTGACGAAAATCATTGTTGTAACATTTGCAAAGAAGCTGGTCGAACAGATTCGACGAAGCTGGCCGAAATAGAAACATCGCCGCTATGGCGATGTTTCCATCACTACAAAAAGGATTGTAAAAAACTAAACGCCAGACAATTTTTTGGCACACCTGATAAACATTAGGCAAGGCCAAACAAGGCCAAAAAGGAGCACCGTTAGGAACACTCTGTTAGTAACAATTGCCGATTCAGTTAATATAAAGGAGTAGACGAATTTTTATAATTAATGTTACACCAGAAATGCAAAGGATTGAAAATAATGGAGTCAAAATCGTTGCTGATCTCTGCGACATTACTTTCCAGCGTTCAAAAGTGGCACAAGAAAAGTTGCAGATCTGATCAACGAACTCCACTTCCGATTCAACATTCCTAAGATCCCAACCCTCCGGGATGGCTCCATGTCTCTGACTCATCATCTTCATCATCCTCTGCCCCCCTAGAAGACCAATCTGCAGGCTTGAAGATCAAGCCTAGCAATGGAATCCATTCGTCCCAAACCTCATCCCCCTCCAATTACCTAGATTATTGTTCTCCTTGGCATCGTCGCAGCGCTCCACGACACGGATGATGCCGCTTCCGGCGTTCTTCGGCAGCGGCCGCGTCGCTCCATTCTGCGTCAGCCGTTCGACGATGAAATCCGTGTGGCTGCGGCCGTTGTTGTTACCGCCTCCGTTTCCATTGTTCCCTCCGCTTCCGGTGTTGCTGTTGTTCTGGTTGTTCTGCTCGTCACCGTTCGCCTCGGTGTTGGTAATATCGTTACCGAAGTGCGTCGGAGGCCTCATTGTTGGTTCGGTTGGGTTTCGGTTCTTTTTGCTTTTGGTTTCACCCCGCAACAGTTGTTATCCACGCGCTCGGTGAGTTTGACTGCCCTGTGCACGCTCAAGTTTTCCAAAACGAAACCGCACTTGCACGCTGACGCAAGGTCGTGGGACTTTAGCTGATGACTTTCCGCTCAGGGATAGCACCTCCAATGCAAACTGCAAACAGACAGGCACTGCACTCGACACACAAAACCGGGGTTACGATCGTTGGCTCAAGACCAATTTGCCGCTAGTGAAACTATCGCACGGGAGACGCGTGTTCTTCTGCGCTTCGAGTTATTGGAAAAAGCCAATCCACGAGAAGGGAGAACCACTGCTTCGATTCGATGCACTTGACGATATGCACTGCTCCACCGTCCGAACGCGAATGACTTGTGGGGCGCACGGATCGCTGCCAGTCGTGTCGGACGGACCGCGAAAAGCCGCGCAATTCAAAACAGCGTCCCACCACCCCATTCTCTGCACCCCCCACCTCACACCACCCTCTCTCACCCCTATTCGTACACAACCGCTGTCTCACCAACACAATGCGGGCCCTTGACGCGCTTGGCGTGCTGGTAGATTGCTGATGTACTTTATGGTCTCACCTTCTCTCTCTCTCCCTCTCTCTCTCCTGCTCTCTCTCTCTCTCTCTCTCTCTCTCTCTCTCTCTCTCTCTCTCTCTCTCTCTCTCTCTGGCTCTCCCCACCGCGAAGATGACCACACGAGCTGGTGGCGACAGACAAGCTTACAACGGGCCCGACTTCCTTCGATGGTGTGCGCTTTGTCATTGTTTGGGGGGACCACAAGACAGCGGGAACCACCATTGGCCAACGCGCGTCTCCCAAGCGACACACACCTACGCGACTTTCTTTCTTCTCCAAAAATTTTCACCGGCGACAAAGAGATCGCCCGCCCCATTTCCGGGGCTGCCCTGGGCCGCGAGGAAAATTGGACCTTGGCGCGGGTCGTTTGCACATGGAAAACTCTCCAGGGGGAAAAACCGCTCGTCAATGCCAGCCGCCGGTACGATCATTTACCCGTTTTGTTGTTTGGTTTGTTTTGCCGTCGTTTTGCCGGCGGGAAAATGCGCAGTTTATGACGCGGACGCGAAGCAGCTGGGCCCGGGAGCCGTTTCCCGTTGCAAGTGCAGGCGATGGGATTTTTTTCTGGCGCAAACTGCACTCTTTGCTGACCTAGAATTATAGGTCATTGGATTTTCTTTTGGTTTTATTTCTGTCTTACTTTCTGCACAATAGGTATTGAAGTAGATTATTCCACCATTTTATTTGTATACCTAATTTCTTGCATTATCTCAAAAAGAAGAGATTTTTTTTTCATCTTGACTTCACAACAAATTACCCTGGTATAGGAAACCTATCGATGGGATTGAACAAGATTTAAATACATTTATTTCCTGATTACCCTACAACCCTGGCCGTACAACATCGCACGCATCGTTAGCTGACGAGCCGGAAAAATCTTGGCTTTTGCGTCGCGCGAAGCAGACGCTTTGTTTTCACGCACAAGAACCAATTTCCGTTGGTTTTCCTGTTTCAGCACCTCCGCTCGCTGCCTCATCATGCGCAAGGTGCTGTGGGAGGGCAAACTTCCCATGACGCGCGGGAGCGGGAATGTTGTCGTTTTGCACGGGAAAATCCCCCCTCCCCACCGATGGCGCCGAGTGAAAGGAAAAACAAACTACTCACATTTGGTGCGTTTGGCAACCCCTCGGGGACGCGATTGAGGTCACGTCGGGGCGGAGGGGGAAGGAAGGGTGCAAAAGAAAACCCATCGACGCGTGCGCCATCGTGAGCGTGCGATTCACCGTTACGCGCAGATCAGCTGAGCCGCGAAGACGAGGGGACGCTCACGCACCCCACGGAGGGAAAGAGATGGAACGAAAACAAAGCAATAACCAACCAAGTGGTTTGCGGGTGGGAGGGAAAGTGTAGCAGTGGTAGTGGACAACCGTCTGCTCAACATATGCGATGCGCGGATCTTTGTTTGCGCGCGCGGTATGTTTTATCAGCATCGCGTGCGTTCCGCCGAAGGGTCTTTAAACGAGGCGAGCTGGTGGAAGGGGAGTTCTAATCGTACACGCGGTGCAGCTTGGTCAGCAAACTTTGCAGTTGCATTTGATAAAGGAACGACATCAAGTGGTACAGCAATGCATGGGGTAGAAAATGTCTTTCATGTTCAATGTTCACGAGGTATTTGAAAAGAATGGAAATGCAACAAATGAACTTGTTTAAAAATTTTCATCCGATTTAATCCAAACCAATTTAAAATCCAAACCAAAATTTATTGATATAAGAATACACGGAAAAATTGTTAAATTAAAGAGCGACCGTTTTCGCTTCATAAAACGTTAAGAAATTCGGTTGCTGTTGTTTTTGAATAAGGTTGCAAGAGTAAAATTTCTTATTATGTATCGATTTCTTTCCTATGGAACCATTACAGGCCCGCATCGGTTACACGAGCACCTCCGTGCAGCTGGCACAACGCGTAACCTGTCTAGACTAGATAATGCATGACAGTGCAGCCTCTTTCCCGTCCTCCAAGACGCCACCATAGACGTTTGTTCGCTGCACACAAATTTCACACAGATGCCGCCAAACGGGAGGCGTTAAGGGTTCAACACCACTGGAAAGGGGGTATGCACGAAATGAGGTGACAAAAGCAAAAGGAAGAACGACGTTACCTTGAGATTAACTGTCATGTGGTGACGATGGTGTGGTTCACGCGGTAGCAATTTTAAACACACAAGGAAGAAGGTGGAGTTGTCGCGCATTACCCTTCATTTTCCGGCTTTTTTCCATCCCCGGAAGGAGGAAAACCCTTGAACCCGCCGTCATCGTTGGAGGTCGAAGAAATGATTCGTTTCCTTCCCTAGGGGTGGACCAACCGAACGTCTTTGTTCGCATGGCACATCATCGCCTCTCGAAGGTAAATCCCATGGACCGATCTACTTTAGTTGACCACAACATTCTAGTATTCCCAGTTTACTGTGGCCATTGTTTTGAGCACCTTTTGTGCTAATGTACCCCCTCATTGCGTCAATTAGTGTTTCAGGGAATATTACCGTGAGAACCTTTGTGGCGATTATAATTATTGGAAATTCACTCATTTGAATTTCCCTAGACTTTCCAGTTGGTCACTATCGGTGCGTTTATCGTCAATAAACTCCTTTGATTTTAAATGTGCTCCGAAGCCGAAGGCCCTTATCGATTGTACTTATATCGGACAACGAACCATACCTGCGGTCAAATCAAACGTATCTACATCATCCTCGTCGTGGTCTATTTGTTCTCCCCAAAATCCTCCATCCATCCATAATCATCTGCCCGGCATGCCATGAGCGCCAGCTTGCCGCGTAACGATCGCTTACATCGTTCGCGCCTTTCCAATCAGACCGAACGAACGAACGCGCCAGCCACAACCCTGATCCCTCTGTGGCAATCCACTGTGGCTTTAACGAACTCCAGCTCCCAACCCACCAAACACTCCCCTCGGCTGGTCCGCGACCGATGATTAATTCATTTACCGAACAATTCGCAACCGTGGTCGCACGCGTGAACCGATTGACGTGATCGTGACCGACCGGTGCGTTGCGGAAAAGATGTTCGAATGCCTGCGGCCCCTGGAATCGCAGGATTGGCGTGGTCGCCAAACCTGCAAACGCCATTCACACTACCTAGTTAGTTGGCGTTTCGAGAATGGGAGTTATGCAGGCGCAGAAACCTACGGTGAAGTGCGGCACGCAACCGTTTAGCTTTGGGTGTTCCTGTTCCGTGTCGGGCGAGAAATGTCTTGAGGAGGTCACACATAACTACGGTTTCCAAAGGCCAAATTGGAATTGTCAATACTAAGACGTTCAAACGGTTCTATTTCTTTCATCGCATTCAAGATAAATCGTAACTAATGCTTTGTATAAGGTCTATTTTATTGTTAAATCCCTCAAATCACCATGCACATCGATTCTTGTGATCCGGCCCCTTTACGATACTGATTTTGTAACCTTGTTATTCCATCTAAACGACATAAAATCTGTGCTGTTTAACAATAAATAAATTACCCAACGTTGCAACCAAACCATGCTGATATCGTAACCGGTTGTTGTGTTTTGCGATTTATTATTGAATTGGAAAAAAAGTTGCTCGTAAACTGTCTCGTATTACTAGAGTGCTAAAAGTGTACTCTTGATCATTGCCACAATTTCCCTCCGTTCACAGGTGTCGGAAGATCCACTGCCAGGGGTCCCTTCCCCTCTTCCAACGGGTGATGTGATCGAGGGGGTGAATTACAACAAAGGGGTCGTGTAATGTGTGTGTGCTTTTTTTCTTTCGTTTGTGATGTTTTAAAAGGACGATTTCCCCCTACGATTTGCTACGTGTGATACTAAATGGTTAAAAATGGTGGAAATTCTCCCGGTGGGCAAAACACGCCCACACGGGAAGACCGTTACTTTATGTCGTTATGTTTATACGTTATCACTTACATCTTAATCAGCGCTTGCTCGCTGCAACGACCCAAGCGGCTAAACTAAAGCGATGCAATGCAATGGTAGATTCAAATTCACAGTGTGCTCAATGAATGCTCGGTACAAACTATTAATTGTTATGTGTGTGTGTGTAGTAACTGCTTTGTGATGTTTCACTGTGCTCACGACTTCCTCGCATTGTTTACGTAAAGTCTTTTTGGTTTAATTTGATTCTTGTCGTATTGGATTCAAATTCCTACCACTATCGAAGAGACTACCGTTTCTTTCCACAGCTAGACACCGAAAATCGTTTGGGTGCACTACAATGCTGGCCTGTACCAAAGCTAAGTATAGGAGAGACACTATGTCCCTCGATATAAACCGCACTTATAGTGGCTAATTGCTGTGAACCTATCCAAAGAGAACATAAATATTGTAATAGTATGCAAAAACCGATGCCTTTTTGCACATCAAATAACAGCCTTGGACAGCAATCACAAATAATCCGGTTGATTTTGCGTTAAGTTTCAACGCAACAATTCTGACATTTTGGAAGATAATTCTTTTTATACTAAAAAAAAATCATGAGAAATAAACTCTAATGTCTTGGATGGATGGTAGCGGGAATTTCCGATACACCTATTGCCTGTTTGAAAACGGTTTCTCTACACACCGATCGATGAATGGTTCATGTTATGGTTTGCCAACCTTACCTAAAAACACTACATCGCACAACAGCCTTATTTGAATTTAAACTTTCGCTTCCAAAACGGATGTCGGGTGGCCGGGCGTCCGGCCACCACGAGCTTCTGCAGTAACTCAGCTTCCCACGCCGCCAACGTTAGAAGGTCTCCTAGGTATGATTGTTGTTGTTTTTACATTCAGATTCGGTAGACATAGACACACGGGAGGGCATAAAGGTAGAAGACATGGTTACCAACTTGTTTGTGGCCAGTTCGGTTCAGAGTTAGCGGTCGGAAAGCGGTCCTTCAATTCCATCGTCTGGCGCCACCGGGGGGTTTATGCTACGAATAGGGAAAACTAGCACGAACCATAAGCGCCCGGGATCCGAGCGGATCCCTTCACAGTGAGCATCTACGAACTACAGTTATCCAGGGTAGAGTCACAATACCGATTAGTAGGAAAGATTAACACATTGCACATAACAAAAGCTAGCGTTTTTTTTTCTAGTTTTATAAATAGATGTCAATTTCCATGGGATAAAAAGTTTCTCTCAATATCTAGCTAATTTAGCAAATCCAGTCTGAAATGTTAGTCATTGAATTTTGGCCATCGTAGATGTAGGTACTAACAGCTATATTGTCCAGGCGGACACTAACAGATCCTAGCGTGACAGACGTGTGTATGCAAAGGTTTGATTTGGAGTCATGTTGAAAGATGTCATGGTTTGTCGGAAAAATTTCTCATCCAAAAGGGGCTACACGAAAGGACACAGTCAGTTTAGCAATAGAAATGGATGGAGATTCGCAAAGAAGAACAACTTCTGCGAGAAGCTCGGGAACGGTTTAATTGGCGCTTTCGGATTTGCAGCCGCTGCTGGCGTTGCTGGGCGGGGCGGCACTGACACTAGCGGAGCGTTGGAAAATACCTAGCGCACGTTTGCGGCAGACGGAAAGGCGGCGCGAGCGGAACGGGCTCTTGCGACCGCCGGTACTGCCAGCGACAGCACTGCCAAGCTGATGGTGACCGCCAGCACCGCTCGGGGACGTGCTACCGAACGACTCCATCTCCGCGTCCGGCACGGTTTCGTACTGGGAGCGCTGGCGGCGCATGGACGAGTGCTTGCTGGCAGTACCGGCGGCCGGCTCTAGCAGCGAGCCCAGCGAGTACTGCCGAAGCAAATGCTATTCTCATTGACCAAGATTACCCTGGACGTTTTGGAGGCCCGAGCACAGGTGCAGCATAATGATGCTGAGCGCCTGGACGCGCTCCTCGGACTGGCCCGCCAGGAAGGCCGAACGTGTGCTATCGTGCTGCTGCTGCTGCTGTTGCTGCTGTTGCGTTGGAGATTTCCCTTTGCCATCGGCAAGTTCTAGCAATGGCGCGAGCAAGCGTTGGAAAAGTGGAAAAGTAGAAAAAGGATAATTCAACATTAGAAAATTGAGGGCCAATAGAGTGTACACTAGAACCAATTAAATGTTGAATGGAAATTTTTGCAAAAAGAAGGGAGAAACGCATGCAAAACTCATCGCAAATACCAGGAAAAAAATGGATTGCATTTTTAAACACAATTTTCCAACGTAATAATGTCACGAGTCGCCGAAAGCGTCCTTCTCGCATGGCAAGGGTGTGGTGTGAATAAAACTAACTCAAAAGTACACCAGTAACGTAAACTAAAGGTTCCGTATATTTATTGCCTTTTACTCTATTGCGAGTGTATATGTATCACAAATAAATCCAATAGGTTTGTTCGTCGGTCCGTGTAAAAATGAGCCTCAATGGGCTTGCCACCTAGGGCAAGACTTGTTTCGCTACGCTAAGTTCATCACAATGATCTGATATTGGTGTATGTATATGAGTATGATATAGTCCTGGCTCTGGTTCATCCGCGCATGCCTTAGCTAGCGGGACTGCCGGGTCAAGAGGTAAAACTGTCTTGTTCAGGCGACCTACCTTTACCGTTTGCACTAGCACCGCCACTACCAACACCACCACCGCCACTACTACTACTACCGCCATCCTTGGTCGCACTCAGCGAAGACTGGTTGATGGTTTCGTAGTCCAGTGCTATGTGCAGTTTGGAAAGCTGCAAAGAGAGTGCAGGAAAACGGTTGAGTACGGCGCACCAGGACCGAGCCGGGCGGGCCACCGCCGGCGCTCACCAGTTTGTTAATCTTCTCGGTCCGCACGTCCGGGTCGCAGTCGGTGTACATGGTTTTGCTGCTGCTCTTGGCCAGCGCCATCAGTGTATCGGACGGGCCGTACTCGATTAGTGGGGCGGTCAGATCGACGATTTGCTCCATGCACAGCTCGTTCACATCCTCCGGGAGGCTTTCGAGTCGCTGCGTTACAACCACGAACGGGTTCGCGCTCACGTTCGCCAGCGATTGCTTGCGGGGCGTGTGCTGGGGCGTCGGGGGCAGACTTTTGCTGCCCGGGTTCAGCCCGGCCATCGTCGGGATCGATAGGTTGTTGGCGGAATTGACACGCTTTAGCCCCTGCACGAGCAGATCGCTGAAGCTCTGGCGATGCGCTTCCAGCTTCGATTTTGGTATCGTTTGCTGCTGCGGCTGCTGCTGCTGCTGTTGCTGCAGCTGCTGTTGCTGTTGCTGTTGCTGCTGTTGCTGATGCTCCTCGGCAATGTCGACAAAGTCTTCAACCTCGATCGTGGGCGATTCGGGCTCGGTTAGTTTGAACTCGGGCTGCAGTGTGGAGGCCGTGGGTGTTGCAGCAGCTGCTGCGGCCAACGAGACTGCCACGCTTCCCGTCGAGGCCGATGTCACCGCCGTCGTCGTTGACGCCGTTGAAAAAGACGCCCGTTCGGTGGCTGCCCCCTCGTTGGCGGAGCACACGGTCGAGCTTTGACACTTGTTGATGCACTTCTTGTGGCAGCACATTGCACAGTCCCGACACTGTACGGCATCCTTGAGCCAAATTTTCTTCCCACAGTAATCACACTGGGTGGTGCGGTGGAAGTGCGTCCGTATGAAGTCGTGCTGCTGTTGCTGGCTGCCGGTCGCTTGCGTTGGCAGTGGCGACGGCGGGTGAGACACTACAGGAGATTTAACATCCGACAAACCGTCCGTCCTATCATCGTCCAGCTTGTCCGCTGACCCTCGGCTGATGGTGATGAGACGCATTTTCTTACTTTCCCCTCCGAGCCCTTTGCTTGGTTGTGCGGACACCGTATTGATGGCGGACCCGGTCCACACGAATGAAAGCAGCACGTCGCCGTAGCAGTAATTTTGATCGAATCCAGACTGCATCGAAAGGGGATGGTTGGATCTACAAGAAAACAAACAACCAAAAAACCATAAGCACCAATAAGGACACATTGTGATGTGCAAGTACAAAAACTCTATAACTTACACATCGATCGCTTCGGGCGGTAATAAAGGATACTTTTTCAGATGATGGCCGAGATGAGATTCATTACACTCCAGCAGAATACTGTTAATCGGGATGTTAAGGTAGCCGAGCAGCCGGTTTTCTTCACTATTTTTACCAAACACACTCAGATTCAGATAGGAATACTTTTCCATCAGCTGGAACATGCACGGATCGTCCAACCGAATGAACGAATTGAACTCCGCATCGATGGACGAATGTTGCGGGAAGCAATCGATGTTCCCCTTCCGGCTGCCACCGGGCGTTGTCGCGGCCTGTGGGTCGGAGAAACTGCCCCTTGCCGTCTGCTCCAGGAACCCTGTAGCGTCACGCCCAACAAGCGTCGGTTTCTTCACCGGCGTCGTGCCCGGTGTGTTCGAGTGGCTTGATTCTCCGCCACTGTTGTCCTTCGAGTTCCGCCGGGTCAGTCGTCGTTCGCGCAACGTGCTCCCACCGCTACTGCCGCCACCGATTTGTACTGTGTCTACATTCTTCACAAAGGTGATGTTCAAGTTCGGATCGATCTCCTCAAAGTCCCCGTCGGTGTCCTCGAGCATCGCGTCGTTCTTGATCTGGCCCGGCACAAGCCGCTCGATGCGCAGCACAAACATTGGCCGGTTGAGCGCCTTTATTACCTTCGGCACCTGGCTGATGTTGGTCACCCGTTTGCCCTGTATCGAGAGCAGTATGTCTCCGCGGCGCAGTTCCGCCTTCGACGCCGGTGTGTTCGGTATGACCGCGTCGATAAGCACCGTCTGGTCGGACTGCTTGAACACGATACCGATCTGCTGGTTTTTGGCCTTGTGAATTTCGATATCGAGCGACACGACCATCACGCACTGGTCCTCTTGCTGGCGCGCCACTACCCACGGCATGTGGGCAAGGGTGAGCGTGCAATACACGTGCGTCAGCGTCCGAACCGGGGCGTTCAGGCGGGATATCTCGGCCACCGTTACCTCCAGCGCGCCATTCGGTACGATCTCGTTCAGCTCGTAGTCTTCTTCCACACGGTGGAAGAATGGTTTATATCTGTGAAGAAAGGAAAGGCGTTTAAACAATCCGAACCATCCGCCGTCGATCACAAGCGGTCATACCTTAATTTATAGTTCGGAAGGGTGTGCTTCCGACGGATAGCTTTGCGAATCTGGTTCGAAATGAGACTGGTAATGTTAGACTGCATCTGCCGTCCCTGGAAGTGCGATTGCACGTCCAGCTCCACCTTCGGATCGCTAATGAAGCTCAGCGACCAGTGCGTGTACGGTTTGCGCGTAAACTGCAGCCGCGCCAGCCCGGACACCTGCTTCACGCGCAGCGCCAGCGAGCCCTTCTTGCCCAGCACCATGTCGGCATCGATCGTTAGCCGAAAGTTACCCTCGTAGTGCAGATCGAGCAGGACGTCCAAACTCTCGATGTGACCCTCGTCCGGATGCAGGTCGACGGCGTGCAGGCGAAAGTTTTTTATCTCCGGAAATTGACTACCAAGATCGAGATCGCGAATCTACCAAGGGTTACAAATGAAAAAAAAGAGGAAAGAGAAGTTAATCCCCAACCCTAAATCCCTCGCCGGATTATCCTGAGAGGATTATCTTACCGTGAGCTTGTCGAATAACTTTCCGGTCGTTGTTTTGCTGATAAGCTCATCCAACTCGAGCGAAAGCTTCCGATGGAACCACTTCCGCACACGGTTCGACTGCCGCAGCTCGAAGTACAGGAACTGCAGTATCAGGTTGATGGCCATGATGGTGGATTTGCTCTCCTGGTCCGGTGCTTTTATGTTTTCCAACAGCGTCTGTGCGTAGGCGGGTGATGAGAAGAGGTTCAAATTAAAAACATGTGCGAATACATGGAACGTATTACGCCAGCGGCAGCAGTTCGGCTGAGCAAGCAAACCAGGCGTACCAACTAGCTACCCTGGCAATTACAATTAGAAACAGTACAGCGGGAAAGACACGACGATGCGGATAAGAAATCATGAACACTAGGATACGCCATCTCAAAGCTACCGAGGGTGCAAGGCAGCAGGATCCACCCACGTGGCGTTAACAACTTTGTTTGTGCACAAGTGGAAAATAATCGCCGCAGGCTCCAAGACAAGAAAAACATGTTTTTTTACCATGACGAACAACACCGAAATTATTATGTGGGATTACCATTAAATGCAAAGAATTGCTAAATAAAATACCAGCTAAATAAAAAAATAACAAGGCAAGTACATTTACACGACCGTACATTTTGAATTTCATACCCGCAGCACGTTCATGCTCTGCGATAATTTAGTTCTTAGAAGTTTAGTCTGAACGTATTCTCTGTCGGTTGCTATTTTCCCGGTTTTTTTTTTAATTCTGCGTAAGTCTCTTCTCCAATTACTTTCAGGAGAACCCATTCCCTGTTCGACGCGTCGTCATTGTGATACGCCTTGTGATAGGAAGTAACGGTTACAAAAATACTACAATGATGTTTGCTTCGAAGCAAACAATGTATGGGCGTTGCAATAAATATCTAATGAGCTCATTAGTTACAGTGTACTGAACGAGTTCGTTCAGTCCAACAGACAAAGAAACATGTTTATTAAGACGAAAACACGATGGTAAAAATAGAACAATGCAGTGACATAGTTATGTTTTCTGTTACTCAATTTCGAATAATACCTTTCCGCCCAATGTGTGCTTTTCTTACCGGTTCATTTTTCAAGCGTGGCCTTTCCTGCGAGATGCAGTTAAATAGTGAAAAGGTCGCTTTTCTGAAAGGTCAGTTTTTTTCTTGTCTTTTCCGTTGACCTAACGCCTTCGGATGTTCTAGAAGTTGACGTCAATAATCATCAGATTACTCCGTCCGAGGAGAAGCGTCGTCAAGAGTGACGGTAATTAATTAGGACGGTTCAGTGAATTATCGTCAAATATGAAATTTGTCTTTGGAACACCACCAGGCGGGGAAACCAGTTGTTGCAGTATGATTAAAGCAACGGACTGACAGGAGAAAACGATTGAGAATCGGAGAATCGGTGCCGAATTTGCTTTAGGCAGTCAAACCATTCGGCCCTTTACCACAATTTCACGATCGATGACAGCGGTGCCGCCTTTTTCGGATGTGTTTGCCAATTGCTCATCATTTATTCAACAGTTGCCAGGCAAAGTTGCTCGTGAATGTACATCGGATTTTGAGGAATGCCATTATGATGAGCATACAATTATAATTGTTTGACTTTATGTGCCATTCGTGGTACCGATAAAGAGAGCATCGATGAGCGAATAAGATTTCTCTACTCAGCATTTTTGAACATATTCTGTTACACAAAATCTTGGCTAACGCACACACACTTTTAAATTGTGCGAAGAGATTTCATATGCATGTATGGAACTTAAACAAAACGCATCAACACGGATTTGAGTCAAGTCTAATGCACTTTTTTAGGCCCCCTAACTATTACAATACGCTCCATATTTTTCTGCATACCTTCAAAAAGCACAACAAAAACAACGTCGTCCCGATCGTGATTGCTACAATCAGCGAGAGATGGGTGGCCAACTTGAAAACGTTAGTAGCACGCACGAGTACACAACTTTGCACGTTTTTGAAGCCCTCCTTCGCCTTGGTGCACTCGCACTTCATCATCTCCTCGATTGCTGCCGGTACATAGTCCTTCTCGGAGGCTTCCGTCATGTTGAGGGAAGGCGTCGAGTCAACAAACTTCGGCCGTTGCCACTCTCCCAGGTCCAGCTCTAGCTCCGTGGCCGACAAGATCGTAAACTTGTAGAACGAATCGATCCGCGAGCGGTTCACCGTTCCGCACCGCTCAAAGTCCACACGGACGTTCTCGAGGAAGAAGTCCGTGCAGCCGTTCGCGTTGATCCAGAGCATGACTCGGCCGATGAGTCGGAGACCGCAAAAGATCTGCAACACACCCTCCACAACGGACGACGAGTTGTCCTGCAACTGCGTCTGGACGCGTATCGAAATGCACCGATGGTTGCGCACGTATTGCATCATGCTGGACAGTTCTCCGGGCGAATTCTGATCCAAGCTGCGAAGGTCGTAGATCCTATCGGGGATGATGTAAGATTCGTTGGAATCGGACCTTATCACAGTTTTGACCGGACACGGGATAGTCGCGGGCGTCGTCGCCGCCAGTAATACGGGCCTGGGCGTCGCTATTTTCCCAGTTGATTGATGCCACATTTGATCCTCCAAAAACTGGCCGTTTGCGGTCGAAGTCATGCTCGCTACGATTAAAACAAGAAGTGCCCAGCACGGAACGAACTGCCAGCGTTGAGACGTCATCGTGAAATGGACGTGTCCTGGCAGCGATCTGTACTACCTTTTACTCTAGACGTAACGAATTGTCACTGATTTATTAATAATTGTTAGCAAACATTAGCAACGACATCAGTCTTTATGATACTCGTAATATTTTCCGACTCTGGAACGAGAAGTAACGCATACAATGGTTTCGGAAGAACTCGGCGGTTTGATATGCTCGTGCGTGGATATCTTGAAAATTGTGGGGAACTCGTTATGGGCTTGGATTTTGTCCAGGTTGCCGTTAGGCAGGTCTATAGAAAGCACAAAATAAAGCTAATTTTATAACGTCAACATCTGCCCATGATGTAAGACGCCATGGTAAGTACACCTAAGAAGTTTACCTTGGGAGTCTACCAACGGATGGATGATGTAAGGAAAAACTTTCGGGGCTTTTCATTATCCTTCCTGGTGGTGTTTCAAAGGAATAGAACTGAATATTACATCAATTAACTAATCACTTTCCGGCAGTCGAACAAAAAGATTTATTAATTAAAAAACTTATGTGGGAAGCGTTTTAACTTGGCTGAAAAAGAAGCCAACTGTACTTTCCAATTAAATTGGATTCTGGATTAATTCTCCTGGCGAAAGTGAAAGTTCCAGTCCAATGGAAAAAAAAAGATGACTAACAAATACATCCCAAATATGAGCTGGATCGAAACAGCGTGCCGGACTTCTTTCGGTCGATGTACCCCAAGCTAGGAGCTGAACAAACTAAGCCAGCTCAAAGGTTTCATTTCGATTAATTTCATAGTTTTCCATCTAGTTTCCAAGCGCGTTCGTCTGGTGGAAAACAGATGGTCGTAAAATGTGGACCTCCTTCAGCTGGCGACGAAACATTCTTCCAGGCCATTGCCATAAATCCAAGGCGATAACGAGCAGCGGGCCAAACCCCAACCGGACACCTTTGGCGCGACGACAGGGCACGGTGACAAAAAAGGGCTAAAATAAAGGATGCACGGCCGGAGCTCGGGAGGAATTGACCCATATATAAAGCAGTAATATTACCAAAACCTCATTTACCCATCCAATGGGGTACGGAAAACTACTCGCTGTAGTGCAGAGGCCTCCACGAGCGGTACGCCGAGCTCCAGGAAGAAATCAAAATTATGAACCGTATAACGGGCGCACGAGAGCGGGTTTCGAGGCCGGCAAGTTCGTGCTTCAAAGTGTGCCGAAAAGAGGACTTTTAACGATGTTTGCTGAACTGCTGTCGCGTTTTGACAATCGTCACGCGGGGCTGGTGCCGTTAAATTATGCTGCTTTTCTGCTTTTTTTTAACTCGCCAACGACATTTGCTCTTTCCTTTCGCCCTCCAGGATAACAAAGGCATTCTTTAAAGTTTCATGGAGCTGCACGAAAAAGTGTTTGCTTGGCTGCAATCAATAAAATGATGGTTATGTAAGATAGCAACCCTTTCCATGACGTCATCGGAGTGTCCACGGCATCAGGCAAAGTTCGCACACCCGACGATGAATTTTGTTGGCAGCCATAAAATAATCATTTTACAAGAATTGTGCTGTTTTCATCGCAAACCATCCACATTCAACCAAGAATAACAGGATCAAGTGATAAAGGAATAAATGCGATCATTTCGATGATTCGTCATCCGTGGCAAGGTTCCAGTCATAAAAAAAAAATGTTTTGACATTCGTTTTAAGACATATTTAAATCGTTAGCATCATAAGAAATCCGAACTTATTTGAGATTTGCAGTATTGTTTCTGTACATTTCATTAAGTTGGTCTCTACATATACAGATGTAGTTTAGATTTACGATTGGATCTACTTTTTTATCCCTAAATTTACCGAACTGTTTTGTTGCTTTGCTTTTGTTGTTGCTGCCGAATCATTTGTTTGCTTTACGTACGTCAAAAACTATGGATTTACTTAACCCACATTGTAACTATGAAGGTTTGCTGTTCGGTTTCCATTCGATTTAAACTTTCTCGGCATAAAATTCGTACATCTCTCGTACACTTTCTGGGCATTGCCAATGCGCACCTTCCAGCATCATCTCAGGCACGGCACAATAGTCGTTGCCAGAAGGTGCGCACGTGGCAATAAAGTTTGCGCGTAAAGCAACACCGTGAAACATTCAACAACTGGAACGCCGAAGGCAGTACACCCACAAAGGAACAGCTATTCCCGTGCAATAAAACGCGATGTTTATTTTCGGGTGCAGCCTCGTTCGGTCGGTCGGTGCAAGCCCTTGTTCAGTTGGGCATTTCCGATGGAATATTAAATGGAAAACCTTCGCTCGGTTCATTCGGCAGTTTTTCAACAAACGGAGCGGTTGGAAGATTGCAGCGAAATCAGCTGTGTGGCGCTATGGGGAACATTCAGTTGTTCTCGTTGGATCCGTCGACAGGTTCTAGAGCTACGGTGCACTTCGCTGCAGTGGCACGTCAAGCACACAAGTGAACGCGGTCGAGTGTGTGGAGAGACGTCTAGAGCCCATTCATCCCTTTGCATCACTCGTTGTAAGCCTGCGGAGTGGTGGGAGCCTGTACGTTAAAAAAAAAACTGCCCACTGCTGGTACAGCGAGCATTCCCCAAAAGGAGCTGCAAGGATCTCACGGACGATGAAGTGGGGCAGATAGAAAATGAAGTATGCACGCGCCCCCACCTTTCCATCCGCCATCCGAAACCACTCCCCAACCGAAAAAAACGTTCACCAAAGGTAGATCTTACGAGGCACCTTATCTTGGGCAAAACAAACCACAGCAAACTTTCACAGGAACCGGAGGGGAATAACTAACGTACCGGTGAGCGGGTACGTTTACCAACTTCTCGAAAAGCGAGATGGCTGACTTCGGAGAAGCTTGCGCCAACATGAAATCACCGCTACCATTGGTGCGACGTGGGTCGTCGTGATGGGAAATTCTTCCGCATAACTTTCCGCACCGCTCCGAGGTTGTCCTTCGCAAATCCTTCGAGCGAGCCGGACAAAAACCGAAATCGGAAGGAAGGCCTGCCAACTCTCTTCTACCCATCCGGGGATTCCAGAGTTACAGGACTCTGAGTCGCTCAGAGATGGTTTAAAGCGCAGCAGGACGAGTTTCCAGTTTAAAGCATGTGAATACGTGCGACCAAAAACCTAGATACAAGCTGATTTTCAAGAACTTTTCTGTTTAATAATACATTTTTCATTCGCTGCACGTTTGGATGAATTTCTCTTGGGAACTACGGATGGAAACGGGGTAACAGTAGGAGCACCAGCAAAAACTGTGGAGCGCACCTGATGGAAATATTATGATGGTCTGTGCTACATGTAGGAGTGAAACCAAACCAAACATAACTTGGCGTGTGACCTAAAATATGCCAAGTACGCCCGAAAGTTATTTTAAGCTACAGATGGGCATATTTTTCTATTTGTTTTTATTCTGCAAATTCAACGACGACAAAAGCAAAATGTAAATTGAAACAACAAAAAAACACATCTTCCCACTATCATGCTGTACTGTGCTATCGATTATTGCACGGCCCGAGGAGCTCGTTGGACAATTTGTCACACCAATCCCCCATCTAACCCCATCCGGTTGACGCCGAAAGCTCCGGTGTTAGCTGTGGCAAAGGTATCTGAAGCTCCTGCCAGCTTCAAACCAAAGCCGCAACGCCCACGCGAGCAGTGACGCCCAGCACCCGATCCGATGGTTCATTAATTCACGACGAGCTTACCTTTGACCCCCGTTTATCCGTTTTTGAATGATTTATCAATCACTTTCTGTAAAATTCATATTCAAGCAGGATGAGAGATGAATTTATTTGGTTGGCGTTATTCCAGCGTGAAGGAAGGCAAAATTTACTCATTCAGTGGTTTTTCAGCTACTTATGACAATTGTTCATTTTGCCTTTTTATTCAAACTATACAGGAAAAATAAAATGAACACAAGAAAAGGTTTGCAGCACTCGTGTGAAAATTTTCAACTGGTTCTTATCAAGCCGGTTGAACGGACGTAAATCAATGGGTGACTGAATTACCCTGCTGGCTTCGTGTTAGGGCTTGGAAGCACATAATTTCACGGCACTATCCGCAATGCTCCAAAACAAAACGAATAAAAACAGCAGTGGCGCAACCATTGATGACGGAACATTAAGACATCGTGTGTCGTAAAACGGTGAAATCAACTATCAGCTGAACCGCGTTTTTGTCAGCGAACCCCGGACCGGCAAATCAGTAGGTTGTGGGTAAAAAAAAACTGAGCAACCAAATAGGGGGGGTGGGAGGGAGAAGAGCCGCCAAAATGTAGAGCCAACTTGGTGGCTTCATGTTTCAATCGTCCTGCCATTCGAACGACGCTCCGCACAATCAAGACAGGCGTCATTGAAGCGACTCTTGGTGCCATCGTTTGAGCGGAACGGGCCGAGACAGGTTGTCCCAGGAATGGGACCGACTCAGTGCTTTGTTGTAAGGAAAAATATTGCCCGCGCGAAGCTAAGCCGCCGCCGGCGAATGATAGAAAAGCAGTAACATCAAGACAGAGCCGTTAAAACGCGCCCAGTGTGCAGTCACTCCTCCCAAGCGTCCAGGGACGGTTTGATTTTTAGGGCGGCGAATATAGACTGCTGAAGGTGGCGGTCCGCGAAAGTAGGTCACGAGTTTTCGTGCGTGCTTTGCTGCCGCTACGGGCTGTTGTTGCAAGCAGGTCGACCGGCAGTTTCCATCGTTTCCATCTAGCAACCATGAATCCCGAGCTCCTCTCTGTTTGGCTGCCTTTCTTTAGCTGTTGGCAACAAAGTGGCATGAGGCATTCGTCGGGGTCGGACGGAACAATAAAAGGGATTCTTACGACCGGAGGATAGAATTGGCTTTGAAAAAGGGAAAATCGTACAAAATATGATGGAAACAGCAGAAGTCTATGAAACTTACATCGGGTAGGACGTAGCGTTCGCTAAATGCAGATTTCCGTTCGTCCTCCTGCTCCTGGTCCAGTTCCGGTAGCCGGAAGTATCGCACGAACGCATAGTACTGGATCAACAGCATCAGCACCGCACCGATAACGCACGACATCAGGCAGAAAAGGAGCAAGCTGACGAAATCCATTCTGTCCGCTGGTTAGGCTTCCGGGGCCACCGTTCGTCTGCCAGGAAACGAATTGAAGGGCAGTGCGTGTCCAGCAGTGATTACCGTCTTACGGCACTGGGTGGCACCGAGGTTTGTCGCGCAAGAAATACGAGCTTATTGTCGCTGGCACGACCGTTTGAGGCATAGAGTTAGCAGCTATACTCCGGCAAAGCACCACCTTGTAATCGTTTCCGTTTCGGCTCACTCAACACCCCGCCAAGCTGGGGCGCCAAACGGAATGAATGAAGTGTTCCCGTATTCGTCACCGGATTTAGCGTTGTCGAGTTTTGAAACCGCGAGTCCACCCGTACCGAACAAACGTAGCATCCTAAGGTATTTGACGTGTTTGCTTTGTAGCTAGTTTTAGGATACGATTTCGGGGGATAACCTGGGCGGGGACATTATTTGTTTAACACTGCTGCACGCCGGATCGGTCTTCACGAGGCACCCATTGTTGGCGAAGGTTCACTATTGCCGCTTGCCTGTTGCAGTGGTCACTAAATACATAACTTTCGAAGTACGCTTTAGTTGCTCTATAACTTCCCAGCACCCTACAACAAAAGGAAAATTCAATTCCAATGCCTCGAAACAAATTGTTCTTGTTTAAGAAAGATAGACAGTTGCTCGTCACAGCCTCGCGGTATTGAGGGAGGTGTTTAATCGCTCACGAAACATTGTACACCTTTTGATACTTTTGGTGGCCGTTGCTCCAAATTATACACTTTGTTTCCTTATTCCCAACAGAGAATCAGACTTCGCGAAAAAAAAAAAACATCGTCGTTGAAGACATAATCAGCCCGTTTCATGCACCACGACTAGAATGACTGAAAGCTAGTGTCGACAGTTGCGAACTGCACCCAGCAGTTGTGACAAATTATTGTTGTTGGAACTGTATACTCCGTTCCGGGTAATGAACCACGGAGCATCCGCGTTGCCTTCATGATCGTAGTTGCATAAAAGGTTTTGGAACAACAGCGCTGTGGCATTTTCCTATTCGCATTTTGCTATAAAACTTATACTACAAACAGTCCTGTTAGTTCTATTTACTACTTCATGTGTTGGTATCAGCGATTAAGGCCGGTGTCATTGCTCCGTCGGACACTTTTTAAATCGGACGATATGTCAAATTTTTGTATGGGATTTGACAGATGGCAAAATCGGCCGATAAAAATCGGCCGATTTAATCAAAAAAAATTGATTCAAATCCCATATATAATTTGACATATCGTCCGATTTAAAAAGTGTCCGACGGAGCAATGACACCGGCCTAAAACGAAAAGCAGTCGCAGGAACATTGACTGAGTGAATCATATGGGTTCGAACTCATCCATCCATTTCAACAAGCCCACCATTATTTAAGAGCACAATTGACAGCTCAAACAACAGATGATATTTGCGATGTTTAAAATGACGGTTGGTATTTAAATAAACACGTTTCACATAAAAATGACAACATTTTCTCTACCTGCAAATACATGCCAAAAAAATAACTACCAAATTTTTTTGTTCATACTTTTATTATTTCTTTTACTTTCTTTCATTTTCCTTATTTGTTGTTTGTTTTTTTCAGAAATATTGCTAAATATAAAATAGTGAAAAAATTTACAAATGCTGTGAATGCGTCCGAACCGCGTCTAGTTTCGCATGCGATACCTATTGCAGCTGAATCAACCTCAAATACGAATTGCTTACTGCCGCTCGAACCGTATCTTTTTGTTTTCTATGTGTATATGACGGCGCATGCTTGCTTAACATTTTATTGCCGTCAACGTTGTGGCGGTTGTTGCTTCGAAGTTTGGTATTTAAATTTCCTAAGCTTGTAACTATAATAATGAACATCACAATATGTGGATTTCTTGCTCAAGTAACGTTCGCTTTCGTATTGTTTATGAATCTGGATGCTTGATCTCGTGTGCTTGATGGAAGCTATATGAACTACATTTCTGTTTGTCTTTTTCACTGTTTGTTTTGCATAAATAATCAGAAATAATGCCACTGATTGGACTGAGTTGAATGGATAAGATATGATTAATTTGTAGTGCCCTAAACTATTAACACACAACATTTTGTTTTCTACACTCGGTCAATTGCTTGCCAAGGTTAACAATGAAAAAGAATAAAATAATGTTCAAAGCGAAGAGTTTCATACTTTTGGCAAATGGCAGTCATGCTTAATATTTTTTCTTTGCTATGTTATAGCTTTAGATCTGCTATGAAAATTGTATTTTCGAAGAAACATATTAATTACATGCATTGATAAAAAATACTCATTTTGGAAATAATAAAATTTAAGTGATGCAGTTTTTCACAGTTTTCCCGCTGGTTTGATGCATTTTAATTGTAATATTGCGTAAATTAATAATTTCATATTAACGTTGTCCATATGGATCGATTTAACAGGAATAGAATCGTAAACGGAAAATGTAAATATGAACTTCAATAAATGTAAAGCGGGATTTTAATGCTATTTGCTGCACCCACCTAAATGACCAATCACTGAATGTGAGACTTAGAAATGTCGTAAAATATCCTACGAGCTGTTCTACTAAACTGTTGCGCAATTATTCACTGTTTTTGTAACTTTAGTTTTCATCATAGAAGCTTCTTCTAATCTTCCTGTCACGAACTACGGTATTCTTCGGTAGTTCCATAGCCTATATGTACATGTTTTCGCTTTCTAATGCATTTAATATATGGAAATTGAAATTGTATTTATCTAATGCGAATTCAATTGGTTTCTGTGTTTATTTACCGTTACGTTCTGGCATGTTTAAATGCTATCATGAGTTCAGGTTTGCGTAATCGTTATAATGCTTGAAATATTTTTGGATGTTCATTTGCTGTCCTACTTGGGAGGTTCATCTCGGCGTTGCAGCATGAATCGATTTTTTTTTTAAATCTAAATGATGGCAAGTTAGAGGTCGATTTGAACTAGCTTAGCCTGACTAGTGCTAAATTGGTTGAGTTAGCTAATATCTAAATGTTTTCTTATCACTTTCCAGTTGTTGTTTTGTATTTGTTGTTTTTGGTTGCTAATTTGCTGTTGATGTAGAGTTGTAACTGTGTAACTTTTCTCTAATTGCTTTTCTCGAATATGAAGTCTAGTTGCAAATATTAAAAGTAGAGCTGACTTTTCCTAGCTCTTTAGATGCTTTTTTGACATCTGGGGATCTTTATAGGTATCAATGCGCACAGTCATTGTAATATTATAACTCAGTAAACATCAAAACTGGGATTGTATTGCCGCTTTGAGGGGCATGCATATGAACCAATTCAGAACGTAAAAACTACCCTTTTAATGGCAACCTGTGCAAAAATTCATTACACATACGCCACTTTCACTCATCTTTGCTCAAACCAATCTCCTTTGATTGTTTCTGTGAAAGTTTCAACGTGATATCAATATATTTGCTATTGACTGCTTTTCAATTCTCTAAACTCGCACCTCGTCTTATAATTTATTAACATGGTTTTAAAGCTTTCTATTTAAACTCTATCTTGCAGTAATATTGATGAGCTATCTACACAACTTAGGTGAAATATTTTCGCGTCGCTCGTAATACTCTTTATGTGCTGAAACAATGAAAAACTCTTCATTGCATTAAGACGTTACTGCCTTGGAGCAAAGACAAACAAATGCCCAAATAATAACGAAGAAAACGGTCTTCCGAACCACGTTCTTCAAAGTTACGTGTAAGAATTATCGCAAAGTTCTGCAAGCAAATTGTGCTAGCAAAATGCCGTAATGTAAAGATAAACTAAGTTATAGATAACTGGTCACGGTTATATGACAACAATTGAAATTGCAGTTGCATTGAACTGTAATATACGATTTGATTGATATGATTGTTTTTGCTAGAGAAAACCAACAATAAGTAGCAGATTTTCAACAATATTTCCTACTACTTTCGGTTCCTATTATTTATCTTCGATTCAGCACACTCTCTCATCTTTCAGTGAATTTATGCAGCAAGTCAATTCCATGTTCTGCCATCATACTCCACCTTATTCAAATTGGGATGATACAAAAAAAAGCAAAATTTCACAATTATTCTGCAAGTCGAATGCAACGTTTTGACCAATTGTAACTTACGTTTTTTTTTTTTGCTATAGCATTACCGACTAAGAAGTAAAATGTGAGGATTGCTTTGCGTTAAATAAAATTGATTGAATTTTTTATTCAAATGCGATCGAAATGGTCGAAAGTTTCCTTGGATTTATAGATTGAAGCTTTTGTTTGATTATAAAATAAGAATTAATTAGAATAATAATATAAGAACAAAATAACTTTCCATGATATAGCACAGGAATATGCATAATGGGATGTTTAGTCTATTTGCAGTACTCGCGTAAATCAGGAGACGAAAGCCGATTGTTCATAAATATTTAATTTGACGGCATGCAACGGTTAACTTGGAAATGATTAGTGTCGTTGTTGGTTTTACTCTTTAGTTTATTTCTGTGAGCTGCGACGAAAAGAATTTTCGATGGCCCTTACGTAACTTTAAATCCATACTCTACTGTTTGTCTGGACATTTGCCTATTGCTTTTCCTCACCTTACCTTCATAGCCTTAATATTGTAAGGTAAAGTTCGAAGAACGATGAAAACGTTTCGCCTCACTTGTATAGTACAGTAGCGTTCCACCTGGTAGAGTATGCTGCTTCTCGTCTTTGCCGGGCCTTACATTTGCGTTTTATCAAGCAATTTTCTAACCCTCCTATCATCTTTTCTCACTCCTCGGAAATGGCCCATCCATTGCACGTAGCGCTAAACTGGTTTGCACGCGTTAGATGATTGCAGCTAATGATTCTATTTAATTTCATTTCACAATTATTTACTGGATGGAACAGATGCTTATGTTTTTCGTTATAAGTTTTTAGCTTTGTCTGGTTTGGTTTTTGTGTTCATATTTTACAAACGCTCAATGCATGAACTGGCCTCGTGAGCTTCACCCCAAAAACACCTATGTGGAATGATCACTTTGTTAACGGAATTCTTTATTGCAACGTTCCATGCATAAACTAGAGTTAGGTATTCGTTTTCGTTTTCGTTTTTTTTCTTCTTCAAATTGCCACGAAATATCTGATCACATTGGGTTCCCCTTTGACCAGCTGTTTGACGCTCTGTAGCAAGAGTTCCGACGGAGAACGCGTGCTTGGCGTCACGTGGTTAGAACCACCTCGCGCATCCGTCGTCGCACGCGTTTGCTCAGGTTGGCCAAAGAACACCGCTAGCACCGACCACTGCTGCCGTAGGACGTCGGCTGATTGGAAACGACCGGTACGCATGTTGCACCGCCGGCGACGCTGGCTGGCCAGC